>OY728125.1:72501511-77501511 GCA_963277665.1 Viscum album | reverse complement strand
CTCTACCTTAGGTGGAGCCTCTCAAGAATATATGGAATGGAATCTTTTGAATATTGTATAGCATGGGTGATACATTTTTTTCATTCAAGTTGATCATAGTGTTTTAAAAAAGAGTTTTGTTTTTAAATGTCAGAAGAACAACATATATCCACCAAGATTATGATGTAAGGGGTTATGTGTGTTTCATGAATATTTTAGGTCTTTTTTATTCTCAATGAGAATCATGAATGGATAGGATCCATGAGTTCGAATGTTGCAATGTGGTGATTACCATTAGGTCGTTCCGTGGGTGAAAGGGGATCAAAAACTCCGACTGTCACTATGTGGAGGTTACAATTAGGCCTCTAAGTGGTTGATAAGGATATCCTAGCCCAAGATATTTATGAACACATGTTGTACCCAAAGAAGATGAGATTTTTGAAACAGATCCTTAGTGGGATTTTGAGCCATTTTGGTCTAGATTCAAAAAATACCGGCCTTGTTGGCCATGAATACCTTGACTAATCTTATATAACACAGATTTTTTCACCATATTATGATCTCCCATATAATGGTATATGACTAATAATGGATGTTTTTATTTTGAGAGAGAATTAATGAATACTAGAAAACCACTCTCTTTCATGAAGATCAATCATGAAACCCATTCATGATTCCAACATTGGGAAGAACATCATGAAAATTGGGATTCCTGTACTCATATAAATATTATACACTACCCTTCGATATATCACAAAACATTAGAAATTATAAGAGTTGGTGCTATATTTTGGAGAATCTCACACCCTTTGTGAGTTCTCTGCAATTCTAATCACTACTACTCATGAAGCTCACCTTATCCAAGATCATTTCATCATCAAACATGCATAGTGAACTCAACCTCTGTAAACTAGATTTTTTGGAAAGACCTCCATGAGTAGAAATTGGGGACCAGAATAAAAAAATAACTATGTTAAAAAAATGGCTTATCTAGGATGTCACAATTCTACTTCTCATCAAGAATAATGTTTTTGGAATATAATGATTTGGGAGAGTGTTCACAGTGCCTCAACCCCAAATCACTTAGTAAATTGCAAATAAAGTCTTAATGAGAATACACATTGTGGTAGAGGATATTGATATGATACTGAGGTATGAGAGATAGTGTTTTTATCCCAATAGAGAGCATAGTAAAACCTACTTACTTGTTAAGAAGCACATCAAGATATGACTAGTGGAATAATGCTAATGGAGGCCAAATCTGAAAGGCCTATGCACCAATCAGAACATAATCTCTATATAACTACATAAACGATATTTATGGGGTCATGTTGTAGGATATGGAATCCCCTATATAGTATTATATGATCCTTAATGTGGGTTTGGGGGACCTGCTTAGAGGATTGAATGACAACTGAGACCTACAACAGTGTGGACTATTCACTGATTAATCGCACTAGGCCTATTGGGCATGAAATTAATTCCATAAATTCAATAATAATTTGATGTGATTAGTAGCGTAGAGAGCATAATGTTCCTTATAGTTTAATGTATATGACAACTTTTATATAAAGCCTCAGCATATAAGAAGGTGGTCACTAGGGAACAACACTCTCCATATGCGTCATAGAGAGGTTAGAGTTATCCTTTTGTATCGTCACAAAATCAGACATGGGGGTGATGTATAAATATTTACTCAATATGAATAACATACAGGGGGACCAAGATTAGTTTTTGGCCCAAGTGAGTGAACTTATGGATATGGTTCATGGAACACAGGAAGAGATGTTTTGGATGAGGGACATCTCATTCAAGAAGTGGTTCACGTGTTTATTGAACAAACCCAAAACATCAAAGGAGGTACCCAATAAGAATTATACAAAAAAAAGGTACTTGGAAGCGACACATATATAATGGGGTATACCTGTCGGGTAAGGAGAACTCCAACTGGAGGTTCTTGGAGGCATGCTATTGGAAGATATTGAGATACAACAGAAAACTCAAAGCTCCCATTGTGAAGATTATTCTTCCTATTGTCACAATAATATGTTGATCTATGATCCCTTTGATGGATAAACACATGAGGGAGTGGAAAAACACAGTATTTATGGTTTAAATTCTGACGACAATTCAACAAGCCAATTGAGATTTAACATTATTGAGAAAGATAAATACGGTTCTTATCTATATCAATAATGGGAAATATTTGATATATGTTTATGGTCTCTTCAATTTAATTTATAATTTTTTGGATTCACTCATGTTGGGATATGAATATCCATACCTTATCTCTCTTCCAAGTCTAAACATCTAGCCATTGATCCTAATCATTTTTAGGAGTTTCCAACTCATGTAGGTCTTAGTGGATATGATGGAAAAGGATAGTCATGTATAATGATTCAAGATTCATCCATTCCCACTCCCAATTGGTGAAGGTTAATGATGATGGTTTGGGGAACTTCATGAAGATATCATACCAAATGGTTATCTGAGGTGGGGTACTAGTGGTGAGGATCGAATCCAATCAGATAATTGAACTATATAATCACTATTAGTTCACAATGAAATTTAGATGTATGTATTAGTTTAAAACATAGGTATATATCAGGGTGATCCAAGAGTTTCAAACTTCTGTTCTAAGGTAGATCTAGTTCTAATATAGATTATGGTTGGAAATAATCATAACAAGCATCCACAACCTAAGACTAAAAATTGGATTATCCATGGATATGAAATAACCTTAGAGGGAACATGTCCTGGTGAGACGTTGGTGCTTCAGATCATATGGTTCAATGATTTAAATTCCCCACAACCGAGGGGTTAGGGAAGAATGGAAGTTGGAGCGTTCCATGATGGATGAGTTGAACCAGTGGGAAGGGTAGTAGTAGTTTTGGTGGAATTCCCTAGTCTAACACTGATTGAGGATGAAGAGAGAGGAGAAACAATATCACGTTTTCTCTCCTATGAATGTATTCAAAGGAGGAAGTCGAACCCTATAGTGAAAGACTATGGGAATTTGATCATGGACCATGGAATCCTTTACATTATATGTATGCTTCCATAGATGTCATGTTTCCCAATTCCTAGGATGTAAGGTGACATAACAAGAATCACACAATCCATTAGGGTGTTTTGAAATACCCCATCACAAATGTGATAGAACACACATGGATGGGCATGAAAAAAATGTTTCCACCATTCCCATTTCTAAGTAAATGCAATACATGGATGAGGAGGTTGATGTAGTTTACCCCCATAGTATCACACATCCCTTGACTGAATGGGTGAGGGTGATTATATGCATATCTTCCAATTAGGAAATTTTGGTGTGTCACATAGCTGCTGGTGTGGCTGATGGTGATGGATCGAGAAAGTCCAGGGGAATTGATTCCTATTACATCTTAGACAGAGATTAATATCCTAGTGTAGATCATGTAAATCCCCTAATATTTTTCCATTTGTGGATACTACCATCACCATAGACTTATTAACTAATCACTTAATTTATTTATAAAGGAATTAGAGTGATTTTAGGAGAGAAATTTCTATGAAGATAATAAATTAGATGGTGAGGGAACCTCATCCCTTAAAGGTGTGATCATGGGGACACTTCCTAAAGTCATTAATATATGGGAATTACTGTCCAATGAGGTGAAAACTATGACTGAGGAATCATCCTCAGATGGAACAACATTTCAAGAGGGACTATCTATATAAATGATTAAGAAACTCGTTGTCTTATAATATTCTTCTGAGATCTGTCCTTATTTACACTTTTCCTATTATTCTTTTCATTATTCATTTGGATGAAACATGTTAAAATGGAAGTTCAAATTGAATTTTAGGCTTAGCTACCAGCATCCATTTTTGAGTTGGTGGTTCCATATATTGAGGTAGTGATAATGGGTGTTACTCCACGAGTGGAAAGGGATGGGGAGACCGTGGTGGTTGGTCCATCCATAAATTTGATATTGGAATGAGTAACCATTATTTTGACCTCAATATTAGGGATTGAGATGGTTCCCATGATGGGGATAACGGACAGAGATGTGGTGGCAGAGCCAGTGGTAGCGCCACATCCAAAGATAGCTGTTAAAATTGAATTCACAACGAAAGAGGTGGATAATGTACTAGATTATATGGTGAATAGGTATGATGAATTTGATCTTACATATATATAAATTTATGTGGCGGAAAATGTAGGAGGTGATCCAATATTTTACACTATAAGGGGTTGCTGAGAAGCCTGGAACAGTTGTATCCACATCATCGGTGCCACAAGATTTAGTATAGGCTTCATCAACAGGTGGAGAGGATGATGAAGATCTATTTCTTGGAATATAACTGTATCCTCTAATTATTGAAAACCAACTAATAAATAATCCAACTAATTATTTATCGGAAATATTCCCTCATTATGAGATTGCGATGCATTGTGATTTAGAAGATTTTGGCTCAGATTCCACAATGGAATTTTGGATTATCAATTGAATGTTATTGAGGTGTGTGTGGAACATCGTCACCCATAACCAGATAAGAAACCATCCAATATGTGGGGGATCTCACCACTAATAGCTAGTTTGATTAGGGACTAGTGGGGTGGATATCCTCATCCTTCATTCTTCGGAATGTGAATTCATTTTTGCGAAAGAGCACGATTAATGGGATGTGATTGTACGTTCTTGGAATATGTGTATTTCCAAGAGTAACAATATGATTGAGAGAGATGAATATGAGAATTACCATGAATAAGGGATAGCACAGTTGGATGTGATGGTTGATATTACTTAGGATGGGATCAATAATAATTTGTAGGATAAATTTTTGGTGGCTGAGGATAAGGAAGTTGTGTCACTATGCCTAGTGGTTGCATACCATACTGGATAGTAATAATAGTGTATTAGAGCCAACGATGTTTTTCTAAAATATAGAAATGGAAAAGAAGACATTATGGAGTAGTAGAGGACCCTGTATACCACTCAATAGTGTTTGGACGATCTTGATAACATGATCGATAGGGTTGATATTTGAAGGATTTTTTAGAGAGGATCCAATATGTAGATGACACTACGAAACATCGATTTTCCATCATAAACATCTCCTTGCTCGAACATGTTTATTTTTTTAATTATTAAACTTCTATAATGTTTATGAGATAAACAATGACCAATCCAAAATCTCACATGACACATTCTTAGTGTGAGAAACAAGGTGTAAAAATGTGATTGTGCAATCATTTGAGAGTGTTAGAAAATTTTCAAGCACGAGTGGCCTGCATTTGACAACTGAACACTGAGAGTGTTATGGACAATATGGGAAATGTTTAGAGACTAATTTTATCTTAATAGTTGGATTTCTTTTCCAACATTAAATAGTGAATGAAATGGGATGACTTCTGTGGAATTGAATTCGACTAGAACAATGGGGAATATAGCATTGGAATCACACCACCTTATATTTGAAACCAAAAATGGATTTGTATAATGACAGAGGATAAATGTTGACCAAGCTAGAAACACAATATTTATATCATGTTACTAAATGTGGGGACAATCAAATGTGGGTCGAATACTGACAATATTTGAAACACAAGATATGTATTATTATTTTATTCAGATTCTTCTAAGACGTTGGCCTAGGATAGTAGGAGATACAACGTGGCCTGAGACCATTCTGTTAGGGGAAAATTTCAGATCTATATGTGGATAGGTATCTATATAAATGGACATGTGATTTATGCATATGAAGTTATGGAATATATGAATGGATTTGATGAATCTGAAAATTACACCACAATGGATTAGAGAACATAGATATGGGATTATGAGTCTATAAAAAGTTAAAACACATATTCTATGGGATAATTGTCTCAGATGTGGAATGAAGTTTGGGGAATGTAAATAGTGTGGTAGGAAACTGACACTAATGGAAATGGATTCTCAGGTAAGGGCCTAATATTATTCTTAGTTTTACATCGTGGAATGGGGATGAAAGAAATGTTGTTTAACAGTTTCTAGTGACGATGATGCACCACACAGATTAATGTAATATGATTAGGAATTATTATGCACTAATTATGCACAAAATATTCAATCACTTCTTACTAATACCAGGAAAAATGGATATCTGATGTCCATTTCATAGGGTAAGGTTACAGTTTAATGTCTTGTGAAATGACATGTCAACTTGCATGAATGGGGAGCCTATGAGGACCCAACACTTGGAATATCCTCTGTACACCTTGTTACACATAGTTTAGGGTCATTTTTCATGGAATAATGACTCAATGTTTGAGGTCAAAGAGCTCATACCATAGGGAAAGTGTCCAAAATGCAGTATGTGTAGGGAGACATAATCAAACCACATTGTGAAATGATCAATACACCATATTCCATGTGAGAATTGCACAATTTTTAAATTCATGATGATTGGACCAAAGTATAACAATTACAGTCTTATTCATGGAACAAGGGTGATATATCCTAAAGGAACATGTGTGACATTAGAGTAAATATAGAATAATAAATAGAGGGGACTATGAGGCCTCAATATTATGAAATATAATTCTCTGAGAAAACTCACTCATAATTTTGGGTCATTATTTTTTTACAATGGCTTGAATTTTACATTCATAATTCTCAAAGGTAGATTTGTTACCATAGAAGGTAATGTGAAGCATGGAAGGGAAAAAACTTATATTAATGGGACCAAGGAGTCCCTACACTGCATGAGACAATATTTGATATAGTTGAATATAGTTTATGGTCATACAGTTTGGAGCATGGAAAACAATTGATTGCCATGTTTCTAGGGCTAATAGAAATTAGTTTAAAGTAATAATACATGGACCATGGTGCAATGTAAAATAGTTTAAAGTCACGATTCTTGGATTTGAGAATGTGTTTATCTTAAGGGTATCTATATGGAACAGGGGAAGAACCCAATGTGATCGGTTCCTATGTGGCTCACATATCACTTATAGACCTTGAGATAGTTTTTGTGTGGTTTAATTCTGTAACTATTCCACCATGAATGGGGCCAAGGGTTCGAAGGTTTGATGATTTTGTTGATGGGCCCAAATATGTGAACATCAGCCTCATTATGAATCCAATGAAGATGGGAATAAAGACTCACATAGTTCCCTTTTTTGGAATTGATTGAGACTGATAGTAATGAGGGAATCCTCTATAGAGTGTGAATTGAAGAATCCCTTTGTTTTCATGGCGTTTCCCATGTTAATGGCATATGGAAATGTTTATTAACCATCCCATTCTTATCTTACAGATAATCGAACTTTCAAATGAGGAAAAGATCATCTCTTATTTTTTATGAATCTTTATTTTAAATGGAGTAATACCTATGTTTAACATTCTACATTTTGGTCGTTTTACTTTGTAGTTTATAGTCATACAGCTAAGACTATAGGTGATAATGAATATTTATTTTCAAAACATATATACCTATTACATGATACTTAAGGTTGTGTTTGATGGAACATATAGTGGATATCTATTTCAAGTATTAAATATTAGAAAACGAGCTCTTAGTTTATGGTTATAGAGTTTGATCCCATTGGGTTCTAGTTTAAGGTCATATAGTTTTGACCCATGTGGAGTATTTCCTCAAACAGATATGTGTAGTGTGACCTAGTTAATAAATGAATGTGATTGGAGAGAAAAGGATCCCACAACCACAAAAATTATTTCTGATAAATATTGATGACATTTAGAGTCATGATTAATGGAATTAGCCTCGATGTTTCCAGTCATATTGTTTGGAAATTTATTTTAAAAAGATTAACCTCAACCAACTATGAAGAAAACTTCTACTATGTAAAGTAACACATTAGAAACATGAGATTGGTGGGGGGTCTATTATATTATTTTTATATGGTGATCAAAGAGTATTCTGCATTATAATAGATCTTATGAATGATGTAAAATCCTTCCCACCTGAGATTTAACATTGGTAGAGTTTTTCAGGGTATCATTGGTGTTCTGAGAGTGAGTATCATGTCACCATTTGGAAAAAAGTTGATGTGAACCTTCTTATTGAATGATTTTCTATCATTTTCTAGTCCCACTAGATTTTAAGAAAGTCATAGATATTTATCACCTCGAGGGATTCCAACTCAGCTATATGGTGTACTTTCTATTTTTGGGTGTCTACAAGTCATATATATCCATTCAGAGTGATGAAAACTGAACCTCAATTTCCAAAACAACTTATGTTCTGTATACCATGGAATATGGGGTTACGTGGGTGGAATTCTAATTTGTTTTTTGATAGGCCCAGCGGGAGTTGGTGAGCTTGTTCGACCAACTCTTATATTCTATCCCACCATTTTCTACAGAATGAAAGATATGGTTTTATTGAATGCCTTTGTATGACCATTCTCATATGTATGGTAGTGTGAAGTTTAGTTGGACAAAACAATATAGTTGGTGTACAATGTATTAGCTTAGCATCATAAAATATGGTTCCTTTATATGTGGGAAATGAATGAGGAACTATAATTGTATGGATGATGTGGGAGTTCAAGACATCGGTCATGGATCATGCCCAAGCTTACTGGATGGGAATCACCTCTTCATACATGGAGAATAAGTTCATCGTAATTAAGATAATACAGTACAATAAGAAATCACTAGTTGGTATGGCCTACCAATGTCGATGGCCCATATTTCGAAGGGCTAAGAATACATGGTGATTTGGAGAAGATTTTTCCATCTATAAAAAACATGTAATGTTCCTAAAACAAATTACACCATTTGGAAAACTCGATATATTCATGTTATATATTGGGGCCAACATAACCTACTCATCGAATCAGGGGAGAGTGGGGAGGGAGTTTCAATTTTTCTTGATGGGAACTAAATGAACTAGAATGGACTACCATAAAAACCATGGAAATATAATGTCCTTGTATTAAATAGAGGATAATTCCATAAAACCCATATCTATAAACAATCCACTTATGGTTAGGCCTACTCCATAGGGTGAACCAAATATCACAATGATGGATTTTCTCATGCATGAGATGGTTTTGTTGGAGGATTCCACATCAGTGGTACTCATCAAATGTAGATTTCCATGATGGGGTTTCCACTTATATGGGGGAACCCAAGGGTCTTGATGTCGAAGCCTTGATAGTTATATGTTTCACCTATATGTTTAAATCATTATCTAAAATGATGGTGGTCTTGACCCTTTGATGTGCCACATCAATGAATTGGTGTTTCCTCTAGAATTGCGGATGACCTCGTTGATTGGTGGTTCAAACATTCCAATCGGTTTCTAACGGGGTTGTTCGTAGAACCGGAAAAATCCAATGATTCCATATCCATTTGGACCTACTTTACAAATGTAGGCGATCATTAGTTGTGGACTAATGAGGCTTAGGAATTTTCATTGGTCGGGAGGATGGGAGGTCGGACTCATCACACCTTTTTGAGGGGAATTATTTTCTACTCCTAGACTGTCTTTATAGATTTAAGTTATTTTCATGAATCCTTATTAAATTACCAAGTATAAAATGAGATTTCCTTTAGATATGAAAATCAATGGTTGATATGTAGAAAATTTAGAGAATCTTTTATATGTATTCGAGGTTCTTCATCGATAGAGAATCATATGTATTTGTTAGAGATTCATATTCAAGGGTATCCTTCAGTACATAAAATTCTCTTGGTCCTTATGATAACCATATTGGTATTAATGCCACTCAGTGGGGCACTTGAAGTTTATTGTCATTCAGAAGGACATGGATTATTTCAGTGTTGGGATCATACCCGCTGATGGGCTACCTACGTATCCTTTGTTTTGGAAAAGGAATTAGAACCCACATAGTTTGAGTAAGGGAGTATGATGTTTATGCAGGATTGATGGCTCAACGAAATATGTCATGATTACTTTTACACTTTAAGCTCACGTGAGTCATTCTCGGTGTGAGAAAACAAGATGTATTGGTGAAACCAGACAATTGTGTCGTGAATGATGCAAATATGTAGGGATTATGTTTGTACGACTACCCAAAATAGATGAGGATTAAGATTTACTTCAGGGAAGAAATCCAGGAACAAGTTCCATAATGGTATATGTACTTCATGGAGATTTGGGTACTCTAACATGGGGCTTACTCCTGAGTAAGGTTCCCAAATTAGGAGGGGACTCGTGATTGGGTTTTACTCCAGGTAAGGAAGTCCAAATCAAAAGTAAATTGAGAATTGTTAAGAGAAATTAAGGGTGGGGATTACTCTTGAGAAGAAGGCCCAGGTTAAAGGGATTTGAAAATTAGGGGGATTGGGGCTTACTCCTAAGGAGGATTCCCATATTTGAGTCTGGGGATTACTCCTAAAAAGGAGGCCTTGGTTAAGGGAAATTAGACTAGGGCTTACTCCTAAGAAGGATGCCCAAATTGAATGAGAATTTGGACTGGGGATTATTCCTGAAAAGGTGTCCCAAATTTGGGAAATTATGACCGGGGATTACTCCTGAAAATGAGGACCAAATCAATGAGGACATGGGGCTTACTCCTTAAAAGGAGGCCCAAATTAATGAGGACTTGGGGCTTACTCCTGAGAAGGAGGCTCAAATTTAATGAGATTTTGGACTGGGGATTATTCTTGAAAAGGAGGCCCAGGTTAAGGGATTCTCTCATATTTAAAGGATGAGTTTGAATGAATAAACTCTCTAACTTTAGTGATATAAAGATGTGAAAATCACTAGGTTTTGACAGATATTCCACGGAACTCCTTTCAGATAAGGAAGTCAATCAAGAAAACATTCCATAAAAGGTTTTGAAGAGTATCTTGAAGACTGAATTTTGAATAAGAGAGGCGAAATGGAATATGAGGGGTTAAAATGGGCTGGAAGGGCACCCAAAATTAAAAGGGTGCACAATTCCTGGTAGGTGCGAAGGTACTGTGTGGGTGCGCAAGTCCTGGTCGTGCAGGTATACCTATGCGACACACGGGTACTTGCACGATCCTTGACCAGTAGAGTAATACATGGGCGATTCTTGACCAAATCCATTAAAATTATCTTGAGGTACTTCCAAAAGAGTGGTGCACAAGTTTCAATGAGTAATTAAGAAGGCCGTCAATTGTGTTCATTTCCCTTAAGGGTGAAACACTTATGCGCAGAAGTGTTAGTGAATTATAACACTTAGAACTTATTCTTTGTGTTTAGACCTTGCATTATAGGTAAATAATTACCTTAGATATGTTTGGAAGACTTGAAGAAGAGACTTGGGCATTCAGAGCACTGTATCTGAATTCAGGAAAAATTTCTCCTTTCAAATGGGGGGCCCACCGGGGTATTTATATGCTGGAGAAGACCCTCGGCGAAATTCAAAGAGGTCGCGAAAGTCACCTACGCGACCATTTGGTGGCGCGCAAGTATACTTTCACGACCTTGGTGGAAATTGCGCAACCCAAGGGAATTTGAATCTTTGGTCATTCCTTTGTCAATTTTTGATGTTTATTCAAAGGATGAATCATTTTGGTCACATGTATTTCATTTTTTATTCGTTAGACTTTGTGATGGAAAGGAGCTTCAAAAAATGTCCCCCCTTAGAGTTGGATCCAGATAGAAAAGAGGATTTGACTCTGAGGAAGAAAGAGAAACCAGGGGTCTTTGTGGTTGTTGGCAGTTTAAAGTCATGCATGTCGGACATAAAAAGGCTAATGTTTAAGTTCGAAATAGCTTTGACCGAATGGATTGACTCAATTCCTTGATAATTTATCAGAGAACATATTAACAATATTCAAGTATGAGGGATAATATGTAAACGGATGACTTATGAAATTTTGAATCTGAGGAAAGATATGAAAAATTGCTAAAAAGGCATTAGATGAAGTAGTTCCCAAGATTGAAGTTACCCCTATTTAAAAAACCAGTTATGGGGTTGAATTATGCATGGCCACCAAAGGGCATTGGATGCATAGTTAAATAATAGCATCTTTTGGTTGACAAGTCTGTTATGTAGACTATTTATGCAAGGCCGCCTAAGGTCACGTGCTGCATAGTCAGGAAAAAGAACTCTCGTAAATTTACCTTTCTACTTCTAAAATGCCAGTGGATGTTTATGGGGATTCAAATATTCCAAATCATAGAGTTTTCTGTATAGAGAATGGTACTTGAATATGGAAAAGTTATTTCCAAACAGGATTTTCTAAGAACTGGATGAATGTCACTCCTACAAAGCTATGACCCAAACATAGTGAAGGAAAATATAAACCATAGACTTGAATACGTTCTAATCCTGAAAAAGAGAATGGGACAGATATATCAAGGATAACCATTTTTTGCAGATCCCTACATAATGTCATTAAGACAACTAAGGACAAAATATATTTTCTTCCCAAGAATGAAGTTTCCACTATTTTAAAAAACTCATTATGGGGTTGAATTATGTAGGGCCGCCTATGGGAATTAGATGCATATTCAAATAATATAATCTTTTGGATGAAACGTCTATTATATAGACTATTTATGCAAGGCCACCTAAGGGAACATGCTTCATGGTCAGGAAAAGGAACTCTCAGAAATTGGACATTTTGTGACCAGAAGTCAAGAAAAGGGTTATTATGATCTGGAAGTATTTAATACTTGGATTATGACACATAAAGATGGGTATTGTCCATTGTATGCAGAGATACACAGATCAATTCTAACCATAATCATGTTGTGGCTGGGTCCTGAATTGAAATGTCGAACATTCCTGCATATCCCCTAAGGATGAGAATCAAGCCGTAGGTATTTCTTGAAACGCAGTTTAACATCGTGTGGGACGAATGTGTGGGAGATCTTAGTTTAGGGTCATTGAAATCGGACCATTATATGAAATACACAGTGTGTGTTTTCATGGGGACTTTTCACCCCGGGGACTGAAAGTGGAATTTGGTGTTAGGCCCAAAAGAGTAGGGGCTGGATTAGAGTGACACTCGAACGTTCCTACGTATCCCAGAAGGATTGGAATCATGCCCACATAGTTCTAAAAATACCTTATGTACAAATTTGGTTCGTACATGTGAATGATGAAAGGGGATCATAGTGCAATGATGGTTTAACCCAACATAAAAGGTTTAGGTATTTCCTTGTATGCACATAAATTCATTTTGAATATAACATGATTGAAAATCAATGAAAATAATGATTCCCTCTCAGGTGAGGGTATCAAAGAATATTGTAGTTTATTGTCATACAAGACAAAAGTGTTGTACATTTTAACATCGTATAGCAAGGACGAAGGTGAACCAATGTAAATATATCGATTCTGGGAGCGGTATCACCTATCAACATCATATGAGATGAAGGTGATCCAATGTGAATATATTGGTTTTGGGCTTGAACTGTGGGAGGTTGCCTATGTACCCAGCCTGGAAGGCAAGGATCAAAGTCTGTGTAGTTCAATTAAAGAATGAATTAGTGATCAAGTTGTTTTTGGGGACAAAGACATAAAAAATGATGTTGGGACTTACACGTGGTTAGCGGCCCAAAGAGGGTTTTATGGTTGAAATTTTCTCTAATATCACGTGAGTCATACTTGGTGTGAGAAACAAGAGGTAACAACAACCTTAATGATGCACAATTTAATGTCATATAAGACATATGAATGGACTATGCAGTTTAATGTCTTGCAGTTAGGACTATTGGTGTTGCACCATTTAGTGTCCTGTTGTTGGGACAAAAATTCAGTTTAACGTCATGTAGGACATATTAAGGGATTTCAATACAGTTTAGCGTCATGTAGTTAGGACGATGGGGACAATACAGTTTAATGTTGTGCTGGACAAAAAAGGGGACTGTGCATTTTAATGTCATGCAGTAAGGACAAAAGAGGACAGATTTTAATGTAATGTAGGATATATTAGAAACTTTTTCACATTTTAACGTCTTGTTGGACGAAAAATAGACGATACAGTTTAGCGTCATGTTGGACGAAAGTGCGAATAGTTTAAATTCATATGCATGGACTGTTGGTTATGCAGTTTAACGTCTTGTTGAACGTAAGGGACTTCTGTACAGTTTAGTGTCATGTAGTATGGAAATCATAGTTTAACATCATTTTTGACGTAAGTTCCAATTGTTTAAGATCATATGCATGGACCGTGGATGGTGCAGTTTAACGCCGTGCTGGACATAAGGGACATGCCAATAGTTTAAGGTCATATGCATGGACCTTGGATGGTGTAGTATAACGTTGTTCTAGACGTAAGGGACATGAAATTAGTTTAAGGTCATATGTATGGACTGTGGATAGTGTATTTCATGTTTATACAAAATACTTTTTCAGAAATCTGGCATTGGTTGGAGTCGTGATGAGTTCTCCATCCATTGAGATTAAAGAATATGCTCCATTAGAATAGAACTTATGTATTGAATAAGGTCCTTCCCACTTTGGTTAAAGCTTGGGAGGTTTCATTCCTAGTATCATTGGAGTTCTAAGAACTAATACCAATTTTCCCTGAATGAATGAACGATGGAGAACGTTTTTGTTGAAAGCTCATGCTATTCGATTCTGATAAACTTCCAAGTGGTGCAGAGTGCACAATATTTTCTCATATAACCATTCCAATTCATTCAATCGCTTTTGAGACTGTTCATCTGTGGATGACTGATCACAAATTGATACCCTAAGCGAGAGTAGTTGAACCTCAATTGGAAAGACTGCTTCTGTTCAATATACTAATAAATATGGAGTTGACCGTGTTGCAGTGCGGGTGGTAGTTCGATAAGCCCATAAAGCCTGAAAGAGTTTATCAGGACATGACTTCTTATCTTTATCCACCATATTTTGCAGTATATTTGATAGGCTTGTTGAAAGCATCTATCTATCCATTGGCCGCTACATGATACCGAGATGAATGATTGGATTTGATGTTGTATTCTTGATACAACTTCTTCACCTCGGATGAACAGAATTTGGTGCCATTGTCCGTCAATATGGTATGAGGGACACCAAATATGGTAATGATGTTAGACTTTATTAAGATAACAATGATTTTAGAAGTAACTTTGTTGAGAGGTATTTCCTCTTCCCATTTGTAAAAGAATTCAGTAGCAGTAAGAATATACTCATACTTCTTGGTCATAGCTGAAGGGTAAGGTCCCACCACATCCATTGCCCATATGGAAAATGGCCACAAGTATTTAGCTGTATGAAGAAACTCTGAAGGTTGATGAATGAAGTTTGTATATACATGGCATGACTAACACTTTCTTTTGAAATCAAAACAATCTTGTATCATTTAAGGCCAAAAGTATCCAAACCATAGAATCTGATCAGATAGTCTATGTGCAGACTAGTGGGCACCACAGACTCCTACATACACTTCTTTCATGACAGCCATTGTCTCTTCACCATCAATGCATCTAAAGAGAACTCCATCAAAACCACGCATGTAGGGAATTTTCTCTTGGTGATCTAGGCCATCATAAAGAGTAAAATTGACCACACATCACCATATTTGTTCTTTCCCGGCTCTATCAGGTGGAAGTGTTCTATTTTGAAGGTATTCCCTAATACGTGTCATCCATCATGTAGTATGACCATATGGTTCAGAGATGGGACTAATTTCATTGATTTCTGTTCTGGCTTGAATATAAGGTGAAATTGTATGACGGTGGGCAATACTGATGGTTGTCTCGTCCCGATTTGGATCTGCCAGTGCTGTAGCTATATTAGCCAGTGCATTAGCTTGGACATTTTGTGATCATGGGACATAAGAAAATGTCGTCTCTGAAGGAAAATATGCCATTAACTATCTGACGTAATCATACAGAGGGATTAGCTCTTCTTTTCTGATGTCATAATCCCCATTGACATGTTTGATTACCAGGTCTGAATCAACTTTCACCTTTAATTGATTCACTTGTGCTTAAAGCGCCAATAGTCATCCTGCTCTAAGAGCTTGGTATTATGCGTCATTATTTGTACTGCCTCCCAGCAATGAGAAGGAATAAGGTACCACTGCCTTTTATGGAGAAATGTGTATAACTCCTAAGCCAACTTTTTTGGATTTAGGATTTTCCATTTTCTTTCCTGCTGGACTTCTGGAAGCACCATCAAAGTACATTTCATATACCTAAAGAATATATTGAATAGAGAAGACTTCCTCATCAAGAAGTTCAAAGTCTAAAGATGTGTCTTACCCTGATGGGTGTTATGCCAGGAAATCATCCAGGGCATAGCCCTTTATTTCCTTAGGGACACATACTGAATGTCAAACTACTGCAAAATAACTTCCCACCTTGCTAGACATCCTATAAGCATTGGACAACTAGGGATGAATTTGAGCGGGATATTGTGAGAATCCAATTGGACCTCGTGATGTTGCAGGTAGTATCTCAATTTCTGAACTGCAAAGATTAATGCTAGGCAGTGCTTCCCAATATTTGAGTTTCGGGTTTTTTGCCTCAAGCATAGTCCGACTGAGATAGTAGAAGCTGTTTTCATTCCAAGCATCATTTTTCTGAACAAGAAATGCACCCAATGATCTCTCTAGAGATGTCACATAGAGGATAAGTGGTCTACCTTCAACATGTGTCATTAACACCGGTGGACTCAATAGATACATCTTGAGATTATAGAATGCTACTTGACATTTTCCAGTCCACATATAAGTGACTCCCTTATTCATCAATTTGGTGAAGGGTAAACTTTTTCCTGCCAAATTGGCGATGAAACTCTGAATATAGGATAAGTGTCCTTGATTTCCTATAAATTCATTCAAATTTCGAGGAGGTGACATACCAAGGATTGACATTGTCTTCTCAGGATCGACATCGATACCATGATGGCGTACAAAAAAACAGAGAAAGTTTCCTGAGGTTACCCCAAAAAAACATTTTAAGGGGTTCATAATCAAATAATGTTGTCGAATCTTGCATAATATGACTTCCAAATCAGACAAGGGATTAGAATGTTGTTTGGATTTGACCACCAAATCATCCACATATCATTCAACAAACTATCCAAGAAAGGGTTTGACGATACGATGCATGTCATGCTGATATGTTGCACCTGCATTCTTTAAGCCAAAGGACATTACTTGATAGTAAAACACACCCTAAGGGGCTCTGAAGGCTATAGATTCCTCATCTTCTGGAGCCATCTGGATTTGATTATATCTATAATATCCATCCATGATGGAAAGTACTTCATAGCTAGCTATCACATCAATCAAGAGTTCTGTAATCGGAACTAGAAAATCATCCATAGGATAATGCTGATTAAGATCTCTGAATACAATGAAAACTCTAATTTTCCAATTCTTATTTATCACTGGGACAATATTAGCCAACCACTTGGGATATTGAACTTCTCTGATGAAGTTAGCTTTGATGAGCTTATCCACTTCAGCTTCTATTTTGGAAGCCTTGGTTGGGTGTGTTCTTCTAGAGGCTTGTATGAATCCTCGATGTTCTTCTGGAAAATCCAAATGATGAGTAGTAACATCAGGATCATGCCCTGGAATCTCGGTATAGTTCCAAGCAAATATATCTTTATTTTTCATTAAAAAGGAAATATGCATCTCTTTCTCTTCAAGAGTCATGGCCGCACTAATTAAAGTGGTGCGTGGATCTTCTTTTGTACATAGTGTTATTTCTCTAAGTACATCCACGGTGGTAGAGATACCCTCTTCAAATGCTGGAGGAGCATCCCTAAGATCTTCCTCTTCTTCTTCAGCATGTGTTACTTCTTTCGTTTCTACTTGCATAGTAGATGATGAAGCAGAATTTCCATAATCAGAAGTGATTTCAAAATTTGCACATCTTGAAGAAGAAGCTTCCATTTCCGACATGATTGATGATGAAGGGTCTTCTTTGGGTAACAAAGAGGAGATGATGGATTGAGAACTGACATCATAGTTTACCTCTAACATTACTATAAGTTTCCTTGGCCTGGTTGGAAAAGTATAGACTTGTTGGATTGTAGTGGATGAAATGAATACATCTCTATTTGAGCTTTCATCATTTCTTGGTGGATCACCATTTTCTCCCATGTTGTCTGTCTTGATTGACGTAATTGACATTATGGAAGTTTCCATAAGAGTATTCTAATTTGGGTCTATACTATCAATTTGACTGATAGGTAACACATAATCTATACTCACATATGTAAATGGGTATAATGGAATCTTTTCCAAACCATAGGGATCATTAACTTTGGTAATCTCCCTTGTTGTGGATTCCTCCTTTCCCTTCACATGGTAGAATTCCGCCTCAATGTATTGAGATTCACATGTCTTGAATGAGGCCTTATAACCATATAATGTCCCAACATGACCATCGAAATAATACATGAGACATCGATGATATGATGAAGGGATAGCCGCATGTTGATGTAGCCAGGGTCTTCCAAGAAAGATGTTTAAGGCTGAGTCTTGATCAACAACCATGAAATATGAATTGGACACAAGATCTCCAAACTGAGTTCTGAGTGTAATCTTGCCCTGTGGTTCTTGTTAATTTTTATCATATCCTTATAACATCATAGTTGATGGAGATAAATCCGATTCCGTGAGGCCCAATCAACGAAGTCTACGAATGGGCATAAGGTTGACTCCTGGACCATTATCAATGAAAGCTCTTCGGATGTCAATGCCATTGACCTTTCCAGATAATTTTAAAGGTCTAATATGTCCATACACGACATCATATTCATCTTCATCAGTAAAAGATACTACTGCATGGCATTCTGTAGGATTATTCTTTACATGGTTGACTTTAGCTGCATCAATTTCAGTCTCAAACTCCTAAGGACTTGACAAAGCCTCAATGAGTGCATCCCGAATATCCTTTGATAAATTCAAGGAATCCAGAATTGATAAGTTGGCCAGTACATGGGCCAGGTATTTCAATATATCATAATTTTTAACCAAAGGACTTTATTTCCCAACAGGAACATGTGGTTTACCAGGTTCCTTGGAAGTTGATGCTTTGTAATTTGATACATCTTCTGCCGGGATAGGAGTTGGTAATACTCTTGGATTTGGAAGATTAGACCGATTATGTCTATTTACTTGCTGGGAGGAAGAAGATGGAACCTTCAACCGATCTTCCAAAATAATTGTGGTAGGACTAAGTCTAACTTGTTTGGAAGAACTTTCGTATTCCTGTTGATCTCGTTGAAAGTCTCTACCACGAGTTTTTTCTGCATACACAGTTCTAGAAGGGGTAGAAATTGAATGTTGGTCTCTGAAAGATACACATCTTCCCTTGTATCCTGAGCCTCTGTAACTTCCTATGATTCCTCTGTTTGATACAGGGAATTTGGGCTCATCAAAATCAAAACTGTGACTGGCATATGGATATGTTAATTGAATCATATAGACAGAACCGAAGATCAACTCTTTATCCGATTAAGACTCTGCATGATTAGCCTGTTTAGGCTGTGCCATTTGGTGGGGTGTTGCCCATGAATTTGAAGTAGATGGCCTGAAGTCTACTAGATTCAAAGGCAACATAGGAATTGACACATACTCATCTTATTCTGATTCTTTTTCTTTCATTGAATCATGATGTTTCTTTGAGGATTTCCCCTCTGATGAAGAGGTTTTTTCTGCGGCATTCAAGGAAGAATACACAATTGGTTTCTTCAATTTCATTCGCAAAATGGCATGAGTTCGGTTGATCATTTTTTTCACCATCCAATCATCATATTTTTGCACATTTGTTTTCTTGACTTCATTCCACTCACCCTCATCCTATAGATCTGTAGCAGTAACACATGCTACCTGAGCTGAAGACCCTTTTAGTTTGACTTGTCCCAAATCGACCATTTTTTGCAGGAGGTCCTTGAAAACAAAACACACTTGAATGGGATGCCCCAACATTTGATGAAACGGGCAATAATTGGGACGATCATTATCTCCTTCCTTTTTTGGCCTCTTGGGCCTTGGAAATTGAACAAAATTATTTTCCCAAGCCGAAATGAAATAACCAGGAACTTGTTCATTTTAGAAAGTGTAAACTTCGATCTTTAGATCCCCAAATTGTTTCCGTCTTTGATCTATTTGATCATATTGACAAAATGACCTTTGTTTTTGACTCTCAAAAGGTGGAGCCCTTCGAGAAGATGAAGGTTTTGAAGTAGAAGCAAGTACAGGTTCTTGTGTAAGAATAACTGTAACAGTTTCTACATTATCCATTCTCCTTCCTAGAGCTGATGGAATTACAAAATCATTATCCCTAGTCTTTATAAGAGAATCTAAAATCTGTTGAGGGATTGAAGTAAGGTCTCGAAACCCTCCTGTGTATTTCACAGGGATTAGTGGTGTGCACAACATATCACATAAAGTTTCCACACAGATTGGAAATAATTCCTCTTGAAGGAGTGCTAAGTTTAGGTAATATGTTAATCCCTTCCAGCGAGCAATGAAATCTGAAACCCGTTCATTATCCCTTTGGTTACAGTTTGTAAGATAAAAAACTGTTGTCTTTGGAAACGTTGAGCTGAACTAAAGAAGGAATTTTTGGAGAAGATCCTTTCACCCGGTAATTGTCTGGGATTGCAAGCTTGTGTACCAGAAAAAAGTTGGTCCTTGCAAAGTTCGCACGAAGCATCTGAGTTTCACTATTTCTTGATATTCTGAAGTTCGCATAATAGGATCACAAAAAGACACATAATGCATAAAATGCTGTTCAGGATCGCCTGATCCATTGAAAATAGGGAATATAGGATTCCTAAAACTTGATGTGGGAGGGACTGAATCTACCCATTCTAGGAAAGATCTCATTTCTGGTTGAATTTGAGCACACTTTCCCTCCACATCTTCCAACTGAGTTGTAAATGACTCCATAGTATTTATGAACTTTTGAGAAACATATTGTTGAGTCTAGACCTGAACAGGTGCAATGACTGGAGCTAGTACAAATGTGGTGGCTTATAACGACCCATACTTTACATACATTGTTAGTGCTTAAAAATTGAAGTGCACTTATTACAACATATTACAAAACCATGAAAGGACTGTATAGGTATAGTGTCTTTAGAAACTGGGAAACATAAACAACTGGTTCATAAATCGTCTACATTGTCTCCCATTTATTTCACCATATCTATAGGCCCTTCTAGAATATCTTATTTAATAACCTTCTTCCTGACTTGGGGAAAGAAAAAATTCAAAAGGGTGAGATCAAATTCTCATTAAGGGTAAACAAAATAAATATCAATCACATCATATTCATAAGAACATAACATTTTGAAAATCTTACCCTGCAAAAGAGATCATAATTTCATAACATTGGATAAATCATGGTAGTGAAATGTAATCACAATAGTCATAACATAAAACATTAAGCTTTGTGTAATACACACATAATCATAGAGAATCATTTCTTATTAGTCAAGACTCATTTCCAAAACTATCTTAGTGGACAAATTCCATTTCTGAAACGAGTTCATTCCTCGTTTCAGTCCTGTTTCACTGAACTGGTTTAACCTGCCGTTCCAGCCTTGTCTATCTCATGAGATATAAAATATTTACCCAATGAATTGGAGGAGATATAGGTCCCACCCATCTCATAATGATACCAATCTTATGTTTGCCAAAAAATCAAAAATCATACATTATTGCATAACCCATGTAATAAAAAATGGGATTCTGAAACATCATGACATCATAAAACAATTCATATAGGATAATGAAATTCATAAAAATAATTTCATCACAACATAATAAAATCAATGTAATAATAGGGATAGAAATAGAACCCTTTATCATCTTAGATGGAAAATAATTTTGATAAAATACTTGAACTTCATTTTTGAGGAAAATATCCTTTCTACTTCAAAAACACTATTCTTTTCTTAACATGGCATACAATTCTAAACTAAAAGAAGTTGATTAAAAATAAACTTGAAATCGTGTAAAGGAATCTTCTTGGAAATAATGTTTTAAAAATCCATTCATGCCATATAAGTGAAAAAAACATTCTTCTCGTACTTTTGTGGGAAAAGTCAAAAGTACATCGTACGAAAAAAGTCTAAAAATTCCATTCATATCCTTTACTAAAAACACACCGAAGGGTAAAATTGGATTTAAAAAATTGTAGGTGGATGGAAACAATATTACATATTGAGGGAAATGGATGTGGATGATAAAATACACCCCAGTAAATACTAAAGTATAAACAATCTTGGATAAAAATGAGATTGTGATATTTTCCTTTACCATAGGTCTGATTTTCTTTGTAAGTGTCCGAACCTCTTGTATAATGATTTAAATAATGTCATTAACTTATTCCAGAATCATACTCATTGTTATTATATCATATATAGTCATATTCATAGCTTATTATTAGTAATATTTCATTGCTACTTGTTATTCGGGTGATTATTACTTTTTGTTCTTATGCGTGTTTTGACGAATAAATTCTCATTCTTCTTTTTTAGGTTATAGATACCTCATTAGTGTAATATATATCATATTTATTCACTCAATTCATTTATGTAATCATTATGAGACGAAAATCATGTAGAACGAGTCACATCACATCGTAGAGACGGTATTCCGTACGTACGCACGAGCAATGATATTGTTCCCATGATCGTGGAATTATATTGGAGTGTATGTATACTATTTCAGAATCAATACCACTTTACAATAATTATATATAGTTATTTATTTGCACCATTATACCCATCAAAGTAAGGTGGTGATGGAAAATAGATTACACCACGGTGTGGAGACGGTATTCCGTACGTACGCACGCGCGGTGAATTAATTTTCCGTATGATGGATAGATGGTGAAATAGGGTTGTTTCATACATATAATAAAATATTAGTATATGAGTGATACTGATGTTATTACTTCATAATGAAACAACTACAGAAGAAGAAGTAGAATAAGAAATAGAGTTGAACGAATCGGTAACGGACATTACCTATTCTTTGAAGTGCCTCTTTGAGACCTCCTTTTAGGGCACTAAAATTGACCTTTTAAAAAGACCAGGACCTCTAGGATGTTTATAGGGAAGTGGGGAAATGAAATGGGTAGGGGTTGGCCGAGCGTGAGGGCTCAAATTGGTGTGAGGAGGAGAGGGAGGAGGTTCCATTTTATAAGGGAGGAGAGTGGCACCCTTGAAAAAACTAAAAATATTATTTTATTATAAATCCATATTCGGTTTTAAATAGCTCCAAATTGATTTATATCAAAGATAACGTAGGGATGGGTCGAAATTATCTCATCCAATAGAATTTGTAAAAGTTTATTTTACTATTTTAACCTTATCATTTAGATTTAACTTTAAGTTAGATAATTTTACTTTTACCGTGTCTTTTTGTGTTCTTACACTATAAGGTTAATAAACATACTATAACAAGACAAACGAACCCCAAGTTATTTATTATTAATATATATAACCTTATCTAAGTCATTTGGTCGAACTTTAGATTTTTTGGAATATAATAACAATTAATTATATAATATATGTTTTAAAAACTATTTTATGTCAATTTTGACACTATTTAGTAATTGATTTTTGTGAAAATTATAACAGAATTATTAGTCTAAAAAAGTTAATTAAATAATTAATAACATGTCATATTAACCTAGAAAATTAATGTAATTCATAACAAGTCTCAAATTACATTTATTTGGGTATTTATAACATCAATTATGTCAATATTTCATTAATAAGATAATTAATGCATCATCTTTGTGTCATATATAAATGAAATTATTTAATGTCTAAAAATTACAAATAAAATACCATTATGTAGGAAATGTTTTTATCTTTCTAATGAATATTTATAGTCGAATTTATATTATTTATTACCCTATATTAAAAATTATTTACTTATTAAACATTGATTTTAACTATTTTAACCCTTCTTTAAATAAATTAATAATAAATGTCCTAATCTAATCCAAGTGGGCCTAAATGGTCATATTTTATTCCTAAGGTTCTTTTTGGTCGAATTACACTTATCCAATAGAATTAGGACATTTGTTATGGTAATAATAATATCATTTGTACCCTTAATTACCCTATTAACTTTTAACCATGGTAAATAAAAGTAAAAAGTTACTATTCTCCAAAAATTATTTTCAACTCATTGAACCACATTTTACTTACTGAAATCATCCATGTCTCTCAGATTTTTGAAATTCTACTCATAGATGTGGTAAAATTAAGTTTTATGTAAATTTTCAAATTCTCCTAGGATGTGGGTAAAAGACGGTGTAAAGTTTAATAAAGTTTTTATATATCTAAGATTATTATAAAATTAATCCACTGAATTACATTGAACTTATATAGGTATTATGTATCAATTTTTACCTAAAATAAATTTAAATAAAATAAATAATTATTTAAATAAAAATTTGGTTTTTAAATAGAAACCCAGTGTTTTCACTATTCATCCAAAATTGAAAGTTTTCAGAAAAATAAAAAAAATTCACCCTAGGCTAATTTCGATATTCCGAATCCAAAAACGAAGTCCATTTTGAAAAATAAAATTTAAAAAATTTCTAAAAGTACTTATTACTATTTATAACGGCTAGTTTTAATAATATTTTAATAGAATATCGTTGTTTAGTGAAACTCGGTATTGCATACGACGCAAGCTATCAAGGAAGGTCGAAATTGCCTGTAAAGAAAGCTAAGCTAGTGTTGTGTCTAGTGAAAGATTCCTTTGATGATTTATAAAATAAAAACAAAATATTTCTTATAAAAGTCTCAGGTGTTACATTCTACCCCCCTTAAAATGAATTTCGCCCTCGAAATTCATCACTTGTAACAAATAGATGAGGATACCTATCCCTCATTATATCCTCAAGTTCCCATGTATCTTCTTCTAATTGGTGGTTCCTCCATTAAATTTTCACCAAGCGAGTGGTCTTGTTCCGTAGGACTTTTTCACTACGATCAGGAATCTCTATCGGTTGTTCTTCATAAGAAAGATCTTGTTCCTGTGATACAACTTCTGAGCTGAGTACATGTGAAGGATCAGGTATGTACTTTCTCAGAAGAGATACATGGAACACATCGTGAACTTGAGAGAGATTTGGTGCAAGTGCCAATCGGTAAGCTACCTTCCCAACAGGATCCAGTATTTCAAAAGGACCGATATACCTAGGGCTCAGCTTTTCCTTCATTCCAAATCTCATTACTCTTTTCAAAGGAGATATTCGTAAGAACATGTTATCACCCACTTTAAACTCTAAGTCTTTTCTTCATTTGTCGGCATAACTTTTTTGTCGACTCTGAGATGCTCTTATGTCTTGTTGAATAGATCGGACCTTTTTTGCTATCTCATCAACAATATCAGGTCCTAATAGCTTTCTTTACCCAACTTCATCCCAGCAAGTTGGAGTCCTGCATTTTTTTCATAGACAGCTTCATAAGGAGCCATCTGAATACTGGAGTGAAAGCTATTATAATAAAATAATTCCACCAAAGGTAGCTGTTGATCCCAACCACCTTTGAGATCTATAGAGCATGCTATCAACATATATTAGAGTGTTTGAATTGTCCTCTCAGACTGACCGTATGTCTGAGGATGATAAGCAGTGCTGAAACTCAACTCTGTATCCAGAGTATGCTAAAGAATTCACCAGAACATTGAGGTAAACCTCGGATCCCGATCAGATATAATAGAAAGTGGTACTCCATGCAATCTTACCACTTCCTTTACATATATCCTGGCAAGCTGATCTAGAGATAAATCCTCTCTCATAGCAATGAAGTGTGAATACTTTGTAAGACAATCAACTATGACCCAGATAGCATTATTGCCTTTGGATGTTTTAGGAAGTCCGGTGACAATGTCCATAGTGATGTTTTCCCATTTCGATTCGGGTATGGGTAATGGTTATAACATCCCCTTAGACTTCTGTCTCTCTGTTTTAACTTGCTGATGAACCAATCATCGAGAGACATATTCAGCAACATCGCTTTTCATGCCATCCCACAAGAAGTACTCTTTCAGGTCCCTATACATCTTTGTGCTTCCAGGATGACTAGAGAATTAAGATCTATGAGCCTCATCCAGTAGCTCCTTCTTTAATTTGGGGATGGGAGGAACACAAACCTGATTCCTGAACTTTATTATCCCATCACAATCAAGGTTGAATTCAGGAACATTTCTCACCTTCTTTTGTAACTCTACATCTTCTTTCTGTGACTCTTTAATCTTAACATGTATAGATGGTTAAACATTTATTTGAGAAAGATAAATATTTTCCCCTTTCATTATAATTCCAAGATCCATCCTTTGAAAATCCATTAATATTGGATCTTTTGTGATCCTCATCATGGATAAACTGGCATGGGCTTGTAGACTTAATGCATATTCCACCTTGTTTTCTTTCCCAGGGTGGTAATGAATTGAGCAGTCGTAATCCTTAATCAGCTCCAACCATCTTCTTTGGCGCATATTCAGCTCTTATTGAGTGAAAATATACTTTAAACTTTTATGATCAGTATAAATGTCAAACCTTTCTCCATAAAGATAATGCCTCCAAATCTTTAATGCAAAGATTACCACAGCTAACTCCAAATCATGAGTTCAGTAATTTTTCTCATGGATTTTCAACTGTCGTGAGGCATAAGCTATCACCAGATCATTTTGCATAAGAAAACGACCCAACCACTTCTTGGATGCATCACTGTAGATCATAAACCTTTCTCCACTACAAGGAAGTGTGAGTACAAGTGCACTGGATAACCTTCTTTTCAACTCCTTGAAATTCTCTTCACATTCCTCCGTCCAAACAAACATAACTCCTTTTCGAGTCAACTTGGTGAGTGGATTAGATAATCATGAAAAATATTTCACAAAACGTCGATAATATCCAGCCAAAACAAGAAAACATCAGATCTCAGTTATTGTTGTTGGTCTCAACCATATTTTGATAACCTCTATTTTTGCTAGATCCACAGATATCCCCTCTTTTGAGATTATGTGACCCAAAAATGAATCTTTTTGAAGCCAAAATTCACACTTGGTAAATTTGGCATAATGATTCTCCTTTCTCAGGGTCTTCAATATAAATCTCAAGTGATCTTCATGTTCTTCCGTGCTCTTTTAATATAAAATAATATCGTCTATAATGACTACCACAAACTGATCAAGATATTCTCTAATGACTTTATTCATCGGATCCATGAAGATAGTAGGGGCATTAGTAAGACCAAATGGAATCACTATAAATTCATAGTGTCCATACCTTGTACGGAAAGTCGTCTTTGGTATATCCTCCCTTTTAAACCTTAATTGATGATACCCTGAACGAAGATCAATCTCGGAAAAGTATTGTGCTCCGCGTATTTGGTCAAATAAGACATCAATGCGTGGGAGAGGATATTTGTTCTTGATAGTGATCTTGTTAAGTTCTTGATAATCAATACAGAGTCTCATTGATCCATCTTTCATCTCAACAAACAGAACAGGTGCTCCCCAAGGTGATGCACTAGGGCGTATGAAACCCTTATCAAGATTCTATTGGAGTTGCTTCTTCAATTCCTGCAACTCAATTGGGGCCATTCTATAAGGTGTATTTGAAATAGGTAAAGCACCTGGTACGAGTTCTATTGAAAACTCAACTTCATGATTTGGTGGAAGACCTGGAAATTACTCCATAAAGACATCATCAAACTCTCGTACAATGGGAATATTCTTAATCATGAGTTTCTCACAAACCATTTGAGATAAATAACATTCATTTAGTGGAATCAAGACCCATAAGATGGAAGAAATTTCCACTGGAAGGTTATGTTCATCCTTGCATCGATAGATGATCAAAGATTGATCTGGAATATGAAATGTGACGTCCCTTATTTGGAAATTGATATGAGATCCATATAGAGAGAGACAATCCATGCCAAGAATCACATAAAATTCCACTATAGGGAGGATCACAAGATTTGCAGTAAGCACTTTCCAATAAACATCAATCGGAGAAGAATTATAAACTTTTGATGAGACTGTTGTTCTGTTAGGGGTTGTCACAGCTAACTCAACATCTAATTGTTGAGGTAATACGGTGATACCCTTAGAATCTTTTCCAGAAATAAAGGAGTGGGTGGAACCAGAATCAAATAAAACATTTGCTACTTTAGACTGGATGGTAAGTGTACCATTCCCCACTTCTTTATCTTACTCCACATTGCTGATAGAAATTGCATGTGACATTCCTTTTTCTTTATCCTTAAGAGTTTGTTGACTTCGATCATCATCAACAACCCTCGGATTAGGGCATGGATAGGCATAATTACCCATTTCCTTGCACTTGTAACATTGAAGTGTAGGAGGTTCACTATGTGTAGCCTTTTCATTGTTCGCATCACTAGACATCTTCTCCCCATCATTGCGGCATTCATATGCCCGATGACCTTCCTTTCCGCATTTGAAACATTTATTTGTCCTTTTAAGACAACTCTCTCCATGTTTCTTTCCACACTTTGAGCATAAGAGAAAACTCATCTTCTTTTCAGTGTGATATTTAGATTTTCCATTGAATTCCATTTTCCTCTTCTTATCAAACCCATATGACTAATGGGTTACTCGAATCTCCATCTCAACGTTGAGAGCACATCGAACGATTTCCTCGTAGTTGTTGAAGTCCCTTATGGCTAACACCCTTTAAAGACTTGGTTTTAAGCCACTAAAGAATCGATCGATCTTACTCTCAGGTTGGATAATAATACCAGAAGCGTACCTTTCAAGTCTTGTAAAATTTGCTTTATAGATACCAACAGATTCATCATCCTTTTTCTTTAGTTCAAGAAACTCCTTCTCCATCTTTGTTCGGAGAATATGAGGGAAGTACTTATTGAAAAATAAGTTCTTGAACTCATCCCATTCCATGGACTCAATTTCATCTCTTAGCCTCGTATTCTTGATAAGATTCCACCATTGATCAGCATAACCTTTTAAATGATACAATGATAAGATGACTTTATCTTGTTCATAACATTGAATAACTGAAAATATCTTTTCAGTAGTACTGAACCATTGTTCAGCAACTAATGGATCAGTAGACCCACTGAATGAAGGTGGACACTATCTCGTGAAGGATTCAACAGAATTTTGCTCCTTCCTTTGCTCGTTTGGAAGTCCTGCATGATTCATAGCTTGAGAAAGTTGTGTGAGCATGGCTACATGATTTTGAATTCCAGCTCCCATAATGTTTGGTTGCTCAGGGGGACCATCATTGCATTGCCCGTCGCATTCCGCATTAACCCGGTTCCTTCAGGTTCCAATCACTGACTAAAACCAAGAAGAATAGTGTGAGAAACACTAATTATATTAGGAAAACCACATAATCAAGAATAAAATTTCACACATAAGGTCTTATCCTAGGTTATTCAAGGCCATTTCTAAAACACTAAGATTGCGTTCTATGCTTAGACTTATCCTTAGGATTCTTACTAAGGCTTTCACATCCTAGTTTCCAATGGTTGACTATAACCTCCCTCTGATACCAACTATAACGACCCATACTTTACATACATTGTTAGTAATTAAAAAATAAAGTACACTTATTACAACATATAACAAAACCATGAAAGGACCATATAGTTATAGTGTCTTTAGAAACTGGGAAACATAAACAAATCGTTTATAAAGCGTCTACAATGTCTCCCATTTATTTCATCATATCTATAGTTTCTTTTGGCATATCTTACTTAATAACCTTCTTCCTGACCTGGGAAAAGAAAACATTCAAAAGGTTGAGCTCAAATGCTCAATAAGGGTAAACAAAAGAAATATCAATCACATCATATTCATAAGAACATAACATTTTGGAAATCTTACCCTGCAAAAGAGATCATAATTTCATAACATGGGATAAATCATGGTAGTGAAATGTAATCACAATAGTCATAACATAAAACATGAAGCTTTGTGGCATACACACATAATCATAGAGAATCGTTTCTTATTAGTCAAGACTCATTGCCAAGACTATCTTAGTGGACAAAGTCCATTTCTGAACCGAGTTCATTCCTCGTTTCAGTCCTGTTTCACTGAACCGGTTTAACCTGCCGTTCCAGCCATGTCTATCTCATGAGATATAAAATCTTTACCCAATGCATTGGAGGGAGATATAGGTCCCACCCATATCATAATGATACCATTCTTATGTGTTCCACAAAATCAAAAATCATACATCATTGCATAACCCATGTAATAAAAAATGGGATTCTGAAACATCGTGACATCATAAAACAATTCATATAATATAAAGGAATTCATAAAAATAATTCCATCACAACATAATCAAATCAATTTAATAATAGGGATAGAAACAGAACCATTTATTATCTTAGATGGAAAATAATTTTGATAAAACACTTGAACTCCATTCTTGAGGAAAATATCCTTTCTACATCAAAAACACTTTTCCTTTCTTAACATGTCATACAATTCTAAACTAAAAGAAGTTGATTAAAAATAAACATGAAAACTTGTAAAGGAAGCTTCTTGGAAATAATTTTTTAAAAATCCATTCATGCTGTATAAGTTAAAAAACCATTCTTCTCGTACTTTTGTCGGAAAAGTCAAAAAGCACCTCGTACGAAAAACGACAAAAGATTCCTTTCATATCCTTTATTAAAAACTCACCGAAGGGTAAAATTGGATTTAAACAATTTTAGGTGTATGGAAGAAATATTACATATTGAGGGAACATGGATATGGATGATAAAATACAACCCAGTAAATACCAAAGTATAAATCATCTCGGATAAAAATGAGATTGTGATATTTTCCCTTACCATAGGTCCGATTTGCTTCGTAAGTGTTCGAACCTCCTGTATAATGATTTAAATACTGTCATTGACTTATTCCAGAATCATACGCATTGTTTTGATATCATATATGGTCATATTATTAGCTTATTATTAGTAATATTTCATTTCTACTTGTTATTCGGGTGTTTATTACTTTTTGTTCTTATGCGTGGTTTGTCGAATAAATTCTCATTATTCTTTTTAGGTTAAAGATACCTCATTAGTGTAATGTATATCATATTTATTCACTAAATTCATTTATGTAATCATTATGAAACGAAAATCATGTAGAACGAGTCACATCACATCATGGAGATGGTATTCCGTACATACGCACGACAGATGATATCATTCCCATGATCGTGGAATTGTATTGGAGTGTCTGTATACTATTTCAGAATCAATACCACTTTACAATAATCATATATAGTTTTTTATTTTCACCATTATACCCATCCATGTCTGGTGGTGATGGAAAATAGATTTCACCACGACAAGGAGATGGTATTCCGTACGTAAGCACGTGCGGTGAATTCATTTTCCGTAGGATGGATAGATGGTGAAATAGGGTTGTTTCATACTTATAATAACATATCAGTATATGAGTGATAATGATGTGATTACTTCATAATTAAACAACTATTGAAGAAGAAGTAGAAGAGGAAATAGAGTTGAAAGAATCGGTAACGGACATTACCTCTTCTTTGAAGCACCTCTTTGAGACCTCCTTTTTGGGCACTAAAATTGGTCTTTGAAAAATACCAGGACCTCTAGGATGTTTCTAGGGAAGTGGGGAAATTAAATGGGCAGGGGTTATCCGAGCTTGAAGGCTCAAATTGGTGTGAGGAGGAGAGGGAGGAGGTGTCGTTTTATAAGGGAGGAGAGGGGCACCCTTGAAAAAACTAAAAATATTATTTTATTTTAAATCCATATTCGATTTTAAATAGCTCCAAATTTATTTATATCGAAGATAAGGTGGGTATGGGTCGAAATCCTCTCATACAATAGAATTTGGACTAGTTTATTTTACTATTTTGACCTTATCATTTAGATTTAACTTTAAGTTAGATAATTTTACTTTTACCGTGTCTTTTTGTGTTCTTACACTATAAGGTTAATAAACTTACTATAACAAGCACGACTAACCCCAAGTTATTTATTATTAATATATATAACCTTATCTAAGTCATTTGGTCAAACTTTAGATTTTTTCGAATAAAATAACAATTAATAATATAATATTTGTTTTAAAATCTATTTTATGTCAATTTTGACACTATTTAGTAATTGATTTTTGTGAAAATTATAACAGAATGATTAGTTCAAAAAAAGTTAATTAAATCAATACTAACATGTCATATTAACCTTGAAAATTAGTGTAATTCATAACAAGTCTCAAATTACATTTATTTGGGTATTTATAACATCAATAATGTCAATATTTCATTAATAAGATAATTACTGTATCATCTTTGTGTCATAAATAAATTAAATTATTTAATGTCTAAAAATTACTAATAAAATACTATTATGTAGGAAATCTTTTTATCTTTCTAATTAATATTTATAGTCAAATTTATATTATGTATAACCCTATAGTAAAAATTATTTACTTAGTAAACTTTGATTTTAACTATTTTAACACTTCTTTAAATAAATTAATAATAAAAGTCCTAATCTAATCCAAGTGGGCCTAAATGGTCATAGTTTATTCCTAAGTTTGTTTTTGGTCGAATTACACTTATCCAATAGATTTAGGACATGTGTTAGGGTAATAAAAATATCATTTTTACCCTTAATTACCCTATTAACTTTCAACCATGGTAAATAAAAGTAAAAAGCTACTATTCACCAAAAATTATATTCATCTCATTGAACCAAATATTACTTAGAGACATCAACCGTGTCTCTCATATTTTTGAAATTCCACTCACAGAAGCAGTAAAATTATGTTTTATGTAAATTTTCAAATTCCCCTAGGATGTGGGTAAAAGATGGTGAAAAGTTCAATAAAATTTTTATATATCTAAAATTATTATAAAATTACTCCACTGAATTACATTGATATTATATAGGTATTATGTATCAACGTTTACCTAAAATAAATTTAAATAAAATAAATAATTATTTAAATAAAAATTCTGTTTTTAAATATAAACCCAGTGTATTCACTATTCATCCAAAATTGAAAGTTTTCAGAAAAATACCAAAAATTTCACCCTAGGCTAATTTCGATATTCTGAATCCAAAAACGAAGTCCATTTTGAAAAATAAAATTTACAAAATTTCAAAAAGTGGTTATTACTATTCATAACGGCTAGTTTTAATAATATTTTAATAGCATATCATTGTTTAGTGAAACTCGGTATTGCGTATGACGCAAGCTATCAAGGAAGGTCGTAATTGCGTGTAAAGAAAGACAAGCTAGTGTTGTGTGTAGTGAAAGATTCCTTTGATGATTTATAAAATAACAACACAATATTTCTTATAAAAGTATCGGGTGTTATATTCTACCCCCTTAAAATGAATTTCGCCCTCGAAATTCGTCACTTGTAACAAACAGATGAGGTTACCTCGCCCTCATAATATCCTCAAGCTCCCATGTATCTTCTTCTAATTTTTGGTTACTCCATAGAACGTTCACTAAGAGAGTGGTTTTGTTCCATAGGACTTTTTCACTACGATCGAGAATCTCTATCGGTTGTTCTTCATAAGAAAGATCTTGTTCCAGCAATACAACTTCTGAGCTGAGTACATGTGAAGGATCAGGTATGTACTTTCTCAGGAGAGATACATGGAACACATCGTGATCTTGAGATAGATTTGGTGGAAGCGCCAATCGGTAAGCTACCTTCCCAACACGATCCTGTATTTCAAAAGGACTGATATACCTAGGGATCAGCTTTCCCTTCTTTCCAAATCTCATTACTCTCTTCCAAGGAGATATTTGTAAGAACACGTTATCACCCACTTTAAACACTAAGTCTTTTCTTCTTTTGTCGGTATAACTTTTTTGTCGACTCTGAGATGCTCTTATGTTTGGTTGAATAGATCAGACGTTTTGTGCCATCTCATCAACAAGATCAGGTCCTAATAGAATTCTTTAACCAACTTCATCCAAGCAAGTTGGAGTCCTGTATTTCATTCCATAGAGAGCTTCATAAAAATCCATCTAAATACTAGAGTGAAAGCTATTATTATAAGTGAATTCCACCAAAGGTAGGTGTTGATCCCAACCACCTTTGAAATCTATAGAGCATGCTCACAACATATCTTAGAGTGTTTGAATTGTCCACTCAGAATGACCATCTGTCTGAGGATGATAAGCAGTGCTGAAACTCAACTCTGTATCTAGAGTATGCTGAAGAATTCACCAAAACTTTGATGTAAACCTCGGATGCTGATCAGATATAATAGAAAGTGGTACTCCATGCAATCTTACCACTTCTTTTACATATATCCTAGCAATCTGATCTAGAGAAAAATCGTCTCTAATAGCAATGAAGTGTGAAGACTTTGTAAGACGATCAACTATGACCCAGATAGCATTATTGCCTTTGGATGTTTTAGGAAGTCCGGTGATAATGTCCATAGTGATGTTTTCCCATTTCGATTCGGGTATGGGTAATGGTTGTAACATCCCCTTAGACTTCTATCTCTCTGATTTAACATGCTGAGAAACCAAGCATCGAGAGACATATTCAGCAACATCTCTTTTCATGCCATCCCACTAGAAGTACTCTTTCAGGTCGCTATACATCTTCGTGCCTCCAGGATGAATAGAGAATTAAGAACTATGAGCCTCATCCAGTAGCTCCTTCTTTAATTCGGGGATGGGAGGAACAAAAACATGATCTTGACCTTTATTATCCCATCACAATCAATGTTGAATTGAGGAACATTTCTCACCTTCTTTTGTAACTCTACATCTTCTTTCTATGACTCTTTAATCTTAACATGTATAGATAGTTGAACATTCATTTGAGAAAGATACAATTTTTCAACTTTCATTATAATTCCATGATCCATCCTTTTTAAATCCATAAATATTGGATCTTTTGCGATCGTCATCATGGATAAACTGGCATGGTCTTGTCGACTTAATGCATCTGCCACCTTGTTTTCTTTCCCATGGTGGTAATGAATTGAGCAGTCGTAATCCTTAATCAGCTCCAACCATCTTCTTTGGCGCATATTCAGCTTCTTTTGTGTGAAAATATACTTTAAACTTTTATGATCAGTATAAATGTCACACCTTTCTCCATAAAGATATTGCCTCCAAATCATTAATGAAATGATTACCGTAGCTAACTCCAAATCACGAGTTCGGTAATTTTGCTCATGGATTTTCAACTGTCGTGAGGCATAAGCTATCACCAGATCATTTTTCATAAGAAAACAACCCAATCCCTTCTTGGATGCATCACTTTAGATCACAAACCTTTCTCCACTACAAGGCAGTGTGATCACAGGTGCACTGGATAACCTTCTTTTCAACTTCTTGAAATTCTCTTCACATTCCTCCGTCCAAACAAACTTAACTCCTTTCCGACTCAACCTGGTGAGTGGATTAGATAATCATGAAAAATCTTTCACAAAATGTCGATAATATCCAACCAAACAAAGAAAACATCGGATCTAAGTTACTGTTGTTGGTCTCGACCATCTTTCGATAACATCTGTTTTTACTGGATCCACAGATATCCCCTCATTTGATATTATGTGAACCAAAAATGAATCTTTTTGAAGCCAAAATTCACACTTGGTAAATTTGGCAAAAAGCTTCTCCTTTCTCAGGGTCTTCAATATAAATCTCAAGTGATCTTCATGTTCTTCCTTGATCTTTGAATATACATGAATATCATCTATAATGACTACCACAAACTGATCAAGATAGTCTCTAAAGACTTTATTCATCAGATCCATGAAGATAGCAGGGGCTTTAGTAAGACCAAATGGAATCACCATAAATTCATAGTGTCCATACCTTGTACGGAAAGCAGTCTTTGGTATATCCTCCCTTTTAACACTTAATTGATGAAACCCTGAACGAAGATCAATCTTGGAAAAGTATTGAGCACCGCATAGTTGGTCAAATAAGTCATCAATGCGTGGGAGAGGATATTTGTTCTTGATAGTGATCTTATTAAGTTATCGATAATCAATGCAGAGTCTCATTGAACCATCTTTCTTCATAACAAACAGAACAGGTGCTCCCCAAGGTGATGCACTAGGGCGTATGATCCCCTAATCAATATTCTCTTGGAGTTGCTTCTTCAATTCCTGCCACTCAATTGAGGCCATTCTATAAGGTGTCTTTGAAATATGTAAAGCACCCGGTACGAGTTCTATTGGAAACTCAACTTCACGATTTGGTGGAAGACCCATCAATTCCTCTGGAAAGACATCATCAAACTCCCGATCAATGGACATATTCATAATCGTGAGTTTCTCACCAACCATTTGAGATAAATAACCTTCATTTAGTGGAATCAAGACCCATAAGATGGAAGAAATTTCCACTGGAAGGTTATGTTCATCCTTGCATCGATAGATGATCAAATATTGATCTGGAATATGAAATGCGACTTCCCTTATTTGGAAATTGATATGAGCTCCATATAGAGAGAGACAATCCATGCCAAGAATCACATAAAATTACACTATAGGGAGGATCACAAGATTTGCAGTAAGCACTTTCCCAGAAACATCAATCGGAGAAGAATTATAAACTTTTAATGCGACTGTTGTTCCATTAGGGGTTGTCACAGCTAACTCAACATCTAATTGTTGAGGTAATACGGTGATAAACTTAGAAAATTCTTCAAAAATAATGGAGTGGGTGGATCCAGAATCAAATAAAATATTTTCTACTTTAGAGTGTATGGTAAGTGTACCTTTCACCACTTCGTTATCGTACTCCACATCACTGATATAAATTGAATGTGACATTCCTTTTTCATTAGGCTTAAGAGTTTTTTGACGTCGATCATCATCATCAACCCTTGGATTAGGGCATTTATTGGCATAATGCCCCATTTCCTTGCACTTGTAACATTGAAGTGTAGGAGGTGCACTATGTGTAGCCTTTTCAGTGTTCGCATCACTAGACATCATCTCCCCATCATTACGGCATTCATATGCCCGATGACCTTCCTTTCCACATTTGAAACATTTACTTGTCCTTTTAAGACAACTCCCTCCATGTTTCTTTCCACACTTTGATCATAAGAGAAAACTCATCTTCTTTTCAGTGTGCTCTTTAGATTTTCCATTGAATTGAATTTTCCTCTTCTTATCAAACCCATATGACTGATGGGTTACTCCAATCTCCATCTCAACTTTGAGAGCACATCGAATGATTTCCTCGTAGCTGTTGAAGTCCCTTATGGATAACGCCCTTCGAAGACTTGGTTTTAAGCCACTAAAGAATCGATCGATCTTACTCTCAGGTTGGATAATAATACCAGAAGCGTACCTTGCATGTCTTGTAAAATTTACTTCATAGATACCAACAGATTCGTCATCATTTTTCTTTAGTTCAAGAAACTCCTTCTCCATCTTTGTTCGGAGAATACGAGGGAAGTACTTATTGAAAAATAAGTTCTTGAACTCGTCCCATTACATGGACTCAATTTCATCTCTTAGCCTTGTATTCTTGATAAGATTCCTACATTGATCAGCATCACCTTCTAAATGATACACTGCTAAGATGACTTTATAATGTTCATAACATTGAAGAACTGAAAATATCTTTTCATTAGTACTGATCCATTGTTCAGCAACTAATGGATTAGTAGACCCACTTAATGAAGGTGGACACTGTCTCATGAAGGATTCAACAGAATGTTGCTCCTTCCTTTGCTCTTTTGGAAGTTGTGCATGATTTATAGCTTGAGAAAGTTGTGTGAGCATGGATACATGATTTTTCATTCCATCTCCCATAACTTTTGGTTGCTCAGGGGGACAATCATTGCATTGCCCGTCGCATTCCGCATTAACACGGTTACTTCGGGTTCCAGCCACTGACTAAAACCAAGAAGAATAGAGTGACCAACACTAATTATAATATGAAAACAACATAATCAAGAATAAAATTTTACACTTAAGGTCTTATCCTAGGTTATTAAAGGCCATTTCTAAAACACTAATATTGTGTTCTATGCATAGACATATCCTTAGTATTCTTACTAAGGCTTTCACATCCTAGTTTCCAAAGGATGACTATAACCTCCCTCTAATACCAACTATAACGACCCATACATTACATACATTGTTAGTAATTCAAAATTTAAGTACACTTATTACAACATATAACAAAACCATGAAAGGACTGTATAGGTATAGTGTCTTTATAAACGGGGAAACATAAACAACATGTTCATAATGCGTCTACATTGTCTCCCATTTATTTCATCATTTCTATAGTCCCTTTTGGAATATCTCACTTAATAACCTTCTTCCTAACCTGGGGAAAGAAAACATTCAAAAGGGTGAGCTCAAATTATAATTAAAGGTAAACAAAAGAAATATCAATGACATCATATTCATAAGAACATAACATTTTGGAAATCTTACCCTGCAAAAGAGATGATAATTTCATAACATGGGATAAATCATGGTAGTGAAATGTAATCACAATAGTCATAACATAAAACATTAAGCATTGTGCCATACTCACATAATCATAGAGAATCGTTTTAGTCAAGACTCATTGACAAGACTATCTTAGTGGACAAAGTCCATTTCTGAACCAAGTTCATTCCTCGTTTCAGTCATGTTTCACTGCACCGGTTTAACCTGCATTTTCGGCCATATCTATCTCATGAGATATAAAATAGTTACCCAATGCATTGGAGGGAGATATAGGTCCCACCCATCTCATAATTATACCATTCTTATGTGTGCCACAAAATAAAAAATCATACATCATTGCATAACCCATGTAATAAAAAAATGGGATTCTGAAACATCGTGACATCATAAAACAATTCATATAAGATAAAGGAATTCATAAAAATAATTCCATCACAACATAATCAAATCAATTTAATAATAGGGATAGAAACATAACCCTTTATTATCATATATGGAAAATAATTTTGATAAAACACTTGAACTCCATTCTTGAGGAAAATATCATTTCTACTTCAAAAACACTTTTCCTTTCTTAACATGTCATACAATTCTAAACTAAAAGAAGTTGATTAAAAATAAACATGAAAATTTGTAAAGGAAGCTTCTTGGAAATAATTTCTTAAAAATCCATTCATGCCGTATAAGTTAAAAAAACATTCTTCTTGTACTTTTGTCGGAAAAGTCAAAAAGTACCTCGTACGAAAAACGACAAAAGATTCCTTTTATATCCTTTATTAAAAACTCACCGAAGGGTAAAATTGGATTTAAAAAATTTTAGGTGTATGGAATCAATATTACATATTGAGGGAACATGGATGTGGATTATAAAATACACCCCAGTAAATACCAAAGTATAAACAATCTTGGATAAAACTGAGATTGTGATATTTTCCCTTACCATAGGTCTGATTAGCTTCGTAAGTGTCCGAACCTCCTGGATAACGATTTAAATAATGTCATTGACTTATTCCAGAATCATACTCATTGTTATGATATCATATATGGTCATATTCTTAGCTTATTATTAGTAATATTTCATTGTTACTTGTTATTCGGGTGTTTATTACTTTTTGTTCTTATGCGGGTTTTTTCTAATAAATTATCATTCTTATTTTTAGGTTATAGATACCTCATTAGTGTAATATATATCATATTTATTCACTCAATTCATTTATGTAATCATTATGCAATGAAAAGAATGTAGAATGATTCGTATCACATCGTGGAGACGGTATTCCGTACGTACGCACGAGCGATGATATCGTTCCCATGATCGTGGAATTGTATTAGAGTGTATGTATACTATTTAAGAATCAATAACACTTTACAATAATAATATATAGTTATTTATTTGAACCATTATACCCATCCTAGTAAGGTGGTGATGGAATATTGATTACACCACGGCGTGGAGACAGTATTCCGTACGTACGCACGTGCGGTGATTTCGTTTTCCATATAATGGATAGATGGTGAAATAGGTTTGTTTCATAATTATAATAACATATCAGTATATGAGTGATACTGAAGCTATTACTTCATAATGAAACAACTAATGAAGAATATGTAGAAGAAGAAATAGAGTTGAAAGAATCGGTAACGGACATTACCTCTTTCTTTGAATCGCCTCTTTGAGACCTCCTTTTAGGGAACTAAAATTGAACTTTGAAGAAGACTGGGACCTTTATTATGTTTCTAGGGAAGTGGGTAAGTGAAATGGGAAGGGGTTGGCCGAGATTGAAGGTTCAAATTGGTGCGAGGAGGAGAGGGAGGAGGTGCCCTTTTATAAGGGAGGAGAGGGAACCTTTGAAAAAACTAAAAATATTATTTTATTATAAATCCATATTCGGTATTAAATAGCTCCAAATTGATTTATTTCTAAGATAAGGTGGGGATGGGTCGAAATCATCTCATACAATAGAATTTGTACATGTTTAGTTTACTGTTTTAACCTTATAATGTATATTTAACATTAAGTTAGATAAATTTACTTTTAGCTTGTCTTTTTGTGTTCTTACACTATAAGGTTAATAAACTTACTATAACAAGACAAATGAACCCCAAGTTATTTTTTATTAATATATATAACCTTATCTAAGTCATTTGGAAGAACCATAGATTTTTATGAATAAAAAAACAATTAATAATATAATATTTTTTTTTCAAACTATTTTATGTCATTTTTGATGCTACTTAGAAATTGATTTTTAGGAAACATATAACAGAATTAATTGTTCGAATAAAGTTAATTAAATCAATACTAACATGTCATATTAACCTAGAAAATTAGTGGAATTCATAACAAGTCTCAAATTACATTTATTTGGGTATTTATTACATCAATTATGTCAATATTTGATTAATAAGATAATTACTGCATCATCTTTGTGTCATAAATAAATTAAATTTTGTAATGTCTAAAAATTACAAATAAAATACCATTATGTAGGAAATCGTTTTAACTTTCTAATGAATATTTATAGTGGAATTTATATTATGTATAACCCTATATTAAAAATTATTTACTTATTAATCTTTGATTTTAACTATTTTAACCCTTCTATAAATAAATTAATAATAAATGTCCTAATCTAATCTAAGTGGGCCTAAATGGTCATATTTTATTCCTAAGGTTGTTTTTGGTCGAATTACACTTATCCAATAGAATTAGGACATGTGTTAGGGTAATAATAATATCATTTTTACCATTAATTACCCTATTTACTTTTTACCGTGGTAAATAAAAGTAAAAAAGTTAATATTCACCAAAAACTATTTTCATCTCATTGAACCACATTTTACATACTGACATCAACCGCGTCTCTCGGATTTTTCAAATTCCACTCACAGAAGTGGTAAAATTATGTTTTATGTAAATTTTCAAATTCTCCTAGGATGTGGGTAAAAGATGGTGAAAAGTTCAATAAAATTTTTATATATCTAAAATTATTATAAAATTACTCCCATGAATTACACTGAACATATATAGGTATTATGTATCAATTTTTACCTAAATTAAATTTAAATAAATTTAATAATTATTAAATAAAAATTCGGTTTTTAAATAGTAACCTAGTGTTTCCATTATTCATCCAAAATTGAATGTTTTCAGAAAAATACCAAAATTTCACCCTAGGCTAATTTCTATATTCCGAATCCAAAAAAAAGTAAATTTTGAAAAATAAAATTTACCATATTTCAAAAAGTGGTTATTACTATTCATAACGGCTAGTTTTAATAATATTTTAATAGCATATCATTGTTTAGTGAAACTCGGTATTGCGTACGACGCAAGCTATCAAGGAAGGTCGCAATTGCGTGTAAAGAAAGCCAACTAGTGTTGTGTGTAGTGAAAGATTCTTTTAATGATTTATTAAATAACAACAAAATATTTATTATAAAAGTCTCAGGTGTTACATTCTACCCCCCTTAAAATGAATTTCTCCCTCGAAATTTGTCACTTTTAACAAACAGATGAGGATACCTCTCCCTCATCATATCCTCAAGCTCCCATGTAGCTTCTTCTAATTGGTGGTTCCTCCATAAAACGTTCACCAAGAGAGTGGTCTTGTTACGTAGTACTTTTTCACTACAATCGAGAATCTCTATCGGTTGTTCTTCATAAGAATGATCTTGTTCCAACGATACAACTTCTGAGCATAGTACATGTGAAGGATCAGATATGTACTTTCTTAGGAGAGATACATGGAACACATCGTGAACTTGAGAGAGATTTGGTGGAAGCTCCAATCGGTAAGCTATCTCCCCAACACGATCCAGTATTTCCAAAGGACCGATATACCTAGGGTTCAACTTTCCCTTCTTTCCAAATTTCAGTACTCTCTTCCATGGAGATATTCGTAAGAACACTTTATCACCCACTTTAAACTCTAAGTATTTTATTCGTTTGTTGGCATAACTTTTTTGTCGACTCTAAGATGCTCTTATGTCTTGTTGAATAGATCAGACCTTTTTTCCATCTCATCAACTAGATCATGTCCTAATAGCTTTCGTTACCCAACTTCATCCCATCAAGTTGGAGTCCTGCATTTCATTACAAAGAGATCTTCATAAGGACCCATATGAATACTGGAGTGAAAGCTATTATTATAAGAAAATTCCACCAAAGGTAGGCGTTGATCCCAACCACCTTTGAAATCTATAGAGAAAGCTCTCAACATATCTTCTAGTGTTTGAATTTTCCCCTCAGACTGACCGTCTGTCTGAGGATGATATGCAGTGCTGAAACACAACTCTGTATCCATAGTATGCTGACGATTTCTCCAGAACGTTGAGTTAAACCTCGGATCCCGATCAGATATAATAGAAAGTGGTACTCCATGAAATCTTACCACTTCCTTTACATATATCCTGGCAAGCTGATCTAGAGAGAAAACCTCTCTAATAGCAATGAAGTGTGCAGACTTTTTAAGACGATCAAATATGACCCGGATAACATTATTTCCTTTGGATGTTTTAGGAAGTACGTTGACAAAGTCCATAGTGATGTTTTCCCATTTCCATTCGGGTATGGGTAATGGTGGTAACATCCCCTTAGAATTCTGTCTCTCTGCTTTAACTTGCTGACAAACCAAGCATCGAGAGACATATTCAGCAACATCTCTTTTCATGCCATCCAACCAAAAGTACTCTTTCATGTCCCTATACATATTCGTGATTCTAGGATGAATATAGAATGAATAACTATGAGACTCATCCAGCAACTCCTTCTTTAATTCGGGGATGGGAGGAACACAAACCCGATTCCTGAACATTATTATCCCATCAAAATCGAGGATGAATTCTGGAACATTTCTCACCTTCTTTTGTAACTCTACATCTTCTTTCTGTGCCTCTTTAATCTTAACATGTACAGATGGTTGAACATTCATTTGAGAAAGATAGGATTTTCCCCTTTCATTATAATTCCAAGATCCATCCTTTGTAAATCCATAAACATTGGATCTTTTGTGATCCTCATCATGGATAAACTGGCATGGCCTTGTCGACTTAATGCATCTGCCACCTTGTTTGATTTCCCAGGGTCGTAATGAATTGAGGAGTCGTAATCCTTAATCAGATCCAACCATCTTCTTTGTCGCATATTCAGCTCCTTTTTTGTGAAAATATAATTTAAACTTTTATGATCAATATAAATGTCACACCTTTCTCCATAAAGATAATGCCTACAAATCTTTAATGCAAAGATTACCGAAGCTAACTCCAAATCACGAGTTTGGTAATTTTTCTCATGGATTTTCAACTGCCATGAGGCATAAGCTATCAACATATCATTTTTCATAAGAACACACCCCAATCCCTTCTTGGATGCATCACTGAGGATCACAAACCTTTCTCCACTACAAGGCAGTGTGAGCACAGGTGCACTGGATAACCTTCTTTTCAACTCCTTGAAATTCATTTCACATTCCTCTGTCCAAACAAACATAACTCCTTTCCGAGTCAACTTGGTGAGTGCATTAGATAATCGTGAAAAATCTTTCACAAAACGTCGATAATATCCAGCCAAACCAAGAAAACTTCGGATCTTAGTTACTGTTGTTGGTCTCGACCATCTTTCGATAACCCCTGTTTTTGTTGGATCCACAGATATCCCCTTTTTTGAGATTATGTGACCAAAAAATGAAACGTTTTGAATCCAAAATTCACACATGGTAAATTTGGCAAAAAGCTTCTCCTTTCTCAGGGACTTCAATATAAATCTCAAGTGATCTTCATGTTCTTCCTTGCTCTTTGAATATAAAAGAATATCATATATAAAGACTAGCACAAACTGATCAAGATAGTATCTAAAGACTCTATTCATCAGATCCATAAAGATAGTAGGGGCATTAGTAAGACCAAATGGAATCACTATAAATTCATAGTGTGCATACCTTGTACGGAAATCCGTCTTTGGTATATCCTCCCTTTTAACCCTTAATTGATGATACCCTGAATGAAGATCAATCTCAGAAAAGTATTGAGATCCGCGTAGTTGGTCAAATAAGTCATCAATGTGCGGGAGATGATATTTGTTCTTGATAGTGATCTTGTTAAGTTCTAGATAATCAATGCATAGTCTCATTGATCCATCATTCTTCTTAACAAACAAAACAGGTGCTCCCCAAGGTGATGCACTAGGGCATATGAACCCCTTATCAAGATTCTCTTGGAGTTGCTTCTTCAATTAATGCAACTAAATTGGGTCCATTCTATAAGTTGTCTTTGAAATAGGTAAAGCACCTGGTACGAGTACTATTGAATACTCATCTTCACGATTTGGTGGAATACCCGACAATTCCTCTAGAAAGACATCATCAAACTTCCGTACAATGGGAATATTCTTAATCGTGAGATTCTCACCAACCATTTGTGATAAATAACCTTAACATAGTGGAATCAAGACCCATAAGATGGAAGAAATTTCCACTGGAAGGTTATGTTCATCCTTGCATCGATAGATGATCAAAGATTGATCTGGAATATGAAATGTGACTTCCCTTATTTGGAAATTGATATGAGCTCCATATAGAGAAAGTCAATCCATTCCAAGAATCACATCAAATTCCACTATAGGGAGGATCACAAGATTTTCAGTTAGAACATTCCCACAAACATCAATCGGAGAAGAATTATAAACTTTTGATGCGACTGTTGTGCCATTAGGGGTTGTCACAGCTAACTCAACATCTAATTATTGAGGTAATATGGTGATACCCTTAGAAAATTCTTAAGAAATAAAGGAGTGGGTGGATCCAGAATCAAATAAAACATTTGCTACTTTAGAGTGGATGGTAGGAGTACCTTTCACCACTTCGTAATCGTACTCCACATCGCTGATAGAAATTGCATGTGACTTTCCTTTGTATTTAGCCTTAAGAGTTTGTTGACGTCGATCATCATCAAAAACCCATGGATTAGGGAATTTATTGGAATAATGCCCCATTTCCTTGAACTTGTATCATTGAAGTGTAGGAGGTGCACTCAGTGTAGCCTTTTCATTGTTCACATCACTATACAGCTTCTTCGCATCATTGCGTCATTCAAATTCCCGATGACCTTCTTTTCCACATTTGAAACATTTAATTGTCCATTTAGGACAACTCCCTCCATGTTTCTTTCAACACATTGAGTATAAGGGAAAACTAATCTTCTTTTAGTGTGCTATTTAGAATTTCCTTTGAATTCCATTTTCCTATTCTTATCAAACCCATATGACTGATGGGTTAATCCAATCTCCATCTCAACTTTGAGATCACATAGAAGGATTTCCTCATAGCTATTGAAGTCCCTTATGGCTAATGCCCTTCGAAGACGTGATTTTAAGCCACTAAAGAATCGATCGATCTTACTCTCAGGTTGGATAATAATTCTAGAAGCGTACCTTGCAAGTCTTGTAAAATTTGCTTCATAAATACCAACAGATTCATCATCATTTTGGTTTAGTTGAAGAAACTCATTCACCATCTTTGTTCAGAGAATACGAGGGAAGTACATATTGAAATATAAGTTCTTGAACTCGTCCTATTCCATGGACACAATTTCATCTCTTAGCCTCATATTCTTGATAAGATTCCACCATTGATCAGCATCACCTTCCAAACGATACACTGCTAAGATGACTTTATCATGTTCATAACATTGAAGAACTGAAAATATCTTTTCAGTAGTACTAATCCATTGTTCAGCAACTAATGGATCAGTAGACCCACTGAATGAAGGTGGACGCTGTCTCGTAAAGGATTCAACAGAATGTTTCTCCTTCCTTTGCTCGTTTGGAAGTCCAGCATGATTCATAGCTTGAGAAATTTGTGTGAGCATGACTTCAAGATTTTTTATTCCAGCTACCATAACGTTTGGTTGCTCAGGGGGACAATCATTGCATTTCCCATCGCATTCCGCATTAACACGGTTCCGTCAGGTTCCAGCCATTGACTAAAACCAAGAAGAATAGTGTGAGAAACACAAATTGTAATAAGGAAACCACATAATCAAGAATAAAATTTCACACTTAAGGTCTTATCCTAGGGTATTCATGTCTATTTCTAAAACACTAATATTGTGTTCTATGCTTAGACATATCATTAGGATTCTTACTAAGGCTTTCACGTCCTATTTTCCAAAGGTTGATTATAACCACCCTTTGATACCAAATATAATGACCCATACATTACATACATTGTTAGTACTTCAAAATTGAAGTACACTTATTAAAACATATAACAAAACCATGAAAGGAACGTATATTTATAGTGGCATTAGAAACTGTAAAACATAAACAACTGGTTCATAAAGCTTTACACTGTGTCCCATTTATTTCATCATTTCTATAGTCCCTTTTGGAATATCTTACTTAATAACCTTCTTCCTGACCTGGGGAAAGAAAACATTCAATAGGGTGAGCTCAAATTCTCATTAAGGGTAAACAAAAGAAATATTAATCACACTATATTCATAAGAACACGGCATTTTGGAAATCATACCCTGCAAAAGAGATCATAATTTCATAACATGGGATAAATCATGGTTTTGAAATGTAATCACAATAGTCATAACATAAAACATGATGCTTTGTGGCATACACACGTAATCATAGAGAATAATTTCTTATTATTCAAGAATCATTGCCAATACTATCTTAGTGGACAAAGTCCATTTCTGAACTGAGTTCATTCCTCGTTTCAGTCCTGTTTCACTGAACCGGTTTAACCTGCCGTTCCAGCCATGTCTATCTCATGAGATATAAAATATTTACCCAATGCATTGGAGGGAGATATAGGTCCCACCCATCTCATTATGATACCATTATTATGTGTGCGACGAAATAAAAAATCATACATCATTGCATAACCCATGTAATAAAAAAATGGGATTCTGAAACATCGTGACATCATAAAACAATTCATATAAGATAAAGGAATTCATAAAAATAATTCCACCACAAATAATAAAATCAATTTAATAATCGGGATAGAAACATAACCCTTTATTATCTTATATGGAAAATAATTTTGATAAAACACTTGAACTCCATTTTTGAGGAAAATATCCTTTCTACTTCAAAAACAATTTTCCTTTCTCAACATGTCATAAAATTCTAAACTAAAAGAAGTTGATTAAAAATAAAATTGAAAAGTTATAAAGTAAGCTTCTTGGAAATAATTTTTTAAAAATCCATTCATGTCGTAAAAGTTAAAAATACATTCTTCTTGTACTTTTGTCAGAAAAGTCAAAAAGTACATCGTACGAAAAACGACAAAAGATTCCTTTCTTATCCTTTACTAAAAACTCACCGAAGGGTAAAATTGGATGTAAAAAATTTTAGGTGGATGTAAACATTATTACATATTGAGGAAACATGGATGTGGATGATAAAATACACCCTAGTAAATACCAAAGTATAAACAATATCGGATAAAAATGAGATTGTGATATTTTCCCTTACCTTAGGTCTGATTTGCTTCGTAAGTGTCCGAACCTCCTGTATAATGATTTAAATAATGTCATTTACTTATTACAGAATCATACTCATTGTTATGATATCATATATGGTCATATTATTAGCTTATTATTAGTAATATTTCATTGCTACTTTTTATTCGGGTGCTTATTACTTTTTGTTCTTATGCATGTTTTGTCGAATAAAATCTCATTCTTCTTTTTAGGTTATAGATACCTCATTAGTGTAATATATATCATATTTATTCACTCAATTCATTTATGTAATAATTATGCAATGAAAATCATGTAGAACGAGTCACATCACATCATGGAGACGGTATTCCGTACGTACGCACGAGCGATGATATCGTTCCCATGATCGTGAAATTGTATTGGAGTGTATGTATAGTATTTCAGAATCAATACCACATTTCAATAATCATATATAGTTATTTATTTGCACCATTATACCCATCCAAGTATGTTGGTGATGGAAAATAGATTACACCACTGCGTGGAGATGGTATTCTGTACGTACGCAGGCGCGATGATTTCGTTTTCCGTAGGATGGATAGATGGTGAAATAGGGTTGTTTCATACTTATAATAACATATCCGTATATGAGTGATACTAATTTTATTACTTCATAACGAAACAACTAAAGAAGAATAAGTAGAATAAGAAATAGAGTTGAAAGAATCGGTAACAGACATTACCTCTTCTTTGAAGCGCCTCTTTGAGACCTCCTTTTAGGGCACTAAAATTGGTATTTGAAGAAGACCAGGACATCTAGGATGCTTCTAAGGAAGTGGGGAAGTGAAATGTGCAGGGGATGGCCGAGTTGGAAGGCTCAAATTGGTGTGTGGAGGAGAGGGAGGAGGTGCCTTTTTATAAGGGAGGAGAGGGGCACCTTTGGAAAAACTAAAAATATTATTTTATTATAAATCCATATTCGGTTTTAAATAGCTCCAAATTGATTTATTTAGAAGATAAGGTGGGGATGGGTCGAAGTAATCTCATCCAATAGAATTTGGACAAGTTTATTTTACTATTTAAACCTTATCATTTAGATTTAACTTTATGTTATATAATTTTACTTTTACCGTGTCTTTTTGTGTTCTTACACTATAAGGTTAATAAACATACTATAACAAGCCAAACGAACCCCAAGTTATTTATTATTAATATATATATCCTTATCTAAGTCATTTGGCTGAACCTTATATTTTTAGGAACAAAATAAAAATAAATAATATAATATTTGTTTTAAAAACTATTTTATGTCAATTTTGACACTATTTAGTAACTCATTTTTGTGAAACTTATAACAGAATGATTAGTTATAAAAACAATAATTAAATCAGTAGGTCCTATTAACCTAGAAAATCAGTGTAATTCATAAAAAGTCTCAAATTACATTTATTGGGGTATTTATAATATCAATTATGTCAATATTTCATTAATAAGATAATTACTGCATCATCTTTGTGTCATAAATAAATTAAATTATTTAATGTCTAAAAATTACAAATAAAATACCATTATGTATGAAATCCTTTTTATCTTTCTAATGAATAATTATAGAAGAATTTATATTATGCATAACCCTATATTAAAAATTATTTACTTATTAAACTTTGATTTTAACTATTTTAACCCTTCTTTAAATAAATTAATAATAAATGTCCTAATCTAATCCAAGTGGGCCTAAATGGTCATATTTTATTCCTAAGGTTTTTTTGGTCGAATTAGACTTATCCAGTAGAATTAGGACATGTGTTAGGGTAATAATAATATCATTTTTACTCTTAATTACCCTATTTACTTTTAACCGTTGTAAATAAAAGTAAAAAGTTACTATTCACCAAAAATTATTTTGATCTCATTGAACCACATTTTACTTACTGACATCAACCGTGTCTCTCGGATTTTTGAAATTCCACTCACAGAAGTGGTAAATTTATGTTTTATGTAAATTTGCAAATTCTCATAGGATATGGGTAAAAGACGGTGAAAAGTTCAATAAAATTTATATATATATATAATTATTATAAAATTACTCCAATGTATTACATTGAACTTATATAGGTATTATGTATCAATTTTTACTTAAAATAAATTTAAATAAATAGTCGGTTTTTAAATAGTATCCCAGTGTTTTCACTATTCATCCAAAATTGAAAGTTTTCAGAAAAATACCAAAACTTCACCCTAGGCTAATTTGGATATTCCAAATCCAAAAACGAAGTCCATTTTGAAAAATAAAATTTACAAATTTGAAAAAGTGGTTATTACTATTCATAACGGCTAGTTTTAGTAATATTTTTAATAACATATCGTTGTTTAGTGAAACACGATATTGTGTACTACAGAAGCTATCATGAAAGGTCACAATTGCATTTAAAGAAATCCAAGCTAGTGTTGTGTGTAGTGAAAGATTCCTTTGATGATTTATAAAATAAAATAAAATTCTTATAAAAGTCTCGGGTGTTACATGGCTCGTACTGCAACTGATGGTAGCACCACAAATTGTTGTTGCACTTGACCCGTAGAATTATACAAATGAGGGTGTACTGATAGAGGAGGATATTCAAGATCTATCTTAGTAGCCACAACAAATTCCCTTGTCTAGCTAACTACAACATGCTTGGGAGGATGACTACTTTGAAGTAGTTCTGCATTCAACCTCCTTAATTCTTTATTTTTCCTCCTGTTGTCCAAATCTTTGCTCTAGTAAGAATGATTGGCCTTATCCACGGGAAGGGTATGTAACCTGATTCTTTCCTTCCCACTTTTTAGCTCCCTTTCTTAGAGGGGGAGTGGGTTATTTTAAGGATTACCTAGATTCTGGGTAATCCTTTGATTTTGTGTACGCACACCTTCTTCATTTGTGTCTGTGCATTAAACTTATGGAGCAAGAACCTCTTCATCTGATCCCTCCGAGTGAGCCTCATCTATTGGATCAGCAACTAATGCATTGATGAAATTGATTGATGCATAACGCATTGGATTTCTTCTATTGTAATTTCAGCGATATTGTCTTCTCCCTTGTCCCTGATGAGACATTGCATTTTGTTGATTATATCCCTCAAGAACTTCTTGGGGAACCGAAATTTTGAGAGAATATGTTGATAATTTGGATCTTTTTTCCTCTTGTGGCTTCTTCCTTAATCTAGAGAGGACTGAATTTCACTGAGGAGGGGATTGATGATTTGAAAAAGTCCCCAGTCAGGTGGACTGTTGTTGTTCCTACTGTCTTTGATCAACTCCTCGAATCCTATTTGATGATTCTGAGGGTTGGGTTAAAAGAGTCCCTAGTCTGGAAAGCTGGGGTGGATCTTGACATTCTATGTCTGAGACTTTCTTAAAATCTCTCCTGATTTTGTGGACCATAGTCCGAAAATTAGCTGGATGCATCAATCGACATCCACTTTTATCACCCGGCTCAAAAGATTGTTGGATGATTTCTAACACTTCTGTCACTTGGTGATGTGCTTTCTCCAATCCAGAGGCCTGTTAAATATTCTTTTTTGCTTGATGTTGGAGTAATTCAACATCTTGTTCTATGTATGCTTGATTTTGTGAGGAACTAGTTGAATCCTGTTCTTGGGAAAGATTTTTATTACAATCAAAACTCATTGACTATGGCCGGCCATGGGCAATAACATTGCATGAAACCATTTTCGGCGGGATTTGCTAACTGGTGAGCACAGTGAAATGCAGTTCTCCATGAAGACGTCATCCTCTGACATGAATACCAGATGGGGCATTGGCAATTAACTGGCGCAATCTTCTTAGTGCGCCAAGGCATGAACATTGAAGGGATCTCTTCTGCTTTTCAGCCTTCAGATATCGAGAGACTAATAGAGATGCCAAATCAATCTGAAGTTGTTACCCTTCTATTATCCTAACATGATTTTCATATTCATCATAAGATAATACTTTCTTTTTCAACTGACAAAGAGTTTTCCGAATTTTAAGAAAAATATCATGAATTCCAACTTCCGTCAGCATCTCTGGAATATCATATTGAGAGTAAGCCAGATGCCAAAACATGACTGGTACTTCACCCATCGCCAGTTGTTTTCTCAGGTTCTTCATTTCCTCTTTATCATTTAATAAATATTCTTCTACCTGTTTAGACCAGAGCTGGTTATTTCTTGTTTCTTCATCAGATTCAACAATACTGGTAGAGAATCCACGGATCAAAATAGAAGATGCATGACTTGGGGGTGGTTTGGAGAATAACCTACACCCTGGGCTATCTTCTTGTTGAGAAATTATTTCACCTACAAATAGTAAAGTATCAGACATGACCGACTTCACATTTTCAAGTTCCTCAATATAAGAGGGATTTCTCGTCACTACATTGTCTATTGGATAATTTTCCAAGCAATGTGAATCACTACTATGGAGAGGACTTTCACAGTGAAATTCATCATCATGGGGAGGACCACCATGGTGGGTTATAACAAAATATGACATCTCTTTCTCCTTGGTCTTCTGGCCACATAGAGGGTTCTTGTGGCTCTCATCTGAAGATGAAAAATCGAGATCGACAAAATTTTCAGGAAGCAAGCCTTCATGAGAAGTATCTGATGCAGACCTTAAGAATTAATGATCCCACTATTGGGAAATGAGAGAGTAGAATCTTGAGATGCAACAGATAGTTGTCTGAGTGCATCAATAACTCCAGAATCGAGTAAGGCTTTGTTATATATTAGCCCGAGATTTAATTATTGTGATGGGTGGGTCTTCTTCATAGATTCCTTCTTACTCAATTTGGCAGGTGTCTGTGCCTACTCTGGAGAAATGATCAGGTTAATCTGATTATCTCCGCTCAAACCAGGTGTATGTGACTGACTTGGTTGTCCGTATGATATGGGGGAGTACGCCCCACAACCCTCTTGGACTGGAACAGATGTGTGTGTCTGTTCTGGAGTGAACTGTTGATGTGTCACTCCACTGGTAGGAATAGATTTATGTGTCTTTCCCTGAGATGCTGCTGAAGCTCTTATAATATCCTGGCAGGCATCCAGAATATGAGAATTGATTTACTTTTTCTCTTTTACCATTGATAGAATATGTTTGGTGACTTCAACTGCCGGAATGGGGATATATGTCCATTCCGTGCTTGGAGTAGGTGTGTGTTCCTGCTCTTGTCCTCCTTTTCCTATCAATGAATCCTGACATTACTCAAGTGTGGGGGTAGAGAGTTGAGTCTGCCACATGTTTGTCGTCGGAGCTTTCCGACTGACTTCTCCAAATGCTAACAAACGAGACTGTTGGTAGGCTTAATCCATACTAGTAGGTGTATGTGCCTGCTGATTGCACTTCACCGAATGTAGGTGATGAGATCCATAATATGTAGTCAGATGAGCCTTCTGACTAGATGATGATTTATAAACAGGTGTATGTTCCTGTCTATCGTACTCCACCGGAATAGCCTGGTGGGATTGTTGTGATGATGTGAGATGAGTCTGTTTGAAAATGGAATTAAAATGGATGGGTGTGTGTGCCCGCTCGTTTCTTGACACCATGTTAGGTTGGTGGACTTCTCAGGAAACGACATATATAAGGACCTGCTCACTGTTAACCGGTTGTCGCCTCTGGTGGTTCGTCTATCCTACTCGGGTTCGAGGAACCTGAGCCGAATGCCTGGAGTCGATACCCTCATCATGTTGAGGGAACACTGTCGCATGATTCTGGAGACAATTGTTGATGGGAGCCCTCGAGAAGGACTCATGTCTCCTTGAATTAAGGCCCTGAGGGACCTGCTCATTCACCTCCTCAGAATATGGGAGTGAATGGTGATTGTGTTCTAGGGATAAAGACCCGAAATGGTTGGCGAGGGCCGTTAGCCCCGCCTGATTCGTGATCGACGGTCATCGCTTTTCGGATGACCGGGTTGAATTATTGACTTAGAGGGCTTGTTGAGTATCCTCCAGAGTCTGAATAGTACAATTTTGATGGTACTACTTAACCAGTGCATTTGGTACCCTTTGTTAAAGACGTTGAGTAGGTGATGTCGTCCTTAGAGCAGACGATGATCCAGCAGAAGTTGCAGTAGTGGCATTTGCAGCAGAAGTTTTCACAGCAGACGTATTCACGGGTGTAAACTTGAGAGAAGACATTTTCGTAGTGTATAAGTTCATGGAAAATAGTGCATGCTTGAAATAACAGACATAATCAAGATAATTTCGGCCACTACATCTTTTGGATGAGCAAATATGATATCGATTGCTTTGTTGGCCCTCTCATTGAGTTTAAATAGGGGCCTAACAAATCAAAAAAGCATTATTTTAACTTGGTTAAGGATTCACGTCGGGTTCACCATTTTTTGTTTCCTCTGGAATTAGTGATGACCTCGTTGATTGAAGGATCAAACATTCCAATCGGTTTCTAACGGGTTTGTTTGTATAACCGGAAACATCCAATGATTTCATATCCATTTGGACCTACATTCAAATGGTAGGTGCTCATTAGTTGTGGAATGATGAGGCTTAAGAATTTGCACTGGTCGAGAGGATGGTAGGTCAGACTCATCACTCCTTTTTGAGGAGAATTATTGTCTACTTAGGGACTCTCTATATAGATTTAAGTAATTTTCATGAATCCTTAATACATTACCAAGTATAAAATGAGATTTCCTTTATACCTCACAATCAATGATTGATATGTAGGAAATTTAGAGAATCTTATATATGTATTAAAGGTTGTTCATCGATAAGGAATCCTCTGTATTTGTTAGAGATTCTTAGTCAATGGTATCCTTCATTACATAAAAGTCTCTTGGTCATTATGATAACCATACTGGTTTTAAATCCACTCAGTGGGGCACTTGATGTTTATTGTCATTCAGAAGGACATGGATTATTTCAGAGTCGGGATCGTACCCGCTGATGGGCTACCTACGTATCCTTTGTTTTGGAAAAGTAATCAGAACCCACATAGTTTGAGTAAGGGAGTATGATGTTTATGCATGATTTATGGATCAAAGAAAGATTTCATGATTAATTTTACACTCTAAGCGCATGTGTGTCATGCTCGGTGTGAGAAACAATAGGTATTGATGAAACCGGCCAATTGTGCCGTGAAAGAGGCAATGATGTAGGGATTATGTATGAGTGACTGCCGAAACTAGATGAGGATTTATATTTTCCTCAAGGAATAAATCCAGGAACAAGGTCTATAATGTTATATGCACTTCATAGAGATTTGGGCACTATAACTTGGCACTTACACTTGAAGAAGATGCCCAAATTAAGAGGGTACACATAATTGGGTTTTACTCCTAAGAAGGAAGTACAAATCAAAAGTAAATTGAGATTGTATAAGAGAAATTAAGGATGGGTCTTACTCTTGAGAAGAAGGCCCAGGTTAAAGGGATTTGAAAATTAAGGGGCTGGGGGCTTACTTCTAAGGAGGATGCCCATATTTGAGACTAGGGCTTACTCCTGAAAAGGAGGCCCATGTTAAAGGAATTATGATTGGGGCTTACTCCTAAGGAGGATGCCCAAATTAAATGAGAATTTAGGCAGGGGCTTATTCATGAAAAGGAGGCCCAAATTAGGGAAATTATGACTGGGGCTTACTCCTGAACAGGAGGCCCAAATCAATGAGGACCTGCGGCTTACTCCTAAAAATGATTCCCAAATCAATGAGGACTTGGGGATCACTCTTGAGATGGAGGCCCAAATTAAATGAGAATTTGGACTGGGGCTTATTCCTGAAAAGGAGGCCCAGGTTAAGGGATTCTCACATTTTTAAAGGATGAGGTTGAATGAATAAACTCTCTAACTTTAGTGATATAAAGATGTGAAAATCACTAGGTTTTGAGAGATATTCCACGGAACTCTTTTCAGATAAGGAATTAAATCAAGAAAACATGCCCTACATGGGTTTGTAGAGTGTCTTTAAGGATGAATCTTGAATAGGAGATGTGGAATGGCATAAGAGGGGTTAAAATGGGAAGTAAGGGAACCCAAAAATAGAAGGGTGCACAAGTCCTGGTAGGCGCGCAGGTACTGCGTGGGTGCACAAGTCCTAGGCACGTAGGTAAACCTGCAAGACACATGGGTACTAGTGCGATCCTTGACTAGTAGAGTAATACTTGGGAGATTCTTGACCAAAGCGTTTAGATTTATCCTGAAGTACTTCCAGAAGAGTGTCGTGGAAGTTTCAATGAGTAGGTATGAAGTCATGAAAGTGTGTTCATTTCCCTTAAGGGTAAACCACTTAGGCGCGCAAGTGTTATTGAATTCAAACACTTAGACCTTATTATTATTTTTTAGACCTTCCATTCCAGCAATTGAATTAGCTTAGAAGTGTTTAGAAGACTTGAAGAAGAGACTTGGGTGTTCAGAGCTTTGTATCTGAATTTTGGAAAAATTTCTCCTTTCAAATGGGGGGCCCACCGGTGTATTTATAGGCTGGAGAAGACCCTGGGAGAAATTGAAAGAGGGTGTTCAAGTCAACTGCACAACCATTGCGTGGCGCGCAAGTATACTTGCGTGACCATGGTGGAACATGCGTGACCCATGGGAATTTGAATCTTTGTTCATGACTTTGTCAATGTTTGATATTTCTTCAAAGGATGAGTCACATTGGGCACATTTATTTCCCTTTTTAAGTCGTTAGACATTGTGACGGAAAAGAGCATCAAAAATTTTTCATCCATGTCAGGCTCTGTAAGGGATTAAAAAAGACTCACCATGGTTTTGATGAAACCCTTACATGACCTAGGTATATGAGTCACATCTATCTGAGAAATGGATTTATCCATCAATAGATTAGGGCTCTTCAATAGGGGAATGAACTCTTTCTGGCTCACAATGTAGTCCCCATTGATATGATGAATGACTAAATCAGAGTCTCCATTAAAATTAATGAATAGGAAATCAATCTCGAGGGCCATGTCAATTCTAGTACAACGATACTGAAAGTATTACACATTTTTGTTGTATCCTTTTAATAGCATGAATTAGAATAGAAGGATGACTCATGTTAGAATTCAAAACATCACCACTTCTAAATATCCTACTAATGGAATTCAAATACACTGATGTATTAATAGGATATCCTCACATGGGAAATAAAAATCCATGGGTAGTTCTTTAGTGGTTGTATAGGTGTCCAGATAGTCTTATAATTCGTAGCAATTGAATTCCATTAGTAGGAAAGACCTCAGGTGAATCAACTAAAGGACCACTACCCATCATTCCAATTATCCGGCCAAAATGGGGAGATTTTGGATAAATTTTAGTGGTTCTACCTAGGAAAATAGTTCCATCCCATGATGAAATAGGTAATTCTAGAACTTTTACACTGGATAAAGTATCATGAGGCATCTCCTCCCGCTAGGGGATTATCTAGTCTATGTTATATAAATCTTTTAAATGAAATAATATAAACTATTTTCCCTTTTCCCATTGTTACATTGTGTGATAATGGTACTGAGGGACCATTCTAGTGTGGTCATGTACATGACTAGAGGATTACCAGAGATGGGTGGCATCAGAAGTGCTGGTTGTAATAGACACAACATATTTTCCTCAAAGGTAGTCTAACACTCCTAAGCCCACTAGTAGGTGGTTCCATTCTCCATGAATATCTAAAAGGTCATAAACATATTAGACATATTCATGATGAATTAACATATTCATGATATGTTCCCTTGGATGCATCATATCTCCTAGAGGTTTCTCAGGGGAGGGATATGATTGATGGCTTGGAGCTTCTCTAAGTCGATCAAAATGACTCAGTTGGTAATGGAAAAGCTGAGAACCATCCTTGAGGAAACCCCAAATGCATACTTCAAGGGGTTAATATTAAAATTTCAAGAATTAGGGTTTCCAAATAGTTTTTATTGATCCTTGATATCTTCCTAACATTAAGAGTAGTTTCCTACTGAGTCATCCACATAACATTCATCAAAAATTCAAATAATTGGTATGAAGATCTGTTGTGTGGACAACAGATAAGTGGAACCAGCTTTATTTAGGATGAAGTGAATTACATGACTATCTATGTACCCTTTAAGTACCCTAAAAGAGTTATAATAAACATTCTTAGGGGTCATACATGTCTAGTTACACAATTAATATTCATCAATGGAGTAGACGGCATGGAACCTAGCTGTAGCATCAATTTTGAACTCTTTCCTAGAAAGGGGAAAATCATCCAACATACAATTGCATTTTTGGTCTCAAAAGTTAATAAAAAATCTAATATTCCCATTATTCATTATAATAAAAACAATTTTGGATAGTCAATTAGGGTACCAAACCTCCCGAATGATGTTTTTTTAGTATATCAACCAGTTCCAAGTGAACAACCCCTTTATAGGGGTCTATTATTATTACAGGCTGCTTCAACCAGTGACGACTCATTGGGAGACCAATACAGTGAATGGGGAAATGAAGGTACATATGAATCTTATCATGATAACTATATGTGAATACATATTTCTATTGTTTAAGAAGGTCACATATTATTGACGCTCCTCTGGAGACATGGCTTCACTAATTAGAGTTGGACTTATATCGTCATTAGTGCTAATGTTCACATGAATTATGTCATTTTCATTATTTGAGACACCATATTTAAATACTATAGGGGTGTCTTCCAAATCCTCTTCTCCGTCTATGGTAGGAAATTTAGTCAGAGGAGGTTGTTCATATATTCTAGAAGACTCAAAGGAATCAATAGTGCTACTTATGTGGACATGGAATCTCCACTGAGGGGTTCATGCTTTTCAAAAACCATGACCATTGATATAGTTGAACAAATTCCATCAATCATCTATATTTAAGGCCAATTATTTATTACAATATTGTTATTTTAGGCCAGTTTCCATCAAATGGGACTTACTCCAAAAAACATATGTGAATTTCATGAAATTGTGTTCATAGGTAGATCCTCTCTGTACTCCATAGGGGTAAGGTATATTGTTATCAGTAGGGAAATCCCTTTGTATGAGTATGAGGTAATATGTAGACATTCCTTTTTTAAAGATGTGTAAAACCTCTTTTATGTGCGAAACAATGTATACTTCTAAGTTTGTCGTTGGGGGATCTATCTGATTAATATAACTAATGGAATAATTATCCATATATTTTTATAGATTGGATGTAGTGATTGTTAGGTCATTGGTGTGATGAAACTTATTTTTATTAACTTTTACACCTCCCTATTTTATTTTTCAGTGTCCTTGTAGTAGGCCTTATAGGACTCAAAGGGAGACGTGTTATGCTATAGTACCATATTTGACCATTTATGGAGTAATTGAGGAACTAGTGATATAGGTGGGGTACTAGTGCAAATGGTTGATTCCAAGGACATACTGACAGCGTATTGAATTTGGAATCTAATGAGAATTGCAAAAAATAGATGCTTGATACCAAGACACCAAACTGGGTCTTCATATCGGCCTTTTTACATGGTTTCTTCTTGGTCCTATCATAGCCCTATATTTTTAGGTCAATGGTATTAATAAATACTTTATTTAACCCTATCTTTTTGAGTGTCCTGGTTGGGATGAGGTCAATACTGAATCCCTATGTTCAAAAAACAATTAAGGAAATATATTCCAATGAAATGGGATCTTATGTATAGTGGTCATATGTTCCCTTCATGAAGATACATTCATCTTCCCCAGAGGAAAAGATAATGGATTTTAATTCCACTTTCCCATCAACATCTCCATAGTAGGACTCAATAGAAGCTATATCTACTTCATACTGGAGGATTATTTTATGAATTCTTATAGGGAATCATTCAATTTTTGGAAAAACAATTTGACCATGAGGATCAAGGGACATGAAGTTATTATTAAGTGGTTATTCAACACATCATACATTAATTGCAATGGACTTTTCAAATAGGGGGTCTCCATTTAGAAGGGGGAATAATAGATATTGTTGGATATAACACTATATTTTGTAACATTGTAAAAATTTCCTTCTAATAAATAGATTAATCGGTTTGTACCACTGGTGGCTAACTATAAAATGGATGAAGTATAACTGTAGATTGATTCAGGTGATCATGGTTCGGTCGCTACTGGTAACCTTTATCAGTTAACATGGTCAACTGCATTGGTCTATCAAATAGAGAGGGTTAGGTGACCTATGCATGATGATATATATGAAAAACCAATTTACAAGTCTTGGTATCATTAATGGTTCAACTCATGGAATTGGTTGAAGAATTATGGTGTCTTGTATGTCCCCAACCTTTCCTTTGATAGCATAATCTATAGGTTTTTGAGGGGTTTACATGGTATTCCAAACCTATAGAGCGTCATGAAGTAGCCTACCAGATCAAAACAATTTACAGTGTTTTAATATTTATCATCCTCATTGATGTAATCCAATACATTGAAGACCCTGGGTGTGGTTCCAAAATCAAGAGGCAAGAAATATCTGAGGGTGAAAGATGAATTTTCCACTAGAGGGAGACTCTTCCATCCCTTATGCTATCAACACATGTTCCTTAGGGATTTATAGGGCTACTTAATAAACCCAAAATTGACCGAATGGGAATATATGATGAGCACATGAGCTTCTAGCCTATATAGTTGGGAAAAAATGAAACCATGTAAATGTGAGACTTCTCTATGATCCAACCATTGATCATATTTTATAGTATTATAGCTGTAATCTTGCAGCCATTCAGTTGAACATTCAATTTCATTGCTGAGGTGAGTGGATATATTTATGGCGAACAAAAGAACCTCACACAACACGAAAAAACCATGTTTCACTTGTTCATGGATATAATACACGACCACATAAAATTCCTCGATGTTATATCCATGGATTTTGTGGCATGGTAAATGGTAAAGGTAGTCAACGAGTCAGTCTTCCAAGGGTTTCTTACACAATGAATCCTTTATAATCCCCTTTTATTGGGAACATACGAAATATCCCAACATATTTTAATCCCTAGTTGTAAATGTATCGTATATTATTCCAATAAAATGTTATTTTGAAGAAGATCCTTGATTAGGGGATGAAATTAAATTCTCTCATCATGGTGGAAGAACTGGGAAGGATAGTTCCTGATAGTTCTATTTTGGGAAATGATACACCTGATAGGGTGTCATTAGGTGAGGATGCAACTGTTTGGTATTCACATGGAGACTCTACTATGGAAAATGAGATCATTACTCTATAATATCAAAGGCATCTAATAAAATGGAGACCCTGTTCTCTTATTTTTATGGTAATATCATGATTGCTGGAAAAGTTAACATGTCTAACTATATAGGCTACTACATGGATTTCTCTAGATGTCGACCCATTCTATAAAAGACATAGAATCCACATGGCATGTTCTAGATGATGAGGTTAGGGAAAATATCATTCTTTATATTCCCTGCACACATTGTTGGAAGATGTACTTGAGTTACCAACATTTTAGGCGAGTAATTAAGGTTTTTCCACCAAGAGAAAAAACTATAGAACTCTATACTCAATCATTTTATTTGACATAAATTGGTTTAAAATAATTTTCATTCATGTGGTGGAGCTTAAATGGTTGAGAAAAAATATATTAAATTCTTCCCAACTAGCGATGGATCGTATGGGTAGCTAGGTATACCGAAAATATGAAAGTCCCTCCCGTATCTAAACAACACACCAGAGCGTGGTAGCCTCCAACAGCTCTGGGGTTCCGAACATGGGTCCACACATTTAGATAAAGTGGGACAAATGATCCAATTGGTCACCCATCCATTTTAATTGGTAAACAATGGGATTTACAAAATCCATGGGTTCTCATATGTTTTCTACCCATACGAGGTATGTATTTCTTTAAGGTGAGATCACCACCTTTTGTGTCTCTAAATCCTAATGGAAAGTGAATAGAGATGATATCAAGTCATTATAAAAAGTTTATCATTTTTGAAAATGATTCTTAACAACTAAAACATTTGTATCATCATCAATTTGGTGAGATAGATCATCGATTGAAGGAGTGGTATTATTTGGGTCCTGAGGGAGATAAATGAACAACACATGTGGTTTTGGAGGTTCATACATTAGAATTTTATTATTAACTCATTCATATTCTCTTCCTGGATACGTGAATTTTCAATTATTGACAACGAGAATCTATCCAAGAAGCACTTATCTCCCCACTAGGGAAGATATGGGATCATATGGGGGATTTATGCAATCTAGATGTTGATCTATAATGAAGATCGAAATAATCCATTTATACTCTTCGAGATTTTAGAACAATGCAGCTACCATTGGATATGCATCTATCATCACCTAGAACTCTAATGTATCTTAGTATTAGGATTTCTTATCATCACTGTAGAGATGAAGATGGGTTAACTATAATGCCTAAATGGATGTGTTGAGTCAAATGGTTTATTTTGACTCTTATGTCTTGTTTTGGAAATGAAAAATGTATTTGACTATGCTAATCATTTGACTATTTCAATCGTATTGACTCTGTCAATAGTACTGACTCTGTCAATCGTAATGACTATGTCAATCATACTGACTCTGTCAATCGTATTGACTCTGTCAATCATATGGATTCTGACAATTTTATTTACTCTATCAATCATACAGACTCTGTCAATCGTACTAACTCTGTCAATCATATTGACTGTGTCAATCATACTAACTTTTGTGCATCATACTTTCTTTGTATCATATCAATACTTTACACTAAGTAATACTTATAGTTATCATATTTCAATTTCATTACATACTTGTTTTGGTCCTTTATAAAAAACACATGCTTTATATTAATCGTACTCATGTTTATCATATTCATATATCTTCTGTTTTAACCAAAACAATATCATGGAATTTTTTATATACTAATCAAAACGATGTCGTCTTTTCTGTTTCAATATGACCGTTATAATGCTAGGTGTCCAAGTCCCTCCACGTTTTCTAGAGAAATATGACCGTTTGAGGAAATATGACTGTTGGAACCTGAGGCCTATAAATAGGAGGTCATTTGAAGCTGAGAAGAACAACTGAGAGATAGATCATTCTATGCTATCAGGTTCTAGAGAGAGACACTGTGACTACTCTCTTAATTCGTTCTAAATCCTTGAAACTACAAAATGTGAACACCTCTTTCTTAGTTTTTGTATTTCAATAAGTTCATTGTTTTTCTTTGTGCGACCGATCTGGTGATAACAATCGAGGGCTTCCAGTGATAGGCAGATAGTTCTACCAATCATCGGATCGAGGGCATTCAAGTGTTTGAAAGACAAAGGTGCCGATTACCTATAAAATCGAGGGCTTTCAGGGATAGCTAGAGAGACATATCGATCATCGTATCGAGGGGTTACCAAGGTGGTGGTAAGACATACCTCGTATCCTAGTTGAAAGGATAACCCTTCTCTGTGGGTCAAAATAATTGTAATACTTTTACATTTTTGCTGTTTTTTGTTTTATGAAAGGGAATTGTGTTGTTTTCCTTTCATCATTCCATATTCATTTTTAATTGTTTCAATTACATTCATACTATTACATATTGTATTGATTGATTCTATACGCTTTATGGTAGAATCCTTCACTATTGTACTACTCTGATTATTGTATTCTTCTTAAATACAATTGCATTACATTTCTTATAGTATTACATTATATCATACCTTTATATACAATACTATTGTGGTTTTTTGTTTTTGTTGTGAATTGTATTAGTTTAAGATCATTTAAACTAATATCTTATGTATTTAAACACAATGTTTTTAAACCTAAAATTCACCCCCTCCTGTATTGTTCCATCTAATATACATATACATCTACATATTCGATCCAAAAATTGGTATCAGAGGAGGTTTCCACTGATCTGTATTACTAGCTCTAATTCATCCAAATTTATATTTCAACTACTTACTGCACTAACGTGTAAGGTGAAAAATATTTTGTTTTATTAGATGGAATGAATGAAGATTGGGACAATTGAAAATCTAAATCCATATAGACATCCTATATTTGATGGGAACGACTATAAGTATAGGAGACATAAAATGAAGACATTAATTATCAATACTAGTGTATAAAATTTATTAGGCTTACTAGAGGTTACAAAATTCATGAAAAAAAAGTCATTACATTCACCAACCAAGAGAAGCAAGAATATCAACTGAATTACAAGGTACACAATACTTTACTATGTTATATGAAAATTAATATATACATCCAGATATATTCTTGTGAAGTAGCCAACTGTATTTTGAAGAAATTGGAAGTTACACATTTTGGTACATCCAAGGTTATAGAAACAAGAAGCGCAATGCTTTGAGCAGAGTATCATGGATTTCCTTTTCCTTATGGAGAGCCGGTATGAAAAGTGCAACAGAGATTTATGATAGTCCCCAATAGTTTACAATTAATGGGAGAAAAAGGTCTTGATGATAATGCTCTTGTTGAAAAAATCATTGATATAATTCCAAAAAAATGGGAGTCAAAAAGGACATCTATTGATGAAAATATAAAACATTCACAGATCACTCTTGAGGATCTCTTTGGAACTCTTCTACAGCACGAGACATGAATGAAGAAATATACTGATTTCAACCAGAAAAATGGAAATGGAAGTGTAGATTTTACTACTACATCTAATGCTAAAACACCTGGAAGGATAACAAGATCCAAATCCAATAAAGCTGTTATATCTGATTCTAGTGATTGTGACCATTCAGATAATGAGTTATCCAATCTTGCTCGATGGATGAACAAGATTGTGGGAATGAAAGACTTCTAATACAGATTCAAAAAGAATGATAGGAGTTATAAGAACGATTTAGAAGTAACTTGTTATGAATGTGAGAAAGTACGTCATATAAGGCATGATTGTCGTTCACTGACGAGAAAAGATTGAAAGGAGAAAAACTTCTGAAAGGAATAAGAAAAATTATTACAAGAAAAAGACAAAGAATTTCTTAAAGGCAGATGATACTTGGAGTGCAAGTGGTAGTGATTCATCAGATAATTATTCATAATATGAATCCTCAGGACAAAGGAATATTGAGATTTTGGCTAGATTACCCATTGAAGATCATTGTCTCATGGATAAGGTACACAATGCTGACGCTATTACAAATGTTTCCCTGAATGTAAATTACACGGACGATAAATATTATGAATCTTCAACTGATGAGTCTTCATTATCAGAAGATAATACTTTACATTCTTTTAATGAAGTATCTATGTTTTCTAAATTACTTGAGAAAGAAAATTCTAAACTCAAAAAGAAACTTGATAAGGTAAATTCTAGAATTTCAATTTTAACCAAAGAAGAATCAAATTTTTCTAATGATCTTGATATGAAAACTTCTGATTTTGAAAGTATTTTAAAAACCCTTGAGAAAGTAAAATCTGATAAGGACAAACTTTATAATGATCTAGAAATTTAATTTCTAAGAAAAATGTTTTTGAGACAAACTCTAGTTCAAAATAAAATGTATTGAAGGATAAGAACCTTGTTTTAAAACTAAAGTCTAAAATTTTTTCCTTGAAAAAATGTTTGTCAATAAAGAAAACTTTGATAAAATGTATTCTCAAATTTGACTTTTGAGGAATCATTATGGTATTGGTTATACTCATTTTAACCAATTTTTAGTAATAAATATTTTGTTTTTCAAAATACCCTTTTTTTTTCTCTAAGTGTCAATGTGGAGGACACTTGAAAAGGGATGTTTTTCTTAATAGAACTCAGTCTTTAGGATTTCATAATGCACATTTTTCAAAACAAATGTGCATTCCTAAAATTATTTTATCTAACACTTCTGGATCCAAACAAGTTTGGATTCCGAAAAACAAATTGTTTCTTTTTCCAGAAAATAAGAAGTGTACCCATAAGAATATTTGGTATATGGATAGTGGTTGTCCAAGAAACATGACCGGAAAAAAAATATTTCATTGAAAAGAACATCGAAACAAATGTTTGAAAGGTTACCATCAGAGATAATGCTCAAGGAAGAATTGTTGGAATAGGTAATATTGTCTTTCTTGGTAATGTTTTATATCAAATGTTTTGTTTGTTAAAGGCCTTAATCATAATCTCATCAGCATAAGCACATTATGTGATGAAGGATACCATGTGAATTTTAGAAACGATAAATGCTTACTTCAAAATTCCAAGGATGAATTCCTTCTTTCTGCCCATAGGCAAGAGAATGTATAAACTATTAACTTAGAATACTTATCGAGCCAAAATGTACCTTTCTTAAGCGCAATAGATGACCAATCATGGCTATGGCATAGAAGACTAGGACACTGCAACCTAAGAAACCATTGAAAACTTTCAATGACAATACTTGTAAAGAGACTACCAGATCATAGATATGATTCTTTAAAATTCAATGATACTTATCAATTATGAAAGAAACATAAAACTAGATTTAAATAAATTAATTATGTTTCAACTTCTAATGCATTATAGTTAGTGCATATGGATATTTTCGGTCCTTCAAAAATTGGAAGCATTGGAGGCAAATACTGTGTATTTTTATTAGTTGATGACATTGCTAGATTTACATTGGTCTATTTTCTAACAAAAAAATCTGAAGCCTTTTTCTATTTCAAAACTTTTAGAGCCCAAGTTAAAAATTTGAAAATCCTACCACTGATAACTATTTATAGTGATCATGGTGGTGAATTTCAAAATTCTGATTTTGAAAATTTTTGTAGTAAGAAAGGTATTACTCACAATTTCTCAGCTCCAAGAAATCCTCAGCAAAATGGTGTTGTTGTGATAATAAATCGTATTCTTCATAAAATGATAAGAACCAGGTTGAGTGAATACTCAGTTTATAAGAACTTTTGGGATGAAGCTATAAGTACTACTTTCTATACTATAAGTCCTATTTTAACCAGACCTTTTCATAATAAAACACCTTATGAATTGTGGATTGTCCAAAAACCTAATGTTTAATACTTCAATGTATTTGGGTTAAAAGTATTCATTCTAAATACTAAATATAATCTACACAAATTTGCACAAAAATCTGATGAAGGAATCTTTCTAGGCTATTCTACAACTTCTAAGGCATATTGAGTTTTCAATAAAAAAACTTGCACTATTGAAGAAACAGTGCATGTTCAATTTTTTGAATCTAATCCTTTTGTTTTCATCCAACCCCAGCCTACATCATCAGATGTGTTTTCTAAAAATGTTTAGAAACCTCTATTAGAAGATTCTTCTAATAAGGAAGATGTTTAAGAAAGAGTTCCTGAAACATTTACCCCAGATGATTTTCTACAATATGTTGATGAAAAGGTTTTTCAAAACCTAAATAAATTGTTTCTTATGAATCATCCCAATGATAACATCATTGGCGATGTAAATAATCCTCTAAGGACTAGAAATTCCTGAAGAAATGAAATAGAACATTTTGCCTTTATTTCACAATTAAAACCTAAAAGTCCAAGTGAGGCCTTTGGTGATGAAGATTTGATTAAAGTAATGCAACATAAACTAAATGAATTTGATAGGAATCCAGTCTGGACTTTAGTTGAAAGACCTAACGAAACGATTGTAATTGTTTTAAAGTGGGTTTTCAGAAAAAAAAAATGTTATGAAAATTGAATCATTGTTAGAAATAAAGCAAGACTTTTTGATAAGTACTATAAACAACAAGATGGAATAGACTATGCGGAAACATATGCTACTGTAGCTATACTTGAATCTATTCATATTCTATTAGCCTTTGTAGCATACTTTAATTTCAAATTATTTCAATTGGATGTTAAATGTGATTTTATAAATGGTTTTGTTCAAGAAGAAGTGTTTGTCGAGAAACCCCCTGGTTTTCATGACACAAAACATCTAATCATATATTTAAACTTACCAAATATCTATATGGAATTAAACAAGCTCCTAGAGCATGGTATGATAGACTTACATGATTTCTTTTAAAAAACAATTATGTAAAAGGAACTGTTGATCCAACACTTTTTATAAAAAAGGAAAATAAAAATGTTTTGATTGTTCAAATTTATGTTGATGACATCATATTTGGAACAACTCAGCACTCTTTAACTGATTCTTTTTCGAAATTAATGAAGTATGAGTTTGAAATGTGTGTGATGGGTGAGTTATCATTCTTTTTATGTTTTGAAATTTCTCAAAAACCAGACGGAACATATATATCTCAACATCAGTATATTAAATATTTACTCAAAATGTAAGGATACGAAAAAACTAAAAGTATTAACACTCTAATTGGTACCTCAAATACACTTGATCATGATGAAATTGGGAAACCAGTAGATCAAACTACTTTCAGAGGTATGATAAAAAGTTTGTTATACTTGATAGCTCGTCGACAAGTCTTAATGTTTTCTGTATGCTTATGTGAAAAATTCCAATCTAATCCAAAAGAGTCTCATTTAAAAGTCATGAAGAGAATATTTCAATATTTAAAAGGCACTATGGATCTAGGTATTTTTTACTCTTATAGAAATGATTTTGTTTTAAAAAGTTTTTCAGATGATGACTTTGGAGGTTGTAGAATGGATAGAAAGAAGACATCTGGAACATGTCATTTATTAGTAGATTCCCTGGTTTCTTGTCCCTGTAAGAAAAAACACTCAATATCACATTCCACTACGGAAGCTGAATATATAGCAGCTAGAAGTTGTTGTGCTCAAGTGTTGTGGATGCAACACACACTAACTGACAATGGATTGAGTTTTTCCAAAACTCAAATCATCTGTGATAATACTAGTTCCATAGATCTTAGTAATAACCCAACACATCACTCAAGTGAAAAACACTATGATATTTGTAATCACTTTCCTAGGGATCAAACACAAAAAGGATATATTATTTTACAATTCATCGGAACACAAGAACAACATGATGATATTTTTACAAAACAATTACCTTCTGGTAGATTCGATTTTATAAAACAGAAGCTGGGAATGATTACATTAAAGTAATCATTTATATCTACTTCATGTTTTACACTTCTCCTTACATTAAATAAATTCCTCTTAGAAAGAGGGAGAACATTTTACTTATTGTGTTTCTTATTTTCCTGTGATCTTTATTTGTTTATTCTGTCGGTTTTTTATTCTGTCTATCATATTGACTATTTATTTATAGTTTTTATCTTTTTTTGTCGTCTTGTTTTCTTGATTACCGTATTGATGTTTGTTTTCCATCAGCATGTCACCCAATGGTAATAGGTTTTTTTTCCATCGGCATGTCAACCAATGGTAACAAGTTTGTTTTCCATCAGCACGCCACCCAATGGTGGCAAGTTTGTTTTCCATCATAATGTAACCCTATATTAATGACTTTGTTTTTCCATCAGCATGACAACCTATGGTAATGACTTTGTTTTCCATCAGCTTGACAACCTATGGTAATGAATTTGTTTTACATCGGTTTGAAAACCTATGGTAATGAATTTTTTTCCATCATCTTGAAAACTTATGGTAATGAATTTGTATTCCATCGGCTCAACACCCTATGGTAATGACTTTGTTATTTCATCGGCTTAACAACCTATGGTAATGACTTTGTTTTTCCATCAGCATGACAATCTATGGTAATGACTTTGTATTCCATCATCATGACAACCGATCATATTCCTTCTCCTCGTACGCTTGTATTTTCTTTCACAATGTTAATATTATTAAACCAACAATTTCCTTACAATTTCCAGAAGGTACATTGTTTCCTTAATTTGTATTGCTTTTACTTTTTATTGATTATTGTCTTTTTAAAATGCTTTTATTCTTATCTGTTTAGTTTTGTTCTTCAAATATCAACCATATAAGATCAAGAGTCATCATTTTTTTCACCAATAAATAAACCCCCCCTCTTAAACCCACACCAGTATTTCAAATTTTGTGGAGAAACCCTGCCCCTTTGTTTTTTAAACACTGTACGATCTTCCTTCGGATTCACCATTATGTCTCAGTCTTCTACCAAAACTCCTGCATAAAAGACTTTAAAGACTTTTTCAAAGAATTACTTTTTTAGAGAAAGGTTAGTTTCTTGGGACTTCTTTAGTTCATACGATTCTACAATCTGAAGAATTATTTTGATTCAAGGATGGGAGCATCTGTGTGTTGAAAAACATGTGTCTCAAGATCTGGTTCTTATTAAAGAGGTTAGCCAATTCAACAAAAAATGTTTCATTTGACATGAATATGACTATCAACTTTGCTATGTACGATAGAAAGATATCAATATCTGTAAAACAAGCACCCACTTTATGAATGTTCCAACATATGGTGATTCTATCTGTCCATCTCATAAACTACCAGAGGAAGTTGGTATGTTTAATAAAGTAAGTTCCAAAATGTTGTTGTTTATGATAAATTAAGATAAGAGGAAAGTGGCTCATCTTTCTCCAGATAACAGATTCATGGCACTTTGGATGCAAGGTTTTCTTATCCCAAGGAAAGGGGATAGGGAATCTCTAAAAGTCTCTGATATCTTCATTTTAAACTATCTTTTCAATTCGAGAAAGGTAAATCTAATGGGATACATCTTTAAAATAGTCAAGAATGTCAAGTCATGGGTGATCAAATCTCAATTGATTATGTATCCCACAATTCTTAAAAAGTTCATTCTCGAGAGCATGAAGTTTTTTAATATTCCTTTGAAAGGAAAAGTGATTGAGTTGAAACCTTCGTGGATAAGTAAGGGTACGTTGAAGAAGTTGAGTGTTTGTTTTGATCGTAATTCAAAGCTTTTCATCAGAGATATAGAAGCTGAATTGACACAGAATCAATCAGCACTTATAACAGCAAAAGAAAATCCGACTGATCTTGCTACTCCAAATTCAGATCCACAAACCAGTTCAAATCCAAAGAATAAACCTAAGTACAGTAAAGAGGTTGTGGACAGGTGTAGAAAAGAAAGAGAACAGAGAAAGGAAGGTGATCTGAAGTTTGGTCTTGAACCAACTGATGCTTTTGCTGAGAGGAAAAGTGTTGAGGATGCTAGTTCACAAATAAAAGAAGAAGTATATCAAGAGACTATCGTACAGAGTCTCCCATAGAAAGAGAAAGGGAAAAAAATGTTGTATGAAATATAGGAAGTTGAAGAAGAGGACGGATATTATGTTTCATAATTCCTCCAGAGATCAAAAAAAGTGGAGAGGAATCATTTCAAAAGCAATGTGAAGGTATTCAACAAATTCCTCATGAAGATCAAGCTCAAGACCAATCTTTTGAAACAATGGATAAAATCTCTTCTCAAGAAAAGAATGTTTCTCAATCCTCTCAGAATGAAAAAGTAATTTTCATCAGAAAAAAAGTAGAAGAAGAAATAAGAGAGAAAGAAAAATAAAAAGGAAAACAGTCAGTTGAAGACTCAAGCCGATCAAATAAACTAGATTCGTACAATGAATATACTGATTCAGAACAAACAATCTCTCTCAATAGGAGTGACTACATTGTTCATGTTTTGAGAAGTATTGATAAAACCATCCCTTATCTCCCTATTCTCAAAGGGAAAACTGATTTCATCACTGAAAATCAGAGGAAAAAAATTGGTTCTGTAAGAGAAATAAGGAAGAGAGTTTTTTCAATTGAAGCCGATGTGAAAGTTCTATCAGAAAGTTCAGCTACTCATTAGAAGGATTAAAATAGAATGAGTATGTGGTCATACAAAACATAGAGCTCAGTGAATTATCATGATATATCAATTGAAGACTTGAGGAGAATTTCAAATGATATTGCAATTTCTTTCAACAAGCTAGTCAAAGAAACTGTTGAAAGGATGAATCTTTTTTCAAATACTCATGGAGCCGATATTCCATCAATAAAATAGTTTCAAGAAAGAATGAATGCTTATTAGTCTTCTTTTTTGAAGGTTTCATCTTTCCAAGATGAAATAATTTTGTTTAAAATGAAAAAATCTGTGTTATTTAAAGACAACAGGAATTTTCAAGACATAATTGATACTCTTGGAGAGGTAATTAGAGTCCAAGAAGAGACCATCAAGAATCAGGATCAGCTCTTTGCTGATCAACAAGAGCTTATCTGATAATAGGGTGATTATATCTCTGAAGACAAGAAAGAAATCAAAAATATGAAAGCAGTTCTTCATGAGTTGATAAAGAAAGAAAACGAAAGAGAATACAAATGGGTTTTTTTGTATTTTTCTTCACTGATTTCAAGAATTCTATTGACTTTTGTATCTCAATGAGTTTTATGTTACCTTTCACATTGCCATGAATTTCTTTTCTCTAACTCTTTCAGGAAACTCAAGTTACCCCATTCATTTTGTAAATCAAAAAGGGGGAGAATGATTTATAATGGGAGAATGTTTTAATCAAATACTTCTAAATCAAGGAAAATATACTAATACAATTCTTAGGAAATTACATACCTAAAGGGGAGTTAGTTGTATTCAATTTCATATACTGAAGAGTTTCCAATAACTCAGGGGGTGATAAGTATTTCTTTTTGTTTTTACGTTATGTTTTCTAATATCCAAAAGGTGGAGATTGTTGATTCAAAAGTTTTATTTTGACTCTTTTGTCTTGTCTTGGAAATCACATATGTATTTTACTATGCTAATCGTACTGACTATATCAAGGATATTGACATTGTCAATCGTACTGACTCTGTCAATCGTAATGACTCTGTAAATCGTACTGACTCTGACAATCGTATTGACTCTATCAATCATATTGACTCTAACAATCATATTGACTCTATCCATTGTACTGACTCTATCAATAATATTAACTCTGTCAATCGTAATGACTCTATCAATCGTACTGACTTTTGTGCATCATATGATCTTTGTATCATATCTATACTTTAAACTATGTAATACTTATAGTTCTCATATTTCACTATCATTACATGCTTGTTTGGGTCCTTTATCAAAAAACACATGATTTATATTAATCGTACACATGTCTATCATGTTCGTATATCTTTTGGTTTAACCAAAATGATGACTTGGAATTATTTATGAACTAATCAAAATGATGTCATGTTTTCTGTTTCAATACGACTGTTATAATGCCAGGTGTCCAAGTCTCTCCGATTTTTCCGAAAAAATATGACCGTTGGAGGAAATTTGACTGTTGGAACCAGAGGCCTATTAATAAGAGGTCATTTGAAGCTAAGAAGAACAACTGAGAGACTGATCATTCTGTGCAATCAAGTTCTAGAGAGAGACTCTGTGACTTCTCTCAAGCTTCGTGGGAAAGCCTTGAAACTACACGATGTGAAAGTCTCATTCATAGTTTTTGTATTTCAATAAGTGATTTGTATTTATCTGTGTGACTGATTAGGTGATAATGATCGAGGGCTACCAAGGATAAGCAGACGGTGCTACCGATCATCGTATCGAGGACTTCCATGAGTTTGAAAGACATAGGTGCCGATTACCTACAAAATCAAGGGCTTGCGGGGATAACAAGACAGATGTACCAATCATCGTATCGAGGGATTACCAAGGTGGTGTTAAGACATACCTCTTATCACATGTGAAAGGATAACCCTTCTCTTTGGGTCAACAGAATTGTAATAGTTTTACATTTCTGCTGCTCTTTATTTTAAGAAACAGAAATGTATTGTTTTCCTTTCTTCATTCCATATTCATTTGAAATTGTTTCAATTACATTTATACAATTACATATTGTATGGATTGATTCTATACGATTTATGGTAGAATCCTTCACTATTGGACTATGATTATTGTATTCATCTTGGTTAAAATTGCATTACATTTCTTATAGTATTACATTATATCATACCTTTATATACAATACAATTGTGGTTGTTTGGTTTGGTTATGAATTGTATTAGTTTAAGATCATTTAATCTAATATCTTAAGCGTTTAAACACAATGTTTTAAAACCTACAATTCACCCCCCTTCTGTATTGTTCCATCTAATATTCTTATACATCTACATATTCGATCCAATGGGATGGATCCCTAAGATCGAGTAACTACCTCTGCTGACATGCGATGAATCTTGTTTGAGGGTCTATCTTGTATTGTACTACCCCATGAATATTTTTTCCCTACAATTTTCTATATTTAATACCTTGTTCTTGGTAATATAATGAAAAATCATGATCTCTGTAAAAAATAATGACAGGTAACTATCATAATTGGAAAATAATCTAGATTTCTATAAGAAACGGATGAAGTGGAGCACACTACATTATCCTTAGCCTCTAATTTGGAGATATAATAATTATTCATCCATAATATATTAGGTTAATGTATGGATTTTGAAGCATATCTTTTGGAGGGTCTTGCGGTATCCGGATGAATTAGGAACTTGATACATTGCGAGAGATTCCATATCTACCCTTCAATATAGATTATCAAAGATATTAAGGTGATCCTGGATTCCCATGTAATCCATATAATGATCATAGAGGTGGTTAAGTGTCACCCAAATTATATGGAATAAATAAGCATCCTGGATCTCAGTAATGGCGGATGGATTTTTATTTTGGGAGTTTCAGGTAGCATAAATACAGTAGAGAACTGGTCAAAAACTAGAACATAACACATTCCCTCTCACTCAAAGGAATGGTCCATCTCTTGGTTAACCAAAATGTCAATTGGTGTTGGCCAAGATATGGAAGGTAAAATAATTATGGATCAGTTCTGCGGTTTTTGGTAGGGGATTGAATATATGATTCATGTTTTCATTAGATGTTGGGATGTAAAATGGGGTTAGTTATAACTCCATCATCCCTTCCCTAAATGATGGGGTTTTCTCAAAAGCTTCATTTCTGATCGAATAATTATTCATCTATGGCTCAGTATATATATCACCATTTGAATGTTCCAAGCTTGACCCTGATAGCTCTCTGAATTCATAGTTGGTGGTGGAGATGTTGGAATCTAGAAATGGAAATAAGGGCACCTTGAGCAATAGTATGTGATCCATAACATCCTCTACATGAATTTACCAACATATGGATATGAAGATCCTATATACCTCTTCTTAGGAATGTTGAACTTCAAATTTTAAGATTGTGTCCCATATTTTGGTCATTGGAGTGGAGAATAAATTATTGGTTTGTTTATCCCCACATATTTTAGGATATCCAGAAGGTCTATGAAGACTCAAAATTTCCTTTGATCCCACCTTCGATGACGAGTATTCATGGTTTTTACCCAATCTGTTTCTACATAGTAGGTTACCACTTCAGCATTGGTAATACCTCTATGATGGAAATTGGTAATGTGGGGAGGAACTCAACATTGTATTGTTGGGATGTGGGGAGGGCCTCCATGTTGGATGTCATTGTAATGAGGAGGACATCCTATTTGACTAGTGAAGAATTATGTAGGAATTCTACTCTAGTTAGTAGGAACATAAAGGGGACCTCCCTTATGATGTTATGGATTATGGGGAGGGTGATTTTTTATTTTTCTGAATAGTAAAGAGGACCTCCATGAAAAATGGGAGGTCCTACACCGTTGTTGATGATTGTGTATAGAGGATCTCTTATTTGAAAATCATCATTAAGGGTGGGAATATTACATCTATTAGTAGATCTCATGATTGATATAGTCATCCCAACCTACCTATGTAGTGGTTGGGGTATCAATACCAATAAGGAAAATACATATCCCTATTCACCTGGTATAGGGATTTGAAGGGACAATCCACTTGTGGAAGGGTCCATTAGAGCTGGAGAATATTCACCTTTCCAGGCATTATTAGGACCGTTCTTCTGAAATTGGTGTCAGTTGCTTCAAACAAGGGATGGTGGTGTAGGGGTGGAAACCACATACTCCATGTCATAAAGGACCAGTCATTGAAGGTATTTATGAGGGAATGTGGGATATATCGGAGGAATATTGTTGGTGGTAGTCATGGATGTCATGACTCAAGAATCCCTTTCCTCTTTTGTGTAGGGTAGAGAATCCTCAAAAAACTCTAGGTAGATGATCCAAATGTTATTCTTCATTGTAATAGGAGATAGATTCCCACTATGTGGCTCTTGGGGCATCTGTGTTAGTGATGTGATGGTGCCTCCATGTCTTCATGGGTTGTATCCCATATGAGAATGACCCTTTCCAATTTGTACTAGAATATGATAGTATATATCACCCTCGTATGGATAATATCATATGGTTATACATGTAATGGGTGCCTTGTTGTCATTGTTGTAGTGGAATATTTGGTATAAGTGGAGTTGTGTAGGATTTCTACATCAATGATTCTCCTATCCAAACAATTGTAGATGATCGAATATTGATTCATTGAAGTGGTAGTCATGTAAGGCATGTGAATATATCATTTTATTAAATGTATGTGTAAATTAATTACCTATGACCCAATTTAATTCAATATTATAAGGACAGAGTGAGATCCACATTGAAAATTTCACCGAATGAGGATGCCCAATGCAAACTGCCCCATCCATATGTAATTTCTATGATGTGTCAACCACTTGTTTTGTGGTACATGGTGCTGAATAATTGGAATCTAGTGAAATGTGGAGATTTTCATGTGTCAAACACTACTAGTCCCAATGGTTGTGGAGAATATTATCACATCAGGTTCACCATTTCTATTTATTATTCTTTATATTGGGCATGCATACGCTTTGGATTCTACACTGTTCAATTCCTCTTTCCTATCATTCCCATATTCTAATTGAGGGTGAATTTAATCATATTATTTTGATATGTTTTCCCTTTATTCAAAACATGATAATGGGATTTCGGGTTGTCTTACAATGGATTAATCTTTACAGGTTGTTTCCTAGTCCATGTGTCCCTCAAATATTTATGTCAGGTTTTTAGAACCCATTTCGGGTGCAATATCTCTGTTCACACCAGATAATTACAATACGTCTATCATGAGTGGGTACTAAAATTTAGTCAGTAGATTAGTCATGTTGGTAATTAGTGGGCATGTTTAGACATTGGGAACATTGTTCACCTACAAATATTCATCTTGGGATAAAATATCACATCAAGCATCGTAAAAGCGGAACCCAAGGTATCCCATATCTATCATGAGATAATTGAAACCAAAAACATAAGTATCCCAGTGGTTTTTATGTTAATAATCCCATGTTTATTTCATAGGTTAAGTGTTTTTGTTTGGTCTAGAAGTTCTAAATAATTTAGAGATGGATTGTAATGTCTCAAAAATATATATGAGGAATGATTATAACATCTTGTCGAGATTGTATAGATGGATGTGGATTCCTTATAGAGGTGGGTCCAGATTTGTGGACTAGATCACCCTATGGTAGAAGATCTTGTAGGTGCTTTCCAAGGAGTGAAGACGTCACACCTGAATATTTTACTAATTAATCAGATATCCCCATAGAGACAGATCTAGGGTTGTGGATCCAAATACATGGGGAGGTGGATCTAGGAGGTGCTCCCTAGGAGGGAAGATGTCATTCTTAAGTATTTAAATAGTTGATATAAATTCCATTTTCAGGTAAACCGAGAGTTGTCCATTAGAACACCCCATGGAGGTTATTTCTAGAGGCGACTCCCTTGGAGTGGTGATGTCACCCCTGGATAGTTTACAACTATCTATCTTGAAAATTAGGGAGAAATCCTATATAACATATTTTGAATATATCAGTCAAGTTCCACAAAGTTTGATTCGCCAATTTAAGGTCATTTGATAGGATAGATTCATGTTATTTAATGTCGTGTTTTAAGGATGATCGTGTTGTGAAATGAGCATCAATGAGGGATAGTATGGGGCTTATGCATGGAAAATTCCATTTCAAAGAGAAAAACTTTTATGGAATGGTTTGGTGATTAAAAAGGTCTTTTCCCTATATGGGAATCTCATGTCTCATGGTGGGAGAGATGGTGGTTTCCCATGATGATCATACAAGTGTGATCCTATGTTCGTCGCACAGTGTTAGGACAAAATTTTACGTCATGTGATGAGAATATTTTCATGTAATTTAATGTTCCCAGAATAAGATGTGGAATTAAGAAATATAAAATCATGCTTATTGGTCATGGATGGACTCAATCCTCACCCATATGGATTACGTGACCACCACTCAAGAACATTTGGGAAAGAGAAGGTGATTAATCATCCATGGAGGATTGGTCAGTAATGAGGTATATATTACAGTCCATGTGCATAGAAGAAAAAGGGTTAGAGTATATATTCACAGAAGTAAAATGTAGGATGGAGGATTGAGAAACACTTGGGGTGAAGTAGATGAGCACTAAAGTCAATGACATTTATCACATGCGTAGTCGAGCTATATATGAACTAGTCTTAGGTTGGTGTGGGGGGCTGAGAGTTTATCCATTTTGAAGAGATGTTAATAGAAGGGTGTCAACATGGAGAGGTCCATGATAGGTGCGTTATGATGATCAGAGGTTATCAAAATAAGTTCTTGTGAGGGTTGTTTTTCTCACAGAGTTTAGGGGATTTGTGAAGGAATATTCTTCAATAAAAATGGTGACCCTACCTTGGAGTGATGTTCTGCTTCTGAGGAGGAGCGATTCATGATGGTTGAATGCTTCGTGAATCCTCAAGTCCCTCAGGTGAAATTTTTATTTCTTAAAGGGCATGGTTCTTCATATAATCTAATTAAAATATATTTGGAGTCTCTAAAGAACATTTAAATGGAGGTTTCCTGAATAATGGTACATTGGGTGGACCATTTTCTACTCTAGCCGTGAGGCTAAAGGGGTTTATGAAATTAGATTGATTTTTCGAAGTCAAAAGGCCACCATTCATCTTGAAAAAGTTAGACTAAATGGGGTAATTATAGAAATGGGAGTTTCATGAATATTGGAGGTCTTCATGAAGATCTATGTGATTCATGAATGGATTTAAATCATGTGTCTGATTATCATTGTGTGTAGATTTCTAGAAAGACTTGTCTCGGGTGCTATGCGCTCTGTAACTATGAATTTCACTATGGCGAGGTTATAGTTAGGCCTCTGCAAGAATTTGATAGATCTCCTAGACATGGTTAATCATGATCTATGACCATTCGTGAAGAATCTAAGCGTCACAGAATATATTCTATGAGGTAATTTGATCCATTTTGGATAGGATTCAGCAGAAAAATGACCATTCCTACCATTCCTCATTCAACTTCTACCATGTCCTGCATATTTCTATTCCAAAAACTATATTTTTTCATTTTTAGATACATGAATTCCAGTTAATAATTCTATATGAGAATGCATTCCCAGGTTTTCTATGATAATTATACTACAAAATATGTTTTTATAAGGCTTTTCAGAAAATAAACTATGTTAAAACTACAAGAAAATTGTATATGTTAATTTATATTAATAATTCATGTACATGAACCCATAAATATTTTGTTAATAAATGAAATTACCTTGTAGAAATTAGGATCAATCAAAAAACTACTATTTAATGGCACATAAAACATTAAGATACATTTTCTCCTATAAATTGAATTCAATATAAACAAAAATTAACCCATTTGAAAACAAGGAATTTAAATTCCAATCACATAACAGAAATATATTATTAGTTTAAAAATAAAATTACTTACAACAATTGAATTTTAAAAATAAATACACAAGAATTTATTGGATTATCTCCAAAAACCATAAATCCATTGAAAGACAAAAAAATAATATATAAATATAATTCATCTTAATATTTGATCTATTATTTGTTAAAAATAAAAAAAAATTAAATTATTAACATTTTACTAAATTATAATAAAATATTAAGAAAATTCATTAAAATATTTAATGATTCAAATTTTCAATATAGAATGATTATTTCAAACAAACTCTCTAAAATATTATTCATTTTTAACTAAAAAATATTTAAATAAAAATATATAGGTATAAAGATTCAGTAAACTATAGAGATCTCATGTTCACCCTTCCATAACTCTTTTATTGCCACCAAGTAATCAATTCAATTTAATTCAATGAAATAATTTTAATCTCAAGAGTGAACGACTTATTTTCCATTAAAAATTATTTACATATTTATTTTCCCCATGGGCACTCATAAGTAATAAAATTGATTAAACATATAAAAATAAATGGTTTTAGTGAAATGTTGGGTTCGTATTTATAAATTATTTCCTTCGAAAATAGTGACAAGAATTAAGAACACAATAATTGACATCCAACTGGATGTCCCAATATACCATTGCTTCTTGAAGAATAGGGTCGTATAATTAGCTAACAAAAATATGAAATAGTATGGATGGGTAAGAATAATAATTAAAAATAATGAATCCATAAATCATTAATTCAGTGAATATTTAATAAATAATAATGTTTGAACTTAATATGAGTATTTTAGGATTATAATCAACTTGGATTCAAACCATACGTGCGTAATCTGAATAAAAAATTTGTAATTCAATGACCATTGAATGAAATTGTCCCATTGTTTTGAAATCCAAGACATTTTATGAGAGAAAATGGTGATGAGCCTAATAAAAAATTTGGATTATTGGGAAATAACCTCCATGAAGTAGAAAATAAACCTTCATTGTTAAATTTTTTGAATGAACTAAAAGAGATAAATTAGATCTTGAGAAATAATTAATTTTGAAAAATGATATCCTATTTTTATGGGTACATAAATTAATATTGTTTAGCATTATAAAAAACCCCCAACCCACACTTAACAATATACAATGACCCTAAATTATAAATTCAAGGGTGATGAAATAAAAAAACACATTTGATATCACAAATATTTTCCATTATAAAAATACAAAATCATTCTTTGTACTCAACAATGATCCAATATATTGATTACTGAAACCTATATATGTATTTCATGTTGATTAATGAAAAAACATTCCCTGTAATATTGGGAAATAAAAATGATATACCATTATTATTAAAAAAACTATGTTTACTCAAATTAATAAAATAATAAAAATAGATATGTGATTATTAAATTAAAATCATATATATTACTAGGGTACTAATTAAGGTTTCAAAAAAAATTTCAAACTCATTTGAATAATCTTAGATAAACATGAATAACACCCAAAAAATAAATAGGATTCATGAATCATTTAGATTAAAATTTTAACACCCCTTGTATAATTTTCATAGAAAATAAGATTTTAAAAATTCAATAAAAACACATTCAACATTGGTTAAATAAGGAAATCACATAAAAACCTAAAAAATTTAAAACATAAAAGGTAAAAATTTGTATATTTCTTGACAACAAAGGTATTTAATTGTAAATATTATTCAATGATACATCTTATTTTATTTATGAATAATAGAATCTCTATTATTATTAATTTAATCACATAGAACATTAAGATAAACAGACATGATGGTTAAGAACTGGTATTAAGAAAAAATAAATGATAACAAACTTTAGAGAATAATCTGAATTTTATCAATGTTCTTTCTCCAAAATTAATATTTCTTGGGGAATACGTATTGAAAAACAATTTAAACATTCAATATCATAAGGGAATAAAATTATTAGATTAAAAAGAATAAAAAAATGATTTTATTACTATAAAATAATTGTTTAATATAAAATAAATGGGTTCTCTCACATAAGGCACTAAATATTTAGTTTACAGTTAGATAATTAGAAAATTCAACTGTCAAGTGAAAAGATCGTTCCAACTACATTATATTCCCTTAAAAACATTGTATGATCATATAAACATTAACTAGAATTTTTCTATTCTATCCAATAATAATTTCGACAACTATATTTTTAATCTCTCTATGAATGGTGAAATGTATTGACCAAATGAATTTCCATGTTCCTAGAAAACAATATTCTCAGAATTAATGAGAATAACCTTATGAATGACCTTTAAATATATATTTTGAATTATATATTCATGAAACACCATAATCATCTTTTTCTTAATACTTGAATTTTCTTATTTATCTCTCATAATTTTATTTAACACACTGAAATTATGAAATGTTATCTCTTCATCAGTATTATAATAAATTTTTATGGTATTAAATATCTAAATTTACTTGTAGTTCATCTCAATATGTAAATTAAATAATTTTACAAACTAATTCATTCATGGAGGAAAAATTATTGGTGTTTTAAATGTAGTTATGTTGGCTAAAATATAGTTATCAATATTCAATGATCATACATTATATGGTTTCGATATAGTTTTAAATAAAATATATTTAAGATCCCTATTTGAAATTTCAACCTATCCACAAGATTTTTTATAGTGATAAGTTCATATTACTAGGGAACAACTATACCCTTATAAAAAAATTGATTGTGAAATTCATAAAATAAGTACCATTATAATTGATAAATTACTCAGTCACCCAAAATCATTGAAAAATGATAATTTTTGATGAAATTTATCACACTATTAAATTAAATTTTGAGAAATTACATAGCTTAACCTCACATTAAAACATAATTAATATCTACTTATATGAAGTCTTTATAATTCATTGATGGAAATGGTCCCCTAAAATCCAAGACCCACATATAATGAAAATTAAATATCCAAAATTCATTTTTAAGGGAAATACTATATTCTATAAACATTCCCCAATAGTTTACTCTTATCAAAGTAAAAAACAAAACACTTAGAGACTGTCAATATATTAGGACACTAAAATCTAGTATGAAGGTATTTTTAATTATTATATTATCCTCCATGATATCAAACCCATGGTAAATATTCAAAACACTCTAAAGTAGTAACTTTTTTTTCATTCACACATATATTATGAGTACCATCAGCACATATGAAAATTAGAACATGTTTATCCCAATAGTAATTCATATTATAAGAAATAATTTCATCCATTTATTATTTGAATAATCATTGGTAATGAATCCTAAAAGTAAAAATGTTTATTAAAACATTATAAAAATAGTATTTTTTAATGAAGCATTTATTATTTTATCATATGTAAAAGAAGATTCTATCATCATAAGAATTTTATATTTGGTAAAAGATATCCTAGATAAATTAATGAACACAAAGAATTACATATCTTTCTAGTCCATGATTTACTAATAAACACCAAATGTAAAATAATATTTCTAATGAGATTCTTTTTAGCCTTTTTTTACAATGACATTAGAGGGATGAATTGTAAGTGGAAACAATGACTTTGGACCAGAAAAAAGTATTTATTATACTTTTACAAAGAAACACAATGAAAAATAATTCCATATTAGTAGTGGTGTGCTTCCATTGATAATAAACATGAAACAATCAAGTATAATACACTATATCATGTTCATTTAATTTTATTCTCTTAACTCTCCCACAATAGCAACATTAGTTGAATTTTAAATGATTTAAAAAGGAAACTTCTAATTGGTTGTATCTAAAATAGGCGATGAAGTATGTATTTATTTGAGAAAATTAAAATATTAAAAAAAATCACGAGGAAATAATTCTTTATTTTATTCTAATAGTGAACACAATAGATTAAGGATTTTTTAGAAATATTTTATGACTATTTTATAAAAGTAGGATGTCCGAAAAAAAACTACTAACATCATTGAAAATTTGTAGTGGAGAAATTTCAATATGACATTAATATTTCAACAGTAAAACTATATGTCTATCCTAAAAACTATTAAAAAATACCACACATTCAGTGGACATAGATGTTTGTGTTTCCAAAATAAGAAAATATTTATTTATTGGTAACTTTCTTAACATAATTGAAAATTTTCTAAACAACTATCAAAAGTATATCCAATATTAAGAAAATCATCCAGAAACATCATATTAATCCTATCAATAATATCATACAAATAACAGTGATATGCCTTTTAAATGTTTTTAGGAACCATCAATGTCAACATTGAAATCCCCAATAAGAAAAAGATCCAAATCGATATCAATATTTAGTATTTTCTTAATCTTATCTAGCTACAAGAATCTGTATTTAATTAGAGTAACCATCCAAAAAATTGAAAAACTCATTTTCATCTATCATATGAATCACAAGATCGGCATTTTTCCTAGTAAATAGATCTTTCATATGGAATAAATTAATCATTATTTAGTCAATACATACACACCATTTGTATGATTTTATAAAATAAATTTTCTTATTTTATCACTAGAAATAATAGTGAAACATCTCTTTTTAGGAACTAATTCCACATGTCTTTCCCAAGAACTATCATAAAATTGGTAAATTATATGATCATCAATAAACATAATCACTTCTTATTTCATAATCTCTTTCATATTTTTATTTATTATCATTTGAAACTAAAAATTTCATTTGTTGTTTTGTTATATAGGGATCTTATGAAAGAAAAAATAGTTGTCAAACCCATTGATACTAGTTTTGGACCAACCGATTATAGTATTCATATTTTTCATAACACCAAACAATAATTCCTCTTTAGTTTCACTAAGTTTAGCATATATAATAAGATCACGTGTTGAATTTTCACCCAAAATGAGTATTTAATGCGAGGAGGAATTATTTTAAGATACAACTATATTGATTATCCACTAGAATAAAGAATATTATTTCTAGGAGGTAGAATTACTTCAACATTTTTGTTAAACTGACTCATAAAAATTGAAATATTCCACAGTTCAAGACCAATTTTGATATTTTTCTCACTACCATTCAAGGTTTATTGTCACCATAATAGGATTCTAATTTGAGTTATGAATGACTTCATAGAAAACTCCTTCGAACATTCCAAAATATCCCCTCACATATATCGATTAGTTTTGGATTTTTTAGAGAGAAAAAATCATAATCAATTTGTCCTAAAAATTATTTATTTTTAGGTGATAAAAAATATCTTCTATAACACAATTTAAATCTACAATAGAGGTATTGTTCAGCTTTGGGAAAATTTTCAGAGTCACTTATTAAACACACTAATATTGGTGGTAAACATCATTTTCAAAATCCAAGGTTATTTTATAAGGTATGATTTTGTTATGAATCTCTTATAAATGATCATATATGTTCCTACCCTTTAATAATTATACTCTTGAATAGCTTTCCTAGATAAAAAGTCATTTTTATTTTTAAGGATAATGATTTTCAACATTTTAATTAAAAATTATAGATCAATTTACCCTTTGTAATCCCTATAATAGCTACCCCTATGGATAATAAATGCCTGCCCATGATTATAGGGACCACCATGTCAATTTATTTGTCTAAAATTAGAAGAAAATTGTGTAAACAAACAGTTAAAATCCAACTAATTGATATTGAACTATTCTTACGGGATTTGAATGATATCAATTACCAAATGTAGGAAAACTATCTGGGTTGAAAATATCCTGTTATAAAATTTCAATATTGTGAAAATGATAACAAATTTATAATAGATCTAAGACCAAAAATATATTTGAGTTGACCAGAATTAAATAAGATAATATTAATGTGAAATATCATGGAATCAATAATTTTTAGTTGAATTTTTCTTTATAAATAACACTACATTCTTCAATGATGTCGTATGTAAAAAATTCCTCATTGAACCATTTATTTCAACCAATCTATTTGGGAGATTTTAGATATGATCGAATCATAATTAAAGCTTCCATGAAGGGAATATTCACATTGACTTTAATGAAGGTCCAAGGAATTGGAGTAGTCAAATTTTGTTCTTTTTGGATTTCATATTTTTAGATAATTTTATTGATATGAAATAATAAAATAAAATATATTTTATTTCAATTATTTAATATTTATGTTTCTCCATCACTTTATTCTTCACATTTTGGAAGTATTTGTCATCATTTTTTAAGTTTAACAATTGGATGTTAACCATTTTAAATACTGCCCTCTCGCATTATATATTAGATGATATCCAGTTTATAGGTTGAAGAATCACCCAACATTCAATATTAGTTTCCCTGTTAATATTTCCATATCATTGGGATTTTAAACTCTTTATTGGTGTGACATTCTTGAAATTCAACCATTGTTTTATTACAGTGGTACTTGGAAGCTTTCGTACATGTCTTGAGTTTACATTTTTCAATTTTAGAATATTATTTCCCAGAATGTAATTAAATCAAAACCTAAAAAACATTTTGAGTGTTAGTGTACAAATATACAGTATGATTCTGAAATTTCCTCCCAAATTGATTTTGGAATGAACGTCAATTGGGCCTCCTTAAAAACTCCTTGTTCCTCACATGAGATATTTGGGTGGTTCAAATATTTGTAATTATAATTGTTTGAAAATTGATCATTTCTAGTATGATACCTAGGAACGTATACTTCCAAACATGAATTATAAGGGGTTTGATCAAGTATATCAATGTTAGGATATGAGTTATTAGTGTTCCCAAAAATACCACATTGATAACATATCTCTATAATAGTTTAGTCAATTTTTTGATATCCAAATTGATTCCCACTTTTTTTAAAATTTTGATTCATTAAGGTTTAACGTTTTTCTTAAATTTTATACAATTGACTGTTTGTTTCCACAACTAATATACTGTTATTTTATCCTCCACTCACTCTTCATTTCCTAAATTTTTTAATGAATTTTTAAATAAATTATACTAAATATTACTATAATTATCATCTATTATATCATTATAAATACCACCAGAATATTGGCATACTAATTTTTCTCTTGAAGGATAAAATCCTTCGTAGATATGTCCATAATTTCTTCAGAAGAAAGGTGATAATATGTGAAATACCTGGGAGTATCTGAAAATCTATGACCTCTCAAATGAAAGGACTCACAATATTCTTAAATTAAAAAATTGATTTCATTTCTGATATCACTTTTTATCCACTTTGGATAAATCATTATCACAAAAGAATCATTAACCTTCACAAAAGTTTCTAATATATTTTCATCTAAAACAATGAATGCATTTTTAGCATTCAATTATGATTTAAGGGGAACACCCTTAACCTATTCTCATCCTTATTGAAATCATAAAGTGTTAATTACCATGCAATATTATATAATTATCTATTAAAAGACAATGAGTATTAATTGATCAATCTATTAAATATGTGAAGTAGTCACATGTGGGACTATTTCACATCATAGTTTATAGCTCATTTTTATGATCAGATTAATGACAGATTTCATGATACATGATAGAGTTGATACTCCCTCATCATTGTACATTTAGTTCACTCTAGAATGAGTTCTTATTGATAAATCTTCTATTTATTAATATGAAATCTCTCTCCTTGGATTTCAATTCCATTTCATTATTTTTCAATGAATTCAAAAAACTAATTATATATGAAATGTATTCCTCTGAAATATTATAAGATGACCTTGCAGACATGAAATAAGAAAGTAAACATTGAAGTTAAACTAAAATAACTAAAAATTGAATAATATAATAGAAAGAAATAATATTTTTAAAAATAGATTTTCTCAAATAGTTTTCATACTTTTTTATTTATTCATATGACGTTTTTAGATGTTTTTAAACTGGGTCTCATTAATACCCTCACCAAAAAGGGTGAATGAAACATGATGTATAATTATCTAAAAACAAAAAATTTATTTATTTACAACTCATATGATCTACCTATATTATTATTAGTAGGGAATGAAACGGTCGTGTAAGGAGAAATGACTTTTCTGACCAAATATTGGAAAAACATGAATGTGTATATATAATAGAATTATTTTTTAATATATATATATATATATATATATTAATTTTTAAAATAAAAAACAACAGAATTAGTGATTTCAAACTAGGTGAATTAATAATAATACTATAGAAATATTATGAGAAAAAACAAATATAATTACAATGTTCTAGGGGAATGTTAATTTCTTGGATTTAGTTCATTGTATTCTTTCATGAAATGTTAATTTCAATACTATATTAAAACTTTATTACATAAATACCTTTAACCAAGTGACTAGTATGCAGAGGTATTTTTATTTTATCTCTCCACATCGAGGATTCGTTCAATAATAAGGTAATTGAATGAAATGTCATCTGAATTTGTTACACAAAGAGATTCTAATGAGTTGAAAATAAATCACTAGATGAACAGTAATATTTTTTAATAAAATTAATCTTACAATGAAAAAAATTACTTTTTTCTTCACTAATAAATAAATTATATTTACATTTTCAATTACTAGACATTAATAAAGTACATTTCAAAACATCAAATTTGATTAGAGGTGAATAATGAAATAATTCTTCCCCATCGGGTTGATTACTCTTTCTCCAATTTATGATGGGTTGTATTGGGTTGTTCTTTTCTATCAATAATATTTACCTACTCATACATCTTGTATGTATACTTCTCACATAATTATCATTGATTGATATCATAATGAAAACTATTATGAATTAATTAGAGTAGTTTTTTTTTCAAAATATGATATTTTTCTTCAGTGTACTGATTATATTCCAAAAAATTAGTAAATATTAAAACAACCTAGAAAACATGGTAGATATTATCTTTCTTTATGATATCTACATGAAACATGTTCATATCTGGATATAAATCACAATATAATAGAATCATATTAGAAAACACTAGGAACATGACTTCCCCTAAAGTTTATTCATTCAATATTCTAGAGTAATTTCATCATTCTCTAGTTTGAACCATAGTTATCATTACTAGGTTCAAAAACTGGGGCCATTTTCTTATATACATATGATTCTATATTCCACCTATCTCAACATTGGAATCCCTTACATCTAGGTTGTTAATATTTTGTAGTTGAGCAGGTAAATCATCTTTTTGTCACACTGAAAATTTATCAACTACGTTATATGAAAAATTAATCAAACATGAAGATATACATTATGTATGTTTGTGTTCTCACCAATATATTATTCCTTTGATCCTATAAATTGAGATCACACAACTAAAAAATAGTTCTTAAAAATTATCTTAATGATGAATGTCATCTGTTAGAAAACCTTCATCATCATTAAAACATCAAAATATATTTATCATTTTTAGATTATGTTTGTAGATGTTTGACGTATAGTTATTCATCTCTTAAATTGGACTCATATATATTCCTAGTTCATTTTCTTCTTTAATATTGGTCCTGATATCAATTATAGAACTTATCACCAAATATAATCAATCACAATAGTTCATGAGATTCATAATAATATCTAATTATATTCTTTAAGATAAAATTCATGTTCACATTGATATAATAGACTGTTCATATTTATCCATTGGTCTTGATTTGGTAATAGTACCCTCATAGAAATATGTACACCCATAACAATTGATTATAATCCTGAAAATAGAAGACTAATTCTTAACTAAACACATCTTCTACCCCAAGATTGAGACATACTTTTCAACTAGGTGTCAAACAATCGAATGGCTACATGGAAAAGGTGTACAAAAAATGATACATCAGTAGGTTTTCCCTTTCGATATATTGATAAGGGGGTTCAAATTCATGTTATTTATTTAATAATTGATACATTAATTCGTAGTGTAAATTCCTTATGAGAATGTATTCCATTATTTAGAAACATTAATTTTATTGCTAAATATTTTAATACGTGAATGGTAAAAAATTAGATACATCAAAACACCTATAAAATTTTATATGTTAAATTATCTTGATAAACCAGATACATTAATCCATCAAAATTTGGCTATATAAATGAAATAACCTCATAGATAAATCACTACAAGATAAAATTACTATGTAAATGCGTACTAAAAATGTATTTATGCGATTTATCCTATAAATAAAACTCTATATACATGAAAATTAAACAACTTAGATATGGATAAATATAACATCCATCAATTTTTTTTCTAAAATAGATTTAAAGTAAGATTCATTCTAATAATGGAAACCAAAAAAATTCATGGAATTTGAAAGGATTTTGTCTAAAACCAAAAACCTATAGAGAGAAATCAGAATATTATTTCAATATTTAACCCTAAAAATATTTAAAATATTTTTTAAAAAAATTGAAATTAAATAAAGATCATTAACGTAAGTAAAGAAGATAACTACCGAAATTTGCAAAAAAAAAATTCAATTATTCAATTTTTAAATAGAAATGATGCATTTAGAAAAATTCAATTATAAAATAAATTTTAACTAACATTCTTCTAAATATAATAAAATAGATCTGAAAAATGTAATAATCTTAGGACACATAAAATCCCCAAACCAAAAACTCTTTTCATTTCCATAGGTAATAAATTCATTTAATTTAGTGAAAGGGAATTAGTATCAATATTGAACATTAGAACTTACCCAATGAATAGATTTTGAAATGTATCCCCCCATAGACTCTCTCAATATGGAATAATTATTTTTAAATTAATAGTAAATGTTTGGAGGAAAAATATGGAATCCTTTTTTAGAATATTCATTTAATATGAAAAATGAACTATACTTTAACACATATCAATTTTCATTGAACTCAAAGTCCAAAATTATTTTCACATCTAGGAGAATAGACCCACATAATAAGATGGCAGTAAATTGATGAATCCTAATAGATGTGTAAGAATAATATTTTAAAATAATGAATAAGTAACCTGAAAAGACCCGTAATATTCAAGGGAATTTTTTTTAATTTTCATTGAGATTTTATAGGAACGCGGTTTCTGACGGCACTTGATTCTGAGGCCTGGTGTGCCCGAAATTGTTATACGAAGTTTAGCTCAGGTACGTTCAGTGAAAGAACGAGCAGGATTTCCTAACTTTTGGACCAGTTCTCGAAATCGAATTCTGAGGGCACCGATGGAATCACAATGCCGGTAATTTCATAGGTACACCTTTTCCGGAGTTGTGTTTTCTCGAGAAGAGATGTAAAAATTTGTGGAAGGTAAAATAAAATTGAGCTTAATTTTTTTTTTACTAAGTGGTTATCCGTTATGTGGATGTTGGGAATCTATCCTAGATAGGTTTTGAGGGTGGTGGGGCCCACACGAACCACACCGTTTCATATTCACTAAACTCCTATTACTCTCCTTTTAAATGACATGAATTAATTATGTGGTTTAATTCAATGTTTGAAATTCAAAATTATGAAGACTTGAGTAATAAAATAAGACTAGAAACTTATTTTATTATGGTTGGGTTTTGTTGTGTTGAGACTTTGGGAGAAAAAGAGAAGTCTTGAGGTTCTTCGTTCTTCGTCGAAGAACGCGAAGAACGCACCGCCGCCGACGAAGAACGCTGCCTCCGACGACAGACGACAGTGAGAGACGCCTTCCTCGGAGATCAAAAAACGCCAACGACCCTCTCCTTCCACGACGCCTTCTTCCGCGATGTGAAATTTCGTGATGAACCTCCATTCAAACTACACTCTAGGTAGGGGATTTTTATTGTTGTTGATATTCGTGATTTCTTCCGTTGACGTTACAGGTTCAATTAGACCGCTTGCTATCGATTAACGGGAGGGGGTCGGACCGCACAAACACGGCCGACCCTCCTCCCTTATTTTTTTGTGTGTTGTTAAGGTTCGAAGGAAGGTGATGTGGTGTCGTCGCACTGCGCTGGAACGTGCGGCAAGGATGTGTGGCGCTGTCGCACTGCACAATTGAATCGACCCAAGTCGCGCCGACGTCGCACCGCGCCGGAAAAACACGAATAAAACGCGGCCGGAGCGGGGCCACGACGGAGGGGCGTGGTGCCGTCGCTCCGCGCTGGACGTACCAAGGCCGCGGCTAAGGCCCCGACAGAGCAAGGACCGACGGCCTGTTCCGGGCCGCCGGTGTCGGAGCAGGGGGACCGACCCATGCCGGTCCCATAGCGACAGCAGCCAGCCGACCGGAGCGGGCCGACCGGTCAAGGGAGGAGCCGAGGGTTCGTAACCCTCGGCTTGCCAATAGGAGAGGCCCCCCATCATGGAGGATGCGGTTTCACACAGGGCGGCAGCGCCCCCCCCCCCCCCCATCCGCTCGGCTGAAACGGCCGAGCCACTGGGCCCTGGCTAGCGCCAGCGCGCTGGGTCGCTAGGCCGAGTCGCGCCCAGGATGGGTCGGGCCGCGCTGAGGCCGGGGCAGGCCGTTCCAGCCGGGTCGGGCTGCGCCCAAGTGGGCCGGACCTGGATGAGGGTCGGGTCGAGCCGGTTCGGGCCGACCCAGGGGGTATTGGGCCGGGTCGGACGAGGCCCGAACCCCCTAATACCGGACCACTCACGGTCTTTTGCCCATAACATTGGCTGAGGACCTCCGATCGACGCACTATCATCTACGATGAGATCCTTGGATCGAGACGGTCGTTTTGATATATCACACACAAGGTTTCAGAGTACTTTGGGATCGGTAGGGTTGGTTCGAGCACGAAACCAACCGGGCCTTCGGAACGGAAACGCTTATAACATGATCTCCGGACGTCCGATGGACGTGCCTTCGACTTTTATGGATTCCTATATGTGAGACCGAACTTTTTATTACTCCGCTAGAGGTTTGGACATAGTTGGAGTACGGTCGGGTTGGTTTTGACTTAAAAACCAATCGGGCCCCTGGGACAAAAAAACCAATAACTCTTAGACCGGGCGTCCGACCGACACGCCGTCTATCGCGTAGAGTTCCTATTGACAATACAGAACTTTGGGATACATCAAATCCGGACTATGTGTCAGTTTATGTATCAGCCCCTCGGCTCGTAGAACGGACCCTCCCAAACGAGCTTGCTGTGTGCGGGAACCCTAGAGTTGGCTGCGACTGCGAGGACGATGACGACTGTACAGAAATCCTCCGTGGATTCGACTGTGATGACTACAGAACTCAGCGATCCTATGTGGATCAGTGCTACTGATCCTGTGTGGGTCAGATCCTGTTTGGGTCAGCGCTCAGCAGTCCTGTGCGGGCCAGCGCCTACAGATCCTGTGTGGGTCTGATCCTGTGTGGGTCATTGCAGGGGTTAGTTACCTATCGATCCTATGTGGGTCATTGCGGGGGTTAGTTACCTATCGATCATGTGTGGGCCATTGTGGGGGTTAGTACCTATCGATCCTGTGTGGGTCTGATGGCTTAGAAGAATCAGTGGCTATATCTGATAATCTCTATCATCTTACGAAGAAGTATACCTATGTGAGCTGAATCTTGACATTAAATCCTTATCTTCGATAATATTGAATTGATATCATGTGTGGATTATGTTATGCTTTCCTGTGTGGATTGGGTTGTGATTTCATGTGTGGAATGAGTTGTACATGGGCTCGGATGTTGGAGCCGAACTGGAATTGATGACTTAGGTATATGTATGGGAATATACCTAAGTAGTTTCGTATGTTACTTTGTGATTGTAACTTTCCTTTGTGGATTCTGGGAGACCATCGGGGGGTCTCAGAGTCCCTACTAAGTAGCTTAAATTCACCACTAATCGGGCTATGCCCGCACTATGTTGTGTTGGTTGCAGACGATGGCCATTGCTGATTGTGGTTGAGGCTTGCGGAGCAGGTCGGTACCTGGAGGAGGACCATTGGGCGGGATGTACACGGAGCGGACGGCTGGACCCGAGGAGATGTGGAGGATATCTTTACTAACACTTTAGGTGGGACTTCCAGTGGATGGCTCAAGGCTGTGGCTTTACTTTTCAGTTGATGTACTCCCTTTTTCAGATGTAATTTACTTTCAGTTTGGGTTTGTATTCTGGCCCACAAACATTACCGCACTTTCTATTGTACCCAGTTTTTACTTAGTGTTTACTTCTGTTTTCTTGCTCTGAGGTGTTTGTTTACTTTACAAAGGAAATTCCTTCCCTTTTTATCGGGAATTACACCTTGGTTCTAGTCGCCAGCCCCTTCCATATGGAAGGCGGGCTTGGGGTAGTCACGGCACGGGCCCCGAGGATGGGGCGTGACAAATTGGTATCAGAAGAGTTCGGTTAAACCATAGAACTTTGGACTCTGATCTTTTTTCTATGTGAAGCAATAATGTTAAGGGTATTGGGTGTGGTTATCAGTCTAGGGAGTGCAGTGTTGGCGCGGCGGCCGACGTATCCGCACACCAGGACCCTGACATCAGATTTCCGACTTAATGCATGAAAACATTGATTGCATTTGTGTTTCATGTTTTCTTTGTGATTACTTTGTGTCAGCTCACCAGGTATATTGTTGACCGTGGTGCACCGGTTTCTTTATAGGATGGCCCCACGATGGCAGCCAGCTAGGGTTCCGAGCATTTTACGTGACGACATCCCACTGAGCGACGAGGCCTCGGTACAGGTCCCTTTGATAGCAGAGGCACCGACAACACCTCTACCCGTCGACCCACCAATTCTACCATCCTCAACCACTGACTATGCACGTCGCCTTAGTACACTTCACGAGTTTCAACGTCAGCGACCGCCAAGGTTCCGCGGGGAGACGGACCCTCAGGCAGGCGAGTATTGGCTGGAAGCAGTTGTAGGAGTTTTCAGGTTAGTGAGGACACCAACAGACCTCATAGTGATCCTCGCAGCGAGTCTCCTGCATGCAGTAGCAGGAAGATGGTGGAGGATGATGCTTCAGGTGCACGACGAGGCATCTATCCTCTAGACGGACATTGAGAGACACTTCTACTTGGAGTTCGTCACAGCCACCCTCCGTTTGGTGCGCATCCAAGAACTTCTATAGTTGCGGCAGGGCAGCATGACGGTCGCCCAGTACTCGGTGAGATTTACTGACCTCTCGTGCTATTCTGAGGACATGGTACAAGACCCATTCTTCTAGGAACGGACCTTCGAGCAGGGACTGAGGCATGAAATCAGGGCATCGCTGATCTCCCTCAGCATTCCGATGCAGGTAGGAGTACTGGAGCGAGCCCTTCTCATTGAGAGCTTTCTTGATGAGCCTACACCAGCAGTGAGACCTACCGCAGGTAGGCACGTAGGGGAGTCTTCTGCAGCTTGCAGAAGACAGATGTCGCAGAGGTCCAAGCGGACCAGGCCATCGGGTGGACGACCACATGATACTGGCATAAAGATGCGTGGCACACGCAGTAGAGCCAGACTTACGAGTGGAAGATAGTGCTATGCATGCGGCGGGCAGGGCCACATGGCTTGTGACTGCCCGACCTGCCATGCAGAGGAGTAGCAGACGGTTGAGGAACCACCCAGGCAGAGGAAGAAGTTCGACCGTGGCGGTCCGCATGGAGCAGGTGGATGAGGCCGATGAGCTGGTCGAGCGGTAGTTGGTGGACGACGTTTTCAGGCTCTACCACCACCACCACCAGGAGGTCCACCCCGACCTCAGGGGAGAGCACAGCTTCAGGTAGCTGAAGCTTACGATCCTGGAGCTCCGGAAGCGGGTGGACAAGTGCGGGACTAGCTCCAGGCATAGAGAGCTTTTCCCATAATGACTCAAGCTTCGTTATTTGTGTTTCCTTGTGTCCTAGTACATTGAGTAGAAGAAAAAAAAGATGCTTTCAATAGTGACGTTTGCTTTCTTGTCTTTTGTATGTTAATACTAAGATGTGCCGGTAAAAAACGATTTACTTGAACCTCACTTGCGATATTCTTACTGGAGGAGACCTAGTGACCACACACTGATGCCGACAGTGTGACTCAACCCTTGGAGGTGAGATAAATGGTTCGATCTCTTGGTAGCAGCATCCAGACATTACGACGTCATCCATGGAATGAATTAACAGATCATGACGGGATTGACTGTATTAGGCAAGGAACGCGGTTCATCCAGGGGATGAGACCAGATTTCTATTTTCGGCAAAGGAGAAATATATGCAGTTTTGCAGAACGTTAAGGAAGAAGGGGCAACCCTTCGTGTGGTCAGATAGATGTCAGTAGAGCTTCCAAGAGCTGAGACAGAGATTGACCTTCACTCCTATCTTGAGGCTACCAGAGGAGGTAGTTGGGTACGTAGTTTAATACGATGCATCAGGGACCGGACTCGGATGTGTCCTAATGCAGGAGCGGCCCGTGATCGCCTATAGATAACGACAGTTGAGGCAGCATGAGCATAACTACACTACCCATGACCTGGAGTTAGTAGTAGTGGTCTTTGCTATGAAGATGTGGCGACACTATCTGATGGGAGAGCGCTTTACAGTCTATTATGACCATTAGAGTCTCAGGTACATCTTATCGCAGAATGACATGAACCTGAGACAACGGCGATGGCTCGAGTTTCTCCAAGACTATGACCTTGAGATATTCTATACTCCTAGAAAAGGGGAACATAGTAGCTGATGCTCTCAGTAGGAGGACAGGCATTCAGCTATTTGGAGACGCCGACTGTGAGACGCGGCGTGCGCAGATATCCTCATGACAGGAACCTGAGGGTTTCCCTTTAGGAGGAGAGCACAACGTCCTTTTCATAGGACGTACCATGGTACCAGTTGCTTTACGGGAGAAGGTGCTAAGAGAGTTTCACACTTACCCTTTGGCGGTACATCTTGGAGTGGCGAAGATGTACCAAGATCTCAAACGATAGCACTGGTGGCCGAGCATGATGAAGGCTATGGCATAGTTCATTTCTCGATACCTCACCTGCCAGCATGTGAAGGCAGAGCACCAGGTACCAGAAGGCTTGGTGCAGCCCTTGGAGGTCACGGAGTGGAAGTGGTATGACATATCTATGGACTTCGTGATTGGACTTCCACGCACTTCCAGAGTTCACATCTCCATTTGGGTGATTGTCGACCGACTCACCAAGTCGGCTCACTTCTTACCCATTAGAGAGTAGGTCTCAGTGGAGAGATTGGGACGTCTCTACGTTCAGAAGACTGTATGGATTCATGGTGTGACATCATTTATCGTCTCCAATCGATATGCTCGCTTTACTTCTCGGCTTTGGAGGGGGTTTCAGGAGGCATTCGGGATGCAGCTACATATGAGTACCGCCTTTCACCCTCAGACAGATGGTCAGATGGAGAGGACCATTCAGACTCTCGAGGATATGCTCCCTGTATGTGTCCTCGACATTGGTCGTAGCTGGGAGGATCACCTACCCTTGTTAGATTTAGTGTACAACAACAACTACCACTCCACTATCAGGATGGCACCATATGAGTCGTTGTACGGCCGATCTTGAAGATCTCCTTTGTGCTGGACAGACCCTGTGGAGTTAGCACTTGTGGGACAAAGGATGGTCCAGGCCACGACAGAGAAGGTCCAGGTCATCCAAGAGCAGATGGGGACAGCTCAGAGCAAGGAGGAGTCTTATGCTGACAGGAGGTGCAGGCCACTAGAGTTTGAGGATGGTGACCACGTCTTCTTATGGGTCTCACCTCGATGTGGAATACGGAGATTTGGCCGAGGTGGAAAGTTGCCTCCTCGCATCATCGGACCATTCCAGGTCCTCAACAAGATTGGCGAGGTGGCTTATCGCCTGGCTCTACCACCTCAGTTGCACTGGGTGCCCAACATTTTCCACGTATCCCAGCTGAGGAGATACGTGCACGACACGACGAATATAATTAACCATGGGGAGCTGGCCATTGATGATGGGGCGAATTTTGCGTAGGTTCTAGTGGAGATCGAGGATTGACATGAGCAGTTCCTATGTGGACGGTCGATTCCTCTAGTGTGCATTAGATGGCAGCACGAGAATTTCCAGAAGAGCACTTGGGAGTGAGAGGCTCAGATGCATGCACAGTACCCACATTTGTTTCCCTAGTTTATGATGTATCTTTACGGGGACGTAAATCCATGAGGTGGGAGTAATGTAAAGACCTGTAAAATTCAAGGGAAATTGTATCTTAATTATCTTTGGGATTTTACAAGAACGCGGTTTCGGACGGCACTTGATTCCGAGGCCCGGTGTGCCCAAAATTTTTATGCGAAGTTTAGCTCGGGTACGTTCAGTGAACAAACGAGAGGGATTTCCTAACTTTTGGACTGGTGCTCGGAATCATATTCCGAGGGAACTAATGGAATTGCAACACTGGTAATTTCTTAGGAACACTTTTTCCGGAGTTGCGTTTGCTCAGGAAGAAATGTAAAAAATTTTTGAAGGTAAAATAAAATTGAGCTTCTATTTTATTTTATTCTTACTAAGTGGTTATCCGTTATGTTGAAGTTGGGAAACTATCCTAGATAGGATATGAGGTCGGTGGGGCCCACACGAACCCCTCCCCTTCATATTCCCTAAACTCCTATAACTCTTCTTTTAAATGACATGAATTAATTAAGTAGTTTAATTCAATATTTGAAATTCAATATTCTTATGACTTGAGTAATAAAATAAGACTAGGAAATTATTTTATTATGGTTTGGTTTTGTTGTGTTGAGACTTTGGGAGAAAAAGAGAAGTCTTGAGGTTCTTTGTTCTTCGTCGAAGAACGTGAAGAACATACTGCCACCAACGAAGAATGTCGACCTCCGACAGAGGACGGCGGCGAGAGACGCCTTCATCGGAGATCAACAAACGCCAACGACCCTCTCCTTCCGCGACACCTTCTTCCACGATGTGCAATTTGGCGACGAACCTCTTTTCAAACTACGCTCGAGGTAGGGGATTTTTATTGTTGTTGATATTCGTGATTTCTTCTTTCGACAAAACTCGTTCAATTGGACCGCTTGCAATCGATTAATGGGAGGCGGTCGGACCGCCCAAACACGGCCGACCCTCCTCCCTTATTTTTTTGTGTGTTGTTAAGGTTCGAAGGAAAGTGGCGTGGTGTCATCGCACCGCGCGGGAACGTGCGGCAAGGATGCGCGGCGCCGTCGCACCGTGCAATTGAATCGAACAAAGCCGCGACGACGTCGCGCCGCACCGAAAAAACACGAAGACACCGCGACCGGAGCGGGGCCGCGGCGGAGGGGCGCGGTGCCGTCGCGCCATGCCGGACGGACCAAGGCTGCGGATGAGGCCGCGGCCGAGCATGGACCGGCGACCGGTTTTGGGCCGCCGGCATCGGAGCTGGGGGACCGGCCCACGCCAGTCTGGTGGCGGCAGTAGCCACCGGTCAAGGGAGGAGCCGGGGGTTCATAACCCCTGACTGGCCAACAGGAGCGGCCCCCATCACAGGGGTCGCGGTTTCACACATGGGGGCAGTGCCCCCCCCCCCCATCCGCTCGGCCGAAACGGCCGAGCCACCTGGCCCTGGCCAGCGCCAGCGCACCGGGTCACTAGGCCGGGCCGGGCCGTGCCCATGCGGGCCGGACCCGGACATGGGTCGGGCCGACCCGGTTCGGGCCGACCCAGGAGGTACCGGGCTGGGTCAGACCGGGCCCGAACCCCCTAATACTGGACCTCTCACGGCCTTTTGCCCATAACTTGGGCTGCGGACCTATGATCGACGCACCGTTAGATGTTATGCGATCCTTGAATCGAGACGGTCGTTTTGATATATCACACTCAAGGTTTCGGAGTACTTTGGGTTCGGCCGGGTTGGTTCGAGCACGGAACCAACCGGGCCCTCGAAGCAGAAACGCTTATAACTTGATTTCCGGACGGCCGATTGACGTGCCATCGACTTTGATGGATTCCTATATGTGAGACGGACCTTTTGGCTTACTCCGCTCAAGGTTTGGACGTAGTTGGAGTACAGTCGGGTTGGTTTTGACTTAAAAACCAACCGGGCCCCCGGGACGAAAAGGCCAATAACTCTCAGACCGGGCGTCCGATCGACGCGCCTTCTGTCGCGTTGAGTTCCTATTGACGATACGGAACTTTTGGATACATCAACTCTGGACTATGTGTCAGTTGATTTATCAGCCACTCGGCTTGTGGAGAGGACCCTCCCGAATGATCTTGCTGTGTGCGGGAACCCTAGAGCTGGTTGCGACTGCGACGACGATGACAACTGTACATAAATCTTTCGTGGATTCGACGGTGCGACTACAACACTCATCGATCCTACGTGGATGAGTGCTACCGATCTTCTGTGGTTCAAATCCTGTCTGGGTCAGCGCTCAACGGTCCTGTGTGGGCCAGAGCCTACAGATCTTGTGTGGGTCCGATTCGGTGTGGGTCATTGCGGGGGTTAGTTACCTATCGATCCTGTGTGGGACATTGCTGGGGTTAGTTACCTACCGATCCTGTGTGGGTCATTGCGTGGGTTATTACCTATCGATCCTGTGTGGGTCCGATGGCTTAGATGAATCAGTGGCTACATCTGATCATCTCTATCGTCTTATGAAGAAGTATGCATGTGTGAGATGAATCTTGACTTTCAATCCTTATCTTCGATAAGATTGACTTGATATCCTGTGTGAATTACGTTATGCTTTCTTGTGTGGATTGGGTTGTGATTTCCTGTGTGGAATGAGTTGTACCCGGGCTCGGATGTTGGAGCCGAACTGGAATTGATGACTTAGGTATATGTATGGGCATATACCTAAGTATTGTCGGATGTTACTTCGTGATTGTATCTTTCCTTTTTGGATTCTGGGAGACCATCGTGGGGTCTTGGGGTCCCTACTGAGTAGCTTATACTCACCCCTGCACAGGCTATGCCCGCACTACGTTGTGTTGGTTGCATACGACGGACAACGCTGATCATAGTTGAGGCTTGCGGAGCATGTTGGTACCTGGAGGTGGACCATTGGGCGGGATGTACACGGAGCGAATGGCTGGACCCTAGGATCTGTGGAGCCTATCTGTACTCACACTTTAGGTGGGACTTCTAGTGGATGGATCGAGGCTGCGGCTTTACTTTTCAGTTCTTGTACTCCCTTTTTCAGTTGTTCTTTACTTTCAGTTTGGGTTTGTATTCTGGCCCACATACATTACCGCACTTTCTATTGTACGCAGTTTTTACTTAGTGTTTACTTCTGCTTGCTTTCTCTAAGGTGTTTTTTTACCTTAAATAGGCAATTCCATCCCTTTTTATCAAGAATTACGCATTGGTGCTAGTCGCCAGCCCTTGGCCTATGGAAGGCGGGCTTAGGGTAGTCATGGCACGGGCCCCGAGGACGGGTTGTGACATAACTAAACATTCTGTCAGTTAATAACGAATTATGATTGAAGGGTATTAACTATATTAGGATTATCGTTTCATATCCCATTTGGATGAATATCTTATGAGATTAATTTGATTAAAAAAGTAAAAAATTATTATTATTTATAAAAAAATATACCAAAATATTCAAAAATAAAGATATTTTATGAAAGAAAAAAAGGTGGTGTACTAAATAAAACCAATGTGTAATTGAAATTATCCTCTCAAATTTAGAAAATAAAACATTAATATTCCTAAAAATTTTGACCATCATATTGATATAATTTAGAACATGAGAAACAGAATAATTAAAAAATTTAATTGATTTTTTATTATGACATAAATTAATACAATTTATAATGAATGAAGACCCCTTCCACACACTTGAACCTAAAAAGTTTCCCCAATTTTGAAATTCTTGATTGAAGTTAATAAAATAGTTATGCATAAAAATATTTTACATTCAAAAAAATCAAAAAATAATGTTTAGGTCTCAATATAGCCCAAAATATTTATCGGACTAAGATAAATTAGTTTTTCCTATAGATTACAATGAATACGTTACTCTTAAAATTGATGAATTAGGAAGATATGCAATTATTATTAAATAACAATTAATTTTCACTGGAATGAATCAAGTTGTATCCATTTATCCATAAATTTTAAATTCATTCTAAATAGAATGATACATAACAATATAATATTCCATGAAAATTTAAAATTTATTTATAGTTTTTCAATAAAATCATGCATATCTTTTAAAAAACTAGTTTCATGCATCGTTCAGTATAAATTATATGAAGCCCCCACACTTAATTTTATTCCATAAGAAAATGTTAAAAGATGAATACCGACGATATATACATCACTGGTTAAATAAATAATGAAAAAATTGAATTTTTTTTAAATTTAAATATATTATATCATAATTTGGAAACATCTATGACTACAGAGATCAATAACAACTAAGCGTAAATAATTATACATTTCCATTTTCATAATTGATAATAGATTATCTAGTAACATTGATTTTATCACATATGAAAAAAAATAAATATTATAATTATGAAACTTTTTAATTCCAACCAATTAATTATCTTATAATTATTTAAAAATGAGATTTAATAGAGCGCTTATCAAAAATTAATATTTTAAGAGAGGGGAAAAAAGGATGTGATCGTCCACTTCAGGTCGATTGTACTTCATCTATTCACTATAGGTGATATTTCCTTCCAGATGTTTCTCTATATCATTTACCTATTAATACATCATATATCTCATATGTTCCAAAATTATCATAATAATCAATTATAAATAAATCCCCTTTTAATTAATTGTAGTATCTATTTATAAAATTAAAAATTTCCCATCGATGTAATGATTATATTTCTAAATTTGATAAATATTCAAATATCTAGGAAACATGGTTTATAATATTTTTCTTGTGGACATCTCCATGAAACAAAGTCATATCCATGTATCCATCATCATCATAATAAATTCATATTATAAAAAATTGGGGATCATGATTTCCCCTTAAACCATTTAATTCATTATTCTTGAGTATGTTCTATATTGTAAAGTTTAAACCATATTCATTTTTTATAGGTTCCAAACATAGGCCCAATTCCTTACTGACATATAATTATATATCCTTCTAAGATTAACTTTGTCATCTCATACATCTTTCTTGTCAAGATTTTTATTCAGAGAAAGTGAAGATTCACTTTTTCACACTGAAAGTTTATCGGTTACATTTTAGGAAACATTCATCAAACAAGATGATTGAACATCTAGGATGTTTGGGGTCTCACCAATAACATATTCCATATATCCTATAAATATAGATCACACAAATACTAAAAATAGTTATTACACATCAAAAAAATGATAAATATCATCAGTTTTATATCCTTGATCATCATTGATAGTTTAACAGAGCTTCATCGAGATCATCTTCTGTTTAACAAGATTCTACTCATAATTGTTCCTCACAAAAATTTAACTCAACGGTATCCCTATTTCGTCTTCTTAATTATATTTCTTAATGATATAACATAACAAACCCAACTCTAACCATGTGGAAACTCATAAATGCAAGATATTCATACAAATTTCCTGTTATATTCTTCAAGATAAAATTTAAACTCACATCAAAGAAATAGTTTTCAATCTTTAAACTTAATTATTTATTTGGAAATTGTACCCTCATAGAAGTATGTAATACATTATCCACTGAAATGATATTATGTAATTAGAATATTGATATAAAACTAAACTCAAATTATCCTTTATGATATAGTTATCTTTTTTCAACTAGGTATCAAACAATCGAATGACTATATGGATAAGAGGTACATAATCTGATACATGAATTGGTTTTCCATTTTGACATATGGATAAGAGAATTTATACTCATGTGATTTTTTCAATTTTAGATACTGGAATTTCTAGTGTGAATTCCTTATGAGAATGTATTCCCAGATTTGGATGTGTGAATATTGTTTATCAACATTATACTATATAGATGTGATGAAAATTGACAACATGAAAAATAAAAAAAAAGATATTCATGGAATTATCTTGATAATTTAGATATATTCAAACTTAATTTTTCTTTATTAATGAAATTCCCACATAGCAACATGGATACATGAAAAAATGGCCATTGAGAGGAATATTAAAAATTTAGTTATAGTTATTTCTCTTATAAAACAAATTATATATATATGGAAATTAATCCACTTAATGTTTTTGAATTGAAATATCAATTATATAATTTGAAATAATTATTCTATTAAAAAAATAATCATTCTTATTACAGAAATGTTAAAAACATATTCATTGAATTTGATAAGATTATATCTTAACATATGAAAATATATAAAACATTCAATCTATTATATCATTATTAAAAAAAAATATTTAAAACATTGTTTTCTAACAAATACTAAATTATATTAAGAAAGGTAAAGTAAATAAGTAAAAAATCAAAAAATTCATAAAAATATAAATTTATTCACAATTTCAACATAGATTATGAGCTTCCACTAATTCCCAAAAGACAATTAATTCATAACTAATATAAAGATATATATATATATATATAAATGAATTTTGGAAAAACAAAATAATCAAAGTAAAAATAATATACCCCATCAAAAACACTTTTCATTCAATAAGAAATCAATTTAATAAATTTCATGAAAAAAAGAAGTGTCCAGTGTTAAAACTTTTTGTTCCCTAAATAATAGATTCTGAAATGTATTTTCCCCCATGAAATCACTCAAGAGAGAAATATTAATTCTCCCTTAAAATGAAATGCATGCAGTCAAGATTTGTCTTCATTTTTTTAAAAAATAATTCACAGTGTAATATTTTATAATAATTAAAGACAACAATTTCATCAATGTCGAAGTCCAAACTTCTCTTTATCTCAAAGAGAGTAATCCCCCATAATTAGTAGATAAAAAATATATTCAACATAACAGATTTGTAATAATAATATTTAAAAATAGTTACTAAAAAACTAATCATTCATTCAAAGAATTTATAATGATGAATGGAGAGTACTACTGAGATGAGGAATGTTGTTTTATAATAAATTTTAATTAATACCTTATGAGATTTGTTAGAATAAATAAAAAAAAATTAAATAATAGTTCTAACAAATTATAAAAAAATAGTATGAAATAAATATATTTCATGAAATAAAAAATCTGTCATACCTAATAAAACCATTGAGTAATATAAATTAACCTCCTAAATGGGAAAACAACATTTAATAATCAGAAATTTTTTGAACAACAATACTGGATAAATTAGATATTTATGAAGCATAGTTTTTTTATTAACTGATTTTACATTCTATCATCAATGATTATAATTTAGAATGATTAATACCCACCTCCCCATAAATGAAACTCAATATTATCAACAATATTGAATATCAAGGTGGAAGAAACTAAAATAGTTAACCACAAGATTATTTTGCATCCAAAAAATCCAAATGCATGATTTGGTCTCAATAATTCTAAAAGAATAGATTCCAGAAAGATAAATAAATTTTTAGTAAGATTAAATAGAATAAATTCCTTATAAAATTTTTGTATTAAAAAGATATATAATTAATCTTAGAAAACAATGTATTTTTTACTAGAATGAATCAAGTAGTATTCATATATATAGAAATTTTAATTTCAACAAAAATAAAATACTATAGAACTATAAAAGGATTCATTGAGACTTCAAAATTATTTTCTATTTCATATATAAAAGCATGAATAATAGAAAATAAAAAAATTTGGATTCATCCATAATTATATTATAATGTTCTATTTCCCCACACTTTATTTTCATCTATGAGTGATTACCAAAAAGTTGTCTATGAATAGTTAAATAATCAGAGAGCACAACCATTTCAAAAAAATTGAAATTTATAAATAATATATAATATTCTAAAACATCATTTAATAGAGAAGTTGAGACACCATTTTTTCCCTGTAAAAATTTTAAATATTTCTAAATATATTTATAGGGGTGGATATTAATACTGAGTAAAATTATAAGGAAAATTGTTCCCATAATTAATAAGAAATATATAATATATTTTATATTGGGAAAGCACATTTTCTAAATGAAAATGGGTTAACACATAAATGGATGCTCATATTATAAACTTGAGACCAAAGTTGAGTAATTAATGTGATATTTACCCTAGGCGTGACCTAAAATAGGTTAGTGTGAATAATTTAATAAAGATCAAATTAGATGAAAATTTGGTGGACTAGTTAATTATTTACATTAAATAATAAATTCATTTTACATAAAAAAATTTCCAATAAATCAGCCATTATGGTGATTTTCCTTGAGATAGCCTCATATTCATGGGTTTGTCGAGAGTTTATTACTTTTATCCATTATTGGAGAATAATATCGGATGATGATGAAACTTGATATTAGATAAGATCAAAGTGTATAAAATGAAAAAACATTCTTTAGTTGTTGGTGAAAAAAATTTATAGTGAAGAATTATCTATTTTCTAGTAGGAATTTCAAAACTATGGATTATTCAATTTTTATTATATTGATTTATTTGATTAACTACCACCATTTATCTATTATTATTTTAGAATTTTTATGCAACTATGTGCAGATTAAATTAACTAGTATTTGTTATCCTACCCCTGAATATATATGTTCTAGATTTGTGTCCATGAAAATGAGGCAACCATCGATAAACATTTAATTTTATCCCTTTGCACCGCAATTGATTCTTGTTCTTCACTAGTTGGAAACTATAATCATAGTTCAACATTATTTATTTGAACTGAGTACATTTTGAATCTAGAAATCATGAAAAAAATGACATACATGGGATGTATTATTGAATGAGGGATAGATCTGGCATGATTTTAGGAAGGGGGAAATAATTTTGAGGAATTGAGATCAAAACATCAATGGTGGAAGGAATGGTGGAATACGAGACTTTTGAAGATCCTCTAAATACCATCTAAAACTGATTTCTATCCACTAGATGGCCATAATTAACTGATCAAGTCCTAATCCACTGATTGCGGATGGTGTGAAGGAGAGATATGTGACTAAATTTCCAGATTCAATGTGTGGAATTTATTTTTTTATTTTTATGAAAAAATGACTACTCACAATATACCTTGATGAACACATGTAATATAGCCCAAATGACGTGATGAATAGGGTTTTGGGAATTTATATGTGTGGAACACTACGTAGACTCCCTACACGCTGTTTATCATTTCACAAGATGGACGAGTCATGTGGTGGACACACGAGAAGGACCCCATATGTGCGTACAGGGCTAGACACATAGGTGTGTACCAAAATACATAGTCACGGGGATGATACATACACAAAACATGGATACACGAACCTGGAGAAACACATGGGCGAGACACCGAGTTCCAGGATAATTTTCATTATTCCCATACACACCACGATATTTACATAGTATGTGATTTGTGTATATCAAGGAACAATACTAGGTTATATAGAAAGAATGCACCTTTTGTGGGTACCATCACATTGTTTTCACCCATTGGTTTCTTTCGTGTCAACTCTTAACTCTTGTATCTCCATTATATTTACTCAGATTTCATCCTGTGAGTAGCCTATTCTATGTTTTAGTCTATGTAGAACAAAATGGTTCCCTAATTTGTTGATTTTTTTATACGATGTGAGATGCTTCTGAGAAAAAATATTGATTAGGTGATTCTCATCGACTGTAGTGATCACATTGAATCACCAACGTCATTTTATGTGGAAACCTACTTTTAGACTATGCATGTGTCCTCGATGACTAGGGTGGAACCATCTAGGTAGTATGAGTATGTTTCCTCTATAAGATACTACAGTGGAACCCTCCCACCTTGTTAGGAATGGGTCCTCTACCATCAGAGTGGATCCCTCATTTTATCCAGGGTATTTTTTATCTTTTGAATATTTGAGTGGAACCCTCATTTTGGAACAAGGTATGGGTCCTCTCTATCAATTTAGTGGAACCATCCTACTATAACAAGGCATGGGTCTAGTTTATAGATATTATGGCCACTCAAAAATGAGTCACAATTACTAGGAATGGCTTTATATGGATGGTTTTTGTAGAGAAGATGTGTGAGACATTGAGTATCATTATTAGACTATAAGAACTGTTAGAGTCTTTTTTCCTAGGATGAGATGTCATATGGAGATCCCCTTTATCTCTCATTTGGAATTCCATTACTAATAATATATATATATATATATATTCATATGTATCCATACTTTTTTATTTGGTTACTATAGTGACCCACTCTTAATATACATAGAAATTTTATATCATAGTTGGAATGCACAAAAAATTATTGAAACATATTCCAAAATAATATACTAGTCTATGGCCTTTTTATGATTGGAAACATAAACAATGGTACATAAATGGGCTACATTATCTCACACTACGTTCTTCTTGAATTAGACCCTTCTTAAAAAATCGAACATAAGACATATCTTTATAACCTGGGGAATGAAACAGAAATAGAATGAGGTCATATACTAAGTAAGGGTAAAAAGGGATAAATGTAAGCATAAATACGAGAATAGGGTAATGAGAACATTATCGTGAAAATTCAATATCATATCCTACATATCGAAGATTTTAAAACCAAATCATGTCATTAATATTGGAATTTTACAAGAAAGGAATCATAAGGAAATGAATAATAGAATCCATTATAGGATAACATATGAATGAAACATGAAATTGCTTAAAATACACAAGAATATAATATAATATCCATATTATCCAAGGCATCATTGCCAATACCATATTGGTAGTATGGGTTCACTCCCTATACCATATTTATATTCATGGTTCACTACCATGACCATCCATGTATAATATGTTAAATCCTCACACTATCTTGAATGTAATGGTTCATTCCAATGTCCATTTTAATCATTATTGTTAATTATGATGATCATATTAGTATTTCTCATGAGATATAAATCTTCAACTAATTCATTGGAGGGATTTATAGGTCCCACCCATCACATAATAAAATCATATAAACATGTTCCACTATATTATTAAAAGGCCTAACATAACCAATGAAATAAAAATGGTACAATAAAAATTTAATTAGGTCATAAACATCAGGAAAAAGATTAGTTTCACAATCATTTCATTAAAAACATAACCTATGAAAATAAGTGGATTTATAAATCATATAACATGTTTATGAGAATCAAGATTAATAAGAATCATTCCATCAAAACATAATCCATAAAAGAAATAATATGATTGTAACCTACTCATAATTTCCTAGAATGGTTTGAGTAATATCAATGGATGCCATCTTATATGGAAAATAACGAGGAATGATGTTTTGATGAAATTTTATGAGTTAAATATCCTTTCTTATTTGAATATATCTATTGTAACTTAAACCCATTTGAAAAAAATTCCCTTAAAAACATATAAAATAACATTGAAAAAAAATTTAACACTTTTTTTCTGTGAAAACATATAAAGTAATCTGGAAAATATTTTGAAAAACTTTTTATTTGAAAACACATTGAATCATTGTAAATAAATCATGAAAATGTTTTTAAAATATATTCATTATAAATATATTGAAAATTTATAAATATATATTGAAAACATTTTGAAAACCATATCTTTGAAATTACATTAAAAACATAAAAATAAATATTTAAAACGCTTTGAAAAATATTTATTTAACAATACCGGGAAAATTTAAGAATAAATATTGAAAACATTTTAAACCATTTCTTCAAAATTAATTTTCAATCATATAAATAAATCATAAAAACAGTAAAATTTATTTTTAAACATTATACATTTATGAAATCCTTTTTCGTCAAAAATTGTTTTGAAACCATATAATGGTAGATTTGAAAACTGTAAATCATTTCTAAAATAATTTTTCCAAGGAAGATATCTTCATGGATCACATGATAATATTTTTTAAAACATTGACTAAATCATGGTTTTTGAAATAAAACATATTTCTGACTGAAGAGAAAAGTATGATAAAATTTTCATAAAAATAATGTCCTAATTATCTTAAGAAAAAAAGAGTTAAAACCTAGTATTAATACTACTATATATATTGAGAAAACATATGCGTAATAATGTGCCGACTTTTCTTGCTAGAAGGATAATAATATTTAATCCAATAAGCATAAATATTAACAATCTTGAAAAACAATGACATCGTTTCAATAAACTCTTTTCATTTGGTAACATGGGAACTTTCTTTACAAGTAATAAAATAAAATGAAATTTATTTTTAAATATCTAGAAAATGATAATATTCATGATATTACATGTAAAATTTAATTATATACACCGTAAAAAATAATATTTTTCTATAACCAAACATGAGTATCAAAGAAGAAAAATTTAGAAAAACTATTTTACAGAATTAGTTGGTTTGAGACATAGTCCCCATGAAATAAGGATCATATAATGGATATATAAATACCCATAAATGTATTTATAGAAATCAGTTATTATATTTATGGGTATTATATACACCACACGAATGTAATGGATGGTGAATACTACCTGTATCTCCTAGAAATAATAAGTGGGATGAAATCCCCTTACATTGTGTCCTCATTCTTATCATACTAGTTCAAACCTCTATTATAATAAATATAAGTTTATTATAAATGTTTTACAGAACCATATTATTATATATAATACCATATATGGATTTATAATAAGTTAATATTAACGTCTTGTTAACAATCCAATTTTAATGTTTCACTTTGGGTAATATTTGCTCTGTTCTTCACATGAGTCTTAATTTGTTATATCATTGGTCCTTATACATATATATATGGATTTCCAGAATGTACATTACGATATAATTATCAATAATATTAATTATATGTCTATGTTACTAGTATATTGAATATATAATTATGAAATGAAATACATCATTTAGGGCGACGGTAAGTCATACATATGCATTACTGATGTTTCTATCTTTATTGTCATACTAAAAGGAAGAAGGTAAATGAAATAATTGTATACATATTTTTTTATATATATAGATTGAAATATCATTTTTATGTCATATAAATAATATATTTTCACTAATCCCATCCTTAATACGTTTAATGTAGTGTCTAAATGAATCATATCTCTTTGTGGGGACGGTAGTACACACTTCCTCAAGGAAAATTATTGTGTTTATATAAAATAGAAATTGTAAAGATATGACTTGTAAAAGGATTATATAATATTAAAGACATAATAAATATAATATATAACATATATAAACATTTTATCTATCATAATGTGCACCATGAGAGGTGGTAAGGAAAAATGAACAATCGTGGTTTTGTGAGGCGGTAGTTTATCGTACGTGTAAACATTATGTTCCTTACCAATTATATAGTGGTGTGTGTAAGTATAGGATGAAAAATTAGCAAAGCACTTTCTGGGTATATTTATGATACTCATATTTTTAAAAATCATCAAATAATGAGAGTAGATTGTACTAGAGAAAGAAAATAAAAGAAAGAAGCTTGAGAGAAGTCGTTACCTCTAAAAATTGTAAGTCCATTTGGTTTGTTCCAAAAGGATTATTTGGATTTCCTCCCACCAGAATTGAGGATTCAAGGAGTATGGGGAGATTATGGAGGACTATTTTAGAATATTTAGTATTAGCCAATGTATCTTGAGAGCTGTGAGGAAGGGGTAAAGTGCTTGCCTTTTTATAGTGGAGGGGGAGAGACACTCTAGTAAATGCCGAACAATATTCAATAATGGGAGGCCTCTATTACATAATTTAACTCAAAAATTGAATAATAATAGATTAATTTGAAATTATGGACTAAAATATTCCACAACACACACAAATATGTTCATTTAAATAAGTTGGTTTCTTATGTTCTAATATTCCCCAATATTATCATTTTGGTTTTTTAAAGTATCAAGTTTTATATCTGTAGTATTTAAAAAATTATTAATAAAATAAAGTGACATTTTTTAGAATGTGTATATCCAACAAATAATTAATATAATTTATAATGTATAATATAAAAATCCAATTTGTTTTTGAAATTAATTTTAAAGTAAATGGTTTTGATGCAGAGAAACACTACATAAACCCAGACCATTCTGAAAAAATGTTTTTACAACATATGGGTAAAAATGATAATTTTAAAATATAAATTTATCCATTAATAGAACTTATTTAAAATTTATTTACTCTTACATGTCACATTGAAAAATATATGGTTTTTTTTATTTTATATATTTTTATAAAATGTAATTTTTTGTAAAATAAAATCAATGTCACTTTTGACAATGTTTATTAATTTTAATTTTAAATTTAAAATATCAAAGAATAGTTTAATAAAAATATATAGATCATACATCTGTGTAAAAAGATATACGCATCTAAAAAAATAATTATAGTGAATAATTCAATAAACTGACTTCACTTTTATCTTTTATAATATCATTTATTTTAGAAAATTACTAACTAAATAATCAATATATTGGTTTTTCCTAATAATTTTATATAAAAAATCCTCTCTTGAAATTATTGATAAATTTTAATGATAAAATAACCCATTTATATTAAAAAATTGATATTTATAATAAGCTATATGATGTTTTTACATATCTTATTGTTTTATAAATTTTAAAGGTAAAGAAAGTTCTTTTTTGTCTTTTCCCTTACATAACATTTTATATAGGGAAAATCCATAGAATAATAACACAATAACCCATATATTTAGATCCAATATGGTATATGGTCAAATAATTGAGGGAAAATATCTTTCAGACTAGTTCTGGGGTCATTTCAATCCTTATGGTTATGGTTTATTCATTAATTAATCGTAATATTACTTTAATCACTGTGACTCATTTTAAAAACATTTAATAATATTTGTTGATAAAAAATTATGTTTATATTAGTATACAAAAAATATTGTACTGATTAAAACCATATATTTGGATTTTTCAATATTCATAACACAGAATTGGGAAAATTCTATTCATCGCTAATCTCGTAGACCTGGTGAGAAAGCATGTATTTATAGTTAAACATTCAAAGGTTCAATAAGTGTTTATATCTAATTTCAATATAAAAACTATTCAATTAACAAAAAATGGCTTAATATATTTATAATTTATATACTTTTGAAATTATAAACCAATTTAAAATATAATTTTAAATTAATAGTTATTTAAATGAAGAGGGGATGTTTAAGGAAAATACATTATTTTTCACTATTCATCAAAAACGGTGTTCCTCATAAAAATTACCAAAAACATTCTAAGATAATTTTTATATTAAAAATTCCAAAATTAAGTCATTTTTTAAAAATAAAATTTTCATAACTCTCAAAATTATTTTTTAAAATTGGTACAGCATTAAAAGCTGGTAAAAAATTGATCTTGTGTGTAATGCAAGCTGACCTCGGTGTTCTTTGTAGATAATGAATAAATTTAATTCCATACAGTTCATCACTAAAATGATATTTTATATAATGGAATCTATAAATTTCTATTTAATATAAACTAAAATATTTTTAGTGTTGCGTTAAAGGGAAAATATCAAAACAATTAAATTAATTTGAAAATAAATATTTCACAAAATATCAGGGTGTTATATTGCCCCCCCCCCTTAAAATGAATTTTTCCATCTAAATTCATATCTATTATCAAATATTTAATTTTTTAAGTTTCATTCATAGAAACCCAAATCATAATAATGAATTCAAAAATATCCATTAAAGGGAATGTTTCAATCATAACAATTATCGAGAGTAATACATCTCATGGTTTCCACATAGTAGAACATAGGTCGAAAGTGAAAACATCGACATGTAGGAGAAATATAACAACAAATTTTCATAGGAGAGTGATACCGATCATGTTGAGAATAAATATAACTTCCAAATATATTAATCTATGATTATATAAGGGACCATTTTATTATTTTAGAATGATGGTACTAGGACATAATTTTTGGCTTGAATATCAATTTTCTTAAAGATGACGAATATCCATGAAAAGAAATACTGGCATGATTTCTGGACATTGTCACCCTTTTGTTATTCATTGTTCCACTTATCCTCTTTCTAAAAAAAGGATAATGAATTTTTCATTAATAATATACTAACAAATCATGAGACCTATGATATGCCATTAAATTAGTTATCATCATCAAATATTATTTTGAACCGACTATCCAATATCCATAAATCTTCATATAGTGATATAACACTTTAATCGTTCCAATTTCATATTAATTTTTACATAAAAATTTCATAAATTTTTAACCATAAACAAATTCTGAATGATGATAATCCAAATATATATAATGAATGGCACAAAATCATGTTAGCATTCATCCCACATAAATCACAAATATTCACTTTGTTGATACATAAAAAACATTTGAATAACCGTATTATATATTCCCTTGAATCGGGGTAATAAATTGAATTGCCAAAAAAAATTTTGTAAAACGTGAAATAATCCTTATTCCAATGAAAACTAGATATATTATTTAAATCAATTAATTTTTAAACTTCACCAGGGATCAAATAAACCACTTTTTAAATAATCAATTATAGGGTAATCCATATATTACAATTTCATTATTCATGTCCAACATATCTTTATCAAATGAGCATTATATCGATATTTTAATTTAAATAGGGCTTACATTCCCTAATTCAAAATATAACCTTTCCATGTAATTACAATTCGAAATATCCATTTCATTCCTTGTTAAAAACATATAGTAAAAATACGAATTCTTTTCATGATTCATATAACATAATCATCGAATTCCAAAACATAAATACATTATTCATACAACTATATTATTAATCAGTTACTCTACCTTCATCATCTTATTCCTTAATGTAACATTATTAGAATAAGAAATATGAATCCTATATTAAAGGTTAAATAACAACAATTTAATAATGCATATTATGTTTAATTTAAACAATTTTGGAATAGAATCACATACCTTTCACATGTCGATTATTGTCTCTTTCCCTTCAAGAGTATAACCCACAACTGTTCCACCTTCTTGATTCTATTTATGATATTTCTAATTGTTAAATTGATTCTCATAATTCATATACTCCCCACATCTAAATTAATAAATGTTCACTATGTTCCTAATAGTTCTATCCATTGACTAAAACTAGAAAGAATAGTGTGATAGACATTTATCATATAGTGATACCATATTATCATGAAAAATTTATTATATAGTGCCAATATCATAGCTTATAATTTTTTCATATATGACACGTCAGGACTATACTAGGAAATTAATAGTCATTTTCGCTATATATCCTTCATGATGGTTCATAAAGAGTGTGTGAATTCACAAAGCATATTCCTCAGAGAGTGTCAAACTAGGTGTGTTACAATCCTGGTCGTCATGCACCAAATTACCTCGAGTCTAGCCCAAACATCTTTCTGGAGTGGTTACCCCTTATTACATGTATGATAAGGCCATGTACACTTGTGGTATCCAGAAAGGGATTTATTTCTAGGATACCACTATCACTATTCTTTACCAAGATTCCAATACATTTTCCTAATGATTGAATCAACCTTATACTTATCCTTAGAGATATCCCAAGACATATCCTTTGAAATATACCTAGAGAACTCAGTAAATTATTATCATCCTAGTTTTCAAAGTGTAACTAAACCTTTCCTCTAATAAAAACTATATAAACCCAATCATAAAATAAATAGTCCTTACCTAACTTTTCTAGAATACATAAAACAATAAAAAAATATATTCCCAAAGAACATTCTAGTGTAGTGCATTTGAAATCCTGGGAACATATACAGTATTATATAAATGAGTTACATAATTTCCAACTAGGTTCTTCTTGAATATCACCCTTATTAGACACATCCAATATAGCACATATCTTCAAAACATAAGGAAGGTAACCTAAGAAAGGTGAACTAAAATGCTCAGTAAGGGTAAAAAGGGAAGACATGTAAGAATGAACATGAGCATAAGTGTACGAGAACGTGATCATGAAAATAGAAGATGATACCCTGCATATGAAATATCATAAAATGGAATAATGGTATAAATATGGGTAGTTTATAATACCTGAATCACAAATAAATAATTAACCTAATCCATGATAGCATAAAATTGGAATAAAACATGGAATTGTGGAAAACACATAAGAATATAATATGATTTCAATTGTAGCCAAGGAATCTCTATCCAAGCAATTAGGGTAGTATGGTTTCACTCCCCATACCATCTTTGTTGTCATAGTTAACTCCCATGGGCCTCTTAGTTTCTTTGTAATGAACTGAATGTCCTGGTACCATCCCCTTGTTAAAATCCCATGCTTGTGGTGTTCTTTGGTGTTGAAGGGGTTTGTTTTAGAAGTTTTCCAAAAATAATAGTTTAGCCAAACGATTTCAAATAAATGATGGAACTATAATGGTGACAACATGATGATGAAAACCAAATCAATGGCACTGTAATGGTCCCACACCAAAACGGTGGCACAATAAAGGTCGCACCTTAATGGTCACTCGGCAAAACAGTGGAACTATAAAGGTCACACACTGAGATGGTGGCACCATAATAGTCGCAAACCAAAATGGTTTCACATTAATGGTGGAACCATGACAGTGCCACACCGAAATGGTGGCACACCAATTGGTGTCTAACCCTTTTCCAAATATCCAGTTTCCTATGTATTTCTAGTTTCACCCCTATTTCATCTTATATGACGTAAACCAAGTTTAAAGGCTTGAATTGGTGTTTTAAATGATATTTAATGAATATTATATGAATTTTAAATATCCTAATGCTTCAGGGACATTGAGATACTTAGACTGCACGATCTTGACCATGATCCCACATTACGGAAATTTGAAACCGTACATCCATTAATATAGGATCTGGGACTTCTAATCTGCAATCATACCTTCCCATTGTGATTTCCATTCCCTCATGGTGTTTCTAGAGCATTCCCCTCTGGACTAGTCATTCAACTGTGCTAGAACCCCCTCTTACTCAGTTTTCCTATATTTTTCAATTGTTTGTGGGATCCCTTGTTTTTGAACAAAAATGAGTTTTGTTCGCCTGTTGTTTCATGTAGGGATTCTCATGCCTCTATTTATCTAAATGTCATGTGTGGTGAGTTTTGTAATGTTTATTCATAAAAAATAGCAGAATCCATTCCTTAACAAGTAATAAATGTGGGGAAGGTAATATGATTAAAATATAATAGGGGTTAATTAAATAATCGTCTGGGAGTGGATTGACGTTGATCGCTTATTTTATTTGTTGTATTCGATTATTTCATCATTCATGGTCATATGGATACTATTAATGAAAGTTGTTGGTTTTATTTTTCTGTTAATGGGTTACCCTTTATAAATATTATTGTTTCTTTTAAAATAATTGGTGTAAATATCCATCTAATTAATCACGTATACCATGATAAATGAAATGGATTCTGTTGAACCCTCTGGAATTAAGTGGCTTTATTGTGTTTTGATAATCCCAACCATTCACTGTTTATATCTTGATTACGCTTAATACATTCCAAATATACTTTAATATATGTTGTTTCTTTCATTATTCTTAAATTAAGTCTTTTGAATTATCAGATATATGTTTACTATGACTTATCTTTTTCTGCCAAGTGAATGCTCAAACAGTTTTCAGTTACCGTTACAAACTAGCTACCGATATAGAGTAGAGAAACCGTTAGACAGTAGCTACCGTCAGAAAAAATAGCTACCGTTACAATCTAGAAACAGTTACAGATCACAGAGACCGATAAAGTTAAGTCTACTGATATGTTGGAGCTACCGCTATAAGAGAGCTACCGATACAGCTACCGGTACATCTACCGATACCCAACCGATACCCAAAGTCCATCGCTTCATCAAAGTCTACTGATAGAGCTATCGATACAATGACGTCGACAGTTACCGCTAAAGCCATGTTGACAGCTACCAATATGCTGAACTCCTCCGTTGTGCAAAGTCTACCGATAGAGATCTACCGCTACCATTACAAGGCAGAGCCACCACTACTGTTACAAGTCCACCGCTACCGATACATCAAGTCTACCGACAAACAAAGTCTACCGTTACAAATGAAGTCTACCGATACAGACACCTACTGTAACACAAGTATACCGATATCATGAGCTACCGTTCCAGAGACAGAACCCGACAATGCTTTAATTTCATTATCTTTGTTTAATCTAACCAACGGTCATATCAGGTATATATTAATACACTGACATTTATTTAATGTATGATGTTGGATGTCAGGGAACCGTACCTCGTACCTGCAAAAAGTAAATCAACTTTTTCCAGACACATGATTTAAATAAAGGAAGGATGTGCTACTGCAAAGTGTGAGACATATAGACGAATACACAGAGACATACAGACTACAAGGTGTGTTGGAACAGAGCGTGAATGCAAAGAGACGACTGAACTTACATGAGGAACTCTTTCATCAATGCTTACCAGTGAAGAGCGGAGAACGAGAACATAAAAAAAGAACTTCATCAACTACTTTTTCTCTATCTCTAAACCTGATAGTCAAGGATGCAGACGACACTCTGTTTTCCAGACAAGAACTAGAAGAGGACTCAAGAGCGATTTCTAATCAAACTAAAGGAGTCCAGAGCTGCATGAAAATCACAAGACCCATTTCTAAACTCATTATATTTGCTCTGTGATTTATCTTTTACTTTTTGAGCAGTGTGTGTTCTGTTGTATTTAACACACACACTCTCTCTTGTGCTTTAACTGGAGGATTTGTAAATCTTCATCAAACTCTTTACTCTTTTGTTTTCCCACTAAGATAGTGGTAGAGGTCGTGTGACCTGAATAGCTGGTTTCTGTTGTGTTTGTTCCCACGAATAACTGTGGAAGAGGTCTTGGACCTTGAAAGCTGGTTGCTGTTGTTATCCCCAATCCAGGGTGTGGATCATCTTTTTATAAAAGCTTTTGAGAGGACTAAGTCTCAGCATGAGACTGAACCTCTTGATTAAAACTGCTGTGCTTATTCAGTTTCAAAGTTATTTTTTATTCCGCTGCTAATTACTTTAAAACCAAAACTGTTTTTAAAGTCACATTGATAATTATATTCGCAAGTGTTTATATTTGTTGTAAATCAGTAAGTTGGTTTCAAAAGTTAATCAACCATTCTGTTTCGATTAACTGGGAAATAATCAATCCCTCGAGAACCCAACAGAACCTTTAGTTTGATATAAATTCCCTATAGTTTAATTCAGTATTTTATTTGGGGGTTTTTAAGACAATGTTTAAAATAGAAATTTTAATTGGAACTCATTTCACCCCCCTCTTGAGTGTCCACTCTGGCCAACATTTGTTATCCGAGGAAGTTAAAATATTTTTTGAGAGTACTCTATTTTCCAACTGTGATTTTAGTTGTATTTTAATGTTCTTAAAATTTCTGTTATTTCTAAATTTTTATCTCTTTAAAATATTTGCTTTAATTTAGTTATCATGGAAAATATAGTTGAATGTGTTGCTACCAATAGACCACCATTTTTTAATGGAACCAATTATACTCAGTGGAAACTTAAGATGAAAATTCATTTAGAGAGCATGGGTTTTGATATTTGGACTACAATAGAATCTGAATGCAAAATACCAACTACTGTTAGATCTACTTGGAATGAAGCTACTAAGACAGCCTGCAATTATAATTGTAAAGCTATGAATGCTTTATACTGTGGTCTATGGGATGAGGAATTTAATATAATATCTGCCTGTAAAACTGCTTATGAAATTTGGGATACCTGAGCTATTTCTCATGAAGGAACAACAAATGTTAAGAAGATGAGATTGAATACCTATACTATTAAGTATGATAATTTTAATATGAAGCCTGATGAACCCATTTCTGACATGTATCCCAGGTTCAATGAAATTTTCAACACAATGACTTCTCTGGGAAAGGATGTTCCAACAAAGAAACAAATCATGAGAATTCTGAGATGTCTACCTGAAAGATGGAGAAGAACCTTTGTCTCCATTAGTGAATCATGTGACATTAGAGAACTTCCAGTCAAATAACTAATTGGAAAACTGATGATGTATGAAGCGGAACTCAAAGTGAACAAAGAAGAAGATGATGAACCTAGAAGGAAGTCTGTTGCCTTCAAAACTACAACCTCAAAGAATAAGGATAAGGAAAAGCTTCAAGCTATTAATGAAAGATCAAGTTGTGAGGATAGTGAGAGTGATTCTGACAGTGATGCTGAGATGGCTCAAATTGCCAGAATATTTAAAAAGTTTTATAGGAAGAATAAGTTTTTCAGAAAATCGAATTACAAAAATAAGTATGACAGCAAGGGTCGTTGGAAAAAGGATTGGAAAAAGCCTGATAAATCAGATGAAGTTTTATGCTATGAGTTCAAAAGGAAATGACACATAAAAGTAGACTGTCCAAAGCTGAAATACAAGAAGAAGTATGAATACAAGGATAAAAAGTATAAGAAATCCATGAAGGCTACTTGGAGTGATTCTGAGGATAGTTCTAGTGAATCTGAAGTTTCTGAAACTGAACACAGAAACAAGGAGAACATGTGTTTTATGACAAACACATCTGAGGTAACTTCAGAAACTCCTTCTTCTAATTCATATTATTCTAGAGATGATTCTGAATGTGATAACATGTCTAAATCTGAACTGTTTGAATATTGTGATATGTTAGAAGAAATATGTAACGAGTTAAAAGAAAAATATAAAGGTTTAAAGAAACAATATTCTGTAACTGTTAAACATAAATCTTATCATGATATTGAAGTAGAAAAGAATGCTCAGTTGCATAAAGAGAATACTGAACTAAAATTATCTAATGAGCAACTTAAGAAAGACTTAGATAAATTTACCAATGGTAAAGATACTCTTACTCAAATTCTAGGAAAGCAAATAGAACCTACATACACTACTGGTATAGGATACCAACCTGGACAAAGGAAAATTACCCAAACTAGATTCATTCCTAAATCTGGACAGAATGTAGCTAGCTCTGGAACTTCATATGATTCAACTAGTTATATTCATATTTATGGATCTAATAAGTTTTATCTTTTAAAATCTATTGATTCTAGAAATTTTATGAGACCCATTAGACAAATATGGGTACCTAAACTGTTATTGGCTAACCAGTCTGGACCCAAGAAAATCTGGGTACCAAAATCATTTCCTGTTTAAATCTATTTTCTAGGAAACCTTCTTAAAGAGATCCTGTAAAAAGACCTGGTACTTGGACAGTGGATGTTCAAGACATATGTAAGGAGACTTCTCATGCTTTAAAAGCTTAGTCAGAATTGATGGAGGTTTTGTCACTTTTGGTGATAACTCAAAAGGAAAAATCATCGGCTTAGGCCAGATTGGTAACACTAACTCAGTATTGATTTCTAAAGTTTTATTTGTTGATGGACATAAATACAATTTGTTCTGTATTTCTCAGTTAGGTGATGATGGTTTTTATGTTAAATTTGAAAATTATTCTTGCAATGTTTTCAATTCTCAAAATGTTTTAGTGTTTGCTGCTTTGAGAAATGAAAATTTTTATGCTGTTGATTTAAATTGTTTAGCTAAGCACAATATTACTTGTTTAAATGCTTTTCATAAAGATTCTTGGATTTGGCACAGAAGATTAGGACACTGCAATGTGCATTCACTTAGAAAACATTCTAGGAAGAACTTAGTTAGAGACCTAACCAAACTTGAATTTCCAGCAGACAAAGTTTGTAATCCCTGTCAAAAGGGAAAGCAACATAAAGTTTCTTTGAAATCAAAGAAAGAAGTTTCAACTTATCAACCTCTCGAGTTGGTTCACTTGGATTTATTTGGACCATTTAGAGTTTCTAGTTTAAATGGGAAGTATTATGTATATGTTCTTGTAGATGACTATTCTAGATATAATTGGGTATATTTTCTAGCTCACAAAATTGAAGCATGTTCTTGCTTTGTAAAATACTCCAAGTCTGTAGAAAACCTTAGTGGAATTAAGATTAAAAATCTGAGAGGTGATCATGGCCATGAGTTTGAAAATCATGAGTTTGAATCTTACTGCTCACACAATGGCTATAGTCACAATTTCTCTGCCCCTAGGACACCTCAACAGAATGGTGTAGTAGAAAGGAGGACTAGAACCCTGCAATAAATTTCTAGAACCATGCTTAATGAGTATGACCCACCTATTTACTTTTGGGATGAAGCTGTAAATACATCTTGTTATGTTATTAATAGAGTCTTGATTAGACCTGTTCTTAAGAGGACCCCTTATTAGTTGTGGAACCATAGGAAAACTAAGGTTAACTACTTCAATGTTTTTGGCTTCAAAGTCTTTATTCTTAATACTAAAGATAATCCTAACAAGTTTTCATCCAAGTGTGATGAAGGAATTTTCCTAGGTTACTCTACTTCTAGTAAAGCCTATAGAGTTTTTAATAAGAGAACCAAATGTGTGGAAGAATCTGTTCACATCAAATTTGATGAAACTGATCCACATGAACCTAAGACCTCTCTTGAAAGTATTGAAGATGATCTCTCTGTTTTGAACCTTAACGATAAAGACATCGGACCTATAGTTAAAACGTCCAGTTCTGGAAATTTCCCAGAACCTGCACCTATTGATCCCCAACCTGTTGATGAACCTGAAATCTCTAGCCCTACCTTTCCAAGACCAACTAGGATTCTAAAGAACCATCCTTTAGATGCTGTTGTAGGAAATCTTGATAGAGGGACACAGACTAGAGCTTCTCTTAGAAATCAGGTTGAACATCAAGCCTTCTTGTCACAGCTAGAACCTAAAAATATCAATGATGCTATCAATGATGAATTTTGGGTAATAGTTATGCAAGAATAACTAAATCAATTTGATAGAAACAATGTCTGGAAATTAGTAGAAAGACCTGAGGACACTATCACCATAGGCACAAAATGGGTGTTTAGAGACAAAGTTGATGAATCTGGAAACATCATTAGAAACAAAGCTAGGCTAGTTGCACAAGGTTACAATCAAGAAGAAGCGATTGACTATGAGGAAACCTTTGCACATGTAGCTAGATTAGAGGCTATTAGGATCTTACTTGCTTATGCATCAAATCTGAATTTCATGTTATATCAAATTGATGTGAAAAGTGATTTTTTAAATGGTTTTATTGTTGAAGATGTTTTTGTAGAACAACCACCTGGTTTTTCAAATCCTCATTTTCCAAATCATTTTTTTAAACATTCTAAAGCTTTATATGGTTTAAAACAAGCTCCACGAGCATGGTATGAAAGACTTTCAAAATTTCTTATTTCAAAAGGATTTACAAAAGGAATAGCTGATCCCACTCTTTTTATAAAAATAATTTCAAATGATGTATTAATAGTACAAATCTATGTTGATGATATTATTTTTGGATCTTCGAAAAATTATTTATGTACTCATTTTTCAAAGGTTATGCAAAATGAATTTGAAATGAGTTTACTGGGAGAGCGTAAGTATTTTCTTGGATTTCAAAATTTTCAAACTAAAGATGGAATTATTTTAAATCAAATTAAATGTACTAAAGATTTGTTAAAACGTTTTGGTTTGGATTGTATTAAAGAAAGTGATATACCTATGAGTACCACCTGTAAATTGGATGTTGATGAATCTGGGAAACCAGTTGATCAAACTAATTACAGAGGTATGATTGGGAGTTTACTTTATCTTACTTCTAGTCGACCAGATATTATGTTCAGTGTATGTATGTGTTCTAGATTTCAAGCTAATCCTAAAGAATCACACTTTCTCGATGTTAAAAGAATTTTTAAATATCTTAAGCGTACTATGAATTTAGGTTTTCTTTATCCAAAAGGACAATAATTTGACTTAACAAGTTATTCAGATGCTGATTTTTCTGGCTGTAAGTATGATAGAAAGAGCACATCTGGAACATGTCACTTACTTGCAAAAATCACTAGTATCATGGTGTAGTAAGAAACAGAACTCAGTTTCATTGTCTACTGCTGAAGCAGAATACATCGATGCTGGTAGTTGATGTGCACAGATTCTGTGGATGAAACACACACTACTGGATTATGGATTTGATTTTAAACATTTTTCAATCAATTTTTACAACACTAGTCCGATCAACATCTCTAAGAACCCTGTGTCTCACTCTAGAACTAAACATATTGATATTAGACACCACTTTTTAAGAGATCATTATCAAAGAGGTGATATAAAACTTTTGTTTATAGACACTGAACTTAAATTAGATGATATTTTCACTAATCCTTTATGTTTAGAAGGATTAAGTTTCATCAGACATGAATTAGGAATGATAACTTACCTTTGAAACTATTAGGGAGACCTCACCGTTAGGGAGACCTCACAGTTAGGGAGACCTCACCGTTAGGGAGACCTTGCCGTTAGGGAGACCTTACCATTAGAAGACTTTACTGGTACATTTGCGAGCCGTATTATTCTGTAAAGCCGAGTCATCGAACCGTTGTTTATTTTATTTATGATTTATGTGATTTATAAATCCTAAATGATATTAAAACTCGAAATAGACTCACTCAATCTCACCGCGAAGCTGTCTGCTCGAATTCTCCTAAACATAAACTTCTCGATCTTCATAACCCTAGCCTCAAATCAGTAATGGCCCGCGTCAAGAGACCTCAGATGACTGATGAAAGTGAAGCGCCGGTAGCGAAGAGACAAAAATTAGCTAGTACTGATGCCAGTGGAAGTGGCAGTGGAAGTGTAGCTCAAAGAAGACCAGTAAATCCGCACCTATCAAAGCATGAGATGGTTCTTGAAAAAGAGGTGTTTGTAGAATGGCTGATGGAAAGCAAGTCGTTATTTATTAAGGTTTTACAAGAAAAAGGTTGGCTAGAATGCTTCGCAAACAACAACAGACCTTATTATCCAGGACTGGTGAAACAATTCTACGAATTCGTTTGTTTTGAAAAGTCTGAAGAAGAAAGCAGAATGGTTTCTGTGGTAAATAGTCAGGAAATATCTTTTACTTCTGGAGAATGGGCTGAGAACCTGAGAGTTCCTCATGAGGGAGATTTTACTTATTATTCCAAGTCTGTACCTTCAACCAGTGATGTGATTAAATATGAAGATGCTTTGCTGGAACTCACAGGGAATGGGACCCCTAGAAAGGTGATTGCTGTAGAGATGGTAGGAGAAGATAAGCTGTTGTTTAAATTTATTCAGCATGTTGTTAGTCCGAGAAGAGGAGACTTTTCCACTTTAAGATTCCAAGACATATATCAGTTACATTTTGCTGAAGCACAGTGTGAGAATCAATCTATGTAGATTTATTATGTTTCAAGTGGAAGAGATGACTAGACCGAAGTCAAAATCAAATGCCTTGTTTTTCTCAAAGCTAATTTCTGTGATGCTGAAAGTAAAGGAGATAGCTGGACCTCAGGATGAGCTGGTAGTGGTTAAGGATAACTTCTGTATTACAAGAACTGTCTGTAAATACATGAAAGACAGCTAGAATCCTTGGAAGAAATCATGGGTGAATGATGATGGAAAAATCTATGACAAGTTCACTCCTGTGGATCATCCAACTAGACCAAAGTATGTGAGAGATCCTGGTCATGGACCAGATGAGCTAGAACCGGTCTACAATGATGATGAAGCTGAGGAGGAAGAGACATCAGTAGAGGAAGGAGGAGACCCAGACATACCCCCTAGTCCTGTGCATCATGTTATTTCTTATGGAGCAGCTAGCCCTCCAAAAGAACTACCAAAGAGAGAAACTGTCTTGAAGGAAAATGATACAGAGACTATAGAAGAAGGAGAAGAAGCATGCCAGTATGTTGTCGAGGACACCTCTGAGGAGGATGAGAAACCAAATATGATCATAGAGAAAAGGAGGCTGATGGTGAAGTAGATGATGAGGAAAATGTTGAAAAAGAGCTCAGTTTGAGTCCTCTAATAGTTAGTACAGCCAGGATAGCACCTGATCAGGAAGACATAGCAGTAGAACCTATTGATGAGAGAGTCATTAATGACATAGAAAAAATGGATATTGAATCTGCTGTGGTAGTAGAGGAAATTGCGGAATTACCTTAGGAAGAACAGTTGGAAGAGATACCTTAGGAGAATGTTCCAAGTGAGGGAGAGAATCTTGGCTCAGTATCAGTGTTATATGAAATTGAAGGTTGGACATCAGATCCTGGATATATGATTCTTGGACTTTCTTATGGAGATTCTGATGAGGAAGACCAAACCCAAAAGGAATCAGTTACCTTATCCACTATGGCTGAAAATTTGGCAACCAAGGAGGATCTTAAGTCTTTAAAATCTGAATTGATAGAAGCTATAAAAGAATCAGTGGAAGATATGAAGAAAAGTATGGTTGAAGAGATGAAAAGTGTGGAGTAATCCCTTGAGTTATCCATTGGATGTAGTGTGTCCAGTCTTGGGAAATAAATGGCGGATGAACTTAAGGTGTGCCACACTCAGATTGAGAGTTGGACGGGAGCTGTAGTTGCTCTTAGAAAATCAATTACTTCATTGACTACTTTGAACTGTTCTCAAACCCAAGTGCACACTGACATTCGATATATCAAAGAAGTGGTCAAACAGTTTGTGGATGTTTTTGAGGCCTTTAAGAAGTCTGTCAAAGAACATTTGAACAGTCAGGATGAACTTTTTCAGAAGGTAGTTTGTAGTCTGACTCATTCATTCAAGGAGACAGTGGCCTTCTCAATGAAACCTCTTCCCTCAACTAGTTCCAGTGTCAACCTTGACCAGATCTGCACTATTATTCAGGAAGAATTGGCTAAGTCCAGTCCTAGTGGTGCATCAGATACTCAGATTCTTGCTACCACTAGGGAAGTTAGTAGTTTTGTTCGTGATAACCTACGGGAACTACTGCTTCTCAAGAGGCAATCAAAAATAAGGTGGATTCTTATTTTGAAAAAGTTTATACCACACACCAAATGAAAAACCATTTCATGCTTTTGATTGAGAATATGAAGTTACCTCCAGTTACCCATGCCTTCAGAGAACAGGATAGTAAGCTCAGGGAGCTTACTCCTGAGTTGGACAAATTTATGGAGAACAGAGATGATTTTAAATCTGCTATGGAGAGAGGTGGAAGCATCATCATGGATTTCAGGAATCTCTTGCTGCCTTTCCTACATATGGATGCTCGGCCAGTTATTGTACCACCTGCCCTTCCACTATATGCCTCTGGGAGTATTCATCAACTGAATCCACTTCAAGCCATCAGGAGCTTGACACCTTTGATCCCTCAGAGAGAGACATATTACAAATCTAGTACTATATCAGTTGCTGATCCACCAGTGGATCTTTCAGGAATTCCCAAGCCTGCTGACTCTACCTCTGAACCCTCTGCTGATCCCAAGGGCAAGACACCTGCTCAAGATGATGATTGAGTGCTTCTAGCTCCATTTTTTATGGGATTAATTGTTTTTTAGTAATTTTCTGATTTTCCCAATGTATCTTTTTCTTATCAATCAAATACTTCAGTCCTCTGTATATTTTCGTTCCTAGTTCTTCACTTTTTTCTAATACACTCCTTTTTGTTAATCACAAAGGGGGGGGGGGAATTATTGGAAACATGTACCTAGAGAGAGAGCGAGAGAATTTTGTTCACCTAAGGGGACAAAGGGGGAGAAAATCACTACGTTGGAGGAGAATCCTGTAGTTAAATTGATAGGTGGAGGAATATTCGAATCTTTTCAAACTAAAGAATCGTGTTTGTGGTTTCCTCTGATACTACATTATATTCTTGTTTTCATATTTTTCATCTAATACTATTTTATTTTTGATATCAATTGCTGAGATGTTTCCTCTGATACTATATTGTTGATATCATACTTTGATATATTTTTTCCTCTGATATTACATTATTTTAGCATAAGTTGTGATTATCAAAAAGTGGGAGATTGTTGAACCCTCTGGAATTAAGTGTCTTTATTGTGTTTTGATAATCCCAACAATTCTTTGTTTATATCTTCATTATGCTTAATAAATTCCAAATATACTTTAATATATGTTTTTGATTTCATTATATTTAAATTAAGTCTTTTGAATTATCAGATACATGTTTACTATGACTTAACTCTTTCTGCCAAGTGAATGCACAAACAGTTTTCAGCTACTGTTACCAACTAGCTACTGATACAGAGTAGAGCAACCGTTAGACAGTAGCTACCGTCAGAACAAATAGGTACCATTAAAATCTAGCAACCGTTACAGCTCACAGTGACCGATACAGTTTATTCTACTGATATGTTGGAGCTACCGCTATAAGAGAGCTACCGATATAGCTACCAGTACAGCTACCGATACCCAACCGATACCCAAAGTCCATCGCTGCATCAAATTCTACTAGTAGAGCTATCGATACAATGAAGTCGACAGTTACCGCTAAAGCAAAGTTGACAGCTACCGATATGCTGAAGTCCATCGTTGTGCAAAGTCTACGGATAGAGAGCTACCGCTACCGTTACAAGGCAGAGCCACCACTACTGTTACAAGTCCACCGCTACCGATAAATCAAGTCTACCGACAAACAAAGTCTACCGTTACAAATGAAGTCTACCGATACAGACACCTACTGTAACACAAGTCTACCGATATCAAGAGCTACCGTTCCAGAGACAGACCCCGACACTGCTTTAATTTCTTTATCTTTGTTTAATCTAAACAACGGTTATATCAGGCATATTTTAATACACTGACATTTATTTAATTTATGATGTTGGATGTCAGGTAACCGTACCTCGTGCCTGAAAAAAGTAAATCATCTTTTGTCGGAGCACATGCTTTAAATAAAGGAAGTATGTGCTACTGCAAAGTGTGAGATATATAGACGAATACACAGAGACATACAGACTACAAGGTGTGCTGGAACAGAGCGTGAATGCAAAGAGACGACTGAACTTACACGAGTAACTCTTTCATCAATGCTTACCAGTGAAGAGATGAGGACGAAAACATATCACAAGAACTTCGTCGACTACTTTTTCTCTATCTCTGAACCTGAACGTCAAGGAAGCAGACGACACTCTATTTTCCAGAAAAGAACCATAAGAGGACTCAAGAGCGATTTCTGATCAAACTAAAGGAGTCCAGAGCTACATGACAATCACAAGAGCCATTTCTAAACTCATTATATTTTCTCTGTGATTTATCTTTTACTTTTTGAGTAGTGTGTGTTCTGTTGTATTTAACACACACACTATCTCCTATGCTTTAACTGGAGGAATTTTAAATCCTCATCAGACTCTTTAGTTTTTTGTTTTCCCGCTGGGACAGTGGTAGAGGTCGCGTGACCTGAACAGTTGGTTGCTGTTGTGTTTTTTCCCACGAGTAACTGTGGTAGAGGTGTTGGACCTGGACAGCTGGTTGCTGTGGTTATCCCTGATCTAGGGTGTGGATCATCTTTTTATAAAAGCTTTTGAGAGGACTAAGTCTCAGCTTGATACTGAACCTCTTGATTAAAACTGCTGTGATTATTCAGTTTCAAAGTTATTTTTTATTCCGCTGCTAATTAATTTAAAACCAAAACTATTTTTAAAGTCACTTTGATAATTAAATTCGCAAGTGTTTATATTAGTTGTAAATCAGTAAGATGGTTTCAAAAGTTAATCATCCTTTCTGTTTCGATTTACTGGGAAAAAACTAATCCCTTGAGAACCCAACAGAACCTTTACTTTGATATAAATTCAGTACAGTTTAATTCAGTATTTTATTTGGGGGTTTTAAGACAAAGTTTAAAAAAAAATTTAATTGGAACTCAATTCACCCCCTCTTGAGTGTCCACTCCGACCAACAGATTCCCTAGGATGAAAACCCTTGTGTGATCACCCCTATATATCAAAGTGAGCATAAAGATTTGTGTTTAACAAATATGAATACATCCTATTTTATAGGTGTGTCTATGTGTTGTGTTCTATTTTGTTTTTTTGACATTGTGTGGGTTGTGTGGTGCCACTTTTGGGAGCACAGTTATGGGTACATGGGTGGGTAGGAGAGTTGGTTATATGAGAAGGGTGTGCACTAGGTATGAGGTTTAATGTTAGTTGGTGTGGGATTTTTGTGTGGGGTATTATGAGTTGTTTTTTGGAATATCATGTGCACAGACTGGTTGATTGTCGAATAAAAGGACTTGTATTTAGTGGGACTACCTTTGTTTGTGTTGTGACCGTCAAGAGATGTTGGGTGGTGGGACTGAAATGTGGTTATGACATTTTTATGCATTGGGGCTGCATATGTGAATTGTTTGGGATGTGGGTATGCAGTTTTGGGTCATTTCATAACATCATGTTAATTGGTTTTCTAGGGGTGGCTTTGTTGTCCAGTGGGGCTTCTAGGGTTTATTTTTGAGATGATTATTGAGCGGGATAACATTGAAGAATGATATTTGGAAGTGGATGAATGAGTGATATGAAAAATTTATTGTGGAGTGGGACTATAGGTTGGTTTTTTCAGATTATTTAAGAATTGGTGTTAATGTGGAAATGATATACCATGTTCCCTCATCCCTTGTTCAATGTTGGATGTACTGAAGTATAAAGTGCGTGGTTTGATGTTTGTCTAGTTAATCGGGATCTTCAACTTCGAAAATGGTTTCATATGTTATTCATGGTAGTTTCTCCAAGTAGTGATGGGATAAATTAATGTAAAAATTTAATAAATAAATGGAAAGTGATTAAATGAAATTGGGTTGGGTTTATGCTCTAGTTGTAGTTGTTTGTGTGGTTTTTTATATTGTGGTAGCAAAAAATATTGTTCTGTGTGGGTTGGTTATTTATTTTGGGTACCTATAGTTTGTGATGAGTGTTTTTTTACATATGTATAAATTTTCATTCATTTTGTTCTCTATACGCACCCCAACCTTGTTGTGAACTGTGTTCCTAACACCCCAATTTAACTAGGGAGGGTGTCTCCACCAACATCCTAGTGGGAGGATGGATGGTTAGTTACTAACTTTCTTCCTCACATCCTCCTTTGGGTTCTTAAATCTCGAGTATATTTGGGAAGGATGTAATGTATTTAGGCTTACCATAGTCCAAGATCGTTAAGGAATGTTTGTTGTGGACGTGGGGCCAAGGTGAATTCATGCCTTTTTTTTTTCAAGTGCCTTTGGGATGAGGCCCATGTGTCTTCAGGTGAGAGGTCTATTTTTCTGGCCCCAGTGTTTGTGGGAGAGATGTGGGGTTGGATGAGGCCTAGGTGTGTGTGGAAAGGTTGTGGTAGTGTGACTTCATTTTGGAAGATTGGAAGAATTAAGATGTTAGTTGTTAGGAATGAGAAGCTCACCAATGGGAAAGTGGTGTTGGGTAACCAAATTTTGATGTGATTATACAACTACTTTACATGATTTTCATCATTTGGGGAGTGTGTATTACTGGTTTTGGGCTGGTTATTACTTCTTAGTAGGTGCATTTAGGTACTTTTTTCTTTGGTATGTGTACTAGTATGTCCCACCACATGTGCACGAGTGGCTATTGTTTTCCTACTGGGTATAATTGTATACTCACCTTAAGTTTGTACAACTATTTTCAGGATTCTATGAGGATATAGAGGACTGTTTGAGAGTTTACTAGTTCGGGCATCAGGATAGGTGAAGTGCTACTGATTAGTTTTATTATTTTGGTACATGTATTTGTGCTTCTATGATAATTTGGTCTCATTTTAAATTTAAATCATTCATGTGATGGTTTTTGGTTTCTTTTATTTAATGATTGGAGTTTTTGGTACTTTAACATCTTATATATAGATCCTTTTTCATTAAGAATGGTAATTCCCACCATTTTGTGTGATATTCCATACTGTTAGTCCTAGTCACCAGATAGTGCACTATTGAAGGCAGGACTCAGGGGTCAGTATATCTCCTTCCTCATGAGGAAGGAATAGAATGTCCCTTTGACTTTCCCTCCCTCATATTGATGAAGGTAGGTCATTGATGAATGGTATTAAACGATTATGGTTGAGATATAGGGTAGATTTCTGTGTTAGGAATAGTGGGGATTGCATGTGATGGTAGAAAAACATTGTTAGAAAATATTGGTTCTTGAAATAGGAAAGGAAAGACTGGCTAGGATATGAGATTTTAGCCCCCCCGTGATCCTATGCAATGGCTTTGGACCTGCTGAATTTCCAAGCGAGTCTACACTGATTAGATGGTAGAAACCCAAGGAAAGGTACATACATCATAAGGACTTTTGTTCTTATGTGTCCTTTGAAGTTTTGGAATCTAATTTAAATAATGATTTAAAATAAATCTTAAATTAAAATTTCATACTACTTGAGCTTAGGATTTCCTTGTTTAACCTTATCATCTATGGAACTCGGACATAACCCATGTGTTGTACTTTCAGTTTAAGCACAATAGGATAACATGGCTGATCAATAGAGGGCTGATCGAGAGGAGGACAATGACTTGTGAAAAAACACCATTCGTGCTTTCCAGCGGCTGACCCTGGAGAAGTATGAATGTACCATTTTAGACATAGATATACAGGGGTGGTGTGAAGAGATAATAATCTCATTTACCTAGATATGCGCTCCAAGGGAATACTGGGTTCTTGTGGCATTGAGCTAGATGCGAGGAGCAGTGCATCAATGGTGGACACTTTACATTGTGGAGATTATGGGGGCTGATGTCTAATTGGTTGAATTTGAGAAGGAGTTTCTAACAGAGATTATTTATTCAATGGTGAAGGCTAAGAAGAGGTGGGAGCTTCCCCCCCATCTAGCAGGGGAGTATATCATTTATAGAACATGGGATCAATTTTAATGATCTCCTACAATTTTCATAGGATATCTTTTTGGATGAGGATTCACTGGTGAGAGGCTTGGAGGAGTCACTCTAACCTTCCTTTCAATATTACATCCCTCTAATTACCCTACCAACTTACATAGAATCTCAGAAGAAGGCCAGTGTAGTGGAGAGGATAAACTAGTTGGAAGGTGTACTGCGAGAGGGGAGCTAGATGAGTTCATCAAAAGAGAAGGTATACTGAAGTATGTCTCTAGTTTTACAGCCTTCTAGTTTCAGCTAGTGAGAAGTAGGAATCAACAGTTCTAGTTCCGATCTCCCAATCAATTCACTTTCCCCATGGTCATGGGACTATGGTTCTTTATCTATGTAGGTTTTGGAAATCTTCGGAAATAGTGCCTAGTTCGAGCTCAGTATGGTGGTGTGGGAAGGTTCAACACCCATCTTAGTAGAAGCTGCTTCAATTCAGACCATTCTAGTAGAAAGGGAAGCGACCTCATGCTCCACTACATGTAGACAGTGCTGGAGGAGGCCAACTTTACGGAGCTCCGCAGGGACCATGACCATGGTGTAGTCAGGGAGGCGCTTGATAGTAAAGGGTAGAGGATCTGAGCGTGGGAAGTTACATGCTGTCGAGGCATCAGTTCCAATAGGTATAGAGGATGTTCTTAGTACGATAAGACTATTTTTCACTATTTCGTACACCTTGACGATTCATGAGCCTCACACTCCATAATTTCACCTATTCTAGCACATGATCTGTGACAAGATGTAGTGAATATTCCCTTTCCCGTGGGGTTGAGTACGCTAATTGGAGGCCAGACCAGTTTGTTTGATGTTTTCTGGGGATATCGATAGATGTTGGGGCTGCATCAGTCCATTGGAGATATCGTTATTCTACTGATGAAACCATACGATATCATCTTTGGAATCGACTCGTAGTCTTCTATGCACGTTGTTATCAATTAATTCTGGAGAAGATTCGTGTTTTTATTTGTGGGTGTCCTGCGTGATGTTTTTGTTGGTGAGTGGAACTGCCAGGTGGGTAGTCAATGTGAGGAGCCTCTTCCATTCTTTTTCAATGAGCTGTCAGTGGGATCAATAGACACAGAGATGGTGGTGGTTTCAGGGGTTGTTTTGAGAGTTCCTCGTTGTTTCCCTAAATAGGATTTCACTCAAATCTCTTGACATGATATTGAGTTCGGAATAGACGGGCCACTTGCTTCAAATCCAATTTTGAAGACTCTCTATCTGATGGAGTGTTCTGAGTAGCAAGAGTTGTATTTTTAGGTTAAAGACCTAATGAATATGGGATTTATCCAGCCAATTGTGTCACCGTGGGGTGCTCCAGTCATGGTCATGAAAAAGGAAGATGTTGGACTATGGTTGTGCATAGACTACCGAATACTGAATTAGGTAATTGTAAAGAACCATTATCCACCCCCGAGAATAGATAATTTTTTCCATAATGTGAGGGGAGATGGTTTGTTATCCACGGTCTACGTATAGTGTGTATATCACTAGTTGGGGGTGAAGGAGGGTGACATTCGGAAGACTACATGTGGTTGTTGGTATGGGAATTTGTGTTCATTGTCATGTTGTTCGGTGTTATGAATGCACCAACCGTATTCATGGGGATCACAGAAACTATCTTCTCCAAGATCATGGACCCGTTCATTATAGTGTTCATAGATGATATTCTTATTTACTAAAAGATAGAGGAGGGGCATGCTGAGCACCATAGAATAGTATTTGAGTTCTTTTGGCATGACCATCTATCTTGGATGTTGTCCATGTGCAAGTTATGGATGAAATAGGTTCACTTCCATGAATATCTGGGGTATCATCATGGGATAGTAGTGGAAAAATCAGGGTTTGAATTGGTTTTTTCATGGAAAACACCCAAGAATGTGGAAGAAGATCATAGATTCCTGGGTCTAGCAGGCTATTACTGGAGGTTCATACCCGAATCATTTTGATTTGTGCCTCCATTGACACCATTGAACAGAAAAGAATAGAATATTATGTTGACTGACTAGTGTCTGAATGTTTTTAGCTACCTAAAGGGGAGGTTAGTTAGAGTTCCAATGATTAGCCTTCCAGAGGAAGGGGTGTTGTTCGAAGTGTTATCTGACACCTCTATCTTAGGATTTGGGTGTGTACGGATGCAGTAGTGGGGTGTGATCTCTAATGTCTTTAGGTTGTTATATACACATGAATATAACCTTGAAATTGATGATCTATAGCTTGCAGTGGACTTGTTCACATTGAATTTATTTTGACACTACCTCATCGGGGAGAGTTTTTTGGTCTTTACATATCACCAGAGCTTGACGTATATCTTCTCCAAAAGAGAGATGAACTTGGGGAAGTGAAGGTGGATAGAGAATCTCTAAGAATATAACATTGAGATATTCTACATAATAGGAAAGGGGAATGTGGTGGTTTATTCCTTAATAAGGAAGTAAGAGAAGGAGGTTGTTCGGGAATCCACAGATGCTTGGAAGGGAAATGAATCGTTGGCCACCTTTCATATAGATGTAAAAGTGGATTGTGGTAGACACTATCTATTTCAGATGATAGTGAAATATTTCATGGTGTCTAAGGTAAAGGAGTCTCATTGGGGAGATTCATTGATTGAAGCGATGTGTGATCGTGATTCCTAGGGTGATTATATGGATAGATGGTTAGAGGATAATAAGAATCAGATGTTGTTCCATGGGAAGCAATTTTTACAAGTGGAAATGCATGAGGGAGTTCTCCATGAGTTTCATTTCTCACCCCTGGAGGAGCATCCAAGTGTTTCAAAAATGTATGGAGGCTTGAGGGAAATATTTTGGAGGCTCAGGGTGATGTGGGAAACGAATGAGTATGTGGCAAGGTGCCTATGGTGTTATCACGTGAAGGCTTAGTAGTGTGTTTTTGATAGTCTGTTATAGCCCTTAAAATTTCTCGAGTGGAAGTTGCATGACATATTGATGGATTTTGTCACAGGATTTCCAAGGACTCAGGGAGTATGTGATGCAATTTGGGTGTTAGTGTATTATTTGACGAAATCAAATCACTTTTTAGTGATCAAGGATTCGAGTGCAGTGGATTCCGTAAAACATAGGTATATGGATGAGGTTTTGTAGCTACATAGAGTTCCCGGGTCCATTATCTTGGTTCAAGATACATGTTTTACGTAGTGAGTTTATAATTAATTGAATAATTCCTTTAGAACACAGTTACGCCTCAACACTGCATTGCACCTTCAGACATATGGACAGACCTAGATGACCATCCAGACATTGGAGGACATGTTGTGGGAGTGTGTTTTAGAGTATTGCCATTCTTCGGGGTAAATTTTACCCTAGGAATAGTTTTCTTTCAATAATGTCTATCAATATTCCATTAGTATGACATCATTTGATGCTCTATTTGGGAGGATATTTCATTCACCCATGTGCTGAACAGATGTTGGGGAGGAAGATATTCCTAATCTAGATGTGGTGAAAGTATGACAGAGAGGGTGAATCTTTTTTGTGAGAGGATGAAGTGATCAAAAGACTAAAAGATGTCATATGTTGATCCCAGGAGGAGTTCATTGGTGTTTGAGGTTGGTGAACATGATTTCCAGACGGTTTCCCCTCAATGTGGGATGTAGAGGATTGGAAGTGGGGGAATCCTTTCTCCTACGTTCATCGAAACATTTTAGGTGTTGGGACGAGTTGGTAAGGTGGAATATCACCTAGAATTTCCACTATGATTGGAGGGGATCCACGATGTCCTCCATGTCTCTCATATCTGTTGGTATTTTCATGATGACTACCATGTCATTGACTGGGGAGAGTTTTATATCGAGGATGATGCAACATTCGTAGAGTGACCAATAAGAAATGAGGATCATGAGGAGAATGTTCTTTGGGGATGGACCATTACATTGGTTTGTGTGTTATGGAGACATGGTGGCCTCAAGAAGAGTAATTTGGAGAGAGAGGAAAAAATGTGTTCCCAATACCTAAATTTGTTTTGAATGTTTCTCTTTTATATAGATTTTTTATTTTCTTATGATGTAATTCTTGACCTTGTATACTATGAGATGTGTTGCTTCCATATTTTATGAATGTGTGTGAGAAGTACTGACAGATGTGTGGGGATGAACTGATCCCCCATCAAAAAGAATTAATGCATATGTGATTGAACATGTGAGGTCAAGTTAGTACCATCCAAAGAAAATAGTTTATTTACATGGAGGAAATATATCTCTAATCCATGTGTTTAACATCCCCAAATGGTAAAGGGTTAAATGGCTAAAAGATAAGACTCATGTCAACAAGGTGAACCTTCCTTTTCGAGAGCCTATTTGATTAGAAATCCATAGTTATATGTGCTTGGCCTAGAGTAGTGATCAGGATGGGTGAAATTTTGGGAAGTTTCCCAGGGTGTTTGTGAGTGAGGACAAAGTACACTGGAAAAGACATATGTTGGCCTGTGGCGACATTCATTTGTTAGATGACCCATTCGGGAAAGTGGGTGGACCCTAGGGTGGGGACCACGTGTCTGTGGGGAAACTGGTGGTACTTGGTGGGATAGGACCCCCGACGACCATGTTAAGGAGGGTTGGTCGTGCTTTCACTGGAACCCAGTTGTCACATTTGGTATCATAGGTGGTACCCAACCTTATGTGTGGTGCACTTTATAGTTTGAGATGTAGGGCCCACAATAAGGACGTTGTACTCTAAAGGGAGGGTGATTGTAACATACCCAAATGATAAAGGGTTAAATTAAATAATGATATGACCAATGTCAACAAGGTTCACCTTCATTTTTTGAGCCTATCTGATTAGAACACCATTGTTATGTGTGCTTGGCCTGGAGTATTGATCACGACGGGTGGCCTTTTGGAAGGTTTTTTAGGGTCTATGTGAGTGAGGACAAAGCACACTGGAAAGGATATGTGTGGGCCTGTGTGGAATGTAATTAGTCAAATGACCCATTCAGGCATGTGCATGAACCATAGGGTGGGGACCACGTGTCTACGGTGAAACTGGTGGTACCTGGTGGGCCAGGACCCGACGACCATGTTATGTCGGGGTGGTTGTGCAATCACCAGGACCCAGTTGTCAAAATGTGTCTGGAAAGAGTGAGCTTTAGAGTTTTTTGTGGTTGTTTGTGGATTTGGGGCCTTAGTGTTCCCAATTTAGATATCAAGTAGGCCTTATTTTATGTTAGGGGTTTCACTCTCTGTTTTGGAAAATTAAGGATGGTTTCTCCATGAGAGGTATCTTATGGGGTGGTTAATCGAATTTTTTTTCCCATTGTTTGGTTTTAAAATATCAGGGACGAGAATAGATTGAGTGGTAAGTGATGTAGTGACATGGATTACCCTATGATATCCTATTGTAAAAATCCAAGGCTTGTGGTATTTTTGGGCATAAAAATGGTTTTTTTTTGGTAGTTTTGAAAAAATCAGGTTTCACCAAAATGTTGGCACCGTAATAGTTGCAGATCGAAATGATGGCACCGAAACGGTGGCACTATAACGGTAGAACCATATTGATCTCACGTTGAGAAGGAGGCATCATAACAGTCAAATAGTGAAATAGTTTCACCATAATGGAGGCATCATGATGGTTCTATTTAGAGATGGTGGAACACCAAATGGTGTATCTCCATTTTCCAAATTTCTAATTTCTCGTGTTTTTCCAGATTTCCCCTCTAACATCTTATTTGATGTAAACTAATTTTAAATCAATGTTTGGGAATTTTAATGGTGTTTAAAAGGATATTAAGTATATCATTAATATCCTAATGCTCTATGGACTTTGAGATACTCAAATAGTGTGATCATGACCACAATCCCACATTAATGACTTTTGACACTATTCCTCCTTTAAAATAATATCTAGCTCTTAAATGCCACAATCTTCCATTACTAGTTTGTTTTCCAATCCCTCTTGGTGCACCTAATGACTTCCCCTCTGGATGAGTCATGCACCTTGGCTAGACTCCCCTCCTTTCCAGTCTTCCTGAAATATCCTATTGCTCACGAGATCCCCTATTTTGGAAGAAATTGATGTTTTAGTCGCCTGTTGTTTCATATATGAATAATTTTTACTCTCTATATTTCTGAATCATGTAGAGTGGGTGTAGAAATGTTTCTTCATGAATAATAGAAAATTAGATTTCCTAAAATATAATAAATGAGAGGAAGGGAGTATGATCAAAAGATAACATGGGTCAATGAAATAACGGGATGTGAGTGGACTAATGTTGATCGCTTATTTTATTTGTTATCTTTGATGACGTGATCTGTCATGGCCATATGGCTTCTGAAAATTATTTCTATGCTGTTTTTTGTCAGTGAATATTTGATTATTTATAATTGTTGGTGTTTCATTACGAATATTTGGTGTAAATATCAATCTAATTAATCACGTATATCCTGTTAAATGAAATAGATGCCTCAGGATTAAAACCCTTGTGTGATCAGCCCTATATATATATGTGGACATAAATAATAGATCTTTACAAGTCTCAATACATCCTATTTGAATTTTATGGTTGTGTTCTACATTATGTTTGATTTTTTGACATTGTGTTGGTTTTGCAGTTTTGTTGTTGGGATCATAGTTTTGTGTACAAGGTCATGTAGGATAGTTGGTTTTGTGAGAAGGGTGTGGTATGTGTGTGCAGCTGGGCTGTGGTATAATTGTAGTTGTTGTGGGATTGGTGTTTGGGGTTGCAAGAGTGGTGTGATGGATTCTCAGGTTGAGAGACTAATTGATTGTGGGATGGATGGACATGTTGGTAGTGTGAATACCTTTATTTATGTTGTGATCGTATAGAAAAGTTGGGTAGTGGGACTGAAATATGGTTATGGAATTGTTATTTAGTGGGAATGCATCTAGAAATTTTTTGTTCAGTGAGGTTTTTGGTTTGGAATGTATCGTAATATCATGTTAATCGGTGTTTCGGGTGTGGTGTTTTTGTGTAGAGGGGATGTTGTTGTTTAATTGTGATGGAATTATTGATTGGGTTAACATTAATGAATGATAGTTGGAAATGGTTGAATTGGAGTATATGAAATGGGGGTGTGAAATTGGGTTGCATGTTTTTTGTTTCATAATATTTTACGAATGTGTGTCAAAATGGAAATTCGTTATCTTGGACCTTATTCCCTTGTTCAATGATGGAAGTGCAGAAGTATGAAGTGTGTTGGTTGTTGTGTGTTTAGTTAATCATGATCTCCACCTTCTGAAAAAAAATGGCATAATTTTTTCTTGGTAGTTGCCCTGGGTAGTGTGTGAAAAACATAAAGTGAGACCATAGTAAATAAATTAAAAGTGGTTAAATTAAAACGGGTTTGGGTTTATGCTCTGGTTGTGGCTCTTTCTGTTATTGCACATATAAGGGTAGAAAAAAATATTGTTATGTGTTGGTTGGTTGTTTGTTTTGGTACCTGTAGGTTGTGAAGTGTGTTTGTTTACTTATGTATAAATTGTAGTCCCTTGTGTCTTCTATACACACCCAACCTTGTTGAGAACCATATGAATAAAACCCCCATTTTATGGGGGAGGGTGTCTTTCTCAATATCGCAATGAGGTAGTGGATGGCTGGTTACTAAATTTTTTCCTCACACAATCTTTAAGGTTCTTACCGGCTCGAGCTTATTTGGGATGGATGTAATGGATTGAGGCTTAACATAGTACAAGATACTTCAAGTAGGTTTGATGTGGAGGAGGGGCCCAGGTGGTTATGGGATGGGTTTTCTTCACAAGTGTATTAGTGATGGCGCCCCTGTGTCTTTGGGCGAGAGGCGTGGTTGTTTTAGTCTTGGTGTTTTTCGATGAGATGTGTGGTGTGGTTGAGGCCCAATTCATTACAGGAGGGTTTTGGATGTGTGAATTTGTTTTGGAATAGTGTTAGATTCAATATTCTATCTATTAATAATGAGAAGCTAACTAGTGGGAAAGTGGCGTGGGGTACCGAAATGTTGATGAACATATCCTATTAATCTAATTGACTTTTGTTATTTTGTTAGTGTGCCTTGGTTAGGATATGATGGTTAGTACTCCATGGTAGGTTCATTTACATTCTAATGTTCTCTCATATGGGAATTAGTATGTTCCCAAACATGAGCATCAATGGATTTAGTTTTCATACTAGGTATACATGTATACTTACCATACATTTGTAAAACTATTTTCAGGTTTTTAGGAGGACTTTGGGGACTGTTCTGGACTTTACTAGCTTGGGAATCGAGATAATTTTATGTTTCTACATATTTTCATTAATTTGGTACATACATTGGTAATTATTTTTCAATTTTGGCGAAGTTTAAATTTAAACCATGAATGGTATGGATTTTGGTTTCTTTTATATATATGTTTAGACTTGTTTGGGATTTCAACATCATATCTCCCAATTCATATTTCATTAAGATGGGTAATTCATTCCATTTTGTGTGAGATTCTATACCCTTAGTGAAAATTGCCACCCTAGGTCCAATTGAAGGTGAGACTCTGGGGTCATTATATCTACTTCATCTTGAAGAATGAGGGCATTCCCTTTTTCAACCCTTCCCTTATCTTGAAGAAGGTGGGCTGTGACCTACCTGAGTTCACTCCTCATACCATTTTGGTTACCATGGTTCACTCCCATGGTAAACATTGTAGTCAAGGTTCATTCCCAAAATCATCATAGTATATCTCAGGTGATATAAATCTCTATCCAATCCATTTTAGGGATATATAGGTCCATGAAATATCATACTGAAATCATACATATATGTTCCACAATACCATTAAAAATCATATCATAACCCATTATATTAAATGGGTACCATAAACATGTAAGCATATCATGACATATAGAAATCTACAGGTTTGATAATCATTTCATCATAAACATAACCTGTCAAAAGAATCAGCTATCCATAGTATGTAACCTATGGAAGAGGAACATGATTCACAAGAGTCATTCCATCAAAACATAAACCCTTCAAGAAAGAATATGAATGGAACCATTGGATTACATCCCTAAATAGCTCGAGTAATATCATTGGATGTCATATTAGATAGTAAATAAGTTTTAATGATATTTGGAAAACAATTGTTGAAGAAAATATCTATTTTTATTTGAATAAGGATTTTTAAAACATAAAACCGTTTGAAAACCATTTTCCTTAATAATTTTTAAAGAATATTGAAAGAAATTTGAAAACGTTTTTCCATGAAAACATATCAAATAATATTGAAATCATTTTAAAAAACTTTTTATTTGAAAACAATTTGAAAAATTATAAATAAAGATTTAAAATTTTTGGAAACCCATTTTACAAAAATTACATTTAAAAAGTATAAATAAATATTTTAGTTTTTTTGAAAATTATTTCATTATATATAATTTGAAAATATATGAATAATTATTGAAAAAATTTTGAATACAATTTGATTGAAAATACATTGAGAACTTATAAATAAATATTGAAAACAAATGTTTAAACAATTTCTATGAAAATAATCTGAAAATATTTTAAAAAAATATTGGAAGAAACATTTAACCCATTTCTTGGAAAATATTCTGACTTCATATAAATTAATATTGAAAACTATTAAAATAAATTTTTAACCTAAAACATTTTTGAAAAAATTTTCATTGAAAATGGATTTTAAAATATATAACAGAATATTTGAAAACAATAAAATATTATTAAAATAAATTTTCATTTGAAGTTATTTTCTGGGATCATTTGAAAACAATTTTTAACACATTATTGAAATATTGGTTTTTGAAAGAAAACAGATTTCTGACTGATGATTGATGTATAAGCATATTTTCATAAAAAAAATCTTAATTATCATAAGTACCCAAGAGTGAAAAATGGTACTACTCAATAGATATATCTTCAATATACTGATTAGATGGAATTTTTTGAGTGTTCATGGAAAAGAGACCATAATATTTCATCAATGAATCATTATCATTATTAATCTTGAAAAGTGATAATATTGTTTCAACAAACCATTATCACATAGTAATATGGGACCATACTCTCCATGAAAGAAAATAAAATAAAATTAAGTTCAAAATATCATGAAATGAATTACATTCATGATATGAACAATAAAATGGAAGTATATACACCTCAAAAAAGAATTTAAGAGTTTCACCAAACAAGAGTCTCAAAGTATGAAATTTTATACAAAACTGTTTCACCAATTTGGTATCTTTTTAAACATATTACCCTTGAAATAAATTCATAAAATTAATAGTTAAATACCAATATATTTAATTATATTAATAATTAAATACAACCATTCTAAGTATACACACCACACAAGAAGAATGTGGGGTGAATAAATCTTGTATCTTAAGGAAATAAAAAGTGAGATGAATTCCACTTAACATATGTATTGACTCTTGTAATAATCATTCAAACCTCTTGTATTATAAAAATATGTTTGTTAATAATATTTTACAGAACCATTTTATTATATCTAATACCATATATGGTTTAAATTTGACCTTATGGCATCCTCTAGTTACTAATCCTTTGTTAAGGTTTCATTTCGGGTAATATTCAATTTGTTCTTTACAAGTGTCTTAAATTGTAATATATTTGGTACTTATAATTATATCATGATTTAAAAAATTCACATCCTAATATAATTATTATTTATATTAATTATATTTTTATTTTTATAATTTATAGATTAAACAATTATGAAATACAATACACCATTCATGAAGGTGGTAAGTTGTATGTACATATGAACTTTATTTTCGTCTTTATTGTCAAATTTAAAGAACGAAGGTAAATGACATATATACATATATATATATATATATCATTATTATAGTATTATTTTTAAATCATATATATCATATATTATTACTAAAAACATCCTTAATAAATTCTATGTATTGTGTGAACAAATCACATCACATTCAGGGGGATGTAGTCCACACTTTCACAAAAAAAGGCTTTAAGGAAAAATATAATGTTGTGGTTTTGTGTGGTGGTTGTTTTCCGTACACATAAATAGTTTGTTAGTTACCCATTATATATATCTATGTGTAATTTTATGAAAATGTTTTGAAAAAACCATTCTATTATATTAAATTTACTATATTTGTTAGAAAATAATGGAATAAATAGAGTGGGTGGGATGGAGAAAGAAAATAAGTTGAAGGATCTTGAGATAAGTTGTTGTCTCTTTATCAGGTAACTCTTTTTGATTTGTAAAAAAAGGCTTCCATGGATTTAATCCTGAAAAATGGAGGATTCAAGGAGTAATGGAGGGATTTTGGGAGACTATATGGTCAGATATTTTGTTAGCCAGTGTGTCTTGAGAGTTATGAGGTAGGGGTAGAGTGCTTGACTTTTTAGAGTAGAGGGCGAGTGGAAATCTTGTAAATACAAAAAGGTATTCAATAATGGGTGGTGTAATTATTGTAATGTTCATCCAAAATATAATAATAGTGGTTTAATTTTCAATTATGTTCAAACCATATATACACCACATGGAAATACATTCATCATAATGATTTGGTTCCTCAATTTATATGATTCTCTAATTTTATCATTATTTTAGTTAAAGAATCTAGTTTTATAACCTATGTAATTTCACAAATAAGTCTAAAATAAAGTGATATTTATTATAGAATATATAACCAATGAATTATTAAAATTATTTATAATTTAATAAATAATAATGCCATGTTTTTTGGAAATTAATTTTTAAAAAATGTCTGCCGAGACCATAAACAAAACATAAACCTGAAGCATGGTTCAAATTGTATTTACAAACTATGGGTCCATAAATTAGTCATAAAATACAATTTATTTTCCATTAAAAAAACATATCTATTATTTATTGACACTTACATGTCACATGGAATAATATAAGATTTTTATTATTTTTAACTCATTTAATAAAATATGAGTTATTGTAAAATAATATTAATCTCACTTTTGACATTGTTTATTTAATTTTACATTTAAAATATCGATCAAATATCAGAATTAAATTATATTCAAATTTAAACTATGAAACATGATATATTCATCTACATAAAATAAAATAAATTAATTTAATAAGCTTAATTCCCCTTCATCATTTATATTATCATTTAATTTATTTAATTATTAACTAAATAATCACTATGTTGGTCTTTCATAATCCTCTTTTGTAAATATATCATCTTAAAAAATTATTGAAAAATTAGTGTGATAAAAATAACCAATTTATATAAAAAATGATATTTATAACTTATAATATGATGTTTTTTTACATATATTAGTGTTTTATAGATTTTAATGGTATGGAAAGTTCCATTTTGGCTTTTTCCGTACTTAATTAACCATTTATATAGGGAAAATCCATTTAATATTATCTCAATAACCCATAAAATTTGAACCAATTTTTTATATGGTATAATTAATGGCATCTAATGTCCTTTGGTCACGTTTCCATGTCAATATTTTTCTTATGGTTATGTTTTAGTCCTTAATTAATATTGATCTTACCTTAATCACAGGGATTAATTTGAACCAAATTCACTGATATATTTGGTCAAAAATTAAGTTGATTTTTTATACCAGAAAGATTATAATGATTACAACAATGGATTTCAGTTTTTCAAAATCAAAATATAGATGTGTGAAACTTATTTTTAACCCTAATCAAATAGATGTGGCGAGAAAGTGTGTTTTTAATATAAAACCTTACAACATTATATATGATTTCAAATATAATATTAATATAAAAAGTATTATAAAGAATTAAATTTTATTAATATATGTATAATTAATATATTTATATTTTATAGTATAATTTAAAATATAATTTCACATTAATAATTTTTTAAATGAGGATTTATTTTTAATATAAAATAAACTAATTGTCAATATTCATCAAAAAATGAGGATACTCATGAAAATTCCAAAAATTCACCATTATAAAATTTGGATATCCCAAATTCAAAATGTATGTTTATTTGGAAAAATATATTTTATAAAATTCTAAAAATTTAGTTTTAAAATAGGAGTGCCATTATAAGGCATTAAAAAACTCAGTCTTGCATGTAATGTAAAAAACGCTTGGTGTTCTGTGTAGAGAAAGGTGAAACTTTTATTGTATGTAGAGCATGATTAACAAGAAATTATGTATAAATCATGCCAACATAGTGTTCTAATATAAAATAAACAATTTTTACTATTGTGAAAAATTAATAATACGAAAATAATTTAATCAATTTGAAAAAAATATTTCACAAAATCATGGGGTTTTAGAGTTTCGCTCCTATCATGGGTTTCAAGGATGCATGGGTTATGTCACTTGCATTCCATGTTTAGATTATCATAGTCGGATGAGTTTAAAATCATTCTATGGGAGGTAAATACACAACATGTACTCCAACTATACAATGTGTTTATCCCCCGTTCATCGATGAGGTTACTCCTGTTATTTCATTGGGTTGAGACGTATCAGGTTTAAAATATACCTTCTTTATATTTTGATTGTATTTATTACATATCCACCATAATATTTTAGGGTGTCTTACTGGGTATGTATATACTCACCCATGTCTGGGCTTGTACCGTACATGTCATGTCTTAGGCATACATCAAACTTGTCGTGGGGATTTTAGGGGAGCATAGGGATACTAGGTGCTTAAGATCTCATATTTTGGTCGTAGCTTATAGACTAGGAAATGAGCTCTCTTATAAGTTTAAATAACATTTTTTGTTTATTTTGTGACATATATTTTATTGGTTTGTGGTTTTACCCTCTACATTTCTATTTTCACTATCATACTCTTATAAAATATAGGGGTTTTCATCATTCATTTTCCTTCTACATGTTGAATATTTACATTATTATTCGTCTTCAGTTCTGCAAAGATATGGTTATTTGTGTGTATGCATATACATTATTAAAAGGCCTCCAATTTAGGATATTAATTTCAGCTCTTATCTCTACCCCGGACATATAGAGGCTGGCTAGGTATAGTTATAGCTTAAGCCCCAGGTAGGGTTATTTCATGACAGATTGGTATCTAATGACTTCATTCCATTGGGTGTTTTTTAGAGTAGTTCCCATATAAGGATTTTGCGGGGATTAGTATAGTAGATTAAAAGTGCCTCGAGTGAGGCTATCGGGCTTGGAAATCTAGTGATGATAAGGGAAGTCGACATATATATTCACCGGGATCGTGACCACATGCTTATCGAATTGACATAACAATAAATTAGTTTTAGGAATTAATTGTACATCCATCATATAAGATTGAGTCTTTGACTATCCTTCTTGAGTCAGCTCCCCATTTGTGTTATATATATATATGTTTATATATGGTCATATGACCATGTAATGACTTGATAAAATTGAAGGATGCCTCCGCGATGACTACGAGACATGAAATAGTTCTGGATCATGAAGATTGGTTGATGAGAAACGAGGACTCAGTTTAGGGTCCATCCCATGAGATTCATCTTTTAGGTGGTTAGGTATCATCACCCCTGCATATCATGAAGTAGTATATACTATTAATGTTGGATGAGGATGCTTATTTTCTCAACTCACTCAATGCGTTTTAGCACCGAAGGCTGATGATGCTCTATGGAAAGTCGGATCCCCACCCAGTTGTGGATTGGGAAGAGTCAGTGGTTTATGTTTTTAGGGATATTCAAACTCCAATGGATCAAGTGGTTGAAATGGAATAATGTATTTCCCTGGATTATATGGGCACTGGTGGTGTCTCGTTAACTAGATGCATGTGGAGTCTACACTCACATGGCATGGCCTATAAAAGCTTTTTCATGCGGATTACTACCCATCCTATTTGTGCTTAGTTATGATTCAGGGGCATTTGGAGCACCATTAAGGAGGGATGATGATGAATGATTATGTAATGATATTCAAAGACATTATCCAATACTCTCTTCACATGATCTAATATGGATACTTCCGATCATGGAAGTTTTTCCAGTCACTCCAGAGAGAGATATATGCGGGTGTGGTGGCCTTATGAATTCAAAACTACTTTGTGGTGCTACATAAGAAAATAGTGATAATGAGATTTATGATAGATGAATGATATAAATCCATAGCTCGTAGTGTATTCCATAGAACTAAGTAATATTTAGTAGATAACAGGTCTTAGTCAATTGGATATCAATATAGAAGATCCTATTGTGACTAGACGTTGACTTGAGGTTGTGTGGAATTAGGTTAGTGAAGAATATCAAGGAATCTATGAGAGGGGCAGTTCTTTGTTTGTGATGGGTGAGGTGACATATAGTGCTACTACCCAACTTGACTTATTGAGGTTCATAATCAAATAATAGAAGGACTGCCCCAACAGAGACAATGGCTTGATTAGGGATCTACCAAGAGAAGGAATGGAATCCATCCATTGAAGCAGAGCTCACAGATGAGGAGGATGAGATATGGGAGGTGGCTAAAACTATGAGGTCCTTCCACAACAACAACCAGGTGACCCAAATTAGGCTCAGGGAAGTGGTGGTCGGGGCCACAGATGGCTGCAGGCTTCAGAGGATTATGACCCTACAGCACATGAGAATATAAGAGGTATTATCTATGTATTTTATACTTTGGATTCAGTATTATATTACACATGTTAATGTTATTCCTTTATCTATATACTCATAGTGTGAGACATGGAACTCCTAGTTGAGGCATTATCTCTATAACATCCCAGGTAGATAAAGAATAATACATTTTCATATTTATTAATATTTTAGAATTGAATATTAATTTTACTTTAAAGGGGTTTCTATGTCCGATAGCATACTCGATACGCAACAAAGAGTTTCTTTGAAATCTTACATTGCACACTAGTAATAAAATAATATTATTTCAAATGGTAGTTAACACGTAGCCGTTTTATTGGCAGGAAAGAATAAAAATAACTAAAATATGATTATATATGTTTGTTAAATGTTTTTACATTTATCCAATAAAGGATAAAGGCTTAAAATATGAAAAGAATTCAATTTTAGGCATATATACTCTAATTTTCACTAAAGGTCGACTTATCGCCTTTTTCATGGAGAAACTTCTTTAAATATAGTTTTGGTCATTATTATACATTCTATTGGTCCAAATAAAACTCTTCTTTATAATTGGGACATAAAAATTTACTTTGTGTAAATTTTTGGTATTTTTCCGATAAAGTTCATTTTTTAATGAATAGTTAAAAATGTTGTAATTTAATTCAAAACCTCTTTTTAATATAACTTATTTATATGAATAGATAATTTTTTGAATTGGTTTTAGAGTTGAATTAGAATATATTTTTACCATTTAATCTAATAGTGGTCGTTCGAATTAATTTCACTTTGATGATAGACTTAAACTAGTGTCAATCTTTTGATACTTATTGTTTCATAAAAACACGCTATTTTCTATGATAGAGGGAATTAATTTTTAAATTAATTAATGTAACTTATATGATTTTAATTTTTTAAAATAGACATCATTTTTGAATTTGGAAAATCAAATAAAGCTTAGGATGAAGTTTTGGTATTTTTCTGAAAAACTTCAATTTTGATGAATAGTGAAACCACTATGTGGTACTTAAAAAAACTAATTTTTCGTTTAAATGAAATTTTACCACCTCTGTGTTTTGAATTTCAGAAATCCGACATACATGGTTATTATTAAGAAGTAATATGTGGTTCAATGGGATTAAAACAAATTTTTGGTGAATAGTAACTTTTAAGTTTTTAATCACGATTAGAGGTAATTAGTGTAGTTTAAGGTAAAAATAATGTTTTAATAATATGAAATGACCTAGAAACGTGTTCTCCTTTTATTGGATGTGTCATGGTAGACCAAGAAAATCCATGGGTCAACTTGGGGACCCCATGGAGCCACTTTGGAAGGGAAATGACATTAATATCTTTTTATTTAATGTTAAAGTAAAAATGTCACAAACATGAGTTGTTTTACTAATACAATTTTTAAGTGGGGTTATAAAATTCATAACTTTGACTATAAATATTAATTAGAAATATAAAAAGATTTTCCACATCATGATATTTTTTTATAATATTTAGACATTAAATAATTTATATTATTTATGATATCATAATGATGCAGCGATTACCTCATTATTTAACGATTTAAATAAAATGGAAAGATATTGTAAAACCTAAGAACTAAAAAAGTGAAAAACATATTGGATGAGTATATTTCTAACTCATATCACCTTATCCTATAAATATATAATTTTGGGACCTTTTAAATATGAAAATCATTTTATGATAATGTAACCTTTTATAACTTTCCAAGAGTGCCCCTCCTCTCCTCTTATTAAAGGCCCCCACCTCTACCTTCTTACCCACACCTCTCAAGACTTTGGGTCGGCCAAACCCTGCCCATTTTGTCTATACAAATCCCTCTCTTACTCCTAGAAGTCTCACTTTGGGCAGAAGTCTTCTTAAGGAATCCTTTGAGCTCAAATCTAAGAGAGTTGCCCGATTTTAAGGTAATGTCTTCACTTGTGTTCTATTGTTTTATTTTTCTTCTCCAACCCCATAAAATCATTTTATTAATTTCATTTGTAACAAATCGTGTATCTTCAATATAATATTATGTTGTTATAATAAGCATTCGAGCTACACTTACACACACCTACATCCAATGGTTAACGAACATACTGTTTCTGTGGAAGGCGAATTTCTGCCTCACGAAACGATGGTTGTTCAATATTCTTCTAACACCTTCAAAGGTGGCCAATAATATGTCACTATATTTATATATGAAATATAATATGTTTATTTTTTCCTCAAGCTTCTATATTTTTCATCTTTGGCATACCTTTATGGCTTCCATTATGGGTATACGCGATATCTTCATTTTAGGAAATGCGGACTACCGCCCCCTCAAAGTGATTTGATTCGTTAATGCCATATGTGGGATGTATAAAGGATTGATTTAAAGTTATTATATATGATGTATGTTACATCTAAATGATGAATATAATTATGGAATTAAAATATAAATACCTCTCATTTAGTTTTAATTCCATTAATATGACATAGAAATGAAAGCAGCGTTCATGCGTACGTACGACTTACCGTCTCCATTAACAGTGCATTTCATTTCATACCTCTAAATGATTATTAAATACTATAAATACATGTAAATGATGGATATATATGATATATATGATGTCCAAATCATGAATATCATTCTGGATATAATGAACCTCTGACCACACAAACAACATGTAATTGTAAGAAGTCCACTTTCGACTTAAGAACCAAATATCGACAAAACAAACATTATTACCTTAAATAATTACATAGTGTTCATAACATCATAATAAGTGATATAAAAGGAATAATGAACTTGAAAAAGGTTCTTAAGCAAGTACAAATTAACTCAAGTTTATTATTAAGGACATTAAAGAACGATCGAGTCAAGTCGGACCCGAGGTAAGGGACTTCGTCTCAATCTCCTTTCATTGAGGCATATTTTGTTTTATACACAACATTATTTTATACGGTGTATAAAACCCTTTTACATTTGTTTTTATACAAAAGGAATCTTTTTCTACAAAGCGTTTTACTAAACGGCAAAAAGGAATGTTTCTTTTAACGTACGCGGTGACAACGACCTTTTCCGCCGCCCGAGTATTATTTGGTCTTTGGCTTCCTCAACAAGCCGTAAGGTTTTTAAAATAAAATAAATACCATATACTATTTTATGTATTTTGGTATTGAAAATGGTTTTTATAATGTATTTTTTTATGTCAATATATTTATGTGATATATTGTGATCAAAGTGTGGAAATGTTTTCATTCCATTATATTTGTTTTATGTCATATGATTTTATAATGGTACTTGGACATTTGACGGGTGGTTACATGATAAACCATATGACAGGTGGTGCCGTGAATACTAGGACAGGTGGTTACGTTATAACCTCCAATGCATTGGGTATGGAAGTTGGTCGTATGGCTATTTCATTAAGTGATATTTGTGGAAGTCTACTGTATGGTTATTCCATTTAAGTATGTTTATGTCCCAAGCTACCTTTGTATGTTATGTGATCTTTATATGGGTTTTATGGTAATCATTTGTTTAAAAAAAAGGTATGTATTGAACTTATATTCAATGAAGTGTTTTTACTACTTCATAAAGGTGAAAAGTGTTACTTTGATAAAGTATACATGGTTTACTTATTGTTTTGAAAAACTAACAGTTTTCATTCATTGTGTATCCCTTACTGAGATTTTTATGCTCACCCCATGTTTTGGAAATGATTTTCACAGGACATAACATGGAATAGGGTCAAGGATGGGATTAAGGGAAAGTCATGCAACCTAAAACATGGAACTAGACATGTTTCTTTTTAAGAGTTTTTATTATATGGAAACTTAGTAGAAGTGTCTACTTTGTAATCTTTTGAGATGTAATAGTTAAGATCTAATTCTCTAAAACTATAAACCTGAAAAGATCCTCAATGAGAATTATTCATTTAATTCAAAGTAAGGTTTAAGGTTGGGGCCTTATAGTTGGTATCAGAGGTCGGTTTAGACAACATTAAGAGTTCGAAAATTGTTAAATTATAAGTTAATTTATGGTATGACTGAAATGATATAGCATTTAAAGATTACCATTTTGCTTCGCCTAAGATATTTCTGTGTTCAGAATGGTTTTCCACAGAGTAAATAAAGCAGCTATGTTGGGAAAACATCAGTAGGAAGAAAACCTTCCAAATCAGCAACCTGAGATGGTCGGAATCGGAACTGAACAGTTTGATGCAGTGATGACACAGTTGACTCAGGCTATAAATGGTGGTGGTATCCATGCACGAGATCAGCCAGATCAACCGCAGAGGAACATTTCAGTGGTGGAACATTTCATGAGGCAACATCCCCCATCATTTAGAGGATCATATGACCCCGTACAAGCTGAAGGGTGGATTAAAGCACTGGAGAAGATTTTTGATGTCATGGGGTGTTCAGAACATCAAAAGATTATTCTTGCTGTTTACAGTTTTGAAGGTTAAGCTGATCAGTGGTGGTCAATAGTGAAAAATATCAGGGATAGTGATGATATTGATGATCTTCACTGGGACTAATTCAATGGTATGTTTTTGAGAAATATTTTCCTAAGGTGGTTCATCTTAGGATGGAAAAACAGTTCCTAGAATTGAGGAAGGAGGATGAGTCTATGGCTGCTTATGAAGCAAAGTTCACTCAATTGGCAAGGTATGCTCCAAACATCATACGATATCTTAATAGTAAAATAAACCATTTTTTACTCAGGTTTAAATCCAAAGTATCAAAGGGCATTAGTTTCTCGTGACTTCAAAAGTTATGAAAAACTTGTTCGATGTGCGGAGAAGATGGAAATGGAGTTTGCCGATGATCAGGTGTTCTTTGAAAACCAACAGAATAAGAGGTCCAGTTGGCAGGAAAAGGGGATGAATTCCTCAAAGAAGCAAGGAGGTAAGAAAAAAAAATATCCATCCCATGAGAAGTGTGGTAAAATTCATCCTAGAGAATGTTTATCCATGTCTGCAAAGTGCTTTCGGTGTGGTAAGTCTGGTCATATTGCTCGTAACTGTAAGGAAGATGATCAAGAAGGAAATAAAAGGACAGAAGTAAGATGTTTTAAGTGCAATGAAATGGGTCATTATGAAAATGAGTGTCTAAGGAAGAACTAAACTGGGGGAAATCATCCAAACTACAAGCAGAATGGGGTGGTGAAATCATCTGCAACTACTTCAGCAGATGTTGGGCCATCGAATGAAGTAGTATCAGGTACACTGTTTGTTTGTTCCAATTATGCCAATGTGTTGTTTGATTCATGGTCTACACATTCTTTCATTTCTGATAAGTTTTCTAGTAAATTGGAAATTCCATCTCAATATATCAATCCTGAACTTATTGTAAAAACAACTAGAGGGAACGTTGAGACAAAAAGGAATTATAAGAACCTTCCAATCCTTGTGTGTAGAAAGAATATACCAGAAAACCTTATTGTTTTTCCTCTAGTAGATTTTGATGTTGTTTTGGGAATGGATTTGATTTCTGTTTATCATGCTATGATTGATTACAGAGCTAAAATGGTTTCTTTTTAGAAATATTTTCAGTTTGTGTACAAGAATGAACCCTTGATTTTGATAACATATCAGGAAGTTGGGAAACTAGTAAAAGATGTAAATGAATGTTACCTTGCACATATTGTTGAAAATAAAGGAACTGTTCAGATTATTCATGTGTCAGTGGTAAATGCGTATCTTGATGTTTTTCCTGATAAGTTGCCTGCTTTTATTCATGATCGGGAAGTTGAATTTTATGTTGACATAGTTCCTGATTCTAAGCCAATTTCAAAACCCCCCTTTTTGAATGGCTCAAGTTGAACTTTTATATTTAAAGAAGTAATTGCAGGAGTTCTAAGATAAAGGATTCATTCGACCTAGCACATCACCATGGGGTTCTCCTGTCTTGTTTGTTAAAAATAATGATGGCTCAATGAGACTTTACATTGATTATAGAGCCTTGAATAATATTACTGTTAATAACAAGTATCCTTTTCCTTATATCGATGATTTGTTTGATCAAATCCAGGGAGCTCAATATGTTTCGAAGATTGACATGAGGTCGGGGTGCCATCAGTTGAAGTTAAAAGAAGCATACATTCTGAAGAATGTGTTCCATACTAGATATGGCCATTATGAATTTGTAGTTATGCCTTTTTGGTTTACCAATGAACCTGCTGTATTCAAGGACCTTATGAATAGAATTTTCCATGACTTCTTGGATAAGTTTGTGGTTGTTTTCATCGATGATATTTTGGTGTTTTCTAAAAGTAAAGAGGATCATGAAAGTCATTTAAGGGTTATCTTACAAACCTTAAATGAAAAGAAAGTATATGGAAAATTCAGCAAGTGTGAGTTTTGGTTACAACAAATTTCTTTCCTTAGTCACATTTTTTCAAAAAATGCCATAACTTTTGATCCGGCTAAAACAAAAGTTGATGAAGAATGGCCATGACCCACAAATGTAACCGAGATCCGTAGTTTCCTTGGTTTGGTAGGTTAGTACCGAAGATTTGTTGAAAAGTTTTGACGATTATCTAGTATAATGACTAAGCTAACTCAGACAGGTTTTGTGTTTATCTGGACAAAAGAATGTGATGATTGTTTTCAGGAGTTGAAAAGAAGATTGGTGAATGCTCCATTTTTGGAACTTCCTTCCAGGAATGGTGAGTTTGTTATCTACAATTATTCTTCATTGAAAGGACTTGGTTGTGTCCTTATGAAAAATGATCAGGTAATTGCATATTCTTCATGTCAGTTGAAAACTGATGAGGTAAATTACCCTACACATGAATTGGAATTAGCTACTATTGTTGTTGCTCTAAAAATTTGGAGGCATCATTTGTATGGAGTAAAGTGTGAAATATATACTGATCACAAAAGATCAAAGTATATATTCACTCAGAAATAATTGAACATGAGACAGAGGATATGGCTAGAATTAATCAAGGATTATGATTGTATAATTAATTACCATCCATGAAAATCAAATAAAGTGGCTGATTCTTTGAGTCGATAAAGTAATGATTCATTAACCATGCTACGTTTGGAACGAGATCCTTTGGTTTTTGATTTGATGAACTTTGGAATAGAAGTTGTTGGTGGAGGATGTTCATCTGTTTTGTTTCAGGTATCCGTGAGATCATCCCTATCAAACAGAATTAAGTAAGCACAGAGGGAAGACATTGAGTTGCAGAAAAAGGTAGAGCTGGTTCAGAAGGGTATGTTTCCTGAATTCAACATTGATAATGATTGTGTTTTGAGGTTTTGGAAGAGATTATGTGTGCCTGGTGATTCAAAGTTGAAGAATGAGTTGTTATGTGAGGCTCATAGTTCCCTGTTTTCAGTTCATCCTGGAAGTACTAAGATGTACAGAGATCTGAGAGAGTATTACTGGTGGGATGGAATGAAAAGAGATATTGCTAATTTTACTGTAAAGTGTTTGACTTGTCAGCAGGTTAAAGTAGAGCAGAAGTTACTGAAAGGGATGCTTCATCCTTTACTAGTTCTAGAGTGGAAATGGGAAAACATATCCATGGACTTTGTTTTGGGATTACCGAAGACATATCGAGGTAATAATGCAGTCTGGGTTATTGTTGATCGCTTGACTAAATCCGCTCATTTCCTTCCTTTTTGAGATACTTTCTCTCTAGATCAACTTTCTCGATTGTATCTTAATGAGATAGTCAGGTTACATGGAGTTCCCATCTCCATTGTTTCCGATCGTGATCCCAGGTTTACTTCTAACTTTTGGAAAGGCCTTCAGAAGTCGTTGGGTACTGAATTAAATTTTAGTACAGCTTTTCATCTGCAATCAGATGGGCAGTCAGAATGAACAATTCAGACCTTGGAGGATTTGCTACGAGCTTGTTCTATGGATTATAAGGGAAGTTGTGACCAACATCTTTCTTTGGTTGAGTTTTCTTAGAATAACCGTTTTCATTCCAGTATACAGATGGCACCATTTGAGGAATTATATGGGAAGTGGTGTCGAACTCCAGCTTTTTGGGATGAAGTAGGTGAAAGGAAGCTGATGGGACCAGAATTGGTAGAAGAGATGGCAGAAAAATATCAGTTGATTCAAAAACACATGAGAACAGGTCAGAGCAGACAGAAAAGTTATGCGGACAACCGGAGTAAGGATCTATCATTCGATGTAGGTGAACATGTTTTTTCTCAAGGTTTCTCAATGGAAATGTGTGATGCGATTTGGTAAGAAAGGAAAGCTGAGTCCAAGGTTCATTAGACCATATGAAATTATGAAGAGAGTTGGATCTGTTTTATACAGAGTGGCATTACCTGTGATTTTATCCCAGGTACACTATGTTTTTCATGTTTCGATGTTGAGAAAGTATATGCTAGATCCATCTCATGTTTTGAGCCTGGAGGTAGTTCAGTTGAAAGAGAATCTCTCGTATGAAGAACAACCAGTCCAGATTCTTAACTGAAGAGAGCAGGTGTTGCGAAATAAGGTAATTCATTAGGTAAAGGTTTTTTGGAAAAACCATATGGTTGAAGAGGAAATGTGGGAATCTGAAAATTCTATGAGGGATAAATACCCCCACTTATTTTGATAAATGAATAAAATTGCGAGGACGCAATTCCCAAAAGGGGGGAAGGATGTAACATCCCAGGTAAATAAAAAATAATACATTTTCATATTTATTAATTTTTGATAATTTAATATTAATTTTACTTTAAAGGGGTTGCTATGTTCGATAGCATACCCGATACAGAACAAAGAGTTTCTTTGAAATCTTACGTTGCACACTAGTAATAAAATAATATTATTATAAATGGTAGTTAAAACGTAGCCGTTGTATTGCCAGGAATGAATAGAAATAACTAAAATATGATTATATATGTTTGTTAAATGTCATTACATTTATCAAATAAATGAAAAAGCCTTAAAATATGAAAATATTTCAATTCTAGGCATATATACTCTAATTTTTACTAAAGGTCGACTTATCTCATTTTCATGGAGAAACATCATTAAATATAGTTTTGGTCACTCTTATAAATTCTATTAGGCCAAATAAAACTCTTCTTTAGAATCGGGACATAAAAATTTACTTTGTGTAAATTTTTGGTATTTTTCCGATAAAGTTCATTTTTTAATGAATAGTGAAAAATGTTGTATTTTAATTCAAAACCTATTTTTAATATAATTTATTTATATGATTAGATTATATTTTTAATTAGTTTTAGAGTTGAATTAGAATATATTTTCACCATTTAATCCAATAGTGGCCGTTGAAATTAATTTCACTTTGATGTTGGACTTAAACTAGTGTCAATCTTTTGATACATATTGTTTCATAAAAACACCCTATTTGCTCTGACTGCTGGAATTAATTATTAAATTAATTAATGTAACTTGTATTATTTTAATTATTTCAAATAGACATCATTATTTAATTCAGAATATCAAATAATGCTTAGGGTGAAGTTTTGGTATTTTTCTGAAAAACTTCAATTTTTGATGAATAGTGAAACCACTAAGTGGTACTTAAAAAAACAGATTTTTCGTTTAAATGAAATTTTACCACCTATGTGTTTTGAATTTCAAAAATCCGACATACATGGTTTTCATTAAGAAGTAAAATGTGGTTCAATGGGATTAAAATAATTTTTTTGGTGAATAGTAACTTTTAGGTTTTTAATCGCGATTAGAGGTAATTAGTGTAGTTTAAAGTAAAAATAATGTTTTAATAATATAAAATGACCTAGACACGTGTCCTAACCTTATTGTATGTGTCATGTATGACCAATAAAATCCAAGGGTCAACTTGTGGACCCCATGAAGCCACATTTGAAGGAAAATGACATTAATATCTTTTTATTTAATGTTAAAGTAAAGATGTCACAAACATGAGTTGTTTTACTAAAACAATTTTTAAATGGGGTTATACAAGTCATAATTTTGACTATAAATATTAATTAAAAATATAAAAGGATTTCCTACATCATGATAGTTTTTTTATAATTTTTAGACATTATACAAATTAAATTATTTATGACATAATGATGATGCAGTGATTACCTCATTATTTAACGATTTAAATAAAATGATAATATAATGTAAACTCTAAGACCTAAACATGTCAAAAACCTATTGGATAAGTATATTTCGAACTCCTATCACCTTATCCTAGAAATATATAATTTTGGGAACTTTTAAATCCGAAAATAATTTTATGATAAAGTAACCTTTTATAACATTCCAAGAGTGCCCCTCCTCTCCTCTTATAAAAGGCCCCTACCTCTACCTCCTTACCCACACCTCTCAAGCCTTTGGTTCAGCCATCCCTGGACCATTTTGTCTCTCCACATCCCTATCTTACTCCTAGGAGCCTCACATTGGGCAGAAGTCTTCCCAAGGAAGCCTTTGCGCTCAAATCTAAGAGAGTTGCCCGATTTTAAGGTAATGTCATCACTTGTGTTCTTTTGTTTTATTTTGCTTCTCCAACCCCCTAAAATCTTTTTATTAATTTCTTTTGTAACAACTACAGTATATTCAATATACCAGGATGTTTTTATAAGAATAATTAGAGCTACACTTACACACACCTGCATCCAACGGTTAAAGAACATACTGTTTCTGTGGACGGCGAATTTATGCCTCCCGAAACGATGATTGTTCAATATTCTTCTAACACCTTAAAATGTGGACATTATGATGTCACTATATTTATATATGATATATAATATGTTTATGGTTTCTTTATGATTCTATATTTTTCATTTATGGCATAACATTATGGATTCCATTATGGGTATACGCTATATCTTTATTTTAGGAAGTGCGGACTACCTCCCCCTCAAAGTGATTGGATTCTTTAATGCCATATGTGGGATGTATAAAGGATGGATTTAAAGGTATTATATATGATTTATGGTACATATAAATTATGAATATAATTCTGGAATTAATATTTACATACCTCTCATTTAGTTTTAATTCCATTAATATGACATTGAAATGAAAGTAGCATTCACGCGTACGTACGGCTTACCGTCTCCATGAATGGTGCATTTCATTTCATACCTCTAAATGATTATGAAATACTATAAATACATGTAAATTCTGGATATATATGATATATATGATATCCAAATCATGAATATCATTCTGGATATATAGAACCTCTGACCACATGAACAACATGTAATTGTAAGAAGTCCACTTTCGACTTAAGAACCAAATATCGACAAAACAAACATTATTACCTTAAATAATTACATAGTATTCATAACATGGTAATAAGTGATATAAAAGGAATAATTAACTCGAAAATTATTCATAAGAAAGTAGAAATTAACTCAAGTTTATTATTCAATACATTAAAGAACGATCGAGTCCAGTCGGACCCGAGGTAAGGGACTTCGTCTCAATCTCCTTTAATTGAGGCATATTTTGTTTTATACACAACTTTCTTTGATATGGTGTATAAAACACTTTGAATTTTATTTTTATACAAAAGTAATCTTTTTCTACGAAGTGTTTTACTAAACGAAAAAAGTAATATTTTTTTTAACGTACACGGTGACAACGACCTTTTCCACCGCCGTGAGTATTATTTAGTCTTTGGCTTCCTCAACAAGCCATAATGTTTTTAAAATGAAACAAATACCATATAATCTTTTATGTATTTTGGTATTGAAAATGGTTTTTATAATGGATTTTTTTTATGTCAATATATTTATGTGATATATTGTGATCAAAGTATGGAAATGTTTTCTTTCCATTATATTTGTTTTATGTCTTATGATTTTATAATGGTACTTGGACATTTGACGGGTGGTTACATGATAAACCATATGACGAGTGGTGCCGTGAATACCAGGATGAGTGGTTACGATATAACTTCCAATGCATTGGGTATGGAAGTCGGCCGTATGACTATTCCATTATGTGATATGTGTGGAAGTCGACTGTATGATTATTCCATTTAAGTATGTTTATGTCTCAAGTTACCTTTGTATGTTATGTGATCATTATATGGGTTTTATGGTAATATTTTGGATACAAAAGGGTAAGTATTGAACTTTTATTCAGTGTAGAGTTTTTACTACTTCATAAAGGTGAAAAGTATTACTTTGATAAAGTATACATGGTTTAGTTGTTGTTTTGAAAAAATAATAGTTTTCATTCATTGTGTATCCCTTACTGAGCTTTTTATGCTCACCCCAAGTTTTTGAAATGTTTTTCATAGGACTTAACATGGAATAGGGTCAAGGATGGGATCGAGGGAAAGTCATGCTTCCTAAAACATGGAACTAGACATGTTTCTTTTTATGTGTTTTTATTTAATGGAAACTTAGTAGAAGTGTCTACTTTTTAATCTTTTGAGATGTAATAGTTAAGATCTAATTCTCTTAAACTCTAAACCTGAAAAGATCCTCAATGGGAATTATTCATTTAATTCAATATTAAGTAAGGTTTAAGGCCGAGGCCTTATAATATCATCAGCTTCGTCTTGATGTTCCCACAAGGAACACTTCTTTTGTATCTTTTATCATCCAACAGTTCACACTCTCTTGGTAGAGAGAAGTTCAGGTCAGACCTTTTTTCTATCATTATGGAACAATATGAAATCAAATTAGTTATGAATTCGTTTTCTGTGGTCTGAGATATGATTTAATATGATGAAAGATGATTTATATGCCTTCACAGTAATGGGAAAATATTCACCATTATGTGTAAGAGGGATCTCAAGGAGGTATGTGTGGGTTATATGAGCTAGATATTGTAGCCGATTACTTATCTATTAGGGATTATATCCATTGGGGTAGTAGGCTATTCATGAATTATGATTCCTTCAGTTGTGGTAGAATATATGTACATCATCCCTGAAGATTTTCAAAATCTAACTCCATGATAAGAGATGGAGTTTTATTTGAATTACATCTTGGGACCTCAAGGATCCCTTCGGTGACACATTAGATAGCCCCTTCTGAAATTTGGGAGTTGTGATTGCAGCTGGAATAAATTCAAGAAAATGGTTTCATCAGGACCAATGTGCCCCCTTTTCTGAACTAGAGATATTCCTAAAAAATTGGATCGGAGAATACAGATTATTAGGGATTAACATCTCCTAAACTAGGCCATGATAAAGGAAAAGTAACCCTTTACATGGATTGATTTCCTTATTCATCATTTTTAAGGTGAATGATGTTTCGAAAAGAAACATCTTTAGCCTGACTATCCCCAGTTGTGATTTAAAAGTATTGATATTAAACAATATGGAATTCCAATGTTCTAGTATAAAATATGATTTCCTAATGATTTCCATTATTTTGATTAATTCTCCTTCCATGTTTATGGATTTTATGAACCTGATCTTCTTGATGTAATTTGACTAATTTATGGTTATCTTCATGAAAGTCATACTCATCATCTCTACATCATTGGATGATCATGAATATAAATTGGATATCGTTATAGATATTCTTCAAGTGCACATTATTTAATGTAAACTCTCTAACTTATTGATTTCGATCCACAAAGTTCAGATTTTTTGTAATGTAAATTTGAGCATGGTTTAGCAGCAATCTTAGAGAAGGTTGATTAATTTCATTATTTGGATTCACCAAAGATCATTACATATGTACATAATTTTATAAACATGGTGGGGGTAATATAGGTGGTTTCCGGAAGACTACTCCCAGATTATGTGGGCCTTTAACACAATAATTCATAAAGGTTATCCATTTACCTAGATTGATTAGTGCCAGAGAGCCTTTATTGAGTTGGGGGGCAGAATGAAATCATCTCCATTGTTGAGTCTACCAAAGGTGGCCAGGGATTATGTAATGTATTGCAATGATTCAGGAGATGGGATTAGCAACGTGTTGATGTAGAGAAAGGCAGTTACAACTTACATGTTGAGGTTGTTGAGACCCCATGATATGTAATAAGAAACTCACTACCTTGATCTGATTGTCATAGTGTTCACCCTGATGATTTGGATGTACTATCTTCTAGGGGTGTGCTTTGTGATTTACTAAGTCTATCAGAGTCTTTGGTAAAACTTTGTGCATATCGACTTGAACTTGAGACAATGGAGGTGGTTGGAGTTACAATGGGACTATGACATAATTATAGTAAATGCTATATGGAAGTAAAACCTATAATATTCCCATAGTAAGAATTACCATGATTAATTGTTTTAGGAGGATTTTGGGCAGTTGCATTTCTTAAAAATAGCCCTAGTGGTGCAGAATGGTATCGTTTTTCTTCAGTCATCAGTGTTGACTTCTATACTAATCTAGCGTGTGATATAGACCTAGCTAGAATACATCAAATGTGATTTATAGAATTACCAGTTTTCCCAAATAGTTTCACATTATTGATATTATAAAGAAGATAATCAAATCATTATTTCCCATGGATAAAATATGTTTCCAGTGTTGATTAAGGTGGAGGAGAGTCGGAAGTTCCACACATCTCCCCAAGCTATACATTCCTATGTGAGGAAGATTTATAGTGAACCTTAGTTAATGTTTTGGTTTCCAAGAATGAGATGGGTTTTTTTGAGTTTCTCCCTCATTTCCTCACCTATTAGTAGGTCATGGTTGATCACAATGATCCAATAGGTTTGTTTCATCCCCTTGAGATCACGGAGTTGTATTGGGATGGAATATCCATGTGCTTTATTATAGGGATTCTACGGAAATTGAAGGTACATGAAACCATCTATGATATAGTTGGAATACTTCTAAAGTTAGTTCACTCCCTTGCTATCATGTAGGAGAGTTTGGTTGAGCATTTTGGGTAGTTTTACATATAATAGAGTTTTCACCTCTAAGGGGTACATGTGATGATTATATCCAATAATAACATGAGTTTTAAATCACCTTTATGGGAAGGCCTATATGAGGAACTTGGGATAAAAATAAGGAAAAGTACATATTTTCATCCCATATTGATGTGTATACTATGCTCACCTTCTTGGTGATGGAAGATATGTTGAGTACATGCGTGTTAGAATGTGGCCAGATGTGAGGGATCACTTCACCTTGGTAGAGCATGTCTATAAAATATCTACCACTCTACAATCATCATGTAACATTTTGATTCCCTAAATAAGAGAACATATAGGCAACACTTGTGCTAGAATGATATCATAGAGACACCAGTTATGGTTCTAGAGATAGTAATGTTGATGATAGATATAGTAAATGTTAATTTTGGTCATATGAAGATGATTCATGGTGGAATGAGATCTTACCCAAATCACTGTCACATGCCCCTAGAGTTCAAGTAGGTAGTCCAAATTTTCCTAAGAGTCTCCCCAGGATAAACATTTTATTGGTTTGTCCTAGGTGGAAATCTGTCATTGTGGTCTATAATTTCATTTGATGTCTTTTAATGTGTTGGTGAGGTTTCTTTCCACCTCACCCTACCCCACTGTTGGAGTGGTTGAATTTCATATTCCACATGTCACAACAGAGGAGGTACATTCTTGATCCTATAAATGTCATCAACTGGGGAGATCTAGATATCAAGGTTAGAGACACTATTACAGAGAAACAAGAGGCAGTTGTGGATGGATAATAGAGAAACCATATGTGTATAGACCGTCCCCTTAGTTCGTGTACTATGGAAGCACATGAACGTATTGGAGAGATCATGATAGTCTGAGATCCAAATGTAGTTTCAGTATCCCATGTTTTTTTAGTTTTGAATTTTTGGTATGGTAATCCTAAAGGATTTAATGATTTGGAATCAAGTATTATATTACAATACATTGAAATATTCGTACATATATTTCTATAACCAGGATCTTGAGACAACAAGTAATTTTGAGGCCCTGTGTTCCAGAAGTTATTTTTATAAAAACAGTAAATATATTTTATATTATGTATTAGAACATTATTAATGAAAATGGGATAACTATAAAATGGATTCTCAGATGAGAAATCCAAGTCCATTTTTGAGTCTAGAATAGGATTTTTACCCTTGGTGTGACCTAAAATAGGTTGGCACATGATGTTCAAATAAAGAGGTCATTTTTTATGGTTAGTGGATTAATTAGTTATATAAATGTATTAATTACATCATTGAATGTAAAAAAATCCTATAAATATATCATTATTGAGAATATACTAGGGCTACCATCTAAATCCTGTGATTTTTGAGATCTTCTTCCTCCTATCCATCTATTGGAGAATCACATCAGAAAACATTGAAACTATGGTTAAGATTATGTTGTAGAATAGAAAACACAATTAATTCCTTCACAAATTGTATAGTGTATTATTGAATGATAAATGATCCAATCATGAGGAAATACATATAAAACATTATATTTCTCAATTTTTTGTCAAACTAATTGATTAAATCAATCCCGTCATCTGATACAGACCATTTGTGACATTTTCATGCACCTATGTGTGGATTAGTTTATTAGTTTTGGTTTTCTAAACAACAAATAAACAATTTATATACTTTTTTCTAATAAATTTGGTAGTGATCGATAAATTTTTTTCCTTCGTGACTTTTACACTCAATCACATTATGTTCTTCACTAATTTCACCCCTTATTCCTAGTTTGATGTTTTTGGATGGCACTGTGCATTATCTGAATCCAAATGTCATGATGAGGTGATGTATGATGGACAGATTGGGAAATAAAGGATAGATATTAGATGTTTGTGGGATTTGAGGGATTATTTTGAATATTAGAGATCAAACCATCAATGGTGGAAGGACTGATGGCGTGAAGGATGTTCTAAGATCCTCTAATGACAAAAAAATGATTTTCAGAAAATGGATGGCTAGAAATGACATACCCAGAGAAGATCCACCAATTGCAGATGGTGTGTAGGAAACATCTATGGTGAAATGGATATACTCAAAGAGAAATGTTTATATATATATATTTATATGGAAAATGTGACTACATGCCATGTACCATGATGAGCACATGACCAGTAACCCCTCCACTAAGACAGATAGGGTTTTTGGATTTTATAATGAGGGATTTCTATTTTAACTCTCTGCACCCTCTGTGTCTCATCCCCAGGTGCATGAGATATGTGGCAGACATGGGAGTACACAACTAGGAACACGAACCAAAACTATATTACATGAACACTGGTTGGATACAAAGGCACATGGTAAAGTAAAAAAACAGTACTTGGATACATAAACATGGCCAAGAACATGGGCATGACCCCGAGTAGCATGAGAATTCTTTTTATTACCCCTATATGATAGGTGATCCATGTAACTATGAGGACCTAACAAGCTGATAGAGTGGGATGAAACTCTATTTATGTTTCATCACATGTTGTGTATCTCATGGTTCATTTCTATGAAACATCATACTCTCATATCTTCATTATTTAAAATCAGATTTTGGCATGTGAGTAGAATATCTCGAGTGTTTTACTACCTAAAACTTGATGGTTCCAATGTTTGTGGATTTTGGGTTAGGATCTCACATGTTTTCAACCATGGTGCTTATTTAGAAAATGTTAAACCCTGAGAGTGATCGTGCATGATCACCATAGTCATTCTCAGTGGAACCCTCTAGCTGGGTTGGTCATGGGTCCATGATGACAATAGTGAAACCCTCCATCTTAGTTGGGTATGGGTCCTCCTTATGCATCAAGAGTGGAAAACACTAGATGGTTTATGCATGATTCCTCTACCATCAGTGTGTAATATTCTAATTGTGCAGGGTATGATTCATCTATCAACTATTTTAGTTCCACCAAATTGTTTGAATATGGTATGGACCCTCGATTTATCCAATGAGTGGAAGCCTTCTATTATTATAGGGAATCGGTCCAATACCAAGATATTATGTCCCATAAACTATAAGGTATTATGATGAGGCATGAATTGACTTGGATTATTTGTTATGGTAATATAAATGAGATGGTGGGCATCAATGTTGGACTTTGGAAACTGTTGTTGACTGTTTTCATGGGTTGAGATGTGAGATGGAGATCCCCTTTATATATCATTTTGTATTATTTTTCAAGCCATATACATACATATATATATACAAACACTCATATGTAACCATAACATTATATTTGATTAATCTTCTTCCATGGGTTGTGAAGATGAGTACGGTATTCCATGTTCTTCCTTGTTTATTTTCTCAAGGATGGATGTGTTTACTCTCCTACTATGGGTAGAAAAGACTCAATATATAGGCCACCTACACACCATGTTGAGCCACTTGTGATTTGAAGATGTTACTCATTCTCTTTCTTTTGGTTGAGATGATTCAAATATACTATCTACAAAAATTATATTCTTATTAAATCTTATACTGAACCACTTTTATATATTTTTGAGTCCAACTATGTATCTATATACTCACCCAAATATTGAATTTTACAGCACCTGTCATGTCTTATATAGATGACAGATCAGCAGTGATTTCAGAATATCTTATAGATAATGGGTTCTTGGGACAATATACACTGGTCATAGCTTGGATATCAGAATATTTTATCTCTTTGCAGATTACTTTGATGATTATTTTCAGGTTGAGACATATTTATGGTTGTGCATGTATTTTTTATGTTTATTTTTAGTTATCATGTTCATACTGTGGTACATCCTTGATGTTTTTAACGAATGGTTTACTTTATATATCATCTATCATTTTGTTAATATTCATATAGACCTATTCATTGATATGGTTGGGTGTGAGTGTACTAATACATAATGAATAGTCCTCCTATTATTTTATGCCATTCGTTGCTTTTTTTCACCCATGTCATTAATAAGAAGGCTGGGGTAGTTGCGTCTCAAGCCACAGTTATGTTCACATCATTAAAATACATATAATTAACAACATAACTTAGTCCATTATACTTTCCACTAATCAACTTTGATAATAGACTCTCTGGTAACATTATGTTTATCACATATAAAAGTGAATAATTAAATTGATATTGAAGAATAAGTATTCAAAATAATGACACCATAATTTTGTGTTCAAGGTGAGTTTTATCCATTTTTAGCTCTATAATTAATGAAATCAAATGGAACATAGTTGTATATTTTATTCTATAGAAAACTAAAATGATGAAAAAATTATAACAACACATTAATTGACTCCCATTATGCAAATAAATTGTATTCCTTAGATGGATTTAATGAAAGTTAAATTCTAAAGCATAAATATGTAATCAATGCACTTCAGATTCCCTTTAAAATAATAATTAATTGTCTAAAAATTACATAGAACTTGTATATTACCTCCTCAAATAATTTAAATAACTATATTTATATGCACTATATGAATGGAGAATGGTCTAGACAACATGAATTTAAATTTTTAAAGAATTATTTTATGTCCGTAATTCAATATAATAGCCAACTAACATGCATTAAATTATTTATTTTCGATGACAGTATAATTAAAAACTATTTTACTCTCATTATATATTGAATCATTTTAATATTTATACTTCATATTTTAATATAACTCATGAAGATACATAATTTCTCTCACTCAAACATATTTAAAATTAAAATTCTAGAACCTTTACTACCCAAAAGGAACATAAATTCAAATCCATTGGAAAATAGACAGTTTTTTTTGAAAAAAATGTCATATTTAGATGCATACATAATCAGGTTTAAATATATAGTTATGTTGTCCCAAAAACAATCATAAAGATTTGAAGACCAATCATTACTATTATTGGAGAAAATTTTCTCTAAAATATCTTTAGGCATTCAGTTTGAAATTTTGACCTATCCAATAGACTATGGATGGTTTGTAGTTACTATTCAATGTGCACAACCATACATCTCAAAAAAATTAGTTTGATATTATTAAATTTGGTTCCTTTTTCATTGATAAAATCCTTGGGCACTACAAATATTTTAAAAATATGTTTTTTGATGATTTTGATCACAAAATTATATTTATTATTTTGATAATTCTATAGCCTAATACAAAATTGAAATATAATTAAAATATTCTTTGATGTACTCATTACCATGTGAGTATGGAAATAGCCCCATAAAATCCAACCCCAAAAACATTAATTTTTTATTGAAATTAATTTATGAGGAAACACTTTTTTCTATGAAAATTCCCTAATCAGTAACACTTTTAAAAACCAAAATCTATGATTCTAGAATCCATTAGAAAATTAGGATAATTAAATCTATCTTCTATAAATGATTGAGTAGTTAATTCTCCTTTATAATTCTCACCCAACTGTGAAGAGTGATAACTCCCAAAAATTGGAAATATTTATTCTTTAGGAAGAGATATCTTAAGAATACCATTATCATACATCCCAAACATTAATATTCAATCCCAAAGTAATAATTATGTTAATTAATTGTTTTTAATATTTGATAATGTGTAATTCCATTGTAAACGACACAAATAACTAAGTGGTTCTCAAAATTTCAATACCGATATTCTTATTTTATGACTTCAATGATCAATCTTCAAGAAGAAAGGAAGTTTTTATCTCCTTAGAATCATAACTTTAGCTACTAGAAATCCAAATAAAAGGACCATTACATAATTTTTAACACCTTTTTTTTCCATGATATACAAATGTAACACATGAAGAAAAATAATCCATCTAATGAGCCAAAATTTAGGAAACAATTTTATACAATAGATATTTAAGGGTTGAATGGCCTGAGAAAAGTATGACCTCAGAAAAAAAAAACTATTTCCTAAATTCCAATAATTAAAATAGAACAACCCAAAATTCCTTTATAGTATAGATTTTATTCCTTTGATCATCACCCATAAACATGTTATAATAATAAACTATTTTATGTTTCGTTTTAATAATATATCCTAAAATAACTACACTAAATAAATAATAATTATCCCAAATGATTTCTAATGTTAAATTCTAATAATTTTTAGTGAAAATAGGTGATGAAATTTCTTTTTTAATTGAATATATATAAGTTTTCCAAAAAAAATCATCAAACGAAAAATGTTAACCTTTCCCCAGAAGTGATCATACAGGATTAATTGTTTTTGAAAAAACATTTATGAAAATTGGTAAAAAAACCCCAAGCCATAAAAATGTATAACAATTATGAATTATTAAATATTTTAAAACGTTTTGATTACATCAATTATAGTATTTTCAACCATCATACATATCCTAGATACCTTATGCCTAAAAACATTACCTTCCATAACTATGAATTGATCATTTTTTCCTATTGATAATATTGTTGGTTCATTGTATCCTAGATAAATAAAATTTTTAGATTTTAAAATTATATATCAAAAGTAAATTGAAAATTATAATGATTTTACTTGAACAAATCAATTATTATATCAACAATATCATTAAAATATCCATCTGGAACCATTAAAATGTGGTTGCGGTACAATAAAAGACCATAACAATTCAATGGTATGTATTGTTCCAAATAAGTATACAGTGGTTGTATATTCATTGTTTTTAAGGGTTTAATGAATATGTATATAAATATAATAACCATATATTAATAAGAGAAACTTATTCCATGATAATGTATGAATCATTATATAAATTAATGGAATAAGAAATGATCATTTCCAATAGACAAATTAAGATTTTACAATCAATACGTAATTTTTTTTATCAAACCTAATGTGGTCCATTTTACTCATTAGTAGAAAAAGTAAATCCTCTTTTAATATGAACTATGTGGAAATTACTAACACATTCACTTTCAGAAATATGACTAATTATTCCAAAATCAATTAAATTAATTATTTCCAATATCCCAACCACTTTCAGGTTTGGATTCAATCACCATTAACCCCAAAAATCATGGTTTGTTTTTTTCTCTATTGGTTTCCTATGCATATAATAATAAGGTATTATACTATTGATATCATATAATTGATAGTTTATTTTAATCATAGATTTTTTATACGACCAAAATAATTTTCTCTATATTTTATTTTTGTTCAATAGATATAATAATAGGTTGTGTTATATATTCAAAAAATAGTATTTGAATTGTGTAGGGAAATGTTTCAATAGATCTATGATTTTTTTTCAGTAAAAGAATGAAACATGCTCCTGGGAGGTCCATGTTCTTAAATACAGTTATATACTATGTTTTAAAATGAAAAATATTTTTAATTCTGAACTAGTTTTGTAATTTTTCTAACTGATGTCCATGGTCTAAAAGACTCCATAATATTTTTATAGATTACATTTAAGAATTATTTTCAAATGAATCTCATATAAATGTTTCAAAATAACCCCTCACATTTATTAATTATTTTAATATTTTTTTGTGTTGGAAAATGTCTTAATGCTTTCTTAAAAATTCATTTTGTTTAGACACATAAAACTCATCATCTACGCCAAACATCACAGCTGGAGTAGGGTTAAAATTAAACATGGTGAATTAGTCTAGATTCAACCCCTGAAAACATTAATCATGATGGGAAACATCATGTTCAATGGACTATGGAATGTATTTAAACATGGGTTGTTTATCAATCTCATCTAAATAAACAGTTTATTTTATGCTTTGTGAAAATCCACACATGAAAATTTTATACTATATAAAGAATATTTAAATTTATTGATGATAATGAAATAAAAATTGTGATCCCTAAAATAAAACATCAATTTTGCCTTAAAATTATAGATCTTATCTTCTAATGGTTATGATAATCAAAAACAATATGATAGTTACTTTTCACATTCCATGCCCAAAATGATAAAATCATCATGTAAAAACAAATCTTTAAATATAAAAAATTGGTCTTCAACTATTATTTTAAGATGGATAATATATTTAATAGTAATCTATAGACATAATTTGGTTGGTTGAAATTAACCTTATAACAACTGTTAATATAGTGAAATATGGATCAAATTTAACAAGCACCAAGATAAAAAATATAGTTGACTTGAAAACTATTCCATAACATGAAAGGAGTGAAAAATCAACATATATAATTTTGTTTTAGTATAATTTTGTTTTTAGGAATGTTATATACTCTTCATTGAGGTTAAATGTAGAATATTCCACTTTTTTATTCCATTTAAACTATAATTTTGATATATTTTAGATATGATAGAATCGAAATTAAATATTCTACAAAGGGAATATAATTAGGTTTTTTTAAATTGTTAATGGAACTAGAGAAAATATATTTTCATATTTTACAATTTTATTTGTTTTGTTAAATGTAATGGTGGGGAAGAATTATTTAAAACATAATGAACATACCTTTTTTACATGTTCATGATTCTCTTACATTTTATTCTTCTTATTTTTAACATCATTTCATACAATTATTTATGTTTAATAATGAGTTATTATTTAATATCAATTTCATTTTCATTAATATTTTTGGATTCTATCTATTGTATAGGTTATAGATTCACCAGGATTTTTATTTTGAGTTTCCGTAGGGTCTTTTTCAACTATTTTAGTTGTTAAACCACTTCTTATTATGAAATCTAAGATATTATAAATAGGATTTCTTTTAGTGTTACATGGAATCATCCCTTAATCTAGAAACATATGAAATTTTACATTCTGCAATCTAAGATTCCACATTATTATAGTCAAGTGGATACATTAATAGTCATATTTTCTTAAAAGTTAGTGAATAATTCCCCTAACATGCTCTTGAGAGATTGATGAATCAACTTTAGTTTGATTATGATTATTTTTCCTCGATTGACTTCGGTTAATAAGATGTATAGGCTACATAACAATTCTATATTACTTCGTAGACCGATTGTGACAGTACTAATGCCTTGATTATAGTGTTTTAAAAATAGATCATAGTTGGATAGAAACCTATGACCATATACATTAAAAATCATGCTTTGTGGTTTGATTAGGTCTATCATTGTTACAAAAGGAGTTCATAGTCTGAAAAAATATTAAAAATTGACCATAATTCTCATAATGAGTTTTCAATAGTTTTATTAACCCACTTGATTCAATCGTTGTCTAGAATTTGGAACCATTAATGTTGGATGATGTTCATTAATTTATTTTAGTTCAACAATAAATTGCACACATGAGGCACCATAAATTAATAAAACATTCACTCCAATCCACAATGACTATTTACATTGTGAATTCATATCTAATGTGTGGTAAATTTCCCTAAAATATGTATATATTTAATCAATGTTATTACCCCCGAAAGGCTAGTCTACTATGTTTTGGTATGATGGTGAGAAAACATTATAGAAGTCATTTATAACTAAATGAAGAGAAATATAATTATTTCTTAACTACCTAAAAAGATCCCTAAAATTGTATCCTTCCACATGAAAAGTATTACCATCCCCAAAAATAAAATAATCATTTGATTTATGATATCACCTTTTAGTATCATTAGATAAAACATAATTATAATAGAATCAAAAACATTCTCCCAATCTTGGAATATATTTTCATATAAACATAATAAAGAAATTTTATCATCCAACATAAGATAGATATGAGAAAAACCTCACAATATGCACATACTCCATTGTTCCTCAAATAGGTTACTACTTCACAATATTATAAAATTCAATAATTAAAGAAAAATTGTCATAAATGATCATTTCATAAAATGTAGAACATAGTAAAATCTGGGATTTTTTTAACTCATAGTTTTCTGATCTAATGGTAAATGTAATTGAGAATTTATTTATTCCCACTTGTGGGTGTTTATGCCCCATCATTGTTGGACACTAAATGGCCTTTAGAATGAGTTCAATTTAATAATATTTCTAATTATAAATGTGAAATCCCATTAAATTTTCTTTTTTTTTTGTTTTTTTATTCATCATGGCAATTATATAAAAATAAATTTCTTTAATTTATTCCTATAAACTCATATAATATGACCATTAGACATGTGATTAAAAATTAAACAATTATATTCAACTAAACCAACTAAAATAATAAGATAATAATAGAATCAATCAATCAAAATCTTTAAAAAAAATTATTTTCAACATTATATATAATAATATATTTTATTTTTTATGCTGTGTTTTTTACAAGATTTCAACCCTTCATGAAAAAATACCATATCTGGTGATGAGGCACAAAAATTTATACCAAAATTAAAATACATCAAATTTAATTATTTTTAACTTTTATAAAAAAATGATACAACAATTATTATAGAGTTGAATCCATAAGGAAAATTAAATGATTGTGAAAAATAAACACTTAAAAACATGAAACATGAAATATAGTAGGTTGAATTTTCAATGTTTTTTCGATTTATGAAAAATTATAAAAATTATGGAATTTTCGATTTTGATGTAGGTGAGGAATGGAATTGATTCATAAAAAATAATACTTTTATAAAATTGGATGAAATAGTCAAGGGGAATTTCAATTAATTATTTTTGGTAACTTCCATCTTGTATGGAAGGTTAATTTCTTGTACAATTATAAAATTGAATTGGTCATTATCCTTCAACTATAGAGTATCCAATATATGGATGATTATGAAATCTCCAAAAATGCATAATTCATAAAACTATATATTAATTGATTTAATTTTATTCAAAATCATTCTAAAATTGTTTTTCAGTTTTGGAGAATAAAATTATATAGGCACAATATGATTTTTATGGAAATCAAATAATGATTTAAAAAAAAATAAACCAAACTGTTTTATTCACCATGAAATTAATTAACTAATCATTAGAAATAAAAATACATATAATTATTACAATACCAAACATACATAGTAAAAATAAGTGAAAAATGGAATTAATCTTTTTCATTAGGTTAGTTCTTATTATGTTACTTTTCTATGCATCATGATGTGTTCTAAATTTCTCTACATTCAAATTCTCAACTACTATCCATTTAACCTCTATATTCTAAATAATCCATTCTCCCTTTCATAAATAATACTCCATTAATTTAATTATAGAATATTTTTTATGAAATTCATACTTCTTATTTAATGTAATGATTATATTATTAGAATATATTAAATATTCGAACATTATAGGAAACATTGTGGATTCTGTTTTATTTAGGACACCTCTATGATACCTGATCTTATTCCTATACCAATACTCAAATATAAAAAGTCATATTATACAAAATTTTTATTCATTCTCTATTCCTCAACTTTTTTCATTCAATATTCTTTATTATATCTAGGATTCTATAGTTAGCATCATCTTAGACCTTCATAGGTTCCATACTCAGATCCAGTTATTTATATAAATTTGATCCCATCATCTTCCTAGAATTACATTTTTATCTCCCTCTTCTATCATATCAATCATATATAGCATCTCAAGTAATTATTCTATTATTCATGCCATAAAAATTTTTAATTACCTAAAGAGAAACATTTTTAAATGAGGAAATCAAAAAATTAATAATATTTGATATATCACAAACGTAATATTTTGTTGATCCGGGAAACAAATATCACAAATACAACAAGACCAGATCATAAACATTAACTCAATGATGAATATCATTTGTCATGTATTATTTTTCATTATCGACACTTAAATAGTGATCATTTTCATATAGATTTGAATTAAAATAATTTTATATCGAGTTACAAATACTTCAAATCAATCTCGTTGGTATCCATGGTAGTTATTCTTTATTAAAAATGGTTAGGATCTCAGTTAAACAACCAATCTTAGACCTCAATCGAACTCTCTAGCATATGAGGTTCATACTGATTTCCTTTTAAATTTACTATCAAGAAATTCATTATCATATAATGTTTGAACCCTAGTCATATACAACAATCAATAACCATTAAGACATAGTAACCTCATATAAGTACAAACATCCCTTTCCAACATTCATTTTTATGTAAATAATAAAATATTACAGGACTGATCTTGGCATTTCTGGAATCCCATGTTATCCTATTTTATTTTATATCAGGAAACCGAATGAATACCCAGATTAGGGTTACCCAAATGGATACATGAGTTGTCTCTCAGTTTTGATATATTGGTAAAGGGATATAGATACATTTGATTTCTTAATTTTTGGATTTTTTAATACTACTTATAATTCCATATGTGAAAGTCTACCTAGTTTTCTCAACATGAAAGGTATTGTTTAAAATTATGCTATGTGTCTTGTTGAGAATTGGTTATTTTAAAATCATCTAAAATTAGATATATGAAATTATATTGACAATTAATATATATGAACACTCCAATTGTTGTCTATGCGAATGGAATTTCTATATAGAAATATGGACATGTGATTAGTTGACTACAAGGAAGAACATTAAAAATCTAGCACCAAGAACTTTCCAATAATTATAATTCAACATAAACAAAAATTCAACACATTAAAATATTTGAATTTTAATTTTAACCAAATAAGTAAAATATAATTAATGATTTAAAAGAAATCATTACAATAAATAAATTCTAAAAATTAAAACAATGATTTTGAATGGATAAATTCTAAAACAAACAATTCATAGAAAAGACCAAAATATTATTTCAATATAAAACCAAAAAGTTTTGAAAAAATAAATTCATAAAAAATTTTGAAATTAAATCAAGAACATTCGAGAAATAATGTATGACGAATATGAATATTCCATCACATATCCAATGAACCATATTTTTAAAAAGTAATGAATAGTTTCGACTAATTATTTTTTAATTTTTTAACTAAAATATTGTTAAATATATAAAAATTGATGTAAAAAATGTTATAATTTAAGTACACATCAAATTTACCGATACTTAACAATTTAATTATCCCAAAGAAATAAATTTATGAAATTATGTGAAAGAAAAGTAGTCTCGAGAGTAAAAATTGATGTACAAAAAAATTTAATCATCAAATTTATTTTCCCCCATGGAATCACAAAAGTATAAAAAATCATTTCACCCATATATTTAAATGATTTATAGAAAATTTAGCTTCTTATATTATAGAAAAGTTTAGCATTGAAATTTTTATATGAATTATATAGAAATAAATTTTTCATCCAACAAAAAATCTATAATTCTCTTTACCTATAAGCGAACAAAATCAAAAAATTAGTAGAGAATAAATAAATACTACTAAATGGATAGGTATGAATAGAATTTTAAATAAATAATAAATTTGTAAATGAATATGGAATAAATAATTAATATTTCATTACAGATTTGGATTTTCATTTCATATTCCATTTTGATACATATTTTATGAGTGTAAATTAAATAAAAAAGTAAAAACTCAATGTTAATTTTATTTAAATATCTCAAATGTTTCCCAATTCATGATATTTTGGAGATTAATAATGTTAATTAACATATTAAATCCATGTATTTATAGAATTTACCCCTTAATGGAAAGAAACCTCTAATATTTTGAAAATATTAATGCATTGAATATAAAATATTAGATCATATGAAATAGTTAATTATTTGATGTTTTATGTGATTTTTGAGGGGTGCATCAATGAATACAGTTTAGAACGAATATAGAACATTCTCCCACACTTATAATAAAAAATTAACCATAACTTTGAAGATCAATAGGAATAAATAAAACAATTATATCTAGAATCATTTATATTATTAAATTAAGAAATCATGGTCATGTTTTAATAAATCTCAAACAACATGATTCAAAAATGCAATATAAATGTTTCAAGAATATTTAAGAGAGAGAATGAAAAATAAAATTATATTTTAAAAAGATTTAAATTTAATGTTTGAAAAATTACACATGTTTTCAAAAAAGAATCAAGATTTATCAATATATCAAGAAATTTTGAATTAATCAAAAATATAATTTTATAATACTAGACAAGTATTCATGGAAATTAAGAACTCATTTTCAATTTCATTGATGAAAATCGTGTATAAAACATACCAAAACAATTCATATTCATTCAATATTTAATTTCTATTTTATGAAGCCCAACCACACATATTATTAAACCATGAAAAGATAGAAAATATTTAGTACAAATAATGGAAATAGTAATGGATAATTAAGGATATGACACCAAAACATCGATCATTTAAAATCATTAGAATTCATAAAAATTTATGAAAATCCATGCAATGAGAGATCATTAACGACCTAGTATAGTCCATGAAAAATTACATTATCTTCGATAATAATAGAATCTTTAGTAATGTTATTTTGGAGACCTAAAAAATGAAAAAGTTAAAGTGAGATTAAATAAAATATATTCAATAAACTGAAACTGGATTTTAGTGTTTAAAGGGAACAATATCTATGTTATTACTCCAAAACTAACTAATTCTGTCTAACAATAATTAAACAAAAAGCTTAACATCCACAAGAACATTTTTAATAAAGTATTTACATAAAATTTTAAAACTAACTAATTTAATTGTTCTAAAATTGAAATATAAAACAAAATGATACTTAAACATCACATGGGTCGATTCCCATGAAGCTGTGAATTTATAATGTATAGTTAAAAAATATGAAAACATATTATTTATCCTCAAATATGTAAGCGAATACCATTATATTCCATTGGAAATTATATTTGATACATTAAAAATTTACATGTATTAGACTGTTATCTCCACAAAAAGATTCAATAGAAATACTTTTAATCACACATTGAATGGTCAATAGTTGATACCACATGGATTTCTATTTTACTATAAATAGTTTATGTATAGAAATAAAGAGTATAACCATATTATCCTCCTTGAATAACCTATTATAAATAAATGAATAATGTAAAAATTTAGTCATATCTTTTCAAATAATATAATTTTCAAAAAAATCTCTCATAATTTCATCAAACTCATTAAGATAATGTTGTATTATCTCTCTAGTAGTTTTAAAATCAGTGTTTGAGGAATCCAATTTCCAAAATGCAGTGTTGCAACTCCAAAGGTAGACAACTAGATTTTACAAAAAAATCATGTACGTAGAAATAAATAATTGTATTAAAAATTGAGTATTGTAGGCTCAAATATCATTATAATTTTTCAAATACTAATCCATCATAGAAATAGTGAATCGTTCCATCAAAACAAAAATTAAAATCATTTTTTAAAATGTCAACTAGTCTTGTAAATTTTGTTTTTTTAGTGGTTAATTTTTTAATGAACTATTACAATTCTCTATTAATTATTTTAAATTTTAATTATAAAATTGAATAAAATTTTCAATGATAAAATGCATTAGAAACAAATATAATATTAAATTTTTATTTTTAGCAATTTTACAACACTATTATATTTATTGTTGGGTAACCCAATATCATTAACCCAAATTGGAGTATAATTAATAGATATTATGATATAATCATTCCCAAGAGAGAATATATATGGTCCCACAAAATCCAAGACTATGACATTAAAAATATCAATTTCTAAAATTATTTTCAACCAAAAGTATAGTTTTCAATCAATATTCAATGATTTTTAACACTTAGTACATCCTAAAATGAAACCTTGAGGATCCTTGAAGAAATTGTCTCATCAAAACCCATCATGTAAGAATTTTTATGGTTTTTATTTTAACACCAATATGTCCACACCAAATAGAATAGTAAAGAAACTCTAAAATACACAATATTTTTTAAGGAAAACATATCCTAATAATACCAAAAATAACACCTCTTAAATGGAAAAGGTTCATCTCAAAGAATATAAATCATCCTAGAAAATAATTTCTTTATTTGATTATGAGAATATTGTTTAATAATGAAACCAGATGAAAAACATCCATAAGTTCTACATTCCAAAAATATCATTTTATAGAATTAATGGGATATTTTTCACCATTAAGGAATGATATTATCTCATTGGGATCTTCACTTTGGTTACTAAAAAACCTAGATAAACCATCATCATCCAAATATTCACTACCTTCCCTCTAATTATTGTCCAAACCAAAAACCTGATATAAAAGTATCCAAATCATGTGTCTTAGTTTCACTTTTTTTAAAATATAAATAATTCATGGTTGAATAGACTGTGAAATCAATGAATTTGGACTGCAAAAATATTTCCAAAAAAATCTCCAAAGAAAACACAATAGTAAAAAATTATTTTCATTAATGGTGTAATTACATTGGAAATTATCTACTAAAATAATTAAATGGAACAAAAAATTATGTTTCTTTTATTTCCCTTTTGATAATATGTAAATACCCGTAAACTTCAATAAATTTTTTTCTTAAATGTTTTCGGATTTTACGGGTATGGAATTTCTGACAGCACTTGATTCCGATGCCCGGTGTGCCCGGATTCAATTTCCGATGTTTAGCTCGGGTACGTTCAGTGAACGAAACAGTGGGTTTTTCTAACATTTTAACTGGTTCTCGGAATCGAAATCTGAGGGCATCGATGAAACCGTCGCGTCGGTATTCGCTTAGGAACACCTTTTCCAAAAGAGTGTTTTCTCGGGAGGAGTTGTTAAAATGTGAAGAATAAAATTATAGATGTTTACAATTATAATTTTATTTTACCACAAGTGGTTTATTTGTTAGGGAAAAGGATGTTTTGAGGAAGTTGTGCTAGGGCCCACACGAGCCCCCACCTCCTTAAATTTCCTAACACCCCATTAAACCCCCCTCTAGATTTAATGGGCAACTCTCCTCTCTCCCTCTTAAATTGAATGTCCACTCTCTCATTAAATTATTTGATTAATTTATTCTATGAATTTAATTAAGAGTTGAATTTTGAATTCAGGGCTTGGGATTAATAAAATAAGTGTGAACCTTATATTATTTGGGGGTTGTTGTGTTAGAAGAGTTGGGAGAAAATACACAAGCCTTGGGGATCTTCATCATCATCATTGGAGAACGCAAGGATTGTCAAGTCCTCGACGAAGAACGCCGTCACCGCAAGGAGAAATCGTCGTGCCTTTCTTCTCTTCTTCGCAGCCGGTGTGAGAAGCCGCTCCACCTCGGACGATCTCCGTCAATGTGTACAGAGCCTCACCCCGCGACGTCGTTTTCTGCAACGCTCACTATTCGTCAACTCATTATCGAGGTATGGGTTTGTTTATGTTTGTGGGTTATTTTTGGCGTTCATTGTTAATTCTTCTTAGCCGCTTGCTATCAAATTAACGAGAGGAGGTCAGACCGCACGAACATGGCCGATTTTCCTCCCCCCTTGTTGATGTTCACCATTGTGGTATGGAACGAAGGCAGGGTGGGGAAACGGCACTGCGCGGGAATGAAGACGCGGCGAAGGAGTGCTTCGCCGTTGCGCCCCGCCGTTGTGGCTGAAAGAAGCCGCGACCAGAGTCAGGCCGCGGCGCCGTCGCGCCACGACGGTCGGACCAAAGACGCGGCCTTTGGCCTCGGTGGAGCAGGGGAGGGCGACCAGAACCGCCAGCCACCGACGCTTAGTATGTGGGTCCAACCGGTCCCACGCGGTGCAACCGGCCGACCGTTACTGCCGTCCGGATCCGAGAAAACCGGAGGATTTAACACCCGTTCAGCACACAGGGAGGACCCCCAGATCCACTGTTTCGAAGAAAGGGGGGCAGTGCCCCCCCCCCCTTCACGCCACTCGGTCACGGACCGAGCGCCCAGCCGAGTCGTGCCGCTCGTGCTAGGCCGGGGCGCCCAGAAACTGGGCCGGGCCATGCCCACGTGGGCCGAACCCGGACCCGGGTCGGGTCGGCCCGGTTCGGGCCCACCCAGGGTGTCTCCGGCCGGGCCCAAAACCCCCTAAAATCAGACAGCTTCGTTCAAAGGCCCATAACATGGGTTACGAGCCTCCAATTTGTGCACCGTCAGTTGTGATGCGATCCTTGGACCGAGATGGTCGTTTTTTTTATATTACCCTCAAGGTTTTTGAGAGCTTTGGGTATGGCCGGGTTGGTACGAACACAAAACCAACCGGGCCTTCGGAGCGGAAATGCTTATAACTTGAGCTCCAGACGTCCGATTGATGTGTCGTCGACATTGTTGGATTCCTCTTAGTGAGACAGTTCTTTGGGGTTACTCTTCTCGAGGATTGGACGCAATTGGAGTATGTTTGAGTTGATTTTGACTTAAAAATCAACCGGGCCCCTGGAACAAAAAAGCCAATAACTCTCAGACCGAGCGTCCGATTGACGCGCCGTCAGTCGCGTAGAGTTCCTATTGATGAGATGGATCTTTGGGATACATAAAATCCGTTATTCGTGTCAGTTAATGTATCGACCCCCTTGGCTTGTGGATCGGACCCACCCGGAATCGTGCGTGCTGTTTGCGGGAACCCTAGAGCTTGTTGCGACTGCGACAATGAGAATGACTGTACTGGAATCCTCCGTGGGTTCGACGAGAAGGACTGTACGGGGATCCTCCTTGGGTTCAACGAGAACAACTATCGTACTGGGATCCTCTGTGGGTTCGGTGAGGATGATTACCGTACTGTGATCTTCTGTGGGTTCAATGAGGATGACTATCGTAATGGAATCCTCTGTGGGTTCGACGAGGAAGACTACCATACTGGGATCCTCGGTGGGTTCGACGATGATGACTATTGTACAATAATCCTCCGTGGGTTCGACTACTGTGCTGGGATACTCTGTGGGTTCGAAGACTATGACTACTATACTTGGATCCTCCGTGGGTTCGGCAGCAAGGACTAATGAACATGGTTCCTATGTTGGTTTGGCAGAGGAGATGATTCAGAGGCTACATCTAATCATTTCCACCCCTCTTTGTAAATGTATAATTCTGTGATCTGAGTCTTGACTTTCAATAGTTATCATTGATGTGATTGACTTGATATCTTGTGTGGATTGGATTATGATTTCTTGTTTGGATTGGTTCGTACTTTCCAGTGTTGATTAAGTTTTACTTTCCTGGGTCGACTAGATTGTACTAGAGCTCGTGAGTTGGAGCTAAACTGGAATTTGTGACTTTGGTATATGTATGGGCATATACCTAAGAATTGTTGGATGATAAATCGTGATTGTATTTTTCATTTTGGTTTATCCTTTATGGATCCAGGGAGACCATCAGGGGTCTCGGGGTCCCTACTGAGTATCGTATACTCACCCATGCACGGGCTTCGCCCACACTACGTTGTGTTGGTTGTAGATGATGGATATCGCTGATCGTGGTTGAGGTTTGTAGAGCTAGATGGTACCCAGTGGTGGACGTGACGACGAGACGGTACCCGGAGGTGGTCTTCACGACGAGACGGTACCCAGAGGTGACAAACTGACGTGGAGAGCTGATTTGGCCATCTGTTCCTACCCTTCATGTAGGGACTCCGGAGGACGATCTAGCAGCAGCTTGTCACCTTCCTACTATTTTGTCTTTTTCTTGTACTTTACTTTTTGGTTTGTATTTAAGGCCCCCTTTGTACTTTCAGCACACTTGTTATATTGCTTTACTTAGTGTTTGCTTCCGCTTGTACTGTGGTTGTGTGTGTGTTTACGTTTCATAAAGGCAATGCCTTCCCAGTTATAGGGATTTACGCCTTTGGTGCTAGTCGCCAGCCCCTGGCCTATGGAAGGGGGGCTTGGGGTAGTTACCACACGGGCCCTGGGGGAAGGGTCGTGACAAATTGGTATCAGAGGAGTTTGGTTTTATCGCAGAACTCATGACTCTGATCCTTCTTTTAAGTGAAGCAATATTGTTAAGGGTATTGAGTGTGGTTATCAGACTAGGGAGTCTAGTGTTGGTGCGGCGGCCGACATATCCATACACAAGGACCCTGACTTCTGATTTCCGACTCAATGCACTAAGATATTGATTGCGTGTTTGTTTCAAAAGTTTTCATTGTGATTACTTTGTGTCAAATCAACAGGTATACTGTTTTGACCATGGCGTACCTGTTTCTTTTCAGGATGGCCCCACAACGGCAGCTAGCTAGGGTTCCGTGCATTGTACGAGACGACAACCCACCGAGCGAGGAGGCCTCAGTACAGGGCCCTATTATAGTAGGGGCACTGGCGTTACCTCTACCCGCTGAGCCACCGATGCCACCATCCCCAGCCGCTAAGCGTGCACGTCGCCTTAGTGCACTGCACGAGTTTCAGCATCAGAGACTGCCTAGGTTCTGTAGGGAGATAGACCCTCATGTAGCCGAGGATTGGCTGGAGGCTGTTGTATGAGTTTTCATGTTAGTAGGGACACCAACTGACCTCATGATGATACTTGTAGCGAGTCTCCTGCACGCGGCAGCAGGTATATGGTGGAGCTTGATGCTCCAAGTGCACGATGAGGCATCTTTACTTTGGACGGACTTCGAGAGCCACTTCTGATCAGAGTTCGATCCAGCCACCCTTCGTGCGGTACGCATTCACGAGTTACTACAGCTGCGGTAGGGCTGCATGATTGTGGCCCAGTACTCGGTGAGGTTTTTTGATCCCTCGCGCTACTCCACAGATGTGGTACGGGACCCGTTCTTCAGGGCTTGGACCTTAAAGCAGGGACTGAGGCATGAGATTAGGGCTTCAATGATCTCCCTCAAAATCCTGACACAGGCGGGGGTGTTGGATAGAGCACTTCTAGTGGAAAGTTTTCTCACTGAGCAGTCACCAGTGGTGAGACCCTCTGCAGGATGACCCGTAGCGGAGTCCTCTGCAACTGGCAGAAAACAGATGACGTAGAGGTCTAAGCGGGCTATACCATCAGATGAGCAATCTCATGATTCATATTCGATTTTACGGGGCACATGAAGGAGAGACAGCCACACGAGGAGCAGGTAGTGCTATGCCAGCGGCGGGCAGGGTCACATGGCTCGCGACTACCCGACTCATCCTGTAGATGAGCAGCAGGTGGTAGAGGGACCTCTAAGGTAGAGGTTCGACCATGGCAGTCCGCAGGGAGTAGGCGGATGAGGTAAAGGAGCTGGCCGAGCAGCGGGGGGGGGGGGGGGGGGGTGATGCTTTGAGGCCCTACCACCACCACCACCAGGGAGACCACCCCGACCATAGGGAACGGGTGGACAGGGGAGAGCTCAGCTACCGGAAACTAAGGCTTACGACCATGGTGGTCCGGGAGAAGATGGACAGGAGCGGGACTAGCTCCAGACATGGAGACTTTTTTTCATGTTTCTTCTAGATTTTTTGATTTTTTGTGTCTTTGCACTTTGGGATGTAGTAATAAAAGACATTGTTCTTATGAAGTTTTGTTCCCTGGCCTATTTATGTAGTTGTTACAAAGGGGTTCCAGTTCAAAACTGTTGACTTGACCCTAACTTTTGAGATACCTACTAGAGAAGACCTAGTGACCACACACTGATGTCGACAGTGTGACTCAACCCTTGGAGGCGAGAGTAACGGTTGGATCTCTTGGTTGTAGCATCGAGGCCTTACGGCGTCATCCTCGGTATGGATTAGTATCATCCATGTCGAGATTGACTGTATTAGGAAAAGAATGTGGTTCTTCCAGGGGAAGAGACCAGATTTCTCTTATCGACAAAGAAGAAATCCTAGCAGATCTTGTAGGACCAAAGAAGGTTCAGGTCATCCAAGAGTGGATGAGGACAGCTCCTAGATGACAAAAGTCTTATTCCTACAGGAGGCGGAGACAACTAGAATTCATGGATGGTGACCACGTTTTCTTACGGGACTTACCTAGATGTGGATTTTAGAGATTTTGCTGGGGCGGAAAGTTATCTCCACGATTCATTGGACCCTTCTAGGTCCTCAACAGGGTAGGATATGTGGTTTACCGCTTGACCCATCTACCTCAGTTGCACCAGGTGCACGAAGACTTCCACGTATCCTAGCTGAGGAGATACTTACATGTCCCGACCCATATCATCAACCATGGGGAGCTGGACATTGACAATGGGTTGAATTTTGCGGAGTTCCCATTGGAGATCGAGGATTGACAGGAGCAGGTCCTACGTGGACGATCGATTCCTCTAGTGCGCATCAGGTGGAAGCACGAGAACCTCTAGGAGAGCACTTGGGAGCGGGAGGCTCAGATGCGTGCTCAGTACCCTCATTTGTTCCCCTAGTTTGTGTTGTATCTTTATGAGGAAATAAATCCCTGAGGTGGGAGTAATGTAAAGACCCGTAAATGTCAAGGAATATTGTTTCTTAAATTCTATGGGATTTTAGAAGTATGCAGTTTCTGACGGCACCAGATTCCGAGAGCCGGTGTGCCCAGAATCAATTTCAGAAGATTAGCTCAAGTACGTTCAGTGAACGAACGAGCTGGTTTTTCTAACTTTTGAACCGGTGCTCAGAATTGAAATCTGAGGGCAACGATTAATCCGCAGCGTCAGTATTTTCTTAGGAACACCTTTTCCGAATGTGCGTTTTCTCGGAAGGAGTTGATAAAAATGTGAAGAATAAATTTATAGATGTTTACAATTATAATTTTATTTTACCACAAGTGGTTTAAGTGTTTGGGAAAAGGAAGTTGTGAGGAAGTTGGGGTGGGTCCTACACGAGCCCCCACCTCCTTAAATTTCCTAACACCCCATTAAATCCCCCCTCTAGCTTTAATGTGTAACTCTCTACTCTCCCTCTTAAATTGCAAGTAAACTCTCACATTAAATTATTTATTTATGTTATTCAATGAATTTAATAAAGAGTTGAATATTGAAATCATGTCTTGGGATTAATAAAATAAGGGTGAACGATATTTTATTTGTGGGTTGTAGTGTGAGAAGTCTTGGGAGAAAATACACATGCCTTGGGGATCTTCATCATCTTCGTTGGAGAACGCGAGGAACGTCAAGACCTCGACGAAGAACGTCGTCACTGCAAGGAGTGATCGTCATACCTTTCTTCACTTCTCCGAAGCCGGTGTGAGACGCCGTTCCACCTAGGACGATCTCCATCAACGTGTATGGAGCCTCACCCTGCGACGTCGTTTTCCACAATGCTCACCAATTGCCAACTCGTTATCGAGGTAGGGTTTTTTTATGTTCGTGGATTAGTTTTGGAGTTCATTGTTAATTCTTCTTAGCCGCCTACTATCAAATTAATGGGAGGTGGAAAGACCGCATGGACACAGATGATCCTCCTCCCCCCTTGTTGATGTTCACCGTTGTGGTATGGAACGAAGGCGGTGCGGTGCAACGACATCGCGCGGGAACGAGGACGCGGTGAAGGAGCGCGGCGCCGTCGCGCAGTGCCGTTGAGGCCGAAAGAATCCGCGACTGGAGTCGGGTCACAGTGGAGGGGCGCGGCGCCATCGCGCGGCGCCGGTCAGACCAAGGTCGTGGCCTTTGGTCGCGACGGAGCAGGGGAGGGCGGCCGGAACCGCCGGCTGCCGGCGCTCAGGAGGCGGGACCAACCGGTCCCACGTGGCGCAAACGGCCGGCCGTTACGGCCCACCGGATCTGTGAAAACTAGGGGATTGAACCCCCGGTCAGCACACACGGCGGACCCTCGGGTCATCCGTATCGATTCAAGGGGGCAGCGCCCCCCCCCCCCTTCGCGCCGCTCGGTCACGGACCGAGCGCCCAGCCGAGCCGGGCCGCTCAAGCTGGGTTGGGGCACCCAGCCGCTGGGCCGGGTCGCCCTCTAGGCCAGGCCACTCCCATGTGGGCTGGACCCGGACCCGGGTTGGGTCTTCCCAGTTCGGGCTGACCCAGGAGGTCTCGGGCTGGGTCGGTCCGGGCCCAAAACCCCCTAAAATCAGACAGCTTCGTTCAAAGGCCCATAACAAGGGCTATGGGCCTCCTATGGGTGCACCGTCAGTTGTGATGCAATACTTGGATCGGGATGGTCGTTTCAGTATATTACACTAAATGGTTTTGGAGATCTTTGGGTACGACCGGGTTGGTACGATCAAAAAACCAACTGGGCCATCGGAGCAGAAACACTTATAACTTGAGCTCCGGATGTCCGATTGAGGTGACGTCGACTTTGTTGGATTCCTCTTAGTGAGACAGTTCTTTTGGCTTAATATACTCATGGTTTGGACGCAGTTGATGTACAGTCGGGTTGGTGTTGACATAAAAACTAACCGCGACCCTACGATGAAAAATCCAATAACTCTCAGACCGGGCGTCTGATTGACGTGTCGTCAGTCGCGTTGAATTTCTATTGATGAGACGGAACATTGTGATAAATAAACTCTGGAATTCGTGTCAGTTGATGTATCAACCCCCTTGGCTCGTGGAGCGGACCCTCCCAGAATCGAGCATGCTGTGTGTGGGAAACGTAGAGCTGACTGCGACTGCGACAACGAGAACGACTGTACTATGATCCTCCGTGGGTTGACGAGAACGACTGTACTAGGATCATTAGTGGGTTCAACGAGAACGACTACCGTACTGGGATCCTCTTTTGGTTTGACGAGGATGAATATTGTACTGGGATCCTCTGTGGGTTTGACGAGGATGACTACCTTACTGGAATCCTCTGTGGGTTTGACGAGGATGACAACCTAACTGGGATCCTCCATTGGTTCGACGAGGACGACTATTGTACTTGTATCCTCCGTGGGTTCGACTACCATGTTGGGATCCCATGTGGGTTCAACGACGATAAATACTATACTTGGATCCTCCGTTGTTTCCCCAGTGATGACTACTAAACTTGGATCCTATGTGGGTTTGGCAGAGGAGATGATTCAGAGGCTACATCTAATCATCTCCACCCCTCTTTTCAAATGGATACCTGTCTGAGCTAGGTCATGGCTTTCCATCTTTATCTTAGATGTGATTGAATTGATATCTTGTGTGGATTGGATTATTATTTCCTGTGTGTTTTGGGTCGTACTTTCCTGTGTGGATTAAGTTTAAATTTCTTGAGTGGAATGGATTGTACTAGAGCCCGTGAGTTGGATCCTAAATGGAAATGATGACTTAGGTATATGTATGGGAATATATCTAAGTAGTTTTGGATGATACTTCATGATTGTATTTTTCTTTTTGGTTTACCCTTTCTGGAACTAGGGAGACCTTCAGGGGTCTCGGGGTCCCTACTGAGTATCGTATACTCACCCATGCACGGGCTTCACCCGCACTATGTTGTGTTGGTTGCAGACAATAGATATCACTGATCGTGGTTGAGGCTTATAGAGCTAGATTGTACCCAGAGGGTGACGTGATGACAAGACGGTACCCGGATGTGGACTTCACGACGAGACGGTCTCCGGAGGTGACAGACAAACGTGGAGAGCTGAGGTAGACATCTGTACCTACCCTTCAGGTAGGGACTCCGGAGGATGATCCAGGAGAAGCTTGTCACCTTCCTACTGTTTTGTCTTTTTCTTGTACTTTACGTTTGGGCTTGCATTTCTGGGCCCCTTTGTACTTTCAGCACACTTTTTATATTTCTTTACTTATTGTTTGTTTCCGCTTGTACTCTGGTTGTGTGTGTGTTTACGTTTCATAAAGGCAATTCCTTCCCAGTTATAGGGATTTACACCTTTGGTGCTAGTCGCCAGCCCCTGGCCTATGGAAGGCGGGCTTGGGGTAGTTGTGACACGGGCACTGGGGGATGGGTTGTGACGTAATACATCCCCAATAATCACAGCAAATTCATCACACATGATTCTAAATGTATATTTACAAATATTTTAAGTGACAATGATCGAGGCATCTGCTTCACTATTGGATTCATATCCCCTTACCTCCATCCTCATTCCTCTACAACATATTTCCCTATATACTCCATTTTCTCTTAGAACCCTTCGTACTCACTCTCCCCCCACTTCTTCCCCTTCCTCCTAGGTTATTAATGTTAATTGTTTTAACGAACGTGCTCCTCGCTCCACATCAAATTCTTTTCTCATACCATTATCGTGTTCAACTTTCTTTTTCTTACTTGTTTTTTCACCGGTGGGATAGTGTACTCCACTTCCCACACCACTTTCAACATTACCTATTGAAAGATACATCAATTTTGGGTCATTGTGTAGGTTATTTAGACAAGATGGGTCAATGATGGTGCTGGAATTTAAGGTATTTCTTTCCCATTTCCCTTTTTGAACAACCCATCAGGATTGAATCCCTATTTATTGGGGGGTGGATGAGGAATTAATATGTTCGTGGGATGGTTTTGTAGGAGTATGGTATTTGGCTTAGTGTTTTTTCATAGTCAGTATTGAATTCTTCTTCGTCTATTTGGATTATTTTCTTCTTCAGCCACTTTGGTGCTTCTTTCTTGTGAAGTCAAAAAAATTTATTTTGTGTTCTTTTTCATTTTATTGGTTTGGTACTAGTATCCTTTCTATGGTAAATTGTTCGGTTTTACTGTGGTATGTTTTTCTGTTAAGGTTTTCAATGAAGATGACACCAAATCTTCTATTATGCTTTCAAAAAAAAAATTAAGAGAGGCCTTGGGTCAGATGCCTCAACCATCAAAGAATTATCTAGTTTTTTTTAGTTTTACTCAATATTATTTTCTCTTATGTTGTTGATTCTAAACAAAGGTTCCTGTTATCTTTTTTGTTCTCTTCATAATTGAAATGACTATAATGAGTTGGATAGTGTCTTTTGTTATTGTTGTTTGTAGATGCAAAGGGATGATAGGATGTCTGGCCTCACCATAAAAGGAGAATTCAATGGTGTAATAGAATTTCAGGGGGTGTATCTTGATGTATATTTCTTATTGATATTTCATATCCTAAGATGATTCAATTGCGATAAGCCTGATGGATGATTTTTTGAATTTCAAATTTGTGATAGATATTATTATTTTTTGTTTTGGTGTTCAAATTTGGTATATGTTGGTGTTTTCTTTTGAATAAGATGAATGTTAGGATACAAATTAACCATTATATGGATTTTAAAAAAATAATGGATTTGTAGGGACAAAAGTTCTTGTTGATTTTTTTTGAATTTTTTTTTCTGATTCTCTATTAGAAAGTAGGAATCATTAGAACAATTCTAAAACCCATGAAATATTTATGAGGATGAATTTTTTTATACAAATTAATATTATCATTATTAACTTATACGTTATGACCAATATTATAAAGAATGTTATCATTTTCAAGTATTGACTTTTGTTTTAAAGGTTGTTTTAAAAGAAAAGAAATAAAATCTCGTTATAAAAGTGGATAATCAAACATACCATCATATTGAAGAGATCAAAATCATAATTATTAAAACATTAAACTTGATTTGAGAAAATATATTTACCTAGAAGAAAGAGATGATCTAATAATATCCATGGTATATCTGATGAGGAAAATGATGATTGATAGAATGTTAAATATCATGAAAGAAATAGTTCATACATAAAGCAGTTGATTTGTTTTCGAACAATGTTACTCATTAATGAACTATTCATGCTACATTATATATTCATTGTGATCATGGATCATGTGGTCATAGATTATGTATTTACTAAATCTTTGATTACTATTATAATATGTAGATGTACATTTTTGAAGAAGATGTTTGAAGGTTTAATGGTTTATCAATTTGAGTTTTTTGATAGAGCAAGATTAACATGAAGCAGTATGGTTGATGTTTCTAAAGCTGGGATTTAATGTTAAGCAATTTAACAGTGTTTACTAAATTTTTGGGCCTCGAAATCAAGAGTTACTTATGGAATAGAATATTTTCTACAATGGATTTTACAATATGAATTTTGGTGACAAAAAAGAATATATCATAGGCCTGAAAAGAGGTATGTGGATTGAAAAATTAAAACAAAACATGAAATATTTCGGCATAGCAGTGCCATGTGGACCATGAACTATGCTACTCATACTATATAGGAAAAAATAATTTTTCAAGTGGCTCAAAATTCCAAGGAGGCGTGTAATTCATAGGATATGTGTCATTTTCTAAATGTGGTGGTTATTATGGATTCATCAAAGGTTTTTTGTTTATGGAATTATGTTCATGTAGTATAGGATTTAGACATTATGCGAACCACATATGGCAATTCACGTTGAAGTCAATACTACATCGATGTTTGATGTAATTAATTTTAGTAAGTTTAAAGGATTTATTTTCGTTTATAAATTCCCCTAATAATATCATTAGTTGAGAGAAATTTGTCAAAGGTGATCATCACCAGTGGAATAATTTGTGTAAGTCAAAAAAAAGTTTTTGAGGGAGAATTTTGTGAAGGTAATTAGTTCATGGAGGAAATATTTCAAGGGGGAAGATTTTAATCGATGGAGTTTCTAAGAATGTGTATCCAGAAATGTAATACTTATTTCATTGTGGACACTATTTGATAGGTGTCAACCAACCCTAAAGGTAGGGTCAGTCTACTAAAAATGTGGAGATGTGAAGCGTCAGTGGTTTATAGAGGCTTCAGAAATCCCTGAACTAATGGTATTCTATGAAGGGAAGGTTTTTTGTGAAGCTATTACACCATTATATAAAAGGATGCTCTTATAAGAAATATGATAACTGGTGGTAGGTACAAGGACGTTTCTTAAGGGACTAAAACATTTTGAGAAAGAAGTTTCCACAAACTAACAATATTCATAAGATTAGATATTCTTGTTTTGAGTAGTAATACATGGAAATATGATAAGGAATGATTGAATTTGTATTCATGTGATGTTTATAATGTTATTACACGATATTGTGTATGAAAGTGATTAATATTTTTTAAAGGTCTCATTTTTGAAATTTTATCAAGAAGCATCATCATAAGTTTGTTACAATAATTATTTTACATCCTTATGTTCTACATAATAAACATTCACTATGGTATTGATCAATGTTCTACAAAATTGTAAGTTAATATCCTAACCATTTTATTCCAAAAAAATGGATTGTTTTCTATATTATTGTGCGGTACTGTGTTGTTTCATTACCAAACCAAGGACATAGATACTTCTCATCAATAGTGTACTTTTCAAATATGTTTGTTCCCATGGATGTGGGTTTGATTTATTTTTAGTAGTAAAATAAATATTTAATTGGAGGAGAAAATAGTTTTATATGTAAGGATACATAAAAAACAATACCACAGATTCACCATTCCCCCTTCCCCCTAATAGTAATACTTGAATCATGGATTGGTAATCACAAGTATTATCAGAGTGACGATTCCATTCATTTATTATTTGTTGATTTTTTTAAGACATAATGTGTTGGAGAATCCAAATTGTGTGAACTGTAAGGGAAATCTAATCTTTTATGGAAAAAATATGATATTTTTAAATATAGAATGATGTAATATCTTATGAATGTTAGGTATGGTGTTCTTGAAAAACAAAATATTGATTTACTCTTATTGGTGATAAGGTTACTGATACACCTGTCAATATGATAAATCATTTAGATAATGAATAAGATTAAAATTCATAAATCTAATCATCTTACAAAGGTATATTTTTAAGAGTGAAATGTGTTTCCATAGCTAAAGGTATCTGGGATAAGGGTAAAAGAATCTATTAATTAAATAAAATTCTAAAAAGTAAAAACCATAAATCTAGAGGCTAAAGTACAAATAATTCAAAATGGGTGATTATGAACTTATTGGGGACTTAATTGGTAGGGAAATGGAATTTCTATCACAATATCATGCCTTGTTGAAATTACTGAGGATTATAATATAGTTTAAATGATCATAAGAATTATTATAAAAAACATTAATGCTAATGTTTCATCATTGGAATATTGAGACCATGAAACATTTTCTATGGATGATTTCAACAACACACTCTTCAAATATGGAACGGGAAGGGAGAATAAAATAAAGAATCAATTTTTAATATTGAATTGTATTTAAAATATTCCAATAATGAAAGGTATAGTAATTTCCTTGAGCAAAAGTATGTTGTAGAATCTGACATCGAAAATGAGGTATGAGAAAATCATGATGATATTTTTTCCGTGTTTTTATAAATTGTTAGAATAGATACATGTAAATATAAATGGAAACATACATTGAAGTGCTTTTAAAGGGGAGCGGTTGGTATCTTTTTGGAAAATTTTCTTCAAAGAATGAATGAATTGAATATTAATAAACAATAAATAAGACAATGAATGTCATGGGGGAAAATGTTTGATAAGAGTAAATCTTCTTCCAGAGGGAGGGATCAAAAAACATGAAATCTGAAATAATAGTTTTCTTATCTAAGGGTGATGATAATTAATAAAGTGAAGCTAATTTCAAAAAATATTTTGAAACAGATAGAGTAAATAATTTTATTTGTAAGAGTAAATAATTATGTGTTTGGAAGAAGTTTTTCTAAAGAAGAATAATAATTGAAATATTATATGAGAATGATGGGAAAGAAAGGAAATGAAATTATAAAAATGAAGAATGAAAAATATTTAATGAATAATCATTATGTTTTTCCTGATGAGTAACTAAATATGAAAAAATAGAATGATGATTTGAAAAAATCTATTGAGGCACAAAATAATCAAATTGAAAAACTAAAAGTATATCACATGGAAAAAGTATAAGTGTTAGTATATGTCCAATTAAAACATTTTAATGTTGTACAGAGGGTTACATGTTTCAAAAACTCTATCTTAGAAGTTTTTGAAAGTACAAGTAAGGATAAAATCAATATGTATAAACACAATTTATGTTCAATTTTTAGTAATAATTTTATAATTTTTCATAAGAATAAGTAATATATAAATGTTGTACACATGATATTATTTATAGAGTGGAGAATTCATAAGTATTATAGAACCAAAATTCATGAATTTATAAAGATTCATAGTTCAAAAAAATTCCAATTACTTTTTCTTTTAAAAAGGTTAAAAATAAAACCAAGGTAAATATGAATATTTTTTTACAGAAAAGAGTGGTTTGTGGTCAACAAAGTACTATTAAGAAGGATCCTGATAAAAATAATCACCACAATAGTAAATCTAAACGGTTCTCATTAAAGTACTCCTTCTAAGGATACTATTGGATTTGTGGTGGATTCGATCATATGGAAAACATGTGTTGTTTTAACAAAAAAAAGTACAATTATTAATCATGTTTTTGTAGGAATGGTTTGAGGGGGATTCAATCCTCACAATATAATATGTCTGAGAAGAATGTACAAAAGAAACCATAGAAGGTTGGAGTACAAGATGTGAAAAGATTTAATCTTGAATGAAATAATATGTGAATTATGTAAACAAACTAGAAATCATTCTAAGGGTTTTATTTTTCTATTACCCAGCACAAAAAAAAGATTTTAACACTTCTGAAAAGTAGAAGGTGATTAAAGAATAAGAATAAGAAATGGAATTTTTTTAAAGTGCATCGAAATATATAATAGGATAACGGTCCTATATTATTCATAACAATGTTATTGTCATATTAAATGAGACATAAATTTGTTGAATAATGTGAAAAAAATTTACTTAGGAATGGTAGAATTTGGAAAGGAGTGTTCTCTGATGATCAAAGGTGTTAGATTAATAATCATTAGGAATGAAAAAAATTTAAATGCATGAAAGTTAAATATGTTTATGAGATAAATCACAACATTTTGGGTATTTCACCACATTGTGATGAGCGTAACAAAGTTATCTTATGAAAATATTTGTTTTTTTAAATGTGAGTAAGATAGAAATATAGTTAACAGATACCAATATTCAAGAAAAAAACTAATTCCTTGTCAGTGAAATAAAAAACTATTATTACATGGAATGGGGGGTGAAAAGTAGTTATGGAATAAAAGGATTTGAAGCATATTTCAAAGGAACATGAGAATATTATCAAATAAAGATAGTGTCCAAGTTATTTCTAAAATTTCAGAAAGAAGATATTGATGTCGCATTATTCATTAGAATAGAAAATTTTAAAAACATAGTGCATATGATCATTGGGATTTGTTTAAAATAACCACAAGAACCTACTCAATTTTATATTTATAGTCCAATGATAAATAAATAAATGAATAGAGAGAATTACTTTATCCCATTTATTGATGATTTTACTCAAATTAATTATGTTAGTTATATGAAACATAAGTCTGGTGCTCAACAAATGATTAAATGTTTTTGTTTGAATGTTGAGAAGAAATGTGATTATTTAGTGATGAAGTTGAGATCTGGTAAGGGTGGTTTATATGAGAATGAATAATTTTAAAATTATATTGAGAAGCATGGAATTTGTAATTATTTTTGTTTGTTATACATTCCTCCACAAAAACTGGGTTACTGAATTAAATAATATATGTTTAGGGGAATTTGGTATAACTATGCTACATGAACAAGGTGTTTCTCAATACCATTGGAGGAAATCCATGAGTACTATTGTGTATTTCCATAACAAATGTTGCTTCAAGAAATGTTCATACACGACTCCATAAGAAATGTTTTATGACACAACTCCATGTTTTAAACCCTTCATATTTTTTGAGAGTCCACACATTATAAATAGGAAATGTGGAAATCATTGAAATATTAAGAAAATATTTGAATATGGAATTTTTCATTGTTATGGACCAGAAGGAAGAGGATATGACTGTTTGAACAAAGAAAGTGGAATAACTGTTTATTCTTATGATTTGAATGTTGTTGAAAATGTTTTGGAAGAAATATAGGAATATGATGATAATTAATTCGAGTAGGATAAGGATGATATTTTATAGCAATTCTGATACGGGTACTTATATTAGTAATAATACTCAAGATGAAGGATCAAACTAAGATACATCGATTTATTAGTATGAATATCAAAGACCCCATTCCCGATTAAGAATTCATGTGGATGTTTCAAACATTTTTGGTGATAAAAATCAGAAGGTTCAATCAAGAATAACATAAAAAATAGTTTCACATCGTTCTTCATATTCAAAAGTCAAACATAATGAGGTGGATGAATCTTCTGAGTATCTGGAATGAGTTTAGGAAATGAATGAAGAATGTGATTAGATAGAAAATAATGATAATTGGGACCTCATACCCAATCTGGATAACAAAAATGTTGTTTGTAAAAAATGGGGTTTCCAGAACAAACTCAATGAAAAATAAAAGTTATGAGGAACATGAAAATATATGTATAAAAAGGTTACTCTAAAATTTAATATGTTTATTTGGATAAAACTACCTCTTTAAATCGAAGGTTAGAAATAATCTGAATACTTAATAATATCACTACAAAATGATGTAATTTTTTTTCAAAAGGATGTGAAATTAGCATTTTCAAATAGTGATCTTAATGAAAAAATTTACATTGAACAAACATGTGGATTTTTTCTTAAGAAAGATGAAATTTATCTGCGTAATATAATTAAAGCCTTTTACATTGTAAAACATTCTCTAAGAGGATGGTATTCTAAATTGAATCCTTACTTGTGGATGCTGAATTTTATGAAACATAGCTTTGATAAAAATAAATAATCACGTAATGTCAGGAGTTTTCCAACATCACAATTGTTTATGAAGATAACATTGTCTCGACTATAAATTATGAAAGGACTTTTGAATTATTTACTGAAATGATGAAGAATATTTTAGAGATGTCTATGTATGTGAAAATTAGATATTTTCATGGGTTATAAATCTTATAAAAGAAGAAACAAGTTTTAATTTCATAAGAAAATTATGATAAAGAACTTATTTATATGTTTGGAAGAGATCATTGGAAACTAGTTTCCACATCGATTTTAGTGGGGACCATGTTTTCTAAAGATAAAGAATGAAAAAAAATTATAATAGAGTTTTAGAGGCTAATTAGAAGTTTGTTATATTTTATTTCTTTAGGACAAGACATTTTTTATCCAGTTACGTTATGTGAATGATTTTAGAGTGATCTAAATGAATAAAATTTATTTTATTTATAAATAATTATATGATATATCAAAATAAAACCAAATCATGGAATCATGTATGATATCATATAAATTTTGGACTTCATTGGGTATTCAAATACTAATTTGGTAAGAAATAATGATGATATAAGATCCACATATGTTGAATTTTTTTTAAGAAAAGTATTGTTAGTTTTCATAGAAATAATCTAAATTTTTTAACTCTTATCACAGATGAAGAGGAGTATATTGATGCTAATCTAGCTGCTACCCAATATATGGGAAAGGATACACAATTTGATGATTTACATATTGTAGTAATGTTAACCTTACTCTTGGGATGTGATAATCAAAATGCAACGAACATTTCAAGGATTCTCTTACTACATTCTCATTTAATACATATTAACATTACGTAAAACATAATCAAAGAAAACATGGAGAAAAATGAATTGATGTTGGAGTATGTTATAACATCAGAAAACATATGTGGACATTTTTATAAAACCATTACTGATGGAACCTTTTTATAAATATATATTGAACATGGGTTTCCATAAACATTCACGTCAAGGTTGAGGTATGATTATTTTCTCCCTCTCTCATATTACCTTTGGATTTTATTTTCAAGGGGGGTTATTATTTCATAAATTTATCCTTATAGATGAATGAAAAAAGGTGGAGTTGTGGGAATGATCTGAATCCAACTTGTAACCATGTGAACTCTTCTAACTATTTGTTAGAGTGGTTATAAGAAAACTTATTTTATTATTATAGGGAATTTTATGAAGTATATGATGATGACAATAAAATCTATGGAATAATGCTTAGGGAGAAAGCTGAGGAATAAAGAAGAGGAAGCTTTTCATGAGTAACTTCTTTTGGATAACATGTATTTTTCTATTATTAATTAATTTCTTCTTTAAAAAATATTTTAAAGAATGAATAAAATAGTTGATGAAGCTATCCATTTATTGAGGTTACTAAGATATGTGATCTATGAATCAAGGATGAAAACAAAGTCTAAAGGGGGAAATTGATTGGACCAACTTGATAATAATGATTATCATATTCGGGTACTATATGTTATTGTTAAGGAAATTTTTATAGAAAATCAAATCACCTGAATTTGTAAATGAGGATTATTATTCTAAAAAAAATTTAAAAAATAAAACTCATAATTCCTATGAATGTCCATTGGATTGGAAAATGATGTTGTTGTTGGAAGGGAGGGAAGTCATAATAATTTCCATGATAAAACTGAAAATTCCATAGTTGATCAATCAAAGGTTAAATAACATGATAGATAATTTTCATGATAAAATCATTTGAGAAGGGTTTTAACGATATGATTCTTTGAATAAATATTTATTCTAATATTTTTTCTCACATTGAGCTAGAATCATGTGGGCTTTGATTATGTGTCGAGTAAATATTTGATCACTATCTGAATAAAAAGATTTCAATTTCTGTAAAAGATGGATAAAGAAAGAAATATTTATCAACTTCTGTATGTTGAAAAATATAGATTACTGTCAAAGAGTATGGTTGGTGTTTGGAATGTAAAATTTTTGGGTGGCATAGTTTCCCAGTGCATGCAAAATTTATGGTCCCCAAAACCACGAGATTGTTTTATGGAAAAGTATTTTATTATGAAAATGAGTTCGCAAAACTCTGTTTATGGGAAATGAAATATAGTTCAAAAACAAAAAAGGTGGTACACATAATGGATATGGAACCTCAACAAAAGAATAATACCATATATCAGCGATACACGTATAGTGTAGAGTGATACACGGACCACATAGGGAAAAAAAGTTTTTCCGGTACTTGTAATTTATGGGAGGTTTATTGTTCATGGGGGACATGTCATTTTCATAATGAGGCAGTAATTATGTGTTCTACAAAGTGTTATGTTTATATTATAAAATGTGCACTACAAATTATTAAGGCACTATACAGACTGAATATCATAGTTCGTGGTGATGGTTATACCATATCAATGATTTATGTGATTCAAAAAATTGGAGTTTTGGATCTATTCACCTATAGAAAAACCCATAATCAGATGATTAGATGAGTGAAATTCATTTAAGAAGACCATCTACGTTGGAAGAGCATGGGTACATCTGATAGAGTTTGTGAGGGAGAATTCCACAAAGGTATGTATTTTAAAGGAAAATGATTATAAAGAGGAGGAAGTTGTCCATGCGTGGAATTTATGGAACATTGTAGTTTGTATTGGAAAATGGAACTTGTTACAGAGGCTATCCGCAAGGCATCATCCATCCACAATGAAATGGGTGGTCTGCAATGTAATAGGGATTATGAAGCATCAACAGTAGTGAAGGGCATCAACCATCTATGAAAGCCGAGTCAATCCTTGAAGGGAAGTTTTTTCATGAAGAACTTATCTACGGGATGTAAGAACATCATAAATGATATATAAATTTTTTCAGTTGATATGATGAAATTTATGAAGGAAATAAAATATTTATCAAAAAAAATTCAAAATACTAACAGTATGTAGAAAAAATGGAATTTTATTTTGAGCAATCGAACATGGAAACTAGACTAGGAAAAATAGACTAAGTATTCTTATGATGTCTAGAAATTCATAGAAGTGTCGGGGTTTGAAATTCATGAATTTTTTTGAAGGATAAAATTTTTTTAATGTTGATCAATAATTATAGTAACATATTAGTTACAAAAATTATTTTACATAATTTTTTGTTACCTGAAGCATAGACACTATTGTATTGAACATGGTTCTACACAAGTGTAGGTGAATATCCAATTCATTGTATTCCACCAGTAGGATTTTTTTCTTGTGTGTTTTCTGGTATAGGATTATTTCCAAACGAAACCAAGAATGTAGATATTCTTGTTGAGTAGTGAATATTGTACATACTTGTGTCCCAATGTAATGGTGTTTGAGTTATTTCTTGTATGGAATGAGATCTTTAATAAGAGGTTAATGTTGTTTCATAACTAATAAAACAAAAAGGAAAAACATACCAATGATTCACCTCATCCCCCTATCAGTAATACTTGAATCCTAGCTTGGTAATCTTAGTATACAACTCTCTTAATAACATTATGTTCAATAAATATACACATGTTAACCATTATTAGAATGTTTTAAATATTACTAAAATGATTTATTTCTTGGAACCCCGAAAATATAATTATAGATTTTAAAGATATCATTCAACAAACATCTAATTATAGAAAAATATTCCATGATATCCTTAATGAACCACTTAATTAGGTTATAAAATCTATCCATAATACATCATTAAAAAGTTGTGTGCACAACACACAAGGAAAAGGGGATTTTTTGGAATAATAACATTCCAAATATTCATGTGAATATAATCATTTTCAGTCTTTTATGAAAACATTATTCATTTTGTAACAATGATAACCATCTAGATATGAGGAAAACCAATTCACAACTATCCTCTTATGAATTTTTTCAAATAATGGCATTCAAAAATGATATCAAATAGTTTTTTAAAAAAGGTTTCTATAACTAATACATATTACCCATTTATCTAATTTTCTTACATTAATTTCATCATTTTTCACACTTTTAAAAATATATAAATATAACTTTTTAGTGACTACAAGGACAATAATGTCCCAAAAACTATTCAAAATATTGTTAATAACAGTAACACCAAGCAATAAAATTGAATCATCAATCATAAATTTATTCATGTTTAGATTCAATCTTATTTGATCCTCACCTATTAGTTATTTGTTTGGTTTCATATGGATTTGATTAATGATGATTGATGGCATAATATCTTTTATATCAGCTATGGATTAACTAATAACTTTCATCAAACATTTCAAAACAGAAAAAAATTATCATGGATTTTCATTGAATCTAATGGAGATTAGAATAGATTGTGTTGAATTTTCAACCATAAATGTGAATTTTAGATATTAAATAAATAGTCATAAATTTTCCATTTTGTTCCACAGTAGGAACACTCATGGGCCTTAGATTTCCATGTCCCTTTATTTGTTTCTTAATCTATGATTGAATATTTGAATGACTTCCAATTTTAGATACATTTTTAGTGTTCTACCACTACTATCCAAGGTTGAAAGATCACTATGGTGGGGTTATAGAATATATTTAAAAAAAATCCATTGAATAATCAGAAGATGGATCCAAATCCCCCTTTTAATTTTATAACGAGTTCTTGAATTTTCTAAGTATGAAAATTAACATCATGTTTTTCAAAAAACGTATTTTGGATATGATATAGAAAAGTTGTCCTCTACACCACCCATCATAACATGAACGTAGATGCTATCAAATTTTAAGAAAAATCATGATTCACATAATAAATAATTTCATCTTGGAAGAGAATATAATTTTCAACTTCCAATGGGGTTTCCTCAATAAAGGGATTTTTATCAATCTCTTTAAAATGATTTAGCTTCTCACAATACCACTCTTGAATATTTTTCTCTTGATAAAAATGATTATAATATTAAATTAAATTGATTTTAAAATTTTAGTATCCAAAATTAAATATAAAATTTCCAATCTAAACATATATAACAACACCCCTATGGATAGAAAATGTCTACCCAACATGATAGGGACTTCAATGTAACATTCCATTTTAAAAATGAGAAACTCAGTATGTAAAAAAACTCCCCAGTACAAATTATTATTTCATTAAATCTTCCTATGGTATGGATAATATATTTATCAACTAAATGTAGAAAAAATATAACATGTTTCAATTTAGATAATATAAACTATTAAAAAAGTAAAATCATTAAAAACTATACAAGCAAAAATATCTCAAATATATTTTAGTTGACCACTATTTTCTATGGTATAATGAACTCCCCAAATCATTATTCTTTTAAGGGATTTTATAAGGAAATAATTATACTCTTATAAGTTTCTGTATTTAAAAATTCTCTAAGGTTTTTTTGAAACAATCTTTTTGACATATTTTTAATATTATGGAATTGGATTTTAATATTGGATGAAAGGAATATTAATATGGAGTTTGTTAATAATCCTAAGGAATAAAAGTGGTTATGTTTATCTATTTTGGTTTTTAAAATTTTCTAGGAATTTTATTATTTTTGAATAATTCATTAATGTATAATTAATTTTCAATATTTATTCTTCAAGTATCCCACCCCAATGTTATTCTTATTTTTCAAGAATTTTTTAGATCATTTTCCCATTTGGAAAAAAATATTATTTTTCATTTTAAATGTTGTTTTACTATATTTAATATTGGATGGAATAATTCTTTTGGGATTCTATAATAACCCATATTTTCCATTGGAGATTCCCTTGGTCTATTTCCAACAATTTAATATTTTCAGCTATGAAATTTTGTGATTGAAATTACATTCTATATAAGGTTTATTTTATTGGTATATATAAGATTAAATTTATCACATTAGTTTAGGTATCTAGATAATTGAACCATTCAAAATCCCATGTTATTAATTATTTATTTTGTTTCTATGTTAATATAGTCATAATGAGACTTTTTACAGTAAAAATTCTCCAAATGTTTTTGAATCATACCTTTAAGATCCTCATTATCATTAATGACTCAAACATAGTTTATTTTTGAAATGTTTTCCTTGGTTTATTTTTCTTCCATGATGATTGAGTTTTATAAAATCTATATGTTCCTTCACATATATATAGAGAGGTGGTCCTTATATCAAATATTTTAATTGTTTGAAAATGGAATATTTGTTTTTGAATAACTAGGAATATAAAGAGAATAACTATCATAATAATGTGTTTTAATATGTAAGTAATATTATAAAATGAGTCCTCAGTGTCCCTAAACACAATAATTAGAGAAAACTACTGTAATAGTTTGGTACCATTTTTAAAAACCCACTTGATTGATGAATTGTTTAGAATTTTCATTCATTAACGGTTTATGTTTTTAATCAATTTTAGCTGGTAGATAATTATTTTTGACAACCAGATAGTGTTATTTCCTTCACTATTGATCGAATTCATCATAATATCATTGTATTGTGAAATAAAATCTAAATTTTAGAATTTTTTCTTATTATTTTCAATAGTTATTTCATTAAAAGAACCTCCATATGATTGGTCAACTATGTTTTGACACGAAGGTGAAAGAGCATCATAAATGAAGTCCACACAGAAAAGGAAACAAACATAATGATATGGTTATTTCATGAGAAAATATTTAAATATATACCATTCCTCATGTAATGTCTCACCTCCCTCATACAAAATTATTGATTTTATTTCTAATCTCATTTTTTTAACTTCCATGGATAACACTTCATCACCAATAATCTATAACATGATCACGTGTTTTAAATAAATTTTCATCTAAACCTATGAACCAATTATTTTTATTTAAATTATGAAAAATGGGAAACAACCTCATAAAAATATCATACATAGTGAATCCATGAAGAGAAATTTGTATCACTATATTGTAGGAGTATATAGTAAATGTGAGATAGTCTTTATCGACAATTCCATGAAATGTTTGATATAGTTAAATGTAGGACTCTTTAAACATATTTTTATGGATATATTGTTAAATATAATTGAAATATTATTGACTTAAATTGGAGATATTTTATAATCCATCAACCAAGCCCTTTTATTTCCCATTGAATGACATTATGTTGAAATTTTGTTATCATTATTTAATGAAACACTCTTTCCTAGATTTTCTATTTGAATTTTATTTTTCAATTAGAAGGTACAAAAATGTTTATTTATTTCTAGAATTAATGGTTATATCCAATTATAATATAATAATTTGGATAATAAATAACAATGTAAACATGGAAATTCAATTAATGATATTAAAAAACAGAACACAGTTATAAAACAATGTATGCACATTTGTTTCGAAAATATATTTTCAATATTAGTTTTTAAATTTTTAAATTTTTTAATTTTTTTAATCAAATACAATCCTTGTCATACAATAACATTACCGTGAAATATGACCAAAATCATGATATATAATCATTCAATTTATTAATATAAAATTATTGACTACCCCTATAAACTTCTAATATACCAATGGGTAGGGCATTGAGACCACAAGAAAGGATAAATGACTTTCCAAACTAATGATTTGAGAATCATGAAATAAGAAATATGGTTCAATGACTCCATAAATATATATTTTAATTTTGGGAACACAAAAAAATAAAGGAATTATTTACTTTAAACTAGATTAATAAATAAAATGATTTAACATATACATTGATAAAGAAAAACTATAACGATAATGTGAAATGAAAATTTCAATTGCATGTTTTTAGGTAAAATAAATCATTTATTGAATGAAAATTTCATTTGAATCATCCAAATTAAATAGTTTAATCTCATTCACTAATAGATTAACATATTGGGCATTTATTCTTGAATATATCCACTTTCTGGTTTCATCCTTCCAAAATAAAATTGAATAAAATTCCATCTGAAAATATTTTAGAAAAATATTATGATGTTTCAAACAGAAATCACTAATGGCACAATATAATTTTTATTAAGAATTATTTTTTTATATTAAACAATTAATTAAAACATTTTTATTACCTAATAAATTAATTAACTACATTTAATTCAATAACTTCAACATAGTAAACATGGGACAATCAAAAGTAGATAGAAAATATGATTGAAATAAATAATATTCTTTTGGTTAAATCATTTAGATATTGTTCCCTAAACATAATTTTTCATTATTGATTTGTATCCATAATATATCGCTTTTCCTACCACATATCATTTATAATGACCCAAACATTCATTAATGAAAATCCCTCTTAATTTAATTAAATGTCTTTTTTTGTAAAATGTTTATATAAAATGTCAACTTCTTTGGTTTTATAATAAGAATTGTGATCGTTTCTAATATAGACGTTGAATAGTGATCACATGATTAGTATAAATATAGGGCTTTAACAAATCTAATTTACTCAAACAAAGGATGCAATGACCTCATCCAGTAAACGTGCCCCATACAAAGCACATTTTTAAAATCTCATAATGGAGGTGTAATCACTGGGGTTCACTTTTGACCAAGCCCAATCCAATCATTAATATGTTATGCTTGATTGGGACCGCCTATGAGAGAAATGGAAGTTGATAGAGATTACCACCCAGGATATGTTATCCAAGCCACCCCAAGAGTCTATCACCATCACACACCTTACTCTTCAGTCTTTTGTGGGTGTTATAAGGGGTTATGTAACAAGACCTTAGCACTATGGTTATGTACATTATTTTTTTATATAATAATGAATACACATTCATTTTATTATTGTTACATTGTAAATTGTTTTTAAATCTCAAATAGTATTTTTTTTAAATCTCAACTAAGAAATATATTTTGATGAGTTAATGTATTTTTGAAATAAATAATATTTTAATAAAAAAATAATTATGTTATTATGTTAATTTTTATTAAATATAAATAATCTTATAATTTTATGAATGCAATCGTCATTTTTATTAAGGTTTGAAAGCCATTTTTGTCAAAACCTATGCATTTTCAATGAATGTTGGTTTTTATTTTGAAATTGATAATTAACATAATTAGAAAATTATTCATCTAAAATAAATATTATTTCTGGAATCAGGATGTTGGTATTATCAAACAGTGAATTTTTTATAAATTTATGAGCCAGTCAAATTTTTGTGTAAAAAGTAAATACTGATTAAATATATAATGTGTTTTATTACATCATAATGACCCAATAGTGATGTAATAAAATACTATAAGATTTATGCTCAGCCAATATATTTTTTACCATTAAAATATTTTGATTTTTGGTTTGTTTGAATTTTATTACAAAGCATTAATGGACCCTTCAAGACTTATTACATATATTGTCTTTTTAAATTGTTCTATTAGAGAGAGTGAGTCACCTCCACATAAGCAACCCAATTATTTTAAGAAGTTATGAATTTTTCCATATAACATATTTTTTTCAACATATGTTTTCCAAAAACCGTGCGCAAAACCCACGGGCAAGTTTGTGGTTTCGATTAGTTTAATGTGAGATGTCCCAAACCTAAATAATAAAGAATTCCCTCACCTTTCCTATATAAACCCACCCAAAATATCACTTCATCATCACACAGAGCCTTTTGAGTTCATTCAACCTCTTCCCTACCCTCTCTATAATCCTCCCAAGGTTCCCTGTGTTCCCAATAAGCCTCTCTCAAGCCTCTCTCAATCTATTGGAAGCATACTTCCAGGTAATGGTATTTCTACCAGTCTCATTATGTGAAATTTTAATAATATTGTTATGCCCTTTTAATTTCGATTATAAATGTTAGTGTATGTTTTATCAACTCCCCCATACTTCAATATTTATGTTTGAATGATGGGAGATCCCTTTCTCTCTCATTAAATGCCTCTCATGTATAATGGTTACTATGCTGAAATTCATAAAGAAATTTATATCTCCTCATTTACAATCAAGTAATTCTTTTGTATAATGAATCTAAATTACATTAAAATTGTAGAAACATGTATTTATATGACCCCATTAATATAAATTTCATTTAAATTTTATGAGAATCCTCTTTCTCTCTCATTAACCATTTTTATAAATTATTACGTCATGTCGTTACGCTGCCGAAATTACACCGATTTTCCAAGCCAATGTCCTTGTGTAGTGAATACCATACCCATTTCTCAATCAAGGGTATTCACCTTTCTTAACATTTAATTATTTATTATAAAGTTTAAAATATTAATTCCACATTTTATCATTGATTTAATGATGATGTTTTATGAATCCATGTTATATGATCCATGTGGCACACTTATGCAAGAAATGAAATGTTTTAGAAGGGTACACACTTATAGCACTCAAATTCATTAGTTAAAGTATAGTATCATGATACCTCATGTGAAATGGGTGTTTAATCATGATAATTCAAGTACAATGAGGTTTTAATCATGCTTCATGGGCAATGAAGATATACTCATGCTCCATGTGCAATGAGCCTTGGCTAATTGTAATTCCATGTTAAGTGTTTTTTCCACATTTACATGTACTAATTATCATGCTTCATCATGCCTTTATATTTATTATTATATTGTTATCTATTGATATTCCTATTTTCTAACATGCAATTTATTCCTAATGTTATTCCATGATTATTCCTTTTCTGGGCTTTATATCATACCCTTTTCTGATGCATGTCCTCAAGTTATCCCATACAATGCTAAGTACGAGGGAATGTAGTGGTAATATAAAAGAAGTTTTCAATAAAGATGTTGCATTTCATGTTTTAAGTTGTTATGTAATGATCCTAAGCCCTAAAGACACTATACATTGTGATCTTATATGTTGTATCAAGTGATGTTTGTGTAATAAATTATGTTTAATTGTGTAATAAAAGATCAGGGTTGTCATAGTTGGTATCAGAGGATGGGTATAGTTATTTATGGGATTAGGATTAGAAACCCCAAGTAAATCCATAGATACAAGAATAAGTTTAATAAATACATCCCTATGTTTTTGTGAGTATTGAGTAAGTGGATTATCATGAAAATACACCCCTTTGGGATTATGAGCATGTAGAGGCGGCACTGGCACATATGTATCCTAGGGGTAAAAACAAAAAACACCGCTATGAGCTAGACTCGAACGAGAACCGGTGAAAAAAAATGGGCCTTGCTGCAATCCTTGTTAAGACACTCTTGGGGGATATGGTTTGGTAAATTGACATCTATAGTATTAACCATTATTAAGGGACAAAAAATTTCCCTAAGAATTTATGTTACAAAGTAGATCATGGATAACATAGACTAGAGCCAATAGATTCATATGTTAAGGGAAAATGATATTTTTAAGTCATCATATTTTTTCATGTATTACCCATTATGTGTCACCCCTAACATTCCTTTTATTCCAGAGAATGACCGATAATAGGAGGACTCGGGAAAACAACCGGTGTGAAGGTCAATTTGATGACTATACTAATGAGTTGTCCAAACCAATGGGAGAGGGAATCAAGAACTTTGTCACACTTCACTATTATCTAACTCAATATTTGAATGAAACATATGTCAAGAGGAACGTTAAACCCCCCCCCCCTAAGAAAGAACAAGTCATTATCTAGAGCATCATAAGACAAAGGCCTCATACTTTTCATGGATAATATGATCCCTAAATCGCTGAACAATTGATCCACTCCATTGAAATGATATTCTCTATCCTTTAATGAGTTGGAATAAGAGAAGGTTCTCCTGGGTGCTTATCGTATGGACGGTGAAGATGATCAATGGTGTAAATTGATCAAAAATACGAAGCCTGAGGAGGATATCAGGGCATTGGAGGGTATGAGACAAAATTTACAAGGATTGCACGATACACTTTCTGCTTTGTTGTTACCCCTGTATACCAGGTTGAGCGATTCATTGGTGGGATGAAACCTAGCCAGCGGAAAGCACTGGAAATATGGGACTTTGAAAGCTTTGAGAAAATTTTCTGATGATCCCTCAAGGTAGAAATAGAGATTGTATAATCTCAAGGGTATCATGGGGATAAGAAGCATATGGTGGAATTCAATGCTCGTTGTCCAATGGATTAATCCAATGGTGATAAGAAGATCTTGCACCCCACTTCCCAAAGGTCCAGAATGAAGCACCCTGGAAATTCCCTGATAGGGATGAGGAAATGTTTTAGGTGTGGAAGAGAAGGGAACTTAGCTGTTATCTGTCAGCATGAAAGACCCACATATGCGACATAAATGAGGAACGTGCCATTCAAATATCAACGCATGGTTCATTTCTATAACTTCAAATAACCAGAGCATCTTGAAAATCAGTTCCCAAAGACAAGAATTTTCAAAGGAAACCAACAACCTCAAAGGCAGGAAGGGAGATATTTTTCCATCCCTACCGCCAAAGTGAATACCGACAAAGATGTGGTGACAGGTACGCTAGTTATTCATTCAATAATATTGATCAATATATTTGATTCATGTTCTACACATTCTTTTATATCTCCAATGTTTAGAAGAACAATCCAACACCACCACAAATCATTGAAGTGAAGATGTCAGTGAGTACAGAAAATGGGGAAATCATTGCATCCCAATAATATAACTCCTCACTTGTCATAATATATGGATTAATATTCCCAGAGAACTTCATCATACTCCCTCTTGAAGAATTTTATGAAATTATTGGCATGGATTGGCTTTCCTTATATATAGCCCATATAAATTTCAGTGAGAGGGAAATCACTATCCATGTGGAGAATCGACCCACTATTATTTACAAGTACAAGGAAGAAAGATGAATATTCTTTATCTCCATAATCTAAAGAATAGATATTACTTCCCTATGAGCACGTGTATCTAGTTCAGATGATTGAGTCTAAGGGGGAAACCATTGTAGAGGACATGCTTATTGTGAGGGAATTCACTGAAGTATTTCATGAGGAGTTGTCTGGTATTCCTCCTAGAAGAGGTGTTGAAATCTCAATTGAACTTATACCTGGGGAAGTAGAAATATCCAAGACTCCATATAGAATGGTTATTGTGGGGCATGAGGAGATGATGAAAAAATATAGGAGAATCTGGATAAAGGGTCTATACAACCATGTGCATCTCTATGGGGCGCACCAGTCCTCTTCATCTTGAAGAATGATGGGTCAATGTGCCTTTTCATCGATTATCGTGAGCTTAAAAAAATCATGATAAAGAACAAGTATCCTCTCCCACAAATATATGACTTGTTCAATCAACTACATGGACCACAATACTTCTCAAAGGTGGATTTTTCAGATGGGATATTATCAATTAAGGGTGAATAATGAAGATATCCCCAATAATGCATTTTGTACATGATACATGCACTATGAATTCATAGTAACACCTTTCGGACTCACTAATGCTCCATCAATCTTCATGGACTTGATGAATAGAGTATTTAGAGATTACCTAAAAATATTTGTTGTAATCTTTATAGATGATATTTTTAAATTTTACAATACCTAGGAGGATTAATAGGATAATAAAAGAACTATACTATAGACCTTGTATAAGGGGGATATCTATGCAAAGTATAGAAAATGTGAGTACTGGTTGAAGGAGGTCTTATTCTTGGGTTATATAATTTCAAGCAGTGGGATATCTGTGGATCCATCCAAAACAGATGCAATTGTAGGATGGAAGAGTCCAATATCGGTAATGGATATCCATAGCCTCTTGGGGTTAGCTAGATATTATGGACGATTTGTGAGAAATTTATCATGACTGTCCAACCCTCTTACCAAGATAACTCGGAATGGAGTAATGTTTTCTTGGAGTGATGAATGAATAGAATGCTTCTAGGAGTTAAAAAGGAGGCTTATCATGTTACCTGTGCTCACTTTAACCATAAGTGGAGAACTTTTTTGTGGTATTCATTGATGCATTGAAGAAGGACCTCAGATGTGTGTTGATTTAAATTGATAAAGTCATTCCCTATGCATCAAAAAAATTGAATGTTCCGGAACAGAACTATCCGACACATGACCTCGAGTTGGCTATTGTGATCCTCCCTTTGAAAATTTGGCAGCATTATCTCTTTGGGGAGAAGTGTAAAATATATACGGACCCCAAAATCCTCAAGTATATATTCACACAAAAAGAGTTGAACATGTTCCAACGATTTATAGGTTCTCTATGATTAATGAATCCATTCAAAATTTACTTGTTCAAATGAAATATATGAGATTCATCATGAATTCTATAAATAATAATGAATCACCATTATTAACCTTAATGTAGTTATTCATGAAAAAAATAAAAGTTTTAAACTGGATAATCCATTCCCATGTGAGTATTCTTTCCAAATAAGTTCCTAAATCCCAGGAATTCGCGAATGTTCCACATTAGAATAGTATACGTTTGGATCATTTTTTTGGTGGATTCATAATAAATCTCAACAAAATTTATTAATAACTCATAAAATTATTCTATTATAATCTTCAAGTATAGAGAAATATAATTTTCACACATTTTTTCAAGGATTAACCAAAAATTGATAAATTATGTTTGTCTCATTTGTATTTATGTAGGTAGACATTAAAGGATTAGTATGAAAAAAATATATAACTAATACTCAATGTTTTGAATTTGATCAATCCACCATTATCCAATCCTAATCACATACTGATAGTTTTCTAATTCCAAAAACCACTAATTGAATTCCACTTAAAAGAAGAAATTTTTTTCCACTCTTCTATAAATAAATCCTCTTCCAATTATAGCATGAAATCATGGTGACAAGAATTAATTTTATTATGATGATTCTATGAATGTTGAATACTTTTTTTAATGATGTGAAAAGACATATGGATATTTGTTTCATGAGATGTACCACACAACAATTCCAATATTACTAGACATTAATTAATTTATATTTCAAAAACGGCATTTGAAATTGTAAAACATTAGTAGAAAAAAAAAATTTAGTACTTTAAATAACCTCCGTATAGTTACTGATTTCCATCATCAAATAAATCATGTAATAAAATTTTCTTCTAAATAATGTACCCTCTTCTATTATTCACCACAACATTAGGCCGATGATATACTAATATGTCACAATTTGGATTTTATTATCTTAAGATCCATTAAATATCATTAAGAATGTTAATATTTTTACTATACATAACTATTTGAATAATATATTTTTATAAATTTAGGATGTTTCACTAAAATTCTGAAAGTATCCGTTATATTATTATTATTTTTTCCATAGGTGAGAATTTTGTGAGGTAATATTTTAACTATCATCAGTTCTCAATCATTCTATAACATTCATTTCTCCATTTAAAATCACTTGTAAATATTGATTGTGAAATTGATTTATTACCAAGTTCTCATAAAATTCATTTCTCATTATACATATCATAGATGTACATTTAAGTCCTTGAAATATTATTCTCTCATTAGAAAATTGATTGGAAATTGAAAAATAAAAACTGTAAGAACCCGGACCTTATTTTAAGGCATGTTTTTCATTTTTCTAGAGTTTTTGAGAAAAGAGGAATTTGTAGAAATTTTTGTAGTACACGTCGTGTACTTTATATCTACATGTCTTTTACTTTGATGCCGCATGAGGCCGTGTATTGGTAGTGTCTGGGGCACACACATGGTCTTGTGGGGTGATGTGGAGGCCGCTTTAAGCAGAGTACGTAAAAAAATAGTACACGTTGTGTACTACAGAAGTACAAGCCATGTACTTTTTTTCATTAAACGGACGAGGAACACGTCTAATCTACAGAACACGTTTATTCTATAGTTTTTTCAACTGAGAGCATCCTGGGCGGTTGCGAATCTCCTCTGAGCCCCTGAGCCTCCATCTGTTCCCCGAATCAACTGCTGTCAATTGTGTTGGAACCATAGGGGTAAGCTCTTCCTTCTTCTAGAGAATCATTTTCTAATTACCATTCTTTTTGAAGTTATCATAGGATGAACATTTTGTGTGATTTCGTAGATCAACGAAAGTATAAGGAGATTCAAGCCTCCTGGTTCATGTATATCGATCTCCTAGCATCATGGTAGGTGGATTGTGCCTTTCTGTTCAATTTACTTGAGTTTTATGTGCAATTTCCACCAATACCCTTGAACTGGGTATTGCATGTTTATTTTTTTTCCCCTGTTGTTTTCTTGACATTATTTTATGCTTTTGTAGAAGTAATTTGGTTATATATGAAGATAATTTCTATTCTTGGATGTTTTTCCCTTGCCTTGTTCTGTTTACCACCTTTTGGTCTTATTCAGCCTTTAGCCGTTATACCTGTTTTCCATGCCTTTTGACTGTAGAAGGGCGTTCTATTCCCTGAAATTCTTGTTTTGTTATAGAATGGTTATCCAAATAGCTCTTTAGTTTTAATTTTTCCTTATATCATTATTATGCACTGACTGACATGGGGCCGTGGGAACCTAGTGCTATAGACTATAAGGGGATAGACCGAGTGAGTTTACCTAGAGAGTCTTAGACGTTATAGTATATTGTGGATTGACTGAGTGATCTTCCCAGAGATTCTTGGATATTATATACTATAGGAGGATATACCAAGTGAGCTTCCTCAGAGAGTCTTGATCTTTATAGACTTTGTGGGGTAGACCGAGTGAGCTTCCTCGAAGAGTCTCTGTTTTGTTTGAATTTCTTTAAACCATTCCAGACTATATGAGAAATTGACCGAGCGAGCTTCCTCAGAGAGTTTTTGATTGACCTGAGCCTATAATAGGAATTGACCTAGTGATATTCCTCAGTGAGTCTCTAGAACATGGGTCTATAAGGGTATTAGACCGCGTGATCTTCCTCAGGGAGTCTCTGACCACCTAAGACTATAAGGGGAATTGAATGAGCGTACATCCTCGGAGAGTCTTATAATTTCGTATGACTCACCCCTAGGGGTTTTGCTGAGTGTACTACCCATTGGATTGTTGGAACATCTTGCATAGAACCATAGGGGATGGTTGTGTGTACTTCCCAAAGAGATTTCTATTTATGGTTAGCTGTTTGCTTCACTGTTGCCTATTGATCTGTGGATTGATTACCGTTGTGTATCATCCTGTTACTGCATACTTTTTACTGCTTATTTTACTATTACCTTCCATATACTCACTAAATATTAGGCATCGATCTTCGGGTGGTTTCCTATGGGTATTTTTTCTCACACCCTGTTTGGATCATGATTTTGGGCTCAAACTGATTATATTACTGCAGGTATAGACAAGGGAAATCACCCTTCGACTTGAGGTATTTGATTAACTTAGGGTAGTAGATCATGGGACCAAACTGAGGCTTGCAATGCTGAGGAGTGGATTATCTATTTTTTTATACATTGGTTTCGTATTGTATTCAACATTGTGACTTTTTTGGATGCTTTCCTAGACATATGTATCATGCATCATTTCATATATATGTGTATTCTCTAGTTGTTTATTGATTTAGTATTCTGTTGTTTACTATTGTTGGATATTTATTTCTTCCTCTACTGTATGTGTGGGTTACATCTGTAGTATACTCTGCAAATGATGGCATAGTTTCCCCCCTAACACACCCAAGGCCCTCGTTACTAGTCGGTAGCCTCTGGCTTTTTTTGGAAATGCGCTTGAGGCCAGGTGACCAACTGGGTACGTGGTGCTGCTTTGTGTCTTCTGGAACTGATACGTTACAATGTGGTATCAGAGGAAATATTTTCCCTTGACTTACTGTTTGGAGCCTATATCTAGGGATAAGATGATAGAGGTACTTGGTAATAAGCTATGTCTGGGATTAGCTAACCCATGTACAGGGGAAAGCCACATTATCTTGTTTATTTCAGTTTTACTGGTTTTCACTTTTACTATTGATTTGATTTCTCCATTGGGTGATTCACATGCATTGTGATGTTAGCGTTGTTGTTATTACAATTCTATTTGTGTCGCAGCCCAATTAAATGAGTGTATGCCATCTCATGCATCATATCGTCACTTGTTAGAAAACACATGACATGAATTGTTGCCCTGCCATCTAGGATTCATTATCAAAATCATGTTGTTATGATATATGTTTTGTAGATTATGCATGATATGGTGATAGATACTTTGATAGAATCTCTAATGTTTGTTAGAGAATTTGTTTGTATAGTACTTTGCTTAAATAGATGCAAAAATTTGGTTCTTGGGGTGTTATGGGCCCTCATGGACTGAAATTTGGAGAATCATTTCCTGGTTTCCTTGTTATAACTTTTATAAGTTGCCAATATTTGATTCATGGAGAGTATGGGCCCTTACAGATCATAATTTGGTACCTAAACACTTGTTTTCTGTGTTTTCTGGGCTTCAGAGTAGTTTCTGAGCTACTGAACAGAAAAACCCATAATAGACAGCATGTACATTATTAATACATGCCATGTAGTTTTTAAACCGTGTCACTAACAGTGTGGGCAGAAACACAGGTTTGTGAAAAAATCTTCAAGAACACACCGCGTACGGTACATACACACCGTGTTTTAGTGACTGTGTGTCTACCCGTGATGATAACGACACATATGAATGAAATTTGACTTTACACGTCATGTACTATTATCACACGTCGTTCCATGTAACCAATGTACCCAGCCGTTTCACGAGCAACACGGTTTGGGGAAAACCTTCAAGTACTCTCCGTGTTCTCAGGTTGCACGCCGTGTAAGAGTGAACCATGTAGCTAGCCGTGTAACTAACAACACGGGTCATTGAACCCTTTTCTAGTACACGTTGTGTCCATCGTGAACATTCCATGTAGTCTAGAATTAATGGGATCATGTGGGTCAAACGTGTAAGGAGACTCGCGTTGGGGAATAGAGTTCATGTGCACCCCATGTGTAGGGAAAACACACCGTGTGGTTGGGGCGTTACACGACCAGCTGTGGCAGAAGTACATGCCCCTATGAATGGCTTAAAAGAAAACACCGTGTTGTTTTTATACACCCTGTGTAGTCATATTTTGTAAAACATGAATGCTTCTTTCTCCCAGTCTCGTCATGTACTCTTGTGTTCTCATTCTTTGATAATCCTGATCTATGGTGTGCTTTTGACCATTCAGATCTATGCCACCAAGACGTCCTCCAAATTTACGTCAGCTTCCAGACGGTGATCAGACACCAGATATGGTTGATGATGGACCTCATGCAGATCCTCATGTTATTCCAGTCTTGGCACCAAAAGTTATAACAATTATAGGAGTTGATGCGTAGTTTAGGGAAGACTTTCCGAGGATGATGCAGACCTGCAAGGGAGCGCCACCTCCTACCCTATCAATGGTAGAGTTGACGCAGGTTTTCCAGCAGCAGAATCCTCGTACTTTATCTTGTGATGGGGGACCTCTGGCTATAGAGTCTTGGCTAGAGACCACTCTTAAAATTTTCAAGCATCTGGAGATACCTCCAAAGAAGAGGGTGAAGCTCGATACATATATTCTCTGAGACTCCGCCAAGAGGCGGTGGGTGGTGATCTCACAGTCAAGACACCAGTAGAGTATGACTTGGGATGAGTTTTGGTGCATATTCTATGATTACTTCAATCCAATGATCTTGAGGGCCCATCGAGCCTCAGAGTTTATGAGTCTGGAGTTGTGTACTCTTTCGGTTATAGAGTACTTGTCTCGCATTACAGAGCTGCAACGTTTCACGCCTATTCCAGGAGGCGATGATTTGTTCCTTTCATGGATGTTTAGGGATGGTCTAAGGCACGACACCCACTCTCATGATAATATCATCAGGTTGACTATGATATCCCCTATCTTCAACCGGACGCTGATCACTTAGCACAATCTGAGGGATTCTGGAGTAGTGTGACAGGGCGGTTCGACATCCAGAGTCAGTGTTCTTCCTACTGATAGCAGGAAGCGCCATAGGGAGTCTGCTCGAGGAGATCAGAGTAGGTGAAATGTATCCTCGAGAATACTAGGACTTAGTGCCAGAGAGACCCGATGGTGTGCCGATATTGCGAAAAGATGGTCCATCATCAGTGTTTTTTTCAGATCTTCTCACCTCCAGCTAGTGGTAGGGGCATTATATGACCCCTCGTATAAGAGATGCATCGCCAGTTTCTCAGCTATCTAGGAACTGGAGTTCCTTCAGCTGTTTGAGCTAAGGTGGAGCTTGTGGTCTTGGTGTTTAGTCACCAGGTTACCAGCAACAATAGAGTAGATCAGCTCAAAGTGGTCATCCAGGGTCATAGGGATGTGGTACAGGCCAGACATTTGCTATGGAGTAGACCCATCAGAAGCATGATCCCAGACCATCCACGGTTCGATGTACGATCTAAGTAGCCTAAATTTTATCTTCTACTATTTTTATACTAGTTTTATGCATAGATTTATCTCTGTTGTTGTTGTGGATAGCCTTCTACTCTGCATCTTTTTCTCTGTCGATACATTGACTCTAGACACACCGTTGGGGACTATAGCAGTTAGTGTACGTTAGTGCCGAGATTGACCTCTTGAGGTTGTAAGATGTGACTTCATAAGGGACCTCTATGTACTATAGATGACAAGCTATGATGACATTATCAAAATGGACTGGTTAGTACCCTTCCCGGCAGTCGTTGATTGCTATCGCCGCATGGTGAGTTTCATATCACCAGAGGGTGGATCCTTTCTTCATATAGGTGAGTGGGATGTCCAGATGAGTCGGGAAGGACCCGAGCATCATGGGCTATGAGGAGTTACAACCCATATTTCTAGTATATATATGTATGACCAGGGGACATCAAAGTTAGACTTTCCTCCAGTGGTGTATTGTTTCAGAGATGGCTTTACAAAGGACTTTTCCTGTTTTCCTCCAAGGCGTGAGGTAGACTTCTCGATTGAGCATGTGACAGGAGCGGTACCGGGGTTCAATCCTCATTATAGTATGGCTACACCTGAGTTATAGGAGCTCAAGAAGCAGTTGGAGGAGTTACAGGAAAAGGGTTTCATCTGACCCAGTACTTTTCCATGGGGTTTTCCAGTCCTATTTGCAAAGAAGGCATACGATACCCTCGGGCTTTTTGTTGATTATCTGAAGCTAAACCAGTTGACGGTCAAGAACCTATATACCTTGTCATGGATCGATGATTACATTGATCATCTTTGAGGATCCCGAGTGTTCTTGAAGATTGACTTGAGATCTGGTTATCATCAGTTATGCATTAGACCATTTGATATACCTGTTACAACCTTCTGTAGATGGTATGGTCTATACAATTATATGGTTATGCCATTCGGTATCACGAATGTGCCTGCATCTTTCATGGAACTGATGAACCGAGTGTTACATCCATATTTGGATTCCTTCATGGTGGTTTTTTTGGATGAAATCTTAGTGTACTCTCACCCTTGACATGACCATGGTATCCATCTTGATATCATTCTGAGTACACTGAGAGAGCATCAGTTATATTATAATCTCTTGAAATGCAACATTTGGATGGATCATATTCACTTCATGGGTCATGTTATCTCAGAGACAAGAATATTAGTAGACCAAGAAAAAGTGAGAGCTTTATTTTCCTGGGAGCAGCCAAAGAATGTCTTTGAGGTGTGGTGTTTTCTAGGGCTAGCTCTATACTAATGGAATTTCATACAGGACTTTTCACACATAGCAGAACCACTGACAGGTCTGACCAAGAATGGGGAAAAGTTCTTACGGTCAGATTCTTGTGAGTCATCCTTCAGGAGCCTAAAGGGAGGTTGACGTCAGCACTGATACTAGTCTTTCCAAAGCCAGGCATGAGCTATATGGTCTACTGTGATGCTTCAGGTATCGGGATGGGAGTTGTGCTTATATAGGGAGATGCAATCGTTATGTAAATGATTCGACATTTGAGGTCACACGAGATGAATTTCATGACACACGATCTGGAGTTGGCAGCTGTTGTTTAGGCCTTATGTTGTTGGATACATTATCTTCTTAGAGATAACTTTGTGGTGTTTACTGACCACAATAGTCTCATGTACAATTTCACTCAGCGTGATCTGAATTTGAGACAGCGCAGGTGGGTCGAGTTTCTTCAGTCCTTCGACATTGAGATGGCCTATATGCCGGGAAAGGGAAATGCAGTGGTTGATGCATTGAGAAAAAGAACATATATATAGGTAGATTTAGAGGCCAGAGGTGAGTGGCAGCTTATGGATCTGTTCTCTATGATTCATCTTGAGGTGCATGATAGACATGGGCATACCATTCTATATTATATAGTTTTTACCTTTACACTTCTTGATCGGGTACAGATGAGGAAGCTATTAGACACATAAGACATAATCCTGTAGGAGAGTGTGTCCGGAGAGGACACTCTTCCAAGATGGACAGTGGGCGAGGATGAGATCTTGTGTTTCCAGGGACGCGTATGGGTGCCACCAGACATACGCGAGGATATAATGCGGGATTTTCATTCCTTAGTTTTGGAAGTTCATCCTGGCATCATCAAGATGTATCGGGATCTATACAACCAGTATTGGTGGCCAGGTATGAAAATAGTTGTTGCTAGTTTTTTCATAAGGTGTTCCACTTGTCAGCAGGTGAAAGAGGAGCATCAGTGACCAGCGGGTCTTTTGCAGTAGTTAACCATTACCGAGTGGAAGTGGAATGATGTCGTGATGGACTTCGTGACAGGTTTGCTCAGGTAACCTCGAGGGAATGATGTTGTTTGGGTTGTCATCGATAGGATTAAAATGGTTTCTCACTTCTTGCTGATCAAGGAGACCTTTGGCATTGATGGGATAGGATGGTTGTACATCCGAGAGATTGTACGTCATAAAGGATTTACACACTCCATTATTTTAGATAGGGAGTAATGTTTTACTTCTCAGTTCTGGTAGGGGATTCAGAAGGCTTTTGGAATGCAGGTACATTTTTGAATAGCTTACCATCCCCAAACAGATGTCCAGTCCAAGCGTACACTTCAGGTGCTTGAGGATATTATCCATGCTTGCATATTAGACATTGAGGTTCTTGGAAGAAGCATATCCCTCTTCGAGAGTTTGCATAGAATAATAGTTTTCAAGAAACTATTTAGAGGGAACCTTACAAAGCTTTGTATGATAGGCCATGATGATCACCATTATGCTAGCTGGAGGTAGGAGATGCAGGTTTGTTGGGACCTCATCTTGTTTAGGAGTCCTCAGAGCAGATATAGTTGATTCGAAAGAGGATGGATACGACATAGTCCCAATAGATGTCTTATGTTGATCAGCGGAGACAACCTTTGGATTTCATGGTTGGGGATCAAGTTTCCCATCGTGTCGCACCGAGTTTGGGACACAAGAGGATTCTGAGACATGGTAAGATTTCCCCGAGGTATGTCTATCCATTTGAGGTGTTGGAGAGAGTTGGGATGATTGCCTATCTGTTGCAGTTACCTCAGATGTACCAGGCTATGCACGACGTCTTCCACGTTTCTCAACTACGACGATACTTTTTAAACCCATCTCATGTCTTTCAACCTGAGGAGGTTCATCTCGAAGTAGACGCAACATTTTAGGAGAATCCTACCCATATTTTTGATCGTAGTATGAAGGTTTTCCATGGCCGGTCTGTTCCTCTGGTACGGGTGCTACGGCAGCACGGGCGAGTACATGAAGAGACTTGGGAGAGGGAGGCCGATGTATGATCGCAGTGGCCGAAGCTGTTCGGGGTTTCCTCTTCTACACCTCAATAGGGAAATTCTTGGATGTATTTCATTAAGGGGGGGGGGGGTGTTTTTGAGAACCCAAACCTTCTTTTAAGGTATATTTTTCCTTATTCTAGAGTATTTGAGAAAAGAGGAGTTTCTGGAAATTTTTGAAGTACATGCAGTGTACATTATAAGTACCCATCGTGTACTTAGATTCTGTGTGAGGCCGTGTGCTGTCCATGTCCGGGCCACACACACGGTCATGTCGGGTGATGTGGAGGCCACTTAAAGTGGAGTAAGGAAAATCCTAGTACACGTTGTGTACTTTTTTTCCTTAAACAGATCGAGCTCACGTTTAATCTCCAAAACATGCTTCTTATCCATCTTCTTCGACCAAGAGTGTCCCGTATATCCATGAAACTCCTCCGATCCCCGAGCCTCCATCTATTCCCCAAATCGACCATTGTCAATTGTGTTGGAGATATAGCGGTAATCTCTCCTTTCTTCTAGAGAATCGTTTTCCAAATCCTCTTCTTTTGCAAGTTATCGTGGGTTAAAAATTTTCGGCGTTATCATAGATCTGTGATGTTATAAGGTGATTCAATCCTCATGGTTCATTTATATCGATCTCCTAGCATCATGGTAGGTGGTTTGTGTCTTTCCGTTCGAATTCCTTGAGTTTTATGTGAAATTCCCACCAATACCCATGAACGGGATATTGCGTGTTTACTGTTTTTCCGCAATTGTATTCTTGCCTTTCTTGTATGCTTCGGTAGTGGTAATTTGGTTATGTACGAGGATAATTACTATTCTTGGATGTTTTTCCATGCCTTTTTCTGTTTATGACCTTTTGGTCTTGTTCATCCTTTGGCCATTGTACCTGTTCTCTATGACTTTAGACCATATGATGGAGTGTTGTTCCCTGATATGCTTGTTATACTGTAGACAGGTTATCCAAGTAGATCTGTAGGTTTAATTTTCCCTTATAGAATTATTAATCACTGACTGGAATGTGTCCATGGGAACCTGGTGCTATAGACTATAAGGTGATAGATCGTGTGAGCTTCTTCAGAGAGTCTTGGACATTATAGACTATTGGGGATAGACCTAGTGATATTCCTATAGAGTCTTGGATATTATAGACTATATGAGGATAGACTAAGTGAGCTTCCACAGAGAGTCTTTATCACTATATAATATGCGGGGGTAGAATGAGTGAACTTTCTCAGAGAGTCTGTGTTATGTTTGATTTTCCTTAAACCATTCCAGGGTATAAGAGGAATTGACCGAGTGAGCTCACTCAGAGAGTCTGTGATCGACATGAGGCTGTAAGTGGAATTGACCAAGTGTGATTCCTCAGAGAGTCTCTAGACCTTGGGTCTATACGGTGATTAGACTGTGTGATCTTCCTCAGAGAGTCCATGACCACCTTAGACTATTAGGGAAATTGACTGAGCGTGCTTCTCAGAGAGTCTTATAGTTTTGTACGACCAAACCAGAGGGGTCAGACTGAGTGTACTACCTAGAGGGTTGTTGGTACCTCTTGGATAGGACCAGAGGGGATGGCTGTGAATACTTCCGAGAGGGATTCCTAATTGTGGCTATCTGTTTGCTTTGCTGCTTCATGTTGATATGTGGATTGTTTACTGTTGTGTATCATCCTGTTACCGCACAATATTTAATATTTACTGTAATATTACCTGCCATATACTCACTGACTATTAAGAAAAGATTTTATGGTGGTTGCCTATTGGGATTTAGTCTCAAACCCTGTTTGGGTCATGCTTTTGGGCCCAAACAGATTATATTACTTCAGGAATAGACAAGGGAAGAACCCTTCGACTTCAGGTACTTGATTTCATTGGAGCATCAGAGCATGGGACCAAGACGAGGCTTGCGATGCTGAGGAGTGGCTTTTCAGTTTTCTTTTATACATTGTTTTAGTATTGTATTAAACATTGTGACTTTTTTGGATGCTTTCTTAGACATATGTGTCATGCATCATTTCATATATGTGTGTGTGCTCCAGTTGTTTCTTGTTTTAGTCTTCTACTGTTTACTGTTGTTGGATATTTACTGCTTTCGCTATTGTATGTGTTGTTTACTTCTGTTGTGTACTCTGCCTTTGAGGACATAGTTTCCCCCACTAACTCACCCAATGCCCTCACTGCTACTCGGCAGCCTCTAGCATTTAGCAAAATGCGCTTGAGGCCAGGTGACCAGCCAGGTATGGGGCGCCTCTTGGTGGCTTCCAGAACCAGGACGCTACACAAACACACTTTTAACTCTATTTATAGAAAAGCATGTTCCTAGTTAAAGAATTCAATCTGTTAACCATATATCATCAACTACAAACATTCCTTTCATGAAAATTTTAATAAATAATGTTTTTAAACCATACTTGTTTAATAATTTTTTTTGTAATTCTAACACTAAAACCATAATTTTAAATAATATAAACTATAAATAAATTATTTTATTAATCAATTATTTAAGAGAAACAGAAATATAGGAAATTTATTCAACTAAAAAATGACACGAGAATAATTACTATTCATGAGTTTCAAAGATAAGATATCTTGAAAAATCCAATGGTTGTTATTAATAAAGGCTAAATTAATTTAATGTTAGATAATTTATGAATTAGAAGAAAATTAATGAAATTTTACAGATTCATAAAAAATTCATGATGGATAAAATAAATATAGAAACCAATCTAAAATAAAATGAGATGGATATTTAAACATTTTATGACATCCTATGTGATTAGTGTATCATAAACAATAATGAAAATAATCGCGGGGGTGATAAAGGGGGGTATTCAGCAAAGCGAAATTATAGGAGGGAGTTAATGGGTGATGGTGAGGGAGAAATAAAGGCGATGAGATATATTTTACCAAACATTTATAAACCAAATTTTATTTTGAAATAATAAATACTTTATTAAGTGATTTAGTTATTGAAAACGCTTGCACGATATTTTATTTTTTATTTGGGACAATTATATGTCATAGACATAATTTTCTAGTGGGATTAAAAAAATAATGAGCATCCTATCAATTGATTATATTGTCATTCTATAGTAAAAATAAATATTAGTAATTTTTAGGGTATTGAAAAAATCTTAATGACATATAAGGAAGAGAAGGTGGCCTCAACTAGAAGGATAACACCATATGCAGCCCATATATTAGAGCAACTAAGGGTGATAGAATCACCGGGATCTACCCTTGGCTATGCTCTATATGATATGAAATCAATTTTCCATGAGAAAACAAATTTATAAGATATGTTCAAGCTCATAGAGATCACCTCCCAAACAGTGTTCACTAGAAAAATCTAATAAAGAACCACCATCAGAAACCACACTCTTGGGGTGTACACATTTGTAATAAGGGTTTATATATTTAGAACATAATATTATCAATTTTTATATTTTTATATTTAATAAAATTATGATTATAGTTTCATTATTACTTTATATAAATACATGATTAAATGTTGAGTTAGAAAAAAGTTATATTTTGATATGATAAATTAAAAAATATATTTCTCATTAATATATTGTTTCATTTAATAAATTATTTTTTTAAATTTAAGGAATTCTGGGAATAAATGTTATTTTCATGAAATATTATTATGTAATGATATTTAATTACATATAAATGATAATAGAATTTAATGAAGTCCCATATTATATTTTTAAGAACCGATATTTTGTTTGTGACATGAAAATAATATTTTTTAAAAAATAATAAATTTTCTATACATTGGAAAATTAATATATTTGGATACTTATTTTTATAAAAAAATGTTATTTTTGAAATCAAAAGTTCAGAAAATATTTAATGGTGAATTTTTAATTATTTTTAAAATTAGTAATTTTCTTGGGTAAAATCCAATTACATTATAAATATACCATATGTATTATTACATCATAATATAAAAAAAGGATTTAATAAAAAGAATAAAAGGAATGGATTACAAGAAATTTATTTTCCCTTTAAAATAATTTTTTTATGTTATTCAATTCATTTTATAAACCTATAATGAACCATTTATACACTATATTTCATTTTATAGTTTCTGAATGAATTAATTATGAACATGAATCTCTTCCACACCATGTACTTTTTAAAGAAATGTGACTATTTATTAACCTATAAAAATTGGCATGCACACCCCTCTGTTTAAAGCGATGGGAAAATTCATGATTTCATTTCTAGTTTTGATTATTTTATTACATAGAATATAAAAACTATGTTTATAAATTAATATTGAACTCCCCTATCATTTACTATAAACACCAACAAATCCCTAAATTCTAGTTCACTCAAAAAAAACAGTGAGGATGAATTTTATCTCCCATTCCCTCTATAAATACCTCATAATCGATTACTGTGATCCTTGGACGCTCCTCCCATGAATTTAGAAGCAGCCACTCAAGTAAGTGAGTATATTAATCATTCTCATTATTCAAGTAGTTTGTTTTTAATAATCCATTTTATTCAATATTGTTCACATATACATAAGTTGTTACCCACATATTTGAAATCATTATGATTCCCAATTAATGATATTCTACATTTCACTCTCATTATACCTTTCTATGAATCTTTATGTAAAACTGTTAGGTTTCCATAATTATCCAGTGATTTTCCTTTCCAAATGTTTTTCATGCGAATACCTATCACTATTTAACCTCAATGGTATTCACCTAGTGTAAATTTATATATTTTTTTGGGACATGCATGTAGATAAACCACACTCCAAAATTTTGGGATTAAACGGGGTGAAATTCCATCTTATTCCTCATGATCTATGTGGAATTAAAAATGATGTACATAATATGATTGGGGTAGGTGTTCCTAATATTATATATCTATCAAATGAATTGGTAACTATTTTTATCTCATGTGATAACATGTAATGTGAATGGGTAGTTACCCTAAGAAAAGAATTTTGTAATTTTTTGGTGGGTTTCCTTGAATAATGCATACAATTTGAGGTTTTATGTTGTATCCAAATTCCTATGATGATTTGATGTTATAATCATATATCATGATTAAATTTTCAAGATTATAATTATCACCATTAAATGAAATTATGACATACCCCTATATTTATAAGTTATTCATTACTTTATTCAATCCTTTTATTATTTAATTATTTGGATTTTTTACTCACCCATTCCTTATGTATGTTCTTTTATCATCCTGTGGAATTTTTGAATATAAATGGAACATAAGAGAATATTATGGGTTTTTAAATAATGTTTCCTTATCCTAGTTTCATGTTTGTGTGATATGAACCTAATTACACAAAAATTCAATACCTTTGGATATATTGGTACTATATCGTGTAGCTTAATGTAACAGAACCATAAAATATATTTAAAAAAGATATCATTTTTTATAGTTGGTATAAAAATATTTACAAGTTATTTAGTTGTATTAGGATTATAAAACTATAGTGGAAACCATAAGTATAAGACTAAACATTGGAACTCACCTATAAATTTTTTTAATGTTTATATTGAGTGGTTTCTAAGGAGAAAAATACAATCTAGTATAAAATAAGTGGATATGTATCTAGGCCAAATATATCTTTTATTATTAAAACCAAATGGGATAATTGGGTATTTACTCAACCTATACTTTTTGAATGACAATTATTTATTTCTATACACCTAGTTTGTCACTCATAGATGATATTTATAGTTAAATTCCTAATATTTTTATGAACCATTATGAATGTAACAGAACTTCATATGAAAAATGATATTAGTAACTATATTGTTAATAACATAGATTAAAACATATAAATTCTATGATATAAAATATATGCCATTTTATATTTATCCCATTAATGATCATATTTTCCATTTTATCTATTAAATAATGTTAAAATTTTCATCCTGATTGATATTTTGGATCATATAAATCATTATAACAAAAATTTTATAGTGAATTGTAGTATTATTATATATGATTATACACCTTTTTGATATCAAATTTTTTTGGTAGAAATATTCCAAAACCACCTAAAAAATGGACATTGAGTTATTATTAAAAACAAAAATTGATGGAAAAATGTAACACCAAGAATATTAATTCTCCCCTATCAATTTTTACAAGAATAATTTTCCGAATAACCTATTGATAATTCGTTTAGATGAATTGTCCACTATGTTTGATATGTAATTTCTTTCCTTTTATAAAGGTAAAATAAATCTACCAGCGAAGGAAACCAAGCTCTATATCACAAATTGGCCTCTTTTTCTATATATGTGTATGGGGGAATATGGATCTGCTTAATAATTACCATCTCTTGGATCGATTTTATTACCTTATGAGTATATATATCTAGCATATATTATTGAGTCTAATGAAGACATTTCCATATATGATAATCCCCTTATAAAAGTATATACAGATGTATTACCTAAAGAATTATCTTATGTTCCTCATAATTGAGATGTTGGGTTCTCAATTTAATGTATACACTATATTTATTCAACATGAAATAATAAATACATAATATAACCTATTTATATAGAATATATGAATAATTAAATGTAATATAATTTTAATAAAGTGTTTATACACTCAAGTGCTTTAGTATGGGGTGCACAGATCGTTTTCATTAAGAATAATGATGATATAAGGTGCATTAGAACTGATTATCATTATCTCAATAAGATTATGTTAATGAAAAAAATATTATCTTACATGGATTGATGACTTTTTTATCATTTATAAATAGCCTAGTATATTTCTGAAGTGGATCTTTGGTAGGGGTATTATCATAATGTATTAATGATACATGGTTTCTTAAAGGCTTATTTTCAAAAATGGATGGGGAAATATGAGTTTATAGTGAATCCATTTGGAATCATGAATGATTCAAATATCATTATAAAATTAATGAATATATACTTTATTGATTACCTCAACAAATTACTCATTTCTTTTTAGAGGATATTCTTATTTACTCCAAAAAAGCAGGAACATGGGGAAAATTGGAATGATGTACTGAAGACCTTGTGAAAGGAAATGTTATATGAGATGTATATTAATTTTTTTAAATAGTTAAAAAAACATATATTGTGGATGTTATTACTAGTAAATATACATATGTATTTCCTTCAATGATATAGGTAATTTTTGGATAGATCAAACTAACATATATAATGGAGATACAAAAATGACATTACTAGTAGCGCACTATTATCAATTTATAAGAAATCTATCAGTCATTACGAACCCAGAAAGAATTATAACTTATATGGGAGTGATGTTTTTCTCGACTGATGAATGTTATCAAAAAAATTAATGATATAAATTAGAAAATAATTACTACACATGTGCTGAAAGTACCCACTAGTGGGGAAGGATTGGAGATTTAAATTGATTAATCCAAAAAAACATCTTGAGTTATGTATGCATGAAAAGTGAAAAAGTGATTCCATAATCATTTATATAATTAATGATCCATGAGATAAATTAAAAAAAACATGATTTTGATGTAATTTCATTTTTGTGATCATTTAATATTTGGAATCCTTACTTATTTTTTGTGAAGTGTGACTTATATACATATTATAAAAACCACATATACATTTTCATAGAAAATTATATCAGTATGTACCAATAAAGTGGTTATATCTGGTTAATTATTATCACTATTCAATTCATTACATTTATTGGAAGGTGAATAATGTGGAAAATCCTCTCTGTAGAAAGAATATGATAACCATATACATGATGAGGATTAAAAGGGATCCAATATTCAATAACACGTAATGTATGGGAATGGAAATCATAATAGGAATTTTATCATACCATTCTTAAATAATTTATCAACCATCCATTATTGAAAGGATCTATGAGACCTTAAAAGATGATAATGATATATAAATTAACGTATTGAATATTTCAAAACTCAGTTTTCTAAAGATGGTGTTATATTCTTTGAAACATGGATTTGTGTACTAAGAAAACTAGAACTAAAGAGGGTTATTATGGACAACAAAAATAACTAATCCTTTAAAATCCTATTATGAATAACATTGATGTATATTGATATAAAATAATAGTGTTGGTGAGACAATATTAATGGGGAGATTGTATATTTTTTATCGTGATGCTTCGTATTCCAAAAGTCTATCTTGAATTACAGATGAATGTCAATATGATGAAACCCATTCACATAAAAAAATTGAATTTGGAAAAAATAACAATGGATTCCATCATATTAATCCGCTATATATTTTAAGGAAATAACACCATTTGGGTTATAGTTGATCATCTAACAATGTTAATGAATTTCAAAGCTATCATGGAGGATTTATATATTTAAAAAAAAAATTGATATACCTAATATAAGTGGTAAGACATTATGGGGTACAATTGTCCATTGTATATGATCAAGATATGAGGATTACATTGAGGTTCTAGAGAAGCCTTAAGTATTCATTGAATAAAGATGTGAGATTCACTAACTCTTATGACCCTCAAAAGGATGGATTGTTTGAGGTAACCATTCATACATTATATGATATATTGAGATGTTTTTCAATGTATATCCATGGATTTTTTTGATTATTAGCTTCCTTTAATAGAGTTATCATACAACAAAAGTTTCCATTAAATAATTAATTGGATCATTAAGAGATTTTTATGGTAAGTGGTATCATACTCTAACTTGATTTTAAATGATATACATGGAATGATTATGGGACACGATCTTATCAATAAGATGATAGACAATGTTTAAGCTATTAAATAACATATGAAATCTAAAAAAATATACAAAAATATATATCTATAATAATCGATGATACCTATAGTTCAAGAAAATATATATGGAGTCCCTTTATATATCTCAATGGAAGAAATTAATGAGGATTGAGAGGAATAGAATTATTAATAATAGATACTTAATCCCCTTTAATATACATGATCTCATCTAAACTGTCTCTTATTGATGAGAAATTCCACCTACCCAATCTCAAGTATATTATTAGTTCCATGTATACCTCTTAATGTGGTATATATCTGACCAATTATTTTTAATGAGTCCATATGTGGTTCTTTGGTAGAATTACCTTTTATAATAGGAGAATCAAGGAAATATCATAGATAATAGACACAAATTCAAATGAATCCTGAGAACTCGCCAGGTCAATGTAATGCCATTAAACTATAAGATTTAGTAGACAATATGATAACATTAATGGGAGATGAAATAGATGTATACTCATCAATTTTAGTATATGAAATGATTGATTGAGGGTGTCTGAATACATAAATTATTATGTAATTTAGTTATAGAAAACAAATGCACTATATTTCATTTTCATTTTAAAAAACTATAAAATATAGCCATAATTTTTTAATTGGATTAAAATATCATTAATAATAAAAACCATTGATAATATAGTTATTCTATAATTTCCATAAATATTAATATTTATTTTTTGTTTAGATAAAATCTATTTTAAAAAAAATAATGATGTAACTCGCTTGAACAAAAGGACCACCCCCTAAGAGTCCCATTTATCAGAGCATCTGTGAGAGTTGACATTACTGGGATTTTACCTTGACGAATCCCATGTTCAGATTCAGCAATGAAAATGTGATGGAAATTATTTATGGTATAAATTTAAGCATATATATATCACCACCCAAACTATTTTCACCAAAAGACCCCATAAAAGTACCACCATCTCAATCTTTACCCTTAGGTCATACGTTAGTTTTGTACGGATTTATGTATATAATTAATTTTAGAATGAATATGTAAAATTTATTTTTAATGAGATAATTATTATACATTCATTATTAATTTATATGTACAAATTATTATTAAAAATTTATGATAAAAATTAGATTTTGATTCGATGAAATCAAAATTATACAATTTTCGTAATATATAGACTTAATTAAAGTTATTTTCATGACAAATGAAAAAATGTTTTGAACCAGTTTATTTTTTGGAATAGTATATTTTCTAAACATAGTAATAATAATATTTAATTAATTTACATGTGTTTTCTATAAGGCTAGTAATGTTAATTGTGTTATAAAAATAGTATTAATCATCAAATAATATATTTTTTTAAAATCATAAATTATTATATATCGAATTTATTTTTAAAATAAACCACTTTTCTAAAATAATCGTTTCAAAATTATCTAATGGTAAATTTTTCATTATTTTATGAGACTGTCGAATTTTTGAGCAAAACTAAATATCGTATAAATACACTATATGTATTATGGAAACCTAATATCCCCAAAATGATATATTATATACTATATAAGCAACCAATGAAAAATATATTTTCAATTTTAAAATGTTTTTTTGATGTTATTCATTAATTCTAGAAAAACACAATGACTCATCCAAAACCTATATTATATTTCATTGTGTTAAAAAAATCATTATGAAAATGAATCACTTCCACATCACGAATGGTATAATTTTAGTGATTTCAGTTCTTAACCTAATAAAATATTCAGAACCACCCCAATTTTGGTGAAACCCTAGATAAAATCCATTGGATTGATTGATGTATTAAAAATTTTATTCCTTAGAGTCACAAACCTATTATTAGAAATTAATAAATAACCCACTCTCTTTTTATATAAATATCCATAAAACATCCCATTCCTCTACACAAAAAAACCCATTTATGATGATTCTCTTCTCCCTATCCCTCTCCCAAGATGATCCAAGGTGTTACTAGGATATTAATAATATCTAACATAGCTTGTTAAAGTAATCTATCAGGTAATTTATTCCCTTCCTCATTCCCTTAATTCATGTACATTATTTTTATTAAGGATTTTGAGTTACATTTGTTCACATTGACATATTATTTTAATCACACTAATACTACTATTATGGATCCCATGAAATAATAGACCTACTTTAACATCCATTAATCCATTCTATGAACCATTATATATATATATTATGCAGTAGAAATTATCCCATGATTTTCCTTGTCAAATTTTGTGTTCTCAATACCTATCCCCATTTAATCTCAAGGGTATTCACCTATTAACACATATTCATTAGTGGTATAATTTTCATTAATTATTTTCTTTTGAATATGTGTCATGAAAATTCCATTTTTATCGATCCACTCGCAGATATCTCATAGTCTCACCTGAAATGAATAAATAGTTAGAGAGAGAGAAGGGAAAATTACATAATTTTTTTGGTATAAATAAATAGTCAATTCAATGTTGGTTAGTTACCCCAACATGAATTATTAACTATAATCATATCATCAATTACAATGGTTTCGGAAAAATATGCTTATATACCTTAGTAATGGTCCTCAAGTTGATCCCAGTTCAATAACTCCATAATCAATCTCTTCTACATCAATTGGTTAAACAAACCTCCCCAAAACATATTTTTAACAACATGAGTAGTTAAAAATCACATCCCAGATACTCTTCATAAACTAGTTATATTCCTCAGTCACATCCAACTACTTATTCATGGTTATCTTATATTTGAGTGTCCTCATTCTTATTCTCATTGACCTTCAACCAAAATATTATCAAATATTATTTTATTATGTAAAAATTAATGTTCATCAATAGGTTATTGAAATAATATTATATGTATTGAAACTCCTTCACACCATATCTGGGATGATCTAGTTCTTATCAACTTAATAAATTCTAATAAAAGAATGGAATCTCTGAAAATTATCATGTAACTTCAGTCACGTCTCAGTAATCAATTCCTTCAAGATATATACTCTTAGTATTAAAAGATATGCCAATCCTTATTAAAATGCAATCAAGTGATGCACAAACATTTGAAAATATTATTCTAAACATGGTTAAAATTTAATGATCCCAATCCAACTTCTTTCAATCTAATCAAATATACATCATTAGTGTGTTATATTATCATATCAATTGTTTTCTAGGAACCTACATTCTTTCTACAATACATAGTACTCAAATATTATATGATCTTATTCTTATTTACATAATTTGACTATAACAAATAATATATTTCTTTTCATGTACTATCATTTCACATCTTTTATCCTTTACATTCAAATGAATCAAAAACAATGTTTTCATGTAATTGAGAGTACATGAAAATGTCCTTGTTAGATTATAAGAATCAATATTTTTTATTTCTTTCTCTTTATATAAAATTACTTATCATAGAACATAAATTAAAAAAAATTTATCCTATCTGAAGAGTATCACTTGATCCCACATCTCAAAAATATTGTCTTTAACGAAAAGAAACTCTTTATTTTTAAAAAAACTCTATAAAAAATGATAGCATTAATTATTGATAAATAATTATCCAAAAAATCATTGAATTAAGTAAGATGAGAGTTAACTAAGTACTCATAGGTAACTATGTAAGTGGTTAAGAAATAATAATTCCACAAAATATATTTGTCCATTTGACAGTATAAAACTTCAGAAATATTTTCCCTATCTCCTGAAAACAAAATAACCCTCACAGATTGAGAATAACAAGATATTGTTTCCCACTCATTTCTATATACTTCATTCCCACATTGAAAACTGGATGTATTTGAATTATATTCACCGTAGATCAGTATCTCAATGTATAATTCTTGGACAACACATTATACGAACTTGAATTCTTTGTATATAAAATTTAGAAACATTATCTTTTTATTCATTTAAACGAGTTCCCAAATATATTATATTCTCCTAATCAACAAAACACTTATATGTTAATATTATATTCATTGATGAAAAATTTAATCCAAAAACAATTATCCCACATTTTCATAGTATCTTTGAACAATATTAGATTCTCATTCTCCATAGCATGTATCACATTAAAATCTCAGTATGCATAACATCATTAATATATGATATTCAAAGACTCATCAAGCATATTTTGATTTCACATTTCGTTTTATTTTTATGTGATCTATTGGAATATAAACCATCATTTGTAGAAGGATTCATACATCCCAAGGAAAATGATGATAGCGTTTTATATTTAGTGGAATAGATACACAAAATAAGATGAATTTTATATAAACAAACCCATTTAGTTTGGGGTTAATTGTACCATATAAAAGTCATATCCCACATTGAACCACCTCATAGGTTTCCTCCACTTATTAATGGATAATGCTTCCTTTGCCGGCCAAAAATGAGTAATGGGGTCTGATCCAAGTTCTATTGGCATGGACTTTAACCAATACCCTATGATATTGTATATCACCATATGGAGGATCCAGTATAGTTGTGTACCAAATCCACATATATTCTCATTTTGTGTGTTGTACATTCCCTCTGTCACATTCTGCCCATAGTTATCCAAGTTGACATGACTATCACATTGATGACCACCTAGGTCATATATGGGGTCAATGTTCGTCATTGGATCATAATGGGATATTCTATTTTATTTGTTAAAGTATCATTATGTAAAATATAATAAATATGAGTATAATATATATCCAATAACCCCTTTATTTTCAAATCAGTTTATTTATTTATATAATTTCAAAATATCATTTTCATGATCTAAAAAACCATCATTTAATAAAAATGAGAGAAATTAATATTTTATCATGTAATTGTTACCCAAAATTTTATCATGAAATAATAGAATATTACATTGCCTTATTTGAAAAGTATTCTTCCAAATAAAAGTTAGATTCAGTTATAGGAAACACTATGTAACAACCATTGTACTTAAAAAACAATTTGTTTTCATTCTAGAATAATATAGTTAAAATATTTATAATTGTATGATAAATTAAGTGGTATTTGTAGAAATAATGTAATCTACACTAATTAAATAGAAACACCACCTATAAAAGTACAAATAACATTTATATATCTTATAGGTGAAAATATGGTATATTTATATCATAAAATAAGAACATAAATGATTTGAAAATGACACGTTAAGTGTGGGTATTTTTGTAAAAACATATATGTCTATTTATTATTTTATAACTAATTTAATGAATTAAATGAACATTTATTTTCATAAAAATATTCATAAATTAATATTTTATTTTCCTATGATTATAATATAATATTATGAGACATTAATTAATTTTTCAAAGTGTTATAAAATCAGTAGTAGTTTTAAAATTATTATTTTGTAGAATAAAAGATGATTTTAAATCAAAAAATATTTCCATATTTATAAATTTATTTCCATAAAATGGATTTATTTTTTTAATTATACATTTCTAAATTTTTTTAGGGAATATGGATTTTTCTAACATGAATTATTTTTTTTTGAAAAATGAAATACTGTGATTTACAGTATATGCTAAATACTTGAATTATTGGGTCATAGTTGAAGTATAGATTATTTAACCAAATAATACCCAAAAATAATTTATCATTTTAATATATTGTTTTGATATTTCTCACACTATTCCAATTCTGGAGCCAAAATAATATAATAATGAATAAAATAATAATAAAAAACACACTCCACCTCCACAGTAAAGACCACCCCTCACCACCTCTTATCCTCCCAAATCAAAGCCTTGTATGTTATTTAATTAAAACCAAAATCTATTACTCAGACTCTTCCCCATGTCGAAGACCTTCTTTTCTGACGAAAAGGGAAAAACCAAGTTAATTAATGAGGTTCTTAAGGAGAAGAATTCAAGAGTTAATATTCAATTTGTTTTTAATTAATTTTATTTTCATTTACATTATTTTATTATTCTCTCCTAACCTACCCAAATCCATGTGGAATGAAAACTAAATTAACATATATATACTATTATGTTTCATGTTTGGGAAAAAATCATCATCGTTATCCTTCTCCACTCCCTTTTTTAAAAATGAGAACATCATCCATCAAGTGTCAGTTTTCTCTCATAGTTGATGATACCCATTAATTTTAAATTATTGCCTTATGGGATGGTTATAAAACAATTTTTATGGTAAAATTAGTTTTTATTACACATTTTATTGGTTATAAAATGTTTTTGAACAATTATGTTAACCTGATATTAAGTAAAATGATATAAGTTAACGATGGATGTAAGAACCAACAAATCAAAATAAATCATTTTGGTTAAAGTTTTATCTAATGTTTCATCCTCATATCATAAGAAATTGAATTGTGGTATCATTTAAAATTATTGAAACATATTAATTCAATTTTATTCTACTTATATATTTTTCTTTCATTCATCAAAAAAATCTACAATGAACCAGTCATGGAATCCCTAAAATGAACACACCTAAAACATTGGAAATAAAATAAATTATTAATAAATGGGTGGAAAGTTGTTAAAGTATTGTTTTATAAGGTAATATAAACATGGTTATTGTTTTTTAATAAATTAATAACACATTTTAAACAATTATACTGGTGTTTTTAACTTGTTTTAAGTTAGGATAACCTGAGTTAAGTGATGTTTCTTTAAAAATACACTTTTAAATTTCAATTTTTAGAAAATTCCAAAGGAATGTTTATATGCAATTATTCTTAGTAATTATTATGATATAGTTCTTGGGAATTTATATGATGAATGGGGGTACCAATATCTTCCACCAATTCATTGTTTATGTTTATGTTTGAGGTCAACTATAATGGTTAATCCATCATTAACTGTGATGGTTACACTATATGGTACCCTATGAGGGTAACATACTAAGGTAGCCATTAAGGTCACATTATTAGGTGGACATGAGGGTTACAAAGTGTATGGTAGATGTGAGGGTTACAGTATTAAGGATGTAATTCCCCAAGTTACTTATATTGTGTTCATTATGTTTTCGATATTTTATGAAAATATAATGTATGAAAAAATAATGTATGTTATACTCTAAGTGTGAGAAGTACATCTTGTGAAAAGGATTTTATATGTTTATAAAAATTATTATAAAAACAGTTCATTTAACTTTTTTATTCCTTATTTGATTCTTTTCTCTTAATATAGGTTAAAAAAATTTAATAGTGTTCACAGATTGGTATGATAAAAGAATAGGACAACATGAATGTCAGGAAAATAATCAATGAAAGGAACAAATTTTCTGTTAAAAACTTTTGTATTATTGATGAAATCAATAAATTTTATTATTATCTAACATGTATGCTTCCGGATTGATATTTATATGGTCTAAATATCTAAAACCCTAAAATTATAATATTATTAGGAATGTTATAAGTGTATTATAGTTGGAATGACTAGTTTATATGATGTTTTACGGTTATGAGCTTTTATTTTGTATCCAAATATAATATTGAAAAATTTATGTGTTAGGACGAAATTAATAGAATACCATAAATGATTTTTAGTCAATGGTTATTTGGATATTATATATCATTTTTCTATTACTGTGTTGATCTATCTATGATATTTCTGTTCAATATAGTTTTCCGTAGAAGAAACCTAGAATCTGAAGTTGGAAGGAACTTAGAGGATGATATCATTCCAAGTCTACAACCCAAAATCATGGGAATTGGAACATAGAAATTTCTGAAAATGTTGTATCATGGGATGAGTTATATAAATGGTGGTGAAATATAATCTAGGAAAAAACCAGAGCTACCACAAAAGGGCATGATGAGAGTGGAACAATTTATGAGGCAACATCATCCTTCTTTTTGTGGATTTTTTAACATAGTGTTGACTGATGGGTGGATTAAATTCATTGAAAAGATATTCAATGTGATGGGTTTTTTAGATAATAATATTTTTGCCTTCTTATTTTTAATTTTAATGTTGAAATTGACTAGTTTTCGCCAATGGTTATGATTATCAAGGATAGTAAGGAGACTATTTCCTTGGAAAGCGTTGAATTTTGGAATTTTTTTAGGGAAAAGTATTTTCCTACGGCGGTTCAACATAGTATGGGAATGAATGTTTTTTTATTAAAACAAAATGGGGATGATTCAGTGGCCATATATGACAAAAAATTCACTAGACTAAAAAGGTATGATCTAAATCTTATTCATGATATTTACTATAAAATAAATCATTTTTAAATAGTATTGAAGTTAGTAAATCAAAATTAATTGGATTCCAATGAATTTAAATGTTATTATAAACTTTTTTGATATGATGAATGTGTAGACATGGAGGTTTTTTATGATAAAACAAGAATACGAATTGTTACAAATAGAAAGTGATGTGTAATGGTAAATAAAAGAAATATAAAGTTATTAATGTCTAGTTTCAATTAGGTATGTTGTTTGTTTACCAAGATTTTGATAATTTATTATTTATGTTGGGATATTAACATTCCTTTAATTTTGAATTTTATCTGGAACGTTGGAAATATTATGAATGAAATGAAAAAAGTGGTTATGATCTAATCACCAGGGGAAATATTAAAGAAAAACAACATTATAATTGTCCTCTTACTATTTTCTGTTGAAATACATTACCTAAAAACCTTAGTATTTTACCCTTAGATGAATCTGATGTTATTATGGCTATGGAATGAATTACTTTTACCGTTCAATGATTGTATATCCAGCCAAATAAGTTTTTTCTGAAATATTTTCATTTTTTATGCAAGAAATATCCTATACAATTGATAACATATTAGGAGGATGATAAAATATTAAAATATTGAAATAAAAGTTATCTTGGAAATATTTATTAAAAAACATAACTATGGAGATTAATGATATCTAGTTCTAAATGAATACCTTTTTGTTCTTACTAATGGGTTTCTTGATGTAATACTTTATTGAGAATTTGAATTAGCTACTAACTTATTTCCTCACGATAATATAATTTCAAAACCAACTTATTGAATGGATCAAGTGAAACATATATAATTTAAAAATATGTTCTAGGAGTTTCTTTATAAATGTTTCATTCAATCTAGGACATCACCAATGGGTTCTAATATTTTCTATTTCAAAAATAAAAATAGTTATATGGGGATTTACATTGATTATAGAGATTTGAATAACATTACTATTAAGAATATGTATAAATTCCTCATATCAATGAACATTTTGATTTTCTCCAGGGTGCTTTGTATTTTTTCAATATTGACTTAAGATACCCAAACCATGAGTTGAAATAGAAGGATTTTTAAATTTCAAAAATATAATTCTAAACTATTTATAGACAATATGATTTTTTTATGACTATTGGTTTAAAAAACGACCCAGTTGTATTAATGGAAATTATGAAAAGAATCTTCCCTGAATATATAGATAAATTTTTTATTTTTTATATTGATGACATTGTCATGTTTAATGAATATATAATGATCCAAAAAGTCATCTATGTATTGTTCTTGAATCACATAATGAAAATAACATATATCTGAAATTTAGAATATTCGATTTTTTGTGGTAAGAAATTTATTTTCATTAGAACATTTCATATAAGGATGGCATAATAATTGATCCCACCAAAATGAATGTGGTTGATGAATGACCCCAAACAACAAATTTTATTGAGGTTTAATTATTTTCTAGAATTATTAGGCTATTAATTTTGGTTTGTTAATATATTTTAACAGTTATCTATCCGACAAACTATGTTAATTAAAAAAGAGGTTATATTTTTTTTGATATTAGAATGAAATGGTTGTTTTCAATAACTAATGTAGAGATTGTTAAATTCCCCATTATGTCCCTAACTTTAAGAAATATTCATTATGTAATATAAAATGATCCTTCATTGAAGGAAAATGGTGGTATTCTAATACATAATGATCATATAATTTCTCATGTTTCAATAAAACTGAAATATCAGAATTTAAATTATCCTACACATGATACAAAAGTTTTTTCTATTCTTTTATGTTATCATAATTTTAAGGAATCGTATATATGGAGAAAAATGAGAAATATATAATGACCATAAAATTTTGAAGTATATATTTACACAAAATGAATTGAAGAAGTTGCAGAAAAGATTGTTGGAACTGATAAAGGATTATAATTTCACAATCATTTACCATCCTAGAATAGGAAACAAAGGGGTGGATACCTTGATTCGAAAACCTCATGCTACAATAACCATGTTACATCTACAAAATGATCCCTTGGATAATTATTTAATGAATTTTAGATTGGAATTTATTGGTTCATGAAATTCCTAGGTTTTGTTTTGGGGGTGTGTACAGTTGTTTTTCATTGACAAAATTAACCAGGTGTAGAAGGAAGAATGTGAGTTATAGAAAAAAGGTAGAATTGGTGAAAGTGGAATGTTTCCAATATTTATCATTGATAAATATTTTGTTTTGATATTTGGAAGGATATTATGTGGAACATTTTATTAACAGTTTAAGATGGAGTTGTTATGTAAATATCATTGTCCTCCCTTTAGACAAGTTTTTTATCGAGTTGTATTACATCTGAGATTATATTAGGAACACAATATTTTTCATATTTTTATGTTGTGAATGTATGATACAAATTCATATAATGTTTTCATACCAAACGAAGTTCATCTTGAAGTGAAATTTTTTTTATGGAGAAAAACATATTCATATTCTTGAAGACATAGAGAATGTATCATGAAATAAGATAATTCTCAAGGTTACGGTTTTTTGGAGAAGCCACATGGTTGAAGAAGCAAAATTTGAATATTAAAATTCTATAATGGATGGGTATACTCACATTTCTAATACGTGAATGAAAAATAGCGAGGAACCAATTTTCATATGGGGTGTGATAATGTAACAACCAAGGTACATATAAAATATATATTTATTATTTCTTGAATTAAATTGATACAATCATTATAAATGTATAATGATGTTACTGGTATTAGAAACAAATTAAGTAATATGTTGTAATAGAATAGTATCCTCCCCAATTAAATTATAAACTAAATCTATTTATCAAATAATTATAATTTTATTTATTTATATCATTGAATATGTAAAAAAATGTTTTGAAATTATAAATATAGTGTTGGTATTTTAATAAAATATTAATGGTTATTTAAAAATTTATAGTTACTTTAATATTTTTATGGAAAATAATTTTCATAAAATAGATTCATAAATTAATATTTTTCTGTTTTATGATTTAATATAATTTTATTATTCCTTCATTAATTTTTCAATGGGTTATAGAACTAGTTATAATATTAAATTAAGTATTTTTTTAATAACATTTTTTAATTTATAATTAAATATATCAAATTTAGGAAATTTCCATCATAAAATTGACTTAATTTCAGGATTCTAAAAGTTGAAAAACTGTTTGGGTGAATTTTTATTATTTTTCTAGTATAGTTTAATTTTTTTGAATAGTGAAATAAACTAATTTGTTGTATAAGAAAAATGAATGAATTGTTGAGTCATATATGATATATGGATAATTCATGCCCATAATCTAGAACTCTATGTCATTATTTTAATATATATGGTTATAATTAAAAATCTATTCAGTGTATTGTGTGGAAATAATAAATAAATGAATAAAAAATATAAAAACACTCCTCTCATCCACTATAAATATCACCCCTCACAACCTCTTATCCTCACACATAAAAGCCTTCTAGATTGTTTAATATATACCCAAATCCATTCCTAATCCACTTACCAATGTCCTATCACTACTATTATTTCCAAAAGATTAATTCCAAGTGCTTTAAAGAGGTTCTCAAAGAGAATAATTCAAGAGGTAAAAAACTATTTATTTTTCTTTTATTGTATTGTATTACTTTTTATTTATTAATTTTACCCTAACAAACCCTTATCATACTAGAATGAAAACTCCATTATATTATATATACTATAATTCTATCATATTAATTGGAAAATTCATCATCATACCCATTTTCGTCCACTTTTAATTCAATATTGAGAATGTCATATGTAGTGTGTCTATTTAATGCTATCATGGATATACACATTTATTTTCTATTACCTCCTTCAAATATGGAAATAAAATCATTATTATGTTTAAATAAGAAATTCTATGACATATTATATGATATATAACATTCTTAAAAAACATACAATCTTGATATCAAAACCAAATGATATATGTTCACGACAGTCCTAAAAACCTCAAAAATAAACTTAATCATTCCCATTAATGTTTTATTTAATGATTCATCCTCATATAAAAGAAATTAAATGTCCTATAATGTTAAATTTTGGAAACATATTAATAATGTTTATTTCCATTTCTGTATTTTTTTCCATTCAAAAAAAATCTATAATGAATCGACCATGGAAACGTTGATAAAACACATCTGAAACAACAGAAATAATAAATTATTATTAGTAAATGGGTGGAATGTTTTCATAATATGGTCATGTAAATTATTATAAACATGATATTATTCTGTAATAAATTAATAACACTCTATAAAAAATTATTTAGGATGTTTTAACTCATTTTATGTAATACATATCAAAGGTAAGGGACTTTTCATTAAAAACCCTCTTTCAAATTTGTATATTTACAAAATTTAAATGGAATTTTTTTATGCATGTATTCTTATTTTTTGATTAATTTATGGTTCTTTGTAATTTTTTTTGATAAAGGGTCGTACCTATATAACACTCCAATGCAATGGGTATTTTTATGGTGGAGGCCATACGTAGTGTTTACACTATGTGTAACTACGATGGTTACACCAAAAAGAATCCATGAGGGTTACATCACAATGAAGCAATGAGGGTAAAGATGTAAGGTATCTATGGGGGTTAAAAATCATATTGTATGTGTGGGGGATACATTTTTATGTTTTTAATTTCCTATATTACCTATATGGTTTTATTTTTGTTTTAGATGTTTTATATAAATCTCATTTTTTCACAATGTTAGTATACGATCGATTTAGTGTGGGAAGTATATGTTGTGTAAAGGATTTCTTATTCTTAAAATAATTAATGAAATAATGGTTCTTTTCTCATTTTTTAACTCAATGAACTTTTTTGTGAACATCCCTTGTTTCTAAAAGTTTGTCACAAGGCTTAAGGATTTTTGAGCGAAAAGAAGAAAAAAAGCTAAATGGAAGCACAAAAAATCATGAAAAGAACTCATGTTTTGTTAAAAAAAATTATTTTGGAATAAATGGATAAATATTAGTTGTATCAAATATTTATTTTTGTGGATTGATATCTATTACGTCCAAAATCTGTTAAACTATTAAGTGAAAAGATCATTGGGAATGTAATATTGATATTATAGTTATACTAACTATATTGTGTAATGCTTTTGAAAAAGTTCTTATACATTTTGAAACACTAAAATTCATTATCAAATGATATAAAAATTAAGAACAATTTAAAAAAATTCAAAATTAATATTTACAAAGTGTTTTTAATTTATTCACCTAAAATTTATATGCATTGAACTTTGTTTTCCTTAATAATAAGCATGGTAGTAAATCAATAATCTATTGAAATTACAGAATGCTTTATCATGCATGAAATCCATTTTCCAACATCATCAATAGGTCATCCAACTCATCGTCTTTTATTATCATTACAGTATACATAAAATAATGAAAAGATTCAATCATTAATCTTTCACTTGTGTTCTCAAATACCACTTCATATTTCTTATTGATACTTAATCACTTTGTAAACTCTAAATTCATCTCATCCTCATTGATAAAAGATTTGATAGTGAACAATGTTCCTTATCACCTCATTCAATCTAATTAACATATCATCATGAAATCTCCTTTTCATACATTTATGTATGGCATCATTAATATCCACTTCTAATGGAAGGATGATATACCAAGTTTTTCTATAATAATATTTATGTATATATAGAACTCTAATTATACATGTGATAACCCATTGTACAAAACAAGAGTGTTTAACAAAGATGATCAATTATATATATAAATTATAAAACATGTGATATAAAACTAAGATAACAAAATTCTTTATGAAATGGGGGAACATAATCAATTACATTAGGAAATATTTTATATCTAGAATATATCCCAATTAATATATCTAAATTTAAATTCATTATTTATCCCTCCTTAATTTATCAATATTAACCCATTGATAATAACTACCAATTAAATTTGTGTAGGGATATGTGATTGACTTTCATAAATCGTCAAAAATTTATAAGATGTTGTTTATATGTTCTACATTCACTATGTAGTGAAGATATAACATCATTGACTCATCAATGAAACCACTTAATAGATAAATCTGTCTTATTCAATTTCAATTATGTTATTATAAAATAATGTATATATATATATATATGGTAATATTGAGGGACTTCTTTATTTCATATATATAACACTTAGGTTGAGTGTTTCCTATAAACCTCACATTTCCTATTCATTATTTTTGTCTCAACATGTGATATACTCAGCTTACACATATTATCCACTACTATTTACATTCTTACATTATTCTCAATAACATAATTCTTATGTGGAGTGGGGTTTTCTATCTAATATATCAAGTAAGTTTCTTTTCCTTTTTTCTTACATAATACTCTTCAAAATATCTTCTTGGGATAGCTGGATTTGCATGCCATAATTCATTTAATTCCCAACATGTTAATAATGATAATTGTGATTTTATAGATTGTTAATAGTAGATTGATATTTATGAAATTCAGCATATTCAATTGAAATATCCTAAATACCCTAACCTGCATCAATTAATTGAGAATTCTACATTTATTTATCTTTGTTTAGATGATTTGGGAAAACTACCAAACATTACTTCATTTTATATTCACCATTTTGGATGTCTTGCATTTATTCTCCTATGTACAAGAATTTAATCTTTTTTAGCTATTTTTAATCCATTTCAAATTATAGGGAACATCTATATGTAATATCTTCACACATATCAATGCTCCATGACCTTCAAATATGAATCTGTTAATAGCTTATAATAGTAATCATTTTTATTTTTATGGGTATATTGTATGGATTTATGTTTACTGGTTTATCGAATTGAAAATATATTACCATATATGACTCATTCATTTCCCTTGTTTCATGCATATTTTTTTTAGATGAAATTTTATACCAACCAAAATATTTTTTATATATATATTTTCAATAACACCAACAAAATACATTGTAATTTGTAATTTGATTTATTAAAACATGTGTCCGAATAATTCTTTATTCCATATTAATGTAAATGGGGTTGGAGTTTTCCTTTAGAAAATGGTATTACTGGCATAAAAAATTCATTATTTGTTGAAGAATAATACTTATCTTAGTGATTTTTATTAAATAATGATTCACCTACATTAGTAATAATATAATATATATTTTGATATTATTCAAGATAAAATAAACTGTTTCTATTTGAACCATTCATCTCATTGTAATGATAACACACTATTTTATCATCAATGGACCTAATATAGTATTATCTGATTTTGTTTCACGTTTTGAAAATCAATTCCCATTGAATGTGTCTCATTATTTTCTTCTTCCATAATATATAGTTTCTCTTAATTAATAGTAATAATCCTTTTTTGTTCCTATAATATAATAATGATCTTTTTTATCTCATCTAATAACCATCTTCTTTCACAACTAGTTCTTCATTTTCCCTAGAAACAATATTATTATCCTTATATAATTACTTATTTTAATTTCGTAGAATTCTTATCTCCTCTAGTAGTAATTATATCTAACCTTTTAACTAACATTCCTTATCTATACATTCTTCTCTATCATTATTACTAAATTATGAATCAATGTTTTTTTAATCATTTTCAGGAAAATGATATCATAATTTGAAGAGATACTTGTAGATGAATTAGCTTTCTAATTTATTATCCTGAAAATTTAATTCTTGAAACTCAAATGTGTCTATTTCATCTTATTATTTTCAAATTTTTAAAATTTATTATCATCATCATCATATTAAGATTTATTTTTCATCTTATTTAAATATACTTGGGAAAATATTCCAAAAACATCATAATTCAAGACATTTTGTGAATATTTTCAGTTTTTTCATTCCATTCACTTCTTTTGGATACTCATGATATTTTGGAAATTATTTAACTAATATCATAATCTCCATAATCATGAAAATCACTTGATTTGATGAATTATTATTCCTAAAAATTTCCTTTTTTCAGTAATTGAGAGAAAATTAAATCTTATACATTCCTTTTTAAGGATGAAAATTTCCAAAGCTATTTATCTATAATAATGTTTTGAAACTCGTTCATCATAAAATATTAGCTTTCTCCTATAGTTGATTTTTTCAATAAAACTAATATAAGAAATTATAATAATGGTTTTTGAAAATTATAGATTCATAAAGATTCTTGCAGAAACATCAAACAACTCTAAATATCTCATTCAACGTTGTGAAATAATCATCAATATTTTATTCAGTAGTTATTTTAATGTACTCATATGAGATTCTCTATAAATTCATTTCAGATTCCATTACCTCGATCATATATTCTTGTATACTATTCAATTTGATTCGGACCTCCTTTATAGTTTAGAGATCCATGATGTTTTTATAATCCCAATCTCATAGAGACATCAAGATGCGATGTTGAGCCTTTTTATTTAACAGTAAATTATTATTATCTAGTTGTGTCTTGGAAGAATCTATAGAAATTAATAGAACACGACTATTAAATATTCCCTCATATTAAAGTTCAGTTAATGTATGCATGGTCACATCCTATTCCACATGATGTTATAATTTATCCAATATAATGTGGGAACACCTCGGGTTATAACAATTCTATGATTCTCTAGTTTTAGAATTATTCTGGGATCAATATTGGGTAAATTTTCTCTAATACCACTTGTATATCCCTAGACAATATTGACCATGGTATAGGGGGTGGAATCAGTTGTTTGATTTTTAATAATTATTCTTTTTAATTTGACATCTGCTACTTCTTATGGTTATTGATCAACTTAATGATTACTGATAGTCACATGTCATATTTATAAATAACATGAGAAAAATAAATAAATGGTATTTCGATGTTCTAGTAGAAATACATACTATATTAAATGTTGTTTTCATTCCCCAACATTGATTATCCAGTATAATCTTTTCATCAGTAATTATTGTTTTGGAAACAACTTTTTATTCACCGCAATATTAAATCCTCCTATTAATCCTAGTTTTAGACCCCAAAAATTGATGTTTTCATGGTTGATGGGTAAGACCCCCAACACTATTATCTTTATGTCAACCAGTTTGAAACCACAACCTCACGTATCTTCAATAATTGGATAAATTCACTAGTTATAATCCATTTCTTCTTTGTGTTGATCATTTGGTAGAAATTACAATTTTTTTGTAGTGATATTCTTCAAAAATGGTACACGATTTTATCTACACATGTATAGATTCAATGGATTTAAATACATATTGTAATTATTCTATTAGTCTTTAAATTCCATTATAATGGAACTATGTATGAATATTATTTCCAGTCCTACTAAGTGATCATTAATGAAATAATTATCTAATAAATATATTATAGATATTGTATCCTATTAGCAATCTATTTCATATGTAAATATGTTAACAATATGATAAACATGTTCTATAAATGAATCAAATGTGTTCTATTGATGCATAATATTGCATAAATATTATTTTATGAAAGATTAAATGTTCATGATCTCAATTCCACTTATTTCAATCAACAAAAATGTAATTTATTATGTGTTTCATGGACTTATTAACTATTCTATATAAATATAATTTTTCTACACATTTTATATTATTCAAATATAAATAAAATTTATTACCTCAAACATCATTTTACCATAACATATAAAATATGATTTCCCACATAAATTTGGTCCACTTCCTTTATTATTCATGTATAGTTGCTTCAAATTCAAATTAATTATTTTCAATGTAATATATAACATTCAAGTTTATGTTTATGAAATTATATGAAACTGTAATTTTCAATTCACTTCATCAACAAATTTTTTTACCTCTCATAGAATGTAATAAAATATATGTTCTCCATCACAAAGTGTATACATATATTTACTTCTAAAAAAATCACCATTTATGAAATGTATCACATTCTTTATATAACATAACCATTAATAAATTAATGAGTCCACTAACAATATAAACATATCAAAAAATCTTAAATTAAATTAGATTAAATTTTACAGTATATTTATATGAAAATGTGAAGGTAGATTACTTTTGATAATCGAAAAAATATGATTTTCCAATCAAAAATATGAAATCTTAAACAATCTATTACATCTCTCTTCAATCTATAATGAATTTGTGTATTTATCATCATACGGTATTTTTCTCAGTCATTTTTTCATACTTCATCCATGCATTGAAAACTGAATATTTTGGAATTCTACTCACCACATTGTATAATTTCAATGCACAATGCGTTTGGAAATAAATTATGTACTCAACATCCTTGTATATGAAATCCCATTTGTTGAAATTTTTTTTCAATTAGATGATCTCCCATTAATATTTTATCATATACTGTTCTCCTCAACTAAAATATCTCTTTATCTATATAGTAGCTTCTCTATATAAAATATTTTATCAACAATTCATACATCCAAATTAATATGGAATCCCCAATCATATATATTATCATCACTTCCCAAATAATATATCACTTGGAATCCTTGGTATTCTAAAATTTACAAATATATAATATTTAATGTTTTATCAAGAATATTTTAACCAATCATAGTGTATGATTTGAATGTAGTGGACTAGATTGAAAACTCATATTCAAAGAGGGATTCACACACCCCATGTTAGATGATAATATTGTTTTCAATTGAGTAGCAAAGAAACATCAAATTATATTTAAATGATATAAATGTTAACTATTTTGGACCATTAAATAGTATCCTACAATGGATGAAAGCCATGTCAAACATTCAAGTGAGTTCCCTCCACCTAATATGAGATTCTACTTCATTAATTAGCTAGTTGGGAGTAATGGGGTACCCAGCTGTTTTTATCAACACTGACATGTTTCATCATCCTCAACATTTATTCCACCCCTCATGATGAATCCATTGCTCAAATATTCCTTTTTTTAGATTTACAATACCTTTGGGACATATGAATCCCTCACTAAACTTCTTCTCATGGTGGGCCACATCGACCTACCTTCCACATAGTCGACCAACTAGGTCCCACATGTGGTTGAGGATATCACATTTTTTTTCTATGTGGAGGGTTATTTTTTATAAATGGACCACCAAAATGACTAGAAATAATTAAATGTATAATTTTTTTCAATTATAAGATACCAACCTCCTTCATTATCAAATCATTGAATTTATTTTTGTAAATTTAAAAATTTTGTCTCCATGATATCAAATATCATCATTTAATCATATTCAAAAAATATTAATATTTTATGTTCTTTATTACAACAAGTTCCATATAAAATAATAAATGAGTATATATCCATCTTGAAAACATGTATTCACTTGATTAATGGAATGTATCACTTGTGGAAAACATAATTCTACTAAAAATAACTTAAAAAATTGTTTTAAACACTATGGATAGTTTGAATATTTTCATAACATATTTCACAATATCTAAAACTTCTTCACCAAAATTCATTAAACAAGAAAACCCACATTTCCTTTTCCATAGACATGGTAACACCACAATAATCCCTTATAGTTACATTTAATATTCACCATGAATCTCATCTAATGCCTTAGCCCTTAATCCCCACATTTAAATATTCTTTATATAATTAAATTCTAATATACCAATAGAAATTTCAACATTTGATTTTAAATATTTCTCTTCTGCGTTTCTCTTTATTCAAAACCCACACTCATCAATCAAGCGATAAATAGTGGGTAAAGAAGTTCATTTGTTCTGTGACTGATGTTTTACACAAACTCAAGCACATAATATTAATTTGATAGGTGGGAAAAAAATATTTCCCCACAATGCATAATGTGATTTTTTATCTAATGAGATACCATATATCGTGTAAGAGCAGTAAGCTGAAACACACTATGTTTTGAAATATTGGTTTTTATATTTGACTCTGGTTTCTAATGGAATTATTTTTATTTTTTATGCATTCTTATGATTCCATAATGAGATCATATAATATTTTTTAATGTTTGTAATTATGATTCTCACATTTCTATGAGATAATTTCTTGCCTCTGGAATCCTATGAATTTCACAACTTTATAGTGTTAATTATTTTTTCCATTAGTAGGACTTATATATCACCAAATTCATATGTACATCCCCAGGTTATCTCATTCAGTATAAGGAGGTCAATGTATCATAAAATAATGTTATATGGTTTTTAAATAATGTCATTATGTCACTAATTATATTTATTATGATATATAACTAATTACCAAAATCCATAAGGAATATAAATGGGTTGGGATTTTGTTATGTATCTTAATATAATAAAACATGAAAAAATATTTAAAAAGAGAATGGGTTATTTTAAGGGAAATGATAATGGAGAGGGAGTGAGTGGTTGTGGAGAGTTCAATGATAGATAGGACTCGATGATAATGGATTGACGGTGACTATCTAAGGTGACAACATGGGGGGGGGCATTAATAGGGTGGTATGGCGCCAGGCTCGCGGATAAGAAATTAGAGGAGGGGATAAATAGTCTTTTTTAATTCCATCAAATATTTAGTGGTTGTTTTTTTAAAAGTATCAAAATAACTATTGATATGAAGGAATACTATTGTAGTTTGTATTTATTTTATATATATATATATATATATTAATTTAGAAATATTTTTGGTATCATATTTTATTGTCTTTTGAGACTTCAATAGATTGTGTCACAAGAGATATTAAAACATATTCTCAGTAGAAAATATTTTTTTAAACAATAATAAAATTAATTTTATTCATTTGATAAATATATATAGTTTTTTCTAGTACCATTTATAATATGATCTCAATGTTTTTCAAAAAAATTCATGCTATTTAGGTTGATCAATAGTTTATAGTTCCCTAAAAGGCACTATCATTTTGAGTAAATTGATGAATATATAATGTTACAAATAATGATTAATTTTGACTGAAATTGAAATATTATTACCGTGTCGAGATTAATAAATATATTTTATTTCGTATTATAATTTAATCATATATTTTAATGTTAAAGGTAATCATCAAGGTATAATAGCTGAAATCATTTTATTCAAATTTTTTGAATAATATTTTAAGTTAATATGTTTGAATATTATTAGTTTTTTAGAGTTTGTTCTATAAGAACTAACATTATTACTACTTTATTACATAATTTCATTAGTAATGAATATTTATTATCACATCATTATAATTCATATACATGGTTTATCTTGTAATACTTTTCTAAGAATATATCTCACAATAAATGTTCATAGCAATTCCCAACTATGATCAAAACATAGAGGTTCCATGAAAATATTCCTGAATTATGTTCTATTTCATGATGAAATTTTCAGAAAGGAAATAGAATATATTAGGAATTAGGGTTACGTGGATCATATGACATTGAGACACCATCTCAGGCTTTGATCCCCTAGTAATCTACATGATAGGATGTTATGAGAACAGAACCACCAATAAGAAATCCACATTTACATATCTCATTGTATGTTCTTATTGGTAGATATGTGTATAAATCATTAGATTTTAATATTATCATTAACAGATACAATGAATCAAGTAATGTTTTTATTGATGGAAACTATTATGTCATAAAATAATAAGGATGTAGGATACCATGGGTGCATCATGAGTGATATTAGATTAATGAATACAACAAGAAATGAATAATCCCTTGTATCCCTTAATAGATTTTTATTTCTCAATCCATTTTATGGGAATGGAATTGAATGAAAAAAATATGTCCATGGTGGTCACCTTTCTAGTTCATTTCTGAGAAGTCATTGAATGAGAAAACGATCATAGAAATTGATAGCACTAGCATGAAACCAACCTTATTTGAGACATCATGATAAAGGGATTGTATTAATGAAAAATATTCATAGAAAGTTGAATATCATTGTGAAATTAACATATTTTCCTATAGGATAAATGGAATATTTCTATATTCTAACAACAAAATATTGGTTCTGATGCCTAATTCCACTAAGAAATAGGCCCAAAGAGCCACACACTCTTGTATTATCAATCTCAGTTAAATTAATGTATTGAATTTAAATGTTTAGAATGAAAATATCTTTTCATTAGAGTTGATATCTATGGTTAAATCAAAAGTTTTTAAAAATTATAGATGAATTAAAAAATAATAATAAATATTTTTTTGAATGGTTTTGAAAATATTATATTAATTCTATTTATTAAACAATAATAAAATGGTATGTATTTGGTAACTAAGTAGTCATTATTTGAGTATGAGTAAATATCAATGAAGGAAAGAATGGTGATTTTAATGGTTCAAATAGAAATTGCATAATTGATAGATATAATCAATATTATTTATCAGGTCATGTATTTTAAAATAATAATAATAATATTGTAAATATGTTAAATAATGAATTGTTATTTTGGTAGGGGTTGGGTGATATTTTTGAACCCTCAACCCACCATAATAATTATCTAATTATATCTATTTCATAATCACTATTTGTGTACAAAATACATAGGCCTATATATAGAGATCAAGAATTAGAACACACTTCCTCCACTCTCAATAATTTAAGAGAAAATTAAGTGTTCTCCATCCATAATAATAATTATTCTACAATAAACCACAAACATCCCAATCAATCGAGATAATTCGTGTTAATACCTGGTGATTCTATGGAGATGTTAAAATATTTTGGTGCATGTTTAGACCACTATTGGAGAGATTCCATAATTGGATCCTTGAACATAATAATATTATAGAGAGATATAGTCATCTTGATCATCGATGAAGGGATAATTATGTGTTGGTTTAATTTTGTATCGATAAATTAATTAATTATAATTTACATGTTAGTATCCTCTGAAACTAGTTCTACCATTTTAATCAAGTAAAAAAATACTTATTTTTATTTAAAACTGAAATTTTGATCATTTGAAACAGTGATTACATATAAATATTGATTAAAAGATAATTTGGGCGTACAACCCAATGTGTTTCCACTACACCCCGATCCTACATGTGGTATTAGAGTGATCACATATTTAATTTCAAATTATTTATTCTTCATTTATTTTATACTGTATTTTGGTTATATTATAACTATATCCATTTTTTTAAATTAGCTACACCATCGTAACTTCCATTATCATTCTCCATAACATAACCAGTAATTTGTTATGATCTAAAAATGATGAAACATATAAGAAACATTTTTGGAGGTGCCAAAGAATATTTGTGGACAAAAAAGGGCATAGTGTGTACTTCCAAAAAAGATACCATGTCTTAGTTTTTCATATTAATATCACACTCTATCATTTAAAATCATAAAACATCAGATTTATGATTTGATAAAATAGGTGATACAAATACATCTTGATATACTAGAACACAACTGAAAGGGCAACATGTTGTATATCCAATGTACAAGATGTGTATTATCTGGTTTCTCATGGTTGTGAACAAACATTGTATTAATGCTTCATGTTTCTAATATTTACATTGGGACTAATTTTTTTTGAATTTTTATGATCCCATTCCATGTAAGTTAGAGTACACACCGTGTACCTTAATGTCATTAGTTGAAGGGAACTGACTTATTCCCCAAGTTTGTGATACTCACAATGGAAAAGGAGATTACATTCTATATATAATAGTAAACCAAATTTAGTCTATTTCATGATGTGTTATCAATTTTCCATATAATGAAGAATTAAATATATAGATAATCATGTTCTCATGTGATATATGTTTCATTAATTTGTTATTACCTTCCTTTCATCAGGATTTATAATTATATATTAAATCAACTTGTAAGATAAAATTATGAAGATCAAAAGAATTTTCTTCTATGTAAACTTTTGTAATTCATTAATATTAAATAAAAATATTTTTTTTGAAAAATTAGATAAGATAAGTTTTTAAGGATTATTTGATCATTTTAAGGTTAATTGAATTAATTTGAATAATTCATAGAACATTATCAAAACTAATTAATAAATCGAAGTAATAGATAAGTATATAGAAAATGTATTCCCATATCATGTCGTATAAATGGTCTTAAGATAAGACCATCCCCATACATATGATTGTTTCTTTTAAAATTTTATTGATTATATTAAATTTTGTGTAATGTGCATCATCCCCCTACATAATAATTATGGGTCAACGTGCCCATGGTTTATTTAATGTAAACCCATCTTTATCTAATCCATTAGACTCCCTCAATAACATTTGAGTAAATGATTATATTAGGATGTAGCTCCTCGATATGAGTAGTTGGTATGATTCTAGGAGATGAGGTGAAACCAACCAATATGACCCATATAATCCATTGTGGAATCTTTCTACAAAAACCATGATATTATTTAGCATATTTTCCCATAGGATTTATGGTTTGTAAATAATGTCCCAGATAATGTAATAATTATAGAATTTAATGATCATGCCACTTATACCTAATTTCTATTAGAGGAATGGTTAATTATTTATGTTTTTCAAAACTATGTGATCACATAATAAATTAATAATGAGCATGACAAATGGAATGAAATATAATCAGATTATTTGTAATTTTTATTATACCTTGTTGATCACTTATGTAAGATCCATTTAATATTAACTAGGTATGCGATATTGATAAAATGGTCTTTATACAAAAATAATGAATATCCCTCAGCCTAAATATTAATTTGATGTAGGTTTCGAGCACTTAAGTTATAATAGACCTCATACATCCAAGTGTTTGACCAACCCATGTTAAGGTAATTTCAATTATCATGGAACTTTTAGCATGATGTTTCATATTTCCATAAATTGGTTAGAATCATGGGATCACATCCCATGAAAGGATTTATGTTACTAAATTTCATGTGTGGAGGAAATATATAACTATAATTTCATAACTGGTGATTCCACTCAATATATTGAAGAAGATAATGTTAATGTAGTTGGTAAGTTACACAATCCTAAAACAATTCAAATAAATTTTTATGCCGAATTATGAGTTATGATAAAGGGAATATAGGTAATCTCCACAAAATTATCTAATAGAAATAATATTCTAAAAACTTTAGTTAGAGATATTAGGTTTAAGAAAATAATGGGTGATTAATAGAATTTATTTATAAAATTATTATTTGGTTTTTTAATAAAAAAGTACTAATTAATATCTCTTAATTGGAAAAAGTGGAAAATAAAAGGCTTTGAAAAAATTAAGGTTATCCATGCAAGAGTAGGATAACCTTGTCATTATTGTGAATTTCATGGAATGATATAGGAACTTATTAACTATACTATACCTCAAAGGAAAATTATATGTATTTGAAACCCCACATAACATGGTCCTTTATAAAGAGTTTTAGGAGGAATATGTATCTCCATTTTTAAAACACATGGACGATGTAATAGATGTCTAATATCTTATTATATCTTCCATGTCCAATATGATTCCAATTTACAACTGGGATATTGATATGGATAGAATAGTTTCTCGAAATATAGATACCTATTAAGAGAAGCTAGATGAAAGAGATATAAAATATCTAATTCAGTATCCACATGTATGATATTAGAGTCACTAATTCTTAGGCCATATGTAGTTAAAATGATTAGAGATATTGAGTGTTTGAAAATTTTGGGTTTTAAGAACCCTGATCATATGTAAACTGATCTCATTTTGTTGTAACTACATAAAAAATCTCATGATGTATTTTGAATTATAATATGATAAATATCGATGAGACACTTTAGAAACACATTATACATATTCAACTAGTTGATAAAGAATTGGGGTATGACAAAAATAGTACACATTCTAAATAAAAATACGTTGAATAAGGAAAAGGGGTAAAATACTGATTTAATTTCTAATGCTCCTGTGCACCACCTATCAAAGAAGAAGTAGATCTCGATCCACGGAATGATACTTGATGTAGTATTGTTTTTCACGTGGCAATAAGTTCAAATAAAAGTGGAATTCCACTAAATTAAAGTATCAAGGGAATTATTTTATAAATGTCCATATTGAGTGTAATCCTTCCATATCTACATGTTAGGAATTTGATATGACATATGGGACTCACATTTAAATCCATGTATTGGAAAAAAATTAGAGATTAACATGTTTCTAGAGATGAGGTGGATCTATGATATTCAAATGGAGCAAGGTGAGATACTGTATATATTGGAGAATACTATCTCACATTTCCCACATGAATAATTCTAGTTTTAAAGAGTTTTTATTATGTTACAATTGTGACCAAGAACATAATTTCAATTTCATATTTAGAAATGGATGTATTTAATTTCATATTTGGAAATAATTATTGACAATTTTATAAAGACAATATGTATTGTGGTATGACACAATTAATTAATTGTATTTATGTATTAAATTACAATAACAAAATATTTTCAATTGATAATGAAAAAATATGATAAAATAATTCAGTACCTAGTTGTGGGATCACTATATTTGTCACACAAATTTGAGGTGTTTGAAAATTAGTTAACAATATATTTTCTTATACAGGTTTAATCTGGATAAAAATGAATAATGTAACATTTATTTATAAGGTAAGTTGACCAGATTACCATTTCTTCATCAAGGTGAATGGATTAATATCTTATATAATTGGAGCATATTGATCATTGTGGACCATTTAAAAAATATATAGAGGTTTAATATCATACATAATTTGTTTATCCTACAACTTATGGAGGTATGGATATATTTACATGATAATGTATAAGTATGAATCCTTTTTAGAGGTCGAAGAGTTCAAGAATGAATTTGAGAATTATCTCATTAATAAGATAAGTATACTTTGATTAGATTGAGTTATTGAATATCATAACCCAGACTTTACAAAAAATATATTGGAGTATGGAATTTTATCTCAACTCACTCCATCATATAAACTATAGTGGAGTTTTTTTTACTGAATGGAGGAGCCATACACTATTGTACATGGTGTGGTCAATGATGATTCATGCAATCCTTAAATTATCCTTTTAGGGATATCCATTAGATATTGAATCATAATTACTAAACTAAATACCAAAAATAGTGGTTGATGGTATTCCTTTATATTTTTTTAGAGGAATGGAATCCATTTATATCATATACATGTGTTTGGATGTGAGGAGTTTGTTAATGCTAGAACAAGAAATAAACTAATACTCTCACACATGAAGTGTATCCTTATAGGATATCACAAGGAATAAATGGGTTATTATCAATAAAGAACAAAAATGTAATGTAACTATCTCAATATGGTCCTTTTTTCACGTTATGGAAGACATCGTTAAGGTGGATAGTGGCATCATGATTGGATACAATGAAGATAATTATTCAGATAGAAATGTGTTTTTTTAGGAACTAATTTCATAGGTCCTAATAGAAAATGTTTTTTTATAAAACAAAAGTTCAACATAGGATCAAAAAAGTGTTAAGATAATTATAGAGATTTGAATTTATCATCACCGATGATGGTGAATCATTATAGCTTGAAAACAATGATCCTCTCACCTATAAGGAGGACGTAAAGAGCACAAGAGATTCAAGATGAAAAGATTCCATGAATTACAAGATGAATTACATTAATAAAAACTATGTATTTGTTCTGATTGATCCTCCAATAGATGTAAATCCCATTAGGTGTACATGAATATGCAATAGAAAATTTGACATTTAAGATAAATTAAATAGGTATAGAGAATGAATAGATGATAAAAGGAATAGAAAACATCAAATAATTGACTAAGATAGAACCTTTTATATAGTGTACATCTTTATATCCATTACAATAATCCGTTCATTATTGTGTACCATGAATATAAGATTTGGAAAATGGACATCAAAACTAGTTTCCTTAACAAGAACTATTACAGGGATGTATATATGACATAATACAATGGTTTTGTAATTATAGAGAATTAAACAAGATTATACATGTTACAAAGATCCATTGACATATTAGTGTACACATCCACATCATGTAATATTCAGTTTGATGATTCTAAAAAAGTATTTTTTTTCATTAAGAATGAATTTGAGGAATGTCATTACAAGCAGTTTAGTGATAATATTTTTTTAATGTATTAAATATTGATGAAATATTACTAATTGATAATTCCATTACAGACTTACAAGAGGTTAAGGCTTGGTTGAGAAATTTTATATCCATAAAGGAATTAGGTGAAGAAACATACATTTTAGTAATAGATATAATGCATGAAAGTTCCAAGAGGCTACCTTAACTATGTTAATGTACATAAATTCACAAGGTAATGAATAGGTTCTTTATAGAACAATACAGAAGGGTGTTGGTCATAGTGTGACATGTTTTACATCATTCTTATAAAATGATCCCTAAAACATAGCAATAATGGGAGAGAATGAAAAATATTCCATTTTCTACCTCAATAGGATCTATTAATTATTATATGTTATGTAAAAGGATTGATGTTGATAATGATTTGATCATGGTAGGAATATATAAAGTAGAACAAATTGAACTATATTAGAAGTCTCTTATGGATATCCTTATGTTTCTGTACAAAACATAGGATATTTTCTTAGTGTATATAGGATATGAAGTGATAGTAATCATGGGATGTTTATATGATTGATTATAGACATATCAAAATCATTTTTAGTCAAATTATGGATATATTATTTGTCTCTACAGTGGAGCTATGAGTGGAAAAAATTCAATAAAGCTATTTTCTACCGATTCTATAGTGGATTAAGATTATATTTCTGCATCTTTTGTATACTAGGAATTATTTTGGATTCACAAATTTTTTGAATAGTTCTATGTGGTTATTTGTGGTATAAACCCTACCAAACATTACTATGATAATACTACACTTTTTGATTTATCATCAAATCAAACATCACATAAAGGGAAAAATCGGGTACATTTTATTATTCACCTTATGAGGGATTTTACTTAATAAGTTGATGATTTTGGGAAAAAATATTCATTGGAAGAAATAGTTGTTGAAACCATGATCATTTAATTATATCAACAGATTCAATAGTATCATGTTAGAGCAAGTGGTCTAAAGGTTATTTATAGTTATCTCGAGTGAAATGGGGTTCTATTGGATTTTTTTACTTAGGATTTATTCTTTTAGTAGTTTATTACATGTTCTACTTATTAATGATGTTTTATTATGAAATAATTATTGATGGTTTACATGAAATTTGAATTTGGGAATGTTCTAATAATATATTTATCATTCGAAGGTCATAACAGTTCCCTACAATGATGATAACCCAGAGGGATCATAATTGTATTTCCAAATAAAATATTTTATTTAGATTATTTTTTATGGGAAACATATAATAAATTCTATCAGGGTGTGGTGGGTTATACTACATTGATGCAATATCTCAAGGTGTTCTAGTATAGTAAACTAGAAGAGAATAAGTTATGAGAATAGAAACATCAATAAGTAATCTAACTATCCATATTCATCGGTTGTTCCTATCATTTATCATTTTTTATAGACATTAATACTATCGTTAATGGATATCATAACTCACTTAGTTTAATGTGTTGATGAATATTGTGAAGGAATATTCTCATGGTGAGGAAGGATATGTTGGCTACACCATGAGTAGTATTTCATTATTATATAATGTGAGAAATTATTTTACCCATTGTAGAATGTTAGAAGTAGATTCTACGGACCACTGATAGGATTAGAACTTCATTAAAAATCCATGTCCATTGAGTACAATGGGAGAGTAATTTTTTATATATTCAATGAAACAAATATTAATCCTAAAATATTATAATACCATCCTGAAATATACTAGATTTTAGATAGCATTATAAATATATTGAATTAAATTATTAATGTTTATATAAGGTTGAAAGTCATTTTAAAATTAGCATCCATATCTATGGGATCCTTGGAGTGTTTCTAGGAGAAACTCTAGACTTTATATAGTTTGAACAATGGGAAAGATGCCTGCGGGTTCACACACTAAATGTGTAGTGACCCGACCGAAGATCCCAAATCTATTGTATGCATTATTTCACAAGAATATGATACTAGTAATCATATCCCGATTGAACTAATCGATTAATGTTATTGGAAAATAGATATATTCTAGAAATTAACCTTTAATATTAAAACATAATATTTAAAATAAATTATTTTATAATTCCATTATTCCCCTCTGCATATCCTTGTGTTGAAATCAAAAGGCATTTCCTCATATCGTGGGGAAAATTAAATATATGAATGGGGTTAGGAATGTTTCTTAGTATGTTTAAGTGTAAAATAGAATATATCAATAATATATAATTCATAATAAATATAGAAAATAAAAAATATGAAACAAATTCAATATATAAAATAACCTTAGCATAATATGAAAAGAATAAATGATAATCTAATAATTCTATATAAATAATCACATTATCAAGATACCTAACCATGGCTGTTTTTAACTAATCAAACAATAAAATGAAATATTAGTAATTGAAGTAATAATTATTGAATACTTAATGATGGTCAACTTTATAAAAACATCACTATTGGATAGCATGAATGATTTCTATCATGGAATCATTCCATGACATCATAAATAAATGGGTAATGCCCTAGCCAAATAACCAAGTATATTTGTTTCATGATACCTATAGATTTATCGATGGTATTTATAATTCAAGGCTCCATCCATAATGTAATATGTATAATTCATTCCTAACATAAAATGTGGTTTAACATAAGAAAATTAAACTTTGGTATTGAAAAAGTAAAAAAATAAATGTTAATACAAACCCCAATAAGTAAATATAATCATAAACGTTCCAGAGTAATATTTATAATGTTAAAAATTTGTACATCCCTTGTAAAAATAATCATAAAAATTCAGATAAATAATAAATATTATATAAATAAAACATATCCACATTGGAACATATGTACAATCAAGGGTTTATGTTTTTTATAACTATAAATATAATGAAAATATCATTAAAATTGTTTTGTTGAATATATCCTTGGAAAATTGAAAACCTCCATTTAATGTAAAATGATCATAAAATTATTTGAAAATAATATTTTTGGAATATAACCATTGAAAATGTGTAAAATAATACCTTTTAAAAACCAAGGGTCATTGTGGTGGAAAACTATGATCATTCCATACATGTTAAAACAAATATTATTTTCACATTTTCAGTAAAAGTAAAACATGAATTGTTTTGAATAAGACATGAGGAATTCTCTGAAAAAAAATTTAAAAATGAAAAAATGGGTGAAACGTATTTAATAAATTATTTGGAAACTTCATAAAACATTAATCTAAAACAAATATTGAAAAAAAAATGATGTTAAAAATAAAAATAAAGAATGATTTTCATAAAAAAAAAATTTAATAATTTTACGTACCAAAGATAAGAAAAATGGTACTATTATATAAAACTTATCATGGATCAATATATGAAAATAATATTCTTGTTTTTAAGATATAAAAATATAATTCTTCCACCTATGGAGACTTAAACAAATCTAATTCTGAATAATGATAAGATTTTTCGATAAACCATTACCACTTTAGTGACATTAAATAATATTCACCATGAATGAAATAAAAAACGAAACATTAATTTAAAATCAAGATTAATATATTCATGATATATAATATCAAAAGAGGTAGTATAAACAAAAAAAAATAAATAAGGTGTGAATATGATGTATGTTTTACAAAATTAAAAGTGAGAATCGAAACTGTTGCCTCAGGTCCAATAGTCTTCATATGTTTATGAAAATCCTATATAATAAATATTGGATTATCATAAATATATTAAATAAAATTATATATATATATATAGTAACCAATATGACCATATTACAACATTTTAATACTCATTTGTTAATAATATTTCATTATTTTTATTATTTCATGAGATAATTATCGGGATTAATCATGCATGTTTTTTCAAGAATGTTCCATTTATTATACATAGGTTATATTCCCTTCATATAAAAAATGATAATAATATACAAAATTATCTATTTCTTTATCGATATATTTAGAACTATTATTCATAATTATATATATTAAATTAATCACATCGCTTTGTTGAGATTTTATTCTATACGTTTTCACGATCGATGATATCATTCCATTAATGGGTGAAATTGTAAAGAAGTGTACGATATAATAATTTTTAAAAATGTATAAAATATCATATCTATCACATATATTCATTAATATTTAATATTTACTACCATATATGTAATGTTTAAGAAGAAAATGATTGATTTCGCATCACAAGGCTACAACATACTGTACACACAAGAATCGTTATCGTATCTCCCACAAAATTGGAACTAAGATGGTATATATGATCTAATAATTTAAAAATAATAAATTTCATGAATATATTTTATATTAATCATTTCATCCATCCATGAAGGTTTTTTATTTAAAAAAATCTATACAATTTTGTGAGTCACTATTGTACGGTACATACAATCAACGATTTCATTTTTCTTTTTAGGGAAGTGGATATTCATATAGGGTATTAAATTAACACAATAACATGCCAACACATTTTATATAAATGTTTATTATATTTTTTAGTTTTAATACAGAATTTAAGGAGTTAATATAATAATTAAAATGAATGATGTTTGTTATGATTTTTACATTATCAGGGAGAAACATCCATTGGTTTTCCTTTTAAGGACCATATGGTTTGTATTTTGGGAAAACATGAAGCTCAAAAATGATTATGAAGATATTGGGGATCCTATATTTTTTTTTGAACTAGTGGCTAAATTGGTGTGAGGATGTGATTTGGGGGAGTTCTCTTTTATATGTGGTGAAAGGGGACCATGGAAATTACATGAAATCTTATAAAAAAGAATCCAATATGATAAAGTCATTAACATGAAAAAATAATTTAAATGAACCAATATTCGAAATTAATATGTATAAGGTTGAAATATGTATATAAATTAATATTTTTACATGTTTTTAGGTTATTTTAAAATATATCTTTCTAGTATATCCCCCATGGTAAATCAATTTTTACAATAACTATTATAATTATTTTTTTTGTTTACAAAATGTTTTATAGTAAACAAATAATGTAAAACTTATTAGATAATAAAAATTATCGTTATTCCAAATATGGAATAAATTTCATCCAAATTGTCAAAATATTTTTGAAAAAAATGTAATTTAAAATTAATTTATCACATTTGACGAGAAATATGGGTTTCAAAGAGAAAATGTTCAAAAGTCCAAAGAGTTTGGATATTAAAATTCAACAGGAAAATTAATCTAGTGAATGAAATTGGAATAATTGAAATATAATAGATATAATTTTACTTTTAAAACAATTTATAATATTCTTAGGATATAATTTTTTAAACAGAAAATATTATTTTCTATTAAAATGCAGTATTTTCCATTATGCTTCCAAAAATTACTCTTTTTGGAAAATTAACAAATATTCAACCAAAGATAATTTTAAAATTTCATTTTAATAGTTTATATTTTAAGATTTATTTTCAATAAGTTGTATAATTAAATATTAAATCATTTATGTGATGTGCGACTATAACATCTTTTATAATTTTCATTTTTTTTAAAACGTTTTGTTTTGATCAAAATATTTTTATTTTATTTGCAATCAGTATATAAAAATTGAATTTATATTATGAATGAATAATCCATATTATGTTTATAATTTAGTAATTACTATTAACACTTTAAAATGTACAGTATATATTATTGTATAATGTTTAAATAATAATATTTTAATAGAGTATCACATTTTGTTGAAATCTAGTGTTTTGTGCATTGTAGGCTATCAAAGAGATAAATTTTTTTAAAAATAATTATACCATAAAGTATCAAGGTGAAAAATTCCCTTAAATTATTTATTTTTCATGTTATAAACACTATCAACTTATATGTTTTTATTTTTAAAACAATGGGTTGTTTAAATATACCTTGTTAATTTAATTTATTTTTTAAACGTTAATCATTATCTCATTAATAAATGTTAATATAATAAAAAATACCATTCATAAAATACCACAATGTTAGAAAGTTTAATAAAAATTAATTTTCATTAAATATAAAGTCTATTATGAATTCCATATTCATTTAATCATAAATAGGTTTTCAGATAGGAGAACATATGTTAGAAGTCATGACATGAACATGGTAGAAAAATAATAATATTAGACATTGATATTGATAACTGATTTCATGAAAGAGAAGGGTCAATATACCTATAACGATTTAAAAGACCATATAATTCCTTAGATATTAAAGTAGTCAGTAAATTGTTTGTTTGATGTCCTTTTTTTAAATTTTGAGGGCTCTTCAAAAAACTACACTAAGAGAAAAGGGAAATATAAAAAAATGATATATTTTTATTTTAAGGAACATATTAATCATTTGGTTGTTCTTTGATTATTTTTCACATTCATTAATTCTATAGTACCAGAATATCCAAGTTGAATATTTTATTCCCAAATAAAGAAAACAAAATATTAATTATTCATAATATCTATAGGGGTGTGAAAATTCCCTCGATATAAATTAAAATATAAACTGAAATAGTAACAACCAATGTTTCACTTAATCCATTCCATAAGTATAAATCTATAAAATCATTTATATAAAATAATTACAAATTTTTTGAGACATCACATTTGCCAGTTGTAGGCTCTTCACTCTTATCTGCCTTAGGTTGTGGGTTCTATTCCTATGGTATTTCTACATGTTATGGGGTTTCACCCATGATGTGGGTTGTCCTTTCTATATGTCCATAATAATATAATTCATAAAATGATCCTACGTTTTAATATCCCATATTTTCCTCATCATAAATAACTAGATAACCCTTAATGGTCACAAAATCCTTGATTGAAACTTCATAATAAATATTATATTAACATCAATCACATATTACATGTCATCACCCATTAATCACTTGTTTTTTAAAAAGTATAACCAGCCAAATAATCAATTTTTAGGTCATTAGCACCATTGAATATATGTCATAAAATACATCAAAAAATAGTATTATAGTAGAATGCTTAAACATTTTATAATTCTTATAATTTGAATATTACCAATTAAAATCCTTTACAACATATTTATAAGTTCCATGTATCAAGAAGATTAATCATTCATTATTAGTTGTATCAATAAATTAGTCGTGACTATCATACCATAGACTATTTCATGGTATATTCACATGAATCATGGGAATAGGTTTTAATATTTCCCAATATCCTTATAGTTAAAGATATATATTTTTAGGGATTCTCCAATAACCTTAAATTCATTAGAATGATTTCATTATTATAGAAAATTTATGAAAGGTCCATTTTGTTTTAGGCATGCACGAAGGTATTCTATCCATAAGTGTCAGTTGAAGGAAAATCTTTATTTCCCTTAATTTTTTCATGTATTTGTTTGTCCACCATCATTTTATTATATTTATTATATTTGAATCCATAAAAATTGTATAATTCATTCTCTATCATTATCTTACATTATTATATATACTCATATGAGGAGAAATCATTGAATACTAAGCCCCTTTAAAAGATTGTCTTGATAATATCAACAAAATGGCAAGTCCTTCTATATTCATTACATATATAGTCTATAACATTCTTTTCTAAATATTTAATGTTGGCTTCATGAATAGAAACATTTTCCACTTCATTACATATTATTCTCAAGAATTATCATTCCACATATTTTCATTTCTCTAGAGGAAAATATTTTTTACAAGAATAGAACATTGAAACCTTTCTGTTCCATGATTTATATTTTTTATTCAATCATAGTTTTTGGAATTCGTGGACATTATTAATCAACATCTCCTAAGATATTAAGAAATTTCAAGAATACATTACCCTTTTCACAAATTACAGGGAAAGGAATATCCTCTTTAAGGAACTAATCTTGTACAAAAATAAAAATTCACTTTAGCACCATTGAATGCTATTGTTTTTTATGCATAAAGTGGTGTAACATTGATACATAACATGGTTGATCGGTAGGATACTCCATACAATAAATGTTATTAATTTTTACATATGCCATATTACAAAATATGGTTATAATTTGATCAGTTCTAGAAATTCTCTATCTCCAACTACATCATCTTACCCAAGACGGAAATCCCTACATGGACTAATTATATTGATACAGGTCCAAATCCACATATTAGGTTCCATTAAAAATAATGAAATATTCTACATTAAATTAGAACACTATAAAACATAATCTACGAAAACAATTATAGGGAAGCTCTTAGCATAAATTGAAATATGTATACATAACTAATCTAATAATCATAAAATGTGTTTCTTTTGGAAATTATATATTTTTTAAATTTTTCATAATGTATTATAATAAATATTTGAATTATCCTAATCATACCCTATTGAGTTTAAAAAAATGTGAATATTAATAAATGTTTTCATGAAAATGGTGATAATATGGTTAATACCAATGTGGTAGCTTTGTAGTTATTAACCCTATAAAAATTGTTTCAACAATCACAACCACTTACTGTGTCTATATTGGCATGTATTACTAAGAAAACCTACATAATATCTTCGTTGAAAAATTATTTATATGTTATTATATACATATCATTAATGTATATCAATGGTTTATGTTCCCTAATATTCGTTTTCCAAAATTAGTTCCCAATGATTCTAGTAAAAACCCTATGATAACAACTCTAGAAACCCTGAACCTAGTAACATGGAGATGGTGTTTTCTTTGTCACATTAAAATAATATGTCATTAATTGAATCCCAAATGAATGAATAGTTTTGTAGTCTTGGTAATAAACATATATAATTGAAATTAAAATTAAATTTTCAAACATTAAATAAAAACTGAATTCTTTTTGAGAATTCCATTATTCCCTATATGATATCCATATATATTTTTCAAAACAACTTACTTGTATCTTGGGGAAAATAAAATAAATGAATGATTATCTCATATGCTTATTATGGTATGTAAATAATAGAAGATATCATAAATAAATTTATAATAGTCATTGTGGAAATGTAAATAACTAAATCACGATCCATTTAATCATTAACTTTAGCATAATGTGGAAGGAATAAAATATTATCCATTAATTCCATGAAAATAATTACATGATCATGAATTTTGACCATGTAATTAATAAATAATTGAATAATTGCATTGATATTCAGAAATATTAAATCATAAGTTTGGAATTCATAAATCCTAAAAGCATAAACCTACCATTAGGTCCACATTCCAAGTCAAAATATTGTCACAACATAATCCTAATATGTATTATATAAATGGTTATGTCCACATCTAAAAAAAAGTTAATTTTCACATCAGACATTCCAATTCATGGAGGGGATATAAAATTCAAAGAACCACTAAAAAAATAATAATTAAAATTCATTTCTCAATGAAAGTATGAAACCTAATCAACATAATTTGTTTTAAAAAATAAAATAAAAAATATTAATAATTAACCCCATCGATAAACATAATCCTAAACCATCTAGAGTTCAATGGTGAATGGTAATAGAATTTCACACCCCCCATTAAATTATTTATAAAATATCTAGATAAATAATAAGCATTATATCAATAAAATATTTCTATAGAAGATCATATATATGATATAGGTTATATATCATTGATGAATATAAATACAATAAATATGTCTTTAAATTTTTTTTAAGGAATCTATACATTACACATTAAAAATTATATTTCAAATCTATAATACAAAACAATGTTATTCAAATAATTTAATTTCCAAATAAACTCTTAAAACATTTCAAATAATCATTAAAAAATTGAGTGGTGAGGTAGGTGTAAAAATCATTTCATTTCGTACACATTGAAAAAAAATCATTCAAATTTCTAGTAATGAACAAAAAAAGATATTTTCTAAACGACATGATAATTACATTGATTTTTAAGAAAAAAATACAAAATGGGTAAATTTTGATTTATTAAATAATTTTTAAATATATAAAAAAATAGAGAACATTTTTTGAAAACTCCGATTTTGATGAAAAAGAGGTAAACAATGTTTGATTTTCATAAACAATTTTAAAATTATTTTTAGTAAAAACCATGGAAACAATTATACTAATACATGAAAAAGATCATGTATAATAGCAATATAATAAAATTTATTCATTTTTTATATAAATATTGAAGAATGTTTTTATGTAAGACTTAAACAGAAACTATCTTTGATAATGATGTGAAAGTGAAATAAGCCCTAAAAATTTTGTAACATTGAATCATAGTACCCGTGAATAAATTAATATAAAATGGAAAATTAAATACCATGAATTGAAATTGATTAATGAAATATAATTATAAAAGTGGATGTTTTTACACTTTGAAATGGAATAAGTGGTGAATATGGAGTATGTCACATGAATGTAAATATGAGATGAAAAACCCTCATCTCAAATCTGGAGTTATTCATATGTGTCTGAATATCCTATATAATAAATACAGGTTTTAATAATAATTTAATTTAACCATAGAATTTATTAACTTATTATAACAATTTACAATGCATTTAATGATAATATTTAATTAGTTAAATTGTTTTAGTTGTTAACTACCAAATTTTCTAATGTGTTTTTCGTCATAATTGTTCTCGTTATTTTAAATAGATTATAGTTAAATAATGTACACAATGATATTACTTTTATAAAAAAATTCATTAGATTCATCCTAATGACTATTCATTGGAATAAGAAATATAAATTGAATTTCATCACTTCATGGAGGCAGTTGGTCGTACGTATGTACGCGTGACAATATATTTCATTTAACGGGTGAAGGGTATGGATGTGTAATATATATTAGTTATACAAAATTTATATCATTTCATATCTATAAAAAATATTTTTTAAATATTTATCCTTACAACCTCCCATGTGAACCATAAGAAAAAAAATCACATCTCTTCACGAGGCAGTAATTCGACGTACACAGGAGCGACGTTATCGTATCCCTCACTGAATATAAATTAAGAAGGTATATGAGATATTATAATTATATGAGTATAATAATTTCTTAAATATAATGTCAATATGTTAAATCCATCATTATATCCATCCTTAATTTTTTTGCGATGGAAAAAAACTACATCAGTTTGTGATGCAGAAGGTTTTTGTACACAAGATCGATAGTTTCGTTTTCTATTTCATGTAAGTGCAGATGAATATGAAATTTTCCTTTGAAATAAAAATGTCTCATACTTCTGGATATAATGGTGTTATTATAGTTTTTTGGATAATACAAAATTGAATATGGATAATAATAACTAAAATGAATGATATTCCTTATAATGATTTCCTTCTATTAGGGATATAACATTTTGATCCCCACATAAACACCATAGGGTTTGTCTTTCGGGTAGAACAAAAGATATAAAATGTGTCTAAGGATTTTTGATATATAATAATATGATGTTCTTGATCAAAAAGTATGAATTTTTTTATATAAGTTAGGATTGGGAGTTCACTTTTATATGTGGGGAGAGGGGGTATTCATGGGAATACATTGAAATTTCCCAAATGAATCCAAATGATCAAGTCATTCACTTGGAAAATATTCCAAATAATTCTATATTTAGTCCGAGGGAGTGAAATGTGGAAATATGTACATCCCAAAAGTTTTGAACACGTTTTTATGTTATGTTTACCCTAATCTTCTTAGTTTAACTTTCTCTACCCCCTATAATACTCATTTACCTTAAACACGTTCTTTTTTTATTTTATTTTCACTATTCATTGTGGGAAAAAATTATGTTGTACATATTATAAAATATAAATTCCATGATTCGAAATATGGTCTCCATTTTTCCAAAATATATTAATACAAGTTTGAAATTTAATTTGAAATTAATCCCATAGATGTCATAAAAAAGTGGGGTTTTTTTACGAGAAAATGTTCAAAATTCACAATTGTTTATATCAAAATTACAAATCAAAGTAAATGAAATAGAATAAATTTTATTTTTAAATATATTATTTAATTAATTTTAATATAAAATAACTCCAAATATAATATAATTTTATAAATTATTTTACTCAATATCAAAATTTTAATTAAAAATATGAGTTCCTCGCTATTTATGAGAAAAATAATATTTTCAATATACTATCAAAGAATTATAGAAAGAAAAATTTGACATGTAGTTATAAAAAATGATGTTTATGTTTCTGGAAAAAAAACGTGTTAAAAAATAATTTTAAATTATTTATGTGACGTGTGACTAGTCTGACTAATAGAAAAATAGGGTTGTTCATAAAATAATTTTGTTTAAAATCATTCATATATATTTTTCAAATAACTTGATAAACAATATAATATTTTTATAAAAAATTAAAACAGAAAATTATCATAATTTAGTTTTTAGTATTTATACCTTCCAACATAACAGCTAGGTTATAATGAAAATGTTTATTTAATAATGATTTAATAGAGTATCATGTTTCTTTCAATTCAGGTGTTGCATACGTTCTATGTAATTGAATATATAAAATTTATTTAAAAAAATTATTTCATAATGTCTAATGGTTTTAGAATCTAATCAATTCATGGTGTTACATTTCATATACTCTATCAAAGACGATGTTCATATTTATAAAATATTTTGGTGTTACAAAATATATCTACAATCATGGTTAAATTGATGTATAAATTTAACATGTAAGGATAAATAATATTTATTTGGTTTGATTGATTTTGATTATTGAATGATGAGTCATTCGAATGAAATTCGATTTAAATAATAACAATTAAATTTTTTCATGGTTTTACAAATATAATATTTATTATAATTATCATATTATAATACGGTGACATTTATTTACCAAATAAATAGTCATTATTAGAGGATATGTAAATGTTGATGAATTAAAGAGGATCGAGCTTAACTTTTGAGGAGAACTGGTATAAATGATATATATTTATTTTCTCAATGATTTTCAAATTTATTATGATTACTAATAATTTTATTGTTATTATTTTACATGAGGTCAACTATGAATTGTTATGTAGGGAAAGATTTTATGTTCTATTTTTCAACTATAAACCTAAAATTATAAATATTTAAATCTATTACATTCATAATACCTATTGATGTTTAAAAAAATTGTTATATTCTCTATAATGAAAAATAGAGAGATCAAGATTTCTAGAATGAAATCTATCTTCCTCCCCTCTCCAACCACTGGGGGAACATAATGTCTTCTTCCATCTTAAGAATAAATATTCTATGATTATCTAGGAAAAATACTAGCAATCCAGATTGTCCAAGCTATTTCAGAATGATTCTTTAATGATGTTCATAGATTTTTGTGCACATTTGGATCACCAAAATGGGGAAACATCACTTGGATCCTATAGCACTATGATGTTGCAATGATTTATAATCAACCAAATCATTATTAAATTTGTAATTTAAAATATGAGGTCATTACCAACACAAAAAGGGATTTATCAGTGATGAAAATGCTAAATAACTAAGCATTATTAAAAAACACATAAATAATCAAATATAGAAATCATGATGACAAATGGTTTCTTTATCATCACATTTTTTTAGTGGTGAAAAAGGGAGACTTTATTACTGCTTTATTTTTAGCACTGATAATAATACCACATTAAAATGCTTTCCATATCATGAATTAATCATTCCCTTATTAATACTTTCTCCAGATCTATGAGGAAAAATATATTGCCTCTTTACCTATCATAGATAATGGCTATTTTAGCTACTGCATAGCTGAATAATGGTAGAAACATTGTATAAAACCTATCAAATTAGACCATAGTTATAATACATAATCTGGAATACTAATATATAAGAAATAGAAATAGAATTAAAATATAACAATGCATGCTCAATTAAATTCATAACATTCATAAAAAATATTTATATTGTTTTCATATTTATAGTTAATAAAAAAATTAAACCTTATAATTTTTTTTAAAAAAAAGATGAATTTCCAATGATTTACCACCATTCAAAATCATTTCCCAATAATAATATTATTTATTTGAATAAAATTAGATAAAAAATAAAAATATAAAATTTTAATATAAAATATTCCACATATGATAAATTATTTTATTAATTAATATATATATTAATGATATCATTTATTAATCAGGTGTCATGTTGATGTATTGTTAATCACAACACATCACAAATAAAATATGGATCATTGTTATTGTGTTTGAAACAAATTTCAGTTTTTTTCCTCTATTTTGGCTGTGTGACAAAAGTTTTAATCTAAAATGGAATATTTATGTTGAAGACATTATATTTGAGTCATATCAGGAACATAACCTATCATAAAAACCTATGGAAAATTATTTTAAAACATAAATAAATTATGTCAAATTTTTCTAATGACTAAAATCAATACCAACTCATTTTCCCATTTTTGGAAACTGTGGAATGTATTAAGATAAAATGAATATTTTATTTCAAAAACACACATTTTTAGTAATTAAATCCCCATCATTTGTCATATTGACATTTTTTTTATTCCTACACACTAATAATTTTTTATGATTTGATTTATTAATGTTTAAGAACACTATGAGCTTGTTTTCCCAATTTTTAGTATGTGATCTATGTTTTAAACTAAATTATCAATTTTAAACTAAAAAACATATAATTATAGTAAAATTGAGTATAGTGTGTATCATATTTTTCTTTCGACAATCTCTAATCATCTCAAAATAATTTTGGAACATTTTCATAATATATTAAATCAATTTGAATGTGCTGGCCCTATTTTGATTATGTCACATCTGTTTGAATGAAAATGCCAATTTTAATAAAATATTAATTTGAGTCATATCTGGATCACCATGAATTATATTACGGTGTGGTTTATTCAAACACATAAAAAAATGACATATGGGTAATTTCCCTATTGTTAGAAAATAATTTGAACTCTTTTTACTTCATTTGTCATTGTGACGAACTTTTTAAACTAAAATGAAACATATATTTTAAAATCATTTACCTTGCGTCATACCTACCACATCATTTGACCGATTTATGAGTGCTCAGTCACTACATGTCTAAAATGAATTATAGATCTTTTTCCAACAGTTTTATGATAAACAGATCTTGTTTTCTCTATTTTTGATATGTGATGTTTGTTTAAAATTGAAATTGAACTTTTATGTTGGAAATGTAACGCCCCGACCCTAGTTGCCTAGAGTCGGTGTATTATTACATAACATTGGAATGAACACAAGAAAGATCAAATCTCGAAAGACCGATTGGTTTAGTAGCCTTGGAAATGCCAGATATATTCATAAGTTTTACATTACATTATAAAATGAAAAACTACTAAAACAACATAATGTCTCAATAGACCACACTATTATCCCCTCATAAAATCCCTGCAGGTCATTCATAATTTACTTCTTCACTTCCTGGGAAAAATAAAACATAGAAAAGGGGTGAGCTCAAATGCCCAGTAAGGATAACAATATAGCAGAAACTTTCATAAATAAGAATAAACATTTAAGGCAATGTATAACTAAAACAAAAGCCTTTTAAACTTGAACATCAACATAATATGGCAAAAGTAAAATGAAATAATGCCATTTACTCATTCACATGGATATTCTACTAATCGAATAATCACATGCAGAAATCACTAACCACTTTCATAATGTTGGAATGCATAATGCCAGACTATCATAACCACATAGTCAAGGCCTCGTGCCAAGACTACAAATAAGATTTTGTCAAGGCCTTGTGCCAAGACACTAGTTTGTCTCATGAGACCTACCGATGCATCGAGGAGCTATAGCGGGCTCCACCCGTCACATATTAAGTCCAATGCATTCCCATATGAAAAGGTTTAAACATAACATAAACATTCGTATTAAAACTAGGATACGAAATGTCAATAATTTCACCATAAACTATGAATGGCATAAAAATAGCACATCCACAATCAAACATACCACAAAACTTTCAATACAATATAGAATCTTTGTATTACAATAAATCAACTTCAAATAAGCGTAAAATCCATCAAAGGATGTTGACATAGATGAAATCAAAATTCTTTTTAAAGAAATATCTCTTTTTATTTTGAAATCATTTAAGATCCATATAAAATAAAAAATTTTCTTTGAATATATTTTTATAATCTTGTAAGGGAGGATTTGAAGATTTTATAACGGCGGAAAATAGACGCACCCGCCGTATAATAAAAAAAACATTCTTACCTTAATTCTGTCGAAAAGGTTAAAAAGGACCTTGTTTTGAAAACGACCGAAAGATTCCTTTACAAACCTCTTATAAAAGTCAAAAATGGTATAAATGACTTTAACTCATATTATAGTAAATAGTAAAAATGTTTTGAAATACATTTTTAAGAAACATGGATGTGGATGATAAAGAGATCCCAATAGATTATTACGTATAAACAACCTTGGATAATGAAGAGGTTGTAAAGTAAACCCTTACCTTGAACTTTTCCTTGGTTGGGGTAGGTTAACCTCCTATATAATGGTGAAATAATTGTTATTAAATTGTACAAGAATCATATACATTAATATGATATCATATATGATCTTTTAACATTGCTTTATTAATAATATCTTAGTATTATCGTCGTTTCGGGTGATAATCGATTCGTTCTTCTTAAATGTTTGGTTACGTAAGACATGTTTGTAATGGATAGATTATATCTTATTCATAATCAGAATGATATTAACATTATTCTTAACCCTAAAATGAGAATAATACTTGAATGGATATGATGGAGAACGAATCTTATCGCGTTCGTGGAGACGGTAGTCCGTACGTACGCACGAACGCTACTTCCATTTAATTTTTATTTTAAAAGAATCAAATCCAAATGATACATAGGTATATTACTATTCCAGTATAATATAATATTTTATATATGTTACTTAAGTTCATTAACACCATCCTTTATATGTTCCATGTGTGGTATGAACGAGTCATATCATTTTAAGGGGGCGGTAGTCCGCACTTCCTCAAATGAAATTATCGTATGTATATACAACATGAAACGAATAATGGTATGAAATAAAATGGAATTACAGAAGCTTATATATAAAATATATATCATTAATATCATATTTAATTACAGTTCCATCATAATGGCCACCATGAGAGGTGGTCAGATGTATTTGAACAATCATCGTTTCGTGAGGCGTTAGTTTGCCATCCACAGAAACATTATGTTCATCATCCATTAGATGGAGTTGTGTGTATGTGTAGTTTGAATACTTCTTATAACAACATCCTAGTATATTGAGGATACTGGTGTTGTTACAAAAGAAAGGAAATAAAAAGATTTTGGGGGTTGGAGAAGAAAAATAAATGAAAATACTTTAGAGAGAAATTGTTACCTTTAATTTAGGTAACTCACTTTGGTTGGAACCAAAGGACTTCTTGAAATGCTTTCTGCCTAAGGGGAAGCTTCAAGGAGGAGGAGAGGAATGTGGGGAGCTTAGTTGGGCAGAGTTTGGACGAGCCAAGTGGCTTGAGAGGTGTGAGGAAAAGAGAAGGAGGAGTGCCCTTTTATAAGAGGGGTGAGGGGCACCTTTGGAAAAGCTAGAAATATTAATTTATAATAAATTCATATTCGGTTTCCAAAGGCTCCAAAGTTGACTATTCAAAGGATGAGGTAGGGATAGGTCGAAAACAACTCATCCAATAGAATTTAGACAGGTTTGGGTACTTATATTAACCTTATCTTTAAGTATTAACTCTAAGTTAATTAGTTTCACTTTTACAATGTCTCTTTGTATTTTTATATAATATGGTTAATAAACTTACTATATACATCCAAGCGACCCCCAAGTGGTCCATTAATGATTAAACTATCATAATATAAGTCTCTTGGCCGAACCTTAGATTTTTAGGAATTTAATATCAATTAATAATATAATATTTGTTTTAAGAACTCTTTTATGTCAATTTTGACACTATTCAATAGTTTATTTTTGTGAAACTCATAACAGATTGATTACTTCGAACAATGTCACTTAAATTACTCCTAATATATCATATTATCCTAGAAAATTAGTTTAATTCATTAAAAGTTTCATATTATATTTATTTGGGTATTTATAATATCAATTATTTTAATTTTTCACTATTATAGTCATTACTGCATCATCATTGTGTCATAAATAAAATAAATTATTTAATGTCTAAAAATTATAACTAAAATATCATTATGTATGAAATCTTTTTAGCTTTCTAATTAATATTTATAATCGAAAATCCAACATGTATAACCCTATGTAAAAATTGTTCTTCTAAAAGATGTAAGCTTATGCCATTTTTATTTTTATTTTAGCTTTATTAATATAATGTGTCATTATCATTTACAAGTGGATCCATGGGGTCCCCAAATAGACCCAAAGATGCCCATGGTCGACCATGTATCAACCAATAGGGTTAATACACGTTTTAGGGTAATTTAGTATTATTATAATATTATTTTTTAACCCTTATTTACCGGATTTACCCTTAACCATGGTAAATAAAATATTTACCGCAGTAATTATTCAAAATGTATAAAAATAAAAGTTACCTATTTACACAATTTGAACATCCTGATTCCAAATATGGAATCCATTTTTCTAAATTCAAAACACATAAGTGGCAGAAATTAATTTAAAATTAATTCCCGTTGTCAAAACAAAAAGCGTGTTTTTAAGAGATAATAACTATCAAAAGATTGACATTTGTTTATGTTCGGTTTAATTGTAAAATTATGTCCAATGATAAACATTAAATTGAATGGTAAAAATATATTCTAAATATACTTTAAAACCACTCAAATACATAATTTATCACTATTAATTATTTTGATTAAAAAAGTTGTTTTTAATTAAAATTTAGAAATTTTCACTATTCATCAAAAATATGAAAGTTATCCGAAAAGTACCAAAATTTCACCTTAGCCTAAATTCGATATTCCGAGTTCAAAAAAGAAGTCCATTTTCAAATATAAAATATATATAATTTCAAAAAGTAGGTATTACTATTCACAATGGCTAGTTTCATTAGTTGTGGTGTGTGTTAGAACTCGAGGTTGCGTACAACACACGCTATCGCATTATTCGAAGGGAAACGTACCGTAGAAGCTTGGGGTGTTACATTCTCCCCTCCTTCAAATAATTGCATCCTCGCAATTTCTAGGGTATTACTGCATAAAAAGACTCGGGTGGTTCTTTATCATAAGTTCCTCGGGTTCCCACGTTGCCTCTTCCATCTTATGATTTCTCCACAAAACTTTTACCAGACGCGTCGTCCGGTTTCTCAGTACTTGTTCTCTTGTATCAAGAATCTTGACAGGCTCTTCACAATAAGACAGATCGGGTTCCAGTTCTAAATCTTCATAGGTGAGTACATGCGTTGGGTCAGGCATGTATTTCCTCAACAGAGATACGTGGAACACATCGTGAACTTTGGAGAGACTTGGCGGCATTGCCAATCGGTAAGCTACAGCCCCAATTCGTTCTAGAATTTCGAAAGGTCTGATGTACCTGGGACTCAATTTACCTTTCTTACCAAAACGTATGACTCCCTTCCACGGAGATACCTTCAGGAAAACATGATCACCGACTTGAAATTCCAAATCCTTCCTTCGATTATCGGCATAGCTCTTCTGCCTACTTTGAGCTGATTTAATGTGATTTTGGATTACCTTCACCTTTTCCACCGTTTCCTCCACCAGTTCTGGGCCTACAAGTTTTCTTTCACCAACGTCATCCCAACAGGTTGGTGTACGGCATCTCTTTCCGTATAACGCTTCATATGGTGCCATCTGGATACTCGAATGGAAGCTATTATTATAAGAAAATTCTACCAGTGGTAAATATTGATCCCACATACCCTGAAAATCAAGTGAGCAAGATCTCAACATGTCTTCTAAGGTCTGAATAGTCCGTTCTGATTGTCCGTCTGTCTGAGGGTGGTAAGCAGTGCTCAAATGAAGTTCAGTATCCAGGGATTTCTGAAGACTTTTCCAAAATCTTGAAGTAAAACGGGGATCACGATCAGAAACAATTGATAAGGGTACTCTATGAAGTCTCACAACTTCATTAATATATAGTCTTTCTAGACGTTCCAGGGGTAGATCTTCTCTTATAGCAAGAAAATGTGCTGACTTGGTAAGACGATCAACAATAACCCATATTCCATCATTCCTTCTAGGAGTCTTTGGTAGCCCCATGACAAATTCCATCGTAATATTGTCCCATTTCCACTCCGGTATGGGAAGAGGTTGCATGACTCCTCCAGGCTGTTGCCTTCCAGCTTTTACTTGTTGACAAACCATACATCTTGACACAAAATCAGCAATCTCCCTCTTCATGTTGTCCCACCAAAAATTTTCTTTCAAATCTCTATACATTTTTGTGCTCCCAGGGTGTATAGAGAAATTGTAACTATGAGCATCATCCAACAATTCCCTTTTTAGATCAGGTAAATCGGGAACACAAAGTCTCTTCCTGAATTTCAAAATTCCATCTTCATACACAAAGTCTCTCAATCTCCCATCATTCACAGCTTTAATCTTCTTCTGAAATTCTTCATCATCGGTCTGAGAACTCTTAATCCTTTCTAGTAAAGATGGTTTGGCAACCATTTGAAAAAGCATTGATGTTTCACCTTCCCTGGTTATTCCCATGTCCATCTTCACTAGATCCATGAAAATTGGATCCCTTTCAATTCTCATATTGTTCAAAATTCCATGGTCTTTTCTACTCAAAGCATCTGCCACCTTGTTTGCCTTCCCCGGGTGGTAGTGTATCGTACAATCATAATCCTTGCGTAATTCAAGCCATCTCCATTGCCTCATGTTGAGTTCTTTTTGTGAGAAAATATACTTCAAACTCTTGTGATCAGTATAAATCTCAAATTTTTCACCATAGAGGTAGTGCCTCCATATCTTCAAAGCAAAGATCACAGCTGCTAACTCAAGATCATGAGTAGGATAGTTTTGTTCATGAATTTTCAACTGTCGTGATGCATAGGCAATAACTCTATCATTTTGCATAAGGACACAACCAAGTCCTTTCTTCGATGCATCACTATAAATAACGAACCCATCATTCCCCGATGGTAGAGTCAATATAGGAGCATTGACTAATCTTATCTTCAGTTCTTCGAAACATTCTTCACACTCTTTTGTCCAAACAAATTTAACCCCTTTACGTGTGAGCTTCGTTAATGGGTTAGCCAATCGGGCAAAATTCTGGACGAAACGTCGATAATAACCTGCCAAACCAATAAAACTACGTACCTCAGTTATACTCGTAGGTGCTGGCCATTCTTGGATTGCCTTGGTCTTAGAAGGATCAACAGATATTCCATCTTTAGAGACAATATGGCCAAGAAAAGAAATCTCCTGAAGCCAGAATTCACATTTGCTAAACTTTCCATATAATTCATGCCTCCTGAGAGTCTTCAAGATAATGCGCAAGTGATTTTCATGATCTTCATAGGTTTTGGAGTATACCAATATATCATCAATAAATACCACCACAAATTCATCGAGATACTCCTTGAAAACTCTATTCATCAGATCCATGAATACAGATGGTGCATTAGTCAATCCAAACGGCATTACAGTAAACTCGTAATGCCCATACCTGGTTCGAAATGCTGTTTTCGGAATGTCTTCCTTCTTCACACACAACTGATGGTATCTAGATCGAAGGTCAATCTTTGAAAAGTATTGAGCTCCATGCAGTTGGTCAAATAAATCATCAATACGAGGTAGGGGATACTTGTTCTTTATCGTTATAGCATTGATCTCCCTGTAGTCGATACATAACCTCATAGATCCATCTTTCTTTTTAACAAAAAGAACAGGGGCTCCCCATGGAGAAACACTAGGGCGAATAAATCCCTTATTACTCAATTCCTCTAGTTGTTTCTTTAGTTTGACTAATTCTACAGTGGCCATTCTATAAGGGGTCTTTGATATAGGCCTTGATCCAGGAATCAAATCAATGGAAAACTCAACTTCTCGTTCTGGAGGATGCCCAGGTAAATCTTCCGGAAATACATCTACAAATTCTTTCACAACAGGTACATCCTCTATTTGAACATTCCTTTCCTCACCGACAGTTATTTCATTCTCTTCCTCCCCAATAATTGAATTAAGTTGAGCTACTGGGGGTGGATCTAAATAAGAATTAGGTGGTGATGATTCTGCTCTAAAAATAAGGTGTTCCTTATCATTATCATCAAGAATCGTAACCTCTTTCTTCTTACAATAAATCTTCGCATCATAGTCCGAAAGCCAGTCCATACCGAGGATTATATCAAACTCAATCATAGTTATGACGATGAGATCATCAGATAAAGAAAATTTATGTGCTCTAATGGGGACTGATTCACAAAACATTGTTGCAACGATACTTCCCTTAAGAGTTTTAACTGACAACTCCCTTATTAAATCAAATTGGAAATATCTAATTTTCTTAGCAAACTGGGAAGATATGAAACAATGCGATGATCCAAAATCAAATAATGCATTTGCTAAACTTTAGGAAACCATTAAATTACCTGCCACCACGTCTTTTGGAGCTTCTACCTCTACAGTAGTGATAGCATAAGCCTGGCCTTGATCCCTTGGCCTTTTCTGAGGTAAGTTCTCCTGACGCTTAGGACATGCATTTTCATAATGCCCCATCTCCCTGCAATTGTAGCACTGAACGTTGGTAGCTTCCTTCTTCCCCTTGCAATCATGAGCTTGGTGGCCTTTTTCACCACACTTGTAACAGACTCCCATTCCCTTCAGGCAAGCACCAGGGTGTTTCTTCCCACATTTACCACAAGATGGATATTCAACCTTTCCCTTCTTCCCCTTATTTCCATTCCCAGATTGATCAGCAGGTCTCTTCTTATCTTACTTTGCTTTAAAGTCATAAGACTTAGAGAATTCCTTTTCGGTCTTTATAGCACATGAGACAATGTCTTCATACGATGAAAAGGATTGTGAGACTAATGCTCGACGAAGAAATGGTTTTAACCCATCAAAGAAACGATCAATCTTACTTCTTGGGTTGTGAATATAATCTCCAGCATACCTCGCTAACCTTGTAAAGTTAGCCTCATACTTTGTGACATTCTCATCCTCCTTTTGTCTCAGACTCAGAAATTGCCTTTCCATATCCGCTCGATGGTCGCGAGGGAAGTATTTTTCTAAAAACAGATCTTTGAATTCCCTCCATTCCATATTTGATACTTCATCATCTTCCTCCATGTTTTGAATCAATGACCACCATTGATCAGCATCTCCAGTGAGGCGGTAAACTTCCATGATAACTTTTTCCCTTTCACTGCTCCCCAAAGCCTGAAATATTTTCTCTAGGGAATTTATCCATTTCTCAGCTACTAAGGGATTTGTACTCCCATTGAACGTTGGTGGTTGTTGCCTCATGAATCGATCTAACATTTATCCTCCACGCTACGGATCAGGGTGCTCCATACGGGTAAGGTTATTATTCATAACCTGAGTAAGTTGTCCCAGTATGGTGATTAGCTGATCGGAACCAGTTGCATCACCAGCCCCACTATAATTATCTTGAGCAGGAGGGCAATCCCTACATGGAGTGCATGCATTGATACAGTTTCCATTTCTTCCACTAGGCGCCATTTCTAAACAATGGCATAAACTAGATCAGTTTATGAATCAAAATACATAATCCCATACTTATAAAACACTTAACATAAATTGAACTATTTATGGATATAATCCATAATCATAAAAATGTTTTCTTTGAGGAAGTATATACTCATAAACCCTTCATAATGATTTGTAAAGAAAATGAGAGTTATCCTAAACATATCCCCCGGGAGTGTCGTAACCAAGAGTGCAGCAAGGCCCGTTGTCGTGCACCAGTTCCCGTTCGAGTCTAGCTCAAAGCGGTGTTTTCGGGTTTTACCCCTAGATACATCTGTGCCAGAGCCGCCTCTACCTGCTCGTATCCAGACAGGGATGTATTTCTCGGAAAACTCAAAAAATCTCTACAATACCAAAATTCTAGGAAGTTCTTCTATACTAATCCTCAAAGTTCATCTTAGGTCTATGTGCTCTAATCAGAGTTCATCTAAATCTAGCTTCCAAGGTTTGTACTAAACTTCCTCTGATTCCAACTGTAACGCGCTGACCCTAGTTGCCTAGAGTCGGTGCATTATTACATAACATTGGCATGATCACAAGAAAGATCAAATCTCGAAAGACCGATTGGTTTAGTAGCCTTGGAAATTCCAGATATATTCATAAGTTTTACATTACATTATAAAATGAAAAACTACTAAAACAACATAATGTCTCAATAGACCACACTATTATCCCCTCATAAAATCCCTGCAGGTCATTCATAATTTACTTCTTCACTTCCTGGGAAAAATAAAACATAGAAAAGGGGTGAGCTCAAAAGCCCAGTAAGGATAACAATATAGCATAAACTTTCATAAATAAGAATAAACATTTAAGGCAATGTATAACTAAAACAAAAGCCTTTTAAACTTTAACATCAACATAATACGGAAAAAGTAAAATGAAATAATGCCATTTACTCATTCACATGGATATTCTACTAATCGAATAATCACATGCAAAAATCACTAACCACTTTCATAATGTTGGAATGCATAATGCCAGACTGTCATAACCACATAGTCAAGGCCTCGTGCCAAGACTACAAATAAGATTTTGTCAAGGCCTTGTGCCAAGACACTAGTTTGTCTCATGAGACCTACCGATGCATCGAGGAGCTATAGCGGCTCCCCCCGTCACATATTAAGTCCAATGCATTCCCATATGAAAAGGTTTAAACATAACATAAACATTCGTATTAAAACTAGCATACGAAATGTCAATAATTTCACCATAAACTATGAATGGCATAAAAATAGCACATCCACAGTCAAACATACCACAAAACATTCAATACAATATAGAATCTTTGTATTACAATAAATCAACTTCAAATAAGGGTAAAATCCATCAAAGGATGTTGACATAGATGAAATCAAAATTCTTTTTAAAGAAATATCTCTTTTTATTTTGAAATCATTTAAGATCCATATAAAATAAAACATTTTCTTTGAAAATATTCTTATAAGCTTGTAAGGGAGGCTTTGAAGATTTTATAACGGCGGAAAATAGACGCACCCACCGTATAAGTAAAAAAAACATTCTTACCTTAATTCTGTCGAAAAGGTTAAAAGGACCTTGTTTTGAAAACGACCGAAAGATTCCTTTACAAACCTCTTATAAAAGTCAAAAAGGGTATAAATGACTTTAAATCATATTCTAGTAAATAGTAAAAATGATTTGAAATACATTTTTAAGAAACATGGATGTGGATGATAAAGAGATCCCAGTAGATTATTACGTATAAACAACCTTGGATAATGAAGAGGTTGTAAAGTAAACCCTTACCTTGAACTTTTCCTTGGTTGGGGTAGGTTAAACTCCTGTATAATGGTGAAATAATTGTTATTAAATTGTACAAGAATCATATACATTAATATGATATCATATATGATCTTTTAACATTTCTTTATTAATAATATCTTAGTATTATCGTCGTTTCGGGTGATAATCGATTCGTTCTTCTTAAATGTTTGGTTACGTAAGACATGTTTGTAATGGATAGATTATATCTTATTCATAATCAGAATGATATTAACATTATTTTTAACCCTAAAATGAGAATAATACTTGAATGGATATGATGGAGAACGAATCTTATCGCGTTCGTGGAGACGGTAGTCCGTACGTACGCACGAACGCTACTTCCATTTAATTTTTATTTTAAAAGAATCAAATCTAAATGATACATAGGTATATTACTATTCCAGTATAATATAATATTTTATATATGTTACTTAAGTTCATTAACACCATCCTTTATACGTTCCATGTGTGGTATGAACGAGTCATATCATTTTAAGGGGGCGGTAGTCCGCACTTCCTCAAATGAAATTATCGTATGTATATACAACATGAAACGAATAATGGTATGAAATAAAATGGAATTACAGAAGCTTATATATAAAATATATATCATTAATATCATATTTAATTACAGTGCCATCATAATGGCCACCATGAGAGGTGGTAAGATGTATTTGAACAATCATCGTTTCGTGAGGCGTTAGTTTTCCATCCACATAAACATTATGTTCATCATCCATTAGATGGAGTTGTGTGTATGTGTAGTTTGAATCCTTCTTATAAAAACATCCTAGTATATTTAGGATACTGGTTTTGTTACAAAAGAAAGGAAATAAAAAGATTTTGGGGGTTGGAGAAGCAAAATAAATGAAAATACTTTAAAGAGAGAAATTGTTACCTTTAATTTAGGTAACTCACTTTGGTTGGAACCAAAGGACGTCTTGAAATGCTTTCTGCCTAAGGGTAAGCTTCACGGAGGAGGAGAGGGATGTGGGGAGCTTAGTTGGGCAGAGTTTGGACGAGCCAAGTGGCTTGAGAGGTGTGAGGAAAAGAGAAGGAGGAGTGCCCTTTTATAAGAGGGGTGAGGGGCACCTTTGGAAAAGCTAGAAATATTAATTTATAATAAATTCATATTCGGTTTCCAAAGGCTCCAAAGTTTACTATTCAAAGTATGAGGTAGGTATAGGTCGAAAACAACTCATCCAATAGAATTTAGACAGGTTTAGGTACTTATATTAACCTTATCTTTAAGTATTAACTCTAAGTTAATTAGTTTCACTTTTACAATGTCTCTTTGTATTTTTATATAATATGGTTAATAAACTTACTATATACATCCAAGCGACCCCCAAGTGGTCCATGAATGATTAAACTATCATAATATAAGTCTCTTGGCCGAACCTTAGATTTTTAGGAATTTAATATGAATTAATAATATAATATTTGTTTTAAGAACTCTTTTATGTCAATTTTGACACTATTCAATAGTTGATTTTTTTGAAACTCATAACAGATTGATTACTTCGAACAAAGTCAATTAACTCAATCATAATATATCATATTATCCTAGAAAAGTATTTTAATTCATTAAAAGTTTCATATTATATTTATTTGGGTATTTATAATATCAATTATTTTAATTTTTCACTATTATAGTAATTACTGCATCATCATTGTGTCATAAATAAAATAAATTATTTAATGTCTAAAAATTATAAATAAACTATCATTATGTAGGAAATCTTTTTAGCTTTCTAATGAATATTTATAATCGAAAATCCAACATGTATAACCCTATGTAAAAATTGTTCTTCTAAAAGATGTAAGCTTATGCCATTTTTATTTTTATTTTAGCTTTATTAATATAATGTGTCATTATCACTTACAAGTGGATCCATGGGGTCCCAAAATCGACCCAAAGATTCCTATGGTCGACCATGTATCAACCAATAGGGTTAAGACACGTTTTAGGGTAATTTAGTATTATTATAATATTATTTTTTAACCCTTATTTACCGGATTTACCCTTAACCATGGTAAATAAAATATTTACCGCAGTAATTATTCAAAATGTCTAAAAATAAAAGATACCTATTTACACAATTTGAACATCCTGATTCCAAATATGGAATCCATTTTTCTAAATTCAAAACACATAAGTGGCAGAAATTAATTTAAAATTAATTCCCGCTGTCAAAACAAAAAGCGTGTTTTTAAGAGATAATAACTATCAAAAGATTGACATTTGTTTATGTTCGGTTTAATTGTAAAATTATGTCCAATGATAAACATTAAATTGAATGGTAAAAATATATTATAAATATACTTTAAAACCACTCAAATTCATAATTTATCACTATTAATTATTTTGATTAAAAAAGTTGTTTTTAATTAAAATTTAGAAATTTTCACTATTCATCAAAATATGAAAGTTATCCGAAAAGTACCAAAATTTCACCTTAGGCTAAATTCGATATTCCGAGTCCAAAAATGAAGTCCATTTTCAAATATAAAATATATATAATTTCAAAAAGTAGGTATTACTATTCACAACGGCTAGTTTAATTAGTTGTGGTGTGTGTTAGAACTCGAGGTTGCGTACAACACACGCTATCGCATTATTCGAAGGGAAACGTACCGTAGAAGCTTGGGGTGTTACATGAAACATACACAAGAAGTCATACCAGCCACATCATGATTCCGATGGACATGAGATCAATTTCTAAGGTTCAAGAATTAATTATCGATAATTATCGTAATATTTTTACAAAATCCAAGATCATTTTTTAGTTATTATCTAATGATGTGAATTTTAATATAAAATGAAACATTTATACTTATAAAACCATTGTGGGCCAGATTTATGTGCATTCAATTTTAATGTATCACTAAAAATTATCTATAATTTTTTATATTGAATAAAACCAGACATGATTTTTTTACTTCTTTCAATATGTGACATTTGTTTTGAACAAATTATTCAATTTAAAAATTAAAAAATATACATTGAGTCATAAATGGATCATCGTGTATCGTACTAGGGTGTGGTCAGTTAGTACATGTCAAAAATGAATTATAGATCATTTTACTGATATATCAAATCAATTTGAATGTGTTTTCTCAGTTTTGAGTATGTCAAATGTGATTTTATCTTAAATGGAAATTTTTTTCTAAAACAATACACTTTGATTCATACAAGGGAAACCATGTATTAGATTAATGTGTAGTTAATTCCAATATATAGAAAATTACTTATGGATTATTATATAATTTTCTAAACTAACATGAGAAACTTTTCTTCATTTTTTCTAGGTGAAACACATTAAAATCTTGAACAGAAATTATATATTGAAACCATGCACATTATGTCACACCAAAAACATCATCAATAGAATTTATATGTATTCAATTCCAAAATATCACAACAATATTTTTGTTTATTTCTATTAATATTGAAACAAAATCCATGATTTTGTTCTTATTTTTGGATATGTTATGCTAAATTAATAATAAAATGGATGTTTGGTAGTAAAAACAAACACTTAGTATCATATCGATTACATTATGTGTTAGATTGATGTGATATAAATTCTTACACATATCAAAACATATATGGAGATTTATCTTATATATTGAAAATATTGTGTGGTTATTATCTCATATTTTTGATTATGAAAAATGTTTTAAACAGAAAAGAATATTTTATATTAAAATCATGAATATTAAATTATAACGACCACATAATGTACTAGATTAACACGGGGTTAGCTAATAAATGTAAAAAATAAATTATGGGTAGTTTCCCAAAGATTGAAAACAATATCAGGCCATTTTCTATATATTTAGTATGTGAATTTTTTAACTAAAATTTTAATATGAAACAAAAAAATATATAACTCAGGTTATACCAATAACACCATGTTTCTGATAGAGGTGCAATTGATTCATAGACAGTATAAATGAATTATTGATTATTTTACTGATCCTTTAATATACTTTTTATTCATTTGTATATATTTTTAAAATGGTAAATTATTTATTAATTAAATTCTAATTTTATGTGAGAATCAGATACTCTATATCATATTGGGAAAAAATTATATAATATATGAGTGGGTGAATTCTTATATTTAAAAATTGACCTATGGACCATTTTATAATTGTTTTAGATTATTCCAAAATCGTTTCTTCATTTTTGGGTTTTTATATTAATTTTAATATAAAATTTAACTTCTATTTTGAAAAAAAAAACAATCGAGTAATACATGCCACGTTCACAGTTTGATTCATTTGAATATAATTTGTACATGTCAAAAATTAATTATGGACATTTTTTATTTGTAAATACAATCCAATATCATTTTCCTAGTATTTGATATTTCATGTTGCGATTAAACTAAAATGGAAAATTTATAAACAAAACTATGTTTTTGGGTCACCCCACACTATGAATGCACCAGATTGAGATGAAATTAATTATTTCATGTCACAAAACAATTATAGGTTAATTTACAAATGTTTTAAAATAGTCTAAGGTCAATTGTTTTCTAGTAATGCAGTTTTTTAACTGAAATGATACATTTATATTAAAACATGCACATTGGTTTATTCCATACACATCATGTGTTTCATTGATGTGATGTTTATTACAAAATTTTGAAAGGGTAACATGGATTAATTTCATAAATTAAAAAACTCAAGACAATATTCCCCGGATATTAGAATATTATATGTGGTTTGTAGTATAATGTCAATTTTAAACTAACAATATATACATCAACTCATTCTGTATATAACATGTAACATATTAAGGTAGAAACTATGTTGACATGTAAAAAATAATTATAAATAATTTATATAGTATTAAAACAATTGGAATCCATTTTCTGTTTTTTGAAAATGGCATATTGGTTTTTTAATAAAATAATAATATTGAACTATGAAAAAAAATTGAGCCATACCAGGAGCACCATGTATCAGATTCATGGGAAGATAACTTATACATGTTGAAAATGACATATGGATCATCGTCCAAATATTTTAAAACAATATGATCTTGTTTTCTTGGTTTTTGATAAGTGACATAAATTTTTATCTAAAATGGAATTTATATATTTATAATACACACATCGATTAATATTTTCCAAATCATCTATTAAATTAATTTTAAATAAATTTATACATATCACAAATGATTAATTGATCATTTTAATATTGTTTTAAAATTATATGATTGTGATTGATCATATTTTTCTATATGATGTGCGTTTGAAACTGAAATGGATCTTTTCTATTGAAAACCCACACTTTGAGTTATATAAGGCACATCAATTATCAGATTTATGAGAAAACATTATTACAAATAACAATTTATTTATAACGATTTAAGTAATTTTTTAAAATAATACAAGGTGATTTTTATGTTTTTATCTTATAATAATAGTTTTAAACTAAAATGAAACTTTTATATGAAAAACCCACACTTTGGGTTATACTATCCAAATCATTTGTACAATTAACGTGTGGTCAAATCCTAAACATGGAAAATGAAATAAAGATCATTATAATAAAGACTGAAAACATTCCTATCTCAATAATAAGGATTTGAGGGTGATTTTTTTGAACTAAAATTTTAATATTAATCTAATAACATACACATTGAGTCATACTATAGACACCGTGTATCAAATTGAGGAGTGGTTGATTCCTACAAATAAATAAGTAATTATGAATCATTTTCTTTACACATAATAATCATTTGAAGAAATTTTCCCAATTCTATGTTTTTCAAATGTGTTTAGAACAAAAATTTCAATATTAATATTATATCATACAATTCAAAACATACCAAGAACACCATGTATCTGATTTGGTGGAAATTTATTCCTATACGTAAAAACAACTTATTGATCATTATCCTCATTTTCTGTTACAATATATGATTGTTTTCTTTCTGTTGGATATGTAACGTCAGTTTTAAAATAAAATGAATATTTTATATTAAAAACACACACTTTATTTCACACATGCCCCATAATCTATCTGATTTTCATACAATTGAATCCTCAATGTATGAAAATAATTTTAGATCATTGTCCTATTGTTTTTATAACGATCTATTATCATATTCTATGTCTGGTCTATATGTTGATCATTTTAATCTAAAATATTTCTTTTATATTTATATCATTAACTTCGAGTGACAATGGCCACATTATTTTCCAGATTGATGTGTTTTCAATTACAACACATCACAAATTAATTATGGAGAATTTTCGATGTGTTTGAAAATAATTTGATATTGTTTTTTATTTTAAGTTTGTGTTGAAATTTTAAAACTAAAATAACTTATTTATATTAAAATATGTCATTCAAGTCATATTTCAGATAAAATTTTATAGATTGACATACAAAAAATTATTATAAGTCAAAAATGAATTATCGATTCCTTTCTTAATTTTTAACAGAAATACGACTTTATATTATTGATTGTATGCATGTGATGTGTGTTTTAAAATAAAGTGTCAATTTTGAACTAAAATCATATATTTCAATTCATATAAGGAATATTGTGTCTCATATTGAGATCTAATTACATCCTACACATCACACCATTTCTTATTGATCTTAAGAGAACATGCTTTTTTGAACAACATGCATTCTCATATTACACCATTTATTAATCATATTCAATCATTATTTCTATGAAATAAAACAAAATTATTAGTGTTAAGTAACCTTTTCATGATGTTATTATACATTATTGAATAATTTATTTATAACCCTTATCTCAGTTACATCATTGATTTCTTATCCATCATAAGCATTGGAAACTTTAGACATGTTATAAGCACTATGTGAATTTGTAGGGAATAAAATATCAATAAAATTCTCATAAACAAACATGAAAAATTAATATAAAAGAATTATTATATTATATATTCATATCCCAAAATTTTATATATGGTCAAAACTGGTAGTATATTAAAAACATAATTGGAAATCACCAAAATGTTTTTTTGGGAAACGACGCAAACACCATGTACTCTACCCCAATCTCTAAATAAGAATTCATTTTAGTTAGATTATATTAGTTATTTGATATCTAGGAAGCACTGAGAAAATATGGAACAATAAATCATTATTAAATAGTATTTCTAAAATTTTATTTACCATTTGAAATTAAATTTTATTTTGATGATATTCATTTGATGTTATATGATATCCTTCAAATTTTTGAAAACAAAATATCTATAATCATTGTCAATATTTTTCAGTATACACCGTAAAATCGTTAAAAAATAATAAAATTATTTTTAAATAATTAATTATGGTCAAATATTACTATATATACCTTATTTTTTTTTCAATTTTATGCTTTCCATAGGATTGTTATGTTAAGTCCCCAACAAAATATTGTGATTTAGCCTGTATTTATATATTATAAGATCATGAAAAAATTATTGTTAAGAAAAACGAAAAGATTAGTTAAAAAATTAGCTATAAAATTATGATTATAATATATTAAAACTCCACAATATTCATCTTGTTTGGTTCGTTTGATGGACATCCTTGCATTGGATCAGAATAATATATATTTTCTATGGTGTACAAATTGATTGTAATAATAATCCATTGCTTCTTAAAAAGAAATAATAAATAAATAATGAAATGAATAAAAATATATTTTATATTATTAGATTGTTTATTTTTCCACAATATTTTAGTCTTCTAGACTAGTACTTCATTTTCTATTTTCCTCTGAAACACCTCACATAGTTGAATTTTATAATTTTTAAATTATTTCAATTCCAATGAAACATATTGCTTATATATGACAAAAGGATTAATAAATCCATATTCTGATTTTTAGGGAATAACATTTATATAGTATTAATATATACAATTAATGAATGTATTATCTGTGATTGACAATAATTATCATATTAGATCATTTTCTGAAATATTGGTTATGAAAATATGCCTCTGTATTTGTTCAAAAATGATACTCCCAACCATTAAAATGTAAGAACCAGGTTCTTATTTCTGAGGTACGGGCTCCTTCATTTCTCTTTTCCTTATGTATTTTTGAGAAAATATGGAAATTGGGGAAAAATCCTAAATTTTGGAAAGTACGAGCCATGTACATTGTCCGCACGTCATGTACTTTATGGCTGTGTGGGATAAGTACACAGGGTGTGTGGACATGCCGGGGATGAAGGGTGTAGGAACTGACTACATGCCATGTAGTGGTCCTTTACCCGCCGTGTAGTCATGTCGGCATGTAAATAGTAAGGTGGTGGCTAGGTGTGGGGAAGCACACGCCGTGTACTCAAGGAGACACGCCGTGTAGTCCCGTCGGCAGATGAACAGTACCACACTGGCGGGAATCCTCTAGAGGAACAGTTAAAAAATTGGAAGTACACGACGTTTACTTGTAAGTACACACCGTGTACTTTGTTTTTTTCTCTTCAAATGGACATTATACTCCCCTGTTCATAGGGAAGGCTTAGAATGGGAAGAGGGAGCTCGAATGGGGGAGGCCGAACATTGGGAGATCCGCCTATCGAGCACCGAGAATCCTATCCCGCTTCTATCAATAACGTTGGAACCGCACAGGTAAGCCCTCTCTCCTCCTAGAGTGTTTTTACCAATTCTTGTCTTAATGGGAGTTATTTGAGGTTGAGAGAGTTTCCTTCATCGTCAGATCTACATAGGTTATGGGCGTTCCTGGAATCGGCGTTATTGTATAGCGCTCATTGGCATTAAAGGTAGGTGGATTGGTGTTTATTTTCCAACTGTCATGCATTTTTTGTGGTTTTGAGCTATGAACCCATGAATGGGGTGTCTTGAGGCAGAGTCCGTGGCTAATTTTAAATCCTATAGTTCTATAAGTGATTAATTAATGTTGTAAAACTGTTGTTTGGGATCAGTGATTGGATCCGGGACCACCCCCGGGGGTCGTTCCTCTGTTTAGCCGTTTTGTCAGGATACCCGAGGGTATGCATTTAATGTAAAAAATGTAGAATTTCCTTGAGAGTAATTGCTTTGTGTATACTTGTTTACATATTCGGCATGACCCGATTACCTGTTAGCCTAAGGGCAGTGTTATGATTTAGCATGTGGGCACTGTACTATTTAGCATGGGGGCAACTTCTTCCGTGCCTGTGGGAAGCTGATTCTGTGCCTATGGGCGACACTACTTACGCCTGTGGGCAATATCCGAATGCCTGTGGGAAGATTCTTGTATTGGATGCTCTTTAGCTGAGGGTAGTGGTTTATGTGTCTAAAGACATTAGCTGTTTATTTAGAATATTTGCTATGGTGATATTTTTAAAAATAAATGATTAAATGGATATTAAAATGGCATTATAATTGGTTAAGTTAGTTACATTTTAGTACTAATTACTTTATTGAATTTTACTACTGCACACTATTGTTGCATGTTTTACAAAGAGTTCAGCATGGGCCTTTGGTGTGTTCTTACTGAGATATATTTCTCACACCCTGTTTTGGTCACGCTTTTCGGCCCAAACAGATTACGTTTCTGCAAGTGTAGATAAGGGAAAATGTCCTTATACATGTGTTTGATTGTTGATGAGGTGTATGAGAGCATGGTACCGAGCACTGGCTCGCGATGCTGTTGGTTGTTCTTTTTTTCATTCTGTACATGTACCCTATAATATATTGTACTATTGTGTAACATGTTCTGGCTATTTTCATAGAATTGAGGCATGTCGCGTCATTTTATATACTGGTTGGTTATATTTACTGGAGCTTTTTATCCCACTTGTTTATGATTTACTGCTTCCGCTGTTGCTGTATGTTTATTTATATTCCACTGTGCTACACTTTGACAAATGAGGTAATAGTTTCCCCACTATCATACCAGGGCCCTCGCTGCTAGTCAGCAGCCTCGGACGTTTGGGGAAATGCGCTTGAGGTCACGTGGAAAACCGGGTATATGGTATCCGTGGAGTGGTACCTGGATCCAGGACGTTACAAAGTGGTATCAAAGGAGTTATTTTCTATGACTTACTATTTGGAGCCTTAGTCAGGGATAGGACGAGAACAGTAGTTGGTAACATGCTATGTCTGGGCGTAGCTAACCCGTGTACAGGGAAAAGCCAATTTAACTCGTATTGCAATTTTACTGATTTTTCAATTTACAGTTGATATGATTTCACCGTTGGGTGATTCCCTTATGATTGTGCTGTTTATATTTTATCCTTGGGTTCTATTTAGTTGCAACCCGATGAGATGAGGGTATTCCATCTCATGCATCATTTAGGCACATGCTAGAAATCACATGCCCTGAATAGTTCTATGACATGTAGGTGCATTATAAATTGCATGTTGTTATGATAGTTTTTGTGATAGAAAATAATGTTGTTCTGATAGCTGGTTTGAAAGATACCTTTTGTTTGATAAGGTATTTTGTATGATCCAGTTTGTATAATGAATGCCAAACTTTGGTTTTTGGGGAGTATGGGCCCCCATTTACCAGAATTTAGTGGATCATTGACTGTCTATTTTTTTATAACACACATAAGATGTCAAACTTTGGTTCGTGGGGAGTATGGGCCCTCACGGATCGGAATTGGACACTTAGGTGTTGTTTTTCACTGTTTTCTGGGTTTCGGGGACGTTTCTAAGGCATACTGCCCGGAAAACCTAGTATACACGCCGTGTAGTACTGTATACACATCATGTATGTTCTTCTGTTCGGGAAGAAAAATAAAATTTTTAAGTACACGATGTGTACCCTAATTACACACCGTGTAGTCTCTACTCGTGTCACAGATCCTGTGGGTGGTGAGACGGTGAAGGGAAGAGCTGGGGGTGAACACATCGTGTACCGGATGTACACACCGTGTAGTGTTGACCCGGAAACCTGGCCTTGTAACTAACAAACATGGGCCAATGTAAGCGTTTCTTGAACACGCTGTGTCAAGGAAGAACACACCATGTAGTGTGACCTGGGAACCCGACCGTGTAACTAATAACATGGGTCGGTGATATCCTCCAATGTATACGTTGTGTGTATGTAGAACATGCCGTGTAGTTGGTGCCATGTTTCCGGCCGTGTAACTAAAAACCCGGGTCAACGGAGCACGTCTATAACACGCCATGTACTAGTGGGACACGCCGTGTAGTCTTTTTCGGTGGCAGACCATGTGGACTAAGCCATGTGGCTGGGAAACGAGGTCGTGTGCATGCCGTGTGTAGGTGTAACATGCCGTGTAGTGTCAAGCTGAGTAGTCGGCCATGTCACAAGTGACATAGGCAGTTGGAAAATGACACCATAAACGTCGTGTAGATGATATACACGCCATGTAGTATTGTTCAAACGGGATCCGTGTGGCTTAGCCGTGCAGAAGGACTCGAGAAGGGGAAGGGAAGTCAAGTAGACATTGTGTAGTCAGTATACATAACATGTTGTCTTGTTTTGAACTTTTTAAATGCCTTCATCCTCCCATTTCCATTTGGTTTTCTACATCTTCGGTCTTTGATAATCTTGTTCTAAGGTGTGTTTTGACCTTGTAGTGTCATGCCGCCTAGACGACCACACATTGTTCGCCAGGAGAGCAGCAACGAGTATACTCTAGAAATGGTAGGCCATGGGCTACCTGTTGATCCTCCAGCAGAGCCAAATATGGCACCAGCTGCTATACTAGACACAGGCGCGGTGGCGCAGTTCTGTGAAGGCCTGATACGGTTCATGCAAACCTTCTAGGGAGCACCACAGGCTGCCACATCTATGGTCGTGTTGACACGTATCTTCCAGCAGCAGCATCTGCCTATGTTTTCAGGGGATGGAGGACAACAGGATCTGGAGTCTTTGCTAGGATTGATGCATACTATTTTTGAGCATCTTGAGACGCCTCCAGGGCAGAGGGTCAAGCTCGCGACATACATGCTTCGTGATTCCTCAAAGAGGTGGTGGGATGTTACCACCCTGTTAGAGCATCAATGAGACATGGCGAGGGAGGATTTTCTGGAATTCTTCTCTGCATTCTTCTTCCCAGAGACGCTGACGGTAGATAGAGCTCGAGAGTTCATGAATCTACATCATGGTGCTATGTCGGTGATGGACTATTCTTCTTGTTTCACCTACCTTCAGAATTTTGCACTTGTTTTGGTGGGCGATGAGACGCTGAGATCCAGGGGCTTCTGTGATGGTCTTAGTTATGACATCCGGGAGCTGGTTAATGTTTTTTGGTTTCCTTAAGTACATTCTATTTTGAATTAGGTTCTGATTACAGAGAGGAACCTTCGGGAATCTAGTGGTGTTGGCCAAGGAGGTTCTGTACCCGTTACTAGTACTATTTTTGCTGGCAAGAGGAAAAGATAGATAGAATCCTCTTAGGGTGGCAGTACCAGACAGAAGAATGCTTCATGTGTCCAGGTCATGTGCTACCAGTGTGTTAGAGAGGGGCACAAGAGCCCACAGTGTCTACAAGACCCAGTGGAGTGCCGAGATTGCGGTAGGATGGGTCATCTGCGGCGCTTTTGCAGGGAGTTTCCACCGATGGCTAGTGATAGGGGTTCTATGCATACTCTGCCTACATGAGCAGGGCCATCAGCTTCTTTTCAGTCGGGGAACTGGAATATGTCAGGGCGTGCAGGAAGCGATGGTGGTCGTGGTCGTGGTAGCCAGACCCCAGGATCATAGAGGAAGTAGGGTGGGACAGATCAGGGTAGCCTGGCTGTATCGTAGGGTCATGGAATTGGGCAGGTATATAGAGTGCAATAGAACCAACAGAAGCAGGATCCCAAACCTTCTACTGTTAGAGGTACTATTCTAGTAGTTTCTATTTTTTCTTTAGTACTTTTTGATACGGGTGCGATTCATAGTTTTATATCTGTGCCCGTTTTGGAGAGCCTAGGGATCTGTGTTTCTACTTCTTCTGATATCATTACTCTAGACACTCCGATGGGGACAAGAAAACTGGTGTGCGTCAGTTCAAGGAGTTCCCCCATGAGGTTGGTGGGTGTCACTTCCTTTGAGACCTCTATGTCTTAGAGATGACAGCTTATGATGTCATTCTCACGATGGACTATTTGGTTCCCTTTGGAGCCTTTGTAGACTACTATCGTCGCTGGAAGAGTTTCACGTCAGAAGAGGGAGGAGAGTTTCTATAGAAGGGTGAATGGGATGTTCAGGCGAGTCAAGCTGGACCAGAGCGTCGTGGGTGAGGTGGTGTCACAACCCAGATTGTGAGATTATATTTGGATGACCATGGGACTTGTTAGACGGATTTTCCCTCTAGTGGTTGATCGTTTCAGGAATGTCTTCCCAAACGTCTTTTCAGGTCTTCCTCCAGAGCATGAGGTGGATTTCTCTATTGAGCTTGTTCCAGGAGCAGCACTGTTGTCCATTCCTCCTTATATGATGGCTACACCTGAGTTGCATGAGCTCAAGAGGTAGTTAGAGGAGTTACAGGAAAAGGCTTTTATCCAACCCAGTAATTCTCCTTGGGGTTCTCCGGTCCTATTTGCGAAGAATTTGGATGGTACCCTCAAACATTGTGTGGATTATCGGAAGCTGAACCAGTAGAAGGTTAATAACCGATATCCCTTTTTGAGGATTTCTGATCATTATGATCATCTTCTTGGAGCAAGAGTGTTCCCGAAGATTGATATGAGATCAAGATAATATCAGTTGTGTGTTAGACCATCTGATTTACCGCTCACAGCTTTCAGAAGTAGGTATGGTCTATACGAGTACGCTATTATGCCCTTCGGACTCATGAACACGCCAGCAGTTTTCATGGCTCTGATGAATCGTGTGTTTCATCCGTGTCTGGATTCTTTTGTGGTAGTATTCATGGACGACATATTGGTGTACTCTCACACTCGACATGACCATGCCACACATCTTGATATCATATTGAGTACATTGAGGAAGAATAGGCTATATGTTATGCTCTCAAATTTCCACTTTTGGATAGACCAAATTTACTTATTGGGTCATGTCATCTCAGAGGTAGAAGATTCAGTAGGCCCAGAAAAGGCGAGAGCAGTAGTTTCCTAGGATCAGCCAAAGAACGAGTTTGAGATCAGAGTTCCTTGGGGATGGGTGGTTACTACAGGAATTTCATCCATGAATTCTCCCACATAGCAGTGCCATTTACGGTTCTGAATAAGAAGGGTGTGAAGTTAGTTTGGTCAGATGCTTGTGAGATATCCATTTAGGACCTGAAAGAAAGATTGACATCAACACCGATCCGGATATTCCCAGAGCAGCGGAAAAGCTGCACAGTTTACTGTGATGCATCAGGTATTGGGCTGGGAGTAGTTTTGATGCAGGGTGATCGAGTTGTTGCGTACGGGTCTCGGCATTTGAGGCCCCATGTGAGAAATTACCTGACGCATGATCTCAAGTTGGTTGTAGTTGTGCATGCGTTGCGCTGTTGGAGACATTATCTCTTAGGAGAACGTTTTGTGGTCTTCACCGATCAAAAAAGTCTCAAGTATATATTTACTCAAGATGACTTGAATATGAGATAGTGAAGGCGGGTTGAATACCATGAGTCCTTCGAATTCAAGCTTGCCTATACACCTGGTAAAGGTACTGCAGTAGCTGATGCACTGAGCAGGAAGGCTCAGATACAGGCTGTGCAGGAGGCCAGTGATGAGTGGCAGCTTATGGATTTTTTCTCTAAGATGCATTTAAAGGTGCACGACAGTTATGGGAAAACTTATCTTTCATCATTAGTTGTGACCTCTACCCTCCTGGATAGATTGAGGATGAGACAACTATCTATTTCACAAGGCCTAGTTCTAAGGGAGTCGATGGAAAGTGAGGACCCTCCTCATGGGTGGATGATGGGTGATGATAAAGGTTTGCATTTCCATGGACGAGTTTGGGTTCTAGGGGATATACGCGAGGAGCTGATGCTGGAGTTTCATGTTTCGTCTTGGGAATTCATCCCGGGGTTACCAAGATGTACAGTGACTAGAGACGTCAGTACTGGTGGCTGGGTATGAAGATTGGTGTAGCTGGTTTTGTTACGAGGTGTTCCACTTATTAGTAGGTGAAGGTAGAGCATCAGAGGCCAGCCAGACTGTTAAAGTAGTTACCCATTCCGGAGTGGGAATTGTATGATGTCGCGATGGACTTCGTGACTGGTTTGTTGAGGTCACCTCGAGGAAATGATGTCGTGTGGGTTGTTGTGGACAGACTCATGAAGGTATCTCACTTTTTTCCAATCAAGGAGACCTTCGGTGTTGACGAGCTCGGGAAGTTGTATATCCTAGAAATAGAATGTATTCATGGGGTCCCTCATTCTATCATTTCAGATAGGGATTCCCATTTTACATCTCGTTTCTGGTAGAGTTTTCAGATGGAACTGGGTACATAGGTGCTTCTGAGCACAGCTTACCACCCTCAGACCGATGGCCAGTCAGAGCGTATGATACAGGTACTTGAGTACATGCTGTGAGCATGAGTCCTAGAATTTGGGGGCTCTTGGTAGAATCATATACCCATAGTCGAGTTTTCCTATAACAACAGTTTTCAGGAAACCATCGAGATGGCCCCATAGGAGGCTTTATATGGTAGGCCATGCCGATCACCCTTATGCTGGTTAGAGGTAGGTGAGGCAGCTTTACTGGGACCTCGTCTCATGCAGGAGACTTTTGAGCAGGTCTAGTTGATTCAGAAGCATATGTATACTGCGCAGTCTTTTCAGAGATCTTATGTTGATCGCAACTGACAACCTTTGGAGTTCGTGGTTGGGGATCAGGTTTTCTTGTGTGTTTTACCGAGGATGGGACACATGCAGATCCGTAGACATGGTATACTTTAACCGAGGTATGTGGGGAAATTTGAGATTCCAGAGAGAGTCGGGCTGGTTGCCTATCGGTTGCAGTTATCTCAGAAGTACCAATCCATGCATGACGTCTTCCATGTATCTCATTTGTGCCGCTATCATTCAGACCTGTCTCACATTTTTCAGCCTCAGGAGATTGAGCGAGAGATGGATGCATTCATTGAGGAGTATCTGATTCGTATTGTTTATGGGGGCACAAATGTTCTCTCAGGCCAGTAAGTTCCTCTCGTACGGGTGATATGGAAGCAAAGCCGACTGCAGGACGAAACCAGGGAGCACGAGATCGATATATGTGCTCAGTGGCTGGAGTTGTTCATGGATTTATCTTCGCCACTCTCAGATGGGCAATTCGGGGACAAATTCATTTATGTGGGAAGTATGTAAGAACCCGGTTCTTATTTCTGAGGTACGGGTTTCTTATTTTCCATTTTCTTTTGGTATTTTTGAGAAATATGGAAAATGGGGAAAAATCCTAAATTTTGGAAAGTGCACGTCGTGTACTTTGTCCACACACCATGTACTTTTTGGTCGTGTGGGATATGTACATAGGGCGTGTGGCCATGCCAGGGATGAACGGTGTAGGAACCAACTACACGCCGTGTAGTGGTACTTTACATGTCGTGTAGTCACATCAGCAGGCAAATAGTAAGGCGGTGGCTAGCTGTGGGCCAGCATACATCGTGTACTCAATGATACATGCCATTTAGTCACGTCGACAGATGAACAGTTCCACATTGGTGAGAAGCCGCAAGAGGAACCGTTGGAAAATGGGAAGTACACACCGTGTACTTTGTTTTTTTTCTCATAAAATAGGCAGTAGCCTCCCCTGTTCACAGGGAAGGCTTAGAACGGGAAGAGGGAGCTCGGAAGGGGGAGGCCGATCCTTGGGAGATCCGCCAATCGAGCACCGGTAATCCGATCCCACTACTATTGATCACGTTGGAACCGCGCGGGTAAGCCCTCTCTTCTCCTAACGTGTTGCTTACCAATTATTCTCCGAACGGGAGTTATTTGAGGTTAAGTGAGTTTCCTTATTCATCAGATCTACATCGGTTTTGGGTGTTCCTGGAATCGATGTTAGTGTATAGCGCTCTTTTTCATATAAGGCAGGTGGCTTGGTGTTTATTTTCCAACTGTCGTGCGTTTTGTGTGTTTTTGAGCTACGAACCCATGTTTGGGGTGCTCTTGAGGGTGAGGTCATGGATAATTTCAATACCTAGAGTTGTATAGGTGATTTATTAATTTTGTAAAAATGTTTTTTTTGATTAGTGATTGGATTCGTGACCACCCCCGGGGTGCATTCCTCTGTTTAGCCATTATGCCAGGATACCCGAGGGTATGCCTTTAAAGTAAAAATTGTAGAATTTCCTTGAAAGTAATTTATTTTCTACTACTTGTTTACAAGTTCATCATGGACCGGTTACCTGTTATCCTGAGGGCAGTGTTGTGATTTAGCCTATGGTCACTGTACTATTTAGCATGTGGTCAATTTCTTCTGTGCCTATGGGCAGCTGATTCTGTGCCTGTGGGCGACACTTCTTACACTAGTGGGAAATATCCGTATGCATGTGGGTAGTTTCTTGTGTTGGATCCTCTTTACCCGAGGGTAGGGTTTTACGTGTCTGAGGACATTATCTGTTTACTTAGAATATTTACTGTAGTGATATTTTTAGAAATAAATGATTAAATGGATATTAAAATAGCAATATAATTGGTTATGTTAGTTACTTTTTAGTACTGCTTACGTTATTTCATTTTACTACTGCACACTATTGTTGCATGTTTTACACACAGTTGAGCACGAGCCTTTAGTGGTTACCTACTGAGATATATTTCTCACACCCTGTTTGGGTCACGATTTTCAGCCCAAATAGATTACATTTCTGTAGGTGTATATAAGGGAAAAGGTCCTCATACAGGTGTTTGATTGCTGCTGAGGTGTAGGAGAGAATGGGACTGAGCACTGGATCGCGATGCTGCTAGCTGTTCTATTTTTCCTTCTGTACTTGTACTCTGTATTATATTATACTGTTGTGTAACATGTTCTGGTTTTTTTCATAGGATTGAGACATGTTGCATCATTTCATATACTGGTTTGCTATATTTATTGTTGTTGTTTATCCCAGTTGTGTATGGTTTACTGCTTCTGTTGTTGTTGTATGTTTTTTTATTTTCTGCTGCACTAAACTTTGAAAAATGAGGGCATAGTTTCCCCACTATCAGACATGGGCCCTCACTGCTAGTCGGTAGCCTCTGGTGTTTCAAGAATTGCTCTTGAGGTCATGTGGTGAATCAGGTTCGCGGAACCCGTGGAGTGGTACCCAGATCCGGTACGTTACATAAAACATGTTAATCAAATTTATACTCTCCACACCACCCACATTTATAATGGATTATCCAAATATTTATATTTCAATTTGAATATATGATATATTTCTATATTTAAATGGTGTGTCATTATGAATAAGTAATATTAACCTATGTGAAAGTGGAACTCAAAGGGAGAATAAACTCCTAGAAGGGAATTTTATTTCTTAGTTGATTTAATGTATTTTTTCGGTCAATCCATCAGTTTCCCTATCACATTATTAATTTTAAATATCATACACATTTTAGTCCTTCTTAATCAATTATTAATGGATATTCATTTAAATTTTTTTCCGTACATACCTCATACTACATTATAATATTATTAGGCTATTCTCTTAATGTTTTCATTGCGGTATATATATTTGTAATATCTAGATCATCATGGGGAAAAAGAAACTCTATTCTAAACCTGTGAGCTACCTCATGCCTCACTCATATGTCATATTTTTGGAGCTATTTGTGGTGTATAATATCTCATTGTATATTATAAACTGTACCCCTCAATTTAAGGTTATGAGTGGGTGTTTAAAAATAAAAAAACATATAAATTCACCACATAGAATTTATTAATATATATTCATCGTAAGTTATTTAAATCACATTTAGAATAATAATTAATGAATAAATCAATTACCTTGGGTATGTTTAGTGGCTGAGGGTATTGGATTTCCATAAAAAAAAGTGGGTCATTTGGATCTTCATTTATTGATATTTGTTCCACTATATGTTCTCTTTGATCCATTCAAATAAATTAACCTTAATTTTTTTTTTCAAATACTAATATATTTCAAATCATCTATTTGTCTAGACATTCATTTTAGAATCTCATATGTATCTTATTGAACCTTTTTCAATCTCAAAATTTGTTTTAGGTGACACTCGAAAAACTTCCACTCTAACAAATCTATATTGTTATGGCTACTTCAATGATACTGAAAGTAGTTATACATTAGGTAAATTTGATGATAATATTTGTGTTTAAATCGTATAAAACCATATTTACATAGATAGATATTTTTATGTAATACTTTTACAAGTCATAATGAGCATGAAAATTTACTACTATGTCATTCTTATTCATGATTCCCATACTTGAATTTTTTTTATCGACTAGGTTTCTATCATTAGTTAGATGGTACTCCAGCCAAATCATATTACATGGGTTTGATGTTGATATATATTTGGATTCCACAATCCAAAAATAAATATAGTAACATATATTATGTCATATCATAAAAACATTATTATAATGTTCATATAAACACCATTTTCTATTAATGTGAATCATGCAAAATCATTGCTTTATAGTAGGGGTACAATAGTTTTTTTGCAAGTTGTTTATTTACAAAACAAAATTTTTTTATTCATAAAGTAATTTTTTGAATCAAGAGGATAAAATAAAAAATGTCAAATAATTTATTATTTAATATATTTCACATGAAATGATTTTTCAAAAAAAACTACTAATGAATGTTTTCCATGTATAATGTTTCTTAATGACATCATACATTACTAGTGGGTGGTGGTTTAATTTCCACTCAATATCCATTTGATATTGATATGATATAAGAGTATGAAAGAATATATGTGGATTTTTAATTACCATGAATCATAATTTGTTATGAATGTAATAAACAATAAACAAACTCTATAAAGAATAATGAATTTCAAATCAATGATTCATTTTATAATTTTTTTCTAAAATAGAGAAAGTATGTCACCACATTAAATTAATATCTTCTCAACAACACTCCTTTAATACATTCAATAAAATGTACCACAAATATATATCTATTGTAACAGGCATTATCATTATGAGCCCAAGATAACTAATGAAAATTAATTTTCAGTGTAAATGAGTTAGCCAAATTGATTCCATGTAACATCAATTTTATACCATTTGTTTACTCCTGGATTATTTTATTTTTTACAGTGATAATATGTCATTCTTTATCAAGATGATTTTGATCCCCTAATAATTCATCAATTTTAGAATTAATAATTCATTGTAATGTCATCATGTGTCAGTGTCATCAACTACATAGGTAGTCAAACATTTATTTAATATTACATAAATGTAGTATAGAACACATAATATTATTGCGGAAAACGTAGTATATTAAGAATATCTATATCCTTGTCACTGATCTAGCATTATTTCATTTAATTTTTTAATGGATTTAGATCATCTATCGAGTATCAAAATCCACTATTTTTGGTTCTTTAAATCATAAAAGGAATTGTCTACATTGAGACATATTTGAAATGATTCTGATCTCCTGATTAAAGTCTAATCCTTAATTGTATTTTCATATGACCCAATAGTTGTTTTAGTCACCAACAAGACAAATAAATATTTCTAATTTGATTGATTGAAGACATAAAATACACTTCTTGGAATTCTATCAGTAGCGTCTCAAATTTATACCCTCCCACATGAACATTCCCCTTCCTGAATCATAATTCATCTATATTCATTGGATTACTATTTTCAACCCATTTTTAATGAAATATATTATCTTGAAATGTTTCATAATCAGACTCTTATATCTATTTTATTATGTCAAAAATTGGAAAATTTGATTATTCTTTATATGTATCCTTGGAACTGGATAAATGTATCACTTCCACAACTAACATAAATCCACAATTTGACATCATAAAACGTTAATATTATTATATTGGGTAGAATTTGTAAAAATTAATTACAAAACATGGGGACATATAAAATTTAATTTTGGTCCCCTATTTAAACAAAAAATTAAATTAGTAATTAAATATTTATTTTTAGATAACATCATATTAAAATGATATAAGAACCATCCTATTAACTTTTTATTAGGTGAATTTTAGGTCCATCCACAAAATATTAATAGATTAAAATGACAATTAATTTATTCGTCGCTTCAACATATCGAAAATCATATCCACTATTATGTGAAATTTAAGGGCGAGACTTCCCTCACTATGTGACTGTAATTGTAAAAACATCTCTTCAAGTAATCACTTAATCCAGAAGGAGTCCAATGTGAAATTAATTAGAGAGTATAATTCTCTCAACATTTGATATATAACTACTTATGAAATTCAATAACTTCTTCAAAAATATATATATATATATATATAATTCAATATTATGGAAGACTTATACTCTTAATATAGCTTTTAAAAATAATAATATATCATTCAATGGGGTATATCCATCTGTAATGGATGAAACCACATAGTATAACCTCCTAAACTACATGAACCATTTGTTTGACAAATATATAAAATAATTATGTTTAGATGAAAATATCTAATGTAAAAAATATTACTGGAATCTATTTATTTTGGAATGGAAACATCACAATTTCTATAACTTTACTACATATGGAATTGAAAAAGAATTAGAGTCAAGTTAATGTCTTCCATTAATTTTTAGGTAGAATGTAACACAAAGTGATATGAAAGAAATATTACATAAAAACATGATATTCATGTGATTTTAAACAATGTATCTTCATAATAGTCATTAACATAAAATTTTATATATTTGATATATATTCCTATGAAACATTTTCACTATAAAATAAAATTAACAACTGTAATTTTGTTTCTCTAGATAAAGGGTATGATACTAGAAGATGAAATATTATCATTTCATTCTTCTTTGTGGAAACTCTTCCACAATCCCCACATCAATTAGGTCTAAACTATCATTGATTCTATATTTTTTCTTCTATGAACATTAAGAATTTTTCCAAGAACACTATAAAATAAATTTTGTATACATGAAAAATATTTAAGAATATTTATGGTGTACAGAAATTCTATTATACTAATTCAATTAAAATTGATAACATTTTACATTCTTATTTTGTATGTTTTTTCAAAAATGTTTTTTTGGAAAATTGTGACAAGATATTTTACTTTCTCAAATAGTGGATCATTCAATACTATATAGAGTGTTTTACCTTTCCCTATATTTCCAACAAATAATGTCATCTAGGATTGGTTTTTATGTCATCGAGGTAAAAATATCATATGTCTTAATAAAATAATTTGATGAATGTTTTTATCCAAACTGAGTTTGGTAATTATTCATAAATGGGATTCCCAACATTCCTATAAATTTATATCCTGTAATTTTTTGTATTAATTAATGTCAATAATCATCATGAATAACATGGTTCTCAATGTTAATTATTAACTTCTATGAGAATCATACAACATAAAATATGTACCCCACATTAATTTTTGTTATTAGATCAATTTAGGAAAATAGAAATCAATAACATTACCGTGTTGTTTTTTTCGAGATATATTCATATACAACATAATGTGTTTGTGCTTTATGCAAAACTATTGTGAAAGGATATAATATATCATCATAATTAGATATGTATTATGAGTACTACTACATTAATTGACATGATTTATTTTATCTATTGATAATTCATGATTATTGAGTTTTATCACATTTTCAAATTCATGATAATTAGAATCTATTTTTTCAATTAAAGATGGTCTGATGGTTGACGTAGTTTCTTATAAATAAATTTTTTATCAGGGCGACATTTCAATTATCAAGTGTTTTTATAATATCCTTAAAGTCATATAAATTGTGGAACTATATTTAAGTACCATACAACATTCTAGGGACTATATCTACATTTCTTGTAAAAATTCATTCCACTCTTTGGAATTTTTCTACCAGATTCATGGTCCTTAAGATACTATATTAGATCATAAATAATGTAATTATTTTTTTAATTTATAATTTACATTGTTCATAGAATTCAAAAAGTATAATATGTCACACATTGAATCTATATTTATTTTAGTTGAAATAATTCATAAGACTATAGTTTTTTAAGGATATTTCCATTCCATCCACATTCAGAATTCAAATTATATAAATTCAATTCCGTTGAAAATGTATCAAATATTGTACAACAGGTATAGAATGATCTCTTATAATAGTAATTTAACTTCTCAAAAAAATTATTCAATTATAATTATCATATTCATTTTCAAATTTAATTTCATTCACCTAATCTCCATAAAAATTTAAATAGTTACTCATATAAAATGATCTATAATTTAGAGTATCTTCCAAATCATTTTGTATATTTTGTTAATCCCTATATTTAGTCTAAATTTTATTTCTCTGATATATTTTGTGACAAATAAAATTTTCTTCTAACTCATCGGATCTAATATCACATGAATAAAAATAATTCAATCAATTAAAAAGTATTTAAGAATGGTGATTTTTATGCTCTAATGAAAACATGATGAACTCATTAACTCCATCCTCAATATCTTTAATCATATGACTATAATCCATCCATTTTGGATTTATATCCATCCTATTGGGTTCATAAACTATTAATTTTTTATAAAATAAATAACAAAATGCATACAGGGTAGTAATAATTAATGGAGAATGTAATAGATAAATATAAAAATGGTAACCCATCATTTTAATGTTATTGGGGTTGATTCCTTAATTGATACCATTTTACAGAAGTTTCACATGAAATAAAACAACGTAGGATAAATATGTTTTTATTTTTCTAGATTCATGATATGATGTTTTTAAAACATAATGTGGTAATTCATCAGTGGGTTCTATAAATTATCTACGTGGGAGCCAAATAATAGGAATGACATGATGATTATTCAATTATTCTTTTGGTATGTTGTGGATTAAGTATCATTTTAACTACATGGTTCTTATAAACTGAATTTGATTATAATTTTTAGACAATGAAACAACAAACATCAATAGAATATGAATAAGTGTCCTTGTGGTTACTATATAAAGCCTCATATCAAACTAATTATTGTAGGATAATCTCATCTAACTGGGATGAAATGAAAATAAAACTCAACCTCTTTAGAACCAATAGAGAGAATAATCTATATATAATTTCTATACTATAAATTAAGATAGACGATTAAATAAAAATAATTATATAAGGATGTTATGAATGGAATCTGTAGGGGGAATAAACTACTATGATTGAAAATATACAGAACATGGGCACTACAAATAAAAATCATTATCAATTGAACTACTTAACAATGGTTTGAGTCATTATATTGTGTACCATGAATTTCTATATAACTATAATTTGAAATATTTTTCTACCAAATATAATGATATTTCTTTTTAAAAAATTCTTATCATAAATGTTCATGGAAATGGAAAAATTAAAATAACTGGTGTTATTTTTCTTGTTAATGGAATAATATAGGATGAATATATTGATTATAATCTATGATAGTATGATGGAATCTTAGAATGTGAATTACTCCCCCTATAATTTATGATTTATCTAATCCATTCCTCCATAATTTAATTTTGATTTTGAAATAGTTGGAATGTTCACGTGAAAGACACTTGTCAGAGGCCAATGATGTTTTTTGACATGTTCCATTCACCAGAACAATCACACTGCATCGACACACATAAGTGAACAAGCTGATATCCAATTAGTGTGTGATGGTGGTCTTTTATAATGTCTGGGTGATGGATATGATACCCACTCAGGAAAATATCATAATGAAAAAGACACAAATAAATAAGGAAAGATTATGTGGAAAAAATATAAGCATTTTTCAATTCACTATATATATATCAATTTAAATAAATTTACATAAAGTGATAAAAAAATATAATAATAAAACACTAACACGTATAATTACAATAAATTATTCATGAAATAATATCTCAAATTATTTTTTATTGATAGGTTATTTTTTAAAAATATTTAAAATTAGAAAATAATACCACATAAAATTATTGTGAAATTGGTTTTCATGATAAAAAAAATTTATTCTATTAAATCTAATACACCCTATAAATTTTGTAATTTATAAATTAAAACTAAATTATGTATGACATATTTTAGAAGACCACTCAAATTTCTATGAAAAGGGAAGAAATAGTTAATCATAAAAACTATTATTTCAACATTAAAGGATGTAGTCAATGAAAACATTAGCACATAAAAAACAAGTAAACTTTTATTGATTATAAAATTTTAATTTAAATTAATTACATTAATTGTTAACAAAATAAATATGTACCCACGTTAAACATCCATAGATCAATTGAATTTTTTTTAAAAAAATATTTATGAGATGAGAACACAACTATTTCTATATATATATTTTATTTACTCTTTCAAATGATTTTATATTCACATAAAATAATGAAAGGTTTATGCACATCCAAATTAGATAGATCAACACCATGTAGAACAATGGATTGAAACACAATAGAATTATTACATAATAATAGTTAATAAATTTAATGGTTAGGGAAATTTAGATACAATAATTGCTCATGTAAATGGATATTGGGTGTAGAATCTAGGATACCAGGGTAGAAGCACTCTCACAAACCATTCGAATCAATGGAAAAAATAAAAAAAACCCAAATAATAACCCAAATTATGAAACAATGAAAGATAATGAATGATTAACACACTATATTCTTCAAAAGTCCTGATCAATTATAGATTATGATGGTGAGCAGTGGTTATTTTCTGTTCTATTAGATAATAAACAGTGTGAGATATTATGTCCTCTGTAAGGGATCATCTTAAATGATAAAAAAATATTAATCATTTATTTCTAAAATTGATGATCATAGGTTATTAAAATACCAAAGTAATGTTAAAGATAGGTATTACTAACTGCTTTTTAGTGCCAAAAATGATCATTATAAGTGCTTTCCAAAAAATGTCAATAAATCCTAGTTTTCCCAGTGCATTAATTATAGAACTCAGAAAACCTATTTTTAACAACACTCTCTGGAATGCACTGATAAAATCTATAAAATTTTTTTAAAAAAACTTTGGAATAATTTTATTTAAAAAAATAATAACTAATGAAATGTTAAAATATAATTAACATTTTTATTGAATATATAATCTTAAATTCATGAATTTAAAAAATATATAAATTTAATAACAAAAAAATTGAATTTATTTATTTTAAAAAATGAATGAGTTTTATTAATTAAATAATTTATGTAAGAAATTTAAAGGGAATATATATTATAGTAAAATGATAACATGTTAAATATATACATTAAAACCATGTTGAAATATCTTACATCTTAATGAATAAATACTTACAAATAAATATTGAAAATGTTTAAATTGCAAAAATATTAAAGGAATAAATATTTAAACTAAATAAATTATAATGAAAAGTAAAAATTAATGATCATTTTTAGTTAATAAATAAAATTAAATAAAATTAAATAAATGAATGTCAAGAAAAAATTGTAAATAATGAATTTATAAATAATTATATTCCAAAAAATAACTAAAAAATTTTAAAAGAGTTTTTAATTATATATATTATTAAAAAAGTAAAACTTAATGTGTGTTAAAATGAATATTAATACATATTAACTAAATAATGTATAGATATATTTAAAACATTAAATATTAAAGAATAAATAGTTATTAATAAACCATAAAATTGCATTGAATTGGTAAAATATTAAAAAATAAAAAATGAAATAAAAATAATTCACCACGTTGTTAAAAATGAATTATGAATACTAATGAATAAATAATATTACAAACGAATAAATTCAAAAAAAATTAAAAACTAAGAAATAGTATATATAGTGTAAAAATATACAAAATGAATAAAATTTATAGATTAAAAACATAATATATATTAAATATATTATGTTAACTAATGTAATTCTAAAATGAATATTAAAAATTGAATAAATTATTGAAATATTATTTTTTGGTGCATTATACCTAAAAATATATTATATATGAATATGGATGTGTGAAATTAATTGAACACATGTTTGATATATGATAAATTGATGAAAATGACATTCAATTGAACATCCATTACTCTGTAGAATTATTCTATATTTTTAATTGATAATTTGTTTTAAACTATATTCCGTGTGTCACTAAATATATGACCTTTTTAATGTTAATATAAATATTTTGTATTATATAAATCATATTTAATGAAATAATGTATACTGATATGACATGTCACCTAATCGAGTCCAAGTAGAGATATGTGCTCTCTAGACCACTGCCCATGCATGGTAAGGACATGAAGCCAATGGTTCACATTCAACCACGATGTTATGACACATGGTATGCTTCATGGCTATCAATGTGGATGAGTACTCAACTTTTTTAAATTTATAAATATTTTCCTATTTTCAAATTATACATATATATATACTATCATAATAATTATTTTAAATAATCTTAAAAATGTGATCATTTTTTTCAATTAGAATGTTTTGTTGAGTGGTTTTTGGAATTTTGGTATATTTATCTCCACAAGGTTGGTGAATGGGTTCAGATAATTTAATCAGAGTGAACATATGGTTTGTTACTCCCCAAGCTATGTTCCAATGGTAGGGAATAGGTTTCGATTATAATTTCTACAGAATTGTACTCCCATGGAAACCTATGGTGTTGGTTTTGTAATTCAACTATGGGGATGGTACTCTATTAGTCATGAAATGGAATTTGTCTACTATTATATTGGTAAAGCTTTATGTTTCTCTAGATTTTGAAAATGAGTGGGAATTTGACTTTTTTTAATTCTTGAGTGATTATGGGGTATAAAAAGTTAAACTACCCTAATAGTTGATCCCCCAGAAATATTTTAATGCACCTTTTGTTTTGTAATATGATGTTTTTGATAAGTCTTGAATCTGGTGAGATTCAAAGAAATTTTATTTTTTACGATTTATTAATATTTGTTAAATAACATTAAATTAGTCAACGGATGAAAATGTTTATATATTCTTAATGAATGGTTCAATTGAAAGTATGACCCTATGACTTTTTATGGAACTGGGGGTTTTTCATAGAAATATTGATAACTCTCAATAGGTTATTAGATATGGGGTGCGTGTTTAAATGGGGTTTTAAATTAAATTAATTTAAAATAAAATAAAATAAAATATATTTATTCCCCTGGATTCATAAACATGAAATAAAGGGGGATTATATATCTAGTGTGAATAACGATCGATCCGAGTGGGGAAGAGGGAATTCAGAAATTTTTGGATTTTTACATGATGGTCACTCAGAACAAATCATGGTGAAACATCCACAAGGTTAAGACTTTGTCTTGAAGCATTAGTGTTTTCACCATGAGGTATGATAGATTTTTGTTTCTTCTACTTCCCCATTAAATAAACCATTTTTAAATTTTATATGTTATTATTGTAGTGTTGGAAAGTCACTAATGATTTAAGTGTGATTATATTGTGAGGAACAAAGGTTTTGGGGAGATCAAAAGGGGTGTCTATTCTGAAAAATTCAGTATATGGTTAGTGCTTTTCACGAGTACTCAGTGTGTGATCCTTATTTTGGGGGCAAGGTATAAGATGAGACTACATAACATGTATCCATTTAGACAATCCATGTAGGGTGACTCGAGGTGTGGCATATCATTTGGACAGACACCCCATGTGGTGGCTACAAGGTTGTACAATGTACTTGGATATCCCCATGAGTGACGTAAATAATCAAACGATTTTTTAACATGAACATGAATTGATTGTGTCACATGAAAAGATATCCCATGAGGGTAAAAAAAATTGTACTGGGACACACATTACATTTGGGGTTTACACACCACATCTAGCTAACGTACACACTCATGTGTTGGTTTGTGGGTACACATCATGTTCTTGATGTTAATGATATATGTTATTACCAATGTGGGAGTTAGTGATTTTTAATCCTAAACTTTGTAATATTATCATTATTAATCCATTCAATGTATTTTTACACATAAACATAGTGCTGGAAACCATCCAGTGATTTTATATAATTTAAGAGAAAATATAGTGATAATGATATATGATGAAGAGGTATGTCCCTCCGGTATTTATAGACATGGGATGCCTCAGACTAGCTCCACAGATAAACTAGTTGGGTATAAAATCCCACACAGAAAAATGAGATTCCATGGACTCACTCTTCAGATATGTGGATAGAGGATTCAACCACCCACACCACATTGACTTGGATTCTAGAGACTTCCCAGATGGGTGTCATCTATGGACCATGCATACCGATGAAAGCCTACCCCTGAGTGTTTATATTTAATATACCAGGCGGTTTCGCCCAAAATTGTTTATATTCATTATACTAGAGTGGGTAAACCACAAAATGTTCATCTTCAATATTCTGTGGATAGATAATCTGTTACACTTTTACTCCTATAAACTAGAGTTGGTCAGCCCCAATGACTTCATCACTTCTGTACTAAGTTGATTAAAACCATATGGACATTTAATTGGAATGAACAATTGCTTAACCTTCTCATAATATCTCTAAAACTGACTAAAATAGGTATAATATTTATTATTAGTTTGAGAGTAGGAATTATTCCTTATTGAGTTATTACATATGGGTGGCACAATCTCTATACATTATCAGATCCCTAAATTAATGGATGAAGTAGTTTTCAGTCGATCTGTAGTGTTATACAACACATGGGGATCAATGTTATTATTAACACATACAAATTCAATTAAGACATAGAAAATATTATTATATCATTTGTGTATAAACTTGTGTATTAATATAGCGAATAAGAACATTATTGAGGATAACCTACTATTATTGTATTTCACACCCACTTTAGATCTACTTAGGTTTGCATGAATTCCTTCTCTCTACATTTAGGTTGTGTATAAGATAGATAGTGATATGAGAATATGTGTAGTTTTGTAGTATTACATAATTGAGATATATAATATAGAGTATGTTTTGGAGTCCAGGGACTAAGGTATAGCTCAGGGATGAAATTATAACCTTTCATAAATTTAGATTTTTCATTTTATTATCTCTATTGAGGACTAAAAATTTTAAAAGTATCTAAATAGGCAGGGAAGAAATATCTGGATCTAATAAAAAGACCAAGCAAACTAATTTTTTAGTATATTCCAAATATGACTTAAAACACATAACAATCAATATTATCCTTATTATGCTTCATGATTATATATGGAACCCACTCGATCACAATGAACCCTCCCCCAAATAAAATTAATTTAGTGTTTTAGCTGTTAGTTTTGAACCACAACCATAGACGAAAAACATTTTTAGAGTGAGGTAGTTACTCTCTAATCACGGATACATGAAATTCGTTTTTGGGATGGTGTGTTAACTTTTCATATTCCATATAGTGTTTGACATTCTATGAAACCAACTATTTTAGGGAATCCATTTTTTCTTAAATCACCATTATGTACCTATTTATTCCCAAAAGAATGATTTTGGGATATAAATTGGGAATAATCAAAGAAATAGAAATACCAAGACAATGAAATTTATACATTTCCAATATCACCTTCACCCAAAAGTAACCCACTAAAAAAGGGGGAAAATAATCCCTGAAATAGATTCTTTCATAAAAGAGGGTTAAACACTATGAAAATACTTCTCAAAAATTAAGGCTCACCTAGTAGTATGTAAATGAGATACTCTCTCTCATGAATAAAGAACGTTTTAAGGAATAAACTTCTTTGAATAACCCCTTTATAATAGCCTCCATCTCTCTTAGTGAGTTCGGAATAAAACAATTTGGTATCCTGTAATAATCTAAAATTTTATAAATTAAATTATCTTTGTGATTGAATTAAATTCCCTATTATGTATTATGGTTATAGAAAACACATTAAATAATTATACTATATTATATCCTATCGAATTTTAAAGAACAATAATCATTATAAACATTCATTATATAGTAACTAAATAGTTATCAAATTATTAGTATAAATGTAGGTTTTTGTTAAATTCAAATTACAAATATAGAGGAAGCGATGGACTCGACCAGTTGAATCATACCTTATGAAGCTTATTTATTAGATATTTCATTTGAGATGACATCAATATTATATTTTTATTATGAATCACAATATGAGTTCTTTAAACTAATGCATTAGATAATCCATTTATGGGGGAAGTTCAATGTCAATGTGATCATGACCCAAACTATGTATGTAAAACCACACTATGAAAATTTCACTATCATTCACATTACCCTTAATTATTTTTCTGGTGTAATAAATTAAAATTTATCAAGACTCTAATAATAAGAATAAATAAATATATTTTATTTTATTATAATTAATATATTTCCTTTTTATTGATGTTACTTTATAAATAATTTTTATTTTGATATTATAAAGTGAAAATTTAATATTTGTGTAATATGAAATTTTGATTAAGAAATTTATTTTGATGAATCGATAGTTTTTTTGAATAAATAATATTTTACTAATATAATTAAATATTTATTATTAAATTTTAATTATTTAATATATTATTTGATGTCAAATGTAATTTTTACAGGGTTTTGAAAACTGTTATTGTAAAAAAACACATCTTATATAAATATTTGTCAACTATTTTCTAAAATTTAAAGTTAATATAATCACACTGATATTTTTTTGAAATAAATATTTTATTTTTTATCGAAAAATCAATATTATCCAATAGTTATTTTTCCAATATTGTTTAAAACAATCAAATTTTCATTTAAAATTAAATACTCACTAAATATAATGGGTGTATTATGACATCCAAATGACACAAAAGTGATGTAATAAATAATGTAAAAGGTACTAAAGAATAAATAAATGTTTACTCTATAAATTAATTTCGTCTGATATTATTTTTTCAATTTTATAAATCCATTATGAATCCTCTAAAGCACATATTATATTTCAATATTTTAAAATTTTTTCTTTCAGAACATGACACAATTACACATCACAAAGGGTAATATTTTAATAATTTCATACTCTTTCCTTATAAAATAATTAAATCAACACCTCATTGGTAGATGATTTAGGAAAAAACTATGCTACGATTTGTGTTTTTTATTATTTTATTATATGTATTCGAAAAACTATGATTGGTAAACAATAATGATCCCTCCTCTATTTTCCCATATAAACCATCCAAGTTCCAACTCCTCTCCACAAAGAAATGTACATAATGTTAATGTCATTAATCATCCCTATCCACTTTATATCCCATTAATGGTTCCCCCAACCTCTCAAGAAACTTTCCCCCTGATTTTGGGATCACCATTTCAATGTAAATGAAATTTCTATCATCTTTTCACTTCAATCACCTATTTGGTAATTAGAGTTTTAAATCTCAATTGGTTATTTTTTAATAAATTTATTACCTTTCCATTACCAATCCTTAAATTATATTTCAATGTTACATCGTTTACTACCTCTTATTTCTACTATTACCTATGTTGTTTAAATGCCAAAATTAAGTAGCACGTCATTTTCTACTCCCCTTTATTCCAGAATATTATCCACCTTATTTATTTTATTTCTAATTACAAATGTCTGTATATGTTTTTTCATACAAAAACTATGTAAAATTTAATTCCCAAATTACGATATAACATTTTCCCTTTCATTAAACCATTTTATGAACCTTCATACACTGTCTCTATTCTATTTAAAATCAACTATGATTTTCCAATGCCAAACTAACTTGTTGTCAATATAATCGATATTTCAACTCAAGGGTATTCAAATAGACAATCATATAATTATTTTATTAGGGAAATATATGTATTTATTCCATACTGTTTTATTTTGTAATTAAATTAGATGAAATATATTCTTTTTCAATATTATCTATATGGAAGAATTATTCATGTAATGTTATGATTATGATATTTTTTCCTAGATAAAACCCAAATGAATTGGGTAATGTTTTAGTCTCAATAGATGAAAAATAGAATGTATTGGTTGATTTCCTAAGTAAATTATGTTATGATGTATTTATAGTTAACATTGACTAATGCTTATGATGTCATGTTTAATGTTGTTTGTTCATTTCAATGTTTTATTTATGTTATAATGATAAATCATACCTCTTTGTTCATGTTTATAATTATAACCCCCTTTACATATGATCAATATACCTCTTGTCCAACAACTAATACCTTCATCATTGTGTCCTTTTCTTATTCCCTGACTAGGATTTATATCTCAACCTTTATTTCATATATCCACAAGCAATCACATACAACATTAATAACAACAGAATAATATGATCAGGTTTAGAAATTATTTGATAATTTAATTGTATCCCATGTTTTAAGTTGTTTTTATTTTACTTAATTCCCAAATACACTAAACTAATTGATATTCACTGTTTTATTATGTGTAGTCTTATTTAAAAAATCATGTATGAGTGTGTAATAGTGATAACAGTTTTCCCAGTTGGTATCATTGCAATGTTTAGTTGATATTAATATTAGGATTAAAAAACTCTTGAAATATCAATAAGTATAAGAGAAAACATATTAAGACATTAAATTTATATAATAAAATACAGAGTATCCATTTTTCGTGAAAATAAATTCATGTATGGATACTACAGGTGGATTTGGCTTTAGAAGGGATGTACCTATGGGTAACACACGAAACAACACATTGAGCTAGACTCAGTTGGAATCTAATGCATCATAATGGGCCTAGATTTACAAATGGATTGAGAATTGTAGACGATACAATATAGAAGATTCACAAGTTCATCATGAACCAATATTAAGTGGAAAAAGTACCATAATTATAAATTTTAGGAATAGATCATGGATAATATTTATTTAATCCTATAAATTTGCAAGTTAATAAAATAAATTCAATTTATAACTTATTTATTTAATGTTATTAGATTTAATTTTTTTGGGTTTATGTGGATTAAATTAATCATCCCAAAATATCCAATCATTTTATCATTTTTTCTAAAAATGGATATTTCAAGTCAGCAACCCCTGGGAGGGACAATGTATTGACTCCCCAAATGAGATTCCTAACATAATGGGAGCTTTAGTAATTCATCTCATACTTATTCAAATATGGACATCATAATTCTTAATTATCAAATGTTACATTGTATAATTTCAAAAATACATCAATGAATAAGGGGACAATTTCCCATGGGTGTTCATCTAATAAAGGCAAGAAAGGAAAGACAACCTTTTATCATTCATGTAAACATGTGGAAAGAAGTAGTAAGGGAAATTTCAAATAAGAATCGGGATATATTTATCATATTTAATTTGGGGCATAATGTATCATATTTACAAAGAAATTTGATAATGTGATGGGATGACATAAAATTTTATCTAAGGAATGTTATAAAATTTTCTGATATAAATGTGGAGAAGTTGAGAACTACCTAAGTGAAAACAATATTACACGGGATAAAAAGTATATTGATAATCAACAATCAATATGGTTGAGTGAACACAGAATGTCCAATTGTTATATTTCTCTTGATGAATTAAGTACATGTAACCGCTAATTTAGAGTAGTGTATGTCATGTTATATATCAATTCATTCTATATTAGCATTTCTTGTAAGAAAACTGAGTTACCACCTGAAATAACTAGATATGATAAAATCAACTATAATTAGAAATAACATGATAAATATTTTTTTAAATGTAATTGTTTAAAAGTATTATTAGTATACAATTTTTGGATTTTTATGTTACCATTTTTATGGAATGGTTTTTCTTTTAAAAATCTGACATAAATTCAAGGGAGAAGGTATTCACCCTCAGTACCATGATTAGACATTTGATTATGTTCAAGTTCAAGGTGGATGTTGAATCATCCATAGCACCAAGATCTCCAGAATGTGTAATATTTACCTATGATAATGTTTATCTACCTCAAATTATAGAATCAATAGAATATATAGTATTTGATGATATTCATACTCTGAGGTAATACACAAAAGGGTTTCCTAAAGAATTTCCCAGTCTTTCTCCTATACGAGAGGTTGAATATTTAGTCAACAATATACATGGGTAATTTCCATTATCAAAGAATTAGAAAATAATAGATGTTTTGGAACATGAGTATCTAAAGAAATAACTATAGTATAATATAGATAAATGATGCATACTCTAATGTGGTTCAAATTGGGGTGCATCAGTCCTCTTCATCAAGAAGATGGATGAGTTATTTTCATTTTCATTGATTTTCATGAGCTAAAAAATATCATGATGCAGAACAAGTATCCATAATAATGGATTGTTGAATTGTTATATCTGATTATTGGAGACCAATAATTCTCCAAGATGGATCTACAGTTATGTTATTATATCGTAATGTGATGAATGAGGATTTACCCAAGACTACATTCTATACAAGTTATTAGCACTATGACTTCATGGAGATGTCAATCAGACTAACTAGTTCTCTAAAAATATTTTTGAACACGATGTATAGTGTCTTTAGATATTACCTTAACAAATATGTTCCAGTTTTTATATATTATATTCTAATATTCTTTTAATGAATGGAAAATCATGGGGAGAATCAAAAAACTGTGCTAAAAACCATACGAAATGGTATTTCTATTATTATATAGAAAATGTGTGTTATTATTTAATTAATAATAATTCATGGGGAATATTATCTCATGTATTATAATATCTATAGAAACATCAATGATAGAAGAATCTACCATATGGATTAGGCCAACATCTTTGATAGAAATTAATAGTTTCCATGAGATTCCTAGTTATTACCAATTATTTTACAGAAATTTTCTGTGACTAAAAACCCTTCTAAACAAGATAAAATCAAATCAATTATAGCTATTTATGAATAATGAATGTGAATAATGATTCATGGATTTATGAAATAGGCTTGTTACCGTAGTTTTACATATGCTACCCACAAGTGTGGTATTTTTCATTGTATATAGAGATGTTCGAAGAAGGGATTGGGATGTGTAAAATTGTATAATGAAATAGTGATACACTATGCCTAATGTAAATTAATATTCTTGAAAAAAAGTACCCAAGACAGGATCTTAATTTGGATTTAGAAATTCCATGTTGAAAATAATGCATCACATTCTAGTTATAGTGAAGTGGGGAATATAATCACCTCTAAAATTATGTAAGTATATATTCAAAAATAAATAGATGAATAATGCCACTAAATATGGTTATAACTGATAATAGACTATGAATCATCAATACACTACCATATTGGAAATCAATAATGTGGTTGGAACTATATATAAAGTGGATCATGAAATTTTATCATTTAAGGCAATTTTGGATTCTCTGATCTTCTTAGGAATTAAAAGGATGGGAATATGACTCATAAAAGAATTAAATCATTAGCACTATCACTAATTATATCTCAACCATCCCATATAGATAAGATAATAAACGATAATAGTGATGATATGGAATTTAAAAAAATGTTTGAGCTATAATAAAAGTGAAATCCTTAGTTATCAAAAATAATGAATAAGGAGTAATAATTTTTATCTCACAAATAATATCCCCATAAAATCCTATATTAATTAAGGGTCTGATGGATGATGCATATAGCTCGACCGTGTACATCAATCCAGGGAGCACAATGATGTATGGGGGTGTCAAAGGGCACTATTGGTTGGAGAATATAAATAATGATATCAAAGAGTACATATCAAGGTGTCTTATATGTCTGCATGTGAAGGATGAAAGGTAAAAATTAAAGGGGATGATGCAACCATTTACCACATCTACATGGAAATTGGAGAAGATATCTAGGGACTTTGTCAGTGGTCTTCCACAGACATCAAGAGGAAATGATAATATATTGACTATGGAGGATCATAAATATGCTAAACAAATCATTTCTATTCAAGAGGAATAATCACTCAATAAACCAGAAAAGATATACTTTAGAGGTGTTGTGAGGCCTCAGGGAACATCACAAACAATTGTATATGAATGAGTGAATGATTCATGCCCACATTCTGGAAGAGTCTCTAATATGGTCTAAATTTTGAGTTCAACTTCATCAAGACTTATATCTCAAAAAACTAATGGAAAATATTTGTGGACTATCTAGAAACTCTAGAACATCTTTATAGAATACTCAATGGACCTCAAAGGATTTTGATATCAACATATTCCGATTTTCATATTCTCGTACAATAATAGTTTCCACATGACCATCCAAATAGACCCCTATAAATCTATTTCTACTAAGATAAACACAACTCTTGCATGGTGTGATGAATTTTGTGAATGAAAAATGCTCATTCTTGAAATGGTTTATGAAATGGTGGCAAATATCAAAACCATTAAATAACACATCATGGATGATCATATTAAACAAAAAAGCTATGCTAACAATCATTGAAGTGACCGAGAGTTTAAGGATGGATAAAATCTATTCCTCTGTATACCTACATGGATGAAATTCATGATATTGGGGAGGAAGGGAAATATAAGTCTAACATACATATGTCACTTTAAGATGCTTGATCACATCAAATAGGTAGCTTGTTGACTAGCACTGCCACTTAACGTATCTCAGAAACATGATGTGTTTCATGCATCCCACATGATAATGGGCATACAATAAACATTACTTTTGATGAATCCATAGTTGGTACCATTATAGAATGATATTTCATATGAGGATAATCCTGTGAAAATTGTAGATCAACACGAAACGTTTCTAGAAAACAAGACAATAAAACTAGTCAAAGAACGGTGGAGTAACCACATTTCTGAAGAAGTAATGGGGGAAATAGAGGAAGTGATGAATGAAAACAAACCTTTTCTATTTTATTATGTGAAATTATAATTTTGAGGGATAAATTTCTAAATGGTGAAATATAATAACAGATAAAATATTATAAATAAAATTTTCATTGGGATTGAATTAAATTATATGTTTTATGATATAGTTATAGAAACAACAAGCAGTTATTTCAAGTAATGATATCAAATCATAATTAAAGAAATGTTAATCCTCATAAATTTGAAAACATTGCTATTGAAAAGTGATAGTAATTTTATTATAAATGTACTAGTTTGAAAAATCCAATTGACACACGCAAAGGATGTGATGGCGAAATATAGAAGGATTGTACCCTATGAAGCCCATTTGTTTGGGATGCCATTGGAAATATCATCAGTAGGATTTTCCTTTGAATTATCCCAAGATGATATCACATAACTAAAGTCCTATAAATATTGTTTACATGAGAAGTTTTGGCACATTGAGATCATGACCCAATCCATGTACACCGAACCACCCCATGAAAATATCACCATTGTGCATCTTACCATTTTCGAATTTTCATGTGTTATAAAGGATTTTTTTATCAAAACCCCAACAATAATAATATAAATATTTAATATAATAATAAATACATTTTTTCATTATTTATTTTATTATAAAAATTATTATTATTTTGATACGATAAATCAAAAAAAATTAATCTTCGGTAATATGTAATTTCAATTAAGAAATTTATTATCATGAATTAATTTTTTTTTGAATTTTATTTCATATAATTATATTATTAAATAATGTTAATTAAAATTTAATGATAGTATTGTTTTTATGATGTCAAAAGTTATTTGTATAAGGGTTTCAAATTAAATATTATCAAAAAACCATCCATTTCAAAAAAAATAAAAATTTTGATTTAAAATTTAAAATTAATATATTTATAAAATTATTGTTATAAAATATATTTTATTTTATAATAATCATATCAATATTATCCAAAGGATAAGTTTCCATAATTTTCTAAGACAGTTGAAGTTTTAGGTATAAATAAATACAGTTTAAATATACGGTTTGGATTATGACATCATGTTGATCCTAATATGATATAATAAAATATATAAAAGGTATCCAATAGTAAATATATGATTCAAATTAAATTAATATGTTATTGAGGTTATGTTATTGATTTTTGAAATCCATTATGAATTTTCCAAGTCCAATATTTAAATTTTATGGATTTTAAATCATTTCTTTAAGAAAATGACCCATGTCTACATTACCAAGGTTAATAATTAAATATTTTTATCCTTTTCCATATAAAATAATTAAATCCAATATTATTTGGAAGAAACTATGGGAAACATCCATGGTAAGGTTTGTGGTTATGATTACTTTATTGTATTGAGTCCAAAACTTTTGTTTGGGAAATAATAAATAACTCCTCCCAATTTTCCATTATAAACCCACCCATGATACCATGCCACCTTTAAAAAAACCTCATATCATGTTATTAATCCAAAAAACCCTCTCTATAGTCCATCAATAGTTCCATAATCTCTTAAGAAGGTATTAACAAGCTTTTTGAATCACCCTCTCAAGGTAAGGGACTTTTCTATCATATTATCAATTCATTAATCATTTTTGTAATTAGTCTATTGAAACAAAATTGGTTATATTGGTATGAATTTAAAAATATAACTTTTCATTACACATTATTTTGTTTTAATTATATATCATTTATACCCACTCATTTTGACCTTTACATAAGTCTTTAAAATGCTGAAATTTAGTAGGGTTTCCTCTTTTTATCTCCTTTATTCAAGCATCTTCTTCACATTATACCTTTTTTTAGTACATTATTTTTGGATATGTTTCTACATACACCTATTATAACCCATTTTATGTAAAATTTTGGAACACCATTTAACCTCTTATTAATCCAATTTGAAAACCATTTTTCTACTTTCGTTATGCTGAAAAAATTACTCCGTGATTTTCTATGAAAATACTTTTTCTTTTGTATACCATTTCTATTTTCACACAATGGTATTCACCTAGAAATACGTAAACAAATTATTTCAGCCTTACCTGAATTTATTCCATACTTTTTGATCTTGGAATTACATGTGATGATGTAGATTCATATGTTATATTACCTATGTGGAAAAGTTCTATTTGTTCCTGATGTGTTTATGATGTGTGTGCCGAGATAGTGCTCCAATTCATTTGGTTTTGTTTAGCCTCATGAGAAATCATGTATAGTGTTCTGTAGGATATCCAAAACATGTTATGTTATTATTTATTAAAGGTTATCCTGGACTTAGTTTTTTATTTCATGTTTATAATTGTTTCCACATTACTATTGTAAGGAACCAACCCCAGTTTCCCAGAGCCGGTGCCTTATTTGATTACATTGGCATACAAATAAGGAATATGAATCCCAAAGGACCGAGTAGATTAGTATTATTGGAAACAAGATACATACATATTTTCATCATTACAACTTGAAATGAAAAACAACATAGAAACTCCTTACACAACTTCCATAAATCCTGGGTTATTTCAGCCTCTCATTCATAATAGAATTCTTCTTTCCCTGAGAAAATGAATCATTATAAAGGGGAGACCTCAAATTCTCAGTATGGGGAAGAAATACATCGAAAGATAATATAAACATTATACATGGAGAATAATTGAAAACACATGTCTTTAATAAAGAACATGAACACATTATGGCAGGAATATGAGCTGAGTAAAAAATTTCATAATAAAACATAAACATGGGTATTCAACTAGTCGAATAACCAAATTAACTTTCAGTTAATAGCTCTATAATGAGGGAAGTGCATATTCTGGACATTCTGAAACATTTTTTCATGGCCTCTGCGAAGAGTTCTAGTGATTGAGGCCTCGGCCAAAATCCATATCACATTGCGAAAGACCTCAACCAATTCCACATCTAGTATCCTCATGAGACATACCGATGCATAGAGGGGAAATAACAGGCCCCATACAACACTTAATAAGTCCAATGTATTCCTCATATTAGTGGGGATAAGCATAAACAACATATACATTCATATTGAAACTATCATATGAAATGTAACTAACATTCCCCAATTATTGAACACAAACACTGATAATTCGAAATAATATGGTGAATGGTTTTAGGATAGATTATCCACAATAGAGTTAGTAATAAAACATTAAATCAAATATGGTATATGACTTCATAAATTATTAAACCAAATAATACCATGTGATCAACAAGAGTGTCTATTTAGACGAAAACACTCTTAAAAAATCATTAAGCAATTCTTGAGATAAATACAGTTTTATTTTGAAAAGAAGATTTATTTTGGAAAAATCATTGTATAAAACCAGAAGTGAATTAAGATAGTATTTCATGATAAAATAAGCGTTTTTATTAGGATAATGGTTTCCAAAAACTGATTATTGATTGCCCTTGAAAATAGTTATGAATTTGAGAAATTCCCTTGTATCAGGATCATGTTTTTTAAACCAGTTTTGAGAGTTTATTTTAAAACATGTAACAATACATAAAATAAGGAAAGGTTCTACTTTGTAAACATATATATAATACTTAAACAGAATATATGAGGAGCACATAACAATACATAAGAATCATTGAGGAATTAGACAATGAATGTAACTTGAATGAAAATGGGTGTTGGGGTGGAAAACCCTTACCTCAACTACAAAAATGTTCCAATTTTGTACTTAATCTCATGGAATATGAAATTATAATTGTTAATAACTTATTTCAGAACCTATTATACAGGTATTTATTTTACCAAAATTCTGGTTAGATCATTTAGGTATTTATTGATAAGTTATTATATAGAATTTCGTCGTTCTAGAGTGTTCTTTTCCTTTATTTTCATATTTGGTTCAATTGTTTTTAAGTAATGAAGTTCATATGGAATTGTTATAAATATCCTGGATTTGGAAAGATATATTATTTATGAACATAAAAAATTGATAATTGTCATTTCTATCATTAAGTTACATGGAATGAGAATGAATTATTATATGAAAACCACTTCGTTTCTTCAGCTGTATTTGAAATATTATGGCCTAGTTTTGTCATATAACTTAATTATATGTACATGTTCTAGTTCATGAATATTAAATAGGTTATAACACACATATTATATTCTAGTGAAACCAATAATATGGGTTCATGACCAGTAATTTAGAATTAATTGAAGAACGAAACATCATCGCCCACGAAGGTTACAAATCGGAACCTCATGGACGTCGATTTCAGTTATAAAAATAAAATGGAGGGAGTAAGAATATTTATGACAGTTCTTCCATTTACATGACATAAATCCAGTAAATATATTTTACTGGAGTTATCATTTGGATAGAGGATGTGAGGTGAGTATATAAAAGGAAGATAAATTGAAATGAAACCAAATGAAAAAGAAGGGTGGTATACCTCTTGAAATTATCTCCTTGAGAAACTCCTTAAGGGAAGGGGTTTTGGTCTTCTGGAAAGGCCATAAGCTTCTTGGACATGGGGAAAGTCTATGGAAGGGTAATGGGGTAGAACATTTAGGAACATCAAGGCTTGGTGGAGTGAAGAGAAGAGGGAGTGGTGAGGAGTTTTTATAGTTGAGGAGAGGAGTAAATTTTGAATATTTAATTCACTATTTTATTATTTCCATCAAGACAACCAAAAGTGTGGTTTCATGTGACCCATAATAGTAATAAGTGCATGTGAGTTTGAAACCAGTTCCCTTGCATCACATTAGATGTCATAAATAGTGTATTTAACTAATAATTTGTATATACGGTATTTTATCGTATTTCACTATTCATAAAAAATTCTAGAATTTCAGAAAAATCGCAAAAGTTCACCCATACAATTTTTCGACGTGTCAAATTCTACAGTGAAATAAATTTTTCAAAAATAGTTTTCTAATTATTATTAATTTTATTTTTAAATAAGGTCATATTTAATTTTAAAAACAACATTCATAAAGTGCAATTAGATTTATTTCTCATTGAAAAACTAAATAAAATCTCATTATCATATTTCCTTAAAAAAATAAAATAATATTATTATTTACCATTCATAAGGGTCATATTTCTAATCATATTACTATTCATATTGGTATGTTACTATTCACCTAAAATCATATTTATTCTATCCGAATCCAAATGACATACTGAACACAACTCTAGATGTACATTTTTTGAAATTCAAAACATATAAGAGGAAAAGTTATGTTTAATGGATAGATTATAAAATTGCATTCTATATTTATTTTCAAAACCAAGGGGTGTTACATTATCCCCACCTTAAAAAAATTGCATCCTTCAAATTCATAGAATATTACCTAAAAAGATTCGGGTATGTCTTTAACATAAGCCCCTCAAGTTCTTATGTTTCTTCTTCCATCTTATGGTTCCACCATAGAACCTTTACTGGCTGAGTCGTCCGATTTCTCAATACTTGTTCTCTAGTATCAAGAATCCTGATAGGGTCTTCACAGTAAGATAGATCAGGCTCAAGTTTCACTTCATTATAATTCAGTTAATGTGTTGGGTTAGGCATGTACTTTCTTAACATTGACACGTGGAACACATTGTGAAACTTGGAGAGACTTGGCGGAATTGCCAAAAGGTAAGCTACAGCTCAATTTCGGTCCTGAATTTCAAAAGTTCTTTTGTAAGTGTGAATTAATTTTCCACTCTTACCGAATCGTATAATACCCTTCCATGGAGATACATTTAATAAAATGTTATTGCCATCTTGAAACTCCAAATCCTTCCTTTGGTAATCTGCATAGCTCTTTTGCCTACATTGATCTATGTTGATATGGTTCTGGATAATCTTCACCTTCTTTGTTGTTTCTTAAACAAGTTCTGGTCCAACGAGCATTTTTTCAGTAACATCATCAGAACAGGTTTGTGTACGAAATCTCCTCCCATATAATGCTTCATAGGGTGCCATCTGAATACTTGAATGGAATCTATTATTGTAGGAATATTCTATGAGAGGTAAATACTGATCCCCCATGCCTTCAAAACCAAGTGAAAATGAACTCAACTTGTCATCCAATGTTTTAATAGTCCGTTCTGATTGTCCATCTATTTTTGGGTGGTAGGCAGTGTTTAAACGAAGATCAGTATCTAGGGCCTTCTGAAAACACTTCCAGAATCTTGATGTAAAACGTGGATCATGATCAGAAACAATCGATAGGGGTACTCCATGAAGTCTCCCAACATTATGAATATATATTTTTTCTAGTCGTTAAAGTGGTATATCTTCTCTTATAACATGAAAATTTCCTGACATGGTAAGATGATCAACAATGAACCATACTACATTGTTCCTTCTAGGAGTCTTTTGTAATTCCATGACAAATTCCATCATGATATTATACCATTTCCACTCAGGTATGGGAAGGGGTTGCAATACTCCTCCAGGCTGTTGACTTCCATCTTTCACGTTTTCACTAACCATATATCTTGACATAAAATCAGCAATCACCCTCTTCATTTTGTCCCACCAAAAATGTTCCCTTAAATTTCAATACTTCATAGTGCTACCAGGGTGTATAGAGAAATTGCAACTATGATCTTTATCCAACAATTCACTTTTTAGATCTGTTATATCGGGAACACAAAGTCTCTTCCCAAATTTCAAAATTCCATCTTCATATATGAAGTCACTAAATCTCCCATCATTCACATCTTTAATATTATTTTGAAAATCCTAATCACCATCCTGAGAACTTTTTATTATTTCTAGTAAATCTGGTTTTGAAATCATTTGAAAAAGAATTGATGTTTCACCTACCATGGTTCTTCTCATATCCATCTTTACTAGATCCATGAAAATATGATACCTTTCAACTCTCATTATGTTAAAAACACCATGATCCTTTCAGCTCAATGCATCTGCCACATTATTTCCCATCCCCGGGTGGTAGTGTATCGTGTAATAATAATCCTTGAGTAGTTCAATCCATCTCCTTTGCCTCATGTTGAGTTCATTATGTGATAAAATATATTTCAAACTATTGTGATCAGTATAAATCTCACATTTTTTCACCATAGAGATAATGTCTCCATATCTTCAAAGTAAGGATTATAGCAGCTAACTCGAGATCATGAGTATGATATTTTTGCTCAGGAATTTTTAGCTATCGTGATGTATAATCAATACCCTTTCATTCTGCATAAGGAAACAACGAAGTCCTATCATTGAAGCATCACTATAAATAACAAACTCGTCATTCCCCGATGGTAGAGTCAATATATGAGAATTAACTAATCATCCCTTCAGTTCTTCGGAAATATTCATCACAATATTTTGTCCAAACAAATTTAACAACTTTACGCGTGAGCTTAGTCAGTGGGTTAGCCAGTCGGGAAAAATTCTTCATGAAATTCCAATAATAACCTTCTAAGCCAATAAAACTACGTACCACAGTTTTGTTTCTTGGCATGGTCCAATCTCATATTTCATTTGTCTTCGTAGGATCAACTTGGATTCCATCATTCGAGACAATATGGATAATAAAAGAAATCTCCTAACGCCAGAATTCACACTTGCTAAACATACCATATAACTTATGTCTTCTAGGAGTCTTTAAGATAATGTGAAAGTGAATTTCATGATATTTGTATATTTTGGTGTATACTAATATATCATCAATAAATAAGACTACAAAATAATCAAAATATTCCTTGAAAACACTTTCCATTATATCCATGAAGACAGAATGTGCATTAGTTACTCCAAAAGGAATCACTGTAAACTCGTAATGCCCGTTCTAGGTTCAAAATGCAGTTTTCTGAATGTCTTCCTTCATCACACACAACTAATGATATCTATATCGAAGGTAAATCTTTGTGAAGTATTGAGCTCCAGGAAGTTGGTCAAATAAATCATCAATGCGAGGTAGGGGATACTTGTTCTTTATTGTTATAACATTGATCTCCCTGTAGTTGACACATATCCTCATAAGTCCATCTTTTTCTTAACAAAAAGGAAAGGGGCTCCCCATGGAGAAAAACTAGGGGGGATAAATTCATTATTACTCAATTCCTCTAGTGGTTTCATTAGTTCCACTAATTCCACAGGGGCCATTCTATAAGGAGTCTTTGATATGGGCCTTGAACCAGGAACAATATCAATGGAAAAATCAATTTCTCGTTCTGGAGGATGTCCAGGTAAATCATCTGAAAACACATCAACATATTCTCCCACAATGGGTACATCCTCTATTTGAACATTCCATTCCTCACCCACAGTTATTTCATTCTCTTCCTCCCCAATAATTTAATTTATTTGAGCTACTGGGGGTGGATCTAGATAAGAATCTGGTGGTGATGATTTTTCTCTAAAGACAATGGACTCTACACCATTTTCAAAAAATTTAACTTCGTTCTTATTAAAATAAATCTTCGCATCATAATTTGGCAGCCAATACATACCAAGAATTATATTAAATTCAGTCATTGGTATGATGATAAGGTTATAGACTAGAGAACATTTTCGTGTCTATAAGGGGACTAATTGACATGCCTTTGTTACAATGATACATCATATAGGAGTTTTGACTGATAACTCTTTTATTAAATTAAATTGGATATATCTAATTTTCATGGAAAACTAGGAAGATATAAACGAATACAATGATCCAGAATCGAATAAAGTATTGGCGAAATTTGAGGTAATGATTAAAGTACCTTCCACCACATCGTTAGGAACTTCAACCTCTGCAGTTGTGATTAAGTATAATTGTCCATGATCCCTTGGACTTTTCTGTTGCATATTTCCTTAATGCTTTGGAAAATCATTAGCACAATGTCCCATATCCAGAATATTATTGCATGGAACATCATCTTATGCCTTCATCCCTTTGTAATCAACAACAATATGGCCTTTCTGACCACATTTGTAGCATACTCCTTTTCCTTTTAAGCATGCACTTGAGTGTTTCCTTCCAAAATTGTCACATGGTGGAAATTAAACTCTTCCCTTCTTCTGCATATCCTTATTTCCTTTCCCAGGGTTTTCAGCAGCCCTCTTCATTTCATGCATTCCATTAAAGTCATAAGACTTAGAGAATTATTTTTTCATCTTCATGGCACATGAAACTATATCCTCATATGGTGAAAAACAATGGGAGACCATTGCCTACCGTAGGAATGTCTTTAGACCATCAAAGAATCGATCAATTTTGATCCTTGGATTTTGTATGTAGTATACAACATGTATTGATAATCATGTGATGTTAGTTTCATACCTTGAAACATTATCATCTTCCTTATACCTCAGATTCAAGAATTCTCTCTCCATATCATCTCACTGCTCACGAGGGAAATATTTTTATAAGAATATTTCCTTAAAATCCTTCCATTCCATATCTTCTATCTTTTCCTCCTCTTTTTTGATTTGGATTAATGACCCCCACTGATCTGAATCCCCCGATAAGTGATATACAGCCATGAAAACCTTGTCTCTTTAATTACATCCCAATGTGAGAAATATCTTTTCAAGGGAACATATCTACTGCTCTACTACAAACAGGTTTGTAGTCTCTTTGAATGACGGAGGATGTTGTCGCATAAAGCTATCTTGAATGGCTCCTCCACGTGGTGGATCCAGAAGCTCCATACGAGTAAGGTTATTATTGATAACCTGAGTTAGTTGTCCCAGTATAGATATGAGTTTCTCAGCACTAGTCATAGCACTAGAGCCAACATCATTATATAACGTCGAAGGAAAATCCCTACAGGGGACACTTGCATTCGTGTGATTTCAATTTTATCCACTAGGCACCATATCTAGATAATGGCATACACAATATTAGGTTATGAATCCTAATGTATAATCTGAACTTAAAAATGCTCAGCAAAATTGAGATCCTACGCATGGCAAATCCCATATTCACAAAAATGGTTTCTTTGAGGAATATTTTACATTTAAATCCTTAATAATGGCTTGTAATGAAAATGTGAATTATCCTAAGCATATCCCCTGGGAGTGTCGTAACCAAGAGTGTATCAAGGACCGTTTTCATGCGCCAGTTCCGGTTCAAGTCTTGCTTAAATCAGTGTTTTCGGGTTTTACCCCTTGATACATCTGTGCGAGATCCACCTCTACCTGCTTGTATCCAGAAAGTGATGTATTTATTGAAAGATCAACATAATTTATTCCTAACCAAAATACCAGTATATTATTGTATGTATATCCTCAAAGATTAACTTAGGGACTCTTCCCTAATTCTACAATTTATAAATCAAGTTTCTATTTATTCTACTAAACTTCCTCTGATACCAACTGTAAGGACCCAACCCCAATTGCCCAGAGCCAGTGCCTTATTTGATTACATTTTATTACAAACAAGGAATTCGAATCCCGAAGGACCATGTAGTTTAGTATCATTGGAAACAAGATACATACAAAAGTTCATCTTTACAACATGAAATGAAAAACAGCATAGAAACTCCTTAAACAACTTCCATAACACCTAGGTTATTTCAGCATGTCATTCATAATAGAATTGTTGTTTCCCTGAGAAAATGAAACATAATAAAGGGGTAAGCTCAAATTCTCAGTAAGGGTAAGAAATACAGTGGAAGTTAAAATAAAAATTATACATGGTGAATAATTTCAAACACATGCCATTAATAATAATCATGAATACTTTATGGAAGGAATATGAGCTGAGTAAATAATTACATAATAAAACATAATCATGAGTATTATACTAGTTCAATAACAAGATGAAATTTCAATTAATAGCTTCATAATGAGGGAATTTCTTATTTTGGTCATTTTGGAACATTGTTTCTTGGCCATGACCAAGACATATAGTGATTAAGGCCTCCACCAAAATCCATAACACATTGGGAAAAGCCTCTTCAAATTCCAGGTCTAGTTATCTCATGGGACGTACCGATGCATTGAGGGGCTATATCGGGCCCTAACCAGAACATAATAAGTCCAATTAATTCCTCATACGAGTGGGGATAAACATAAACAACAAATAAATTCATATTGACACTATCATATGAAATGTAACTAACTTTCCCTAATTATTGAACACAAACACTAACCATTTGGAATAATATGGTGAATGGTTTTAGGATGTATCATTCACAATAGAGTTAGTCATGAACCGTTAAATAAAATATGGCATATGACGTCATAAATTATTAAACCCAATAATACCGTGGGATCAACAAGAGTTTTTATTTAGACGAAAACACTCTTATAAAATCATTATGCCATTCTAGAGATAAATACTATTTTATTTTTAACAGAAGAGTTCGTTTGGAAAAATCATTGCATAATACCAAAATTGAAGTAAGATAGTATTTAATGATAAAATAAGTGTTTTTATAAGGATAATGGGTTCAAAAAATAGATTATAGTTTTCCCTTGAAAATAGTTATGAATTTGATAAATTCCCTTGTATCGGGATCATATTTATGAAAACAGTTTTGAGAGTTTATTTTAAAACATGTAAAAATACATAAAATAAGGAAAGGATTTGGTTTTTAAACATATATATAATACTCACACATAATATATTAGGATTAAATATCAATACAAAAAATTTCATTGAGGTAATTAGACAATGAAAGTAACCCGAAAGAAAATGGAAGTTCAGGTGGAAAAACTCTTACCATAACTCCAAACGTGTTCCACTTTTCTACTTAAGCTTTAGGAATATGGAATTACACTTGTTAATATATTATTTCAGAACCTATTTGGCATTTATTTATTTTACCATAATTCTGGTTAGTTCATTTAGGTCTTTATTGATATGTTATTTTATTGAATTTCGTCGTTCTGGAGTGTTCATTTCCTTTATTTTCATATTCAGCTCACTTGTTTTTAAGTAATGATGTTAATGTAGAATGGTTATAAATCTTCCGGATTTGGAAATATATATTATTAATGAAAATAAAGAATTGATAATGGTCATTTATATAATTTTTTACATCAATGATGATGAATCATTAGATGTCGACCACATCGATTATTCGGTGGTATTTGGAATATTATGAACTACTTTTGTCATATAACTTAATTATATGTGCATATTCTGGATCCTAAATCATAATTAGGTTATAACACATATATTATAGTCTTTATCAACCATTAATATGGTTTCATGACCAGTAATGAAGAAGAAATAGGAAAACAAAACTTTGCCGTCCACGAAGGTTATAAATCAGAACCTCATGGACGTCGAATTCATTTGTAAAAATAAAAGGGAGGGAGTAAGAATATTTATGATGGTTCTTCCATTCACATGATATAAATCTAGTATATATTTGTTACTGGAGTTATCTTGGTCATTTTGACAGAGAATGTGAGGTGAGGATAGATATGGATGATAAATTGAAATGAAACCAAATGAAAAGGATGGGTTCTTTATCTCTTAAAATAATCTCCTTGAGAAACTACTTAAGGGAATGGGTTTTGATATTTTTAAAATACCAAAAGATTCCTGGAAGTGTGGAGAGTCTAGGGAAGGGTAATTGGGTATTACATTGACTAGATTCAAGGCCTAGAGGAGTGAAGGAAAGAGGGAGTGGTGAGGCGTTATTATAGTTGAAGAGTGGAGTAAATTTTGAATATTTAATTCATTATTTTATTATTTCCCTCAAGAAAACCAATAGTGTGGTTTCATGTGACCCCTAATAGTAATAAGTTCATGTGAGTTCTAACCAAGTGGTCTTTCATCACTTGTTATGTCATATATAGTGTATTTAACTGATAATTTGTATATACGGTATTTTATCATATTTCACTATTCATCAAAAATTCAAGAATTTCAGAAAAATCCCAAAAATTCACCCATAGAATTTTTCAACTTATAGAATGCAAAAGTGAAATCCATTTTTCAAAAATAATTTTCTAAATATTATTAATTTAGTTTTTAAATAAGGACATATTTCATTCGAAAAATAACAATCTTAAAGTGCAATTAGTTTTATTTCTCATTGAAAAAAATTAAAATCCCATTATCTTATTGTCTTAATAAAATAAAATAATAATATTATTTACTATTCATAAGTGTCATATTACTATTCATAAGGGTATGTTACTATTCACCAAAAATGTAGTTTGTTCTATCAGACTCCAAAGGACTTACTGAACACAACTCTAGATGACCATTTTTCGAAGTTCAAAACATTGAAGAAGCCAATTTATGTTTAATGGATAAATTAAAAAATTATCATTCTCTATTTATTTTAAAATATTTGGGGTGTTACAATGATGTTGACGTAATGTTATCATGATATATCATTACTCATTTTTCGTGTTTATTATTCTCACCCTCTTATGTACCATTGATATTTTTATTTTATTACATGTGATAACATCTTCATTTGATTATTTTCTTATTCTCTTACTGGGATTTATTGGTCACCCCTTTTATATGTATGTCCCCGGATTATCCCATGCAATTTTTAGAATGGTGAACTAATATTGGGAAGTTAAGGATTTTTTCAATAATATTTACATACTTGCCTATTTTATGTTGTCCTGTAACGAACCTAATTCACAAATAGACTCGAATTCTCAATATTATGGGTTGTATTATTTGTATTCTTATGCAATAAATCATGAAGAAATATGCAAGAATGTCAATGGTCATAATATGTATTAAGGATATTATCATATACACTCTTTATATTATCCTTCCTTATATCGTAAGGATTTATCTCATCATCTTTCAAAATAATCCAAATTGGTCTCTCATTTGATTGAGAAAACTATGGGAAGGATGATGTGAACCCTCACACAATAACGAAGGAGCCGTTTGATTAGGAAATTAGGAAACCTAGTATTCCCCCTTTCTATCATTAATACAATTGGAAATGTATTAATCTCACATAAACTCCATGAGTGTTAGGGGTTTTATGAAATTTTCAATCATTTATCCCCTTATAAGAAAGGAACCAAACTGTGGAGGCAGTTTTGTTAACTTTTTTACTTGAATAAGGGATTCTCACCGTCGACATGATACTTGAAATGGGATGTCAATTTGAAAATATACAGAAGATCTATTTAAGAATAAAAAAAATTCAATCCAAAATTTGGGGTTTAAAATAACATAAGAAGAAATGAATGGTAAACCATATAAGAGTAATCCCCATGTATTTATTTCATGGAACCCTACCATAGTCCCACCCATGTTAGACAATGGTAAAGGAGTAGGTTTCTAAAAGAATTATTCAAGGAGTAATCAACTATCATTTTTGTAGGAGTACACATGCCACTTTCCATCCATTTCCCATACATTATCCATCATTTGATGAAGAATGATGCTCAACTATGTTATTGAAATTTAGGAATAAGGAAAATTTGAAACTAATTATGAATTGTGATTGATATGAAAGACTCCCTTCCTTCTCAAATAGATCATGAATCACAAGGATTTTGTAACATGATTAAAACATGGTAGTAGCATAATGAAAAATCAATTATTATGACTCCCCATAGGTGTTATCCCAAAACCTGGATAAATTATGTGGTCTTGGATTCCCATACCAAGGGGATATGATGCAAAAATTTCTGACGTTCAGTCTCGAAATATTAACCCATCATCATCCTTATTGGATTATATTACCAATGATGTAAAACCTTTATCTAGTGGGATACAATCCCTCCTGGTCCGTTCAAGTATAATGTGTTTCTCATATGTAATCCCCAAACCAGTCATTTCTAAGAGTATTTCATCAGGATATCCTAATCACGTGATATTAAACTACGTGTTCATATCCTTGAAACATAAACATAAATGGTAAAACATTTCCCATTAAATTTCTCGAAAAAAGGTGTGTTCAGATTCCATTCCGGATGATAACTAGGAAGGGATATCACTTTCTTATTCTCGATAACATACCAGCCAACACCTTCATAGAAGGTTAAAAATTCATGAGTTCCATATTATGAGACTTTATGTCATAGTTCCTTAAAAATGTATTTACTATTAAATCAAAAAAAAGAATATAGAGAAAAATATAAAATATAATTATGGATCCCTTGATAGAAATACTCAAATACATACTTACGCATTCTTTGATGGAGAACAATTGATACTTATATATTGTTCACATCGACACATGATAAAAAATGATTTCTAATATTGTAAGGGAATCTATTCCAACTTTTTTATATGGTAAGGATTCATAGATAAATAATCAATATATACAAGTGTATCTGAGTAAGAAATAATTCCACCTATAATAGAATGATGATTCTAACCTAACATCCTCTTGAAAAATGGTTGTTACAAAGAATCTTCTGAAAAATTCTCTAGTGACAATATGAATATACGAATATGGTCCATATTCAATAAAAATTATTGTAACAATTGGGTTTTTTTCTTCCATGAATAATATCTATTATAAATAGTTATAAAATTTTATGTAGTTTCCAAAATGGAAATAATAGAAACTCTTTCACTGAAAACAATAATTGTGAACCCGATGTGAATCCTGCAAAGAAATAAATTTTGAATGTGTTTGTTTAGATATGTTGATAATTTGATAATATTTCTTACTTTTGTTTGTTGAGTCTCATAGGAGTATCTTTTATAATACTTTTAAATCCTTATGGATTCCTTCCTTTCATTAAAAATATACACATCTAATTCAGACAAAATGAGTCCTCTCTAGAACATTAGAAAATGATTCCCACTCAGTGCCTTCAATGTTGGGAAAAAAATACAATCAATAAGGGGTACCATCAGAATAATACTATCCCTGCATTATAGGATTCGTTTGAACCCCCTAGGATATGAATCCCCCCAAATCATATACCCAACGCCGAGTGGATATGAATATGGAAATGAAAGATTTTTCCATTTTGAATAGTTTTTGGAGCCATTCCCCAAAACATTGTGGAAGTAAACACCCTTACCTAAGGTAGTAGTAATAGTATGTTTATGAAAGTCTCAACATAATAAATTAGTCCCCTATAAGGGATCCTAACCACCATATTTATGACAAATGATAAGGGTCATCATTCCCTTATCCTTATGATGATGGCACCCCATAGGTCTGAACACAGGTCACATAGACCCAAGAACCCATGAAATCCCATAAAGGGTGGAAACCCATCAAAAAATACTATCAATCCCACATCCAAGTATTCAACAATGTCTCCAATCATAATAATTTGGTCGTAACCCATGAGTTGGCCCAAATTCTTACCTGCACCCAGAAATACTACCAGCACATTATGGAATCACCAGAGAATGTTTTGAACATTTCCCGACAACAAAAAAGCAGAAGCCACACATTAACACACCTATACATGTTTCCCATATTAAATTTTTTCTAGAATAAAATAATATGATTTATTATACATCCCCTCTCCATCCATTGAATGGGAATACATTCCCATTCGAGCCACAAATTTTTATCAACACATCTTGGTGGAAATAAATGGGCTGACTGTTTCCTCGACGGATTTCGGGGATGACATCCTTGACGGGAGATTCAAATGTTCCGATCGGTTTCTAGCGGGTTTGTTTGTAGAACCGGAAACATCCAATGATTCCACATCCGTTTGGACCCACTTTCCAAAGGTAGGCGCTCATTAGCTTGTGGACTGATGAGGCTTAGGAATTTGCATTGGTCGAGAGGATGGGAGGTCGGACTCATCACACCTTTTTGAGGGGAATTATTGTCTACTACGGGACTCTCTATATAGATTTAAGTTATGTTCGTGAATCCTTATTACATTACCAAGTATAAAATGTTCTTTCCTTTAGCTTTAACAATCAATGATTAAATATGAAAGAAATTTAGAGAATCTTTTATATATATTCGAGGTTCTTCATCAATAGAGAATCATCTATATCTTTTTAGAGATTATTGGTCAATGGTATCCTTCAAAACATTTATATAAAAATCTCTTGGTCATTATGATGACCAGGCTGGTTTTAAAGCCACTCAGTGGGGCACTTGAAGTTTATCGTCATTCAGAAGGACATGGATTATTTCAAAGTTGGGATCGAACCCATAAATGGGATACCTACGTATCCTTCATTTTGGAAAAGGAATCAGAACCCACGTAGTTCGAGTAATGGAGTATGATGTTTATGATTGATGGCTCAAATAAGAATTTCATAATTACTTTTACACTCTAAGATCACGTGAGTCATGCTCGGTGTGAGAAACAAGAGGTATTGGTAAAAATTAGACAATTGTGCCATGAACGATGAAATCATAAGAAATTGTTTGGGGCTTAGGTATGTATGACTGCCCAGATAGATGAAGGTTTAGGATTCACTTTTAGGGAGAAAATCCAGGAACAGGGTCCATAAAGGTATATGTGCTTTATGGAGGTTTGAATACTCTAATCTTGGGGCTTACTCCTAAGGAGGATGCCCAAGTTAGGAGGGGACTTATGATTGGGTTTTACTCCTGAAAAGGAAACCCAACTCAAGGGTAATTGAGGACTTGTTAAGAGAAATTTAAGGGGGCTCGGGGTTTACTCCTGAAAAGGAAACCCAAGATTATGACTGGGACTTACTCCTAAAAAAGGAGGCCCAGGTTATTACTGAGTCTTATTCCTAAAAGGGAGACCTAGGTTAGGGGACTTGGGGATTACTCCTAATAAGGATGCCCAAGTTTATGACTGAGTCTTATTCCTGAAAAGGAGACCCAGGTTAGGGATTAAGGTTTGGGGCTTACTCCAGAGGAGGATGCCCAAGTTTGGGAACTTTTAAGAATTTGGGGCTTACTCCTAAAGAAGGATGCCCAGATTTGAAATTGGAGCTTACTCCTGAGGAGGATACCCAAGTTAAAGGATTATGATTGGGGCTTACTCCTGAGGAGGATGCCCAAGTTAAGGATTCCCTCATCTTAAAGGATGAGGTTGAATGAATGAACTCTCTATATTTAGTGACACATGGTGTACTTGCGCGATTTTCAACCAGTATTGAAATATTTGAGCGACTCTTTTTTAAACCCTTTAGAATCCTCTTGAGGTTCTTCTAGAAAAGGGACGCGCAAGTTATATTGATGGAAATAAGTCGGCGCGCAAGTGTTGATAAGTTTCAACACTTAGGCCTTCTTTCTTCTCTTTATATCGTCCATTCTAGGTAAGAAATTACCTTAGAAGTGTTCCGGAAGCTTTGAGAAGAGACTTGGGCGTCGAGAGATTCAATCCGAGTTTCTGGAAAAAAGATCTTCCTCGAATGGGGGGCCCACAGGGTCTATTTATAGGAAAAAGAAGGCCCTGGGCGGTTACCGGGCGGTTACCACTTAGGTCGCGCAAGTCACTTGCGCGACCAAGGTCGCCGCGCAAGTACACTTGCGCGACAGTTAGATAACTTGCGCGGTGAGGTTTCTGTTGATCCTTTCTTCCTTCCTTTGTTGATTTTTTATGTTTTTCATCAAAGGTTGAATCACTTTGAGCTTGGATATTCCCTTTTCCGATCTTTAGATTCTGTGACGAAAGGAGCGTCAACACTGACATACATCCCTTACCACATTCTACATATTTATTGACATATCATTTCCTTAATAGTAGTCATGGGGAATTCATACATCACCACAGCCAATAATAGAGTAGTCCACTTTTATTATTAATGGGATAAATAATATCATGAACATGTTCCAACTCAAGTACAACAGGGTCGTTAGTACACTCATGTAATAAATGTAAAACCTAATAGGCACACATTATCAATCAAAATGGAGTTCATCAGAATATAATAATGAAATAAACAGTGATTACACAAATTACTTCCAAATCCATATAAGAATGTTGATAGATACTTTCAATATCATGGCGTCCCCATTATGGGTACCCATATATGATAGTCACTACTCAAAACATGTGAATCCAACCACCTGATAGATAAAATCCTTGAAGATGTCTCAACACAGGTGATATAAATTATAAAAGAATTATAACATCCCTAAATTTCCTAATAATTGTTATCATGAGGCCATCACATATTTATATATGGTTGTAAAAAGACCTAAAAACTCATTTCTAGATCAATGATGAAACATTTGTAATTATTATGGTCTTCCCTAGAATATTTCTACCAGCAGTTCTGGAGTGCCTCCCTAGATAATTCACCATGAACCCCTTCGTCAATATTATAGTGAGATAAATCATATTAAATATTCTAATGATGATTATTTATAAATATATTCTTGCAATTAAAAGAAAATATGGAAATATGTTCCTCCTATTAGAAATGTTTACATTGAAGTTCCTCTATTTGGATTATACAGTGTGACTTCTGATGATGCTTGATCATTGATCCATAATTGTAGTCCTCCCAAATATTGTATTTTTTCAGATGGTCTTACCCTTAGTAATTATTCATTTCAAATAATAAATTCCTTCCAATTTTTAATAATCCATGATTAATTCTCTCATATTCAACGGCAATAATGGAGATTAGTCCAAAAAACACATGATGATTTTTCCTAAACAAGTGATATTATTTGATAGATGAAATGTAATTTGGAGAAATTTCATTATCTAAACCATCCTTGGGCCACATAACATCGACTACAACAGAGAATATTTATATAAATTTTGGTTTTTCTAACTTGGTGGTATGTAAATTACCAATTTTTTTCAGAGAAAATGAATAAATCTCTCATAGAGGATAAAGAGAACCCCTAGATGTTGAGGAAAACATTATCCATATATAACATAAATGTCATGTTCTTCCTACTAGACCACCCCTCAGTATGATATTAAAAAATATTTTATATATTAATTAATAAATAATATTCATCTAAATATTTTTCTGATTTTTATCTATTTGAAATTAAATGTCTTACATTAAAAATGTTATAAAAATTTCTTAGGGGAAATATAGTAATTTCACAGAATATTTTTTATTTCCCCTTTTCGTTGTAAGATTCCAAAAATTTCTATTGTAGAAAAAGGATTTTCAACATTAATTTTCAAATTCTAGATATAATTTATTCTATTTAGTAGCTATCACCCCTTAAAATTTATATGTCAAAGGATGGTAAAAAAATGGAAACATTATCTTACTTTGTTATTCAACTTAAATATCCCTCAAAATGATACATCAATCAATTTCAACACTCATTACCAAATCAAATAATACACGGGTACACAACATAGATAATATATTCATTTTAGGTATTTTATAAGGTCAAATATTTAAATAATCAAATATTTTTAGGGAAATACAATTAAAATATATTACATCAATCATTTGAGATGATTAAATAAGATTCTAGGTTTAGGGAAGATAAACATAAATGAGGGCATTGAATCATATGGAATGAATCTCAAAGTCATTAAATACAATTATACTAACTCATTCTTAGATAATGACCCACATGATCCATATGGTAGCAATAGAAATCTCGGAGCATCCCCATCCCATAGGGCTAAGGGATTTTTTACAATAACTACCTCCTTCAATGTTTTTAAATCTAGCCCAAAATATTATAGCGATAGATTTGTATTATCCCCATCCCATAGATCTAGGTGAAATTTTACCTCATCATCCTCACCCATAGACATATGTGTTTTCACATTTAGAGTTGTATTACAAAATTATACTTCATAGTTCATCTCATCTATTTAACATTATTTCCATCAGGGATCACATAAAATGGTGTTTTATATGTATTATATCAACATGAATATGAATAACATATCCAAAAAGATTCTTAAGGAAAATATAAAACCCATTTAGTTAAAAAAGAAAAAGGACCAATCATGAATAAAATCAATCATAAATATGTTGACTTTTTTCTTAATAAATACCCAAAGGGAGACTAATCAAACTGTCTTTCCAATGGAGATATGATCCCTAGAATACACTATGTTCTTGTAAATATTATCATCACTAGTCCTATAGATTTTATGGGTCATGAACATGGTGAAATATAATAAGATGAGGATGTTTATATTAAAAATATGATCTATAGTGAAATATCTAATGAAGGTGGGAATTCCATAAATCAATGGTATGAAAAAATTTGGGTTCTTCCTAAAAAATTAGGATATTATCTCATTGGAAGGAATAAAATAAATAAAATGGTGCTGATATTTATCCTATTAACTAAAAATAGAATCCCTATACAATGGAGTATTTATTTTCACGATAAGAGGAAAAACTGAAGGATCTAAAAATACACAAGGTATAATTACAAATAGAGTAAATATCTCTATTGGGTTTAATCTCTATAAAAATACTCACCATTATTTTTGAATTGACCTCACTCTATAAGAAATATTAAGTGAAGAAATATGGTTATAGGTAGGACATCCATAGATTATATGATCTTGGTAACCAATTTATTTGGACATAATGATGAATTTATATTAGGATTTCATCCATTAATACATTAGTTGGGAATTACGAAAGTTAATTACCCTTGGCCATCCAAGATCATAAATCATTCACAATTGCATTCAGAACCACCATGTCTAAACCAACCCATCATTGCCTTAAATTACGTATCATCACAACCTGATGAATATTCAGAACTCATTAAGACTATCAATTCCAATAGATATCAATAAAAGGATATGGATGGGTGACATGAACCCTTATAGTCGAAGAGAATTTATTGTCCATAATTGGTTGTCGAAAATCATCCTTTACTCAAAGTTTAGAATCCAATATTACAAAAACTCAATGGAATGAGATATCTATAAAAAGACCTAATGTATTTCATATCTTTTTGTTGTATCATGATGGGGACAATTGACTATTTTTAAAAAGAAAAAATTATTTTTTATGAACAAGCATTGGAGGGGATACCTATCTTCTGGTAAACCAGATTACCGAACTAGTATATCATATGATGAGATGAATCATGTCTGATGTTAATTTATCTACTATTTTCTATCTAATGAATGAATATAATTGTATAACTCTATGTTTTCAAAAATTTCAATAATGATAGAGTATCATATTTAATTTCAATGTTGATATTTTGACCTACTCATTGAATTATAATCCCCTAAGTCGGAGTTGTTATGAATTTTTATAGTTATGCTCATTAAAAAGTATTAAATTCCACTAATCCTTGTCAAATATCTCAGTGAGTTTTATGAAATTTTAATTATTGTGAAAATATTACAAGATTAAATTTATTGAATCAAATACATGTTTTAACCAATGTCGATAGCCTATGTGTTATGAACTAGAAATTTGGAATACCAAAACTATTAAATTCAATCCAACTGTATAACTAACACCAACATTAAAGACCGCATAACATCTGGTGGAACCCTTTAATGAGGGGGAAAAAGAATCATCCTTTTTTGGATGGGGTAGTAGAGAATATTAGTCATCCATATGGGTACTGGTAGAATACTTTATACTCATTTAAAGAAGATTTTCCCCTCACCACTTCACTACTACCATAGATAACAGTTCATTGTGTTTGTTAAATCCTAGAAGGACTGATCTAATTGGGAACAGGGATAGCCCAAATCATTCCTCTTTCATCAAACATTGTGTAACACCACAAATGTGTGAATTAATTTCAATATAATCCTATAAAGGATGTTCTATTCTAAAGAGGTTATATTAGGTAAGCCACTAGAATATAAGTCATGATTTTCTATCACTTCTCAAGAGGAAAAAAATGTTTGGGATGAAGTAAAAATTATGGGTGTGTCTATTTCCAATATCATGTCTCCTAGTGCCTACCCCAAATGGAAATCCACTATTACATGTGTCATATGATTCCCTTAGTATGTTTCCATGGTATGATTAATATCATTTACACCATATTTATCAAAGAGTTGATTTCTAACATATATAATAATTTACATGATAATAGTCATGTAAATGAATGATAACCCCATAAATTAAGTAATCTAGTCCTGATCCTTTTAAGATAAATTCTTATAGTAATAAAAAATGACCACTATCCAAGAAAAGTTTACAATAAACATGACCTTTACCAATGTAATCTTCATTACATGAAGAATTGATATTATATGATGCGAACATAATTTATTTAATAGAACCTTCATCAATCACGAGTACTCTTATAAATCTAAATTCCACATAATTGATCGAGGATATGGTGGTAGAATTTATAGAATCCAAGGGGACATCGGAATACACAGTTTTTGGAAAAGATAAATGTATCTGCAACATCCCTGCTCAAGCTATATACATGGATAAAATCCATGTGTAAGAACATTAGTTATCCCAATAACATGATCATTGATAAATTTCGACATATATTAAGATTAATACAAATTTTTTTAGTTTAGAAGATTGAATGATGAGTGTTGAACTATTATATGAGCCTATATGTGTGGATAGACATAGTCGACTCAATCAATCTGCAATATGTATGTATTTATCATTTGGTCAAGTTCTTGACAAGTCGTTGTCAAACTCTTGATCTCCAAGGAACATTCCTATGACTTGTTTTGACCACTTATGGGAAGCAAAACACTATGCTTCAATTATACAATATCTTGAAGCAGAAATCTATGGTTCCAATAATTTTTTCAATCCTAGTTTCCCCCAATTTATCAAAATATATCTAGGATGTATCTGGGGTTCCTATATTATGTCCTAAAAAATTTAAATCCAAGAACATGAAAGAAAAAGTATATCATGTATTTACTGATTCCATTTATTTTGACTCATTCATTTCTTTTGATGAAAATTTTAAGAAAACTACTATGAAAGGACACATTATACCTATGTTTATATCTAAAAATGCTGATGAAACTAACAATTGGAAACAAATCATTGATAATAGATTAGTAATTAGCCTCATTCCAAGTGGGATGATTTGTCTATTACGTTATTGAAATGTCAATTTTTCCCATTTGACCATATATAATTCATATTAATACCATAGTGAATACATTAATCTTGGATAAATCAAACTCAGACCCAAATTTCGATACCATAACTCCTCTAAATTCATGGATTAATTAGTTGGATAAATCTATCATTGATATGACAGGGATTCCATATCGTCATCAAAATATAGTGGTTTCACATCATACCATAAAAGTCATAAATATGATTTAATGGAAAAAATTGGAAATTTGATAGAGATAATTATGAGATTGAGTCCTATGATGCTCAATACATCGATATAGATATCAATTTCGAAAATAAAAAGAACCCATATTTTTTTATTTCACTCTTTATACTTCACTAAATGGTATTAAGGTTACCCATGATAATCCATTTAAAGATTTTGGTACTGACTATTTATTTCATATAAATAAAATCAATGAAAATACTTTATATGTAGATCTTTGGTCATCATCTCTTATGATATCAGTCACATTAGTTGATCCTAATAAAATATAATAACATTCTAGTATCCTTGATTATGGTACCACCCCAGTTGAATATTCCATTTCCTTTACCCAAGGGTATAAGAAGAGTAATGTATTATAGACTAAATCAGAATAGTATCTCATACCACTAATAGATATGATATTTTAAGAAGATAATCTCTATTAAAATCCGTTAATATGTGAGTAATATTTCTCCACCACTATTGATGATATCCATCAAATAAATTTGGGAGAATAGATATATATGAGACTCACAATGAAATGTGAAACCATGTTTTCTAGAGAAAAAAGTGTATACTTATTTTCTAAATTAGTATTGAGATATGATCACATGAAATATAAATACGAGTCCATGATCATGATGTACTCTCCCACTACATGGGCCTAGCAGAGGATCACCATGGGTACAAGTAGTAATCTTTAAGAATGAACCTCACTAACACTTCTATTGTTGAAGCTAAAGTTGATAATAATATAAAATCTAAATTCATTTAATATGTATAATAACCATGTGCATTTCTAATATTCTTCCATTCATAAAAAATAATGGTAATATCATATTTTCTTCTATTTTAGATATCTCAACCAGAATATTCCAAAAAGTATTTCCATGACCCCATCATGGAACATTTTCTCGACGAATGTACATTATATGATGACCTCAACTATATTTATGTTTAATAATGGTAAAAAAAATTATAATGTATCCTAAATAAGAGTAATCTACATATTTTAAATTACCATTTGGGATATAATACTATCAGATGATGCCTTTAATTTTTACAATAATAATCTTTATATACTTATGTGCCATTAACATTATTTTTAAAATCTTCTTTGGGTAGACTATTGAATGTTACATTGATTATATTGTGTTAAAATATAAATACTATTCAAACTATATTAAATATTGTTATATTGTTATCCAAAAACTATGAAAACATTGATTGAAGGTAAACCCCGTGAAATTAACTTTTTGGGTCCCCTAAAGAATTTTCCTTGGTTTTATAGTATACCATCAATGAATTTATGTCGGTCTTGAGAGATCCATGGAAATATTTGGAATTATGCCTCCTCAAAATATCAACGTCCTAAGAGATATTTAGGGAATCCATTAAATCATCTAATACTTCATAGAGATCCTTATAAGAAACTGTGTACCCATTACTAAACTAATATAGAAGGGTGTTACCTATCAATAGACTTTTGATTATCAACAAGGATTTTACATAATCCAAAAAAATACTTTTTTTGTCCACCAATGCTAATCCCCCCTTGTTGAAAGAAATCTACTCATTTTAAATTTTATACCCATGGATAAATCATTTAGTTTTTTTCTCATTAAGTGGGATGATGGATAGAATGATAATAGTCACTATTATTTCAATATAACTATTCATTATAATAAGACTTGATATTCCTATAACCTGAAAATTTTCATTACATTATTCGTTTTAGTGAGAATATAAGGAATTAATTGTAATTAAATGAGGTCCACATTGTCTCTTATAAGAACCTTCACATGTATATTCTTTACAATCCCTTGTTTAATAGATTATATGTTTTTATGGAATCCATTTTTAGTGAATTGACATTTGATTCATACTTTCAAAGTCATTAAAATTATAGAAATTATCATATTTTATTATATAACATCCATATAAAAAATATTCCACCGAATAATAAATTTCTTATTAATGAAGTATTTTATATTCAGGACTACACCCAAACATGGGAGTAGTACTTTACCAGTTCTTCTAAAGGAAAATATGTAATTAATTTATGACCTTAAACTCATAAGGGTTAGTTTTGGGAGTCACCCATATATCTCAATTCAATGTATTTCCTTATTATGCATTCATGGTTTTATAATACTCCAAAAAAATATTATGTAGAATACCCATCCATAATATTCGGTTTTAAACTAGCATTGAAAATTATAGTATCCCACTTCAATGTCAATGGAAATTTATAGTTGGTGACAAAATAGATCAATGATGACTACGTTACTAGAAAGGATCAGTAAATTCCATAGAATGACTACATAGTAGGGTTAGGTGGATAATTTTCTTTAAAACCAACACTTATTGAAATTAAAAATATTTATAATTACCAAGATGATATATTAGATAACACTACTGTAGACTTAGAAGATCCATACCAAGAAAAAATAATCATCATTATAGCACCTCACATAATAGTGTAAATATTCATTTTTGATAGTATCGAAGAGACGAAATAGGTAAATTTCATCCCCAAAAAGGATGGTTATCCATATTGATGGGTATCTCCCTTAGTATACTACCTTTAAATGGTAACTATTTCATTGAAAATGGTAATAAATTTGAAATATGATTATGAGAAATCATGACTAAATTTATGAAGGACAATATTAATAGAAATTATATTACAAACGTCACATTGATGGAGCTATCCTTAGATGAATGGAAATAGGGGAAACTCTCAGAATTGTTTAGGGAGAACATATAGGTTAATGAGTTTATCATTTGTTCATGATCAAGCATTATGAAAAAAATCATTTTAATCAGGTATTTATATCCATCTATGAAACATGATTGTATGGAGTTTACCAAGAATAATCATTACTATAATATAGACACCAACATCATTAATCAACCACCTTATATTTTTCATAACCCATTAACATTTTTTATTCATGTATTATATTTCATGGGGCTACAATAATAAAAAATTTAAAATCAAATTTAATATTCCATCTATTAAATTATATTCATGTAAGTTGAGGTGAATTCCCCAAGAAAGGTGAGATAAAAGTTATCATACATTTTTTGAAGAAAAATACTAGTACCATATTTTTTGACCCTCATACAATGATGATGGATAATGGAACATTATTATTCTGTTTTGAAGGAACAATTTTATATCAGTAATATGTAATTCAGTCTAACCACAATCCCTAATATGTTGTAGAGAATGGTAGGAAACATTAGACTTTTAATAATATATATGTCAAATATATTGAGAAATATTTCATACAAAGGCATGAGATGTTTCCCAAAAAAATATACATTATTTTTGGTCCTACTACTACACAACACACATGAATATGCTAGAATCGTCATTGTAAATCATATATGGGATGAAGGTTCTTCTTCCAAAAGATGTCCAACAACCTTCCCTCCTTGTTTAAATTTTCTATCAGCTATACATGTATGAGAAATACCAAAAGCATTTTGAATATTTTTAATGGATCGATAAAATGAGGATTTGTACATTACACTAGTTGGGTGTTCACCAAAATAATGTGCCCAGGGATTTTAACAATAATGTTATCACTTTTTAATTCCAAAAATGGTAATTTTATACCTCATATCCTAAATAATAAATTTTTTGAAACATCCAAATCTCGAACTAAATGGGGAATGAACTTATTTCATGAACATGGCTTAACCTAATGGATCATATACCTCAATTTCAATGGATTGGGGCACATAATGAACAAACTAATGATTGGTTCCTAGGGAAATATTTTTCATAATCTACAAGATATTATCCTCTATAGGTTGGATGATTCTAAACTATTGGTGTCATTTTCAGATGATGTAAAAATATTTAACACATCATCCTCATCATATGTTATTAAACTATGTGTTCAATGTCCCTAGAGCATGTTTTTAAACGCATTAAAAAAATACATATCAAATGATGTTAATCTTCATGATACCATTAGTCTGTGATATAGTACCTATTATATGTCTTATAAAAAGTATATGATCTACATTGCACCACTAACCTTTTTGAAAGACATAATTCTTCAAGGAAATGAAACTTGAAAAAAATAATAAATCATGTAAATTTATTCATAAATAAGAATTGGATGAAATAATTTTATAATCTGGATAATATTCTTATTACATCTTATTTCTCACAAAAATCATAGATCACAAGAGTTTATTGGAATGAGATAAATATTCGATTTTTCATTATTATGTTGTGTAATGACTAAATTTGATGAATATTTGGTCCAAACATTATGACCTTAAAATACCCAAAGTTTCCTCCCTTGTATAACATATCATTCCTACCATATGTAGAATATCTATACAAGGAATTTTATTTGAATATTTTTTTTCTTGATTCCCGCTCAAAAGAGATGCATAGTGATTTTGGGATCCACAATCCGGGGCCCAAGCATATATTGAAAAAATTACTTCCTCCTCACATACAAACCTGATCTATACAAGAGTTATTTATAAAGAAGTACATATTAATTTATTATTACTATAGTGAGATATTTAGTGACACATGGATAAATTATTTGAGGTTTATCCATAAAATTAAAAATTTCCCCCTCTTTATCATATGATCTGGATCTATGCAAAATATTAGGACATAACATACCCCATTTATGGATGCCTAGTAAAAAAAATACCCCAATCTGAGCATGAAAATCAGATCCTTGGTTAGGACCACTACATTATAGGAAATATTAATGGATAGATTCACATTATTAGGCCATATGTATATATTCCAATATATAGTATTCTGGCCCATGTCCTACTGTCAAAAATCTTCTCTCCCTTGCATAGGATATAAAACTATATAAAGAAATTCATCCAAAGATCCACGTATGAATTGATACTCTTTCTAATAATATACATATATAATCATGTATCCTATAACCTAGACACAACTACAAAAAATACCCATTCTCCTTAAATATGGTATTGCTATGGATTTTCTTCTCGATATCTCAATAAGATCACAATCCTCCACTCAAGGATACCTCATATATAAATGTTTCTAGTAGGATTTATAGAAATCATGTTTTAATAAACCACACACTATATCTTTAGGAGCATAGAGTTTCAAATAACTTATTTTTCTATCTATGAAAAGGGATCCAAATCCAAATAACACTCATATTTTGACTATACATATTATTCCCCTTTCGTGGATCTATATATGCATCACCTGATATATACTAAAATATAGATAAATCTATTCCCTGAGGAGAAAATGCTATTATTTTTACATTCCATCAAAGTTTCTTAATAGAAATCGCACTTTGAACATGGTCTACAGTTATTCCTTGTGAAACTATCCCATTCTATAATTCCATATCCATGTGTTGTTATATGTGATTTTTAGTCATTCTTTTCTTTTTTCAATTAAATTTTGGGAATTCATCACCTAAAATATTTAATATTTCTCATTGCTCTTATCACATTAGTCTATGATATCTGAGATAAAATTGACTCTAAAACTTAATGTAAGTACTACCAAACAAAATATCCCCCCCATGAATATATTTTTCTATATACAATTAATTAGTTTCCTAGGTAATTGAATACATCTAAAAATACTCTCATTCTCCATCAACCAACTTCGTATCCTGGATTTATGATTATTCACAACGTAAACATTGAGTTTATTGGTCCAGTTGGTTCATCCATTCATAGAAAAATTGTTAATAATCATGGAATGAGTGTGGTAATGGATAACCAACTCCCAGTGGTATTTATTTAATGAGTGTGACATTTTTATTACTCCATTATTAATGGGTGTTATACTATTTGAAATTTCCATTTCAATTTTTTTTTGAAATTAATCAATTATGATATACCCAATCAAAATCCTATGTAGTAAAGTCGATTCAACAACCTGGATGTTGTACGCTAGTGTGTCGTACCCATTTCCAATATAAGGAATTGATGTGAAAAATAGTATTTCATCATCATGTTAACATAAAACATATGTTATTATGGTTTGATCATCATGAATGTTAATTTAGTGTCTCCAAATGACGTATACTTCTATATATCACACCATCTTGCTTTGTAGAAATCTCGGTGAATGTAAGATCATCTTTACTAGTAATGATGTTTTCTCTGATTAGGATAGTGAGACGATGAAATTTTTGATCCTATTCATTAGGCTTCTCATGAAAATAATAATTAGGTTTTATTGTCTAATTTGGTTTTCTCCCACTCATGTCATTGAATATGTGACCATAAAATAATTTTCAAATCTATAAGACCATAAACTACTCAACAATCGGTAAAAGCTGTAATACATTAAACCTCATATATATTTTTTCAATTTTCATGACCATAAAATGACTATATAATGTCATAAAGAAATCACTAGAAGAAATACCCTTAATGGATTTTCTAGAAAGAATGTTATTTTGTAGTCACCATAAACATTATTTACCTGATCTAGGGAAATGTTATCACAAGAAATTGAAAATATTGGGGAGAGGAAAACATGTTATTGTGAAAAACTATAAAGGGTGTCACTAGAAATATAAAATCATTTTCTAGCTATATATTTTCTATTATAGGAATAGCTAAAAGTTAGGAAGTTGACCTAAAAGAAAACAAATTATTGGGACCAGTATATGACCCTATAAAAAATCAACAATATGCTCACCAGGTCCATTGGACTAGGATAATGTTATAGATTTAATCTATTCCTATCATTTCATTTCATATATTTTGACAACTATAAAACGATGACACCAGATCATTCAGGAAATTAAGAAAACTCTTGTGTTATAGTGATGGAATACTATAGATATACATATCTATCAGACATATCTTGGAAGATGTTTTATTATCCAATTCATTCAAAATTACATCTCTCTTAATTATTCAATGACCTCATGATCCAACACATCAATATATTACAATTTAAGGAATTTTAATATTTCATAAAAATACATACCAGATAAGAAAAGACATTGGTAACTGAGAATTTCTATGTTCTAATTTATTTAAAAACCTGAATAAAGTGGGGTACCTACATCCAAGAATATCAACATTAAAATTTTTGTAAAAGGAACGAAACAAAAAATAATGTCTACAGAAAAATATAATAAGTATTTTTCAAACAAATAGCTAATAACTGAAAAGTGGTACATAAGGACTACTTAAGGTTCATTTATTTGTTAACATTCACATGGAATAATGTTCACTACACAAACAAAATTTCTCCCTTACTATAGGGGATACAAAATTATAATGTAATGAAACATTAAAATGATAACTAATAATGGCTCTTATTTTTACATTAAGTCTGTGAACCTTTATATTTTTGTAGGATATAAACCAGAAATGGTGATTTCTATGAATAATAAAGTAAGAGTGTGAGCTCAAGGATGACTAAAAAGTTCACATTCTTTTTACATGCCAAAATAGTTCACTGGGTATCTTTAGACAGGGGTGGAGCCTCCTCCAACTACTCCATTAAAATGAAAAGATAGTATATATGGGCTATGTATACTCCACATAATAGAATCATTTTCATGCTGATCAGACCCCATTTCTTAGGGGGAGGGTGTTGTGTCCCACCAGATTTAAAATAATCCATGAAATTTGTTTGAAAGGATGTTATGTGACAACAACATGATAAACAATAAACATTTTGGTGTATTTTCAAAAGGACTTCACACCACGTAACAATCAGTATTTTCCACATTTCTCATCAAGATGATATATAGAGTTTTCAGGTCCTCAAAACCCCTACCCCGACAAATGAAATATTTTTTTTTCAGAGTGATGAAATTATATGTTATCCACTAAAATGTAATTATGTTTTGGGATATTAAATTTTTTATCCCACACATAGAAAATAAATTTGTAGAGGATGATGGTGCCACTCTATCCCATGGAAAATAAATTTATTTGTGAGACAAGTCATTATTTTTCACCCAAACCATAACATTTGACTTGCAATATAGTAAATCATATCAGGAAATATTTTTCATCATTCACCACCTATAAATACCATATTATCCTATATATATATATATATTTAATAAGAGAAATTTTAGATATGGTCAATGATTTAGAGTGAGAAAATTCCATGTCGGGATGCTCACTACAAAAAATAGGTATAATGCTCACTATAAAAAAAGAGAAAACTCCTCGTTAAAGAGTCCTTAATAGTTCATTGAATGAAATTTAAATACAATTTCCAAAGTGTGGTCTTTCTTTGTATTCCTAAATAGATATACTCTCCCTCATGAAGAAATCCCTTAATGAAGGAATATCCTTAGTGAAAGTCACCCTTACGGAATCCCCCTATGTTGCAGATAATGAATAAGATGTAAAATATGGAATCCTTATGATATTCAAGTATAATATCTGAAAACCCTCATTATAAAATGATGTTGGATTCATTTTATTCCTTTTTGTAACAATCCAAATTGATCCCTCACATGAAATCTAAAAGAAAAGGATAGGTTTTGTAATATCTTCCACAAAGCCACAAATCCTATATGATCAGCCTATCATGAACACCAACATGCCCCAATTTGATGATAAATTACATTATAAAAGTATTCCACCCACATAACCTCTATAATATTTATATTTATCAGTTAATTTTTAATTCGGCATCACCTTGGTAATGGGGATCCCAGTCATTTTATTAGAGGTGGGAACATTCTCAGTTCAGACACTAAAACACACCTCCCAGTTATTGTTGAAAGGAGATACAAATTGGGAAGCATCCACACCTTATATTTTATAATAAATAGACTTTTAAGAACCACTAAAAGGATTAATAACCAATAGGAATATTAAATTTACAATCCAACCTCGAATATACATATTTTATTTCATTATTTATACCCCATTGTTTCTCATCCATCATCCATCAACATGTGAGGATATGGTTTAACAGGTCATCATTCTTCCTTTGAGAACCATGGATTTGTTCTAGGATTTTATCCACCAATTTCCATATTTATCTCCTATTCTTTCCATTACCTATTGAGTCAGGAAGATTATCAACATGCTTCAAATTTAGTTAAAGTCAAATTTGAAACTACATATGAAACATGACAAATATATTTGTATATCGTTTTGTTACACCATGAACAAGTCATGTTGTGTTCGGAACATGAGTATATCATGTCACTAATATAATTAAAATAACATATTTTGGAATATTTCTTATGTGTAATACATGGCAATCCAAACTACATGGTCTCTGATTCTCATACTGATGGGAAATATATGATTCTTTCCTATGGTTAAAACGCAATATATTTATCCCATGATCATCCTCATTATTATATATTCCCAACAATATAATTACCCCACATAGAGGGATAAATTTAATATGCTTCTTTTAAAATATAAATTGATTCTCATGCCTAATTCCCACATCAATCTTTGGTAGTAATATTTTTCATAGACATCCCTATCACATAATGTTAAATTCTATGGTCTGGTTCCCATATAATAACCTTAAAAGGAACAATGTGTCAATGTATGAGGAAAAATATTACATGGTATGTTTTTTTTCATGAGGATATATATGGTAAACATTCATGGGCTTTATCTAGATACAAAAACATCCACAACCTTCTTCGAAGATTAAAAATAGAAGAGCTTACAATATTGAGGCTTCAAAACATAGTTCATTAAAACAAAGAATTAACAAGAAATTAAAATTTAATATATATAACCTCCGATACATATATATATGGATTCATTTGTGTGGATACTGTAATATATATGGATGTTTTTATATATGGATAATCTATGTTAAATATAGATAGTTCATATCAATACATGTAATAACTGATTATAATATAAGAGGGGAAACAATTTTTAACTGGGAATTGGGTATGTTACATTAATTTAACTTAAATCTATAATATATTAATGAAGTAGGATAAAGTTCATCCTAAGAATATATAATGATACTGAGATAACAACATCTTGTCCAATGTGACTTTCTTACAATTATTAGAAAAATTACTCATCTGACAAGATGCCTTCTAGAAGTAGGTACGTTTCCCATCAAGGATAAGGGAATTGTTGTGTGATTTTGTTCCATGAACAATACGTATTGGAAAATGATTGAATATTGTGGTTAATATTAAACATGTGAATAAAATATACCCTTCTAGTTGAAAAATATATCTTATGTGTGTATTCCCAGTGGGTGACCAATAAATATTTATAATTATATTCATCCATATTAAATTTATAAGAATTTTTATTTATGACTTATATGTCATTTTTTTATTTATGGTGGACGATTTTTCAATTTTTCCCTTTTATTAAAATAAATGATTTGGTGGAATATTCTCCCCATGGTACTACCCTAGACTCACAGTGTTATTAGTAGTCTCTGTAATATTGGGAGTAAGCCTTTGGTTTCATAACTCCCTATTTAGGTAGATGTTGTGATTCCCTAGACATTAAATCTTATTCATAATGTCGTAAACCCATACTTAGTGTATTCACATTGATACCAATGATAAAATATTGGATATAAATATTCCTAATTTTAGAAACAATAACAATTATTTCATCTCTTAAATTTCAAATATATTTTCTATTTTAGAAATTTAGAGTGTTATGACACATCATTAACTAAAAATTAGTATCAAATATAAATTGGTCACCCAAAAAAATAAGATCTAGTTAAATGATAAAAAGTATTAAAAAACTCTCCAAAATTACACATACGTTCTATTATTATTCTCATATAATGTGTAATAAATTTCATTATAACCTAGAAAAATGGAAACATAATAATCGGTGAACTTAAACTCTCAATTATGGAAAATATAAAATAGAGGAAATATATAAGAAAACATGTATTATATATTATAATATGAATATTTAATCAATATAATTCCATAATAAACTAATCTTGAGTGAATAATATATCCATAAATACAATCACATGGTTGAAAATAATTGAATACATATTGAAGGAATGCATCATACTGGAAATAAAGATCTTACAATCAGGGCCTTGAACAAGACATTATTCTTGTCCCCAAAACCACATACAAGACCTCTTACTGAATGGGGAAGGCATACATAAATACGCAAACATGTTTATATCACAAGACACATCAATGTATCAAGGGTATATATATAATGTTGGGCTCCACCCATTACTTTTTAATATCTAATTCAATCATTATATGATATAATGACTAAAAGAAGATAATAAACGTTTCCAATAAGCATCTAAGTTTTATATAAGAAGATTTAGAATTCCAACACATTTCCCCTTGTAAATAAAAGATATTATGTGATCTTAATACATCCAAAGAAAATAATAAAAAATTAACTTCCTTATAAATAAATAAACAATGATATTTAAATGAATAATGTACATATTTTCAATAGTTCCAAAACAACAAATGGTGTTAATGATCTGAAATGACTGTGTATTAATTATTAGTAATTTTATAAGATATTTATTGAAATCTCAATGAAGTACATTATGTTACATTAAAATAGAAACACTAATAACACATGTTTTTTTATGAGAAATGTGATCCAAAATAGTGATGGAAAATTAGAGTTGTTGAAATCAACTTATTCATGTTTGAACTATTTTTAATGAAAATATTTGTAAATAAGAAGATTTATAGAGGATAATTATATGTGATGAACCATGAGTTGTGTTTCAAAAGAATGCAACAGGGCCAATCCATCAAGGCCTCACCTAGCATAGATGGAATATATAACTACCTAGTTTTTTATACATGGATTTTACATCAATTTTGTGGAACATACCACTAGTTTTTATACATTACACAAAATACCTCTCAATGACTGTATTATGTTAGTGACTATTGAAACATAGAACATAAAATTCTATGTTGTTGAAAGATATTCAATTTTTCCCACAATGATTGTCCCCTTTGGTAACCATAACGAAAACCATTATTTATAACTTGAGTGAAGGAAATAAAAAAATGGGGAGCATAGATGCTCAATAAGGGTAAGTAAGGAAGATATTAAAGCATAATCATGGAAATAACAATATGATAACAAGATATTAACATTTTAGAATCATAACCTATATATGAAATATCATATACATGAGTCCTGGAATAAATAATTATAGTTAACAAGATTATATAAGGACATAACTCTCATGTGTGTGAAAGTGGTTCAAGATAAAAATATGAGGTGAAAATAATAAATTTTATTCATAGGAGAAAAAGAGGAATCATGAGACACTAACAATAATATAGTTTTAGTGGTATCTCACCCTAAATTCAAGAGTTACTTTATCAGCCACTACATAAACAAACCATTAGAAAATAACAAGATCATTCCCCTTATATATATTTTCTATTAGATTCCCAGTTAATTATTCACTCTTTTTAATTCTATGTGATCACTAAAAATATTAATTAATTGACATAAATGACATAATAAAATATAACAGAATTATGAGTAAATGTTTTTTAGACATATATAATCTATTAACATCTTACATAAAATTGGCCTCGTTAAAATAGATAAATGATACCCTAACTAAAATATTATGTCTGTAAAGCCTTCTAGAACATAATTTTAAACAACTTCATAGTTTAACATGCTTGACCAACCCATGTTGGGATGCTTTAATTATTGTGTAAAATTTAATCTTTTATTTTCTGATTGAATTATCGTGGTCTACATCAAGGGATGACTTCCCAAGAATAACTTGGTGTAAATAAGAGGAAAATGTTTTAGGAAACAACCAGATTTTAATTATGAGGAGTTAACTCAATGAATCATTGATATATAAGTTAATGTTAGTGGAAATTTACAATTACATAAATCCCATTAAATAACATGATATTCCCAAGTCCTGGTTATGAGAAGTGGAATATACATCCATCCCACATAAATATATAAGAGAAAATATATTCAAAAACTGAATCTATGGTCTATTTGGATTCAAAAAATAGTGGGAGGTTAATGGAACATTAATAATATTAAATATGTTAACATATTTTAGTAATCTTAGTAATTACTTATTATGTACAAATAATTTGAAGAACATTTGATTGAAAAAATTGATTCGATCATTGTGATTAATACTAGTTGTGGATAAGTTTCTCACTGTTGTCAAATTCCTAGGAATTATACATCAAATTGTTCATTATACTATATTTTAAATGGAAATTTATTATGGTGTAAAAACCATTTCCCATGTTCATTTCTAATGAGGATAATGAAAAAGAAGTTACTACCAATCTATAGAATATGGATGAAAATTTTTATTTTCAATGATTAATGATATCCCATATATCCAATTATATTTTAAATAAATTTGATGATATGGATGTGTATAACATATTTTCTATCCTTTAGTATGTCTATTTAGAGAAGGTGGGATTAGAGAGATATGAGATCTCCAAATAAATGTTTATTTTCCACCTTGAAGATTTGGAACCATTTTGGTGCACATTTAGTTAAGAAAATAGGATACATTAAGAACATATACAACATAAGGTTTAGGATCTCCGATTGGCCACAGAAATATCTAATTGTTTCCTCACAAACCAAAAATATCACCAGTTTTATAGTGAATTATAATATGTGAAATATATAGAAGAAAAAATCACAACATATTACTGCCATTCCAAAATGTATTAAATACATAGTGTGGGATAAATCCTTTTTCCTTATGGTATATGAGAATATGAAGAACTAGTCAAAAGAAAAAAAATATCCATTGCACGTCTAATTCACCCAAACAACGTCCTTCTTTGAAGATGAAGATCCACAAGAAATCCAAGGAATTTGAGGTGGTATGTTTTTCATTTGGAAAAAAGGGAACCATAAGAGGAATTTCACTTGACCAATGAATCGAGGGGAGTATTCAGGTGCATTCATTATATATTAAAAAAACTAAATTTTATAATGAAAAAAATACATGAAACTAATATAACACCCAATTATCGAATCACTGACATTGTAATGTAAATGAGAATCAATTGAAAATATATATAATTTGTTTTAAATAGTTTTTGAATTAAGATATTTTAAATCATCCAAATATGTTTTCAAGGTAAGATGAATAAACCAAAAAATATTAGCCAATGTGAAAGGGACTCAAATATTTAATAATTGGTATACACTAATGTGTTTAAAACATCCCTTGTAGAGGGTTTTAGTAGATATAAATACATTACTTATTTATCTAATGAGATGAAAAGGTATAATTATATCTATATAATGTGGTATAATTCATATTCCATTGAAATGTTCCTAGGGATCAAGAGTAAATGTGATAATCATAATTTTTTAAAGATAAAGAATCATTGATCAGATAAAACTTGTGAATAACATAACAAAATATCTATAATATTTATATTGGATTATGGGAAATTATCCAAATTCACTCCTTATTCACAATAGTGTAATAGTGTTTTTGAAACAATGAACTGTATAGTGTTACACAAGGTAAGGTTGATGATGAGTCATGGAAGTCTTATATATTGTTATTTTAGATATATACATTATAGATGATATTATACTTGTGAATAAATATAAAAAATAATTATGTAAATTATATCTCATTCATGTGATGCAGTGAAAATGATCATGTTTTTTTCAAATGTTCATTCATGAGTTTGTGAGGATTTTGTTAACACAAGAATAAAACTAACACCTTAAGGGCCAATGTGTATCATAATAAGGGATTCTTAGGAAACATGTGGGAATATATATAAAACCCTTTAGATAGATAAGTAATTTTGGTAAATGAAGACATATTTCTTTAGTGGGATAACTTGATCAAGGTGGATAATGAGTGCAACATTGAATTCGATGAAGTTGATACTTGAGATAAATAAGTGTTTTTAATGTATCAATTCTATATATCCCAATATAAAAGGATGTTTTTATAATAAAAGTGAGGAATGGGTGTTCTAGAGGGGATAGAGAATGATATATATACATTTATAAGGTAATTTATGATCACGAATCATTATTGGATTACAATAAAAATAAATTATCCTATAAGGATTCACTAAAGATCAAAAAACTATAAGTTGGAAATAAGCCATGTATTTTGAGATGGATTCCATGTATCAAAACCATTAATAGGTTTTGACTGATCCTCCAGCTAATAAAAAACCTATAGGGTGTAAATGAGTATTGAAGTGAAATATATACATGAAAGGTAAAGTGTATACCAATAATTCATGGTTAGGGGATAATGGTTAAAGAAAAACAATCCTGGAATTGACTATAATGAAACATTTTACTATGGTTCCATGCTTAAATAAATTATAATTTTAGTTTCCCTAGGATCTCCCCATTACTATGAGATTTAGTAAATGGATGTCAAAATTTTATAACATTATGGGAACCATCGATATGATGTGTATATGAAATATCTTGGAGGGTTTGTGAGTCCATGATATTCAAAAAGGATTTGAAAGTCGTCGAGAACCATATATTGAATAAATAATGTATATTGATCCTGGAACATTCAATTCAAAGAAGTCATAAGGGAAATTGGATTCATTAAAAATGAATGAGATCCACATGTTTACAATTGGTTTAGTAGTCGTACGATTATTTTAAAGGTATTATATATTGATGACATATTACTAATTAGAAGTTATTTATAATCCTTATGGGATGTTAAGTATTGGTTTGGAAAGTGCTCCTCTGGGAATGGTGTGGGTTAAGTATCCTAAATGATTTGGATTAAGATAATGAAAAATCAATCCAAGAGTCATATGGACTTTGTGAGAGTATATTCATTCACCATAGTCAAATGAGATTCAATATTTAACCATCCAATAGTATATTTTTTTAGTGTCAAACGGTATAAATATATCTATGAAAATGTGTCTTTCGAAAAACTCGAAAAAAGAGTGACTGAATAAGATCCCAGATTATTCAGTCATATGATTTATCTTGTATTCCATGTTATGTACAATCCCTAATGTTTTATTTGATATGAGATTGGTAGAGATATATTAGGAAGAATATGAAGAACATGATTAGACTTCTATGAAATCATTTCCTATGTATTGGAGTGGAAGTGAAGATATGGTCATGGTTTATAGAGAAGGTGACAAGATCATCATCTGGGTATATAAAAATGATATAATTAAGTCATAGTATAATTATTTGAATTCATAGTCTTCATATTTCATTTTTCTGATTAGAGGATATGTGATTTGGACGAGTTCAAAGAAGCTATATTTTTTGGATTCTATAATAGAGTCAGATTATATTTCATAATAGAATGAATCCAAAGGAAAAATGTGGTTTCTTATATTATTCCATCATATGGATGTTTAACCTATTATTTAAGACAATATCACAGTTTGTTATGAAAACTCTATAGTGGTGGTTCTCTTTAAGGATTCAGGTCATACAAAAAGATAAGGAACTCACATCATAATGTTTTCTAATTAGGGTATTTTTATTAATGGGTCGAATTTTTTGTGAGCAGCGTTTTAAAGAAAAAAACATGGTAGACAACTTGAATACGGATTTATATTATTATAATAATGAGCATCATGTGAGAGATAGTGGACTTAAAGATATTGTCAGCTGGATCTAGTGTGGCTAGGATTCTGTTGGAGTTTTTTCCAAAGAAAAAATTTGTTTATTATTTTATTTATTTGATTTAATGATATTTTCTTATTTTATTTCTATTTTTTCTCCAAATGAAATTTATATGTTACCATTTCCAATTAATATATGTCCATGTAAATGGTTTTACAAGTTATATTCTATGATGTGAACCTAGAGGTTCCATGATATTATTCATGACTCTTATTCTATTGTTGGATGAATTTTTTTTTGGAGCATAGGAAAAGTATATCAGTAAGGGTAGTATTCTAAAAATATATTGATACACCATCTCATGGTGTTCTCCCTTAGTAATCAATATAAAATTAGTATAAAAAAACAAATTAATAAAATAGGACATCCATATTTATGTTTTGAATCAGATATTCCTATATGGAGATATGTAAATTGATTCTTAAAATTTATTCATTTCAATAAAAGAATGCATGACTCACAAACATGGATTTTTCAATTTACCATGGGACCAGTAATTTACAGAACCATGTAGTGTTTATTTGGATGTGTCTTAAGTGATATTGTATAAATTGATAAAGTAAAAAAAGATTAATCCATATATTTTAATAATAGAAGATGATATATTATTTCCTTTTGTGGAATAGAGTTTCCAAAATTAATCTAGGTATTTAGTTTTGGGTGGTGGAGTTTATTTCCATAAATTTATTGAAAGAGAAATTATGTAAATATGTTAATGATATTTCCATTAATCCTTCTTGATTATAGTTATAATGATAAAGTTAAAATATTAAATGAAAATCTTTCATATGAGGATTACTAACACTATAATAGCAACTTATTGTTCTTTTGGTGACATAGCATGTTTCTAGAAGATAAATGGGTTGAAGTGATATAGTACATATACATCCCAATGAAGTTCATTTTTCCAATGAGGAGAGTTTAGGACAAGGCTCTTCCCAACGATGATAATATTAATGGATTAGGTTGGAGTCTAGCCTCTAAATTCAACAGCTATAGGGAACCAGAGACAGAAATAGTTGATCTCTTAATTTGTGAAGAGAATTGTGAAACCACTAGGTGGAACAAATTTTTTGGATTTATTGAGAGGGTAACCCAATATTCATTGAGTATACATTTTATTGATTGGTGGTTCTTGGGGGGGGAGTCGTGGCCTTCAAAAAATAGCTAGATCAATCATACATGTGGTAGTTTACTATTATATTTGGAATGAGAATAATGATTTCCAACATAAGGGAGTTCCATGAACATGAACATGTGTCATTTCCAAAACCAAGAATTGTTTTTCTGATTTAATTAAGCTATGTTATTCTTGGGAGGATGCACCCTCTATTCGATCTCACCTCACTGAAAACCCAGATTACAACAACAATCATAGTGAAATTCCAGAGAGATGAGTCCACTGGGTCCCCCATCATATAGACCTCATTATGAATACTGAAATCTCATTCATCATGGTCAATATTCGAGGTGGTGGGGTGGTTTATTACACATAGGGTTTGGTGGTTATATATTTTTATTCTTCCGTAAGTGGAGCTGATTTTCCTTAAGCGGTGTACCATGAAATTTTGATGGTTTATTGTTATTATGTCAGAGTGATTTCCACATTGTGCATGTTGAAATAGATTCTCTTGCAACTTACTATGCTCTCTATGACCAAGGATATATTCTAGGGGATATTGAATATACCATTATGAGATTAAAGGGGCTTCTGAATAATTGCATGTATTGTTTTCATACATCTTGAGAAGGGAATGTTTTTTTTTCTTATTGTCTCACTTCTAAGTAAATTTGAAGTTTATTGATTTCATATGTTTAAGATCTTGATTGCTTCCTCTTAGTGGGATAGAACCTTGTTTGACTGGAATCCCTTAGTCATTACTATATTATACCTCCTCGATCTTTGACCCTATTCTATTTCTCTAAGGATCTGAGATGATGTTTTACTCTCTTTTATTGAAATTGATAATAAATTTGGTTTTATGAATGTATTAATTTATAAATAATAATATTTAGATGAGTTTTTTTATCTCCATAATTTAATCATGTATAATTTTAACAGATAAAACAAGTAGAATAATAAATAACAAATAATAAATATTAGAATCAAAATTTTAAGCATATTATATTTATTATATTAATCTTATAAATAAGTCAGTGAAAATAATTTAATTATTTTTCCATTATTTGATAATTGATTAATGTTGATGGTAGAAATCAAAAAAGTGTGTAATGGACCCATTAAAAATAATTTATATTATTTTTTATTATTAATGTTTTTCAAAAGTCACAAGATTATTAAAAATAATTATTTTATTAATGGACATGGGGTCAAATATGTATATTATAATGGGTAATGGATTGTGAGGAAGTTAACAACCCAAAATCTACCATAATAAATATCTAATTATATATAATTTTATCAATATATATCACTTTATTAATGTCATTTTTTGGGCATGCATAACAGATAAGAGGGATATCTAGAGATATATCATGTGTCGTGTATCAATAAAGTCATATGAAGGTATATCTAGAGAGTTATGTCCTGAAATATGTATTGAGTTATATTTAAAAATATATCCAGTCATATATATTGGGATATATCAAGAGAGTTGTATCAGGAGAGATACCCAATGTTTTATATTAATATATCTCTCTTATCCTCATTTCATATAATCGAGAGGGAACTAAGATATCTCCCTCTATGTGTTGAATAATGTTTTGATCAACCATAAAAAAATCAAGCAATCATGATCATTCGTTGTTTCGATGAAAATTCAGACCAATGATAAACTATGGTGGTTGATTAATGTTTAAAATAATTCATGTAGGGGTCACCGTTTTTGTTTTTGTATAACATTTTGGGAGGTTCTAAATGGGGTTTATTCAGGGAATAGGAAATAGACAATATCTATAATATCCATGATGGATCATGGAACAAAATTACAAAGGTATGATGTCATTTTGGAACTTAACAATAGATGATTATGAAATTACATTTGTTGAGTGGATGAGAGGTCGAGCTAATGCCACCCTTTTTGGAGAGTTATTTCATAATCTGTGATTCCATTAGAAATTTAAGATATATTTGTGAACCCATTATTAAATTCCAATGATGGAACTGATCGAACCTTTGTATAGGTAATCAATTATAGAAATCCATTAACGTGAATCCATCATAACATATCCACAGTTCTACATCGATTGAAAGATTTGTATATACCTGAGGATGTCCACCGATGGAACCATCTAGATATATCAGAGCTTCTCTAGCATATCTATGTTAGTCGGTTTTTATGATGATTTAATGCCATAATGTAAGGATATCTATAATTTAACCTCATCCAAAGAGAAAATAGTTGATTTTGAGTTAGGATTGATCCCATGATATGGTCTCCCGATGTATCATTGTTATAGGACATAGAACACACATAGTTCTTTTCCAATTAATAGGACACATCATACCATTTAGGGCCATATGACGTGGACCTGACCATACTGTTTAACATAATTTTGTAAGGATGTATATGTGGTATATTCCAAGAAACATATAGTGTGTTAATTACAATGAAACGACCCAAGAGCCCTGGAATTAACATATCCTAACAATTTTTATGTGTACATACTAGCCATATGGACCAATAAGGATGGTGATTGAGGTACTTGGAAGGAATGTGGCCCTTCGGGATGGTTATGACCCTACATAGAATATGGAACATATAATATCAGGGTCTATTTGGGGTGTTGGTTATGAAACATAGAGATGCTTCCTATATATTCCATTTGGCTTGGAATCAAATACCACATAGTTTGAATGGTTAGGGTATTACATTGGAGGAGGATTACAATATGGTTTCTTCAATAAGAATATGGTCCATCAAAGGTCTGTCCTGTAGGGAATGTGGCCCTACAAGAGGATGGTATAATGGTTTTCTGTCTTACACCAAATAGATATCCCCTATTATGATATTATTTTGTTCTAGTGACATGATATCCACTATATCGATTCCCACAAGAGTCGTTCGTGGTAGGAGAAGAAAGATAATATAGAAGATCAAGAATTTTGATGAATCTTCTTCACCCATTGGTGGATGAGGATTAGTGTATAGAAGGTGTGAGAATGTACAGTAAAATATCCTAGGGGATTACTCTATTATTGATTACTTGGGGTTTTCCTTCTAACAGGTGGAATAGGGGACAAGTGCGAGACAACAAATGGAAAGATGTTCATTTTGTATGATTCACTTCACAATTTGGGAAACAGATGTCACCACTTATCCTAAGAAGCCATTTTAAAACATTCCAAATGTGAAAATCATCATTTCTATGGGAATGTAAGGTTGTGATCATTGTGAGGATACTTCCTACCAGTGATATTAATTATGGGAAATCAATTATGATATGAATTCAATACCAGATGGAATACATTATTTTCGGTCACGTACATAGACAAATGAATATGGAGGACCTGGTGGTGGTCTTAAAAAAGATACTGATAGGTTTATGAATGATGGTTCTGAATACATTTGAATAGCTCATAAAGGGGACAATATAGAAAAATATTCAATGTAAAAAGAGGGTAGAAATGACGGAAGGCTAAAATACCATATGATTACAAAATTATACATAAATGTGTTCAATATGAGGGGTGTTGGATCGTGAATTTTGTTCTTATATAAAGTAGAATAATTAACGATGAAAGTACTTTTTGGTGAAAGGGAACCCTTTTTGGGTGTCTAGGTTGGTCCTCAAACTACAGAACCGATTCTGTGGTACCCCTCATGCAATGTGGTATGTAAGTTACATGTTGAATTATCTCTATTAGTCTCTTCTATCCTTACATTATTCTACCTCTGCTATGTTTTTTTAAAGGAAATGTATTTACCATAATGGTAAACAACTATTTTCCCAGGATGGTCAGTTGACCACATAGTATACCTAAGTATTTTTTTTGAATCCCAAACCCATCACCTGAAATGTATTTTTGTTTTTATTTTGACTTTGGGTGAATCCCTCATGGATAAAATTTAAAAAAATCATTTTCAAGGGTGTGGGGTGGGGGAGGGTTGAAATGGATTCCACATTCCATAATAGAACAAAACCATTTCTATGTCTATGTGTGTCTAGGGGGGTTGAATAATTGTCTCGCCTCAAAAATTATTATTTATATATTTTTTCACATTAAAAAGGATCACTCACAATATAATCAAAGAAAAAAATAATTTTTACTATTAAATGATTTAACTTATGTCCCCAAACCATCCCCCCTAATGAAAATGGCCATTTTTAGGGGTTGGGGAGTGGATTTCACTACCTACCATTGTGAATGAAAACAACATTTTATGTTTGGATTCAACTAGTTTCCTTCTCCCGTAAAATATATATTCATTTTTGAGGAGCATAACATTACTAACTCAACCAATAAGATATTTTCTTGGAGTTATATACAGCATTATGGTACCACATATAATGTATACTAGTTAAAAGAGACATGCTAGTTTGATGTTCTAGGATCATTAACAATTTTAATTCATCAAACAGATTATCCCATTTTTATTTTAGCAATAAAAATTCAAAAGGCCTTCATTAGATTATTTACCAACATTATAATTCCCAAAAAATTATCTCCAATGGTATGAGGTACAATTAGTAGGAAGTAGATTCTATTTTATAGAATAATTCATAATGGATGAATTATTTAATGGGTGTATGTTGACCCATAATGGGTCCCACCCCTATAAAAATATGTCTGGATGACTCATTCATCACATATTGAAGTACATGTTCTTTTAAAACCACCATGATCATGTGGATTTCCATCCTTACCAACATATTTAATTGCCTTTGTGAATATCCTTTTCCACATACTAAATTCTCACTATCATCAAACTAGTATCACCAAGAACTAATTACTTCACTTCATAGAAGAGTGATCATTGTCTAGGGAATGGTAATCAACATAGAGATGAGAAATATATATAGTCTTTGTTTCAATTTTATTTATCTAAAATTAGTATTCTTAATTTATTTCACCAAAGAAATTGAGTAATTACTAGAATACTTAATACAGTAATGATGATAGCGATTTAGAGGATAATTACTATTTCTCTAAATATTGATGTCGACCCCTAATACACTGTTATCCCTCTATAACGTATTATGATGTGTACTTTATCCATTGTAGTTAGATTATAAAATATCGGTAAAACAACATCTATACAACATTGGGCTATAATATAATGCTCCAATTCAACTAGTTTACCAAAACCTTCCATCTTCTCTGTTTGAGGAGTCCTAAAATTGTGTTCATGTTAATAGATATACTATGTTCTAGATCACTATTAATTGACACAAGGGAATGAATTTATTCAAAATATTTCATAATGAATATAGAGAAACTAGAATAAAAAATAATATGTATTATTAGTTTACTAATCGTGATTAGCCATCCATTTTTCATCTTTCTCGAGGTGATTGCATTAGGGTGCTGAGATTGATGATTGATTTTTGGGAAGGATGTGGTTTCTCAAATGAATGGGCATGGGTGTTCTGGTTGCATTAGTATTTCATGAAATTTCTTAAAATATGGAGGCCACCATAATATATCAAGTGTTCAGGATTTTATAACACATATATTATTCCCCAAATGAGGTCATTATAGAATTAATAAGTCACTGGTGTTTGAGAGTTAACCCATTTCACCCATGACATGAAACTTTTGTGATCGGTTTGTAGGATAACTATAAATTTTTTTGAATTCCCAGTATTGGTAATATGTTTAATGAGTTCCCTCCAATAAATTAAATATTATAGAAAACAAAATATGATCCCCTGTTAGTGACAGTTCTTCTGATTATAGTAGAGAAGTCACTAGGTCACCCCTTTACATCAATTTATATATGCCATTATGTGATTGGATGAAGCTTTTATAGTAAACCAATCGTTTGAGGATAATGTTTATAAACCCCAAGATTCATATGAACCAAAAATCAAATGATGTTATAGGTTTATAGTAGGTCGCCCTTGAGGAAGGAATACATAGAAAATGGTACTACAAGATAGGACAAGAAAAATCTATAATCATTAGGTTGAAAAGATTTTTTTACAATGTTTTTTAGTGGTTGTGTCTTTTCGTATTGTAGTGATTATACTATTGTTAGGTCCTAAAAATTGATGATGGTTTCCAATTTGGTAGAAGGGCAACCCTTTTACCTTACTGTATCGATCATTTCTCATGTATACAATTTTTTGGGTGATATATAGGATTTAAGGTTCCCCCATCCCCATAGTTTACCAAAAAAACATTCATATGGCCATGTTGTGGAACATTTTCGATTTTATGAGTATCAATATTTAAGATTTATTGGAAATTATATTTTTCATAATAAACAACTCCAAATTACTGAAGTTTTAATAGAATCCCCTAATTTCTAATGTATTTTTGATCTTCTATAGGACCCAACTCTCTATACAATAATTTAATATTCAGAACCTCTAGGAGTGGTGATATGTAATTATGGAGGAACATCAAAACATATTATTTATAGATGGGATTATGGATTCTCGGTTAGACAGAGTGACCATATTAAAACCTTACCATTCTTATATGTTTTCATGAAAATTCATTAGTATGAAATAGGATACATCATTACCCTTCATCGTGATTAATATTTAAGGGAACCTAGTAATCCTTTTCCTATGATGGTTGATACTGATGCATTAGGTCCCCAAAATGGATGTTATTTTTCCATATGTTAGTGTTATAACCATCCATTTATGTGGTTATGGTTTATTGTTTTAAAATATTATACCAATGACATGTTGGGGAAATTGTTTTCGATGTTTAATAATCCAATGGATTCTCCAGGTTATTTCCTATAATTCCTTATTCACAATCTTATAAGGATGAAAATTGTATGTACAAAAGTTCTAGGAATTTTGGGGGAATTGTGCATTCATGTTTCCTACATGTTGATAGTGTTTCATAACAAAAAAGTTTTATAACACTACTTTTCTCCCCACTGACATACGTCCGATGTAAATAGTTTTGAGAAGTTATCCAATAATCACTATACTTATTGGCTCAGCCCCAAAAGATAAACATGAAATTGTGATAGAGGAATTTTCAATAACTGTATTTTAATTCAGATCGATCCAATCTCAATGTAATCTATTCATGAATTATATAATAATAGAAGTGGTTGGAGAAGGTATGGATCCCAATGTTTTCATTGAATATTAAGCTTTCCAAAAGTGGGTTTCGTGAAAAATTTCCACTATCATCATATAAAATCCTTTAATTTTTATTGATAATTTGAATAGCCTATGACAACTCTTACATGACTTGGTAATATGTGGGTTTCTTTATAAAAAACATAAAATTATTTTACCAAAATTTTGCTTTAATCAAGAGTGGATGGATTCTTTCGAATGTGATGTTATACAATTAGATCTTTCTAATATTCATGTAGAATATTTGAACGATAGTACTACTAATCATCATCATTTAGTTATTTAGGAAGTTAAACTTCATGACTTCATCATCATACAGATTGTAGATCTATGAGAATATGAGGGTTTTTTGGAATGATTGATGGAACAAATATCATTGAGTAATATGGGGATAGAATCCAATAGAAAAATTTTTCAAAATATAAAAGACTTTGTTAGGATATCATATCCATTATCCAAATATTAAGTTGGGTAGAGATAAAATCTTGTGAAGTCACTCAAAAAAACTCATCAAGGGATATCTGATTTGATGAATAATGTGCATAAATTTTGGTTTTAGTTATTTCATTAATTTATCATTTCACAATTATATTAAGGAAATACTATAGGATGGTGATATTCATCATTAATTTTTTTTTGAAATGAAATAAAAATTGGTTTGACTCAATTTTTTTACATAAAAACATTATCTTTGTAATAAAATGAATTGTTTAGAAATGGAAATATCCAATGATCCCGAATCATTTGACTATAAAGTAACAACATCAGTCATTATTATTAAAAAAAAATTTAACGTAGTCTATTTATTTTTATATTGGTTTGGATAATAGATAGGTATATGTATAATTATCATCAATATTAAATTAGATTCGTATTTTTTTAAATCATTTATAATATTTTATCATAATTCATAATATTTAAATAGAAATGTTTTTTATAAACTGCTTTCTATGATTCAATTTGATTACTAGTTCGAGGATCTTATAGAGTGAAATTTAAATGTTGTCGGGGTCACCGGATGAGACCAAGAGACATATAGTTTTTCACCACCCTAATGTTTTGTATATTTGATGTGAGGTATAATTAGATAGAATGATTCAAATTTTTATATGGTCTCACGTTACAGGTATTCAACAAAATGATTTTTATGTCTCATTCAATTGGTTTTTTATATTTTTTTTCAAGTTGGACTAATGTAGATTTTTTTTAAGGTTGGACACCTTTTACAAATAATTACCCTGACAAAGAATTCCAATCCATAATAATTCATCCCCTTTTGGAAGCATGTTGAGGAATTATAAATCATAATATTTGATCTCTTGAATATTTAGTGTATAACATGGGGAACGTATTAAAATAATTTTCAGGAACCATATTTGATTGGTGTGCTTCATTATAATGTTATTGAGGCACATTGAAATAAATGAATTATTTCCTAAGAAACAATTTTCCTCTATGTGGAAGACCACTTTTATGGAAACCATCAAAAAGAGCCACATATGGGAATATTAGTAATATTAAGAACAATGTGTCGTTCATATTTTTATGTTCGAATAATTGATAACCAAGGAGGGTTTGTGGAAATTATTATTTCCAATGATAATGTATTTTTTTAGATAAGGATATTTATACAACACATATTATGGGATGAATTACAATAAATAATTTCCTTTGGAGGAAATATTAAAACACAAATTTTATTTGAAGAAAGGGATTTTTTCTCCAATCATGAGTTTTCAAGTGAGGGGATCCCATACGATGAATCCTTCAATGGATTAGGGAAAAAATTTCTTTATAGTGGGTTGTAATTGAATACATAATCTAGGAATCACTCATATATTATTGGGATAATAATCAATCAACATGTGGTTATGTGATAGTGGTTCCCTAGGCATATATAATCCATATTTAATAAAACACTATATATAAGATGCCACTCTGAGAAGTGTAAGGACACGAAGGATATGGAGATGATTCACCAACCTTGGCCATAAATGGATGTGATCTTTGGTAATCTAAATAATCACTCAAATCATCTTAGATCGCATGAGTAATTATTTTTTTTAAAAAAGATGATATTGGATTATTTTTGGGATTGGGTTAAAATTAATGGTTTCGGGATGGTTCCAACTGAAACATCGTCGATTGTTATGTAATTTTTAAGGAACCATCCCCCAAACCCTGAAGTTTTATGCCAGTGGCACCTTATATTTTAGCATGGATTAGACATTAGAATATGGATTTTACATAAGTTAAAAATAATTACATTAGTGGAACATAGATACATAATTATAACATTGGATAAGCATGAGTGGGGAGATCGAAGAGAACTATTTTAGAGAGACATACACATATAATGTAGTAAGGGTGTATAAAAATAAAAAATATTATTTAGAGAGAAAAGATGACCATGTTTGAATGACCACATTAGTGGTATGTAAAGTTACAACAGGAATATTTATTTATATTCGAAAAAGGTATCCATTAGAGTTTTATGATTTTATCACTTATTGAAAAATGAATATTTAGGGGATATATGTTTCTTAATGTACAAAGTCTGATTTGTGAATGAAAAAGTATTTTGTTTATAGAGACGAATTTGGAATCATACTGGCCATAATTAAGCAGAGGATACCACACATAGAGATAGATATTAATCAGGATAAGAGGTTAAATGTTTTTTTTATTATATAGTCCTATAATGAAGGGTCTATGTGTTACTATGTGTCTCATTGGGATGATTATTAATAAACATGTTGTTCTGACACAAAATAGCGATAGAATACCATCATCATGAGTGACAATCATCTCATGTGAGGAAAAAATCAACATAGAGTTTTTCTCCTGATAGCATGGATGTGAATCCTATAGTTTAAATTCATATATTTTTAATATTTCATTATAGTTTAGCATCAGATGACAAGGATTTTGGACCAAATATTAAACTCTTTCATAAATTACCAATTTAAGAATTATGTGAATTGATCTCTCTCCATCATGTGTAGAATGATCCTTTTAATTTAAATATGGACCCATGATTTTGGGATCTGTGATTCACTATGTATCTCAATAGTATGAGAATAAATCCACATGTAATTGTTATATGGAATAGATTTTATATAGGCCTGATACATATATCAAGAGGTGGTAATTTTTAAATTGTAGATGTCCCCAAGATTCAAGATCTTAGTGTCACAACATATCATATTATTATTGTAATCATGCCACATATCATTCTATTGGATTCTACCTACATAGATCTGTTTCTTATGCATGGAGGTTCATTTTTTATAATACGAGTATGATTTGAATTGAGATTCTATTATATATCCTTTTGTGGTGATCAAGATGTTGGAGTTGGTGGTCTAGAACCAACTAATTTGTACTTTATTCAATAAATAAAATCCTTATCACATCTTGATTGTTCTTCTACGTGACATGTCATGTGACAATGTCCTAAGGACAGCTGTTGCATTAAAGTGTCGTAGCGGATCCCTGCTATGATGAGAACTCGAAAGTGCCATAACACTCTTCTGGAATGTATGTTCTATGGCCGGATGATATTATTTGACGGACCCAAATAATACAGATCTTTAGGGGTGAGGACTCATAAAACTTTGAGGCACCTTCTCATGGTGTGCGCCCTTGGTAATATCCAGGAGGATATTATGAGAACGAGACCCGCCAGTATGAAATCCACATTTCATAGTGTCATTGGATGTTCCTATCTACGGACGTGTGTATTGATCCTTAGACTTTAAGATTATTATTAATGGGTATTACAACTCGCACACTTAGATGTATTGATGAAAACTGTGACGACACACTGTTCGCAGCGAGGTAGGATACGTTGGGTGTGTCACGAGTAATACTACATTAATAGATAATTCGAGAAAAGATTTGTCCCTTCCGTTCCATAACGGAAGTAGATATCTCAGGCCCTTTGATGGAATTGATATATCCTAAATAAATCCATGTCCATGGTAAGGTATGGGAAAGTTTAATTCCGGGAAGTCAAAGAAAGAATAATCAAGCAAATGGGTTGATGGCACTAGCATGCAACCCGCTTGATTGGAGATATCAAGACAAAGGGATTATATTACACGGTAAGCGTTCGTAGGAGGTGACACGTCATTGCGGCGTTAACTTCTTTCTCTATGGGTGCCTTGGCATGTTTCTAGATGCTAACCTTGGACTTTAGGTAGGCTCAGCCTAATTCCACTGAGAAAGAGGCCTAGAGGGTCACACACTAAGTGTGTCCATGTATCTCAGTTAAATATTAATTTAACAAGTTAAATAAATATTATTCCTAACTGTTGTTTAATATTTATTTAAGGATGTCTGATCGCATTTATTTTGACACTAGTTACTCAAGAGAATATACTGTGGATAAATTAATATATTTATTAGCGAGTAATGCAGTTACATTTATTTGAGAAATAAATAGTCATTACTCAAGGTCTAATAAATGTGGTGGAGAAAAATGGAAAATAAAAGTACATGCCGTGTATATTAAATATACACGATGTGTAGTTTCATGGACAACAAGTACACGCCGTGTATTAATTATTACACGTCGTGTAGTTTTTCCAATTGGTATTTTGAGGATTTAATATTGTTTTATTAAATTAAATTTATTATAATCAGCGTGGGCGCATGTCATGGAATTAATAATTCGACATGGGGGTTTTCAATAAGAGTTAATGAAATAAATAAAACGCGTAACGCGTTTATTTATTGACATAACTCTATTAACCTCAAACCTGACTATAAATATCCTCGCAACCCCAAAAGTTTTTGAGAGCCATTGTTGTGCACAACGGATTTGGAAATACTCTCAAGCCAAGAGAGAATTCCCTTTCCACCATGAACGCCCTCAAGTTACGAGAGCAAGATCCTCCACCGGATCAAGGCGGTCGATGGCGGACATCGCAAGCGAAGGTTCTTCCGCGCTAGCACCCAGAGATATCTTCGGTGATGTCCGGAGATACGTGACACACATCTGGATCACCGCTAGAGGAAACCTACACATGGATTCTACGACGCAACGACGGATCACCGAATCATGACTGGACACATCAATGAAGAAAGATCTCCAACATGGTAATTCTTATGCATTAATTAAATTAATTATAATCAACATATGATGATCCTCCTCAAGGGTTCAAGGACTCTTCTTTTCTTTTCGTTCTTCGTTCTATTCCGAAGATTCGGCGTTTTATATCGTGACTGATCTCGGATTGAACGTTGTTTAACGCTAAAATTAAAGTTGGGAAAACCCACGAACGCGCATTCGCTGCGCCCAGAACCTACAAGTGGTATCAGAGGGGTCATATCGTTGGTTATAATTATTTAGTTTTTTTTTGTTGGTGATTTAAGCATTTAATAATTTAGTTATTTCAATTCATGTTTAATCGTTCTGGAAATCTGAATATCGAGATCTGTTCCTCCTATCTCGTTTCTCGTTCACCTCACAGAAATAGGTTTTTCTTTTAATTTTGATTAAAATAAAATAGAGGAACTCATCCGGAGGAGCCAAATGTTTCTGGCCATATAACACCAGAATACACGGCATGTATTCGGAAGTACACACCGTGTAGTCTAGGTTCAATGCATTGACTGATCCGCTAAATCAAGCCGTGTATTGGATTCTTTGAAAGAATTTAAGGCACCGTGTGTTGACCAGAAATAGGTGGCACACGGTTTACGGAATACATGCCGTGTGGTCCAATGAACACGGCGTGTAGTCCATTCGGGTTAGGGTTGGGTCGTGTACTCCGTACATAGCCTGCCCGGCTGGAAACCGTGTAACGCGGAAACTACACGGCGTGTGTCCCACTGTACACGCCATGTACTCTGAAAATTTCTGAAGTACATTAACACGCCATAACCCCGGGCGTGTACTTTGGATGGACGGTGAAGAAAAAGTACACGCCGTGTAGTCGGAACTACACGCCGTGTACTCACCCAAATTACGCAGATTTATTAATATTTATTATTATATTATACAAACCCTTGAGATGTGTACCATGGTGCAGGCGTAAAGCTGAGGCACAACACATGATAGGTGTTATATATATATGTGTTTAATTTAACATCTGCGTAATAAATGGGAATTCTCCGGGTTGCCTCCAAGGTACAAGTTGTGTACAAGGATAATTTTAAGTGAATTTATTTGTTTAAAATTATGATCGATGAGAATCTCAAGGAAATTCAGAAAAGGTATTTAAGATAAAAGGATTGATTAATTAAAGATAATTAATTGATTCGAGCGTGATTTATCTTTAAAAAGAATGATTAAATAATTGAATGCTAGTTTTATTTATGCGTAAATATTGTTGCGTGTATGGATGATCATGAGCTAGACCGAGACCTTTGTATGTGAATGGTTTCTTTTAATTTATTTATTTAAATTAAATTTGTTGGCATGCGAGCCATCTCCTCATTAATATGTAGGGCCTGTGCACCCAAGGATTCTTTTATGTAAAAACCCCTTTTTCCCCTCACCTGCGTGTGAGATAAATGCATATGTAATTGATGGAGCTCCCAAGCTAGTGGAGGCGGCTCATGTCAGGATCCAAGATGAAACCAATCCAAGGAGATACAAAGGTGGACAGGTGGAAAGCTGTAAACATGAACCCGAAAGGTTCAAGGTGTTTCTCCCCTTGGTCTTGGGTTAGTTTATCAACCACTAGATAAACTAACCAATATAAAAGCTCATGATCATACCATTTATTTTATTTCTGTTAGTTGCATGGTTTATTTATTGTGGGTGTGTTGTCACGATCACACAATTAAAGAATTAAACGATCATGCAAGATGGAACTAAAAAATCTGGCTTATACGTAAATATTATCTTAGACATGGTTAATCACTTAAGTATATCCCACTTAATATTAACAAGCATGTAATCAAGGATAATAAAATGGAAATTTACGTATAAGGATAAAATCTGTGACAACCGGGCCCCGGTGACTTGCACAGACACCCCGCCGTAACAAGGCCGTCAGGTCCTGGCTCACCAGGTACCACCAGTTGCCACCGCAGACATGTGGGGCCCACCCCAGGGTCCACCCACATGCCCGAACGGGTCATCTGACTAATGACAGTCCCCACAGGCCAACACATGTCCTTTCCAGTGTGCTTTGTCCTCACTCACACACACCCTGAGAAACTTCCCAGAGGGTCACCCATCCTGATCACTACTCCAAGCCAAGCACGCTTAACTGTGGAGTTCTAATCAGGTAGGCTCCCGAAAAGGAAGGTGCACCTTGCTGACATGAGTCATATCATTTAGTCATTTAACCCTTTATCATTTTAGGATGTTACAATCACCCCCCCTTTAGAGAACAACGCCCTCGTTGTGAGCCCTACATCTCAACCCAGGCAGTGCACCGCACTTAAGGCTGGGTACCACCTCTGATACCAAATGTGAAAGATGGGTCCCTGTGACAGCACAACCACCCCGCCTTAACATGGCCGTCGGGTCCTGGCGCCCCAGGTACCACCAGTTGCCCCCGCAGACATAGGGTCATCTGACTAATGACAGTCCCCACAGGCCAACACATGTCCTTTCTAGTGTGCTTTGTCCTCACTCACACACACCCTGAGAAACTTCCCAGAGGGTCACCCATCCTGATCACTACTCCAAGCCAAGCACGCTTAACTGTGGAGTTCTAATCAGGTAGGCTCCCGAAAAGGAAGGTGCACCTTGCTGACATGAGTCATATCATTTAGTCATTTAACCATTTATCATTTGAGGATGTTACAAAATCCCTCAAAATAAATATTACGTCGGCATAGCCTTCCATAATCTTGGTTAGAATCGAACCATAGTTCAAAGTACCTGACCAACCCTAGTTGGGGTGCTTTCAATTATCGGGGAATTCTAATTCATGGTTTTGGGTTGACTTGACTTGGTTCGCATCAAGGGTTGACTGCCACAGCAGGACTTGGTGTGACCAAGAGGCAAAGGTTGAGGAAATCCAAAAAGGATTTCAGGATTGGGGAGTCCACTCAGCAGATCAAGGAACTGCGAGTTAATGCGGTTGGAATTTGGAATGCCTACCTAAAACCCTTCAAGTTGCTTGACCAACCCTAGTTGGGGTAATGCGAAGGGAAATATGAATCCTTGACACTAGAATATTCACGCAATAGAATATTCCGAAGTCAATGGTGAGGGCTATTGGATTTCGATAAAATAGTGGGACACTAATAAGTATTAATTTATTTATTTGTCTCAATTTTTATAATAAAGTACTAAACCTTTGCTCATCTTAAATTGTACAAACGGCAAGAAAATGACTTCAAACATATCATTGTTCACAATACTCGAAAAAGAAAACCTTCTCACCGGCACCAATTTCCAAGAGTGGCAGAGGCATTTACGCGTCGTCCTTCGCCATGAAAGGAAATTATATTTGCTGGAAGAGCCTATTCCAGTTGCACCTGGGAAAGAGGCTAGTGATGAGGAATTATCTCTCTACATGAAACACATCGATGATGCCACAGATGTCCAGTGTTTCATGCTATCGGGCATGTCTAATGATCTCTTGAAGCAACATAAAAACAAGGATGTGTATAGCATGATGTCTCACCTTAAAGATCTCTACCAAGAGAAGGAGAGACATGAGAGGTATGGAATCTCCAATGCTTTGTTTACCACGAAGCTTGGAGAGTCTGTGCCAGCTGGGCCTCATGTGGTCAAGCTTATTGGCTACATTGAACGCTTGGACATATTAGGGATTAAATTCCCAGATGAGTTGCGTACAGATCTCATCCTATCATCATTTCCCAACACCTTCTATAGCTTCATTGTCAACTATAACATGAGCGACAATGAGAAGAGTCTATCGGAGCTTCTGACCTCGATTCGCCAAGTAGATAAGGACATGAGACGTGACAAACCCGCGGTCCTTATGGTGAACAAAGGAATGACAAGGCAAAGGGGCCAAAGACTTATAAACGGTCTGAAGCCCCTGAGCACCGTCCCTCCAAGAAGGGGAAGATCTAGAGACAGGGAAAGGAACAGGAAGCAGTGTGTTTTGCATGTGGCAAGCAGGGCCACTGGAAGAGGAACTACACCCAGAAGCGGGGGGACGCTAAAGGTGAGTTTGTTATCGAGTACAATTTTTCTATTTCTACACATTGGGTGTTAGATACAGCTTGTGGGGCTCAAATTTGTATTCAAATGTAGGAACCAAGTAGATTTAGAAAGATCTCCAGAGGAGAGGTGGATCTTCGAGCTGCCAATGGCACAAGGCTGGCTGCGTTGGCTATTGGCGACTATCACCTCTCATTGCCAACTGGCATGATTTTGGTTTTAAAAAACTATTATTTTGTGCCTAGTGTTACCAAGATCATAATTTCTGTATCTTGTTTGGACAAGGATGGTTTTATTTTCAAGTTTGGAAATAAGGGTTGTCTCTTTTATAAGAATAATGTATGTTATGGTATGGCACATTTGAATAATGGTTTTTATGTATTAAATTACGAAAACCAAGTGTTGTCAATCGATAATGAAACAAACTCACATGACTCATACATCACCCAGTTATGGCATCACCACCTTGGTCATGTGAACGAGAAGCACTTGACAAAGCTCTACAAAGATGGCTATTTAGACTCTACTGAGCTAAAACCACTTGATAGATGTCACGGTTTTTTACAAGGAAAAATGACCAAGCCGCCTTTTGGTGGACAAGGTGAAAGGGCCACAGAGCTTCTAGGATTGGTACACACAGATGTGTGTGGACCATTTCCAGTAGAAGCTAGAGGTGGATATTCTTACTTTATTACTTTTACTGATGATTTGAGTAGATATGGCTATGTCTACTTAATGAGGTATAAGTCAGAGTCCTTAGAGAAATTTAAGGAATTCAATAATGAAGTAGAGAATCAACTTGGTATGAAGATAAAGAAGCTTTGATCTGATCGAGGTGGAGAATATCTGAACCAAGAGTTCATCGATCTTCTACGGGAGTCTGGGATTCTATCTCAGCTCACTCTTCCATATACAACACAGTGGAATGGTGTTAGTGAAAGGAGGAACCGCACCTTGTTGGACATGGTGAGGTCGATGATGAGTCATGCGGATCTTCCATTATCCTTTTGGGGATATGCATTACAAACTGAAGCATACACATTAAATTGAGTACCAACTAAGGTGGAAAATGGAATTCCATCCGAGCTATGGAATGGAAGGAAACCCACTTTGTCGCACACACGTGTATGGGGATGCGAGGCGTTTGTTAAGGCCTTCTCAGGCAACAAACTAGCACCCCAGGGCACGAAGTGTATATTTGTAGGATATGCCAAGGAAATGAAAGGATATTACCTATATAACCCCAAGTACAAGAAAGTGACTGTCGCCAGACAAGCCGTCTTTCTTGAGAGGAAGCACATCCTCAATAATGATAGTGGGAGCAAGATTGACTTCGACGAAATTGATGCTCAAGATACATAGGAGTTGGTAGAGGAACAAGTTCCACAGGTTCCCATGGAAGAGGTTCCAGAAACAGAAGTACTGCGTAGGAGCTCAAGAGAGGTAAGGGAACCAGAGAGATTTGGTTTCCTAGTCACCGAGGATGGTGATCATTATTGTTGGGAAATGATGAACCTATCTCCTACAAGGTAGTAGTAGAAAGCTCAGAAGCTGCATGATGGCTAGAAGCTATGAATTCTGAGATAGATTCCATGTATCAGAATCATGTTTGGGTTCTGATCGATGAGCCAGTTGATGTAAATCCTGTTGTATGCAAATGGGTATTCAAAAGAAAGCTGGACATGGAAGGTCAAGTTAGAACCTATAAAGCAAGGTTAGTGGCTACAGGATTCAGACAGCGTCAAGGAATTGACTATGATGAAACCTTCTCGCCAGTTTCCATGTTTAAATCCATAAGAATCATACTTTCCATAGTAGCTTACCATGACTACGAGATTTGGCAGATGGATGTCAAAACAGCATTCCTTAACGGGAACCTTCAGGAAGATGTCTATATGACACAACCAGAAGGTTTTGTGACACCAGGTGATGCCAAACGGGTTTGCAAGTTGCAGAAATCCATTTATGGATTGAAGTAAGAATCCAGGTCATGGAACATTCGATTTGATGAATCCATAAAGGAATTTGGTTTCATTAAGAACGAATGTGAGCCATGTGTTTATAAGCGGTTTAATGGGAATGTGGTCGTCATCCTAGTGGTATATGTTGGTGACATATTTCTTATTGGAAACGACGTACCAGCCTTACAGTCAAGTTAGGACTGCTTGAACAAGTGTTTCTCCATGAAGGACTTAGGAGAAGAAGCCTACATTCTAGGGATCATGATCATTCAGGATAGATCCAAGAGGCTTCATGGACTAAGTCAGGGTACATACATTGACCAGATACTAAAGAGATTTAGTATGGAAAAATCCAAGAGGGGATTGGTTCCAGTGTCACATGGCTTACATCTTTCTAAGAAAATGTGTCCCCAGACACAACAGGAGAAAGATAGGATGAGAAAGATCCCATACGCTTCGGATATAGGATCCATCATGTATGCCATGTTATGTACCAGGCTTGATGTTGACTATGTACTGATCATGGTAGGAAGATATCAAGAAGATCCAGGAGAACAGCATTGAACTGCTGTTAAGACTATCCTTAAGTATATGAGAAGAACTAAGGATATGTTCCTGCTGTATGGAGGAGATGAGGAGCTTGTCATCAGAGGGTATGCTGATGCTGGTTTTCAAACAGATCAGAATGATCTGAAGTCGCAATCTGGATATGTTTTCTATATCAATGGAGGAGCTGTGAGCTGGAAGAGTTCAAAGCAGCCAGTTGTCGCCGATTCTACAGCAGAGTCCGAGTATATAGCGCCTTCTGATGCAGCCAAAGAAGCAGTTTGGATTAAGAACTCTGTCTAGGAGCTTGATGTGGTGACTAGCATTAAAGATCCCATTACAATGTATTGTGATAATACTGCAGCGGGGGCTCTTGCAAAAGAACCAAGGTCACATCATCGGACAAAGCACTTACTCCGGAAGTATCACCTCTTGAGGGATTTCTATCAAAGGGGTGAAGTTGTAGTGAGCAGAGTGTCAACAGAAGAGAACGTGGTGGACCCCATGACTAAAGGCTTATCTCAGCAGAAGCATGAATATCATGTGAGAGCTAGCGGGTTAAAGGTTGTTAGCAGTTGGCTCTAGTCCAAGTGGGAGTCTGTTGGAGTTGGTGGTCTAGAACCAACTACTTTGTACTTTATTCATTAAATAAATGACTTATCACATCTTGATTGTTCTTCTGCGTGACATGTCATGTGATAATGTCCTAAGGACAGCTGTTGCATTAAAGGGTCGTAGCGGATCCCTGCAATGATGAGAACCCGAAAGTGCCGTAACACTGTTCTTGAATCTATGTTCTATGGCCGGATGATATTATTTGAGGGACACAAATAATACAGATCATTAGAGGTGAGGACTCATAAAACATTGAGGCACATTCTCATGGTGTACGTCCTTGGTAATATTTAGGAGTATATTATGAGAACGAGACCCGCCAGTAGGAAATCCACATTTCATAGTGTCATTGGATGTTCCTATCTACGGACGTGTGTATTGATCCTTAGACTTTAATATTATTATTAATGGGTATAACAACTCACGAACTTAGATGTATTGACGAAAACTGTGACGAAACACTGTTCGCATCGAGGTAGGATGCGTTGGGTGCGTCACGAGTAATACCTCATTAATAGATAATGTGAGAAAGGATTTGTCCCTTCCGTTCCATAACGGAAGTAGATATCTCAGGCCCTTTGATGGAATTGATATAGCCTAAATAAATCCATGTCCATGGTAAGGTATGGGCATGTTCAATTCCGGGAAGTCAAAGAAAGAATAATCAAGTACATGGGTTGATGGAACTAGCATGAAACCCGCTTGATTAGAGATATCGAGACAAATGGATTATATTACACGGTAAACGTTCATAGGAGGTGACACATCATTGTGGCGTTAACTTCTTTCTCTATGGGTTCCTTGGCATGTTTCTAGACGCTAACCTTGGACTTTAGGCAGGCTCAGCCTAATGCCACTGAGAAATAGGCCTAGAGGGTCACACACTAAGTGTGTCTATGTATCTCAGTTAAATATTAATTTAACAAGTTAAATAAATATTATTCCCGAATATGGTTTAATAATTATTTAAGGATGTCTGATCGCATTTATTTTGACACAAGTTATTCGAGAGAATATACTGTGGATAAAATAATATATTTATTAGCGAGTAATGCAGTTATATTTATTTATGAAATAAATAGTCATTATTCAAGGTCTAATAAATGTGGTGGAGAAAATGGAAAATAAAAGTACACGCCGTGTATATTAAATATACACGCTGTGTAGTTTTATGGAAAACAAGTACACGTCGTGTATTAATTATTACACGCCGTGCAGTTTTTCCAATTGGGATTTTGAGGATTTAATATTGTTTTATTAAATGATATTTATTATAATCTACGTGGGCGCATGTCAAGGAATTAATAATTCGACATGGGGGTTTTCAATAAGAGTTAATGAAATAAATAAAACGCGTAACGCATTTATTTATTGTCATAACTCTATTAACCTCAAACCTGATTATAAATATCATCGCAACCCCAACATTTTTTGAGAGCCATTTTTGTGCACAACGGATTTGGAAATACTCTCCATCCAAGAGAGAATTCCATTTCCACCAAGAACGCCCTCAATTTACGAGAGCAAGATCCTCCACCGGATCAAGGCGGTCGATGGCGGACATCGCAAGCGAAGGTTCTTCCACGCTAGCACCCAGAGATCTCTTCGGTGATGTCCGGAGATACGTGACACACGTGTGGATCACCGGTAGAGGAAACCTACACTTGGATTCTACGACGCAACGACGGATCACCGAATCGTGACCAGACACATCAACAAAGAAAGAATTCCAACAAGGTAATTCTTATGCATTATTTAAATTAATTATAATCAACATATGATGATCCTCCTCAAGGGTTCCGGGACTCTTATTTTCTTTTCGTTCTTCATTCTATTCTGAAGATTCGGCGTTTTATATCGTGACGGATCTCGGATTGAACGTTGTTTAACGTTAAAATTAATTTTGGGCAAACCCACCGACGCGCTTTCACTGCGCCCGGAACCTACACAAGATTAGACGTGGGAATGTCTTAGAATACTTTTTTTTTATTTTTTGATTAGCATAGATTGGGGAATTTATGATTCACTACATATCTCAATGATATGAGAATCAAGCCATACATATTTTTGGTAAAGTTGTCTAGTAGGATCCTAACACCAGGAATTATTGTCCTATCAATAAATGGCCATAATAACATGTCGTTTTTATAGAATATGATAGGCACATGAACAATTTAGTTTCACATATAATTATAAGGATGTCTCTATATAGTTTAATTCCATGATATAAGGAAATGTGTTCCTCTAGTGTGAACAATGGGTATGAGTTCTCACATTATAAACATTACTTTTCAATGATATATACATACCTTATTATTTTGGTGATTATTTCGTGACGCGAATCAAATATGTTTGGAGTCCTTTTACCAAAATTTCAATGCCCATATCAGGTATGATCATGGTGGGATATAAAGAATGGTGAAGGATCATTGTATCATAAGGGGTAGATTTAAGGAAAACTGGTGAAGTGAGAGACTAACACCATCAGTTATGGAATGGATTCATGGGATGTTAATGAGTAATGTGATATGAATGATAGACATAGGATCTGAAACTGATATAGAAAATCATACTTAGGTACATGATTTATGGATGGGCTTTAGATTGGATTTATGTACATCACTATATTTCTAGTGGAATTATGAATCAAGCTATATATAGTTTTTGATAAAGATTACATGAAATGATCTGACTCATATATAATGAATAAGGAATCATTTTTTCTTATTTTGTAGCTATTTTGATAAAATTTTCTGAGGCATTAAGTATGTTTTCTCATGAGAGAAATCCAATTATCATCAAATGGGGATTCCTAGGATTTGTTCACTGGGTATCATATGCTTGGTGCATAGGGTAAGAATAAATTTTAAAATAACTTTCTTAATAATTTATAAAAAACATTTAACATCTTTTAAATATGATCATATGGTTATTCCTTTTATAGTCATGCGATATGGATTATTACATGTTTTTCAATATTGTGGGGTGAGTAGGAATGGTGTCCTATAGTTTTAGTTCATAGGACTAGGACCATCATTCATTAATCACATGAATTATTTATAGATAAATATTGAATTTAGAGGGGGTGGAGTACACTCATTATCATGGGTGATTACTGAATATTACCCCATTGAAAGAGACCGTACAGATAAGATGAGTTCCTTCCAATTTGGTTTCAATTTTCTATGTTTTCATCACAAGTATCACTGGTGACCTAAAAAACTAGATCCCCTTGATGAATTGAGTGAAGGATAATTTTTTTGAAGAATGACCATACTATTCAATTTCAGTGAACCTCTAATTTATTCAAGGCATGAAGTATTTTTTTCCAATGGCAATTGTAATTATATTGAATTATTATAGGATAGTATATATGTAGATAATTGATCACATAAATAACATGATGAAAAGGAATGAAGAATTATATGGGAAAAGTTTTCTTTTTCTTATATACTAGTAAATTTGGGGTTTCCGGCTTAGAGGTATAGGTGGTGGTATTGTAGACCATCATGTTAGGTAAAATCTTTCTAGTGTAGGATTTCTTGTCCACACCCACTATTTTATGTATTATTTTTAATATGGTTTTTATTTGAAATTATCTCTCTATCAATTATCCATTACATGATATAGGGTTGAATGGTTGGATTAAATCATTTACTCCCCATACAACCTTTTTATATTGACGAACAAAAGGTGGTTCTATTTTCTATCTATATTATTTTAAGGACACCACACAAGGTGCTGATAATGGTCTTCATGTAATTGATTTTTATTTTTTCCAAAATTTATTTGGTGTATTAATTCATCCAAATTCAATAATGTGTTTGTAGAGGTGAGGATATATTTAAACTTTTTTTTGGACAAGGTGGATATGGGTTGACAACCTCCATTCCCCCATTTCATTATATCTTGGAGTATTTGATTGTGTTAAATTAATCTTTGTTTTTTGATGGATAAAATTGAAACTAATTTGATAGGGATGACAAATTTTGGTTAATTTCATGTAATCATATGTCATTGTAGGCCAGAAATATCCTTGCCACAAAATTTGGTGAGAAGGTATGGTTCTTGAATAGTGGGAACTTTGAAAACCAACATGGACTTGTTGCATAATGTCAATAGGCTCTTCTCCATCAATGAATTAGAGGATAAATCTATCAAAGATTCATTTATATAGGTTATTATCATTACTTGAGATATTTTAGATGATAAATTACTCCGACTTTTATTATATTTTCTAGTTCTTGGATATGCTCAATGCCATAACCCAACTCTGGAGGGAGTCGAAGAGATGTTTTATCTATTAATTCAAAGGATTATATTGTTCATGGGTTGAATTGACTCTATTTTTCACTTCCATTATATTCTGAATAAATGTTGAAACCATATCGTGATGTGAACGGATTTTTACTAATTCTTCTCAATCTAGATATTCAAAATATTTAGCCACATTTATAAATTTCTCTTCCAAATTGTTTTGTTAATATGGGTATGCGAGACATTATTAGCTATGTTTGGAATTCTACCATCGTCCCTCAGACATATTCAAGTATGGGGATTTGATATTCCTTTCTAATATCTTAGAAGCAATAGTTTTGTTTTATTAACCACTCTTCATCCTCTTATTCATTTATATGGGTCTTTAAAATTTTGAGAATGATTTCTAAGCATGCGGTTACAGCCTCACACCCTGCCTCATTTTTTTGTGAATCCCTCTGATAACGGGAAGAAATAATGCTAGTCTAACTTTACTAGAGATATATGAATAACTCCCAATACAACTCTTTTGATCCTATGGATTTCCATAACATTTCACATTAGGATTATAGAAACACCATCAAATTACATTTTTTATGTTTAAGGGAGTCTTGGATAGAAAATATTTCTCCTGACTATTGGTATTCTAAATAATTTTTTTAAATAAGGATTCTTTGCAAAGAAATCATCCTAGATTTCCACATTATTTACTTGTTTTGGCATGAAATGAAAATAAAAAAATACAAGATGAAAACCCAAAATGCTAAATGCTTATTTAACATAGGTTAGTTGAGGACATTTTTTAGTAGGCTAGTTTGAGAGAATAACTGGACCTCATGAAGATGTCAGTAGTGACTCAATTTATGGAATGAAAAGACAAATTCTATATAGTTCTTCTTTATTTCCAAATAACCAGTATTAGTCATGAGAATAGTTTTTATGAGATAATAGATACATTATTAACTTATATCACTGTTATTTTTTTTAAAGTAATGGATATAATGGTATCTATAAAGCTGTCACATATTAGATGAGAAACTACACTTCTACATATGGTATTATAGCTAGTGGAATTTGTAAATACTTACAGATAAATTTGAATTATTCTTAATATTATCTATTCCACATATACGGGCCTCCATTTTTAGTCAACATGGTTAAGGGTAAGAACATTATAGCTAGATTTTTAATGATGCATAAAATGTTCTCATTGTGTCTATATAGCACTGTCAAATATTTACGGTTTCTAGGTGAAAAAAATCAATGGAATGGATTTTCCTTATTTGAGTTATATTTTGAAACCATGATGGCATGCTTGGACACTAGGAAACGCTCATGAGGTAACACGAATGTCACACTTCATGTGGTTTAATTTCAGGAAATGATATTGAAGATTCATGAGAAGGGTGACATTTTTAGCAAGATGGTCATAATATTACTCATATTTTACTTCTAGATCATCAATATAACACTTGATAACAATTCCTATAATGTTTATAATGATGGTGCTGAAAACATGTTGGTATTTAGGTCCATCATTTTTATTGATGAAGTGAATCACCCAAAACAAATAGACTCCATATAATTCCCTAATGGTTGGGGATTTTTTTTCATCAATGTCTATTCGGATTTAGTTTTAACATGAGTATAAATCCATGATGAAGAGGACCTGATATCAATTTATAACATAAATCATTTTTTAATTAATTAGAAATATAAAATCATATTTGTAAAATGATATTTAAGATCTATGAGATTGATGGACGATATGATATTCAAACATTTTCTTATTAATAAGAAAAATATTGGTGATCCTTTTTATTTACCAAACTTCCCAAATAATGATAGATTTGATGATATTATAATATTCAGCATCATAATTTGTATAATGTGTCATATGTGCCCTTTTGGATTCCTTCTTATGGTCATGATGGATGTCTGGGAGACCTAGGTGGTGGGTGACCACATCAGGATTGTGGCTTGATATTCTTGTGTAATTATAGGCAAATAAATATCGATTTTATTATAAGAAGGAATTATATGCCTCTGCCAAATTTATGAAAATAGTCGCACTGATCTGTTTTGGAAATTGATTCTCCTACATGGATATATTTATTTGTCTTTAGATCATCAATTTTGGTGAAACTCCTTCATAGAAGGCTGGAGGAGCGTATTTTATGCACCATTCTCTTCATCTTCCGCTTACACTTCCTCTATGTACACATTAGTGTGGATGAGTGATAATGGGGTAATTGATAGAGTCAATAGGAGATCATCATTAATGGTTTCAAAAGAATATATATTATATCAAAATATAACTATTCATGCATATTTTTTAATGAATTTGGGGTTTGTTGAATCCCTAAGAAAAAATAAAGGCATCCCCACATGGAATTTTACAGCATAAAATAGTATAAGATAACTTTTTCCTAATTTTGAGGTCTTATTAATTTTATGATATTGTGAGGATCAATGAGTATATATCCGATTATGAACCCATATTCTCAATTTAACTGATGGGAACCACATACTCATCACCAACATCCTTGAATAGGTTTCCCAGATTCATATTTAGAGCATTTTGTGTGATATCTCTGGAAAGTTCCTCATCCATGGGTTTTATCCCTTCTCTTATATATACTCTAGTATAAATTTACTATGAATAAAAAGATAAAAATGGGTATTTTCATCTAAAATGATCCCACATTTCCAATATATATAGTACCTGATACATTGGTGATATGATAAATTAATTACCCCATTTTGGTGAAACCCTATCATCACTTTTAAGATGTTTAAATCTATATCCTACTGGATGGACACGAATTAAGATTCTGAAATCAAATAAAAAAATTGAGATTTGATATTGATCCAATAAGGTACTTTTATTAATTCTTGATGTATCCCTAACGAGTCATGGGAAAAGAGATATGATAGTTTCACTATAACACAACCGATGAATTGTTCAGATCAATGGGTGATTTACCCCAACATAATTATCAATTTATGATCTTATGATTTCATTGTAAACTAGTCTCCCTAATACATAAAAGGTGAGGATTTTTCCCTATTTCATAGCATTATTTTAACATCATTTTTTATATATGACAACTTGGAAATCATTAGGATTTATCTCTTCATAGTATACAATGATAGTAGTGAACATGAATTCTATATATTGACATATTATCATGTACTATATAAGTTATTACTTTAGATCCTTTGATAGATTATGAGAATCTAAAATTAATATAATCAATGAAACTAAATCCATATGATTTAGTAATTAATAATTTTATGTAAAATGATTACACTTTACTCTGGGGATATGTTCCATTGATGTTTCATTAGAGGTTTATGTTCTTGTTGTGGGAGAGTCGAGTGTTTGAGTTGTTTTTGATAGAAAATTGTAGTCATTGGATTTGGCTTGTTGGTATTGACTTATGGGTTGGTATGATGTTGACTATAGCATCCCTATTAGATGTTGATACAAAATTATATGGTCTCATACACTCTTGGAGAATGTATATATTATTTTATATCCTAAATGTTCTTTTCAATGGTTTCATCAGTGAGTCTTGTAATATTTAAAAGAACTAGTTCAGATGCGGTCAGATTATTTGGTTCAACTATCACTACATCTTCCACTTCCTCCTGACATCCTACAACCTCTTCTTGTTGTTCCATTATTTTTAGTTGGGAAATCAGGTTTTTGCACCTTCTTATCATTGGTTAAGGGATCCATTATGTTAATAAATTAATGGAACTAATGGTTAATTATTCATTTGATGAGGATTCTATTTGGAGGGAACATTCTTGGTGTACTATTTAGTGGGGTGGTTCCTGTTCAATTGGGATTAGAATACAAATATCCAAGCAGGAAAATACAATATTTATTTTGAAGGAAGGATCATCCTTCTACACCTAATTTTTACACCTTAGGTATGTCAGTTCCTTAATGTTCGACTCTTGGATTAATGTGGTGATGATGAAGCTATTTGTTCTATGAAGGAAGATAATTTAGGAATGGATTATTTGTCTATTTATTACAATAGTATTTAATTATTACAATTTATTTATTTCTTATCCATAGAAGAATTGAAATTTCGTGAACTCTAACTCATAACTTATTGTCATTCGCCTTCTTCCTATTGAATATATGTAGAAAAACATGTCACTTGAACTAATGGTTTTTCCAGCTTTACATTCAATGGAATCAACAAACATTTTTAGGATGTATTTAAATAAACAACATCCAAGATGGTGTACCCCATGATTTAATAAACTAGTATGTAATTTCAGTGAACATATAGAAAAATTTGATTATGAATCATGGGATATGGATGAAACAATAAATTTATTTCAATGTCTTCTACAATGTATCTTAGAACCTTCTCATCTATGATGAAATTATCATTTTTAATTCTTTTTTAAAATGGGTAATATTTAACTCCTTTCCCTCATCCCGATGGGGGTATTATTACTAATTTTTTATATCATGTGGTGGTGTGGTGAATGGAGGCATGAACTATTGAACTATAGATAGGATAGAATCAGGTTTTAAAGTCATGGTGGTGATTTCCACTATATCACTATTTTATCCTGACATATAGAACTCTAAATGATTGAGCCGTAGTCCACAAAATATAATCCATCATTCTCTATTAAATATAAGAATGGTCCTCGAACACACTCAGATACTATACTAGGCCATGTAGTGTTCAAACCTCATCATGATGGTGTTTAAGGAAAATACCCAACAAGTCTTCATGAGTAATATTCAAGTTGATGTACTATGTCAATCCATTCAACATTGCGAGAAAATATGAGGGCATAACATTTTCTCAAATTTTGAAATTTTAGAGGACAAGGAATATTTTAATTGTATTGTAGAGAGGAATTGATAATTAAACTATAGGTGAATATATCCCAACTTATTGATTAGTATGGATGGAAAACATTTATACTAGACCAAGGCTCATCCATCTAAGGTCGATAAGAAGCACATGATCTTGGATACCTCTTTATGAAATGGAATTCTCATAATTTGGATACATTTGGAAATAATGTGAATCTGATGTGGCTCAAGATCCCCTAATCCATTGAATGATGGAATTATAAGATTTCCAAAATTTTGAGGGGGAATATTTTTTAACCCATTCAGTGTTGGGATTCCTCTATATTTGTACTAATTCCTGTTAACCATCCAAAATATTTAATTGAGATACTAATCATTAAATATTAATTATGATCCCATGGTGGAATGACTAACTGAGTGGGAGCCTAATGAGGGGTAACCACAAGTTGGGTTACCAATGGATTCCCAAACTATACACATGGATAGTTACTTGGTTATGATGAATTTAAAGTCTATGTCAATCATCACTCTAGTTTCATACCTAAGGGATGAAACCCAAGTAATATCTCTACTATGGTTTGAAAATATAGCAGGTGCTATTGTTAAATGTTGAGAAAATATTTTATATCTACAATTATTTTTCCGGAGGAACTCTCCTAATTAAGGATCATTGGTTGTGAGAGTTAATAAATTTCTATACTTTATGAACATACCCAATACATATATTATTTATGTAATTCTTCATTAAGATTCATTAGCTCTATCATTTCATCCTCATATTAAGAAAATATTTCCCAATGTATAAGAGGCTCAACCAATTTGGGTGGAGGGTGTGATGTGGTTGTTCCATTACCCATTTTACAAGTTGATGATCACAATAGAGTTTTTAGTGGATAATTTTAGGGATTCATAAAATTCATAGAATCTGACAGTTTCTCTAATGCACACCTTCCTCGGTCATTTTCATGAAGACCCCCTTTTGTAAAGAAACATCCCACGCATGTTCCCCTATATTGGATTAATATTTCATTGAACCAGAATGGGTTGTACAAATGATGTTCAAGGATGCATGATGAATTAAAGGTGGAACTTTAACAAGATAATTATAGTTCGTTAGGCAGATCTGTATAAATTTATAAGGATAGATTTGATATTTTATTGAATTTGTACACTTGATTTTTCTATTTTTCCTACAACAATAGTGTGGTTTTATTCTTTTATTCAAAGAACTCATCAGATCCATTTAATAAAGTGTGATTTATAAGGAATCTACTAGAAATTATATCAGACAAATGCCTAATGATATACATGGGTTTCTAGATTCGGTGAACTAAAAGGTTCCACATGGTAGCAGTACTCCTAAATAGTAAATGACCTATATCCATTACGGATGACATTAAGGTAAAAATGTACCATGATATGTGGGCTGAGGTTCCCCTTGATCCATTTTTGTGTTAAATTTTACTATATTTAGTGGTATGAGAGGGGGATAATATTGTAAAATATCCCCCTACCTTGTGGGTTAAGGGTTACTCTACCATATTGCTGAATCAAGGACTAATATATAAACCCTTTTAAAATGTCTATGATTTATTCAAATATGATCTTGGTGAATTACATACTATTTATGAAATCTACATTGCTTCTAAAGATTTTATTTTATAAGATGATTATCCATCCTTAAGAGAGAAGATTTCTCAATATTCATGGATGATTTATTCCTGAGTCTCTCAATGGATATCTCCCAATAAGCATGACATTTCAATGAGTCGTTCCTGCAAAATTTCTACTAATCGGACCATCTACCATGAAAGTAGATCAATCCCACGAGATAACTTGGAGTAATAAAATTAAATAGAATCTTAATTTATGGTATTTTCTAATCAAGGAGTGGGGTGATGTGAAATTATTCATGCTCACACCATCCCATTATATAAACATCGGGTGGGGAATCAAGGATAAGATGATGAAATATTCTTAATGAATAAAAATATAAAAATTGGACACCCTACCAATATTTTCAATATTTAGGGAATCCTTGTATATGATGAGTAGTTAAGTTAATTTAATGATAGATACCTATGATTTCCTTAACATTGATATATATATCCATAATAAATAATGAATTTTAATTTCATGTAGTACATAGTTGTTAATATATTCTGTATAATTTCATACACAAAATATTGCTAAAACACCTCTTGAATACTTTACATATGGTTGGATAATTGAGAAACATGTCAGATACATTATTTATAGTCAACATCTTCAACATGTGAACAGAATATTCTTGATATTTTACCGAAGGATCCTCCACCTGATCATACCAATGTAAACATTTCTCTTCATCCTTATTATAAATTGTAGGATTGGTGTTCATATATTTTATTATTTTGTAAGGATGATGATCCAAGGATTGTATCGAGAATGAATGTTTTTTGGGAAAATATTCTAGGGGAGAAAGGATATCACATATCAAATATAATATAATATCCTAGTTTTTTTTCTTGGGTAAAAGAAATTTATTTTTTGTTTAAATTACTTTATATGGACCTAATAATTATTCCTAAATTGTTAATGCTGGTATCATTTGCATCCATGGATCATTCAAATCCAAATCCACAAAATGCGATGATTTAGATGAGGTCGACTGGTTAGAGGAATCATTTCTACCTATCCTACACTGTTTTCAATAAAGCATATTGTTTTAGATAGAAGAGTTACGACATTAACACAATTTTTCTGAAACCATGTGACACTAGGCAGACATTAGTGATGTGATATAGGGTTTTTGGAAAGTGTGATTTCAAATAGTTTGTAAATTATTAGTCAAATGATGCACCATACTTTGTAGGGTTCCCTGTAAAGCAGAACCTATCCCACGGTTGGCACTTGGTTTGGAAAACCATGTGACCATACCATGAGAACCCTCCATTTGTGAATGAAATAACAATTTTACCCTTAATAGATGTTTTAAGTCCCTCATTGTTTTTCTCGTCCATCACTTTTGTTTTCTCTACTCCCCTTCGTGTGTGGATATCGTGCCCCTCTTCATAGGGGTTTAATCTATCTCCATAAAATGAAGTCTGATTCGCTCACCATCATAAGAATTGCAACCATATTGGAAAGCACCAATTTCCTCTATAATATATTTCATGATCTCCCTTATATGTGTTACACTATTTTGGTGCAGAATATTTTTACATATTTTCATGTAATTTGACAAATCCTTCAAATTTTCCATTATATGTCAAATCTAACCATGCAAAAGAATGAGTGGAGTGCTACTTCATCGAGAGAGATGGCTTAGGACTTTCCATCTAATTTTGTTTCATTATAAATGATATGTTTCCATGCTTCACGCTAGACCCTTCCAATGACTCTTCATTCTGGATTAATAAATTAGCTAATATGGGCTTCCATGTCTGTTCTGACCCTACCATATTGTGAAACCCACTGTAGTTTATTTACCTTTCCCTTGTCTACCACTTGGGGGTGAGCCTAACTTGAATGAACTTTTTCACATTCTTAAAATGGTTAATTACCCTGTGTGAGTTTCATCTTGATTAAAATCATTAAATTATAATATTAATTATGATAAATGGTTCACAATGATATTTTCCCTAGAACTTCATGCCTCAAAACGAAAAATTAAATTCAAATTATTTTTTTATTCACATTTAATCCCATATTTCATATATTTAATTTATTATCTATGATACTTGAATACCTTTCCTTGATTCCTTATTATATTTATTACACATTAACCTTGTAATATTCCTTCTTCTTTATGCCTTAATTTATGCTTAATGAATTATTCCACAATTGATAAGATTGAATTTAATTTTTTATGTGGGATAACATTTTTTCACAATTGTTTCCATGTAATATTGATGGCATGTAATTATATATATATATTATATTAATTGTTCCTTTTTACAATTAAATTATCCCATATTTGATTGGTTGTAATTGTATAGTTTTGTTAGTTTTGTGAGTATGTGATATTGAGATGTTTTATTAGAATACATGTAATTAAATATGGAATCATTACTTTATTATCTGTCATAGTTTCTATGTCTAACTTACTACATGCCATGAGAGAAAATGTCTACCGATTTAAGTATTCAATGTATTGACACAACATATTTAGTTGGTTTCTTCTAGGATCCCCAAGAGCAATACCTCAGATTTCAAGGAATTGGCACTTCAGGTGGATTTAAATATATTCATAAATTAAAATGGTACACTGGGGGAGCAACTTAGGGTAGGATCATGTGAATGATGGTTATTCCATACCAAGGGTGATACCCAGTTCACTATGTCAGATTCATGGTAAATACTGAGAGTCTCCCAGCCATGCATGATACAAGGAAATCCTATATGAGTTTCCTTATAAGGACTCAGTTGATTTTTTTTTTATTTTAGAAAACTATATAAACAATTGGGATTCTGTTTAGTTCACCTTGGATGGGATTAGACCTCCACCCCTAGATTTGATGAGAAAATGTTTTCTGACATATCTATTTTATGTTATTTATATTGAAGAATATGTTTTTGATTTTGTGGAAATGAGACCCAAATCCAGTGAAAATGACTGGGGTATGTACTATCTTTTGTTTCTGAATCATTATAGTTCCATGATTTCATATTATGAATTACAAATGAACCACTTTTCAACTAAAATCATACCCTAAAGCAGGTGGTATGAGTCATGTATAAATTTAGAAACCCTAACCAATGTGTTTATTATTTAATTTTTTTATTTCCCTTAATTTATTTATTATGGAACACTGTCATTTTTTTATTTCACAAACCAAATTAGCCTAAACATTTTGTTTTCTAGACTAGTGGGATTGTATCTCACAACCTTCTTCAGATACCATTGGAAACTAAGAATATTATACAATCATAGTAACACATAAAGAGAATCATGAGTCTTCTGATGCTTGATTGGTTTACGACATTATGATGGAGCATTTAGTAGATGGCCTAGCCTATGATCAAGATGATTGTAATACCAATTTTCTATTGTTGTATATATGTTTTCCACAATGTAGTATGTGATTTCATCCACATCTCCATATACACACATTCTTTTATAAACATATTACATTCCATCACATTAATTTGTATCTATTTTTTTAATCTTATTATTCCATTTATCTATTTTTCTTTCACTGGTTTCATTCATATTTATGATGCTATCAATTTATATTATAATTCCACTATTGAATATATTATTTTACTCTATTTTCATAATTTTATCTATTAGGTCATAATATCTACACAAACAAAACATAGGCCCTCACTACTATCCATTAGTCTCTTGAGTTCAGGGAGTCATGCTTTAGGTCTTATGTCCCATCATATTACTGCACCGTTTAGTGGAATCGAGGTCAGGATGCTAAAAAATGGAATTAAAACCACATTTTTACTTATTATATCTGTATTAGACAAGATACTATGAGTTATGGTAAATTTTAAATTACCATGATCTTTAACGTATCTAACCCATGTATAGGGGAAAACCAAATTACATGGGTTAAGAAATTGTAGTTATTGATTATTCCATTTACAGTCGATACAACTTCTCAGTTCGGTGAAACATAAGTCTTCTGATGTTATTGATATTGTATAATTGAAATGGTTTTTTCTATTCATTTATCCTAATGAAAAGTGGGTACTTAGTAGAAATCATCATACTAGGAAACATATTATTAATATGAAATTCAACATTACAAGCCATGTCTATATTCCTTGTGTATTTCGTGTTCTCATGTGGCTGATGTTGTAACATGTTCTTTTTATCCTTGTTGTTCTTGTTTGTTATATATAAATAGAGTAATGTGACATCCCTTCTTGGAATAATTTTTTAAATTTCATACTAATTGTTTTCCCAATTTCAATTTCTGAGTTGTATGGGCCTTTATTAATTGGAATGGTGATCTGAATAATTAATGTTTTTAATGTGAAATTAAACCCTTAAATGATTTAAAATAAAACCACAATAAAATTTAAATTATCTTAATAAATGAGAATTTGGAGTCTATTACAAGGTAATAACCATATAAATTGGTTGTAGGCTATTATTCTCATGTTCATAGTGGTCATTCCATTTTTTCCAATCATCTGTGGTTGGATCTATGAGGAGATCATCTGTTATATAGTTCTTTATGGAGTTCTTGTACCTACCCTTTCATATTTATTTCCATATTTTATTTTCTAATTATTTTAAAAAACATTGAGCCATGCACTTTGGAATTATATTCTAGTTTCACTGTTATGTCATCAGGATGTTTGCCAAGATAGTAGTGCTGAGAATACTGTTGGAGTCGGTGTCCATGGAAAAATGGTTGTAATTTGATTACATGAATACTTGATGTATTCAAAATTAATAAAACTTATTAATACATATTTTTTTTGTCCTGTATGAATATAAAGTAATAATGTCCAAGATCTTATGTCACATTTATAAGGTTATAGAAATTCTTTTCTATGATGAGAACCTTGATGCGCTATGATTATTATCTCAAATAGTATTCTGTAGTTGGATAACAGACTATTAGGGGACACATAGTACATAGATTGTAAGATGTGAGAACTCATAAAAATATGAGGCTTCCTCTCATAAATTTCATACTTGGTATTCTCCAAGATGGGAGATTATAAGAACATACCCTCCAAATGGAATTCCTCGTGTTTTGGTGTCCTAAGATATTCTTATCTGTGAGCATGGGTGATGGTCCTTAGGAAATAATATTATTATTAATTCATGTTACAACATGAATACTTACATGTATTTAGTAAAACATGATGAAAATAGTTCATGGAGATGTTATATAAGTTGGGTGAGTCATCAGTGAAATGTCATTAATGAATAAGTCATGGACGGATTTATCCTTTCTTTTTGGAAGATGACATCTCGACCATTTGATTGGAATAGAACAATCACATTAATTTCAATGGACATGGTGTAATGAAATGTGTATTTTAGATATTAAAAGGAAGACAAAATGATCATATTGGTTAGTGACATGGATGTGCAACATGCTTGATTAAATATTTTTGAAAAGGGATTATCTTACGCAGTGATAATTCATACATGGTTTTCAATGTTGCAGCATAATGTTTTCTATCATGGGGGCCATGACCCATTACTAGAAAATAATCACGAACATTAGGAAAGCCCACCTAATACCAATGATAAAAAATCCATGTAGGTCTCACAATATGATCTTCCATTAATTGCGGTTAAATACTATTTGAGTTTAATTAATCTAATAAATATTATTTTCATGTTTGAGGAATAATTTTATTCATTTTATATTGATTGCATAAATAAAATTAATATTTATTCACCTGCTTATGAAAACATATTTATTTTAATAATTTAATTTTTTAATAAATCGTTATTTTTTATAATATGAATAAAATACTTATTCATGACTAAAATATTTATTCATTTATTAAATAAATCCTAGAGGAGTTCAAATGGACCAAGACCGAGTGTGGTAAAAAATATTATTTAACAAGATTGTATCATAATATTTTTTATTATTCAAGATTGTGTGAGCCATAAAAGAATAATTATATAATTATTATTATGCATCATGGGAGTTATTAAGGGTAATAAATGTTATTTAATGGATGTTATGAAATTAAATAATATTTTAACTCCAATCCTAACTCTTTAAATACAAATTTCTATCTATTGTATAGATAATCAAAAATTTAGAACATAGAATTGTTGTTCGTAAATAATCCTCTCTCATCTCCCCCTTCTTTATCCATCAAAATAATGATATTTTTAAGAGAAATTTATTCATGAAAACATAACATGAGATCAAGAACGGACAACCTAAGACAGTTGAAATTATGTGCTAGCACCTGGATATTGAGTTTTGTTTCTCAGATACCATAGTATCACATGTGTATCACCTATAGAGGGATTCTATTCTTTGAGCCCCATAAATAAATGAAGGTAATCTAAAAGGTCATTTTTGGACTATCAATATTAAAAAATGAAGAATGTTCATTATCCCAGATAATTATTTATTTATATATTAAATAATCTAATTATAAATTTCACAAGCCATATCCTATCTCTTGGTTTTGGGAAATTATTATTAAAAGAAATTTTAATATATTTATCCCACCTCTTCATGCACCTGTTGTGCCTGAAACCATCATGTGGTATCAAAGCAGTCATGGTAAAATTTATAATTTTGGTTTAAATTCATGTGCAATTTTGGTTAGATATTCCTTTCACCTTATTCATACATTAATCTTATTTGAATTAACATGTTATCAACATATTAATTATATTCGTTAAATGTTTCATTTTATTCAATATTTAATAAAAAATGCAGAATGAATGATGATGACATCTAGAAGTGCCAAATCATTGGCATGTAAAATAGGGTTACACGATGTGCGGTCGATGCACATGCCTTATACTCATGAACAATGTATCTAAATGTGCTGATAAATTAATTAAACTCTCTGATTTTAATATTCACCACATCTTGACTAGGATAATGTGGAACATAGAAATTATATATAGGATGTGTACTATGAATTTACATAGCATGTAGTCTAGCCTAGTTAACACATCGAAGCCCTAGGTGTGTGAATTGAATATATAAAAAATGAGGTAAATTGAATGTAGCGTCAGGTATACATCATGTATTATCCCTTTTTTGGGGGAAATTAAAATGAAATTAAATTTTAAAATTAATTCATTTAATAATTTTTATTGATTTGAAAAGTATTTTCTATTTGAAATATTAATAATGGTATTGAAGAATTTTATATGCTCAATTAATTTATTGTAACTAATATTTCATTATTTATTCAATCGTTTATTTTCCATGAATTTCATCAAAATTGGGTATATTCAAATAATATTGGATGATCATTATGATGATAGAGAATTAATTAGATTGTTAATAAATGGTACAGTGTTTATCTTATATAATAAATAAACAAATAATGAAATGAATGCTAACTATTTACATTTGTCTATTTATTCAATGTATGACCATTCATGATCTTGATCATGTCCTATATATGTGTTGGATATTTTAATTTAATTTATTTCATGATTTTTCAATTATTTAATATTAAATGAAATGATATCCTATGATTCATCCCTCCATCCATTATTATGTAGGACATACATGTTCAAAATATTTATGTAACCCCATTTAACCAATATTTAAGTTTCCATAAAATATGTGTGACTAATCAATATTTTTAATTAATGGAGCATCCCAATGAATATAGAGGCATTTCTATACAAAACCATAATGATGCCAGCCTAGTTAGTAAACAGGTTGAATAATAGAATGTTGTAACTCAAGCTAAGAATAAAAATATGTGGTTTTTCCCATAGGTCAAAGTTGATTTAATGTCCTTTCATTAAATAAATAGTTATCTAAAGCTCATGAACATGATAATTAATTAATTAATTATTTCTATCAGTGCAATTAATTCTATAGATGCAAGTCTACTGTCACATAAAAATATTAATGATAAAATATTGAAATTAAATAAATGATTTATATGAAAATGTTATTCCAACATTGTTAGTTTATTAAGTAAATTCTAATTTATATTAAAAATAAGAGTAAAGAATATAATAAGATAAAATATATGCATAATATATTAGATTCCATTAATTAAATATTATGTCATACTAAGACTTACATTAATTTATTGGGAATGAAACTATAGAACTGCATGTATTTAATAGAAGAAGTCAGGACACATTCATTTATTAGGGATTTCTCATGAGAGTTTTTGGTATTCTACACCAAAATATAATTATGTTTAATGTCCAAAGTCTGTTAAATTAAAATTTGGAGGAATGTTTTGAGGAAATCCTTGTAAGGATTTTAGGATATGATAATCCACTCAACAGATCAAGGAGCTCCAAGTCAGTAGTTGGAATTATTGCCTACGTAACTACATTATTAGGGTTTTCATTTCCAAAGACATTAACATTAATAAAATAAATGGAGATATTTTCAAATAGAATTTTAATGAACCAGAATATTCTCAGTACATTGATGATGGATATTGACACATTATATAATTGTGGGATATTTAATAAATAAATTAATAATTTAATTTATTATATCACTGTTGTTTTTGAATCACAAAAAGTACTAATAATATACCCTTTTTTAATTGTATAATAAAATGAGAAGTTAATCCTCTATGACATCCCTATGATCAATATTAGAGGAAGATAACCTCATAACTGGCAGGAACTGCTAGGAGTTTCTTAGACGCCTTTGGTTTGGGCTACACCAGGAATGAGAATCAAACATTCTAGAATCCTTAATGCTAGATACTCTTTCTAATGAGGCTAGTTATGATGAGTTACTTGTATATAAAAAGCATTACAACCATGCGTTCTACATTTTATGTTAGATTCTTTCATATATGTCTAGTGAACTAATGAAGTATCCTGAAAACATGGATGTGTATAGAATGCATGATCAACTTCATGATATTTACCAAGAGAGAGATATACAAGAATGATTTGATATTTCCAAATATCTATTTCATAGAAATCATGGAGAGGGTTCCCTAGCTAGGCCTCATGTTGTCATGATCATTGGAAACATTGAGTTGTTAGAGGTTATATGGTTTACACTCCTTGATGAATAGGGCACTAAGCGAATTCTGTCATCACTCTCTCAACGCTTCACCAACATTGTTTTGTATTTAAATATGAACAACATTTAGAAGTTTCTTATATATTTTCTTACTCTTCTTGAACATGGTGATAATGATATGAATCAAAAAAACCTTCCAAACTTATGGTGAACAAATGAAAATAAAGGGAAGTGATTTAATCTAAAATATTCTTCACGCATTTCCATGAAGAGGAAGTTTAAGGGGAAAGATATGGAATAAGATGTTTTGTGTTTCTCATATGGAATTAAGGTCCAATAGAATAAAAACTGTACCCAATCAAATAAGTAATGGGATGTTTCATCTGTGTTTGAAATCAAGTGAAATTTATTTGTTTTTAAAAATTGGGTATTAGATATAGGTTGTGCTGCACAAATTTGTATTCTAATATCGGATATAGGTAAATTCAGAATGATTGACTGAGGATAGTTAGATCCTCGACCAGCCAACAGAGCTAAAATTACTTTTGTAGCTATCAGGTACTACCACCTCACATTTCCAACTGTAATGATCATGGTTTTAATGGTTTGTTATTATGTGACATCAGTCACAAAAAACACTATTTCTATATCCATATGTGATAGAAGTGGGTTTATTTTAATATTTGGGAATAAATGTTTCTTATATTATAATGAAATCATTTGTTATGGTAAGGATCATTTAAATACTGGTCATACTGATTTGTATTACATGAAACAAATAATGGAAATAAATAAATTACTTACTTCACATGACTCGTACCATTCCCAACATTATTGTAAATGAAACTTTCATGAATAAATTACTTAATGATAGATATTAATATTATTTTGAACGAAAACCACTGGGAGTTTGTCACAGATGTTTAAAAGGAAAAATTACCAAAGCCCCATTTATTGGGGAATGTGAAAGGGATAATGATCATATTGAATTACTACATACAGATGTTTTTGGAAAATTTATTATAGAAAAAAGGGGTGGGTACACAAACTTCATAAATTTTAATAAATATTTTAGTATATATGGATATGCCTACATAATGAGGTATAAGTTGAATTCTTTTGAAAAAATAAAGGAATGCTATAATGATTCTGATAACCATCTTGTTAAGATGATTATGAAGCTTCACATAAATCATGGTACATAACATCATAATCAAGTCTCAATCAATTATTTATATGAGTTTGGAATGTTATCTCATCTAACATCTCCTTATACGCCTCATTGGAGTGGTGTTAGTGAAAGAAAGAACAACATATTTATGGAAAAGGTGAGATTAATGATGAGTCTTGTGAGTTATCTCTTATCTATTGGGGGATATACAATACAAAAAATAGCATACATGCTAAACCGAGTGAAAACTAATGCAACAAACGGTATATGATACAAATTATGTAATTGGAAGAATCCCATGTTCTCTTACTCATATTTGTGGGGCTGAGAAGCATTTGTTAAGGCCACTTCAGTTAAAAATATTGCACCATGAGGCACAAAGTGTATCACTATAGTACATAATAAAGAATAAAAGGGATATTACATATAAAATACTTCAGAAACAATAATTATGGTTGAATAAAATCCCACATTTCATGAGGATGATCTTATGTCTAAAAGAGATAGTGGGAGCGAGATAGACATTGATGAAGTCTTGGATCAATATACAAAAGATTTTTTACAGGAAAAAATTCCACAAAGACTCATGGTATAATAAAATGTTATAGAGGAAAATTTAATACATATGAGTACTATAAATAATAAAGAACCAGAATAGTATGGTTTTCTAGTTACTGGGGATGGTGACACGTAATTAGTTTATACTAATGGTCATCTAACCGAAAAGTTATAATTAATTGGAATCGATGTTTCTACATGGAATGAACCCAGGAATTCTGAAATATATCCAATGTACTAAAACACAGTATTGGGTTTTGTAGGCCCTCTAGAATTTGTAAATCATGTTGGATGAAAATGGGAATTCAAGAAGAAACTAGGCATGAAAGGACAAGTACTTGTAATGAACGAATGGTTGAAAAAGACATTAAAGAGCATCAAGACATTGAATATGATAAATCCATTTCAATGGTTGAAATTCTGAATTCCAACATAATTTTACTCTCCATTACAGAATTCCATGATTATGAGATTTTGAAAATGGATTTCAAATCTAGCCTCATTAATAGTATCCTATAAGTAGATGTCCATATGACACAACCAAAAGTGTTTGTGGATCCAAAGGATGAAAACAAGGCATCAAAGTTTCAAAGATCCATCTATGTATTAATGAAAGCATCCAAGTCCTAGAACATTAATTTTGATGAGGACATAACAGAAATTGGATTCAGAAAGAATGAATGAAAGTCATGTGTCTATAAATGTTTTAGTGGTAGTGTTATAAATTTCATAATATTATATGTTTATAACATATTTCCTAGTGGAAATGTATCCCCAGCCTTATATTCTATCAAGAAATGGTTGAATAATTACTTCTATATGATGGAATTGGGTGAGGCACCATATATTCTTTGGATCCAGATCAATAATGACAGATCCAAGGGATTGCTCAGCCCATGTCAATGTATACACATTGCTGAGATATTTAAGAGATTTATTATAGATCAATCTGAGAGGAGATTATTTCCAAAATCACATATAATTGATCATTCCATGAAATTGTGTCCTCATACACATGAATAATGAAACAAAATGATAAGTATTCCATAGACATCAATGAATGAGTCAGTCATCCATTCTATGATATGTACTAGGCTATATGCGGCCTATGAATTAAGCGTGGTATGAATGTATAAACCTAATAAAGGTGAAAACCATTGGTTGGAAATCAAGACACTTCTTAAGTGTCTAAGACGTACAAAAGATATCTTCCTGGTTAATGGTGGATAAGAGGAACTAGTCATCATAAGAATTTAATATGACAATTTCCAAACCGATCAAGATGATATGAAGTCACGAACGCACTACATATTAACATTGAATGGTGGTTCTGTGAGATGAATGAGCTCAAGGATGGTTGTGGTTGCAGATTACACAACAGAATATGAGTATATTGCATATTCTGAATGATCTAAATAAGTAGTATGGATACTCATGTTTTTCCAAGAGAATAATTTTGTACCTACCAGTAAATATCTTACCACACTCTATTTTGATATTACTAGAGTGGTGGATGTTTCAAATGATCCATGGTCACTACAAAAACTGAAGCACATACCTCCAATGTATAATATAATGATTTATTTTTTTCTTTCAGAGGTGATGTTTCAGTGAGATTAATTTCTATGGAAGAAAATATTGTAGATCCCTTGAATAAATCATTGACTTAGTAGAAACATTACAACCATGTGTGGACTAGAAGATTGAAGTTCATAGACATTTTTCAATAGTACATGTAGGATTTTGTTGGAGTTGGACTTGTAGGAAATGTTGTCTTGACTTTGATTATATAATATTCGATGTATTTAATATTAATATAACATCTTATGAATTTTTTTTCTGCATGATGCTATGGTAATAATTTCATAGAGTATAGTCCGCATTAATAACAACATACCAGTTCCCCTCTTTGATGAGAACCATGATGTGCTATTATGATAATCTCAAATAATGTTATGTGGATGGATAATGTACTATAATTGGACACATAGAACATAGACTATCAGGTGATATCACTCATAATAAAATGACGCTTTTTCTCATGATGTTTGAACTTGGTAATCTCTATTATGGGAGATTATGAGAACATACCAGTTAGTAGGAATTCCAAATTTTTTATGTAAAAAATTTTATATCTATGAGTGTGTGTGATGGTTCTGGGACTCTAATATTATCATCAATATATGTTGAAACTAATGATCATAGATGTATTTCTTAAACCACGATGGTAATTTGTTGGGTGTGTCATGAGTGGCATGTTATTAATGAATATTTCAAGGAATGATTTTTCCCTTCTATCATTATTGATGATGATATCTCATAAATTTTATTGGAATAGAACCGTCACATCCAATTCCATGGACATAGTGTAAAAATGAGTTTATTTTAGATAGTGAAAGAAATACATATCAATCATATAGATAGGTTTCATATATTTTCAACATAATTGATTAAATATTGTGAAAACTGATTATATTACACAGTGATCATTCATATGTGGTTTTCGATGTTGCAACATTATCTTATTTATCTTGGGTTCTGTGTACTATTTCTAGATAGTAATATTGAACTTTATAAAATCGTACCTAATTCCAATGTGAATGAATCCTAGAGTGCCACATATTAACAATTTTTGTTGATATTAATAATTTTTTTTATTTCAATAAATGGAATAAATATTATTTTCAGGTTTTAGGAATAATTTTATAAAACATATATTTATCACATAAATTATATATATATATTTATTCAGTCACTTGTGAATAAAATATTTCTTTTAATTATTGAGTATTTTAAAACATGTTTACATTCATGATTAGGAATAAAATATTTTTTATGAATAAAAATATTTTTTGGTTATTCAATAAATGCTAGAGGATTTAGAATGGTCCAAGGCTGAGTCTGATGACAAATAATAATTTTCAAGACCATTATATAATATATTATTGTTGCAAAAGATGTCACACCCCAAAAAATAATAATCCTTTAATTATCATTATGTGGAATGGGGTTTAATAAATGAAATTATTGGTATTTAATGGTTGGTATGAAATTAAATATTATTTTAACTCAAATTGTAACTCTAAAAATAGACTTCAATGCCTATTTTGTAGTACATCCAAAATTGAGAAAATATAATTTTGGCACACAACAAATTCTCTCTCAACTCCTCCTTATCTATCCCTCACAAGATCAGTATGTTTAAGAGATATTTCTTCCAGATCAATAATGAGTGATCAATAATGAACAACGGAATACATTTGATTCACTGCACTAGAAACTAAAAAACAAGTAGTGTTTCGTGAATATCAAGGGAGAATATGTGGATCACCACTATAGGGATTATATCCTTGTATCCTCATAAATCACTATGGGTAATCCGAAGGGTTCATTTCATATGATCAAAATTCACCAACAAAAAAATCCTAATCCAAGGAATTTATTTATTCAAATGTTAATTAAATGTATTATAAATTTTATATATAATTTCCTCACTATGGATTTTCGGAAATTATTTTTAATAGAAACTGTAATATATCACTGACCTCCACATGATTCTTCCGTGCTCAAAACCATCACATACTCCTGAGGTGGTCGGCTCTAATCCTCCCTTGGTACCTCAAATAATTCAACCTGAAGTACATCTTTTTGATCTTCCACTTGGCACTAATACCTAGTTTTATAATAGATTCATATTGTTCATTTTGTCTATTCATAATGCTTCCTAGCCTACCCCTATTATGGAATAGATGACTTGAGACTTCCAATAGCAGCATCCTTCCTCCACCATGGGATGTAGTGGACCTCATGCTACAGAGTCATGGTTAGAGGCCATGGTAGATATTTTTGATAATCTTGAAATGCCTCTAGTGTAGTAGGTATAGATAACTTCCTACTTGTTACATGATTTGGTCAAGCATTGGAGGGATGTCATATCTCAATCTAAGCACCATCGAGGTATGTTCTGGGAATACTTTTAGGTATCTTTATATGATAAATTCTTTAAATAGACACTGATATATGATCTTTTAAGGGCGTTAAAGAATATTTGGAAGGAAACTATGACTATGCTTGTGTGTTTTTCTCACATCGTGGATCTATAGATGTTCATTCCATATATCACAGTTGGTGATATGATGTCCACAATGGATTTTGGGGCTGTGGTTCGTTATGATATCTTCTTGCAATTGAATTTCATTTTGTTAAATCCCACTAAATAAATAATGAAAAGGGTCTAATTATTGATCAAAATATCTGAGAAGGAGGCAATGTGATCTAGGAATGTTTTGTTTTGATGATGGGTGATGGCTCTTCTTATAGTTTAATGTACCATTTTGAGGGTTCAAGTAGAGGTAACACCCTTTAAGTTACATGCACGAACTCTATTGTGTGTCACTAGGGTATAATGAAATGTCATAAGAAGCCCTAGTGCATGAGGAACCCAAATAAGTGACAAATATTTTGAAGGATTTCTCACCTTCTTAGGTTATACCATTTATTTCATCCAATATTTATTAATAGGGGATCTTTATAGACACCCTTATGAGGTATCGGAATTTTGACTCAATAATAGGAGGGGAGTTTTTCTTCTACCAGTCAATCAATCCGATGTGGTAGTAGACATGGTTGGAGAAGTCATTCCTCGAAAGATTATCATCAACAATGTAGATATGCTCAGGCTCATCATGAAACATCGTAGGGCCGCGGTTTAAGAAATATTTATTTGGTACATACAATGCCCATGCAGTAGAGTACATGGATAAATATGTTTATTAGTACTATTTACGTGACCTCTATGTTAGAGTATTCCCTTTTAGATATAGTTATATCACACATGTTTATAACTTCAATAGTTATTGAAATATATGCTCATTCAATTGAGAAATTTTATGGAATCTTGTCTCTTGATAAACCATTAGGGGTTAGAATAGTGGGAATACAGAAACTTCATATGTTCCCCTTCAGATAGGTGGGTCCCATTTCTTTTGGACTTTCTTTCTTCCTTGAGATTACTAGATTTTGCATTATTATCAATATATACAGGATTTTCCCTAACATTTACTAGTGTATTTATTTATCCACTAAGTTTCTTTGACATCACTAAAAGGAGAAACATAAATCCAAAAGGGATAATGGGATATCCAAGCAGATCGAGCTGGACACAAGTGTACTGGTCTTGGAATAGAGATAGCCCAACTGGATATTTTATTTATGAGTGATCATGGAATATAGTTAATATTTTTCCCTCTTTTTGAGGATATTTCCAAATAATTATTCCATAATGATTTCCCTAGATTAAACAATGATATAGAGGTTTAGTTATCTATAGAACTAGTGTTAGGTGTGGCATGAGTCTCCATTACTTTTTATACCAGGGAGCTTATATAGCTTCAAATTCAGAATAAGGAGTAGTAATATCTTTAGTATTGTGGTTTTATTAGACCCAACACATCGCCATGGGGTTCACTAGTCAATTTGTTTACAAGAAGTTGGATGTTTCCTTCAGATTGTGTGTGGATTACAATTGATTGAACTATCTTGTGGTGATGAATCCATATCCTCTTCCATGCATTGATGATCTCTTTGAATATTTCGAAGGTGAATTGGTTTTATCTATGATTTATTTGAGCTCATGATACGATTAGGTTTGTGTGAGACCATAAGATATACCACGTATGGAGATCCAGAGCAAGTACAACCTATATGAGTATCTACTTATGTCATTTAGTCCGAAAAACTTCTCAACATTCTTCATGGATCTTATAAATTGGGATTCCCACCTATATCTTGATTATTTTGTGGTGGAATTCATGGATTATATCATAATGTACTCTTTCACTGAAATCGACCAAGCAAATTATCTTGATGTCATGTTGAGTACACTAAGATATAACTATATATATAAAAATCTTAATAAATTTCACTTTTGGATTATAAAGTTTCTGTTATTGGGTCATATAATATCAAAGGAAGGAATATCAATTGACCCAAATAAGTTGAGATCCATGGTCTCTTATGAGTATCCTAATAGCATGCTTAATATAAAAAAAATCTTAGCGATGACTGGAAATTATCGGTGATTCATTCTGGACTTGTACCACTTAGGAGATCATCTTACAACCCAAACTAAGAAGGGTGTATAGTTCCTAGGGTGTGATGCACATGAGAAAAAATTTTGGAGTTAAAGGAAAGACCAATCTATAAACTGATCCTAATTATTCATGAGTCAAACAATATATACATATTTTATTGTGATGATAAAGGAATTGGTCTTGGTTCAGTTCTGATGCAGCGTTATCGTTTCATGGAATATGGATTTCACCAGCGGAGGCCACACAAATGGAATTACTCGATGCATATCATCGAGGCAGTATCCATGTTTCGTTCTATACTCTATTGGAGGAACTAATTTTTTGGTGAGTGATTAAATTTTTACATCTATCATAAAAATAAAAAATATAACTCCACATAGAGATACTTGAATCTAAAGTAGTGCAGGTTTCTGTAATACCAATAGTCCTTTGACATTGATCTTGCCTACACACCATGATAGAGAAATTTTATAGCTAATTACATCATCTATAAGACTCAAAAACAAGCCATAAAGGAGCCTAGAAGTGAGTGTACGTTTTTGGGTTTTTTTCTATTATTAACATAGAGGTTTAGGAATAACATGGAAACCCATTTCAAAAATCTATAGTAGTGACATAATCAATTTTACACCGAGTTCAGATGAAGATGCTTCCGTATTTCGAAACCCTCGTTCTGAGAGAGAGTGTCATAGTGTTTGACCTTCCACCAGGTTTGTAGGTTGATAGAGATAAGATATTTCTCTTTTGTGGCTTTGTAAGGGTTCTTATTAATATATGAGAATCTCTAGTCAGGGAATCTCATGCCCTTTTTTGGAGATTCATCTCTGTATAGCCAAGATGTACAAAGATATACATCATTAGTATTGGTTACTAGGTATGAAGAGGAAGATAGTAGGTTTGACCACACATTCCTCTAACTGTTAGTTAGTGAAGGTAGAGCACCAACAACTTACCAGACATCTATAGTGTCTCTCCATTCCTAAATGTAAATGGAATGAAATCACCATGGATTTTAAGAACTGATTTCTGAGATTTCCTTGAGACCAAAATGTAGTGTGGATGATCATTGACATGATAAATATGGTCACACACTTGATAATAATATGACAAAACTTATCTATTGATTAGTTAAGAAGAATATACATCTGAGAGATATTATTACTTTAGGGTTCTTCCCATTATATAATTTTGAACCGAGATACTCTAATAGAATCGCCTTTTTGGAAGGGGTTTCAAAAGGAACTAGGTTCATAGGTTATATTGAGTGCTACATATCACCCTCATATTGATGGGTAGTCGAGCGAATTATACACGTGTTAAACTATAAGATATGGGATTTTATTTTTCATTTTGGAGGCTCATAGAAAAAGAATATCCCGGTTTTTGTTTTATCAAACAAAAATATATTTTAGAAAATAATTTAGATGGATTTATATGAGGTCCTATATAATAGACTATGTTGTTCACCTCTATGATGGGTAAATGCTTGTGAGGTAGCTCAGTTGGGACCTCATATCATTGAGGAAACATCAGATAGAGTGAAAATGATTCCATAGTATATGGTTACAACTAAATCTAAGAAATTTCTTATATATATCATCATTTTATGCCTCCAGAGATCTAGGTGGAACGTTGTTTCATTCTACATGTTTCATATTGATCGGGTCATAGATGAATCAGGAGATAGAGAATGTTTTCACCTTATTAAGTCAATATTTTATTGATTGTGGAGAGGGTTGGGCCAATATCCTATCTGTTTTAGAAACCTCAGATGTACTATTCCATTCATGATGCCTTCCACGTATGTTAGATTTCACAATATCATGTTGACCTGTTTCATTCATTTGTCCAGAAGGATACTAAGTTGGAGGTGAATGGGTCCATCTAAAGGAATCCACTATGTACTGTTGATAAAATCATGTAGGATCTCCACGGAATTTTAATTCCTCTATTCTGGTTGATATAGAAGAACATTTTTGTGCATGTCCAAACCTAGGAGTGGGTTGCTGATGTACATGTGTAGTGGCCGAAACTATTTTTAGATGAGGTTGTACCACCTTTATAAGGGAAACATAGGAGGGGAGTTTATAACATTCCCAATTTTTTTTAAAGGGAATGACCATTTTTTTATGTTTGTTTAAATGACCCTAATTATGATTTATAAAATTTATAATGAGGTCATGGTGCGTCCAAGCCTCGTTTGAATACGAGAGTCATGAAATGGGAAGATGGAGACTATGACGTATAGTTAGAAGAAACCATGTAACCTATCCAAAATGGTGTTCCATAAACCATGTTGTTGTAGATAGTAAGGTTCAAGGGTCCACATAATTATTCTAAAACCACGAGACCCCTGGAGCATGACCGTGCAATGCTACATGATTTTGGTATATCACTGTTTTGCACAGTTTTCCATTTTTCATCAAACTATACACATAATTGTATGGGGTCCCCCATTGTATGTGAAACTACCACATGGTTAGTTAATTTTTTGGACACCCATGCATCCAAATCTTGGGACTCTTCAAGTGTGGTGGAGATACAATTTTTACCCTTAATTAATGTTTTGACACCCCTCATTCTGATTATCCTCCTTCTTAAGTGTTTTACTCTCTCCCTTTCATGTTTGGAGAATCTACTCCTTCTTCCTAGGGTTTTTATCTATATCCAAATAATAATGATTGAATTATTCACTCTTAGATTCATTGGATTCACCATGATAATCTCATTCTACACATTTAATTTATTCCATGGTTTTATTCTATACAATTCTCTATTTTGTAATGATATGGTTTTATCTATTTTAAGGGAGTTTGAAAAATACTTATATATCATCAATTATTTGATGAACAATTCTTTGATAATGGATGAGTGGAGTTCTAATACATCATGGTAGGATACTTATTTCATTCCTTCTTGGTGTTCATTTTGATGGATGAGTCATCATGCCACATTCCATACCCTTTTGGTGATAGTTTTTTCTTTTTTAATATATTAACTAATATTGTTTTCATTGTCCTCTATGATCATACAACATGGAGAAATGCATTTTGGGGTGTTCTACATTCCTTTGAACACCACTTTATGATGATCCCATATTAAATGGATTTTTCCCATGCTGAGAATGGTTAGTTACCTTGTCTATGTGTCATGTTCATTAAATTTATTATATTATAATTTGAATTAAGATAAATTGTTGGACATGAGATGATCTATTGAGCATCATGCCCAAAAACTTATTTTTAAATTCTAATGATTGATGATTCACAATTAATTAAATATTTATTCTATTTAATTATTTATGAAATGTCGTTGAATACACTAGATTAATGCCATATTCCATTTCATACATTTATATGATGCCATCTGACTTGTTCTCTAGGAATTGATTTAGAATTTTTGCTTTATGAAATATGTTATTGGTTTGAATTGAAATGTATATTTCACCATGTATTTTAGCACATGTTCTTTCCAACTATCCTTGATGACATGTGATTAAATATTTTTTAGGCCTCAAGCCTCCTACATATAAAGTGTTCCGTAGTTTATTTCTCTAACTGTGTAGTTTTGATATATTGGAGAGCATGTGATATTAATATTTTTTATTTTATTGAATGAATATATATATGGATTCCATACCTTGTTATTTGTAAATATTTCAAGGGATCTAATATTTTGGGCTAGATGATAACATAGGTCCTACTTTTAGGATTCCATGGATGGACTCGCCATGTCCGGTTGGTTTTTTTTTCATTTTCCATGACAGGTTATATGGATTTTCAGGTATGGGATCCATGGGTGGTTTTACTTATACTCATGAGTGACATCAGTTTCCTAGGAGAGGTACCAAAGATTAGATCATGGGGATGATTTATATGCCATGCCCCTAAGTGATACTTAGTCCCCTATGTTTGATACATGGTACAAAAAAAGAGTTTCATTTCCATTATTGATACAACATACAACTATATGGGATACCATGTATGGAATCAATGGAATTCGTTCTATCAGGGAAACCTATAAAAATCCTTGGGATTATATATAGATTTATTTATATAATCTTGGACACCAACCTTGGATTTTATGGGATGATATTTTTTACAATATCAGTTTTCTTTTATTTATTTAGGAGAACACTTTTACGATGATGTGGAAATGAGACCATAAGACAATGAACATGCTTGGGGTGTGCTACCCATATTTTATTATTCACTATGGCTCCTGGTTTTCATATTATAACAGCCAAAGGTACCTATTTTTTGACATCCATCTTATGTAGAGGTGGATGCTATCGGTTAACAGTCCATTTAGAAACCCAGAACATTATACTTATTTAATTATAAATTTCCTTGATTTTATATATTATGGAACACTCTCATTTATTTATTAGTTTTAACAGACTAGTTTAAAAAATATGCGTACATGCCTATTGATATTGTATCTCACACACTTCTTGGGCAATCCTTATCACCCAAAAAGATTTCTTGATCATATGTATCGATAAAGAAAAGCTTATGGATTCCATTTCTTGATAGATTTAAAACATTATGATGAAGCATGGGGAAGAGGAAAAATATTATGCTCAAGATTCATGTAGTAGTAGTTTTTTCCTTTTTGTATATTTTTTCCATTACATAGTTTATGCTTGCATCTCTAGCTCCTCTTACAGAAATTATCGTATAAACATATGACATACCATCACAATCATTTTTCTTTTATATTTCTAATCTAATTCCATTAATTAAATATTTATCATGCATGATTTTTTTATTATTTGTTACTATCTATTTAAATTACTATTACTCTATTAAATCTCTATTTTATGTCACTATGAATACTCTAATAAAAGAGGGAATTGTATCTCCACGCACACAGCGTAGGCCCTCACTGCTAGTTGTAAACCACTACCATTCGACGAGGCATGCTTGAGGACTTATGGAGAATCTTTGTATGTCCTTGTTCTGTGGAATCTGGGGTGGGATTCTATATATATGTCATTAGAAATGATTTTCCCAATATCCCCAAGAACCTCATGATGTGATGGATTTATGATACTTCATTCATGATAGGGATATACTTCTTTTGTAATTGAATTTTCACTATTTGAATGAACTTTCATCAAATACCATAAGGTGGAGGACTAAAATCATGGATTAAAATAATAACATTGGAGGATTTCTTACGAAATATAATATAGGGAGGGCCTCCAGGGTGGAAGGTAGTAAGCAGAGGCTTTTTCACTGTATCCACTTCTAAACAAGAGGTGTGCTTCCATACTTCTCATTAAGGGATGGGTTGTAATGATCAATGATTTTTAATCCATAGAGGTGGCCTTAATTTTAAATATTTTATGGAGGACCAATATAGTGGTAGGAATCAATTATTTGAGGAGGTCCTTTATAATTGTAATGGTTTCATTCATAATTTTTTATTAAATTAGTAGGATCCTATGACATCATTTATTGATGATTTATAGATTTATGAATAATAGATATGATGATAGAAGTATTGTGGGCCTGATCAGGGATTTCCAATTTCTGTTGTTATGAATTTTATCATAGATCCTCTAGGATGAATTCAGAGATTCCTACTATTCCCATCAACTTTATTGTAAGGGAGCTCGCATTGTAATACTCATGTTGTTACTGGACTATAAAAAAGAGTTATAGTGTTTTAGTAGTGACATATGCATATCCTAGGGTGGTATTCGTGGTGGAAAAATAATATCTAGTTGGAATTGGTGTGTGTTCTAAGAACTCTTCTCTATATATCATTTGATTGTTTCCAAAAACACACTATGATAAAATCAACTCTATGTTCTATCTTTGGAGTAACCATAATAAGACGTTGATCATAAAATTAAAATGTGGACGAGGGGTTGTTTACCTTCGTACTAGTAAAGTACAATGAAATAATTATATCTATTAATACAATTGAAAATTTTGATATTAATAGATTCTTGTCTGTCAAGCATTTCTAGTATGTAAGGGGTGGATTATAAAGCAGAAATGAAAATATATCCCAACTAAATAATTTATGTAGGGACATATTCTTACTCATGTCCTCTATTTCCTACAAATTCATATTGAGAATAGTCGTGTAAGGGGGATGGATATATGTCCTACCACCTTTTCTGTAATATTGTGCTAATTGGTTTTTCTGGTTAGTTCCAAATAATTCTAGAAAGATCAAGGAATGCGAGCAATTATATGCGGATGCTCGTATATTTTAGACAAGTCTTGTTCAAATTCTTCTCTATTTAGGCCAGGGATATGGTAATGTTCCTAAAAATTTGATCATAGTTCATAGTGTGATGTCTTAGGCACTCAGGTATGAGTTTCTTGAGACGGATCTTGTAAGGGGACAACTCTATCATAGTGAGGATTTCGTGTTGAGGGGAATTAACAGTGGATGTTTCTAAAAAGGTACCTTCATGGTGACTTATATGGTTTTTACAATAAACCCTCGGTGACCTATTGATCTTCTTACATTATGTAAGGGATTAATATGATGTTGAACAACATGGAAAGTCTCCCTAAATTGTTTGATATTGTGATGATTGGAATATGATTTTTGGCCACTAGCCACAACTGGGTGGATAGTTGGTAATGCTTCAAAACATATATGGATTATCATGAACCCTCCATGGTTGGGGTAGGGATATGAGGCCACTTTTATCCCCCATGTTCCACCAGAATATTCTGAGGGGCTTCATGAATAGGGGTAATGATATGTGCCTCCTCCATTCCTATGTGAAGAATATGTAGCTAGAATTTCTTCGACTGAGAAAGGATATGAACCTTCTATCTATTTAATTACAAAATATTAAAATAGAAGACATCCATGGGAGTGGGGAGATGAGACCTCTCATATAAATATAGATCCTAACTCATCATATGTTCTTCCCAGTTTCATGTGAATGGGTATCATAGGTGATAGTGTGTCAGGTGGTACCATCCGCATGAAACTAATGGGTACCAGTGGGATCGTGTTGGTGACAGCAGTGGATGGTTTCCCTTGAAGTTGGATAATGAATCGGATGTGATCCATTGTTGACTCAATGGTCTACATTCATTAGAAATTGAAATTGGTTATGTGTGGCCCATCTTAGGGGTAATTGTCAAACTACATGGATATCCTTCAAAAGTGTTTAGCAATCTCAACAACGGTCACTGGGTTAGCTACAACATTCCTTGGATGATTTATTTTTATCAGTTTCATTACATAGAGACCCTCACATATAGCCTCATAATTTGTGATTGTACCACATCGATGGTATTCCCATTCAATTGTTCTCTCCATCTGACGTTAATTTTTTTCTGTAGCTAAAATAATTTTGTGAGCCATAGTGGTTACATCCATTGCTGATTATCCAGAATGGTCACTGTATGAATACATTATATTAGAATGGGATGATTTTGATGATATACGTACATTAAATCATGAAAAAACTAAGGAAAAGGTCACTGATTATATCAATATCATATACATGATGTGTTGACAATCAGATATGCATGGAAAACACAATTTTTTTCCTAATCAAAACGTCTATTCACATAGAAATGTTAAAGAAAATATGGACTTATATCATGGGAACCCCCAGTAAAGTGGATCAAATATAAGATTTTTATTAGGATTATTATATATTTTTTATGTTCCAACAAAGTGGCATGGCACATAGAAAAAGAAACGTCCAGATATTTGAGGGTTCTATGTTGGGATCATTTTTTTGTGTATAATATGGAATTAGAAATTCCATGGAACCTAAAAACCAAATTGTTTTATTTTTGAGATATTCACATTAGTTTCAAAACGAAATTCAATGAAAAATGAATATAGAACACCTTTATTTGGGGAATATAATGGTTTTATGAGAACTGGGATATCTATCATATGTAGGATGTAATAGATATTTCATGATTAACATTGGGTCCACCATTTTTATGTAAATATGCGTGTTTATATTACCGAGTGATCAGATTTGGTAGTGGTTCAATGTTGTTCATAATCTTCTACATTGGCCTTACCATATATTAGAATTTCATAGAAACTCCAAATATGGACTATATCCATAACTGGGTATAGAGATTATTTCTAAAGGCATGAATGTGATTTGGGTTTCAGACCCAATGAAGTTTAGGAAATAACATTGGTCAAGAGGATGAGAGGTCAGGCTAATCACACCATTTGAGGTGGGATTTTTTTCTACATCAGGACATTCTTATAGATTTAAGATATGTTAAAAAAACTCTTTTAATCTAGACACATGACCAATTACTCAAATAGAATGATCGGATATTATCCCATTTTATATTCATAATATGGGAATCTCATTAGTGAATCCAAATGTATGTATTCAAGGTTCATAATCCATTTCTCAGTAATAAGTAGATGCTAATATATTGAAGTTTAATAACTATTCACTACAAAATTTTATGCCATGAATAGACAAGGATAATACTCTAAATTGTGGATTGAGCAGCTATGAGGTGACCTACATATCCTATTTTAGGAGGGAATGAAATCACACATAGTTGGTAAACCTGTTATGTTTATCAGTATATGTAAAGGCCATATATGTGGGAACTTGGGAACCTAGTATTTAAACTTGTGTGTCAAAGAGATATCCCATGTATCACAAATGTGGATGGATTTAGAGTTATCATAGTTCATTCAACCCAAAAATTATAAAATCATATCGAAATGACATATATTTAGGAAAATGGGAACCTTGTATTCAAGATCGATTCTCATGGAGACATCCTACACATCCCAAATTTGGAAGAAGTCAGAGTTATCATAGTATGTTCAACCCCTACAGTTTAAAATCATCTTTAAATGAAATATATTTAATGAAATGGGTACCTTGTATTCAGGATCCTTCTCCTAGATGATGTTATATGTATCATTATTATGACATGAATCATATTTTCCATAGTTCACCAACACCCTTGGTACTGTCACAATGTTAAATTCTCTTATATAGATGTAATCATATAATTGCACTCATCATGTCTTACTTGAAAAGGTTTCCGTTGATTGTGGTGACTCATGAAGTGAAAAATATAACCATTTTAGTTACCTAGGACCACATGGGCTATGATTGGTTTGAAAAAATGGGATAGATATAATAATCGTATTTTCACACACACACACAAAGATATATATATATGGGGATTATTTACTTTGATATCCCTTGGGATATTTTTTATGGACCATAGATTTTATGAATGTGTCTTATGTATCATAGTTTTAGAAGAAATTATAGTTACCAAAGTTCAGTTCGCTTCATAGTCCACTGATGGATGTGGTGGAATGATCAACCCAAAGGAATGATTGGGTCCTCATGGTTGAAATGTCGAAGACAAACAGAGAAATACAATAAAGTGCATTCCCATTTTGGTTTGGCCTCATGCCTTAGGAAAGAATCCTATGTATCTTTTTATAGATGGAAACCATGTTCCCATTGTTTAAGGAGTTCTCAATTAATTTGTGGATAAAGAAAGATGACCATCCCACGAGAGATATTAGGTCATGATGGATGGAATATCAGAGACATGGTGTTACTTACACCAAATTGGAGTCCCATTGGAGTTTGAGCACAGACCCTATGACAGTATACTAAATTTCATGGCTATGGGAGGAGTCATCATAGTTTAATTGGTCAGTGAATAAACACTAATGTTTCCCTTTTTTTTAGAACCAATCATACTATTATTTGGATGGAGGATTACACCTTGAGGCTTCCCCATTGACCTAGTTGAGGCTTGTTACACGAATGATATTATCATTGAAACTTCAAAATCCCATGTGATCATGATTCACCTGATTTTTTTATACATTTTCATATATATTATTCAAAATAAAAACAGGTTTTCAGAAAATTTCTGTTGTTTCATGAATATATACATTGATTTTGGTGATTCAGTTTATTTTCAGAGATTTATGTTCAAGATACCCAAATCAAGGGAAGATTGTGAAAATTTTGCATTTACATGGCGTGTACATTTATACACGCAGAGTACATTCAAACGGGGACACGGATCGAAAAGAGGGAGTGCATGCCCAAGTCATCAACCAGCACTACACGATGTGTGAATTGCTGCTACACACCATGCACCGGCTTCTAGATGCGGTTGGTGGCACTTTCTATGGACTAAACACCGTGTGTGGTGGCACTACACACCATGTACAACCCACCAACTGGCCGCTGACGCCGTATGAGTAAAAGACGGCGTGGCTGGCCATCTACAGAAGAAAAACAGTGAAAAAGGGCCGTTGACAAGACTACACAGCGTGTACTTTTATACATGCCATATACTTTAGTTTTCTATAAATATAGGTTTTGTCCTTCGGACCAAACGGAGGTGAAACACTTGATGAAAAGGGGGAAGTTATGCTTCCATTACTCACAACCCACCATGGTGTCACTACTCTTCCATTCCACCTTCTGACACCTCGCCTCAAGACATACTCGATGATCTCATCAGGTATCGATGGTGTTATTTTCATAATGTCATATATGTGTAACTAAACACCCCTTGTGTTGGGGCTATGGATGATGAAGAGATTTTGTATGTCGGATGGATTTATATGGTTGTGTTTGTTCTTTTAAATTCTTCTCATTCTTCTTTAACCATTGATGAATACAACTAAGAAAATTGATCTAGACCAAGGGAAAAATTATCATGGAGATAAAATAAGAATAATGATGAATTCTTTCATGATCTTTCAAAGGGTTCATCGATTCATAAATGGAATAAACTGAAATTAAGAATTGTGAAACACCGACTACGAGACCAAGGAGTCAAATTTCTTCAATTCCAATTCAAAATCAACCGTACCAACGGAATCTCATCATAAATATGATTAAAATGTTGAATTATCATTAACAACAGAACTATATAACAAATCCGCATTAAATATCCATATTCACCATAGCCCCAACACACTCTTTTTCATGATAAAAACATTAAAAATCTCTTATTGTTGTCTTTTAAATTGTTAATCATAATTTCAAGTAAACAAAACAGTTTCAATAATCAAAAAAAAATCCACTCTAAATTCAGAAAGACTCAATAAATATAATCTAAACTCTACTGAATTCATGCATGTACCAAAGTTCCCTGTGGATCGACACCAAAATTTCACTATACTTTGTTTAAGAGTGTGTAATATCAATTTGGGACACCAACAACATACCTTCGGTGAAATGCCTCATCAAATTTTGGCGTAGTTTCTGGGGAGCATTAACAATTCAAGTGAAAAATTTAGCTGTGTTAGTAATTAATTAGGTGAAAATACAAATTAAAAATTCTCAATTTTTTCTCCTAAACCCATTTCTGTTTGTCTTTTGTTTTCCCATTTATGAATGGGTTTTGGTTTGTGTATTTGTCTTATCATAGGTGCATGAACCAACGACTAACACAGTACAGGAGCGATGAGTCATCAAATATTCTTCTGATTGACCTGGAGATCTAACAGACCTTGTTGCGATGTCGACGTGCACTTGTAGAGACGCACAGAAAAAAATCATTACCTATGGAGAACAAGGTAGAGGGAGCACTGACCACAGAAGGTGTAGTTGGACAACCATTCCAAGACCTGCTACCTCTCACTGCTGGTATACCGGAGTAGGCCCAACCTAGAGGTTTCCTGGAGTTCCTCTAGAGGGACTACTAGAAACCTCCACAATAAACACTTTCGCAGTACGACCATCCCCAATAGCATCAGAATCTCTTTCAACGACCCTACTTTTCCCATCAAGAGAAGAAGTACATACCGCCTCCACTTCCTCAGCAGCCACCTCTACGATGTACTCTTATGGAGTACGACCTTCCCTCAATCCATGGAGCTGATGCGGGCACCGTTCATCCTCCGTTATTGGCCTATCACATCAAGATCAACCCTGCTATTATGCAGCTGATCCAGAACATCGTTCAATTCATAGACCTACCCAGTGAAGACCTGAACGCCCATCTCTCCAATATTCGGGAGATCTGCGACACGTTCCGCTACCACGGCGTGTCTGAAGATTCCATTCGTCTACGAATTTTTCCCTTCTACATAAGGGACAAGGAGAAAGGCTAAATAAAAGTGTGGCTGCAATGATCTATACTCACATGGGAGGATCTAGCCTAGACATTTCTGTCCATGCATTTTCCACCTTAAAAAACAGTGACCTTGTAGAATGAAATCCACAACATCCAGCAGCACGACTCCAAATCATTATACGAATCTTGGGAACATTTCAAGGAAATGTTACGTAAATTCCCACAACATGGACATCCATTATATATTCAAGTCAAAAAACTTTTACAGAGGACTAACAACGAATACAATGTCTATGGTGGATTCAGCTATTGGAGGTACGATAATGAGAAAGTCCCCCGAGGAACTTTTCAAACAGCTGGAAGATATGTCTGCCAACAGCTTCCAGTGGCAGTCAAAGCGGGGGACCCAAAAACGAGGTATGCATAGTATTTATGCTACTACCATTCTTGCTACCCAGTTGGATGTAGTATCCAAAAATATTGATGCACTGAATCTCAAGGGAACATCTCATGTCCATGCGTCGAACCATCCGACATGTGGTGACTGTGGTAACAACCACATCCTGGGAGAATGCCCAGGACATTCATTCGACCCTTAAATAAGCGAAGTGAGCTATGTTGATCAAAATAGTGGGTCGAATTAGTATCAAAAATATGAAATCCCGGCATGGCGCAAAAACTAGAACACAATCTGGGGCCAACAGCAGCAAAATCCTCCTCCCCAGCGACCGCCTGGATACATTTAGCCACAATATTAGAACCCATACCCAAGGCAACAATAGAATCAGCAGGGTTTCTACTAGTAGAAAGGGTATCAAAACCCTCGTCCGTATTAGCCAAGGCAGCAACCACCTCCACCAGCAATGCAGCCACCAAAGGAAGAGAATAATTCCTAGTTATAGGATATTATGAAAAAATTCATATCTACTGCTGAGACCAAATTTTAGAACCATGAGTCTTCTATTTGAATCCCTGAGAACCAAATTGGCTAGTTATAAAACCAGCTCTTAGGGAGACAGCCTGGTACACTACTAGGAAACGCTGAGAAGAACCCTATGAAGGATGCACATCCCATCACTTTATGAAGTAGAAAGAATCTACAACAGAAGGAACCAGCACATTCAACTGCACCTATACTCCCTGTTGACAAAAATTGTAATATTTTAGACCCCTCTTCATCCGAAAATCCATCACTGGAGGCTCAACTAGGAAAAGGAAATGAAGTCTTCAAACCATTCGATCCTGCATTACCTTTTACGGAGAGGATGAAGCAAAGGAAGCTAGATCACTAGTTTTCAAAATTCATGGATGTATTTAGAAAGATGCACATCAATATCCCATTTGCAGAGGCTCTGGCACAAATTCCCACGTATACCGAATTCGTGAAGTAAATTCTCTTGAATAAGAGGAAGATGGAGGATTTGGGTACCGTAGCACTGACAAAGGAGTGCTCAGTAGTTGTATAACAATCCCTTCCTCCCAAGCTACAAAATCTAGGTAGATTTACTATTCCATGCACAATTGGACCCTATGAAATTGGCAAATCCCTGTGTGACATAGGGGCTAGTGTCAACCTCGTGCCATTCAGAGTTTTCCAAAAGCTCCGACTCCACAATATGAAGCCTACCCGAGTTTCACTTAAACTTGCTGACATATCCATTAAATAACAAAAAGGGATGCTAGAGGATGTGATGGTGAAGCGTGAATGATTATTCCTCCCTATATATTTTATTATACTAGACATGGAGGAGGATTAAGAGAAACCTATTATATTGGGGAGACCTTTCCTGGCCATAGGGAAAGTCTTGTTCGACGTGCACCAGGGGGAGCTGATTTTCCAGGTAGGGGACGAAAGGGTCTCCTACAATGTTCTAAAGTCCATCCAACAAGCCTTGTTACCCGAACATGAGGGCTGCTACATGGTGACTTCCATGGATGATCAACATAGAAGACAAGAAGAAGATATTTTATTTTCTTCCATTTCAGATGATATGATTTTTCCAGACATTCCCACTGATGAAGCGCCAGTGGACATGAAATTCATTGAAGTCCAGGGAAGACACTACTATAAATGAGCTGTCATTCCTAACATCCTAGAGAGGGCAGAAGTACAACCACTGGTACCTTCAATTCTCAAGGCACCAGAACTAGAGCTGAATCCTCTCCAACATTCCTTAATGTACAGGTATTTGGGAGTTCATCACACTTTTCCCCTCATAATTAGTATATAACATTCACATGAGCATGAGGGTGCACTCCTACATGTTTTGAAGCAGAGAAAGAAGGAAATTTGATTGACTATTGCATATTTTAATGGTATCGGACATACAATTTTCACCTACAAGGTGCTACTCGAAGAAGGAGAAAACCATCTAGACATCCTCATCGGCGTTTGAATCCTCCCATGAAGGAAGTCATAAAGAGGGATGTAATCAAGCTATTAGATGAAGGAATTATTTACACTATATCAGATATTCCGTGGGTAAGTCCCCTGAAAGTGGTCCTTAAGAAGGGAGGCGTCATTGTGGTATCTAATGACAAGAACAAGCTCATCCCTACCCGTACAGTCACGGGTTAGAGAGTCAGTGTCGATTACAGGAAGATGAACAAAGCCATAAGGAAAGATAGTTTTCCCCTTCCCGTCATGGATCAGATGTTAGAAAGATTAATAGGGCATGAATTTTACTACTTTATCAATAGATACACAGTCTATAATCAGATATCCATTTTCACAAAAGATTAGGAGAAGAGCACCTTCACATGCTCATTCGGTACGTTTCCCTACCATAGGATGTCTTTTTGTATGTGCAATTCTCTTGCCACATTCTCGCAATGCATGCTGGCTATTGTTCATGACATGGTCGAACAAATTACGATTGTCTTCATGGATGATTTTTCCATTTATGGGACTTCATTTGCCACCTGTTTGCAGCACTTGGAGCTAGTACTGTAGCAATACGAAAACACTAACCTCGTTTTGAAAAGGTAAAATAGTCATTTTATGGTGCAAAGTGGCATAGTCCTTGGCCATAGGATTTCAGCATGAGGATAGAGGTGGATCTAGAAAAAATAGAAGTCATCTCACGACTTCCCATTACAACTTCTGTTAGAGCCATCTGCAGCTTCCTGGGACATGCGGGTTTTTACAGGCAGTTTTTCCACGATTTCATGAAGATAGCCTAGCCCCTAACCAACCTCCTGAATAAGGATTCCATTTTTGAATTCAATAAAGAATGTAATATATCTGTTGAGCATCTAATGCAGTTCCTGGTCGATGCTCCAGTGATGATTTTCCCCAACTGGGAGGCACAATTTGAAGTAATGTGTGATGCCAGCGACTATTCAGTGGGAGATTTCCTAGGTCAATGGCTGGACCGAATCTTCCGACCCATCTACTATTCCCGCAAGAAACTCAATGAGGCCCAGCTAAACTATAATTCAATAGAGAAGGAGATGCTGGCAGTGGTATTTTCCTTCAAAAGGTTTTTTTCTTACCTTATGTCATCTAATTTTATTGTTTATAAAAACCAAGTACCACTTAAGTACCTTTTAAATAATAAACATGCAATGCCCCGAATGATCCGATTGGTCTACCTCTTACATGAATTTGATTTAGAGATCCGAGATAAGAGGGAGAGTGAGAAAATGGTTGTTGATCATATATAATGTCTGTACTTTCCACTATTGGAGAAGGAAGTTGATCAAGAGATAAGGGAGGATTTTCATGATGAGAATTTCATTTCAATAATTGAGTCCCCTAGGCCTTGGTTTGCTGATATTGCTAACTATTTAGTTACAGGTTCTATCCCCCCCGACCTCTCCTTCCTATAAAAAAAGATTCCTCTCTGATGATAAGCGATACTTCTAGGAAGACCCACACCTATTCCGATTCTATGGAGATGGGGTGATCCGACGATGCATCCCAGAAACAAAGGATCAAAGGGTCCGAAAATATTTTCAGGCATCACCCGTTAGAGGACTTCATGGTTCAAATCGTACCATATCAAAGATTCTACAATCTGGGGTTTTCTGGATCACCATGAAAAAAGATGTCCGATCCCTCATTTCCTGTTGTGATACATGCCAATGTACAGGTTATATGGGACGTAGAGTTGAGATTCCCTAGCACCCCATTCTGGAGGTCGAGATCTTTGATGTCTGTGGCATCGACTTCCTGGGACCATTTCCCCCTTATTTAGGGAAATACCTACATCATCGTCTACATTGATTATGTCTCTAAATGGGTGGAAGCTACTAATACGCCACACGACACAACTAAGGTTGTCATAACATTTTTAAAGAAGCTCATTTTCATCAGGTTAGACGTTCCTCATGTGCTGATTAGTGAAAGAGGGACTTACTTTGACAACGCATTAATGAATGGAGTGTTGTCTAAATATGGGGTAAAGAATCACATGGGTACACCATACCATCCCCAATCTAGTGGAAAAGTGTAGCTCTACAACCGTGAGATCAAACAAATTTTGGAGAAAACCGTGAATACCTCCCGGAAAGACTGGTCCAAAAGCTTTATGACGCTTTGTGGGCCTATATCACCACCATTATGAAAAAACTGGGGATGTCACCATTCTGCCTCATCTATGTAAAACCATGCCATCTACCAGTGGAACTGGAACATAAATCATATTTGCCAGTCAAGGCCCTAAATTTTGATCTGAAGGAAGCTACAGAGAGGCGAAATTTCCAACTATTGGAACTCGATGAAATCAGAAGGGAGGCATATGAGAACACTAAATTGTACAAGGAGAGGACTAAATCCATACATCACCAGATGATTTATCAAAAAACATTTCAATACGGTGATCAGGTACTCCTATTCAACTATCATCTTTTCCTATTCCCAGGAAAACTCAAGTCGAGGTGGTTGGGACCATTCCATGTCATACAAGTATTACCCCATGGAGCGGTGGAAATTTCTAAGGAGGATGGTCAACCATTCCAGGTGAACGGACAACAACTGAAGATTTACCATCACATTGAAGATGTAGTGGGAACAATCTGCACCACCCCTCTCAGGTAAGAAAAGCTAAGTCGGTCGAGCCAATGACCTAAAACAAAGGCGCTTCCTGGGAGGCATCCCAGAGGTAACATGTTGTGTCCCACATAAGTACACGGCATGTACTTAACTCTTTTTTTAATATTAAATATTTTAAATATATAGAGTAACTAATAAATAAATAGGGATGATTCTGGTATCGATGTTATAGTCACTGGAGTTTATCTGAGCCATCCCCAGTTCGAATCTTCTTGACCTACCTTCGGCATGGGGTTGCTCTTTTTTATATTTTCCTACACGACATATGTAGTAAATTCCATATATATATATATATATATATATATATATTTGTTTATACGAAAACCCAATATGGGGATGGGTTGGTTGTCCATGATCGAAACCCAGTTTCCAAAAGACCCTGGTTCGAATCCTAACAACCGCCCAATTTCCATCATTTAGCCTTTTCATAAAACCAAACGTCGTGTATTCCAAAATATGGCGTGTGTACCCTATATTCTTTCATAAATTAAAAATATTAAAACAATTTTCTATATAATGTGATTCATGCAGATGATGTTTTTAGATAGGAAAAGTCTCGGCCCTAGATCCAAAAGACCCATGTTCAAACTCGTCTAATCTCCCTACTTTATCACCTTCTTTTCTAATTGAAAACCACACGCCGTGCATTTCTTTCTTCCCATGTGTATAGGTTGTATTGATTAAATATATAGAAATATTAAATATGTTAAAAAGAAAATCCTTCACTCTAGTGGTTGAGGGCTTCCTTTCGGAAGATCCGATCGCCAGTTCGAACCTCGCCCCCAGCTCCAGACCAAAGGATGTACATCTCGTTTTACAATTTTTAAACACACGGCGTGTATTTTCCCAATACATTACGTTTATAGTTCTATTTTTGAATTCCATGTAAACATATATATATATCTATTTTAATACTTTTTTTACTTTATTTAATTAATATTACTTATTATATAGTTTATTATATTAATTAAATATATATATATATATGTGTTAAAAAAAGATGGGGATACATGGGGTGTACTACCGAAGTACACGCCGTGTACCGCAGCTATATATGTCGTGGGACACTCGGCTTCACCCTGTGTCGCGAGACACCCCATTTCCTACCCTTCTTCCCGTTTTCTTCTCCCAAACTCCACCCACCCTCGCACTCTCATATCCATCGTTTCGGTTCGTTTCGGGCAATGATTTCTATTTCATTGTGATCCTCAGTCACGGTATGCCCTTCTACACCCTCTATTTCAAATTTTTTGACATGTTTAGGGTGTTTTTGGATCTTCTAACTATTTGGAATCTGTAGTACACGACCACGAATTGATGAACTCACATCGTGTAATTTTGTACACGGCCACACACAAAATGCTTCGCAAGTTGAATATACACCGTGTGTATGTTAGGTACACACCGTGTACCTATTCCAAACTTGCCCGAGTACCCATTTCACACGGCCTAACACACCATTTTTCCATACACGGCGTGTGTTTTTGGTACACACTGTGTATATCATTTCATTTGGCCCCTCCATGTGTAGCGCTTGACACGACCTCTCAACCCATGTTCTTATACACGGCGTGTGTGTTCGGTAAAGGCCGTATATCGTATTTCTTTCAGCCGGACCCTTGTCTACTGCCCACACGGACATGTTCCTCAAATAAATCACACACCGTGTGTGTCCCATACATGGCATGTCATTGATTTTTTGAACCGATACAATCATAGCTGTGTCGTTTGAAATACACGACCATACCCACTTTGTATTAACACGCCATTTATTTTCAGTACACACCGTGTACAATTACATGGTCTATCTTCTACACCCTCGGCATGTTTATAAAGATAACACGAGATGCTTCTCATCTTGTACTACACGATGTGTACCCAGCATGTACATGATGTGATCTTTTATTTTTCAGATTTCTCACTTTTTCATTCTTTTGGTTTGTTTTATTTTTATTTGGTTTTAATTTTCGTTCCTTTTCAGGTTACGTTAGATCCCAATCCTTCCAGGGGGAAGCGTCTAGACTCTACCACTGAGGGAGTGATGCCCATTTTTCGGCAGATTGGACTCCAACCTCCGACACAACCAGACCTAGACGCTCTGGTCTACGAGCTCCCTCCATTGGCCACCCTTCCACCCCGCATTCCCTATGATGAGGCTGGTCTGAGAACCATCCATCCTTCCCTCCCAGCTGCCACTCCACCTGAGATATCCTCCTCCAAAGCTGTCACTTCATTGATTGCCCCATCCAGCAGCCCTTCATCTACTACAGCTGATCCACCACCAGAGCCAGCTCCTACTACTGCACCTCTACTTAGGCCAGGACCTGTAGGTGTTCCCTATCCATGAATGGTGTTCCTGGTCATAGATCTGGCACATGATAGGGTTCGGTGCTTTTCTCACCGTCTGATTCTGATGAGAGACCGCTACCTCGACAACATTGTTCCTCAGTAGCTCGAAGTCTGGGGAGAGTTAATGGATCTCCTTGGCCACACTGCACTGCTCGCTATTTTCTAGGTTAGTACTCCTATCTTCAAGGATTTATTTTTGGGGTTTGCGGCCTCTTTTGAGTTCAATAGAGCTGAGTACACGGAGGCACCAAGTGATGCAGAGCATGTGGTTCAATTCCGGCTGGGCGGCCGATGATTTTCCCCAACAACGACAGAGTTTTGACGAGGGTGTGGTTTCTATCCCCATCCTATTACCCCACCACCTGTTTCCACCATGACCAGACCCGAGCACTCTGAGCTCATGGCTATGTGGCGGGAGATTGCAAGACCTGACCACCATTGCACCCCTACCTCACAGAAGAGAACCCTTATCATTGACCCCATCCATCGTCTTACCCACCAGTGCTTTAGCACCATTCTTTTTCCCCGCCATGAAGATATGGGGTTCATGACTGGTCATGACATGGATCTCCTTACCTGTGTCATCCGGCAGGACTACCCGGACCTCCCTTACCTCGCCGCCTCCTACTTCCATGGAATATTTATCGACTATCAGGGAAACCTAAACGGTAGGTTTTACGCCACTCGCCTCGCCCACCACATTGGGGTAATCGAGCCTTCCTTACCCCATGACCTGTTAGTTTCTCCCTAGTGGATGGAATTTCTCATGCTCATTCGCATTGGAATGGTCTGGAAGCAGGGGGTGCCTACATCCTTGTCCACGCTCACCCCCACCCACCTGCTGACCCTCCGACCCCAGCTAATGCACCTGCACCTCCCTCCCCACCCCCACCAGTTTCCCCACTCCACCCCCTTCCTACTGACCCCACTTCTTCAAGCCTTCCTTATTCTACCACACCAACAGGCCCACCTACCCCTGCACCCTCAATCGATCTCGCATTTTCCCTCCACCTAGACATGATGGAGTAGCATTTGGTACGTATAGACATCCACCAAGATCGCATGGAGCAGTTTTGGAGCTTCTTGTTCAATATATGGGTATTCCATTGCCTCCACCACCAGCCTCGGCCATGGCTCCTGGCCTTTCTTCTTCTGCTCCACTGCCTTTCACTGCACTGGCCACATATTCTGTTCTGCTCTCTACTATGGGCCCATCTGCTACTACTGCTACCACCACCACTGTTTCTAGTCCAGAGGGGATTCTGACCATCCTTTACCGGATCAGGTACCCGCGTCTCCTACTTCTCCATATTCTCTTCCCGGTGTCGAGTTCGAGCCTCCAGCATCCCCATATTCTGCACCATTTCTACCGGCTGGCTCTATACTGGATGATTCCTCTTCAGAGGCGACCCCATGACTAGTTTTGGGACACTTGCTTTTCATTGTATATATTTTTTTTGTGGAAGATTGTGCCTATGTTTATTATTCCTTCTTGCATTGTTCTTTTCCTTTCCCCCTCACACGTATTCTGGCACATTTTGGGCTATGATTTTCCATCCCATATAGTTTTTCTATGCCTAGATGCAAGGGGAGTATTCTTTTTCTATTATTTTATTTTGTTTCCAGATTTAATTATTTCATTACTTCCCCTCAGTCTGGTCCACTATTGTGTCCTGACCTTTTCTTGTGAATCTTTTTTGGCACTTGGTGGACCATGTGTGCTTTTATGTATGGGGGGTATCTCTCCACCTCTTTAGTCATTTCCCTATTTAGATTCTAGGAGACATCATTATTTTCAGATATATTTTAATTTTTGAGGATAATTTTTGTCAATCATATTTTTAAATAATAAGCTGAAAGTGGGAAATTTAAAAAAAAATTATGTTCCTATTTTGTTATTAAGTGTTTTAAAATTATTTCTGATACAATTTACAATGTCAACTTATAATCCTTGGATAATTACATCAATTAGACAAATCAATTATTTCCAAGTCATGAACTGATTGTCTTTATTTATTTTTCCACTCCTTAGAGGTATTCTAAACCTATTTGTCATATTATTTCTAATACCCTCTTTATTGAGAGATTTTTTTGAATATACATAACTACCATAATTTGCAATTTGTCCTTTCAAAACATGACGATTTTTTGTGTTACATTAAAATTTTTGAGGCAGTTGATTATTTACCCCCTTTTATCAAGAGCCTATCCATTATTTTATCTTCGTGAAGCCCTTAGAGACCATGAATAGCCTTTATAGAAAGCCATAATACAATCCTATTTCCCTTCCAACCCTAATTATTTTATAATTTTTCAATATTATTCGCTTGATCTCAATAGAAGGGATTGGAAACACATGGTATAAATTTTTGAATTTTCATGAAATTAAGAATGGGGGAGAGCCTCTTGATCATTTGGTGCGAAAAGAGTTCCAAACCTCTATTTTGGAAATGTAGAAAGGTTACCATTGAAAAACAAATGATACAATCAAAGGGGCCACATACAAACTTTTTGGTTTGTGACTGCTATTCAACTAAATCATATGGTGATATCATTTTTGCTTGTTGAGGATATTTTTACATTGAGCTTAATTTTGAATATAATGCATTATTATTTAATAAATTTATCCTTATCTTTCAAGCTTCAGAGTTAATTTCACGTCTTACCTACCAACCTGTAGTCGTAGAAACATATTATCCTCATTGGGAAGCCCTCATGATTTTTGTAAGTCATTTTTTCTAAAGTTGAGAACTAGATTTCATGAAAAACTATGGATATAGTGTATATATATTTTAATGTGCATATAATTGATTTTAAATTGTTCTGAGTGTCGATTACTTTATTGGTGAGGTAAATCATCAAGTGGGTTGATTATTTTTGAATGTTTGAAATATGTGTTAAAAGAGGATGAAAGTAGTTAATTGAATTATATATGAGGCATGATTAGAATATTTATGAATTGAAACTGCTTTGTTTTCTTTTTAAAATTTCCTCTATAAACTTATTATTTACATTCATGATTAGCTGAATTCCTTCCTTTTAAAATATTTAATCTTTCAATTAGATGTTGTGATTTTCTTGAGGGCAATAAAAAGACTAAGTATGGGGGATTTTCATGTACCTGATTTTTTATACATTTTTATATATATTATTCAAAATAAAAACATGTTTTTAGGAAATATCTATTGTTTCATGAATATCTACTTTGATTTTGGTGATTAATTTCTTTTTTAGAGATTTCTAGTCAAGATACAAAAATCACGGGAAGTCTGTGAAAATTTTGCAACTACACAGAATGTACATTTATACACGTCGTGTACTTTCAGATAGGGACACATATCAAAAAGAGGGAGTACACACCGAAGTCATCAACCAACACTACACACCGTGCGAATTACTATTGCACGACATGTACCTGCTTCTAGATGCAGTTGGTGGCGCTTTTTAGTGACTAAACGCCATGTGTGGTGGCACTACACGTCATTTACTACCCACTAACCTGTCTCCGACACCGTGTGAGTCAAATAATGCACGACTGGCCCCCTACCGAAGAAAACCGTGAAAAATGGTCATTGACAAGACTACACGGCATGTACTTTTATACACGCCAGGTACTTTAGTTTTCAATAAATAGAGGCATTAGCCTCTGGACCAAATGGAGGTGAAACACATGAAGAAAAGGGGGAAGTTCTGCTGCCATTCATCTCGAGCCACATGGTGTCACTACTCCACCATTCCACCTTCTGACACCTCTCCTCGATCCTAACTCGATGATCTCATCAGGTATCGAAGGTGTTATTTTCTTTATGTCATATATGTGTAACTAAACACCACTTGTGTTGGGGATGTGGATGATGAAGAGATTTTGTTTGTTGGAATGATTTATATGATTGTGTTTTTTATTTTAAATTCTTCTCATTCTTCTTCAACCATTATTGAATACCACTGAGCTATCTGATCCAGACCAAGGGCAGAATTCTCCAGGAGATATAAGAGAATAACGATGAATGATTTCATGATCATTGAAAAGATTCATCGATTTATAAATGGAATAAACTGAAATTAAAAATTGTGAAACACTGACTACTGGACCAAGGAGTCAAATTTCTTCAATTCCAAGAAAAACTTAACCATACCAAGGGAATATTGTCATAAATAAGATCCATAATAATGAATTATCTTTAACAACACAACTATATAAGAAATACACATAAAATTTCCATAATCACCATAGCCCTAACACACTCTTTTTCCTGCTAAACAAATTAAATATCTCTTGTTTTTTTCTTTTAATTTGATAATTATAATTTCAAGTAATCAAATCGGTTTCAATAATCCAAAATAAGAAAATCCACTCAAAATTCAGCATGACGCACTAAAATAACTCTAAACTCAATTGAATTCATGCACGTACCAATGTTCCCTGTGGATAGACCCCACACTTACAATATACTATGTTTAAGAGTGGGTAATATCAATTTGGGACACCGATAACTTACCTTCGGTGAAACAACTCACCAAATCTATTATATATCTGATAAATAAGGGAAGAAAATGATTTAGTCTCATTACATGTGTATGAAAGCATTATATATTGTGATTAACTTACTTATGTTTTAATATGGTGCTCGAGTCTTATGGAGGAGTCCTACATATACTGGTTGTTCTACGAATCACATTCATCATAGTTCAATCTATCGATTCTTACACACTATTGCTCCATTCATGGAGGCTATATAAGATTATCGAGTACTTGAATGCATGTTTTTCATGGACTTATTTTCTTTAAGATGTCAGTTGATTGTCTGATAAACATTCCATGTTTGTATTCCTAACATGTCAAAGTATGTCTTCCTAACATGTCCAAATATATGTGAATGATCCAGTTCACTTTTAAAAGGGATGTTGCTAGACCATGGATCAATTCTCTAAAGAACAATGAAAGTACCGACTAGGTTTTTATAAAATACACCGTATTATCCCATATGGCATGCTTATAAGGCATATCATGATTTAGATAAATCTCCACAGTTTCATCATGAATGATTCTCTACATGGTTGGAGGGAATAGTGAGAGTCACTGTGGCATTTCATTGAGGGTTTCATATATCCTGGATGAATTTTATGGTTGAAATAATGATATTCGGCTAGAATGTCAAAGGGAAATCACGAGATATTTCTAACATACCCAGAGGGAATTGCATTTTCTGGCTTACCAATCTAGATGATTTCACAATATCTAGTTGAACTAACATAGTGGTATCATGATAATTTTATGACATGTAGTGATTCTTCCTTATTATATTTGTGACATGTTTGGATGACATTTCCAAGCCTGTGTGGTGAGCCCTAAGGGTTTTGTGGGACATGGGTAGCGTGAGAGAGGCATGCCATGTAACATGATATGATATGTCATGGGGTCATTCCATGATCCAAATAGTATACAAATGGAGCATTGTGTATCTTGGGTGACATGTCTTTGTGTTGTCTCATGACCCGAGTTATTGATGTGATGTGCATGATGATCAATGTATATCTTATTCAGACAAGACTTATAACATTTATTATTTATTGTATCCACTTATTTTAAATTCCTTAAAAGTTTTTTAGATCTAGACTATTTTATTTCATTCATTTTTTATAAAATATATTGTATGCCTTTCTCATAACCTGATATATGTGCTCCCTTTGAACAATGAGAAATCATGTGTTGTTCTTATTCATGTGGCATGACCACTCAGATTGTTCCCTAAGATTTTACCTGAGGGAGAACCTTTCTGGTCCTCAAAAAAACCTCTCAGGGAAATTTAATCTGATTCTTTGGTTCATTGATGAAGAATTCAACATTAAATTCCATTTTCTAATACCAATTGGAGGGATTTTCGAACTCACCCACTTGGTTATTCTCCTCATTACATGTTGTGTATCATAAAAATACAAAATAGAGAAAATGGAGGGATTTTATGTCATGAATTTTACAGAGGTTCTATCATAGTTCATTATTGTGTAGAAAAATTATTTTTTGTGAATGTAATATAATATCAATAATTCCCCTCTTATTGTACAATGTCCAATTAAAGGGGTCATCCTGAATTATGAAGACATGTCCTGGGATGTTCATGTGGTCAGGATGACATGTCCATGTACATTCACTAGATCGGTATGACTTCTTAAAATACATCACATAATATTGGATTCCTTTTGGGGATATTCTGAGAGGCGATGATGGATTTCTAGGGTAATTTTGTAGGACCCCGGTACACCCTGAGAGGGGAGGGGTGAATCAGGGTGGAAACTTTTTCTTCTTTTAGTTGTGGATCTTGTTCCCACGTTGGTAGGAACTACCTAAACCTGTATGATGGATATGATCAGCAATTAAACATTCACATGCAGAAAGATGACACATCTATTTTTACTTGGTTCACCACTAAGGGCTACGTCCAAGGAGCATATGCCGACAGGTTTTCGGTCGTACCAAAATCCACTATGCATCACTAGTTGTAGATTACAAAGGTTCGGTTACAAACACTTTGTCCCAGGCTCACTACCTTTACAATTGTTCAGGGATATCTCACTGCGTCCCTCGGGTCACTCTCGTTGACTCCCCCTGGCTCACTGCTGTTGGTGAAGTCTCACTCAGTTTATAGACGTGAAGGTCTCTTCATTAGGTGTGCATTGAAGTTCTTCGTCTCCTGTTCAACATGAGACATTGCTTGCATCAGGGTTCATATTTGATGCTCCTTTTTGTTCAATACTTCTTCTTTAGTGAAATGAATGAATGCACTAGATCCCCTTGTCTTCGTTTGCCTGAATCACAATCACTGATGTGATTGCTTACTTAATGAAGCTCAGCTTACTCGGCATTGTCAGAATCAGTTCTCCATGTATGCATGAGATCATGCATGTATCATTTTGATTTCTTCTTCAATCTCACTTTTCAACAGAAGTATCATGCAATATTTCAGCTCTTGTGCATCTCTAGAAAGGCGGGCGTGCTTCAACAATATTTGGATCTCCATTTCAAGCCCGGCGCGCAAGTCTCCTTCTGGCGCGCAAGTCTTAGGCGCGCAAGTATAACGTGGCGCGCAAGTGTCACCAAATCACCTGCGCGACTCTGTCTTCTGGAACTTCGAACCTGCGCGACTCACTTCCTTCCTTTCACAAATCACTTGGGGCGCTCAACCATCAGTTGGCGTGCAACCTCTATTTGCACGACCCAACTACCACTTGCGCGGATCAACCACCTGCACCACGAGAGCTCGAACAATCTCAAAGTCTTGAGCTCCGTGAGAAATGAGGAGGGGTGGTCCAGTATTTATAGCCAAACTGGACCCCCTGCACGGCGGCGCGCAAGTCATCCATCTGCGCGCAATTCTCGGCCCCTGCTAGGCACTTGCGCGATCAACATCCAAACTTGCGCGAACATCTTGCCTTTGCGAAATTTGGATCTTCTGATCTCGAAAGACCATAGGTGCGCAAGTTAAAATTCATTCAACGCGTCGGCGCGCAAGTCTCTTCCCAGCACATAATTCACCTGCGCGACCTCACCCAAACTTGCGCGACCCTTATCCCTTTGCCATATTTTGATGCTCTGATCTTCAAAAACATATGGCGCACAAGTTTCCTATCCTCCAAGAGTATGGCGCGCAAGTCCCTTTGCCAAAATAAATCTTCTTCATTTGTTGATTTTGAGGCCTTGAAATTTGGAAAACACTGGAACACGGCGCCACCTTGTATCTGCTCTTTTTGTACTACCTCCAGACCATCCATTCTTCTATCGATGTTCATGAATAAAACATAGATTGTTGACCACAACTCTTGAACTCGACATGTCACCAAGGAATCTTCTTTGTCAACAAATTTGTATGTCGTTTTTTTGATTTGCCGACAAGCACGATCACCTCAACAGCACTTCTTCATGGTGATCTGTATCCTTTAGCAACTCTTTTACTTTTATCACAAAATCCACTATTGTGATATGTATTCTTTAAAGGAACAGCTTTACTACCATCATCTTCTATGACAATGTGATGTTCATGGCCATTTCATAAGTCAACTCATTGGCACATTGCCTCCTTCATCAACTGTCATGATCAACTTCATACAAAACATGTGATTCAATCCATCAAGAAGTGTCTAGCATGGTTCTCATGCAATCATGAGTAATTTCATGGTCTTCATCAAAACCCATTGTTCTTATGCAATTTCGAGGAATTGCATGGTCTTCATCCAAAAACACCATCCTGCTTTAATCATCCTTGGATGGATTACTCCTCACATTCTTCATTGTTGTAAACAATGTATCACATTTGACACATGTTCTTTGAACTTACGATCAGCACAAAAATCGTCTGAATTACTACTCTTCTACTTCATCGGAGTACTTCATGATCTCCTTCATTGTGAGCTTCCATTCCTCCATTTTATTGGAGTACTTCTTGATCTCTTTCATTTTGATATTCCATTGACAACTACTGACAACAAATACAATCCTATACACAAAGTGGTTCCAACCAATTTTATATGATCAGTATGGTTTTTAAAGGGTTCTTGTTAAATCGTGATGGTACACCATAGGAGTATTTTGAGTACAATAGGCTCCCTTCATCTCCATTTTAGTAACTTTATTTTTCAATTGATAGGGGATTTTGAAAGATTCCATAGTTGTTATCAATGTCAATCACTTTACACACCAGTGATGTGTCACGTAACCAACAAAACATATTTTGGTGGTGCATGATCCCTTCATGGATAAACCCTTATGCATGATTTTAGTGCCAAAGGGGGAGCATGAGACTACTAGGACATGTCTAAAGAATTTCGTGTGATCATGATGACATGCCAGCGAGCTCTTGAATAACTAGTAGTACATGTAATTGGGGAGTCTATGGTGTTTTGTGAGATGTGTGGGTAGGTCATGTGTGTTTTACAACTGCATGAGGATCCCACTTTTCTCGTTGTTTTTCCTTTGTTAATTTAAAATGTTTGGTAATCCCATGAGGTTTTATTAGTGTTGTTCAATACAATCACTCTACCTATTGTTTATGAATAACTCTATATTTATGAAGTAATAGTCTCTCATACTATTGATAATTACGTCCTATTTTCCTAGTATTTTTGGATTTCATGTTAGGTTCTTACAAACTAACAATTCATGTTACGTGGAAATTCTATCTTGGAAGCTTTCAAATGGTCATTGACTATATGTGGAGAAAAAAAATAGGACCAATCAAATTCCAATTGTGGGATCTTATATACGATATGCATTGTACAAGACCATCCTCATGGCCTTTCATAGGTCATCAGATCTTGTGTCTCTAGGAGGTTCAGATTATCTGCTTGCTCTTGGTCACCATCATCTTCCTTCCCTTGGGGTGTAAAATAATACCCATATTATAGTTTTTCTGACATTGGGAAATTTATGATGCTCATTTCGTGGGAATCAAACATCCATAATAATAAATATAGATATCATAATAACATATTTCATAACCCTAATCATATTACTTCAATTATTACTCATCGTTTATAATCATTTTCCATATTAATTATAGTCAGTCATTTCTTATTTCAATGAAGGTGGTAGTAATCAAGACCATTTTGAACTAGTCATGTAAAAATAGATCTAATGATCATTATTATTATGATTTTAACCATCATGTTTTTATAAAACAAAACATACTATATTTTCAATGATATTTATAATGATATAATTTAATTCCCTTGTAATTTTGGTTATTAACTATGAAGTTGATATCAATGATGATCATATTCCAATTATTATTAATGTGTGGAAGATGATTTGTTAATTAAAGTTTTTAATAATAATGTTACCATTATATAATAAATATTTAAATATTTATATAAAATTATACCAATATTTATTTTCCCATAGTCAACCATAACATAAATTCATATCATTGTTGAATTGCATGGTTAATATTTACCCAGAATGAACATACCATGATTAATATGTGATTATGTAGTTTTTTAGATATAAATTCAACATACAAGTAGCATAAATATATTTTTAATATTTATTAGTTTTATTAATAATAATATGATAGATTTAGGGGATGATGTATTCGATATAAAAATATTACAGAGTGTCAATGAAAAGATTTTACTCTTCAAATGATTGTTTAAAATGGTTGAATTAATGATAATGGTTTTTAGATAATTACATTAATAGGTTCCCCAATTTTTTATTACATAAAAATTACGATATGATAAACATAATATTTACCAATCTAACTAATTCTTTGGTGAATCAATAAAATAAGTAAATAAACGAGGAATACATTATTCCATAGAGGTGACTATCTGTGCATAAGCTTGGATGATTATTTTGTTTTCATAGAAAAGAGAAAGGAGTAATATGAATTTATAAATTATAATACTAAATGAGTTATATAATGTATGTATATATATATATAAACAAAAAATATCCATTTAATAGTATCCGAAATATGCGGATAATGAAAAGGAGCATTTTTCTTTTGGTAGGCGGTAGTCCACATAAACATGTTATTCACATGCTCAATTTTCATAAGGAAAGAGAATACAGGTTTTTAAAAATTATTACTTTAAGATAATAACATTAATATATAAAATATATATATGTTACTATATAGGGATGGTAAATTTTAAATTTTAAATTTAAGATAGTATTTTAATAAGCTATATAAGAAGAAATAGTATTTTTGAGAACATGGTGATTTTCTTTAAAGGATCTGGTGAAAATGGTAGGCATAGGATAAATGATCATGATAATTATTAAATTGAAAAAAAAGATATTTCAGGGGATCTAAAATGGGAAATGTTTCTAGTAGAAATATAATTCATGGAGTGTTATTGAATGGGTGTTGAGATGCCACTTTTATATGAAAAAATGGAAGAGAGTTTTTTAAATACCCAAATCTTTTTAAGGATGGGAATTCAGTATCAACGGTATCTGATAAAAAAATTTGAAATAATTTTTTATGTGATATGGTCATGAAATCAGCAGCCATGAAATTTCACACATTTTTAAACATGTTTTCAACTCTTTTAAACTATATTTTCCACTTTCTCTAATATAACATTTTCAAAAATAACTTGTTTTTACCTAACTAATTTTTCATTTCTTAAGGTAAATATATTTTAAAATTTTAAAATATTTCGATTGAATATTTTCATATTTAATGAAATATTCATATGAATAAATTTATATAAGTGATAAAAATTAATATTATTATAAAAAATTTACAATGTATGAAAAATAATTTCGTCAATAAAATATTAATTACATTATGAAATATAATATATAATAGTTTAAACTTGAAAAAATATTTTTATATTTATAATTTCACTTTAACAATAAATTTTTTATATGGAAAAAGGATTCAATAATTTCTATGACATACTTACATACTAGTAATTTCATCAAATCACTTTATGTATAAAAACTGTGTAATGTACTACCTTCGTAAAAATATTTTTAAAAAAAATTAAAATAATTCATCTTATGAAAATATTTCCACGATTATTTATAAACTAATTTTTATTTTTTAGAATTTAAAATCTAAAATTTACAAATATTACTTTTATATATAACAGAAAATAAATTTATTATGAAAAACATTAATTATATTATAATATATTCTCCTTCTTATTTTTTATAATTTTTGAATTGGTGTCATCTAAAAATTCATTGAAATATATATGGACATAAATAACTGATATATTTATTTTTATAAAAAACAGAGCTCTTAGAAAAAAGGATTCCCAACTAAAAATATTCTTATTAGCCATTTTTGAAATACCAATGAAATGTCAATAAAATTAAATATAGCTTTTATTTTCATTATATAATTACATAATAAATACATTACCCCTATTCAATATTGATAATTCAATGGAATGTTTATATTTTTAACACGTTTAATTTATGGTTGTTATTTTGTGTGGAGTAATCTAACAAACCCATTGGTTTATTAAAAAAATCATATATTAAAATCATGGTGTGTTAGAACTTTTCATTATGGAGTAATGAGAAGGAATTACGTAGTGGTTTCAGATATTTATTGGGGTTGATATCATAGATATTATCATAGTTTTATATTGTCTTATTATTTCAGAAGGAGGTATATAGGTTATATAGAAATGTGTTGGATCTTGTGATGGTTATTAGATTGGATCGTCGTGAGAACCACCTTAGGATGCAAGTCAATGTTACCAATGATAAGGGATTTATTTTCATAAAATTTGATTTTATAGTTTTATGGATTTCACGTAGAATTAAACACTTGTGTTTAATATTTACAATTTATCAGAAATTATATTAATGGATCTTGGCCTGCTCGTAAGATGATATTTGTTGGTTTTTATCACTTTTCCATTGGCAAGAGTCTAGTGTTCATACACTGAATTTGGTATATATAATTTAAATTAAATTCAAATACCTTGGAATGATTTATTTAATACAAAATGTGGTTAAACTATTTAATGTATTTTTATAATAATATAAATTATGTTTTCCTATAAAGCTAGCTGGGGGAACTATACTCAGTTGGAACATTGTATACTGTTTTTGATGGAACGTAATGAACTACCCTGAGTCATCTATCCCTTTGATGACCAAACTGAACTATGAAATTATTGTCTGTAATTCTAGATCTGTTATATTATGGATATTAGGTCCATAGTATCAATCATAAATAATGGGGATGATTTTCTATCTATTCTCAGAAAATGTTGCTAATGAAAACTATCATAAATTTAGAATGACATATATGAATATCATATATATGTGTGAAACAATATTTGAAAAATAATTTAATGTTTTTGAAAAATTAAAAAAACAATACCTCATATAACCCCATGTATTCCACCAATTAAATTTGATGATTTCATAAAATCAACCACCAAATGCCATTAAATTGACCACTTTCAAATACAGTAACCCTCTATATATAAAAATTAGTTAAAACCTAATTCTCCAATGTTAATGGCATAATGGGTTAAACGTTGTACAATATAGGAATTTAAAAGAATTTACAAAGAAATAGGTAATAGGGACTATTTTTTAAATGCAATAAAATAACCAATTGAGGTCATATAAAGTAAATTTCACAAGAGACCTTATATACGAAAACCCTACCATAAAACTTAAGACAATGATAGAGTTAGTGATAGAAATAAATATAATATGAAAATAAATTTTTAAAAATATTTATATTCTAATCCAAAACTCCTAAAATATGGTTTTATAAACATTCATTGTTAAATAATTTAATCCAAAATGATCAAAAATAATAACTTTATTTATTTAAATCCCTTTTTATTTACCATTGTAATATAAATTAGAATTACATGTAAATTATTTTTAGAATGAAATAACATATGGAAAATTAATAAAAAGATAAAAATAGAGAATTACTATGTTAAAGATACAACATGAATAGTATAAGAATCCAATATCATATACGGCACACATCAAGAAATCATAGAGTATCAAAGAAGCTACGGGTGTCCTACAAAGTGAATCCTCCAAGAAAATGAATAGATTCCATGGGAACTACCATAGGTTCATAAGTGAAAAATTCCTATAATGTGGTAAATATAGAAAAACCTTCCAATGTATGTTTCATCCTAACAGAATCCATCAAAATAGCCTTCAACCAGTCACTTCAGAACGAAGCACCCTATCTAGCCTTATCACTGGCTATAGGGGACAGTAGAGGTCTGAATATATCTTCTATATAATATTTATTGACTACCACATAGCTAACCGGATTCTAATTTCCAAATTGAAAAAAGATAAAGGAAAAAAATTTATAACAACAAATGATAAAAAAAAATTTATAAATGAGAATTAAATGCATTTTATTGGATTTTGAATTACCCACCCTAACATCTATCCATTTTCAAAAACAACTCCAATTTCATAACCATTAAAAAATTTGATATATTTTCCCACATTGAGGGTCCCAATAAATGAAAATTAAAACAAAATGCTGTTTTAAAGGATTTTTCAGAAACAAAAAAAAATTATAATATCAAAATGGATCCAAATTTTCCACTAAAATACATTTTAGAAACCCGAATAGGAAAACACTTCACTTATTGTTCATTTTAAACACACACACACACACAGAGATATACATATATACTGATTTATATTTTTACATAAAATAACATTATATCGTGTTAATTTTTACACATATATATATACTCATGTATATATATATCTATCATATAAATAAATATCATGAGATATTATATAAAACTAACAATTTAGTTAAAACTAAATTTCAAAATAATTTTCCAATACATGAAATTTAAAATTCAATGGAAGTAATAAATTCCCATATATATGTATATATTTACAAAAAAATATAGTATGGTCCCTTTGAAAACCCTTTTGAAAGATAAATTTATATTTCTGTTGAAAACACCAAGAATGGACATCCTGTTATTTTCAAATTAATTCCTGACATAAATGATGTCAATAACAAATCTAGAATTAAATTATTTTTTTAATTGTATAACACTTTTTAAGTATATGTAATATAAAATTTCCCTTGGGATTCTGTGTAAATGAATTATTCTTATTGAAAACTGTAAGTAAATATTAGGATGTCGATTATGAATATCATATATTAGAATAATTAATTAAATAAAATACATATAATAATATAGAATCCAATGGAACTTAAATTTAATTCTTACACGTGAGAAAATATATCTCTAATAGTGTAGAAACAATAGGTTGTGAGATTTAACATATTTCCATGGATGGTCGACACTAAAATAGGTTAATAACAAAATTAAAAAAAGACAATAAAAATGTAAAAAATTATAAAATGTTCGTTTAACCATAGACATAAGGATTATTATAGAATAACCTGCTGAGGGGTGGATGTAATTTATAAAAATGAATAGAGGGATTGGACTATATAGAAAAGATAACTGAATCTAAATCACGAAGAAAATTGGGGGGTAACTATGGTAGAGGATACCAAGAAGAAGGGGTGTTCCCACAGACCAATTCAGTTTGTGGGTGTTTCATTCGAATAATAGAGATGGGACTAGGTGGAGTGGGCATAATGGGGGAGGGATATTAATCAAAGGGTGGTACATCGTGGTCATGAATGAGAGAGTAGAGGGAATAAGGGAGATGGATACATCAGGAGCTGTTTCTTAGCCAAGGGAGAGGAATAACTTATGGGAAGAAAATAAAAGGGGAAAAGAAAAAGAAAATATGAATAGAGAAAAAATGGTAAAATGAAATAAAAAATATTCCTTATATCACAGTGTACCTAAATCATTGAATTAACCATGACTAAAATGTTATGCCTATACTAAGAACTCATAACTAAATCTCATGGACACGCCTAATAGTATGCATGATTTAATAATACATGATATAACAATTATAGAAGATATTGTCCTGTGATATTTCTAATCACAAATGATTTTTATTTCTTGATAACAATTTGATCTAACCTTGAAACACAACAAGAAAATTAAATTATTGAAATTTCACAACCAACACTCCCAAAATCACTTGAAAACTAAAAATAATATCAATTTATATTAAATAATTTTATAAATAAAAAACATTGTGTGAAAATTATCATTGATATATAGATTTATACCCCTAAGGATATTTCCAAAGGTTATAAGACACCAAATAGAATAATTCCTCAAAATAAATGTTGAAAATGATTAAGAAACACCCAATATCATTAAGTAGAACAAAAAACCAATGATGAACATAATTATTAAGGAAAAAAATCCCAAAAAAAATCATCCCCACTATTCTGACATCATCTAGAATGGACCTTAAAAAAATCCCACTCTCGAAGGGATACTACACCTAAAAAGAAAAAAACAATTGATCACCCATAGAGTCCAAAAAAACACAATCAAAATTAGTTATACAGAAGAGTATAAAATCATATAACCCTTCATATAAAAGAACATGTGGAATGGGTTTCATAGATAGTGACATCCAAGGAAAAGATTGATGATCACATGTATATTGAGTTTTTTGGGGTATGTTGTCGAGTACATGGTGTTATGAAATGCATCCGGAACTAAGCTTGGTTGTGTCCTGATGTAGGGGAATGTGGTGATGTAATATGGTTGGGTTCAATTAAGACCACATGAGAAGAACTATGTGGCCCATAATCTTGATTTGGTAGTTGTAGTCTTCACATTGATGATGTTGTGACACTACCTTATAGGTGATCAGGTTTTTATGTACTCTTACCAAATTGGTCTCAAGTATATCTTCTCTAAAATGGATCTGAACATGAGACAAAGGTAATGGATGGAGTTCCTCTAGGACTATGACATTGAGAATCTCTATACGTGTTGGAAGGGTAACGTTATGGTAGATTATTTTAGTAAGATATTGATTTCAAATATACTGAATGAGGAATTAGATATGTTGGCCTTATTGTGGATTACCTTTTTTGATGGAGATGAAGAATATAACCATCAGTTTATGGTTTTTAACACTCCACACATACTGTGTGTCCAGGAGGCATGACTCATGGATACTGACTGTGGGAAATTATAGGCTTAGATGTCCACATGGATTTCCCTTGATGGATATTAGAAATGAAGAAATAAGATAAGTCTTTTCTATTGATGTACAGTAGTACTGGAGGAGTTACATGATTATTTCTTTAGGGAGTTCCATATATCCCCATTATAGGTACATCTAGGTGTGGAAAAGATATATCAGGACCACCGATGATAGTTCTGGTTTACAGCGATGAAGAGGGAAATGGTAGAGCTCGTTTCTATATTCCTCACTTGTCAACATGTTAAGGAAGAGCACCAGGATCCAGTGTGTTTGATTCAACCACTTGAGGTTACAGAGTGGAAGTGGGATGGGATAATGATGGACTATTGGACCATTTTATAATGTGTGTATATAGTACATGATACCATCTGGGTGATCATCGACCCACTCACCAAGTCGGCCCACTTCATAGATATTCGACCGAACAGTACAGTAGAGAGATTTGGATGCCTCAATGTATAGAAGAAAATCTGACTCCAAATAGTTCTATCTAAGATAGTATGATATCATGATGCTAATTTAACATCTTGGATGTGGACGGGATTACAAGAGGGATTTTGGACTGAGTTACACATGAGCATAACGTTTCACCCATAGATGGACGAACCAACTAAGTGGACCATTCTGGTTTTAGAAGAAATTCATTTTGTGTTCATCCTAGATTTTGGCCATAGTTGAGAGGATCGGCTACCCTTGGTGGATATTGTGTATAACAGAATTTACTATTCCACTATTGGTGTTGAGCTATTCAAGGCCTTGTACGAGCAACCCTGTAGGTTACCAATTTACAGGACAGACCCAGGAGAGTCAGCACTCATGGGCTCAGAGTTTTTGCAGGAGACTACAAAGAAGGTTCAGGTCATCCAGGAGTGGATAAAGACTACAAATATTCATATTAAGTCTTATGTTGGCTGGGGATAGAGGCCTTTATATTTTGAGGATGGAGAACAAGTGTTCCATCACGTCTCTTATCAATGTGGAATATATAGATTTTTTCTGGAAAATAATCTATAATTTAGGATCATTAGCTCCATACAGCTACTATATAGTGTTGGCGAGGTGGACTACCTCTTGGATCTACCTGAATAGTTAGAGCGGGTGCCAGATGTAGTTCATAAGTCACAGCTGAAGAGATAGGTTCAATATTAATCACTCGTCGTTGATATTGTAGAGCTAGACATTGATGATGGGGTGACTTTTGTAGAGAACATGATGGAAATAAATGATCAACATGAGAGTATTATTCATGCGTGGTCAATTCTACATGTTCTCGTTCAATGGTAGCCCATGAATATCCAGAAGCGCACATGGTATTGGGAGGCTCAAATTTGTGCTCAGTACCCCCATATGTTTGTATTGACATTGATTTTGGATTTTGGATAGGTAAATCACTATGGTGGGAAGACATTATTTTCTTGGATTTCCATGTATTATTTTTGAATATTATATAGAATTATTTTAAGATCAATTTCTAAGATGGTGTTTTATTTGGAGGGATGAGGTTCCTAGAAGATATGTTTAAAAATATTAAAATATTTAATAGCATGTGCGTGCAATTTACCTAAAGAAGAAGTAAAAACATTTATGTGGTTTATTGGTTCCAAAATATAAGGGCACCATTGCGTTCAGAGAAGTGAGTTTACACTAGGCGAGGCCAAACACCCACCGGCACAGGTCAACCTCAGAAAGTAGTTTTCAGACATTTAATGGAATAAAAAAATTAGGATTATTTTATTAAACATTACACGATGATGCAAAAACAAATCATTTTCATAAACATTGTTAGAGAATTATAGGTTATCATAATAACCCTAGAATTCCTCTGAAATATAGAGAATGAATTATCTCTGACAAATGAAAACAGACCAAAGAACAGATCAAATATCATCATGTAGATAGATTTTTGAGATCTCGTCAGTGGCGTAAATAATACCATTCATCACCAATGACCGATCCAAACATAAATTGGTTAAATGTTTTCTTGTGATCATTACCTATTTCTTAATTTAATTATGAACATAGACCATACCATGAATAGGTTAATTTTTGGTTCGATTGCTTACGGGATGCAGTGTCTTATTGTGGTGTTTAAAAAGGCTAAATAAAATTTGTATGAATTATTAAACTGTCATTCTTCATTATAATGATAATTGATCATGGAAGACATGAACAAAGGCGGATTTTCATTCCTCTAAGAGTTATTGTGCTTTATTCTTCCCCCGTTCATGGAGTTCTTCATTGTTAGACCTTCATGGATGTGACACGACATATCATTAGGATAGGAAAGAAATTTGATTAGTGGATTAGTGTAAAGATTAAATTAAGAATGGTGCTTTGAAGATCATGACCCATGTATCATGAAAGTTTCCCCATTTGGAAAATTGGAGTATCAGAGTATGATCACTAGGCCACATAAGGGGTGGCACTTCCCGTGCACGAGGGGGAATGATGGAAGCTCTATTCGGTCATAGTGGTTATGATAGAGGCCATTGGAGTACGAGATAGTGGTGGTAGAGCTTCATGGGGTACTTGGAGAGGGTCCATGTGGAGCTCGTAGTAGCCACGAGGCCATCGGGTAGGTGGACGCAGAGGGCAGGCCGTGTTGAACACGGATACACTACATTGATTTGGGGGGCATGTGGTTGGGGTAGACATCATGCAATGGTTTAGACGACCCCCCATGTAGATGGTTTGGACAAAGGATTTGGGATTGATTAGACTAGGCTAGGCTGGGTCGGTGGGACCAGGTTAGGATGACTGGGAGATCAAGATAGGTCTAGCGGGTCGAATCGGACCCGAACCAGACCCAAGTTCGACCTCTTTAAAAAAATCCATAACATTAAAATTGTGTTTTTGTTTGATGATTATATTTAATATTTTGTACCCTTTAAATGAAAAGTTACTTTTTCTATACTCTATGATAGTAGTTGTTGAAGTGTGCATAAGATATTTCTTTCCAAAAGAGTAGGTTCTTAAAAAACACACACACTACGAGAAGAATCCTATAGTTGTCTTCATCTTTGAGACAACATGAATTTCTGAAACTACATGAAATTATGAAAGTACATGACATAATAAGAATACATGTCTAATCCAGACTACATGTCTCTTCAAGACTGAGTTTCTTACTGGAGTGACGTGGCTCATTGAGACTACATGTATTATCGATATTATGTAATTTTTGGATTATGTCTGATATTCTAGTTTGGTGTACTGTAGACTTATACCATTATTATCTGACTACACATCATATATTTCTCTGTGGTATACATATTGTATTTTCTTTTGGTGTACACTTTTTCATTTCATGGGTAATAATTCAGGTATTTCTTTTTTGTATTCCATTGTGGCTTCAGGGTGTCCAACTGAGTATAGTTTAACACACCCGTTCACGGTACTTTCCTAGACGTATCATGTCTTGTGAGGTGGATTGATACTTTGATGGAGTCCTAGGTGGGCATGGACTAGGTGGTCCATAGTAAGGCTAGAAAATGGATGTTTTCTCTTAAGGTTTTAGAGAGATGTATGTGTACCATACCGTTCATGTTGGGTTTTTTGTGCATGAGTTTCATTAACATATACAATGTGTTTTACAAATTATTTCTTTTGGGGGGACTTTATTCTAGACCTATGTACCTTGTAGTTTTATACTATCACACTCTCGTGTTGGTATAGTTTTGGAATGAATAATTTTTTTCTTATTGTTTCTTATTTCTTAATTTTGGTCTTGGAGAAGTCTGTGCGTACAGGTACATAGTAAACATCCTCCCACTTGTGGGATATACGTACTCAATGCTGGCTTCCTTCATCTTTCCTATTAGAGGTAGGCTTGGGGATGTTACATTATAGGACCCTCTAGGATTGGATGTGATATTCAATGTTCTAGTCGATATGGTATAACTATAATGTGGTGAATAATCTCAAAGGGTCTCATGTACCTGGTATATACGTTACCCTTATTCCCAAATTAGAAGACTCTCATCCATGTAGATATGTATAGGAATACTCTATCCCCATCCTCATACTAAAGGTTCCATAAAAAATTATCTTCATCTCGCTTCTATGAAATTTAGGTTTCCCTGATGTTTTTATGAATGGTCTTCACGGTTTCTAACATTTCTTTAACTATTTCAGGGGCCAGCTTCGTTTGTTCTAGAAATACATCCCAACTAGTGGTTTTTTACATCTTTTCCCATAAATGGATTCATATAAAGTTATTATTATTCTCAAGTGGAAATGATTATTTTAATAGAACATGACAACTCGAAGAGGTTGGTCATATCCTCCATTAACATACATGGATAATTCTGTAGACATATATTCCCATTTGCAAATAACCCGCTTAGACTAAACATCATTCTGGGGGTGATAATCCATAATGAAGTTCAACTCCATATTTTTGGAATGATGGAGAAATTTCCAACACATAGAGTTGAATCATGGATCTTGATAGGATAAAACCGATAATGGTACTCAATAAGGCCTTATACCTTCCCATATATATATATATATATATATATATATATTTGTGTGTGTGTGTGTGTGTTTGTGCAAGTCACTCGAGTTAGAGGACCCCTCTAGTCACAAGAAAGTGAGCATCCATTATATGAAAATCCCCAACAACCCACATATCATTAATTTGTCTAGATGAATTTGGAAGTACATGGAAAAAATTTAAGGATGATGTTTTCCCATTTCAATGTTTCTATGGGAAATGGTTTCCTCATTATGTTATATTTTTTGTTTCATCCTTTACTTACGAACAATATAGACACATTGATGTATATTTTGTTGAATTACTCTTAATATTTTCAGAGAAATATTTCTCCCAAAGATCTCAATACATTTTTATTCTACCCAGGGGTATATTATTGTTTATTCTACATGCATTATTAAAAATTAAACTCCTTATCTCAGTATATTATGGTTAATGTATTCATGAACAAAATCATATAGATCACTGCACATAAATTTAAATCCCCATGGGCCTCCCATTTTTAAGATTCTCTGCCTTATTCTGAATCTCAAAATAAACTTTTTTATACCCTTTAACTTCTATAAAAGTTATGGTTGTGTAATAATCTGAGAAAGTAATGATTATATACATTAATTTAGGATTCTCATGAATACCTTTTATATTTCTAATACTATTTGATTCTTATCGTTCTCATCATTGATAAAGTTTCAGAATCCTTTCTACATAGAGAATTTTCCAATTTATCTTCACAAACAAGAAGGTAGTGAATTGAGTAGTCATAATCCTTTATGAGAGTTATCCATTTTCACAACCTTATATTAAGATCCTTCCATGTGAATATATATTTTAGGCTCAGTTAATCAGTATATATCTCAAACATCTACCAAAAGAGATAATATCACTAGGTTTAATATTTGAAGATCATAGATGACAACTCTAGATCATTTGTGGGATTGTTTTTCTCATTAAGATTTTCTTTCCTTAAGTTGTAGGATATTAAATTATAATTTATTATCATTACACAACCTAAAACCATCACTGATGCATTATAGTATACAACAATGAGTTTCTCACTTGTGGGTAGTGTATGTATGGTTGCAGTGATAATAATATTTTTTTAACTCTATGAAGTAGTCTTTACGTTCACTTGTCGAGAAAAACATTACCTTCTTCTGAGTCATTTTTGTTACTGGGTTTGGGAATTGTTCAATGTGCTTCAAAAATCATTGTTAATAATCAGATTTTCCAATGAAACTATGTATCTCCATTATATATGTTTTTATTTTCCATTCCTCAATTGACTCTTTCTTATTATGGTCCACAAATATCCATTTCGTTAACAAAAAATTTCACAAGAAGGATAATTACTCACTACAAAAATCACATTTACTATACTATTCAAATATTTTGTCCCATTGAAAAGACTATAATAGCATTAAAAATCACGTCATTCTCCTCTATGATGTTTTAGTATATCATAATATCCCCTTTATATAATAAAACAAACTTTTTAACATAACCTATAAATGATGACCATGAATTCTTATGGGCCATTAGTGAGTAAAAAATGAATCACTATGAACTCAATGATTTCAATACTCATTAAAAAGGTATTCATGTGAATATCTTCCTTCTTTAACTTTATCTAGTGTTATCCCAATTAATTATCAACCATAGTGAAATAATTATCTAGATGTAGTTGATCGAAAAAGTCATATATTCAGGGAAACAGATACTTTTTCATTATCATAATTCTATTGATCTTATGATAATAAATAAAAAAGTGGAATTTAACCATCCTTATTTTTGATGAAGGCTAACAAAGCATCCAATAGTGATTCACTCAGTAATATGAAAAAATTATATAGATTCTCTTGTAATTGATTCATAAATTTTTACAACTAAATGGATGCCATTATATAAGGAGTCTTTGATATGGATAGAGATCCAATTATAATTCAATTGAGAAATCAATTTCTCATTCATTAGGAACACAATAAAATTATTCAAGGAACACATCAGTGTAGTCGCTCATAATTGGAATGTCTTCAAGAATGTCCTCTCCCTTATCTCAATCAATTGATCTAGATCATATTTCTCATTAAAAAATCCCTACATGAGAGGATGGTTTTGAAGGAGATTTAAACATAAACTTACACCTAAATTGAGTCGTTGGAATCCTTGGGAGTTGAAAAGTGATCTCCCTCTCATAACAGTTGGTGTTGCCTTTGTATAATGATAGCTAATCCTGGAATAATATATCATTAAACTCCACAAAAGAATTTATGAACAGATTTTATTGGTTTTTCAATCCACAAACATTGAACTAGGTGTATATATATACATTAGATTCAATAATATACCCATTTTCTATTCGTATAGATAATTAAATTTTCGTATTTTGAGGTGGTGTATGAATAGTTATACTAGACCTTCATGAGATTAAATAATGAATAGAATGAGAATCAGATTGTATGATTTCTATTATTGAATAAATAATTTGTGTACCTATCACCTCATTCTTTTCATCATCCACATGGGTAGTAGTGATAGTATGCATGTTTTCATGCTTCCTTGGAGGTTTCTTTCATAGATTGTCCCAAAAAAAACTTTTGGGATTTGGATCATATTTTTTCCTCATTACTTATAGTCAAAGCTTTAGACATCATGAATATTGTTTATCTGAATCTTCTTTTCCACTTCCTCAATAGTTTGTTAAATCATTTCTCATAGGTAGTGATTAGCTTGATTCCCCACTTTTTCATGCTTAAAGAACCTTTTAGTACCCATTATGAATTTTTCAATATGCTTCCTCCCACATTTTTGTCAATTGGGTGGTGTATTTTATTTCCCCAGTGATATTTCTCTATTGGCTATTCTGAAGAGAATTAAATTCTACATTTATTTTCTCATGTCCCATGAAGCCACATAGAATCCCTGACCACAATCTCTAATTTAATGAAAAAACTATCAATATTCTCTAAACTATCATTGTCTTTAATTTTTGAGGAATTTCATATAGCCAATATCAAAACACTAAATAAATGGTACACGTTGATTTCAGTGTTAATGATAAAGTGGGATGAATACCAAGGAAACATTGTTTTTTAATCATCATAATATCTCATAGACTCATATTCCTTCTGATATAGGGTATTGAACTCCACCTCTATAATAAGATGGATTCTTTAGGGATAATATTTATTGAAAATATCATCTTGAATTCTTCACATTCAGTGTAATAAATTCCATCCACAAACTACATGTTCTTGATCATTTTCCACCACTGATGACTTTCCCCATCAAAATGATAGACAAAAAATACAAATATCATTTCTTATGAGAATTGTATAAAAACCAATATCCTTCCAAAGGAGTTAATTTAATATTATGTGATGTGAGAATTATAAGATCAAATAAATATTGGAGGCCTTTTTCATATAAATTATTTGACATCAACTTCCTCATTAATAAGAGAAGGATTTGGTTCCACATGATTCCAGTTATGATTCATGACATAACCCAATTCAGCCAATACATTTATGAAGTTCTGTGTCGTTATTCCCATAATGTTTGACATGTCATTATGAACGTCATTAAATTGACTACCACATATATTTTTGGCATGGATACCCCTATTTTTATCCATTAACATGAACGAATATAAAATGAAAATAAAATTAGGGGACATGAATAATTATATAATAAAAATATAAAAATAGAAAATTTGAACATGGAAGGATATAATTATAAATGAAAAGTATATCCTAACATGGGATTCCTTATGTCTCAAATATATGTTATCAATAGTGATAAAATATTACCTATGGATATTACTATAGTTTTTTATCCTAATCCCTCACAATAACTAAATTGTGATTAGATATAATAAATAGTGACCTATAGCATGTTACACATATTATTACATGGTTGTAAGCATAATATTCATATAATACAATACGGGATATAAAAAACAAGTGTCTTTATAAGTGTAGGTACATTAATATAAAACATGAAACAAGAGTAGTAAATCTTTTTATCAATCACCATTATGACTTCCTAACACCCATTGAGTTCTTATAACTGTTTATGATAACATGGGGAGAACATAGATAAAATAAATAAGAAAAAAAGCCTAGTATATGAATAAAAATTAGACTAATGACAAGCATATGTGTTACAAAACATAGAATTATTACAAAATGAATGCCTTTTGAATATACATAGAAAACATAACATATAGAAATAGAACTATATAATCATAGGAAAATAGGAAAGTGGTTGCGACATATAACGTGTCAGAAACGTGAGTCAAGGATAACTACATAGACAATATAATATGGTGGTTGAGTCCCATGAGGGATAAAGGTTACTCTTTAATCCTACACATGGCGTATCATGCGACTAAAACATTATCCAGTTCATTATAGATCTATCTTGGTGAACCCATTATAACATGCTCATGAATGTGTCTTCCATATAAAGAATCAAACATAAGTAATAATCATTTGGGTCCCCCATGGAATGAAATGTGTATTGTAATATTCCCATGAAATATAATTGTTGGGAATATGAAAATGGAATAAATGAAACAAGGTATTTATTCTATCTTTCACATTGATAAGTCAAATAATAGATAATAAGATTATACCCAAGTAAATTCAAAACATGAAAAGGTGGGTTATAAATGTTCCACATAAGTATGGTTATAGGAAAAAATAATGATTATATATGGCTATATTGGTATAATTTATTCCATAAAACCTGAAACTAATTAAAATGACTTTTCATGATAAAATTGGTGATTTTGGGAGAATTTGTTTAAAACAATTTATGGAGTTCACTTCAAAATATGTCTGAAATAGAGAACTTCAATTTAATAGTGATAAATTATTGTGAGGAATTGACATGGGAACCTTATAAAATATGTAATTACACATAAAATTAAGATGTGTTGATAACCATATATATGTGTGGTACATATAAAAATTACATAGGATAAGTATACATGAAAAATTAATGAATTAATTGTGGTAATCAGAGAAAAAGTGCAGCCTGAAGGAAATATGGGGGCTCAGAGAGATCATATCATTGAAGTGAGAATTAATCAGAATAATTAATTATCTGTATCAAATATAAATCAACATAAAATAATTTTAAATATAATATTATAAATTAAAAATTCAATTAAAATTTAATAATATCATGATATAGTTAATAATTATTAATTTAAATCATAAAATGGATATTTTGTTAAAAAATCCTATACCTCACACTTACTATTAGTTTTTTCAAATTACACCATCCTATATAAATACATATCAATTTTTATTAATTTTTTATAACAATATTAGTGTTATTAAAATTATATATGATTATTTTATAACATTTTACCACCGAATTATTAATAATATTTGGTAATTTTTATTACTTCAGGTGAATTCATTTCATGGTTTTAAGGTTATTTCACTTGTGTATAATTATAGAATTTTTTGTTAAATAGATGAAAAAATTAAAAATTTAAATGATATTTTATTTAAAAAATTCTATATGTTTATGCGTCCCTCTATATCGTTTTTATAACATGATGATGATTCATTTGATAAAATTTTAGTGATAAATATTTAACTTATATTTCCAGTTCATCCGACCATCACGAGCTCATTTAATTTTAATTAATATTATTACTATATATTTGGTCTAGGACATTGAATATGATATAAAATAAAAATTACCGTATTATTTTAAAATAATAATACTTTTATTACCATACATGATGGTGGTAATGGGAAATGCTCAAAATCATTATTTATGGAGGCTATTAACAGGAATAACTCAGACGATAGATTCATTTCATTGAATAAAAGTGGGTAATAAAATTGGAGGATATAAAATATTACTTTATAAACATATAAATCAATAATTTACAAGATTATGGAGTTAGCATTACATTATGGATGAATCTAGTGAAAATAAATTAGAATAATAAAAAAATTAAGAGAGTTGTTTTGAGAAACATACCTCTTGAATATCACCTCCTTAAAGTACCCCTTGAGGACCATTGATTTTTTCTTTTGGTGATAACAGTAGCACTTAGAAGTGTGTAATGTGGGTAGGATATGGGTTTTTATATATTTGATGATCTACGATTATTTTGATGAGTAATGGGGTAGTGAGGGTCGATATTTATAGTGGGTAAGTTTGGGTTTAAGTTGTTAAATATTGATTATTTTATATTTACTCATCACCACATTTAGGTGGCATTAATTTCAATTAATTTGGATGATAATAATTTTTTATAGGATGGTTTGGGTCTAAAAACAAATCAAATAGCCATTTAATAATTTATTTTTAGGAATTTTAATCTTTTACCTTTTAAATTTAACAGACTAAATTATTTAACTTATACTGGGGAATCTTTTATTTTTACCACACAATGCTTTTTATACCTAAAAATGAAAATTAACATACTACATAATTTTTTCATTATAATTAAATAAATAGAATCCATTTATCTTCTTTAAATTCATTATAGTCTAAAAAATCAATTATAATTTGATACCCATATAACTCAAAAAGAAGTGTTTTTTTCTTCTAATGGTTTTAATTATGTTTATTTCGAAAATTATAAGCATATAATTATAAATGTTACACATTATACATTATGTAATTCAATAAATAAAACTTGATAAATTATAAATGATAGAAAAACTAAAATCATGATTTTATCCTAATTATTTCATTAGAGTAATGGGAAAATTGTACTTTCACTTTTTAATTTAACAATAAAATTTTTTAGAAAATAAAAAAATAACAACATATAATTTTTACATGATGAGTATAAAAAAAGATCCTAATTTTATAAAAATATTTATCTATGAATATTAATTTAATAAGTAAAATAAATAACCTTATTTATTTCAAATAAAAATAATCATTTCTCCCATCACAAAAAACACAATGGGATTCAATAAAATATTTTATAACTTAAAAAGAGATTTTTGGGTTTCCCTAAGAGATATACGTTCCCTATACTATCAGAAATAACTAATGGAATGGAAATTTCATTGATAAAATATGAGTTCGTTAAACATATTTCATCATAACTGATGAAGTGGAACTCTACATTGAAGTGGTTATAGGTATGATAGTTATTCATTCAAGGATAGATAAAATTATATTTTTTAAGTTATATAAATTATTTCATATCAAACTATATTAGTAGATTTAGTAAAACACAAAAAAAACAAGGATATCAAGTTCTTAGTGATGATGGTAGAAATGTCAATAATTGTATCCTAGGAATATAAATTATTCCCCTACTAAATTTTCTAGGTGTATTTCCAAGAAAACCTTGTGATAATTTATTTAGTATAATTAGATTATATTGTTGGAATGGAATGTATTTCCTTTTATATTGAAAAATTAATTTTTTGGGAGAATGAAATCAGCATTCATTCATAAAATTTCCCTCCTAATATATTTATGTGTAGGGAGGAGGAATAATTTTCTATGTTACAAACATTTCAAGTGGGGATATTATTGAATTTTGAGAAACTTTATTTATTTAAAACTATTGAATATAAAATAATACCATCCATTATGAAAAGATCTCTGTAATTGGAATATTGGATGTGTTTCCCGAATAACTTATTAGTTTTTCTCTTAGATGTGATGTTGGGTTTTCAATGGATCACATACCTAAATATTTTACCATATAAATGACCCAATAGAGAATTTGTATTGGTGAACATGAGTATATGAATAAAAAATCATATTTGTCTTGCAATTAAGAGTATATATTGTCGCATGCTTTATTATACAGTGCACCATTCCTATTCATCAAGAAGAAGTATTGTTTAATGGGCCAGTGCATTGATTATCAAGATATCAACAAGATCTTTAAAAAAAAATTATCCTCTACAAAATTACGATTAAATCATCTATTAGCTACATAGAGATACATTATTCTTAATGGTGGATCATAATTCCTAATATTATTTACTAATTTTATAGAGGATATTCGCAAGAATACTTTTCATACAATGAATGGAAAATATGATTAATTTTTTATTCCATTTGGACTCACTAATGCTCCAAAAATCATGATAGACATTATATATAGAGTCTTTAAGCACTATGTTGAATATTATTTGGTATTCTTTATAATTATTATTCTTATTTGCTCCAAACTAATGGGTAAGAAAGAATATTAATTATATATTTTTCAAAAGAGACATTGTGGAATAAAACATAATATTAATATTATATTAAGTTTGAATTTATGTAGATCAATAAAAATTATTAGCAAAAAAAGTATGACCTGGACTAATATCTCTGAAGGAAATATGTAGTTTCCATGGATTATATTAGTACTATCATCAATTGTTTTGAAACTTCTCACAATTATCAAACCCACTAACCAATCACATGTGGATTGAATTAATGTGTGTCTTAAATGATGAATATGGAGAAGAGTTTAAAATGATGATAAAGATGCTACTCACTACACCATTTATCTCATTACCAACTATTTGGGAATGATTTCTGATCTACAGTGATGAATCCAAATATTACATGGGTTCTGTACATGAAATATGAAAAATTTATGGCCCATGCCTCCCACTAATTAAGGATACATGAGTTGAACTACCCTAATCATTACTTATAATGTGATGAATTAATCATTGTAGTTATGATTTGGTGAAAATATCTCTACGTTGAAAATTTAAAAAAATAAAAAAATCTTAATATTCTCAATACCTAATCTGATAAAAGAAGCTTAATATGTTCTAGTTACAGTATTTAGAGTTTATTAGGGATTTTGGTTGTTCAGTCCATTACCATCCTAGGAAGGAAAATAGTGTTGAATATTTTCTGAGCAGAAAGTGTCATGTAACCTAACCCATGTTGATGATTGAGAAGATCAAATAATTATATACATTAAAAGGATGGATATGTGAATAATAATGTTATATTCATCACAAAATAATCAATTAACTATGCAGCCATATATTCATGATGGGATCAAGGAGGCATAGAAGAATAATGATTTCTTATATATGAGTGTATAAAATATTCCAAAGTCAAAATATGTTGTATATCAGTTATATTGTTTGGAACATTGATACATGTCTAATAAAAACATAATTTAATAGGGAACATATTGATGATGTAAATAGCGAATCATTCTCAATTTATCCAAGAATAACTAATATGTATATTTATATGAAGAAAATATCTAGTTGGATTAAATAAAGTGTGAGATTATATAATTTTTATCATCATGTTTTTTATTTTTACAAGTCATGGATAAAAAAATGTTTAAGGTTATGAGGAAATCATTTATCATACTAGTATGTAATCGCGAAGTCATAACCCTAGGGTTTTTCATAGGACTCCATTGGATCCCCAAATCCAAAAACACCATTTGAGTGGTTTCCAATCAATGTACCTAGTCAGTAATGTTTTTTAAAATATAGTCATATTTCTCCCTTGAAAAAAAACATCATGATATTTATAATTGATGTGGTAAGACAACATGGAGTTCTTATCATTAATGTTTTTAATTGATATATGAGTCCATCCATAAAATTTTGTTGAATCCTTAAGCATTATGATGATAGATAACTAAGAATCAAATATTTTTATCACCCTCAATTGGATTGCTAGTTATAAATTACTATTAATACAATATGGGATATAATGGGATCATCTTATAGGGATTTTCAAGGATGTTAAGGCCATACAAATTCCCTATTGGAGTTCTCGTATAATAACAGTTTTCTTCTTATCATTCAAATGTAAACATATGATGATCTGTATGGTAATAGGATCAAAAATTTAATATTTTGTGATGAATTTTGAGTGTGAAAGTGGATGACACCAGATCACATACATGAAATGATAGAAAAGTGTCCAACTAGTCATCTTTATTTGAAATCCATATAAATTCAATGTAAAATATATGAACTAAATAGTTTATGGAACTAGGATGTTAAGGTTGAAGATAATCTGTTCCTCTATATATCATCGGGGATAAAACTCACGAGGTTTAGGATGACCAGATATCCTCCCCCTAGATACATCATCCAATCTCATATCATTGGTCACACCAGAGCAGCGGAATATCGACTAGAAGTCCCACCTTACCTATCATAAGTGATTTATTTGTTCCATGTATCCCCAAATAGTAACTTCATAACAGACCACTCACATGTACATAATTATATATGGTACCATTTGAAAATTTTTAGTCCATTTGAGGATTAGTTATTGATTATTTTTGATTGTAGAGACAATTATTAATGAAATTAGACCACTCACCTATCCAAAGGGTTTTGGATGAACCATATGTTTGAGCAATTATCATGGGAATATAATAGTTGATGAAACAGAAGTATGCTCATTAGATTTAATGTATGTGATGAAAAAATTAAAGTTGAAATTTTTTATATGGGAAGAATGAAATGACTTGAAAATTTATAAATGACATTCCCATTTTGGTGATTAAATGAATTATTTGGTAATGTAGTAATTGAACAAACAATTAATAGTTTTCTTATTTTGGAGTGTTATAAGTAATATAAAATCTGATTTATATGTATATTAAGAATCAAAACCATTGATAATATACTTTTTGTAAAAGGTACATTATTATTAAGATGTTAAGAGTAATGATAAGGTCTAATTGGCAACGAAAATTGTAGAATTGGCCTCGACTAGTAAGATTGTAACATATGAATCCTTATTATCAGAGCTTCCAAGGGATATAAAAGCACTTATATTTCCCCTTAAAAAAATCCCATAATGATTTTCTAGAACTGAAGGATGTGTGAACTTGTTAACAATTCAAGTTTATTCTCATCGAGATCATGTCCCAAACCATATTTTCTGAACCATCCCATGAAAATATCACCATCGAACAGCTTATTCATAAGATATGAACTTTTGTAATAAAATTATATATATACAGACCATAAAGGGAAAAAATTTTATATTCAATGTCAATTAAGTAATACATTTATCCATTTTAATATTTGTTTATAAATGATTAAATAATCTGTTTGATAAATTTATGATTTTGATATAATGAAACATAAATTGTAATTTTGAGAATTATAAAGATTCAATCAAGAAAATCATTTTGATGAACTCCTTAATTTTTGAAAATTTTTTTAATTTAATAAAATATAATTAATAAATTATATTAATTAAATAAAAAATATATTAAAACTTTTTAATGTAAAATTTAATATTTATAATTGTAAAAAAATATTTATTTTCAAAAAACTAGCATGTAGAATAAATTGGTATTTTTAATTTTAAATTCTAAATTATATTATTTATAAAATTATTATGATTAATTTTTTTTAAATCATAAAATTGAAATATTTGGTAGTGAATTTTTCATAATTCCCTATAACAATTGATTTTTAGGTAAAAATTTAATATGATATAATTATAAGGTATGTATTATTAGAACATATTTTCCAATGTTTTATGCAATAAATTCTATGAATGGTATCCATAATCAAAATTATTCCCACTTTAAAATAATGTGTCCTTAGGTAATATTTTTAAACACATACTAAATACTCCAAACCCAACATTATATTTTATGTTTTAAAAATCTTTTTTTTAAACATGGCTCACCTCCACATTATGAATGAAATTATTTTGATGAGTTTTCTTATAAGACAGAAAAAATAATGAATTAAATAATTATTTAGTTTAAATCACATGAAGAAAACCTATAAAGGATTGTGGTTTTGATTACTTTACCAGATAGATTCAAAAACATGTGTTTGAAAATTAATAAAATTTCTTCTCAAATTTTATATATAAAATAACCCAATCAACCATTCCACTACCCTATAAACCCTTGTGACCTGAATTTTCTATTCCCTTTAATCATTATATCAATCCTTAGGTTCCCCACAATAGTATTTTATGAATCTCCTCCAAAGAAATTTGATGTTATATCTCAGGGTAAGAGATCTTATCCTTCTAATATTTATTCAAGGACTTTCATTTTGTCATGCCTTTTTGTGGAAATTGTTCATAATGGGACATGTTTTTAAAAATCTACCTAATTGTAATTATTATTCTCATATAATGATTAATATCTCTAAATCACAATCAGCCATTCTATAATCTTTTATATACTCTTGTTAGGATGAAAAAATTTACTTGTGATTATCCATGTCAATCATTTGTGCAGTGAAGTCCCATCCCCATTTCCAGTAAATGGTATTGAAAAAGTTGTACATATCATTCATTAATTGAGGAATTACAAGTATGTAATACACAATCCTCAATCATGGGGTAATATTTACTGAAATATAATCTTATTTTGTATGATCTATGTATTATACTTATGAATCTACCTGATATATATGTGATGGTTGGTCTTATAATTTGATAGCCCTAAAACTCATTGGGTAATGATTTTATGTCATGAGATTACATGTATGGTGCACTTGAGGTTATCCTATGAACATGATTTTATTTTTCCTTGGTGGTTATCCTTGACTTATGTTTATGATTTCATGTTTTATGTAGCTCAGAAATTTATATGTTTTCGTTATGTTATCATGTTTTTCATTAATCACTCTTCAATATTAGGATTCTCATCCCTCTCATGTTACGTTGATATGCCACATCGATCACCAATAAAACTATATCTTATGTTATTTTTTATTTATTCCATTGTAATGATTTAATGATCATATTTATATTAGGTACAACCCCAGGTTATCGCAAGAAATTTTAGAAGTTCCATGGAAGATATGGTAATGTATCCTAGTTTTTAAACAATGAAATTGTACCATTGATTCATGTTAATGTTATATGTACATATTATCACTATAGAAACATGTCTTAGGATATTATATGGTTTTATTATGTGTATCATTATGTAATGAATCATGAATTAAAGTGAATTATGAAACAGGTTTTCGTGAATTCTTATTGATGTAATCTCCTTCAGAAGATATGATAAATATTCTCTATATTTAATGATCATACTAGTGGAGGCCATAACTTATGATGTCCCTATCAAATGTATTTCTCAAAACCCTTAATAAATAATAATAGTAACAGTTTCTGTAAATAGTTTATATGGAAATTAGTTGTCATTATTATTCGTATTTTAAATCCAATTAGATGTAACTCAAATTAGAAAAATATATTAAATTTTATACATGTGTTTTATATAACAATATTATGTAATAAGGTATGTTTTCATTAAAAAGTAATATTTTTTATAAATATTCAGTTTATTACATTCTTTGACCATCATAAATTTGTTCCTTAAATTTACATTTCATATAATACAACAGATGGTTGTACTTATGTTTAGTCATCACTCATTGTTCCCATGTTTCTTCTCAAAACTTGTGGTTCTTCCATAGTGCTTTGTTGATGAGAGTTTTCGTGTGCCATAGAATATTATCTCCATGATCTATGATAATCCCTAGATACTCCTAATATGAATGATCATTATATAATTACACTACCTATGGATTTAGTAAGTGTGAGGGGTTTAGTATGTACTACATCAAGAGAAATTCAGAGAACATATCATTTAATTGAGAAATGTTTAATGAGAGTTCCATTCGATTGACCACAACATCAATGTCATCCTAGATCTCAAAAAACTGATGTAACATTTACTATGTTTCCCCTTCTTCTCAAATCGTGGGAATTCTATCCATGGTGATATTTTAAGGAACAGATTATATTTTACATTATACTCCAGATCATATAGATAATTAACTACATAGTCATTCTATCATCTTTGGGTTGATTTTATATGATGTTAAATTAAATGAATCATGTTTATCATCACCTAGACATGGAAATGTACCATCATCTCCTTCTCTCAAAATTCAATCTAATCTGTCAGCATCTCCCATTATTTTCTAAACAAAGCCTCATAAGGTGACAATTGAAATCTAGAATATAAAAAATTATTATATGATAACTACACATTGGGAAGATGTCGATACCAATATCCTTTGAAATAAATTCAATTTAATCTCCATATATCCAATGGAGTTTGAATTTTTTCTAAGACTGAAAATCTCACTAAAGGTGATAAGGATTACTAAAACATAATTATATATCTATAGTTCTTTGAAGGATACTCTAGAAACCCATGATAAACTTCAAATATCTATTAGAAGAAATAGAGAGTATAAATCCATGAATTATTTCCACTTCTCTGATGCATATCTTAATTAGTTACTCATGTGAAAAATCATCTTTCATATTATTGAATTACAGAAACCCCGTATGATGATAGACTAACACCAAGATATTATTACTTCCTTTTGATGTCTTGGGGATCCCAACAATGAAATATATGGTTATTGGTTCTTATTTCCATATTCGTATTGAATATGGGAACATTATACCCTTGTATATATATAATTCATCACTGGCATTTTGTCATACCATGCATTGATATAAAATTCAATAATATCCCGATAATAATTTTCAAACTAGTTCTTTTCATTATATCCCTATATATCAAGATGCTTAGAATATTAAATGAGAATTATAAACTATTTTCATCGTCCAGAAGTTCCGTATTAAGTTCCAGTTTCGATGATAAATATATTCTGGATTTGAAATTTATAGCTACTTCTTTTGCGAAGTACAAATCTATAATATTCTCTACATTTTTTTAAAACATTATCATTTTTTAGTATTCCATGGACCTCTCAATAATGGATGGATTAATAGTTATTTTTTCTTGGTATAATGAATAACCATATATTTTTCCAATATATGTACTTTTCAATTTAAAGAATATTTGACCCCTGTCAATCCCCATAATAGATTATGTTTCTTACCATATTGTCATGACATGTCAAATTTATAGTTATTTAAATAATATTTTGTTGTATATGGACATCATTGTTTCTTCTATCAAGGATTTTTTATAGGTTTCTTGTATTCTTTTTTAATATAAAAGTACTAAAAATGGAGGTGATTTTGAACAGAATTTTAAGAAAATATCGTGATTTAAAGAGCTTCACAGCTAAAAGATAAAGGTACTGATTTAATGATTGTGAGTGACAAGGGTCATTTTGATTTCACTACACATAATTCAGGTTCACTGTTCTTAGATATTCATTTAGGTTTAGAGTAATTCTTTGGTTTAAATTAATTGGAATCCTGACTAATTCCTTAGCCTTTATTTCATTGCTTTAAGAACCATGCCTTGACATAACAATCGTATTATCAAAGTCCAGAACTTATGAATGGAATAAGAGCTTCCAAATAAGATTTAAATATCAATTATGTGGGTAAGAAAAGGATTCTTGTGTTGTCCAATCAGAACAACACAATTCACACACTCAAAACCTCATACTGATCTGTTAGAAATTAAGATTATAGCCTTCACATGTATCAAAACAAATTTTCAACAATTAAATACTATAAGTAATGTGGAATGATATGTTTAAACACCCAAATTTAACTATACGAGAAGCTAATATATGCACTATAACTCCCTTGACATGTCTATAGAACCCTCACAATGAATGCCCACCATTTAGCTCAACATCGGGGGGAGGAGGAAGCACGAGTGGAACTCCTTCCTCCTTCACAATCCTCTCATGAGGATAGGGGTCTCCAAAACATAAAATATATGTAGAGGACTTCTATGGAGCATCGAATTTGTAGGACTTCACTCCATGGCGGAACATTCAACTGAGGAGCCCAATCATCCATTTTATAGGTAAATTATAAGGTGGTTTTGGGCATACAGATTGTGTAAAACCACGTGGACCATTGTATTGTACCCCTTTTCATTTGAATATCTCTTTGACGAAAATTGTAAAAATATTTTCCCACCTTCTGAAAATATCCACTAAAATTTTGGAACTATATGGACCACTATATCATGAGATATGGATAGATCATATAACACTAATTTTGACTTAGTGTAGATTCAGTGTGTTGAACAGATTAGGTGAGTTGGGTCACCAGATGGACGAATGTGTCCTGAGTCCCTAAAGATGAAATGTAGACCAATGATGTTTGGACCAAACCAAAAAATTTCAGACATTTTTATGCATGGTTCAGTAGAAATGTTTGGTTTAGTAAAACGGTTTTCTTGGATCGTGCGCATCTTGGCCCATTTTTCTAGAATTCCATCATGGGCCCTCCAAATCACCTCCACCTTCAATGAAATTGTTACAAAAAGTAACATTTAACTTTTTAACAGTGATAAAAAAATTATTGAATATATCATGATGTGATTTTTTTATTATATTTGGAAGATACAATACAAATTTTATTTAAAATAGTGGTGTAAGGGTAAAAATGAAATATTGAATCATGGTCCGATCACACCACAAAACCTAACAATTTTCACTCATGGGAAAAGTAATATTTAAAAAAAATATTCATTTAAATATTTCCAACATCATAAAGATTTAACATTAAGTAAATTTTAATTCTTGATAGAAATGTGATCATAGAAATAATAAAACTGAGGAGTTATTCTCAATGATAACTGAAAAATATGTCTCAAAAATTGTATCCAAATGAATTTCCAATAGATGAAAGATACTAATCATATATAGTAATTCAAAAGTTAATCATGTCACTAGTTCTCCACATGTGTGGGTAACAAAAATTTCATGCTATTCATTCCACTTTATATTTAATAAATGTAAGTTATTTTAATAATTTTCTACTTATAGGATCCTTTCCAATAAACATGCCTCACATCCTTTGCAATTAAAATTTCAAACCCACTAACATATGCATTCCCAGAAGTCAAACCATAAGCTTCTGACCAAGATATCCCCATATTCTATACATTTTATAACATTCCTCATTTATTATTATCTTTTTTCAAAAGTTACACTTGGATTAAATCTCACACTTTTCTCCAAACCATTGTTTGACCTCCTCACCACATTAATTTTAATTTTTATATCAATATCAAAAGTCAAGGAAGGGTGGTTTTTAACCTTCCCAATATACAAAAGAATTTATTTTGGGCATAAAACAGTCTGTTAATAGGTACACACACATAGGTTAATCTGGTACAGTAATAAAATAGATCAGATATGGAAAGAATGTATGGAAAAATGAATTTGGAATGTAGATAAAAATAAACCTAACTTATATTTACCTTCCATTAAGTATGAAAATTTTCAAGCATCATGGTAGGGTGAAAAAATGTACAGAGATATTAGGTGACCCAATTTTCCCTTAAACTATTCAAAAAAAAGGGAACCATTAATCTCAAAGGATTCAAAATTATACAACCATTTATATCATTGACAAAAAAACAAATTTCTAAAGAATGTCACACCACAATATGGAATTCTTGCTGAAATGAACATTTCATCAGAATGTTTTTTGAATGTTAAAAATTGAAATACAGATTTTCCACATGAATTTGAAATAACATCCATTATTAAATGGGAATCATTTTCCATGATAAAGTGGGAATAAAATAAGTAATATTCCAGAAAAATGTGAGTGTGACGGAAATCAGGAAAAGTGATAATACAATTCAGCAAGATAAAAAAGTGAAAATTAATAAAGCTGTTGAAATATCCTAACTTAAGAAGGAATATACACGTCCCCCACACATAAAGTATGCAATTTCATCACTATAATAAAAGATATTGTGGGAATAAATGGTAAAAAATGGTGATTTTCATTCATATATCGCTTCTTGAACATGGATTTCCTCCATCAAGGACACCAAAATGGATTCATTGAAGTGATTCAGCCACTACCCATTGATAGTGAAGGTTTTCTTGTTTTATTTATTTTGAACTAGGAAAACACCAAATAGAGAGTCATTAGTAACAATCTATGGTCCAAACTAGTAGGAACAAAACCGACCTATATTCATCATTAGCAGTGATTTGTCGAGGAGGACCTTCTTTCCAATGTCGAACTTCTAGCGACCCCGAACCCATGGTGATTAATGAGACATGATATACTTAACATTACATCATTACAAATTAAATATCATGTCTCATTACTATAGAAGATCGCGAGGCTCAGGATTGTGGGAAACCAGCTGCTTCCGATTAACTTCATTGATATCAACCATGCCTGAAAATTTTTAAACAAAACGTAGGGTGAGCGAAAATTCCCAGTAAGGGGTTTTAAAACATTTTTAGAACATCCTTTCTCCAAGAAGTTCTTTTGAAGAGAATAAAACACTTTGCAAAAACAAATCATTTTCTTTTCTTAAAACATGAAAAACATCATTCTTTGAAAACCACTTGCACAAAAAAAACACGTACTTGAAATAAGCTTTAAATTAAACATGATTAGAGAGCGCAACATAGGAAAGATAAACAATGCATAAAATTCAAACAGGGTTACTTTAATTCTAAAAGAAATCTATGGCTAAGCAGGGAAAACATCCATAACACGGTTCATGAAAAACAAACAGATCATCTAACAGTTTACCATAAGAAAAACAGTTCTTGACACATAAAGTACATCTTCATGATCATGGGAGCTTTCAACTAGGGGTTGTCCTGTTAGTTGAACTAACCCCTGGTTAACCATTATCATTACATGCAGAGGGAATGTATAATACTGGTCTTTGTCAAGACCTTTCGTCAAGACCATATAACATACTTAACGGGTCAAGGATCACTGCCCACCCCATTTTTTTAGCTCAATCCAAGGCTAACTGCCAAGACCATTGCACATAATCATCTCATGAGACTCCTGCTTTACCCAATTCATTGGAGCGCTGTATAATTATGGGCGCACCCGTCACATCATTCTTTTTGCGCTATATAATTCCGGGTGCACCCGTCACATGTAAGTCCTATACATCCCTCACATATCTTGACATGGCCATTCGTTCATAGGGTTTCATGCATTCTTAATTAAACCCCATTTTCACATACTTATTCATAACAAGAAGACAGTTTAACAATTAAAAACATGATGACATGCATGCTAAAACTCCGTGCACATAAAAAGTTATCTTAACATTTGAAAACATGGATTTTAAGAAAACATGACACATAACATTCCATACATCATAATACCCAGTAAAAACATGGTCGTTCATAACATACACATATGATGAAAAATGGATATCATAGGCATTTAATACAGGAATTTGAGGTTACAAAGTGCATAATCAAGTCCACCTTGGGGAAATCATGTATATAATCATGTAAACTGTTTTATTGGAACTTTAAATAAACATGATTACATACCTATGAATACATGTATGCACTTGTAAAAGTTCAAGGAATCCATACTAACCATTTTCACAAAACAAAAATCCTGATTTATCCAGAGTAGTGATAAATGAAAATTCTCAGTTTCAAGAATGATTTTGAAATCCAACCGACCCATAAACTTCATCATGCTATAATTTAATAAATTACAAAACAAGGGAATCATGTTCATATTATTGTATATACACATTGATATAACCAAATGTATATATATACAACAATATACTTTATTCGCCTACATAATTTCACCCATTCATTCAATTACGCAAAATCTCCATTTTTTTAGAAAAAAGGAAAAAATCAGGGTTATGAACATTGAGGAAAGGTTGTATACTTGCGTTTATCATCTTATACATATGTGTATATAAATTTATATATATATATACATACATATATAAACACGAGGTATGAAAAGTAAGAACCCGCACCCAAATAAAAACAGAACCTTCGAACTCTTACCCTCAAATTTTAGGTTTTCACAAAGAGGCTGACTAGATCCGTTCTAGGAATAGTTAAAACATGTTTATATGGTCTCGTATATTTTATACACAATTTTACAACAAGTTTATAACTATATAAAACTTCCATAAAAGGTAGGAAACAAAGAAGAGGATTTTCCCCTTACTCCTAATTGGTTCTTTAAGCCGAGAGGGATCCCAAGTTCTAGGTTTGCACTGGTTTCAGACACACCAAACATATATATAACATTTATATATATTTTTACACATTACATGAACTGAAACTTGACCAAACCGTACCAAATGAAAAACCTTCTGCTTACCTTTCTTGTAGAGGAGAAGTAGACGAGGCTGGAGGAACCGAATGATTAAACGCAAAAGATATAGATATATACATAACATGTTTGTATGTATATATATATGACCCAAAGCATAAAAAAAACTTAAGAAAACAAAACACGACCCTTACCTCCTCTTGGAGAGGAGTAGGAGAACGATGCAGCAACAGGGACCAAAAGCCGGAGAGATCAAGGGAACCTGATGCAGACATCCCTGGCCCTTCGGTGCAACCAGGTTTTTAAAAAAACTGAAGAAGAAGATGGACTTTAGGGGAGTCGTCGGTCGAGGCATCCAAGGCGAGGGTTCAGTGTCGACTTGAGGAAAGAAGGTGGCAGCCGAGCTACTCACCAGCCTAGAAGAGAAAAACGGGGCCCCCTAGTCTACTGGTATAGCGACGCAATGAAGAAGAAGAGGCGGACGCGGGGAAGAAGAAGTTACGGAGGAGAGAAAAGCAGAAAACAGTGGACGGTCGGGATTATAGGAAGCTGGATCGGGCGGCTGGAGTTGATGCGGATTTTCAAAAAAATAACATCGGACGACCATGATAAGCTGGGGGAGATCGGACGGCTGGGGGTGAGACGCGGTGCAAAAAGGGAGGAAGAAACGCAGGTCTTCCACAGTTTAAAAAAATGTTATTAACAATCTTATTAATTTATTAAATCATTGATTGATTTCTTCTTTTATTATTATTAATGAATTCAATTATTAAACCACTTTTATTATTTTAAAAAAAATTCACTAGTCAATAAAATATATTTATTCATTCGAAACATATTATTATATAAATGTATATTTATATATTATTTTTAAGACATAAATAATTTTTATTATATTATTATTATTATTAAAACATAATTATTAACTACTTAATATTTCATTAAGAAAATTAATGATTAAGAACATTGAGTAATCAAAACATAACACATATATATTTTAATTTCCTTTTCTAGTTAACTACCTTAATTTTCTTAATTAATTATTATTATTAAACGTAACTACATTTTATCACACATAAAAGTGTGTTGATATAAATATCATCACCACGAAATACATAAGTAAAAGAAACCATAAGTTGACGTAGTTTCCAAAATTGTAAAGGTCAAATTATTAAATAAATAATGTATCTAATTTGTTGCAATATATATAACTCATAAAAATCTATTAGGTTTAATATAATTAGAAAATAAATGTTTCATTGTTCAAATTAATATGTATAAAGGAAGAAAACAATAATATTAATTTTTTCCGTTTTTCAAAAAATAAAATTATCATTTTGGGAAATCAAGAGATAGATTAACTAAATTAACATTGATGACACTTTAAAAAAATATTAAATCAAAATACACAATTATTATACCGGTAATTTTGGGGTAAATCATTTTATTTCCAACGGTCTAAACAAAACTTAGAGGATAAGAAGACCCAATGGTCAAAAAAAACATTGGATTCTTGGGGAAACCAATGGTTGAATTTGTAGCCGTTTGAGGTTCGACAGTCAGATTAGGGTGCTTATAAAAGGGTCTGGTCTCGGGGTGTCCCTTACTCCATGTGACCGAAGGAGAAAAGGAATGATGGTTCGTGTGATCCCCTTGGTGCTGAGCACGTTCGTGGTGGCTTCAGCCATCCTCATGTTCCTTATGATGGATGCTCGAAACCCCTACCGCATTCTCGGGATCTTAGTAGTTTTATGTAGTCTCCCCGTTATTGTAATCGGGTTCTTAGTTTGGATTTTGGGTTAATTTACCTTCTGGTTTGGTTAGTGGATGTTGTAGCCAAAATGTAGCTTATTTGAATAAAAGGAATTTTTCATCCATTTGATGCATATTATTATTATTAGTTGTTTGTTGGTTCTCGTAACGGGTGATATTGGAAAAATAACTTGTCAAAACAAAACATGGTTTTCTCGGGACGTTACATCACTTCCCCCTTCAAAGAATTGCGCCCTCGCAATTCTATCATAAAAAAAAACTGAAACCCTAAACATAGAACACTAGCGAAACAATGGATCTGGCTCGGTTAACGGGATACCGAAGTTGGCACACAACTCTTCCGTTTCCCTAGCCCAGATGCACCTCAAACAGTACTCCTTGAACTCTTGTTCGGGCGTACTGCACACGGGCTTCCAAAGGGAGGCTCGTGCGATGCAAAGCTCAGAAATGTCCGAGTAGATAAACTCCTTGATGACTCTTCTGGCCACATCACGCTCGAGGTAGTCGAGAGGGATTATGCGGTTGAGGAGACTGAGATTCAGGACTTGGACCATGAAAGCTGCACTGAGCTAGCCATCCTAGGCAGCCACGAGGAAGCACGCTCTGGTAGAAAAGTTCTGTGCCAGAGTGAAACACTGGAACATGCCCTCAAAGTATCTTCCCCTTCGCCTGTAGTAGGGGAGTTGAGCCGTGGAAATGAGGTGAAAGACACGATCATCATCTTGACATAAATGAAGGATCTCTGGACTGTTTGCTAAATCGAGCAAACGCTGGCAGGACACTCGCAGGTGGAGAAAGGACGGGTAATCCACCATGCATGCCTTTATCAAGATGACTTCTACTAGATCATCAGGTAGGGATGAGAAGTTCGTTTGACCAGCCATCTGATAGAAAACATCGATGGGAAACTCTTAACAACATTGATAAGGTGGAGACATGAAAGAAAACAAGAAACTTCCATTTATTAAAACGTTTACACGACAACGTCTGAGTTTACAAGACGTACGCCACAAAGAATGACAAAACTTCCTAACTCTTCAAACCACACACAAGATGAACAGACATGACTAAACTCATGGGAAGATTTATAACGCCTCCTGAGTTTAGCGTGGGGGTTATGAAGTTGGGAAACATCGGTGTACACTTCTTGCCTAAGAGACACACGAGTGGAATCATTTTCCAACGCTCCAAAATCCATTAACTGGCCCTAGAATCCGTAGTGCAAGATCTGGCACAGGTAAGCCGCTCAGAGGTCTCCGGCAGCACCAGCATCTTGAAAAGGGTTATCAAGCATTGTTCCAAATTCCTCGCCGGTTGTAAACACTCGGAAGAGTCCTTCGTGATACCTTCCCCGACGTGCATAAGAGAGAAATTGGTTCATCATCATTAGGATATAATCCATCCCTAATTCCTGGTGGAGACTAAGCACCCTAGATGAGTTTGACACATCGTACAGGTGCTTAAACGTCATGTGAATTTGGGCATAGTTCAGGATGTTCTCATGGCTAGCTAGAGATATAATGTTCTCTAGAGCCTCAGTGGGGAGTGACAAAAGGTCGGTAGGTACATCAGCCATCTGAAAGTTATAACATTTTTATTTAGTTAGTCTTAGCAACATATTTATATCACCTGGTTTTCCAGAGTTGCCTGAACCCATCCTCTGATACCAACTGTAGAGACCTCGAACCCAGGGTGCTTAATGAGATATGATATACTTAGCATTACGTCATTACAAATTAAATATCATGTCTCATTACTACAGAAGATTGCAAGGCTCAGGATTCTGGGAAACGAGCTGCTTCCGATTAACTTCATTGATTTCAACCACGCCTGAAAAATTTTAAACAAAACGTAGGGTGAGAAAAAATGCCCAGTAAGGGGTTTTAAAACATTTTTAGAACGTCCTTTCTCAAAGAAGTGCTTTTGAAGAGAATAAAACACTTTGCAAATACAGAACATTACCTTTTCTTAAAACATGAAAACCATCATTCTTTGAAAACCACTTGCACAAAAAAGACACGTACTTGAGATAAGCTTTAATGTAAACATGATCAAAGAGCGCAACATAGGAAAGATAAACAATGCATAAAATTCAGACAAGTTTACTTTAATTCTAAAATAATTCAATGGATAACTAGGGAAAACATGCATAACATGGTTCAGGAAAAAAAAAACAGATCATCTAACAGTTTACCATAAGAAAAACAGTTCTTGACACATAAAGTACATCTTCATGATCATGGGAGCTTTCAACTAGGGGTTGTTCTGTTAGTTGAAATAACCCCTGGTTAACATTTATCAGTACATGCAGAGGGAATGTATAATACTGGACTTTGTCAAGACCTTTCGTCAAGACCGTATAACATTCTTAACGGGTCAAGGCTCACTGCCCACCCCGTTTCCTTAGCTCAAGACAAGGCTAACTGCCAAGACCTTCTCACATAATCGTCTCATGAAACTCCTGCTTTACCCAATGCATTGGAGCGCTGTATAATTCCGGGCGCACCCTTCACATCATTCTTATTGCGCTATATAATTCTGGGCACACCCGTCACATGTAAGTCCAATACATCCCTCACATATCTTTACATGGCCATTCATTCATAGGGTTTCATGCATTCTTAATTAAACCCCATTTTCACATACTTATTCATAACATGAAGACAGTTTAACCATTAAAAACATGATGACATGTATTCTAAAACTCCGTGCACATAAAAAGTTATCTTAACATTTACAAACATGGATTTTAAGAAAACATGACACTTAACATTCCATACATCATAATACCTAGTTAAAACATGGTCGTTCATAAATTACACATATGATGAAAAATGGATATCATAGGCGTTTAATACAGGTAGTTGAGGTTACAAAGTGCATAATCAAGTCCACCGTGGGGAAATCATGTATATAATCGTGTAAAATCTTTTATTGGAACTTTAAATAAACATGAGTACATACCTATGAATACATGTATGTACTTGTAAATGTTCATGGAATCTATATTAACCATTTTCACAAAACAAAAATCCTGATTTATCCAGAGCAGTGATAAATGAAAATTCTCAGTTTCAAGAATGATTTTGAAATCCAACCAACCCATAAACTTCATCATGCTATAATGTAATAAATTACAAAACAAGGGAATCAAGTTCATATTATTGTATATACACATTGATATAACCACATGCATATATATATATACAACAATATACTTCATTCGCCTGCATAATTTTACCCATTCATTCAATTACTCAAAATCTCCATTTATTATAGAAAAAAGGAAAAAATTAGGGTAATAAACATTGAGGAAAGGTTGTATACTTGCGTTTATCATCTTATACATATGTGTATATAAATTTATATATATATATACATACATATATAAACACGAGGTGTGAAATGTAAGAACCCGCACCCAAATATAAACAGAACCTTCGAACCCTTACCGCCAAATTTTTGGTTTTTACAAAGAGGCTGACCAGATCGATTCTAGGAATAGTTAAAACAGGTTTATATGGTCTCGTATATTTTATACACAATTTTACAACAAGTTTATAACTATATAAAACTTCCATAAAAGGTAGGAAACAAAGAAGAGGATTTTCCCCTTACTCCTAATTGGTTCTTTAAGCCGAGAGGGATCCCAAGTTCTAGGTTTGCACTGGTTTCAGACACACCAAACATATATATAACATTTATATATATTTTTACACATTACATAAACTGAAACTTGACCAAACCGTACCAAATGAAAAACCTTCTGCATACCTTTCTTGTAGAGGAGAAGTAGACGAGGCTGGAGGAACCGAATGATTAAACGCAAAAGATATAGATATATACATAACATGTTTGTACGTATATATATATATATATATGACCCGAAGCTTAAAAAAATGAAAGAAAAAAAAACATGACCCTTACCTCAGCTTGGAGAGGAGAAGGAGAAATATGCAGCAACGGGGACCAAAATCCAGATAGATCAAGGGAACTGGATGCAAACGTCCCCGGCCCTTCGGTGCAACAGGGTTTTTAAAAAAACAGAAGAAGAAGATGGACTTCGGCGGAGTTGTCGGTCGAGGCATCTGAGGCGAGGGGTTGGTGTCGACTTGAGGAATGAAGGGGGCAGCCGGGCTACTCACTGGCCTAGAAGAGAAAAACAGGGCCCCCTAGTCTACTGGTACAGCGACGCAATGAAGAAGAAGAGGCGGACGCGGGGAAGAAGAAGCTGCGGAGGAGAGAAAAGCAGAAAACAGTGGACGGCCAGGATTAGAGGAAGCTGGATCGGGTGGCTGGAGTTGATGTGGGTTTTAAAAAAAATAACATCAGACGACCATGATAAGCTGGGGGAGATCGGATGGCTGGGGGTGCGACGCGGTGCAAAAAGGGAGGAAGAAACGCTGGTCTTCAACAGTTTTAAAAAAAACTTTATTAACATTCTTATTAATTTATTAAATCATTGATTGATTTCTTCTTTTATTATTATTAATGAATTCAATTATTAAACCGCTATTATTATTTTAAAAAAATCATTGGTCAATAAAATAATTTTATTCAATCGAAACATATTATTATATAAATGTATATTTATATATTATTTTTAAATCATCAATAATTTTTATTATATTATTATTATTAAACCATAAATATTATCTACTTAATATTTCATTAAGAAAATTAAAGATTAAGAACATTGATTAATCAAAACATAACACATATATATTTTAATTTCCTTTTCTAGTTAACTACCTTAATTTTCTTAATTAATTATTATTATTAAACGTAACTACATTTTATCACACATAAAAGTGCGTTGATATAAATAACATCACCACGAAATACATATGTAAAAGAAACCATAAGTTGACGTAGTTTCCAAAATAGTAAAGGTCAAATTATTAAAGAAATAATGTATCTAATTTGTTGCAATATATATAACTCATAAAAATCTATTAGGTTTATTATAATTAGAAAACAAACGTTTCATTGTTCAAATTAATATGTATAAAGGAAGAAAAAAATTATATTAATTATCTCCGTTTTGAAAAAAATAAAATTATCATTTTAAGAAATCAAGAGATAGATTAACTAAATTAACATTGATGACACTTTAAAAAAATATTAATGCAAAATAAAAAATTATTATACCGGTCCTTTTGGGGTAAATCATTTTATTTCCAATGGTTAAAAAAAATTAGAGGATAAGAAGACCCAATGATCAAAAAAAACATTGGATTCTTGGGGAATCCAACGGTTGAATTTGAAGCTTTTGAGGATCAACGGTCAGATTAGGGTGCTTATAAAAGGGTCTTGTCTCAGGTTGTCCCTTACTCCAACTGACTGAAGGAGGAAAGGAAAGATGGTTTGTGTGATCCCCTTGGTGCTGAGCGCGGTCGCGGTGGCTTCAGCCATCCTCATGTTCCTTATGATGGACGCTCGAAACCCCTACTGCATTCTCGGGCTCTTAGTAGTTTTAAGAAGTCTCCCCATTATTGTAATCGGGATCTTAGTTGGGATTTTGGGTTAATTTACCTTCTTGTTTGGTCAGTGGATGTTGTAGCCAAAATGTTTCTTATTTGAATAAAAGGAATTTTTCATCCAGTTCATGCATATTATTATTATTATTAGTTGTTTGTTAGTTCACTTAACGAGTGATATTGGAAAACAAACTTGTCAAAACAAAATATGGTTTTCTCGGGTCGTTACAGAACTGATGATGAAGAATGAGATGGTGGTGGGATGCCTTGGTATGCTCCTTATAATTCATAGATTTCACATATTCATCTCTTCTCATTTATTCTTTCTCCTGAATCTACAAATTCCTTTGATCACATACACCAGAAAGATTTGAATTGCATTGTTTGATGGGCCTGAAGGACCAGTTCTAAATCTCAACAAGGACATGAAAACTCTTTCCAAACCCTAGATGATATGGTGACATGCCAATGAGAGTTTTAAAAGAAGTACGATATGCCCATAATGATTCATCTAGTCGAAGACTACAATATTTTCTATTGGGTTGAAATGTTTTTTCAATAATCTATTTTAACTCACTATTTGACATCTCAACTTGACTGTTGGATTATGGGTGATTTGTAGTAGACACTCTATGACTGAATCCATATCAAAAAAAAGTTGATTGTATTGTTCGGTTACAGAAATGAGAACCCTAGTCGTTGATGATGAACCTTGGAAATCCAAACCAATAAAAGAATTTGGTTCTCAAAAGTTCTATAACTAAAATAGAATCATCATTCCTTGTATCACATGACTCTTCCCATTTTGACACATAATCAACTTTAAAAGAATCTAAAATTTTCCAAAGGAATTGGGAAATGGCCCAAAAATGTCAATACCCCAAGCATAAAAAATTACATGAAGAAGAAATGGTTTTGTGGAATTTCATTTCTTATAGAGACATTCCATATTCATTGAAAATGAAGAGAATATTTCAAAAAGTATTGGGCATCATGAAAAAGTATTTCAAAAAAGAGACCAGAATCAAGGACGTTGTGAGCTGTCCATTGGGGAACAAAGTGGCCCCCACAAGAAAGAGTGTAGAAAAATCTATGGACATAATGAAACTCTCTAAAGGGAACACAACACATGAGGAGTTTATCACTACAGGTGGGAAAAAGGTAGTAGTCATCCCAAATGATCCAACGAGACTCGTGTTTTTGATGGTCAGCTTGGTTTTTATTGAAAAAGTAAGAATGTAAGATGTTACCAAATAATTTACAATTTAAGAATACCAAGGAATTAAATCTTGAACTCAGTACAGTTGCTCATCAAGAAACATGTCATTTATGGGAATATATGGGGATGAGTCAATGTCCAAGTATGGGTGAATCATACTGATATGAACAACCACAAAATTCCTAATCCTTTTTTATCTCTAATTTCAAGATTGAAATCATGAAGGAGGAGAATCCAACGAATGAGATGTGTTTTGGCTTCACGTCTATTAATGAAATATATGAGGGTTTCCAAGATTGAGAAAACATTTACTTTAGACCATAAAATATAAGACCCGAATTTATCCATGGCTAACAAAATTGAAATAAATTATTTTTCAATTGTGGTGTAGTTACCTTGGGCATGGTCCAGTGTATGTGAGGCATATGCAATGACATGTGGAGCTCTATTGACCTTGTGTGAATATACTTCTCCAACTGTATTGTTAGATGCGTCACACATGAGATCAAATGGTAAATCCCACCGAGGTTTTTGGATTACCAGGGTTGACGTGAGACTATATTTTTACATATTAAAATCATCTTCACATAATTTATCATAAAAAAATTATTTTTCTTTTCAGAGTAATCGGGGGAAGGGGATTGCAATTTTACTAAATTTAAAATTAAATGACAGTAAAATCTAGAATGACCTAGGAATGACAAAAAATCCCAAAAACAATTTGGAGAATGGTAGAGAATAAATGAAATCCACATTTTATTTTCTACTTGGATACCATCCCTAGAAAATACATGTCCCAAACCTATACCTTATCGCACCGTGATATGGAATTTCTCCTAATTTAATACGAGATTCTTTTTAATAAGTTAAGTAGGAATGAAGTAAGAATACTCAAACATTATTTAGAATAGGAGCCATAAATTGTTAAATCATTCATGAATACTTCCATGAAATTCTCTAGGTAATCTGAAAAAATACTAACCATGAATCACTGGAAAATACCCATAGAATTGTACATACCAAATCGCATCCTCCTATAAGAAAATGTGCCAAAGGGGAAAGTGATGGTTATCTTTTCATGATCCTCATGGGAAATATGGATATGAAAGTAACCAGAATACTCATCATGGAAATAGATGTGGGACTTACCAGCTAGCCTCTCTTGATGTTGGTCAATGAAATGGATATGGGAAATGGTCCTTACTAGTTTTTATGTTTAATATTCGATATTCTATGATGACACGCCAACTATTCTGCACACGAGTTGGAACCAATTAATTGTTTTCATTTTTTATTACTGTAAGGACAGTTTTATTAGGATCTACTAGAACAAGACTGGCCCATTGGCTGTCAGAGATGGGGTAATGATTCCAGGATCCGATACTTTTGTTACCTACTTTTTCACATCCTTTAGGAGGTTGTGGTTTTGTCGATGGTGTATCTGCTTCAATGGTTTAGCCTCTTCATTAAATAAAATACGATGCATTCAAATTTATGGGCTAATACCAGTAACGTTATCAAGTGTCCATTCCAATGTTTGTTTATACACCCTCAAAAGTTCATGGAGTCACAATTCATGCTTCTGAGGGATTGAACATTAAATGATGACATTATATTGTTTCCATTCTCAAGATATAAATATTTTAAATCATGAGGCAGTTGTTTTAGTTCCAATTCAGGTGGATTTTGGATTTATGGGATTGTGTGTGAAAATGAGAGGTCACTAACCTAATCTAACTGTTCAATGGTTGTATCCTCAGTTGAGGAATGAGCTTTTACAAGCTTAGAACTATCATTGATGGTTAGTGGATACTCAATGATCATGATATCAGCAATCAACAAACATGCATTGAATTTCTCTATACCACTACAAAAATCAATTCATGAATCATTTCCTTGAATTTCAATCAATTACGAAAACATGGAAAGGGGATCAAGGGAATGAAATGAAGTTTTTTCATGGGAAGGGATCATATATATATATATATAATAATCAGAGAGAGGGGAATGTTCTTTTGAGATTTGGTTCATGGAATTAAGGAAGTTGAAATGGACTATGGAACCACCAAATTCAATTGACAATATACCATTATGAACATAAATTATTGTTTTGGTGGTTTTCCAGAAGGCTCTCTCCAATATAATTGAGACATGTCCATTCATTCTATCATATTTCATTTTCAGCTCAAAAAAAAATAAGTAAGAAAAATTAAAATTTTCACCCACATAAGAACATCCTCTAACCCACCAGAAGGGTGTGTTGTAATCTGGTGGGATATTTGAGCAAATATTACAGTGTAATTTAGTTTGCCAACCATCAATTAAGACTATATGGAGTGAGGCATCACATTTATAGTCTAACCTATATCAAGCATAGCATTTGAAAAAGAATAATCCCCTATAGAGTATTGAATCAAGAATGTACCTGGATCATTACACGTGGTGGGAAGTGATGGATCTATTAATGTTGATACATTCCTCCCCAACCTCACATTTTCATATCCTCTAAGTTGCCTTTGGTGTGTACACATAGTTTTTAGAAACATGGCGTATCATGGAATTTGCTTCACGACATTAATCAAAGGAAGGATAACCTGCACTCTTTTAAAAGATTAAAATATCTTATTTTCAAGATCAGTTTTCTTTTATTTTCATAGTTTGGTTTCCCTTTGGTGAAATGAGGGAGGAATGTTTGGGATAGGATACTCATCAATAGACACTCTCTTCCATTTGAAAAGGATTTTCTCTAGACAAGGTTCTACATCATTTGGAAAAATTCTAGTGGTTTTGAAGGTGGGTTCATTAGGAGGGGATGACTCTATTGGAGGGGTAATTTGGATTTTAAATTTTTTACATTCCAATGTTTGATGACACTAACATTTCCCTTATACCTAGGGTTAACACTATTTGAGAAGGTAGTTTACCCGACACATGTCTCTGATTTTCCCCCATAGAGTTTCAGAAGTCATACTAATTGGGTTTTTTCAGTCTTGTATAGATGCTTTGTTGGTTTGTTGGGATTATAGATTTTTGGAAGCCATTTATTTCATCCTGTATTCTATGCAAGACTCCCGTTTTGGAGGGTTGGTTGGAAAGACCTTTAGGGTGGTTGAGTATTTCTGGGTGGTGGTGGTGGATGACTACTCTATCTTTGTGGGTTCTATGGTTGATGAGGTTGGTTTGGAAAACCCCTTGCCTATAAGCTTGGTTATCTTTCCACCTAGGTTTGTATGGATAATAAGGTACTCTCATAATGGTTTGGTCATAGTGGTGTCTTGGAATTATTTTCACACAACTCTCAGATGTTTCTCATAGTTGGGGGCATTGATCAGAGTAGTGGCTGTCAGAAGAACATATACCACAATGGATGAGAGGAGGAGATTGGTTTTTCACTTTGGAATGAGAATGTTTTCAAATAAGGGTACTTACCTATTCGAAACATCATGTCCACCTTCTTCTTGAATTTAGTATTTTTCATCTCGTGGACACCTACAATTGGTACACTAGACTGTGATCAGAATTGCTGAGTATTTTGCGCCATGTTCCCTATTAGGTATCTTATAGAAATTGGGGTCTTATCTACATTTTCACCACATACAGAAGTGTCAATAATGTAATGACCAATTAGAATTAATCCTTCATGAAAATATTGTATTAAAACTTGATCACTTTCTTTGGTGGTGTGGAAAACTTGAACAAAATATTTTAAATCCTTCCCAATATTCATGATTTGTTTCCCCTTGAGATTGTCTTATACAATTTATTTCTTTTCTTGTTGTTTCACATTGAGAGGCTGGGAAATATTTTTCATGAAAAAGGCATTTCATGTCTGTCCTTCCTCTAATTAGCGAATTTACATAATATAATCAATCATATGTTGTATCTTCTAATGAAAAGGGGAATGATCTAAGATTTACTTGTTCTTCATCCTCATTAGTTGGTTTTAATGTAGAAAAAATAGTTTGAAATTCATTTAAATTCTTGTGTGGATATTCTTTAGCATGTCCATGGAATATTGGTAATAAATTAATTAGATAGGATTTTAGTTCAAAATTGGTTGCCTCGCCTTGCATTTGAATGTATGTTGGTTGGATATAAACATCATGTGAGGTTATTTATTTTAATTTAGAGTTATTTTCATCCATGTTATGCATGATTATTTCTGTTATGATATATGTTCAAGAAGTTGAAGAGTATGTATCAAGATGAGTGTCTATTTTTTTCATGTCCCCATTTAAAGGGTTCTCTTGTACGTCTCGGTGTCGCAGTTGTTGGATCCTCTCCGGTTCGGGATCAAATGATTGTAGGTATCCCAGATATGAACATGGCATGAACAAAAACAAAAAAAATAAGAAAATTAGAATAAAAATATATTGGTATTGGTTAAATATAAAACAAATAAATATTAACAAAATATACCAAAAATTTATCTAAAACACGCACTAAAAACCAAAGTACTCCCCTGCAATGACGCCAAAATTTGACCGTTTTGTGGGGATATGTAAAATTTATAGTTATTTAAAGAAGATTTTGTAGTATAGAGAAGACCCTTGGTTGTATCTCAAGGAGATTTGATATGTTTAGAGTATGTTTTTTTAATAAAAAGTACTAAAAATAGGGTTGATTTTGAAAACAATTTTATTTATTTAACTTGATTTAACGAGATTAATAGTTGATAGATAAATGAGATGATTTAATTAAGGATTATGAGAGAAAGGGGTATCTGTGATTTCAATACACACATTTCATGTTCATTTTCATTAGATATTCATTTCAGTTTAGAGTAATTCTTTGGTGGAAATTAATTGGAATCTGGATTAATTTTGAAGCCTTTATTTCATGATTTGAAGAACAAATCCTTGACATAACAATTGTATTGTCAATGTATAGAAATTATTCATGGAATAAGAGCATACAAATAAGATCTAAATCTAAAATGTTTGGTTAATAAATTGATTATAGTGTGGTCTAATCAGAACAACACAAGTCACACACTAAAAACCCCACACCGATCTGTTTGAAATTAAGACCATAACAATAATATGTATCAAAACAAGTAATAAAATATGAAATCTTGTATGGGAAATGGAATGAAATATTTAAAATACTAAATTAATCCAATACCATAGTTAATATATGCAGCTTAACTCCCATGACATGCATGTATCTCCCTCACAACGAACACCCACCATTTAGCTTGACATCAGGAGGCGGAAGCTCAGCTGGAACTCCCTCTTCATTATTGATCCCTCTATGATTATAAAGGCCTAAATAACACCAAATATGAGTATAAGACTCATATATAACACCAAATTGGCACCCATTCACTCCTAGGAGGAACATTCAAATGAGGATCCAAGGCTTTCATTTTATAGGCACCGTGGAAATTGGTTTTGGGCACACAGATTTTGTAAAACAACTTGGACCATGGTGGTTGAAATCCTTATAGTCGACTATCACTTTGGAAGAAACTAGAATAATATTTCAACATATATTATATACCTCCATAGTATGGTTGGTATCATTTGTAAAACTAGAACCTGAGATATAGACAGATCACAACACAAAAATTTTGACTTCGTGCAGATTTAGTGTGCTGGAATGATTTGGTCGATTGAGCCACCAGATGGCCAAATGAGTCTTATATTCCTTCAGATGAAAAATACAACAATTAATTTATTAATATATAACAAAATTGCTTCCCATTTTGTTGCTGGGTCCAATAGAAACTTTTGGTTTAATAAATTTGTTTGCTTGGATCCAGCTTAGCTAGGCCCATTTTTATCGAACTCCATCATGGGCCTCAAAATCACATCCACCTTCAATGAAATTAATCAAACAAGTTATATTTAACTTTACTATAGTTATAAAAAAATTGAATCTAACATCAAGTGATATTAGGTATTATATTTGGAATTTACAATACAAATTCAGGTTAAAACCATGTTGTAGGGGTGGAATGAAACATTGAATCGCAGTGCAATCAGTTCCAGGATTTGTTCTACTCAGAGATTCTGTATATTTTTTCACATTCCCTCGATGGTGATAGATCAACAAATAATAATATATCATAAATTAAAAAAATTCTTCGTTGGGGAATATTCATCACTTTTTATGATAATATATAATTTAGGCTTTTATGATAAGTATAAATGTCACATATCTCCCTATATTGATAATTACTCTATATAATAAGTATGATTATTAGAAAATTCAATATTGGATTATGTGTTAGGTATTTCTTCTCATTTTCAATACTTCGTGAGAGGAAAATTCTATCACTTTTTCTTCTTGAATGACAACACGACTCGATCCCTTTTTGGATGCATCACTATAGATAATGAATCACTCATCACATGTGGGTAATGTGATGATACATGTAGTCAATGCACTCTTATTATACTCATTAATGATCTCACTTTGACAAATATTCTATACAGTTATCACCCCTTATAAGATAGCTTAGTTTGGGGCATTGAATATTGTGGCGTTTTTTCTAAAAAATCAACGATAGTGATAAACCAATACAACGATACTATGGATTGTCATACATCATTCAATTGACTCTACTTTTTATGGATCAATATATATTCTCTTTCCGGTTATAAAATTCCCCAATAATGATTATTTCACAATTTAAAACATATATTCGATATAATTTGAATTAAAGTTCCCTTTTAAAATTTATTTATTAAAAAATCAAAATTATCTTCACCCTCCTCCTATATTTTTCAATATATAAAAATATCATCTATACATACGACAAAAAAATTTCACGGTAATCCATAAATACTCAATTCCTTACATCCTTAAAGATTATTGGAACATTAGTGATTCCATATGGAATTACAATGAACTTATATATTCTATAAATTATATGAAGGGTAGTCTTTTGGATATCAACCATCATTAAAATTACTTTATAATTTCTTGACCATCCATATTAATATTGTTCCCCGTATAAGTAATCAAACATGTAATCCATCAGTGGACGAGTATTCTTATTCATTTTCATCATGTCACTGAGATCATGATAATCAATATAGATGTTTATTGACCCATCATTCTTTTTGATGAAGAAGAATAACACACGACATGGTGAAACACATGGGTATATAAAAACATTTTCAAGATTATAAAATACTTTCTTCCCTATCTCTTTATTCTCAATAGTTAAAATTATATTTAGATTCATTGATAGTATTAATTGAGTATATTCTTGATTGAGAACTAAACCTCATGTATTTGAGGAATATCCTAAAATTTTCTGGGAAACATATCAGAATATTTCACTTAATAAGGGATTTTCAACAAGGATGATGTTTTCTATTATATCAGTTATTTTTGTTTTGTATTCTCATTTATAAGGAAATATTATCCTCGTATGAGATGATGATACCATTGGATTCATCCTCTTCATTGTGATTTTATATAATTAGAAGATGATTTGTGATATAAAGGGTGATTTAATTTTCTATAAATATATGTTGGATCTATATATGGAAATCCAATACATTCCTATAGTATAATTTAATTAAACTAAAGGGAGTATCACAAGGTTTTATTGGAAATTCAGGCCAAAAATATTGACAAATGAGATTTTATTTTTGTGGGATGAAATATTTTCTCCATTAATAATTTCCACTATTATCATTAATTCTAATATATTATGTAATATCAAAGTATTTCTACTAAAATTTATTTTTATAATTTAATATATTTATCCATATTCACATAATATATTTGAAATTTTTGAATGGATGATAAAATTCCCTTTCACTATTGGATTCTAGTTATAATCTTTTAAATCATCCAAAATATTCATAGGGATAATAATTTTAATACTACTAAACATATAAAAGAAAAAATATAGACACTAATGGGAAAACATGGAAGTGGAATAAATTCTTTATCATTTGAATTTATTTGATATAATATATATTATTCATGCTCAATTTCCAAACAAAAAAGGTAATGTTAATTTTTCCCCTTCATAAGAATTATCAAAAAAAGAGATGGATTGATCGCGATAATATTTTCATCATTTTTATATGTAATTAAATGTTTTAATCCCTAGAAATTGAACAAGTTTAGTTAATTACATAAATTTTGGATTTATGATGTGTTTTGTGCTAAAATTAGAAAAAATCATAATTTGGAAATATTGATAGATTTTAATCACATTTTTAGTTAGCACATATCCTTTAAAATATAAATCCAATTCATGTGATTCCTTTTTTATTAAGTTTATAAATTTATTTTCTTAATCGTTTTCTTCAGAACTAGGAATTAATTCCGCCATCCAAGGGTTCAACAAATTCAACCAAGTTGGAAACTTACTCTGGAAGACCGCGTGGACTTTGACTCAATGAATTGGTCATAAATCGGTCCCAACACATCCAATTGGGGTGATTAAAATTTGAATGGAAATAGAATTAAATTTGGATTTCGTACGTTGATGATCATGGAGATATTCATTTATTAAGGTGGCCCATAGATTCTCTAATTTTGGGGAAGGAAAAAAGGAAAAATTCTTCTAGAATAAATGATCCACTTTAATTGGCCATATCTTATGCTACATAGGGAGGATGAATATGATATTATGGGATAAAACATAAATTATTTTTTGAATGATATTTCTATAATAAACTATTCCAAAATTTTGTCGTTTAATTGGCCTAACATTGTAAACCTTTCGGTGGATATAATCTGCAAGTAATCTTGAAGTGGAATTATGAAGATCATAAATTTGAAGACCAGAGGTTGGAACCCACTTGGCCTACATAAAGAGGATTTAAAACATTCTTAGAGGAGGAGTTCAACACCAATGTTAGAGACAGGAGGAATCTAAGGGATACTCGGGGACCATCTCCATCAACATCATTCTGTTTCTTTATTTTATTTTTCATTACTTTAAATTGTTTCTCCTCTCCCAAATCATCTCAATTAACCCATAAATGGAGGGGTAGATGCATTGGAGTGATTGAAAAGTGGGGAGACTGGACCTATGGGTGTGCTTGATTTCTTGTTCTTGAAATGAATCAAATTTCTTCTTCTTTCTTATTCTGGTTTCAATTCCTAATTCAGTTTTAAATTCCAAATGTGGTAGTGTTAGGTCTGGATTATGAAATTATAAATTTATTTGGGAGAATATCACTTCTCCCTCCACCCAATTCTAATTTGTATATGGTGGAAAAAGATTAGTTTTAGGTTGTGATTTCTCAGAGGTTTTTAAGCATGTATGTAGGATTGTATGTGAGAATCTTGGATTATTAGGGAATAACAATTCCAGGTTTGGGATTGCTCTAATTAATCAGGAAACCTTCTACAAACTTAAACACATTGGAAGGAGGATAGACTAATCTAAGGTTTAATAAAGGAAAATTCTCATCACATTTATCTGACCAACGGATAGAGAGGACTTGGTATATGAATCTCTCTATTAAAAGTTAACGGAAGAAGAACCTAAACAATTTGGCAACCATGATGGCACAACACTCGGTCTAGCCGAAACCAATCTGATCAGCAGCTTAATCATTTGTTAAATCAATCAATTAATGTTGTTTGTTTCTCTCATAGTCATCCAATTTAATTATAAACAAACATTTTTAGAAAACATACAAAAAGTAATAACCTTGTTTTGTGTGCACTTCTCTTCAAGAGACTACCTAAGATCAACTGCTATACTATACTTAGGTAATTGAAATATTTATTTTCCATACCCCACGAAAAGCGTGCATCAAACATGGAGCCATTGACAAGGAGGTAGTTCCACAATCTAACTGTATATATTTTACATTTTTTAAATTTTAAAAAAAAATTAAAAAAACAACCTTTTACATGATGTTTTCAAATGATTATTTCTTTAATTCATGGAACAATTACCCACTGGTGAAAGAACCAATTATCGATTCAACCTTGTCTCTGGAGGATGGTGTTTCATTTCTTTAAGACATTTGAGGTTATTTGGGAAGTCAAATAATGGGGAACAGACATTCAATGAATTCATAACTGGCATGAGGGACCTCATGAATAAAGATATTTTTGAAGCGATGGCTCGATAGCTCACTGAGTTCTCCCATTACTTTCCTGAATTCTATGAAGATTACATCATCCAAGAAGTCCCCCCTCAAACATCCATGACTTTTCTATGGAGATCCAAGAATTAGCGGAGACTGACTCCCTACCTCTAACTACTACTACCCAAATACAAGAGGTGATTTCTAATGAAGAAGAGATTAAAGATTAACAAGCTCAAGGAGATAATCATTTCATGAACTCAGTATATTTTGATCTTTTTAAAACTGAATTGAGTATTACCTCCCCTTGTTTTAATTTGATAGATTCAGAAAACACTTTTATTTCCTTGGATGAGGATGATGAAAAAGAAGATTCATCTAAAGAGGAACATCTGGAGCACCCCGAACATGTTAAACATTTATTGTAAGGTGGTTAGAAATGGGGGAAAGTGTATTTGCCTATGGAAATAGAGAAAAAACGCATAGAAATTTAAAGGGATGTATTTGATATTGATTTTTCATGCTATAGTTGTTTTCAAATAGATGTACAATCTGAAATTATCATTAATTATTCCATTGATGTAACATATTTGGAGAAAGCATTGGTGAATGAAAACGAAATTACACATGTGGAAGATATTAAAGAGGAGGACTCATTCATTGTCATAACCCCACAATGCATGTTGTATCTCATTACAATGTGGGTGGACATGGTATACTATATCCATGGGTTCCTCAGCAAAAAAGAAGAACTATTTTCTGGAAAAAATAATTTTTGTTGGTTTGTGAGAAAAAAACATCACCCACCATTAGATTGGGGATAACCGATTAGAACTTCCCATCTGGAGGCAGTCAATACCCAGGGCCCACTTGGGGGATTAATCCAAGATCTATCCTCTTATTCTCATCCTATTTAAACATTAGTTTCATTCAAAAAAAACATCTGCTTCCTTTTTTTATTTTTATTTTTGTAGGTTTTCAGAGTGCAACACTTAGGTGCTTAACTCAAATTCACCCTATGAAAAAGCCAGGTTATACCTCTCCTTTACTGTTAAATGATTGCTATGATTAATTATCAAATTTTATGACTTGTTAAATCCATTTAAACTTATTGAAGACACTACATCAGTTATGTTTGGGGGTGGGAATCTTGTAATATAGTATTTTTCAAAAAAAAAAATTAAATTTTTTAGTGTAGCCAACGACATTTAACAATGGTGGTACTGGGAGGCAACTCACAATTTCCCCCATTGTCCACTTGTCCTTCTAGTCATATACTAGCATGATTGAACAGGCCTGCGCTATCAATTATTTTCACTCTTATATTTCATGTCCATTAATGAAGAAGTTGTAGTGGGATTACATGTCATGTAGAAAATCATCCATTTTAAAGGGGAGTAGGAGTTTCAATTATATATTATCCAACTTTATTCCCTACATTTTTAGTCATTAAAAGATTTAATTATAATGTAAATTCCCACACAATAATTAATGTTTTACATGACTTTTCTAAGAGACATGAGTATCATAGGAACTCTGTGATTCCATGTTTAAAATTTCAATGTTAAAGAGATTGAAAGAGTAAAATGGAGAATTAGATGATTAAACTGAATCATGGATATTGAAATAAGGACTCATTATTTGAAGGAATTAATTGATTCATGTAAATGAAATTTTCTTACAATTTTTCATTTATTGAATTTTTGAAATTAATTTGAATTAATTTTTTATTATTAATCATTACATGAGTGATTGTCCAATATAATATTCCCATTACTAAGAGGATTTCTAGAGCAAATATTTCCTATTTTATCTTGAGCATATTTCTTGAGTGATATTGGGACATGCCACCTACTAGAACTTGTATTGATAATTTTCCAAACTATGTCTATACAAAAACTAACATAAAATAATTGAGGCACTACATTGGATAGACACATATTTACATGAGACCCACCCTTAAATTTATCTTTGGTTGGCCCATAGAATCCATGAATTTCCTTATAGGTTTAAGACACATTACAAGCTGATTTTTCTTTACCTTCCCACTGTATTAGTATTTTCTCTTGAATATTTAAAGTTTGAGTTTGGTAGAAGGGCCTTATATGTGCATTAATTAGGATGAGTATCATTTTGTGGGTGGTGTGTGGTGTGCATAATCATTTTGGATAGTGTATTATAGGAAATTTTGGCATGAGTAATCATTTCATTATCATCCTTTCATTTCATTTGGTTCTATGAAAAAAAGAGAGAAAAAGTTAAAAAATAATGTTATGCCTTTCTGGAGCATTAGAAAAAAAATAAAAATAAAAACGTGGAGGAGAAATTGGATGATATCATTCATTGTAATCATTTATTGACTCATGACCCATGTCATTTTAAGGGTGGTGGTGTTGTGTTTCATATTATCAAAATAGATTTGAGTGATGTTCATCATGTGTTTTCACTTGATTAATCTTGCATTTTACATAAGATTCTAACATCTTACTTCTAGCCGTAAATTATTTCAATCATTTACCCACCAACCCTAAGACACATAGTCACTTGAACCTTTATTTCAAGTCCTCATGATTTTATGTGCATTTTTTCGTTAAAAAATGGAGAATGTAGTTCCTTTATAAGCCTAGGGATAAGAAGCATGTTCTCATACCAAATTGTTTTTTTTTCATATGAATAAACAACTTTTTTGACAATTGGGAACCTCAAATTCAAATTCAAAAACAAAAAAAACATCCCAAAAGAGTAAGTCACACTTCAAACATATGACAATAAAAAAGAACATCTTCGATCCCATAAAAAAAGCATCGAACCAAGAACTGCCTTTGAAGATTAAAAATTCAAATTGAAAATTTCAAACAGAGATAAGAAGCATGTTTCCATGATATGAGCATAAATCCACTATTAATTGTATCACGAGTGATAAGATAAATGATTCAAAATCGAGGTATATCATTATTTGGCATGTTTATTAGTAAAAAATTGAGAAGATTTAATGAATGAAAGGAGAAGCTCCATCATTTTTAAAAGGGAAAATGTTAAATGCATGAATTGATTGTTTACTTGAAAATGGGAAATTAAATTATATTTTTTGTGGAATAGAGAATTTTATTGTACATTGATAAATGTTTTATTTTAGTGCATTGAAATTTTAATATTGGTAACATTGGTGCCTTTTGAATTCCATGTTGAGATTTTATGCTTGAGGAAACGCATAGTTTAAGTGTGTGGGAATTGATAGAGATAATAATTTCATCATTTTTATATGTAATTCAATGTTTTAATCCCTGAAATTTGAAATAGTTGAGTTTATTACATCAATTATGGATTTATGATATGTTTTGGGCGAAAATAGGAAAACTACTTAATTTGGAAATATTGAAAGATTTTAATCACTTTGTTCTTAACAAATATCACTTAAAATATAAATCTAATTCATGTGATTCCTTTTTTATTCGGATCCTATATTTAGTTTATTCTTCTTTTGTTTCTGAACATGGAATTAATTCGTCCATCAAAGGGTCCGAAAAATTCAATCAATTTGGAAAATTACTCCGGACGACCATGTGGACCTCACCTCGATTAATTGGTCATATATCAGTCAAAACGCTTCCAAATGGTCTGATTAAAATTGGAAAGGAAAGATAATTAAATTTGGAGTTCGGACGTTGAAGATTATAGAGATATTAATTCATTACTATGGCCCATGGATGCTCAAAGTTTGGGGAAGGAAAAATGAAACATTCCTCCTCAATAAATGATCCACTTCAATTGGCCATATCTCATCCTACACATGGTGGATGAATATACCATTTTGTTAGGAAACGTAAAAGAGATATTGGAAGACATTTCAAGAAGAAACTATTACAAAATTAGTCTATTTCATTGTCCTACCATGGTCAATCCTTTAGTAGATTGAATCTTCCAGAAATATTAAAGTGGAATTATAAAGATCTTAAATTTGAAGACCGAAGGATGGAACCCACTTGGCCTATATAAAGAGGATTTAAACTATTATGAGGGGAGGATTTTGACACCAATGTTGGAGATAGGAGGAAGCCAAGGGACACTCATGGACCATCTACTTCAATATCATTATGTTTCTTTTTTTATATTTCTTTACATTAAAATGACTCTCCTCTCCCACTTCATCTCGCTTAACCCATACATGGAGGGGTAGATTCATTAGAGTGATTAGAAACAAGGGAGGCTTGACCTATGTGTGTGCTTGAGTTCTTGTTCTTGAAATGAATCAAATTCCTTCTTCTTTCTTATTTTGGATTCAATTCTTGATTCGGTTTTAAATTCCAAATGCAATAGTGATAGGTTTTGATTATGAAATTATAAATTTCTTTGGTCGATGATCACATCTCCCTCCACCCAATTCTAATCAGTATATGGTGGAACAAGATTAGGTTTGTATGGTGATTTCCTGGAGGTTTTCAAGTACGTTTTTAAGATTGTATGTTGGAATCTTGGTTTATTAGGAACAAACATTCCAGTTCTGGTATTGCTCTAATTAATCAAGAAACCTTCTACAACCTTAAACACATTGGAAAAGGGATAGACCAATCTATGGTTTTAGAAAGAAAAATTATCATCACATCTATGTGACCAAGGGAGATAGAGGACATGGTATATGAATCTCTATCTTACAAGTTAAAGGTAAAAGAAGATAAAAAAATTGGATACCATGATGGAACTACACTAGGTCTAGCTGAACCCAATCTGATCACCATCTTTATCATTTGTTAAAACCAATCAATTAAAGCTATTTGTTTCTCTCATAGTCATCCAATTTAATTAAAACCAATATTTTTCAGAACATCTACAAAAAGTAACATACCTATTTTTTGTGCACTACTCTTCAGGAGACTACCTAGGATCATCTGTTATTCTGTACTTTGGTAATTAAAATATTGGTTTGCCACGCCGCACAACAGGTGTGTGTCAGGGATGTTTTCTTATGTATAGTTGTATCACTAAGGATTTAACTTAGGTTTTTTAGTTTTCATTCACAGAATAACTACATATTCTTAAAATAAAAATGAGAAAAACCATTATCATTAATACACTTTAACAAAACATTTATTACATAATGATATACATAATACAATACGAGAAGATTGATTTACCATGTGTTTTAGGGAAATAAGGTTCATAACATAATAACATGAATATGAATAAAATGGAATTATTTGAAATACCTTTATCATTGCCTTAAAAGCCCATTTTTCTTCTAAAAAAGAATGGTATAACACAGGTATGAATAAAAGAAATGGTGGTTGATTAAATCCCAATAAAGGAATAATTCAAGCCCAACACAAGGTAGATTAGTACATCTGATTGAAGACACATATAAAAGAATCATGATTGGGGTGTGTGTCATGAAATTAATGCCTCATCCTAGTTTCAATGAGTCAGTGAATTATTTTGATAAATTTTCATGATCACAAGAAATCAAATCCTGAAGGATCGATCAGTTTAGTAGACTTGAAAAAACTAGATACTAGTTTAACATTTACATTACACCATGAAATTAGAAAAAGGTATCTCCTTTGAAACACTCATATCCCTTGTAATATCCCTAACATTTAGTCATAATATAATTCATTGAATCCTGGGGAAAATTGACACATACGGAAGGGATGATCTCAGTTACTCATTAAATTAAAAAATATAGCATAAGATATTATAAATAATAATAAACATTTATGGAATGTTTTAAAACTGAAACAAATTTTTTAAAAAAAAATAATATTCCACATAACATATAAAGAATAAATAAAATAATTAAATTTAAACATTCACATGGACATTCCAATAGTTTAATAATCACATGTAATATGAATAACTATTCTCATAATGAGGAAATGCCAAATTCCAGACATCATAACCTTATTGTAAAACCCTCATTCCAAGACAATACTTAAATGGGTAAAAACCAAAACTATTTTTCATCATGATACACACCGATGCATCAAGGGGAAATAGTGGGCTCCACCCATCACATACTATGTTAAATGAATTCCTCATATTAAATGGGTGAAATATAAAACAAACATTCATATTAAAACAAGCACATGAAATGACTATACATTAACCATACACCATGAATGGTATCAAAATTTCACATCCATAGTCAAATTTATCATAAAACATTCAAAAAAATATGGATTATTTTATAATAAATCAACCTATATTTAAAATAAAATCAAACAAATGATGTTGACATAGATGAAAATAATCTAATAAAATCATTAAAACTCATTGAGAGAAATATCACTTTTTAATTTGATATCATTTAAAACTCAGAAAACTATAAAATAAAAATTTTATTTTCAAAATAAACTTGTATCTTTTAAAAGAATCCTCAAATTTTTTACATATAATAATAGTAGAAAATAGCCTCTCGCGCCATATATGTTAAAAAAACTGTCCTTCCATAATATGAAAAAATGATATAATGTACCTAATTTGGTAAATGTTGGAATGATTCCATTCAAAATAATTTATAAAATTAATAAATTATTAAAATTGAATTTAAAAATTATTTGATCATATTTGGAATTAAATTTTATGAAACATGGTCACGGATGAAAAAGATTCCCCAGTAGATACTTACCTATAAACAACCACGGATAATAATGAAATTGTGAAATTAACCATTACGTTGTACATTCCTTTAGTTGAGGGTATGTTGACCTCATGTATATTGTTCAAATCAAGTTATTATGTCATAAAAAAACCATATGCAAAAATATGATATCATATATGATCCTCATATATCATTTTTCAAATAATATCTCTGTATTACCATTGTTTTGGGTGTTAACTACTTCGTTTTCATATATAGGTTTTGTTATGTAAGTCACATTTCTTATGTAAATGATATATTTTACACATATCTAGATTTATTTAATGTTAATAAGTATTATATTTACTAATATTATAAGAATTATGATCATTATTTAATTACTAATGTGGATAATGATTCTCATTGCGCTATGGATATGCTAGGTTATACGTACGCATGAGTGAAGGTATGATTCTCCTGATGAAAAAATATTTTTGAATTGGATGGTATATTAATTATAAATAATAATTATATTTTCATATTAATTATTTATATACATTATATTAATCAATACACCCATTCAATGAGAATAGTGTTGAATTACAAATTACACAACAGCATGGAGACGATATGTCGTACGTAATCACGTATTGTAATATTGTTATTTGTATGATGGGTAAAAGGATGAATATTTTTGGTACAGTATCATAATAACATCTTATAATTTATATTATACTAAATATATTAATTTAAAATGGAAAAACATTGGGAGAGGAAGAAGAATAAGAAATAAATTGAATTGAATTGGAAAAACAGTTACTTTTTCTTCAAGCATTTTCTTTTTAATTTGTAGAGGAGGACTCCTTATAAGGGATTTCTGAAACAATATGGATTCTAAGATTAAATTAGGGATGATGGGAGGATATGTGTGGTCGGTTTTTATGATCCAAATGGATTTAGATGTGTGAATTTAATAGAATGGGAGGTTTCACTTTATACGGGAGGGGGGATCTTTTTTATACTCAAAAAATACTTATTTAATATAAATTTACTTTCAATTTAATATAGCTAAAAAGTGAGTTATTTATTTTATAAGACAAGTATGAGTCTAAATCCTCTCATACAATTACTTTTATGCATGTTTATGTCCCAAAATTGACATTGTTTTTTGGGTTTAACCCTAAGTTAAAATAACTATCTCTTTTCATGTATGCATGTCATTTAATACTATAGGGTCAATATAGTTACCATAAATTCCTGATGAACTCCAAATGGATATATTATGACCTTTTTTTATAATATATATGTTATTTGACTGAAACATATATTTTTATGACTAGCAGTCAATTTAAGAAAATAATATTTATTTTAAAATCTCATTTTGTCACTTTTTACAATACTTAATTGATGATTTCTATTAGTCATAAAAATTGATTTCATCCAAAAAATTAATTAACTCATATATAATATGTCAATTTAATTTATCATAGACGTGTATGGCCACAAATATTTCAAATTATTTTTATTTTCATAACTATAAATATCATTTAACTGATAGATCCTTCAATAAAACAATTGCTCCATCAACAATGTTTCCCCCTTAAATTTAATTATTTATTTCCTAAAAATCTAAATAAAATAAAATTAAATGTATAAAAATTTTATATTTCTATTTAATATTTATAGTCATCATATCAATTATATAACCTAATATTAAAAAATATATAGTTATTAAAATTTTAATACTACATTTTAAGACTTTTTAAATAAAATTCAATAAATGAACTAATATAACAGTTGTGTCTTCAAAAGGATCATATTTTAGAAATATGTATGTTTTTGGTTGAAAAACAATTATCCAATGAAATTAGGACAACTGTTAGGGTAACATTATATTATTATACTATTATTTTTACCTTCAATTGCCCAATTTACCTTTGACTGTGGTAAATAAAATCCAAAAGTTACTTTTCCAAAAAATAGTTTTATCATATTATCCAATTTGTTCATAATTATTTAAACCATCTATGTTGGTTTTTTTATATTTAATTCATGTAAGTGTTAAAATAACGTTTAATGATAATATCGCAAATATGGCTAGAAGGCTAGTAAGAGAGCCTGTCAAAAGTTTAGTAATTTTTTTTATCTAATAATATTAAAACATTATTACAATAAACTATATTGTATTAACATATTTATTATTTTTATATTTTTAATATAAGGTAATTTTATCGTAAAATAATTATTTAATGTAAATTTTTTACCAGCAACCCAACATTTTTTACTATTCATAAAAAAATGAATTCTTTTAGAAAAATTCCAAAATTCACATTATGATAATTTTGATATTCTGATTTCAAAAATGATATCTATTTGGAATTTTTTTATAAATTTCATAATTTGTTTAATACTATTCATAAATACTTTTTAAATTGATAGTTTGATAGATTATGTTTCTCTTGAACTCGGTGTTGTGTGTAGTGCAATCTATAGAACTATTTAAAAGAAGCGTACCATGGAAGCTTGGGGTGTTACATTATTCTCACTATCTAATAATCTTTTCCATTAATGTTGAATAATATCACTTCATAAAATAATTTGGATGGTTCTTCATCATATATTTTTCGGGTTCGACGTCACCTCTTCCATTATATGGATTTTCCAAAGAACCTATACGAGTCTTATTGTTTTATTTTTCAACAACGGTTCTCTAGTTTCATGAATCATGATAAGAACTTCACAATAATTTATATCAAGTTCCAATTCTACTTCTTCATAAGTGTGTACATGAATTTTGTCTAGAATTTATTTTATTAACATTGATCTGTGGGAAACACCGTCAAAATTGGAGAGATTTGGCGGCAATTCAAAACAATAATCTATATCTCTTAATCCTTCCAGAATTTCAAATGGTTCAACTTTTCATGGGATCTTCATACATTTTTTCCGAATCATATTACACCTTTCAAGGGATATTTTTCAAGAAAACATGTTCTCCTACTTGAAATTCCAAATCCTTCCTTTGTTTATTAGCATAAAACATTTTCTTACATTGTGCTGCATTGATAGGGTTCTCAATATTTTTCACATTTTTATTGTCTTCTCAAAAGTTTCTAGGCCTACAAGTTTTTTTCCACCAACATCATCCCAACATGTTATTATATTACATCCCATTCCATGTAACACATTATATGGTGCCATCTAAATACATGAATGGAATGTATTGTTATTGGATAATTCTACTAGATGTAATACTGATCCCACATTGCTTCAAAATTAATCTTAGAAAGATCTCAACATGTCTTGAAATAATTGAATAGTCTATTATGATTGAACATTATTTTGAGGGTGGTATTTAGTGTTCAAATAAAGCTTAGTATCTTGGTATTTTTGAAGACAATGCATATATATTGTTGCAAAATGAGGATCATTTTAAGAACCAACTGATAGGGTTATACCATGAAGTCTTAAAACATCATTAATTTAATTTCTATCTAAACGTTCAAGTGGTAAATCATCTATTATAGTGATAAAGTTTCTAATTTTATAAGATGATCAATAATATCCCATATCAAATCATTTCATCTAGGATAATCTGGTATCCCCATGAAAATTTCCATTTTAATATCATCCCATTTCAATGTAGGTATAGGAAGATGATTCATAACTCTTATAGGATGTTGTCTTTTATCCTTTACCCATTAAGAAGCCAAAAATCTCAACACATAATCAGAAATATCCATATTTATGTTGTCTCACAAAAAATTTTATTTCAAATATCTATAAATCATAGTGATAAAAGCGTGTGTATAGAAATTTGAGCTATGAGAATCATCCAATAATTACTTTTTTTATATCAGGTATAGTAGGAACACAAAGCCTCTTCCAAAATTTTAAAATTTCATCATCATATACAAAGTCAATCAATCTCCCATCATTCACCTTTTAAATTTTATTTTGAAATATATCATCATTATACTGAGAACTTTTTTTCCTTTCCAGTAATGATGGTTTGGAAATCATTAGAAACATTAGTCATGGTTCACCTTCCATGATATTTCCCATATCCAGTGTTACTAGATCCATGATCATAAGATACCTCTCAACTCCCATTTTTTTTATAACTCCATGGTCATTACCAATAAAATCATCTGCCACCTTATTTTACTTCCCTATGTGGTACTGTATTATGGAATTATAATCCCCAAGTAGATAAATCCATATCATTTTCTCATGTTCTGTTCTTTCTATGAGAAAATATATTTCAAATCTAGTGATCATTAAATATCTCAAATCATTCACCATATATATTGTTTCACCGTAACATGAGATCAAATATTTCTACTACTAACTCAAGATCATGATTTTGGTAGTTTCATCATTAATTATTAATTTTTGTAATGCTACGCAATAACATGATCATTATTTTTATGGATACAACTAAGTCCTTTCATAGCTCTATCTCTATAAATTAGAAACCCATCATTTACCTATGGTAATGTTAAGATATGATCCTTGATTAATATAAACATCACATCTTCAAAAAATTAATGACACACTTTTTAAAGATGAAATTAACCTCTTTACATGTGATCTTGGTTAATGGGTTAGAAAATCATGAAATATTCTAGAAAAACCAAAGATAGTAATCTACTAAATAAATAAAATATTGTACCTTGGTTATGATCATCGGTTCTATCCAATCATGGATTTACTTTTTCATTACATGATCAACATATATTTCATTCTTTGAGACAATATTCTAATGAATTTGTTTTTTAAAACCAGAATTCACACTTGTTAAACATCCCATATAGCTCACTTTTATGATTCATTAGAACAATATTCAAGTGGTTCTCATGGTAATCATTTCTTTTCGATTATTTGAAGATATCATCAATAATTACTATGGAAATATTTTAAATAAATTCATTAAACACTCAATTCATTATATCCATGAAACCAAATGGTGCATTAGGCATTCTTAATGGAATTACTATAAACTTTTAATGACAATACATAGTTTGAAATGAATTCTTTGGAATATCGTCATTCTTTTCACACAATTGATGATATCTAGAAAAATGATCAATTATTTAAAAATATTGAGCTCCATGAATTTGATCAAAAATTATCAATAAATGGAAATGAATACTTGTTCATTTTTTTAAAAGAAATTATTTCTATATAGTCAATTCACAAGATCATTTATCCATCGTTCTTCATAAAAAGGAACTGGGGATCCTCACGGAGAAACACTAGGGTGATTAAATCCCTTATTACTAAACTCGCCTAGTTTTTTAATTAGATCAACTAACCACACAATATAAAATCTATATGGATTGTTTGATTTTGGTCTTTCATCAAGGATTAAATCAATAGAAATATAAACCTCCCACTCTGGAGGATGTCCATGTAAATACTATGAAATACATTACAATATTCATGTACAATATGGACATCCTCAATTTAATCTTCACCCATGGATTATGTTTTCCCTTCCTCCCCCAATATTTCATTCAAAAGAGAAACTAGAGTTTTATCTATATATGAAATATATGGTAATTTTATACTCCGATGATAATAGATTCTACATCTTCAACACAAATCATACCTTCCTTATTCTTGAAATAAATTTTCACATCATATTTTGGTAATTTGTGCATATTGAGGATTATATCAAATTTGACCATAGGTATGATGATAAAGTTAGCCGATAAATAAAGTTAATATGCCATAATGGGAACTTACTAACACATCTTTGTTGCAATGAGACTTCCCTTAGGGGTGTATATTGGAAACTCCCTTATTAATGTGAATTGGAAATATCTAATTTTTAAAGAAAATTTGAAGATATAAATTAATGTGATGATCCATAATCATGTAATGATTCAGATATATTTGGTGAGGTAATTAAATTACCCAGAACCACATAATTTGGAACATCAAATCTATAGTTATGATTATAAAATATTGACCATTCTCCCTTGGCCTTTTCTTGGGAAAATTTCATTGAAACTTAGGATAATATTTTTCATAATTTCCCATTTCATTACAATTAAATATTTGAACATTGACATATTCTTTTATCCCCATATAATCATGATCTCGATGCCCTTTTTCTCAACACTTTTAAAAAGATTCCTTTCTATTTAGGTATGTAGGAGGGTATTTCTACCAATAACTACCATATGTTGGAATTTACACATTTCCCATGTTCCCCTTATTTCATTTTCAACAGTTTTCAGTGGTCCTCTACTCTTGAAATACATTAAAGTCAGAAGACTTAGAGAATTTATTTTTAATATTGAGAGCACATGATATTATATCTTCATCCAATAAGAATGATTGTGAAACCATTTCTAATTAATGTAATGGTTTTAACCCATCAATTAATCTATCAATATTACTTATTGGGTTATGTATGTAGTCTATATCATGCCTTTATACCAATGTGATGCTAGCCTAATTCATTGAAACATTCTCATCCTCCTTTTTCCTTAAACTCATAAATTTCCATTCCATATCAGATTGTTGTTCACAAGGAAGGTATTTATCATATGGATGTTTTTAAAATCACTACATTACATATTTTATTCTTATTTATCTTCCTTCATGGTTTGAATTAATGACCACAATTGATCTGCATCTTTAGAAAGATGATAAACTACAATGACATCATCTTCACATTTTTCTACTCCCTAAAAAAATAAATATTTTCTCTAAGATACATATCCATTATTCAGCCACAAATGGATTTGTAGTCCCATTGAATGTTGGAGTTTTTTTGTCTCTTGTAGCTGTCTTAAATTGACCATATGTTATGTGGATCATAGTGCTCCATACAGATAATGTTATTATTCATAAGATGAGTCATCTTTCCTGGTATGTTTATAACCTGTTCATCACTAGTTGTATCACTATATCTACTATCATTATATATTATAAGAGATAAATTATGATATGTATTTCATTCATCGATACAGTTTCCATTCTATAAACTAGGCTACATTTTAAGATAATGGCATGCACTAGATTGGGTTATGGATTATAACACATAATTAATAACTAGGAAAATAGATAACATAAATTGAAATATTTATGCATATCTAATCCATATTCCTAAAAATGGATTCCATGGGAACATATTTACTCATAAATCCATCTTAATTTTTTTAAAGAAAATGTGAATTATCTTAAGCATATCCCCCATGAGTGTTAAACTAGTTGTGTTGTACGACACGTTGTAGTGTACAAGGTTACCCGGAGTCAGGACCAGAACACCTTGCCAGAATTGTTACTCCTATGTACATATGTGTCAGAACCACATCCACTTATAGTATTCAGAAAGTGATGTATTACTCAGAAAACCAATATAATCTCAATTTTTCTAAAATTTTAGGATGTTCTTATATTTTTATTCTCAATGTAAACTCTAGGGTAATGTTCCTAAATAAAGGTTTTTATAAATATAGTTACTAAGTTTTATACTAAACCTCCTTTAATATGAAATATAATTCCCTTACTATAGTTTTCCAGAGTCAGTGCATTATTTTATTACTTTTCCATGCTCATAAGAATTAAAATCCAGAAGGACTTATTAGTTTAGTAGCATTGGAAAAAGTAGATACAAATATAATTTTTACATTACATCATGAAATGGTAAAAATACTATCACCTGTAAAAACACTAATATTCCTTAGCCTATCCATATAGGTCAGTGATAATAATCATCATTTTATCCCAGGAAAAAATGAAACAAAATATATGGGTGGTCTCAGATACACAGTAAGGATAAAAAAATAGTGGAAGCTATCCCAAATAATTATAATCATTTAATGAATGGTACAAAGCTAAAATAAAATCATTTAAAAATCATTATAATAATATGGAATGAATATATCAAATAAATCCATTTAATCATTTTCATGGATATTCTACTAGTCAAATAATCACATGTAATATCAATGACTAATCTCGTAACGAGGGAATACAAAATTCCAAACCTCATAATCTTACCATCAATGATTCATGACAAGACCCTACATAAATGGTTAAAAACCCAAACAAGTTTGTATTATGTGACCCAATAATGCATTGGTGGGCTATAACAGACCCATCCCATCATATACTATGTCCGATGAATTTGTCATGTGAAAATTTTGTATCATAACATAAACATTCGTATTAAAAGTCACATAATAAATGATAATAAATTAACCCTAAACCATGAATGGTATCCAAATAGCACATACATAGTAATAAATATAAAAAACCCTACAATAAATTATGGAATATTTCTTATTAAATCATCCTCAATTTGGTATAAAATCCAACAATGGATGTTCACATTGATACAAATAATCTAATAAAATCATTAGAAATATTTTGGAGAAATATAATGTTTTTACATTGAAATAATTTAAAAGTTGATCAATTATAAATGAAAAAATTTGTTTGAAAATAAACATTTATCATGTAAGATAATATTCAAAATGATATGTGAACATAAATTTTGAAAATTACCACTAAGTCTTTGTAATTCAAAAACATTCATTTCTTAATTTTTCGAATTGGTCCTAAAGTACCTCATTTAGATAATGATGGAATGATTTATTACAAAACATTTTTATAAAATTAAAAAAAGTTTCAAAATTAATTTAAAAAATTTTTAATAACATTTTAAATTAAATTTTTAGAAACATGGACATGGATGATAATAATGTACCATTAGATACTTACGTATAAACAATCTCAGATAATAATGAGATTGTGAAATTAACACCTACCTTGTAATTTACATAGGTTGAGGGTGTGTTAACCTCTTATATAATGATTAATACAAGTAATAAAATTATAATAGGTCAATATCCATATTTATGATATCATATATGATCCTATTAAATTGTTTCGTTAATAATATATCTCTATTGCCATTTTTTCAGGTGTTAAATGATTAGTTTTCTTTTTCATGTTTTCTTATGCAAGTATTGTTTATTATGAATAGGTTATATTTTATTAATATCTATAATTATAGTATGATAATTAATATTATATTTACTAATATTATAAATTTTATGATCATTATTGAATGGTTAATGTCGAGGATGAATATCACAGCGTTGTGGAGACAGTAGTACGTACATACGTACGAGAGACACTATCATTCCCATGATGGTTAAATGGTTTGTAATTGGATGGTATATTAATTATAAATAAAAATTATAATGTCATTTCCATTGTTTATATCATATATATTCATCATTATATTCATCCAAATAATGTAGCGTTGAATAAAAAATAACACCATAACGTCGAGATGGTAAATCGTGTGTACGCACACATGGTGATATTTTTGTTCATAGGATTGATAAAAGGGGGGCATATGGTTGACCCATAAAAATATTAATATCTAAGTATGTATATGATATGGGATTTATTACATTAGTGTGGAAACAAAAATTGATGAGGATGTAGAATAAGAAAATAAATTTAATTTAATAGGTAAAACAATTACCTTTTCATCAAGCGTCTCCTTTTTTATTTTCCCAAAATAACTCACTAGGTTGGATTTTTTCCTAGTGTATGGACTCTAGTATGATTTTACAGATGTTATGGGGAGTCATCATTATGGTTTTGACTATAAAAATGTCCTTATAGGTGTGAATAAAAGAAAATGGAAGGTTCCCTTTTATAAGACAGGGGAGGGGCACTTTTGGAAACTCCAAAACTATTAATTTAATATAATTTTATTTAATATATTAAATAGATACACTGTGAGTTAGATAGAGGGATATATTTTTATGGTTTTAAATCTTCTCAAGAAACGTTCTTCAGACAATTTTAGGTCATAGAAGTAACAATATGTTTTGGGTTTAACCCTTAGTTAAACATCATTACTCTTACCATGTATACTTGTCTTGTTATATTGTAGGGTTAATATAGTAACTATAAAATGACAAAATAATCCCAATTGAATAATTTATGACATAATTATAATCATGCACATTTATTTTCTAACCATATGTTTTTATGACATTTATATCATTTAATAAAATTGTATCTATTTTAGATTCTCATTTATCTCAATTTTGACACTATTTAATACATGATTTTTGTTAATGTCATAAAAATTTGATTACATAAAAACAAAAAAAATCAACTCACCTTTTTCATTGCAATGTAATTAAAAAAATTAATGGAATAAAATATTTCCAATTATATTTATTTTAATAATATAAATATCATTTAATTGTTTATTCAATTGATAAATCAATTACTACATCATAATTGTTTCACCATTTACATTAATAATTTATTTCATAACACTATAAAAAATTACTATTATGTAGATAAAATTTTAATATTTCTAAATAATATCTATAGTCAACCATATCACTTATATAACCTCATATTAAAAATGATATAATTATTAAAATTTCAATATGAAATTTTTTACAATTATTTAAATATAATATAATAAATGTACTAATGTAACAAATGTGGCATAAAAGGATCATTTTTTCAACAAAAGGGAGATTTTTCTTGAAAAACACTTATCCAAAGAAATTAAGACAAGATTTAAGGTGATTCTATATTATTATAATATTATTTTTTCATTTAATTACCATATAGAACTTGAACACTATAAAATAAAATCCCAAAGTTACTTTTCCCAAAAATTATTTTGATCAGATTAGACAAAATTTGTTTATACTAATTACAAACAAGTATGTCTGTTTTTTAATATTTAACTTATAAAAATGGTAAAATTATGTTGAATGCTAATATAGAAAATGTGGCTAGAATACGTGTAGAAGAGGCATTTAAATGATCAGTAATGTTTTATATTTAATTCTATTATAAAATTATTAAAATAAAGTATATTAGATTAATATATGTATTATTGAAATATTTTGACTTCAAATTTAATTTATGTAAAAGTAATTATTTATTGTTTTTTTAACAATAATGATGCAAATTTATTACTATTTATAAAAAAATTGAATCATTTTAGAAAAATACCAAAAACAAACCAAAACATAATTTTGTTATATTGAATTAAAAAATTAAATCTTTTTGAAAAAAAATATAAAGAAATTTAAATGTAGTTAACAATATTCATAACTTCTTATTAATTGTCTAATTTGATAGGTTCTGGAGCACTCGAACTCAGTGTTGCATGTAGAGAACGCTATTGAATTATCTAAAAGAAGTGTATCATGGAATCTTGGGGTTTTACAAAGAACATGAAAATCAGAACATGGTATATATTGATAATATAAAGGCATCTTGGGAAATGGTATCAACATATAAAAAGTTGTCATTTATAGCATCCCTGAACTATCTCTCCCAGATATGGTGTGAAAAACCATCATATTTACATTTATATATTTTATACTAAAAATTTTGGATGAATATTTTAAATTAAAGACATAAAAAATAAAAGAAAATACTGAATAACATCTACCAAAAAATACATTATAGTTTTAGAGTTTTAGAAAAGTATGAATAAATATTCACAAAAATGGATTGAATGAAATTAGGTTCACAATGAACTATATAATCTTCTGTAAAATTTTCCACACATGAATCTGTTCTATACTAAAATTATTTGTTATCAGTATTCATATCTTGGAGAAATTTAAATATAATAATGGTGAGATCAAATTCTTAGTATATATTAGTATATTCATTAAAAATAGATTATAATCAGTGATAATATAATGAGAATAAGGAAATGATTACATAATCAAAGTGAGTAAGAATAACATAAGTGATTTGATATCCCTAAATAAATAAAACACAAATAATAGAACATTGAATGAGGCTTTTAACGAAATTATATATTCATTAGTTGAAATAATCATAATCTATTTCTATATTGATGAAGTGAATCATTAACGACCTATATCATGAATAATGAAAATGTAATTTTATTTTGGATCATTATATTCATATAACCCTTACTGAACCTTCACTAAACCCTTAAATAACCCTAAAAATAGTAATACCATACGGTTTACTTATAATAAAATTTCCCAAAACATTTTTGATCTATAATGGGTCATAACGTTAATATAATAGTCTAAAATAGGAAATGACCCATTATTTCATGATTTATAATTGGGATCAACCTTTCATATATGTTTTATCATGAAAAAATATTACTATAAAATATATCAAATAACCATAACATGAATTAGGTACATAAATATTACATATCATCATAAAAATCATCGAAACAATCATTATTAATTTCATAAGATGATTAATCAGTGGAAATGGAATGAGTTCCTTGAATATCTATTTACAATAATCATTATCCAACTAGAGAAATAGTGAAGATGTCTTCATTAAAAAATAACCACATTAGACCATAAGTAACATCGTAGTTTTTTTGACATTGTTGAATGGAAATACCATTAAAAGGCCATTTCAAAATTTCCTATTGAAAATACAATTTTCACCTAAAAAATATTTTTTAACTAAAAATTCAAAAAATATAGTGAAAATATATTTCATTAAATATATCCTTGAAAACATATAAAGTATGATTCAAGGAAAATAATGTTTTTCATGTCATTAAAATCAAACCTTGTTGTACATGTTTGAAAGAAACGTTATTTTAGATAATTTGTAAATGTGGAAAAGTAATCTATTTGGATAATGTTCAGAAAATGAATTTAAAGCCCATTAACTAGATGGTAATTGATCATGTAAAATATATTAAGATAAAAATTTATATTTATATTACAATAATATTTAAATGTTTTTTAGAAAACAAGGATATGTAAGAGAATGATTCCTGATATAAAAGAGGATTCAATATCGGTATCACTTATAAAGAAATTCCCCCATGTTTCTCTAATCAATAAGGGATAAAATGGAGAATTAAAATATAAAAAGATTCATAATCATAGTATAAGGAAATATATATATATATATAAATGATATAAAAACATATTATTTCATCTATAGGAATGTTCAACCTAAACAATATTGAAAGGATAAATGATTCTTACAAAAAACCATTATTAATTTGGAAACATTCAGGTAAATATTTATTTTTGACCATTATTTTTACAATGAGATGAAAAGATAATGAAATTTACCACATTAGTTTTATTGGTGAAGAATTCCTAATAAGTATTAAGGGGAAATCACTAAGCCCAAACTACATACACCTCGCTTGCACTCTTGAATGATCATGCTGGCCAACCTACAAGGAAAATATGTATCATACACTAATATGTTAGGTAAATAAATGGGGATCCTATTCAGGGCACCATTGTGTGATAACTCCTTCATCCATGGTCCCGTATTTTCTTATAAATTGTACCCTTAGGCCCCTCATTTAATACATTGGAAAAGAACTGATGAAGCCTCCAGGTTCGGGTTCCCCAACCCCTTAACCTAGGTCCTCAAATACAATTAATGTAGTTACCTTAAACCCAAGAGAATATGGTATTATGGTGGATAGAGGGGTAAATATCTCTCAAGGGTCTGAACTAGAAGAAACCAATATGAGGAACCCTTACCCCCTAGTTAAAAAGTAATATTGTGATGGTCCATTGGAATTCACGGGACCTAGACGAGACCCTTCCAGGGACACCTGAGGAGAACCTTTTCGCATAGAGTGAGGCCTCACCAAGTGTCATTTCATATGATTTCCATTTCACAAGGAATGTTCAATCCATTTAGGCCTACCCCTAAAATAAGTTCTTCTAGGTTCTCCTATGTCACCATAAACAAATCAACTTGTACTCATAAAGACTTGACATGTGAGAGACATTGTCCAAGCCCTATTCAAACCATCAATGGAGGGGCTCCCCTTCCCATGAATCCCTAATCTATGGTGAAGAAATTTAACTCTCTACTAGATCCTCCAGACTATCATGACCATGAAGAGATTCAAACTAGTGTGTCTCTAAATCAGTTATTCATTACAACAGTGAGTGGTTCCAGAAACATATGCTACCGAATGTATAGGGTCCACTAGGTGCATACAGTTATGTATCCCATAGTTCACGTAGACCCAAAAACCCGGGGAAGGGTTCTGGATCTCATATACATGGATACTAGGTTTAAGACCATGCCCTTCTCTAGTCATCTATATGATCTGGGACATCCTGTTCTAGGTATTTGGGGAGAGGATCAACCTTTCCATTCCCTTTGATGGATAATTCTTCATCCTCCACTTGTCTCGAGAACCGGGAGTAGAGAATTAATCTAGGAGTAATCTCCTAAACATTTTATATGTGTCATATTCATATTTTTAGTCCAATGTGACAAACTTGGAATTGAAAAACGAGGATATTAGCACATAAAATCCAATTCATATTCTCCAATATTCTGGACCTCTTCCACCACACTAAGAAGAATCATATGGTATCCTGGATCTTCCTCTTACTGATATTCATCATATCTGATCTTGATTCAATCGGTTATAGAGAATAGGTATGATCTTGAATTTCTTGTGATCAGATCCATGTCTTGTTATATATTCTTTTTCTTGATCTTCCTCTCTCCTTCCTTCTGAGTAAATCTATAGTCATGGGTCAAAAAATCCATATATACTACCACATGGGAATCCTACTAAAATTTTTAAGGCCAAAAATCCTTCTATATTTATAAAAAAGGGACATATTTCCTACAATATAGACTGGCACATTTCCTCTATTGTTGTGGGTCCTTAAATCCAAACTAAGTGGGAATTGATTCCTGTTCAAATGGACTACATTAAAATCCACCATGAGCACTAATACCAACACCTGAAAATCAACCATATTTCTCTATAGGAATCATTACTAGTAGGTTCATTAAGTAGCTACGATCTTACATCTGTTCATGTTCCTTAGGATACTTCATCTAATGTCCGAAACAAAATATTAACTTGGCACATTCTGCATAGTCATCCTTGCCGCATGGCGTTAAACAACATGGGCTAGTCCTCATCACTTGATCCTATATGGTTTGATTCCTTTCATTAATTGGACCATAACAATGAGGGACATGATTCTATTCAAAAGTATATATTGAAATCCCATATTATGTTTCTGATAACAACATCAAAACAAATCTCATCTCACTACATGATGAAAAACTCTAGAGTTCCTCTATGGATTGCCAAAATTAAGAATCATATGAATAATCTGAAAAATAATCTCCAATCTCATCATTAATTTTTAAAGATGATGGATAACCTTGGATACACAGAGTTAATCATAAATTCCATTAATTTTAATAATTTATTATAAATTATAGAGTGACCAATTTTACACTAGGTAATTAATGAAGGAATCCTTAATTTTTCAGAAATCATTAAGTGATTCCTTCAGTATTAAATAATTCCATACAAAAAGGGTTTGATGATCCAAAAAATTAATCATCATGTAAATCGTTATATCTTCATTATCATTTAATCTATTTCTGAATGAACACCATCCTTTGTAAATTTGGTTCATGAAACATCTCGAATAAGGGAACCATTGGGTTTTTTCAGATCATAATATGTAACCAGTTTGAGGCTGTTTGAAAAAGGTGCACATTTAATAGATGATTGTGTGACAAATCAAACACCAACAATCATAAAATTGATCATAACTCGAAAACCTGATTTTTTTGAAACAAAAATTGTGAACTCGAAGTGAACACATAAAAAATATGGTTGGGTCTCCTACATGTGATTCCCTTTTTTCTCAAAATGTATATGAGGGATACAATGATAATAAATTATTCATCAATTCATTTATTGAGATAATGATTTAGTGATATATTATTGTTTGTGTTTTCACATATATTTCAGTGATTTTCTACAAGAATTCCCTTCAATCAAAATGGGATCACACCATTTTCATAGAATTATGCATCAACATCCATTCTTGTTGGGGCCTCATCTAGGTAGAGGACACCATAGCCAAACCATCATCTTCAATGTTGGGCCCCAAATGTGATAGTCTAGGAGTACCACTAAAATTCTACCATTCCATCCATATAAGCTGCTTGATTGGCCCTCGATCTCATAGAAACAAACTATTTTCACAATTAGTTATGACTATTCTTCTGGAAGAATGAAAACCCAATCATCATCACCAATCATTTTGGGAGATTATCCCCAAAATATATATGTCAAATCCTTTCATTATCATAGGGAGGAAGATTAGGAGGCCTCAGATAAAATCACCAAAAATACATAAGTGACTTTTCAAAGGCATCATTATAGTAGGAATCACCTCCAATGACGCATTATATTAAACCCTTACCATGATGGGGTGATATCCTTAGAAGTCCGGAAAAGGTTATCCTGACACAAGAACACAAAAAGGCCTTCCTAGTGTAGCGTCAAAACAATAGGGTGCATGGATACAACTCTTTCCATATAGATAACCCTTCCAATTAAATTTTGTGGAATACCATGAGAAGAAACAAACTCCTTCCCCTAGTAATCATGACTACAGACACATCTAAAAGCATCTAGAGAATCCCACAAACAAAATATAGGGGAAAATATGTATTGGAACACAGTCCTTCCTCAATCCTAGAATGAACACCAATCAAAACCAGTGAATATCCATTATCATACACAAAATAATTCTCATATTAACCATTACTACCAGTAGCCTCATCTAAAAATATCTATTGAAATTATCCAAAATTTCCTGGAAGAAAAATAGAAGGTGGAAAAAAATCTATTCCACAACACCTTAGAACTTTTAGTGTCAACTAGTATAAAAAGATGTATAGATGTTGGCACACACCATTTCTCCAACAACAGAATGTGTGTATATCATCATTCCATCTACTAATTTTACAATTCACATACTGGATATGGTGAACGGATGGGTGAAAATTACCTCCCACATACTACTAACCTACCAAGATATCAAAACATAAACATTATTGGTAGTGGGGTGGATAAAAAAAATTTATCCATATTGGGGTGAGTCATCAATGTGCCAATAAGATGTAGACAAAAACCTCTACAATCATCTAAGAGGGTATTGGGAGAAATTGTCTCATGATATATGAATATCCAGATCAGATACATACCTTCAGTCCAATTGGATTTAATCGACCTATTCCAATTACCACTCAAATATAAATGCCTACTAGAATCCTAGAAACAAGGAATCAAATTCTATATGTGACATGGGAGAAATTAAGAAATCTTTCATAGCTAAAAACTACACTACCAAACAATAAATCTTAATCACTCATAGTAAGAAATAAAAAAAAAGGTTCATCAGAGGTGATTAGAAAATAATTGTCTAATATATGATCTTAGTCAAATTAATGTTTTAGTTATTTAATCCAACATATTCTTATCTATGGAACCTGAAGATTATTACTTACCATAACCAAATCACATGAACAGAGGTAGTAGGTCCCACATTCTTCCCCAATAACATCACAATTAAATCTTTCATAATGTACAAAATATGATATATCTTAAATGCAAATATATTAATGAGATCCATGGGTTACCCTCACATGGCTATAAGATCTTATAGTAATAATACCATCTCTTTGATATTATCTTTACTTACCTTCCACGATGTTGTATATTCTTCTTGAACCCTCCTCACAATGGTACATCAAGTCATGATGTTAGTCCTCCCCATAACCCCATTTTACTTCATTAAGAAGGTCATCCCCTTAGCGATCTATGTATGATAATTTCCTCCAACCATGAGGAACATGGGAAAATTATGCACTTCGTTTATTACTTTTCATTGAAAATTAATATATTTTCATATAAAAAAGACAAATCATGGAGATGGTCACTCTCTGGACAACTATTGGATCCCCTTCCTTCTAGTGTGATATAATATGCCATCACTAATATTTCTAAATATGTTAATGTAGTAGGGTGGTGTCCACTTTGTTTAAAACATTTTTAGAAACCTATAAAATAAGACCAGGAAAAAATGTTAAACATAATGCGGTGAATAGTTATAGACTACAAACCCTAACATTTTTTCCTTTACTACTCCCCTGTATAGGATTGAAGAGGTGTTTTTTGAAGATTGTGTTGATGAAATCCACCTCAATTTATTAAAAAATAATCATCATGTGAGGGAAATAATATTAATTTATTGAATATATATTGAACATCTTAATTCACCAGAAAGGATATACTGAAAAATTGTAATGGAGACCCTCTTAGTATCATAGCATCCAATATTGGGAAAAAATTTAGGGGCACTTTAGTTAATGTGCCTTGACACATTATGATTATTACATCAACTGATCATAGATGACCCATATGGGGATCATATAATTGGATAGGGTTATAAATATGTGTATTATTTCAAAGAACTCCCAAATGAAAAATGCATTACCAGTGTAATATTTTGTAATGTCATAGACTCTAACCATCTCTAATAAACATACTATTTTTACAACAGATGATATACTCAATAAAAATAGGCCTTGGATAACCCTCACCAATGTTCGGAAAAAGGAGAGCAATCCGTTGAAATAATTTTTCATCAGTAATATGAAAATATCGAACAAGCCACCTACTTATGGGATGTCAAACATTAGATAGCAAATATGTCAAAAAGAGCGAAAATGCCATCAAAATAAGAAGGTTAGGGTGAAAACCAAATTATGCAGACAAACCATTTTTTGAACACGGTTTTGTAAAATAATGAAGCCAGCAATGAAAATAACATCCATAGTGTTCTAGGTGAAGCATCATCCATTAGGGATAGGTCCTTTTTTATCAAATTATTTAAGGTCACCAAACCAGTCTCCTAAGGTTGACGAAATGGATTGGTAAAACGGCAAACTAACATGGTTGGCATATGTTTTACCTAAAAACCCTCTTCCATGTCTAATTTTAGTGTTCTCTCGATTACATGGAATGCGTGAAAATGAATAAAAAAATTTATTCTCATATCAGGATCTAGTATCCTTTCTAGGAACTTGCATAATAAATTTTTTTATGATTCCCTTAAGATTACCATATTAAAAAAGTTCACAAATGATCCCATGGAGAAGAGGGAAAGACCTTATAGAGGGTAAAAAATGTGTTATTATGGAGTGATTAATGAACTACATACAATGTGCTACGCTTTTGTAAATATCATCAACAATACACCTATATAACCACTAAAACATGAGTCCAATACATAGACTCATAATGAGAATTTCCCTATTCGTAATATTTTCCACACTAAATTGATTGGAGGAGGTGTGAATTTGATGAACTGAAGGCATGCTCTAAATTTGGGAACTCCATTATCAACTCCATTGAAACCTCCCCAAAGATCATATACTAAAGAATGGGGTAAACATATGGTTTCTCGTCACCCCACTCCTGAAGAGGTTGAACCCCTTTTTGAGGAAATACTTGTTCAACATGAAGAGGAAGTGAATGAGTTGGAGAGACTCACTGTATAAATATTCAAGGGAACATCCCTACTAGATACATTATACAAATAGTTACACAACTCTCAATCCCAGCTCGTGTACCTCAACAAAGTTGAATTGAACCAAAAATTGACACTAAACTAGAGCATTCACTCAATGTTAGGGACTGAATTAAAATATATTTAGACCTCACAAGAGTGAGATATTTGCAGTTCCCTGCATTAAGAATACACAAACATGGCTTAGACACATTATCATGGTCCTTACCCTATAGGATATACACCATGGGTGCATGTAAAGTCACATAGATTGATATATATACATTGATTACCCTATTAATGATCTTTTCCATCAATGAATACCTAATTTTATACTCAATAGTAAGGAGTCATTTCCAAATTGACTGGAATATGTGGAAGAATGGGGTTCCCCAGTGTATCCAAAAATGTGGCCTTACCAAGAATGGGTAAATATAATATCTCGCACAATATTTTTTTGAATAACAAATTTTATATTCTGAATTCTTCAAGGATCCATAGAAGTGTTTGATGCATTTCATTTCCCTCTATTATTTAATAATGGAAATAAATTATTTAGAAGAAGTATGAGAATTAAAATTATATGTAAATACAATGAAATCACAAGAATTTGTATGGTATACGATACGTCTACATCATGTATATATTTTAAGGTGTATTTATTTTTAATTCTGGAAATTTATTTAATAAAATTTCAATTTTTTGAATTAATTGAGTTACATTATTATTTATGGCTGGAAATAACGCCTTTTTGAAGAACAATAAAAATTGGATGAAAAATGAGACAAACGACCCTTCACACCATGAGCAAAGTGAAGCCGCGCGACACCATATTTTTTGAGATAATGAAGAGCTGGAAGCTGAAGAAAAGAGTTATTAAAAGTCATGTAACAAAAGTAAATGTCATGACTACTTCAAAAGAAATAGTTATACATGGTAAAATTCATGAAGAGAATACAAAAAGTGAGACACTAGTACATGACGTATACCCCAAGTACTAGTCCTGACCATAGTCAAACCCTGGGTATGAGATATCCATGTATTCAATGCGGGGTAGAAAAAACCAAATATTAGGCACACATCCTATACCCCAAATTACACCTCATAACAACATAGACATGAAATGAAAAAATAAGAGATGAAAAACATGAGTTTGGATGGGATTTTCCTATAAAAGGAGGCCTTCAGCCACAATTTCGAAGCACTCTGAGGTAGAGGATGTCAAGAAGCTCTAAGGGAAGGACTCTTGATGATGGTGCGATGGTCCATGGTCCCTCTTAAACTCCATTCATCCTTAGGTATCCATGATTCTCACATCCACCATGAGTGAGTAGTCTATCTTGTTTTGGGTGAAGTGATATGTATGGGGATGTGATGCTTGTGATGATTTTTATCAATTATTCATGATTTAGATTGGTTCAAGGATTTTATTCAATTCCAAATCTATTTATTTTAATATTGTATGACCATTTCTACGTTTAAAAAGCTTTATTTTTTTGAATCAATTAATGCACTTAGTTTTTGTATAAACATTATGAAATCTATGTCTATTATGTTTAAACAGTGTTTCAGGTCACCTATAGCTGTGATTGTGCTATGTAAATGACCATTACAAAAGTGAGATCCTAGAACTAGGACAAGATACCAAGACCAAGGACCCCCTCTGACCCACTTCCAACACCAAAACGGAATAAATACACTCTCACATAAATCCCTATAACATGCCCCAGATAATCATTGAACCAGTCATGCCTCCGATATTAATTCAAAACCCAACCAATCCAGATGTTATTTACTTCTTCACCAAACAAATCAAACAATTTCAATTTTAGTTTCCAAATTAATTTAAATCATACGCTCCATCTCTATTGGTTCGAAACCCAAACAATACTAATAGTACATTTAAAATGAGTAGTGTAGTTTGGGTTTTATAATTATTTTTCATATCACTATAGGAAACTAACAATGCCATGTGGGGCTGTCAGTAGAATAGTTTTCGAGATCGGTTTATCATGGGTTGTGGTATCTTCAAAGAATGTTTTTCATCCAATTTATATCAATGCTCCCAATTATAATAGTCCCCAAACTACTAAACTAATCATAGAAGCATAATGATGGGTAGTTGGATTACATTGCTCGATGGATGGGTTTTTTACTCTGTGAACCTATAGCATCCCATGGAATATTTTATTTCTAACTATATATAGATCCATGATGAAAATTTTCATACTCCAGTCATCTGTTTGACATAACATTGAGTGTTTTATGATCTCGCTAAAGTTGACATCAAAATGGAAGATTCTATCTTGTGAACCAAGTCCACATCCCATGTAATTACATAAACGTAGGGTAAGGGAAAGGGTAAAGTAGGGGCTTCGACTATTACACTTTGTCAATCCCCTTCCCCATTTGATGATAGGAATCCCACACTATATCACACAATGAATCCTCCTAGGAATTCATAGAAATTATAGACACATAAGGATGAGAAATGAGATCATATGAGAGACCCGTTTGATGAAAAAAAAATTATTTTTTATTCATTCCATGAGGACCTATTCCTAGGATACATCATTGAGGCCATGGAAAATTACATTCTCATGTTTCTAAAATCCAATAAGACATATCCTTACGGTCTTGAGGATCTCTCAATCTATTTACCCTTCCAAATACAATTGGGTCTAATTATTCATATATTTTTTTTCTTTCAATGATATTCTAGATGAAATGGATGACTCTGAAAATGTAAATATGGGAATTCCACCTGTATATGTATATTGTGTTTTTACCATCAATCTATAGGGAAATAATCAATTGTAAGAGGTTACAAAAATAGGTGCAATGATGTTTAATGATTGGATGGTTAGAAATATGATCAACTGGATGAATCATATGCACTTATCATAGTTAAAACACCATCAAGAAAATTAACCACTTATTCTATGACACAACCACATCCCTTGTCACCACAATCCTCTAAAATATAGTCTTCTAAGTAAAAACATGGCTCGGAAAGTGAGATGAAAAAATTAGATGATGAAACTCTACCATGTTCGAGGTTGGATTTGACTCTATCAAACTTCTTCCATATAGTCCCAAACCACGGGAACCACCCCACCAAATGACACAATAAGAGTTGACCTAGAAATCATAGTCCTCATAAGATGAAGAGTTGAGCATCATTTAAATTAATATAATTCACATAACGGATCACTTCGTAGATGATGTGTGAAACTATGAGCTAATGTTCTATACATAATATTTGGGGACTATATGAAGAGGTTATAGGGGCAATGGATTCAGGGGAAGACATGTTTGTTGTAAAAATCCATATTCTATCCATATCCCATATCGTACTATCAATATGGATGAATCCTATGGTAGAAACCTCCAATTATCATTGAATGAATAAGATATCTTCCACACACATGAGTAGTGTCTCCTAGACACAGTCTTCTTGGATGTTACATTGGAGGCGACACCTTCAATAAATGATCCTTAGTGTGCTAGAAGACCTAGATGAACCAACCATTAATGGATATATGTTCCTTTAAATCATATTCCAATGGTCGATCACTCAATTTTTTGTACTTCATCAATTAAATCACATGTGTAAAATCATCTTCACATGAGGAGGAACAGGATGTTAGGCATAATGTATGATATATTCAAGTATTTAGCCTTGCTAACATCCATGTTGTTGATCTTGTACATAATGAGTTGTTCAAAATACCTTAGGGAATAACTCATAGTGGAATTTTTAAGAACCCACGCACATAAACAATAGGTTTATGATTATGAGAACAATCATACAGAGATAGATCTTTTAGTGTTTCACACAGTTATTTCCTTTACATATTAAGATTAATATTACATTATATAAGGGATCATCATACCCTTGTATGTTCCTATATGAATAGATGGTATCAATTTCTGATGGTCTTCCATTCACAATGGCTTGGGAGTTAAAATCATTTCATTATAGACACTTCATCGGATGGGCCACAATGAATCTAACATAACACATTCCACCCTGATGATATATGAATATAATAAAAGTGAGAAACATTAACTGGGATAAATAAATCTCTCATCTTAGTTCGGGGATACGAATCCCAACATAATATTTATGGTCATTAAGAATGATACGAAGCACAATTCTTTTGAATATGATTATAGTTTCACTAACATGCCAAAATCCCTTCATCATATCACCAGTACCTCAAAATATTTCATTAACAATAATATCGGGATATTATGTGGTGATAAAACCTCGTTTGAATCATATGAATCCTAGTAAATTTATGCAAGGTTCTTTTATAGGGTAGGGAAGAAATCCATGAATAATGGTGTTTCTAAATTCTGGGTGCAAAAATGGTTAGATGTGACACTCACCAATCCCTTCAAGAATGTTATTTCACAATATGTGCTTCACATAAATTAGGTAATAAGTGGTGGGTCTAAATTCAGGATCAAAATCAAAAAATTCAATGATATCAGTTAAAATTACTAAACCCAATATTATTGGATTCATTATCAACACTCCAAATAGTGATAGAATCATAGACCAAAATTCACTCATTCAATCTCTTAAGCCTTCAAAAATTATTAACCCATCATTTGATTCCTAAGGGGTAATTACATCATTGTAAAAAAATGATTACGACCATTCTCAATTCATTGAATCCTCTTTGGTGGATAAAAAATTCCCCACATCATACTTGAGGTTAGAAGTTGTTTCTTCACCTTCAGAATGTTGAAATATTGAATCCACGTCTAACTCCTGGAAATTTACTTCACCGCCTATTTACCTTATGAAAATGATAGAGGTTGAAGCTGATATGAAGCAGGATGAGGAAGAGGATGAAGCCATAGGGATTACCCTCCTACAATTTTTGAAGGATTACCTACCACAATTGATATACATAATTAAACAAATAAAGGCACTAAACATTATCCATGACCCCCATTGGACTATGCATCCAGGTAATCCCAACAAATATGAGGTATATAACTCCTTCTGGAACCATCATCAGGACGTGCTCTCCAAGAATTATATATAGAGTACATGCATTAATCCCGAGGTTTTTACACATCACATAGGCTTTATAGAAGAATACTATAGATTGAATGATGTAACTTGAAGGATGCACCAAACTCGTGCCTTGAAAATTGAGGATGAATTGGACAATATTATCATTTAATACATAATCATGGAGATTTAGAATATGAAATAGATGGAAAATATCATCAATATAAATAATAAAAAAATGAAAATAAGGTTCATAATTGACATTAGAGACTTCAACTAACACTATTCGAAAGATGACTTCCGAGTTACAATCACAATGCTACTTATTTATGTAACATAGGATTAAAATTCCCTACCCTTCATGTATGTATATTTGGTGAATAAATAAATTCATATATTCCGAAAATATGAATAAGTCAATGTATTTAGGGCCCTGAGGGAGTATTATTCTTTAAGGTAAGTTAATTTTTCCTAAAGAATGTTGGTTCTAGATACCAACCTTCCATGTGTTACATGTCCAAACCCTTCCTTGGGATGTTTTTTGAATTCTACATTGATAATCTGGTAGTTAAATCTAGAAATAATTATTCACACCTATATGATCAGTAAACCATATTCAAAAAACAGTGTTATCATATCTCGAAGATGAACCCCATGAAATGTGATTTCTGGGAAACCTATAGAAAATTTCAAGTCTTCTTTTTATTCCACCAGGTATTCAATGTCTACCCCGAGAAAACAAAGGATACTATCATTTTGTCAACATCACAGAACCTAAAATAGTTTAGGGTTTCACTGGTACACATTTCCTCTATCTGATATTTTATATCCAATATTAATGTAGTGTTTTTATCTTAACCATATTGATGAAGAACATGGTCACATATCAGTGAACCAGGGACTCTCGTGAAATATTTCATAGCCTCATGAAATATCTATTAAGTCCACTAGTTATAGTGACACACATTGTAGGGAATTTTTCCATTTTGTACTATGGCCCAATAATGATCATTCTAAACCTTCCATGAAGAAAAGATGATGTCGGGAATGAAATATATGAAGAACCAAACTCAGTTATCCTTGATTCAGTGCCTTCATTTTTTACAATTTCATGATTATAAGGAATCTAATCCAAAAGAATTAATAGTATAATACTCTGGGTAAAATAGAACCATAAAGGAAACATAGTTTATATTATTAATATTAAATAAAACATGATACATAACCAAATAAATAGATCAGCAACCTTGATAACAATTCCAAGAATTCACCATCATATCCAGGGAAAAGAAGAAATAATATTGGTGAGCTTGAATTATCAGTAAGGATTTTGTATGTCAGAATCCATCTTGAATCAATAAGCATAATAAATATGTCATGGAAAATAACCGAGGAAAAAATCCATTTAATCAATAAAATGTTATCTAAATTCAACCATTGATTTTGTCATAGTGAAAATATTCTAGATAATAATAACTAATTATTAATGGAGGAAAAGATTTATTATTTTAATTTAGGTATTTAGAACATGAAACAATACCTTCAACTCCATTCACAAGACTTTTTAAAATACATGTAAATCCCATTTATTTGGGAAAACATATTTATCTCATGAGACTAATCGATGCATCGAGGGGAAATATAATACCAAGTCCCAACCATCACTGAATGTCCAAATAATTATTATTTTATATAATAATCATTTAAATTAATGAATCAATATGACTTATCAAAAAAAATTATTAGAAGATACAGATTTAATATTATTTCCTCAGTTGATCAAATAACATAAAAAATAAAAACCGTATATTATAAGTGTATAAGGCTTAGAAAATAACATTTTCATGATACATAAAACATTTATATTTAATAAAAATGAAATATTTAATGAATTATGGTCACAAAAAAATTAAAGGGGAATTATTTTCATCAAAAAAATGAAATTAGGTGCCTAAAATTAAAATTTTCCCCAATAAAGGTAAATTGAGACTATGTCAATTACATATATCAAAACATTAATCAAATAAATAAATTCTGTTTATTCTATATAAATCCACCTAAAAATGTAGAAATGTAACATAATAAAGTGATAATTAATTTCACAAACAACCTTTTTATGGCATAATCAATTGAATTTATGTTTAACCGAATCAAATAAAATTGAGTTATGTAATCCCTTTCCATTTGTGACCAATCGAATCATATAACCATAAAATAAATAATTATAAAATTCAAAAATTTAATAACCTGAATATAATGATATTCAAGTTATGATATATCAATGGGTTTTATATATACACCACACGTAAGAAATAATTTTTGAATGAGTAATATATATCACATAAGTAAAAGTGAGATGAGAAACCCTTAGAAGACACTACCCTTTAGTGTTGCATTCTCTAACCTCATGTATAATTGTTTAAATAATGTTAATAAATATTTCCAGATCTATATTCATATTTATAATATATTATTGGATTATTTTATAATATCTTACGACCCATTCATAAAAATTCATTATTTTATTTATTTCAGTTGTTTTTGTTTCATGGTTTCATGATCATATTATTAGTGTAAAATTATTGATGTTATTATAAACCAGGTTTACAAGTCCTGAAGTGGAAAGAAATAGTATTAATAAACATATATAATAATAAATTTTCCTATTTAATATTTTATTTCTTTTATGAGGATGATTTATTAGGCAAAAATTTATTGATAAATGCATAGTTTATTTTTGAGTCTTTTCTAAACACCATGAACATGTTTAATTATATTTTATAGTATGACTATATATTAGTTCTAGAACCTGAAATTATTTATAATAAAAAAATTAAATCTTATTTAACTGAAATATTTTTTTATGAAAATCCATGAAGGCGCTAATAGAAAACAAACGAAATCATTATTCATGGAGGTGATTATCCAACATATTTATGAAAATAGTTTTTCTTACTTCGAATAAGAGGAGGTAATAAAAGCCATGGATACAATATATTCCACTAAAAAATAGAAAATACAATTACTGACATGATTGTTGTGTTATCATTACCTTATCTATAAAGTAGGTGAGGAGAAATTAGAATAAGAAATGATAATTATAGGGGTTATTTTGAGAAAATTACCTCTTGAATATCACTTCCTTGAATGACCTCCTAAAAACATTTGAATTGTTCATCTAGTGAGCCTATTAGTAGTTGGAAATGGGGAGAGTGGGAAGCAGAGTTTTTATTATATATTTTTTGATTGTAATGGATTTTGAGGAGAATGGGATGGAAATGGGTTGTATTTATACATAATGAGGGTTGGTTTTAAGTGATTAGATAATATTATTTTATAATAAAAGCCAACTAGATTGAGGTTTCATTAATTTCCACGAGATTAGATTATAATTAATTCATTAAATTGAATTAGGGTCTATGAATAAATCAAAAAACCATTAAATATTTTTTTATGTATTTTAATCATTTTCTTTTTAACATTAACTGGTTTAATTATTTTACCTATACAACTGTAAATCATTATTTTTACCATGATAACTTATTTATTCCAAAAAATAAAAATGAGTAAAAAACATAATTAGGTCCATATGATTCCAGATATGGAATCCATATTACCAATTTATGTTATAAAAATTATCAAAATTATATTTAATATTAATCCCACAAACGAGATGAGAACACATATTTTCAAAATGAAAAAGTTCCAAAGTTTAAAATTTTATTATATCCACATTCAAGATAGATATGTTTTAAATGGCCTAAATTGTAATAATATATTTATAATAGAAAAATTTTGATATTAAAATAAATATTAAAAATAATTTATCATTATAAATTATTTTGAGGAATAGATAGAATTGATTTATATTCATGTATTTTCATTATTAATGAAAAGATGGAACTTCTCGCCAAAATAAAAAAATTCACCCAAATATAATTTTGAAATCTTATTAAAAAGATAATGTTTACTTCTTTATGATATAATTTATATATGTGTCAAAATTTTGTTTTAAAAGAGTTGCACCATTATAAGGCGGAAAAACTATCTTTAGAAGAAATATAGATTTTAATTCATAAAATTGGATTTATTATTATATTAATCCTATAAAAATTATTGAATGAATTTAAAAACATTTTACTAGATATAAAACATGGTTATTTAATTAATATATTTTACTGATTGTTATTAAATTATGATAAAATTCAATTAAGGGAATAAAAATAGTTTTTAATAAAAACACATCAATTATATTGAAGAGGTTTTTATTTTCAATTCTATTTAATTGGTTGCAAATATATTAATTATATAATCAGGAAATCAAATATTTTTATAAATTAGTCAGCCTTATTCATTCTAATTATCCCAAAAGCTAGGAGATAATTTTCATGTTAAAAAAAATAGTATGTAACGTTTCATATAAGCTCAGTGTTATATGGAACATATACTATCGAAGAGAATAAATTTAAATAAAAGTGACATACCATATAATCATTGGGTCTTAATTTCTCTCCTCCATCAAAAAAATAAGACCTTTATATTTTAAATTACATATTTAAATTCAAAGTTTGATTATTGAAAATTTCATTCTGAGAGACCAACATCATAAATACATTTCATAAAAATACCTTTAATAAGAGTGTGTGAGAAATGACAAGGTCACTTAAAAATAGACTTTATAATAGGATAATCATTAGGGTGATGTGGAAAAATGGATGTGGAAAAGAATTATGACTATCATGTTATGATGGAGGGTGATAGAGAACATGATCAACAAAATTTCAACCATCACAAAATCAAAAATGTGTGAAGGGTAGAAGATTCCATTGATTTAATTGTATAAAAATTAAAAAAATGGTATTTTTAATTAAATTATAATTTTTCAAGGGTTTTGGAATACATTTACATCCTAAATTAAGAACAAAAGTATATACAATTACATTGTTATTATATTTTAATTCTATAAACAATCTCAATACAAAACTCATATTTCTCTCAAAAGGAAAATTCAACATTTACTCACCAATAAAATTATGAAATATTCTATTTATCTTAATCTTATAGGTTTCCCAAATGAACTTATAATTATCAATGATAACATAATAATAATGAAACGTTTTTTATACAAACAAGGATATCATATATCCAATTTGTATGTGATGAACCCTTATCACCATTCAGTTATAGGTTTATATCTTGCAGCCTTAACAAATGCGATTTGTTATTATCAGTCTTGTGGGTTTCAATTATTCTAAAACTATATCAATATAATACTTAAACAACTCAAAGAAATAAGATCAATATATTTATCATTGATGATTTGTATTAACCTCAAAATAATATCACATATATTTCATTTTAGTTTCTTTAATTTATAATTTTTTTTCTTGGTGCCTATGGAAAATTAGGGATGAATTCCATAGATATTTAATAACCATACTTCAAGATATTAATATATCAAAATTATTTTTAATTCCTAATGCATTAAAATTCACTTTTAACAGGTCATAAGATTCATAATGATTGAAAATATACTCTTTTTCGCTTAACAATTTTCCAAAAACAATATGGTTGACCCAAGTTATCCAATATGATTAAGAACATTAATCTATAAACCTCATATAATGTCCACTATAATATATATCATACCTGGTTACCCTGTGAACCTTCCAAAACATTAAATTCCCAAAAATTCAAACGAAGGTACCTAACTTTTTGAATTCAACTTATCTTCAATCTCCCAATGAACATAAATTAGAACTAAATAATCACAACACAATCTTGTGAATAACTTTTTGAATAATTCTATTAAAACATGGTAATAAATTGAATTACCATAAAACCCTGTTGAGAACATTCATGATTACTTATACCTTTTATGAAACAAATATTTTTATGTATTCCTTAATTCCAAATGTTTTGTTAACTATTTCAATGATAGAATAAGCCAAAAATCATTATTATTTTTAATGGTATTCAGTAATATCCAATTTACATTATCCAGATCAATAATCTCTTTATGCGATCATCATTATCTCAACATCATGACGAAATCAGGTGTTATTCTTACCGCAATTATGTTTTTGAATGAAATTTAACATTATTTTGAATCATTTTTTATCTATAAAATTCAACAAATGCTATCATATAAATAACTAAAATAAGATGTAGAACAATCATTAATTTTTAATAATTCTAATAACCTAGAAATCATTGATTAAATACCAAAATAACAAAATTCATGAATACAAACACAATTAAATTGATCAATATATTTAATCTATGTGAATATTATATAATTGAAATTGATCACATTGATTCTTCTATGGTATATTCACCAAAGGATTGGGTAATTCGTTTGCATACTGTCCCATCTTGTTACAATTGTAACATTTAATTATAGCTTTATTAACATTCCCTTTGCATTGATATTCCTATTAAACATTTTTCTACATTTATAAAACACTAATAATCCCCCTATGCACTAAAAATTTTGATTCCTTCCACCATAATCACATGTGGGAAAATCATTCATTATCTTTTTACCATTATACATCATTTTCTATATCATCCCCTTATTATCTCTCATCCCATTGAATCCATAAGAACAATTTAATTCTTCTTTTATATTGTTATAACATGATATTATATAGTCATATGTTGAGAATTTTTGGGATTCTAGTTCCCTTCAAATGATTTGATTATATCTATAAAACAAATGAGACATTTTACTATTTGGATCATGTCTATTGGTGAAGTTCCCATCCATTCTTCTAGGTTCCATTTTTAAATGAAAACATACCGTAGATAATGTCATATAATTATATAAAATAATATATAATCACAAAAATAGTTAAAAAATAAAAATAAAAGGAATAATTTATGTGTATATAAACACTACTGGTAATGGGGTCTTTCCTAACGGTTCTGAACTATTGGGAATGCCTACAGAACCATTGGTATATGTTATACCAACGGTTTTTCAAACTGTAAGGAAGTATGTCATTGGGAGAACCTATCCCAACAGTTTACAAATTATCATTGGTATAGTTTATTAAAATTAACCTATGACAATGGTTTTTCCAACCGTTGGTATAAGTTTTACCAACGTTTTACACAAAACTGTTGGTAAAACTAAGGAAATCAACTCTTTCCCAACAGTTTCTAAACCATTGGGAATGGTTTTTTCCAACGGTTCTCAATGAACCATTGGAAGAAAAATCCCTATAAATCATTCCCAAAAGGTTTTAAACCCATTGGGAAAGGGTTTTTACAAATGGTTTGAAGCCTATTCCAGTGGTTTGAAACCTTTGGCATAGGCTATACTGTGAATATTGCACAGTAGCCTTCAAATTGAACAGCAGCCTCTAATTATGTCCATTCTCCTCCTTTCGAATTACTATATCTGACATAAAAAACTAAGACATACATATAGAGAACAAATTCATACACATTTAACATATAATTCAATCTTGAACTATACACATACAGAATTAAATCATAATTCATAACATAATTATAAACATACATAATTGATTTGGAATTCAATTTAAATTTTAGATGAAAATTATATGTGGAATCCGGAATTCAATTCATAATTGAATACATACATAATTTAATTACCAATTATCAATAAAATACAAAAACACTTAATAATTATCAAAATAAGCTGAATAATTTTGTTAGATTTTTCATATAACAGTTGTTTTTACTAAAAATGATGTCCATTTTAAACAAAATACATAAAAATGGAGTGATACCGGCCACATCGTGCCTCAAATTCAGGTTGGGTTGACTCGTACATGTTAGATATGACCCATGGATCGTTGTACTAAAGTATCATCAAATTCTGAAAGCGTTTGGTCAGTTTTCAGTATGAGAGTTATTGTCTTCACTTAAAATATTGTCCATTTCAAAAAAAATGAGACATATTGAGTGGTTCTGGCCACACTGTGCAACTAATTAAGTCAGGGTTAACTCATACATGTCACATATGACTAATTGATCATTGTTCTAAAGTTTCTACAAATTCAAAATGTGTTTGTCTAGTTTTTTGTATGCCAGTAGTTGTTTTCAATTAAAATGTGGTCCATTTCATATAAATGTGACACACATTGAGTAGTTCCAGACACACTGGGACTCCAATTGAGGCAAGGTTGACTCTTACACGTCACATATGACTCATGGATTGTTGTCCAAAAGTTTAAACAGAATCCTAATTCATTTGTTTGGTTTTCCGTATGTCAGTTGTTGTTTTCATTTAAAATTATGTCCTTTTGAAACAAAAGAGAGACACTTTTAGTGGTTCCAGCCACACCGCACCTCGGATTGAGGCGAGGTTGAATCTTAAACATCCAATGTGACCCTATTATCATTTCCCTAAAGTTTCAACAGAATACAGATTATTTTGCTCAATTTTCCGTATGCCAGTTGTACTTTTCAGTTAAAATATTATCCATTTCAAATAAAATGGAGACACTTTAACATGTTTCGGCCACACTGCACCTCTGATTTAGGCAAGGTTGACTCATAAGCATCATATATGACGCATGTAACATTTTTCTAATGTTTTAGTGGAATCCAAATTAGTTTGGTCAATTCTTCATATATCCGTTTTTATTTTCAGTTAAAATGATGTCAATTTTAAAGAAAAGAGAGACACTTTGAGTGGAGCCGGCCACACCGCACCTCAGATTGAGGTGGGTTGACTTTTACATTTTACATATGACCCATTTATTGTTTTCCTAAAGTATAAACACATTCATAATGCGTTTGGTCAGTTTTTAATATCTTAGCTGTTGTTTTCACTTAAAATGTTCTTCATTTCAAAAAAAAAATGAGACACTTTGAGTGGTTCCGGTCACACCATGCCTTAGATTAATGAAAGGTTGACTCTTACTCGTCACATATGACCCATTGATCATTGTTCTAAACTTTTTGACACATTCTGAATTCATTTGGTTAGTTTTCCGTATGCCAGTAATTGTTTTCAATTAAAATGTTGTCTATTTCAAATAAATGTGAGACACATTGAGTGGATCTGACCACCACATGACCCGGATTGAGGCGGTGTTGACTCTTATGAGTCACATATGAATCATGGATCATTTTGATAAAGTATCAACATAATCCAAATGTGTTTGGTCAGTTTTCCTTATGCCAGTTGTTCTTTTCACTTAAAATCATCTCCATTTTAAACAAAAGAGACGCAATTAGAGTGCTATCGGCCACACCAGGCCTCATATTGAGGAAAACTGAACTTTTACACGTCACATATGACCCATGGATCGTTTTTTCTAATGTTTCAATAGAATCTGAATGCGTTTTATTGGTTTTCCGTATGTCATTTATAGTTTTCACTTAAAATGAAGTCCATTTTAAAAGAAAGAGAGACACTTTGAGTGGTGCCGGCCACACCATGCCTCAGATTGAGCCAGGGTTTACTCTTACACGTAAAAAATGATGCATGTATCATTTTCCTAATGGTTCAATAGAACTTGAATGCGTTTGATTGGTTTTCCGTTTGTCAGTTGTTGTTTTCACTTAAAATGAAGTCCATTTTAAACTAAAGAGAGACACTTTGTGTGGTGACGGCCACACTATGCTTTGAATTGAGGTGGGGTTGACTTTTACACATCACAAATGACCAATGGATCACTTTCTAAAAGTTTAAATAGAATATGAATGCGTTTGGTTAGTTTTTCGTATGTTAGTTTTCGTTTTCACTTAAAATGATGTCCATTTTAAAAAGAAATTAGGGACACTTTGAGTGGTGTCAGCCACACCGCACCTCAGATTGAGGCAGGGTTGACTCGTACACATCACATATGACCCATGGATAATTTTACTAAATCATCAACACATTCCAAATGCATTTGGTTGGTTTTCTGTTTGTCATTTGTTGTTTTCAATAAAAATGTAGTTAATGTTAAAAAAGGACACATAGAGTTTTACCGGCCACACTACTCCTCAGATTGAGGTGGGGTTGACTCTTATACGTCACATATGATAGATGTACAGTTTTGATAAATTATCAACAGAATATGAATTCATTTGTTCAGTTTTCCATATACTTGTTGTTCTTCTCACTTAAAATCGTATCCATTTTAAACAAAAGATACACAGTTACAGTGATATCGGCCACACCGAGCCTTTTATTGAGGTATGCATGACTCTTACACATCTAATATGAACCATATATAGTTTTCCTAAAGTTTCAACAGAATCTGAATTTGTTGGATTGGTTTTCCGTATGACATTTATGGTTTTCACTTAAAATGAAGTCCATTATAAATGAAAAAGATACAATTTGAGTGGTGTTGACCACACCGTGCCTCGTATTAAGGTGGGTTTGACTTTTACAAGTATGAAATGACCCATATATAATTTTCCTAATGGTTTAATAGAATACGAATGCGGTTGGTCGGTTTTCCGAATGACAGTTGTTGTTTTCACTTAAAATGAAGTCCATTTTAAAATAATGAGAGTCACTTTGAGTAGTGTCGGCCATACCGTGCCTCAGATTGAGGTGGGGTTGACTCGTACACGTCAAAAATGACTCATGGATCGTTTTCCTAATGTTTCAATAGAATCTGAATCCATTTGGTCAGTTTTTCATATTTTACTTGTTTTTTTCACTTAAAATGTTTTCCATTTCAAATAAAAGTGAGACACTTATAGTGGTGGCAGCCACACCGAGCCTTGGATTGAGGTTTGGTTGACTCGTACATGGGAAAATATTCCCATGGATCATTGTGCTAATGTATCAATACAACCTGAATACGTTTGGTCAGTTTTCCATATTCCAGTTCTAATTTTCAATTAAAATGTTGTCCATTTCAAATAAAACTGAGATAGTTCGAGTGGTACCGGCCACAACGGCCCTCGGATTGAGTTTTGGTTTACTAAAACATGTCACATATGACCCATGGATCGTTTTACTAATGTTTAAATGTAATATGAATGCATTTGGTCAGTTTTCTGTATATCATTTATTGTTTTCACTTAAAATGATGTCCATTTTAAACAAATTAGAGACACTCTGAGTGGTGCCAGCAACAATGTGCCTCAAATTGAGGCAGGTTTGACTCGTACATATCACATATGATCCATGGATCATTTTCCTAAAGCATAATGACATTACTAATTCATTTGGTCAGTTTTCTGTATGTCATTTGTTGTTTTCACTTAAAATGGTGTTCATTTTTTTAAACAAAAAAGAGACACTTAGAGTGATACCGGCTAGAACACGCCTCGGATTGAGGATGGCTTGACTTTTATACATCACATATGATAGATGGATCTTTTTTCTAATCTATTAAGAGAAGAAAAATGCATTTGGTCAGTTTTTCGTATTCCAATTGTTCTATTCACTTAAAATCCTATCCATTTTTAAAAAAAGTGACACATATAGGGTGATTTTGGCCACACCGAGCCTCTTATTGTGGCAGGGTTGACTCGTACAGGTCACATATGACCCATGTATTGTTTTACTAATGTATTAATGGAATATGAATTCATTTGGTCAGTTTTCCATATGTCATTTATTGTTTTCACTTAAAATGAAGTCCATTTGAAATGAATGAGCAACACTTAGAGTGATACCGGCCTCACCACACCTCGAATTAAGGCAGGGTAGACTCGTATACATCACAAATGACAGATGTATCATTGTTCTAATGTATCAATAGAATCGGAATGTGTTTGATCAGTTTTCCATATGCCAGTTTTTCTTTTCACTTAAAGTCCTATCCATTTTAAACAAAAGAGACACATTTAGAGTGCTATCGGCCACACTGGTCCACGGATTGTGGTAGAGTTGACTCATAAACGTCCTCAATGATGAATATATCATTGTGCTAAATTATCAACACAATCTGAATCTGTTTGGCTGGTTTTTCATATGCCAATTGTTTTGACATCAAATGTTGTCCATTTTAAACAAACGTGATACAGTTTGAGTGGTACCAGCAACACCGGGCCTCAAATTGAGGTGGTGTTTACTCGTACACATCACATATGACATATGGATCATTTTCATAATGTTTCAACAGAATTAAAATGCATTTGTTGGTTTTCTGTATGGTAGTTGTTGTTCTCACTTAAAATGATGTGCATTTTATGCAAAATAGAGACATTTTGAGTGGCGTCGGCCACACCGCGCCTCGGATTGAGGTGGGGTTGACTCGTACACATCACATATCACTCATGGATCGTTTTACTTTTGTATCAACAGAATATGAATTCTTTTGTTTATTTTTTTTGTATTCCAGTTGCTGTTTTCCCTTAAATTCAGGTCCATTTTAAACATAAGAGAGACACTTGGAGTAGTGTCTTCCACATCGCAGCTCGTATTTAGGTGTCCTTTCTTGCCAAGTATATTACATAGGGGACCAGGTAACACCTGAGGAATGGTATTACCATATTTCAAAACATACATGTCCTCGTTTATCTCCAATGGAACCAATATCACTCATAAGTAATAGAAACCATCTTGGTAGCCCTCACCTGGAAACAAAAGCATATATCATAGAATTTCCAGTCTAAATTCTCTGACCATGATAAGTCTATCCATGAGTCATTAACATGTAACCCATGTCTTATCCTAACATTTGGAAAGTAAGCCAAATCAAACAAGGCATAAATCACATAACATGGAGAATATACATCAATGATTTGTATTCAAATTAAAGCATTTCATCACATGCATTTGATGAGCATGAGCTAATAATATTACCAAGACATTCATATAGTTCAAGACATACAAAAATGGAATAATCCTAAATAACATTACATGACATGAGAAATAAATAAAGGAATGTGAAATCAAAATGCATACATTTACATATCATCCATGTGGTATAACATTTAATCAACTTTTAATAGTTGTTTACATAAGGCATATGAGTCTGATTTACTTGCAGACATAGTGGTATAAAAGGAAAAAGTTATTCATGTCTGGGCGGCTGTCCGGGGTCCAGAAAGGAGGGTGGGGGGATGACTAGGGGGATGTCCGGGGGGCTATCTGGGGATAAAGGGTTAATTTAATGAAGTATAGACAAAACCATTTATTCGCCAAGAAGGACACATAATGTATAGAAAAAACATTTATTTTTAAATATGATATTAATAATAAAGTATGTCAATGATAACAACATTAATGAATTAAACTTGTGACTTATCTAACATTTTTATGGATGTCTACACATGTCAGCATGGCCAGTGAAAAGCACACCACTATCATAAAAGTGAGTATTGTCCAAGAAGGACACATAATATACAATGTACAATGAGAACCATATTTAATTGACCCTAAAGTTATATTAGTATAGTCATCTTTGGGAAAATGGAATATATGATCCTGGATAACTGATGAATTCAAAAGCTCGAATTCCATATCTTAGACACTATCTAAGGTAAGAAATCATGGGGGTATGGGTATACATCATTCAATTTTTTACATGCTAGTGAGAATGAAGGCTTCAATTAATGACTTGAGTTCACTGAATAAATGACGGTAGAGGTTGCATATGCTATATAAATAGAATGATTAAATAAGGGTAGAGTTTGAATATACTATGCATGGTGGAGGACTCTCAGTCTATTTTGAAACTAAAATAAATTCCCATAATAGGTTTCAACAAGAAACATCAGCATCCATAGAAATTCCAAATAAAAAATGACTAAAAACATCAAACACTTCAATAATTCACTTCTATGCATGGTTTATCCACATGTTTAGCACTAATTATATGCCTTAATCATTAAACACCTCTAAAACTCCTAGTTTTCACCAATAAATATATAATATCCCCAATTATTACTATATGAATTAAAACCAATAGGTAAATATCTCAAAATTTCTTTAAAAGAACTCATGAATAGACTTAAAACGTAAATATAATCTTAAACCAACCATGGAATCTCTTTCACAACACATTCTCACACACAATTCATCTCGTGTGTTACTAAATACCAAACATAGTCACATAACAAGTGTATTATAACAAAATACATTACACAAGCCTTATTAAAAAAATCCCATTTTAATAAAACACTTTCCTTAAGATTAAATCATTTTTTGAAATATCTTTCGAAATCCATTTTAAATAATAAAATTCCTTTGATCGTCTTTAACAAATATTTGGGGTATTCTAAAGGAACTCCTATTTGGAAAAGTCACATTATATGCCCAATTTCCATGCCAAACCATTGAAAATAACTAAAATGGGACAATCATCAACCACAAATAACTTAACTGGAAATTTATAAAACATAAACCTAATGTGATATAGAATATAATGTTAAGTCGGGGGAAATGAAATTAAATAGAGACAACAACATCATAAATGGTTCCAACATCATAACTATTGATTAAAACTACCCATAATAGGAAGGGGAATGCCTCATACACCTAATCCCTAATAAAAAATACCAAATTCCCAATTAAAAACCATAAGTTTTCACAACACTGAATTTCGGGTTTCCACCTTCAATAAAATGGATAAATATGTAAGGGAAGTGGAAAATGAGCAAGAAGACATGATGATTTGGACATATCCCATCTGACCTGGTGGGGAAGTCTCACTCAATTTCATGGAGGGTCACCTGGGACGTGTGGGGGGGGGCTTCTGCAAATTGGGGGAGAACTATGGAATGCAGGCATATCTTCTCGATGATGTTGCAATTTTGGGGTTCTCTTCCCAACGGTTTTTAAAAACCATTGGGAAAAGCTTACCTTTAACAACGGTTTGTATATAGCATTGGTAAATGGAGCAGCCAATGAATATTTCCCAATGGTTTGACTAAAACTGTTGGATAATCATCACCTATCTCAACCTTTACCAATTGTTTGATGAAACCATTGGTAAAGGTCTCTTATACCAACGGTTTTGATGAACTGTTGGTAAAAGAGCATTGGGAAAACCCAAATTTCTAGTAATGAAACTCGTAATTATAAACATACTTTCTTTCGTGTGTTATTTTATATTTATCTTAAAAGTCTATAATATCATTATGTTTTATAATCTATCATTTTTTAATCAATATTCAGGGTTTTATACTTAACATCTACTGATACCAATTATAAAGAATTATAATCCCATAGCTCAGAGCTAATGCCTTAATTTAAAAAAATTTAATGATTAAAAGTAATCGCATCCTGAAAGACATAATATACTAGGAATATTGGTAAACTAGACACATACATAAACCTCATTTATCTTGGGAATTAAAAATTAATCATAATACATTAGAAAATAAACTACTCAAAGTCCATTAAATTTATTCAAAGATTTAATCTTCACACCTTTGGAATGGATAACATAATAATAGTGACATCAAATACTCTACAAGTGTTATGTAATGTGGATCATAACTTAAATTAATCATAATAATATACTAGGTAAGGTAATAGACTAAGAACACAATCCCTTTAATCAATAAAATGTGAATGAAATGCATCAATTGATTTTTTTCATAGTTAAAATCCTCTGTATAATAATAAATGAATTTAGAATGTAGATAATTCTTAATTATAGTAAGTCTTGTATATGAATCATGAACCACTACCATCAAGGCCTTTCACATTATGGTTTAATCTAAAAGTAAACACCCCACTCAATTTGGCCAATTTATTTCTCTCATGAGACCTATCGATGCAATGATGTACTATATAATACATAGATCCAACCATCACTACAATCCAAAATAATTCATCATATATATAATATAATTTTAAATTAATTAATATGTATTCCTTTTAAATAAATTATTTATTGAGTATAAAATACATATTTAACATTATTTATCTAGTTATTCAAATATATTTCAAAGTAACCACCTTATATAATAACAACACATGGATAATGAAAGATTCATCTCCCTGACAAAGGATGTACAGATAATTAAGAGAAATGAAATTTAAAATGAATGGTAATCATAAATAAAATAAAGGGTCAATACGTAGTCCATAGAAATGTTATTAGATTCATTGTATTGAAATATACATTAATGACATGAAACTGAGATGAAATCCATAACGTAGATTGTAGCATTAATCATATGGATGTATTATGTGTATTTACTATAAATAAATATCAATTTATTTTTGAATTCATTATAATATAATAATGTATCATTTCATAGATAACCTTATAATGTGATAATCAATGGAATAGATGTCTAACCCAATGAAGGAAAATTGAGTTAAGAAATACCTTACCACTTTGGATTAGTAAAATCTAATGCCCTATAAAAGTAAAAATTACAAAATGAGAACTTTAAAATCATGAATATAATCAGAGTCATGATCTAATATATCTAATTGATGTACATATACACCACACATAATAAATATTTGGTGAACAAGTAATATATCTCACAAAAGTAAAAGTGGGATGATAAGCACTTACCTCATGCTTCCCATTTGTGTAAAAGGCTAGAAATTACCACCATGGTATTATTACACAAATGAATTAATTTATAATAAAAAAACTATAATTATATTTTATCAAGCCGATTTTCATAACTATTTTAGTTATTTGTATGTTAATTATAATACATATAAGTAACTATAAATAGTATTTATATTTTCAAATTTTTTTTAATCAAAACATTATTTCACATTGATTAAAAGAATATTTATTAATATAATTTATTTTAATAAATGGATATTGAATAAAACATTTTAAATGAATAATTATATAAAAATATAATAAAAATGGTATTATAAATTTTGGTATTAAAAAAAGTCACATATATATACACAAACATATGAATTTGATATTTTAATTTTGATATATAAATTATAGATTATTTTTATAAATGTTACTATTATAAATTTTGGAAAATAAAATTGTAATAACTAATTTGGTTAAATATAAAAATTTATCACATATTTTTGAAATTATTACATTATGAAATAAATTATTATGTTATGTTTTATAAGATTTTAAAATGAATATCTTATAATAATACCAAATAGGAAATGGATAAAAAAAAGAAACCCCAAATCGGGTTAAGGGGTGCACATGGGTCAAGTCGTGAGGCCTCCATGTCATGTAGGAGGTGGTATCGATAGGCCGAAGAGCTATTAGTCGAGACTCGAGAAGAGGTCAAGAGTGAGCTGACTAGGAGGGGTCAATGGTGAGCCGACCAGGGAGAAGGGTTCAACACGAGCGATGGCGGTGTTGATCCGTGTTCTAGTAGGTTAGGGTTTTGTCTCGAGTTTTCCAGATATAGAAATAGGTATGTGCTTTGTTGCTTTATTAGATGTCTGAATCTTCCATGCCTATTTTTCTTTCAACTAATTTTAATGTTTTTCAATTTCTTTATCTTGGTCTATTTCATTTAGATTCAGAGTAATTAAACTATTATCTTGTTTTTTTACCTCTTAATTAAATTTTTTTCAATCCATGAATATATTTTTGTGCATTTAGAGTATGAATAGAATATGTTTTGATTGATCTCCAAATGAAAATTTGACTACTGTAATTTATTGTTTTGCCTTTTTTTGCATGTATATGTCATCTTCAGGCTTGCGCTTGTGTCAATGTTTTGTTATTTTTTGAATTATTGAAAATAAAATTGTACTATCTACATCTGCACCATGCTTTCCCCGCATGCCTTCCAAAACCATTGTTTTGTTTCCTCATCAACATGATTATCCACCCACCCCCCCCCCACACACACACATATATAACTTTCCACTAAATAAATAGTACAAATTATAGCTATAAAATCTATTTGCCTATATGAAAATGAAATTAAAATTACAATTTATATGAGATGATGTACTGGATTATGATTCCAATTCTGATCTTATGCTACTCAAGTAAGGGATTTAGTATTTTGGTAATTAATTTGCAAGGGAAAAATATTTCTGTAAAAGTTTTTTTATTGGTTTCTTCAAATCAAAATCATATATGTTTTTCTATTTATATATTTTGATAAATTTTAGTAAAGGATATTATTTATTTTATTTTTTATATTATAATTATTTTTAGGATTTAATTTGAATATTTTGTTCGGTATATTCTATTATTCATGTGTTTTTCAATAGCGTCCTATGTCTGGTATCCACTCACCTGGTGCCCCATACCCTGTTGGCCACATGGCATCAAGCACATTTCCCCAAAAAATAGAGGATTCCAAGTATCAGCGACGACCGAGGGTATGATAGTGGGGAAACTATACACTCATTGGCAGAGTGTCACACAATGAAATAAATACTAAAAAATAGTGGAAGTAGTAAACAACATGCAACATGAGTATACAATTGAATACTAAAAGTTAAAGTTATCCATAAGGAATATAATATCAAAATGATGCATAATGTCACATGTTCTACAAAAAAAATGAATATAGGATTCAATGAAATAATTTACAATACAATACCAAAGTACGGTGAAACAAAATGAATCTCAACAGAATCAGAAGCCTCATCTTGGTCCCACGCTCTCTTTCTCCTAAACAATAATCACGTACCTGTATAGGGAGACTATCCCATATTCACACCTGATGTAATACAGTCTATTTGGGTCCAAAAGGATAACCCAAACATGGTGTGAGAAATGTATCCCAATAGGCAACCACCAAATTTCTATGACAATCTATCAGTGAGTATATGCATCAACTGTGTATAGAAATGGAATGAATTAATCTAGTAGGAACTCAGAAGTAAACAGATCCTACATGTAGTAGTATTCATTTATAGTGTTTACTATGTTCATTAGTTGTTCATTCATATAAAGTATTTAGGCCTCAGAATTTGGCCTAAGCCTGACAATCCCTGTAGCAAGGTAAGAACAACTGAAGCCTCAGAAGACCTTCTAACATGTATGTAATCTTTGAATACAATCATGTGATTTATCATGGAAGTCGTGTTACAATTCAATCCATTTCATCATTTATCTATAGCCTGAGACCGTTCATGATATTCCCATGTTTTAATTCAAGTATCACTACAAGTGTAATTCTACTGACATTCTATGAGTCTTTTTTCAGCGTTATTACTTGGGATCCACGAGTATCACTCTCGGTGTTAGTATATGTTCATTTGAGTCTATCCTTGGTGGTCTTACTAGGATGTACATGGTATCACTATATGACTAATATAATATTCTTTCAATTTATTCCTTCCCTATAGGTCCTACTAGGGAGACCAAGTATCACTAATGACACATAAATCAAAAGTTTCTTGATTCTGTCCATATAGTTCTAAATAGGACACATGTATCACCCAAGGTGCAAGACACAATTGTAATGTGATTCCTTTCATGACGTTTTTATGCTGAACCCATGTATCACATAATTCAATTTACCTATTTCTCACTAAAATTAAATTATAACATTCTAACCTGCATAACATGAAAGACACTACAGAGAAAAAGGGAAACCACAACCCCAAATCTATAGTCAAACACTCACTATATCTACACAATTGCAATTCTAGATAATAATCCAGTTCATTTTAAATAAACCCAGTAGGAAAAACAAATCCATTTCCATTGACATCCTAGTCCAAAACAGGTATACAGTAATCATCCAAGGGAGACGCACAAACGAGGTGGCCCTTTATCAAGCAACAAATCTAATCATCCATTAATTCATTGAATTACTAACTGAAACAACATTTAATAATAACAATAATCAATTTTCTTATAAAGAAACATCATAAACATTGTTGTGCAGTACAAAGACAAATATAAACATCTACACAATTAACTAGAGGTAAGAGACAACCTACCTCGATGTCGTACAAATAATATAATCTTTCACTGGCCCCAGAATCGGCCTAGAAAGGCATTGATCTAAGAAAATAGGTAAATAATTCAACCATAAATAACTCTATAAAAAAGAAAACCCACCAAAAAAGATCTATAGGATGAAATCCATTAAAGATTGAGTTCTAACGTGACCGAAGACACTTGAATCGGGTTCGAGATGATGAAACGGGAGAAGGAAATGATCTGGCGGCTCGTTTTTCATCTCTCGATAGCTCTTCTATCCAGAAGAAGAGAAAACAGGGATACTTCACATTTTAAGTATAAAATTTGGATTGTAGGACTTGTATATTCATATAAAGGGCATTTATATCATTTTAATATTTATAACTTCACCAACCTACATTGCACGTCCTGCAAAGACATTGCCGACATGACTACACAGTGTGAACTATGAAGTACACAACATGTAGTGGATTTTTCTACTCTCCCAGGACAATATTCCCTCACACCATATATCCCTATCTTTCAAAGAAATAGTACATGATGTTTATATATGATTACATGACATTTTCTCCTAAAACGTCCATTTTCCTAGTTTAACTTGTATTTTAAAAAAATAACTCCAAGAAAAATAATAGAATAAAATTTACCATCAAAAGAAGAACTGGGTTCTTACAAAACCCCCCTTTGAATAAATTATTCCACAAATTTCTCATACAATGGTGTTTATGTAGTGACTTAGAATAACTTCATCCTATAAGAACATACGTCAGCCTCCCTCTACCATTCGTGGTCCTACACTCGGTCGTGCTGCTATTTCACCCATACGAGAGGAGATGATCGGCCTTGGAGAACCATAATGATCTTGTCAACTATATGAATTAGATGATTCTCAAAAGATTCATCATCTTGAAGATCAACCTATTCAGGCTGAAAAATGTGAGACATGTCTAAATGATAGCGGCGTAGTTGAGATATATGGAAAACGTCGTACATGGATCAGTACCTATGAGATATCTGTAACTGATAAGAAACCAACCCGACTCATTCCTAAATCTCAAATGACCCAACATATCTTGGTGAAATCTTACCCTGTCTCATGATCCTCTTGTACAGAAATCTTAGGGTGACACATTGGAAAACACGATCCCCGACTTTGAATTCCAATGGACATCTGCAACGATTGACAAAACATTTCTGGTGAGATGGTGATGTAGCCATCCGTCCTTGAATCATGTGAACATGTTATGTAGTCTACTAGGAAATATGAGGTCCAGAATAGCTGCCTCTCCAGACTCTATCCAACATAGGGGTGATCGATATGGCCTCCCATACAAAGCCTCATATCGACCCATCTGAATAGTTTCCTGAAATATATTATTATAGGAGAACTCATATATGGGTATATTACTTTAAAAATACCCCCCAAAGTCAATTAAAAATTCACACAACTTTTCCTCTAACACCTTTTATCATACACTATGACTAGCCATCATTCTATGTGTAGTATGATGTTCTCAAAACCACTTGTATACCCAACACCCTCTAGAAACATTTCCAGAAATGAGACTTAATGGAGGATTCCCTATCTGAAATGATAGAACGAGGAACCAATGAAGTCATACCACCTCTCAGATATGTATCTATCAAATCTAATAATCATAAAAGGTGTCTATGATTGGAAAGAAGTGAGATTACTACGGAAGCTTGTCATCTAAGACCCACATGGAATCATTACATCTAGGTGACCCTGGTATCCCTGTCATGAAATCCAGTGCCATATCATCCCATTTCTAGTCAGGAATGGGTATCTACTGTAAAATTCTAGCTGACCATTGATATTCTGCCTTCACATACTGATAGGTGTAACACTTCATAATAAAACCAGCTACTTATCGCTTCATACCCAGCCACTGGTACTGGAGGCGCACGTCATGATACATCTTGGTGACTCCAGTATGAATTTCCCAAGCTGAAGAATGAAACTCTGCATCAGCTCTTTGTATATATCCCCTCGAACCCACATGTCCATGGAAACGTATAACTTCATCCTTGCCAATTGTCCATCTAGGAGGAGGTTCCTCACCTGCCACATGCTCCCATAGAACTAGGCCTTCAGAATCTAACAGCTTCCCCATCCTCACACATTAAAGTAGGGTAGAGGTAATAACCAAAGATGAAATATATTTCTACAAATTAATGTCATTAACCTCTAAATGTATCTCAGAGAACAAATCCATAATCTCCCACTCACCACTTGCCTCCTGCATAGCATGCATCTGATTCATCCTACTTAGTGCGTCATCCATTGCACTGCTTTTTCCTGGCATATAAGCCAACTCAAAATGGAACGACTGCATGTATTCCACCCACCTTTGTTGTCTCAGATTCAAATTAAGCTGAGTAATGATGTATTTTAGTCTATTTTGGTCCGTGTAAAAAACAAAATTCTCTCCCAATAAATTATGTTCTCAAAAGAACATCTCCAAAAAAAATGCAGCCAACTCGAGATCATGTGTCTGGTAATTCCTCTAATGTGGCCTCAACTACTAAGACACATATGCAGTAACTCGATCTCCTTGTGTAAGCACTTCTCTAATAACAATAACTGAGGCATCATAGTACATAGTGTAAATTTCTCAAGGCTTGGGAAATATCAGTATTGGTGCGGAATTAAAACATCCCTTAACATACTAAAAGGATGTGTCTGAAAAATCTGACCACTCAAAATTCCAATGTTCCATGAAAAACTCATCATTGGTGATGCTAAGCATGATAAGTCATGTATAAAAATCCTTATTTGAACATATAACCTCATGAAACTCTGTACCTAAAAAATGTTCTTAGGATGCTCCCATGTCACAACTGTTTTCACCTTCTCTGGGCCCACTGATACTCCAGTCATTGAGATGACATGACCCAATAAGTAATCATGATCCACCCAAAAGTGGCATTTGGATAGATTAACATATAATTGACGCTCCCTTAGTGTATTCAAAACATGATCAATGTGTTTGGAAAGGTTGTGACGATTTTGAGAATACACCAATATACTTTACATGAAAACCACACAAAAAAAGAATCATAGTTGGAATGGAACACTCAATTCATCAGGGCCATAAAAACATCAGGTGAATTTGTGAGACCAAAAGGCCTTACCATGTACTTATATAGGTCATATATACTTCTAAAGGTTGTACAAGGTATGTCTGTAGGTTTAACGAGTACCTGGTGATATCCTAACATTAGGTCAATCTTCGAGAACACTAGAGCTACTCTATGTTGAGCAAAGAGGGCATCTATGAATGTAAAGGTCTATCGGTTTTTACCCATTAGATGGTTCAGTTTCTGATTGTCCTTACACAGCCTATGTGTATAGTCTTCCATTTTCACGAAAAGGATTGGTGAACCAGAAGGAGAAGTTCTTGGTCAGATAAAACCCTTAGCTTCTAGATCTTCCACCCACCTCTTGAGCTATTGCAGCTCCTTCATATCCATCCTGTATGGAGGAATAGACGCCGGTGCAGCTATATGAAAATTATTGATAGTGAACTCCATCACTTTTACTGGAGGAAATCCTAAGAAGTCTTCTAGAAAGAAATCCTTTATATAATCAACTACTATAGGGAAATCATCCATACAGGTTTCATATTCTTCCATATATAATCTCGAAATTTGGTTTTTTAACATGCATATCCAACAATGCTCAGGTCCATCTCGGCTTTCCAGGAATTCCCATTCTCCCTTGTAGAGAAAAGGTCCGCCCTCATGAGACATAAAACTCATCCTACGATGATAAAAATGAATGAATTCCTAATAGGATAGTATTAAATCCATTTGTAGGATGAAATCAATCCTTTTCCTCTATAAGAAGTAGATATCACCAACAATGTAACATCCACCAATCACAAGGGGGAACTCCTTGCACAGATGAACACCTACCATTCAAAACCCTAATAGCGAGTCTAGTGTCATAACATTATCAAAAATATAAACCCAGAGTCCAAGACTTTACAAAATGGAAACATATATATAACTTTATGAATCCATAGTATCAAAAAAGTAATGAAAATAAAATAGCAGTGACTGGGATAGTACATTTGACAGTAAAAGGTCCATGACCCTACTCATACAGGGTCTATTGAACTATATAAGTCTGACATGATTTGTGGCCCTGAGAAACTACTTGGCTACCCTGAGCTGATGCTATATACAGTAGCTGAAATCCTGGGTCCTAGATACCAAAGCCACAACCACCACCTTGGCCTGAAGGAAATGGCGTATTACATCATTCTGAATGGTTAGAAACTTCTGATATTTCTCCTACACATGGATTTTGAACAGAACTTATCCTACTAACAACGGGAGAAAATGTCTAGTATAGGAATAGTTGATGGCCCATATTACCATAATAATCACACTCAATTATGTTTTTTGGGCACTGGGACCTTGTATGCTCCAATCTACTGCATTGGTAGCCCCTCACCTAGCTACCAGAAGAATGGATCTGACTACTTGTATCCCAACGAGCATGCTCTATACAATTATTCTTGCTTCCGGTCGATATAGTACTAGATCTGGGTGACCAAACACCTTTGCTCGCACCTCTAGCATCACGCAAATTACCCTCAATTATCAGTGCCTGATTTATAATAATAGAGACCAATCAAAACATGAACTCATTTACCTATGATCAAATTTTAAAACTAAAACCATCCTTGAATCTTCTAGAATTCGATATGTCATCACCCCTCAAAATAGGTGTGAATCACTAAAGCTCAGTAAAACATGTAGAATAATCCATAACTGATAGTGTGCCCTTCTATAGGTGAATGAACTCCCAGGCTTAGTCAGCCCATGGCATTTTGAGAAAAAAATAATCATAGAAGAATTATTGAAATACTTATCATTTAATATCCCAATGATTCCCTACCTGGGTGATAACATCTCACAATATTCTGGAATAATCACGCCGTATATAAGTCACAAGCTTGAACCTCCTTTCGAGATGAGTCTCAAGATTCTTGATGATAGTCATCCCTAATTATAGTAAAGATTCTACGGCATGTGGTCTGCCATCCGCTAAAAAAGTAGGTGGATGCTCATGTTGGAATATATGCATCAGCTCTCCCATCGATGTGGCAGCCTGCGGTGCTACTTAGAAGGTTTGCAGGAAACACCCAAAACCATATCAGAACCATGTGTTAGCATCCACATCGGTATAACGGTCAGTTTCGCATTTGGAACAACTAGAGGATCCATCTGTAACTTATGGACCACTAATTCTGGAGTAAACTCATCGTCGTTCTCCTAGCGTACAACACATGGTCTTCATGGAAGCATGAATCTATAAAATCCAGCACACTCACATCAGTAATGACTTAATGAAAAATAAAACTATTACTCAGAAGATCAATAACGGAATAGGTAAATTAAATCATTCACATTTTTTAAAATAAGGGTACAAAACCTTTATAACCCCATACATGGTGTGTTCTTCTTGAGATTTACTTGGGAGTGTATGTTTTCCCCACATGATCGTGTAACACACCTCACACACGGCATGTTCCTCACGAAACATGACGTGCACCTGAATTTTCCCCCCTTATACATTGCTAGAACAAAATGGTTTTGACTATGGAAGACTACTTGAAATGTTCATTCTCGACAAGATGTGTACAAAAATGTTTTCATCAACCTATGTCGTTAGTCACACAGTTGGGCACATGGTTGGCTTCCACACAACTTGTACTACCACTTCACAATGTATCCTTTTTATGGCTCGACAACCCATTATCCCTTCTTACAGAACAGGTTATACAGTGATGGGCTACATGGCATGTACAAATGGTACATGACGTTTTCTTATTAAAACATGGATCAAATTATTTCCCCAAATAGGCAGAAAACACAACATGTTAGGCTAAACTACACATTGTGCCTACATGGTTCTTCAGTATTGAACATCCATATATCCTATAAAAACCCTATTCTTCAAATCAACTAACCATTGTGATGCCAAATTCGAATCTGTGATGGCCCATAATCTTCCCGAATCAATGTTTGTCACCCTTGAATAACATATAATAGCACAATTCTATAAAAAAGGCTAAATAATAATCCACTAAATACTAATCCAATATGACCCATACACCTCAAATATCAATTTTTGGTGTCCATTAAATTTGAACCATATCACATACCAACAAACCTATCACAACAACATGCATATCTATCAAAATTCTATCACAACATTATACATCTCTAGCCTGACTTCTAACACAATATAATGAAATATCCAATGCATCTTAGATTACATGGTATAATGCATGCCATGTGATACTAACAGGTTCCCATATGGTGAATAAGATGGAACACCCACATCTCATCGGGTTTCAATTGAAATAGAACCTAAAATTGCATCAATAGTAAAAGTAGAAATTATGTGTGTTACCCAACGGTGAAATATAATCAACTGTAATAGCTCAAAAATCTAAAAGAACATTTTAATTCGAGACAATTTGGATTTTCCAGGTAAATAGGGTACCCACTCCCAGGCTCAACAAATTACAAAAATTATATATCATTTATATTGTCAACAAACAATAATACAAAGCAGAAGAGAAAATCATATGATACCACTTTGTAACGTCGTGAGTCGGGATTCAACTCAACCAGTGCCCCATACCCAATTGGCCACATGGACTCAAGAATATCTCCCCAAATTATAGATGCTACCAACTAGTAGTGATGGACTAGGTTGTGATAGTGGGGAAACAATTCCCTCATTGGCAGAGTGTAACAAATCCGAATATATATTAACAGGCAGCAGAAGAAATAAATAGCATGAAACTCGAGTAAAAAACTGAATATTGAAAGATTATGTTTACCAGAAGGCATATATTATCCAAATGATGCATAATGTCACATGTTATATGAAAACAAAAAAAAAGGGATTAACTGAAATCATTTTCAAAACAGTACCAAAGTATGGTGAAACAAAATTAAACTCAACAACATCACAAGCTTGAGCATAGTCACATGCTCTACTGCTACTAAGAAACAATCAAGTACCTGTACAGGGAGCCTTTCGCCTATTCAAAACTATAGAAATATATTCTTTTTGGACACAATAGAATGATCTAAATAGGGTGTGAGAAATGAATCCTAGTAGGCAACCACCAAAGGTGTGTGCCAATTGTTTAGTGAGTATATGCAGTAGATGTGTATAGAAGTGAAATTCAGTAAACTAGTAGGCACTCTGAAATATACAGATCCTACATGTACTTGTACACATTTAGAGAGTTTATTATATTCATTATTAGTTCTTTCTCTTGAAGTATTATGTCTTCGAATTTGGCATATGCCTAACATTCCCCGTAGAATGGTAAGAACATCATAATTCTTTGAATACCTCATAAGAAGTAAGTAATGTCTGAATCTAAGATTGTGAATTAGCTTGGAAGGTGTGTCACAATTCATTACATTTCATCATTTATGTATAGCTTGAGTATGTGATGGATATTCTATAGATGGAATTATAATATCACTATAGGTGTAAATTTACAGATATCCTACTAGTTTGTTCTCATTGGAACTACTAGGGAGCCTCGAGTATCACTCTCGATGTTAGTATATGTTCATGTGAGTCTGTCCCAAGTGGTCCTACTAGGAATCCCAAAATATCACTCTTTGTGAAATATAAGATTCTGTCAATTTAGCACGTTCCATGCGGTCGAATAGGGCTCCCAAGTATCATTACTGAAATATAAATCAAAATCCTCTCGATTCCATCAATGAGACTCTAAACTGAACCCATGTATGACCAAAGGTGAACGATAAAATAGTCATGGGAGTCGTTCCTAGTGGTCTAAGATGAACCCATGTATTACCCTATTTTATTTACCTTTTTCTCATTAAAATTATTTTAAAACATTCCATCCTACTTAATAATCCAAATACTACACAGAAAAAAGGGAAGAAAAAATTCCAAATCCATTACCAAACACTTACAATTTATAGTCAATTGCAATTCCAGATTATAATCAAGTTCATTTTAAACGACCAAAAATCATAAAATGAAGGCATTTACATGAACATACTAGTACAAAAAGGCTATACAACAATCATCCAATGGATACACACCCACAGGGCTTCCCTTTATCAAGGAACAAAGATAATCATGCTTTATTTCATCGAATTCATAACCCAAAGAACATTTAACAGTAACTATGATCAATTAATTTTCTAGGAAACACCCTAAAAATGGTTGTTCGGTATAAGGGAACATATAAACATCTAAAAAATTGATTAGATGTACGAGACCACCTTACTCAATGTCGTACAACTGATATAATCTGATAATGGCCCTTGAATTGGCCTAGAACATCGTAGATCAATGAAAAAAGGCAAATCCTTTAACCATAAATAAAAAATAATGAGAAAAAATCACTAAGAACAACAATAGAATAAGAAATCCCTTACTTTTAGGGTTCTATCCTGACTGAAGACACTTGAATCGGGTCCTGGATGACAAAACAAGAGAAGGAAATGATCTCACACCTACATGTTCTTCACTCGAGGACTCTTTCTGTCTAGAAGAAGAGAAAATGAGGCTATTTCCCATTTTGAGAAAAAAATTAAGAGTGCATGGCATGTAAGTTCATATACATGGAATGTAAATAATTTTACTGTTAAAAAATTTTCTAACATACTTTACGTGTCCCAAAACATCCTTGCTGATATGACTAAACAATGCTTACTATGAAGTACACAATGTGTAGTGGATTTTTCTTCTCTCTCGGGCCAACATGCTTATACACCATGTATACCTATCCTACACAGGAATACTACGCGGTGTGTGTATTAGATTACTTGACGTTTTATTATAAAACAACCAATTCCAAGTTTCATTGGTTTTCTAAAAAATAACTTAAGGAAGAAAAATAAAAGGAAATTTTAACTCAAAAGAATAATCTGCTTCTTTCAAATTCAAGTTATAATTTCTAAAATTAAAAACAGATTATTAATCAATTTATTTTCATCTCAAAAAAAATTTATATGGGGAATTATATTATTCAAATTTTTATTTATTTTTAAAAACCATTTTAAATTTTTCGTATTCAAAATTAGTAAGGGTATAATTAAATTAATATTCAATATTTGGTTCATGTCCTTTATTAAAATATGTAAGGTTTGGTTTTGTTAAAATATTTATATGATTTCAAAAATGATTTATATATATGTATATATTTTTATGCATGCATACATATTCATATCTATCATATCTCTATATTTTATAGAAATTGTATGTTATGGTATAACATCTGAATACCGATTTTCGAATACTGTCTATAGTTCTCAAATTTTAAAAGTGAATAACATTTATTTATTCTATAACTGCTACATTTATTATCAATTCTATGTTCAACATATATAATATTTATATAAAATTCAATATATATTTATGATTTAATGTCATTACTTGTGTGTATTCGTGATATGTATATTAATATATATATATATATATACATGTAAGGATGAAATGTTTAAATACATGATTTTAGTTTTTTATCATTCTTCTAATAAAATGTTAATATAATGTCGTCATTTTTTTTAAAATTACAGACGTTGCATCAGTATATAATCAATTCCATCTGTTTTTCATAACATCGACATGTCTTACATTCATAATAAATTTAGTTTTTCAATTTATATTTTATGGTTTACTTCTCAGATGAGTACACACACATATATATTCATTAATTGAAATGATTCCATTATGATGTTAGTTTATAAATATTATGTATAGGTTTATGTTTACATATTTATTTAATTGTGTGATTTACAATTGGTTGTTTATACGAATGTTTTATATATTTATCCAATGTAAAAATTAAGAATATAATCCAATTGTTTTTAAATATGGTTTAAAAAAGACAATTATTTAATGAATGAGGTTCTCATAAAAATGGTTTTAGAAAACTCATTTAATGTAATGCGTATGACATTTTATAATAAATAATTATCTTCTTGAAATGTAAATCATTCTAGGTATGTGATTTCGAAATGTTTTGGGTTATAATTGAAAAAGGAAGTTCCAAAGAAAAATTGTTTGATAATGGAACTAGTATGATGAATTCTATGATATAGGGAGTGAGCTGATAATAATTAAGGAACCATTGTTCCACATGAGTTATGTATAGTGGCCTTACAATATGTTTTTTAATTATGATATTCCATGTATCGTGGAATATCCACAAAAAAAATTATTTTTTTAAATGGAGAAATCTCAATGATCTTTAAATTATAATAATTTTTGAAATTAAATGTTTTGGAAATAAACTATGATGTATACATTTATATACATATAAATGTTTTATACTACTATTTTATATATGTTTTTTATATTTTTTTGTCATCATTGTCAAAAACCCTCACTAAAATATTTAATGTCCAACCCATGTTGTAATATTATTTTAACAAGTCACATTGTAGTACAAAGATAAATGGCATCATTATTGCACATGTGGATGTGATGTTGGAATTTATTTGTTTAATATTATTTCATCTCTAATAAATTCATGCTTGTGTATATTTTCCCAGAACCTAGACCAGTAAGATTTATTCTGTTGTGATTGGTTTAAGCTTGGGTATTTATAATTTCTATTAGAGGAATAGTCTAGTTAACTTTGGATATTAGATTATGTTGAATTTAGATGTTTAGTGGTTCAAGTGTTTCTTAGTTATGAAGACGTAAATTCAGAATTTTTGTTAGTCCAACGAAACAAATTGCTTGGATGCAATTTTTTTGGGTGGAATAAGGTAACATCATAGAAATTAAAAATAAGGTTTTATTAAATATATGGATTAATTTATAATTAAAACAAACTAATAATATTTTATCATGAAAATTTTCATTAGTATTGTAATACATTGTATGTTAATTATAATACTTATTAAATAATATACTTATTATTTGTAGATTTTAAATTTGTTTTAAATAAATATGGTTTCAATTTGTTTAAAATAATATTTATTAGAATATTTTATTTTTATAAATGGATATTTAATAAAAAATTCTAAATAAATATTCATGTATAAATATAATTAAATTGGTTTCAGGAATATTGGTTTAAAAAAATAGATATAAAAATACACACATAAAATAATATGAAATGATAATTTTTAATTATAAATTATAGATTATTTTTCAAATGTTACTAATATAAATATTTTTTAATAAGATTGTAATAACTATTTTGATTAGATATCATTATTATTGACATATTTGTGAAATTATTAGATTATGAAATAAATTATTATGTTATGTTTTACAAATTTTTAAAATTATTATGATATAATAATTCCAAATGGTAGAGGGATAAGAAATAAAATCATTTTAAGGGGGTGCATTGGGGTCAAGTCATGGGGCACAGATGTCTTGTATGAGGTGGAACTGCCAAACATGATAGATCATGGTCGAGATTGGAGTAGATGAGGTGTGATGAGGGTTCACGCTGGGAATTATCTATGTCTGCAGGAGGTCGAGTTGAGTTGGAGGGGGAGGCTGAGGATAAGCCGTCCATGGAGAAGGGTTCACCGCGAAAGCTAGGGGTGTCGATCTATATTCGATTAGGTTCGGGTTTCATATAAATTTATCTAGATTTAGAAGTATCTATGTTCTTTTTTTCTTCATTAGAAGTCAGAATCTTCCTTGTTAATTTTTTTTTCCAACTAATTTCATGTTTGTTCTATTCATTTCCTCATCCAATTTCAGTCTGATTTAGAGGAGTTGAACAATTATCATGTTTCAGAAATCTTTTTTAAACTATTTTTTATCCATCGATATATTATTTTTCTTTTAGATTATGAAATGTATATTTTTTTGGTCTATAAATGAAAATTAGAATACAATTATTTTTTGTTCTACCTTTGTTTTGGTCCTATCTATGCTGCATGTGGGCTTTCTCTATTATCAATGTTTTGTTCATTTTTTTGTATGATTCAATATAAAATTATAGTTCCCACATCTACAATGCTCATGCCTCACATTATTTCTAGAACCTTTTTTTGTTTCCACAATAGCATGCTTATACATACATACATACATATATATATATATATATATATATCAATTTAAAAAATATTACAATTTGTGGCTATCAATCCCTTTTCTTATGTGCAAATTCAAATGGAAAACAAATTTGTAGGAGAGTAAGTAATGGAGTTTGAAGACGGTTATGATCTTATGCTATTCAAGTAAGGGATTTAAAATTTTCAATATTATTTTATAAGGGAAATGTATTTCTGAAAATAATTTGGTTTCATTAAATCAAAATCATATATGTTTTTAGTGTTAAAATATTGATATGTTTTAGAAGGGGAGATTATATATTTTATTATTCAGATTTTAGTTATTTTGGGGCTTGATATTAATCTAGTTTAATGAATTTTCTTCTATTCAAGTGTTTTTGAGCTTTCAATTTCTCATTTTAGAAAAATATTATCTATCTATTTATTTTTATTTAAAACATGATTATTGTCAGGGGAATTATTATTTTCAAATGATTATTTATTTTCCAAAACCATTTTATATTTTTAATATTAAAAATCAGTAATGGTATAATTTAATTTATATTCAGTGTTTAGTTATTGTTTTTTATTATACTGTGTTAGGTTGAATTTTGATAATCAAATTATACTATTTCTACAATTATAAATATATATATATGTGCATACATATTCAAATCCATTTATATAACCCTATTTTCTAGAAATTACAATGTATGGGATAATATCCAAATATATATTTTCAAATTATCGACCCCAGATATCAAATTATAGAAGTTAAGAATATTTATTTATTCTACAAATACTACGTTAATTTTCAATTCTATGTATTAAATATATAATATTTATATAAACACTAGGTTTATATTCATGATTTAAATTCCTTACTTGTGTGTATTCATGGTCTGTATATATATATATGTAATGATGAAATGTTTGAAGACATTATTATAATTTTTATTATCATGTATCTAAAAAAATTTTCATAGCATGTAATCAAGTTATTTTAAAATTATAGAAGTAGCATCTACATATAATTGTAGCCATTCATTATTCATAACATCAACATGTCTTCAATTCCAAATAAATTCTAGTTTTCAAGTTATATATTAAGGTTTACTCCTGATATGAATAATCTCCATGATTCATTCATGAATTTAAATGGTTTAATAAATATGTGGATTTATAAATTTCATGTTCATGATTATGATTAATTTTTAATTAAATTGAGTGATTTATGATTGGGTTTTTTATTACACAGGTTTTATACATTTATTCAACATATAAATTAAACATGTAAACCTAAATTTTTAAATTATGATTTAAAAATATTATTTCAAGCCTGAGATTATATGAAAAATGATTTCATAAAACTCTTTTAATGTAATATATATGGAATTATATGTGCCATAATTATTTTGTTGAAAATAAATTAATTCTGTGTATGTTATTTGGAAATGTTTGGGTTCAGCACTGAGAATGACATTTTCAAATAAAATGTTTTTAGAAATGGCTCGAGTATGATAAATAACATGATATAGGGAGTGAACCCATATAAATTATTGTAAATTTATTCCAAAAAAGTTATTTCTTGTGTTCTTACATTATTGTTTTAATTGATCACTTCCAAGTATCAGGGAATAATCAACTATAAAATTATTATTTTCAATGAAAAAATCAAAACGTTCATTCAAATATATTTATTTGTGAGACTAAATGTTTTCTAAATTATATGGATTTTATTGTTTTTGAAATATAATATTATATATAAATTTTTATATATATAACTATTTATAGAAATATTTTAGAGTTTTTTTTAATAATTTTTTCATCAACATTTGCAAAACCCTCCACTGAGAAATTTAATTCTCACCCATTATTTTAAAATTATTCTCACAGGTCCCTTTGAAGTCCCAAGTTAGACATAATCATTTTTTCATGTGTTAAAGTGAATTTTTATTTTATTTTTTTTAATTTAATTACAAATTTAATAAATTGTAATCTTATATCTAATCCTCCAAAACCTATACCTGTAAAAGTTCTTATATTGCATTTTGTTCTGCGGTCGGAATTTATATTTTGTTTTTAATCAATGAGACTCTTACATAATAGTTTAGAGAATGGTATTAACTCATAAAAAAAGTATATTCATAGTTATAATAATCTATGTGATTATTTTATAAAATATTATTACCCATTTATAATTTTTCGTTATTCTTATGGTTTTAGGTGTGTTTGCTTCGTGTTTTCCAAATATTCTCATTTGTGTATAATTATAGATTTTATAGTAAAATGGGATTAGAAGTCCTTAAATGTAATTAAAAATTATTAATTAACTTAAATTGGTATAATTTTCCCACATATCATTCTCATTTATTGTATATTGATGATTCAGTTAATAAAATGTTAATGATAAATGTTGAGTTTATTTTGGTGGTTTTTCCAAACAGCAGGAAGTAGTTTCATTTTATTTACTATTATGTGTATATATTAGTTCCATAATATTAAATAGGTAGTAATAAACTATTAGAAAACATATTTAATGAGAATAATATTTTTTTGACGTACCCTGAAGGTGGTAATGGAAAATGGAAAAAAATTATTCATGATGGAGATCATTAAGCATAATTTAGACAACAATTTTGTTTCCTTGAACAATAGGTGGTAATAAAATGTTTGGATATATGGTATTACATTAAAACCAAAATATTAAATTATGTACATGATGATGGATTTCTAATTCCATTATGGATGAATTATGTGAGGGTAATATAGAATTAAAATTAAATCCAATAGAGGTTCTTTGAGAAAATTTCCCCTGAGTATCACATCCTTGAAGGATAAATTAAAGACCTTCAAATTCTCCATTTGATGATAAAATAAGAACATGTATGTGTGGAGAGTTTGTATGAAAGGTTTTTTGAATATATTTAATGATTGTGCGATCTTTTTATTAGAAATGGTGTTATTAGGGGTGGTATATATACTTGGAAAGGGGTAGTTTTATGTGACTAAATAATGTGTTTTTTAAATTAAATGCAACCACATTTATGTGAAAATAATTTACATGGATTTTTATAAAATTTACGGTTTTAAATTATGGTTAGGTTATATATATACCTCAACCAAAAATTTATTTTTAATGTTTTTAGGTATTTTTAGGCTTTACCATTTAATATCAACATGTTTCATTATTTTATATATACCGCAATAAATATTTATTCTTACCATGGAATATTAGTTATAAATAAAACATAAAATGTCCTCAAATAATAATTTGGACCTTTTAATTATAAATATTCAATCCATTTTAATAAATTCAATTCATAAAATTTGTAAAATATGATTTAAAATTATTTTGTACACGAGATGAGAAAGCATTTTTTTAAAGTCATAATGTTCACAAGTTTGAAATGTTTTATATCAAAATTAAAAATGGAAATGAATACAGTGACTTAATGTTTGTTAATATATGTTTAATTTGAATAAATTTAATTTAAAAAAAATTAAAAAACTATTTTTCCTTAAAAATTATTTAGATTAAATGTATGTTTTCAATTAAAATAATGTATTTTTCATTATTTATTAAAAGATATAACATCCATGAAAAGTACCAAAAATATTCACCAAATTTTTATTAAAATTATTATTGAAGAAATAAATATTATATTTAATATAAAATTTATTAATGATTCAATATATGGTTTTAAAACAAGTTCAACATGAAAATGCGGTGAAACTGACTTTAGAAATAAAATAGTTTTTTATACTTAAAATTGTATTTATTCAAATCATAATCCTATAAAAAATATTGGATGTGATAAAATATATTTTATTGGATATAAAATATATATATTTCATTATGATCTTTCCCTATTACTGATTAAATTAAGATAAAATTTCATTGCAGTCATAAAAACTATTTTGTAATGACAACAAATCATTTATATTCATTTACATTTTAATTTGTTTTCTAATTAATTTATTAAAAAATAATTAATTTTATAAACATGTTTAAGATATATTAATAATAATTTATTCTCATTAATTTTCAGCATTCCAATGTCAATGTTATAAAGGTTGTGATAAAGTGATAGTATATCATGTTTCTTTTATACTCACTATAGCATGAAATGTAAGTCATCAACTATATTAATTTTTTTAGAATGATATACCATAAAGTATGGGGGTGTAATAATAAATATAATTTATTATCTATTTTTAACCATTCCCAACAGTGATTATATTTCTTATGACTTCATGAATATTTTTCTGGCATTAGTATTCATTGTCCAAAAATATAGAAACTAATGGCAACATCAGGTGGTCTATTTGGTCTCCCACAATAAGCCCCCCAAATATATTATCATTCATACTATATTAAATTGAAATTTAAAATGATTGGCGTTTAACATTCAATAGTTAAAAATATTGTTAATGGATAAGAAAGAGGTTATTAGCGAGGCTCAGGAGATGGTTTTCGCAGAACACCAGTTTGTAGAAATAATTTCAATAGATTATAAATTTCCAGGTGAAAATAGATATTCTTCTAAAGATGACCACTGAATATAGGAAATTTATTTTAATGATAAAAAAATATTTATAATTGGGAAGATCATGGTTAATCCCAATACCAACAATGATATGATATGAGTTGTTCATATTTCCCCACTAAAGGAAATCATGACCATTACCTTCTTATTTTTAGAACGATATTCAAACGGTCGAGAAAAATATCAAGCCCACATTTCAAACCTAGAACATGCACATAAAATCCCTATGGGTCACCTAAAGCAGAATGGTGATTAAGATTCGGTAGTAAAAGATATCAATATGTATTATCCCACCATAAATGAACAACTATCCCCATACTTGACTATGAATAAACATTAACAGCAAAAATTCCCATCATAGCCAACATTGACATACATTTTTTATCATAGAATACCCAATACAATGAAATAGTGGTTGAATACATGTAACTACTTAATCCATATTTTGATTTAATAATAATCTTAATTTATCATATTTCAATGGTTCATCCTTACGATTTTCTTAGCATATAGAAAGCCATTGAGGTAAATCATGCTAATAAACTGGATCATCCCATGATTGGTTCGATAGTACACATTATGGACTACCATATATATGTATTTATATCATTAGGAATTACAATTTAATAGTAAACCCAATGATAATCAACTAGAATGAACGTTTTTAAAAACCCAAATCATCAACGAGTCCTTTTTTAAACAATTTCTTGATGGTGTCCTCCTCAAATGCATTGACGAAGAAGATACATATCCTATCATGAAATAATTCCACAATGGAGAGTACAATTCCCACAAGTTAGGGTGTTGGATCTTCAATTAATTATAAATAATTGTAATCATTTGGTACTCAACGATGCATTATTGTAATAAATTCCTTGGGAATATCATTCATCCCAAGTGAATTCCAGTTTCATCCATCATCCTTTGGAGTTTTAACAAATAACCAAAAACTCCTATCCATTTTACATATAAGTAATGGATTATATAGGGTTGTATTCTCCATCCAAATGCATGAAAATAATATATCAAAATTCTACTCACAGATGGTCCAAACGGTTTGAGGAAACATCTTTCGATGTATTTGAGGGAAAAAGCATTTCCAGCTTCATGAAACACAACATCATTACAGGATTTTTTAACTCATACAATATTGATTGACAATGACACTAATTTCTAGTATTTTTTATTAGAGAATCTGATCTAGATTATAATATAAAATCTAACCAATTATCCCACTATATGAAGTGACCAATGGATATATACATTCCATCAACAAAATCCTATCAAACATACTCTATAAGAATATTAATAAAAAAGTATTTCCCTATAATGATCTGGCAATACTTCTAGTCATATCAGACTACCAACTGTAGCACCACAATGAAATCCATACATTATCTTATATATGGAATATTAATAGTGGAACCCATTATGGTCAAATTTCTATAACTCTTCATTTCCATCTATAATAAGTTATCTATAAATGAACAATACGAGAATCTATAAGATGAATTAATGAGACATTATGATAAAATATTTCATATAATACATCACTTGGTGTTCTATAAAAATTGGATATCCTGGCATTTTAACAAGAGAGTACTCATCCATAAGTTCCTCCATAGAAAACTAGTTATAGTCCTCAAGAAATCCAACGATTCTATTGAAAAATATTCCAAATCATGATCCAAGGCGGGGAACCATATTCAATTCACAAGGCCTACTCCAACGAACCATATTCCTTTATCTCAATGGATAGAGATATAAATATAGTACATAAAAATGATAGTTTTCTGTAAAAGTACAATTTTTTACAAAATAGAAATATTTCCCAATTTCATGACATTAAACAACATTGTATGTATTTTTTTAATTCCCTCAAAAGAGTGACATGTTGTCCATGTCATAGGATAATTAATGGCATGCACTAACATCTTCATTGTAATAAATTAATGTACAAAGCATCAAGAATAAAACTCTATTACTTTAAATTAGGAGTCCATGTCCAATAATAATGAATATAAACTATGTGAGACTCCTCTTAGAAATGTGTTGTTTGGTTGTGGGCCTTTTCCCCCTCTATTCATGTTGGGTTCTTCACTCCCCCACAATAAACCTATCCATTTGTGTCAACAATCTATCTGTCTTAGAAATATATGACCACAATTCAATATTCCATTGGTCCCTGAGACATAAACAAAATTTCATACAAAATATACAAGCATTAAGACATTAAACTATTTCCAACCCATATTTTCATGTATATAAGAAAATAAATTGTGCATCCTAACATCTTTGTCACAAGTAGTTAAACCGTACAACAACATTCATTATGCATGATAAAAAACATAATAATATTGAAATCCATTATTGAAAGGATGAAAGTAATTAGTGTTGGTCTCCACCACATATTTTTACGAACTATATGTGTCTTGATCGTGGAAATAATATGATACATAATGATCGTTGTATCTTTAATCCCAGGTATAGCCATGACAAAAAAACACCTCCCTATATATGGGTCATACATAGACATGGATCCATTTTAAAAAATTTGAATACCTTCACTCATTTTACCATTAGATACATATTTATGTCCAAATGAAACATCTATTACCATGAAAAATAAAGGAAATTCTCCCATTGTGGCATCCCACATTTTTAATACATAACTTTTCATAACATTTTACAAACAGGGGATCTTTAAAGTCTATTGTCTTGGAAAACAGGAACAAAAAATAAATTCTTCTAAACAACTTTTATGGATTCATCATAGGTTTATCCTATGTACAATTAATACATCTCATATCCTGGAGACATACAAAAAAATAAAAGGGTGAGGAGAAGGCCCAGTAAGGGTAAACAATGGAACTAGTGTACTTGTGATATCAATAAGAACATGAATAACAACAGAAATATATGAGAAATGGAAGTATAGGCATATCATAATGAAAATTACATGAATCATAACATGAATATGTGTCTACAAAATTTCATTTATAAATTCATGAGCATATCACCAAGGTCCATCCCTAAGGTGTCATAAAAATTACCAAGGTTATTCACCAAGGTAATGTGAAACATGTCATCTCTAGAGATTAAATATTTACCCAATGCATTGGAGAGTTGTCAAGGAGCACCATTAATATGTCATTACATACATGTGATCCACATATGTTATAATGAAACATTTCATAAATAACCCATAGAGAAAATAGAAACGGGTATCATTTCAAATTCGCAACGTTTTAAAAGCTCATAAAAATAATATCATCATATCATTTATAACCCATGGAAAGGGAGTGAGGGTTATATGTATTTACATTCCAGAATCAAATATAACATATTTATATATTTATGAACACCCATGAAAACTAAATAGGTCTAGGTATTCACTTAAATAAACAAGGAGATTTCTTGGGAGAAAGAGATAGAAATCTTGAGACGAAATTTCTACAACATAACGGTTATATAACGTAGTTTTAGAAAACATTGAAAAGAAAGGGGAAAAGGGTCACCCACTCCAAAAAACATTCATAATATAGTTTGATAACTTAATAATATCATGGTAGGGGTATTTTAATGACATACCACATGAAAAGGAATCATGAAAGAAATGAGAATAGGTGATTTCTTTTACGAGAAATTAGGTAGCCCAACATTGTCACATTAAAATTCAGAAAACAAATTGATGTGAGAAGAAAGGGTCTCTCATTATTTTTACATGAAATTTATATTAATTAGAACATATTAGAACATAACCTCAACATAAATATATGGAAAATATAAGACACAACATAATGGAAGTCATGACTTAAAAGAGGTGGGTGAAAGAATACCATACCTTGAAGAGTTACTTCGAAAGCTTGAAGGTTAGGACCTTGGGAGGCCTGAGGGCACCTTGGGAGGACTCCTTGGGAAGTAAGGAGAACATAACTTCATTGAGTAGGATTTGGAAATGAAAATAATGAGGGAAAGTCTTGGTATTTATAGTAGATGTTAAGGGACAAAGCATTAAATGCCAAGTGACACCTCATCAGTGGTATTGAGAAAACCATGGGCTTGCCCAGGGTATTTTCCCATGGTATTGGCCACATGGGACACCTCATACCTTATCTTTCTATTAATAATTTGACCATAATTATTTCATAATTATTACATCCTTAATGATGTCATTAAACACCCGAAACTCAAAAAATGTATTTTCACTATTAACCGAAAATTCAACTTTCTCAGAAAAATCACAAAATTTCACCTTAACCAAGTATTTCAGCCCTAATTTAAAAAATGAACTCAATTTTTTAAAACTTATTTTCTAAATATTTTTAATTTAACTTTTAATTAAAAACCATTATTCACCTGAAAAAACTAATACTTGACATATAATTTATGAAACAGCTATTTACCTATTTTATTGATTCACATTCCTTAATCAAGGTTCCCAAATTATATTAAAACATTCTTTAAGTGATATTAATAATCCATTTGGTCACATTACTAGTCATAAGCGTAAAATCACTATTGATAATGTACTATTAAAAAAATTATGTTGTTCTTATTAGATTCTAAATTACTTACTGAACAAATTTCCAAAAGAGATTTTTTTGAAAATAAATACACATCATTAATTATTTATGGTTTACATAAATATTTTAAAATATCCCCTTTTCCCAAAATTCATCAGTATACATCCTATATTTATTCAAATATCTATAAAAAATACAAACTTCACCATAGGATGAAATCACAGTTTTATTTATCTCAACAGATTATACAATGTATCTATGGTCTCATTAAATATACCCTTATAACCCCACTATATGACCTAAGTGTAAGGTGTGCTAAGGTGATAGAATCTGAGGGTGGCTCAGTCATCATTGTCTGAGTAGTGATTTCTATAATTTTGAACTTCTCTTGAAGGGGATTCCACTTCATCTTCACACGGTGAAGTTCATATTGGGTTTGTTTCATAGCAAAGCCCAATGGTGATACCTATTTCCCATGTTTCTTCAGATGGGCTTCAATCAGCCCAAGACTACTTGATGAGGCCATCAAATTTTTTTTTTCTGTATTAATCAACCAAGATCACGTTTATTTACAGACAACAATTGCTACATTTATATTCCAACGGTCATATTGACCTACGGTCATATAACAGTCAAAACCCAATAGTTTCATTTTAATTATACTGAAATCATTAATTAAATAATATTATTTTGTTGAGTATAAACTAAAATAACACACAATAATAGGAAACAAAAATTCATTCAAAATTTTGGTTCGTTACCATCTTTACCCCTTATAAAATTTCTTCCATAAAATTTTAAATTGTATCCTCAAAAAAGAAAAGGTGTGGGTACTTCTGCCTCATAGACTCCTCTGGTTATCATGTGGCTTCTTTATATTTTTGGTTTCTCCCAACACCTTAACAATTTGGGTAGTCTTTTTTTGTAGAACCATGTCTCTACAATCCAAGATCTCCACTGGCTGCTCCTCATAAGAGAGGTCATGTTACAGTGTTACCACCTCTAGGATTAGTATATGTGAATGGTCACGTATGTACATCCTCAAGAGGGTTCTGTGGAAGACATCCTGAACATGTGATAGATTTGGAGGAAGTGCAAGCCGATAGGCCACTGCTCCCACACAATCAGGGATTTCATAGGGGAAAATGTACCTAGGGCTGAGGTTCCCTTTCTTCCAAAACCTCATGAATCTCTTCCAAGGTGAAATTAAAAGAAAGAACTTGTCACAAACATCATACTACAAGTCCCATTGATGGTTGTAGATATATCTTTTTTCCCGACTCTAAGAATCCTTAATGTATAGTGGGATGGAAAGGACTTTTTCTGTCATCTCTCGCACAAGATCAGGCCCAAGAAGCTTTCTCTCACCATCTTCATCCCAATAAGTAGAAGTTCTTCATCACTTCCCATATAGAGCTTCATAAGGTGCCATTTGAATTCTCAAGTGGAAGCTACTGTTTTAAGAGAAATCAACTAAAGGGATATGTTGATACCGTACACCCTTAAATTCCATTGATCACATTCTCAGCATGTCCTAGTGTGTTTGAATAGTCCTTCCAGATTGGCCATCAGTTTGGGGGTGATACGCCGTACATAAATTAAATTCAGTGCTCAGATCTTGTTGAAGAATACTCTAGAATTTTTATGTGAACCTTGGATCACAATCAGATACGATAGAAATTGTAACTCCATGCAGCCTCAACAATTCCTTCATTTAAATCCTAGAATGTTGATCAAGTGAGAAATCTTCCTGAATAGAGATTAAATGGGCAGTCGTGGTGAGACGATCCATAATAACCTGTATCGCATTGTTTCCTTTGGATGTTCTCGAAATACCAGTGATGAAGTCCATAGTGATATTGTCCCAGTTTCATGCTGGTATGGGTAGTTGTTGTAATACCCTTTTTGGAAGTTGTCACTATTCCTTCACTTACTGACATACTAGGCACCTTGAAGTGTAGTCGGAAATCTCCCTTTTCATTTAATCCAACAAATAATGATCATGAAGGTCCCTATACATTTTTGTGCTTCCAGTATATATAGAGAAAGTAGAGCTATGAGCTTCATCAATCTGCTCCTTTATTTCTGGAATAGATGAAACCCATAGTCTTGTACCAAATCTCATTACACCTTCTTGACCAATATTGAGCTTCTGAATCTTTCCATCCTTTATATCCTAAAACATCTCTTGTAAAAAAGGATCTTCTTTCTAATCTTTCATTATCCTCTCTAGTAATGATCTTTGAGAAATTATTTGGGTTAGTGTTGATGATTTCCCTTTCCTAATAATTCCCATGTCCAGCTTTAATAGGTCATTGATCAAAGGATATTGTTGAATCCTCACCATGGAATGAACAACTAGGTCTTTACTGCATAATGCATCAGCAACATTGTTTGCTCTTGCATAGTGATAATGAATTGAACAATCATAGTCTTTAAGAAGTTCCAACCATCTCCAATGTCTCATGTTCAATTCCTTTTGTCTGAAAATATACATCAAAATTTGATGGTATGTTTATATATCACATTTCTCCCTCTAAAGATAGTGCCTCTATATCATCAGAGCCAAAACGACTGCAACTATCTCCAGATCATGCGTAGGATAATTCTACTAATGAATCTTCAACTGTCAAGATGCATAAGAAATTACCTTGTCATTTTTCATGAGGACACACCCAATACCTTTTAGAAAATCATCACTTAAATTAATAAATACTTCTCAACATGGGGGTAGAGTAAACACGGGTTCAATAACCAATATCTCTCTTTAGATCTTGAAAAATTTACTCACACTCCATTGCCTAGATGAACTTGACCCCATTTCGAGTTAACATGGTTAATGGATTATAATGTCATGAAAAACAAACCTCTTATAATATCCTTCTAATCCAGGAAATCTACGAATCTTTGTTATTGTTTTAGGTTGAAGCCACTCCTCTACAACATTTGTCATTGCAGGGTCAGCTGTGATTCCTCCATTGGTTATAATGTGCCTTAACAAAGCGACTTGTTGTAACCAGAAATCACATTTATTGAACTCTCCAAAAAGACTCTCCTTATGCAGAGTTTTCAAAATAACTGTTAGATGATCTTCATGCTCCTCACAAATTTTGGAATATATCAGATTATCATAAATAAAAACTACCATGAATTTATCAAGGTATCCCTTAAAGACTCTATTCATCAGATCCATAAAAATAGCAAGTGCATTAATCAGTCCAAAGGGCATAAAAACATACTCATAATGTCCATATCTTGATCGGAAGGCAGTTTTTTGAATATCTTATTTCTTCACCCTCAATTGATGATAACCAGATCGATTATCAATCTTAGAGAAGAATTGAGCCCCACATATTTGGTCAAATATGTCATCAATTCCTAGAATATGGTATTTTTTCTTCACTGTGATCCCATTTAGTTCTCTATAATCAATGCATAGCCGCATCGATCTGTCCTTCTTCTTCGCAAAGAGAATATGTGCTCCCCAAGGAGACACACTTGGTCGAATAAACCCCTTCTCCAAAAGATCTTAGAGTTGTTTTTTAAATTCCCTCAGCTCTACGTTTTCCATCCTATTTGGGGTCTTTGATATCAGATGAGATCCGAGTACGATTTTGATGGAGAACTCCACCTCTCTTTCTGGGGGAGTTCCAGGAAACTCCTCCTGAAATAAATCAACATATTCTTGGACTATGGGGACATTTTCTATCATAATACTATCATCTATTTCTTCCTCTTCACCGACCAACTCCATAAAGAAGGATATAAGGGGTTCTTTTAGACAAAGATGAGGTTGATATATCTCTCCTTGGATGATAACTGATGGTTTTCCATTTAATACTACTGATATTTCACTACTTTTGCAATTCATCTTAGCATTATACTTTGAGAGCCAGTCCATCCCTAGTATAATGTCAAATTCCCATAAGGTAATGACTACTAGATTTGCGATATTATTGTTCTCAATATATTAAATAATAGAGTTTCTGAACACTGATGATGCTTGGATAGTCCCACCAGGTGTCTTGACTGTCTACTATACTTTTAGCAATTTGGGGTTTGATTATAAATTCCATGCAAACTTGGAGGAAATAAAGGAATGAGTTGAACTAGAATCAAACAATGTGCTTTCTATCTTTGAGAGGGCAACAAGAGTACCTGCTACCGCATCATTCGGAGCATCGAATTCAGCTGTTGCAATAGCAAAAGCATGACCTTGATCCCTTGTCCTTTGCTAAGGCTGATGGTGGTTCCCCTCCACTGCCCTTGGATTTGTACAGTGATTGGAAAAGTGCCCAAGTAGTCCACACTTGACGCATTGGACATCAGGTAGGGCCGACACCATCTTTCCCTTGTCATTTGGGATTAGACTTTGAGGATTCACCTAACCATGACAATTCCTCGCAATGTGGCCATCTCTGCCACACCTGTAGCACTTCCCACTCATTAGCATGCAGATCCCGGAATGCTTCTTCCCACATTTATTACACGTGGGAAGTTGAACTTTCATTCCTTCTCTTCCCTGATGAAAAGTACTCCCTAAGCTGGAATTCATCGATCTCTTCTTTTCATTGGATTTATTAGACCACTATGTCTCTCCAAACTCAAGCACGACATTCATCGCTCTCCGCACGATCTCCTCGTAGCTATCAGAATCTTTATTGGATAGATTCTTCCGCAGATGAGATCTCAATCTATAGAAAAATCTATCTACCTTACCATTTGGATCCATGACAAAGATAGAGGTATATCATGAAAGCCTTGTGAAGTTCATCTCATATCTTCCCATAGATTCATTCTCCTTCTGCTTCAGCTCGAGAAACTCTTTCTCCATTCTTGTTCACATAGAACAAGGGAAATAATTGCTAAAAAGATCCATCTGAAATATTACCACTCCATAGCTTCAACTTCGACTCTATGACTCATATATTTTATCAGTTCCCACCACTAATCTACTTCTCTATCTAAGATATATACAACCAGAGTGACCTTCTCTTGCTCTGAACAACATAGCACAGAAAATATCTTCTCTATAGAGGTGATCCATTGCTCAGCAATCAGTCGTTCAGTCAATCCACTGAATGATGGTGGTCATTGGTGCATAAAGGACTCAATAGAATATTCTTCCCTTCATGGTGAGATCAGACTCTCAGCTCAATTCAAGTTATCACTCATAACTTGAGTCATTTGGTTCTTCATTCACATGAATGTTTCCGTTCCGACTCCCACTGGAGGGTCGTCAGCGCATGGTCCACTGTGGTCACCATTTTCATGGTTCCTCCTATTGCCTGCCATTTTCTAAAAGAAAAAAATCTTAGTGATAAACATGCTTCATATAGGAATATTTTAAATATAATGGATTCTAGGTCTTAAAACTTAATGGTAAAACATTTATATTTCTCTATAACTCCATCATAATGATTCATAAAAATATTATGATTAACCAAACATATCCCTCGAGAGTGTCGTAACTAAGAGTGCAGTAGGGCCCATTGTCGGGCACAAGTTCTCGTTCGAGTCTAGCTCAAAGTAGTGTTTTCGGGTTTTACCCCTATTTACATCTATGCCAGAGCAGCCTCTACCTGCTCGTATCCAGATAGGGATTTATTGGTTTGATAAACCACTTACTCAATACTCACCCAAATACCAGAAAGTTGTCCATGTATTTAAAATTTTCTATAGGGTTTATACTAATGTTTTCATAGCCTAATTTCAATGAATAACTAAACTATCCTTTGATACTAACTATATCATCCTACCATTTTAATACATAACTTTTCATTACATTTTAGAAATAGAGGATCTTTAAAGTCTAGTTCTTTTGGAAATCAGGATCAAAAAAGAAATTCTTCTAAACCACAAGTATGGATTCATCATAGGTTCATCCTATGTACAATTAATTCATCTCATATCCTAGAGACATAAATTAATGGAAAAAGGTGAGAAGAATCCCCAGTAAGGATAAACAAGGGAATCAATGTACTTGTGATATCAATAAGAACTTAAATAACAACATAAAGATATGAGCAATGGAATTATAGGAATATTGTATTTAAAATAACATGAAACATAAATTGAATATGTGTCTACAACATTTCATTTATACATTCATGATCATATCACCAAGTTCCATCCCCAAGGTGTCATAAAAATGACCAAGGTTATTCACCAAGGTATCATGAAACTTGTCATCTCTAGATATTAAATCTTCAACCAATGCATTGAAGCACTATCAGGGATCACCATTAATATTTCTTTACATACATGTGATCCACATATATCATAATCAAACATTTCATAAATAAACCATAGAGCATAAGTGAAATGAGTTTCATTCTAATATCACGACGTTTTAAAAGCTCGTAAAAATGAGATCATTATATCATTTATAACCCATGAAATGGTAGTGTGGGTTATATGTATGTCCATTCCAAAATCAAATATATCATATTTATATATTTATTAACACCCTTATAAAACAAATAGGTATGGGTATTCACATAAATAAACAAGGGGATTTTTTTAGCGAAAGAGATAGAAATCATGAGATGAAATTTCTTCAGCATAACGGCTATATAACATGGTTTTGTAAAACTTTGAAAAGTGAGGGGACAAGGGTAACCCACACATAAAAAATTAAAAATATAATATGGGTACTGAATAAGATAATGTTATTGATATTTTAATGACATAACACATGAAAAGGAAACACGAAAGAAAAGATAAGATGTGAGTTCTTTTACAAGAAATTTGGCAGCCTAACAGCATCAAATAAAAATTCAGAAAACAAATTGATGAGAGAAGAAAGGGTCTCTCATAATTTTTACGTGAAATAGACATTAATAAGAAAATATATGAACATACCCTAAATATAAGGACTCGTAAAATATAAGACACACCATAAAAGAAGTCATGACTTAAAAGAGGAGGGTGAGAGAATCCCTTACCTTGAATAGTAACTTCGAAATCCTGAGGGTCAGGACCATGGGAGGCTTGAGGGAACCTTTGGAAGACTCCTTGCGAGGTAAGTAGATCAGAACATCATTGAGGAGGATTTTTAAATGAAATTAATGAGGGAAAGGTTTGGTATTTATAGGAGATATGAGGGGACATAATATTAATTGCCAAGGGACAACTCATCAGTGGTATTGGCAAGACCATGGGATTTCCCAAGGTATTTTCCCATTGTATTGGCCACTTGGGAAACCTCATTCCTTATCTTACTATTCATAACTTGACCAGAATTATTTCATAATTATTACATCTTTAATGATGTCCTTAAACACCCGAAACTCAAAAACTGTATTTTCACTATTCACCAAAAATTAAACTTTCTCAAAAAAATCCCAAAATTTCACCTTAACCAAATATTGATGCTCTGATTACATAAATGAACACCATTTTATTAAAATTACATTCTAAATATTTTCAATTTAATTTTTAGTTAAGAAATACTATTCACTCGAAAAAACTAATACTTGACTAATAATTTTTAAAAAAGTTATTTACCTATTTTATTTAATCCCATTACTTAATCAATGTGCATAAATATTATTAATACTTCTTCTAAGTGATATTACTAATCTATTTGGTCACATTACTAATCCTAATCTTAATATCAATTTTTATAATTTACTATTCAAAAAAATTAAGTTGATCTTATTAGATTCTAAATTTCTTACTGAACACTTTCCAGAAGACATTTTTTTGAAAATAATTACATATAATTAATTATTTAAGGTTTACATCCTATATTTATTCGAACATCTGAAAAAAAACAAAATTCATGATAGGAAAAATCATGATTTTATTTATCTCAAAGGATTATAAAAAGTAGTTATGGTCTCATTACGTATACTCTTATAACCCAAGCATAAGACCGTAGTGTAAGCTGTGTTTAGTTGAGAGAATTCAAGGGTGGCTCGGCCAATGATTCCCAAGTAGTGATTTCTATAATCCTGAACTTATCCAAAAGTCAATTCCACTCCTTCTTCACATGATGATTTTCAGTTTGGGTTTGGTCCAGAGCAAATCCCAGTGGTGAAACCTCCTTCCCATGTTTCGTCAGATGGGATTCGATCGGCCTGAGACTATTGGATAAGGTCATTGAGTCTTCTTTCTGTATTAATCAACCAAGACAACTTGTATTTAGAGACAAAAATAGAAACATTTAGTATCTAATGGTTATATTGACCAAAAATAATATAACAGTTGAAACCCAATTGTCTCATTTTAATTATACACACATAATTAATTAAAGAAAACGGTTTTGTTGAGTATAAACTAAAATAACACAAAAAAATAGGAAACCAAAATTCATTCAAAAATTTGGGTCGTTACACCCTCTATTCTATAGTATGAGTTAGACCAACACTAGATGATCAAATATTAGTTCTCAGCTAATTCATGTGCCTATATAAAAGATTCACCTTCTCCACACAAGAATTCATTCATTATAGGGAATATTTTCTAGAACTATGTGTGGACTAATTTTTTTCTGAAAATATACATAGTGATGGTCTGGTCTGATACCATGGTCCATCCACTATATTCCATTATCAAATGTAGTCAAATTTTACCATACATCATAATGTTAAACTGATTGGATGATGTGATTTCCTCATGAAAATAAGTTGTATGGTTTCCCAAGATTTACATGTTTCTTTATTATCATTCTAATGTGATACAGAGTGACACCTAGACCTCATTTTCATTTCCCAATCCTATGGTAATGAAAATGACCCCCCTACACCACATATAAACATAGACCTATAAAGGTGATCAAACTTAGGGTTCATTTATTCTAGGTTCTATCAAGGAAATAGAAATTTCTCCTCTTAGATGAGAGTCAGATCAACGTTAGGAACTTTGCACACAATTTTTTTTATTTAAAATGATCCCTTTGTGATAATAAATATTCATCCCACATATCAATATCTTTGTCTTGAGAAAGGGTGGATATTAAAAATATTTCACATGATACCATCAACATATAGTTTGATACCAGGAGAAACCTTTATCTTAATACACAGTTACACATCCATGTTGGCTTCATATGTGTCACCCACAAAAATGTTAGTCATCTAGAGTATTCCTCTCTTTTACTATGCAGTAATATGCCCACGTTTTCTGTTCCTAAAGTCACTTCAAAAATGATTTACCAAACAATGAGACAATCATCCTTGAGGTAATCCTCTTATATTTTCATTATACCAAAATACATCATGTTGAAACCCTATATTCATCCATGGTCCATGGTCAAATCTCACATCCTTTTCCCAGGTAACTTCTCCTAATACGAGAACCCTTAATATAACAGTTTACAATCTCCTACCTCATGTTTTGTAACAACCCGAGATTTTATAAGATATATTCATTTTAATTTCTTTAATATCTTCTATTATACGCTACACCAAGAATATATTGCGCTATACGCAACACCGTATTAGCTTGCAGTATACGCAACACTAATATTGGATCGTGTTACACACAATGTCATGTTTGTTTAATAGTAGTTATTATAAGAAACATTGAGTATATATATATATTCAATGTATTTTGTTATAAGAAACATAAAAGGAGTCATGCGCTACACGCAACCCTGACTTGGTTTGCATTACACGCAATCACGACCTTCCTCGATAGCGTGTGTTGTACGCAATACCGGGTTTTACTAAACAACGATATGCTATTAAAATATTATTAAAACTAGAATTTATGAATAGTAATACCCACTTTTTGAATTTTTTTAAATTTCATATTTCAAAATGGACTTCATTTTTTGATTCGGAATATCAAAATTAGCCTAGGGTGAAATTTTGGTATTTTTCTGAAAATATTCAATTTTTGATGAATAGTGAAAACACTAGAATACTATTTAAAAACCGACTTTTTATTTAAATAATTATTTATTTTATTTAAATTTATTTTAGGTCATAATTGATACATAATACATATATATGTTCAATGCAATTCATTGGAGTTATTTTATAATAATATTAGATATATAAAAATTTTATTGAACTTTTCACCGTCTTTTACCCACCTTCTAGAAAATTTCCAAATTCATATAAGACTTAATTTTACCACTTCTGGGAGTGTAATTTCAAAAATCCGAGATACACGGTTAATATGAATGACTAAAATGTGGTTCAATGAGATGAAAATAATTTTTGGTGAATAGTAACTTTTTTCTTTTTTTTTAACATGGTTAAATGTAAATAGGGAAATTAAGGGTAAAAATGATATTATTATTACCCTAAAACATGTAATAATTCCATTGGATAAGTTTAATTCGACCAAAAACAACCATAGGAATAAAATATGACCATTTAGGCCTACTTGGAATAGATTAGGACATTTATAATTAAATTATTTAAAGAAGGGTTAAAATAGTTAAAATAAAAGTTTAATAACAAAATCATTTTTAATATAGGGTTATACATAAGATTAATTAGACTATAAATATTAATTAGAATGATAAAAAACTTTCCTACATAATGGTATTTTATTTATAATTTTTAGATATTAAATAAGTTAATTTATTAATGACACAATGATGTTGTAGTAATTATCCTATTAATGAAATATTGACATAATTGGTGTTATAAAGACCCGAATAAATGTAATTTGAGACTTTTTATGAATTAAATTAATTTTCTAGGTTACTATGACAAGTTATTATTGATTTAGTTAACTCTTTTAGAACTAATCATTCTGTTATAATTTTCAAAAAAATCAATTACCAAATAGCGTCAAAATTGACATAAAATAGTTTTTAAAACAAATATTATATTATTAATTGTTATTTTATTCCTAAAAATCTATTGTTTCGGCCAAATGACTTTGATAAGGTTATATATATGAATAATAGACATCTTGGTGTTCTTTTTTCTTGTTATAGTAAGTTTATTAACCTTATAGTGTAAGAAAACAAGAAGGCACGGTAAAAACAAATATTTAACTTAATGTTAAATATAAATGATAAGGTTAAAATAGAAACATAAACTTGTCTAAACTCTATTGGATGAGATTATTTCGACCCATCCCCACCTTATATTCAAAATAACTCAATTTGAAGCTATTAGAAACCGAATATGACTTTATAACCAAATAACATTTTTTGTAATTCCAAATATACCCCTCTCCTCACTTATAAAAGGGCACCTACTCCCTCTCTTCCTCACACCACTTTGAGCCTTCATGCTCGAAAAAACGCTGCCAATTTCTCTTCTACACTTCCCTAGAAACATCCTAGATGTTCTGGTCTTTTTTGAAGAACAATCTTAGTGCCCTAAGAGGATGTTTCAAAAAGGAATGTCGAAAGAAGAGGTAATATCTGTTACTGATTCTTTCAAATTTATTTCTTCTTCTACATCTTCTTCTTTAGTTGTATAATTTTTAATTAAGAACATAAGTATCACTCATACACTGATATGTTATTATAATTATGAAACAACCCTATTTCACCATCTATCCATCCTATGGAAAACGAAATCATTGAGTGTTCGTATGTACGGAATACCATCTCCACGCTGTGGTGTAATCTATTTTCCACCACCACCATACAGGGATAGGTATAATGGTGTAAATAATCACTATATATGATTATTGTAAAGTGATATTGATTCTTCAATAATATACATACACTCTGATACCATTCCACGATCATCGGAATGATATCCTCGCTTGTGCGTACGTACGGAATACCGTCTCCACGATGTGATGCAACTCGTTCTACATGATCTTCATTGAATATTGATTATATAAATGAATTGAATGAATGAATATTATATATATTACATATAAATCATGTTTTTCATTCTGGAATTAAGTAATTCAGGTTATAAGTAATAATATCAAGAACAACAAGTCCAAACATGTACGATAAAAAAACAATTTTACCCAAAACGCTACTTTAACATGGAATTTTCAGAAGAACGGGTAATATAAAGTCATAAGTGAAACATATATGATATCATAATAATGAATATGATTATGACATTATTTATATCATTATATAGGAGGTTTGGATCAATATGAAGCATATCAGTCCTAAGGTAAGGGATAACGTTTCCAAATCTCGTTCTTATCCGAGATTGTTTATTCGTAAGTATTTACAGGGGTTATTGTTCTCATCCATGTCCATGTTTCCTAAAAATGGTTTCATGTATGTTTATAGTTATTTTTACCCATTATTGACTTTTACTACATGGTATGTATGTAATCTTTCTTTTACGAGGAATGCTTTGACTTTTCCGGCAAATGTTCGAGAAGAATGTTTTTTAACTTATACGGCATGAATGGATTTTTACAGTTTTATAAAGCCTTTTTTTAATGAATCTTCCTCCAAAATATTTCATCACAATTTCTAACAAAATATCTTTCTTTTAAAATTTCATGGCATTTTTTGAAAAGAAAATGATTTTGAAGAAGAAAGGGTATTTTCCTCACGAATTCATTTCAAGTGTTTTATCAAAACCATTTTTCCATATAAGATGACATTATTTCATATGTGTATGTTTCAAGTATAATGACTCTATGATTTACATGGTTTCACATTTCTTATGATGAAATTTCCATTTGTTTTATTTGGATTATGTTATGATGGGATGATGTTTATAATACCCATTTTATTCGTTGGGTTATTATGAATGATGTATGTTTATTTTGTGGCACAAGTAAGAATGATTTCATTATGAGATGGGTGTGACCTATATCTCTATCCAATGCATTGGGTAAGGATTTATATCTCATGAGATAGACATGGCTGGAAAGGTAAGTTAATCCAGTTCAGAGTTACAGGACTGAAACGAGCAGTGAACTCGATTCAGAAAGGCACATTGTCCACTAAGATGGTCTTGTTAGCATTGCCTTGGCTACTATGGAAATCATAACATGTTTTGAATGGTTTACACATTTACATTTTTTATTCCCATTATATTTTATCATGTTTGATGTTCCATTATGATATATGGATTACATACATCCACAATTTATGTCTTTGCACAAGATTTTGATGTTTAAATTTCATGTTCATGTTTTTGATTTCAAATGTTTATGGATTGTTTTATGTTTTCTATGTTTTACCTTACTGAGCATTTGAGCTCACCCATTTTATGTTTTATTTTCCCCAGGAAATAAAGAAAGGTTTTAGGTAAGGAAACAAAAAGGGGAATATCATTATGGGAGTTGATGAATATCTTTCAACATGGTTAGAAGTTCATATTTCATGTTTCCAAAGACACTAAACTATTACGATCCTTGTGTGTCGGTTTTTGTTATGTATTATGTACTTCGAAAAAGTAATGTAATGTCCATGTAAGTCAAAATTCGGGTCTTTACAGATGGTATCAGAGGCTAAGGGGGTAGGAAAGTATCTGATCCTTGGGAAATCTCACATGTGAGCGTTGGACGAAGCATGGCTCTACGCCCAAGGGCTTTATGAGGAAATGGTTGCCACTGGGGATGGTGGTGTGTCCCGCCTAGGGGGTGTATCCACCCATGTAGTGCGCTGATAGGTATCAATTATAGTCCAGCGGAAGTAATTCTAGACCATTATAGTTGTTATCAGAAAAAAGGATTAGTTAACTTTTGGAAACAATGATGCAAAAAATTTAGTGAGATACCTAGAGATATTTCTATGGTATGTCTAGGGATGTCTGTAAGGATAAGTATAAGTATTGGTTATAGTCCTATACCTACGGTAACGATATTAGAATTTAACCTAAGATGTTAAATATTCATGGTACTCCCCCTCGATTATGTTATTTTCCTTGTATGATTTTTGCCTCTCACGGAATTCTTTTTGTGTTTTAGTCAATGGAGGGAACCATAAGGAATTCGGTTAACATTGAATCCAATGGACAAATTGGTGACTATGAGCAAAAAAATTGCGTAATTCCTAGAGAGAACGATATTTTGATTATTCCGAATTAGTCAAGGTGATATATGATTAACAAGGTGAAATTTAGTGGTATGCATAATTCATCAAATAAGAGGAAGATAGACTTTTATGCATGTTCTCTTGTTGAGGAGCATAATTAAAGGAAGATTGAGATTTCTAAAGAAGGGAAGAATAACCTTTAGGAATACCTCAAACAGAGGGACATATGTTATCTGTGTGGAAAAGGGTCAAAGAGTGAAAGACTGTTATGGAGTTCAATGTCTTATTTGTGGAGAACATGGGCATTACCCAACTCAATGCCCTGACCTAAAAAGTTACTTCTAAATCATGGAAGGACTTATTATTGGACAATCAATGAAGAGTATGGATTGAAGTGTTTATGTATTGGTATTCATGAATAATGTTGTCGAGGTACTTTTATGGTGTATTAAAATATTTTTGTATTAGTCTATTGTGGTTTTCAATAATTTTATGGTATCGGTAACCATGAAAAGTGATTCAAATATTTTGGAAAGTAGATGATATGTACATAATGAAGGGATAAGGAGAAAATGAAATATTTGACAATATTCATGAGCTCATGATTGATATAAGGACTATGTGATATCATGGTTTGAGTATATAGAATTTTGAGGATTTTGGTATGTGTAAAGTGTTAACTTTTAACTGCATTCATGTATTACCTATGGTTCAATGGGTATTCATTTTTTAAAAGATAATTCCTGATTAAGGCCTTCGAATGTTTGTAATGTGACCAAAAAGACATATATTATGATATATGGGGATCAACGATGGTATAAACATGCTTGTTATATGAACTCTTTGGTAGTCGTTTTCACTATAATATGAGATTGGATAGCAGTATTTTGGATAAGCCTAATGATTGGAATGGATTATGTTGGACATAATTTAGTATTTTTTAAGGCTATAAATTTTTCGATGGATAGTTATAATAATGTATTTTTAGAAAAAAGGACAACCTGCAGGATGGGCGATAGCCCATCGCGTCAGACAAGGCAGTGGGAATCGAACCCCCAACCGAAGTGCGACTAGTATTTATCACCTTCCACTGGCCTACAGGAAGTCCCTGGTTAGTAGAAACTAGTTTTATTTTATTAAAAGGTATGATAGATGAAGTATAAGTCCATTTTTGGAATCATATACGATTAATCTCACTATAGATGGACTTATGTATATTTGATAACATTTTCTAACCTTTCATTTGAAACAGATGTATTGACCCATCATTCTATCACATGATCTATTAACACTTCACGAATAACAAATTCAACTTCATTTCTTTAAGAGATGATGTGGAAATTGTTCAAAGCATGAACAACAGTGAGATTATACCAAAATCAGGAAAGTATTTATTCTAATTCAAAATTTTCATCTTTAGGGAAATGTTATTGAAAACCAAAAATATTTTCCTAGTGCTCTTATATCCGATGAATCAGATGGTACCTTAGATCATCACAAATTTATGGCTTTGTGATTGATGGATTTTTCATAGAAATGTTCTCTACCACTCTCCATCAGAACATGATGGTTAGCTTTTTCTTCCAAATCCATATTTTCACCTATGTTCTCATATATGGAAACCTAGTGATGAGTTACTTTTGGTAATCGCTATATTTCATACTTTAGTTTTTAAAATTACGTTTTAGTAATCTTTTATACGATGTGGGTTTCTATGAATAGTAAATGATTTATAACCCCGACGAATTTCGAGGGAGAAATTCATTTTAAGGGGGGTTGAATGTAAAAACACTAGATTTTATAAGATATATTCGTTTTAATTTATTTCATATCTTTTTTTTGTACCCTACACCGAGATTATCTTGCACTATACACAACACTGCATTAGCTTGCAGTAAACGCAACACTAATCTTGGATCATGTTACACACAATTTCATGTTTGTTTGATAGGAGTTATTCTACGAAACATTGAGTATATACATATATTCAATGTATTTTGTTATATGCAACAAAAAATGAGTCGTGCGCTACATGAAACCCTGACTTGGCTTGCATTACATGCAATCACGACCTTCTTCGATAGCATGTGTTGTACGGAATACCGAGTTTCACTAAACAACGATATGTTATTAAAGTATTATTAAAACTAGCCATTATGAATTGTAATACCCACTTTTAGAAATTTTCTAAATTTTATTTTTCAAAATGGACTTCATTTTTGGATTTGGAATATCGCAATTAGCCTAGGGTGAAATTTTGGTATTTATCTAAAAACATTCAATTTTTGATGAATAGTGAAAACACTGGGTTACAATTTAAAAACTGGCCTTTTATATAGATAATTATTTATTTTATGTTAATTTATTTTAGGTAAAAATTGATACATTATTCCTATATAAGTTTAATTCAATTCATTGGAGTCATTTTATAATAATTTTAGATATATAAAAATTTTATTGAACTTTTCACCATCTTTTACCCACCTCCTAGGAGAATTTCCAAATTCATATAAAACATAATTTTACCGCTTCAATGAGTGGAATTTCGAAAATCCAAGAGACAAGGTTAATATCAAGGACTAAAATTTGGTTCAATGAGATAAAAATAATTTTTGGGGAATAGTAAGTTTTTACTTTTTTTTACCACGGTAAAAAGTAAATAGTGTAATTAAGGGTAAAAATGATATTATTATAACCCTAACACAAGTCCTAATTCTATTGGATAAGTGTAATTCGACCAAAAAAAACTTAGGAATAAAATATGACCATTTAGGCCCACATGGATTAGATTAGGACATTTATTATTAATTTATTTAAAGAAGGGTTAAAATAGTTAAAATCAATGTTTAATAACTAAATCATTTTTAATATAGGGTTATACATAAGATAAATTAGACTATAAATATTCATTAGAATGATAAAAAGATTTCCTACATAATGGTATTTTATTTATAATTTTTAGACATTAAATAATTTAATTTATTTATGAAACAATGATGTTGTAGAAATTATCTTATTAATGAAATATTGACATAATCTATGTTATAAATACCCAAATAAATGTAATTTGAGACTTTTATATGCATTAAACTAAGTTTCTAGATTACTATGACATGTTAGTATTGATTTAGGAAATTTTTTTGAACTAATCATTCTGTTATGATTTTCACAAAAATCATTTACCAAATAGTGTCAAAATTGACATAAAATATTTTTTAAAACAAATATTATATTATTAATTGTTTTTTATTCCTAAAAATATAAGTTTTGGACAAATTACATAGATAAGGTTATATATATTTATAATAAACAACTTGGGATTCGTTTTGCTTTTTATATCAAGTTTATTAACCATATTGTGTAAGAAAACAAGAAGACACGGTAAAAGAAAAATTATTTATCTTAAAGTTAAATCTAAATGATAACGTTAAAATAGAGACCTAAACTTGGCTAAATTATATTGGATGAGAGGATTTCAACCCATCCCCACCTTAACTTCGAAATAACTCAATTTGGAGCTATTAAAAACCGAATATGACTTTATAATGAAATAATATTTTTAGTTATTCCAAAGGTGCCCCTCTCCTCCCTTATAAAAGGGCGCCACTTTGAGCCTTTAGGGTCGGCCATCCCCTGACAATTTCTCTTCTCAACTTCCCTAGAAACATCCTAGAGGTTCTGGTCTTTTTCAAAGACCAATCTTAGTGCCCTAAGAGGAGGTTTCAAAAAATGTGTGTCGAAAGAAGAGGTAATATACGTTACCGATTATTTCAACTTTATTTCCTCTTCTACTTCTTCTTCATTAGTTGTTTAATTATGAAGTAATAACATAATTATCACTCATACAATGATATGTTATTATAAGTATTAAACAACCCTATTTCACCATCTATCCATCCTACGGAAAACAAAATCACCACGCGTGCGTACGTACGGAATATCGTCTCCACGCCGTGGTGTAATCTATTTTCCACCACCACCTTACATGGATGGGTATAATGGTGTAAATAATAACTATATATGATTATTTTAAAGTGATATTTATTATGAAATAGTATACATACACTCCAATAAAATTCCACAATCATGGGAATGATATAATCGCTCGTGCGTACTTATGGAATACCGTCTCCACGATGTGATGCGACTCATTCGACATGATCTTCATTGCATAATGATTATATAAATGAATTGAATGAATTAATATGATATATATTACATATATATCATTTTTTACATTCTGGAATTAAGTAAATCAGGTTATAAGTAATAATATCATGAACAACAAGTCCAAACATGTACGGTAAATAAAACGATTTTACCCAAAATGCTTCTTTAACATGGAATTTACAAATGAACGGGTAATATAATGTCATAAGTGAAAAATATATGATATCATCACAATGAATATGATTATGACATTATTTAAATCATTATAAAAGAGGTTTAGATCCATTTTAAGCATATCGGACCTAAGGTAAGGGATAACTTTTCCAATATCGTTCTTATCTGAGATTGTATATTTGTAAGTATTTACTGGGGTTATTGTTCTCATCCATGTCCATGTTTCCTAAAAATGGTTTCATGTATGTTTAAAGTCATTTTACCCTTTTTTTACTTTTACTACATGTTATGTATGGAATCTTTCTTTTACGATGTATGTTTTGACTTTTTCGGAAAAAGTACGAGAAGAATGTTTTTTTAACTTATACGACATGAATGGATTTTTATGGTTTTATAAAGCCTTATTTTAATGAAGATTCCTCCAAAATATTTCATCACTATTTTCAAAAAAATCTCTTTCTTTTAAAAATTCATGGAATTTTTTTAAAAGAAAATGATTTTGAAGAAGAAATGATATTTTCCTCAACAATTCATTTCAAGTGTTTTATCAAAACCATTTTTCCATCTAAGATGACATTTTTTCATATGTGTATGTTTCAAGAATAATGTTTCTTTGAATTAAATGGTTTCACTTTACTTATGATGAAATGTTAATTTGTTTTATATGGATTATGTTATGATGGGATGATGTTTATGATGCCCATTTTATTCGTTGGGTTATTATGAATGATGTATGTTTATTTTGTGGCACAAGTTAGAATGATTTCATTATGAGATGGGTGGGACCTATATCTCCCTCCAATGCATTGGATAAAGATTTATATCTAATGAGATAGACATGGCTGGAATGGTAAGTCAATCAGGTTCAGTGTTACAGGACTGAAACGGGGAGTGAACTCGATTCAGAAAGGAACTTTGTCCACTAAGATGGTCTTGGAGCAATGCCTTGTCTACTATGGAAATCATAACATGTGCTGAATGGTTTCCACAATTACATGTTTTATTCCCAATATATTGTATCATGGTTGATGTTACATTATGATATATGCCTTACGTACTTCCACAATTTATGTCTTTGCTCATGAATTTGATGTTTAAATTTCATGTTCAAGTTTTTGATTTCAAATGTTTATGGATTTTTTATGTTCTCTATGTTTTCCCTTAATGCGCATTTGGGCTCACCGTTTTTATGGTATATTTTCCCCAGAAAATAAAGAAGGGTTTTAGGTAAGGAAACAAAAAGGGGAAGATCGTTATGGGAGTTGTTGAAGATCTTTCAACATGATTAGATGTTTATATTCCATGTTTCCAATGACACTAAATTATAATGATCCTTGTGTGTCTATTTTTTTATGTATTAAGTATTCTGCAAAAGTAATGTAATATCCATGTACGTCAAGTTTCTGGTATTTACAGTTGGTATCAGAGGCAAAGGAGGTAGGAATGTATCTGATCCTTGGGAACTCTCACATGTGAGCGTTGGACGAAGCATGGATCTCCGCCCAAGGGATTTACGAGGATATTGCTGCCACTGGGGATGGTGGTGTGTCCCACCCAGGGGGTGTATCCACCCATGGAGTGCCCTGATAGGTATCAATTATAGTCCACTGGAAGTAATTCCAGACCGTTACAGTTGGTATCAGAGGAAAGTTTTAGTTAACCTTTCGAAACTAGGATGTGAAAACTTTAATGAGATCCCTAGAGATATTTCTAAGGCATGTCTAGGGATGTCCCTAAGGATAAGTATAAGTATAGGTTGTAGTCCTATAACTATAGTAACTATCTTATAATTTAACCTAAGATGTTAGATATTGACGGTAGTCCCCTTGGATTATGTTATTTTCCTTGTATGATTTTTTCCTCTCACAGAATTCTTTATGTGTTTTAGTCAATGGAGGGAACTAGAAGGAATTTGGTTAACATTGATTCCAATGGAAAAATTTGTGACTATGAGAAACAAAATTGCATAATTCCTAGAGATAAAGATATGGTGATTATTCTGAATCAGTCATCGCGATATATGATTAATAAAGTGAAATTTAGTGGTATGCCTAATTCATCAAATAAGAGGAAGATAAACTTCCCTGCATGTTCGCATGTTGAGGAGCATAAAGAAAGGAAGATTGAGAATTCTAAAGAAGGTAAGAAAAACCTTTAGGAATACCTGAAATGGAGGGACATATGTTATCTCTGTGGAAAAAAGGTTCATAGAGTGATAGACTGTTATGGAGTTCAATGTCTTATTTGTGGAGAACATGGGCATTACCCAACTCAATGCACTGACCTAAAAGGTTACTTCTAAATCATGGAAGGAATTATTCCAGGACAATCATTGAAGAGGATGTATTGACGTGTTTATGTATTGGTATTCAAGAATAATGTTGTTGAGGTTCTTTTAAGGTGTATTAGAGTATTTTTGTACTAGTCTATTGTGGTTTCAATAATTTTATGGTACCGGTAACCATGAAAAGTGGTTCAAAGATTTTGGAAGGCAGATGATATGCGCATAATGAAGGGATAAGGAGAAAATGAAATGTTTTACAGTATTCATGAGCTCATGACTGGTATAAGAACTAAGTGATATCATAGTTTGAGTATATATAATTTTGAGGATTTTGGTATGTGGAAAGTGTTAACTTTTAACTGCATTCAGGTTTTCAATAAGGTTCAATGGGTATTCATTTTTTTTTCAAGAGAATACATGATTAAGGCCTTTGAATGTTTGGAATGTGACCAATAAGACAAATCTTGTGATATATGGGGATCAAAGATGGTATTAACATGCTTGTTATATGAACTCTTTGGTAATCGTTTTCACTATAATATGAGATTGGATAGTAGTATTTTGGATAAGCCTAAAGATTGGAATGGATTATGTTGGACATAAGTTAGTATTTTTTAAGGCTATAACTTTTTCGATGGAAAGTTATAATAATTTATTTTTAGAAAAAAAGGACAACCTGCAGGATGGGAGACAACCCATCGCATCAGACAAGGCTGTGGGAATCGAACCCTCAATTGAAGTGCGACTTGCCTTTATCACCTACCACTGGCCTACATGATGTCCCTGGTTAGTAGAAACTAGTTTTATTTTATTAAGAGGTATGATAGATGAAGTATAAGTCCATTTTTGGAATCGTATACGATTAATATCACTATAGATGGACTTATGTATATTTGATAACTTTTGCTAACCTTTCCTTTGAAACAGATGGAATTACCCATAATTCTATCACATGATCTGTTGACACTTCACAAATAACAAATTCAACTTCATTTCTTTTAGAGATGAAGTGGAAATTGTTCAAAGCATGAACAACAGTGAGATTGTACCAAAATAAAGAAAGTATTTCTTCTAATTCAAAATTTTCAACTTTAGGGAAATGATATCGAAAACCAAATATGTTGTCCTAGTTCTCTTATATCTGACGAATCAGATGGTACCTTAGATCATCACAAATTTATGGCTATGTGATTGATTGATTTTTCATAGCCATGATCTCTACCACTCTCTATCAGAACTTGATGGTTAGATTTTTCTTCCATATCCATATTTTCACCTATGTTCTCCTATATGGAAACCTAGTGATGAGCTACTTTGGGTAATCTTTAAATTTCTTACTTTAGTTTTTAAAATTAAGTTTTAGTATTCTTTTTTACGATGTGGGTTTCTATGAATAGTAATCTATTTAAAACCCCGACGAATTTCGAGGGCGAAATTTATTTTAAGGGGGGTAGAATATAACAACCTGATATTTTATAAGATATATTCGTTTTAATTTCATTCATATCTTCTGTTGTATGCTACACCAAGATTATCTTGCGCTATACACAACACTATATTATCTTTATGTATACGCAACACTAATATTGGATCATGTTACACATTATTTCATGTTTGTTTGATAGTAGTTATTCTACAAAACATTGAGTATATATATATATATTCAATGTATTTTGTTATACACAACAACAAAGGAGTCGTGCGCTACACACAACCCTGACGTGGATTGCATTACACGCAATCACGACCTTCCTCGATAGCGTGTGTTGTACGTAATACCGAGTTTTACTAAACAACGATATGCTATTAAAATATTATTAAAACTAGCTATTATGAATAGTAATACCCACTTTTTGAAATTTTATAAATTATATTTTTCAAAATGGACTTCATTTTTGGATTCGGAATATCAAAATTAGCATAGGGTGAAATTTTGGTATTTTTCTGCAAATATTCAATTTTAGATGAATAGTGAAAACAATGGGTTGCTATTTAAAAACCGACCTTTTAATTAAATAATTTTTTATTTTATTTAAATATATTTTATGTCAAAATTGATACATAATACCTATATAAGTTCAATTCAATTCATTGGAGTCATTTTATAACAATTTTAGATATATAAAAATTTTATTGAACTTTTCACCGTCTTTTATTTACCTCCTAGGAGAATTTCAAAATTCATATAAAACATAATTTTACAGCTTCTGTGAGTGGAATATCGAAAATCCGAGAGACACGGTTAATATCAAGGACTAAAATCTAGTTCAATGAGATGAAAATAATTTTTGATGAATAGTAACTTTTTACTTTTTTTTACCACAGTTAAACGTAAATGGGGTAATTAAAGGTAAAAATGATATTATTATTACCCTAAAACATGTCCTAATTCTATTGGATAAGTGTAATTCGACCAAAAACATCCTTAGGAATAAAATATTACCATTTAGGACCACTAGGATTAGATTGGGACATTTATTATTAATTTATTTAAAGAAGGGTTAAAATAGTTAAAATCAATGTTTAATAACTAAATCATTTTTAATATAGTGTTATAAATAAGATAAATTAGACTATAAATATTCGTTAGAAAGATAAAAATATTTCATACATAAAGATATTTTATTTATAAATTTTATACATTAAATAATTTAATTTATTGATGACACAATGATGCTGCACTAATTATCTTATTAATGAAATATTGATAAAATTGATGTTATAAATACCCAAATAAATTTATGTTGAGACTTTTAATGAATTACACTAATTTTATAGGTTACTATGACATGTTATTATTGATTTAGTTAACTTTTTTCGAACTAATCATTCTATTATGATTTTCACAAAAATCAATTACCAAATAGTGTCAAAATTGACATAAAATAGTTTTTAAAAGAAATATTAAATTATTAATAGTTATTTTATTCCTAAAAATCTACGGTTCGGCAAAATAACATAGATAAGGTTATATATATTAATAATAAAAAACTTGGGGTCGTTTGTCTTGTTATAGTATGTTTATTAACCATATAGTGTAAGAAACCAAGAAGACACGGTAAAAGAAAAATTATTTAACTTAAAGTTAAATCTAAACGATAAGGTTAAAATAGAAAACTAAACTTGACTAAATTATATTGAAAGAGAGTCTTACGACCCCTCCCCAATTTAGCTTCTAAATAACTCAATTTGTAGCTATTATAAACCGAATATCACTTTACAATAATATAATATATTTAGTTATTCCAAAGGTGCCCCTCTCCTCCCTCATAAAAGGGAACCTCTTCCCTCTCTTCCTCACACCACTTTGAGCCTTCAAGATCGGCCAAACCCTGAAAATTTCCCTTCTCCACTTCCCTAGAAACATCCTAGAGGTTCTGGTATTCTTCAAAGAACAATCTTAGTGCCCTAAGAGGAGGTTTCAAAAAGGCGTGTCTAAAGAATAGGTAATATCCGTTACCGATTATTTCGAATTTATTTCTTCTTCTACATCTTCTTCTTTAGTTGTTTCATTATTAAGTAATAATATCAGTATAACGCATACACTTATATGTTATTATAAGTATGAAACAACCCTATTTCACCATCTATCCATCCTTCGGAAAACGAAATCACTGCGCGTGCGTACGTAGGAAATACCGTCTCCACGCCGTGGTGTAATCTATTTTCCACAACCACCTTACTTGGATGGGTATAATGGTGTAAATAATAAATATACATGATTATTGTAAATTTATATTGATTATGAAATAGCATACATACACTTTAATACAATTCCACGATCATGGGAACGATATCATCGCTCGTGCGTACGTACGGAATACTGTCTCCACGATGTGATGCGACTCATTATACATGATCATCATTGCATAATGATTATATAAATGAATTGAATAAATTAATATGATATATATTACATATAAATCATGTTTTACATTCTGGAATTAAATAAATTAGGTTATAAGTAATAATATCAAGAACAACAAATCCAAACATGTACGATAAATAAAGTGATTTTACCCAAAACCCTGCTTTATCATGAAATTTACAAAAGAATGGGTAATATAAAGTCATAAGTGAAACATATGTGATATAATAAAAATGAATATGATTATGTAATTATTTAAATCATTATACATGAGGTTCAGATCCATATGAAGCATATCGGACCTAAGGTAAGGGATAACTTTTCCAATCTCGTTCTTATCCGAGATTGTTTATTCGTAAGTATTTATTGGGGTTATTGTTCTCATCCATATCCATGTTTACTAAAAATGGTTTCATGTAATTTTAAATTCATTTTACCCATTTTTGACTTTTACTAAATGGTATGTATGGAATCATTCTTTTACGAGGTACGTTTTGACATTTCCGGCAAAATTATGAGAAGAATGTTTTTTAACTTATACGGAATGAAAGGATTTTTACGATTTCATAAAGACTTATTTTAGTGAATCATACTTCAAAAGATTTCATCACTATTTTCAACAAAATATTTTTCTTTTAATATTTCATGTCATTTTTTGAAAATAAAATGATTTTGAAGAAGAAAGGATATTTTCCTCAAGAATTCATTTCAAGTGTTTTATCAAAACTGTTTTTCCATCTAAGATGACATTATTTCATATGTGTATGTTTCAAGTATAATGTCTCTATGATTTAAATGGTTTCAATTTTATTATGATGAAATTTCCATTTGTTTTATATGGATTATGTTATGATGGGATGGTGTTTATGATACCCATTTAATTCTTTGGGTTATTATGAATGATGTGTGTTTATTTTGTGGCACAAGTAAGAATGATTACATTAAAAGATGGGTGGGAACTATATCTCCCTCAAATTAATTGGGTAAAGATTTATATCTCATGAGATAGAGATGGATAGAACGGTATGTCCACTAAGATGGTCATGGCAGCAATGCCTTGGATACTGTGGAAATCATAACATGTGCTGAATGGTTGCCAAAATTACATGTTTTATTCCCATTATATTTTATCATGGTTGATGTTCCATTATGATATATGACTTATGTACTTCCACTATTTATGTCTTTGCTCAAGATTTTGATGTTTAAATTTCATGTTCGTGATTTTGATTTCAAATGTTTATATATTGTTTTATGTTTACTATGTTTTCCCTTACTGAGCATTTGAGCTCACCCTTTTTATGTTTTATTTTCCCTAGGAAATAAAGAAAGGTTTTAGGTAAGGAAAAAAAGGGGAAGATCGTTATGGGAGTTTTTGAAGATCATTTAACATGATTAGAAGTTTATATTCCACCTTTCCAAAGACACTAAACTATTACGATCCTTGTGTGTCTGTTTTTGTTATGTATTAAGTATTCCGAAAAAGTAATGTAATGTACATGTACTTCAAGCTTCAAGTATTTAATTTTGGTATCAGAGGAAAAGGAGGTAGGAATGTATCTGATCCTTGAGAACTCTCACATGTGAGCGTTGGACGAAGCATGGCTCTCCGCCCAAGGGCTTTATGAAGAAATGGCTTCCACTGGGGATGGTTGTGTGTCCCACCAAGGGGGTCTATCATCCCATGGAGTGCCCTGATAGGTATCAATTATAGTCCACTAGAAGTAATTCCAGACCGTTACATGTTTGAAGTATGTCAGAACAACCATGGTTAGGTAGGGCTCATATTAACCAACATTTAAATAATTCCATGCTCTTAGTTTCATAACCTAAAATTTTAGGCCCCATATTATCCACATTTCAGAACTTTTTAATGAACATATTTTCATAAGAGTTAGACATTAAACATTATGGATTTATACAACTATTGGTTCCATTATTATCATTCTAATTTCATATGTAGATTCCCCCAAACTTGGTACTTTTGGATCAACCCCAAAAAACCCCACTCCCTTTTCACGCATTTGGGTCGGATATTTGTAGGATTCCTTTCCCCCCATTATTTGAATATTTTTAATTGAAATGTTCCTTCCTTTTTTTAGAATTTTCCTTCCTTAAACGACTATCTCTCCCAGGGGAAACATGAATCTCCATAATCTTCCTCCACCAATTGATAATAGAATTTTATTATTCTAATGAAACCATTGTTTTTCAATGATGTAATACACCATAGATTCTTTTGCATATGTCTCCTCGAAAAGGGCTTTTCATATAGATGTACATTAATTCCTAGGATATACATCACTTATGTCTATAATACCCTTCCTCCATATCACTCATTGAATATAGAGACTCCCAAATCACATCTTATAACATTCTATATTCAAACTTAAAAATGATGGAACATTCTTTGAAGGATTTCTGTGAATGCGAGGACAACTAATTTTTTGGTCAGAGGTGAAGGACATTAAATTGAAGCCACAAATGTCATTTTTTTTGAAATTAAACTAGATATCAAAACATCCTAGTCAAATGATGTTAAACTGTATAACAAAAAACGTTCATAATACATTAAACTGCATAGTTCATGTCCTAGTTTTATGAAATTAAAATGCACGATGATTCATACCTTCAACGGGAAAATACTTCCCCCTAATGGTGTTCATTAAATATATTGTACCCTCATTGACACATGAAAAATTCATATAGTATAAATTTCCCATTAATTAAAATTCATATAAAAACACTCTATTCACCCATAGACACATTCAGTTTGAAAACCAAACATAGTAAACCAGAGAAATCAGGATCTTTACAAACATCCCACCTAGTCGTAATATAATTTCAGAATTTGTGAGGACACCATTTATTTACTATGTAGTAGTACACCCAATATGTCTTTATATAAAGTCTCCCTTAAAATGGGTTTTCAACTAGTGTGAAATTCATCCTCTCTAGGTATACCTCTTCAATTCTCATTAGAGATGATAATATCACACATTAAACCATTTTTAAAAATTTTTCTATGGTCATTCCTCACATACATTACTTTAATCTTGTTTTATATCTAAAAATAAAAACACCATGACTAAAAATTCCCCTTTGGGTATCAGAATAATTTCATAATAATCATGTCTTATATTCATTTTTGTATTCATCATTCTATAACTTATGCATCTATTTTTCTACTATAAACACAAGTTAAATTAGTCTATGTAGAAAGTCATTGAACTATCCCCAAAAAGATACACCTTACATGAAATTTATAAAACTGCCAAAGGGCTTCCATGATAAAAGTAAACTCTCAACTCTCTTGACCCTTCCACTGTAAGGATTAGGTAACAATCTATAAGTGAAAAGAAAATGTCACAAAACATGTTAGTTTGAAAATGACGAATGGTGGCATTTGAAAAAGTCATGTATCATCCAATAATTCATCATCATAGTATACATAGGAAAAATTATGGTAATGATCCAAAAGAGTCAATGTTCACAGGGTTGTATATATTAACCTCGAAATAGCTAAACTATTCTCACTAGGTATAAATAGGAAGGGAAAAAATAGAGATCTCTCTAACCCCTATCATTGGAATTATAATGATTTTGATGGAAGCATTAATGAAATAAAAATTGATTGAAAAAAAACTCATTTCAGTCATGTTCTAAAATCCAGACTAAATATCGCTTGATGATGCCCCTATATAATATTTTACAGTTGTTCCTCAATATATGCATTGAGATGCTGATTTATGGATGAATAGTTTTGAGTAAATTTAAGGTACTCATCTAATTCTGCAGAGATGTCCTCTTCCATGTTATGAATATTATCTTTCTCCCCAACAAGAAAAAAATCATCATCTTATTCTAAGACTCTCTTCACATTATAATGAATATGGATTATCACTGACTATATTATGTTTTGTTCTTCTTAAAGAAATATCACTTTTATGTATTTATCCCCAAGATGGAACTGATTCCCCTCTACCACCATAGAATGATTATTCTTGGCCTAGAACACATTAGCCCTATGTTATTTAAAATAGATTTCTAACGATTCCACAACCAACTACATCCCTGAATCATCTTTACTTTTCAGAATGACTAACATTATTGTTTGGTGAATCATATAGTAATAAAAAATTATATACTCTATCATTGAATTTTTTGGATGTTGATGAAGTTAAGATGTTATGTCTTCAAGAGGAGTCCCGGGGTTTATCTTCTAGATATCTTGTAAAATAATATATTTTGTAGTGTGATGAGAATCTTGTGTCTCCATGTCCAAATCAAAGCCTCTCATAGAAGGATAGATGTACTCTAGGATTAGTGCACTCAATGAGTTACCATGTTTGGCTCACTCTATGGTAGCCTCATTTCTAAATACTAGTCTTGACCGAACTGAAATAGAATCCACTGCCTCTTGCTTTATCAAAACTATTCATGACACTAAATAATAGGCGACACCACACACCAACATCATCATGGTTAAAAACGGTGAAAAAAACAAACAATTTAATAACATTAACATGTTATTGAATCAATAGTTTGGATTAACACCTACCCAAAACTCATTTCCTTGGAATTCTTTGTAATAAACTATTATGAATGAACATCCCCTAAAATTTGTTCAGACACTATGGTCAAGGGAACATGTGAATATCCCACGTTAGTGTTCTCAGTTTTCACTCCCTCGGTAATGGGTGTATGGTCAAATTTAATGCCTTGGTCATGAATATCATTATAAATATTTTCAATGGATAATTCTACACAAGTCAATCCATGATGTGAGACATGAAAATTAAAGAGGTCGACTCCATTTTCAAACCTAGGAAGGAGAAAAACACACATCCATCATATAACATATCAATATCCAAACACTCCTCCAAAGAATCAGGGATATTAAATGTCTTCAAAATTTATTCATGATCTGTTAGATCATATATTAATTCATTATCTAATCCCACAAATCATATAGAGTCCCCACCAGTAGGTATATCATTGGTGAGTGGGCCTCGACCCATATTGGACCCACCATATATTTCTCCCATAAGTATATCAATAGACACAACCACTTTATGCATTCTATTGTAAGGATAAATAATAAAACCTTTATTATAATTTATAAGGTCTCTATTTTCCCCTTTTGAAATAGAAATGGGATCGATGATGACTACTAAAATCCATCTAGTTTAGGTTACAAAAATATGATGAATGAAAACTAAGAAAAAACGCATAACCCATTATGGTATGAAACTATCATTACTTGGACTCTCTACCCTATATAAAGTAATGGTGGTGGATACATCTTAATTTACTAACACTTCATCCATTACTGTGATGTATTCATCAAAATGAGGTTATAAATCCTAATGGATTTCACCCTCAATCATTGAAGGATCAGTATCGGGACACATAAGAGAGGAAATAAATGTAGATATTTTAAAATGATTTCATGATCAATGTATAATGTTGTTTTAGTCGTAAAAATTAAATGAAAATAGAAATAATTACAACATATATGTCGATCCAACATCTTAATCGTCTTCCATTTCATTGTTTGAGTCAGTGAGTGGCATGCATAATTTCTCTTAGTAACATGAACATTATGTGGTGTTCTAAAATAACCTCGTACCATTCCCTCCATGATCATCCCCAGACCATGGAAGTGTTCTCAGGGATCTGGGGACTCATACACTACTCTAATAGTGGTTCCCATGGCCCTGTATTTTGTTTACTCGAGTTCCATCTATACTAGTTATACCACATATCCAGTAAACAATGATATATATCCACTCCAAGTTAATAATAGTAGATGAAGTCATAATATTGGAATATATAAGAGAGAAGTTCAACACTATGTTTGACATAGTCGTTCCAATATTCTAAAAAGTGACTAGTTACCCCCTCAATACAACCTCAATCAAATGAATCAGATACTCTCATTATGGATATGATTAGATCACCAATTACATATATCAATATTTAAAACTAATGAACATATGACCCCCAAATTTAGATTAATGTCGAGGTGATGATCAGAGGGCTCTCAGATATCCCCCATCAATAGGATGCCTACTATATATTTGGGAAATACTTAGATTTATATAATTCCATGAAATATGCCTTAAAAAAATTTATATCTAGGGGTATCATATATTATAGTACTTTTGTTTATGGACATAAGGAAGATCAAATTTCTTGTGAATTTGAAACCTTTTCAGGCCTATGTAATCAAATAGTTGACTGGGTGACCGGAACTGGAGTCTGCTCCTAAAGATGCAGAATATACTAACTAAGATAAGAAGATGTGGTTTTCTTAAACACTATTAGTTTTTTTGGCCCCTATTTCAGATCTATTTGATGTATTTGAAGCTGGAAAATAATTATTATTATATAGGACCTTCCATGTTTACATTCGTTGAACCAAAATTATTATTTCCGCAACATCAGTGATTCCTTTCATCAACAGCCACTTAGCAAATGAGGAAATCCTAGCACCCACATAACCAGATTCAAACCTAATTAATTCTCTTGATGGAGGAAGGTTGATTGACATTTGTGATACTTACATGGTCCCCAAGATACAAAAAATATATGCCAGAACTGGGTGTTCCTCAAGCCGAATGTTCATGATGGGAAAGAAACTCCACTATTGAAGACACTTGAATTGGAGTATGAATTGAAATAGATCATATTCCTCACATTTGATCGTGATGTATATACGATCTTTCATTACTCTTTCTATAAATGAATTCATGTACACACTCATGCTTTCATTACATTTTCCATTTTAGTGAACATCCCAATAGTTGAATCACAATATGAGTAGATGTTAAGCTCACACAATAAATTTAGAATCCTCAGGACTTCATTGCTTGTCAAGGATAATAGTTAGACACTTGACAAAACCTAATGAATGGATGGAAGTAGAATTCAAGGACCTGAAATTAACATTATAGTGAATAAGAACAGATGTGTGTAGAAATCCACACCCACAACACATGAAATGGGCTTAAATTATCAATGGTACCTTCCCAGTGTACACATTTGGTAAAAAACAGAAGATCTTCACTAGGATAGTGGAATCTAACACTATATGGATCTATAATGTAAGATTTGATAGTATAAATAATGTCTATGGTATCAAACCACCATTGGATTCATGGAGCAGTAGAAGGTTAATACTTATCCACATTTCAAGGATGTCGAGATAACATGTCATAACAGAAACATTATATATAACCTTGTAATCCCAATGGTTAAAATGTAATTTCTCTAAGATATGGAAGAATATTATACGAGTTCTCTAGTTTTCTATGGTGGGGAACCTCATTGGAGACTGGAATGTGTGACCATTTCCTTTTGGATCAAGAAAAATACTCTATCCATGCTTCATGGTGGATTTCAAACCATGGATGAAGGGTTTCATATTCTCCCTCTGAGACACCATAAAAATATCATGGGGAAAATCCAGTGTCCTTTTAGCATCATCCCATATCCCAATTTCTAGGATACTCCCATAATACATATCCACAGGGATATGGGATCCAAAAATTGTGTATAATTACCATAATATATTTATTCCGTCATTATGTATCAGATGAAAATAATTTTTCTCATGAATCCAACAGATAGTTAGTTTAGGGATAGTGCCTTGGTTTTTATAAAAATATGTTTTCCTTACCTAAATGGCCTCGTAAATACATATTTTTTAATTATATTCTTGAAATTATATACTAGTTTCATACACCATTTATTCCCACAACTATTCAAGCCTAACTCACCCGCAAGATATTAAGTCTCAATCCTCCTTCCATCGTTTTGATCAGTCTGTCATGGATGTGTGGAAGGACGAATCATAGTAATATGGTTTAGAATTTTGGGATTCTAGATTTAGATTCAAGTTACTGAAGATATGGTTCATGAATTAGGATTTGTGAATAATTATTATTATTTGAAATATATTCCCTTATAGGAGAAATTTAAAATGAGACAATTGGTATACTCCATGAACTATGACATTAGATAGCCTATGCACACCCCACATATATTGCAGAAGGATATTACAGGACCACCTATATGGCATAAAAGTATTCACTAACACTAAGCGAGGTACTTAAATAGGGAACATGCTCCGGGTACTGTATTTGGACACATAAAATGAATAGGATCCCATATTTTCCTATAAATAATACCATGGGGATTCTAAATTGTGATTTTGAAAAAACAAATAATCCAAACAGATCTGTTCATAAATAACCGTTTCCAAATTCCTCCAAAATAGTTTAGGTATCTCCACAAAACCCAAGAGAAGAGAAAATTAGGTGGGACTCTATGATAAAATTCTCCCTAGGTTCTGAAACACAATAAACCTATATGTGGACCCCATTACCCCTAGTAGACAACCAATGGCATGAAGGTCACCTTCAATACTTGAGTCCAATGTGAGACCATTCGAGGGACACCCAAGGAGATGTTTTTTACCTAGGGAAATTCATCACCCAGGTTTTCTTCCATGTTTTCCATCAACAATTTTTTATCCATCTCACTATATCATAAGACTAGGTGATTCATTTCCATCTCATCCCTGATCACTCTCCATAATGAAATTTCTTCCCACCAAAAATTGACTTGTGTTTATTGTTGTCTAACCCCACTTAAACCCCAATTTTAGGGCTCCTCTATATTTGGATCCCTCAACTGAGTGGTACCAAATTGAATCATCGGAGAATCCTCTAGACTTGGGTTGACATTGAAAGAGATACACAATCATTTAATCCAAGAAATTATGTTATCCATTGGTCAGAGATGTCCTTCAATTTTCCTACCCAATGGCTATGGTCTTCAAGTGGTATATGGTTAGTTATCACATCATTCAAGATGACAATGATCCTAGGAAATATTTCATGGATCTCACGGTCTCATTGTAACATCCCAGGTAAATAAAGAATAATACATTTTCATATTTATTAATACTTGAGAATTGAATATTAATTTTACTTTAAAGGGGTTTTTATGTTCGATAGCATACCCGATAATCAACAAAGAGTTTCATTGAAATCTTACGTTGCACACTGGTAATAAAATAATATTATTTTAAATGGTAGATAACACGTAGCTGTTGTATTGGCAGGAATGAATAGAAATAACTAAAATATGATTATATATGCTTGTTAAATGTTTTTACATTTATCCAATAAAGTATAAAGGCTTAAAATATGAAAAGATTTCAATTTTAGGCATATATACTCTAATTTTCACTAAAGGTCGACTTATCGCCTTTTCATGGAAGACCTTCATTAAATATAGTTTTGGTAACTCTTATACATTCAATTGAGCCAAATAAAACTCTTCTTTAGAATCAGTACATAAAAATTTACTTTGTGTAATTTTTTGGTATTTTTCTGATAATGTTCATTTTCTTAATGAATAGTGAAAAATGTTGTATTTTAATTCAAAACCACTTTTTAATATAATTTATTTATATGATTAGATTATTTTTTTAATTGTTTTTAGAGTTGAATTAGAATATATTTTTACCATTTAATCCAATAGTGGTCATTAGAATTAATTTCACTTTGAAGTTGGACTTAAACTAGAGTCAATCTTTGGATACTTATTGTTTTATAAAAAACACTCTATTTGCTCTGACAGTGGGAATTAATTATTAAAATAATTAATGTAACATATATTATTTGAATTTTGTAAAATAGATATCATTTTTGAATTCGGAATATCCAATAATTATTAGGGTGATGTTTTGGTATTTTTCTGAAAATCTTCAATTTTTGATGAATAGTGAAACCACTAAGTGGTACTTAAAAAATTGATTATTCGTTTAAATGAAATTTTACCACCTCTGTGTTTTGAATTTCAAAAATATGACATACATGGTTGTCATTAATAATTAAAATGTGGTTCAATGGGATTAAAATAATTTCATGGCGAATAGTAACTTTTACGTTTTTAATCGCGATTAGATGTAATTAGTTCTGTTTATGGTAAAAATAATGTTTTAATAATATGAAATGATCGATACACGTGTCCTACCCTTATTGGATGTGTCATGGCCGACCAAGACAATACATGGGTAAAAATGGGGACCCCATGGAGCCACTTTGGAAGGAAAATGACATTAATATCTTTTTAATTAATGTTAAAGTAAAAATGTCACAAACATGAGTTGTTTTACTAAAACAATTTTTAAGTGGGGTTATACAAGTAATATTTTTGACTATAAATATTCATTATAAATCTAAAACTATTCCCTACATCAGGATAAATTTTTTATAATTTTTAGACATTAAATAAATTAAATTAATTACGACATCATGATGATGCAGCGATTACCTCATTATTTAACTATTTAAATAAAATGAAAATATAATGTAGAATATAAGACCTACACAAGTCAAAAACCTATTGGATGAGTATATTTCAAACTCCGATCACCTTATCCTCGAAATCTATAATTTTGGGATCTTTTAAATCCAAAGAGCATTTTATGATAAAGTAGCCATTTATAACTTTCTAAGAGTGCCCCTCCTATCCTCTTATAAAAGGACCCCACCTCTACCTCCTTACCCACACCTCTAAAGCCTTTGGTTCCGCCAAACCCTGCACATTGTGTCTCTCCAAATCCCTCTCTTACTCCTAGAAGCCTCACTTTGGGCAGAAGTCTTCCCAAGGAAGCCTTTGAGCTCAAATCTAAGAGAGTTTCCTGATTTTATGGTAATGTCTTCACTTGTGTTCTTTTGTTTTTTTTTCAACCCCCTAAACTCTTTTTATTAATTTATTTTGAAAAAAATCATGTATCTTCAATATAATATGTTGTTGTTATTAGAATAATTCTAGCTACACTTACAGACACCTACATCCAATGGTTAAAGAACATACTGTTTCTGTGGATGGCGAATTTCTGTCTCACGAAACGATGATTGTTCAATATTCTTCTAACACCTTCAAAGGTGGACATTAAGATGTCACTATATTTATATATGTTATATAATATGTTTATGATTTCATTAAGCTTATGTATGTTTCATTTATGGCATACCTTTATGGCTTCCATTATGGGTATACACGATATCTTCATTTTAGGAAGTGCGGACTACCGCCCCCTCAAAGTGATTTGATTCGTTAATGCCATATATGGGACGTATAAAGGATGGATTTAAAGTTATTATATATTATTTATGTTACAAATAAATGATGAATACAATTCTGGAATTATAATATACATACCTCTCATTTAGTTTTAATTCCATTAATACGACATAGAAATGAAAGTAGCGTTCATGTGTACGTACGGCTTACCGTCTCCATGAACGATTCATTTCATTTCTCACCTCTAAATGATTATTAAATACTATAAATGCATGTAAATTCTGGATATATATGATATATATGATATACAAATCATGAATACCATTCTGAATATAATGAACCTCTGACCACACGAACAACATGTAATTGTAAGAATTCTACTTTCGACTTAAGAACCAAATATCGACAAAACAAACATTATTAACTTAAATAATTACATAGTGTTCATAACATGGTAATAAGTGATATAAAAGGAATAATGAACTTGAAAAAGGTTCTTACTAAAGTATAAATTATCTCAAGTTTATTATTCAGGACATTAAAGAATGATCATGTCAAGTCGGACCCGAGGTAAGGGACTTCGTCTCACTCTCCTTTCATTGAGGCATATTTCGTTTTATACACAACATTATTTTATAGGGTGTATAAACCCCTTTGAATTTTATTTTTATAAAAAAGGAATCTTTTTCTATGAAGCGTTTTACTAAAAGATAAAAAGTAATGTTTCTTTTAACGTATGTGGTGACAATGACCATTTCCGCCGCTGTGAGTATTATTTGGTCTTTGGCTTCCTCAACAAGCTGTAATGTTTTTAAAATGAAATAAATACCATATACTCTTTTATGTATTTTGGTATTGAAAATGGTTTTTATAATGTATTTTTTATGTCAATATATATATGTGATATATTGTGATCAAAGTGTGGAAATGTTTTCTTTCCATTGTATTTGTTTTATGTCTTATGATTTTATAATGTTACTTGGACATTTGACGGGTGGTTACGTGACAAACCATATGACGGATGGTGCCGTGAATACCAGGACGGGTGGTTACGTTATAACCTCCAATGCATTGGGAATGGAAGTCGGTCGTATTGCTATTCCATTAAGTGATATGTGTGGAAGTCGACCGTATGGTTATTCCATTTAAGTATGTTTATGTCCCAAGTTACCATTGTATGTTATGTGATCTTTATATGGGTTTTAAGGTAATATTTTGGTTACAAAATTCTATGTATTGAACTTTTATTTAGTGAAGAGTTTTTTCTACTACATAAAGTTGAAATGTATTACTTTGATAAACTATACATGGTTTACTGGTTGTTTTGAAAAATATCAGTTTTCATTCATTGTGTATCCCTTACTGAGCTTTTGATGCTCACCCCATGTTTTTGAAATGTTTTTCATAGGCCTTAACGTGTAATAGGGTCAAGGATGGGATCTAGGGAAAGTCATGCTACCTAAAACATGGAACTAGACATCTTTCTTGTTAGGTATTTTTATTTTATGGAAACATAGTAGAAGTGTCTACTTTGTAATCTTTTGAGATGTAATAGTAAAAGTCTAATTCTCTAAAACTCTAATCCTGAAAAGATCCTCAATGGGAATTATTCATTTAATTCATTATTATGTAAGGTTTATGTTCGGGGCCTTATAGTTGGTATCAATGGTCGATTTAGACAACTTTAGTAGTTAGAAAATTGTTAAATTATAAGTTAATTTATGGTATGACTGAAAAGATATATCATTTAAAGATTACCATGTTGCTTCGCCTAAGATATTTCTGTGCTCGGAATGGTTTTCCGCAGAGGAAACAAAGCAGCTATGTTGGGATGACATCAGGAGGAAGAAAACCTTCCAAATCAGCAACCTGAGATGGCCGGAATCGGAACTGAACAGTTTGTTGCAGTGATGGAACAATTGACTCATGCTATAAATGGTGGTGGTATCCATGAACTAGATCAGCCAGATCAACCGCAGAGGAACATGTCAGTGGTGGAACATTTCATGAGCCAACATCCCCCATCATTTAGAGGATCATCTGACCCCGTGCAAGATGAAGGGTGGATTAAAGCACTAGAGAAGATTTTTGATGTCATGGGGTATTCAAAACATCAAATGGTTAGTCTTGTTGTTTACCGTTTTGAAGGTGAAGCTGATTAGTGGTGGTCGATGGTGAAAAATATCAGTGATAGTGATGAGATTGATGATCTTCACTGGGACGAATTCAAAGGTATGTTTGTTGAGAAATATTTTCCTAATGTGGTTCATCTTAGGATGGAAAAACAGTTCCTAGAATTGAGGCAGGACGATGACTCGGTGGATGCTTATGAAGAAAAGTTCACTCGATTGGCAAGGTATGCTCCAAACATCATACAAGATTTTGATAGTAAAATAAACCATTTTTACTCAGGGTTAAAGCCAAAGATTCAAAGGGCTTTAGATTCTAGTGAGTTCAAAAGTTATGAAAAACTTTTTCGATGTGCGGAGAAGGTGGAAATGGAGTTTTTCGATGATCAGGTGTTCTTTGAAAAACAACAGAATAAGAGGTCCAGTTGGCCGGAAAAGGGGAAGAATTCATCAAAGAAGAAAGGAGGTAAGAAAACCAAATATCCATCCTGTGAGAAGTGTGGTAAAATGCATCCTGGAGAATGTTAATCCAAGGATGGAATGTGCTTTCGGTGTGGTAATTCTAGTCATATTGCTCGTAAATGTAAGGAAGATGATCAAGCAGGCAATGAAAGGCTAGCAGTAAGATGTTTTAAGTGTAATGAAATGGGTCATTATGAAAATGAGTGTCTAACGAAGAACTCAATTGGGGGAATGCAGCCAGACTGAAAGTAGAAAGGGGTGGTGAAATCCTTTGATACTACTTCAGTAGATGTTGGTCCATCGAATGAAGAAGTATCAGGTACACTATTTGTTTGTTCCTATTATGTCAATGTGTTGTTTGATTCAGGGTCTACACATTCTTTCATTTCTGAGAAGTTTTATAGTAAATTGGAAATTCCATCTTAAGATATGAATCCTGAATTTATGGTAAAAACACCCGGAGGGAACATTGAGACAAAAAGGAATTATAATAACCTTCTTATCCTTGTGTGTAGAAATAATCTACCAGCAAACCTTATTGTTTTTCCTCTAGTAGAGTTTTATGTTATTTTGGGCATGGATTGGATTTCTGTTTATCATGCTAAGATTGACTACAGAGCTAAAATGGTTTCATTTCAGAATGATTTTCAATTTATGTACAAGAATGAACCCTTCATTTTGATAACATATCAGGAAGTTGAGAAACTAATAAAAGATGGAAATGAATGTTACCTTGCACATATTTTTGAAAATAAAGAACTTGTTTAGATTAATGATGTTCCACTGGTAAATGAGTATCTTGATGTTTTTCTTGATGAGTTGCCTTGTATTATTCATGATCGGGAAGTTGAATTTACTTTTGACTTAGTTCCTGATTCTAATCCAATTTTGAAACCCCCTTATCGAATGGCTCAAGTTGAACTTTTAGAGTTAAAGAAGCAATTGCAGGAGTTATTAGATAAAGGTTTCATTTGACCTAGCACATCACCATGGAGTGATCCTGTTTTTTTTTTGTTAAAAAGAAAGATGGATCAATGAGACTTTTCATTGATTATAGAGCCATGAATAATATTACTGGTAAGAACAAGTATCCTTTTCCTCATATCGATGATTTGATTGATCAGCTCCAGGGAGCTCAGTATTTTTTGAAGATTGACTTGAGGTTGGGGTACCATCAGTTGAAAGTAAAAGAAGTAGACATTCTGAAGACTGCGTTCTGTACTAGATATGGCATTATGAATTTGTAGTTATGCCTTTTGGGTTAACCAATGCACCTGCTGTATTCATGGACCTTATGAATAGAATTTTTCATGAGTTCTTGGATAAGTTTGTGGTTTTTTTCATCGATGATATTTTTGTGTTTTCTAAATGTAAAGAGGAGCATGAAATTCATTTAAAGGTAATCATGAAAAACTTAAAACAAAATAAACTATATGGAAAATTCAGAAATTGTGAGTTTTGGTTACAACAAATTTCTTTCCTTGGTCACATTGTTTCAAAAAATGGCATAACTGTTGATCCTGCTAAAACAAAAGTTGTTGGAGAATGTCCAAGTCCCACTAATGTAACCGAGATCCGTAGTTTCCTTGGTTTGTTAGGTTACTACAGAAGATTTCTTGAAACGTTTTCATGATTATCTAGTCCAATGACTAAGCTAACTCGGAAGGGTGATAAGTTTATCTGGACAAAAGAATGTGATGATTGTTTTCAGGAGTTGAAAAGAAGATTAGTGAATGCTCCAGTTTTGGCACTTCCTTCCAGGAATGGTGAGTTTGTTATCTATAGTGATGCTTCATTGAAAGGAATTGGTTTTGTCCTTATGAAGATTGATCAGGTAATTGCATATGCTTCACTTCAGTTGAAAACTAATGAGGTAAATTACCCTACACAAGACATGGAATTATCTGCTGTTGTTTTTGCTCTAAAAATTTAGAGGCATCATTTTTATGGAGTAAAGTGTGAAATATATACGAATCACAAATGTTTAAATTATATATTCACTCAGAAAGAATCGAACATGAGACAGAGGAGATGTCTAGAATTAATCAAGGATTATTATTGTACAATTCATTACCATCCGGAAAAAGCAAATTTAGTGGCTGATGCTTTAAGTCTAAAAAGTAATGCTTCATTAACCATTATACATTTCGAACGAGATCCTTTGGTTTTCGATTTGATGAACTTTGGCATAGAAGTTGTTGGTGCAGGAAGTTCTTCTATTTTGTTTCAGGTATCAGTGAGATCATCCCTATCAGACAGAATTAAGCAAGCACAGAGGGAAGACAGTGAGTTTCGGAAAAAGGTAGAGCTGATTTAGAAGGGTATGTTTCCAAATTCAACATTGATAATGATTGTGTTTTGAGGTTTGGGAAGAGATTATGTGTGCCTGGTGATTCACAGTTGATGAATGAGTTGTTATGTGAGGCTCATATTTCCCCGTTTTTAGTTCATCCTGGCAGTACTAAGATGTACATAGATCTACGGGAGTATTACTGGTGGGATTGAATGAAAAGAGATATTACTGATTTTACTATAAAGTGTTTGACTTGTCAGCAGGATAAAGCAGAGTGGAAGATACCGAAAGGATTGCATCAGCCTTTACCAGTGCCAGTGTGGAAATGGGAAAACATATCCATGGACTTTGTTGTGGGATTACAGAATACATCTCGATGTAATAATGCAATCTGGGTTATTATTGATCTCTTGACTAAATCGTCTCGTTTCCTTCCTATTCAAGATACTTTCTATCTAGATCAACTTTATCGATTGTATCTTAATGAGATAGTAAGGTTACCTGGAGTTCCCCTCTCCATTGTGTCCGATCGTGATACTGGGTTTACTTATAACTTTTTGAAAGGCCTTCAGAAGACGTTGGGTACTGAATTAAATTTTAGTACAACTTTTCATCTGCAATCAGATGGGCAGTCAGAATGAAAAATTCAGACCTTGGAGGATATGCAACGAGTTTGTTCTATGGATTATCATTGAAGTTGGGAGAAACATCTTTCTTTGGTTGAGTTTTCTTATAATAACAGTTTTCATTCCAGTATACAGATGGCACCATTTGAGGCATTATATGGGAAGTGGTGTCGAAATCCAGATTTTTGGGATGAAGTAGGTGAAATGAAGATGGTGGGACCATAATTGGTAAAAGAGATGGCAGAAAAAGTTCAGTTGATTCAGAAACACATGAGAACAGCTCAGAGCAGACATAAAAGTTATGAGGATAACCGGAGGAAGGATATATCTTTCAATGTAGGTGAACATGTTTTTATCAAGGTTTCTCCATGAAAAAGTGTGATGCAATTTGGTAAGAAAGGAAAGCTGAGTCCAAGGTTCATTGGACCATATAAAATTCTGGAGAGAGTTGGATCAGTTGAATACAGAGTGGAATTACCTCCGAGTTTATCTCAGGTACACAATGTTTTTCATGTTTTGATGTTGAGAAAGTATATGCCAGATCCATCTTATGTTTTGAGCTCAGAGGTAGTTCAGTTGGAAGAGAATCTCTCTTATGAAGAAGAACCAGTCCAGATTTTTGACCAAAGAGAGATGGTGCTGCGAAATAAGGTAATTCACAAGGTAAAGGTTTTGTGGAAACACCATATGGTTGAAGAGGCAACGTGGGAATCTGAAAATTCTATGAGCGATAAATACCCCTACTAATTTTGATAAGTGAATAAAATTGCAAGGACGCAATTCCCAAAGGGGGAAGGATGTAACATCCCAGGTAAATAAAGAATAATACATTTTCATATTTATTAATATTTGAGAATTGTATATTATTTTTATTTTAAAGGGGTTGCTATGTTCGATAGCATACCTGATATGGGACAAAGAGTTTTTTTGAAATCTTACGTTGCACACTAGTAATAAAAAAATATTATTTTAAATGGTAGTTAACACGTAGCCATTGTATTGGAAGGAATGAATAGAAATAACAAATATATGATTATATATGTTTTTAAATGTTTTTACATTTATCCAATAAAGGATAAAGTCTTAAAATATGAAAAGAATTCAATTTTAGGCATATATACTCTAATTTTCACTAAAGGTCGACTTATCACCTTTTCATGGAGAACCTTCTTTAAATATAGTTATGGTCACTCTTATACATTATATTGGGCCAAATAAAACTCTTCATTAGAATCAGGACATAAAAAATTACGTTGTGTAAATTTTTGGTATTTTTCCGATAAAGTTCATTTTTTAATGAATAGTGAAAAAGGTTGTATTTTAATTCAAAAACCCTTTTTAATATAATTTATTTATATTATTTGATTAACTTTTGAACTGTTTTTAGAGTTGAATTAGAATATATTTTTACCATTTAATCCAATAGTGGTCATTTGAATTAATTTCTCTTTGAAGTTGGACTTATACTAGTGTCAATATTTTGATACTTATTATTTCATAAAAACACGCTATTTGCTCTGACATCGGGATTTAATTATTAAATTAATTAATGTAAATTCTATGATTTTAATTTTTTAAAATAGACATCATTTTTGAATTTTTAATATAAAATAATTCTTAGGGTGATGTTTTGGTATTTTTCTGAAAAACTTCAATTTTTGATGAATAGTGAAACCACTAAGTGGTACTTAAAAAAACTGATTTTTCGTTTAAATGATTTTTTACCACCTCTGTGTTTTGAATTTCAAAAATCCGACATACATGGTTTTCATTAAGAAGTAAAATTTGGTTCAATGGGATTAAAATAATTTTTTGATGAATAGTAACTTTTATGTTTTTAATCGCGATTAGAGGTAAATAGTGTAGTTTAAGGTAACAATAATGTTTTAATAATATGAAATGACATAGAAACGTTTCCTACCCCTATTGGATGTTTCATGTCCGACAAAGAAAATCCATAGGTCAACTTGGGGACTCCATGGAGCCACTTTGGAAGGAAAATGACATTAATATCTTTTTATTTAATGTTAAACTAAAAATGTCACAAACATTAGTTGTTTTACTATATCAATTTTTAAGTGGGGTATTAAAAGTCATATTTTTGACAATAAATATTCATTATAAGGATAAAAAGATTTCCTACATCTTATTATTTGTTTTATAATTTTTAGATATTAAATAAATGAAATTATTTAGGACATCATGATGATGAAACGATTACCTCATTATTTAACGATTTAAATAAAATGAAAAGATAATGTTAAATCTAAGACCTACACATGTCAAAAACCTATTGGATTAGTATATTTCGAAATTCTACCACCTTATCCTCGAAATATATTATTTTGGGACCTTTTAAATCCGAATAGCATTTTATGATAAAGTATCCTTTTCTAACTTTCCAAAAGTGCCACTCCTCTCCTCTTATAAAAGGCGTCCACCTCTACCACCTTACCCACACCTCTCAACCCTTTGGTTCGGACAACCCCTACCCATTTTGTCTCTCCACATACCTCCCTTACTCCTAGAAGACTCACTTTGGGCAGAAGTCTTCCCAAGGAAGCCTTTGAGCTCAAATCTAAGATTGTTTCCCGATTTTAAGGTAATGTCTTCACTTGTGTTCTTTTGTTTTATTTTTCTTCTCAAACCCCCTAAAATATTTTTGTTAATTTCTTTTGTAACAACTCCATTACCTTCAATATAATAGGATGTTTTTATAAGATTCATTCGAGCTACACTTACATACACCTACATCCAATGGATAACGAACATACTATTTCTGTGGATGGCGAATTTCTTCCTCACGAAACGATGATTGTTCAATATTTTTCTAACACCTTAAAAGGTGGCCATTAAGATGTCACTATATTTATATATGATATATAATATTTTTATTGTTTCATTAAGCTTCCTTATTTATCATTTATGTCATACCTTTATGGCTTCAATTATAGGTATACGCGATATCTTCATTTTAGAAAGTGCGGACTTCCGCCCCCTCAAAGTGATTTGATTCGTTAATGCCATATGTGCGACGTATAAAGGATGGATTTAAAGTTATTATATATTATGTATGTTACATATAAATGATGAATATAATTCTGGAATTAAAATATACATACCTCTCATTTAGTTTTAGTTCCATTAATACGACATAGAAAGGAAAGTAGTGTTCATGTGTACGTACGGCTTACCGGCTACATGAACGGTGCATTTCATTTCTTACCTCTAAATGATTATGAAATACTATAAATACATGTAAATTATGGATATATATGATATATATGATATCCAAATCATGAATATCATTCTGGATATAATGAATCTTTGACCACACAAACAACATGTAATTGTAAGTAGTCCACTTTTGACTTAAGAACCAAATATCGACAAAACAAACATTATTACCTTAAATTATTACATAGTGTTTATAACAAGGTAATAAGTGATATAAAAGGAATAATGAACTTGAAAAAGGTTCTTAATAAAGTAGAAATTAACTCATGTTTATTATTCAGGACATTAAAGAACGATCGAGTCAAGTCGGATCCAAGGTAAGGGACTTCGTCTCAATCTCCTTTCATTGAGGCATATTTCATTTTATACACAACATTGTTTTATAAGATGTATTAACCCCATTAAAATTTATTTTTATACAAAAGAAATATTTTTCTATGATGAATTTTACTAAATTAAAAAAAGGAATGTTTCTTTTAACGTACGTGGTGACAACGACCTTTTCCGTCGCCGCGAGTATTATTTGGTCTTTGGCTTCCTCAAAAAGCCGTAATGTTTTTAAAATGAAATAAATACCATATACTCTTTTATGTATTTTGGTATTGAAGATGTTTTTTATAATGTATTTTTTTATGTCAATATATTTTTGTAATATATTGTGATCAAAGTGTGGAATTGTTTTCTTTCCATTATATTTGTTTTGTGTCTTATGATTTTATAATGGTACTTGAACATTTGACGGGTGGTTACCTGATAAACCATATTACGGGTGGTGCTGTGAATACCAGGATGGGTGGTTACGTTATAACCTCCAATGCATTGGGTATGGAAGTCGGCTGTATGGCTATTCCATTAAGTGATATGTGTGGAAGTCGACCGTATGGTTATTCCATTTATGTATGTTTATGTCCCAAGTTACCTTTGTATGTTATGTGATCTTTATATAGGTTTTATGGTAATATTTTGGTTATAAAAGGGTAAGTATTGAACTTTTATTTAGTGAAGAGTTTTTACTACTTCATAAAGGTGAAAAGTATTACTTTGATAAAGTATACATGGTTTACTTGTTGTTTTGAAAAACTAATAGTTTTCATTAATTGTGTATCCCATACTGAGCTTTTTATTCTCACCCCAAGTTTTTGAAATGTTTTTTCACATGACTTAACATGGAATATCGTCAAGGATGGGATCAAGGGAAAGTCATGCTACCTAAAACATGGAACTAGACATGTTTCTTTTTAAGAGTTTTTATTTTATGGAAACATAGTAGAAGTGTCTACATTGTAATATTTTGAGATGTAATAGTTAAGATGTAATTCTCTAGAACTCTAAACCTGAAAAGATCCTCAATTGGAATTATTCATTTAATTCAATATTAAGTAAGGTTTAAGGTCATGACCATATACTCATACACTGGGGTTTGGTACAAATCCTTCCATAGTCATCTCAATGAGTAGGAACCTCTAGTAATATGTGGGGATGGTGTGGATACAACATTTTTTTCCTTTTGAAATTTAATTTCATATCCTAATCTATTATATAGAACTATAAGTAGGAAATCCATCATTGGGAAATCCTCCAGAATTTCATTATTGTTCAGATAAATATGGATAGTCTGATATGACTATCCTAGAAACTAAACATGATGAGATGGGTACATCAAATAAATTTATTCTTCTTGGGTATCCCATACCACTTCCACCATTATAAGAATGATCATAATGTTCATCAGGACTTCAACTATTCCTTTTTTTTCTCAAATCTAAGCATAAATCATAATGGATTAAGCGATAACAATAATTATGAAATCATTATAATCAAATGCATGTCTTGGAAGAGATTATTTTACAGTAGATTTATATCTCAATATTTAAGAGGGCCACCATAAGCGTGGGTCCACAAAGCCAGGTATCCAACCATAAGGGAATCCTCCTAAATGGTATGATCCCCAAAATAATTCTATAATCCTCTCCAAGGGAAAAATTCCATACAAGAAAATACTCTTAAGGGACTCTATATATGTGGTTACTAACAACCAAAATTATGTGTTATTTTATTCTCATCCAAATAAGATACGTTTAAAGCCTCCATGTTGTCCAATACCCACACCCTAAAATCAACCCTAATTATATCTAAAACACATTCCTTGTAGGGTCATGTCTAAAATGGGATCTTACATACCTTATGGGTTCCTTTGGTTGATCCGACATTTTTCCCAAACCAAACATCAACTTGGAACCCAGTATCTTGATTTCCTTGACACATGTCGTTAAACTACATGGTTTGGTGATCGTTACATAACCATAAATGGAATTATGTGTCCCATTATGTGGAATTGACCTATATGGGTCTTGATTATTTTAACAAGGACGTATTTAAACCAATAAATTGGGACTGATCCTAATTTCAATACATCTACAATATCCCTATATAATTATAAACTCTTCAGCATCCCATAGTGTGGCTTATAACCAGTTCCATAATATTTAATGACCAAAAAAGTCTACTATTATCATAAAGGGGTTCCATTTATGGAGGACTATAGATACAAGAAGATGAATCAAAATTTCATGAATGCTAATAATTGAAAACTAAATCGAGGGTGACCCATGTAATTCATGTGAATTAATAAAGGATTTGTGAATATATCATAAATAATTAATAGAGTCCCAAAGTAGTAAATAATTTCACTCAAAAATTTTGTGATAATCCCAATTTCCCATCCAATAAACCAATATGAGTCCTTATGTGTCATTGGATATATTTCCAAATATACACATACATTTGGAATTTAGGTTCTTAAAAAAACTGGAATGAGGGAAAATTGGGTGTTTCCAGATTAATAATAAAACCATTTGAGGCTGGGCAAAAATAGTGAACTTATATTGGATGATTTGTACAGCCAATGAAACCCCCACTATCCAACTATCGAATAAATAACAAAAAGAATATTTTCATCAGAAATCATTATTGAAAGACAGAATTTGATATGACTCAATAAATCACTGATATTTCCAAAAGAAATAAGAAAAAACTCATCTATGAGGTAATATTTAATCCCTACTAGTAAATCATGGTGCAAATGATGAATTATATTTAAAGAAAAAAATGATATTGATAAAATAAAAACCTGTGAAAAGATCATAAAATAAATTTTAGAATCAATTAATAGAGTAACTATGCATTTCAAATTAAAATCCACATAAAAAATTTTACATATCAATTATAATATTTTAGATATCAATTCTAAAATAGACATGTGATAACAAACATTGTGAATAATATTTATAACCTAATCAAATGAAATTGAGTTTAGAAACCTCTTAAAATGTACAAAAACTAATGTTTAGAAGAAGTAATTATAATTTCAACATACAATATAGTGAATTAGGTAGAATTAAAGACATAAATTTTATAAATGGAAGGATATACACCATATAAATTCAATTATGTGCATAATAATAAAATATTTATCATTAAAGGACAATTGAAATAAAATCCCTTAGCTTGAGCCCAAATATTCAATTTATTCCAATTAACACGTATATAAATAATTTTATTTCATAACAACCTTTTTAATAATTAATTAATTATCCTTAAATCAATTTTTTAATTACATTGTAATTACATAATTTTTTATGTTTAAGTCGGGTTCTTTCAGAATGGTCTATCCATAATTTCTAAACTACTTTGGTTTATTAAACGTATTCAAATGGATAAATATTTTGTTATCTATATAATAATAATAAATAAATAATTACCATTTTTATATAAATATTATTATTTTATTACCACTATACATTTATTGTTTTGAAGTATTAAATGTGTTTTAATCACAGAGATGTTAGGTAATATATACAAATGAGTAACTTTTAAATTATTTATCAATCTATATAGAAAGAGGTAAGTAATATTTAAAAATTATAGTATGACCATTAAATCCTAAATACAATATTATTTATTTAAATACACTTATAAATCCCAGCTATATTATGTGGTGATGAAAAAAATTGAATTTCTTCAAGTGGTAGTCCACACATAATCACAATAGATGTTAACATTTTTTTTATAAATTTGAATGGAAACAATGTAAATGATATTTTTTCACTAGAAGTGATAAATATTTCATTAATATCGTATATATATATATATATATATATTAAATCCATTATTAAAACCTACTATAATAGGATGTTATGGGGAATGATTAACTCCAGTTCGTAAGGCAGTAGTCTACTATACATTAGCATGATAGTTTCATTTCCCATTTGAGGGAATATTAGATAGATATATCTTATTTAATTAACAATATATATATATATATATATATATATATGGTAGACACTATTTTTATTACTTCCTTATAGTTAATATTTATTTTAATGAGTGGGAATAATTAAGGAAATAAAAATTCTCGGTTAATAAAAATAACTCTTCTTTGGAAGAACTAATAATATTTATAGAAAAAAATTGCATCCATTTGTTTTAAGGTAAAATAAGGTCTATAGGTCATGTGGGGGGATTTTAGTAAGGTATTAGGTTAGTTAATATATTAAAACATGGTTATTGATGTTTCATTAAATTTTAAAAAAGTTCCCTTTATGAGAGATGGGGGACTCTTGGAATTTCAAAGAATATTTATTTAATAAAACTAATTTTTAATTAACAATTTATCCAAATAGAAAAAATTTAAATATAAGATGATTATAAGTCAATATCATCTCCTTAAATAACATTTTAAAATGTTTAGATTTGTGTTTTACCCGTATCATTTTGTTTTAACTCATGCGAACACTTATATACATTTATGGTGATAATAATGTCTCATACTCTTGAGGGGTTAATAGTGTTTCAATGAAATGCCATTTTTCCATTCAGTATAAAATGGATAACATTAAAATAATAATAACAATAACTTCAAATAATATATAATTTTTATGATTTTTAATTAATTTAATAAAATATTTTTAATTCTTAAATACTAATAATATTAATTTTGGAAATATTCTATTAATTTATCTTCTTAACAACTATAAAATAATATAAGGTTAATTTGAGATATTAATACTTATCTAATATGAATTATTTATTAATGAAATTGTGTATGATATAAATCATTATGATAATATTCTGGTTTGAGTTTTTAAAATCATTTATTATATTTTTTTCACTGCTTTCACATGCACTATGTCAATGAATCATATAAATTTATTGTAATTACTTCATTACTAAATATTAGAAATTAATTACCCTAATGGGATAAAATTATGTATATTTCAAAATATTATTCATAAGTAAACATTTCATTAGTTTATCATAATATCATAAATTTAGAGATAATAAAACTATATGGATAACAATTTTTAAATTTCATTATATAAAATACTATAATTTAAAAAATCCTTGACAAAACGAAAAATATATTATAATTTTTATTACACTGGATGATTTATTCTCAATAATTAAAATTATGGAATTTTTAGTGTAATTTTTTAGTTCTTATCATTTAATTTATATCCACGATTGCATGATTTACCCATTATCCTAGTAACCAAAAAAACTAAGGATACAATTCCAATTGTAAAAAATTAAAACGTAACAATAAAACCATTTTTACCCCATTATTCCAACCATGTAATCAATTTTTTAAATTTTAATCAAAATATATTTAGAGGCTTTATCTAAATTTAAACTCCCATAACACAAGGAGATACAGTTTTTCTGGTAACATACCTCTCTTAGTAAAATTTTTATACAATTTCCAATAATAAACTACAATCCAAAAAACAAAATTGGATTATTAATAATATTTCATAACTACTCTCTTATTGAAATTATTTTAAAATAGTTCAAAAAGTTCAAAAATCTTGAAAATAAAATATTTTTGAAAATAAATCCATATTTTTCTCTATTCATTAAAAAATAAAACTCTTAAGAAAATTCTAAAAAAACATAACCAAAGAATAATAATTATATGACGATATCAAAAAATAAATCACTTTTATCAAATAAAAATTTAAAAAGGATCATAAATTTATTATAATATTCATTGAAAAAATGAAATTAAACCCATTGTTGGAGAAAACATATTTTTATGAATAAAATTTCTTTTCCAAAAATTTGGTGATTATTTCATAATAATGAATAAATATGTGTGTATTTATTAAAAACAATATATATGTATATATTTCATAATTTTCTTAATACTATTCATACCCAGCAATTCCAATACAGGGTTATATAAAACATATAAAAATAATATTATTTTATAGTTTCATTTTTCTCAGTGTTACATTCAATACATGTTTTCAACAAAAAAAGGTCCATATTTTTAAAATAATGGGATATTACATTCTACCCCCCATTGAAAAACTTGATCCTCTAAATTTTAACTAGACCTTAGTAATCAAGAATTTTAAATATGAAAATTTCATTGTGGAAGCCCACAATGTAAAATTGGGTATTAATGATTCCTCTACATAATATAGTAAGGTTTTTAAGAAGGTCACATATAATAAAAAATACTTTTATTTACAAGTAGGGAAAATGGTGGAAAGTGAAGATATGGTTATGGATTAAATAATTATTTTACCAATAATTCTAAAGAGTGAAAGAGATCAATGATCACAAGAAACCGAATAATTATGAGAATTTTAACAACCTCAAAACCATAAATTAAAGAAGTGTGAAAAATTCTATAAATTAATTATAAATTAACTTAATATAAGATTTTTTATCATGATAATTTTCCAAGAATAACATAAGAAAATATACAAACATTTCATATTGAATTTCATCGTTTAATCAATTTCTACCACAATCTCATATTTTCCTCTAAAAGATGAGAATTATAGAATGTTTTTAGGAATAATTCACTAAAATAATCATCTAACTATCCACATAATCCCTAGAATGATAATAATATTCCTCATATCATTATAAATTTTAAAAAGTCAAAAGTGGTTAGAATAAGATAAGATATTTCAACAAACAAATATACATTAATATGAAGAAAAAAATCATCAAAACGTGTAGTTGGGGTTTGGCTTAGTGGTAAGCACCCCATAATACTAGATGAAAAATGGGGGTTCAAAACCCATTGGGCGCTAGTTACTATAGCAGTACTATAGAGGTACTGTAGCATCAGCGGTACTATTGATCGGTGGGTACTATAGCGGTGGCAGGCCACTGTAGCGGTGGCGGTAGTGTGCGGGTACTATAGCAGCCAGGTTACTATTCACAGAATGGGAATTGGGCCAAAAAATCAGGCATATGGGCTATATAATGGGCTATAAGCCCACTGGGACTTCGGGATATGTAATGGGTCTCCCTCTACCTAGTTAAAAGAGGTCTTTTCTTTGCTTTATAAAAAAATGAGGCTACCGCCCCAACCTTTAAAAAAATCATCAATACATAATTCCACTATAATAACACACATTGTAAGACTACCATCATTAAAAATAATCCAATCAAGTGTTGAAATACAAAAAATTAGAAGGATTGTAATCACACATTCATCCAAAACAAATTTAACATTTATCTCCAAATAACATGTTTCTCTCATATCATCATGTACCAAAATGTCATATTCCCTAATGATATAATGTGTAATATATTCTAATAATTTCTATAAATAAATAACACTACATCTGAATATTCTAAATAACCATACCATTATCATCATTTTATTAGTGAATAAAATTTTTAGAAAAATAAATGAAGGGGGCATGGTGTATTGAAGGCCCAGAGAATCCTCTCTTATAAGACTTCCCCTCATAACTTGTGTTGTTCAAACATGGGAAACAGGTGACAATGGATCCTTGATCTCCCATGATAGTTATATGGTGTGGTATATTGTCTCCCTCAAACCAAGTGGGAAGAAAAATCATATTTTTGCTGATAAGGCCTCTGTATTTCCTAATTATATAAGATATTGACAATGGAATTGTGCCTATTACATTTAGTGAATTATTTAAATATTTGAATCTTCTTCCACATCTATTCAGCCTAAATTCTATGGTGGCATAGGTTTAATCATATGAGCATCTATAAAGACCCAATGTTTTGTCAATAAAAATCTCGTTTTTATAATTATATTATAATTAAAAAATATCACATATAGAACACAATAAAAAACTTATAAATAACGAATGTGTGAAATAAAGGTATCTTTAGATGTTATGGAACACATACCAATGAAATAGAAACTTACCCTTTAGAATATTATTGTGACCCTTATGGATAGTAAACTAGCCAGTGTAATAGTAACCCTACAAATGAAAGTATTAATAAAACTTATCCATCTTATATGTGTTACTATGATATAATTATATCATAGTATAAGTAAAAAATTTGTATTAAAAAAATTAATTAAGTTTTCATATTTGTTTAATGTATTTTATTTTTTAAAAAATTGTATGATTCATTTAATAAAATAAATGAAAAATTTATTTTCCTAAAATGAATATATAAATTATTATTTTTATGTCTTTTGATCATATGATAATTTTATGAGGCATTAATTAATTTTTCAAAGTATTAGAAGTGAAATATTAATTTTAAAACGTTTATATTTCATGTAAATTATGATTTTATTTAAAAATTAAATTTCACATATTTATAAAATTATTCTCATATAATTGAGTTATTTGTGGAATTATACATATCAAAAAATGTTTGGGGAAAATTATTTGGATTTTTCTGAAATACACGAATTTCTTATGAAGAGTAAAATATGATAATATTCGATAAATTCTAAAACCTAAATTGTTTCATGATTATTGAGACATGGATAATGTATATTTCCACAGTTTCGAACACAAATTATCTAGCTACTATTTCGGCTCACAAGAATCAATATAATTCATAGTATTGAGAAAAAATATACAATGAATAAATAAAATACTGGAAATACTCTCATCTACTCGAATATAAATACCACCCTCTTTACTTATTCTATTCACTACTCTCAAGCTGTGTTCCTAGTCAGAATTATGGTAAAATATATACTTATTTCCATCTCCCCCATACAATAGCACTTGGTATCTTCAAATGATCAAATCCTCTTCCTTAATGAGGTTATCAAGGATGTTATATTCAAGAGGTAAAATCCTCTTTTCATTTCATTTATTTTATTTCAAGTTCATTTCATTCTTTTTCATTACTCGCATTATTTTATATAAATGATATGATAAATCCATTAACATACAAGTACTGGAAATTTTTTATGATAATGTAATAATTCAGGATCATATTTGAATTCCCATCCTTTTATACTATAAATGAGAACTCCATCCAAGATGTATTAATTTTTCACATTCAAGGATGATTGGTTTTCAATTTCTATTACCATATTCAATTCAGATCATGAAAATATTTTTATTATTGAACCAGACTATAATATATGTATTATTTAGAATGTATGTTTTTTAAAAAAAATTACACATGATATTAATTTATGAATCGAAATCTGTTCGATGTGATAAATGACATCCAATTAACCAAAATAATTATAATTAATGAATTATATATTGATTCATATTCACTAAGAATAACCAATTGAATATTATAACCTTTAAATCTCATGTATGTTCACTAATAATTTTTTTTTTCAATTCTATATAAATATTCACATCTTACATGTTCATCCTTAAATGTATATAGGTAAACTAATCACGAAAACCAGGAAACAAATGCTCCCAAACGATGATATTGAACCTGATAACCCATCAAAAATACCATGAATTTACATAATAAGGCATTAATAAATCAATTAAATTATTAATGGGTTCAATAAATATTAATTTATGAATTTAATTTTGTTATCCATGAAATTAATACCACATGAAAGACACCATCAAACAGAAGGTAAGAGATTCTACCCAAACCTCCCTTATTCCATCGGGCTTCTCTATATTTTTTTACCCAAATGAATTTACCTATTCTTGTTATGAATGAATTATAAATTTAATTTATATTATCCAAAATAATTTATATACATCCATTCAACATTCTATTTCATTTACATACATGTTATTAAATGGTTCACTCCGCAATACTTCCTAAAAATAAAACCCATTTTAAGGGAACATTCCAAATTCTAACTCAATTTCAATAGAACACATTAATCTATTTCAAGACACTATATTTTTTTTAAAACCAATATTTTATATTATTAAAACATTCTTGGATCACATCTAGTTTTATATAAAATATTATATCATTTTGTGTTTTAAATGTCCATTGATAATTTCCTTTAACCGTATTACAAAAATTTAATGCTAAAATTTATCAAATACTATTCCTACTTGTTAACACATCTATTTGAAATCACCTAACATGATATATTCTTATTTTTCATTATCAATGTCCATTTATGCTTTAATTCCTTTCTTTCTTGGTCCCTTGTATGATACACCCATTCATTATACTTTATCACATGATTATGATACACATTTCTTTCCATGGGTTCCCTTATGTTTATGTATGATTGATTATTTATGAATAATTATGTAGAAAGAATATTTATGAAAATGTTATGATTGGTGCACACATATAAAGATCCAATTAACTGTGTAATGTTGAGTCTCATGAGACATTATGTGCAACAGTCTTGGCAGTTAACCTTGACTCGTGCCACCACGTGCAACAGTCTTGGTGGTTAACCATGATTTATGATCCTCTATTTGAAACTGGACTCTACTCATGTTAAAGTCGTGAATTATGTTTCTACCAAATTATTATGAATTCAGGTTTATATAATCCCAAGTTTATATTTTTTTATTTCATATATTCCATGCATTTTTATATCATTATGCTACACCTTCTAACACATGGTCTAAAGATTTATCATTATAATTATTCCATTACTAGGATTTTAGATCATCCATTTGTTCATGTTATACCCAGGTTTTACTATGAATATGTATGAGAAAAATTTATGTTAGGATATCATTATTAATATTAAAATAAAACTATTTATTGAGTATCATGTTTTTAGTTTTATGTCCCCAGTCTTCCAAGACACTAGACTTAACGATTATTGGTATATAATATGATGTTTTATTAGGATTAAAATTGAGTAATGATATGTGTAAAAGGGAAGGTTAACTACAGTTCGTAGTAGAGGGTCATCTATTTATTTTTTGAGATATGGAATAGAGAACTTTAGTGTGAACATTGGTGATGAGACTATGATTAAGAAAACATCACTAAATATTGGTTAGTATAGAGTAAGTGATTTATAAAAAATAAATAAATATCTCTCTGGATACAGACAAGTGGATGTGGATATGTCACAAAAGTATCTAGGCTAAAAACCCAAAAAACCCCAAGTTGATATAGAATCAAACTGGAACTGTTGCACGACAATGATCTTTACTACACTATTGGTATGACACTCTCAACGAATATGATTTGGTAAATTCATAAGCATTTTAGGAACCATTATTAATAGAAAAAAATAAACCCATAAAAATATATATTAAGAAATAGATCATGGATGACCCCTATTAAATCCTAGGGAATCACAAGTTTGGATATAATTCTCTATTAAAATGTAATAATTTTATCATTAATGATTACTTTTTATGCATATTAGTTGATTATTCCAGCCCCCAAATTGTACATTATTTTTCTTTATTAATGTAGGTAAATAGAAAAACATTTTCCAACAATAATATGGGAAATTTGATTATTTCCATAATGAGATTACCGATATGATGTTAATAGGTTCTCAACACATTATTAATGTACTTTCTTAGATGGATCATGTTATGAATAATAACATGAATCGTGTAGAACACCCTCCTCATCCAAGAAATATAATGTTGTTATCGAATCCTTTATGTAGAAACATTCTCCAATTTTTAGTGGATCTTCCAATGCACTCCTTAAGTAATTGATTATTATCTACATTGAAAAGATTTTATTTATCCTCATATGCCTAGATGAAGAGAAATTCATAATGGTGCTCTACCATTTTTATGGGGAGACTGATTTGTGTCGGGAACTGATAAAGAATACAAATTCCTAAAGAGAAATTTATTCAATAGATAGGATGGAATTCACAAAATTCATTTTGAATTAATATTTTCCCTAAACCATCCACCTAAATATGAAATGAGAGATCCTCAGACTCAATTAGCATGAAGATGAGTCCATCGAGGCATTTGAAAAATACATCACAAGCAGTTCAAGATACAACTCAATCGATGTAATGAACACCAAAAGAAATGTGGAACACTTATTTTGGAGTATATATCAGAGTCAATGAAAAATGTAGGTGATTCATGACTTATATTTTCATAAAGTGATTTTCTATTGTGCCCTAAATTTTGAAATAGAGATCGAAGAATCTTAGGGGACCTATGGGATGAAAAAAAAGAAATAGGAAAATGGTGTCTAATATGGGTGGTTAAGAAAATGAATCCCATGATGTAAATAAGATCAAAAATCCCACGTGTCAAAATATTTGGAATAACCATCTTGGGAACTGTATAAAAGGAACCGTGAATTGCTTAAAATGTCGAAGAATGGAACATCTGGCAAAAAACTGCTGAAGGCATATGAAGAATCCCACTAATATTGATTAAGAAAGGATGGTTCGAATTCACACTCAGACTTTAGTGATGTTTTACAACTGCAAGTAACATGGTCAATATGAGAACAATTATCATAAGAAAAGGGTTCTGAAGGGAATAAAAAACATCCCCAAGATAACAAGGGATGGATTATTCTGTCTCTACTACTAAGGTGGATCCAGAAAATAATTTGGTGATATGTATTCTAGTTATTCATTCAATAATTGATAATGTAATATTAGATTCTGGTTCAACACATTCTTTACTATGTTTCATTTTTAATAGAACTATTCAAACACCACCCTGATATTTAGAGATTGAGATATCTATGAGAATAGTAAATGCATAAATTGTTACATTCAATGTTTATAACTCCTCCCTGGTTAATTTTTGTGGACATAACCTACCATTAAACCTTTTCATTCTTCATTTTTTTGAGTTTGAAGGTATCATTGGCATGGATTGACTATCTTTATATAAATCCAACATCAACTGTCGGGAATGTGAGATTAATCTTCATATACCAAAGCAACCACATATTCTTTAAAAGATTAAGGAGAGGGATTAATCTCCAGTAGAGTCATTGTCTCATATGTGAATATTACAACCTTAAGATAAATTATATCTATATCAAAATATGGAGACAATGTAGAGAATAATTCTCAAATACAAGCCCATTATATGGAACTATAGTGACATATATTTAGAATAATTTCGTGGTCTTCCTCCTGATCAGGAGTTTGAGTTATCAATTGAAATTAATCTTGGATTTCATCCTATATAAAATAAACGTAATAGAATGGCCACAATTTATTTGGAAAAGTAGTTACATGACAATCTAGGGAAGGTTTATATACACTCGAGTGCTTCACCTTGGGGTGCAGCAGTCCACTGTGTTAAGAAGATGGATGGGTCAATGTTCTTCTGCATTGATTATCATGAGCTCAATAAAATCAGGATAAAGTAAATGAATCCCCTTCCTCGGTTAAATGAATTGCTTGATCATCTATGTGGGGATAATTATTTCTATTAGGTGCACCTTCGGTTAGGATATAACCAATTAATGTTGAGAAGAAATATATTACCAAAACTACCTTTTGAATGAAGTATCAAAACTATGAGTTCACATTGATGACATTAAAACACACTAATGATGTAGAAATTTTAAATGATTTAATTAATAGATTATTTAGATATTACATAAATTAATTTATTGTAGTCATTATCAATGATATTTTAATTTTATTCAAGAGGAAGGATGAACAAGAGGTGTATTTGAATACAATGCTTATGACTTTATGAAGGGAGAAACAATAAGAAAATAATAGTTAATGTGATTTCTAGTAGTAGGATGCATCATTCATGGGGAATGCTATCTTTGGAAAAGGAATATATTTTTACCCTTCTAAGAAGAAGTAAATTGATGTGTTGTCCAAGATAACAATTTTAACATAGATTCACGTCTTTTAGGGACTTTCCGGGTATTATCGATGATTTGTTAGGAACACATCACAATTTTTAAACCCAATGACCAAGATGAAATGGAATGGATTGATGTTTTACTGGAGTAAAGAATGTGAGTAAATCATTAAGGATATCAGAATGAGGTGTATCACTACACATGTACTCACACTTCCAACATGTGGAGAACAATTTGTATTATAAAATTATTCATCAATGAAAGTAGTAGGATATGTAATCATTCCAAATGATAAATTGATATCATATGCCATAAGGAATCCGAAAATCAATTAGAAAAACTATATCACACACAATATGGAGTTGGTGGTTGTGACCATTGAATTGAAAATCCGACAATATTATCTCTATGAGGAGTAGTGTGAGATATATACTGGTCACCAGAGTCTCAAATAAATATTCACACCGAAGAAGATTATTATTCACCAATGAAGATGGTTTTAGATCATTAAGGATTATGACTTCTCATTCCACTACCATCCTGGTAAGGAAAGTGAAGTATAAGATGCTCTATGTAGAATCAATCCTACATATTTATTAGTTATGAGATTTGAGAAGGATCCAATGTTCATATATTTGCAGATGATGGAAATGTAAATCATTAATGTTGGAACATCATCAATTATTTCTCAAATAGTTTCACAACGATCCCAATTAGAGAAATTAAATGATGCTCAATGAAAATATATGGAATTTCGATAAAGTATAAAATCTATTAAAAATGTAAAATCCAATGAGAAACAGATTGACATGGAAGGGTTTCTATGTTTTTTTCACAATTATGTGTACCATCCAATATAGAGATAAAGAAGGATATTTTTGATGATGCACAAATACCAACCTTCTGTAATCACCCAGGGATCACAAAGATGTATTGAGATCTCCATGAGATCCTTTGGTGGGACAATATGAAGAAGTATATTTCTAAATAAACACCAATGTTATAGGTATATCAACATGTGAAGGATGAAATAATAAATTATAAGGGGATTATAAAACCACTATTCCTACCAATATTGATGTGGGAGAACATTACCATGGACATTTTTTTATAATTCCAAGGAAGTCTACAGGAAACAATGCTATATGGGTCATTTTGGATAATCATAGTGTGACAACTTAATTTATCACAATTCTAGAGGACAACTCATTGGATAAGATTGAAATAATATATATAAAATAATTGATAAGTATTCATGGAATACTGCTATGTATAGTATTCAATCGAGATATGAGAATCACATCATGTTTTGGAAAAGTCTCCAGCAGGCACTAATCATCGAACTGAACATCAATATGGTCTATAATCCTTAAACAGATGGCAATTATAAGCGAACTATTCAGACATTGGAATATATGTTGAGATAATGTTATATGGACTTCAAATGTTGGTGGGACCAACATCTTCCAATGGTGGAATTACCTTACAATATAGTATCCACTCCAGTAACCTAATTTCACAATATGAATCCTTTAATGAAAAAATGTGAAGAACACCAGAATGTTTGGATGCAGTCAGTGAATTGTAAGCTACTAGGAACTGAAATGGGAGAATAAATGGTGGGTACGCTGAAAAACATATAGTTTCACATCAATTCAGAAAAAAAAAATTATAGAAGAGTTATGTAGACAATCATAGATGGGATATTGAGTTCAATGTTGGAGACATGGTATTCCACTACATATCTCCCTGATAGAAGGTCATGAGTTTTGGGAATAACGAAATGATAAGTCACATCTATATTATCCCTATCGATATTCTTATCCATGTTGGAACGGTGGCCTATCGACTAGCACTTCCACCTACCATGACTAATGTACATGATGTCTTCCATCTATCCCTCTTATAGAAGTACATATCACATCTTTAACATGTACTACCTTCAGAGGTGGTATATTTGGAGAATTAACTTTCATATGAGGATCGTCTAGTGAAGTTCTTGGATCTTAGAGATAATGTTCTACAAAAAAAGACTACTCACCGTGTTCAAGTACTATGGATGAATCATAATTAAAAAAGAGGAAACATGGGAACTCGTGGAAGAAATGAAAAAATCACCCACACCAATTTATAGCTTAGAATGGAAAATGAAAATTTGATGGAGAAATTTCAGAAGAGGGGAAGAATGTAACAACCCAATGTTTTATCAACCAAAATTGCCATATCATAATTATATTATAATCACATATGATTATGTATAGAACACAATAAAAACATTATAAATTAAAAAAAAGTGAAATAAAAGGTATCTTTAGAATTTAAGGAACACATACTGATGAATGATTATCTTAGACTTTGGAATACTAATGTGGCCCTTATGAATAGTAAAACAAACAATGTAATAGTTACCCCACCAATGAAAGTATAAATAATATTAATCCATCTTATATTTGACATTATAATATAATTAAACCATAGTATATGTAAATAATAAAGTGTTGGTATTTTTGTATGTCATGTATATTTAATTACAATATTATGATAAATTTAATAAATTAACAGAAAATATAATTTCATAAAACGAATTCGTAAATTGTAATTTATATGTCTTATGTTCATATTATAAAATTGTGAGGTGTTAATTAATTTTTGAAAGTGTTAGAAATGAAATTTTAATTTTTAAATTTTTATTTGTCAAGTAAATGATGATTTTAGTTCAAAATAAAATTTAAAATATTTATGAATTTATATTCAAAAAATAAAGTTCATTTTTTAATTCTACATGTTTAAAAATAGTTTGGGTGAATTCTTTAGATTTTTATGAAATATATGAAATTTTGATGAACAATAAAATATGATAATTTACGATAAATGCTAAAACCTAGATTTTGGAATAATTCTTGAGTCATGGATGATGTAAATGGTCATTTTTTTGAAATAACATACTCTATTTACTGTTAATTTTTAAAAGAACCCATACTATTCATTGTATTGATAAAAAATATTAAACTAATGATTAAAATAATGGGAAGCCCCTCCTCTCCCCCACCATAAATACCACCCCTCTTTACTTATTCTCTTAACCTCTCAAAATTCCTTGTGCCTAGTCCTAATTATGCTCAAATATCTCCCTAATATCCTCTCCCACATCCATCATCCCTTTTTATCATCCAATGAACAAATCCTCTCCACTAAATAGGTTCTCAAGGAAGATATATTCAAGAGGAAAACTCCTCTTTTCATATCTTTTATTTTATTTCATGTTCATTTCATTCTTTTTCATGCCTCACATCCTTTAATATAATTTTACGGTAATTAAAATACCTTACATGTACTTTAATTTTGTTATTGTAATGTAATAATTCATCATCAAAGCTTCTTCCCCATCTTTTTATACTAGAAATGAAAACACCATTGGAGGTGTGTTAATTTATCACATTCAAGGAAGAAAGGTTTTCAATTTCTATTATCATATTCAATTCTAGTCATGATATCACTTTGATAGTTGAACCAAAATATAATATATGTATTATGACTAATTTATGGTTTTGGAATCATTTTTACCCATGATATTGATTTATAAATCAAACAGTGTTTGATGTGATAAAAAACACCAATTAAGAAAAATAGTAATCGTTAAACATTTATATAATGATTCATCTCCCCTCCAAATGACAAAATGAAATTTATAAACATGTAATCTTCAAGATTTTCACTAATAACATACAATGTCAATTCTGGACAACTATTCTAATCTTTCATATTTACCATACACATATATAAGTAAACAAATCATGAAAACCAAGGTAACAGACACACCCAAATAATGAAATAGGACCCCTTTCCCATAAAAATTCCATGAATAAATTTAATAAGGTTATAATAAATCTGTTACATGATGAATAGTTTATGTACTTATTAATTAATGAATTTATTTTTTTTATATTGGAAATTATGATCAAGTTGAGGACACCATCAAACATAAGATATGGGATTCTACCTGAACCTCCATTATTCCTTCGGGTTGATCTATCTTTTTATTGCCCATATGAAGTTATATGTTCTTTTTTATGTACATATTATAAATTATTTTATATTCTCCAAAATTATGTATCAATATCAAATCATAATTTTCTTTTTGGTATATAGCTGTTTTTTAATGGTTCCCTCCTAAATACGTCCTGAAAAGAAAACATGTTTCAAGAGAACTTCCTAGATTCTTAATCATTTTAAAGAGCACCCTATAATCTTTTTTACTCTAGATTATTTTTATAAAACCACTATTTTATAATGAAAAACATCTTGGTTCACTTATGGTTTTATATAAAATATTATTCCTTTTTGTTTTTTACATGACCATTGAAATTTTCCTTTTAACTTCATTAAAAAATTTTAATGCCATAATTTCATATATACTCTTCATACATGTTGAATTTTTTTTAACATAACATACTAGGATATATTCTTATTTTTGCTTTTGAATTTCCATGTAATTTTTAATTACATTCTTTCTTCGATACTTTTATGATACGACCATTCATTATGATTTATGACATGATTATGACACCCATTTAATTTCATGGGTACCATTATGTTTATGTATGATTGATTAAGTATGATTCAATTGGTGGAAAGCATATTTATGATTATGTTGATTTGGGTGAACCTAGATAGTGCTCCAATACATTTGGGAAAGATGAGTATCCTGAGACATTTTGTGCAACGGTCTTGGTGTTTTCCATTGTCTTGTTCTACCATGTGAAACAGCTATGAAGGTTAACTGTGACTTGTGTTCCTCTATGCTCAATGATCCTTGATTCGTGCTAAACTATTGTGTTAAATTGCATACAAATTATTATGATTCCATGTTTATATAATCCAATGTTTATATATTAATATTTCATATGTTCCATTACTTCTTATATCATTATTTGATGTCTTCTAACCCAAGTGTAATTATTTATTTTTATTATGCTTATTCCATTACTTGGATTTTAGCTCATCCATTTTTTAATGTTATCCCATTTTAATCCTAAGAATATTTATGAGAATAATTAATGTTATGACATCATTAAGAATATTATATAATAAAATCTTTTATTTAGAACTATGTTTTCACTTTTATGTACCATGTCTTTCAAGACACTATAATTCATGATCCCCCTTGTAATATGATCTTTTATTATGCTTAAATCATGTAATGATATGTGTAAAAGACTAGGGTCTCTATAGAATTGCCATGGATTAATCCTGGAAGGAGTATTTTCTTTAGTAATGTGATGTAAAATATATCATAAATGATCCTCTAAAATCATGGATGATCCCGCCCACATGGCTCCCAGATTATAAGAACCTTCTGGGTTTAATTTGATGCCTATGAGAGGAGGACACCAGTAAACCAGGTTCCCTATAATGTTCATGTTGATATAATGATTGTGAGGGCTATTCACTTGCAATAGTATGAGAGTGGGAACTTCACACCCGTTGAAAAGGAGACACACAATGTCAATGAGAATATTTATTGCTCTGGTATTGAGAGACATCCCCATTATAAGAACCCCCTCGTATTAGGTGATGTTCCTTGATTTCCAGATGCCCCAGTAGCCTTCTTTTGAACAAAAATTTGGCACACAATTATTATAGGGCCAATATTTCACACACTATGAAACCAATTTTCCATAATGTAGCATCTGAAATATTACTAGGAATAGAAAGTAGTGATGTCAAAACTTTAACTCAATATTTATTTTTCCCATTCACTTTAAAATAATTCTTCAAACTCTACGCACAAAAAACCTTTTAGCACATAAACCATGATGATAGGAATATAACCAATATTTTAATATTTTCATAATTTAGCACAACCCAGAACCAAATTATCCATATAAAGATGATATATTTTTTTGGAATAATATTACAACATAGAGTCTCATTCCAACAGGAAGAACTATCCCAATTGGTCACCACTCTTTGAAGATCCTTCAAGAAGAATTTTCCTATAGTATAGGTTTTCAATACAAAACTTATAGTTCTATATTAATGTAAATTTGATCAATAGTGTCATTCTTGTATTTATTCTGGGAGAACCTATTGAACAAAGGGTACTTTCTATCATCCACAAAAGAAAATATGTTAGTAAAAATACTATGAAACCAATAGTTGAACCTTCCCAGTTATGGTACCAAAAGGGAATTCCTCTGTTCCCCATGATCCATCATGTAAGAGGATTCATATAAAATCATTAGTGAATCATTATAGACCATAATGGAGAATATTTTCTACCATGCACCTATGAATCCATTATTCAATTAATAGATATAACCATTCCCCATATTGTGTTAAATTTAAATGATTCCCATGCCAGCATAGAATTCATGATGTGTAGAGTGTTAGAGAGAATTCTGACATTGATACCTACTTCTTAGATTGGTCATTACATAATATCATATTATACACAGATTCATTTTTCTCTGATTGGGAGTCCCAAATGAAGTCAACCAAGACCCTATACATGGTATGAATAACTCTTTTCAATCAAATTCTTCATACCATTCTGTCACTATGTTTTTTATAGCTGATATATCTACTTCATACATGCATCCCTATCCTATGAGGTGGGGTGATTCTCTCTTACACACACCTAGAGTTTTTTTTGATGCATCCATATTTTTCATATATACTATTCAATGAATATTCATGATGTGGTTTTCCCCTGAAATCGCTTACTTCTTGGTCATATCTTTTGATGCAAGTCCACTGGTTGGGGAATATTAAATTATCGAAGCTCTCTTACGTAGGAGACAAAGAGACAAGTAGAGGTGAATGTTCTGAAATACCACAAACCTTGTGGGTTACCATAGCATTATGATAGGAATAAATTGAATGGATATTTTCTAATCTTCTGTCAATTTGACACCATGATATGCATCACCCTTTTTGGCTATTGAACCACGTTAAATGGTTACTAGAGTACCGATTTTCCAAAAACCCCTTACCATCCATAAAATGAGAAAAATATTGGATAAAATTCAATGGAATAGTTCATATACCATTATTCTCTTCTAGATCAACAATGAAATTGTTCTCCCCACCCACAGACCATGGGAGACTCCTAAATAGATGATTTCTAGGCCCTACCTTAAGGATTATTTCTTTTGAGCATCACAATTAACATAAATTAAAGAAAAAAATAGCTTATTGTTTCTAGTAGACACTCTTGACATGATAAACTGATCATTTTCTTTTATTTGATCCACTAAGGTGTTTTTTACCAAAAAATCCATATATGATGGTTGATTTTATTAGCATAAATGGATTCATTAACTCATATCCTATATGTAATCTAATCAATTTTGTAATAAATCTGTTTAGGATTATGAGCGGTGATGATGGTGGCCTTATTATTGTTGATCTATGAGGTAACATAGACTATCTTAACCTATGAACCTAGGCCATGAGCACACTAGACAATGATTGGAACACTAGTAAATGTAACTCATAGTTTTGTTGACAGGTAGTTTGGCACATTTTGATGAGAATAAGAACTCTAATGATGAAGAATTGTTCCAGATCTCATACACATTCAAACCTTCTGGTTGGATAAAGTAATTTTATAGGATAGTTGAATATGTATACATTCTAGTATTCACCACACTCATCCCCTAGGATGGGGTCTACGTAGTGTATCCTTTACCTTTAGATAACAGCTTTGTATTGGTGTATAATTCTTTTACTGGAAAATCGAGAGGTCATCATTTTTTTAGGAGTTCCCTGGTGGGACATTAGTTCAATTATTATCCTCAAGTGAAAAATTTCCATGAGCCTGAGACAAAACAATGTGTCGTAATGTTGAGAGAAGAATTAATAAAAAATCCTATATTAGATTAAAAAAATACATGTTAATATATATCAATTTCATCTCCTATAAAATTCCAAACACATGATACCCTTATAGACCCAAATCATTTCACATGATTATACATAAACCAGGTAAAAGTAAATATAAGAAGGGTGATCTAAAATACTAAATAATAGTCAACATAATCATTAGAAATTTAATTACATCAATGCACATAAGTTAATAATAAGGTAATGTCGACATAATCAATGTTCATGAGAAGAATATAAGATAATTAATACCCATCAATACCTTGATGTTCAATCATGAAACAAAATATAAATTTTTATGAAATTATAGACATAAGATTCCATAATCATGATCCATATGATGTCTATATTGATAAAAGGAATAATTAAAACCCCATAGAATGAAAAAAATAAAATTTTGGGCATCTTGATAAGACCCTTCTATAAACCTTATAACTCTTATAAACATAAATAACCATATGGTCAACTTCCAATATTATTACCCAGTAAAATTGATATACTTAATGTTCTTCACATGTTGTATCCTGAGTTATAATGGGGCTCAATCCATCATATCATGATTTATAATGGGGTTCAACACTTCATATAATATGTATCGTATTAAAACATTACCCAAAAAAATTTCCAAGATCCCTATCATGAATAATGTACATAAAGATAACATCTTACTATAATACTCTAAAAAATTCATTATTCCATTAAAAACAAAGATTAACTTGTGGAAAATAAATGGGATCCACGAAAATCTATCTGAAAAAATCATAATCCACCAAAATAAATAATGAGTATGGAATTGTCACAAATCATGATAATTAGAGAATAAGTTACATAAATCATTGTTGATGTTTATGAATGGAAATATCATTATATGATTATTAAATATTTTCTTGAGAATAATGCACTTTACACTTTAAAAATTAACTTCTGAAAACCAAAATTTATCAAAATACTATGAAAATAATTTTATTTAAAAATAAATTTATAAATGTATTATGGATTATTCATAGAATATGTCAGTTATGACAGTGGTAAAATAATTTTATGTCCTGAATTTTTAAAAAACAAATTATTTGAAATAAGTTTTTAAAAGGATTATAAAGTGAATAATTTTGTATGTGTTAAGAAATTTCATTTTAAAATCATATAATAAATGGTATATGGTCATGTAAAATAACATTAGGAATTAAACTAATTTTTTTAAATATGATTTTTTTGAAAAACATTTACAATATGTTTGATATGTTTGAGAAATACCCACTAACTAAATAATGATTCAGGCACATTATAATGGAAGATCATCTATATTTATGTCTCCTAAATCAATAAGGGGTAATATTGAAACTATCCATGTAATAAAAGTTCATTAATAAATGAAAAGAAAAATTATATGGTTCTTGAAATTGAAATCATATTATTTTCTCAAATGGAACATTGAAAATAAGAATTCTTGAAGAGAATATAAACTGCAACTTAATTACTTTACTAATTTCCCAGTATTCTAAAAAAATTAAATTAAAGTAATGGTTTAATATGGATATTTATGTTACCTATAATCAATGAATTACTATATCCAAATTAATTAACGCTTCTGTATGTTGACCATAAAATTAATTCATTATGCATGACATGAATAATATCTTAAGAAAAAAACTGAGATTACAATAATAGAAACAACCCCAAGGATCATAACGTGAATTAGTATTATATAAATGGAGTTATTATTTCTAAAAAATATAAATTCACATAAAAAATTCCAAACCCATAATATAATAATTTGGATATCAATTTAAAGATTTTCATATCATTACAACGCCTACGAAGAAGACTAATAACCCAAAAAAGGAAATTGAGATAAGAATTTTTTTTACCACTTGGTAATATTCTTGTCTAATACCATTGGATGAAATAATTTATATTGAATCATAAAATAACATGAATTATGAATGATATATGATATCACATGTTCATGAGGATGTATATACACCCTATAAAAAAACTAGGTTCATAACAATAAAAGTTTCATCAAAAAAAGGATAATAGAGATTAAAGCCCTTACCTCAAGTACAAACATTATATGTATGTACTTTTACACAAATATAATAAACAAATATAAATTATATGATTTATTAAGATAATATAATATTATTAATAATTTTTAAATAAATCATTTTTACTGATAATATTTTTTCTAAAATGGGTTACGTTCACATCAGATGCTTTGAGAACGTTCATTTGATAATTTTAAAACAGCTTTAGTGTGTTGACCATGGTCAAAGGTACCATTATTCCATAATATATAGATAATTAATCATGAAATAATAATAATTTTTACACATCAAATTTATGTTTAAAACTATTAATGATTTCTAGTTTTGAAAAATGATCTATATTATAATCATGGAAACAGTAGGTTTTTTGTATACGTGATTAACATTTCATGTTTTTCCATTATCATTATGGAAAAAAGTAATGTATTATCTTATCCTTCCATAAATACTATTATATAATAAATAAAACATTATTTATTTACATAAACATATATTTATATTATACATGTGATTTAGTGATGAAAATAAACCTTGTTGTTTCATGGAGGTGGTTTCCCACACATACGCATAAATGACGTTGTGATGTTTTAGTGAATGAATTATTATGAAATTAAATGATATATTATCCATACATAATTATAAGAATTTAATTAATTTAATATATATTTAAATTAAATCCATCATTACAACCATTCATATATAATGGGATGAAAGGTGAATAACATCAGTTCGTGATGTGGTTGTCTGCAGTAGACAAGATCATTAGTTTCATTTCTCATTTGTTTGATGCAGAGATTGATCAAGGTTATGAATTTAAAAAATAATATTTTTTTATATGATAGATAATGGTGTTATTATTTATTCGTGGTTAAGGTATATTTTAATGAGGGGAAAGAATAAGTATGAATTATTTTTCGATTATGAATGATATATCTTCTTCAGACAACCTCTTATGATATATAATAAATACATTCTTAGACTGGTTGTTGGATCCAAATAATCCATATATGACATGTTGAGGGGTGTAAGGAATATATTTTGGTAGGTATTCATTAATAAAGTGGTTATTTATGTTTAAATAATTATGAATAATAATTTCCATTTTATGAGATATGGGTGGTGAAGCCTTCCAATTTCTTAAAATTGAAAATTAATATCAATTAATTTTAATTATTTTAATGAATACAAATTGATAAAATTAAATTTTAACTTGAGTATGATTTGAAATAATCTCATTAAATGAAATTTCGACAAGTGTATAATTTTTTCCCTTATCATATAGTTTTAACTCGCATTAACCCTTCTTGACTATTAAATTGATAACAAGGTTTTATAATCATTTGGGCTCAATATAGTTACAATAAAATGAAACATTTGACCTTAAATCGAAAATGGATTATATTTTAAAACATATATAAAAAAAGTTTCTAATACATTATTTTCAATAACTTTAAATCATTAAATAAAATATTATATATTATAAAATATCATAATTGTAAATTTTTTACAATTTCATTAATTAGACTTTTAATAATATAATAATAAAAAGGAATTAATATATAAGTAATTAAAACGTCTAAAATAAATAATTTTTTGGAAAAAAAGTAGTGTAATAGAAACAATCACTCAAATAATATTATTTATATAGTTTTTAAAATCAATTTATTGAATTTTCTACTCATTTCACATGAACTGTGTTAGTGTTGCATTAACATTTAAGGAACATATTTTATTAGTATAAATTAAATATAACACAACCTAGATAAAAATATATTTATATATAATAAATAATTATAAATATTTAAATATAATCTTTTTATCTCTATTTTATAAATTTAGAGAATGTAATACTAAGAGAATTATATTTTTGAATTTTTTTATATAAAACAAAATTGATCGAATTTTATTGAAAAATGAAAAAAGGACATATATTATACATTGGGATTATTTTTTCTAGATATATAATAATTAATTAAATTTTGAGATATTTTGGCCTGATTTGATATTCTGTTCATTTTTATTCTTATCTTTAATTATATAATTTACCAATTACTTTCGTATAAAAAATCACTAAGGTAACTATTTATTATGTCAAAAAAATAAGACAGTAATATTATATAATGTTTGTCCAACTAATTATAAATACAAATTCCATTTTTAAAAATTATAATCATAACATTATTTGATTATAATACAAAATTATTCCTGTAAAACGTGATGAAAAATTGTAGTGTAGAAAAATTTATTTTTTGTACAAAGATATATTTATAGAAAAAATTAGTAATAAAATTTATTCCATTTAAAATAATGGAATTATTATTAATATAATAAAAATAATTCATCATTGAAACTATTTTTAAATAAATTAAATGTTTTTAATATTTTTCAATAAAATGTAGTTTTCAAAAAAATTTAGTATAAATCACTATTCATGGAAAAATAAAACATTTAAAAAAATATCTCAAAATTTTACCATAATATATTATTGATATTAAAATTTAAAAAATTATATCCATTTTATAAAATATTGTTTGAAATGTTTTTATAAATTAATTAAAATATTCATTTAAAATTTCAAAATAATTAATTTGGAAGAAAACTTGTTTTTGAAGAATAAAATATCTTTGCTATAAATTGGGAGCATATTTTGTAAGAATTAATCAATAAATATTTACATATTAGGATTAGTATATATATCTCATTATGTGTATAAACCAATTAATATCATGCAATTTAATGGTTTATTTATAATGGCAATATGTAAGTAATATGTTTATATTCTATATGTTGGCTATGTGTTGTGCATATTGCTCATTATAGAGGAAAATATATTTCTTTTAAAATATCTTGATATTAAATTATAATTATATTTCAATGATAAACATAAATTTAAAATAAAATATAATTCTTTTTAAAATATCCCTTTTAACATGCATGGTATCTCATAAGATAAAAAATTTACCTAATGTAATGAAAGATACATAATTTTGACCAAACTTGTCACATTCATATCATGTATATGAATGATTATACCATGTAAATGATAGAAAAAGAGGTTTTATACCATAAACATGAATCCCATTAATAATTATTTTAGGTTTCACACATGTGGGTCTCCAATTAATGAGCTATATATAAAAATATTTGTATACTATTGTTTGGAAATTTTGTTAGGTGTTCAATATACAAATTTTTAGAAAGGAAAATCACAGGATAAATTATGTAGCATAATAGTTTTCAATATAAATTCATATAAGGAATTATTGAGAGTGAAAGGGGGTATTTAATCACTTCTAAATAACATTTATACTAATTTTTATGCCTTTGAATATATTCCGACATGAAAAATTTTGAATTAAAATGGAATATTATAATGGGTGGTATTTATTAAAGACGAGGATGAGAGGATATCTTTCCTAGGGAGGGAACTTCAAAAAGAATGTTTATAGCTTCTTAATACCATTGAAACACCATAAGAGGTATTTATAGATGGTGAGGGAGAATAATTTAATGATCAATTGAATCTTAGTGAAGTGGAGTAGGAGGCCAAGTGGGTTTTAAAAAAAATTAATACAATTTTATATTAATATTTTATCTTAGGTCTTGGAAATAATATGAAAAATAATCAAAACCAAAAACCACCCAAGGAATGTTTCATAATTTCTGTGAAATATGACACTTCAAAAATATATTATATGCATATCAACAAAAAATTCATAAAATAATATCCATGATAATGTGAATGTCATTTATGTTTATAATGAATTGATTTTAACTCCATTAAATTTAATATATATTTTAGAGGAATCATTATGTGTTTATATAATTAATAAAATAACATAAAATCTAAAATTTTTAAATTAGAAACATAATTTTGGTGGTGGATTCTCTTTTTTTACTACATCACTTTTCATAATTTTTAAATTCAAAATTCATTTCATATATTTATAGAATATTTAATTTTAACCCAAAAAATATTATGTCTCCAAATTTTTTGAAAAAATAACCATTGTATAATTTTGACATTCTAATTTCCAAATAAATATTTTTCTATAAAATAAGTCACTAAATATTAGAATTTACATTTATAAATGAAATCCAAAAATTATTTATAATAGATGTTTTTTCTATAATAACATATTTAGTACCCTTATAAAAATTACATTTGACTTCATAAATTTATCACATAATTTATCATTAAATAAATATTTTTTTCATAATATATTAATTAAATGTAATTTAATTAAAAAAACACAATTCATCAAAAATAAAATCATCAATGAAATTATAAATTTCCCCATTATTAAATTTTATTAACATCATATCAAATGATAAATTTATCAAACCCATTATTTAATAATTGGTAATGTAATAATAAAAATGGATATATATGATCATTATATTAGGAAAATAAAGATAAAAAATAAGTATATTTTGTTATGGATACATAAAATCGTTTTAAATAAGTATATGACTTAAGGGTATGGTGTGTGATGGGGACACATTCATGGGGAGGTTAAATGAAATTTTTTTGGGTCATTATATGGATAAGAATAAACTCCTCCCACAATGGTTCCTCTCATGTCTCATTTTTTTGATCTCATCTTGAGATTTGTTAAGGACATGTATAGTGATTGATTCTCCCACAAGGGATCTGATAAATGAGAATCATAGTGTAAGATCATACTGGTCAAGGAAAGTTTTTCACCCAATTTTTTAAATTGGATTTATCTTCTCCTTTAATATGTAATAATTATAATTTTCACTATACAACAGTTATTTAATCAATGGTTATGATTCATAATGGAATTTTAAATTAGATAGGATACAACTTGTTATGGTACAAGTTAACCAAAGTAGTGTTTTGGTTTCCATAACTATATTACTTAATAAAGAATTTATTCATTCATAAGGGAATTTAAGTTATAAATATTTGGGTCCTTAAAGGATGAGTTGATGCATATTTATATAGGATGTAAAAAGATAATGAATAGTTTCATAAGGATATGGAAAATTTTACGAATATTTATTAATAGTAATAAGAAATAATTGTAATTGTAAAACATACATCACAAATCATGTTTAAAGCCTATAATAATATTATATACTGTTAAAAAAAGTATTATATATACGTTCCTAAAGGTAATAAGATACTCATTTAAGGTTAAACAAATATTAAGTATATCCATAAGGAAAACATAATGTTATATAAGGAAAAATGTATATTGCTAATACTATTCTATGGTTAAAAGGTATGATAATTAAGGGTTTTTTGTATTCAGTAATGATTATATAAGGGTATATAAGGTTATATAAGGGTTAAGAATCAGATTTGTTGAATATATTTGTGTAGATAAATAATTTAAAATATTATGTTTCACTAAAAATTAATAATTCTATGAATAAATGATGATCAAAATAAATAACAATTAACATAAACATAATTATTAGTGCAATAAAAAAGAAACCATGTGAGGAATTAAAAAAAAGTAATTCGATTAAATTTTTTATAATTTTTATTAAAAAATAAAATCATTAAAAAAATTAAATAATATTATTTTTAATTTTGTAGAATATAAGTAATATAATACTAAAACTACCATTTTTTTAATACGAACATGCTCTATTTCAAATATGGAAGTGTTTAGAACATTATAATCAAATTATAATCACACAGATCCATTAATAGATTGAATATGAATGAGTCATTATTATAGGACACTCTCTTATAATAAAAATGAAATTAGAATTCAAAATCATTTAAGAAAAAAATCCATTAAATAAATATAACAATATATAATGCTGATTTATTTTGTTGAAGGCTAATTTTATGAAAAATAACATTTTTTTCTAAGTATTTATATATAATTCATTGTCATTAAAGTATGTTTTTTAATTATAATGTGTTATAAAATGGGTTTTAGAAAATTTTTTAAAAAAAATCATAGATTTATTTACAATTTTTTGTAAGATCTCTTATTATTTATTAACCATTACCATTGGTGTGGTACTAGCATATCTTTAGAATAAAGAAATATCCTTCCAACGTGTTTCTTGATTTCACATTTTATGGATTATATTTGGATTCAAGGTTGAGTTATTCATTTTTAAGTGATCATTATCAACAATGATTTCATGATTTCATGATATTAATGGAATATAATATTTTGGATCTTTATATTTATATCCTCCAATTATTTATACTGGTAATGGAATTTATTATATATATTTAGCAATTTCTGACACATTGTATGTTATTAAATTGCATCAATATCCTCTTTTTCACATATATATTTCCTTAAAAATATTTCTTCCCTCACATTTTATTGCAGAAAGTCAATTAAATAATAGTTGGGCTACGAATATTCCTTATAAAACTAATGAAATTGGTGGGTTTTTTTCATTATATGTTTCTTCTTAGATGAACATTATATTTTTCTGGGGTCATGTGGTAAGATAATTGTTTTTTTATCATTATTTTAATACTATTAATCAAAATTTTCATGATTTTCTAAAAAAAATAGTTTTGGAGTGTATTATGTAACTGGTGTTTAGTGATGTATATAGATTAATATTCAGTTGGGGAGGATTATATGAAATATAGATTGTATTTTTACATTATGAAGAAAATTACAATAGATGTATTGATGATTTTTTGTAATCATAATTGATGCATGTTTCAATGGATGGAGTGTTTACATATTTCTTTATCTTTATAATTGATTTTTTATGTAAATTTTTATTTCATAAAATAAATGTGGTAGTTATTTCTATCTTCCTAAGAAATGGAAGAATCCAAGTTACAAATTATGATGTCCAAATACTGACTTTAGTTATGAGGGATTATCATTGCATCTTGATTATGTTACTTCCATCAACCTACTCCCAAAATGGATGGTATGATCACATGGTTTATAACATTTCTCCAACCTTATACCCTTCACCAAATTCTACTACTCATTACCAAATAAATGGTTTTATAATTGGTCTATGGTTTGGTAGTCACATGGTTGTCACTATTCAAGATGTGTGAATCCATTTCAATTGATCTATATATATATATTGGATTGATTTGAAAATCAAAAACCTTAAAAAAGAGTTTTATTGGTTTATCAAAACATAAATGGAGGTGAATTATATAGAGGTGGTAAGGTTTCGTAGTTCAAACCATATCAGTATATGTGTTTCTGGATTTAAGGATTTTATTATAGCATAATAATTATTATTCAATATTTTAATGTCACTTATGTGTCATGTAATATGTTGGACTTTAAATATGTATAATAAAAAAGAATCTCATTGTATAATAGTATATTTTAAACAATTATTCATACACATTATCTTAAAAAATCAACCCTCCAATGGTTTGGTAAATCAATTGGAATGTTTCTTGATGTTTATATATAGACACATATAAGAAAATATCCCATAAATTATATGATTTTTATTGATCACGATTTAATGTTTCCTATTTTAAGAACATTCATATTTGGTGTTGATTTTTAATCTAGATTTAGGAAATGGATTACTTATGAATTCAAGAGAAACATTTATAATTTTTATAAATTAATGTGAAATTATTGTATGGGTTTTCTAATGATAAAGATTAATACAATAATCACCTAGATTTTACATAATGAATTAGTATAGATGACAATAAGTTTTTTTAAACATATATCCTATATTTAAATTTATTCCTAACATTTATAATTTTAGTTGTTTTTTCCAGAAGAGATATTATAAATTTACATTTTACAAACATCACTAAATACTAGATTCTTATCACAAGGTTTTCATTTTCTCCCTTTAATGGTTTTATTATGGATTTCAGGGAATTCCTTGATAGTTTTCTTAAGGAAACTACCATATAACATACAAAAACTCTCTATCAATCTAGATTAATATTCAATACAAATCACAATTTTGTATGATTGAGGAATATGATGTTTTTTTGTCTCTAGAGTTTATATATTCAAATTATTTCATAATATATTTTCTAAATCTCGAATAATTATCATTATATTATAAACCTTCTAAAGGTATCATACTTAGAGAATTTCATCAAAACATAAGGGAAAAAAATAAAAAATTTTGAGATCAAATTCTTTGTAAGGGTAAACTAGGTAATCATTAGAGAATAAGATGGCCATAAGGTTATGAAAATATAATAAGGGTTATATTATCAACAGTGAAATATTCATAGATGTAAAATCATAGATCCTAAACTCTAATGTCAACTCCCTTCATGAATTATTATCCTTTAGGGTGTTAAATTAGAATTACGACTGAAGTATTTATAACATAGGAAAGATGCAGTATAATATTTTGAAATCATATTCTCGAGTATATAGTTATTCACCGTACTATCCATATATAATCTTGTGAGAATATAAATAAGAATTAAATACCATGCATAAAAATTCAATCATATATATTCAAAATAAAATCCATTATTATTCATTTGAGGATTGATAGAATACATCACACTGACATGTCATAATGTGAATATATCTGCTCACAATCAAGTCCACACATATTAATATAAACATATTAAGAATAAATGAAACTCAAAAAAATTAACCTAGAACTCTATAATTGTGTCCTTGTTTATCATCATCACATCATGATATATCTATATTACATTACCCATTGAGTTTTAGGGCTATAACAGACATAGGAATCCAATAATTATAATATATTAATATGTGTTCTACAAGATCATGAAAAATTTATCATTTCATCATATCCCGAACCCTTATAAAGTAATAGGGTTTCATCAGGAATTTATTATCATAATAAATTATCATCTAGAGAAATAATAATTATGATATCATTAAATCATATCTATAATGAATCAAAGGTTACATTAATGGTTATTTTCATATTTGTAAATTCCAACAAATTACTAATTGTAAATTCTTGGGCAGAATTCACAATTCAGTTTGATATCACTTATTAAAAATATAATAATTTCAAAAATATTTGGAAAATGTTTTTCACTGAAATAAACCATATAATACTATAACGGAATATTCTATTTCTATATTGTCTAAGATCATACTTTTTATAAAGAGGTTTGAAACCATTCATTTCTTATTTAATACATTATTTGGTTTGGTTGTTTCAGTTTTTTCCTTATGAAAGGATTCTGTTTTGAATTTGGATAATTTTGTGAGGAATAAAGGGCTACATTATACAAATGACGGTAGTAACATTTATATCATAATTTTTTTTATTTAAACTATAAATAGATATTTTATGTTTCAAACCTGTATTACTCTACAAATGAATATGGGAAACCCCATTTATAGGAGGGGTTTGTTGTGTAAATCACTAGTTTACACTATCAATATGTCATTATGCTTTTAAAAATAGGGGGATTACAAATTTACACATCATCTCATTTTAATAAATCCTATTAAAATTTGACTCATAGCCACAAAAAAGTAGAAAAGAGTCTCCCTAATCTCCATGAACATGGATTTTAGATAGTTTTTATACAAAATCTTGTTTGTACATTCTCAGATAGGTTAGATCATTGATGGTAATCACATCAATCCACTTTATTTTAATCTTTATTAATCTATCCATATAGAATTATATATTCTTGTCGGATAATATGACCTATTTATATGGTTTTTACCTTTTTTATTTATTCCATTATATAATAAATGATACTGATATATCAAATGTGGAGTCTACTACCATACTAAGCTATGTTGTCCCATTATTTTACCTATAATTCTAGTGGTATATATATTGTTAAGTTTTTTAACATAAAATAAATTCTAATCACCACATCATAAATAATTTTTTCAATTTTAAAATTTTTTTCCAATTTTTATATGATCCTTGTGACCTAAAATCACTGATGGGGGTTGGGGACCATAAATGGAACCACCCTTTAAGGTGTGTTGCTAAACTAGACAAATAAATATGGAGTTTCCTTTTAGTTTGTTTCACCTTATAAGGCATGTTATTTACCCATTATGATTGGTCATTTATTAAAACTAATGGAAAATCTATAGTTGAAAATGATGGACATGAATATCCCTTTATAGGCCTTCTAATAATAGGATATGTATCTAAAATACTTTCTATGGTGAGTCATTTACATTAAATGAAATTTCCATTTTTAAATAATTTTATTGTTAAATGGTATGGTAATAATTAAATAACATAAATACTCAGTATTGTATGATGGTTGTGATAAATGGTTTCTATTTTTGAAAGCCATGGATGAACTCATTAGGCTTATAAAATTCAAATGATGTGTGATACATGGTTTCTTCTATTAATGTCATAGAGCAGAACCCATGTGTTAGGGCTCGGAGTGAAATCTAGGTTATCTGCACGGAATTACAAATAAAATCATAGAGGATAGTTGATTACATAATTCTAGTAATCATACTTGTGTTTTATCATAAAATTCTAAGGATATACTGCAAGAGTAACAATTACTTTTATGACATGATTGACACATGGGTTCATCATGTAGAATTACAATGTTAAAATTATAGGTAATTGATTTTATTCCATTCCTATTGTGATACATTAGAATATATGAGGGATTCCATGGATATTATTTTAGGATGATGGGTTTATAGTACACCTACAGTAATACCATGGTTCCTCAAGTGGAATTCCCCAGATGGGATCAGGTTTCCAAAGAATTAGTTAATTAATCAAAATGATGTTTCATCATGGTCAAATAAAATACATGGATCCAGTCAATGATTTTAACATATGAGGTTATTATTACATTTAATTTCTATAGTGTCATGAAATGGAGTGTCTCCATCACTTATAATCATATGAGCCAAGGGGGGTCCATTGTTATAATTCGGTTCTTGAGTTATTCATGTTAATTAAATGAAACATTTGTAATCATTCAATGATATCAATGATTAGTATGAAATTGGTGGTATCATATGGGTTTCATATTAAAAACATCGTCCAACATGTGATTTAGTTTTTCCATTAAATATTTGTATTATTGACTAGACACTACGTCATTATATATTCATAGAATGGATAGAACTAGACACTATTTTTTAGTATCTGATTGATTATATATCACACTCGATTTGGGACACCAACTAAAACCCCAACATAGATTTCTGATATTGATAATGAAAACTGGAAGGGTACATGTTTGGATGCCTATTTTTTTATACTATAATAGAGTGTGAGAGCAGAGGACCGAGCATATTCTCCTAATGATATTGTGGGAATATATTATTCTTTTTTAAAATTTTAAGGAATTTTTTACATATCTTATTCTTTGTTTCCATATATTCCAATTTTTAATAGTATGTAGATGTGAAATCATATTTTATATGATATTGGATCAATATCAACTATTTCATTTTATATTGATGACTTATTCTTATATAGTTTATTTACTACACAATTACCATTATTTAGTATTATTTTATACCATTGTATTAAACTATTATCATGAGGGTATAGTGCCCCCATTGTACCATCATGGACCCTCACTGCTAGTTGAAATTGATTGACTTATGAGAAGATGTACATTTAGGCACATGAACAACAATGTTCAAATAATGTTGAGTGTACGAGGCTTGGGATGACACAACATACTACAAAATTATTAATTTCATTTTAACATAATATTTGTGTTAATAGATAGGATACTAGTAATGTGTTTGAATTTGGTAATTGTTCAAATCATTGTATTATATGAAACATATATATTGAGAATATAAATTAGCTAGGAAAGGAATTTATATTCTTGATTATGTATATTATAGTTGTGTTGATTTTTTAACTGGGAGGGTCACTAAATATATGGATTTTATTAATATTGTTATATATATACTTTGACCATGAATTTGTATGAAGATGAGGTATTGTTTTCATGTATCATTTTAGGAATCTATTGGTACACATGTCATGGATATTAAATGCCATGTAGATTTCATTACTTGACTGAATCATTTTTTTATATGTTTTAAATATGAAACGTTTCTATATTTATTTAAATTTATTATTTTATAATTTCTTTTTTAGAGTATTTTTTGTTTTATTTGTGATAGATGTTAGGTTATTAATGTGTCTTTATCAAATAAAATAGTTTTTCATCATATAGCCTTATAGTTTCATGTAAAATAAAAAATTATCACATTTTTTATCCATGGACCATAGGCTACATGGGATAATAAATTTATTTTTACCATTAAATAGGTACTAGTAACAATTTATAAACATTATGGTCCTTTATAAATTTGTAATGGTAATCCATATAAATAGACAATCTTATAGAAACATGTCATATTTTTAGATATAGTAATAGTTATATCATTTTCCAAATGAAAAATGAAAATGAATGTTACATTATAATCTTGGCATTTTGACTAATATAATTAGATGATTGTATATGTATGTGTGAGTATGAATGGAATATTCATAACAATTAAATTAAATGGTTTCTGTTTAATTTTTATTATAACTAAAACTTAATTTTTTTTCCTCTATAAAATGATATTGACACATAGTGCACCAGAACCCCATATATAAAATAGATAATTGACTACACCCAACCATAGTAGTAGGATGTAGGAAGTATATCTTATGATTCATTATGATCCTATGTTTCATGTAGATATGGATTTTTGAGAAGAGGTGTTCCACTCCTATATAGGCTTCATTGTTCTTATCATATGGTTGTGTTTGTGAGTTTAACTACACTTAAACCATAGCAGAGGAATGCAATAGGAATTTGAAGAGCCGTTTCACCTTTATTTCCTCAATTCATACATCCATAGGGTTATGAAATTAATGTTCCAATGTTGTTGGGCACAGAACCACTAGTATACCACTAGTGGAGACCCTTATTAAATCTCCTGGTATGACTGATCAGGGTGAAAATTCCATACATGTAGATGGATTATTATAGCTCATGAATACTATTAAAGGATACATGATATATGAAATTACTATAGAATAGTTTGAAATGTAATTTCAATAGAATCATCCACCCCCTTTTATGGGGATGATGGTCTAATGGATATGGGTCATGGATGGAGGCGAGGATGTCATGTTTTGTGTATCTTGAGACACCTCCTGATAGAAAATTGAATCTATCTATAGATATTAATTGAGATTTTTTAAAGATACTGTGGGAAGTTATTATGTTGTATGCTCATCATCTAGGTATGGATTTTATAGATTTACATACATAATTTTATGACTATATTATATCTACATTTCATGTATATATTTTATAGTGCTTTTATATGTTGTTTCAATATTTAATGGATAAATATTTCCAGTTTTCTGCCTGGCTTGACTTGTTTTTTATTTTATTTTCAATGTAACGATATAAACTATCATTGGAAAACTATAAAAAATATATATCTTAGGATTTTAAATTCATATCACACCATGAAAAGGGTGAAATTTTGGCATTGTTCTGAAAAACTTAAATTTTTGATTAATAGTGAAACTACTAAGTGGTAGTTAAAAAACTAAATTTTTCATAAAACTTAATTTTACCGCTTCTATGAATGGAATTTCTAAAATCCAAGAGACATGGTTAATATCAATAAGTAAAATGTGGTTCAATGAGATGAACATAATTTTTGGTGAACAGTAACTTTTTACTTTTATTTACAAATGTTAAAAGTAATTAGGGTAATTAAGGGTAAAAATGATATTAATATTACCCTAACACATGTCCTAATTCTATTGGACAAGTTTATCTCAACCAAAAACAACCTTAGGAATAAAATATTATCATTTAGGTCCACTTAGATTATATTAGGAAGTTTATTATTATTTAATTCAAAGAAGAGTTAAAAGAGTTAAAATCAATGTTTATTTACTAAAACATTTGTAATATAGGGTTATACATAAGATAAATTCTATTATAAATATTTATTATAAATCTAATAAGATGTTATACATAATGATATTTTATTTTTAATTTTTAATCTATAAATAAATTTATTTATTTATGACGCAATGATGATGCTGTAATTACCATAATTGTGAAAAATTAAAATAATTGATATTATAAATTCCCAAATAAATATAATTTGAGCCTTTTAATGAATTACAATAATTTTATAGGCTAATTTGACATGTTAGTACTGACGTAATAAACTTTGGTCGAAGTAATCATTCTGTTATGAGTTTCACAAAAATCAATTATTGAATAGTGTCAAAATTGACATAAAAGAGTTTTTAAAACAAATATTATATTATTAATTGATATTAAATTCCTAAAAATATAAGGTTCGAAAAAGAGACTTATATCATTATATGTGCATCATTAGTGGACCTCTTGGGGGTCTCTTGGATGTATATCTTAAGTTTATTAACCATATAATATAAAACTACAAAGAGACATTGTAAAAGTGAAACTAATTAACTTAGAGTTAGTACTTAAAGATAAGGTTAATATAGTAACCCAAACCTTTTTAAATTCAATTGGTTGAGTTTTTCTCGACCTATACCCACCTTAAAATTTAAATAATCAACTTTGGTGCCCTTAGAAACTGAATATGAATTTACTATAATTTAATATTTCTAGCTTTTCCAAAGGTGCCCCTCACCCCTCTTATAAAAGGGAACTCCTCCTTCTCATTTATTCACACCTTCAAAGCCTTTTGGTTCGGCCAAACTCTACCCAAATACTCTCCAAACTTCCCTCACTACAACCTAGTGGCCTTAGTTTGATCAGAAATCCAACTTAAGGAGCCCTTTTGATCAAATGAAAAGGAAGAACCCGAAGAAGAGGTAATGTTTTCACCACCCCTTTTCAAGTTCCTTTCTTCATCCACTTCTACTTTTATTTGTTATTACCATTCTAAAATAATATCTCCAGTATCATATATATACTGTGATGTTATTATAAATATGGTACAACCATACTCACTATTCTATCCATCCTTTGAATAACATGTCACCATACGTGCGTACGTACGGCTTACCGTCTCCACGTTGTGGTGTAATTGTTATTCAACATATTATTATTTGGATGGGTATAATAATGATGTGTAACTCATGTAAATAATAAATATAACATGTTAATGATTCTGTATATATGATATACCATCCATTTATATATTATTTTAATATCAAAAGAATGATATTGTCGCTCATGCGTACATACGGACTACCGTCTCCACGAACGCGATGAGATTCATTCTCCATCATATCCATTAAATTATAACTATCATTTGATGATTTAAAAATGTTTTTTAAGGAAATGATATCATTTTGGATATGAATATGATACAACCTATCTATAACAAAAATGGATTATGTAACAAAACATATAAAATAAAACGAGTAAGCGAACACCCGAAACGACGATAATTCTACGATATTATTAACAAATAAATGTTAAAAGATCATATATGATATCATATTAATATATATGATTCTTGTATAATTTAATAACAATTATTTCACCATTATACATGAGGTTATCCTACCCTAACCAAGGAAAATTACAAGGTAAGGGTTATTTCAAAATCTCTTCATTATCCGAGGTTGTTTATACGTAATAATCTACTAGGATCTCTTTATCATCCACATCCGTGTTTCTTCGAAATGTATTTCAAAAAAATTTACTATTTAAAATAATATGGGTTAAAGTCATTTATACCCTTGTTTGACTTTTTATAAGAGGTTTATAAAGGAATCTTTCCATTGTTTTCCAAAGAAGGTGCTTTTAACCTTTTCGACACAATTAAGGTAAGAATGTTTTTTTAACTTATATGGCGGGTGCGGCTATTTTCCGCCGTTATAAAATCATCGAAGCTTCCATTACAAGCATATAAGAATATTTTCAAATAAAATGTTTTATTTTATAAATATATGACTCTTAAATGATTTCAAAATAGAAAGAGATATTTCTCTAAAAAGGGTTTTGATTTCATCTATGTCAACATCCTTTGATGGATTTTATGCTTATTTGAAGTTGATTTATTATGATACAAAACTTCTATATTGTATTGAAGGTTTTGTGATATGTTTGACTGTGGATGTGCTATTTTTATACCATTCATGGTTTATGGTGAAAGTATTGACATTTCTTAATCTAGTTTTAATACGAATTTTTATGTTATGTTTAATCCTTTTCATATGGGAATGCATTGGACTTAATATGTGACGGGTGGAGCCCGCTATAGCTCCTTGATGAATCGGTAGGTCACATGAGACAAACTAGTGTCTTGGCACAAGGCTTTGACAAAATCTTATTTGTAGTCTTGGCACGAGGCCTTCGCTATGTGGTTGTGATAGTCTGGCATTATGCATTCCATCATTATGAAAGTGGTTATTGATATTGCATGTGATTATTCGATTAGTAGAATATCCATGTGAATAAGTAAATGGAATTATTTTATTTTACTTTTTCCGTACTATGTTGAAGTTCAAGTTTAAAAGGCTTTTTTTTAGTTATACATTGCCTTAAATATTTATTATTATTTATGAAAGTTTCTGCTATATTGTTATCCTTACTGGGCATTTGAGCTCACCCCTTTTCTATGTTTTATTTTTCCCAGGAAGTGAAGAAGTAAGTTATGAATGACCTGCAAGGATATTATGTGGGGATATGAATGTGGAATATGGAGACAATTTGTCGTTTTAGTAGTTTTTCACATTATGATGTAATGTAAAAAATTATGAATATATCTAGTGTTTCCAAGGCTACTAAACCAATCGGTCTTTCGATATTTGATCTTTCTTGTGATCATGCCAATGTTATGTAATAATGCACTGACTCTTGGGAACTGGGGTCGGGGCGTTACAGTTGGTATCAGATGAAGTTTAGTACAAACCTTGGAAGCTAGATTTAGATAAACTCTGATTAGAGCACGTAGACCTACGATGAAATTTGAGGATTAGTATAGAAGAACTTCCTAGAATTTTGGTATTGTAGAGATTTCGTGAGTTTTCTGAGCAATACATCCCTATATGGATACGAGTAGGTAGAGGCGGCTCTGGAACAGATGTACCTAGGGATAAAACCCGAAAACACCACTTTGATCTAGACACGAACGGGAACTGGTGCACGACAACGGGCCTTGTTGTAATCTTGGTTACGACACTCCCAGGGGATATGCTTAGGATAACTCTCATTTTCTTTACAAATCATTATGAAGGGTTTATGAGTATATACTTCCTCAAAGAAAATATTTTTATGATTATGGATTATATCCACAAATAGTTCAATTTATGTTAAGTGTTTTATAAGTATTGGATTATGTATTTTGGTTCAAAAACTGACCTAGTTTACGCCATTGTTTAGAAATGGCGCCTAGTGGAAGAAATGGAAACCATATCAATTCACACACTCCATGTAGGGATTTCCCTCCTATTCAAGATAATTATAATGAAGCTGGTGATGCAACTAGTGCCGATCAGCTAATCACTATACTGGGACAACTCACTCAGGTTATGAATAATAACTTTACCCGTATGGAGCACCCTGATCCGCAGCGTGGAGGATCAATGTTAGATCGATTCATGAGGCAACAACCACCAACGTTCAATGGGAGTACAAATCCCTTAGTAGCTGAGCAATGGATATTTTCCCTAGAGAAAATATTTTAGGCTTTGGGGAGTAGTGAAAGGGAAAAAATTATAATGGTAGTTTACCGCCTCACTGGAGATGCTGATCAATGGTGGTCATTGATTCAAAATACAAAGGAAGATGATAATGTATCAAATATGGAATGGAGGGAGTTCAAATATCTGTTCGTAGAAAAATACTTTCCTCGCGACCACCGAGCAGATATGGAAAGGCAGTTTCTGAGTCTAAGACAAAAGGAGGATGAGAATGTCGCAAAGTATGAGGCTAACATTACAAGGTTAGCAAGGTATGCTTGAGATTATATATGTAACCCAAGAAGTAAGATTGATCGTTTCTTTGAGGGGTTAAACCCATTTCTCCGTCGAGTATTAGTCTCACAATCCTTTTCATCGTAAGAAGACATTGTCTCATGTGCTATCAAGACCGAAAAGGAATTATTTAAGCCTTATGACTTTAATGAAAAGAAAGAGAAGAAGAGACCTGCTGATCAATCTACAAATCGAAATAAGGGGAAGAAGGGAAAGTTTTAATATCCATCCTGTGGTAAATGTGGGAAGAAACACCCTGGTACTTCCTTGAAGGGAATGGGAGTCTGTTACAAGTGTGGTAAAAAAGGCCACCAAGCTCGTGATTGCCAGGGGAATAAGGAAGCTACCAATGTTCAGTGCTACAATTGAAGGGAGATGGGACATTATGAAAATGAATTTCCTCAGCGTCAGGGGAACTTACCTCATAAAAGGACAAGGGATCAAGGCCAATATTATGTTATCACTACTGCTGAGGTTGAAGCTACGAAAGACATGGTGGCAGGTAATTTAATGGTTTCCTCAAGTTTAGAAAATGCATTATATGATTCTGGATCGTCGCATTGTTTCATATCTTCCCATTTTTCTAAGAAAATTAGATATTTCCAATTTTATTTAACAAGGGAGTGGTCAGTTAAAACTCCTAAGGGAAGGATCATTGCAACAATGTTTTGTGAATTAGTCCCCATTAGAGCACATAAATGTTCTTTATCTACTGATCTCGTCGTCATACCTATGATTGAGTTTGATATAATCCTCGGTATAGACTGGATTTCGGACTATGATGCGAAGATTTATTGTAAGAAGAAAGAGGTTACGATTCTTGATGATAATGATAAGGAACACTTTATTTTTATAGAAGAATCGTCACCACCAAATTCTTATTTAGATCCACCCCCAGTAGCTCAACTAAATTCAATTATTGGGGAGGAAGAGAATGAATAAACTGTGGGTGAGGAAAGGAATGTTCAAATAGAGGATATAACTATTGTGAAAGAATTTGTAGATGTATTTCCGAAAGATTTACCTAGACATCCTTCAGAATGAGAAGTTGATTTTTCCATTTATTTAATTCCTGGATCAAGGCCTATATCAAATAACCCTTATAGAATGGCCACTATAGAATTAGTTGAACTAAAGAAACAACTAGAGTAATTGAATAATAAGGGATTTATTCTCCCTAGTGTTTCTCCATGGGTAGCCCCTGTTCTTTTTGTTAAAAAGAAATATGGATATATGAGGTTATGTATCGACTACAGGGAGATCAATGCTATAATGATAAAGAAAAAGTATCCCCTACCTCACATTGATGATTTATTTGACCATCTTCATTGATCTCAACACTTTTCAAAGATTGACCTTCGATCTAGATACCATCAGTTGTATGTGAAGAAGGAAGACATTCCGAAGATAGCATTTCGAACCAGGTACGAGCATTATGAGTTTACTATAATGCCTTTTGGATTGACTAATGAACCCTCTGTATTCATGGATCTGATGAATAGAGATTTCAAGGAGTATCTTGATGAATTTTTGGTGGTATTTATTGATGATATATTGGTATACTCCAAAAGCTACGAAGATCATGAAAATCACTTGCGCATTATCTTGAAGACTCTGAGAAGACATGAATTACATAGGAAGTTTAGCAAGTGTGAATTCTGGCTTCATGAGATTTCTTTTCTTGGCCATATTGTCTCTAAAGATGGAATCTTTGTTGATCCTTCTCAGACCAAGGTGATCCATGAATGGCCAGCACCTACGAGTATAACTGAGGTATGCAGTTTTATTGGTTTGGTAGGTTATTATCGATGTTTCGTCCAGAATTTTGCCCGATTGGCTAACCCATTAATGAAGATCACACGTAAAGGGGTTAAATTTGTTTGGAAAAAAGAGTGTGAAGAATGTTTCGAAGAACTGAAGAGAATATTAGTCAATCCTCCTATATTGACTCTACCATCGGGGAATGATGGGTTCGTTATTTATAGTGATGCATCGAAGAAAGGACTTAGTTGTGTCCTTATGCAGAATGATAGAGTTATTGCCTATGAATCACGACAGTTGAAAATTCATGAACAAAACTATCCTACTCATGACCTCGAGTTAGCAGCTGTGATCTTTGCTTTGAAGATATGGAGGCACTACCTCTATGGTGAAAAATGTGAAATTTATACTGATCACAAGAGTTTGAAGTATATTTTCTCACAAAAAGAACTCAACATGAGGCAATGGAGATGGCTTGAATTACTCAAGGATTATGATTGCAAGATACACTACCACCCGGGGAAGGAAAACAAGGTTGCAGATGCTTTGAGCCGAAAATATCAAGGAGTTTTGGACAATATGAGAATTGAAAGGGATCCAATTTTTATGGATCTAGTGTTTATGGACATGGGAATAACCAGGGAAGGAGAAACATCAATGCTTTTTCAAATGGTTGCCAAAAAATCTTTACTATAAAGTATTAAGTGTTCTCAGACCGATGATGAAGAATTTCAAAAGAATATTAAAGTTATGAATGATAGGAGACTGAGAGACTTTGTGTATGAAGATGGAATTTTGAAATTCGGGAAGAGACTTTGTATTCCCGATATAACTGATATAAAAAGGGAATTGCTGGATGATGCTCATAGTTCCAATTTCCCTATACACCATGGGAGCACCAAAATGTATAGAGATTTGAAGGAACATTTTTGGTGGAACAATATGAAGAGGGATATTGCTGATTTTGTGTCAAGATGTATGGTTTGTCAACAAGTGAAAGCTGGAAGGCAACACCCTGGAGGTGTCATGCATCCTCTTCCCATACCGGAGTGGAAATGGGACAATATTACTATGGAATTTGTCATGGAGATACCAAAGACTCCTAGAAGGAATGATTCCATATGGGTTATTGTTGATCGTCTTACCAAGTCTTCACATTTTCTTGCTATAAGAGAAGATCTACCCTAGAACGTCTAGCAAGACTATATATTAATGAAGTTGCGAAACTTCATGGAGTACCCCTATCGATTGTTTCTGATCGTGATCCCCGTTTTACTTCAAGATTCTAGAAAAGTCTTCAGAAATCCCTGGATACTGAACTTCATTTGAGCACTGCTTACCACCCTCAGACTGAAGGACAATCAGAACGGACTATTCAAACCATAAAAGACATGTTGAGATCTTGCTCACTTGACTTTCAGGGTATGTGGGATCAATATTTACCTCTGGTAGAATTTTCCTATAATAATAGATTCCATTCAAGTATTCAGATGGCACCATATGAAGTGTTATACGGAAAGAGATGTCGAACACCAACCTGTTGGGATGACGTTGGTGAAAGAAAACTTGTAGGCCCAGAACTGGTGGAGGAAACGATAGAAAAGGTTAAGGTAATCCAAAATCACATCAAAGCATCTCAAAGTAGGCAGCAGAGCTATGCCGATAATCGAAGGAAGGATTTGGAATTTCAAGTCAGTGATCATGTTTTCCTGAAGGTATCTCCATGGAAGGGAGTTATACGTTTTGGTAAGAAAGGTAAATTGAGTCCCAGGTACATCAGACCTTTCAAAATTCTAGAACGAATTGGGGTTGTAGCTTACCGATTGGCAATGCCGCCAAGTCTCTCCAAAGTTCACGATGTTTTCCACATATCTCTTTTGAGGAAATAGATGTCTGACCCAATGCATTACTCACCTATGAGGATTTAGAACTGGAACCCAATCTGTCATATTGCGAAGATCCCGTCAGGATTCTTGATACGAGAGAACATGTACTGAGAAACCGGACGACACGTCTGGTAAACGTTTTGTGGAGAAACCATAAGATGGAAGAGGTAACGTGGGAACCCGAGGAACTTATGATGAAGAACCACCCAAGTCTTTTCCTATGATAAGTATTCTATAAATTTCGAGGACGAAATTATTTGAAGGAGGGGAGAATGTAACACCCCAAGCTTCTACGGTACGCTTCTCTTGGAATAATGTGATATCGTGTGTTGTACGCAACACCGAGTTCTAACACACCATAACCAATCAAACTAGCCATTATTAATAGTAATACCTACTTTTTGAAATTATATATATTTTATATTTCAAAATGGACTTCATTTTTGGATTCAGAATATCGAAATTATCCTAAGTTGAATTTTTGGTATTTTTCTGAGAACTTCCAATTTTTATGAATAGTGAAAAATACTTAAAAACAACTTTTTTAATCAAAATAATATATAGTGATAAATTATATTATTGAGTGGTTTTAAATTATAATTAGAATATATTTTTACCATTTTATCCAATGGTGTTCATTATATTAAATTTCACTTTGAAATTGGACATAAACAATTATCAATCTTTTGATATATATTGTTTCTTAAAAACACGCTATTTGTTGTGACAGCGGGAATTAATTATAAAATTAATTAATGCAACTTATATGTTTGGAATTTTGTAAAATATAAATTATTTTTGATTTCAGAAAATAAATTATAGCTTAGGGTGAAATTTTGGCGCTGTTCTGAAAAACATCAATTTTTGATGAATAGTGAAACTACAAAGTGGTAGTTAAAAAACTGAATTTTTCATAAAACTTAATTTTACCGCTTCTGTGAATAAATTTCGAAACTCCGAGAGACACGGTTAATATAAAGAAGTAAAATGTGGTTCAATGAGATGAAAATAATTTTTGGTTAATAGTAACTTTTTACTTTTATTTACAACGGTAAAAAGTAAATAGGGTAATTAAGGGTAAAAATGATATTAATATTACCCTAACACATGTCCTAATTCTATTGTACAAGTGTATATCGACCAAAAACAACCTTAGGAATAAAATATTATCATTTAGGTCCACTTGGATTAGATTAGGACATTTATTATTATTTAATTCAAAGAAGAGTTAAAAGAGTTAAAATCAAAGATTATTTACAAAAACATTTTTAATATAGGGGTATAAATAAGATAAATTTGATTTTAAATATTCATTAGAAATCCAATAATATTTCCTACATAATGATATTTTATTTATAATTTTTAGACTTTAAATAAATTAATTTATTTATGACGCAATGATGATGCAGTAATTACCATAATTGTGACAAATTAAAATAATTGATATTATAAATTCCCAAATAAATATAATTTGAGACTTTTAATGAATTAAAATAATTTTATAGGCTAATATGACATGTTAGGATTAATGTAATTAACTTTGGTCTAAGTAATCAGTCTGTTATGAGTTTGAAAAAAAATCAATTATTGAATAGTGTCAAAATTGACATAAAAGAGGTTTTAAAACAAATATTATATTATTAATTGATATTAAATTCCTATAAATCTAAGGTTCAGCGAAGAGACTTATATCATGATAGGTTCATCATTAGTGGACCACTTGTGGGTCGATTGGATGTATATGGTATGTTTATTAACCATATAATATAAAAATATAAAGAGACATTGTAAAAGTGAAACTAATTAACTCAGAGTTAATACTTAAAGATAAGGAAAATATAGTAAACCAAACCTGTCTAAATACTATTGGTTGACTTTTTTTCGACCTATACCCAACTTAAAAGTTAAATAATCAACTTTGGAGCCATTATAAATCGAATATTAATTTATTATAAATTAATATTTCTAGCTTTTCCATAGGTGCCCCTCACCCCTCTTATAAAAGGGCACTTCTCCTTCTCATTTCATCACACCTTCAAAGCCTTTTGGATCTGCCAAAATCTGCCCAAATACTCTCCAAACTTCCCTCAGTACAACCTAGAGGCCTTAGTTTGATCAGAAAGCCAACCTATGGAGCCCTTTTGATCAAATGAAAAGGAAGAACCCGAAGAGGGGGTAATGTTTTCACCACCCCTTTTCAAGTTCCTTTATTCTTCCACTTATTATTTCTTTGTTATTACCATTCTAAAATAATAACTCCAGTATCATATATATACTGTGATGTTTTTATAAATACGGTACAACCATATTCACTATTCTATCCATCCTTTGAATAACATGCCACCATAGGTGCGTACGTAAGGCTTACCGTCTCCAGGTCGTGGTGTAATTGTTATTCAATATATTATTATTTGGATGGGTAAAATAATGATGAGTAACTCATGTAAATAATAAATATAACATGTTAATGATTCTGTATATATGATAAACCATCCATTTATATATTATTTTAATATCAAAAGAATGATATTGTCGCTCGTGCGTATGTACGGACTACCGTCTCCACGAACGCGATGAGATTCATTCTCCATCGTATCCACTCAAGTATAATTATCATTTGATGATTTAAAAATGATTTTTAAGGACTTGATATCATTTTGGATATGAATAAGATACAACCTATCGATAAAAACACGGCTTATGTAACAAATCATATAAAAGAAAACGAGTAAGCTAACACCCGAAACGACGATAATTCTATGATATTATTAACAAATCAATGTTAAAAGATCATATATGATATCATATTAATATATATGATTCTTGTATAATTAAATAACAATTATTTCACCATTATACAGCAGGTTAACCTACCCCATCCAAGGAAAAGTACAAGGTAAGGGTTATTTCACAATCTCTTCATTATCCGAGGATGTTTATACGTAATAATCTACTGGGATCTCTTTATCAGCCACATCCATGTATCTTCGAAATATATTTCAAAAAGATTTTACTATTTAAAATAATATGGTTTAAAGTCATTTATACCGTTGTTTGACTTTTTATAAGAGGTTCATAAAGGAATCTTTCCGTCGTTTTCTAAACAATGTGCTTTTAACCTTTTCGACAGAATTAAGGTAAGAATGTTTCTTTAACTTATATGGCGGGTGCGGCTATTCTCCACCGTTATAAAATCATCGAAGCTGCCCTTACAAGCTTATAAGAATATTTTCAACGAAAATGTTTTATTTTATAAACATATGACTCTTAAATGATTTCAAAATAGAAAGAGATATTTCTCTAAAAAGGGTTTTGATTTCATCTATGTCAACATCCTTTGATGGATTTTACGCTTATTTGAAGTTGATTTATTATGATACAAAACTTATATATTGTATTGAAGGTTTTGTGATTTGTTTGACTGTGGATGTGCTATTTTTATACCATTCATGGTTTATGGTGAAAGTATTGACATTTTGTATGCTAGTTTTAATATGAATATTTATGTTATGTTTAAACCTTTCCATATAGGAATGCATTGGACTTAATATGTGACGGGTGGAGCCCTCTATAGCCCCTCGATGCATCGGTAGGTCTCATGAGACAAACTAGTGTCTTGGCACAAGGCCTTGACAAAATCTTATTAGTAGTCTTGGCACGAGGCCTTGGCTATGTGGTTATGATAGTCTGACATTATGCATTCCATCATTATGAAAGTGGTTATTGGTATTGCATGTGATTATTCGATTAATAGAATATCCATGTGAATAAGTATATGGCATTATTTCATTTTACTTTTTCCGTACTATGTTGATGTTCAAGTTTAAAAGGATTATGTTTTAGTTATACATTGCCTTAAATATTAATTCTTATTTATGAAAGTTTCCGCTATATTCTTATCCTTACTGGGCATTTGAGCTCACCCCTTTTTTGTGTTTTATTTTTCCCAAGAAGTGAAGAAGTAAATTATGAATGACCTGCAGGGATATTATGTGGGGATATGAATGTGGAATATGGAGACAATATGTTGTTTTAGTAGTTCTTTCACTTTATGATGTAATGTAAAACTTTATGAATATATCTAGTGTTTCCAAGGCTACTAAACCAATCAGTCTTTCGAGATTTTCTCTTTCTTGTGATCATGCCAATGTTATGTAATAATGCACCGACTCTGGGTAACTGGGGTCGGGGCGTTACACCCATGAATATTTTATTTAATGAAACGATGCTATATCTTTCAAATGTATGAGATTTCAACTTCCATAAATAAGGAATGGAAATAAATTTAAAAAACTTATTCATTAATAAGGGTTTATACTTGATCTCATAACACACCGTAATTCTTATGAAGGAATTTTTATACATTTTTTATGTAAATGTTACATTAAATTTCATGAAATATGTTTATAATAATTCTAAAGTCTAAGGACCAATACACACACTCACATACATGAATATATAATGACACATTAACATGATGAATTCCAACTGGCAGGACTACTCTTAAAATATCGACTCAAAAAGTTATTAAATATTGAAATCCTTGAGATTAATTCTCATCATTTGAATAATACTCTCACATTGAAATAAAAATACCACATTCCTAATAATAGAATATAATTACACGATAAAATTATGTTTAAGAATATTTTTAAGGAATTCAATGGATCTAATCTTAAATCAAAACAACTTGTACCATTGATTGTGATAAATACTGTAGGACATTAGTACATATAATTCATACAAAAAATTAATAATATTTAATATGATGATTAAATAATATTCATGTATTCAATTATACATGTAATCCAAATTAAAAATAGTTGTATCTGGAACACCAAATCCAATAGGCTCCCACATATACAAGAGAATCGTGTTAATGTGTTTCAATCCTCTAGGACTGACTTGAATATCATGTTCCTCTAAGTTAATCTTTTATACAATAGGTAGACCACATTTATATCCACTGAGACTCTTCTCTTTTCCACTTCACCACTAGGATAAATATAAATCAAGAGATAATACATCCAAAGCATGTAATTCTTCTTATGACGTATCATTTGATCATTTTCAATAGGTACAACTATAATATTATAACAATATAGTGTGATATGGTCTTTACTAATATGTACCATGTCAGTCACTTAGTTGATATTTTAAATCCAAAATACATCTATAGAAAACATTCAAGACACAATATACTCAGAATCTACTATATAATCCATGACCATATATTGTTTTGAGCTCTTCTTATTCATGAAAGCTCAACTAAATGTGACAGTGTATCCTATCAACAATTTATGATTGCCTTAATGTTTTTGGAAACAAAAATCTACATAAATTCCGATGTTTAGTTCCTCATATCCTCTATATAACATTAAAACATCTATATTTCATTATAGATACCAATGAATACTCATGACTACCCTCAAATTTTATCACCATGTTCAGATTGATGTCTTCCTAACAAAATAATGGAATAGTTAACTTCTATCATAGTACATAGTAAAATAAACATAACAAACCATATCACATATGCATATAGAATTATTTACATTAAATTTAATTCATTTATTTGTAACATTTCTATCATATTTATTGGACAGAGAAGTGACGGGTGTGGTATAATTACTTATGTGACATCCCCCAGACACCAATGTCTAAAAATAAATTCAAAGGCCTTTATAAAAAATCGGGGAATGATTTGAACTTGGAAAATAAAACCACCCAACCACAAGACTAAACCAAAAAAACTATATGATTCATAAAAAAAAAAATAGAAATAGTAATAAAGAAATTATAAATATCAGATATATAGATAAAAAACAAAAAAAACATAAAGACAGTAATGAAATAATATAAAAAACTCCTAAATTTCTACAAGATCTAACACAATTAGATACTCATAAAGAAGGAAAATGAATCCATAAATAAATACAATAATATTTAATTAGTTTTTCCTCAATAAATGAAATATGTCAATAGAAAATAGTTCTTGAGAAGGGGTTCAGTATAATCCCAATAGGATTCCCCCAATGACATCCCATCCTAAGTCATAAGGAAATAATATGTTTAAAAATTTATAAAAAATCAATTCATATCAAATCATATCAGTTTATATCAAATCCATAAAATTTTCAGAACCAATACTATATCTGTGGAATGAAATAAGTTGTATCTTTAAAATTGTTCTCAAATCCATTAGGAATTCCCATTCCACACAACCATGCATCCACACAAGCATGACCAGATGAATAATCCATAATTACGAGTGGTCTCTCATTTATCTACCATGTTATCACTATGCAACCAAAACCACGTTCACCAATGGAATACTCCCATTGCACTAGGTAATTTTTAATGGAAATGAGCTCAGGTCAAAAATAATTTCCAAAAATCATCTCAAACCAACAATTCCAAGCCCTTTTGGTAAAAAATTTTCTTTTATGAAAACAATTACAACAATTTTCCATTAATAGAAACCAAAACATGATTTTGAAATCATTATTTTTAAATCATTTACTAAAAAAATTCCAAAATAAAATAATTATTCAAAAATTTCCATGAAAAATTCACTTTATGGGTTTCCATAACATCTCTAATTTGATCCATAAAAACTTAAGAAAAATTAATTTTGAACTAATATTCCATGTTTTAATCAATAATAGTGCATAGGCGATCCACCAACCTCACACGCAATGGATATATAAAATAATGATATATAATTATGATTTAAATTAACATGAATATATCACCATTTTTTTTACATCCATGATTATAATTGGGTATTGAAATAATATATAAGGAAAACAATGAAAAATGAAAACTTACCAATGAATTTCAGCATCTGTTTCACTTAGACACACCTTGGAACCACTCCCTGGTCAAATGGAATAGTCTCCACCGCCTTAGGAGGGGAGATGAATTTCATATATGACATATTTATTATAAAAATGTATGACTACGTAGGTATATATATTTATATCTATTATATTTGGATCTAATTTTTTTAAAGTGTGTGGTTAGGTAACACAATTAGGAAAATTGTTCCCGAATCATGCATGGTCCACTACCTCCAAACAAACCTATCATGTTTCGATTACATAGTTAGAAAAACTAGGCACCAAACTTTATGTTCCCTTCTATCTGTCCATGCATGGTTTCTTATGGGAATCAATATGGTTTGGATAAAATGTGTTAGTACCCAATGCCCATTTTTTAGTCTCGGAGTTTATTGGGTGGAGTTTCATGGTTTCTACAAAATGTGTGCCTATAGAAAATACATAAAAACTTTTCAAAAACCCTAACCCTTCATGAATTTACCCAATAACATAATATAATTAAAATAAATTATATATTGGAAATTACTTAAAACTGGGGGTGATATATTCTCCCCACCTTTTTTTGGTACCCTAAAAGTAGAAAAATCGTGTTTTCTAGAAATTTTTATGACCATTTATCCACAATTTACACCTTCCTCCCCCACATTTCTTAAGGAATCTGACCATGATTCTATAAAAACAACATTATAAGGATGATTTTGTAATGAAAAATATTGTATTTCCTATCCACAATTCATATAATCACATGAACTAGTGTAGAATTTGAATTTTGGTCAACATGATCCCATCAAATCACATTGTCAGGATCAGATTGATACTTCATCAACAAAGATACCTGAAACAAATTAGGAGCTGAATTAAAACATAATGGAAAATCTAACATGTATTCCACCTCACAAACCCATTAATGTATATCAAAAGGGCCAATATATTTTGGAAATAACAATCCCTTCATCCCAAATTATTTTTTCCAATGATTGGTGAGATTATAAAGAACACATTACCACTCTCCTTGAACTTCAATTTTCATTAAAGATGATCCTCGAATGCTTTAGGATGACTCTAAACCACTACATTATCTTCCTTGTCAGTTAAATATTCAATAGTGTCTCCTAAAATAGGAATGGTTTAACAAGTGAATCCCACATTCTTACACCCAACAAAGTAGATAACGTTAAAGAAACACATAAAAGGATTTAAAATGATCAATTGGTATAGATTAATAATAGATTTTTTAATATGAGAACTCCACAATCATTATGTTATCCTCCCATCATACAAAAAATTCCATTACACAATCCCTATGAATATCTTCCAATATTTGTATAATCATTTCATATGTCTCAACTATTTTTGGATGGTACACTATGCTCATAGTCAAATCAGTTCTAAGGGATTGTTGTCCGGACTTACGAAAATGATTTCTAAACCACATATCCCATTCTGAAACAATCGAAACTAGTATGTTGGGCCTTTTTAACATCTCCCGAATAACAATTTTGAAAAATTCATACATCGTATTAGATTCAATAATATGGAATAAATGAGCCAACATCATGAGATGATAAACTATCACACATATGTCATTGTGTTTCTGGAAAATCATTAGTAGACATTATAAAATCCATACCTATCTTCACCATTTATTCATGGTAATCAACAATGAATTAAACATACCCCCTAACCTCTATTTCTCAAGCTCAACCTAAGGATTTATGATGAATTTTAGAAAAAAAAACAACCATATTTCTATTCATATTGACACAAAAAATATTTCACTCTATGCCTCATACATATTTTTCATTCTAGGCAGAAGAACCCATCTTTAATGGTTGTAAGCATAAAACATTAGTTCAGTACGTTCCATAAGTATGATATATGATATCGGACATGAAAAAACCGACTTTATATCGTGATTCCATCCTTATATTGTCTCCACAGAAATAATCATTTACCTCATCAGTACACATAGAAAATACAATGTTTTTTCCACTTTAACCTTCTACACCAAATCAAGATCAAAAGAAATCAAAAAGAAAATTGCAACACAACATTGCTTAACCCAATCCCGGTTCATTTTGATATAGTTTAACATTAACTAAAATTAATCATAATATTGATTAGAAAACTACCAATATGAATCATACTTAATGAATTTGAAAGATAATTTCATTTACCCCACATATAAATCAAGCCATTTCTGAATTTTTTCGGAACTCCATCAATATCATTTTTCAGAGATTTAAATCCATTTATGATAACTTTTTTCAATGATCTTATGACCTGTAAAACCCATAAATTTTTCACCAAAGAGGAATTGATGTAATGTATTCAAATCATCCACTATATCAGCTAATTCAAAATAATTTATTAAGAAATTCTCTATATAAAAATGTACCTACCCTGAGCATCATGCAATAACATGATCTCCCTGTATGAGAATAGAACCCTTCCCAGATCCTGAAGAAAAACAATACAACACATAAGCATTCCATTATGATTGAAAAATCATGATTAGTGATTATGTAAGGATAAATATACACTATTGAAAAGATTTATGACATTCATCGTTCAATTTGAATAGATAATTTATCCTTGTCAAATCTATCATTGGTGAACCTAGTCATTAAAATTCTTGAACAATATGCTTGTAATAGAAATCAAGATCTGGGAATTATTGTACCTCAAATACATTATTTGGATATTTCGAATATATCATAGAGACTACCATTATTGGATCCATTGGAAAACCTTTTTCAAAGACTATATGTCCAATGAACCATAACATTTATATCCAAAACATTTAAAATATTTTCATATAGAAAATGATCTCACAAGATACCAAAAACCATCTCCAAGTGTTTCCCATGCTTAGCCTTTATCTTGGAATACAGCATTAATTTATCAACAAACACCACTACAGAGGATCGATTTATATTTCATATATATGATTCAAAAATTCAATAAAATTATCTATGGTATTTATAATACCGAAAAGAAAATCCACATACTCTTAATGGACATATATTGTCCTAAATTATAACATAGAATATCCTCTTTCTAAACCAACAATTGATGATATCCTAAAAACATGTTAGGATTAGAAAACCCATGTGTTCAATTCATTTTATTAAATAAATTGTTAATGTGTGGAAGGGGATAAAAATTCATTACGAAACATGTTTAATCAATTAAACATAAATAAAAATATGATGACTTCCATCAATAATTTTCTCAAAATGGACCGATGGTTCCCATGGAGACATACTAGGATGAATGAAAAATTTAATTTCTATCTCTTATAATTATTCATTCAATTAATTTAATTATACTTGTTCCATCTGGTAATACTTATGTGATATAATGATTTTTAATTTTATGAGATCTATAGTAAAATAATCTTCTATTATGTATGGAAACTGAAATTGTTTTACAGAAAATATGATTATAAACTGGTCAAAAAAAAATTATTAACCACTATTCTCGATATAATATATATATTCCAAGGTCATGGATTCCAATTTGTATGAGATATATTCTATTTCCTCTACCAATAATCCTTCCCCACATGACATTACATCCAAATATTATATAAATTGATGCTAAGAGCAATCAATAGTTTTAAAACAATCCCTTTGGTTATAATATTTTATGTGAGATTTAGACAATTTAAAAACAATCCATACCTTGGATTATGTCACATATAACATTCTAAATCATAGGGCGGTCATAAATCTTTTCACCCCCATAAAGTTAAATAGAACAAGCTTTTCACATGAAGTCTATAAATTCTCTTTGGCCAAGATGAGTTTGATTTCTCTCAATAGAAGGAATCCTCTTCTTGTGAAAACCAAGGAGATCGATAATATAAAATGAAATGAATGGATGGGATAAAACCATATAAAAAACATTCAAAATGGTATAATTCAAAATAATCATACCTCACATAATAAAAGGACTAAATCGATCATCTGTGATTATTTTCACATTTCCATACTATTTCATAATCAGTAATGTTTTCACTACAATAACCTATTGATATTGCATTGGTTGAGGATTCATGGTATTCGATGGATCACCATGTCTTCCTCAGTTCAACTGACATGATATATTTTACTACACTCATCTCATCCAGTCATATGACTCTTTAGATGCATGATATGTATCCCTAAAATCGAACCTTGGATTGCTGTGATAATATCACTAATTATGTCCCATCTATATTCAATAATGAAATTGTCTAGGTGGTGTCATATAGTAGCTCTAAGTATTTTCAAAATAACCTCAATAAAAACATCCCATCATTCACTTTTATTTAGGAGTTATGTTGACCAATCTGAGTGTTTCATTCTGAGATATACCGCCCCATTTTGAATAGGATTCCCTCCTCCTCTTGTTTTTTACTTTGGAGTTACAAGCAATTCCCATAGGATTAATAATTATTCCTCTAACTACATTTTCTAGGAAATATATTTCTCTTACCTTCATGCTGGAACACATTTCTGAATAATCTTTTATACAAATAAAAATAATAGTTGAGATAATTTCTTGTTCCAACCCCCATTCAAAACTGTGTTCCTTATTGGATTCACATGCATCAACCTCTCTTGAAAAGAGAACAATTGATAAATTTATCCATATACATTATTAAAAGGTGATTATTATTCTTAAATATTAATTTTTACATTATTATATAATTTATTATCATGTAATGATTTAATTTTGTGTTAATAATTCAATAAAATCATCCCTAGTCATATCTTGGTCCAGTTTTACATGAATTACAAAATCTCACCACTAGAGTTCTAAATCATGCATCATATATGTTTCCATCGTCACATTCATCTCTTTTTGTGTGCCATGGAAATTAAAGTTTTCATTAATCCTATTTATCCAAACATATGATTTTTATGGATCTGAATCACCATGAATGATGGGTGGGTATGACTTTTCAAAATCAACTGAATAGTTAAATTTTCAAGGTCCATCATCCATAAATAATCTCTATAAATCGTGAAATTATTGATAAATTCCCTAAACCAGATGTTGATTCACATGCATCTCAGGTGCCAACACATTCTTAGTATCCTATTAATGCTAGTTTCTCATATTCCTTCACATACCCTTCAACTATAAAAAAACAAAATCAATGTTGTCTCACTCCCTAGAAACTAAAATTTTAAGAATCTAAAATTACCCACATCACATATATCAAAAACGTCATTCCAAAATTCAACCATAACAATTTCCAATCAATTTTGTAAAATTCCACAATACATTATGAAAATGAGAAAATCATCAAATATTTTAAAAAATAAACACTTTTTCACCAAATAAAAATTGATTAATGAAAATTAATTTTCCACTTATATTGGTAATCCATTTATATCTATACAAGAAATTTGTTTCTCACTTGATATACAAATTATTATGAGGTTATAGCTCATAGATGTGTCTCAAAATACTCATTTACCAAAACTCCTAGTTAAAATTAAGTTAAACATAAATAGTTTTTCAATACATATTTTATGATCTACATTTTCTGTTAAAAAAATCCTATCCCCTAGATAAAAACATAAATAAAGGAAAAAATAATTGGATTTATAAATCTAAGACTAAACAAACCGTTACCATTAGTCATATCTTGAACCACATCATTTTCTTCATGAGTTAAGGGTGTTCAACTAGGACATGTCTGAAATCACTAAGGAAACAAAGGCATGAAATTAATAAAATGGGAATCATAAAAAATCTGGGAGATTTTAAATTTTAAAACTATTTAATCCAAAAATAAATGTATCCTAATAAACAACAACATGAATCAAGCATACAACAGAATACAACTCAATGTTTAACGAAACTATAAAATATATAATGAAAAATAGTGGAAATAGAAACCAAAAAAATATAACAAAGCAAAGAAATAAAATAAATAACTCACTATATACTCCATTATCTAAGTCAAAACTGAAGTAACAAGGAATAAAAATGAATCACTAAATAACTATGATACCTTGGCTTTACTTGTGACTAGATATATGACTTCTACCAACATAGAATAGTACAGAAGAAGGGGGTGAATAATATATTATTAGGATTTCCTTAAGGAATTCTTAAATCATGCCTTAATGAAGGAAAATATTATAAAATTTATTATAAAATTATTTAAATAAATATAAAACAATTTATTTGAAAAATAAAAAACACTCTAAACCAAAATAGTTTCCATGTAATGAAATAAAAAATGTCATTAAAACAATTCAAATTTCTTTTTGGAATACCCATTATAAATAACGAAATTTCCACACATCCATGCCTCGTGGATAGTTCCATACTCTTGATTATTCACTCATGGATCTACAAATTCCTCACAAGGTATCAAATAATAGGATTTTGAATAGAACAATCCTCTTCTATACGGTCATGTATAATTCGAATGAACTCTCTCCAACAACATACTCCAAATACCATTAAAACCCAATAATGAAAATAATTTTAATAAAACATTAATTTTATTGAAAAATGATTCCAAATAATTTAAATTAATATAAAGGTAATGATTAATTTAAAATCATCATTCTAAAATTATTTACAAAAAAGGACATTCCACAAGACCAACCATCTGTCCACAATTTACATGAAAACATCATTAATGAATTTTTTTGTGAAATCAAAAATAGGATTTAATAATAAATAAAAAAATCAATTATTTTGAAATGAAAAATTCGTGTTCTAATCAAAATGAGTTGATATAGAAGCCTTGTACCTCCCAATGTTGATCAGAAATGAAGAATAGGACAGACACCCTAATAAACGAGTATCAAATTTCTAATAATGTCCTTATATTATGATACCCTATCTCAAAATCATCATAACTAATTATGAATGACATCACAAAACATAAATTTAATCCCAATGGATTAGATCCATGATTTAATGATAGGAAAAAATAAGAGATCTAATGAAACCGATGTAGAAGGAATACTTATTGATGAATCTGGGCCTCCAACCCACATCAACTCTCTTAGTAATCATTCCCGAATCGAAATGAATTGTTTCCACTACCAAGGGAAGGATATTAGTTTGAGATATGTACTATATAGATAAAAAATGTTGATTATGGGGGTAAATCATATTAGATCCATGATTTCTTGAACTAATTGTTTATAGTGAAAAGATAGGGTTCACGATTATGCAGATCCTGCACTAACCATCCAAGAGTCACTGCTTCCAGACAAACTGCACATAGTTGGGATGAATGTTTTGAAAAACCATGTGCTAGCCATTATATTCCTCTATTTACAACATTAAATGTCTTCTCTTAATAAATTTTATGGATTGGACAAACTATGTTCCTAATCGTACTACTTCCCAATTCCCACTGTCATAGTTCCATGATTTCTTTGGAGGTGTTCCACAGTCTCTACTAATCGTGAGAAAATATTTTACATCCATAAAATCAAAAATAATATTTCAAAAAATAGATAAAAAAATCAATATTCATAACCCATTAACAAAATATACTTAAATTACAAAAATAATGTGTCATGTACATAAAACTGGGGGTGCTACATTATGTTTATGGGGAACTATTTTCATGGAATGAAAAATTCATTGTGACAGTGGTAACATTTTATTATTGGATTCATCCATACAAATTTTTTTTAGAATTATTTCAATATTTGTACATTGACATAAGTAGATAAACCTATTAGAAAAATCATGATTGATATTGATCCAAATAATACATGATTATTCACCTAATTCATTCTTGGAGATGCATATATTCGACCATACCTAAAATTCATTAAGAATGATATTTTTATTCCAATCTTTACTATTTCATCAGAATAAAATGTTGAGAAAAATTTTACACTCCCACTAAGATACTTATTGAATCAAGGAACAAATTTATTCATTGTGAAACAAATTCTGTAATGAAATCATCATGTGGAATTTTCATTGGACATGAAGCTTTTTTTAAATCATAAATTATTAATTATAATTTCAATTCTTTGTTGGAATCCATTGGATGTTGAAAACCATTAGGTTGTTTCATGTAGAAATCCTAGTAAATGTTCCAATAGTGTATGGTTGTTTTGAAATCTAATTTAAATATATAAAAGTCCTTTTAAGATACAATGATATGTATAATTTTGATGGATATTAACATTGAATCAAGGGAAAATTATTCATCATAGTTGATGAGAAGGAACAATTTGAACCCTTATGCAACTAGACCATCCTTATGAGTACTTAATTTTATATCTATATACTGATTATTCTAAAAACAAATTCCATCCAATGGTATTGAAATCCACTATAGGGTCTACAAAAATCCAGACAGGGTTTTGATACAACGAATCTATTTCATAAATCATATCTTCTTGACACATGAAAACATATATATCATAAGATTATTCCAGATAGTTTACCTTTTCATTATTACAAACTAATAAAGGGTTATCATCCTTAGTGACCAGAAAGCCATATCTTTTAGGTTCACTAACATCAATTTCTCTACTGAAAAATTACTTGTATCCATATAAATTTTTCTAGGAGACATTATGGATTCTTTTCTTATATCAAATAGAGTGTGACTTGATTATGGAATTCTTAAACATACATCTCTATCCCACTGACACTTTTAAAGATCATAACCTTCTCAATGTTTATAATATTCCAATCCAGAATTATCCTTTCTCTAAAGGGTCATATATGTAATATCCATTTATTTAGTTGAGGTATGTAATGAAGTTACACTTTGGGAGATGAGGTGTATGTATGTTACCATAAAAACCCCTAACAAATAGTTTTCATCGCGACACATGTAAATTTTAAAACATAGATTTTCATTAACACCAATGTTCATATAGAGAATATAAATTAATTTTTTTTGGGAATTGGTTTTTTATATATTATTTCTTTAATAACATGTATCACCAAAAGGATATTGGAAGACCTTCGTGTATCATTATTCATGTCACCATGTCTATCCAGGTTTCGTTCCACTATTGACATACACCATTCCATTATGGTTTATCAATATTAATGAGTTGGGATAGTGTCTTGAATGCTTAAAAGTAATAAATGTTTTCTTGATTAAGATATTCTCCTCTATGGTATATTATAAGATTCCTAACTGTATTTACAATATTGTTCTAAAATTAATTGGTGTATTTTTTGATTATTTCAATTTAATCTAAATTATACATCATTATGTATAAATATCCATGTCTACTAAAATCATCACAACAAGATATGATTATGAGTACCCATTCCTCAATTTAGCTAGAAAGTATCCACACACACACACACACACAGGTATACACTACTTCATTATTCTATTTGGTCGTATAACCTTCTCCATTACATGGTGATTTGATCATTATTTATTAAAAAAATCCATTAAAGACACCAAGTCAGTTTAATTAAAAGGAATAAAAATATCCATATATTTCTAATTTTCTCATATTATTATCATTTACCAGACATAACTGCTGATTCCATAGATAGTTTGGGTGTGAGTCATGTGAACTTTTTTTCAATTCCTATTACATGATTTATTTAATCCAACATGTAAATAACATTATTTAAACATTTTTTACCATAACATTTACATTCATTATAAAATAATAATGATTTATTCCCAAATTTGAAAAATACATTCATTTGTAAGAATTATGGATAAAGAAATAATGTTTTTTTAGAAGTGATTTATTTTAATAAAAATGGTTGAATACCAAGATCATTATCTTTTTCAACTTGGTATGACAGTCCCAAATAAACAAAATAATAATTATTTAGCTGTTTCCTATTCATAAATCTATATTACCTAGAAACGTATTTGGAATTTACATTATTTCGGTACTTGAATACATATATGAGTACCACATGTTCAATATTATACCCATATTTTTAGAAATAGTTAAATTGATCTATTTTCATTATCCCTTCCTGAAACATGTAAAATGGATAGAATCATGTCCCCTTTCATTCCTATTAACATTTTTATTTAAGGAATAGATAAGAATAATTATAAATAGATCTCTTTTCCCATCCATTAATTTTATTCTCAACAAATATGGTTGTAATTTCACACTTTATATCATTTTCAACTTGTATAGTAAGAGTAAAAATACTTAGGACATAATTATTTATCTTCTTCATAGTGAAATTAACAAAAACAACTAGGGACACCCTAAGGGATCACTAAAAGTATGATGTTGATACACAGTTGTAGTGGTAATATAAAAATTATAACCTCTACTGGCTCCATATAACCATAGTGTTTTACAATGTGATGGTCAAATTCCACATCACCTCCATGTTTACTCAATATGAGAACCATGAATATCTCAAAAATTCCTATCTAGCCCCCTCTTAATATAAACCATTGAGATTATATAGCCTTTTACAATAATATGTGCCTTTATTTGTCTTTGATACTAGCATTTCAGGAATTCTTTTTTACATAAAAATATTTATCATTTGTGATTGAAACGGTATATTATTTATAAGATATTTAATTTTATATCATTATAAAGTAGAAATAGATTTCAAAGTAGAACATGGATTACAATGACTAAATGGATTTCATTTTAAAAATGGTCAAAAGATATATTTGATGATTAGAACTAATTAATACAGATTAAAGGGTGATTCAATTGCTTTAAAAAAGATTTTATTTTGTGAATTACCATAAATTTAGAAATGAAATAGAATGATGGAATACAATATGTGATAAAACAATGAAAAATTGGGGACCATACATTTCATGTAGTGAAATTATATCTCACACCATGATAATTCCCAAACAGACCCAGTAATTTTATATTTATATGTATTATTTTGTGGAACCACACCTTAATAACATTAAATGGATAATAAATACCGAGATTGAACCAATAAACCCAAATGACTCATTAATGGTTAAACATGTGGTGAATACAATCAAATCTGATAACCCTGAATAACATTAAATAGAGGCCCAAATAGTTTTTTCCAATAATTGATCTAGATAGTAGTTATTGTGGTGTGTTTTTGTGTTATGATTCCTCTACTATTCATCATCTCATTTTTTCATTATTTAATATCCCCCGTACCTCTAACTCAAACATTAATATTATGAATGAGTAATTAAAACATTGTTTTAGGGTAATGTAAATGAAAGGAGAAGACATATTTGATTTATATTTCCTTAATATATTTATTTATTTGGGTATTTAAAATTTATAAATCTAAATAAAAATCATTACCTTAGTTATCTATTAATGATCACTGGTTTTTGAATCTGAAAAGAAAATGATAAATTAATTAACTAATTTCAGTAAACATTTTCATGAAAACTGAATATTGTAGGGAAATTATTTCAATATATGGTAACAAGATAAAATGGATTTGAAACTTCCATTAAATATTGAATTATATTAAAATGGGGATTTCTATGTCAAGGATAGAAGTCCATGACCATCAGGTCTACCGCAACTAGGCTTAGCACGCTAAAATTGAATCAACCCAATTAATTTCTTAATCAAGTCTCACTAGAAACCATAATCCTTTAAAACCCCACATGAATTTCAAAACAAGAAAAGAATATTCTGACATTTTTTCCTTATTTAATTCACACTCTCTTCAAAATCAATGAAATAAACAATTTCATAATATCCTAAAACATTTTTAGACATTTATTCTTGTCGGTGTGGATAAATATATATTCCCGTGTTACTACATTTTTAAATGATTGTAGTTATAGTAGGTTCTATAAATTTCTACATTGGAATCCCAAAGAGAAATAATGATAGTTTTTGGTGATTATAAAATTATTTCCATTTCTAGGTTCCAGTGATTAGTAATACATAGAATATCTATGAATTTACATCATTGATTATGGTCATTTTCTTCATTTTCACATGGTTCAATTGTTATTTATTTCCATAAAAATCTTCAACATATGATTACTCAACTAGAGGAATCCAAAAATAATTAGTTTCTTCCATCTATCCTTATATGAAAATAAACATAACAACAAAAAAGTAAAAGTATAGAAGAATAATAAATTATGAATATACAAGAAAATAATGTTAAAGATAGGATTGAAGGGAGTATAGTAAGAGCTCCATTGAATGGATATGAGTGTGAAAGAACATATTAATTATAGAGGACACTAAAATGTGGGGTTCATCCTTTTCCCCCTTTCTATACTCATAATTTTAAAATAAAGAAAACAATAATCCAAATGACCCTACATTTTATTAAATTCAACAGGATTCAATAAGAATCCCAGATTCTAATATTTGGTGTTCCTTGGTGTTTCGTGACACATTATAGTTTTATTATATCACTAGAGACATGATATGATTGTGTATATTACACATCCCATTTATGAAAAGGCATGGGATTAGACCTTGATTAAACCCCCACACACGACCCACAATAGAGAGGATCTGGTAATAATATTATAGAAAAAAACATTTCTACCATAAAAATATATTATCTTATGGGTATGTATACATAATTTTGGACAAATATATGATGATAATCCAAAAAGTTAGTGTGAGATATTTAAGATTATACATATATGATTCCCTCATCATGTAATCAAAAATTATTTGTCAATTACATTTTATTTAAATGGAATATCACTGGGTAATGATTTGACAAATGATGGTGTCACAAGATATTTTATTTTGGGAATGTAAATTGAATATAGTTATAAATTGTAGGAATAAATTTAAAAGAACACGTTTCAAATAAAACTAGAGGAAAGTGATGTGTTAGGAGTTAATATGATTAAGAATAGCTAGGCTGACACACAAATTAATGTTATGTCAATGAAACTCGATATTGTAATTATGAATGAAAACCCAAATTTATATGTTGTTAAGATATCAATTATTTTCATTAAAATTGAATAGAAATATGCACAGGGATAGATACTAAAAAAATTGAAAAAAATTAATTAGAATTGAAAGGATTTTAGCGAAGAATATAATTATTTTAACCCCATAAAAAAAGGAAAACCTCTTATAATTCATGTCTATCCCTTTAAGGAAATCCAGAAAACATTCACAAAAACCACTTCTGCTTTACTCATGTGGTTTAAAACATACACCAAGTATCAAGTTGGATCTATATGATAATTTAGATACAAATAGAAATCATTACGAGTTGTAATGATAAACCTAAAGATTCAATTGGGGGAAATTTATAAAAAATTTAATGGAGATTCCAAGGGGATTTATACTAAGATATATTGAAATGCCAATATATGGTGAGAATAAATCAACCACCATGATATGTTGAATGAAAACTCTAGAGGGGGATGTAAAAATTTCATGAAATGATGATAAACTTGTAATGAATTAAGAAAAATCATTATAATGAAGGAGAGAAAGTAAAAGAGAAGATAAGGAGCTCATTAATGGTAAATCTCCAATATCAAACCTACCACCACAATCATAAATAGACTGAGTATGTAATGTAAATTTGGATAAATGAATTTGTATATTTTTGGAAATGTTCAAATTAAATTTGTTTCTAAATAAAATTTTCTAAGGGATTCAAAGACCTGTACATATATGAAAAGTTCATTAAATCATTTGTGTCAATAGAAATAATGACTATATAATTTGAAAAAATACCACTAATAATTGAATATTTACAGCTACATCAATTATCATATTTTAAAAGTGATTTGATATGTACAATTTTTTATATTCTATTGAAAATTGGTTTTAATGATTTTGGTTGTGTTATATTTGATTTAGATGAAAGTGTAAATATAATTTCATACTAATAAATCAAGAGCCTAGTATTAAGATAAATGAAGACAACAGCTTTAAGACATCAGGTGGATTAAAAACTAGGGAGACATCCCTTTGTACTATTTAATGATTCACAGTGATGATATAAAATATCTACATTCTAGTATATTTTCCACATACATGATATATTTTTAAAGGTATTTTTCATTTAATTATCATCCTTTCTTTGTTTTGGGGGTTTGCCATGAATTTTTGAAGCAAATGGTGGGTTTTCAAAATTTTGGGCAACCTGAGAGCCCATTTCCAGTTTTGAAAGTAAATTTTGTTTCTTTAATAACTCCTTTTTTCAACCATTTTCACCCATTAAACTTCCAAAATGGCCTTAATTTAAATATTAACACCACCAAAGAAAGTTTGGCCCCTTAAAAATTCATTATCATCTTGGATTTGTCTGATCAAATTAGGTATTGGGCCGACCCAAAATCTCATTTCCAGTTTTAAAAAGTTTTTTAATTCTTTCATAAAATATTCCTTTTTTATAATTATTTGTTTATTACTCATCTAACCTGATCCCACAATACATATCCACACCCCCAGCATTCGTTCCCCCTATTTGGAGATCGTATCAGTCAAGAATTGGGGCTGATCTTCTCTGGTTGCTAAAATAGTCCAAATTTCACAAGTAAGTGACTATCCTTCTAAGTTCCTTCCTTTTCCTTAAGATTTATTCATTTATAATGAACCCACAAATGTTCAGAAGCTAGGGATTCATATCTAGTGTTTACCCTTTGAGTTCCTTGGTACAATCCTCTAGTGTTTGTTTCGATCTCACTCACTTGTGGTGCGGTGGTGGTGCGGTTGAAGTTCTGCACGAGGATTTGCGGTTATTGACACTTTTGGTAGGTGATTCCGTGTGTAGGTATTGTAGAATGAGTTGGAATGATGTATTTATATTTCCATTATGTTCCTACTTTATTATTTTGATTGCGAAAATTTATTTGGGTAGAATTTTTAAAGTTTTTGATTTATAAGTACCAATTTTGTGTGAAAATGGATGTTTTACATGTGCAACCCATGTTGTGCCTCTTGGTGTTGTTTTATAATTAATGGATTGGATTTATAAAAATATTTTGATATAGTAATATCGGGTTTGGTATAATATTGGTCTCTATTGGGTTTTAAATGTGGGATTTTAGATGAATTTAATGTGCAAAATTTGATTACTTTTCATGAAATTGTTTTATAGAAATTATATGTGGTTTATTGAGTTATATAAATGGGTGAAAATAAAGTGTAGCTACTATTCTGAATTTGTGTGACTAGAACGGATATTTATATGTTCAAATTGATTTTGGTAGCATGTGGTAACAATTTGAGAACAAGATGGGAAACCCAGGTAACTAGGTGGGATAACGTGTACTAGTACGCTAGTGAACTAAGGGGTTTTGACCATAGTTCACATAGCAAGTATGACATGGATAACACTAAAAAAACTACAATGGATATGATTAGAGACCACTACGTTATGGTTATACTCTTTACTAGTGGATCGTGCATGAGAATGAATTTTATTATGGTTACTTTCACTGAGGTACTAGGTACTTGGGGCTCATAACTAACTAGTACCTAGGGTTGTTCTTATACATGGTGCTCGTGGCCTTTTGGAATTTTTCTTTGAATTATGGTATTTTGGTATGTGAAAACCAATATCATGCATGTTTTATTAAAACACACTCATTCATTAAAGTTTTCCCCATTGAAATTTATTTTCTTTTCAATTATTCACTTTTAGAAATAAATTCTACCATATTCTGTTTATAACACATTCAAGCTTTTTATTTTATAATTCCTATTACATGGAATCCTTGGGTGATGTCCTATTGTGCTTTGTATCAAACCCAACTTACACCATTGGGTGTAAGTAGACTTGATCATGTTTGAAATAGGAAAAGGCAAGGCCTTGGGCGATGTTGGTTCGGGTTGCTAGTTTCTCTCAATGGTGTGGTGTTGTGGATACGGCTCATGGGTGAAGAACCATTGTCATGTGGAGTCTCTTGGGATGTTTTCTACTACTTTTTTAAACCTTTGGACCTCTTGTGTGTTGTTTAAACCCATATACTCAGATCTGAATTGTATTAAGTCTTGTTTGGAATAATTTTTCAGATTTGTATTATTGTTTGTTATTGGTTATTTTAGGAATCCAAACTTAGGTAAATCGTTCCCAAATTTTTTTTTATGATACCCGGGAACTTGTGCCAGCCCAAGGGGATAGGGAACACCTTTCGAGCCTTTACATGAGCCATATTTGGTGCTAGTTTTATGTCGAACAAATTTGGTTCGTGAAAAATGTTATCAGAGGAGGTTAGTATTTTATTGTTATATTATTATTTTGTGATGAGGAGGGATAGACAAGAGATAGGACTATCGGGGCTCAGAGTTTTGTTTATGAGTAGGGTGCCTGGCCCGTACCCCTCGCGACAGAGCGTGAGTCACCATGGGATGTCCGAATTGTTTGTTTATCTTCACTTCCAGGTGACACGTGTGGGCTGCAGACTACACGTGGTCATCGAGGGTGGTGAAGTAAATGTTTATTTTAATGTTGTAATGTATTTGTATTATTTATATTTGATGTTACTCCTGAAATTTTTAGAATTGATGTACTGATTTTCTTTCCCTTTTGATTGTTGCCTTTAGTAGCAACATGTCTCCTAGGAAAGCTCCCACGCACCCCGGGAGAAATCCGGAGAAAGTTCTCCTACACCACTCGATAAAAGGATGATAGATGCTGTGGTCCGAGCTATCCCATCTCTTGGAAAAGGAAGGGTTATAGCTCCTACTCTAGCTAGAGAAGTTGATTTTGGGCCCAGGAAGGATAAGGCCCAGGATTTCATTAAAAATAAACCTCTGTGTTTTCGAAGTAGCTTGGAATCTCAAGAGGCAGAGGAATGGCTTGAGAAGATAGAGCGTATGTTCGAGTTATTGGACACACCTGAGGAGGTATTGGTGAAATGTGCCTCTTTTCAGCTAGAGGGTCCCAGCCATAGTGGGTTGGAATCATTGCATCAATATGGGAGGCATGAAAACATGAGATGGAGAGATTTTAAGGTCATCATCAACGAGCAGTATTGTCCAGAGGTTCTATCCTATGCTAGATCTTGAGAATTCAAGGATATTTCCCAGGTAGATCATTTATTAATGGATTATGCTAACCAATTTTTTGAATTAGTGTGGTACGCGCCTGAGATTGTTTCAAGTGAATACTTGAAAGCTCGTATATTCGAGAAGGGACTGCTACCAGAAATTTAGTCATAGGTCTTCCTTTTCTTGTTTGGAACATAATATTAGGTGGTCGATCGTGCTTTCATGGTAGATATTGATCAAAAGGGGAATTATGGGATCTTTGGAGGGGTATCTACTATGGGAACTAGTAGCTCTGGTGAAAAGAAGAGGAAGCGGGAAGAGAAGCGAAAGATGTGAGGTGGTAGATTAGGCCACTCTTCCAGGTAGTTGTCATCAGTGGCTTCAAATGCGAGGAATGTCGTGTGCCACCAGTGTGGGAAGACAAGGCACATCCATCTAGCATTCCCTCATTATCTAAAGAGCTGTTTTCAGTGTGGATGTATGGGACACGTGCAACACTTTTGCGGGATTTCTCGTCCGCTTCAAAGTGGGGCAGGATCTGTTCCTCCAATGGGAGTGCCAGTGCAGTCCGAGCCATCAAGGATAGGGGGATCTCGGTTCGGTGGTCATGTTGGCAGGGCTGGATCATCTTTTGGGAAGAGCCAATTTAGGGCAGAGACACAAGCGGGTGGCTGTTCTCAAGCAGGGACAAGACATTTGCATGTAGTGGATGAGGCACTAGAGGGATCTGATGTATGACCTACGAATGTTCGAGGTACCATTCTGATTGCATCTTCCATACTTTCAGTTTTGTTTGATTCTGTTGCTTTAGTTTATTTTATATCGTCCCATCTTGTGAGCTTGTTGAGCCTTCCAACCGAGATTTTATCTGTTGCATTGGAGTTAGTTACACCGTTGGGTAAGAAAAAGGAGTAGGGTCTTGGGTGCACGTCGTGCACACTCTCTATGTTAGCAGTATAGATAGAGTGGGATTTTGTGGTACTTTATATGGACATGTTTGATGTAATACTCGGCATGGACTAGCTGGTGGGCCTCCAAGCGCATGTTGACTGCTATCGGCGTCGAGTTGGCATTATGGCACTAGATGGGAGTCCTCAGTTATTTCATGGAGAATATGCTCCTCGGTCGGGTCGCGCTGGACTTCCACTCCCTGAGTTAGGGAATCTTGCTTATCAGTTGTCTTTGCTTTCACTAGAGGTTGGTGGTGGTGTCTCTCAGGGTGGGTTGCCTCATGTAGTTGATGAGTTCCCAGAAGACTTCCCAGATGATTTATCAGGCTTACCCCCGAGCTGGACATGGAGTGCTTGATTCAGTTGGCACCTAGAACACAGCCTATATTTCTTCCCTCATAATGCATGGCCCCCAAAAAATTGAGGGAATTAAAGATAAAGCTAAATGATTTGGAATCGAAAGGATTAATTTACCGGAGCATCTCTCCTTGGGCCGCCACAGTCTTATTCGCGAAGAAGGCTGATGGAACCCTCCAGTTGTTCCTCGATTATCAGAAATTTAATAAAGTGACCATCAAGAATAAATACCCTTTGCCTCAGATTGAATATTTTTTTAACCAACAGAAGGGGTAAAAGTAGTTCTCCAAAATCAACTTGCATTTGGGATACCACCAGATCAGGGTAAGAGAAGCAGACATTCCAAGGACGGCTTTCCGAAGCAGGTATGGTCACTTCGAGTATCTAGTCATGCTTTTGAGATTAACGGTTGCCCTGGTAGTTTTCATGGCACTCATGAATAGGGTCTTCCACAAATATCATGACTCATTTTTAGTGGTATTTGTGGACAACATCTTGGTTTGTTCTGGATCTGAGGAGGAGCATGAGGACCACATGCAGGTCGTTTTGAGCACCTTTCGGGACCATCGGATGTATACCAAACACTCGAAGTGCACATTATGGATCAAGGAAGTGAAGATTCTGGGGAATCTCATCTCATAACATGGGGTTTCGGTGGATCCTGAGAATATTAGTCCAGTTATGTCATGTGAACAACAAAGAAATGTGTTTGAGAATAGAATTTTTCTTGGCCTGGATGGTTATTACATGAGCTATGTCCAGGACTTCTCGTGACTCGTCTCCCCCATGACCGCACTCACCCGGAAAGGGGTGAAGTTTGAATGGAGCCCATAGTGTCAGGAATCCTTTGAGGAGTTGAAGCGGTGGTTGACTACCGCACCTGTGCTAATTTTACTAGAGTCCGGGAAGGGCTGTGTGGTTTATTGTGATTCATCAGGTATGGGTCTTGGGTGCGTGCTTATACAGGATGATCATGTGGTCGCTTATGGCTCTCGCCAACATTGACCAAATGAAAATAACTAACTGAACCATTAATTGTAGTTGGCAGCGGTGATGCATGCTTTGAAGACATGGTGTCACTACCTCTTTGGGGAGAAGTTTGTGGTCTACTCTGATCACAAAATCTTGGCTTATATCTTCTCGCAGAAGGACCACAACTTGAGGCAGCGTCACTGGATAGAGTACTTGCAGGGGTTTGAATTTGACATTTTCTATACCCCATGAAAGGGTAATGTATTGGCCGACGCCTTGAGCAGAGGGTTCCAGTGTATGCTTTGAGGAAGTACAGTGATTAGTGGACATTTATGGGGCTCTTTTCTCAGATGCATGTGGAGACCAGGGAACACAGTGGAGGGGAATTCTTGGCGAGCATCTAGTTGACTCCTTATCTGTTGGAGTTGATTTAGTGGGAACAACCCAATGATGAGCTTTGTCAATGGTCGAAGAAGTTTCTTCATTGTGGGGAGACATCCTATATTTGGTCGTCATATCCTTAGAGAATCTTGTGCTTCAAGGGACGTTTAGTAGTACTGTTATCTCTACGGAAGGTGGTGATGCAGGATTGCCACCAGTCTCAGTGGGCTGTCCATCCATGTGCCACTAAGATTTATTATGATGTTTGTCGGCAGTTTGGGTTGCCTGGTATGAGACAGGACATAGCAGACTATTTTTTGAGATGGTACACATGCCAGCATGTGAAAGCAGAGCACTAAAGGCCTTCCGGTTAGTTCCAACCACTACCCATTCCTACCTAGAAGTGGGACGAGGGAACCTTGGACTTCATTGTTAGCTTACCTCGTACACCACATGGTTTGAATTCCATTTGGGTGGTGATTGATCACCTGAACAAATCATCCCACTTCATTCCGATAAAAGATACAACTAAAGTGGATGAGTTTGGCCATTTGTATCATCATGAAGTGGTGAGACTCCATGTTGTACCATCTGCATTTTTCTCAAATAGAGACCACCGATTCACTTCTTGATTTTTTGAAGGCCTTCAGAAGTCCTTGGGGTCTCAGATTAAGATGAGAACGACATACCACCCTCAGACGGATGGTGAGTCAGAGCGGGAAAATCAGATTTTGGAGGATAAGCTTCGTGCATGTGTCATGGACTTTGGAGGTTCTTGGGATAGACAATTGGGATTGGATGAGTTTTCGTATAATAATAGTTACCAATCCTCTATTTGAATGGCCGCTTTTGAGGAGCTCTATGGTCGGCCATTTCATCCCTCCAATGTTTGGATGAGGTATGAGAGACTTCACATTTGGGGCCAAGCCTTGTGCAGGAGAATTCTGAGAAGGTCAAGATGATCAGGAAGCGCTTATTGATAGCTCAAAGTCATCATAAATCGTATGCTGACTAGAGGCGTCGATACCTTGAGTTTTCTGTGGGTGATAGGTTATTCTTGAAAGTGGCGCCTTGTCTAGGCTATCATCGATTGGGGAAGCAAGGTAAGCTGATGTCACGGTATGTCGAGCCCTTTGAGATCACCGAGAATATTGGAATGGTGGCATACAGGTTGTCCTTATCTTCTCAGTTGACATCCATCCATGATGTCTTCCACGACTCTCTGTTGAAGAAATACAACCCGGATCCGTCCCATGTGTTGAGTTGGGAAGAACTGGAGATAGAGCCTGACTTGTCTATTATTGAGAGGCTGGTGAAAATAGTGGACTCCCAAGAGAAGATACATCAAGGAATGTGTATTCCATTATTATGGTTTCTATGGTAGCATGGGAATGATACACATGAGACATGGGAGCGAAATCTTGGGTCGAGGAAGAGTACATGTTATTGTTTTCCAATAAAGCTTCATGTTGCCTTTCTGGGGCAGAAAGTCTTTCATAGTGGGGAGAATTGTCACATAAATGATATATTTTTAATTTTATTTTTCATTTAATTTACATCTATGCTTTTTTGGGGGTTTTCCATGCATTTTTGAAGGAAATGGTGGGTTTTCAAAATTTGGGCCAACCCAATAGCCTATTTTCAGTTTTGAAAGTAAATTTTGTTTCTTAAATAACTCCGTTTTTTAAACATTTTCACCCATTAAACTTCCCAAATTACATTAATTTCACTATTAAAAGCACCAAATAATTTTGGGCCACTTAAAAATTAATTAGAATCTTGGATTTGGGTGATCAAATTAGGTATTCGGCCAACCTGAAAGCCCATTTATATTTTTAAAATGTTTTTTTAATTCTTTCATAAAATATTCATTGTATATATTTTTCAGAGATTCCAACACTAACATGCTCCCAATGTACCTTTACGCACCCCCATCTTCTTTTCCCTCTATTTTGAGATCGTATCAGTCGGGAATTGGGGCCGAACTTCTCTGGTTTCTAAAATCGTCCATATTTATCAGCTAAGTGACTATCATTCTAAGTTCCTTCCTTTTCCTTAAGATTTCTCCCTTTTTCATGAATCCACAAAATTAAAGAAGCCAGGGCTTCGTACTTTGTGTTTCATATATAGATTATTGGTCCAATCCTCTGGTTTAAGGTTTGATCTCACTCCCTTGTGGTGCAGTGGTGGTGTGGTTAAAGTTCTGCACTAGGATTTGTGGTTCTTGACTCTTTTGGTAGGTGATTCCATATGTAGGTATTGTAGAATGAGTTTTCCTGCTGTATTTCTATTTCCATTATGTTCCTCCTTCATTATTTTGATTGAGAAAATTTATTTGGGTTGCATTTTTAAAGCATTTGATTTATAAATGCCAATTTTGTGTGAAAATGGGTGTTTTACTTGTGCCCCCATATTGTGCCTCTTGGTGTTGTTTTATAATTCATGGATTATATTTATAAAAATTTCTTGATACTGAAATTTCGGGTTTGGTATAATATTGGTCTCCATTGGGTTTTAAATGTGGGATTTTAGATGAATTTAATGTGAAAATTTTGATTACATTTCTTGAAATTGTATTATGGAAATTATAAGTGGTTTATTCAGTTATATAAAAAGGTGAAAAGAATGTGTAGCTACTGTTTTGAATGTGTGTGACTAGAACTGATATTTATATGCTAAAATTGATTTTCGTATCATGTGGTATCTATTTGAGTACATGATTGGAAACCTGGGTAACTAGGTTGGCTAACGTGTACTAGTACGCTAGTGAACAGAGGGATTTAGACAATGATTCACTTAGCAAGTATGACATGGATAACACTAAAAAACTACAATGGAGATGATTAGAGACCACTATGTTATGGGTATTCTCCCTACTAGTTGCTCGTGCATGAGAATGAATTTTATTATGGTTACTTTCACCAAGGTACGAGGTACTTGGGGCTCACAACTAACTAGTACCTAGGGCTGTTCTTATGATTGGTGCTCGTGGCCTTTTTGAAATTTCTCTTTGCATTATGATATTTTGGGGTTTTAAAACCAGTATCTTACATGTTTTTTTAAAATTCACTCATTCTTTAAAGTTATCCCCATTGAATTTTATTTTCTTTTCAAAGTTTCACTTTTAGAAATAAATGCTACCATTTTCTATTTATAACACTCGCAAGCTTTTTATTTTATAATTCCTACCACTTGGAATCCTTGGTGATATCATATTGGGATTTGTCTCACAACCTACTGACACATTTGGGTGTAATTTGACATGATCATGTTTGAAACAGGAAAAGGCAAGGCCTTGGGCAACGGCGGTTCGGGTTACTAGTTTCTCTCAATGGTGTGGTGTTGTGGAGACGGCTCGTGGGTTATGACCCCTTGTTATATGGAGTCTCTTGGGATGTTTTTATACTAAATTTATAAACCTTTGGACATCTTCTGTATTGTTTAAACCCAGATACTCAGTTCTGAATTTTTTTAAGTCTTCTTTGGCATAATTTTTCAGCATTGGATTATTTTTTGTTTTTGGTTATTTTATGAATCCATACTCGGGTAAATCGTTCCCAAATGAATTTTTATGATACCCGAGCACTTCTGCCAACTCGTAGGGATAGGGAACTCCCTTTTTTTCCTTTACATGAGCCAGGTTTGGTGTCGGTTTGATGGAGACCAAATTCGGTTCGTGACATGATTTCATTATAATTGACATAGATGAATATAACATCCCAATAGTTCATGGAAGGACCTTTTGTCAATAAGAAGTTATTTTATTGATAATAAAAACGGGGAACTAGTTTTAATAATAGGTAGAGAAGAAGTGTAGTTCACATTCCAACAATTACTGATGAATCTAAATGAAAATGGTGAAATGTTGGTAGAGGATATTTTGGAAAAATTTATGACATTACAATTCCTAGATGAAGTGATGTTCTAGATACTATAAAGACAATATAAGAAGATAAAAATTTATGAAAATGGGTGTAATGATAGTGGAAAAAGATAAAGTCAATGAAATGATTTTTTCCTTGAATAATTAATAGTAGGAGAACAAGTATGGGTTGTGAGTGAGGTACACATTAATTTTCTAGTAAGGGATATAAACCACTTGATTAGGAATGTGGATGTTTATAAGGTACTAACTAAGTGGGTAGGGAGATTAGTTTAAGGTAAAATAAGATACCCCATTTATATTGATGAATCAAAGATTCAAAACATTGTAGATAATAAATGTATTAACTCTATCCTAAACTGAATAACCTTATATATAATGGCACAATCAGGAAAATTACATTAAACAAAAGAACTTCTGGATGACAGACTGTGTTTTATAAAAAATTATTTTATTATTTTATGTTCATTTATTCTCCACCAAAAATTTAAAATTGAAATTAAACTATCCTATATTTTCACTTGTCCATTTAAACTTTTTCGAACATTAATTCCTTTGTAGGAGGTATTCAATGGAGAGTGTAGAAGATTCATAATGTGGAAACATTCATGACATAAGATAAAATTTAATGACGTAATTCATGTTTATTATTTTAACTGGAACCAAAATACTCAACATATACCAACCTATAATATTAAATTTAGGGGTTTTAAAATTTTCAATTATGAATTTATCTATTATACTCTTCACATTTATTTTTTTAATCAGAATTTCAAATTGCATCACCATAATTTATCTTTCATTTATTAAACTGAACTAAGAAACAAAAACTACATAGGATACATTCAATGAAATATAGTTAAATTTATTAGTCAATAAATTCGAATAAAAAATAAGGGTATGAATTCATAGAAATTACTCATCAATTTGGATTTAACAAAACATTATTAGTGTGAAATAAATGATTATAGTAAATTAAATATTTATAAAAAATTTCATACAATAAATTTTATATATTTGAATTAATTGAATTTTTTTTTCATATTAATTTTGATATGTGATTTTCACAATCATTTCAATAATTCTTGAGAAAATTAGTAAACCAATATTTTCCGTTTTCTCTATAGTGTATTTATTTAGAAACTTTAAAATGTTATCTTATAAAAATTTCTTCGAATCTTATCGAATATATGACTAACACGAATTAAATTAATTATGATTGGTAAATTTATTTTATTAATCTATTTATCATTGGACCCACCATATATTAATTATTTTAAACCAATATAATAACTAAATATCCTTTTTTTTAAATACCTTTATTAAAATCAGGTTATATCCTATCATTTCCTACTCAAAGTATATTTCAAGATGTCTAAAATATTATGTGTGGGGGAGTGGATTTCTATGGTGTAATGGTATTGTTGCATTTTGTAAACATTTCAGGTGCTTATCATACGATTATAGAAGAGGGTATGATTTTATTTATTGTCTTTTATTACTCACCTCTATTGAAACAATAAAAAGTGGAATGAAAAAATGGGCTCGGTGTATGTAGAATAAAAAATTGACATTTTCAATTGGAAGATAATATGAACCTATGTCCTTAAGAGGTATATGATATTTATATAAATTTTAGATTCTAAAAAATAAATCATGCGTCATTCATTTATAATTATTACCTTTATCATGTGCATATTTTGATATTTTGGAAAAATGGTTACATCACTTTTTTAAATTATATTTTTATTAGCCTTATCATTTAGTTTCATGAAAAAAGGTTCATTGTCAAACACAACATATTGAAAATTATCTTAATCATTAATTCCCTACCCTATGTAACGGATCTATTTTAACCTTAATATAAATTCATCATCATAAATTTTTATCTCTGTAATCATTCTGTGGAGATCCACGTTTTCATTTGAGCCTATGGTATCTAACATGTATTTAATGTATTTTGATTACACAATTTACTTTTGAACTGTGGTTATGAGTTGGAAAAATAATTTAAGTTATGTTGAAAACTGGATACAAATTAATAATGAATTTAAAAATGAAAATGTATGAATGAAAATAAATATTTGTTTCCAAAGATATAAATTAAAATGAATGATTGAATGGTTTATTAGAAGTGTGAGGTGTTAAGGAATGTTCTATTGCAATAATTGCACATTGAAATTCTCCATTTCACCGGTTTCATTAAATAAAATTGAATTTAAATCATTTTTGGCAAAGTTTCCATTGTATTATATTGACATTATATCCTTGAGGGAAACTGTAAAATAAATTGTGGGAATATTTAATGCTAAAATTTTATGTAAGAATTTTTAGTATTATAATTTTTTTCTATGATTTAATTTGATAATTCATTATAGGATATTTAATAGTTTTTTTATTCTGTATAAGAATAAAAAAAATACATGTAATCAAGAAACATGATTTGAAATAGAATATGATTTTTAGTTATATAATTTCTTCAATAATGTAGAATAATCATATAATTTCTGTAGGTATCAATATTGAAGAATACCGATGAAAACATGTTTTAAATGCTTGAAAATATAATTAATGTCATTAATTAAATTCGTGAAAAGAAATAAATACAATTAATCAACACAAGATGTGGAGAATTTGATTTCTGTGAGCCATAAAAATTCACAGTGTGACACTAAAATTCACATAGTAAAAGTTTCATGAATAACCGAATAAATGTATTTTTAATTGAGAATTTGATAACTGTCACCCTATTTTGGGCCAGAAATAACTAAAAATGTTGCGATTGATCCAAAACTCTACATATAACCATATTAATGATAAATAAATTATAAACAAATAGTGATGACGATTTTTAAGTATTGTACTAACCAGGATCAACATATAGTCAATTTGAATAAGAATGGACGGGAAATGTTGTTGTTCTACTTCTGAGTCCCCTTGTTGACCTCATATCAATTTTATTTTATGAATTTGTTTTTTCATTATTCTTCCCTCATACTCCATCTTTACTAGAATTAGGGGTTAATAATTTCAATAAGATATGGTAATATAGATGAATATGTAAGGTGATTTGGATTTGGATTTTATTATTTCATTAATCTACTTTGGGTTTCCATCATTTTAAAATCTATATTCCAAAGTATTTCTTTTTCTTTAAATCTAGATTGTTGATTTCTAAATATGAAAATAACCATTTAAATTTTCACTAATGAATTTCCCAAATCTATCTATTAACCCTTAATTAGTCTAGAATAATTAAATTTTAATAATTAAATTAGAAAAACCATATTTTGGATGTCCCTAAAATACATGATAATGGGGAAAAGTATATATCCATTTAATTGAATGGATAACATGACAATTGTATATACTAGTCTTGACTACGCCACCAAACATGACATAAATAATTTAATTTCTGAATCCAATTTCACCAAAACCATAAATCAAAAATAATCTTCACCTTTTATTTTATAAATCTATAATCAAAACAAAATTTTTACATTAATTATTTATCTCATTTTATAAAATAAATTCAATAATTATTTTTCCAAATTTGATGAAAAATTCTAATCCATTTATTCTAATTCTATGTAGATGGACCCTAATTATAAATATTTTTCATTTTTAATATTTATTAGTGATATTAAAGACAATATGTTTTAACTTTGACATCCATAAGTTCAATAAATCATTATTTCCAAGATGCAAGATGATCATTGGATTCATCTGGTGTCATAATAGAAAAATATGGGATGAAACACAGGTTCCAAATGAGGGAAGAGGAGAACTGATTTCATTAATTACATTTAATATTTCAATTGAATTCAAATGAGGAACTCAAGATGGTAGAAACCCAAAAAATAAATGGATCTAATATATTTCATGGTTTTAAATTAACATTAACACATTAATTTAATTGGATTGATGCAATAAATAAATTTCTATGTGTAGAATTCAACAACACTAAACCTTTATTATTGAATAGATAGTAAAGTCTAGGATTGACCTAAGATGACATTATGACTCTTTTATTGATGAACATGTAGTGAGATAAATGAAATCCAAGAACCATAATGAACTATAAATGGATGCCCAATCTACAACATCTATGAATCAAACTAGAGACTAATCATGGTGAATGTGTCTACACTATAGTAGAGTTTTCCACAAGTATTCATATGAATTTTCTTTCATATATTAATTTTTCTTTCATATAAAAACTTAATCCTAAATTTCATGAATTATGTTTAAATTTCATCCTTTTTTGGGTAATGTAGACGAAGGTGGTTAGTGTGTTTGATTTATATATATTTATTTTATTAAAATAATTTTCTTAGTTGTAATTTCAAAATATGTATTCCAAACTCTTTATTATTCTTTGAATCATTGTCGTTGATTTTTGTATTTTAAAATATTTGTGTAAAATAATTCTAATAATTTTTTATACTATTATATGTCCATTTAATAATATAGGATAATTATATCTAATATGGTACCAAGAAAAAATGGATTCAACAAATCCATAAAATACCTAGCCTTGGGGAATGGGAAGCTTCTGCATCATGGAGGGGATACCATGTCCATTGTATCAAAAACATCTTGAATCATAACCCAAAACTAAAATAGCTATTTTTATTTTGTAATCTAATTAAAATATAAAAAATAATCTAAAATAAACTATCATTCCTTCCAAAATTTATAATCCAAACATAATTTCATTCCATTATTATTCCTTTCTCACATTCTGAAAAATATATCCAATAAATTTTTTTCTAAATCGAAAAAAATATAATAAATTTACTCCCATTATCTTCATGTCAACAATGATTTTTTTGTATTAAAATTATAGTAGTGATATTGGATTCTATAATTTTTTTTATTTTGAAATTCCCATGGAAAATAAAAAAACACTTTTGGGTGATTTCATATATCATGAGTTCATTAGGCATGGATAGAAACATAAAAAAATGTGGATTATGTAAATTAATTTTTTTTCATATTATGTGAAATCCTCATCAATGGAAAGGTTTTTGGAAAGATATTTAATTTATTATTATAAAATATAACATATCTATATTTGGAAAACACTGCATGTGGGTGTTTTACAATTTCCTAGATGTCATTTTCTTTTAATAAGATTTCATTAATCGAAAATTGATCATAGGGATAATATGGTAGATCTAATTCATTTATTAAATAATTATAAAAAACAGGATCATTAGTACTTCACATGACAAAATATTATGTGATATATAATTAATAAAATTTTATTATGTCTCCCACTATTTTATAATATCCCAAAAAATGCTCACATTTAGACTCAGAATTTAATGTTTATTTGAAATTCAAGTTGAAAGAATCCATGTCCCCCTTCCTATAAAACAATAATGGACATAGAAAATTACATAATGTTATTTTTTTGGATGGTCTTTAGTAAATATTGGATATTAGTTCATTGACCCGTTGAGTGTACACCCCAATATTGAAATCATTACTCAAATTTCCTCAATAATTTCCTACTAGTTACGGAAGGTCTATAATTGGATACTCTGATTAATGTAAAATGGTTAATTTAACCACAAATATTTATAACAACAACCATAATAATTGTAAGTTTCTCAAAAATGGTTGGTAAAATATGTAGTTCAGTTACATTCATTCAAAATCAAGTAATTAATGGATTTGTCTAGCATAATATTAAGTTATTATATTTTATTTATTATGAATAAAATTTTCATGTTTTACACTTTACATGTTTTATTGATATAATGTAAATTTTATTTTATGTTTTAACCACGTTATAGTAAATAATTTCTGCATAATCGATATGTTTTGATTCCAAATTTTATATTAGTTACTTTATTTATTTAGTCTCATCCATGAATCCATAAAACTAATCATTCATATGATATAAATAAATAAATAAATAAATTACAAGATCATGATCTTATATTATGGTTAATTAATTTAGAATATAATTAACAAACCTATGACCCTATAGATAATCATGTTGTGCAAATATTTCCACAAGTTGGAGATTCCCACATGTACATTGATCTATCTATTGTGTTCCATTCCTCATAGTTCCTTCTTGAACCTCCTCCATATTGGCATTGTCTTGAAAAAATTCCAAGAACCCCTAGATACTAATTTTATTTCATATGTTTTATAGCTCACACATGGATGATGGGAACCAAATTATAGGTAAAGTGGAATTAAAAAATAAAAATATGCACATTAAGGTCCTAAATAACAAAAGAGGAAGGAATGAATCATGGTATAACATATTTAATTTATAAATAAATAATTTCAAAACCATACCATAAAAAAAAACATATCTATATATCATCAATTCTCATGATCGATCATACAAATTTAACGAAAACACATTTAATTCTTCTATCTAGCATTGAATTCAATTTATTTTTTAACATGATAAAATGAACATGAATTGATATAATAAATTTTATTATCATATACTTTTATATTGAGCCATCCAATATATAAATATTTCCCCTCCACTATGAATTTTAATTAAATAAATTTTTTGATTTTATTTATAAATAATAGTCATTATCCACATCTTGTAACATGTTTGAAACTGAGTGATTACATATCTGAAAAATCAATGTGGTTTTAATTAAAAAAAAATACCTTCATATGACTTATTGTGTACAAGGAATGTGTCATAATTTCATGGCATGTAATTAAAATTAAATTACACAAATGATACATGAAAATTATGCCTCTGGTAATATTTAACGTGTTGTGTATTTAGTATAAAATAATTATATATGAATTATAGTTTTCAATATTATACTAAATTTTCTATGAATTTAAGATAACATAAAACCTAAAAACATATGTTTACTGTCAACCTAATGACCCATGAAAAATAGGTTATCGATATTTAATGGAGTAATAAATTAAAATAAAAATTTCAATATACACAGCTAAAGTACATGTTATGTTAATCTGGTCAATAGATACAATAGCACATTCATAGGGGCTCAATGTGTATGTTACACATACATTTATGTTGTAGATTTCATTTATAATGTAAAAATAGTGCGTAGTTCATGTTATATGGCTTCCAATGTGTACAAATTAAGTATTAAGTTCAATTAGTGTATTATTTACATGACATGTTTAATCCCTGTGATTGACCACTTAAAAGAATGTTCACTACATTGTCTATAGTTGGTCTACATATAATGTACTATAGTAATGTTTTGTGTCACCTTGAAAATTATGCACATGGTGATTTTATTTCACATGAAGTTTACTAATTGTATGAATAATTGGAGACATTGCAGATGACCTTTTGAAATGTATAAAGATGAAAACAGTATAATAAATTTTTAAATTCCATGTATTCTTATATTATCTAGTAAAAATCATGGAACCTCTAGATGTGATCCTTATATGTTATAGTCGTTAATAATTAATATATCAAGGAAATATGAGAAAATGATAAAGAATATGAATAATATATTTTAATTATTGATTGAGAAATAATGAAATCATGAAATAAATTTTATCTATATAATTTTTAACGATAAAAATAAATTAAATAATTACAAATTTGATCAAGACCACATTGTTACCAATTTTTGGTTTAAATAAAATAGAAACTAATCATTAGAGATGGTCCCATCCTATAAAATTTGGATTCTAGGGATTATTCACCTATTTTTCAATATGTAATAGTCCAGACCAATATAATTTTTCTAATTGATTATTGAATAGAACGGCTTTCAGAACCCATAGAATATCTCTTTCATGTTAAATTAGAATTTAATTTATTTAAATTGATAGAAAAAATACATCATTATTGAGATCAATCATTACTGTAGTAGATTATCATCTGAAACCACTGTCAGAAATTTTTCATTATCCTTGTAAGATATAATAATATAATACCTTTGTAGGTGATTAAAATGTCCTAATATAATTTTTAAAAAACATATAAAAATCATGGGGTACTATCTGAGTTGATTTATCACATTTAATTGTTCTTCCCAATCACTTCACATTCTACTGTATTGAAAAAAATATATTCATCATCTTGTTCTTGAGATGATGTGTGATGAAGGGGAGGTTTTTTTAGAATACATTATGAACAATATTTCTTGATTTAGCTCACTTAGAATGCATTAGCTATATATTTATATATATTGGGATAGGGTTTTTTATTTACTTAATTTCAAAAGTTCCATTAATAAACTATTAAACCCATCTATTTCATCAAGTCATGTATTAAAATAAAAAAAATTATTTTTATATCATGGAGGGTGTTAATAAAAATAGATAAATATTAAATCATTGTATTAAAATTGGGAAATATTCATTAGACACATTATTTGTTAGATCATAATTATTTTCATTTATCAAATACAGAAATATATATTTTGTGAAACATTTATTCATAAAAGTAATATATTTTTCATTGTTAGGAAAATACATTATTATTAAATATACAATAAAAAATATATATTATAAATCCCCATATTTTTTAAAATAAATGTGAATAAATATTTATTTAATGTATTCAAACATTAATTATGAAGAAAATTATTCATTGGTATTGAGAATAATAATTATTATAAAAATTAAATTCAAATAAAATTTAATTTATATCAGTTGTAATAGAGAGAATGTGACCCTAAATGATTGTTTACCATTGGAATTAGGTGCATTTGCCTCTATAAAAGGGTTAACTAACGCAAGAGAATTAAGATAATTTGACAAAATTGACAACCACAAATGATCCCTCGCTATGTAATTTAATCATTTTTTCAGAATAACTCATCAAGGAGGTTGCACACCCATTTAATCTATTTATATGATTGACACATAATTTTTTTAACACCTAATATAAAATCATCATTATCCCATAAAAATGGAATTTATTGAGATATTTATATTTAAATCAATGGCCTGAGAAATTAACTCCCATATAAATGGTTTGGTAAAATATATGATAATGTAATTCATTAGTATCGTGTCATTTGTGATGCACCCAAAATACCCCACTTCACAGAAAATTATTTCCCCAATTTTTAGTCCCTAAATAAAATTTCACATGTCATGAAATAAATTAATTATAGAATTTATGAATAAATACCATTGTATAAAATTACATGTAGGAATATCAAATGACAGATGAAAATGAAGAATTCTTATTGGGGTTTTTCTCATAATTTCTATTCTTGGAGACCCCAAATTTTAAACATTATGGGATGATGTATAATATTTTAATGATTAATGACCCATAAAACTAAGTATAATATATTAAATATTATAAAATGTTATTTTACAATATAATTAGGATTAATAAAATGATTAGGGAATTTCAGGGTTGTCATCATAATTGGGAACATTTAGGCCCTTTTACTACAATTGATACTCTAGGACATTGTTAAATTAATTTCATAAAAATAAATTAACAGTATATAAAAATATTCTTAATTAATATTAAATTGGTTGTAGATATATGTTTTACAAATCAAAAAACAATTGGTTCTATAACACTGGCTATAAATATTTCTCAAGACCAATTTTATCTCTGAATACTCATTTTCACCTCTTTAATCATTAAATGGATTGATTTTTGAACACTAATTTGATAAAGTGAATATTTATCACCTTAATTATATATTTCATGGTCCATTCATTTCAAATTCATTAATAATGGATATTTCTCTAATACTCATCATAGAGAGGTTGGAATGATCTTTTTGACTCAAACCATTACCTTTCTTCATCACATTCCTTGGGTGGTAATGCATTTACTCTTCATAACCACTAATCATATCCAACCATCTATGATGTATTATATTTATCTTTTTATAGTTGAATATATACATTATAATTTTACGATTAGGATATATAAAAAACCTTAATCCATAATGATAATTCATCATTATATTTAATATAAATAGTACCTTCATGAATTCAAAATTACGAGTTAAGAAATTTTATTAATGAACCATCAATTGGTGTGATACATAAGCTATAGTTATATTATTCTCTATCAGAACACAACACTTTTTTCTGCATCATAGTAAACCCAAAAATCCACTCTATTGTATGGTACTGTGTGCATGGGTAGACTGACCAACCTTTTCATTATTTCCTTTATATTTTCATCTAATAATATAGTCCAAATGAATATAAATCCCATACAATTTATCTTATTTAATGGATTAGATATCAATTATAAATAATTCATAAATGGTTAATAATTTCCATAAAATTTATGATACCAACAGATCTTAGTTAATATGTATAATCTTATATAATTTCCAATCACTTTTATAATTTTTGGATCCATCGATATACCGTCTCTTGAAATTATATAACCAGAAAATGAAACATAGTATAATGAAAATTCATTCTTGGTAAATTTTTCATAGAACTTTTACTTACACGGGTACTTTAATACAATCATTAAATGATATTCATTCTCTTCTTTACTCTTGGAATATATATATGAATATCATAAAATAAAGTCTGCCACATACATATTTTGTTAATATATAAATAATTTATTCATTAAATCCATAAAGATACTAAGGGAAATTGTAAGAAGAAATCACGTTACTGTAAATTCAGAGTGTCCATACCTCAATAGAATGGTTTTCATGGGGATATTTTCTCTTTTTAAACTCAATTTATAGTATCCAAATTGAAGATCATTCTTATAATAACTATTGAACTCTTTAGAATTGATTGAACTAATCATCAATAAATAGCTGATGATACTGATTCTTGAACATGATTTTGATATGTTTATTATAATAAATAAAAGGTTTTATTAACCATATTTATTCTTAACAATAAATGATAGGTTCAACCACAATAATACATTAGCTGATTGAATCCATTAACAATATTCTAGATGGTTTGAATCATGAATTTATGCAACACAATTGGGGAAATTCTATATAGAGTCATTGAAATAAGTGTAGCATATGGTATAATTTCTATTGAAAACCATGTTTCATGATTTCGAGTAAATCATGGTAAATCATTAATAGAGACAACAAAAATATCATGTAAAAGAAAAATCTCTTCATTGATGAGTTTAACCAAAACCATCTATGATAAATACCACATTTTTATATGAATCAAGACCAATGTAATTGGTTTAGGTTCAATTGGAATATCAAATTTACACTCACAATGGCTGACAATTATAGGTTTTTTAACATCAAATTTGATTTCAAGTCCTCAATAATTGATATTAAACTAATATGATGTATTAAAATCCATGACCAAAAATCCAATGAAATTCATCTAATGTGATAATAAAAATTATCATGGAAATTATTAGTACAATGACCAATTGGGGAATCTTCCTGGACATGATATAAAACCATCGTACCATTTGTAATTTATACTATTATTTCGAAATCTAATCATTTATGTTGAAATTTGATTCAATTAGAATATTTTATAGATATAAAAGTGTGGTTAGAAAAATAATCAAATAAGATATTTGTAATTATAGTGTTTATGGTATGCATACATTCAACATCATCATTATCATACCACAAATCGAAAATAGGGATCACATTCTATTTCCCTTTACAAATTGGATTAAGAGGATGAATATGTTGATCATCATCATTAATAATTAATTTTGATATCTAGTTACTATTCTATATATAATCCTATAAATTAATGAAATAGAGTGTAGGTAGTGTATTTTGTAATGATTTCTCTCCCTTTTCATCATTATCTAATATCATCCAATTAAATTGAAATTTAATTGTGTGATGTCCTTATTTTCCACATTAATTAAATTTATTAGTCTCCATAAAAAAATTACATCCATGCTTCTTCCCACACATACATCAAAATAGGGCTCATATAGTCATCCCTCTATGGTTTTGTATTTAATATTTCAATTAATTCCATCAGCCATTTCATATAAAAATTGTGAGATTTATATTTGACACCAATTTCCATTTCCACTTTAATATCACATTGACCAATTGTATCATATCTAATAATGTATATTTCACATAATATCATTTAGACACTATTAATTAAGACAGTATAAAATCATTAAATCAAAAATAATATTTCAATAGTATTACAAAATGTTTACCTCGTATGCCTTGTAATCCTTTCATTATATGTTATAATAGATTCTACAAAATTCCACATAAGCTCATGAAATTCCATCTCAATGTGTTATGAAGAACACTGGTAAATTAATTATTTAAAAATAATCTCATAAACTCCCCCCACTCCATAAATTAATGTCCCTCATATTACTTCATATTCTTTAATGGATTCCACCATTCATCTATTTCACATATAGTAATATAAACTTCTATGATAATATTTTCTTTTCTTGAGCACTGAAAAATGGAAGATATCATTTTAGTGGTACTGTTCCATTTCATTGAAATTATTCTATTGATGTGCTGACAAAAATATGATTGAGAATTCATCATAAAAGAATAAATATTATTTTTTAAAATTTAAAGTCATAATCTCATCATAATGCGTACCTTGAGAAATATTGAAAAGAATAACAACATGATTTTAAATTCAAGTTCCCTTAACATTTTATTTCTCTATTGGAAAATAATTTATTTATACCCCAATTTTACCATTAATGAAGTTACTTATTACTCTAAATAAAGGATGATACAAAAAATTAGAATGATAAAAACTATTTATATTGTAAAATCTTAAAAATATGAAAATCATTTACACCTTTTCATAACCATAACATCTTCTATTCAATCTATTATACTATAGGTTTAACCAATGTAGTACATGTTCTTTATGTATTCTAAGACATATGAGTGTATCTTGAATAATTTTTATATTAATATACACATATCCTTGGATAGTTTAGAAGATGGTTTTTAATAAGAGTTCCTTCATAATGCTCCAAAATGATGATTTATATTTACTCGAACCAATTGTTTTTTTTTTGTTTATCACTGATAGATGAATTCAAGAAACCCATACCGTCAGGTAGTATCCATATTGGGGAATATTTTCATTGTGGAAACACACTACATGTTTTGAAAAAAATTATTATATTCTCCTATTATTAGGAATATCCTAAGGGTTGTCTTTAAAGTGACCATATCATAGTTTTGAAAACATACAAAACAATTCTTTATAACCAACAATTGAGACCCATTCCTTTTATATTTATATACTACATCTTGTTAGCATTAACTTTCATTACATTGAAATACGATCCACAGGATAATAAAATATTTTTAGGGTATTTTTAAGAATGGATACATAAAACACCTGTATTTAAATGTTCTATATTATTTTCCATTATGATATTAACAAATATAAACCATTCTATATGTAATATACTTAAAACAATTTTCCAAAACATGGGGATGTGAGACATAATAAAAGGAGAGATAATTGAACCATTGTTTTTAAATTTAAGAGATATTAATAAATTATCATAAGTGATCATAATATAAGAATAATGGAATGAGAATATGATCTTATTAATAGGAAGTCAGAACCATCAATTCATAGTTCATAACCATGAAACATGAGATAATATTTTTTCAATAAAAAAACATAATATATATGTGTGTAGAGTCACCAATAATAAATCATGAACCATTAGAATATATCACAACATTAAAACACATGTATTCATAATAAAAATAATTATAGAAAATAATTTCCATTATAACGCTCACAACCAAGACTACATAAGTGTATTATGTTCAGTCACTATTATACTGTTTCATTAGTTTAGATTCACAGTAATGTTTATCTTATTAGAAAATATTCCAAAGTCAATAGTGATCAAACAACTTTATATTATATTTTCAATAGGTATCATAAATTCCCCAATAAACGGAAGGGATATATAATTCTAATTCCACCCATGAATAAATTAAAACCAAACATATGTGTGCATCATGATTCTAAATTACACATCATGCCATCAAATCCTAAGAGTTGGGAAGGATACCTTTTTAATAAAAATCTCACCACTATAATAATAAAATATATAAGTAAATGATAATGATTCTAAAAGAAATAAAAATCCATGGTTAATAAAAAAACCTCAAAAAAATGTTTTTGTAGATCAATATACCATTACAATATCACTAGAACATTTCTTGATGAATATACTCTTTTGATTTTAAAAAACATGTTTACACTATTAAAATATCTATAATTTTAATAAAATAATTTTAATTTAAAATAAAATATATAACAAGAAAAATAATCTTTAAATTACATAGTATTAAAGGTGGTCAGGAAGTCAGTTTATCTGGTGTTTGTGAATCAAAAAATTCCTTTAATAATTTTAGTTGAATGTCAGAGGAACCATTTTTAGAAAATGGAAATAATGTTAAATTTACACAGTAGTGAGGAACGTAAAATAGAGTAAAAATTTATATCAATAATATTTTTATAACAGTATAAAGTTATTTTGAACCTTTTAATGAATTTATTGACATAAAATAAGTGATTTTTGGCTGAGGGGAAAAATAACATCAGTTTTCTATAGAAAACAAATATTCATTATATTCACCAATCAATATATGGAAAATGGAAAGAAAATATTAATTAAAAAAATTACTATTTTTAAATAAAATAGATTATATTTCGTAGATAGTGATCATAAAATGTAATCACCTGAAAATTTAAGCATAAAAAATACTCAAAACTATGACATTGTGACATAAACCCCTCACCACAAGTTTTTCTTCTTTCATAACCACTCTATCCTCGTGTATAATAAATTAAAGTTTTCTTATATTTCATTGCTAGAACCATAAAAATACATATCTTACCAAAAAATTGTACTTATTAAATCTTCTAAATCATTCATTAATAGTGATTCTTTATCATCATCATATCAACTATTATGTACTTCTCTTTTCATGTTTTTTTTCATTCAGCAGTTATTTTTATAAAACATTGATCATGGTTACATAATCTTAACAATTTTAATATTAATTTAAAGATAATATATATTCATAATATTAATATTAATAACTATTTATCTTAATTATTGAAAAAAATTACATCACTATATGGAGACAGTAGTACGTACAGACACACGATTGATGCATTCATTTTTTAATGGATGGAACAAATGAAAGTTAAATAATAACCAAACACTATAAAATAAGTTTTATAACATAAAAATAATTTTTAAATATATATATATATAATGATAAAAACCATAAATGATGGTGGTGTAAAATAAATCGCATCACTGCTTGGAGGTGGTAGTGCATTTGAAAGCTTGAGCGATACATTAATATTTTATTTGAACTAAACTTTTCCCTAAATGATTTTCACATAACCATAAAAAATGAAATTATATTCATGGAACTATATTAATCATGTTTTTATGGATATAACATGTTTAGTAGAGGTAGAAGAAGAAATAAAATTGATAGAGTGTGGATAAGATCTATACCTCTTCTTTGAGATAGCTCCTTCGAAATATTTCTTAAGCATGATGGATTAGTCATAAAATAAAAATATATATTTTGGATAAATGGGAATACTATAGAATTGTTTTTGTGACGGGATAGAAAATAATATATGGTAAAATGGTGTGAACATTGGAGGAGAATATGTTTATTTTTTAAGAGGGGAAGGATACTCATGGAATTTAAGAAATGATTTAGATGATATAAGGTAATTTTTCTTGTTAAAGTGTATCTAATTACCTAGGGATTGAAATATATAATAATATAAGGTTCAAATATCTTGAAATAATAATAATTATTTATGTTTTGTTTTAAATAATATCATTATCACTTGTGTTAACCACATAGTAAACCGGTTTTAACCATAACTGCCATAACATAATGTTACTATTCTATTATTCATAGGGACTAAAATGTGAGATGAAAATATTAAATTAAATAAATTATTGTTATTAATTTTAATTAATCAATACAACTAGATTTGATTTTTAATAAATTGTAAAATTTAATTTTAAATAAGCGTTCATCCCCTGATGAAAACCCTTTTTAGAAGAATGAAAATATTTGCACAAAACATGATTTACTTTCAGCCATTTCCCTATAAACACTATATACTGAATGTTAAAATTTATGAATGAATAAATAATTGATAAAATATATCAATATCTTAGTCAATATATATTTATTAAATGTATTCTGGTACAAACACAATGTGGATATAAAGATAGTTTTTTTCAATTATTTTTCATGCTCAAAAAAGATGTTACAAAATAATCAAGTATATTGATTAGTTTTATGAAATAAATTATATTTTCTATAATTAAATATATTTATATTAAATTATCCCATTAATTGAAAATTTAATTGTAATTTTAATGTCAAATAAATGATCGGTTTTTTAAAATATGTATTTTTCACAATTCTGTAAAAAATAACACTTTTTAGAAAAATCCAAAAAATTAACTCCAAGATAACACTTACATGATTTTTTCAAAAGTGATATTAATTTAAGGAATTTAAATTTATAAAAATGGTATATTGTTTTATTAATTTATCATTGAAAACTGTATTAAATCATATTTTCAATAAAACATATTTTTGAAGCATCAGCTGACATTAATTATTATTGAGTACTTATTTATAAAAATTTTCCAATAAATTTATAGAAATTAAAAAAAAATTAAATATTTTAAAAAAATGTCGTTATTACAATTCATACCAACATATTTAATGTATATAATATAAAAATTTACTATTTCATTTTAAATACAGTCCCACGGTTGTTCTTAAGGAAATATATCAAATACCTTATGTTATTTAGAAAATAATACATATAAAATATTATGGTGTTAAAATATTTGTTGTTTAATTGATGTTGATTGAGATCCAATTGGGAATTTAATGAACTTTTTACTTGGGTTTGGAATAAAATTCCTCATAGAAAGGCCTCCATCAATCAAATGGAGGGATATGTGGAGCATGATTCCGAAGTGAACACTCACATTGATCCAAAATTTATGGAATTATTAATCTAAACCATTAAATATTTTTTAAAATATGATGAAATATATTAGACATATATGGTGTAAAATGATCATTATTTCACCTAAAAAATATTTCATTTTTTTGAGGTTTACAATGGAACCCAAAAATATTAATAAAAGGATTGAAAGTATCATGAATATATATATATAAATATATATATATATTATTGAATTCCATTAATACCAATAATGTTGGATCAACTAATTGAATATTTTATGGATTGAGTAGTAAGTGATGTGAATCCACAATGGAAGATATTTTTCATGAGGATCTCACCAAGACTAGTTTTATAAATTATTATAATTAGATGCTTTATCCTATGACATTGAGGGTGGTGAATGCCTTAAATTCAAGATTATATATTATGGAGACAATTTACTGATGAATTTTTCTGCCCATTTTTTCAAGTTGGTTTATTCTACATCATGATCTCATAATGAATTATTACCATAATGTATAGCATTATGAAAATGGGTCTCTAGGTTAAGATTAGTTTTATTATTTCTCGCAATTTTATATCATATTATGACGAGTTTGTGGATAATGTATTAATAGATGTGGTGGGATTAGCTTAAATGTCATGTATTGTTGTGGTATCATTAAATATTGGTAAAATATACATCTCTTATTTTTTATAGAATAGGATGATGGATAAAACTCATCGGTCTAGTGGTGTAATAGTTTTAAAATAATTAGGATTTATGGAAATGGATTTTCTGGGGGGGAGGATTCATGTGAAATATTATCATTGGGGGGAATTTAGAGACACTAGAAAAAATTTCCTCTATGCTCTAACGATACGGCACTAGTTTCGGCATCCTATTCATATCAATCACTTCTACTAGACTACCAAATAGTGTAGTGGAGTTTTTTCATCTATTTGAAATGGATAACCTAAGTGATTCGATGATTCCCATGGTGTGTGATATCACCCTCATTACAAAGGGCAGTCCCATTTGTCTTTGAGGTCACATTAAGGTCTTTAGTGAGGATATCATTATTTAATAAATATGGCATTTGATGACTCTAAATATAGTCTAGACACTGCTATAAGTACATTGTGTATTTAATAATTTAAGGATGTATCTTTAATTTATGAGGGAAAATATCATTTATCAATTATATTAAAACAACTTGAGTAATTGGGTATGTTCAAAGATTTGATATGATTCTGATTAATATACTTACCCAATTGGGAAGGAATAAGGAACAACGTTTAATGAGATCAAAGTATATTTTTTTGTTCACATTGATTTTGATTATGACATCAATGTTTCGAACTTCTATGTGTTAAACATTTATATTTTTGATCTCGTCATCACCATGAAATGGATGATTACTTTAAAATATAAAATCATATACTATCATCACAAGGTCCAGCTTCTACATTTTGATGGGAACACTCCCATCATCTAGAATGAGTGGTTATCAAGGTCAGAGTGGGATGTACTAATTTTCTAATATGTGGAACTGTTTTCATGTTAATAATATGGGTTTTTAAATGATACATATTATTAGTAGTGGATTTGTACCCTATGGTGATTTCTAATTCCTTTTCATAGATTCCACACTAATGAGTTATCGATTACACTATCGACGTACACTCTGGGATAATAAACATTTTTTTACCCTAATAACACATAGATCTAAATGATTCGAATATATTATTGGTTATGTTTGTGGACCATGATATAAAGTTATTTTTTAAAGAATTAATCCTTTATAATCTCCTTTACTTATTTTAATTAAAGTTGTTGCGAGTGTCCATTTTTCAAAGATAATCAACATCATAATGGGGTAAATTTTAAAAAAAATCACATTTCCTAGAATCACTAATCAATATGATTAGCTTATTAAGGACTAGTGGTTTTGGCATATTTATAAGAGGTATATGTATCCGCCGGAGAGGTTTTGAGAAGATGATTATTCTAGGAACACCACTAGGAGTTGGTATGAAAAATATGGGTATTGATTTTCTATTTAGACTTACTAACTATCCTTTGGTATTTATGTACTTGATGAAATAAATATTCCATCAATTATTGGGCTCATTCATGGTTTTTTATGATATATTAGTGTATTCGAAGATTGAGGGGTATATGGAAACTATCTAGAGTTTGTTTTGAGAATCATCATATATAATCACATGTATTCTATGGTTTCTAAATGTTAGTTCAATATCAATGAAGAAATTCTTTGGGGGAATATTATGAAAACTCGTATCTTTAATACAATTCTTTTTTGATTTATTACATAGCATTAAACATAATACAAAACTAGAAGAAAATGAGGCCTTGTTTTTTTAGGAAATTCAGAACAAGACATACTGACATAATAAAATCATTCAACATGATTATTTAAAAAAATAAATTGTTTTCCATATATTATTTGGATATTTTATAACTGAATGGGATAAACTTAGGATGTATATAAGAAGGGAGTGATCTATAAATCCTAAAAATGGAATTATACAACTATAGAATAAGTTTAATAAGTACATTTTATTCAATAGGAATATCAATATAGCAGAAGTGTGGTGATAATCAGAAACATGAACATCAAATAATGATATATGATGGTTTCATAAAGGAAAAATAGGAATTTGAAAACAACATTAAAAAATAAATCATGAATATAAGTAAATAATATAATTCAATATAACACAAAATAATGTTATTAGGATAACCCAAGGTTCCCTATACATGCAACCTCATGAGATTATAACATTAACCAACACATTGTTGGACTATATAGTTTCGGGACCACCCATTACAGTCATATCATGTACATTCAAAAGTGTCCCACATGGATAAAAAAAGATAAGAATATCTTCAATGACTATTAATCATGTGATTAATGGGGAGGGTATATATAAGATTTCCCACAATTAATTAATGAATGGTACAACTAGGTTAATATCCTTCATTAAAACTTTATAGGTGTATTCACTACAAAATATATTGGCATGTAAAGTTGGAGGATGGTTTTAACAACATAACATGTGTACATAAGTGTTAATATAAAGTTTTAATTTGAGTGAAACAGGACTCTCATAACATATATTTCATATTGTATGATTGAAATTTTTGAAGAAATATATCGTAACATGAATAGTTGAGAATAAAATGGAATCATGTAATGATGGTTATTGAATAATGAGTGTAAGGTCAGACTCCCCTACATTGAGAGAATTCTTCTAAAAACATGGTATGATATTATTACGTTGTTGGGGGATCTTTGATAGGGTTGTAAGGATGTATTGGTGGACAAAATTCATGTTCCATGTGTGTTGAGTGGAACAGAATCGGAGGATGGGTGGGTTTATTTTGCAATAGAGAAGGGAATTCTTTAATGATATATAAACAAAGTTTTTGGACACTTTATAATAAATTATTCCAAAGTATAATCCAATCCTGGGGTTATAGAAATTTTTTCATGAATAAAGGATGGTAATAAATATTTTATTAGTCTTAGATCCTATATATTTCAAATCATTTATAGAGTGATTTTTAAGTGATTCCTATTTACAAAGAAATAAAATTAAAATATTAAAATATTATATAGGTTTTGGAGTTTGGATAATTGTTTATAAAACTAATCAATTTACATAAAAAACATTATCATAAAGTTAAAAGAAAATTTTGATATATGATACTATTTATATTATTTATTACAACTCTTATGTGTTTTATTATGTCACCAAATATGTTATATATTTATATAGTGTTTCAATTTAACCTAGTGGATTGACTATATTAGAAAACTGTGATAAATGCACTACTGGGAAATTTTTACATGGTTACTTAAAAAATGATTTTTTTTATTCTAATAGTATTTAAATTAATATATTTTACACATTTAAATCAGAAATCCCTTTTATTTTGAAATACCAGTTTGTTGACAAAAACAATTTTTAAACCCTTATAATAATTACACTTGACTTTCCTAAAGTATGTCATTTTTTATATTTAATAAATATTTTTGAATAATAATATTTAATTAAAAAGTAACTTATTGTAGGAATTCAATATTCCCTTGAAATTATCTTATGATTGAAACTATATATCCTCTCCAAAATACTATTTTTTATTTAATTATAACAAAATATAATTTTCATCAAAATTATCAATTAATAATTAGTAACTAGTAGTAAAATATAAATGTTTGTTATAATTTCTTAATATATAAAAAAATTAACTTTTATACAGTTGGGGTCTATATAAATATCCCTTTTGACAATAGGAAATTTTATAATGATAATTTATTAAATGGTGATATTTTCAAGGGATTATTCAGAGAATTTTCTTTGTTCTATGACCTCGATGAGCATGATCTTCTCCAGCAATAGTTTTAACTATTTAATTATTTGTTTAATCGTGGATTGGATTTAATCAAGTTAAATTCCAATTATTCCACCTCTATTAGAAACTATAGTAATATAGATTCAAAGGGTAGACTCATACTAGTCGAGACCATCACCAATTCCTTCCATGTTAATTACATTTATCATAACCATTAATATAATAATATAAGTGGTCACTATAAAATGAAAACATACTTAAATCATATTCTCTTTAATTAACTTTTAAATCCATTATGATATAACATATAGTGATCCAAAATAACTAGTGTAGTGAATGTGTTTTCTATAACATCGTTTCATTATATGGAATTTTGACATTTGAAAAGGGATTTTCAGTTATAGTTTATTAGTTTGTTACAGTATTACTCTCTTTAGATATTTTTTCTTTGAAAAACTCATTTAACACTCTCAAATTGATGAGGGTACTTCTATTTCAGTTCCAATTTCCATTCTTATTTCAATTCATCAAACTTTTGGTTATAATATAACACTTTGATTATGGGAGTTTTTTTCTTGTATAGTTTTTCTCAATGATCTTAGGTCCTCACTGATTTCTCCTTGAATGAACCATAATTATCCAACAGAACAGAACTTATATTCTATGTTTGTTAGTGGTATAGTATGTTCTTACTACATTGAACACATCATGTTATTATTTTTGGTTTGGTGGGAGTGCTAGTTGGTAGTCTCCTACTCCAATGCATTCAACGATATCAATGGGGAAGATGTATAGGGAAATAATACTACAATTATTCCCAAAAATCATCACACTCATCGATGAAAATACATGAAGTAACAAAAAATCTCTAACCTCATACTCCATGTTTCATCGATGATTATCTTCATAGAGTTCATGTTAACATTATATAGATTACATATAATGATAAATCATTTGATCCTTCTTGATCATCTCTTGGATAAGATCAGGAACCATTAGTTTCCTCTCAACAATATCTTCCCAACCTATTTGATTATGACACCTCTTCCCATATAGAGCCGCATAATGTTCAATTTGAATAATATAATGGGAACATGTCATAAATCACAAAAAAAAAATTATACAGTAGAAAATTTTTAAAATTTCACTAATTCATTCAGTGAAATTTATAAAAAAAGTAGTTAATCACATTATATTTACTAAAATTTTATCCAATATTGATATTTTATAAAAAATATTAAATTTTTATAATAAATATAATTAAATTTAATTTTTACCATAATTTTTTTACAGGACACCGAAAGCTCATTCAAAACCCCTCACCAGGACATTTACCTACGCGCTCTCCACACACACTTGAGATAGTTCTCACATGAACCCAAGCCAAAAATTGGCTTCCATCATGATTAGATCGAAGGACCGCCTTCCAAAAACATGATTCCATGACCAAATAACCTATAAATGTTATTGTTACATTATTTTAGTATTATATATTTATATATATATAAATAGATTTTAGTATTTTAAAATTTTATTATAAATATATATATATATATTTAATTTATATTTGTTACATATATTTATATATGTTTATGTTATATTTTTTTAATATTTTACTTTTATGTTTATATTTTATATTATATAAATATTTGGGTTTATATTATAAATATGTTCATATATTTAAATATGTATATATATATATATATGTTAGTACATATGTGTGTGTATTTAAATATATATGTTCCCTTATAAAGTTATATATAAAAATTATAATTATTTATATGTAGAATTTTTACCACATTTTGAAACACAACTAATGATGACTCTAAAATGTTCATGTTTCTTAAAAAAACGTTTATAACATTAAAATTAGCCATGTTTTATTAACATATTTCTAAAAACATCACTAAATTCTAGTTTTTTAGTGTGTGAGAACTCCAGTAGGGGAATATGTTTATTTGAATATCATTGGAAATATATTGAACATGTTTTTAATATATCCTCTATAGCTGGGATGGTTCATTCAAGATGGACATTCATTTGAGGGTAATAACCTATTTGGAAGCCTCGGTCCATTTCCAATGATTATTGAAGGATTCTATCAAACCGTGAGTTTAGATCCTGATCATGATTAGATACAATGGAGAGTGGAAACCTATATTGAGTTTTCACTTCCCTTATAAATATCACTATGATATTTTCAATATATATATATATATATATTAATCAATTTCAATGAAATGCACGCACTTTGTAAGGCGGTCGACTACCACCCTGATCGAACTAATTAAATTATATATCATAGGGATTCATATAGGAAAGTCCAAAGATATTTTTTCACATTTATTTAGTGTCTCATCCCAGAAGTCACTAATTGGTTCCATAATTTGGAAATGAATATGACCTCAATAGAACCTCTGTGTACACCAGAGGCTTTCAACTAATAGCATTGGCCTAGCATGCGTCTGTTGGAAGACGATTCCCACTTGATCAAAGTGTAGAAGAGTTCTGAAACAAAATAATGTTATGCATCCAAAATAATAATAGTTAACCAAAAATGGAATAATAAATAATCTAGATAATAAATGATTGGATGTTAAATCGATATTAGATATACAGTAATGATCATGCACTAATTTTATATGAAAAATAAAAGCACATGATACTTGGTACATGAATATTTAACATGATGGAAAAAACAAAATTGATCTGAAGCTTATTAAACTAGAATCATGAGAGTAAGCTCTGTTATCTACTATTGTACTCAGTCCTAGTACCCATAATCAAAATTCATAAGTTGGGCGCTTCCCCTAATCTTCAAATGAAATCATTGGGACTTTTAATGTTCCACATGTATCATGAATGAGGTGTCAGATACACTCAGTAGGACAGCACTAATGGCTTCTATAACTATACAATCTGTGCTTATAAATAGATCATTTTTAGGTAATGAAAAATGTAAAATAGTTGATAAATATATAGCCCCTGTTGGTAAAAGTTCCTCATGGGATACTTTAACAACACTACCATCATCAGTCTAATCCGGATAACTCATTAACAATGTCATCCTATACAGATGTGGTATATATGTATATGTAAAGAATCACACACACACACACACAAACCAATATATATATATATATAAACATACCATATATTTCTATGGTGATACATGTATGGAAGGAATAATTAAGCTATCTAAGAGATGAGTTTAAACATAGACTAAACCTAAGAATGTTCTTTGTCTTGAAAAACACACCCTTCAACATATATTAAATGAATCATGTATTCTTAATAAAAATGCTTCCTAGATTCATAATAAAGAAGAATCATGAAATCTTAATTGATAAGAATCCCATTCCTTTCCATGTAAATCCATAAAGAGGAAACCAAGTATTTCTCTAGGAGAACTATGAATACCCATCATATTAAATGTTTTACTAAGGAGAATAGTATGTGGAAACTATGTATCACACTCAGTATGGTCCATGGAATATAAAATTTATACCATCTATGGTATACCACATAGGGGACCATGTATCACCTAGGTAATAGTACATTATCATCACCTTCTACGATTATATGAGTTAGTCCACTAGAAATCTTGTTATTGCTCAATTGTAAGATCAACATCAATCCCATGAGCCTTCTTGTGGTATCCTATAAAAGATACCAAGTATTATACTTAACATATCTAGATTCATTTAAAATTTATAATTATAGAACCCAATGATCCCATATATGGTTTAATTTTTTCAGGGACCATATATCAACCTCAAGTTGATTTCAGTGTATTCATTTATCTATTATGGAATTCATAGCATTTAAGAACAACATCATAATCATTACAAGGGACAATTCACCCTCCACAATTTCTAAATTAATTAAATCTAAACATGAGGCATCATAGTAATTTATTGAAGTTATACCATTAGTAGAGGCCCATATTGAGGTTATCAATATCAAAAATTATTCATGGGTCACTAGGAGTATACTAAGCATGGTAGGTCATTTTATTTAATTAATTAAATGATTAAGAGGTTTCATCAGAATGGTATGATGCATTGAAAAATTGTGTAACTTATAATGAATCAAAATCATTTTCAAAAAGAATGATACAAATTTCAATTTGGTGGTATATTACATCGCATCCATTATTTCCCTTTAAATCATGGTAGAACAGAATAAATAATTAGAATGCCAAATTCCCTGATAATATGGAATGTGATCATGAACCATATTAGTAAATCAGATGAAGAGATAAAATATGAAAGGATGCGATAGGAGTAGAGATAATTCCATTATGTACCCAAAAAATAAATGAAGAAGGAAATGGAGTATAAAACTGTAATTTTCTTCAAATCCAACCATGGAGGATAAGAGGTGCATCACATAATAGTGGGTTAATTTGTGTGGAGTAAGAACAAAAATGGAGGGGTAAGTTAAATAGAAGTAGTAGAGAAATCATAAATATACACTTTTTAAAATGAATATAATTGGTTCACTAGTATAAATTAACCATGAACTAACCATACAACTAGTACTATCCCAAGAGACCTATGACCTAGGCTAGGTGCACTTTTTAAATAACTGTACATAACACTTGAAAACCCCCACAATCCCTAGTATGAGAAAAGTAACATGGCCATGGATCCTGAGTGACATGGTTAGGACAATCCGTACGACCCCTTATGTTGAAGTGGAGATCCATACATGGTTTATTAGCATGGTTACCATTAACTGTGTTCTAAACATTAAATTCAATATTTATCTCCAAAATTTGGAGCTCTTGTATATTAATGATCCCCAGAATCTTCTGAAGCTCTATTTATCCCCATGGCATTATTACTAGAATAAGAATAGTTTTTGAATAGTATTATAGTTATGAATTAGTCATTAAGAATATTAGATGACACAAAGTACCCTCCATAAAAAATCTATTCATCATGTTTCTCTTATGAGGGTGGTAAAACAACATTCATGAATAATTTCATCCACTGATAATGTCAATTGATAACTTACTCACACGTCAGGTCTTGATAATGGATTTACATCCATAACAAACGTAAAAAAAGAACATGCATTCATGGAATAACCTTTTTTGTTGATCAATGATATACATAGGATTCTCCTCAAATGATGATTCTACCTCTACCTTTATGACATTATGATGAAACAAATAATATGGGTTGGAGTAATAATGCTGCAGTTGTGATATCTAGAAGTTGTCATGCATTACCCAATTCCTATAAGATAAATCCAAATGTTATTCTACCACCATGAATCTCTACAGGATCTATAAATTCCAAACATAATGATCCTGTACATTTACTTATCTATGATTCCATAATTGATAATGCATAGTATAAAGTCATTTAAAAATCTGATAACCCACCTCAGACTTTAGCTATAAGTGATAAAGACCAATATACTCCATCTTCACAGACCAAGATATTGAAATATAATTTTAAATTAGTTATTCCTATTATTTAGACTCTTAAATGATATGAAGTTCTAGAAGAACTACCTCTAACTCGTAATGGGGTGAATGACATTTCCTACCTTATAGGGCCTTATATGGATCCATCTAAATAGTTTCAAAACAAATATTTTTTTTGGAAAAATAAAGGAGAATTGGTTGTTTCATCGAATAACCCCCAAAATCAAGGATTAATCCTTGGGTAATGTCCTCTATCACTCATATCATATGACATGATTAACTTGTATTCTGAGGGTGATATTTTAAACTCTGGAGAACGTATAAACCCTTCCCTTTTTAAACCCCTTCCAGAATAAAAAGGAAAATTAGGAACATCAATTTGGTATGATATAATTGGTAACATAATGAATCCATACAATCCCAGTAAGCTAAAGACCAATGAAATTGTAATCTATAAGGGTTTCGTGAATATGTAGGAATTTTATGACTGTTGTCAAACTATCGACGATCATCCATACTACATCACTACCTCAATGGGATCTTAGAAATCCTATCACGACATCCAAAGTGACAACATTCCTTTTCTACTTAGGAATGGATAGATTCATTAATGTTCTAGAAGATCGTTGTTTCTATGACTTCACAAACTTATAGTTGGAACACCATGTGATAAAACCAACAAAATACACCCTCTTACATGGCCACTAATATTAATGAATATATCCCAATCTTACTTGGTAATCCAAAGTTGAAAAACTCAAATAGAGGAATTAGAATCTCGTATCAATTCATTATGCATGTCTGAACAATCCAAGATACATCCAAATTTGTGAATTATCACTTCCTCGTCAATATCCCGACCCAAAGGAGGATCCTCTCTTCAAATACTCCCCATTATTACTAATCCCTTGGGAACTAAAAGATGTCTCACCTTTACTTGATCCATAAGGGGATGTTACTACCAACAATTCCAAAACTGTCTTTCCATTATATTCTTGAACCTCTAGGTGGATATATTGAAGTCGGAAAAACAACATCTTCTCAGTATTGGCCTCTTTAATGGTCTATTTTTGATATTGTTCAATAATTGTGTTATATAATGAATATTCCTTCGCATAGTTATAATCAATCTCACTATAAAATGATTCAAGGTGCAATACCCACCTAAACTATATGAGATTCATGTCATGCTATGTGGAAATATATTTGATACATTTTTGTTCTCCATAAATGAGGAAACACTATCCCAATAGACAATTCCTCAACAAAATATAACACATGAGACACAGCTACTAAATCAAGGTAGTGTATAAGGTAATTCCACACAAGTGGTCTCATCTAGAAAGACCAATATGCAACAACTAAATCACTCTGTATCAGAACTAATTTAAGGCCAACTCCAAATAAATTACTTAAAAACTTTATATCTTATTCTTGAATCAAGATTTATTAGGATCAGTGCTGATGTCAATCTCTTTTGACGATACTAAAATGATTCTTCGTAGGCTACAAACCATAAGAAAATCATACATTTCATAGTAAAGCCCATGAGAGGTTCTTCTAGTAAAAAACCATTAAAAAGTATTATAAAATAATTCCTTACATTGGAAAATTCATATGTCAAGTACATTCTTATACTTCTCTAATAAAACTATAGTGTGTAACTTTTCTATGTGAACAAAAACTTTATCCAATGTGGTGATATGTCCTGGGTTTTCAAATTTATCATACCAAAATTGAAATTTAGTGAACTTATCATAAAAAAGTGGTATGTAAATGTATTCTAGATAATATAAATATTATTTTAATGTTCATATTGTGTATAATAATTAACCAATATTTAATTATAGTTTTCAGGTGTAGTAGAAGCATGTTATGGGTAGTGCCCGACTTTGATTTTTTCAAAAATCAATTATCAATTCGAGATATATACATCGATGAATGACATGATCATATGAAATGATTAAAAGAAATATAAAATGAATAATTCTAACGAAATAGAGAAATATTATCGTCACATATTATTTATAATTAATTTATTTAATTAAACAATTTCCATTGTTCGAATTATTTCATCATTGATGAATCTGGTGACAGATCTGCGGTCCCCCATCATTGCATTGTAGTAATCTAGTGTATATTTCCTCTATCTGATATCCACAATGGTTCCACAAATATTAAGGAATTAGGGAAAGTATCTATGGGTATTATCATATATTATCCTTGTGTTTGTGTCGTCTGACTTTGATAGATTAGAGAACCTCTTCCAAAAACTTATTCTAGATGATGTGGAGGAGTGTTTCCCATAGTTAATGGGATAGTTCTTGGATAAGGGAGCTGTCTTTAATTGAGATGATTCTCCAAAATTTCTATGTACAACACTAACAAATTAATTGTCTCTCATTAGAAAATAACATAACAAGGTTTTTACTTTTCTAGGGTTAAAGTAAAATAATTTCACAAGTGCCCATTATTATTTTATTTTGTCCTAGAAAAAACCCATGTCAAATAATGATAATAATAATATTATTATTTCTTAACATGTGATTAACATGAAAATTATAATTAAATAATATTATATATTTTTTATTTCTCATCCGGAAGTTAATCTCGGTCTACCATTCCTCCAGAGTATTTTTTTGTCCTTGAATAATGTATATTTTTTATTAAATAAATATCACTACATTATTTTCCAATTGATAAATAAATAATATATCCCCCAGATGGAAAATAAATATTTATGAAAAATTCATCTCACAATATATTATCTATAATAACTAGTTATGTAATAAATGTGATAAGGAATATATGAAAAATTGTTAAACTACATGATGGATTAATATTTATTCAACATTTTAATTAATAAATAAAAATATATTATTTAACTGAGATTCTGTGTACAATTAGTGTGTGACCCACAAGGCCACATTGTCAGTGGAATTAGGTGGAGTGGATATTTTGATACATTAATTGTTGAACAATGAATCAAATATATTGAAAATATCAAATCTACAATTCAATTATCTATCAAATAAAAGGATGAATTGATTGTTTATTTTAAGGGTGGATGAACTAATCAATAAAATATGTTGATAAGAAACAAGAATCCAAAGGAACATATCAAATATTTAGAGTGTAAGCGATTCTAAAAATTTACTTTTGAAAAAAAATCCCTTCAATCTATGATGTAGAATGTATAGGTTTTACAATTGGATCAAGAAGAATGATCATTAATTTGATAGGGTGTATGAAGAAGTCATTACAATACATACACGGTATACATCTAGTTTCTTCATCACCACTGAAATTAACTTTGATCACTCCTTTAGTGGTCTATAGCCATGTCTTCAAAAATATTTAGAAATTCAATACATTGAAAAATATGTGAAAATTGTCATATGTTACCAAATTCACATGAAAGAGATCACAAAATCTCAATGATCTTGGATGTATATGAATTGGAAAATGGATTTTAACTCTATTTTACGATGTAAAATTACATAGGTTTCATGAAATTCGATCATATTGCTTTTCAAATGCGTATGGAAAAGTATCCAGGAAATTTCCTATCCAACTCTATTTTTTTATTAAAGATCAATAACTTTTAATGGGAAAGTGGGAACCCTCACGACTAACTAGTTTCTGTACTAAATGACACGAAAAATCTATTAATGAAAATAGTGAGTTGTTTGGAATAGTTTTCCCTGAAAAAACCCCTAGAGTATTGTTTACCTTCATGCCAGGGAAATCCTTCAAGGTGTGCTCAAAAATAAGATCAATGTTTTCTAAAGATTTCTTGTACCCCACTTTGAAAATATTCCCTTTGTTTAAGCCTCTATGAATAATGCACGCCTTCTTATCATCCCAGAAACATTGCTCCTTTATAGTGGCCACCTGGATCGGTCTACTCTTCTTCAAAGATTTGATATCCAAAGTTTCCTCAAACATTTCTTCATTCGAATTTATCATTAGATCCATATGTTCCAAAGCAGAGACCATTTGGCGCTGTGAGTCAGCTTTAGAACCTACTCCATGCTGCTGCCCCTAACCCCTCAACTGCTCACTGCCTGAAGAAAAATCTAGAAAAGAAGCCTCCCAACATTCTTGAACCATTTTCTTAGAGATGGCGGCCACCTCCCATTGGACAATGTCGTTGGACTTGTTACGGGTTGAGCTACCAAAATTTTTAAAGGCATTCAGGGAAAACATTCCCTTACCAGTAGATCTGGTAATACAAGGGATAGGGTGGTTGGGGTATTCCTTCTTTCTGCACGTCCTCTGGTTGATTGAAATGAAGCCATCTGAATGCAGGAGTTTGTTCTTTCCCTTCCACATAGAGGATCTAAAATAGTCCTCCTATATGATCAGTTCCTTGGGCTCATCAAAGTATGAAGCCTCGACCATTTTATCTTGGGATGTTTTCGTATCATCCAATAAGTCATGACCATGATTCGACCCTGAAACATCCTCACTTCTAGGGCACTGTTCTTCACCTAGAACTTGATACTGGTTTTGGCATATCCCAATTGGACCCCCTTCTAAAAGCTTCTCAACAGAAGAGGAGGTCTGTGGGGCCTGCTTGGTCTTGGTCAGGACTCCTATCTTCTCAAGACCATGAACAATTTATTGTAAATGGTTAGGAATGTCTTCCAAGTCTACGCACTGTGAGGCCTCATTGGAACCATGACCCTTACTCTAAACCTTTAGGATAACATCATTAGTTTTTTTTGGATTAACCTCCTAGAATACCTGTGTATAATTCCAGAGGGCCTCCCTTATGGTCTTACCCACCCTTTGGCTGATCTGATCCACAACTGTAAGAAGGTGCCTCTCCTCAGGCCTACCCTCACACCCCTGTATGTCATCGCCTGAGCTTCTTGCACCTAGATCACGGCACAGCCGATAAAAAACATCTTAAACAAGTTTCCCCAATGACTTTGGACCACCTATCATGATTTCAACGGAAGGGTACCCCTGCCTTGTGCCCAATGTACCATGCCTGGATTGGTCCTCACCCATGGAGATAGGGTCCCCCTATCCAGGATAGCCAGAGGTCCATCCATACGAGCATACCCTGAAGCATCTTACGGGGAACTCGGCCCAATAGACAGGCCAGTGGGGTCGACCTCATCAGAACCTGGATCCTTAATTTGGCATTCAAGAAGACTTTGACCATGTCTGTTGTAGCAATAGGAAAACGTAGTCCATGATTCTTAGAAAATTATTTGACCATACCTATACTCGCCCTCAATCAAAATCCACATGAATTAGGGAGTAGGCCTAGAGATATCCATTTTAACACATAACTGTGCCACAATCGGATGCTTCATAGAGTACGTATGCCGATCCACACAAAGAAAGCTTCATATGGAGTTACCTATCGATTAGAGTAATATTGGATTTTGTAAAGGAAACAGATGTCCTAAAAGATGAATCGAAATTGCAGTGGTATAAGAGTCATGCTAGATATGGAGATCGAACGACTAGCAAATAAGATGAAAATGGAAGCCTTGAACTGATCTTCCAGGTCAAGTCCACACCCGTACTAGGTCTTCCTCACTCGAGAAGCTGAGAAGATTCTGTCATGGCCCAAACAACCTGGAAACTGCACACTGAGCTAATCCACTTACCTCATTCACAAGACTGTCAAAAAACTCAACTGGGGGGTGCCATCAAACAAACCTAACCACCAGAGATTAAGAGAGAAGCGTGGAGGTTGCGTTGAACATTTGTGGAGAAATCGGGACCCCCGGTTTTCCATGAAGGACCCCCGCAACCTTTTGGGAGATGAAAATTATAGGAAAGAACAAGTGTTACTCATCTGAAGGTAACTAAAAAGAATCCCAACCTCTTTCCTGAGACCCATACTGAGGAGCTCCATGGGTAATATACCCGTCCCATAGTAGAGGAGGGGCTGCCGCATCTGCCATTGACTTTATGGCATCATCGCAGGGCACTAACGCTCTCTCAACTTATGCTTTTGGTTCATGAAGGAAGTGAACCTAGCTAGTGATTTTTTATGAGAGTTAACCAATAATGAAATGGAATAAGGAAATGCTCTAGACATTGCTCAACCTAATTTCCAATGTTACAAATATAAGGAATAAGGACATTATATTATCCACTTCAGTAAGATAAGGGTTGTTCATCAAAACCAATGAAAACAACTACAAAAAGACCAGAGAGAGGAAAATCTAATTCCATCACAACTGTTAAGGTAAATTCCAAAATTTAATGTGGTGATTGGTACAATATTTCATCATTCAAGAGTAGGGAATATGATTTTTGATTTTGGTTCTCTGAATTAATGTTTTTTCACAAATGTATTATTGAATTATTTAAGAAACACCTCAAAATTTTTAAGTAGAGTCAATAGTGAAGATGAATAATGGGTAAATTATTACATACTATGAATACAAGTCATCTCCATACTCTATGGGTGGGATGAAATTCCTAAATAACCATGTGATACTTCCTATAGTGGAATTTTATACATTTATAGTCATGTATTGAATTTACGTATATAGCGAAAACATAATATTATATGATAATGAACACACCCTAAAAACCATGAATTGATCTCTGACTCTATAAAAGTGTAAGGATCAATAATCCTCTTTGATATCATATACTATTTCATGTGAATTTTTTTCATTCTCAGAAATCATATGTTGATCAAATTATTGAGACTGTGGAAAAGCTATTGTCTTAATTCATTCCCATTTTTGGGGAATGTATGTATTTCATACCACCCAATGATTTTATGAAATAATTATTTTGAAGTAAGTTAGGATTTTCTATATAACACATTTCATGAAATAGAAACATTATCTTGAGTTACAAGAAACTTTGTGTTTTTTCTATAGTAGATATAACACCTATTTTAGCATGTGTTCCATGTAACACCATTATTAAATTGAGTTATGTATGATATGTATATTTACTGAACCAAGATGCAAAATTAATTTTCATTTTTAATAAGTGAAATTATTACCTAAAAATTAAATTAATTGAATAAATATAATAAATAAATTTTAAATATTATGTAAAATGGTTTGGTATATAGAAAATGTAATGATATAATGTATATAATGTTTCAATAAAATCATTATATGTTTTGAAAATAATATTTTATCTAAAACATTTACATTTATTTCATTTTGTGATAAATAATAAAATTAATTTTTAAAACATTTATAATAATTATTTTATAAAACTAAATTACATTTTAATTTATAATATCTAAATTATCATATGCTGAATATTTTTATAATTTTATTAAGTGGTTAGTTTTTTTATGATTAGTGATGAATGTTGAATTATTTATTTATAGATTATTTTTCATTTAAATAATTTATAAAGATAATGTTTATATTAAATTAATTTTATGTAAAAATTGTTTATATTATATATCTATTATATAAATTTACGTAATTTTACAAATTTCCTTATTTAATTTTGATATTATAACTTTGTAATCTTTTGATCATTTTTTCTTTGAAAACCCACTTTTTCGTCGTGTCAGTGGGATTAAATTAAAATTAAATGTCTACATTAATGTGACTGGAATTTTAATTAGTGGAATAATTATTTTCAATCAAAATAATTTATAATATAAAATTTTATCAACTTAATTTTCTAAAAAAAGAATTTTTTTAACAGTTAAAAAGTAATTACTGTGATTATGTTTAAAGCGAGGATTTCCATGAAAAACATTCTTTTGTTAAAATAAACTGTCCCGTAACATAGTATTTTTTAGTAAAATTTATTTAAAATTTTTAAGTATTATGTCAACATTATAAATTTATTCTCATTTTTATTTTATTCTATGATGATAAATTAATCAAATTTAAAAAACCAGTTTCCATGGTGAAAATTAAAATGAAAAGGGGGAGTAAAATATAAAGAATTACTAATGAAATCTTTGAAAAATAATTCTGAGGAATGTGTGAATAAACCATATAATACCTCCCCTGAATTATTTATCAACATTGGAGACACATTAGGAGATATTGGCATCACATTATTAAATAATTTGGGTATTTACAAAAATTCAACTACTCAATTATAAAATCCACTGTTTGTCCTCTGTTCGTCAAACCCTAAAAAACTTATAGATTATCTATTAATTACCTGAAAAACCTACCAAATTACGTATTATCGTCCTATAATATCTTTTTTGGATATAAATCCAATCTAGTATGGTATTTGGTGAAACCCTATATAGGATACCCGAATAACATGTAACATTCATCTACGCGAGGGTTCGTTTTATTTCATCTTACACATTAAAAAATTCTTATTGTACCATGATGATATAATAAAATCATTATAATCTATATATTTTTATGTTTTTTATGTTAATTTTCATACGTAAAACAATCTCCACTTCAATAAATCGGGATCCAAAATCATTATTAATGTGTGCGAAGGACTTCCACCTCACAAACCAATGTCATTAATCTATCCATTACCACATCTTGTAGATGGGTATGATGAGGGATATAAAGTATATATGATATGATTATAACATAATTATAATTATAGAGTCATTATATCATATAAAACTATTACCTATCATTGCATAGGGTATATGAGAATGTTTTTAGTGTGTATATTGTAATATATCCTCACGAAGCGATGTGATTCATTTTCTCTAACGCTTTATATAAAAGATAATAAGGATATTTATAAAAATTATATATGATATATATAAAATTAGTATTATATTCATGATATATTTATAAATATTATAATGTAATATATAATTTTATTTCTTACATATTCACTTAATGGAAGATGATAATGTTGTTTGTGTATGGATGAACTACCACATTTGTCAAGTGACGTGACTCACTTTTCATCACCAAAAAATGGATGATATTTACAAGTATATTTAATGAAATAATGATTTATCTATGATCATACGATCATAACTTAAATATATTATATTACATACCTCCTTTAAAAATGATCAATAAAAAATGGAAGCATTACTCATGCATACACACAACCTATTGACTCTATGATAATTATTGAATTAATTTTTTTAAAAATATCATTCATTATATTTAAAAAAATCGATTGATGTGTAAATATGAATATAATTTTAGGATTATTATTCTTTATTCCATGTACACATTATCAAAGTAAGAATACTTTGAAAAAAACATATATTAATAACTAAAAAGATATTACCCAAAAAGATATTTCAACAATGAATTAATAATAATTGGGTGATAAATGGTCATAAGTAAATCTTATATATTCTGATATATATAAATATTATAATCAAAAGATGTATAATAATATTATATTTATTATATAGGAGGTTTTTAGTATTATGAGTGATGTCGAAAATTAATTTAAGGGATTTTAGCATGTATTTTATTTTCTATGAGAAAAATGCCTTATTCACCACTTGTCACTTTTATATGGTGTATATAGGGAAAATTAATTTATTTTACAATTATTATCCTTAAATATTTTTCGATGTAAATATCCTTTTTTGGATCTCCATTTCAGGGATTTAAAAATTCAATAGCTAAGAAATGAGTAAGGTATTTTCCTCTCAATTCACCTTTTTCAGGTCAAAGGTTATGTCATGAAACTATATTATTATACGATGTGTATATACTACCTCACTGGCATGTTATCTCATTAGTATAATTTTTTTAATGAAATTAAAATGGTAATTTAATGTTATTATTTATGGTGTATTATGATTCAATGTTACCAATGTGGGAAATGTTTTACATTACAAAATCAGCATTTTTCAAGATTATTTATGATTGTTCTTAAATTGATGAAATATTATCATCTATATCTAAATAAAATATTAAACCTCTATTCATCTATCTATGTAATGATAATACATATTTTTCATTCAATTTACCTCTCTCTATGTTCACATGAGTTAAAAAAATGTTTTAAAGACAAATAATCCATTGGATTAAAACCACCTTTTTCTTCGAAAAACATTTTTTCTAATAATGTTTTAGATAATGTACTGAAAATTTTTATAATTATTAGTAATAGAAATTTCTACCAGTATTTTATTTTTTATCAGGAAAACTGAAAGGGATAGTCCTTTAATTTTCCAATCAATGTATGTTTTTCTACTACCAAAATTTTTAATGGAATCATTGTTTTAACATGTATGGAATGAATAAAAAATTCAATCATTATGACCATTAAATTTATTGAAAATCCTATATAAGTCTATAAGGTATTTTAAAAATAAAATCATTTTCAATAAAATTATCTTTTAATATAAATTTCTTATAGAAGAAATGCTATTTTACTCAAAAAAACTCAAATTAATTTTAAAACCTCATTTATATGTTTTAAGGTTATTTTGAAATAAAATTTATTTTCCCAATATGAATTTATCTTGCTCATTAAACATTTGAAGTGATTTATCTTTAAAAATAACATTTAATATAAGATAACATCATTTCATGTAACTTGTTATTAGCATGGAATATAATCAAATGATACCATTATTAATAATTATTTTAACATTTTATGTTTGTGATTGAATTATATTTATGAAAACTATTTATCATCGATGGGGTGTGTCAGAATAAAATTCATATAAATCCTACATATTTATCCATTGGATATGCTATGATAAAATAATAATATGATTATGAAACAAATATCATTTCCATATGTTATAATATGTAGAATTTTTTATGTAACCCATTTCATCTCATTGATTATGATATGATCAATGTTTCTAGATTTTAAGGAACACAAAAATATGGTTTTATTTAAGTTATGTCTGGGAAAAATATCTCCCTCAAATGCTTTGGGATAATATGAATTTCATGTTACTAATATATTTTTCAAAAATCAGATTACATGTCAATAATGTGATATGTGATCCCAATTGCATGTTAAAACAATTATATGTGAAGCTGATTAAATTTTCAAAATATTATTTTGGAACCAGAACATATGTTCTGAATTTTGTGTGTGGACATATATTTTCCTTTCCTTAATGTTATGTGGTGACCATTTTTCACATCAATTATTTTATTAGTGGTCATGATTTCATTTAATTAACTTATGGAGAGAACTTATCTCTATTTATAAATGATCACTCTATTATAATATGATGTGTATTCTATGATTATATTTATTTTTCCAATGTTATTTACATGTTATCATAAAGTCATGTTTTATTATTATTACATATCTCCCATGTTACCACTTACAAAGTATCTGATCTGAACATTTATTTTTTTTATTTACCCTTGGATGTGATTAATTGTTTTTAAAGAGTAATAAATGGGCAGATATTTATGAGTGAAATTTGTGATCATTAAGTTACTAATAAGTGTTATTTCCATGCTTCCAAAGGCCCCAATCTATTATCGACTTTAATATAGTGTTTGGGTAATGTAATTCATGTTTGTTATAAAATATGTAATATCAATGTATGAGAAACTTGGTTCACTATAGATGTTTTCCTTGAACAGTTTTCTAACTTCATCCAATCCAAGAGGTTGTATTTTGATTCAAACATATATATGTATATTTTCCATTATCCATGACTCTATTTAGAATGACCATTATTGAATATAAGGAGATATAGAATGAACTATGAGGGAATCAAGAAAAAAGTGTTTATACAACCACGTTCTAATCTATGGGGAGAACCATCCATCTTCATCATGAAGAACGATGGATTAATTATCCTTTTAATTAAGTATCATAAACATAAAAAATAATGATAATGAACAATTATCCCAAATAGGGGATAGTTTATTTGTTCAATCAACTAATGGCCCTTAGTATTTCTTTAAGGTGGACCTCAAGTCATCAAACCACCAATTAAGGGAAAAGAAGTAATATATCCCCAAAACTATCATTAAAACAATGTATGAACACTATTAGTTTATTTTGAGGGCATTCATAATTAATAATTTCCCAAAAATCTTTATGTACATAATGAATTGATTCGTTATAGATTTCCTTTACAATGTTTTCTAATTATTTATTGATGTTATTATATTTTACTCAAAAAATAAAGAAGAGCACGAATATAATTTTAATATTTTTCAAAATTCATTGAGGAATGTGATGATATAAGGAATTTACAATAAATATGAGTTATAATTGTAGAATGTATCATTATTGGGGAATATTATTACTAGAAATTAGATATCTATCGATTGTCTAAAGAGAAAGTAAATTGAGAAGGGTAGAAGACACACATTAGTAGTAGATATCTATAGTTTCCTTATATTATAAATATATTAATGTTAATTTTTAAAACATATATTTCAATTTATAAACTTGAAAACTAAGATAACACCAATGGAAGTAAAACATTTCAAGACCAATGAATATGAATAGAACATTAATTAGTGTATAAAAAAGATTATCACTACACCATTAGTCATTATACCATCATGTGGGGAAGTTTTCATGTTATATAATGATGAATTAAAAACTTTAATGGTATATATCATGAAAAAAACATTAATGTGATGTAATATGACTCAAGGTTGTTTAAATTTCCAATGAATAATTTTTCAACACATGATCCGGTCATAGATGAATTAATGTTTCAATTAATGATATAGAGGCATTTTCCATCTACTGAAAATATAAAAATATATATGGATCAATAGAACATAAAATATATATTCACATAATATGATCATATAATGTGAAAATGATATTTCTTAGAGCACATCAAGGACTATAACATCTCATTCCCTTACAATCCTAGTAATGAAATTGAAGTGGAAGATACTATATATAGAAAGGATTTGAAAAAATTATCAATCATGATGATTAAGAAGGATCCAATATTCATATATTTTAGTGGGATGGATTTGTGAGTAATAAAAGGACTTCCATAGTTACTTTATCAAATAAATGCCCAACAATCCAATTTGTATAAGATTAATGAGGGCCATATAGATGAAAATTTTGTACATAAAAAATTAGCAAATATTATAGAGTTGATGATTGCTGAAGATGGGGTAACATGTTTTGGAACCCAAATATGTATTCCATACAAACTATAGATTACGAGGGATATTTAGTATGATTCAACATGCTCATCGATCTCTATTTATATTGGTAGATCTAAAACGTATCAATATTTGATGAAACAAATCTTGTTGGATGACATGGAGATGAAGAATATTGAATTTGTATATTAATGATTGGTATTCAGTAATTCAAGAAGAAATGATTGAAGTATAAGGGTATAATGAAATAGTTTCCCATAATAGTATGAAAATGGTAAAAAATAACTCATGATTTTAGTGAAGGACTCCCCACGACATCAAATAGAAATAATGTAATCATGGTGTTAGATGATCACTATACAAGGTCATAACATTTCTTTTCAATCGTGGAATATTTCTACCATGACCAAATATCCAATATAGTCAAAAGATAAGTTTTAAGATTTCATGGAGTGACTCTCTATGTTGTTTCTCAACAAAATCTCAGGTTTCCCTCATGTTTCTCTGGAAATCATCAGTAAATGATTAACCCAAAATGTAGTTATACTAATTATTATCACCATCAAACTGAGGGAAAATTTGAGGGAAGGATACAAACTCTATAGGAATTGTTTTGGTCATCTTAAATGGGTTTGAAAGGATTTTGGGATCTTCATATTCCCATAATAGAGTTATCATATAAAAACAGCTTCTATTATATATTTAAAATAGAACCTTATAAGGATATATATGGGAATTAGTATCAGGCTCTATCATGATGGGATAAAGTTGGAGATATAAAAAGGATGGGACTTGATATTTTTTAAGAGATGAAAATTATGGTTCACGAAATTCAACGACATTTGATATTAGTGAAAAGTCAATATAAAAGTTATGCACAAAATGATTTTCTAGGTATGTAGCTTTATGTCAACGGTCAGGGATCCTTTTTATATCCCAAAGGAAGAATGTCATGTGGTTTGGGAGAAAGTAAATGCTTTGTATTAAATGTATCTGATCGTTTGATATATTTTATCACATTGTAGTGGTGGAATATCAATTAGAGATTCCACATAACATGTTTCATGAATATTTTGTGTTCCATTATTCCCTCATGAGAAAATACAAAACAAACTCCTAATGTTTATTGAATCCATTGGTCAAATGAGTGTAGAAATACCATTCATATGAGAATATGATAGTGACTATATTATATCACATAGAAATGATCTTTGGAAAAGACAAATTACCTAGTAATAATTAAATTATAAAACAAAAATTTGTAGCTAGAAACATGTTTACTAGAAGAGGTTATAATGTAGAAGTACCTCTACATGGTTTCGCCTAAGTATATAGTATAAAATTTCTATGTTGAAATTTTTTAGGGGGGTGACTGTAAGACCCATATATTTTAAATGTGGAAAAAGAATTATAATGTATATGACATAGAACACTGATCTTAGAATAGAAAAAAAACCCTTATAATTTATTATATTTATTTTTTGAAAAGATAATTATCTTTGATATCTTTTGGAACAAGATCACCAATCTAAATGAATCATAATATACTATAACGATATAAACTATCCATTACATTGGAGCATATCAATTTTAATTACTAAATAAATAATAACATATGGTTTATTAAAGTAAAATATATATTTAATGATTTTCTATATATTGGCAATAAAACAAGAATCATTTTAATGGAAAATAAATGTTTTTCTATATCTGTATTAAAAAATGGTTTAATAACGCTTTGTGCAATTATTTTAAAATCTGTTATTACCACTATTTGTTATTTTACTTCATGAAATTCCATTTATTATTTTAATTAGTATCATATAATTATCTTATGGTTATCATATTGGATTTTTTTGAAATGTTTCAATTTTTTTTGAAAAATTGTTAAATTTAATGAAGTTTATTATAAAGAATACTTCTGTCTAAAGAATTTAAAATCCATGTTTTATTTTAATGTTTTCATAAAAGTAAAATTATTTTAATTATAAATTTATTTAACCAACTTTTTTCAGTATAAAAAAATTTATATTTAATTTTGATATAAATGTTTTTTATTTATTTAAATGTTCTTTCATTTGGATTTCTATTTTTTGACATATATGAATAATTATTATTTTAATTGACATAATACCATTAGGTGAGTTTAATTAAGAAAAAGGGATTAAATACTCGTAATAAAAATTATTTATATTTACTACTAAGTTAAATTATTTTCTCACCATATTGAATACAGAAAATTGAAAAAACTATTTATTGTGGTTAATATAAACACAAGTTGTCTTGTGGTTAAACTAAAATGAAAAGGGTTAAAAATTATTAAAAACTTGAATAATTATTATTTTATGGTAATATTTCAATGATATATATTCTATGGTTCTTCAATGATCTATTTTTCTCTTTTCTCATTAGAAAAACTAGGGTGTAATTATTTCATTTCAAAAATTCTAACTGTATGCTCTCCCCCAATAAAAAGAAAATAGAATCCACTCAAATTTACATTTCAATAACCTATTGGTTAATCCAATACCTTCCCAAATATCATCCTTTCATCTCTAAACACATCTTATAATCCATTATTGATCATAAATACATCCTCGAAAGGCTTTTACTGCAAAACTAAATAAGTTTTCCGAATAATATAAAATTTCCTGAAATAGAAAATTTTATATTATTTCATATTTTACCCAATAAAGATATAATTGAACCATTCTGATATAAAAACATAAGAATATTCCATATAATATTTTTTTGTTATGGAAAGGGTCATGATTTATTATAACGCTCTTGGCTAAAACATTACATAGTCTTGAGTTTTAGTTATGAATTTATATTATTTTACATTGATTATATTTTCAAGTTTAATGATTTTTATAATTCAGCCACAATTTATAAAAAAATCAAATGATACAAAGTATAATCTTCTACTCATGATCCATTTTTTAACAAAATAACATCAAAAAAGTAGCATTGTTTCGTTTCAGGTTTAATGATGACATCGTTTACTCGATCACATCATTAACTCAAATTTCTCCTAAATCCTATGAAAAACATTTAAAATGAAAGGAATGGGAAAAAAATATCAGCAGGGGATAAACAAAAAATTAAGACTATTAGTTTTGTAAAAACATGTAAACCCATGAACACTTTATCATAAATTAATACATTACACAATTTAGAACTTGTCAATATATTCCTTTGAATATAATATCATTTCTTACCATTCCTATTATCAATATATTAATATATAATCCAAATAATGAATATATAATATACGAAGAAAACATGTGAAATAATCATTCTTAAAAGTAATAATCATAAGTTCAAAATAATTACATATCACTCTTACAAAATAGAATAGCCATATAGTTCACTTACGAACCCAATGCATTGAAGGTTATATGATAACCAACCATCATTAGTTTAACACAGAAAAACTCATAATTAGATTATCATTTAACCACCTTTAAAATTTCCATGTACCATTATATAATCATAACACATTATAGATTTCAATTTTCATAATTTCACTCATAAAGTTTTATTTTCATTCAAAAGAAATCATTTAAAGTTATTAATATAATAATTCCATTTTGAAAAACCATTCAAAATATCAAAATACCCCAAAAAATTAATAAAATTGTTTCTTTTACTTTTATAAAAATGATGTATTATAAGTGAATCCATATACCAAATGATGTTTAGGACTAAAGAGAATATGTTTTCTCCATATAAAATAAAAATTACATTCCTTTTGTCATTTGTCAAAATGTTCTGTATAAAAAACATAGAACAATTACATTTAAAATCCATTGATTGAAGTGAGAAATAGATAAAAAAATTATTTATATTACATTTATATCCATAAAAATAAATATATTAAACAATACCAAGAATACTGAGAGGTAGAAAATGATTTCATAAATAAATAATTAAACATTCATGGTGTTTCATACCACTTTGAGAATTTAAATATTAATCCCCATAAAATAAAATTATTTAATAAAATATTAAACAACCTGATAAGAAATAAACTAATGATATTAGGGGGGAAAATGTATTTTATATACACTTAATAATTGTATATAGGTACTTATCATTATGAAATCCCTTAATGAATGGAGTTTGAGACGAAATACCTTACGTCGGGTCCAATTCATCACATATGTTCTTTATATTCCAGAATAATAAAAATAGGTTAATATAAAGTTTCTAGAGAAACATTAACATGATTATTTTTCATTTAATTTCACTAATTACCATGTTATAGAAATTTATTATTTATATAACTTCATGTCTGATGTTTTGTTGATATTAGGTACTTGAGTCAAAAATTGAACATTGTATATTGTAAATAGTTGATGTGGTCATAATTCCATCATATTAATAATAATATTCAAGAAATAATAATATATATATATCAACTAATCTATTAAATCCATTATTTATATATGAATTTGAAAAATTAACAATGTTACAATCATGGAGACGGAAAGTCGTACGTATGTATGAGTAACGTTTTGATTTTTCAATGATCATTATGGAAACATGGAAATATTATTTTATACTTCTATAATTATAATAAAATTATTTATATCATATTAATCATTTAAATATACTTATATATTTTATCAATGTTATATTTAGATTAAAAATGAATCACATCAGTTCATGGTGGTGATAGTTCACCTGTATGCATGAACAAAACATTCAATTTTATGTGCCTAGAAACTTAAATTGAAATTCATATAGAATTTTACTATAATGATATATATGTAATTAAAATCACATATAAATGTTAATTCTATATTTATAAATATTCTTGAGATAGAGTTATGAGAATCGAATTATATTGTTTCATGGGGTGATAGTTCAAATGATCGTATGTACAATTAATTCTTTTCCCATTTGATGGAAGTGGAGATGGATTTAAGTGATTATTTTATCATAATAAAATCTAATTATATTTATGATACTACATTATCTATTTGATAAATTAGTAATAGGATTTAAAGGAAGAGGAAGAAGAAATAAAATTGATACAGTTAAATAAATATTGTTGCATTCCTTCATATGATAACATTAAATAACACTTTAACACCTATAAAAAATGTGTTATGCCTTAAATAATGCCACTAGAATACATGGATGTAATCTTTTAATGTTTTTGGGTAGACGTTTTGTTTCCCATAAGGTTTTTGAATAATATGAAATAAAGATGAATTTTTTATCTTTTATATGAGAAAGGAAGGACACTCTTGGAATTAATAAAATTATTAAATTAATAAAAATTTATTTTCTATTAAAAATAGGTAAATATTGGTTTATATATGTCATAGGATGTGTATGGGTTGAAATATAATAATCCAATGAATATTATATGAGTTTCAATAATGTTTTAATTATTTTCATTTTCTTTTAACCATTTCAACTCATAATGTTTTATCAAATAATTTACACACTGAGAGTTATAATAAGTATAATAACAAATAAAATTACCAATTAATGAGTCATTAATGACATTTTTCACATTCATAAACTTGTTTCCAAAATCAGTTATTTTTTAAAATTTTATATTATTTAATTAAAAATTTAATATTTTCATATATAAAATATTTCAATTTTAAAACTATTCATTACATGAATTTTTAGAAAATCATAACAACTTGATTCCATTGATGAAACTACACTGACTCAACTATAACATTTCCTATTCATCTAGAAAAGTTTTTTATGGTATCATATATTTCAAATTTTATTGATTATAATATTAGTAATACTAATAATTTTATTCATCAATTAATAAATTAATTATTTCATTATCATTGTGTCCGAATTAAATTTAATTATTTAATGTCAAAAATTTATATCTAAATTGTCATAAATAATTTAAAAATTTTATATTTCATATTAATATTTATTTAAAAATAAATATTTTATATAGATCTATATTAATAATTATTTACTTATTAAACATATGAGTGTGACCTTTTTAACATTAATTTAAATAAAATATAAAACAATTTATTTTCTTACCCAGGTTGCATAAAAAGGTTATAATATAATAATAATGGTTATTTTGGTCACAAACCACTCATCTAATAAAATTATAAAAAAAAATTCATTGTTTTATAATATTATAATATTAATTTTACCTTTAATTACCTGATTTACCCTTGACCGTTGTAAATACAATTTTAATGTTACTATTTACCAAAAAAATAATATTATCTTATAAGTCCACCATTTTAATAATTATTACTATAGTTAATGTGTATTTTTAAAATTTTAGTTCACAAAAGTGGTTAAAATTAATATAAAATTAATCTCAATGATAGATTGTGGAAACATGATTTTAAAGTAAAAACATTCAAAAGATCATACTATTTATTTATGTCAACATTCAATTTGAAATTGACTCTAATGAACTAAATGTGATTAATTGATAAAAACTATATTTAATTATTATTTAAAACAAACTAAAAAGAACATCAAAAAAATTTAAATAAATTAAATTAATAAAGAGTTTTTAATCAAAATGATACATTTTCACTATTCATTAAAATATGAAAATTATCATATAAAATAAAAAAAATTCCACCAATGTAAATTTTGATTCCCCGCATCCATAGAGTAAGTTTATTTTCTCAAAAAGAAATTATTTAAGTTTCAATAACTAGATTAAAAACGTGTTTCCATCAAAAGTTCATGAATCTACCTTTTAAAAATATTATAGTATTATATACATAAAATCGGATTTATCCTCATTTTAATGCTATAAATATTATTAGATGAATGTAAATAAAATTTAATGAACATTTATAATAATAATATAGTAAGTTCTAACCATTCGTTCAAAGAAAATTTCAAGGCAATATCTACCACTTAAAATAATAATATTACAATATATTATTTTCTGAGGTAACTCAATCTTGCATGCAATGTATGATTCTAAAGAAACCCATTATTACATGTTGTGTATGCTATCAGAAATAGAATCCCATAAGGAAAAATTCCTATTTAATCTATAAATATCAATATGTATAAAACATTATTATTCTATAATTTCCTATTATGTTACATCCTACCCCCCCTTTTAAAAATTAGGTCCTCTGAATTTTAAATTTTTGATTTGTAACTAAGGTTCTACTTTTCAAAATTACATCATTGGAATCCCACATCGTAAAAAGAGTTAATAAAACTACCACATTAAAATAAATAAAGTTAATTTCTAATGCCACCCGAGATATCTCATATAGGGTTTAATGTATTGAAACATTGATACCGAAGAAAAAAATATTTATCATGTTATAATGGAGAGTGATAGAGAACATGGTTTGGGAAATGTTAACAACCAAATAGCCATAAATTTTCAAGAGGATAAATGTTCTTTGACTTCATAGTTGAAAAATATAATAAAAAAGGTTTTTCTCTTAAGAAATGTTTTGTATTATTTTGGAATTATATTACTACCATGACTAGGATCATAATGAATCATACATATTTTACATGTTTATTTTCGTCTATTAGTAAAAATCCACAAGAAAATCAAATATTTCTCAAAACGAAGAGTATTCTAGATGAATCAACTTCTATAGAATCACATAATATCCTAGTTATTAACTAACCATTTCTGATTTCATGAATCATTAATTAAAACAAAATGGTTAGGATAATATAAGATAATTATATAAAATGAGAAAACCATTATATGATAAAAAACTATATTAAACATGAAAATTCAACATTGATACCCAATGTAAAACATACAATATTCAAGAAATAACTATCCTTTAAATTAGTTAATTAATCCAAACTAATATTGAAACCAGAAATTCAGAAGGACATTCTCACATAGTCTCCAAAGATAAATTTTAACATTTAGCTCTAAATAACATAAAAAAATCATAATATATCATATAAAAAATTAATTACTACAATCAAATATTCCCTATGATGGAATAATCATCACCATAAATAAATTAATTCTCTATAATTCCACAATTAGAATCCTATATTCATCCATAATATTGTTAAACCATTATTCATCAATTAAAATTCCATTTTATTAAATTTACCACATTCATATAAAGTTCAAAAAATAGTTTATGTCATCCTAAATAACTTTTATCACATAATCCCCATATCATTTTCTAAAACCACGGATATCAATTTCATAAAACACAAGTTTCCAAAATAGACATATTCTTATTCATTATGATCCTTTAATGAAAAAAAAATTCTTACTAACTATGTACTTCACCTAGGACAGTAGTAGCTGAAAAAGCCTCATCGTGCTTTGGTAGTTGTTTTGATTCCCACAACCTTGTCCGACTTTGCTGGGTTTTCACCCATCTTATGCGTTCTCATTTTTTCAAAAATGATATAATTATTATAACAATACGAAAATGGGATAAAATCTTATAATTTTCCTTTGACATGTTTTAACCTCAAAGGTAATCCCTTAACTTCCATTTTTCGTCCCAAAATGTAATATCCCTGTATTAAATCAATATTAAGAATCATATAGACCCTAAAGTTTATTTGAACCATTATAATTATGTCTACATAAGAAATGATACTTCCTCCTCGAATAAGTTTTTTCAAAACTAACATCATAGTTACACCTAATAAAAAAATCCTTTCCAAGTAATCCCATCATGAAAATAGAATTAATACTTTTAAACAATTCATTATCCATAGATCTAGAATAAATATCGAATTCAAAAAATGTAGACATCTAAATCATCCATTGTTCTTCACACTTCCATAAACACTATTTTATATCTTATCCAATAATACTTCTTTCTTAAAAAAACATGAATGAGGTCCTAATATTCAATAATTTGAAAACATGAGTCATGAAATAATATGTACCTTTGAAATGTCATTTTCAGTTTCCGAGTCTTCAATTGCAATGGTATTAAGATTGGCTGAACAGGTATTTGTATATTCCTTCTCACCATATTATCCAAACTTCTTCATATGACATCAATTTTAATAATGAAAATACTCTTCATGTTTAAAACATTCAATTGATAACTCAGGAAGAACCTCTTTCCCTTTTATTGAGTCTGATGAACACTTCCTCTTCCTATAGAATGTTATTTCGTTATAACCTTCATGAAATCATATATAACATCTTCTTGTCCGATTAAAACATTTTCCACAGTGTTTATTTCGACATACATGAAACATATTTCATCTAATATACATAAAGTAATGTACATTATTACATAAACATCCAAAGGGATTCGTTTCTCTCATATATGATGCATCAAAAAAACCACCATGGTTCATGTGATTAATCATTACTTCTTACAGTGAGTTTAGAATGACCATGAGATTTATTATTTTGTATCCCATTTCATTTGGATTATTATTTATATAACAACATGTTTACCTTCACAAACATTGTTAAATTTGTCACTACTAGATCACACAATGTTTCTAAAACAATAACGGTTAGTGTGTGTTAATATAACAAATAAATATAACCTAACATTTTATGAGGAATGTAAACACTATGATATCCATATTATTGTAATCTCAAACTCATTTAATTTATCTAAAATAGAAATAAATCATCAATTAAATATAACCATTGTGGTTATATACATGTGGTATCTTATTCATAAATAACACTATATTCCCTAAATATTTCTAAACCAGCATTTGATACAAACTACAAGGCCCCAATCAAAAAAATGAAATAATCATGGGTGTTAGTTAGGAATTTAATTTCTTTCACATTCTAGATATTTTAATTTCTATAGTTCTAGACAATGAGGCCATAATTCATAGATAAGAACTAAAATTTACAACGTATACACTTTTACTCACGATCTTTTTTTTCATAAAGAAAAAAACGTTTAAAATGAACCATGGGTTTGTTAAAAGTTTAACTTTAAATTATTTTACATGATCCCATCCATGAATATAGTCTCCATTAAATCCAATAGAATCATTTAAAAACATTGTATGATCACCAAAATCACAAAAATGAATACAAAATAAATGGAACTTTTAGTCTAGTGAAAACATGTAAACCAATGAATAAATTTTCGTAAAGTAATACATTTCAACCATAAGAGGTAGTAAATACACTACATTAAAAAAATTTCATTTCATACCTTTTAGATAATAAATAGATCACCACAAAACTCATAGAAAGAATATATAACATATAAATATAACATGTGACATAATAATACATAAACGGAATAACCATGCGGTCAACTTTTATACATATCATTCCTAAAAAATAGAATAGTCATATGACCAACTTCCATACCCAATGAATTGGAGGATATAAAATAACCCCACGTCCTTGGTTTATCATAGAACCACCCATATTTGGTTTACTGTGTAACCACCCATCAAATGATCAAGTACCATTATATAGTCATGAAATATAAAAGAGTTAAATTTTCTTCATTTCAATCGTAAAATTTAATATCTAATTAAATGAAATCATTTCCAGATATTAAGATAATTATTCCATTTCCAAAATCATTTATGATATCAAAATACCATGAAATGAGAAAAAAGGGGTTGATTTTATTTTTAAAAACATAAAGTCTTATAGACGAATCAATATATCAACTAATTGTCACTGTAGTAGAGAATATGTTGTCACTGTATATGATAAAAAGAACATTCCTTTTGATGTTTTTCAAAACGTTCTGTATAAAAAACATAAAATTTGTCATTTTCAAAACCATTGAATGAAAATAAAATTATATATAACGATTAATTTATATTTCTTAATTATTCATATAAATAAATATTTAAAATAATATCAACAATATTGACATAGAGAAAAAGATGTCATAATTAAATCTTTAAACATTCAAGGTGTCTCGTAAAACTTCGATAATTTAAATCATAATCCCCATAAATGAATAAACATTAAAAAACATTATATAACGTGATAATAAATAAATTAATGAAATTATGAGTCAAAGGTCATGTATATATACTAAAAAAACAATAATGGTGTATATCATCATGAAATGCCTCAATGAAAGGAGGTTGAGAAGAAATCCCTTACATTAGGTCTGATTTGTCACATATGTTCTTTATAATCATGATTAATAAACATAGGTTAATTACTAATTCATGATGTAATTTTTAATTTTTATTATTCAATTTGTATTACTTATTATCATGTTTTAAAAATTAAATATATACTTTATTTCGTACCAGATGTTTTATAGATATACAGTACCTGAGTCGAAAAATGAATTTGGTATGATGTCTATAGTATATATGGTAATAAGTACATAATCTCATGAATATTATTTATTTTATAATAAATAATTCATACATCAATTATAATTTTAAATCCCTTCATTAAATATGGATATGAAAAATTAACACAGTTACACTCATGGAGATAGTAAGTCATAGGTAGACATGAGTGACATTTTCATTTTTTAATGATCTATATTGAAATAAGGTAAATATTTTTATGTCATTATTTAATAATCATAATATAATATTTACCTATTAATAATTTACATATACCTATATATTTTAACAATGTGATGTGATGATTATGAACAAATCACATTGCTTCGTGGAGGTGACAGTTCACACGTACACATGAACGACGTTATTATTATTATGTGAATGTAAAGTGAAAACCATAATTGATTTATACTTTTCATATAATGATATATATTTAATTAATATAATATATGAAATTTAATTCCATCATCATAACTAGTATAGATATACGGTTATGGAAGTCAAATTATATCAATTTTTGCAGGTGACAGTTCACAAGTACACACGAAAGATTAATCATTTTCACATATAATAGAAGTGGAGATGGATTTAGGTGATGATATTAATGTAATAATAACTAAATATATTTATGATAATTTTTTAAATCATGTATGAATAAAATTTTAATGAAATGGAAGGAGAAATAAAAATGAAACACTTAAATAAAAAGATTACCTTTTCTTCGGATGACCATCTTTCATAAGACCTTAACACCTCTAAGGAGGGTGTTATACCACCACTAAGGCCTCAATAATGTGGTTAATTATTATATTAATGTTTTGGGGAATATATTTTCTTAAACAAAAGGTTTTTTAAGTGTAACTAATAGATATTAATTTGTTCCCTTTTATAGGATAATAGATTGGCACTCTTGGAATTATAAAAAATATTAAATTAATATAAATTCATTTTCAATTAAAAATATATATAAGTTTATTTATTTAGAATATAGTATTTTTATGGGTATAAATATATCTATACATGGAAAATTATATATGTTTTAATATTATTTTAATCCTTCTCTTTTTCTTTGATCCCCTTTTAACTGTTATTGTATTATCATGTAATTTACACATTGTGACTAAAAATAATTTCCATAGTATGAAAAATGACCAATTAATGAGTCGTTAACTACATGTTAATAAATATATCAATGATTTGGATGATTCTTGTATTTTAAAAAATTGATATCATTTAATTTAATATTTTATATTATAAGATATGAATTATGTCAATTTTAAAACTACTCATCAGTACACTTTTAAAAATTCATAACAACATGATTAATTCAAAAAAAACAACATTAAATCATCACTAATATGTCATATTAATTAATAAAATTCGTTTATTAGTTAAAATGTTTTAAATTATATTAATTTTAGTATTATTAATTACACTTATTCGATTCATCCTTTAATAAATCAATTACTACATCATCATTGGGTCATAATTAAATTTAGATATTTAGGGTCTAAAAATTATAAATAAATTATGAATATGTAGATAAATATTTTATATTTTATATTACTATTTATAGTAGAATTTGACTTCAACATATCACTATATTAAAAATTATTTACCTAGTAAGAATATGTGTCTGACATTTTTTACATATTATTAATTGAAATATAATAATTGTCATATTATTGGCCAAGTGGCATAAAAGAATATAATGTCATTATAAGGTTTATTTTGGCCTAAATACACTCATATAATGAAATAAGTAATTTGTTTGGTTATTTTTATCATACTATAATAAAATTTTTACATTTAATTCCCTAATTTACCCTTAACTGTTTTAAATAAAATACAAATATTAATATTCACCAAAATACAATGTTTAGCCTTTGAGACCATGATTTTAAAACCAATTAAAACCGATTAAAACCTTCTATATATATATTTGAAAATTAAATTAACTTAATTAGATAAAATTAATATAAAATTAATGTCATTGATGAATCGAAAAAAATGTGTTTTTAAAGTAAAAACGTTAAAAAGTCCACAATGTTTTTTATGTGCAATTTCAATTTGAAATTAATACCAACGTCCTGCATTAGATTAACAGATAAAATAATTATTTGATTATACATTAAAACTAATGAAAAGGATAAAATTAATATATAAATAAATGTTAGGAAAATAAATTTTAAATTAAAATCTTTTATTTATCACTAACCATTAAAATATTAAATTTATCCAAAAAATACCCAAAATTCAACCGAAGTAAATATTAATGTTTATAATATATAGAAGCAGTTTTTTTTTCAGAAAATATATTGAAAATTGTTTTCCCACAAAAATAGTATAAAACGAACTTTTAAAAATAGTATATTATTTAATGGTTAAAATTGGATTTATTCTCATTTTAATCCTATAAATTTATTCGATAAATTTATCGAAATTTAAAAAACATGCCAAAACCTAATATAGTTAGTTTTATTAATTAACATTGATAAAATTTCTAGTTGATAACTACAACTTCAAATAATAATAATCCCCAATATTATTTTTTCTGTATAACTCATTCTTGCGTGCAACATATGATTTCGGAGAAACCCATTTTTGTGTGTCAGGTACAAAATCAGATATAGCATCAAATTATGGTAAATTTTATATCTAATTCATAAATATTAATAAATATGACCAAACATATTATCCTATAATTACATGGGATTAAACAACTATATCCTCCACCCTTGAATGAAAAATGAAATAGTTGATCATGTCTATGGCGTACTACCACCTTGTGAATAAATTTAAATAGTTTTCCAACACTGCTTATCGAAAGTGAATATTATGATGTATAAAATGATTATATATTTTTATTATAATATAAATATACTTACTAAATTATAATATAACATATACATTATTAGTTTTTATTCCATATAGAATATGATAATTTCACTTAGGTATATAGTCGACGACCACTGTTTACACCCAATGTGAGTGTTTAGGGGAAAAAATGGTCTGACGGGTGAAAGAGATTAGTTCGCTATTATTGAGAATTTCACATAAGTGGAATTTGATTGACCTTATTGGGACTAGACCATTTATCATTTTTGTATTATGAAGGAGGTTCCACGATCAAATGGACACAGTAGATGATTTCAATGGGTTAATTATTTGTGCAGTTAGACATCTGAGGATGTGATTTCCTTGGAAGGTATTCAATGGGTTAATTCATGGAGCATGAAACACCAAAGGATACTTCTATCCATGGTTCATAGACCTTCATTCCAAAGGGAATCTATTGTTGGATTATTTGGCCAACATCACTTGAGGATCCAATGGTCTTGTGGATAAGAGGTCAGGCTCGTCAAAACATTTTAGGGGGAATTCTAGCCTACTCCAAGACTCTGTTATAGATTTATTCCATGTTCATATGTTCATGTATCATAGGTTCTTTCTTGATGAGTGTCTCTTCGGGTTACCCCCGCGTTACATGATTATCATGGATATAAATTAGGATTGATGCTACGAATACAATGATGAATTAATCTATACAATGAGGCGCTCTGGGATTTATCATCATCCATGGGGGACAGATGGTGGATTGATGTTGGGGTTAGACCCATTTTATGGGATTACTTTGTATCCTCATGAGAGGAATTAGAACCGACGTAGTATGGATATGGTTTGCAACATGATTGAGGCTTTCACATGGGATCTTCCCATATGAGAAAATCGAATCGGAGCATACTCCTAGAGAGTTTCCCCTTTTTTGGTGACATTATTGGGGTAATCCTTTTGAACAAATATACCAATATGAGCTTTGGAATTCAGTAGGCATCCTAAATATGCCAATTATGGTGGTAATTTGAGTACTCATAGTTCGTTATCAGGACATACACATAGGAGGGAGCCCTTTTGAATTTGGGGGAACATTTTATCAGGAGTGACTTTTAAGAAAATCACCCCATGTGCTCGAGCCTTGGACATGCATCCTACGTATCCTAGTTCAAGTAAGAATCAGTGTTCTCATAGTTTTTATGGATTTTTCGAATGTTGAATCATCAAATACCATTACACTCATGTGAGTCATGATCAGTGTGAGAAATAAGAGGACGTGAAAGATTCATCAATGGTGTACATTCTCTTCTCTGCTGATGGAAATTGAGGATAATAATGGTGGAAGCGGCCATGGATAAATGCCTAATGGGAGATGGATATAGCATTGGGTGTGTCAATTCCATCACCAGGTCCCATTTTGGTCAGATTGTTATTGAGGGTGTGAAGTAATGAACCTTTCAATGTGGTATGAAATTGAAATTTGTGTGTTCCGACTCTCATAAGGCTTGGGCCTTACCTCAGTGGGATTTCCCTTGAGAGCATTCTAGGAAAGTGGAGGAGCATGATTCCTTTCCAAAGGTGTAGGAAGAAGTGATATTCTCTCCTATCACTGGCACTCATTAAAGATAATGTCCAATGATTAACCCTAATCCTTTAAATAGTGATACTCACATTGGTTTCCTATAGTCTGATCCCAAGTTACCTTGGGAGTGTAGACTTAGAGATATTATTAGTGTCCAAAACATTTTAGGAACATCCTACATGACCCTAATTACCATGGGTATGTGAATTCAGAAAGGTGTTCTGGTGAATCTGACGATCTAATCATTTGGTCTGGTGGATTTGGAGGAGGATTAGGAATGATGCGGTTGGACTTGATCATGAAGGAGCTATAGGGGATTGGATCGTAACGGTGGGGGGGACATGATTGGAGCCAAGAGGAAGGACACATGAGGACACCCTATTCTGTGTATAATTTTCTCAAATAGGATGGGGGTATCCCTACATGGTATACTTTCATGGGGGTAGAGGGGTTGTCTTCCTACCAAAGTGGTATACAGATCAGAATGTGTCCTGTATAATGAAATGATAAGCATCCCTTGATGTGGTCCGCGATGCAGTAGTCCATGCATCCATGGGATCCATCCACATACTGATATAGAATGTGTCATTAGAACTAGTCCACATATAAATGGTTTTGGTGAAGCACTAGATTGAAGAAGGTTTCAAGAGCCTTTTTTATGGGATGTTTATCCGAAAGGTATTTATGGTTCACAGGTTCTCTATTTTAGTTCAGTGTTTCTCCATTTTTGTTTGAAGTTTCCTATTTTTATTAGGTTCCTTATTATTATGTTATGCATCCATTTATACCTACAGAGGAGATGGATTGTGGTTATCTATTCATTAATGATTGAAGACTGAAGTTGATGTCTTCTCTCTATACTCCAAAATCTCTAAAGTTGTATCTCGATCTTATCTCTTCGTATCTTCTCTCCTTCTACCACTAGTCTTCTCTATATTTTTTCATACCCTTGCAGTCCTATTATAATGTTCATTATAAATTATATCTACAGTATGTAGCATCATATTTTGTTGCCCATGAAGATATAAATAAACCCATGGAAGACACATTAAACTGGTGTCTATAGAGGTTGTGATTCACGTTACACGGTTCGTGAAACCCATCATTTTACTTCACCCAGGAACTTCTTAGTTCACAAGATGGTATGTGGTGTAATTTCTCAATATGATTGCAACAATGTCATTTTTTTTGTAATACTGGGGATTCGAGACATTGTTCAGTGGGCCTGCACCTTGCTGGTTCTTCCATGTACCAAGGGTGCATGGTCTATGCATCCAGCGATCCTTTCCAGACAATGGTATGCGGTTAGCCTAAAACCCATTTCTAAATTTGATTTCATCTATTTTATTCAAAAAATTTCAATCCAATCATTTATTTATATTCATCACCAAACTTGTGGAAATATTTTCATTTCCTTTACTACATTATTGAACCCTAAAAATTCCCCCATCAGAACGGAGTCTAATCGGAATGAAGAGGAATCTATTCTGATGTAGAAGCGATCCCAACATGAATAGTAATATAATTATCTAATTTTTTGAGCCATGGGAATCAACAATCGTATTTTGACTATTTTTGGGGTCACATGGATAACCCCAAAAACATTTTTTCCCATTATATTATCACCTTAATTGTTTCCTTTGATTGAATTGGTATGGGCTTAGCGTGTATAAATTGATTTTTTCATAGGAGTTACTTTAAGGGTTTTTGACCTAACAAGATTTATGTATCTTTTTAATATTTTATTTATCATCATATTTTCCTAAACCATACATAGTATAGGGTTAGAAAGCTGGTACTAAACTTTTATCTTGGGCAACCCTTTGTTGGTTTTCACTCTGTTGAGTATTGCATCTTTTCTATTGATTATTTGTAGTCTTGAAAATCAGACATATTAATAATGTTTTAGGTTGAACATAATTGACGAAAATTAATAGGACAAAGCCCAAATTTGGGATTCATTATTTGGGAATTACATAATAACCTTAGAACATCAATGATGGGTTTTTCCTGACCCTGAATATTTGATTTTAAGATGTATATGGGGCATTGGGGCCATTATAGGCATACAGAAGAAGGAATTGAATCTCTTGAGGTTGAATTGGTCCTTGGTTGATGTCCATTTTGTAGGAATCATATGTAGTGACATTGGGACATGATGTTTATAATCAAATAAAGTTTCATATAGGACATTGTAAATCCATTTTCTATGGCATAGTATATTTTTAGGAATTATGGATTTGTTTTGATGAATGAAAACTATTATACGAGAATATTAAAGGAGTGATATATGAAAGTGAAAAGAACATTTATATCATCTCAGATTGAGAAAACCCTCCCACAGAACCATGTATTTTGCAAAGGGGAGTCGGTGAACGGTATTTTTAAAATTCATACAACTACGGAAAATCAATCTTATTATGGGATATCATTTTTCTCTTACCAAGAGAGTGTAAATTATTCATTAGTTCAACTTGACATAATTTTCATCTTTGGGCACATTAAATTACAGATATGTAAAACTTGATCTAGGGGGTTTCCAATATTGGGGAGTGAGATTGGACATAAATTTCTTATGGGCATACAGAAACAGGAAAGGACTCTCTATATGGTAAATTGTCTTGTGGTTGACCTATACTTTGTAGGAAACATATGCAGAGCCACTGGGACATGGTGTACATAGTCAAGAAATGGTGTCCACAAGATACTAGCCTTCAATTTGCATTGTCTGTGGAGGATTATAGGGATTTGAACCATTTGTAACATAGAGTATGGATTACGAAAGGGGGTGCACCTGAAATTTTGGAGCAACATTTCAGGTTTAACATCACTAGAAAACAATGAAATAATTTTGCTTTTTTTCCCATACATGGATAATGTTCATAGATATAGATGTGAAAATTTTATTTTCTAGAGGCTTTTAGTATGTAGATGTAAATCAGTCCATAATGTTCTCATATATCCAATATGTGTGTAGGAATGATAATGTAAACCAAGAAATTGAGGGTTCCTAAATGAGGAGGGTTGTCTAAGTGTATGAGAGCTTCTAACCATGCTGAGGTAAGAATGGAATCTCTTGAAGAAGGATTTTACATTGGTTAATGACTATTATATAGGAAAAATATGTAGATCCACAAGGTCATGATGTGCATTGTCAAATAACGGTGTTCGTAGGACACTGACCTTCCATCCCAGATGGCCTTGGAGGATTATGGTGATCCATGTTTACTAAAAGAATAGAGGTTTATGTGTGGTAGGAGTGTATATGGATTCATTAGAAACATATGGGCAGTGATTCCCCCATCTGATCAAGTAATCCCCTACATAGATCTGTAACATATGTAGGGTGAGGCATCTATTCCATTATTGGAATACACTGTAGTTTAATGTCGTACAGACATGACATGGAGTTTCGTATTATTGGAATGGCACCAATAACATTCCTTTTTCGGTCTTGCTTCATGGACCAAAATATGAGGATGATTTACAATTCCGCTGTGGTGGATTCCCTATTGTGGTCCCTAAACCCACATGAGCTCTGATCGGTGTGAAAAACATGGGATGACAAGGAAACAAACTCACCAGTTTAGAATTAAATAATCAATTGAAGGGAAACTTTTATGCGTATAAAAATGTTTTCCAATTTAACATTTTTCCGAAAGGATGAATTATACATAAATTATCATTATTTTTGGTGGACGTAGAGTAGTCCTGACATGGGAGAAGGAAATTATGATTACCCTTATGCATCCATGAAAATATTAATTGTCTAGTGATTCTCGGATTTGACTCAATTTGGGCACAAATAGGACAAAAATCGATACCTTCTGTGATTGGGTCCAAATCAAAGGATTCAAGTAACACTCCACATCTCATCAGGGAGAAATCGAGTCACACAAGATTCCCAATGAACATTCCATATAGAGTTTTATCCCACACGTTCGATGGCAATGCATTTTTTTGGTGAGGACAAGCTAGGATAAGAATCTAAACATTTTCATTGTGCGTTGTAGTTTAAATTCACGTAGCTGGTAAAATTATGGCCTTGATGTTTAATGGTGTGAGGTATTTATATTGATAGTATAATTTACTATCATAATTTAGGGACAACAAGTCACAAAGACAAATCAACAAATATGGGTTCATCATTGTTGGGATATTTTGGCAAACCATAGGCCTGAATAAAGCTAGAAATGGTAATCAATGGTCATGGGGGTCCTCAGATCATATGAATGGAATATGGATTTGGATCTATTAGGCATATGGTTGTAGGTAAAGACTATCCTAAGGAAGAATTTTCCTTTGGTTGATGTCCATTTTACAAAATACATATGTAGAGCCACAAGGTAATGATGTGAATAGTCAAGAAAACGTATCTACTAGGAATTGTCCTTCCATCTCAGATGTTCGTTGATTTTTATGAGGATCCATGATTTCTTAATGCATGGAGTCTAGTAAATGGAAAAAGTTTCTATGGGTTTGTAGGTATACTCAGCAAATGATTATCCATTAAATATGAACCTCCCCCCATGGATCTATGTCATACCTACTAGGGGAATAATATTTGGAAACCATTTCACCATATGAGTGAAAATTATCCCCCTAATAGTCTAATATACCATGTGTGGGAAATTGTGGGCATGTTCCCATATTCTGTGAGAAAATTTCATATCTTTCAGCTTTAGCATCACCATGTAACTCATCATTCCAAAAATAAAGTCAAGCGTAGAACATTAGATGCTTTATAGTTTAATGTCATACAGTGAGGACATTATTGGGAATCTTCTCTGCAAGTATGAGCTATACAAAAATAAATGGAAGCTCTCTGATTTGTGATAGTTCATAAACTAAGATGCAGAATCCTAGTTTCACTATGTGTCTGGTAAGAATGGGAATCAATCCATACGTTGTCCTAAAGATCATATTTTCTTGCACTAGTCGGACCATTGTTTAGGGAAGGAGGTAATGTTTTAGTGATTCTAGCAGTTGGACCATGGTATATAATCATGGTGTCACTACGTATCCCATTTCTAAATTGGAATCAAGCCCCATGATGTTCTGTACATTCCCTTCCCTATATAGTTCCCTTCCATACATAAGGAGGGGGCTTGTCAGTTCCTTCATATATGGGTGACATGTTCATCATATCCTTTTATACCATATATACAATGGTAAGTCCTTACCATCATCCATATACTCATGTGAGTTATACTTTTTGTGAGAAACAAGGAGTGGCAAGGATTCTAACTGCCATTTAAAATAAATGGAGGATATAATGGAAGAATTTCACATCATGTGGTAGCTGGGCTAAGACCTATGGGTGAAGGCATCCCCACCATAACTATTGAGATAGGAATCAATATGTACATTGTTCATGGAGGTCCCTACCATGGTCTAGTCTATAGGTTGGGAAACAAGATGCCAATTTTTTTATTGGTGATTGAACCAAAGTGTAAAATCATATGTAACTACGTATCCTGTGAGGTCAGTAATCAATCCACACATAGTTTTGAAAATAAATCCCAATAATAGGGCTTGTCTTGACACTGGGGGAAGGTTCTTTTTTGTTATTGGTGCCTGGACTAAGATCTGGGGTAATGATGTCACTATGTATCCCATGGAAATTGGAATCAATCCATATGTAGTTCTAATGATATCCACCCTATAGGACTAGTCCATACATAGGCAGGTGGTGGAATTTTCTATATTAATGGTGATTGAACTAGGATGTAGGATCCAAGCATCAATACGTATTCTAAAATGGAAGGAATCAATCCATACACAGTTTTGCAGAACCCTCCCAATGTTAGTTTCACCTTTTCACAACAAAGGGAGAGGGTATTACTACCTATTTTTACTTGAATTTGACTTATACGTGACATATTTTCAGGTGTAACTCAATAACTACCATGAATTTTAAAATCATGCATTCAGGGTCGATCTGTCATAGAGTTCACTAGTGTGTGTTTAAGGCAAATATGTCACTATTTAGTTTAATATCTTATTACAAAGATGTATATATCTCTATTACATGAAGTATTTATTTATAAACCTAACATTGGTGGGATATTTGATGAGATGTTCATCCATTGATATCAAGGAATATGATCCATTAATGTAGACATTATGTATGACCTATGGTCCCTCCCATTTTTTCTCCAGCTTTTGGGGTTTCATCATGAGTATAATTGTGGTTCTTAGGGCCAACACCATCTCTCCTTCAAGGAAAGTCCAAAAGAGAGCCTTTTTGTTGAAGGCTCATGTGATCCAATTTTGATAGACTTCTAAATGGTGTAGAGTGGAAAATATATGTTCATCCAACTATTCCAACTCATCAACCCATTTTTTAGGATTGTCATCTGTAGACAATTGATCATAACCAGTGAGCATGAGCAATGGAACTTGAACTTCAATGGGAAAAACTGAATTTGTCACATATTCTAGCGAGTATGGGGTCTCTTGAGAGGTGGTGCGGGTTGTGATCTGGTATACCCATAAAGCATGAGGGATCTTGTCCAGATGTGATTTATTATCTTTTTTACTTGATATTATGGAATTTAATAAATATAATCTTTTTAAAATGATCCATCTATCTTTTTTCAACTACATAGTAGCTGGATGAATGGTTGTCTTTGACTCCATACACCTTGTATAACATGTCCAACTCAGAAGAGCGTAATTTGTTGTCGTTGTCCATTAGAAAAGTATGAGGGACACTGAATCTAGTAATAATGTTGGATTTCACAAATCTAACAATTCTTCATGACCTAGCCTCATTAATGAGTACAACTTCCGAGCACTTAAAAAATATGTTGGTTTCTGTGATAATGGACTTTAATATTATAGCTATAGTGGGGGGATATAGTCCCACAATATCCATCCCCCATACATAAAATGGTTTTAGTACATAGTTGTGTGAAGAAGCTCTAGGAGATGGTGAATGAAGTTGGCATAAACTTGTCAGGAATATATTTTCTTTGAGAATTGTGTACAATCATTTAAAATAGTGGTCCTATAGTATCTATGTGTTCAAATTTGATGGGAGATCTTGGCCACTACTTGATTTTCTCCAATAGTTCTAGCGTGCACTTCTTTCATGATAGTTTTAGCATATTCTTCAACAATGCACCTGAGAGGGACATCATCATGGACATTCTTTTAGGGAACCATTTCTTTATTTGTGCCATCTTACAATATAAATTTTACTACCCACTTCTGGATCTATTATCTTCAAGATATATCAGGTGGGAGTTCCCCCCTCTGAAGGTAATTTGATGTAAGAATCATTCATATGGTGTTGTAAATTTAAAATCTCATGAATGGGGCCAATATCATCGATTTCATCAATTCTGTTCTACTTGAACGACAAGACCATCTGATGGTGGGAAATGTTGATAGATGTTTCCTCCCGGTCTTGATCGGCCAGGTTTATGGATTCATTTTCTAATGCATTAGCTTGAGCATTTTTTGACTGGGGGATATGCGTTAGTGTTGGTTCTAAAGTAAATTCTTCCATCATCCATCATACATGGTTCATCAAAGGAACCAATAATTAATTATTAATGGAATATTCACCATTTTCATTCCTGATGACATGCTCCAAATCAACTTTTATCTTTATCAACTTGGCTAGTGCATGATGGTCCATCTCCCGACCTACAATGATGGCATAGTATTCTTCTTCATTGCTTATGCACCTCTCTTACTATAGGAAGGGGTAATGTAAGATTTCCTTTTCATTTGAAATGATTATAACTCCCATACCCACATTGTTGTGCTTGGGGCACTCCATCCTTTTCCCTTAAGGGATTTTAGAGGCACCATCGAAGTACATTTCCCATTACTAGGATCTTTCTTGGTTATAGAATACTTCAACATTAAGAATTTCAGTATTATATAGGGTTATTTCTACTGAGTGTCGATTAGCTATAAAATCTTCTAATGCATTGTATTTGATGGATATCTTGTGCAGGTACTATATTTTAAACTAATATATGATGAATTCCCACTGTGATAGGCATCTAGTTAAACTAGGACAACTGAAGATATACTTGAAAAGGTTGTGGCAGAAGACAATATGGATATCATGGGGCTACCACTAATTCCTGATATTCTCAACTAATAATATTAGGGCTAGGTATCTCTATTCTATATTTGAATTCCGGGTCTCAACATCGATCACAGTTCAAGTAAGGTAAGAGAGACTATTCTTGCTGCATACATCATTCTATAATTTGAGGAAAGTGGCTAGTGATTATTCCATGGTGACCATGCATATAATGAGTGGTCTTTCCTCAACAGGCAGCATTAGCATCATTAGGATTATGAGATACCTTTTAATATTTACAAATGATTATTGACAATCAGTATCCCACTAGTATACGACCCGTTTCTTAATCAACCTGGTGAAAGGAAAACACATACATATAAGGATTCCTATGAAGAACCCAATGTATGACAGGGGCCCCTAGATACCCCTAAACATAGTGAGTTAGCAAGGTGGTGATATTCCAAGGATGTATTTTGTCTTCTTAAGGACGACGTCGATGTTGTGATGGCATACTATGAAGCTGATGAATTTTCATGAGGTAACATTGAAAGTACACTTCATGGGATTCATCATTAGACTATTTTATCATAGTTTATTGAAGGAAGTTTCAATATAAGTCTGGTAGTTTGAACACTGTCTTGATTTAACCACTAGGTCTTCGATATAGTAGAGGACAAATTTCCCCAAGAAAGTCATGAAAATTTGATGCATGGAAAGCTGATATGTGGCACCAACATTTTTCGTACTAATAGACATCACCTTATAAAAGAATACTCCCTGGTGGCCCGATAATTGTGGCTTCTTCATCTTCCTAGGACACTCAGATCTGGTTGTATCAAGTATCTCCATCCATGAAAAATATGGCCTCATATTCGGTGATCACATAGATTAATAATTCCTTGATCGTGACCATGAAATAATCATTTAGGTAGTGCCACTTGAGGTCCTTGATGTCAATGCAAACTCTAATCATTCAATTATTCTTCTTGATACATAATATTTTTTCTATAGAAATATTACATTGGACAACATGAATGATGTTAGATTTTATTAGGGCATGAACTTCATCCTTTATGTTAGAAACACGTGTCGGGTGAGTCCTTATGGTTTCCTTGTTGTAACCATGATGGGCTTCCAGCAAACCATGGTGATGAGTGGAGAACGCAGGATCGAGACCTAGAATTTATGTGTATTTCCAAAAAAACAACTTTATTATTCTTTTGGAAGGATATATATTCGTATTTCTCCTTCAAATTAATAGCCAAAATAATCAGATTAGGTCATGGTCGTCTTCGGTGCCTAGGTTTATCTCTCTATGTTTATTGACTATGTTGGAGACGCTTTATTCTAACGAGGGATGGGAATAATTAAGATAGTATTCTTATTATTCATCCTCTTAATGATAATATTCATCATATTCTTCTTATTTTGATTCATAGATGATTCTCGAGATGAACTCTCAAGCATTGGGAGTGGAATCACAACATCAAATTCTAGAAAATTATATAGCTCCTTCCTCCTCAGTTGACTGTCGGTAATTTTCAAAATAGGATGGAATGCGGGTGGGGGGGTTTCATCACCCACTATTAGTGATAGAACATTTCCTTAAACCTTATTGAGTATGTCATCATCTTTCTAGTGCACTGAGGATGTGATGGGAGCAGTTTGTTTTTACCACTCGCTATCAGCATGGGGGTTAGCGTGCTTTTCAACGCGGTTGGGATCAACATCCATAACAAAGATCATGAAAATGGATGATTCTATGTATTATAATGAACTTATACACTCAACATGATTGATGGGTAATACATATTATTTCTTAAGACGTTTGAGGTGATCGGAAGGAGCAATTTCCAATCCATTTGGGGTGGTGATCTAATCAATGTCGTCAGCCAAAGACTGCTTCTCTTTTGGTTCATATTACCTAAAATCTGTGTAATGGGACACTCAAAAATAGAATGGGGATTTATCAATGAGAAATGTATTATCTTATCCACTATCAAAATATTTAAAACACTTATGGTATGATGAGGGAATTATAGTTTGCTGATGCATCCATGGCCTCCCCAACAGAACGGTGATGGCCATTTTTTGCTGAACTACTTGAAACTAAGAATCAGACACAAGGTCCCCACAAAAAGTTTTATGCTTGATTATTTTCAATGGATTCTTATCACATTTCTTATATACCTGTAGAGATATGGTGTATGGTTTTAGATCATCCTCACAGTAGCCCAACCAATGAAGTGTTAAAATTGGGTGGAGATTAATCCCCGAGCAATTGAATAGGAATTATTTTTAGATATTAACTCTATTTTTTTGTGAAAAACACATATAAAGGTTTGATATGTCCTTGATTGGTGGAGTCTTCATTGTGATATGTGAAGGAGTAGACATCATGAGATTCTGTGGGGTTTTTCTCTTTTAGGTAGACATCGTTAACTGTTTTTTCAATATCAAATTCCTAGGAACTTATTAATTCTTCAAGGAGAGCCTCTCTAAAAAATGCTGACAAATTCAATCCCTCAAAGATCGATAGGGTAGTTGGTACTGATTGTATATTCTTCAAAATATTATATTTTTTCTGAAAATTCCAGCACTTCCAATTTTGGGGATGGTCATTAATTTTCTCTTGATGGGCATGAGCTCTAGAGGTGGATGGGATATCCATCGGGATAAGAACTGATGGTACTCTTGTGCTCTTTGGATTCAGTCGGAATTCTTGGCCTCCACGATTTTGGTGATTAGACTTATTATCTTCCTCTGACTGATACTCCAAGATTATTGGGCTAGGATTTCTTCCAGAATGTTCAGAGAAACATTCACATTCTTGTTTTGTCTATTGGAGGGTCGTTCTATAAGTTTCTACAATATTAATGGTTTTAGTTATGTTTTAGTCTGGAATATGACATACTCCATGACCCCTCCCTCCAGAAATCCCCAGGCCTCTGCAACCTCTTCCTCTGGCTCTCTAGTTTGATGTCAAAAATCTAGGATAGTACCCATAGTCTCAATCAGTGAGGGAGTCTATTATATGAATGACATTAATGGAGGAAAAAATCATGTATTGTTCCAATAATGATTTTTTGGCTATCTTCTCCTGATAGTTTCATTTGGAGGGGAGGTTCCCATTAAATTTTTTTTGGGGAGGGTCCTGTTTTCCAATTTGGTGGGGAGGTTCCCATTCATTCATGATTGTTTGCATGAAGTTTGAAAGTGTCAAGGTTGACTTTGATCATAGTGGAGGAGCATCTTTTTAGTAGATCCTTGATGAATAATAACACCTGAATGGTGTGTCAAAGTATCTAGTGGTTGGAAAAATAATTTGGATGGTCATTGAGACCAAATTCATTGGGTCGTTTTGGCTCTGGTAGCTGATGAAAGTTTGAATTCATGGAAGTTACAAAGTTTCCACATACTTAGTCATCTCAGAACTAGTAGAATTTATTTTTTCATACATTGAACTGATTTATTTATGAATCCCTTTACTCATATTCCCATGGTGTGGGAGGATGTTGACATTCATGGGTTCCTGTAAAGTTTGTAAGAGGCCTCGCAACTTGATCCGGTGTCGGGGGTGGAATAAGTGTGACAAAAGAATCTTTAGATTTTCCCATTCCTTTTACTATGGTAGATGGAGCCACATAGGACTTGATATTGGTCTGCTGCAAGGATTCTTCTACCCTTTGGGATATGGAGGAGAAATCTTGGAACCCACTAGAATAAATCAATGATATGAGTGGAGTTCACAATTAATCATGGGGATTATCAATGAACATAGTGATAATTTTATCAATGGGGAGTAGCCGGATGAAGGGGTATGTTAGGACTTTATATCTGATGATAAAGTCTAAAACTCTGTCATTTTCTTACTACAATAAATTCCTGTGATCACTGACTATTGTCTTATGTAATTTTGAACTTATGTAGAAGAGAAACTATCACTGGAGGTCCTCCTAGCCTGGGATTGAATAAGCTGAAAAATGGTATACCCCACGAAGTATGAAAACTGATGACTTCTCATAAAACACTAGATTTTCAAATCTTCATGATGCTCTGGGGTTCCCATCATGGGGTCACAGTAAGATGTGTATTGAGTTTTATGTTATTCAGGGTCTCCTGAACAATTTAAAATTAGGTATACAGGTTCCTCGATGTTTAGAGGTGGTGGAATATTGATCACCCAATTAGGGTATGGATTTATTTCTAGTTTTATGAGAGTGTTCTGCCCTTCCATGGCTTCTAGTATAGTTGTCAGTTGCAAGATGGTATTGAAGATCCTTTAATGAAAACCATAATGGACTTGGGATTGGGTGGGTGTAGGACGGGGAAAACTTGATGTGTCGGCATTTATGGAATTTGGCATGGATACCCAGCTAGAGGATTCTTCAGTGGGTTTCCCAGAATTGGTTCTAGCTATTTCCCTTGTGGGGGGAAATCTTTATATCCTTCTGGGGTTGGATTCTAGTATATTGATAGTCCCGATGCTAGATTGGATGGGAATCTGAACCATGTTTCATTTACCAGAATGAGTGCATGTGGCAGAGGTAGCACTTATGGAAACACATGTTGATGTCATACTTATAAAACACACTTGGCATGATATCCTCTTTGATGTATCTCGACATTTATTCACTGGATATATTTCATTTCATTCACTTCGTGGTGAATCTTTCCTCAAGTGTGAGGGACTCATTTTCTCGAGGGGGTGGGGGGTTGTCATATAAGACCTTGGATTTATTCATCTCCTAATTGGGGATTCGTGAGGTATGTAGTAATGGTTTTGATGATGGTGTGCTAAAATTTAGGGCATCATTCAGGTTCTGGGTATGCACACTCTCAAACTCAGTGTGGACAACCCCCAGGAGGGAACCATCTTATATTAAATCCTCTCCAATTCTGTCATATTCTGTGAGGTCCATGGGGTAGACATCCACCACATTCATTGTTCCATACCTTATTTGGGGTGGTTTACCTGATTCCAAATGGGTGGAGATAATTTTTCATCCTTTTTGGGATTTATACATCAATTTTGTGTTATTATTAGAATTTCATAGAGCTGATAAACCAAAGAAGAGCGCTTATATAACCTAGAAATATGCCTTTGTCTTGGCGAATATGTACCATGAGATGAGACTGAACAGGTGACCTATCCTCTCATCATTATTCTTATATGGTTGAAAAAAATATTTCTGTTGTGTGGGAATTCAAGGTAAAAATGCAGCCATCCCTATGGGATAGGGTTTCTCTCGTTCTTCTATTGATTTTATATGGCCCAGATTCGTTGGTCTTATAAAGGAATTCTATGTTAAAAATGTCCCTAGCCATACGGTCTAGGGTTGTTCCTATATTACGATAGTAGCTACTCTTATTTCCACCTTCTTGATTTTCCGTACACCCACGCAGGTGCAATCTGATTATGGAACTAGATTTGAACATGATTTATTTTCTTCTAAGGAAATGAGCATTTCCTATGTGTAGGATTCTCTTAGGTGTGAATGATGCAGGTTGTTCTCGGCTGGCTGGCTCAGAAGCTTCACGATGTCTTGCTCTCATTGGGCCTGACACTTTTGAGACTTATTCAAGGCTAGGGTATCACTGATAAGGAAATTCAACTTGGGAAAAGCGTGGAGGCATTCCAATTCAATATCATTCCATTTCCAATATGATTATGTCCACCCTGTGGACATGAGATCTTCCAAGTCGATAAGTTGGTGTATCTCTCCTAGTATGCTGACATGGTCTGCATATCCCATATAGGGAATGAATTTTTCCATTAGTTAGTATAGATTTTTCAATATATTTAGGTGAATTTTATGTGTAAATTATTCTAAAAACTCTCTTGGCATGTCAAAATAAGGGGTTGTTGTGGGCCAATTCTTCATTGGTGCATTTTTAATCGCTAGTTGTCTTCTTAGGAGAAACATATATTGTTGTTTCTCTTCTGAAGTCTCCATATATTTTTCTTCCCTACATGACTGATCCTTAATTTTAATCTAAGAATTGGGGCTAGCAGGAGCCTCATTGATATGCGAGGGGTATAGGGGTGGCTCGGAATATGATCATGGACCTGGGTCATCATTGGGTTTATAAAGGATATCACTCATCATAGAAAGTATATCTTACATGTCTAACTCCATCTTTCTGAGTTCCTTACCGTATTATGGATTTCCCACATTTTCCTCAACAATGGTAGGCCCTTCTTTCTTGTGTTAATTTTTAATGGGTGAATAACCATCACAATTGGAGATCAAATGGAATGGGATACCATTTCAACTTTTTTCCCGACCGTGGGGAATGTCCATATAGAATATACATTTTTGGGTACCTTCCAGGAATCCCGGATCCGGATGAGGAACTTACTGATGATTGAAGTCATTGAGGGGAGGACCTTCTTGATGACTATTATGATGGTGAGGACTACTATCACAACTACATATCTAGTCATAGGGAGAATTTCTACAGTGTAAATTTTGGGGAGGGCCTTCAGTATGTATTGAAATAAGGGGAGGACCTTTTCATTTCTTGATTTGTATTTTGGGATGGTCTCCACAACCACTATCATTGTGAGGATGTCCCTCATTGTGTTTTCCATGATGACAAGGACTACCAAAATGTCTTAACATCCGACTGTAAGGAGAAGCATATCTGTAGCATATACCCTATGGAGGACCTTCAGATTTAATGATATAAATTGGGGGTACTTCATGTTATTTGATCTTATTATCAAGGGGATGGATACCCTGACACGCATCAGAAGATAGGATCTCTAGATCGATCATTCTTGGACCATGGAGTAATCCCAAATGGGTGCTCTGGGGAGGGCCTTCAGAGCTGTTGGTATAAACATTGCAGGCGGCTCCTTCGAAACAAATTCTTCCACTTCCATAATTTGGTAATTGACTGACATGATCTTGATCCTATATTTATATATTCTTGATTTCACTAAGAATAATAGCTTCCAACAAAAATGAATCATGAATATTCTCTTCATTTTCTAATTTTCTTTGGCACATTACATCAGTGAGTGCTCTCTTACAGGAAACTGGGGAAATGTGCCATTGGTAATAATCGTCATATATAGGTTCCTATTTTTTGGTACCAATGATGCAACCGAGATACACTGTCAGACAACTGGAGTTTTGGAATGGATATAGGTATGCTCTAGAGTGGCTGCCATGTTGTACTGACATCCCGATATTAGAATGGGTATTTGTTCCAAATACAGTTGTCTGTGTTTCCTAGGATATTGTCATCAACCCTCCTGGAGTAATTAATGGATTTTTAACTACACCAGAGTGACCAACCTATCTTGCTGATAAGTCCTTCTGTTCAAGGAAACTAGTTTTTGGGCCCAGTTCCATGATTTTCTGCCAATTCCATGATGCCTTGACATATCTAGAGGATATGTTATATAATAGACATCTAATATAACATCACTTATTGAATGTGATGAGTTAATTCATTAGCTATAACTGTTATGAAGGCCCATTTTGATGTCAGACCAGATTTTTGTGCCTACTCTGGTCCACCCTAGGTTTTTAGTGGACACTGGCAATTTTCTTAAGCCAAGACAGAAGAACAAGTATGCCACCAGTTTCCTTCTCTGTTCTCCATTGTATTTGTCTAGTGGACTCCATATTTATGAGAATGAAGTAACATACCGTTGTAGTTTTCTCATGTGATTTCTATGGATCTGCAAGAATTTGGATATGATCATATTAGTTTGATTATCTACCTAGATGGTGGGCTTAATACACGTCAGAAGGTGTTTGTGACTACATGTAGCTAGTTTCCATCCTATATGGTTCACGAGATTCTTGTTCATCAGATTTAATTTCCATCTGCTTGTAACTCACCATTTTATCTGCATGGTGGAACCTGCGATAACTGGCATGAATGTGGACGTGCTCGTATTGTTCCACCCTATATTCATTGTGGGATTGATTGGATGTTGTAGAGTGGGTTTTATTCATGTTGAATGCCACAAAATTTGTTCATAAAATTACCTCCTTATGAATTAGGCCGATTACCTACTACTGTTATATGTTTTCCCCACTCAGTGTGAAGCCTAAGGGCTATGTGTCTTTTCGACATTAGCATGTGACCTTTGCATGAGATCCTCATTAGAGCGAGGGGACATGGTCTCTTGTAGTTGACAAAAATGATCTTGGATAGAGGCCTTTCAGTAAGACCCCTATGTGGCAAGGATGAAGTCATCAGCGTTGTCTTCATCTTCCTCCATGAGATAAGGGAGGAGTATGTTATCACGCTCTAGATATAGCTCCTAAAACGTTAGGAGATGTCCAGTGGGATTGCCCTGTGCTATGGTGTTTCCTGCTGCTAGGGCTATATCTGTTGATCTTCTGTAGATTTGAGGTCCTATATTTCTGCCTCTACTCTAGGGAGAATACAGTTCTGGTGGTACTCTCTAATCAGTGTGTTGGATACCCGACTTTGATGACATTGTGTCAGCATGAGAGTTTTTCTCTTTATATGGGCCCTAAAATCATGTGAGATCACTAGGGTGCATGTCTACATTAGTCATCAAGATACCATTTGTATCAAAGGTTTCTCTATAAACCTACAATTCATATATATATATAACATAAAAAAATAATAAATGATTTTCAAAGTATCATCTCTTGATCACATGCATAATTGAAGATTTGGATTATCCCCCTTCTTTTCTATGAAGGAAAAGGGATTAAGTGGGGTAAAACCACCACCTTGATTGAGGATTCATGTTGGATTAACCATTTTTTTGTTGAACATATATGATAATTTTGGGGAAAAAATTGTCGGATAGGTGACAAGAAGTTGTCTGTTATTATAGGTAATTTCACATCTTGTTCACCAATTTTTTTCAACCCAATTCATGACATTTTACTTTATGTGGAATTGGATTGACCATGTAAGGGCTTGACAGTTTATCATTTTTGTATTATGAAGGACACACCACAATTCAATGGTCACAGTGGGTGATTACATGGGGTCAGTATATGTGCAATCAGTCCACTTAGGACATGATTTCCTATAATGGTTTCCAATGAGTTCACTAATGGAGCAAGAAACACCAAAAACCCTTTTATCTAGGATTCATGGACCTACATTCTAAATGTAGGGACATGGTGGATGGTTTGGCCAACAACACTTTAGGATTCCATTGCTTGAGAGGATGGGAGGTTGGGCTCATCAAACACTTTTAGGAGAAATTAGTTCCTACTATGGGACTCTCTTATAGATTTAATCCATATTAATATGTTCATGAATCCACAATTCATTACCAAAGAGTTTATACATGTTTTACCCGTTAGTTTTAGTATCATCATGGATTTACATGGGTTTGATGCTACAGAGGCAATGCTAACTTAATACATGAAATGTGGCGCTCTAGCGTTTATTATTATCCTTGAGGGATGGAAGGTTCTTTTTTATTGGGGTCAGATCCATAACATGGGATTCCTATATATCCTCATGAGATGAATAAGGTCCAACATAGTTCGGATATGGGTTGTGACTTGATTGGGCCTTACACATGGGAGCTACCCATATGAGGGAATCAAATCAGAACATAATCCTAAAGAGGATTCCCATTTTTGGGACATTATTGGGATAAATGTTTTGAAAAATGGAACAATATTAAGCTTGGTCCATAATCATGTGTCCAACGTATCCCAATAATAATGGGAATAAGAGTTCTCATAGTTAGTTGTCGGTAAATACACCTCAGAGGGAGCCCTTTTGAATTTGTGGGAACATTTTATCAAGACCGACTTCTAAGGAGAACATCCCTTGAGATCGATCTTTAGACTTAAATCCTATGTATTCTGGTTAGATATCAAATTAAGGTTCTTGTTTTTCAATTATGGTTTTCTCTAATTTTTTATCACCACATACGTCAAAGCCAACGTGAGTCACGGGCAGTGTGAGAAAGAAGAGGATGTGAATGATTCAACTAGGGTGTGCATTCTCTTATCCTATGATGGAAAGTTAGGATGACTATGGTTGAAGAGGTCATCGATACAAGCTTTGTAGGAGGGAGAAAGAGAATTGGGTGTGTCAATTTCTTCACTGGGTACCATGTATAGATGATGGTGGGAGAGGGCATGATGAAATGAACATTTCAATGTGGAAGGAAATTCCATGTCATGTGGTCCGGATCCTCGATGGTTGTGGTATTACATTAGTTGCAGTAGCTTGGAGCTTGTTCTAGGAATGGGGAGGACTGTGATTCCTTACCAAAGTGGAAGGAAATAGATGTCCTCCATATTTTCATTGGAACTCATCAAAGAGAAAGGCCATTGATTACCCATAATCCCAAGAAATTCGAGAATCAGGTTGGCATCCCAAGGTTTGATCCTGGGATACCATGTGAATATAGACATAAATAGATTCTTGGGGTCAAAAACCTTGTGGGGACATCCATTATGGATCTTCTTACATTTGGTATGTAAATTCTATAATGCATTCTAGTGCACAAGATGATCATATCATATGGATCTGATGGCTCTGGAGGAGGATCTTCCATGATGTTGGTGGACAAGATTGCAGAGGAACTATGGAGGACTGGACATTAATGCAGGGATATGATTTGTGCTAGGAGGAAGGATACCCGAAGGAACCAAATTCTTCAAACTGCTTTCTCATGTGGGAAGGGGGAAGCCCCGCACATAAAACATCCATGTACCTATATGGGTTGTCCGCATACTGAAGTGTTACATTGATCGGAAAGTGTCACGTATCCCGAAAGTGTATACTACTATGGATGTGGTCCATGATGCGGTAGGCCATGCAGCCCTATGTTCTATATGTTTATAGATTCGTATGAGACACATGATCTAGTCTGCATAGCACAACTCTACGAAATGTTCTAGATTGAAGAAGGGTTTGAAAGCCTATGGTTCAAGAGATGTTCACCTATAATGGATTTATGGTTTGCATATTCACAATTTTGGTTCACGATTTCACCATTTATGTTCATAGTTTACCATTTTTATTAGGTTCCTTCTTTTTATGGTATGCGGCCTTTTATAACTCTAATGTATGTGGTTTTCTATTCGTATTTCATCGATGATTCAACACTAATGTTGACATCTTCTATGTACGTCCCCAAAATCTGCAATGCCGTACCTTTGTCTTCTCTCTTCATATCTTCTCACCTTCCTCTTCTAGTGTCGTCCTTGTTTTCCTCCCTCTTATGGTATATGCAGACAGATCTAGAAAAATAATATCTATGGTAATGTATAATCATTTTCAGAAGCCCATGAATATATAACTCAACTTGCATAAGACTTGGTCAACGGAGGTTTGCGGAGAATATGGTTTGTGAGACGTGGTTTACATAACCCCCTGACTTTCTTTACCCATTAACTACTTAGTTTTCGGGATTGTATGTAGTGGAATTTTTTTATTCAATTCCACCATTTATAAAATTCACGATATCTTGGGTTTTCTCACCATCAACCTGCAAGCTACCACCTCGTTGGTTCTTCTATATACATATGTTTCACAATTTATGCGCCTCGTGATCATTTCTCTGTGATGGTACGTAGTATGCCTAAAACCATTTGAAATTTTTTATTTCGTCATGTTTATTCTCTTATTTTCAATACAATCATGTTTTTCTTTTCATTGCACAACTTAAAAGAGTATTTTTCTCCCCTTTGCTGCATTTTTGGGACCCTAGAACATTCTCATGAAGCAATATGCTTTTTTCACATATGATCTACATAGAAGTTAATGAGGATTAATTTTAGGTTTATAAATGATATTCATCCCATATTAATTATTATATTAAATAAATATTCAATATACATTATTACATTACTATACCTTGAAAAAATGATTGCATTCTTCATGTGCACGGAAAACTACAACCTCACGAAGCGATGCGATTCATTTTTATTATGAATCACATGGATTTTATGTGTAAGGGTATTTAAATAAATACAATTATAATAAGTACATAATTATAATCCCATTATGATTATAAGCTATTCATTTTCTTCCATTATCTTAAAAAAATGGAAATATTACATGTGCATGCAGAAGCCCTATAGTCTTTGTAATTGTATCATAGGTCTTTTATCAGAACCATATTTAATATTTTGTTCGAAAATTATATTTTATATAAAATTATTATAATTATTCCAGGGTTAACATATTTTATATTATAAATTAATAATATCATTTACCATATTTAACGTACCTATGTGATTTTGGATATATTATCTGTTTATTATTAAAACATCCAACAATAAATTAATTTTTTATGTAATTTCACATAACACAGTAAAAATTAAAATAAACTAAAATAGAAACATGATAATGGTTATTGAAAAATTAAATAAACAACCATTCTTATTATTTGTGTCACCACCAACCAAAGCCGGATATTGATTTCAACTACCCCAAGCTCATCTCCAATGGTTAGGGGTTGGTGACAAGTGCTGAAGGTAGAAAAAACATAGGGAGGCCCTTGCCTATGAACATCTATAGATGCACATAGCTAACTCAATGAAAATGTTTAGAGGAAATGTTGAAAATGTTTAAACTAATATAATGTAAAGTGAACCTGAATGATCCTATAGACGGTACGTTAGTAAATTAGTGAATGCTGAAATGTAAATGGGAAAAACACATTCCCATATTAGAATCTAGTACCAACTAGATGAAAAATAGAAAAGAGTATATATTGAAATATCCCATCTCATGTATCACAAAAATGACCACCGTATCTGCTCTACATAGCTCGTATCCCTATGCTCCTTTATTGTCACGATCAACATGTATTCCATCTTCAAAAGGCATGACATGAGTTTGGAAAATCCTATGTAGGGGTGAGTATATACATTCCCAATATAATGCCCCCAAAAAGATATGGTCGAGTAGTATGAGATAAAATTAAATAGAATTAGTAAATGGATCAATATAAACTAATAGAGAATGATTGTAGTGTAGCTAAACCCCAAAAGTGTGAGAATTTAGAATCATTCAAACATAATGAGCTTGAAATGGTGACGAGGAGAATGCTCCCATTGAGACTTCACTACCATTTTCCAAAGATTTGACTGGTCAAACCATGTGAAGCTGGACAGAGAAATAATGTGGCATACCTCATGTGTGTTTTCTTCTCTTGGAAGGATAGTAACGAGGAACCAAGGAGTGTGTAAAATAGAGGGATATATATATATATATATATATATATATGCTAAGTCAAAGAATCCATAACGATACAGTAATTGGATCTCCATGTCACATCTTATCCATAAAATTTCACCAGCCAAATTTTCAAAGGTTAAACCATCTACAATGGATAGAACCTCATGCGACTTCCCATGATACTCATGTCAAATGGGATAAAATCACAGCACCTCGATACTATCTTCTATTGGTGGCACTAACTCACCCACATAATTTTATGTCACATCACAAGGACGTGCCTAGGTAGGGAAGGTTACCCACTTTCATTTGAGTCAATAGAAAGTCAAACAACACCTCGACACTATGCTAAAAATTTGAAGGTATTCTCTGAGTCATATGATACTACACTACCCAACATTGCAAGAGGGTCATCCCAGAATCACTGGGGACTAATCTACCTATCCCAGTTTTTAGGTCATCCATGGTATCATTTCATCATGGACTACACTGCCCAGCCTCATGGGAGGGTCATCCTAGAAGGTCATCATGGAAAACACTACCTAGATGCTACTGGAGTTTCAGGCCCATATCTAATCATTATGGACTACCCTACCAAACCTAGATGGAAGGTCAGTGTGGTATATACTCAAGGACTATACAACCCATTCCAACTGGAGGGTTATCCCAGTATGACCTCGGGGACTACACAACCTTCCCTAGCTAGAGGGTCATCCTAGAATCTTTGATATTCTAGAATGATCACTTCTAATAACTAGTGTTGTCTCTATAACTTCCAACACTGAATATTGACATAGTTTCTTGAAATCCTCATCTAAGGGCTCCATCATGTTCTACAAAAAAATCCAGGATAAGTGTCTCTTCTTCTGAAATGCGAGTTCAAATGAAGGAGAAACAGAGAATTGATGTTTTCTCACGAGATGCATATCCTAGGTATTTTTTCACATAGAACGTGATGGTTTCCTAAGAAAAGGATTTCACGATATGATGTGTATGTTCCAGTTTTGCATGCATAGAGATGACACGTGAAGATAGTAGAAAAGAGGCAGGCTTCCAAGAGATTCTATGCTGACCCATTAAGTGGACTGGATAGTTTAGTCCTTAGAGACCTAAATATATAATCCCCCATCTAGGATGGGTAGTGTAGTCCTATTTTAAATACCAGGATGAACCTCCAACTAGGATGGGTAGTGTAGTATTAGATGAAGGGGTACTTGGATGACCCTCTAGTAATATTTGGGTAGTGCAGTCCCTGACAATGAAATGCATGGGAAGACCCTATTACAGGGCTAGGTAGCACAGTCCCTGATGATTCTGGGATAGTCCTCCATTTGTGTGGGGCATTGTAGTCCCTCATGATTCAAATAATACCATCGAATTTGTGACACAATGAAGATATGTTGTTCAACCTACCTAAGGAGTCCCAACAATGAGGGGAACATTCCCCATTGAGATGCATCCTTTTGATGAAAAATAAAACCGTGAGGGTGAGACGGTTCTTCCCAAAGAGGATAGTATCGAGGTGTGGTAATTAGATCTCCATTGACTTATGTATCCTAGGTAAACGCATGGGGTGGTGGGCATTGCAGATACAATTTTCCTACGAACTGTTGGCTAATCATCATCCTGGGCTGATCTATGAGATGGAGATCCCCTTACTCTCTCATTTAGGCTTATTTTATTGAGAATATATATATCCCACTACAATTCCATCTCCATTGGTCCTGGTTTATCTCCTTCTAATAGAGGTGAAGATGAGCTGAGTATGCCACCTGATTTCCTTGTCTAGATTCTTATGGTTGGATGGGTCTGCTCTCTATTTATCATTATTGACTACTCAATGGGAGGTTTAATCTACTCATAGTTTTGATCCCCTTATGCTAGGATGATCCTACATTAAAAATCTTTTTCGGTTGAGAATCACTATTTCCATTATATTTTATCATACCTTGCTCATTTTACTGGTTCTCTCCAATTTTATCTCTTACTGACCCCCCATTCACCTTTTTGGGGTGTTCTATTGGGTATATATATATATATATATATATATACTCCAACTTCATTGAATTTTCCAGAGAAATGTTGTGTGTTTTGTAGACGATGGACTGGCCAATTGTGACTACATAGGAGGGTAGGGATACGGGTTGTATGGACTGAATATGGTTGTCAACGTAGAAATGTAGGACCTAGACTCACATAGTGGATTCTCTTTTCCAGTTGTCTTTATATTGGGACCAAATTATAGATTGGGCTTGTTTTTTTCCCCTTTACAATTTAGTATTTACTAATGTACTCTTGTACCATTTAGAGATTCATGCTTGTTCACATTACATTATACCCGTTTTCATTGTTTCTACTTTTCCTCTGCACATTTTCATTGAGTTGGCTACGTGCAAGTGTATAGGTTATTAGGAGAGGTCCTCCTTGTGTTCTTTTCCTTTGTACGCTTTTCACCAAACCTTGTCCAATAGAGGTGGTCAAGTGGTAGCTGAATCTCAATTCATGGCACGGGTCGGGTCGTGATAGATAATGGAAACTGGATCTGCTATAAAAACTATAAATGTATCCAAAGAAGATGGGATTTCATCATTTTTCATCATGAATTTCCCTTGTTTGAAAAGGAGGTTTTGTAAAGATCATCCAAACAATGTAATAGCTTTATTCCTCATCGGATTGTCACAAAACCTTCATATTCATCATCCTGAAAACATTCCATTTGATGATTTATGCCTCACCCGAAAATATGTTGTCCATCCACTGTTCCATCTTGTTTTATGGTTCCCAATCTAACTCGGGTCTCCTTACAATCCCTAAACCGATATCCACAGGGATTCCACAATGATGATTTCTAAAAAATGGGAGGGAGCCACCATGAATATAGGTTTTCATCCTCAACATCCAATAATTCTTGTCTGGAAATTGAGATTTGGTCACCATCATAAACTATTGATAAATATTTCAAAACAGGTACTCAGTCTCATGAAAAGTTTAAATTTAAAGGCACGGGTTGATGAATTAAGTTTCAAATTCCTAAGAAATTTAATTCATGGAATTAAAACACTAAATATGGGTCCTTCCTGGATTGGATCTATCACCCTTGATGAAGAATTCATTCAGCGCTAAAGGACGAGGATCATTTTGTTCACTGTGTCTCGATTTGTCCAGATCGAAGGATTCATCTTTTATTTTTTGTGTTCATCATTTTCCAACAGAAATAAGAGGATGAGATGGAGTCAACATTGGTACAATATATTTATGACACTAAAACCACATAACCCTGAATATATAACCATTAATTAGGTTAAGGGATATATGTAATTAATGGAATAAATTAATTCATTTAATCACTCAAACAGTCCACCAATGAGCAAGGGGCCAGAACATATTTGACGACCCATTTAATTCTGTGCCTAGGGGAAACACCAAGTTGCATACTCAACTATTTTCTTGGATTTCAGATACTATCAACTGTTTAAAAATTATCCTTTATTCTTTAACTAACTTCATGTGTGAAATATAAAATCTATTTATTATTTATTTATAATTAATTCTGGGAACATCAATCCTTGAAATCACATGTTGTATTAGGGCCATGCTCATAAATAATATTTAGAAATATTTCAAAGCCATATTAGGAAAAAATGGATATCTACGTCATTCCCTAATTCAATTTTTTCAACATAAAAAAAACTGAACAAAAAAACTGTAGATAATGATCCCACATATCTCTCTCCTTCTCCCAATAATTTTCCATCACGTTTATGTGATACAACAACACTCAAAGTAGTGGGATGTATTGTCCTCATGTGGAAATCTCTTTCCAGTCCTTAATCACAATGATGTGTTCTGCAATGGTGTCTCCAACCTCTATGTACAGCTCACCCCAGTCAATAACACGTGTGGGGTCATGAATGTTTCTCCTCAGCTGTGACATCTAGAAACATTAATCCACCCGTAGTAGTCGTGGGGCTGAGGTCAGGCAATAGGAAACCTCTCTAATCCCCTATATGGTTTAAAATGGAATGATAGACCTCTATGATATCCTACTCCCCTGGCAGAACCTCTACATTCCCCATCATGGTGAGACTCTAAAGAAGATGTGGTTTCACTGCTCGAACTCCTAGGTCCTACAATGGCGATCATCATAGAAATTATGTCTTCTTAGGGATTTATTAATCCATTAATGGATGAGTTGAAACTTCTCTACCATTTCCTTCTCTAACTATATTCCCACAACTGAGAACACTGTAATCTCCATTATGCACAAGGTTGACCTACAGGGTCTCCCGTATAGGGCCTCAAAATGTGCCATGGCTATAGTTTAGTGGTAGCTATTATTGTACGCAAACATCACCAAAGGCATGTCATACCCCCAGTTTTGGCGAAAATCCAAGACATAGGACCTCCTTTTATCCTCTACCACTTAGATAGTGTTCATGGTATATCCATCTATCATGAGGTGAATGCTTTTACTCTTCTTCATCTTGTTCCTGAATGCCTCTTATAGGTCTCTCGACAATTGTGATGTATATCAAGCGTCATTATTAGATACAATCGTTGAGGGTATTCTATGAAGTTGGATGATATCTCACACATACAACTACCCCAAAATTGATACCAATCACTTTTTCATAATCGAAATGATGTAAAATGACATTGGGAGTTAGTCCACTATTACAGAGATCATGTTGTGACTCGTCAATGTGCATGTAATCCCAATGAATAAACCATGGTATATTCCATCCCACTTCCACTCCAGTATATCAAGAAGCTACAAAAACTGTACTGGGACTTGATACTCATCCATCACCTACATAAAGGTAAGGCATTGTAAGTTGAACAAAGATACACATAATATAATGTGACATCACCTTAAATTCCACTGAATATCCCAATACATCTTCCCTACACATGGATGTACTAATATGGGAGAAGTGTGGAACTCCCAAATCCCTTCCTCCTACATCACCGATGGAACCATTGATCACCACTAGAAGAATATCTAGTGATTTTAGCCTTTAGAATACCCATATGGTGTGTCATCTGTGGATATCTAATCACACATAACCTCATAGTCAATGTCTCCCAGATGAGACTTTTTCACACTCTTGAGGAGCATAGAAGTCAACACAATCTACTGTAAGAAATTTATACCATCCCACTTCATCATGATCAGATATAGGGTAGCCAACTACTCTAAATAATCCTACACCAGGTATCCTAGGACTTCCTACTGAGGAAATATGGTACAAGGAGTCCCTTACTTGGATTATATACTATCTTGAAGTCGTAGTCCCACATGAACTCCAATTAGTGTCGCTACCTCAGTTTCATGTATCTCTGAGTGAATAAATACCTGAGACTCTAGTGGTATGAGTAAAGCATAATGCGCTATCAAAAAAGGTAGATCCTCCACTTCCGCAAAGGGAAGACTACCACTACAATCTCTAGATAATTAGTCAAACAGTTCTTCAAATGTGGTGTCAACAACCACGACCTATATGTGATGATAGCATATGGTTTCATCAACATGCAATAGATCCCAGCTCTATAGTAATCACAATATACCACGAACCCAAATCCTTTCTGTGGAAGTCTCAAAAAATGGAGTGCCCTTTAACATCTACCTTAACTCCTCATAGGTCTCCCGGCACATCTCTGACCATATAAAAAACAACCCCTTCTATATTAAAGCTGTCAAGGTGTATAAATTCTAGAGAAGTCTTTTGAAAATCATCGGTAGTACCCATCCAATCCAAGAAAGCTCTGCACCTCAAACACATTTATGGGTGGCCACCTAGAATGAAATGATTTTCTCTTTACTTGATCTATGGGTAAACCGTACTCATAAATGTCATTTCTTATAAAGTGAACCAATTGTATCTATAAATATCATTTTGATATAATTCCCTAAATATATTTCTCTTGATGTAAATCTAGGAGCCTCCTCAAGTGCTATGCATGATCATGCACTATCTGAGAGTAGATGAGTAGGTCATTGATAATGAAAATTAAAAAAGTGTGCACGTATGGCTGAATGATATGCTTCATCAAATCCATAAGAATGGTGGGTGAATTTTTGATACCAAAGAGAATCACTTGTACATTGTAGTGTCCATAGTGGAATCAAAAGGCAATCCTCGGAATGTTATCCTCACAAATCCCAAGATTTTGGTTGCTAGACCTACGATCGATCTTGGAGAACCATATCACACTACATAGATTATCAATGAGTTCATTATTCCTTGGAATGGGCAACATATTCATTATTTTGTCCTGGTTTAGGTGACAATAATAAATGAAAGGTTTTATTCCTTTTTCATAAACATGAATGGTTGTAACATGGGGGAAATACTACGTTGGATGAATCCTTTCCCACAAAGGGACTCTAACTGTAACCTCAACTCCAAGATCCTAGTGTGTGATATCCAATATGAAACATAGAATATAGGGGAAATCCTTCAATTAAAGTTAATGTAATACTCCAACACATGTCTCAGAGGTATTCTTGGAATGACTTCAGGAATGATATCAATATAATCCATTACAAATAAGGGGATCTAAAGCCCAACGTGTCTATTTATGCAAGGGTCATACTCTCTAGTTGATGTGTAATGGGTGGTATCCTCTTGATCACATAACCCACTCATCCTGGAATGAGGCCTCTCTCACTGAGAAAGGAGAACCTCATTCCATCCGTACACAGGCATCAGAATAACCTACTATGACAGTCAATATGGGCTCAAACCATGGAATGACAATCCATTCCTAGAATAACATCATAGGATTCCATCCTGGTGACCAGTAGGTCCCATGTGAACCTATCTCCTCCAAGACATAGCTCCCACTACTGGCAGATAAAGGATACAGAGGATGTTTTCCCAGTAGGAACCCGAAGGCATAACTTCCACGCTAGTGACTCTGCTGGGAGATCCAACTCCCTCACAAAGAGTCAATAAATAAACTAATGGATTGCCCAAATGTCTATTAATATAGAGGTTGAAGTTGATTAAACACATATCATACCGTGAATCATCTTGGGTGCTGCTGGGCCATAAATTTCCATAACAATCAATTATCTCAAGCACATGCTGTTATCTCCCTGAACATGGTGTTGGATGCCTGGTGGTGGTGGATGATGAACCTCAAACCACCATTCCCCACCATCATCTCTTCCCACACCGCTTCCATCTCTTCCTCTCTAAGGACCTCCTTATCCCACCAGGTATATCCCTAATAATGGTGATGCCTCTATCAAGGATGTCCATATTCTTCTTCCCTAGGATGCTCAATATGCTTGGTTAGGTAGTCTAGGGGCATGTGACCTTAACAATCACAAGAGTACCATCAAACCACTTTGAGATGTCCTGGTACATTTCACTACTTCTGAACTTAGAAACCATTCCCTTGAGTCTGATCACAGAAGGGTATCCTAGTGGAGTACTTCTTATGCCTGCTTACTACTATAGATGACTCAGCCCTATTGTGCCTCCTTCCAGCTCTAGCTTTATGGAATCACTCTACCAAGAATCTCTTTGTCACGTGTTCCTTTTCCTTCACCCATATATTGGTGGGGATAGAAAAGGGAAGTACACTAGAATGAATTTCTCTAGAGATTCCATGCTTGAAATTTTGTTCCCATATGTAACAATCTCTGATCATGTTAATAGAGTAGAATTTATGTTTATTGAACCTCACCACACACTCTACCACCATCATCCCTAAAATTTGTATCTATAAAAACACCTGAATCTAGATTGAGAATAAGAAGGAGGGGAAATACTCATAAAAAATAGCTACTTAAAGACACCAAACAAGAGTTTCACCTCATTGTTCATCTAGGTTACTAAGCTCCACTATCACCCAGATCCTCCTTGTAAAAGTATTGCTGCCAAAGCTACCCTCTGATCTATTAATTCATGAACTAGTATGAATACATAGACCACTAAGTCCAGCATGTCCTCTACTGCCCAAGGGTCTGGATCGCCACAGAACCCATATGGTCATTGACATTGGAACTCGTAGAGTGTGATCATCCTATCAAACACCCTCAGCCTGACCTTCAAGGACTATTTCTCTATTGGTGGAGATAGTGGTTTGACCTTCAGGTTTTTTCACATAGGACATGATGGTTACATTAGTAGTGACTTTTGAGATATGAAGTCGATGTTCATGGATTACATGCTAAGAGATCACACCAGATGATGAAAATGATCACATAGGCTTTCTAGAGAATCTAGGATGACTCTCTTGCTGGGTTGGGAGGTGTAGTCCTCAAGGACATATCAGGATGACACTCCAGTTATGATCGGCACTATACTCTTTGTGGAAATACATGGCTAACCCAATAACTGGGCTAGGTAGTGTAGTACCAGATTATATGATATTGGGTTAACCCACTAGTAGTATCATGACAATGTAGTCCCCAATGATCTTCTTGGATAAACCTCTAGCTAGGATGGGGATTGTGGTCCCTTATTATATGATACCAGGGTTAACCCTCTAGCTGGGCTAGCTTATGTAGTCCCCAATGAATCTAGGTTGTCCCTCTAACAGGGCTTGGTAGTGTAGTCCCCAATGATTCAGTGATGACCCTCGACTATGTTGTACAGTGGCAAGGCATGGTTTGAATTACATAAGCAGTCACAAGAAAGAGGGTTTCTTTCCCACCTTGAGATGAATCCTTATGACTCGACAAAAATATGGGGGAATCAGTTCAAGCCAAATAGGATAGTATCAAGGTGTTATGATTTGATCCCCTTTGACTTATGTCTCTGTGGAAGATGCATGAGGTGTTGGGCATGTTAGACAATTTTACCAAGGAACAGTGGGCTACTCAACTTATTAGGCTGAGATGAAAGACGGAGATCCCCTTAATCTATTGTTTTTGAATCATTGTGTGATCATATATATATATTAATATATCCTGCAATAGTACCCACTCCTTGGGTTTTGGTTACTCTCCTTCCAAGAGAGACGAAGACGCACATGGCATGCCATGTGCTTTCGGTTTCTAGATTCTCATGTATGAATGGGTCTACTCTTCGGCTATAGGTAGTATAGGCTCGGCATGAGGGATCACCTCCCCACCGTTTTGAGATAATTGTGTTTGGATGAGCATACATTCACTCTCTTGTTTGGTTGATCAGCACTCTATTGTTTCTCATTTACTGTACCTTGTTCCATTTACTACTTCTCTTTAGTTGTATCTCTTACTACACCCACATAACCTTTTTAGATATTTCTATTGGATATGTATATACTCACTCCTTCATGGTATTTTCCCAACACATGTAGTTTATTTTGAAGATGGTGAATAGGTTAGTCACGATTATAGAGGAGCGAAGGGATATGGGATGCATGGACTGTATATGGTGGACATAGTAGGGATACATGTGTTGGGTTCTATCAATGGATATTAATTTCCAGTTGATTCATGTTGGTGAAAGATTCCGGTTTGGGCGTGTTTTTTTTCCTATTAAATTTAAGTATTCACTGCAATATTCTTATATAATCTATGGGTTCTTTCTTGTTCAGTTTACTATAAAGTTTTTATCACTTTTATACTTTTTTTTGTTTAATTTAACATTGAGTTGGTTGTGTGCGTTTGTACATGTTCTGAGAAAAAGGTATCACCAAGTTTGTGGTGTCTTCAACACTTATCTAAACCCCATAAACAATAGAGGCGGGCTTTGGGTAGTTTTGTCTCAAATCCCGTCTTGCATCAGGTTATGATAGAGAGAGGAACCAGAATCTGCTAAAAAACACCGAATATGGTTGTAGAACATAGGATTGCTTCACTATTCATCATGAATTAACTACATTAAAAAGTGGGGGTTTTGACTAATCATTAAAATTATTCCATGGATCTATTACATATTAGATTATCTCAAAACCTTCATATTCATCATCCCCACATCATCCCATTTCCATACTTCTGCCTTTCCTACAAATTCATTGCTCTTCCACAATTACTGCATGTTTCTCGGGGACCCGATTGAGCTCGGGTCACTAGATAGTCATTGATCCAAAATCCACATGGATTCCATGGTGATTATAGAAAAAAGGATGGGAGGCACCAAAAAAAAAATTAGTCATCCTTGGCAAATAGTTCATGGCAGCCGACCATGAATGGGGAATTAAGGATAGAAAAACCGATAAAGAATTAAAAATTGGTACTCATGCTCATGTGAATCTCGAATTAAAATGTGTATGTAGAAAAATATAAATTTCATGTTTGTATAACATTTAATACAATGCTTTAAATAAATAAATATGGGTCCTACCAAGATTTTATCGATCGATCTTGACTACGAACATCTTCGCTTATAAAGGAGGAGGATTTGTTGTGTTCATTGGGTCTTGATCTGTCTACATCCTATGATTCATCATTCATTCTTAACTAGCTGTCATTTACCGACAAAAATGAGAGGAAGAGAGGGATTCTCCATTAAAAAAAATTAATTATGAGTAAAATACCTCATATCCCCTAATATATAACAATTTATGAAGTGAATGGATTTAAGTAATAAATTTTATAAATTAATTCATTTAATTGCATAAAGGCACTGCCAATGAGTGAGGGGTATGAACGTCCCATGCCGACACATTTTATGTTGTTCCTAGGAGATAAACCATGCTATATAACCATCTGTGGTCTCAGATTTATGATGTGATCAATCAATTAAGATTAATCCCATTTTCTTTAACTAACCGCATGAGTGTAATATAAAATAAATTTAATACATTTAAATAATTAAATCATGGAACATCAGGCCACAAAATAGCATGCCATCAAAAAACCTATCTCTTAAATATTTTATAGAAATATTTCAATGAATTATTATTAAACAAATAGGTTTCTATAATTCAGGATCAAAAAAATGTATGTGATAATGTAGGCTCAAGGTACGATATCATTCTAACTAGTGATTTTCTTCAGTTATGGACATCCTCTTAATAAATCACTTTATATATCTTTAATCTTATTGGATGATTCTATCCTTTTAATATATGTATTTAAAATTTATATATTTAATATTATCCCAATCGTTAATAATGTAATCTATTACTTATAAACATTTTGGAAAATCCTTGTTTGAGGAATCTGTAATGATTATGTTATGAGAAAATATGATGAAACCCAATTATTTTCATGGATAATTGTAATGTTTATTCCATATTACTGATATCCTTATGTATAACAAATATGAATATGGATGAAATGAATATGACAGTTTGGACTAGAATTACATAGTTGTCTATGTCATTTGGTAATGTTTTATTCTCATGAGAAACCATGTATTTTATTTGGATGTGAACCCTAATCCATTATGGGATCTTATGATTTTATGATTACCAATTTCCCATGATATCATGATCTTTTTAGTCTATTTTAATTAGTTTACGATTCCCCTTGATTACCAATGTGCCTTCTATTTTATCATATAATGTTATACATTTAACTTTCATGGTATAATTCATTATCGTGTTTAATCAAATACTGTGATTTTTAGCTCCCCCTATAATTTTTGTATTCCCTTGGTTATCAAACGCCTATTTTGGAGATCGAATGGATTTTAGGATCTGAATATGCAGAATAGAATAATGATTTTCTATTTTATAATCATTAATATAGTAAAAACCAAGTCTTCCAAAGACAGTAGGCCTCTATGATCCTTGGGTTTAATTTTTTTGACAACTTATTCTTATAAATAATGTAATAATATTTTTAAAAATATATATGATTACAATAGGAAGATAATGGATTTAAAAATCATATTCAATTATTAGTTCTAACCACCATTAATGGAACATATTATGTTACTTTTGGGTGAATATATACCTGAGGATTTTTTAATCTATATATATGTGACACATTCTTCCATAGAGATAATGCTACAAATTATTTAATTGAATGATTTTTTATGTCAATTATAGATCATATTTTTTGTAGTTATTCTCATGGAACATTAATATTTTTGGAGGAATAGTCTATAATATTTTTATCATTACAGTGTACACAACCTAATCCTTTTTTAAGACATCAATATAGATCTAAAAGCTTTCCCCATATGTGGGTACTGTTAACATAGATTATCTTATTATACACTTATTAAAATCTTTAAATATCTCTTCACATTCATCATCCTTAAAAACAATACTCCCTTTCTAGTTATCTTTGTTTTTGGTCTTGAAAATCATGAGACCTTTCTCACATATATATGATAGTACTCATCTAGTCCAAGGAAACTACAAATATCCATCACATATGTTGGTCTGATCCAACCATCAATTGCCTTTGTTTTTGATGGATCCACATATTTCATTTGTTTGGTGATAACATTCCATATGAGTGTCACTTCCTCTATCTAGAACATAAATTTACTATGCTTCATAAGTAACTTTTCAATTTTCAAATTCCCTAGTACATGATTCAAATTCCTAAAATGTTCATCCTTTATATTAGAATAAATAAAAAAACTTCTATATAGAATACCAAAAAAATAACGTTAATCCATAAATAATCTTTTCATAACGTCCATGAATAATTATGGATATTTATCGACTTGAAATAGAATCACTAGAAAATCAATATTTTCATTAATATTATGACAAAATTCATGGGGATATTATCCTTCTTCACCATTACCTGAAAATAACCCTAATGAAGATCCACATTAGAGAAGTATTTTCCTCCCTGTAGCTGATTATAGAATTCATTAATCTAGAGAATATTATACTATTTCATTACAGTAATATTTTTGAGTTCAATATATTAAATGCATAGGAGAATTTACCCATCCTTTTTCTTGAAAATGAGTATCATTGAAACATTTGGGTGTATAATCCCTTTATATAGATTCTCAAATATTTTTTTATCACTTTATGATCCATTGTGTAAATTAGATATTGTGTTTAGGATATTGGAAAAGAACTTTGTATATGGTCAATTGAGAACTCATCCACCCAACTATACGGAATACCATAAAATTTTTTGGGAAGCACTATAGAAAATTCCCTCACAATGGGAATGTATTAAAGGTTGATATTTTCCTTAGTCTCAAACATTTAATCATGATATGTTTGATCACGGGTAAAAAATATCTAGCATTGAGATAATGATATCATAGGAGATTCATGATTCTCCTCGAACATTTATAGAATCACTTGGTGATTTGCGATATAGAGGTTGATTTCCTTATCACTAACATTTATGAAGTCTTTATATAAGGATACCCAATCCATGGATGGATAGCATCAAATTCCACTAAAGTGACTAGGACAAGGTTATCTAGGGAAATATTCCCGAAAAATTTGATTTGGGATGGGTTATATACCTGGTAAATAATAATTGGTCAATTCTCCATATTTATTGATAACACAACTTTCATGTTTTGTTGTGGTTTTTAAATAGATCTTATAAAAATGAATGATACAAAAGAATACTTATAATCAGAATCAATAAATACATATGATAATACATAATGAATAACAATATTACTTGTAACCACTTCATTGTAGGGATTCATAACCACAATTGAGATAACATAAGATCACCATTGCTCTATAGGCCTTTAAGGTTTTCGAAATTAGTTTTGATTAGAAACCCATGGCTTAGTCTATTTATTAAAATAGAATACTTGTTTCATACTAGTGAAACATTATAATATAGGATTTGGGTTGAATATAGAATGGCATTCTCTAATAAAATTAATGGGTTTTTGCTATCCACAATCACAATCTAAGTATCCTTCCTTAACTAACCTAAATCCTATCATCATCCACATTAGTAAATTTCTGGAATGTTTCTTCCCATACAATTGATAGGTGGTATATTGAAAATTATTTCCACACATATATTTCTATAAAACATGTTATGAATTAAACACCGCTACCCACTTCTTATCCCTGAGATAACCTTGATATTTCTTAATCACTATTTCAATATTGGGGGGACATTGTATAATTTCCTCACAACTAATAATGTCCCAAAATGAAATATTATTCTTATGTAATTGAATTTATCCCACAAAATAAGCATAAAACATTAATTTCAGGGTTAATGAAAAATCTAGAAGTATATCAATCATGGTATGGGATGTACACGTTATACTCCCCAATGGATTAATCATCCTTTAATTGATGATATATAAAATCCATTTCAATTTCATGTAATAGTGTGTGAGGAAAATAATTTCAATTTCTTTCAAATATTCAATACACTGAATCTCTTTGTTCCCCTACTCATGATTCTTATTATTTACCAACATAATCCATTGATTAAATTATCATTCTATATGATAAACATACAGAACTACATTATCATGATCTTATAATTGAATGATGGAGACGATCAATTTTTTGGAGGTGATGCTTTATTCCACGTTTAAAGGATAAAAATATCCACTAATAGCCCACAGAAATTATCACCTAGTGAACTAAATTTCTACCTTCTATTTCTTTTGGGGGTTCAGGTAATCCTCTTTATTTATATTGGGGTGTAAAACATGAGTTAGTTGAGAATCTACGGTGTTAAATTTATTTATTTATAATCATATTTTGTTAGAAATATTATTTGTGAATTCAACACATTACCCCTTACATTAGATGATATATCATTTTTCCTTATTTCCTACCATTTTCAAAAAAATAATGTGATAATTAGGTATGAGAATTTTTTAAAAATTAAAGACATAAACTTGAAACCCTGACTATTAAAGTGATAACTAATAAATTATTTATCCAATGAGTTTCTCGGTTCTCATAAGAGATGTAAATGATCTATTTCCAAATATAATTTTTTTGGCTCTTTATTCCCTCCATCATATATTTTAATGAATGTGTGATTATACAAAGTCATATCCAACAAGAGTTTCAAATGAGGTGTTTGAAAAGACCTATTTTCATGTGTCATGTGATGATTACATACATCTCAATGCACCCTTTTGAGGAATATTACGCATATGTAAAAACAATTTAGATCCACATTCTATTTTAGTTTCTAGATATATATATATATTCATAGAAACTACTGACTTTATATATTATAAAAATTTAGCAATTTTTTCATAGGTTCAGTATTATCACAAAGGGTTTTTCTAGGGTTTTATAACACTAATCATACAAATATCTGGACATTACTCTAATGCTATCTATGACCACCCATATCTTAAATATGTATTATATTATAATTTATTGGGAAAAGGTACACTTAATTCAAACCTAGACGATCATCTATACTAGAATATATTTAAATTTTCATATATGAAAAAATTAAATAATATATGAGTATGAAAACATTATTATATATCTCATAAACATGTCCTCATATTCATTGGTTCTTCCAAAACTACATGGGATAACCTCGGTATGTAATTAAGATATGGGTGGACTATACTAACAAGTAGAGGGATACTAAAATCATAGAATATAGTAAAGTTGTACATGTGAGTTAATAGTAATATCAATATATAATAAGAGTGGGAGGTTTTGTAAATATGAACATCAAAGAATGATAGAAAATGATATCATAAAGTCATAATGTGAATTTTAAAACAACATGAAACATGACATCATAACCATAAGTAAAGAATACAATCCTAGACATAATAACATAGTGTGATTAAGATAAACTCCCAAAAAATATACATGTAATATCATGAGTTGAAAATAAACCACTTCATCAGAGGGATACATAATTCAAGGCCCACCCATCACATTCATATCAAGAACATGAATAGGTGTTCCACATTGATAATACAATATATGAATTTCTCCTATAACTTTTAATCACATGATTTAGTAGTGTTGGTAAAATATATATTTTTAATATAATAAATGAAGGATAGGAATAACTACGTGAATAAAATTGAGTGATTATGGTAATGTGTATTCGATAGAAAATTTTCGATGTGAAAAATCATAGGATAATTTTGGAATTACAAAACATGTACATATTAATTTACATAAGGATTCAATGATAGTGAAATGGATCCCTCATAATTTGGAAATCATAAGGGCAGTAAGAATTATTTTCAAAAACATATCCAAACATGATCAATTTGGAATAAAATGTAATAATGGAAATGAATTTCATGAATAATGAGGAAAAAGACAGGATCCCTTACCTTGAGAGGGACCTTCTAAAAGTCTGGGATGAGTTTCCTAAGATCGTTGTGGAACTATGGGAAAACTATATAGAGGTAATGGTTGATCAAATTCATAATTAAATGGTTTTTTTGAAAATATAAAGGTGATATTGTGTGGGTCTTTATTAAAAAAGATAATGGAATTATTTACAAATTTCTAAACATAGGATTGGAAATATATATAATAAATTAATCCAAACCACAAAACATTATATCATTTGTTCACATATTTTATTGTAAGGTAGAGTGGTTTTATTTATTTTATAAGTATATGAACAAAAATTATTATTATAATGTTGTTATTGATGTGTAAGTCAGTCGTGTTTATGAAGAATTGATTTTAAAAATTAAAAAATATAATATGATTTTATGAGGGATCATAGATTTAGTATAAAATTTATAAAATTTCATTAAAACATATTAAATTAAACATTAATCATAGTTTTAGTTGATTATTCTTTTTAATGTATTTTTACACCACATTTATGATTTCATATTCTAAAAATACACAACGTATTAAATTTCAATCCCTAAATTCAAAACCCTCATAAAATTATGAACAATTAACTATATATAATTTCTATATTCTTATCACAAAAATAATATTTATTTAATAAAAATAATAATATAAATATTATTATTTAAACATTTAAATATAGAATCCCTCTGTATTGATAAATATAGGTTTTTAATAATATAAAATATCTGACCCTTATTAATATTACATTTTGTTTCATAATATTATATGATCCTTTATATTTAATAATAATTATTTAATATTAACATATCATTAATATATAATTTATTTCAAAAATATTTGGAATCACAAAAATATTATTTTGAATAAAACTCAATATTTTGGAAAAAATTAATTTTTTCAACATTTCAAAATAATTTTTTAATGAAACATATTATTTAATAATTATAAAGTAATAAAAAATGATAAATGTAATTATTATTTTTTTAAATTGAAAAATTAACATTCATACAATTTGGGTAAAGATATATTGTTATATGTTAAACACGTGATTTCCTTTAGGGTAGGGTGTGCTGTGATGACATTTTCTTAGGATTTTCATCAAACAAGATTTGGATGTGATATGAAAGACATTAAACTTCTACCACAAAGATTTATTCTCATGATTTAGTTATTGAATCATGGATTGGTCATGGTAAATGAAAAATAAAATTTATGTTATCTTCCTTATTGTATCTTCAAAATGAGATTCAAAGGGTGTGATCATAAATGTAAAGATAGCACTCTTTCCTTCACTGTCCAATGGATTTATCATAAGACCTGATATACAAAACTTAACGCTCTGTGTACAATTAGTGTATCATAAATGGTTTTGATTCTAAACTATATTTTTTTTTGTTGGTATGTAACTTATAAAGGTTTATATGAATGTAATAATTTCATATATTTTCAATAACTTCATTTCATATTAATAAACATGATCATTTAAAAAGGAAAATTCATTTATAAATATTTGGCTCATTACATTATTTCACAATTCATAAAATTAACCCTTGACATTTTCATTTCATGTAATATAATATATTATGTTACTTTTGTTTCATCACCCCTTCTATTTTGGATGTTCCTTAAAAAACATGGTGTACCATAAAAACACTTTGACATATTTAATTGTCCTATTTTTCATGACATTGTATTTGTTATATCAGATATTCACCAACTAATCATTATCTAAATAATAATTCTCCATCATTACCACCTCCTGATTCCTTATATGTTAGTATTTGGGTATGTACATCCTCATTAATGATAATGAAACAACTCATGAACCTGACATTGGTTATGTGAGAGTTCTTGTAGGCGGGCCACTAATATGATTCAATCAAGGATCTAAAATGTGCTGATGTATCTAGGACTATGATTTTCTATATTACAAAACCTCAATAGTTTCTTGCTCATAAATATTTGAAGTAACACTTTATCATTGACCTAAATCTATGGAATCATATATGATTTTTTGGTTTTTTTATGTCCACTTGTTTTGTGTTTCATGTGATGATGAATGGTTTGAAAATTATCTACCATCTCATCGATAATATAATTACCCTTATGTTTTTCACTACAACGTCATCCCACCATGTTGGTTTCCAACACCTCTTCTCATATAGATCCTCATAATGTTCCATGTGAATTCAAGGATGGAAACTTTTATTATATGTGAATTATTATTTGGGATGGTGTTGATCCAATAAATCCATGGAAATCCACTGAACATGATCACAACATATCCTCTATATTTTGAATGGTTCTTTCATACTAACCTTCCATATGAGGGTGATATGAAGTGTTGATGCTTTGCATAATATCTGACTATTATTAAAGTATTAGCTTTAACCTTTGGGTAAAACTTGTATCTCGGTCATATACAATATAAACTGTAAATATATATATTATTACAACATCCTCTATGTATATATTCGTTTTTATTTTTTTCAATATTGGAACATTTGTGATATCAATTAAATGAGATGAATTATTTTGGTTCTTGACTACCACCCAGATGAAGTTATATCATTTAGATATCATGGGGAGTCCAAAAATATCAATTAATTTGGTCATCATACCCTTTGTCTTTTGTAAATTCAACATTAACTTATCAAAATAAAAAAACATCATTAAAAATAAATAGAATTCTGTATCTCCAATTCAACCCAAAAGGGTTTTTACATTAGTTATTTATTAATTTTAGTGATTTCTTGATACAAATATAAATACGCTCTATGAACATCATCAATAATCTCCCTCTTTAGATATGGTTTTGATGGGACACTATCCAAATTCCAAACCTAATAACTCCATGTTTAACAAAGATGATATCATGAATACTTTATAATTTTTCCTATTTCTCCCCATCATCTATCCAAACATCCATGATAATTACATGGATGTATTTTTGAGAGGTTGACTAAGTAAGTTAGGATAAATATACTTTAATTATTCCTATATCCACCATTTTAAGTCTAGGAATATTGGTTTTTATTCATTCCTCATTATGTATAGGGTTTCCGGATCCACTATACTCATAGCATCACCCAATTTGTTCATATTCCTATGATGGAAATGGATTGAAAAACCATAATTTTATACAAACTATATATGTAATAATTGGTGAATGTTAATCTTTTTTAGTGTGTATTTATACATGATTCTTTTATGATATATATTTGTGTCCCACTTTTTCTTGTAAGGATAATTTATCTAAATATTCAATGATAAGTTCATGATAACCAATTCAAATAGATATTTTGGGTTGTTTGACTTAGGAATAATCAATTGAATTGATGTATATAAAATTATTTTGCTATCATTTATATGTGTAAAACCCCTTACCTTTTGGACACATCTATATAGACCAAATATCCTTTCACACAAGTGCATAATATGAGTAAATTTGTACTAATTATATTATTCTTCAACTATTTAAATTTCACTTAACATTCAGTTTTCAAGAGAAACATGAATCCATTTCATGTAATATTGGTTACAAGGAATAAAAATTACAAAAAATGTTTTCACAAATTTACATTAGTACCAACCTAATTCAAGAAAACCTATCATGTTTGAAAAGACATTGGTTTGGGATATCATTCATTAGACATTATTTTTGAAGGACCCATAGATATCCGTTTTTACTGTGAAAACTTTCCAGAGGAATCATAATTAATCAATCTATAATATTAATTTATTTTAAATTATTAATAACTTTTTCTTTCATATTATCTTTAGTACTAAAATCAAAATTTCACCATGTTTTCCATTCAATTGGAGTATATAAGAGTATCATCTATAAATAACACTAAACATTATTTAATGTAATCCCTTATGCATTTTTTAGTCAATTATATATTTATTAAATATATTATTGAGTCCAATTGGCATCACAATGAACTCACCGTGACCGTACCATGTAGGAAATGTTATCTTGTGGATATTGCCCTTTTTTATCATTTCTTGGTGTTAACAATAATGAATATATATAATAGAGAAATATTTTTATCTATATAGATGATTTAATAATCCTTAAATCAGTGTTACAAAATACTCATTTTTTATCATTATCTTCTTGAGTTCATAATAGTCATTGTAGAGGCACAATGACTTGCCCATGTTAAAGAAGGGGACTATTGCACACCATTATGAAGAATTTGGGAATATAAAACCATTACCCAAATTAATTCGGAGTTTTTTTATCTTAATGTAAAAAAGTGGTGATTCTATATGGATTCATGGATATTGTATATGATACTTTTATATTATTCATTTATAACTAAAACTATCATATTGAAGGAAGACTATACAAATTTCATCGAAAATAAATTAGTAAATTACCTTATAATTGGAATGTTCACATGGATGATATTTTCATTATTCACAAATTTTTTTTAATATATTATTGTTCATAGGGTATTAATATCCATACCTAAGAAAATAATACCAAATGATATTCATCTTCCTCAATGGACTTGTATATAATTAGAGGGTGAAATACGATATGGGGGGTGATTTCCTTCTCCCATCAATTTTTATTGTATATTTATTATTAAATCAAATTAATTATAAAAATATCATAAAATTCTACTAAAGGGAGTATCTAATGATTTCTAGGAAATTATGCTCACAAATTTGGGCTAGGGATTGGTTAAATGCTTGCGAGGTAATAATTGACCCATTCCCTATCTTCATTGGTTACTCAACTTCACAATTTTGAGGTGGTCTTAGAATAACTCTTCTAAAAATTTATGGCCATAAAAAATGTATAGAACTAGAAATAAAATCACATACACTATTCATTAATTCATAACATGTATTCTTCCCCGCATCATATTACATATCAACCCCTTTAACTGTGATGGCATATGATACCTCTTCCTCTCTGGGCCATGGTGGTTGTTGGTATCTGTTATCAGTGACTTAACCTGTCTTAGTGAATTGATTATAAAATTATCCATATTACTTTCTATTAAAACATTGTACAATAGGATGTTCTTTTACTAGAGTATTCCTTTATTCCATCACATTGTTGGGTCTCTCCCACCGGTAATCAGTAGCCAGGTTCCATTCCTTTCTTCCTATAGAGTATTCTGAAACCCTAATTAGTTTCATAGTATGTGTCATCCCTTTCTTCTATAAAGTGGGATTTTTAACATTCATTCCACTATAAGATTTATCCATGAAATCCCCTTAATTAAAATCCATTTCCCACATCTTAACCCCAACAGAACCCTGAGATTTTCTAATATTCTTCTCAAATTTGAGGGTATATCAAATAATTTCCTCATATCCATCTACATCCTGAATCAATATGGCTTTTCATAGAAACTTATTTAGACTGAAAAAGAAGAAGTAAAATTTTCCTTAGGTTTTAAAGAAAAATAACATGGAATTTCATTAAATCCTTATAAAAGTTTCGTCATATACCATTGTGTATTCATTATCATGTTGATTGCTCATAAGGCATTTTCTATCCATTTTATGTTGGTGAGTGGGAGGAAAATATTTATTGGAAAATAATCATATAATTCCTTCAACTCCATCTTATTGATTACCTCATTGGAATTATTATTCTTAGCAAATGTTTGAAATTTTTCAGTTTCTCCATTCAGGTGATAAATATCCAACAATAACATATCTTGTTTAGATAATTGAGGTATATATAATATCTTCAAAATGGAGTTGATCCATTAATATATGATAAAATAATCGGAATATCTATTTATAGTTGAAGGACACTTTCACATAATGATCTCAATTACAAACAATACTTTCATAGGGAGATTTATGATGTCCTCATGATTCATATTTTGGTAAAAAAGAGTTAATTGAGAATGTTCTCTAACAAAGATCTATATTCCTGCTCCCATATAGCTGGGTACCTCATTTAGACATTAATAAAGTTACCCCTTATATTGTTTGTTGACATGGTTTATCCTATTTGAAATCGTTGATTATGAAAATAAAAAATTTATAATATGAATTTTTATGCACTTAATATGAATAAAAGAAGAAAGATGGGGGGGAACATAGTAAGGTGGGATTAGTTTGGTTAGATAGGTGATTTTTGGGGTTTTGATATCTTATGCAATCCTTTGCATCAAATCATTTTCGTTTTTAATGGAAACCACAAAAGGATCCCTCATCCATAACATGGTACAACCCTACTTTCCATAGGCATGTGTTCAGTGGGGGTCGTAGACCTAATGACATTTGGGGACTCTCATTGGACAAAAAGAGGGTATGTTAGGATAATTTCAACCTTATGGGGGGAATTATTACATAATCTAGGACTCTCTTATTGATTTAAGATTTGTTCGTGAATCTATTCTTCAAAATGATACAAGACTGGTTTCCCTAAAAAATTAATATAGTTTAACTCTATATATATGAAAATGAGAATGAATTTCATTGATGCAAGAAGTAAAGGGGGTATCATTAGTGAATCTGACTATATATATATATATATGAGTTCCTCCATCCATTTTCAAGTATTGGGTAGTTATATTACATGTTGGAGCCATATAACCATGTATTAAAGAATATTCTATATTGCAGCAAGGTTATTAATATTTCAAGGTGGGGATATAGCCTTATGGATCTTCCTACATATACATGTTATTGCAGCAATCAAAACCCTTATAGTTCATTATAATAATGCAGTTTAACATTGTGCAAAAATGAATTATATAGTTTCTCTAGGACATAAGGTGTTCATGTATGATTCCTAAAACAATGTCCTACATATCATGAATATAGAGGGAAAGGTGCATGTAATAGTTCATTCATTTTCTTATTACACTAATGGATGAGGCACAATGATTATCCCATGGGAGTGATTAGGTCCTAATGGTTGAGTTGTCAAAGATATTAGAGGACTCGAACCAATATTCATGTTCATTTATGCCTGGGACATCAAAAGGCATGCCATGTGTCCTGATTATGGTAGGAATTAGTGTTGTCATAGCTTAGTCACACCATTGGGACTGAACCCAATGTAGATTCATCTGTGTTGAGATGAGTATATCCTATCACTAATCAATGCTTACATGCAGATGTTTCCCTGTCTGATGAAGATTCATTAGGTGAATGATATGTCTATTGAAACTCTCTAAGGTAACAAGAGCTATACTCGATTTGAGAAACATGGGATGAAATGTAATCAGTCTCAGTGCACATGGGTACAAGGCTTATGCAATGGGATATCCCTATAAATATTATATTATATAACTCAGGCCTCATGGTGCATTCCTACATATCATGGTTATAATAGGAGTCAAATTGATTGTTGTTTAGTTGATCAGGACATAGAGACTTAGGATTCCCTAAAATTATAGGCTTATGCACATAGGTTGTACTATTATTCAAGGAATAACATGTTATGTTGTTAATAATAAATTACCCTCTAAGGATGAACTATAGATTAGATAATAAACACTGAATGTCATCATGTATTGGGATTCATTTGTTTATTAGGGCATAGTATATAATTCCAACGATCATGTATTACACATTGATGATCCACTATTGAATGGTGTATAATGTAATATACTAATGATAATTTAGAGGGTTTCACATAACCCAGATGATTTTTCCAAAGGATATCACAAGACATGACCAGCTTATCAAGAGGGTTTCATATACCCAAGTTAATGTTCCCTAATTTAATGAAAATATATGGGAAACACCTATGGATGGTATCACAAGATTTAGTGAAACATGTCTCAAATAATGTCACATGTCTTAGCTAACATGTCTAAATGTAAGAGCAATCCTTGGATGACTATCCCTGAGGGGGTCACAAGAGTTAGTTGACATGGTCATGTGCTACCGTGAGACATGCATGACAAGAGAGTTTGTAGTTATATGATTCAAAAGATGTATCAGAATGACATCATAAGGATTGGATGAAAATACCAAATGGATTTTCAAGAAAAAATTCGTATCCCCTAGAGAACCATGTGGACTTCTCTAAAATATCTATAGTACTTCACATTACCCAAATATCATACCAAAGGAGCATCATGATATCTTTCTGACATGTCTAGGAGCTGTCATGTGTCTTCGTTGGTTTACAAAAATCATATGAGGGTCAATGAAAAAGTTGTTTTCTATTTATGTATTATATATTTTGTCATTATTTTATACCTAATATCATTATTTCCCACAATTTATTAGTGTAAGTTATTTTTTTATTGTAAAATGATTTTGTAGACATGTGGGATTATTTTCACTTGTCCTGTAAGAAGTCCTTCACATGATCTATAAATGATCATGACATGTGCATTATGAATGATGCATGATCACTCAGGATATCCACAAGTATATTACCTATATAAATACATTTCATTATCAAGATCATTCACTTTGTGAAACCTGCTCTAGTGATGGTTTAAAACTACCAGATTTAATCCACTATGTCATGATAGGGTGTTGTACATTTTTCACGTGGGGTGAGGAATTTATACTTCTCTCTACTATGGTTGAGCAAAGATTTTCATGACGTATCTTGTGAAAATTCTATATGAATTAATTAATGTGTTCTGGCACAACACGTCTTTATAAGACTCTTCCTTGGATCACTCCGTGGGAATCACCTGATTTTAAATGACTATGAGTCTCTCCCGTCAATTTCTTATTTATTGTATTATTTTCAATTAAGGGGGAATTTTTTGATATTATGGTATTTCTAGGAGAACTTCTTATATTCATATCTTCATATTTAAGGTCCTTCATGTGATCAAGGATTTAATTGAAATGCTTTATCAGGATCTTGGGTCACTTTTCTGGTATGTTCTATAAGACAATGATGGTTCTTCTATAAGCCATTGTGGGATTATAGTGTCTTTCCAAGGAATATCTTGAGACCATGTTGTAGACTACCTTAGTACATCGCATGGGATTTACGATCAGAAGCATCTTCCACTACCTACCTATTTTTTTCAATATTTAGGATTCATGCAAGATTTATTGAATATTGTCAAAAAAATTACTCTACAACATGTAGTTTATCATGTGACCAAAAATGGTCTTACATAGATGCACGATCATTATACGTAAAATACCATATATTTCCTTTTAGGGCTCTATATGGGGAGTGTGATGTTTCCTATACATAACTGACGTGATTTTCATCATCTAGATTCCATACTGATGGGCCTTACCAAGATAATTCTGACATGCCTTTGTGGTCTTGTGATTCCTTGTGGATATCTTGTAGTGTATCTCCTAAATTTTATGAGTGCGAGTTTCTTCGATCTCATCACTTTTTATTTTATTTTTTATTATACAGATTCTTAGGAGTGGTGAAATTTTGTTTGGATGTTGATGAGGACAATCACCCTTCTCATTTTTGATGATTCTCATGATGTTTATGGCCACTAAATTCCTCCTCCTTTTGTACATTTCCCTCTCATTATCAATGGAATTGTAAAATGGTTTATTCAAGTGATTGCTGATGAAAAACAGTGTTGATTTCAGGATATTATCTGGCCTCCACCTTGTGACCACTATTTATCTTGAGAGACATCACAATAGTATGAATAATTATCAGAAGATTCTATGTGTGATCCACTATAGGTTAAGTGTTTCACATGGTTCTTTCACATCACCTTATAATGGCAACTCAATTGTAAGTCCCTTGACGGCACACACGATCGTTAGGTATTGACCACCTTCTTCTTCAATTACTATTGTTTGGAGATCCATAACTATATTCATGTATTTCATAATATGTGAATTTTTCAATGAACATTTGGAATCCATCGAAAAATACGCCCACCCCCACCATGAGAAATGTTCAAGGGGACAAGGGATCATTTATGATGAAAGTAAACACCTGCCTAAGTCGTTGGATTTTTCATGATCCGGTGATTTGGGTAGAATATTTTCTATCAAGAAATGATTGGTATTTCATGGAATGACCTATATATATGGGGGATGAGAGGAATTCATTTAATTAGCTAAAATTTCTCTAGATTTCTGTCACCTTTCCTTGATAGTGTACCTTGGAATCAAGACCATTCCACAAGTCCTGGACATGAGACCTAATCACAAGCCTTCATCACAAGCCCATTTTGCGAGAACTCTTTAATGAAACTACCTTTTCTCAAGAATCTCTGTTATACATATACAAACCATACATTGGTAATTATCATGATCATCGGCCAAGAGAAATAAAATTGTCTTTAAGGTTTTATTGGATCCCCTAGATCAATCATATGACCGATAGATTTTCATTCAATTTCCATGAACTTGTACAAGATACATGATCATGCGTTTGAAAAGGGGTCATTCCATTGTGTGATGCCTAATGGGATTACGTGACCCGTGAGACCTCAGAGGGTCAGGTGATTCACAAAATCCCTATACGGATTCTGAATCCCTTACTGATTCATGTGACATGAATAATGAAACTTATAATTTTTATGTATTTTCATGGAAAATATTCTATTTTATATGTCTAAATTTTTTTACTTACTCTTATCTAATTACATCCACATCTCATCAGGGTTTCTTAATTACAACCAATAAAATGTTCATGATTTATGGAAATAATATTTCTATTCCTCGATATCACATGTATACTAATAACAAGGCCAGAAAGATGATCCTATAATTTTAGAATTTGAATTATTCATTCTATCACCAACTCCATTTTCAAGAGTTCAGTTTATTTAGTGCTGCTACCATTCATCCTCCAAATTCTAACCTACCACATTACTGGTTGTCCTCTTCTCTCAATTGTTTTCAAATTACAATTACCAATATTGGTGGACTGGTTATAGGTCAATCCCAATGATAGTCTTATATATTTGAAAACACACCCTTGGGTCTAGATAGAAGAAAATTTTCTAATCGTCCTTTCACTTATAACTATTCAAACATATTTACCACATCATGGAATAACTAAAGAATAATTTAAATTTATAAATGAGATCATCCATTGGGTGATAATTTCTCTGATTACAGGGCATGCTCTTTTGGTTTTTGGAAAGTTTCATATAATTATTTGATCAGTTATATAGGGTTTATCATTATGATGTTTTTTGGATTTTTAAATTTATCTTATACATCTAGCCTAACCTACTCCATTAAATGATCATCAATTGGTGTAATGGCTCTAAAAGATTCCATATATTCCATTGTGGTGTGGGAATCATCCTATGGGATATATATCCCCTAGGTGGGATTCCCCCTCTTGGATGGATGTCTGACGAGTTTCTCTTGGTTGCAGATGTTTAGGAAGATCCATTGTAGACTCCCATCTTGGAGAGGTAAATTCTTATCATTATGAAGGAAGAATTTTTTAAATAGATCATGATGTTATCTCTCATTTATTTCAAGGATTAGATCTATATTTTCCACTGTAGAAGCAGTGTTAGGCCAACTACCATACACCCTCATCAGTTTCCTTTTTAACAGGTCCTCAATTGTACTGAATCATATTGGTACATCTTGGAATCTAAGGACTATAACTCCTTTAGAAATTGATTAGACATAAAAATTTTAATAGACCTTAGGCTATAAGGTTTCATGTCAATGATTTTTAAGGTATTGAATTTTTCAACTAAGGATACACGCTTAGGTAGTCATGTAAGTAAAATAGTGAAGGAAACATGGTTAGAAGAAGGAAAACAACATAATTTGGTGGTGTAGGTAATTTCATGCATTTATCAGCTCATGTTCCACTTTCAAAAAGTCGTGACACCTTATAGGATTAGTAGTCCTTTCCAGTTTCATTTTGGCTAGATATGGGGGAATTTTATTTATTATAAAAACACAAATACGTCTACTATCTATGACACACTATCCAATTTTAGAATACTGAACATCTCTAGGGTCGGTGCCATTTCCTTTAACCCTACTGAGGTTAAAGGTGCAGTGATCTGGTTTGATAGCTTCGTTTTTTTACCCCTTATCATGCACTGATTTCCCTGATTACTAGTAATGGATGTAGTTCCCTTGATGAAAGCCATATATAATTTCTCTCTAGGATGGTGTCATCATAGTTATGGTGGACAATATAATCAGTTTTGAGCCTTATACACTACATAGATTAACTCTGTGGTCTAGTTGAATCCAAGGTTTTACCCACTTTCCTTTGACGGTATGCAAAAATAACGACATCTCTGTATCATTCTTTAGTTTTGGAAGATGTTGGAACATGAACATATTGTGTCTGATATCATACTTCCACAAAATGATGCTTCCACCATACATAACTGTGATTATGAACAAGAATGGGTATTATATTATTTGGATTGTGTTCTAGGCCAGCTAGTCTATCATGTAAACATGCCTCTCTCTTCTCCATGCCCTCTATCAGGGGTGATGATGAATCTTATTGATGACCTATGTGATATTTTAAGGAATATACCATATTCTAGTGATGATTTTATCAATAGGGGATCATAATTATTTTAGGATATTATTCCTATAGAACATTCTGTGGATGATACTCCTACTGAGAGAAGAGTATATGCAGCTTCTCCTCCCACTTCTCTACTAGCTCAACTAGTTACTCCAACTCCTACCATTCCTACATAATCTTTTATAGAAGATCTGATCTATCATTGGGTTACCTAGAAATAGATTAATATCTTGATTAGAAATACTCCCTTGAAATATTTTCATAACAAATAGAGCTTTATCCCTCACATTTTTTGTGAATTAGGGAAATGTGTTTTTGACAAGAAAAAATTCAATAATATCATGATTCAAATCATCTAGATATAGTGAGGACATAAAAAAATATATCTTCATGATCTTATATATGAGGCTTCCCTTTCAAGGAAAATTATGGAGATTCATGAGGCATTGGTGTAGGGTCGTCAGTTTATATCTGATATGAAATATCATATGGATATCTGGACTATGAAGATATGGAGATTTGAGGATATAATTTCTAGTTTGACGTTTTATTATTCAACATCATCAATACAATTGGATACTATTTAGAGGAGGGAAAAAGAGTTGGCTTCTTTGGATGTGACTCTTCATCCTGCGGCAAAAGAAGAAGTGGTGTGGAGAGAGGCACACCAACCTTCCATCGACAGTTACTTACAAACTATGACTGATCATTCTAGTATAGTCGATCAAATTTTATCATAATTCATCCATTTTAATACCGTATGTTTATGAAGATACTCCAAACTATTGAGGTTCATATTTTTTCATGGTATCAATGTATATGTTTATTGAAAATTATATGTGTGGTACATGTTCTGTTTTATTCATGATGTGAATGAAATTTCATTTTTGCAACATTATGGGACTATTTATCAATACTCAAAAAATGTGTTATATCATGAAAACCAGAATGTATTGTTCATAACATATTCCTTTTAAGAGGTTATCATGCACGCCCAATAACACAATGTTCCCTCATAAAATATCTATTGTAGTTATATTGAGATCACCTAATTTTTAAAAGGATATTTAGGTAGAATAAATTTTACAGAGGGAGAGTGCCTTACGGTTTACCAAAAATAACTATCATCATGAGAATATATTAATATTCAAGTCCATAAGAAGCAAGACAAAATATTTTTTACACTAAATCATTTATGTTTTTTAGTTTTGGGTATTATCTCATGCCTGATATTCATTATGATTAGGGTATTTTATCGTGGATAAAATATTTCCTTAGTTTAGTGTCTTTGAGATGGAACCTTATATTTATTTATTTTACAGTTTTTTAGCTGGGGCATTAAATTGAATTAGTTTAGTGTATTTTCTCTCAAACATAATATTTCTTTAGTTTACGTTCTTTTAGATCAGACCTAATAGTTCTTTAGTTTAGGTTCTATTAGCATGGACATTATATTAGTTTATTTTATGTTTATTTAGCTAAAACAGTATGTTTCTTTAGATTAGGGACTTTTATCTCATAGCTGATAGATGGTCATGGGATGATGTGAAAACATTACAAGAATAACCCAAAACTCACTAAGGAATTAGGTTTTTCCGTGGTGTTACTAGGGATCACCAGGATCAGAAGGCCAGTTTTCTATAGTGACGTATTTGGTTAATGGAAATAGGCACATATTCAGGAGACATGGTCTTGTATTCATAGTCAATAATGTGGTTCTTGAATCTAGGTAAAATTTCCAGGGGAGATGAAAGATTTAAAGAGGTAATATTAATTGGTGGGAGAAATTATAAGGATTCTTAGTATACGAGGATAGTTGGAATATGGGTGCTCTAAAACATAACCTAAAAGCATGAGTATATGAAAATTAGACGGGGAAGACATTTTCAGTATGTCCCCTGAAATTATGAGATGGTATGTTCCACCACGGTGTTTCTAGGGTTTATAAGTCTTGAATATCCTTCTTATCAAAGAGAATATGTCATTACATGGTGGTCCTAGGACATTATGCATTGGTATAATGGCCTAAATATTGATGAGATATTGTCCACTCTAGGGGCCATGAATAATTTATGAATACTCAAACATCTATATGCTAAGGCTGGGTATTGGAGGAAGGATATCCAAGAAGGGATCTTACACCCTAGGGATGTTCATCTCTGGATTATGAATAACATTACCTACTCTCTACGGTTCAAAACACGAGTTCCAGTACATCAAAGTATTATGAAATAAGTGGCTTAGTCTATAAATTATAATGGGAATTAAACATGGTGATGTGACATAGATGATTTCAAATACAGTTTTATAGTTTGGTTCTTGTATTCTAAATAATTTCCCAATGTGCATGGTTCCTGAGGATGATATGTGATACTCATACTGGGAGAGGTTTAGATCCCAATGGGGTGTTGAGTTTTTCCACAGTGGTGTTAGGGATCACAAGGAATAGAAATCAATTTTTTCAGACTAACTTATCTGGATTAAATCTATGGGATCATATTCAAGAGACATGGGAATTTTTTTTATAGTCAATAAAATGGTCCTTTAAAATGGGTATCTTTTTTAGGGTCCATGGATGTTTGTGGGGATCCCAGATACCTAATTCAGAAATATTGATTTAAGAAAAACATAAGAACAAATAATTATTTGAGTACCTTTTATATTGTTCTTATGATTAAATAACATATTATCATTTTGAGGATATGTGAAAAATCATTACTCTAATTGTTTCCTAAACCAGGGGGTCCAGTGAGCATAGCAGGGATTTTACTGCATTTAATTAAGTAGTCGCTGTGATAGTTATTCCTCTTTTATTTATACCATAACTGTTATCTAAACCATAAAGGTGAATAGTTTAGTGACAAGAGAATTGAATTTTTCTTTGAACACCCTTTACAGGTTTCAAATGTGAACTTCTTTGTTTCAAATTTTCAAGACGTTTATAATCGTACGATTTGGATCATTATAGGATTATGTTTATGTCTAAAAACATTGATTAATTTGTAGGTAGTTTATGATCATGATGCACATTTACCTAATATATGGGATGATACATAAGAAATAAATTATGATACCTACGGTCATGGGTTCTCTATTATCCTTATGAGAAAGAGTTTAATGTATTGTAAATCAGGGATATAGGTTCTGAGGTCATGAGTGAGGATATGGTACAATCGTTCTGTGAAAGGTTCAGATCACACTGGGGTTTTCTGTTCTACTTCATTGGTGTTATGGCTCACAAGGATTGGAATTTTCTTTTATATGAAGTGATGCATTTGGTTGATGGCCATAGGAATATATGAAATATCCAATGTCATGAATGCATAGTAATGAAAATGATCCCCTGAAGTATGATATCCTTTCCATGGACAATGAATGAATTTTGGAATCTTGAGATTCCTATGTCATGAAATATGGTTCACAGATTGAGGTTATTCAAAATAGGATGAATTTACCAAGTACTCTCATTCACAGGGGTATGTTTCTTTTTGTCCTTTGATTTCGAATGAAACATGTATAATGGCCTAAACAAATTTTTGTCATATAATATATATGTATTTTCTTCCTTACAATTTAATTCCATAGAGTAAGGATGTGTTCAAATCAATTTATTTTAATGTTGTAAGGACACTATCCATGTGATATGGACTTTATTTTCATGTTGTTTTAATGTCATGAGACTGGGAAGTTTTTTCATTTTAACATCATATGGTAAGGATATACATCCATGTTGTTTAATTACATATGGTAAGGAAATGTGAACCAATGTGAAAAAAGGAATTATGGCTAGACATAATGATTTAAATCTTAGTGTCACTACCTATCCTATTCTATAAGAATCTAGTCATATGTAGTTATTGAAATTCCTTCAATTTAATAATAATGTAGTTATGACGAAGATAAACAAGATTGAATGTGAAAAGATTATTCTACTGGGCCTAATGGTTGATTTCCAGGAATCAATACCTATCTCATGAATATGATAATCAAGACACTCATTATACTCAATAGGAAATTATCTACACATTTATAACCCATACATGGAGGTGGTAATGGATTCAAGTGATTGTGGTAGTTGGGTCCTAGATTGGAGGTCTTAGCAACACTATGTATCTTGGGATAATAGGAATTAAGCCTCACATAATTCTTAAGGAACTATTCCATTTACTGTCATCTATCAATGATAAAGATGGACAAGCTGGGAAATTTGGAGATATTGCAGCTAGGACAATGGGTGGTAGTCTACACATCACTATGTATCTCATGAGGTTGGTAATCAAGCCACACATATTTCATGAGAATGGTCCTCCTTCAAAATGCATTCATATACAAAATGAGTGGAAATATGTATATTTTTCTTGACAAGACTCGATATTGGAGAGTCGGGGGGCCAATATATCTTGTGGTGCCATGAATCATGTCACACATAGTTCATGATGATGGAGGAGTTCTAGAAAACAAAAACTTATTGGAGTGGTCCTACCATATCATTTTTATAAAACTATGCAGTTTTATTTCATGCAGGGGACAATAATCATGTAGTTTAACATCATGCAGTGATGTCTCATGTTATTCCTTTTTATGGTCTAGAATTTTGGACCATGATGAGCCTGTAAAAAGTTATTATGCCTTCTTCTTGCGGGGAAGACCTTTCTAGAACTCTTAAACCCGTGTGTTCTATGATCGGTGTGATAAATAAGAAACATAACATGTTTCTCTCACCATACAGTAGAATTTATGACCAAGATAGGGTAATTTTATATCATGTGGTGGTAGTTCTAAGATATTTCACCGAGGTGTCCCTTTGTATCTCATTAGAATGAGAATGAATCCATTTTTATTTCTAAGAAAATTTTGTATTTTACTTCCATATGCAAAGGACAATTGGAGTGGAATTTAACATCATGAGGAAAAGACAACGATCACTTGATGTGATTGTGAGAGAATTTTAGGTATTTGTGATGATTTACATCATGAAGTAAGGATGCTAGTAATAAAATGTAAAAGTTCATTATAGTTGGTCCTGAAAATATAGGTATGGGATTCACTAAGTATCCCGTGATGGAAGGAATCAATTCAAAAATAGGTCTTGAGGAACCATCCAGTTTAATTTCATGTAGAATTTATACAAATTAGATCATGTGAATGATGATAGATTTCATGGACACGTGATGTTTATCATTATACAATTATGATGCGATTGTCCAGTAGTTTAATTTATTTCTTCAAAGATGCCTTTGTAAAGATTAATTTCATGTGGATAGGATAAAATGACAATGATTAACATCACGTAACATGGATGAATGGTGGTACTTCGACTGATGATGATTCAAATTTTGATTATATATTTGAAAAGAATTCCATTATAATCATTCCATTGAAGGGTGGTGTGGCACACTCACTAATATAAAAAAATATATAAAATAACCATTTTTCAAATTTGTTTTTTATAACCGATGTTAAAATCATTGAAATTTTATTTTTCATTTCGGTTATATAAGAACCGATGTGATAAATCAATTTTCATGACCTTTTCACGTTAGTTCTAAATATTTGAAAAGAAAAATACATTTACATGACATTTTTACATAATTTATTAAATAATTGAATTAAAAACTATTTATAAACATTTATCTCATTTCCCATGAATTTATATGAATAGTCTCAGAGCTCAAACTGGATTACAGATCAAAAGTTATGTCCATTTGATGTTGGCCTTCCCTAAGACATTGTTTTGAGATGATCAATTTCCAATGGCCATATCATTTGATCTATAACTCCATATGAGCTCTATGACTTTTCAAATCTGATCATGGGAATTGGACTACAAGATTGTAAACATTTTATCACATTGTTTATTTATTAATAGATGCAAAAAATTAATTTCATCATCAGTAATTAAATAAATGACGTGAAAAATAAAATTTTCACATCATTTCTGAAAAAGTCATGAAAAATGAATTTTCACATTGATTCTAATATAAACGACATGAAAAATCAGTGAAACCATTACTATTTTCTATGATGCTTATGAATAAACCAATGCGAAAGATAATTTTAATATCCCTCCAATGCAGAATTTCAATTTTTTACATCGTGACATCAAAATTTTTAATTTCAGCCTAAATTTTTTAATATCGAATTATCTTTTTCCCTCTTAATTATATTTTTTCATTATAAAAATATCATATTTTAATGATCATTTATTTCAACCATCATCATTCCACATATTTGACTCATTTGATCATCATCTTGAATCCAATAATTCTTTATTCTGTGATCTCATTAATGTATTTGTAATTATTTATCAACGATTTACATTTTCTATGATTATTTCAATTAATTGATATAAAGGTCATTGATAATTGGTTTCAACCTTCATCATCCCAAAAACATGAATCATTTTATCTTCAGTGTGAATCCACTATTTCTTCTTTTTATGACATCATTAAGGTATTTGTAATTATTTTTCAATATTTTATGATTTTTATGAGTATTATTTTAATTGATATAGAATTTACTGATTATTTATTTCAAACATCGTCATTCCACAGATTTGACTCATTCGACCATTAACATGAATCCACTAATTTTTCATTCCGTGATCTCATCTAGGTATTGGTCATTATTTATAAAAAATTTACGTTTTCTATTATTATATCTATTAATTTATATACAATTCATTGATAATTTATTTCACCCTTCATCATCTAAAAAACATGGATCATTTGATCTTCAACATGAATCCACTATTTATTCTTTCTACGATCTCATTAAGGTATTTGTAATGATTTTTTTTGGATTAGGTTTTTTATGAGTATTTTCATTAATAGATATAGAATTTAATGATATTCTTTTATTATACTAATGAATAACAATTTGTATCATGGTAAAACTAAAAATACTCCTTCATATTCTAAAATTTATTCAATGATGAAGCTATGGTCACCTCATTTGAATATTCCTACAAAAATAATACTCTTTATGGTCATAACATTTTGAATATACCTCTGTTTGATCTCTAAGACCTATAAACTAAATATTTGGAAATTATCCACATGTATTTAAACATTTTTTAGATCTATTTTTTAAAATCTAACATTAAAAATGACTTTAAACACATGGTTTTTAAAAACTGATCTCAAAAACATCTTTTGGACGTCATTTTCTATAAACCGGATGTTATTCTCTATCAGTGTTTTAAAAACCGACATGAAAAACCATAAAACCCCATCTTTAAATCTTTCATTATATTAAGGACATAGAAAATAATATTTATAACTTCTCATGAAAAGAAGTTTCCTCCAAACCGATGTTAGAAGTTTTAAAAATTCAATGAAAAACATTACTTTCCTACAAGTGACTCCCCATCCCTTGTGTCTCATGATTATGCCTTGTTATTATGGATCTTATGTGCTATTTAAGGCTCCTCCCCCTTTGGTTCCAGATTTGGGGACTTTTTTCCTAGTATCAATGGGGTTCTGAGAACAAATACAAGTTCTCCTTACCAAAATGAGAAGAGGTGAACCTTTTCCTTAGTGGATCATGAAATATGATTCTTCTAGACTACAAAATTATGTAGTGTGAGAAATGTATTATCATATAGCCTCTCCAATTCATAAAGCTAAATTTTTTATTCTTCAAAATATTGGAGCTATCAGTATATGGCTACTCATAGCGAGGGAAGCTAGATTTATATGGGTAATGCTACATTGGTCCAGTACACCAGTGACTGTAAAATTGATTATGTAGTAGTAGGCATAGTAAAAAAATAGGACCATTGAAAGAGGAATAGTTTTTCAGGACAATACATATTATCCATGATTATTATTATTTGGAGTGTATTTGATAGAGTCTTTTTGATTGGATTTATCATTCTATTTTCCATGGCATGATAGTGAGATGACATATTTCACTCAATGTTGTTCTATAGTTAGAATTTCCTCAACTCTGTAGAATAGATGTTGGTGTTGTTTTCCATCAATATTGATTGATGTAAAAAGAAATTGGTGATGAAATATGACTTTACAATGTTTATAATGTTCTTCATAGCAATTTCTTTGATGGGTATTTCCCCATTAACTTTAGAAGACTAGTTGGTAGTTGTAACAATATACTAGAACTACCTAGAATTTCAATGGTGATATTGTCCCATGAAATCCATTCCCCAAATGGAAAATGGCCAAAAAGATTTTGTTGTATGTAGAAATTACATTGTTTAATGTCTGTTGTTTTCATGAATCTGGCACACATGATATGTGTTGTTGAATTCCAAATATTCATGTATCATGGTATTACAATAATATCCTAACCCATTAATTTTGTAGGAGATCCTGGTCTTAGATTTATGTTAGCCATAGGGGCCTGCATGGACTTCCTCCATTATGTAAAATATCTATCCAACTACTATTCATCTGAGGAGGATTCAGTCGAATACACACTTATTGAGGGTCTTCTTCTAATTTGGACCATCATGTCATGTGAAGTTCGTTTCATGGTGCTAAATCTGTTCCCTTCTGCCTTTATCTGTGGGAGATTCGAATTTAATGATATATGAATATGGGATCTATCCATCCAGGGGTTGGAATTGGTTCATCCCACTCTGAGGTGGTTTTGATGTAATTGATTTCATTCATATAAGAAATGGTGATGGAAAATTTCATTATTTGATTTGTGATATGGATATTTTTTCTTCATGATCAGGGTCTTCTAGGACGTTTGTTGGAATTTCCAATTCATTGGTGATATTATTTTGTTATTAGGTAACATGATGCATTGTGGATCCAAAATGGAACCCTTCCAACATTCTTCAAACATAACATGCAGTGGGTCTAGTTATTCATTTTTTCGAATATTAGAAATTGATATGATTTATCACCAGTTTTTTGCCTCCTTTGAAATTTTGCTATGCTAATTGTAGCTATAGAGGAAATCCCATGCTAGAAATTAGGGCATGGTATTCTTTCTTTTTATTTGAGCATCCATAAGATATTGAAGATGAGTATGTAAAATCCTCTTTTTTAGGAGAGAAAAATAAAACCTCTAATCCATCCTGGTTTAGCTTTGGGGTTTCCATCCATTTGTCAATGCGACATCTAAAGGCACCACCAAAGTACATTTCCCATGTCCGAAAAGTGTTAGGGGAATAATATACCTCCTCAACATGAAGGTTGGTATCTACCTGTGTATTGTTTTGTGGAAGGATGTGTTGTAAGGGAATCAGTTACGGATTTCCCTTTCAATAACGTCTTTGATAAAAACTGTATGTTATATTGCAGATGAATGATAGACTGTCATTCTAGGAGATACGTTACATAGGATGACCAAGTACGTACTTGAGTAGATGGATACGATAGACCAGATGGATATTGTGGTGTTGCATGTAATGCCTCAGCTTTTCAACAGTGAAGATGATGAAAATGTAATTCTTCACGACATCAGAGTATCAATATTCAGTACCTAGAATCATATTTCTAATCTATTAGAGATATTTCTCACTCTATGGGTCATTTTATCATGTGAGGAGGGTTCCCAATGAGCATTCCATAGTGGCCACAAATAAGATGGGTTCCCTGTCGTTCACTATAGGAATCAGGACTTGTGGGTGCATTCTGTACTTTTTGAGACATTATAAGGCTTCTGGGAAATAATCTACCCTTTGATAGTCTATTAACTTCTTCATTTTCTTAGTGAAGGGGATAGCTATTCCAACAAGGTTGTAAATGCATCCTTGAATTTAGGAGAGGTTCCCTTAGATCCCCTTAATTTCCCTGATATATTTATGTGTTGAACTTGGTATAATATCACTAGTCTTCTATCGGTCAACCTCAATCTCCTAGTGGCATACCAAAAAGAAAAGGAAGATCCTTGATGTTGCTCCAAATGTTCATTTATGTAGATTAATCTTCAAATTGTGTTGTGGCAGTTTTTCAAAGACAGTTTGATGGTCCGTAAAGTTATCACATCACTTCATGGATTTGACCACCAGGTCATCAACAAAACATTTGAATATCATTCCTAAAAATGACTTAATGAAGTAATTTATGGTTGTTTTTGTATGTGGTTCCTTCATACTTCATGATAAATGGGTTGACATGATAGAAAAAAATATGTGATGGCTTTAGATTCCTCATAATCTTGTAGGGGGTTATATTTATCTGATTGTACCCAATGTAATCATCCATGAATAAATGGGATTGGAAACTAGAATTTCCAAAGATCAAGATTTCTCTAATTATCAATGGGAAATAATCCTTTGGTAAGATCCAATTATGGTATCTAAATTCAATTCATTCCAAAATAGGTTCATTATTCTTACTGATGGGCTTGATGTTGCCCAGCCATATTATGCATGGTACTTCCTTAGAAAATTTTTCTCTACTAATTTTTTGAACATCCTCATTTATATTGGGGTCTTGAGAGTGGTACATCCTATCAGCTACCTTCTTGAAGACTTGATGATCATCATGTAGTGCGAGATGGTGCATATCCATTCAATGATTTGGTTTTGGAATTTATGTGTAGTTATATGAGGAAACATATCAGTGCTGCTTTATAAATGTGATGTACATCTATTTCTCGTTAATGGGAAGGGTCTCACTAATCAATGTATACCAAGGGACTACCAATGTTCCTAGAATTTGTTTCTTGTATTAATCGATGAAGATGGAGATATGTCCATGAATGTTTGAGGGAAATTCTTAGGTTCATCATCATCTTCTTCAATATCTATGACTATGGAGACATATCCAGAAGAAGATCGATATCCTAGGGAATCACTATGAATATCAACGTGAGAGAAGTCATGTGAAGATACATTATAATCCCCTAGATCCTAAGGAACTAAATAGGGATGTTAGAGATGATTATCTATTATACAATCACTATGGAAAGTATGGGAATGGACCATTGGGACTAGATCTATTACATTGACCATATTTATGATGAGATAATAGTCTTTATCGAGAATAATCCACTGATTTTTATGGGAAAACCCAAATCCATTGGGGGATGCAACATGTATATCATCATCTTCCATTCGTTCCTATCCTACCATCATATAGAAATATATTTTGGAATATGTTTCTCTTCAAGAATCAATAGGGATATTTTCACTATATAGTATACATACATTTCCATTGATGTGTTACTTCATACACTTATGGAATCATGAAGGCATATCCAAATAGCTATGGAGCTAAGGGATTCTATGTATAACATTATATGTGGCCTCCTACAAGATATCAATATTATTATCATTAGATGTGAGATCCCCAAAAATGGTTTTCAAGTTTGATGTTCCAAATAGGCCATTTCTCAAGCTTATAATAACCTTGAATGATATGATTTGTGGGAGGTGGCCCCCCTTCTCCATATCCCAAATTTTGGAGGGCTCAAATCTGGATGTGGTTGATCCAGGAACCACTATCAATCATAGACCTTTTAAATATGATGTTAATGAGTCTATCCAAAACAAATAGAGGCATGATGTTCTCTTGGATGGACACATCCTAATCTGGGTTAGGGAATGATATGGGACATGGAATTTTGATGGAATGGCCTCCAATTGATTTACATTAACTGCAATGACTTCTGTCTCAAACATTTGGGAGATCTAGAGGGATTAAAATATTACCTCCCCTAGTTCCATTAAAATATAGATCTCCTCGAGGAACTAGGGTTTGGATGGGACTTCCACCAGCTATTTTACTATTTCATATTTTTTGAGCCAGAGTTCAACCCTTCTACATGTAGGGTTTCTCCTATACATATTACTCAGGAGATGAGAAATTTGATGTGGAAAGCAAGGATCTCATTGGAATGTCAAGGGATTATTTTCTACAAGTTGTGTAGGTTGTCCCATCTTCCCCCATTGTTTGGGTTGATCAGATAATCCAACCCCCATCAAGTGGTCATGAACGACATTTGGTTGGAGATTGGTGCTTGATTGTTTTGGGATGCCTCTATGCCTATTTTATGACTGATTTTGAACATTACCATGGGTCTCAGCTATATACATATTTTCCATAGTGAAATGAATGTAATATTGGGTCTGACCAGGTCCACATTGTTCTTTGTATCCTTGTTTCCAACACATGTGGCGTCCCCATCCCCAGTTATGTTCTAGAAAATCATGATCTTGGGAATATTCATCATAAGAGAAGGGGTATACTAAGTGTATCATGTTGAAATAACCATATGTGATATATATTTCCAATGAGGAATCCATTTTTTGGGGCAGTTCCCATTCTCTAGATTCAGTTGGAAAAAAATCTGAAAAAGTTAGAGCTGGAGTTGGAGAAGAATTTGACTTCCCCTCTTCTATTTCTTCCATCTCCCAATGATTATTACAACTTTTTTAAGGCATATATTATGATTCTACCATGGTTGGTGGAGCTATTGGGGGAATTAACCACGGATCCCTCAGGGTGTCATGATCTTAGCCATTTGTTTTTCGAGTCATCCTGTTTTTGATGTTTTATGCACACCTAGCCAATAACTTCTGCCAACCACTCTCTTCTCTAGACAAGGTTATAGTTATGAAAGACACCTGCTATGTGGATTAATCAAGAACCACCTATCCTGAATTTACCATGCCATGAAGGGTGTCTTTGAAGAAATGGAATTCCTGGACACTATGACCTATCCTTCTATAGAATGGGTGGTAGTCGGAACTATCTGTGCGGATTACATCCTTAGGAATATAGTTCTATAATACTATGAACTAATTTTTATCCACGCCTTCAATGAAACAACTGGTGATTTTTTTATAAGGAGTATTAATTATTCATTCATTCATAAAATTTTGTTAGTCCAATATTTTAATATGCTCTTGGCCAAGGGTGATTTTGTGGTTGTCACCAGTCGGCCGGCAGTGCTTGGTTGTTTGGGACAAACCTGGGTACTTGAATAAGAATGTATATTGGATTGTGAGAAATATTTATTGATTTTACATTTCCAATAATTTTCCATTATGATTCCAGCATGAGTAGATGTTTTTATTAGGTTTCTCTTAATTAAATCCTTGATACCTTATACTATTTCTGCGAACACACTAAACCCACCATTACAATGTATTGGGATTGGTGTTGTCCGAAACGCATCCCACATATTTTCAGCAAATATTCCCATTAGTTTCTCCTAGGAGAGAGGGATTTTGATAAAAAAAAATTAAACCATTCCATATCACTATGATGTCAGAAACTTTCTCTCTCTTTCACATTGATTTCAATTTGTTAGGTTGATGATAGTCATTACTCTTTTTGTAGAACTCAATTTTTAATGGAACTGATTATAGAGATCTTATAATCATTCAACGGGTCCTAGTAGACTCTTATACAATGAAAGTTTTAGCCTTTTCAGATTCAATACAAAATATCTTATCTATGTTGCCTCCTATTGATCATGAGGTCCCATCATCAGCACACAACAGGACAACAAGTGTGTGTGATATTATTGGGGGTGTCATACACCATCAAAGATAGAGATATAATTGTTTCAAAAAACATTTGGGTGCATATTTTCATCTAACCATTTTAGATATCGCTTCCTCCTGAGCTACACAGGTGGCATAAAACTTCTATATATTTCATTTGAGAACTCAGTGTCTCGATGATGTTAAGAAACTCCAAGGGGACTTCTTTTTAAGTTGAAAACTATCTAAAGGGAGAGAACAAAGTGTGATGAGGTGTACCCACCTTTATCTATCTATTATTTTTAATTTTACCCAATACTAATGATTTATTTGAAGAGGGGGCGTTTTCACCACAGTGGAGGGAATTAAATATCATATTCAACTACCTCATCTATGTAGGCTGGATACCTGGATCTAGATATTGTTCTGTTTTAATATACCATTCTAGTTTTAAGATAATCTATTGAAGTTATAATATTCGTCTATTTCTGAAGATGATACCCTATTCAAAAATTTCATCTGATTAGCACCTCGCTGAGCTGTATGAGATCTTGTATCTCACTATCACAGTGTGAATACTATTACCCTATGGAAGGAACATCAACTATTTTGATTGTTGATTGGGATTTGGCTCAACATTCCCTGTTTCCTCTATAGTGTTATTCTATAGAGGTGGTAGCTCATTTTTTAGAGGTTCTAGATTTTAGTTTTTTATTTTGTTTTGGGTGTATGTAGCCTCAGTCGGCGTATCTAGATCACCCTCCTCTCGATGTATATTTTCAATGATGTGGACAACTACATTTTTGTCTTGGTGGACCACACTTACCATATTAATTGTAACAACATTTATAGAGTCATATCGGGAAATGATGGTTTTTCAATTACATTTGACCCAACATGATGATTTTGCACTACTTCCATTGGGGTCGTTATTGGAACCCTTTTACAATTTTGGAAATTTTAGATTATGACCCTGATAGGGTCAAATTTCCTTCAATGTATGTTACTCACATTACAGGTCTATCAATAGTGACTTTGAGGGAGTTTCTGAAGATTAATTTTTAATGGGCCTGGAATATTAGTTATTTGTCTTGTAGTGGAAGGAATATGGTGTTTTCCGACCACTAATGATTCCAGCATAACCTAGTGAAATACTATTCTCTATGTGCTGGTGATGATGAGAAAAATTCACCTTAAAATGTCAGATGGGTTTTATTTGGGGTCACAATTGTCATTAATTTTTCCTCTTGTTCAGGATCAAATTACTCTTGTCAAGTTTTGGTTATTCTTAGGACTGACATGACGATATATTTTTCCCTACCCTATCGATAAGGGGTTAATATGGAATCACCATTGATATATATAGGTTTCTCTCAGGGGAGGTGATGACCCTATGTGAGGTGATTGAGATTAAAATTTCTATAACCTCGGGGGATGGGTTTGGTTCACATATGTTGTTGATGTGTCCCAAATACACTTGGGAGTTGATGATACGAGAGGTGGAGGTAGTGGTAGATATTCCCCAGCTAAGGGAGTTGGTTTTGTTACTTAACGGATGACAAAAATACTACAACTATGAAAAATTTTATGTGTAAGAGTTGTTATTGTGTAGGATTTGGGTGTTATGACATCCCATAATGAGAACCACTCCTTACTGTTGGTTTTCAAGGTGACCAAATAATTCAGTCTCTATGTTTGAAATGAATTTTCTTTGGTTTATCGGGTGCAATATGGTATCCTATTTATGATCCACTCTCTCTATTTGTGATTTATAGGAATATATGAAATGGGAGAATTCCATTATAGTTACAAACAAGCTTGATCATTACCTAGTCCCCCGAATTCACCAAAGGCGTTGACATTACATGAAATAGTATCTATGGGGATCTATTATTTTAGGGTTGATGTATATTGTAATGCTCCATTATTTCACCATCCTCAAATAAAGAATGATGTTGTGGGTTTATATATTATCCGCTGATGATTTTTAATTCAATGGGGGAATAAATTTTTCCCATTTTCATGGTGATTTTCCAATTTTGGATCCCAGGCCATCGAGATAGTAGCCAGGTCTAGCTGAAAACTAGGTAACTTGGCGGTCTGCTGGTGAGCCTTGTATCGTAGATAATGGTGGTCTCTTTCATTTAGCTACTAATTAGTAGCCCTTATATTTTCTATTATATAATATATGAACTCATATTATATCTCATTTGGGATATTATAGTCATAAGTAGTTAAAGGCCAAAACATGATGGGGAGGTTGTTTTCGGCTAACTCTCTTCATATATCATTGTCTGGCTCCTCTTAATCAGACATAAAATCATCCATGTAGTCATTCATAGAAGATGATTGTTGAAGGTCACATGCTGAATAGAGTTCTCTACTACTATAAGTTCATGGGGAACAGTATACCATCGACCCTGATGTTTCAAAAACCAATCTTTATGAAGGTGTCATATTTTGTGAAACCTCTCTATAAGGATGTGTCAGTTGAAGAGGGTGGATTCCTTGCCAATGGGAGATGTCATATTTGGTATATTGAACATGGTGGATATCAGGTGTTGAGTCTCTATGATCCACCTTCACACCATCATGATGATGACTATCATGGTAACGAAGGACTTTTTCTTCCACTTTGATGGAAGAACTGAAGCAACCCTGTTGTGTTGAGAATATGTCTTCAATTACCACAAGAAAACTGACTTGGAATTGATAATGAACATAGACCATGTTTTGTGTCATGGTCAAAAACTTTCAATCTACCATCTGAAATTGTGAAGGTATATGAAATTGATGTAGGATAGTTTTTGTAACCTGATTATATCCATCTAATGTTGTGGGACTATGATTTAGTGATGGAGAAGCTACCATAATATACTGATGAGTTGTGTCATAATTGAATGAAAACTGATCTTGTACTGAGGCATGCTTCAATCTCACATGGTGTTCCTCTATCATTATGGGAATGTCAGACTAATCATGAGCTTTAGGGATATGTTGTTGGTCTATGTTGGTAGGAGTATGATCCTTCTCTGAGGCATGAACTTCCCTCACTTTGTGATCCATGATTAGATCAAGAATATGATACTGGTATAAAATGGAATTCCTCATTGGAATATGCTGAAGAACATTTGGATTTGGAGAAGGAATATGAGCCTCCTCCAACATTTCCATGGAATGATGTAGGTACAATCGTTTATTAGTGGAAGTATGAATATATTCTAGTCATTTATGATCTGCTGGAATATTCCTTTGTGATTTACATGATGTAATATGATCCTCTCTCAAGGATTTTTATTCATCCCCACTCGTATAGAACCGACAAGAATATGGATATGTGATCAGTCAAATTCATTTTGAGTATGCAGGTATACTTCTTCGAAAGAAATATGAGACTGTATTAAGGATTGTAGCCCTCACACATGGTAAACACTAGCTAGAATAGGGATATGATCCCTATAATAGGCCTTTGGAATATGCCACATGACTTTTTAGATGGGCATGTTCCCTTTCCTAAGGTTTGTGCCACTCTCACCAAGTGAGCCACATATGGACTGGGAGTATGGGAATGTTTTGATGCCTCAGCCTTTATCAGAATTTTCTAATCATCCTCCTATGAGGGGGAAAGAAAGTGTGCTAGCTCATGAGCTGCCACTTGTTCATGATGGTTAGAGTGTTTAGCTATCTCAGTTGTAGGGATAGGAATATTAACAGTTTCTTATATCTTTAATAGTGATGGAATATGCCGATGGAATTATTATACTCTTTCTAAAATGCATTTCCAATATAGAAATGTGTGTGTAGGTATATAATCATTCATATTTTCCTTCTCCATCATACTATAGAAGATGTATTCGATTAAAGTGGGAATGCACACCCACATAGTTCTTCAATTTACCACAAAAATATGATGATGAACATTGTGAATAGGGGTAGGGATATGCACCACCCCTAGGTCTGCTAAGGGAATATGAACTCAAACTTGTTACGAGTGAGCAGGGATGTGATCCTATGATCAACACCCACAACCAGAATGCCAAGGATGATTAAAGGTAAGTATGGTCTATGAAACGAATATAAATTCAATATCAATAAAAAATTAATATTAGATCCACCAACATTGGGATAATCTATAGATACCCAACAGAGCGAAAATGGATGATTTGAAGAAAATGTGTGAGTAGATATCCACTTACCCGGAGGAGATCGATCAAGATCAACGATGCTTTAATCCACTATGGAAAGGGTTTGGAGTGGGAAAAACCACATTTAAACAGCCTAATCAACCAGAAAAAATGCATTGAATAAAATGGGGTGATTATATACATTAAATGCGGGGTTTAGGATTTTAAAATATATATTTGGAAATTTTTAATCTGATGTTCACTTTTATCTAGTGGGGTGCATGGGTTGGGAAAACTATGTGCTAGTCATGTTCCCATATTGTCGGGGTGGGTAGTTTCTCCTTGTTTGGAATATTGTTTGTGAAATCATGAACCAATTATGCATTCCAATCTATCTAGAGATACATTTTTTTCTCTCGAGGTTCACAGGTTGGTTAAATCATTTTCTAACATTGGAATGAGTGATAAACATAAAAAATATCCCAAATGTACCTGAATAACCCAAAAAAGTCCCAAATCAAAGTGTATAAATACAAGGGTCAATGAATAGCTTAATGAAGGAACCTATACGTCACATACTCCCCACAATAAACCTTTTTTTCCCATATATAATCTCATGAAATTTAAATATCAAAGAGATGAGTCCACTGATATCTCTCATCGTTTCCTCATGCTCCCATGTCCCAAGGGAATTTTATCCATGATTCCATAAACTATTTACCAAATGTATCTTCCTTTTAAAATGTATATTTTATTCGAGAATCAATAATCTTCAATGGATTCTTAGTCAAGGATAAAAAATGCTCTAAATCATGATCCTTGATTTTTATGATGTGATATGGTTTGTGAACATACTTTTAATTTCACAACAAATGAAATATATTATGTATCAATGTCTGTTGTGGTGGAAGTTATAAATGGAAAGAAACTTTTCCCACATGATCAAAAATATACAATGTTATAAAAAACAATGGTGTATGCTTCCCATATTATCCATGATCCTGGTTGACCAAAATGTGCTGAAAATATCAGGAACACAAAATCACCTATCGAAAACTCCAATGGTCTCCTACAAAAATCAGTAAAATATTTTTACAGGTTATTTTTAATTAAAACTCTCTTATAAAACAACATAGTCATAACCACCATATCTTCGAATAAATATGGTCCATCGAATGATTCTTCACCAGTCTCTAACCAACAAAATGTATATTTACATAGGCGTCCATACATGGCCACTCTTGTAGCCATACGAATGGATGATTTGTAACTGTTTTTATAGGAAAACAACCAGTCACAATTGGTTGTCCCAATATTCCCTAAAATGAAGGATTCAATCATAGAGAATTTAATCAAATTTATATATTTCCCTTTATATCTAACCATATGTCTAGGGATGAAAAGTTGTTCCAATGCTCACATAATATCCCATTGACTCCTGGAGGCCTCTCCAAAAATAAGATGTGAACCCTGGATCTTTATTATAGAATATCATAGATAGAACACCATGAACCTGAAAACCTTATGCACCTATAAACATCATGTGTCCTCAACATTGGTGGTGTCATGGATGGGTGTAATGTGATATGATTTGGTATCTAATTAATCGAAACCCATATTTTTTCCCACTTCCTAGCTGTAAGAGGATTACCGAACTAGAAGTCCATAAAAATATCATACCCCTTACTTTTAATTACTGGAAGGGGGTGAAGAAAACACAATGGTTTGTGTTGTTTGACCTTCACCTATTGGAAGTTATAATAATATGAAACAATGTCAACAACGTCACATCACATACATAGATACTAGAATTGTCATCATATATCATAGAACATCCACTGGGTAATGGGGTGCACTAACCCCTAAGAACTATGAAAACACAGGAGCATAGTGTTCCTCATAGAAAAAGGATCCATGTACTAATATTAGAAATGTAGAATACCAAATGTTGAGAAAACTACTTAGTGATAGTCAATCCACTATAAAAATAGTCCATAATTTCATAGAATTCATCATCATATTATTGATGCTAAGGAATCTTCTTAATAAGAGAGGATGTCAACTAAATAGTGGAAAAACATCCTCATACACATACACATAGACTCCTAAATGAACTTCTAGAAATAGATCCACCGAATTCCACTCTTATAATGATTATTTCATGTCTTGGGTCAGAATTTTCTAACTGAAAGTCTCAGTGATATAATTACCCTAACATGGTGGATGAGAATCAATAAAATTGAATGACTGAATTTACCCCATCTAATGCCTTTGATATAGATTCAAATATTTTTTGGAGGTCATAACAATGGATTTTTTTTCTCAATATTTTCTGGTAATCATTTCTCCATACAGGTAATTTCTCTAGGCAATAAGGGTATGGATCATGGCTGAGAGTTTGAGATCATGGGTTGCATAATTTTTCTCATATCACCTATGATATCTAGATCCATAAGAAAATTATTTATCCCCCATCATATGTATATAGTCCAAACATAAACCTAATGTGTCATCAAATAGAACATTTCCCTACCCAACCTCTATAATTGTCATAAATATGGTGTATTGAAAATTACATTTCACCTTTTCAAGAAAACTCTCACATTTATAATCCTGACCATTTTTAATTCCTTCTATGTGATATCATTCATTGGTGAATAAAAATTTGAGAAATATTATAAAATTCAATTGTAATTCTACATTATTCCTAAGAAGATATAAATCTTGAAAACCATTCATGATTATTCCCATGCCATAAATTATTTCACCTTGTCAAGATTAGCTAAAAATACCATGTTTTGAGACCATGAGTCCCAAGAACTTCACTCCCTAAATCTACAAACCACATTTAGTTAGAATGGAATAAATTTAGTGATTTCATAACATTTACAAAACTTCATTCAGATGATGCACAAGATCCACTTCATATATAAATTAGCTATAATTTCATCCAAAACTACTACCACAAATTTATTCAAATTCTTATGTAAAATTATATTCATCAATTCAATAAAGACTATAGGATATTGGATTAGACCAAATTCCAGAACAAGATAGTGATAATTTTCAGACCTTCTATATAATAAAATATTCTGGATGAGAGATTCTTCGATTCTCATATATTGATAACTATATAGAAGATCAATCCTTGATAACCAATTTTCCTCATTTAATTCGTCTAACAAATCCAATATCTTAACAAAATATTAGTTTTTCATTACCATAGTGCACTATGGCTTCTCGTAATTGAAAAATATGATAATTCACTATTATCATTCTTAAAATTGACAATATCATCCACTCAAGGTGACACACACATACATATAAATCCTTTCCCAATAAAATCATCCAACTGAGCCATTAACTCTTTTAGTTTATCTTATTGAACAATGTAAGAAGTAATAATTACCAGTTGAGTACCAAATACTAAATCAATAGATTACTAAACATATCGTGCATGCGGGAAACTAGAGAAATTAGTAGGAAAAGTGTCAGTAAATACATTGAACACTAGAAGGACATCACAACTCAAATATTCTCACTTCATGTCATAAGAAAATGCTAATATTACCCATCCCAAGTACCAATATGATTTTCAATCACTTCTTGATCTCAGGTCCCATTCTCTTTGAAACACATAAACAACACTTATCATCAATGGTGAGGGAGACCTTCCAAAGATAACAATCATTCTTGATGACTGACTAGAAAATTCTTCCCAACAATGAGGTCATGTAAAGACCCAACATTATTCCAATGAAATGAACCTTCTAATATTTATGTCATATTGTATAAATAACATACGTAATAGATATGTAACAATAAAAGCATTATTAAATTAAATTATGAATGATTATTTAGTCATAAAATAGTCTAATAAGGAATCCAAATATTAAATTGAGAAAATAAATAGAAATTAAAAAATTATATATTAGAAAATTTGGATATGATTGATCTACTAGAACGACTGTAATCACAAACAAAGATGAAAAAATTGACATTAATTATAACAATAAAATATTCATTAAAGGATTAAATTATATATAACCTTGTGACAAAATTGCTGTGATTGTGGAATGGAATAATAGATATTTATAGGAATTATTATACACTTATGACTATAAAATTTTTGTTATTAAAGAAGTAACCTCACCATAGGAATACTAATTTGACCATAAAGAAAGGTAATGTATCCCTTAGAATAGTAACTTCATCAATGAACGTATAAATAATGTTTATGTTTCTTATAAATGACCATATAATTTATTTCTAACATGGAATAAGTAAATCAATTTTCCAAAATGATAAATTAAGTGTTGGTATTTTTCTGAAACGTAAATGATTATTTATTGATTTATCATTAATATAATTATTTAAAAGAAACATTATTTTCAAAAAATAGATTCATGATTTTTTCTTCTATCCTAATAATTATAATTTAATTTTGTGAGACTTTAATTAATTTTTTAATGGGTTATAAAATATGTTATAATATTAAAATTGATATAATATTAATAAATGATTATTTTAATTAAAAAAAATTCCAAATTTTGAGAAATACATTTTCATAAAATTGAGTCTATTTTCTCAATGCACACTTTGATAAATAGTTATAGTTCATTTAGTGGTTTTTCTAAAATAGTAAAATTGTTTGTGAATAGTAAATTACGGTAATTTATGGTATTTAATAAATGAGATAACTTTTGAGTCATGGATGATTTATGAATTATGTAGCTGCACATTGGATCGAACTCTCATGAAATATTTGATGTATTTAGTTAAAATAATCCACACTATTCATATTCCTGAGGCAATCTAATAATCTAATGACGATAATAATCCAAAACACCCCTCTCTCTTATAAATTCCACCCATCGCCACATATTCCCATCACACAGTGTAAGCCTTATATATTGTCTAAATTATAACCAATTCACTTACCATTCCTCTTACCCATGTTTAAGATATTTTTTTCACAACAAAAGACAAAACCAAAGTGCCTTAAAGAGGTTCTCACGGAGACAATATTCAAGAGTTAAAATCCTACTACATTCTATTTTTAATTCATTCATTCATCTAACACATAATTTTCCACAATATATTTATTGACATAATACCTCCAGTATCATACATGTAATGTATTTTTATTTTATTAGTTCAATATACATCATGAAATATCTTCCCTTCACCTTTTATACTAAAAAATGATAACGTTGTTTGTGATGTGTCGATTCACTGCCTTTGTGGTTGAAATGTTTTCGTTCCATTTCCACCTTCCTAGTTGGAAAATATCCTTAATAATTGTTAAACTAGATTTTAAAATTTATATTATATTTTCTTCATGTTGCAAAAATAATATATATATATATATATAATATTTATTCATAAAACAAAACAACATCACTATGATCGAAAAACTCCCAAAATAAACTCAATGTTTATCATTATGATATTATAAAATAAATCATCTTCATATCATAAAGTAGAAAGAAATATGAGACGATTTAAAAAACTGGAAGTATATTAATAACATCTCATTCCACTTCTATAGTTTGTTTCAATTTTACAATAACCCCCATAATTATAATTAAAGAAACTATTCATAAAACCATAAAATGAACACTCAAGGAAAAGTTAAATTAAACATTATCTCCCATGCAGATGGCCATAAATGAATTTAATTGAATTTTCAAACATAAAATATTTTCTCAAGAGGTTATGAATTAAATTATCCATGAATAAAATTTTGTTATCAAAAACAATTATGTTCAAGTGATGAACACATTCGAACATAAGGTATGTGATCTCTCCAAACCTCCAAATTTTGTTTGTGTTACACTTTATCTATATTTAAAATAATAAATTTACCTATTATTCTTATATAATTCTTATAAATTATGGTTATGTGTTCCAAAATTATATTTCCATATCAATTCAACATTTTTTATTTGGAGATTCCGAATTTCAAAGGTACTCGTCTCAATTATACTCAATAAAAAAGATCACCTATAGGAAAGTTCCGCATTTATTAACCTTTATTTATTAAAATATATAGTATATTATATGAATAAATTATTTTGATAAAATAAATCATATTATCATAAAAATTATTTTCTTTTATTTTTGGTTTAATAAAAAAATAATTCTATTTTCATCTTTATAAAATATTTAAATTTCCCCCTTAAACAGAAAAAATGTGGCTCATTTATAAATATTCTTAAACAATATTTTTACATGTATTCAATTTTTTAGACATTATTTAACGAGATCTATGACTATTTTCCCTTATTCATTTTCAATATTATTATAAATCTATTCTTTTTTGGGCATCATTATGATATGCACATTGATTTTCCACTATGTCATGATTTCATTTCCCATTTCATTCCATTGGATACCCTTAAGTTTATTCCTTTTGTTTGATTATTTATGTGAAGGACATATTCCTGAACATTTTATGATGAGAGTGACTAGAATGTATTTCTAATAGTTTGGTAATTTTTTCTCATGATACATCATTTATTCAATTAGAGATTAAACATAATCCATTATTCTCATTGTCTAATATGTGATATAGTCTTCGTAGTTATCCATTAATCATGTTTTCATCATTTGATATGTTTCTACAACTGTTCGCATGTTTACATTATCATATGATTTCAAGTTCTATGTGTTATTCTTCAATGTGATTATTTTGGAACCATTTCTTTTAGGTTAACATGTAATGAAATTTACCTCATGTGTTGTGATTTATTCCCGTGTTTATTCACATACTAGGATTTCTTTCTCATACCTTTTGTTTATATATTTCAAAATATAATCCTATGAAGATATCGGAGATCAAAAGATCCTATAACCATACTATAAAAGATTTATATAGCCTTCTTTCATTCCAGTTCCATTTTATGTACCTAATCATCCAAATACCATGGATTTTAAAATCGATAGTTTTTATTTGATGGTTAAGTATGGTTAAAATCAGGTACCAATAGGTGTGAAAGTCTTGGGTATCTATAGTGGTCATATTAGCCTAATGTGGTTACTTTTTGGGATTATGACTACAAATTTTTTTTAAGAACTAATGGGATAAATCTATAATCATGGATAACCTAGACTGATGCATAGATAATCACAAGTAAGGATAAATATCTATTTATATGTTTATCTATATATGTTAAAAATTTTATGTTTTATTCCTTTTAGCTAAGTATTCAAACCCTTTAATTGTATTTTATTTCTTTTTCTTATTTAGTTGTTATAAATATTGGGAAATATCCAACAATCAATGTGATAGGAAACGTGAAAATTTCCCAAATTAAATGCCAAATATTTTGGGAACATGTGATCTAAACATATTGACTGTTCTAGAAAAACTAGCTCAAGTAATATAGAATCATTATAATCATGTAAAAGTTTCCCCCTTATAATAAATATAATGTTTTGGTAAAATACATTATGAAATAAAGGCCTACCATATTTAGTGGATCTTTAAATCCATGTACCAATGAATAATGGACTAACTCCATTTATAAGATATTATCTATCATTTAATATTCATTATAATAAAAATATGTTATTTTGGATTATCATTTTGATGGGTAAGTAGGAAGTGGTGGAAAATGGTCAAAAAAATTCTATGGAGGATATTCAGTCCATGGATTGGGAAGGATTCAATAAAATATTTTTCAATACGTATTTTTTGCTAGATTTCTATATTATATGGGGAGAGGGTTCCTAAAACTAAATAAAATGGAAGATGTTTCTATTTGGGTGTATTTGAATAACATTACAAGTATTTCATGATATAGCTATGTATTTATCACGAATATCAAATTTAAAGGGGATTTATTCTCTAGTGGGTTGAAATCATGTTTCCAAAAGGACTTACAAATTTGGGACTCTTTTAGTTATTAATATATTATTTGTTGTGCTGAAAAAGTTTTGATGTAGATCGGTGATTCCCAGTGGTCTCATGGGTATAGAAAAGTGAAAATTTCAATTAAATTTTCATCAGGTGGTCCAATAGTAAAATATTATGATGGAAATAAAACATGGCATCCCACTCATCAAATTTGTGGAAATAAGCCTTGTGTAAATACCCTAAGGATATTTCGAAGGTGATTCATGGGTTGAAAATAGTGGAAACAAGCAAACAATGATAATGAGAAATGAAGAAACCCGCAATTTTGGAAGAATAACGAAAGGTTTATATCGACAATTAACCTATAATATAATGAATTATCTTCAAATAATATTTTAATTATACAATCTGATGGCCCAATCTAAGGGTTTTCTATTCAAATAAAAAGAAACACCCTTTGAAGCAGTAAAAAAGGTTATAATTTATGACTACTAGTAAGTTGGATCCTTAAAAATATGTTTTTATTGGTACAAAAGAAATTTTTTCATGATTTGAAAACCAACTATTTAATTCTGTATTTATGTATTCCATCATATCTTGCTATATTAGTAAAAATATTCAATAACCACCACATAATAAGAGTGTTGAGTTATCTATGAGAATAGTTAATGATGAAATTATCACATCTAAAGTTTATAAATCCTCCCAAGTTATTTTTATTGAATAAAAATCCCAAAAATTCTTTTCGTGCTTTTTAATTAGATATTGATGCTATTTTGGTCATGGATTTTCTATTTTTATATAAATCCAACATCAACCATTGAGAAAGGGATATCACTCTTCACTACCGAGGAATTATCCTATTCTATAATAGTGTAATGATGAAGAAGAATCTCACTCAGAATCAATGTTTCAATGGTGTATATTGTCACCTTATGAGAAATCATATCAAGTTCCAATGATTGAGCCATAGGAGACTAACATTCTCAAAGGAATTCCCCTTTTCAGAGACTACACTTATGTATTCATCAATGAATTGATTGATCTTATCTATCATAGAGTGGTTGAGTTCTAAAGTAATCTTATACCTATATATATAATGATATCATTGTATCCTTACATCATGTCCACTCTTGAGTTTTAGGAATAAAATAATTAGTTACAAGTGAATCTAGATAAGAGTTTTATATGACCAAGTGGTTTTGTTGTGGAGAGCAACAGTCCTCTTTATCCTGAATCAAGATGGATTAGTGTGCAACTTCATTTATTATCATTAAAGTAGAAAAATAACTATTAATAACAAGTTTTCCATTCCATTGATAGATAATTTTTTTGATTATTTATGAGGGGAAAAGTTTTATAATACGATGACCAATAGGTCATGATATAATAAATTAATGACTATGATGGTAGATATTCCTAAGAAATCATTTCGAATGAGGCATGGAAACTATTATTTTATATTTATTCCTTTTATACTCACTAATGATCTAAAAAGTTTCATGTAATTAATTAATAGAGTCTTTATATAATTTCTAGACAAATTATTGGTAGTGTGTATAGATGATATTATGATATACTAATATACAAAGGGGGAATACAAGAGGATTTTGAAAACTATTGTAATGATTTTTTGGCTTGATAAACTATATAAAAAATACATTGATTGTGAGTTTCGGATAGAGGAAGTATCATTATGAAGACATGTTATCACCAAAAAAAGAACATATTTTAACAGTTGTAAAACCATGGAAACTGAGGAGTGGCCTAGTCCATCATTTAATAAAAGATTCTTAGTTTCCATTTTCTAGCAAGACATTACTGATGATTTGTGAGGATATTATCATGATTTTAAAACCCATTAACCAAAATGAATCATAAAAGATTATTGTTTTTACAAACCAGTGAATATAAAGTCTACTTCAAAGAGTAGAATAATTAGGCAGGTAAATTAACCACAACATACACTACTGAAAAGTGGGGAACTCATTAGGGTATACATTTATGATTTGAAAAAGGGATTTCTATTTATAGTGATGAAAAATGATAATGTAATAGGCTACACCTCAAGGTAGTGTAAATTTGGGGTGGAAAACTATACCACACATGTTATATAGTTAGATGTTGTTATCTATACATCAAAAATAAGTAAATATTATATCTATGTGTATAAGTGTGGGATATATAATAATCATAAGAGCCTCAAATATATACTCACACAGATGATGGCTAATATGTTCCAACCAAGATGGTTAGAGCTCATTATTGATTATGAATGCTGAATTAAATACAATCTTAGTATTGAAAATAAATTTTTGAACTCAATAAGTAGAAAGGATATTTCATCTTTACCAATAATGATAACAGAAAAGGATTCAATATTCTTAGAATTGAAAATGATGGGCATGAGAATCAATAGCTAAGTAAAATAATCAATACTTTTTCAAATTATTTCGCAATCATTCCATTTAGATAAGTTAATGAATGTTCAATTAAATAATGTGAAAATTCAAAAAAAATTGGATGCTATAAGTAAGTTAAATCCTTATAAATCAAAATTGATGATGTATAAGTTGTAAAATTTGGTTCACAACTATGTGTACCATCCAATACAGAGATAAAGAATGATATTCTAAATAATTCACATATATCGTCATTCAACATTCACCATGTGATGAAAAAGATTTATAAAGATATTAGAGAGCACTATAAATGTGAAAATATAAAGAATGATGTCATTAAATATACATCAAAGTTATTTGTATGTTATCAAGTGAAGGATGAATGTAAACAATCTAATTTTATAATGTAGTAATTACCCATACCAATCTAAAAATGGAAAAAACATCATCATGGACATTATCACCATACTTTTTAAAGCATATAGTGTAAATAATTATACATTTGTTATTATAGATAACTTTACAATGTTAGCTCACTTTTTCTCAATTTTATAGGACTTATGACTCGATAAACATGCAAGAATATTCATTAAATAAGTTTTGAGGATGCATGAAGTGACATTTTTGATTGTATCTAATTGAGATGTGATATTTAACAACATATTCTATAATAGTCTACAACATGTTCTAAATAATAAATTGAACTTAAATACATCCTATAATCAGAAAACTAATAGAAAATATAAGTGGACTATTTATAAAATGTAATAAATTTTGAGAGAATTTTCTATAAACTTAAAATTATGGGGTATTAACATCTATCCATGTTCCAGTTCTCATAGAATAATATCTTTCACTCAAACATACACTCAGTCCAATATATATCCATTTGTGAAAAAATTAGACACACCAACATGATTTTATGAATTCGGTGCAGATAATCTATTGGGACCTTATAAGATTGGAGAAATTGTGGAAATGGTAAAATTCATTCTATAGGACATCCTAGTAGCCCAATGTCAAAATAAGTGCTTTGTAGAAGATAATCAATCAGACATAGATTACTATTTTAATGAAAAGGTATTATACTACATATCTCTATTGAAGAGAGTCATGATATTTGGGATTAAAGGAACATTATGGATTAAGTTTATCATCCCCATTGAGATTTTTGATTGCATCAAGGTTGTGGAATGTCGAATAACAGTTCCAGAAACTATGTTTCAAGTACCGGATGTATTACATGTGTCCCTCAAGAGGTAGAACATACCAGATACCCCTAATGCACATAATTTCTATGAGTAAAAGGTGGAAAATTATATCTCTTTTGAGGATCATCTGCTGATGACATTAGACCATAGAGATAGAGTTCAACACAACAACACGAATCACATATCCAAAGTAATATAGATGGGCAACAAATAAAAATGGTTACTTATTAACTAGTTTAAGTGATATAGGAAAAGTACACTCACCTTATTTTATGTTATTATGTATAAATAGATTTATACGAAAAAATTTAATAATGGGGTTATAATGTAATGACCTTAAATTTTATCAACGAAATTTCCGTTCTTATAATTATGTTATGTAGTATAAATAACATTCAATGCGTAAATATCCCAATAAAAAATTATTCATAGAAATGTGGAATGATACATTATTCAGAAAACAAATCACTAATAATTTAATATATATTAGTGGGACCCTATGTTGAAAATAAGATAATGATAATATGAATATTTTGATACTATCCATCTTCTAGAATAACCTCACTCACAGAAAAATATATAGAAAAAAAACATAAGGATAATAAAAAAATATAAATTCATATAATTAATTTATATAAAACATGAAGGGAAAATATAAGTTATTGATGAATTAAATAAGAGATATTTATAGGAATTTGTAAACAACTATGATTGTTTTAAATTTTACCATTGAAATATTAACCTATCCCTTTGAATAGTAGTTTATCATTTAAGAATAGTAATCTAGAAATTAGAATAGTAACCTCACCAATGAAAGTATAAATATAATTCATGAATCATATTAATCAAAATATGATATATTTATATCATGTAATTAGTAGATAAGTTCTATGAAATTGATAAATTAGGTGTTTGTATTTTTTTAAAATGAAAATCATTATTTGTTAATTTATAATTAATATAAGGATTCAAAAAATATTTATTTTTATAGAATATATTATTAAATTATTATTTTTTTTTCATAAAATTATAACATTGTTTTATGAGCCCTATATTATTTTTTAAATGTTCCATTAAATCGGTTATAATATTTAATTTTTTCAACAAATAATCATTTCAATAACAAACAATTCTCATATATAGACAATTATCCTTAAAATATGTTGTCTCTTTATGTATCCTACATTTAAAATAATGTTTATGGTGAATTATTGTGATTTTTATAAAATAATATATATTTTTTGAATATTGAAATATGGGAATTTAGTGTATTTAAAAAATACATGATGTTTTGTGGTGTGGATGATGTATAGAAAATATAGGCACCCATTGTTTTTATCATTCATGAAAATATTTAGTAATTTTTTTATAAAAATATATAATATTGATATTTTCAAGATAAAATAATAAACTATTTAATATATTAATTAAAAAACCTTTCTCCTCAAGTATGAATACCACCCCTTGCACGCAAACCTTCTTAAGGCATGTATCTTGTCTAAATTCTACCCAATTCCCTTCCAAAGAGCCTTTCACAAATCCAAGATTTGATAATCTAAATAGAATTAAAAACCCATATTCCTTAAGGAGGTTCTCAATGAAACAATATTCAACAGGTAAAATCATCCACTTTCTCTTTTTAATTCATTATATGTTTTTACTACTCCTTTCACCCACTATCATAAGGGAAATTTTTACCAATTCTTATAACATTGTGTTTCTATGCATTACCACGTCCTATGTTTCCACTATATTCTCTCACTTCCAAACATTTCCGCTTTCCAAAGGTTTTTTAATTCCATCACATTCAATAGAAATATCTTCTACTAAATAGAAACTAGATGATGGCATGTCACTTTCTCCTTCTATGGATTCCTCCATAGTACTCATTTATTTTTCTAGAAGTCCCTAATAATGTGAAGTCATGTTAAAGGAACTAATTAATGATGTAATTTCATTGTGAAAACTAGATAGTTTCACTTCTCTTTCATGGACACTCTAATCTATCACAATAGGGTAGAATCCTTCGGTTTAGAGAGTAGTCAAATTAGGAATCACTGTAATGTCTGGATTCTTGGCACATTGGTAACACGTATTCATAAACTTTAGAGAGTATCTCATGTGGGGCATCTTTATCAAGGAACTTAACACATCCAATGTCAATCATGAGGTATAAACTCTAGGGGTATAAGTCCTCTAAGACTTTTCACCTTTGGAATCATATGTTTAACTTGTGGTAGATAGTTTATTGGGCACATGTATTCAAAGTCCTTCAACTCAAGCATATCATGTTTTTAATGTGGTATATATTTGGTGTCATGATAAAGGTTCAATGTCTTGTGGATAAGTATAATATCATTTAGTTGCGACAGATATGGGAACATGATTAACATCCTATTGATAAGATATTATATGGACCTGGATGCCTCATAGAGGTTGATCATGGAGGTGCATCCCTAAAATAGAAGTTTTCATGCCTAAAAGGATTACTGATGGATAGACCAGAACACCCTGTGGGGGAGAATACCATTGATGCATCCCATAAAAGGAATATGTCATATAGTGAAGTTTGGTGAGAACTCCCCATGAGGTGAACCGTGGATGGATGGATCAGAATTCCCCCTGTAAGTGGATCCTAGATGTCTGTCCAATAAAGGTAAGATATCACACCATGAAAGTTGGTGAGAATTCCCCCTGAGAAGATCCCTAGAGGAATGGATCAGATTTCATAATGGAGGAAGATCGAGGAGATGTGTCCCATAAAGGGATGATGTCACAACGTAAAGGTTTCTATAAATTCCCCATGAGTTGAACCCTAGTTGGTTGTTTCAGAATTCCCTTGGAGGCATATCTATGTGGTGTGTCCCTTAAATGGAAGATGTCCCACCATTATGGTTTAAAATAATTCCCTTGAGGAGGGCCATATAGGTACATCAAAAGCAGGGATTACCTATGTTTAGCATTATTCGGGATTAATCCATTAGGAGGTGTCCTACCTGCCATATTTAGATGGTATGGATCTAAACCCATGAAGTTCAATGCTGCATTTTAGGGTATTTTTGATGAAATCATACAAAAAATTCATATATTCTTTTTTCTATCATTTAAATAATTATTTTAATTTATATATCCATTAATGCGCTTTGTATGTGCTCAATTTTACAGGAATGTGGCTTGAATGGATTCAGAGGAAGAATGCAGAGAAAGTGTACAATTCACATATTACACATATTGAATCAATATTACACATTGTGTAATATGTTTTTACAGAATTAAATAAGCTTGGATTCATGTAGTTAACATCATCGTGAAGTTTACAGAAATAAAAGTCAGTACATGTATCAATGCTCCTTACATGATGACACCTCATTCAAATTAGTTGCAGAAGAAATACTATCCAGAGGAATAGTTGGAATCACAGTATATGTCAGGAGTCCTTTGTACATGATTCATAAATTTTAAAACCTGATATTATGGGTTACATATACATAGATACACATCATATGAAAAAAATACACAGACATTTACACAAACTGAGGTTTCACATTATGTAATTCATTACACTGCATGACCCATTTTACATATTTATACAGTAGCCAAATAAAGAATTTGAAGATAGTCAAAGGGATAGAATTTTCCTCATTTTGGTTCCATTGGATCTTCCCTCTCCCCATTCCCAATAACACCCAATGTTATACATCATTTCATATTTTATTTCAATTCAAATATTTGTGGATTATATTTTTCTTCAACGCCTTCAATTCTCATCTCATCACTTTCTATTGTTAATCTTCATGTTCTGATAAACACATTTTAGATCAATTTCTGCATTTAATTTCATGTAATATATTTTTTTATTGTGATTTTTAAATTTTAAACCTCGATGTCATGTTCATTATTCTTTTAGAAACTCCAAACCAATGAATGATTGGGAACTGTTTTATTCAACATGTCAACCTTGATTTCTACTTGATTATTCGTTTCTCCTCCCTCCATTACTAAATCACCCACAAGGGGACATGGATGAAGAGTAAATGTATTTTCACATATAATAAATATTTAATTTTAATTTTTTAATCCCTATTAGATTAGTAATGTAATAAATAATAAAAGTTTATTTTATTCGTGGGTATGTCCCTGACCACATGATATTCAAAAAAAGACCATATTCTGATTAATGTAGACCATGCTATGATCTATAGCTTTGTATTCGATATGCCATAGAATCCCAAATAATGATCACAGGATTTTACTATATCTCGACGATGTAATAGTCACTTCCTATGTAAAACATGGTGACTTCACCAAATTCAACCAGCGACTGCCATTTTCTTCATAGCCTAAACATTAGGACACTTACAATATTAAAATTATTTCCATCATTTTTCCAAATACTCGAAATTTATTCTAGCCCTATTTTTTATAAATCAAAATCACCTTTAACCATATATTTAATAACTAAAAATCCAATGAAACTCAAAAGGACTCCTATCAAAGGGTCTCAATCCAGTGACATCAAAAATACATTGTTCTCCTTGTGGGATCAAACTTGCACTTCTACTATACTATTCCTGATCAGTATGTAATGTTTTGGAAAACAATAAATATAATCTGATGAAAACATATATAAATTCAATGATGCATGCGGGTGCATCATAATCTGATACTATTTCAAGGGTGCAATGTTATGCTTTTCATGTCCTCTATAAAAAGACCTAGGATTACCTTTCCCTCACCCCCTTTAATTAATTTTATTTTTACACATTCTTATACACCTTTTTTTCCATGGTATAGTACATGTACTGATTTCACTTGATTCATTCAAGGAACAATGAGTCAGACGATCCTTAATCCTTCGATCCCGATATTGGACGATATATTTTTCAACACTTTCTTTCTGAAATGGGCGAGAAATAAAATCATGAGGGACCAAACCTGACAAACCCTGATTAAGAAATATCTTTGGCATGCCCAATGCATAAAAAAACCATCACGGAATATATATTTCCATCAATTCTGGGAGAAACCCCAAGAATCGTGTGTACCTAAATCTATGCTCAGACATTTCATATTAAACATAGAATCAATCACATGATCTAGAATATTTGACAATTCTGTGGTCTCCAGAGACGAGACCCACCTAAGCACATTCCTGACTTCTTAGTAGTCTGTAATACCTTTCACAACTAGGGAGTCTCTTAAGAAAAAATTAGGTTTCATGTATTCCCATTTTCCCTAAGTGAAGGAGAAAAATAATTTATAAAAATTCAATCTCCCGAGTCAATCACGACATGGGATGATCTCATAAAAATGTATTTGGAAAAATATTTTCCACCAATTAAAAACTTCATGCTCTAGAACAATATGAAATAAATTTCTCAATAAGATGGTGAATTGGTATGCGATGTGTGTGAACAAATCACAGAGATCATGATGAAGTGTCCAAACCATGGATTGGATATGTGGATTCAGTTGAAGAAATTCTAACAATGACTCCAGCCAGCTGAATGAACTGTGGTCAATGCTGCAACTAATTGAGGATTGATGTTTAAGACCCCTAATACCTAGAGAACAATTCCTTATGAATTTTAACACAATGATATATAATTGAATAGTGATCATGAGCCGCCATATCATGGTATCCATCATGTACATGAGATCACAATATTTGAAGTGAAGATGAAGCGCTCAAAAATAATATTCTGTCAATTAAAATTCTAGAAACACAACCCCAACCACCTCATGCTCTTGTAATAATTATTCAGTCATGTGATATGTGTGGTCACCTTCACCATTACAAATATTACACTGTAGGATATGAAGAATAGTAGGTTGGTAAAAATGTAAATTAAAATAAATAGAACTAACCTTTTCAATAGTAGAAATAATATTACCAGTAGAGGTCTTCTCAGCATCATTCTCAAAGTTGTCAAGAATATTTCCAATAATGAAGTGGTCATGCACGATTCAACAATGAAGGACCACTAGGGTATCCACTGATAAACCCTGTACTGATACCCCAATTGCATAAGTAATAAAAAAAATCCCACAAGACATAAGAATAAATTCCAACCTTTTTAGACAGGACCTCATCCACCATCTCCTCCTACGCAATGTATCCTAGAAACCCTCCTCACAACATTATTCAAAATATCATATCAAAGATTAAAAAATCAAGAGTTGAAAATGAAACAACAAATATTTACAAAAAGAATCTATAGATTCAAATGGGTTAAATCATAAAAACCTTATGTGATATATTTCCTAGAACATTATCTAGTAATATTGGGACATACCAAAAGGAGGAAGACAAGGTTGTACTACCAAGAGGCATGAATGTTTTTAATTTTCAACAACCAAGCAGTAAATATCAAAGGAAAAAAGGAAGAACCATTGAAGAAACACAATGAAATCGACGAAACTGATAATAATACTCTAGACACACCTCATTAATATATACCCCATTAGAAGAATTAAACTCCTAAAAAACCAATGAAACTAGTTTATATTTTCCCACCATTATACAAGACATCACATCCCTTCCTATAAAGAGAAAGGCAAGGCATATAAGAGACACATTAAATGATGTTCCTGAATATGTTTGAGAAAATGCACATCAACATACCATTTGTCTAATCCATTGCCTTGATGAAATTATATGAATAATATTTCAAGGATCTAATATCTAACAAAGGAATGATATAAGATCTTGGGGTCATCTCACTAAATCAATATTTCTTTTATATTTTATAGTAGTAAATCACACTAAAAATAGGATATTTTGGATGTTTTTCAATTTCTTATGTTGTATGAGAATGCGTGTTAGGAATAACCCTGTGCGAATTTTGAACCATCATAAAAATAAATCTGATGAGTGTTTTCCAAATGTTATTTCTTCAACAACTAAAAATAAAAAGACTGGAATTGTAACTTTCCGACCAATTAGAAAATTACCCCGGGGGTATTCTCAATTATGTTCTGGTAAATGTCGGAAAATTTCATCATTCCAATAGAATTTCTAGTTCTGGACATGGAAGAAAAAGGTGACTTCCCTATCATTATCGAAAGGAATTTCATATATATTGGAAAGGCTTTAATTGATGTGAACTAAGGATTTTTTATATTCCATGTTGGAGAAGAATATTTAGCATTAATCCTTGTTAGAGATTCCCAACAATCATATGATTCTATTGATTGTAATATTGTCTCTCCAAACCAATAAGGAGATGTGTACATAACCATTTAAGAATAAAGTTAATATTCACTCTTAGATAAGGAAGGATAATACTATTTTTTGATTTAATCTTCATTTAACCACTCATGAGGGACTCATTTCTACCATTTATCCCCCACATCATCCATCCACACCATTCAAAACTAAAACCTCTACTTAATACCCTAAAATACTCATCTTTTGGAGTGTCATTCTTTTTTCCAATAATTATCAACTCTAATCTATCTCAGGCATAAGAATAAAAAAATTGATGTTTTGGAAAGACATAAGTAATAAATTTCCTTGGTACTGGTAGGATTCATAGGGATCAATCATACTGAATGGACTCATGGAATTATATTTGAAGATGATGAAATGCCAAAATAAACACCTCAATGGCGGGTGACACCAAAGATGAAGGAAGTCTTCAAAAAAGTTGTTCTAAAACTATTATGTGTAAGAATAATTTTTTCCAAATTAGATAGTGAATGGGAGAGCCCCTTAAATGTTGTCCCCTAAAAATTACGACTCATGGTATAATTGTCTAATTAAAATGAATAAATTTCAATCTACATCATTAAGAGATAGAGAATCTTTGTAGATTATAGATTCTTGAATTCAGCAACCAGAAAGTGTCATTTTAACTTATCATTAATAGATCAAATGCTAAAAATACTTGCAGGGCATGGATTGTACTGTTTCCTGGATGGACATTTATGATACTGTCAAATTATTTTCATCCTTGCTGATTACCTAAAGTCAAAATCCACATTCTTATTTGGTACTAATTCCTACAGGAAAATGTTATTACGAATGATCAATGCTCTAGATACATTCCAGAGATGTGTGACATATTTTTTCTTGATATGGTTGAAGAGTTACTAGAAATATTCATGGATGAATTATTAGTCTATTAGAGGTAAATTAATGTTTATTTAAGGAATCTGGAATTAGATCACAAATGTTGTGAAGGAAACATTCATGTGCTGAATTGGGTGAAATCCCATTTCATGGTACAAGAAGTGAGGAAATTTTAATAAATTTGTTATAGATATCAGTGAACTTGAATGATGGGAAAAATAAATGAGGTGCCACAAAATTCCATTATCGAATCCAAAATATTAGATGTTTGGGGAATATATTTTATGGGGGAATTTCCTACGTCACATAGTAAATACTGCATTCTAGTTGGCATTGACTATGTCTCAAAATGCGATGAAGATGAAGCTACATCACAAGACACATAGAGGTATGTCATCATCATTCAAAAGATGTACATTTTTGAAATATTTAGATTTCCAGGATTACTTGTTAGTGATTGAGTAACTTACTTCACACATCGTGCTATGAGGGGATTTCTAGAGAGGTATGGAATCATTTAAAATAAAGAGACACCATACCACCCACAAACAAGTGGGAATGTAAAATTGTATAATTGGGAGGTCAAAGAAGATTTTAGGAAATACTGCAAATAACTATTGAATATATTAGGATAGATACATTTGACAATGCAAGGATCTATATAGAATAAAAAGAAATGGAATAATCAGCATATTAAATGGTGTACCTTTGTACCTGGGAATAACGTTATATTTTTTATATCAAGATTGATAATTTTCTCGGGTAAGCTGAAGACTCAATGGTCAGCCCCATTAGAAGTCACTCAAGACTTTCAGTACAACACCATCAAAATATAGAGATGTGGTGTATTGTCATTAAATGTGAATGGTTAAATACTAAAAAAAATTAAGAACCTTTTCATGAGGTCTATGTTATCAGTATAAAATTTGATTAAGATTTAATGGGGTCAATATCTTAAAATAAAAGAAAGTGTTTTCTATGAGGAAACCAAGGTTAGGACATATTAGACAAGGATATATTACAATTTTCTTGATAATGTTTTGGGTAGGATAGGAATAGAAGGAAATGAGTGAATGCATTTTGAGCTAAAATCGTTCATTACATATCGTGTACCTATGTTTCATGATGTGTACCATTTCCCCCTAAAATATATATTAATTACTAGTACATGACATGGTATTTTAGTTAACATCATGTACAATATCAAATATGTTTTTGAAAATATAGTTTGAGAACCATACGATCATGACCCGCACATGCACCTAACCCCTCATGTCCATCCTCCCACTCTACGACACCTAAAATACCCAAACCCTCACCCTATCCTCCTAACTCTGCTACTGCACTCCCTACCTTCACCCTCACAAAATCTACACCCATTTTACCTCTTCTCCCCACCCACATAGGATCCTCCCTCTCTCACAACCAGCACCCTCCACCTGTGTGACCCCACTTCTCCTCCATCATCGTACCCAACTAGAACTCCAACCATCGTGGATAAAACCAAACAACCACAATCGTAATCATCCCCCATACATCATTCATTGGCCAAGCTTCACCATGGTATCGTATTAGCCTCAACGGTTTCACCTTATACTCTCACTCCTTTAAAATTTGTATCATCATCTTCCCCAGATAATGCCTCCATTGATGGGAACCTGCTCCTTCACCCAATTATCAATTTCACTTACCCGAAAAATGTTTTCAAACCCCAATGGTTTCATACTATGAAAATTCATACAAATAAGACTTTTTATATGTTCATCCTATCAAGGATGAATATCAATGATGTTGTCATTTAACTCCTAGATAAACAACATATTGACCCCATTATTGAGGTCTGTGTGGAGACCTTCAATGAACTTTTCTTCATGTTCCATTACACTTTCATGATAGACCTAGATAGAATTTGGTGCTTTCTCAATGGATAAAAGCATGATATTTCCTGTGTAGAGTTCAGTCTTAGGATTGGTATTTACCCTGAGGAGTTTATGAAATATGAAATTTATCTTATGCTTCAGTTGGAGCCACCTCATGATTATTCTTAGCAGTTGTAGAAGATGATTACTCGCAATCCAAAATTTCTCCCTGAACAACACATAATGAAATATACATTGCATCAGGGAACAATATTGCATATTCTTTGTAGATCCATGAAGCATTGATGATTCAGTCAAGCTGAGTCTCCTAGGAGCGTTAGCTAGATGGAAATTCTTATCCTAGAAGAATCCATTGGTGTCCTAACCATCAACTTGGATTCCCAATTCTCGCATTATTAAAATTCATATGCCCAACAACATCACAATACCTTGATGGGAAGTTATTTCATCACTCAACTAGTTGGATACTTAGATGTTTTTGATGGAGCACTACATATCACCTCACTCTGACCTTTTAATATCATTGACTTTATGATCCTTCAAAAAATGGATCTACGAGTGAAGGAGGTTGATTTATAAAGTTGGGAACATGGTGTATCAGAGGTCGTCCCCCCATTAGTCGTAGCACTATTGGAGGCACCACAACTGATAGCAGTAGACCCAATGGTGGAGCCACACACAAACTCTCCACATGTACCACCAACTTCATCTACCCTACCAACACACAACCTACCCAACCTAATAGAGATTTGGGCTTCCCATCTGTGAATCATGTAAAACATGTGCGTCATCTCTACTAACATTCATCTACACTTCAGTGAGCCATCAGATTTAACCACGACACCACCACCCACTGCTATATTTCCCTCATCTTCCACAATTCCCACACCCCATGCTTTCCAACCCATCATTTATCCATATCTTACTAACCCCGCTGACCAGTGGGACTACATAATAGAGTGGGCCCAGTAAGGCACGGGGATGACCACTTACTCCACCCCTTAGGTACCTTTCATGAATCCTTCTGCTAAGCACAAAACATTGTTATAGATTAGTACCACTCCACCACCAACCCTATCCCATTTACCTTGCTCCATAAACCCTCCACCTACCATAGTAGTTGCTTCTCCACCTGCTTCTGATGTGGTCAAAGATACTAACCCCACGAGACAGGTTTTATCACAACTTGATAGATGTACGATGCTTGAGGAGATCTTTGGCCAGGACACTAGATTTTCCATTTGTATTTCATTTTGGGATATAGAAATATTTAAAAGGGATGTTCATTATTTTGTTCATCTGTTTATAACCTCATTGTGTAGTTATTTTGGATATATATTTATGGATAAATTTTTTGGAATTTTTTATCCATTAATTTTTCATTTCATTTTTTTTGTTATAGATCCATTTTAAGCTCTTATGTATCTTCTATAGTAGTCGATAGACCCATTACACCCTCTTCTCTATCCTAAATAGTTGACTTGTGAGTCAATAAAATTGAATGAAATCATTAGAAACAGTTTTTAGATATCTATTCACAACAACAACCTCATATAGCAATTATTACATTCCCACCTCATCTCATTCACACTCACCCGGCTACACCCAAATTCATACACCTAGCCAAGAATCCTCAATAACAAGAAAACACAAAAACTAGTACTTATAAGAGGAAAATGATCAACTGCACTGATGAACCCACTGCCGGATATCTTGGTCCGTCTATATGGCTACCGAAATCATGTTATCTCTTTATGGGAGGGAACCCATAGTTGAACTACATTCTATATTGATTCATCCTAGTTGAGTCCTTTTCATTTTTCAATTAGATCCTCTAATTGAACTTTAGTGTAAACATTTATCAAAATTAAAGGAAACGGTTTACCTTTATTTTTCATAATATTCACCTATTTATATTTATTCTTTTAAAATGTTTAAACCTTTTGGACAATGTTTTATCTAATGTAGGATTATTTATCTAACTGATTTTCAAGGTGACCCATAATTAGCATCTAGACGGCCAAATTCTCTCATGGCATGAAACTATCCATGGAGCTCCTGGTTCCCTAATTTTTCAAAATATACAATTTCATTTTATTTTGGAATAATTTTTCTTACCAAAAACACTCCCACTAGTATTTAATGGACAATGGAGACACTGGCACAATCTATTTTGGGGGGAGTTTCTGAAGAGTTTTACAATTTATATAGATGACCTTTTCTTGTACTCAGCTATCTAGGAGACAATTTTTGAAATTATAATCTTTCTTTAAACATGAAAAAAATTATTCCCATGTATATAAAGAAAATGTTATGTTTAAAATTATTTGAATCCATGTTTTTCTATTTTGATAAATTTCCAGAATGATTGTTGAATTTATAAATTTCATTCAAAATAAATTTTCTTGAAATTATGATTAAAATACCCCTTTCATAGTTTTATTACCATTAAAATTTCCAGTTTCTATTATATTCTCATTAACCAAGAGTGCATTAAGCCAATAATTGAAAATTATTTTCTGGGCCTATCTCTTGGGTTATACATGGGGCATGTAAACCTATCAAAACATGCGCTGAGATCTAATTGGGGATATTACTAAACATGTAAAATAATAATATGATTGAGACAATCTTTTTTATACTATTTCTCCTGATACCCACCTTATATATTTTATTTGAATAGGACATTGTTTCCATCAATGACCTTATAGGATAATGATATTCCAACCAGATCTTTCCCTTCGTACTATGCTCCTTGTATAATTCATGACATATTTTTAAATAAGTGGTGGGGAATATTTTATAAAGCATTAGAGGATTAATTTTTATGATAATTATGGTGTACTCCTGGGACTGTTTGGTTGTGAACCAGATTTATTATATAACCATTCACCATTATTTATTTCCTTTAAAAAATACAAAAGAAAAGAAAAACCTACATGGGTTGTGTACTAGTAAGATAAAAAATCACCACTTAAAGACCAATGAATCCCATGAAGGATCATATGTGGTCAGGGTATAGTTTTTAGATATATCCTAGACATGATTTCTGAAAACATGAAATGAAAATGAAATAGGAATGAAATAGAATAATCATTTTGTACTCATTTTACATTTATATGGATCCAACCAAATCTGTATGAATGTGGACTTGATTAGCTGGAAGGTGGAATTATATTAAACTTATCATGACATTAATGCATTTTGCTTCAGATCTTACCCTCCTTTTGAGCTTCATTTTGAAAATTTACCCACCTACCCACAACCTCAGTGTCAATTGAACCTAATTGTTGAAGCCTGGATTATTAATTTTTTTACTTCCCTTTACAATGTGGGGATGACAGAAGAAATTCAAGCTTATAGTTAGGATCATGTACTATGGGTATGATCATAACACCAATTTTATATTTCCTGACGTGATGATTGAAAATTCACGATGAGGTAAATTAAAAATGGTTATAGGATTCAAGGAACACATAAAATATTGTAAATAAAATAATAGAAATTTTTTAATTAACTATGCTCTGTGGCATGAATGGTTTTCTATACATGAATGATTATATAAAATATTGTTTTCTTCTTACGCTTAGTTTTATTTTCTTGGACATGATGAATGTTTCTCACATTAAAAATGAATTATCTTTTTGAAATCATTATTTAGACATTTTTTCTTGAGGATGATCTATTATTAATTTTTTGGTGAACTTGATAATATGAATTCATATATACTTTCTATTTTCAGTTAGTTAATGATTTTCATGAATATATTCGATAATTCACTTTTTATGTTTCTGATTTTACAGGAAGGAGTCTTAAAATGACTCAAATGATGAAATTCAGAAAAAGTGATGAATTCACTTATTATACATCATGAATTTGCATTAAATATTATTTAAATGGGTTACATATCATGAAACAAGTTGTAAACCAAGACATAAACCAAGTTGTGAAGTATATAGAAATAGAAACATGTACAAGTCATCAATGATCCATACACGACGTGACCTCTTTGAAAGAAGTTTCATGATACATTTTCTTAGTAGGAACAACTTGAAGAATAGTACACATCGTGAGTTCTCGGTAAACGATGCTTAAACCATCAATCCTCATATTTGTTGTGCGATATATGTGGATACACATCAGCTGTAAAATAACTGCACAGATTGATACAAATTAGGGTTAAAAAATGTGGCATTCATTACAAGTCATGACACATTTTTCAAATATATATATATATACATAAATAGTGACCCAATAAAGCATTTGATGAAATTTTAGTGTAGGGACATTTCCCTGTATTTCTTCCATTTAGGATTCCCTCGTCCTCTTCCCTCTAAAACCCAGAATCCATCAATTTTTCATATTTTATTTCAAATAAATGATCAATGGATTTGATTTTTCGTCAATGTCTTCAATTCCTATCATGTCATATCAATTTTTCTTTTATGACTTCTGATAAGAATATTTTAGATCCATTTATCATTTTAATTTCAACTAAAAATTTTATTATAATTACGACTTATCTTTTATAAACCTCGATTTCATGCTAATTTTTCATTTAGTAACCCCAATACATTTCATCATTATTAACTATGTTATTCAACATGTCAGGAATGATTTTGAGTTATTTATTATTTCCTCCTCCCACAATGACTAACTAAACCACTCATAGGTAGGGATCGAGAGTAGATATATAAGACTTATAATCATTATTTAAATCTGATTTTGGAAACCCTAATATATTAGTAATCTGGATAAGTAATAAAATTCTATTTAATTAATATATAATTTCCTTACCATGGGATTTACAAACCAAATACCCTATCCTGATTAATGTAGCCTAGGATATGATCACTATCCAATGATATTTTCTACCATATAATCCAAAATTAATGCACATAGGTTTTTAAAATCTCCTAATCATGGAATTATCAATTCTAAATTAGAACTATGTGAATCATCAAAATACAACTAGAAACATCCATTTTCTTAATATCCTAAACATTAGGACCCTACCAAGACTAGAATTATGGTCCACTTTTTAATAGATATTCACAATTGATCCTACCACTCTTTAATCATTTATGATTTCCTATAACCATATATTTAATAACTCCCAAACCAAAGCAACTTGAAATGACTCCTATCAAAGGGTGTCAAGGTAGTGAAATCAAAAAATCCAAATTTCTCCTAGTGCGATCAACCCCACACATCTACTATACTGTACATTAGTAGTATGTAATGTTTTTTTAAAAAATATAATCTAATATTATCCTATATGAATTAAACTTTTGTGTGAGTTTGTCATGTACCAATGAATACATTTTAACATCATGTAGTAAGGACCTCATGTCACATAAGGGGAAGTGATGAGTTGTCATGTGGGGATTACCTGAGCAATATTCCCTTATCAAGATCATTCCTACTGGTTAGATGTTGTGAGGATTAATCATTTATGATTCATTATTGATATAGAGGAGATGTGGTATCCTAAGTGGGACATGATCTTACCAAGGATTTGACCAAGGGAACTTTGGAGAGAATATGGATAATGGGTTTGGAACTTATGGATACTCCCTCTGTATCCCAATATGTTGGTAATAAAATCCCATGTAGTTCGTATAGGGTTGGGGCTTACATGGATGGGGTAGGCCTAGTGTTTTATATATTGGGTCTTATACTAGATATGATTCCCATGCGAGATATTGGGTGGATTTCATGACCACCACTTATCTCTAAGAAAATGCGAGTCATACTCAGTGTGAGAAATAAGAGGATGAAAATGATCTAATTCTCATATCACCAAGGAAGATCTAATGAGATGTGGTGTGGGGGCTTACACATGAAATCTGCATGAGGAGGATCTTATTCCAAGTGAGGGTAGGTCGTGTTGATACTATCCCATGTCACTCATTCACGTAGATTTGTGTTTTTATTACATTGGGTTGAACTATATTTTAATTTCATGTGTTGAGGATTTATGGACTATGTAGTTGAATTTCATTCAACTTGGATGTGGGGGACTCTCTTCTTTCCACATGGGGTTGTGTGTCCACAACTCATGCACCTCATTGTGGGGCATGTATATTTCAATTCCATGGTGAAAAGATTTCGAGAAGTGTTCAGCCATGAGGACATTAATAGCATGCATATACTAAGAAAAAACAAGTGTTACTGCACCTCTTCTAATAAGAAAAATATTGGTAATAAGCACATCCCAAAAATGGAGTGGATCGGCATGATATATGAATGGTTGGAATAGGTTTTATGGGGACTCGATGTATAGCTTTATCGGTCCTAGATGGGTGTGTGGGATCTCGGAAATCAAAACTCATTAAGAGATTTCCACAAAAGGGAGGTAGAATGATGATTTCAAAAATGGTTTCAAGAATTTTAGGGCCTAGTAGAGGGGAAATTTGTGAAGCTCAAATGCTTCATAGAGGACATGGGATTCGTGAAGGAGTATGATTCTTGAATCAAGGTGACCCTGCCTTATGATGACATCCTATCATGGAGTGGATCATGTAGAAATATTAAATGGGGGTAGTCATAGGAAAACTACTAAATGGATTTAATGAATCATGGATAACTTTGGTGATCCATTTCTCATTGGTTCATGATGCACTAGAAGTTCACCAAATTGGGAGTAATTAGAAAGCTGGAGGGTTAGGTTATCTTAACTAAAACATCCTAAAGATTGGATTATTAAAGGGAATGGGTTTTAAAAATCATGGGATCATTTCATGAAGGATTAATGGGATTCAAAAAATATAGATAATTCATGGGTAGTAGAGTCAGACTCGCAAAGATACAGTTAACCATTCCCATAGTCCCAAAGCACTATATGACTAAGAAACTCACTTAGCAGAGGGTACCACAATACCTTCAAAGTATTATAAAAGAAACACATATCCATGTATATTTGAAAGCTCCGAAAATTTTCAAATCATCATGGAATCAAAAATAGACTCTTATATGTACTACTTTCTATTGTTTTCGTGGGTTCTCTATGAACTAGTTTTATCTTCCTCAAAAATTCAATATTAATGTGTATTTAAGCATTTAAAAATACCCCTGTAGAATGAGATTTGATATTAGAAGTATGTTTTTACTTTGAGGGAGACTCAATAAAATTTTTAGTCAACTCTGATTCACAAATTTCATTTTCAAACCTCATTTGTAGAGCTACTATACAGTGGTCACTAGCGCGAAGGCCATCACGAAAGTTGGGCATCTGTACACCCTAAAATAATAGAGAGGTGGGGGTCAAACGCATCTAACCTCCATGTGAATAGAATATTTGTATCTCTTTTTGTGAATATTTTAATCTGTTTTAACATGCTCCATGAATGCTTATCAGGACATTTAGTCCCTTGATTCATGAACGTTACGTAGCGTACTAGACATTGTGAACCGTATCATCATGCACCGAGACCTATAGCGCAGAGTTCTATGAACTAATCACCAAAAATAAAGTTATTGAATTATCTTCCACAAAAATCCATATAAAACACATCATTATTGACTCTAATGGATTCTCAGTAAGTCATCATAGATTTTTCATGGAGGGAAGAAACGGTGTGGAAGATCATGATCAAAGAGTCTGTCTGAAGTTCCTATGACCAAAAATCACTGAATGAAATGCTATCAATGTCTAAAAAGGAATAATTGTTTTTCAAGATCCTACCACTGTATGGATTTATCTATAGAGATTATTTCATTATCCTTCAGGTAAGAAGAGATTAACCTCATTTCTTATTCAGTGGCATATTCATGAAGTACTAATGAAACTGATTGGATGCATGCCATATTTTGAAGCACCACGTGGTCATCACAACAAACTCCCTCTAAAAAATATCAAGAAAATTTCAAAGGAGATTATAGAAGATTAGGAATCCCACTTATAGTATCAGAAAATATTCAATGAAATATGGGGGGATCTACCAAATGGATGGAACTTTGTTTGGGTTTTCTACCAAGGTGGCACCATTATTGATGCGTGGGACCGAGCCTATCGTGTTTGAAATTCATGCACCGAATTAACGGTATACCTAGGAAATATACGATTTAATGACTCATCCTGGGATTTAAAATTTCATATTTTCTATCTATAGAAGATAATGCTCGAGATACTGGTTAGATTGTCACTATGAACCAATTTGTCCTATTTTTATCATGGGGATGTGGGGCCGGCCCTTTGGACCTTCACCAAATCACCAAGATCCCTATTCTTGGGGATATATATGATGAATTTATTCTAAGGTTGTATATATATGGAGACCAAAATTATATTATGTCTTTGCATAAGGTTCTTCTGGAACTGATGTAGGGTACCAGCGAATAGAAGATGTGAATGAGATATGTTCTGTTTAAGAATTCATTTAGATACTTTTTTAAGGAATCAGAGGCAGGGCCAGTTAATGAAGAGGATCCATCAGATAATTTGATGACCATACATTGAAGATGTATTGAGGGATACAAACGGATGATGGAAGGCTCCTACTGGAAGATTAAGGAATAAAAATAGTGAAATATTTGGAGATATAGTGTCAAGATCAAGGATCATCCTATGGTAAGACTGGAAGAGTTTATCAGGTCACTCATTTGTGGTTAGATTCTCTTTTTGAGGTATTTACACTTGAGAGAGAGACCAAGAACCTTTATAATAGCATAAATCACACATACAGTGTATAATTTCATCCTTTTAATCTCATTATTGGATATTTTATGCAAATTAAATTAGGATATTAAATAATAGAAGATGCTAATACATGTTAATCAGACCTTCCACTTCATGTATTATAGGGTGGCTTCACATATGGGATGTTACGAGAACCAGAACCCTGTTTACTCTACCACGATGAACATCTAGTTGATGATTTTGAATATCATGAGATGACTCCCATTAATGTTGGGTCTATTTTAAGTGACTAAGAAGGTCACATTGGAATAGAACCTAACATTTCACTTGTTCCCCTTTTTAATAGAGGTGGTGACCAATGATAGCAAAGGGACTATGGAGAAGAGATATTATCTCTTTTCCTTAAATGGTAGGGTATTGGTAGAAAGTGATGACTATGAGCCCATATTTAAATCTTAAAATCCACACTAGTATTCAAGATAGTTCAATTACCCTCATAATCTAACACTAAAGGTACACATAGTGCTGGGAAAGCACTTATCTGAGGGTCATGCTGAGGTATAGGTCCACTTGATCCAATGAAGGGGTGGACCATTAACGATGAATTTGGGGTCGAGTGATGGTTGATGAAATTTATGGTAGAAGGTATAGACCATAGGTCAAGGTAGAAATAGTGGATCCCACATTTTATGGTCCTAGATAGGTAGGAGTGATAGAGAGAGGAAGAGCTCCAAGATCGACGCTCCTAGGTTAATCATCATGGGAAGAAGGAGATCCCCTTGACATGATAATGAGGGTTCACCTTAAATGTCTTTTGGAATGATAATTCCATCCATGTTTTCATAATGAGAGCAAGAAACCTAATTCCTTGGAGCATGGGTACTAGGAAATTAGATCACCACTCCTTAAGGTGTGTGGTGGTATCTCATTATAGATGGGATATTTTTCAAATTGAAGGGATAGGAAAAGGAAGGTTTCAATGATCCCCATGCAGAATATATTCGTTATATGGAATATATGGAAGAAACAAATTACTCAATGGGCACCATGAGAAATTTTACAAAATTCAAGAAGATTTTCTTCAGAATATCTTTCCCACCGGCCTCCCTTGTGATTCATGGGGCTACCGACGTGGCTGAAGGTGAGGAATCAAAAGATATCTATGGGAGTGACAAATACCTAATCATTGAATTTTATAGCCATATTTCTATCATCCTGGTAAACTCATTTATCCTTTCATGCTTTATAATTCCACTTCATCCTTAATATCATTCCCAACTCCTCTCTTTAATTATGCAGGTATCAAAAATAACTATGGAAGGGTAATTCCATGATATGTCTCATGTGGAGGCTGGGAGATTTTGAGCCCAAAATAGGTTGATTTTCGTGACCCTTCCCAATGTTGTTGATGTGATAAATCATCTATCATATTCTTCCATAGAGGAGGTATCCATAGTGGATAAATTGATGATGTTGGGGGCCACCCTCCTAGTGGAGGCTTCTAGGAAGGATGCAGAGGTCATGCCAGCCACAAAGGTTATATTGGAGGGGTGAGTGGATACCACACCATAATTTGAGGGGGTGAGATTGGACATATGGACATGAAACAAATGGATATGTAGTATCTAATCTATATTTATATGGGCCATAAAAGGCCAATACTCGATATGAAATTTTTAGTGTGGACGTGAAGATGGAATCAGCAAAAAAGATGAATAGGAAGGCTAAATTGGTTGTGTTGTCCCTAAAATGTCCACATGTAGACTTTTTTGGAGTTGATGCTAAGGTTTCACGACCAAAAGGGGTATCCATGGATTTGAGGATGATGGAGTTTACCTATTCTATACCACATTGTGTAGAAGAGGCCTCTGTATAGGTGTATAGGTTGATGTGGAGTTTCTTCTGAAAATTATTCTCTTACCTCTTACACCTGGGGACCTACTCCTAGATGATCTATAAAATAATTCACTTGTTTTATTCCCTCATTAAGATCCAACAAAACCTGAATATTTCAAGTATTCTATATCTAAATTCACTTAGGAGAATCATAATTTTCATCACAAGGCATGGATGAATGTGAAGAACATCAACACTTATGCCCTGATAGGTGATCTTCTAAACTGTGAGAGATCTATCTGCCACTGATTGGTCAGCTTGGGGACTGATGGGGTGAATTATAGAATCCCATAGATGCTAATATGATACCTTTTAATCTAATTGTAAAATTTAGAATGGTAACCTCTTGATCTTCCTTGGAAGAATAAGAATGGGGAGGTCACATAGGTGATTTAGCAACCTGAGGATGACAGTGAATGCATGGATGGGATGTCCCAACAACATGTGGATATCACTAATAATTTGGATGAATCTATTATTAGTATAAGGGATCAACTACAAGGGTTTGTATCCCATTATTATGATCCTCTAAAGGTATATACTAAAAACAATGTCGAGTATAACTAGTAGTGAATTAAGATTGACGATGTCTGGTCCAAGGATGATGAGTTGAAAGAAGATCTGTAAAAGAAATAGTAAACCCTAGAGGCCACTAGGAAATGAATGGAAAAGAATGAACATTTGATAAGGGGGTGGATCATTTAAGTAATAATATTTAGGTGAGGCTCAAAGATGTTGATGGACCTGTAAAACATTGGTTTATTTGATTCTTGAATGATTTCACACATTTCATTGTTTTAATTTCAAATTGAAATAATATTTGTAGAACAAAAAATAACCACTCTCTGAACTCACATGATCCATGATCAGTGTGAGAAAGAAGGTGTTGCCTTATTACTTCCCATTCATATTAGAATGTTGGATAATATTTTAACACTTAGAGTCTGTTATTGTTGACTGACCAATGAGAGTGCTCGAGTTGTGAGATGTTTTGGCTAGAGGACAGGGCAATCAAAATAGTCGACATTCATTTAAAACATTATCAAGTTCACTCATAGGTAACTCATTATGAATTAAATTCTACCCAATAAATGGGCATTGATAGTGTGAATATTAATTCAAGAAACCCTGAACACAAGGAGGGTGGAGTTATAATATAAAAGCATTGTTGGCTTCGTCCAAAAAACAATATCCTTATCTCTTAGACGGTGAATATGGGAAAATAATTGATGGTTAGTCACTGACCATATTCAAAATGTGGGACCTATATCATGATGTCATCCAATGTCTTCTGGGATGTTGTACCAAGGATGGTAGGTGAGCATTGTCTAAATACCGTGCTGTTATTGGGTCCCTTCAAACATGGTGGAGGAAAAGGATCCAAAAAGGGGCACACTAAACATGATAATTAAGTGATGGAATGTTCAAATGGATTGAACCACTTTTGGAACTTTTATACAGTGTATTATAATAGGTTTTTGTGGTCATATTGGTAAAATTTAAACTCATATTATAGTGAGTGTCATCTCATATGGGAAGAAATAACCAAATAATATTATCAATGCATTAGATGAACAACAATGGATGATGGCACCTCTAATCTGTTGGATTAATGTTCCATGAATATTTTACTTCATACAATAGGGATGATAGATGTGTATTTTAAAATCATATATCTAGGATCATTGACACATATTTTAACATAATATTGTGAGAATGATGTATTTTATATTATGACATCATGTGACTTGGAAAAACTCAATAGTTTAATTTCATGGGATTGGGACATTTAAAAATGTTTCATGTTGTATGGACCAGACCCTAGAAAACAATTTAAAGTAATATTTCATGTAGTAAAATTTTATATTTATAAAGAGGATATATGTGTCACGGTAGCGAGGATACCATTCCTGAAATGAGGGGCCAAAGAGGCCACAGGAGGCTAAAAAAACAACCTTGAGACAAATCAGACCTTTTTTAGAGTCATTGCGTTTGTTGATGGACTTGATCTTAGTTTAAGGTAATAGTGCATGGACCAAGGGGTACCCTAAATAATTTGATGTGGAAGGGAAGGGTATTAAACAAAAATGAATGAGACATGGGAAGGCTTCATTCCATTTGAAATGTATGGGGTAGGCTGCAAACATTTTAAAGTCATACTTTTTGGACCAAAGGGATAAAAATGGTTCATTAAAAAAAGAATGTGTTACACAAAGTGTAATAACTCGACTTGAATGAGGGTCTAAGGGAACTTCAACCATACATATCCTGAAATATTTCACCGTGGTTCAACATCGTGAAATCTGGGAAATAATGTCTGCATGATGAGTTGGCGTAGGGGGTGGAACCAACATTAAATATTTGCACATCAATTTCTATCCCATGAACATGGGAATCAAGCCATGCATAGTTCTACACCATGGAATAGTAGAATACCGATGATAATGGGGGGATACACTATTGAAAAGGAGTGTTTAATCCTCCCATACATGGATATGAGGCATCCCAAACTTACACTTGGTAAGGCTTCATATTAACTTCATGTTTTGAGGATATGTTTTCATCCAGTAGTTGTCATATGGGGCCTCCTTATTTAAAATTGGGTATTATCATCTCTTATCCAAAGGGATTCTATAGGTTTTACTGTAAGGGTATTGTTTACCTTTGTTAATTGAGGATGTTCCCTCCTCATGTAAATCAAGGATATAATTCTACCCATTGGTGGGTAAGGGTAATTAAATGGTGCATTCCATTAGGAGGAACCTGATGTTATTTTTTGAGGTGATTACCTCAAATACAATATATGATACTACTACTGAATATAATTTTTGGCCTAGAGAATGAAAATCTACGTGTCACTACATTCCCCATGAGGATAATAATCAAGCCACATGTTTTTTTGACTGTGAATATGCATTGTTTATGGTCATACGGTCTGAACCATGGGAAGATGGTTGATCAGGGATATGTGGGAAATGAAAGAGTTGAAATATGAAATGAGTGATCCACTGAGTATCAATGCCACATGAAGCAATACTAAATCATCCTTTGCATGGTTGAGGGTCATATAGTATGGACAATGGAAAATAGTTTAGATTCGTGTTTCCTGTATGATGTCCAATTAGTTTAATGTCTTGATATATAGACTACAAAATTTGTTTCCCAAAAGAATTATTGTGAGGTATAACAGAGGTAAAACCAAACATGAATGATCCACGAAGGCCTTGCACAAAAACGTAACATATGAAAAACAAAAAATTGTTTAAATTGTAATACATAGACCATAAAAAATGTTCCAATATTTTTATCATCATGTTTCATGATCTTTTAAAGACCATACGTGAACCAATGCAGTGAGAAGGGAGTGAATACCCAATGTGAATTTTCCATGGAGGCCCACACACCACAATTGGAGACTAAGGGCCAAATTGTTTATGAATTTGTGGATAGGTCTGGAGATAAAAAAATCCACATGTATCTATGTATCCCAGGAGGATGGGAATCAAACCATATATATTTCTGAAACACGGCGTGGTAATAGACTAATGTCGGTTTGGATGGTCCTTTCTGGATTTGGAATATAAGGCCTCTATTGATTATCATGAGGCACCCACATTTAGAACATCAGGTATGGTTTATTGACCTCATCATACGTATCATGTAAGTAATACTGATCTAAAATACGATGAAAACATGCCTTTTAATGAGGCATCCTTATTTCATATGTGGTAGAATCCCTGTATAATGTCACACTTTGAGCATGCCAAGATTTTTACTTTAAATTCATAAAAATTAGACTATATGAGATATAAATAGATTATTTTCAGAATGATTGGACCATTTAAAAAAAATTTAAGGTAAAATTTATTAGACCAATGAATCGGACCTTCTAAAATGAGTATCTTTATTAAAATGGAGTGACAAACCTAAAGTGAATGAGGGCCTAGGAGGCCCAGTGCCGAAATTCATAATCTATAGAGGACTAAAATATAGTTTAATGTAATAATTAATGGACTGTAAGATATCTATTTAAGGTCATAGAATTAAAACATTATGAGCTGTTTAAAATCATGTTCTTAGTATGTAGGATTCTATTTTACGGTCATTGAATTTTAATCATTGTTATTGGGTATCCCAAAAACGTACATGTCATATGCTAGAGTAAAAAACCGGATGTGAATGAGGGCCAAGTATGCCCAACAGCACGCAACACGTTCTGGAGTGGAAACCTCCCAAATGTTCATGGTTTTGATATGTGCACCACATGCTCTTATTTTTGGAACATTGCGTTTGGATTGAGAGAACATTTTAATATCCTGTGCTTGGTATTTTTCTCCTCATGTATAATACTAATTAAGGAATCGAGTATTGGTATGAAGAGTAATGTTCTCTTCATCCATGGTTATCAAATAGTTCACAAAATTGTAGAAAAACTTTTGAATGATATATGGTACTTCCAATTTGGCCTCCATTAATGGTGGATTCTTATCCTATATCATTAGGGTTATGAGATCATGTATTGTACCACACTATATGAGGTAGGAGAGGTGTTCCTTTTTAAACTCTCATTCTACCTTGTTTTGTTGACTATATAGATTGTGAAAGCCTTGGATATTACTTCCATTGGGGGATTGCATCCTGGAAAGACGACCATCTTTTATTTTTCGGGTGTTTACTACTCATAGATAGCTACATAGAGAAATGGAAACAGATCCTAAATGACTAGGACTTCCAATATTCCATATAATAGGGTTTCTCGAGTCACCTATGTGGAATTCTATGACCTCGTGTGATATGTTTATTTGGTATTTGGGAGATTTTCCAGAAATATTTTCTTTTTAAGGACCACAATCTTCTACAAATTGATAGAGGCAATTTTTTGATTTCCTAGATATGTCTATATTCCCGCATATGGTACTGAGAATTGTAGTTTGACCATATACTATACATGGAATAGAATCACATTATTTTAAAATCAAGGATGGTGGTACCATTTGGAGTAATAATGGTTTGAGGGAATCCAAATTTATGGATGACGTTGAAGCTCGGGAATTTGAACACAGATCATTACTTAAATTACATAAGAGGAATCAATTCGACTCATATAGAGAAAAATCTAATGTATTCATACCAACCCTACACTGGTGAGCTGTTTCTTGCAGATATGGTCCCACAACATGAAGTTGGAATACTCTCTTTGACACTTTCACTAGGGAATGCACTCTCAGGCTATGATGTACTGGCTATTTCCTTATAATACCACTTTTTGAAGGTGGGTGGCATCTTTGAATTTTTCAGGGGTGTTTTCTCCTTGATCGAAATATGGTGATGGGATGTAGGTCTGCCCTTCTATGGATTCCTCATCAAGAGTTCTCACCTAGTTCGAGTCTCTCTTAATTCTTAAAATGTTGGTCATGAAACGCTTCCCTGATTCCACATATTTATGGACTCCGGTTAATTTAACATCTTCTGCTAGGACATTCTAGGGGTAAATTTAGGGCATTTACCTTTGATCGAGAGAGTAATCATGTTGGACATCACTGGTTTTTCTGGATGGTGAAACACTGATGATCCAAGGATTCCTCCCCTTATGCTAGTGATTATTGAGGCCAATAAATCCCAATGCATCCCATCTTGAGTTTGGGGATTTATATGCCCTTAGAATTTGCCTAAGGTTTCTTTATCTTCCCATGTTTAGAATAGGGTACACCATGAGTTTAACTTCTAGAGGAGACGGTTACACCAAAGGTTTTTCTTCCATGGTTTTCCTCAGGCATCTCATGTTTAACAAGAGGTAAGATTCATGTTTAATATCTTATAGAAATAGAATAAGAGTGAATAGAACATCCCATAGAGATAGATCTGATTAGTACATCACTAGTAGGGAGAATCTAGATGGTTTACCAGATGATGGACCAAAACACCCAACGAAGATAGATCTGAGGTAGTGTGCCCCATAGTGGGATGATATCACATCGTGAAGGTCAATATGGACACCACTAAGGGTGGATCAATGTAATTTATCCCCATAGAGAGGAACAGAAAGGTTTACCTTTGGTTGGGATTGAAAATTAGGGATGTTTCATACATATCATGTGTAGACAACGTGAATCAAAAATCATGTAGTTCAAATGTTTGATGAATTTGGGTGTACACAAAGGACAAAAACCTAGATACGTGTTAGGTAATATGCACGGATAACATCCCATTTCAAGAGGGAAACTCATGGTAAGATGTTTGAGAATTTTGGGGGACTTATGCATGGTTATCTACCCAAGGGAATGAAGTGATCTCATCTGGATGTAGCAGCCCAAGTAGGAATCAGGATTGATGATAGATGGTTGAACGTAGTGGATGAGAGCAAGGTGAAGGAACTGAGATGAAGATGATGGTGATATTTGGGTTGAAACTCAAATAGGCTTCTTATATGTCCCCATGGTAGGGAATCGAAGTCCACATAGTCTAGTGGGGAGATGGGGCACTGGAGGAGGCGGGCCATGATAATGGATGTATGGATGGGACCCAAAATATGTATAACCTCTGAGTTGGGGCATGACCTTCCCAAAACACAAAGGCACAATGGAGTGACCAGTATGAGACCTGATTGATGGGATTGGACCTCAAAGAGTCTACGAATGTATCCCCATTGCTGGTAATATATGTTCATGTAGTTCAGTGGGGCATGGAATTGGGGTGTACAGAAAGGACATCGACCCAACATCGGGCTAGGGGATATGCGTGGTTAGAATCCAAAGAGTTGTTCTGATTCCACTAAGGTATGTACCAAGAATATGGTCCCAGCAATGGGGAAACTGAAGATTACCATTGTTTGGGGATGAATTCTTGGGAGGCTTTTTGTGTACCTTATCTAGGATACCGGGATCCAAACACGCATAGTTTTAATGAATCATCTTTAACGTCATGCAGGATGGAAGGGGAATAAATTTTAATGTCATGTGGGGTTAGGTTGAACTGGGTTGAAGTGGTTAGTAGTTATGGGTGATGGGATTGATCCTCAGGGAGGCTTCTTACATACCATTGTTGAATGTTTAAAGGATCAAATTACACATAGTTTGGCTGAAGGGAGGATGCAGTATGACCCCTAAGGTGGTCTATAGAGTTTGTCAGGGTCGATGCATACATTAAGATCATGTGTGTCTTTCTCAGTGTGAGAAGAAAGGGGAAACAAACACTAGATGATAATTTCATGAAAGGTGTGTCTGTGAGGGTGTAGTAGATAATATGTGATTTCCTCAAAGGTGGTAAGGAACTCCTCATCCCACTGGTAGACTATAACTTATTTCATGATTCTGGATAAGGGTGTCCACTTGACAGCCATATTCAAAATGAATCAACATATTTATTCTGTTTTCCCTTATTGACCTCACAATTAATGGAGTTTTCTCAGGTGAAGTTTCATGATGATAGCCTTGATCATCTATTCTTTGAACTTAATTACTGATGATTCCAAGAGGCATCATAGAGATAACCCTAATGGATAAATACAATGGGTTTCATCTTCTGATTCCATGAGTAAAATAAGTCAAAAAATTTATCAATATATTATAGATGGTCCTAGTGTTGGAAGGATTTGACAACCAAACCATACATATAACACTCTACATGCTTTTTAAATATTTGATTAAATATATGGTTCATGGCCCACTAATAATTGGAAATGGAATACTTTAGTATGAAGGGAATCACCTAATAAAAGAGGGCCCCTTGGGGAACCCTTAAGGTGGTCAACTCTTCATCATCAGGGGTCATCCATGTCTAGTTTTATCCATAGTGTCGATCCATGAAGGAGATATCCTAGAACCTACTTGTTGAATGGATCAGCAACTCTATTACTGTAAGGGGAACTCTTTCATTGGAAAAATAGGTTGGGATCACAAATGTTGATACACACATTGATCTTCCCATTCATCTTCCTACCTTGAACAATGTTAGTTATCCATTTGGTGTACAGAACATCCATAATGTTGTTGGATTTTATAAGCATGTAAAAATTATCATCAATCTAGAAACCATGATAGGGGTGCATTTTTCTAAGAGGCTTATTAAACCCAAAATGACACACTAGGAAACCAAGATGGTGGAAGGTGACAAATTGGTCTAATCTAAAAATCATTCCATAACTCCAAGAACATACATCAAGATGTTTCTTTAAGGGAACCACATACATTTGCGGTTTCTAGGGAGTTATATATCCAATTATCAAATTTGGTCTCAAATATTCCTCACTAAAATTTTTCACATAACTAATCTCATGAATGGTGGTAAATACACCCACTTAAAATGTGGGAGGATAGTTTTCCAAAACATCTTTACAATCATAGGTAGCTGAACTGGTTGAGGGTATTCATCTAGACTACCTGATTCTGGAGGAACATTGGTGCCATGTTGGGTTGATACAGAATCCTTGTTGGGAGACTCCAAATATGCTAAATCCACAGAATTAGAGGCTTTCAAGTCAAATCCATTAGGTTTTAACCACAAGGGTTATGCTTGGTGTTGAATATATGGTGGTGGTTCATCTTCGAATGATTTAACAATTGTCTTTAGGATATGATATAATGTTCAAAAAGTGGTGTTCATAGGGAAAACCTATTAAAACATAATAGGGTTATTAGATTCTGGTTTCACTTGGGCAAAGCCTGTGTAGGAGTATGAGGTAATCTTTGGAATCACCTTTTAAAACATAAAATAAAATTACCATTTTTAACATTGTGTTCTCCAACATGATAATTAAATGAATGAAAGAATCATCCATGTCTTCCCCTGGATTTATACCATTGGTTCTTTGGTTAGACTCATTGTTCTGAACCTTCTTTCTCTCTATCAAATAATAGTTGATATATAGTTATCAGGATTCATAAAAATAAAAGGGAGATGCATCACACTAAATAATTCCTAATAAACCATTGAGGGAGTATATGAGTAATTGTGGATATTAGGAGGGGATTGGTACATGTAGATGAACCCATGGACAACCATCAATCCCTTGCAGGAAGTATCATTTCATACAACCATGAATTCATAAATTTCTATCAATTCTTCCAATCAAGGGCTGTATAAAAATTGAAACAAATAATTTCTACACATCCTTATTTTGACATTGATTCTTCAGGTCAGAGGGACTCAAATCTGCTTTGGTCAGACACATCATGTGGAGCATTTTGGTCAGGATGGGTTTTATGATGTAAAATATGTCAAATAGTAAATGATCGATTCACATGACATTGAAATGTATTATGAGGTACAGTGGGTTGATGTTCACCTTTATGTGGGAACCCTCGTCTTCTACCAAGAATGATATGACAGCTTTGTATTCCACTCTCTCTCAGCCTCTTCTGTATTGAATGACTTCACGACCACTAACTCTACTATGAACTACTGGGGGATCTACAAGTCCTCTTTTAGAGCCTCTCACATATCTTCTGATATGTGGATGTCCTCGAGGATCAAGATACTTATAGGTGAAATGTAGATTTCCATTAACACGTCTTACTTCTATGCCAAATGAATGTTTCTTCCATCAAGGGGTCACCCTTTGGTGGGAGGAATAATGTGTCTTGATAGTTGTACCAATAGATTATGGCTGCTACTTGATATATGTTTCTACTCCTCATCGGACTCACCCAAAACCACTATCATATGACAATAAACTTGCTATGGATTGGATTTAGCTAGAAGTGGCTTACCATGGTGTGGTCATAGTTATTCTTCTTAGACAATAAACATTGTTATTTTTGAAAATATTCATGATATTGATGACTTAGAGGAAATTTCCTGACGATATTCAAAAAATAACTACATGATACTCTAAGTATCATTCACACATCAGTTTGAGGTTTTGTCTTGAACATTTTGGTGGTTTTGACTTCCTTGACCACTCCTTCAACAACATCGATCAGAGGATCTCTGCGGGATTTTCTGATGATACTCATTACTTGACAATGTGAAGTGATATATTAAATAGAAAGGATTCATGGAGTCACACTTCTTCTCTTAATCATATGGATCCTCTAGTGTAGTTTAGAACCTAGAGGAGATTCAAATCTCCAAATGAATGAGAACAGCACGGCGACAGGATATATTTGGATGCTATGGGGGTCTCTTATTTCCCATGTTTCATTGGTGAAAACTCTTCTAAGATTTGTAGGGTTGTGATATAGATGAGGAAGCATCATCTTAAGAAGACATGGTGACATTAAAAATTTCGGACTAGCCTAAAAGGCACAGTTGATGCCATGGGTGTGGGAGACTTATCTTAAGGCCAACCAGTTGTCAAACATATTAATTTCATGGTGGGAAACATTTTTCCCATAACTATACCCCACAATGTTGTAGTCATTCTCGATCGAGATATGTGCCGCATATACCAGAAATGTTACCAAACATGAAAATACCATTGTCCACATGGACTTGGGGAAAATATTTTAACACATATAATTGTTTGATGGTATATGAATGGATCATGGGGTAAGGGAAATGATAAGGGTAGTCAATAAGCTCAGCTTCATGGGGAATTTTTTCTAATGGTAGATTCATAATCCCATTATTTGGGGCATTGAAAATATAACATGGAGTGTCAAGAACCCATGTTTGGGTCGGCCCATTACTGAAGGAAACGAGTGAATGAATTTTGAGCTAAAATAGTTCATTACACATCGTGTACCTATGGTTCATGTTGTGTAAAATTTTCACCTAAAATTCATTTTAATTACACAAACACGACATGATGCTATAGTTCACATCATGTACTATATTGAATATGTTCTTAACAATAAAGGTCGTGAACCATACGATTATGACCCGCACATGTGGATCATGGGTTCATCATTCCCCATTGAATTATCAATTTTGCGAATGAGAGTAAGTAGTTATAAAAGCGTATCCTCTATTTAGGTCATATTATAATTCTCAATGATACTAGATAAGGTTTTAGGTAGTGAGGATAGAATTATATCTGTATGAAACTCATATGTGGTCTTAAACCCCAAGATGTATAATCATTACATATATCCAATAATATTGAATACATGTGGCCCAGCTTATGCCGACTCTCCACGAATGCACATAAATAATGTGTTAGAGATCTTATATTCATCTTGCATTGCCTTCTCCTGATAAATATCATGAAGGTGAGAAATTATGTTATATGAATCCATATACTCATATTGAATTAGAATACCACTATACATATAAGATGAAATGAAATAATTTACATCCATTTCTACATCAGCATGTTTCATGTAGTTAGATAATTCTTCCTCACTAGCCTCTTCAATATATGGCTCCAGATGTGGTGTTTCCTGCATGCATAATTTCCATTCATTGAATAGTATAATGCATAAGCACATATACCCTTCCTAGAAAGTCATGATGGTGTTATATAGTATGGATCATAGATATATTGTTGAATTAATTTTTTTTTTCTAGTTCTGCAAAAATCAAGAGCAGATTATTAATACTTAATTACAAAATAATATTAATAAATTTAATTTAAAATTTGATTAATTTCCCACTATTTTTTCAAAACCTAATAGCCCTCACCATTAGTTATAGAATATCCCATTTCATGGATATTTTATATTAAAGGACCCATACTAACTTCTTATAACCTATACTTGGGCTTGACAGGTTAATTAAAGTGGTTTAAATAGGGATAACTCACCAAATGAATTAACTCACGACTCCTTGATCTATCAAGTAGACTCGCCAATTTTGAAATCATAGATAAATATTTACTCAATATCTGCCTATCAATTACACCAAATCCTGCTTGGATATTCAACCCTTGATGTGAACTATGATAAATCAACCCAAAACATCAAGCTAAAGTTCCCCGATAATTGAATTTACTCTACCTTGGGTCAGACAAGCACCTTGAACTATGGGTTTAACTCTAACTTAAATAATGGAAGACAAAATTGAATTATTATTTTAATATAGATTTTTTATCCGTATACATAAAAACACATTTTTATCTCATCACATTCCTTGTTAATATTAAGTGGATTTTAATTACATGATTAACCATGTCTATAAAAATTTACACATAATCCGGTTTTATTTTAATCCATCTTACATTCTTGTTAATTTATTTACCATGTGATCATGAAGCATCCAAAATAATAAATAATCAACCATGAAACTAAAAGAAATAAAATATAAGTGGAATGATCATGATATTCTGTAATGGTTAGATTATCAATTGTATGATAGCCTAACCCTTTACCCTAGTAGAAAAAATCTTTAAATATATCTTGTTTCATGTAGAAAAAGTCTACCTCAACTACTATGTATCACCTTGGTTAGTTTCACCTCATCACTAGGACTAGGATGACCTCCTCTCACCAGGGAGCTTCATCCTCACCTATGCTATTACTTACACATAGGAGAGGGCATAAAGAGATTAATTATTTAGAGGTCGTTAGAGAGCCACATATAGGTTGTTCAGGCTAAGAGAGTTTAATTTATAAATATCTGATGAATCTAGAATCAATTGTGGGATACTCAAGTCGGGCTACATTGGAAAATGGTTAAATGACTATTATGTCACGAGTTGACGATTACATTTACAATGGAGGACTTTGGTCTTAGGCTAGACCAAGAGACTTTTAAATAATTTTAGGTAATTGAATAATGAAATGAATAACTTATGAAACGTTTTCCAAGCCAATGCACAATCTTGGATTCATTCTTAAATTATATTTGTTTACATTGAGTTTCAAGAAATCTGTTGTGCTTTCTTTTGAGTAACCATAGTTTACATTTTTCACTATTATACATTGCATGTTATATATATTCATTGATTGATTGGCACCAACCTTGGGTAGTTGCCTATGGGTATTTAGTCTCACACCATGTTGGGTTTTTCTTTTGGGCCCAAACAGATTATATGATTTCATGTGTGGATCCATGACAGTTCCCGACTATAGGTTCTTAATGTGCTACATTGGAGTTGGAGAGCATGCGATCAAGTTGATTCTTGTGATGCTTCTTAGTCTCTTTTGGTTTCTAATGTTATTTTGAGAAATATATTTTGTATTACTGTAGAGTTATTATTTTGGATGCTTTCTTGCAACATATAACATATTGCATCAAATTTTTGTGTGGAATGTTGCTTGGTTTTTTATTTTATCACTCTTCCACTACTTATTTTAATTGTATGTTGTTTATTGATTATGCTATCGTATAATTAGGTTTTCTACTATGTTACACTCTGCTAATGAGGTTATAGTTTCCCCATGATCACAACATAAGCCATCACTTCTATTATGAATCCTCTAGCATTTGAGGAAATGTGCTTGAGGCCATGTGGCCAATCGAGTACAGTGAACCGGTTGAGTGGAATCCGGATCCTAGACCTTAAAATGTGGAATAATAGGGTTTTCTTTTCATGTTTTATTTATTGTTTGGTGATGATATAATGATATGGAAATGCATGGGATTTGGTACTAAATTGTACTCAATAGTAGCTACCCCAGGTAATGCAATCACTGAATTCCCCGAAGTCCTTCTTTTTTTTTGGTTTGAAAATACACCTTTCACGGGATGAGGTTGAACCCTTACATGGCCCAAAGGATCAGAGACATTTACATGACCCGTAGGTCTTAGAGGGAATTTCCTAGAAAAGAAAACTTGGAACTTCTCCTCCCCAGTATATGGGATGATGATCAGTACTCCACCTTCATAGGGCTGGTCGGCTAGCTGTCCAATGAAACGTTACAGAGGCCCGGTACAGATGGCAACGTTATACCCTCTCATTATTCCGATTATGGTTAGCTCTGCTCTAGTGAATGTGCCTGCCCTGAATCCCCATCTAGAGCCTTGTCCATTGTAATCTGACTGGTACCTATGCATACTCTGATGCCCAAAAGTCCCTAGGGTGGCCCAAAGGCTTTAACGTGGCCTGAAGGCCTTGAGAGACAACTGACCCAAAGTCCATGGGTGTCCCAACGGACTTGGGTGGCCCGAAGGCCTTACATTACCAAATGCCCATTCTAGTGGCCCAGAGGCCCAGATGGTTGAATAGTTCCGTCTGCTAAAGTACCAAATAGTACCTGCTACAATACCTACTATAGTACAGCTACAGTACATATGCAGTAACCTAGAAATATGTCTCCACCTATATTTGATCTTGGGTCTCCTGGATGCACTTACTGGGTCCTCACCAACTGGGCTGAGGCTCATGTGCAACTACCCAGTGTTCTGAGTAAATCAAAATTACCTCAAATGAAATTTTAATTTTGGGATTTTGAGATATTATATTTAATTCGTTTCCACAATTGGGTGATGATCTTGTTTTGAACTATTAACATCGATTTCATGGTGGTTATATTTTTTTGAAACCCTATGAGATGAGGGTATGACATCCCTTTAATCATATAGTATCTTGTTAAAAATCACATTCCATGCATTCTAGCAAGTCTATTTAGAGAGAATTACTAATTTCATGCAGTAGTTATAGATGTGGTGCTAGATATGCATGGTATTGTGGTAGGTATATTGGTACATGTTATGGTTCATAGTGGATGGGTGCTAATCATTTATCTGTGAGGAGTACACTCCCTCTTGGATTGTAATTTAGTTGATCATGTTTTCATCATGATCTACAATTTTTTTATTATGTGAAATATGTTATGACGATAATTGATTTGATGGGAGTATTCCCCCCCATAGATCATAATGTGGAACAACATTGCTTTATTTTGCGAAAACGGGGGTTCTATGGATTTTTCTCGGTCTTACTATCCAAAAACCAAAACAACATAGTGTGTGATGCTAGGAACCCAAACCATGAGATCTTCTATTTGTTAAGTGATTATTTTTCTTAAGTAAACATCGTGTACTCAGAGTACACATTGTGTGGTTTTTGATAGTGTGTCTAACCATGTGAGAAAGAATATAGGATGTTGGGATTTGATAAGAACCTGTCGTGTGTGTTAGGTACACCCTTTGTAGTTTTACATATGAAGAACCCATGCGAGTCTGGTCGTGTAGAAGTACCTATCCGAGAGGGGAAACTTCTGTATTCTCCATGTTTCAGTCTGACATGTCGTGTACCTATGACGTTCACATGACCAAGGTTGGTGGAGGTACACGAAAAATTAATATCTTAAGTGTTCATTCCATGTATGGTCCTTACACAACGTGTACACACCTTTTATTAACTATTGAGGGTTTCCTATTATTTTTAAGTTTTTCTGCTCCTGAACAGCGAACCTTGGTGATCTTGAATGGAGGTGTGTGATTGACCTTAAAGATTCATGCCTCCACAACAACCTCCAGTTGTGCGCCAAGAGAGTGAAGTTTATAATACCCTAGAAGAGGTAGTCTATGGGCTAATAATGGACCCTCCAGTCAGTCCAATTATCGAACTTTCTATTATATCATACAAAGGTACTCATGAAGAGTTTTGTTAAGGCTTTATAAGGTTCATGGAAACCTTTCAGTGAGCACCATAGCTTTCCACCTATATGGAAGAATTGACACGAGTGTTCCAACTGTAGCATATACCAACATTTTCGGGATGTTTGGCCATAGGATTCAAAGTCATGGCTCTTGAGATTCCTCTTGAGGGTAGGGTCAAGTTCATGACTTATATGTTGCGTGATTCCACCAAGAGGTTGTGGGAAGTTACAACAACTTCTTAGTGGAATCACACGATATATTAAGTAAGTATATTTCTTATATTATCACATAGTAAAATAATTCCTCAATATTTAAAATGATCTTGAAATATAATTTTGTTCTATTACCATTATTTCAGATGATATAAATAAATTTTTTTCAAAACTATTTTATTTAATGATTTGAGGTCCTTAAATGTCAATTGATCATTAACTTTCTTGGGATATGTAACGTCAATTAATATATATAATTTTTATGTTTTTCTTTAATGCATATATCTTCCCATTAAACCAATGTTATACTATGTGGAAACCTAGTTAAGTGTTCTTCCACATGACTTTGGTACCACAATTTCTCTCTTATCAGGAAGATATTTTATTAACTCAAATTAAAATGTGGTTTTTGAATAAAATATTTGTCCAATTTGAATACATTTATTACCAGGAACATGTTCAAATTTTGATTTCACAATTTATTTAATATAAGGACAATTTTTTACCCCAAAATTCTAAAAGAATAATGTTATATTTGATAGAGTCAGATACATGCAACACAAATCTTATAAGAACGTATAACACACAAATACATTACTATATATGTAATTTTTAATAAAATCAATCTCTTATATATATTTCATAACATGAAGCATTGATATCTTCTTATATTATATGAATCAGTGAGTTTATCTTGTATTACACGCGACATCATTATTACCATGGATTAAATACAATAATGAGTTTAGACGAAATGTGGAATATAATTAAAAAATATATTAAATTTTAGGATATAGACAATAAATTGGATGGTATTAATAGTAATAACTAATCTCCTAAATATATGGTTAGAATATATTTTGTAACAAAATATTAATTATATAAATGAAAAAAACATTTTTTGAATAACTATATTTTATTAAATAAAGAATTAGTCATTCTTTGTGCACATAATCAAAATTAATTTCTATCACTTTTAGAAATTAAATATTTAAAATATCAAATTATATTTTGAAATAAGAATACCAAAATTAGAAAATGGTGGGTTTCTTATATTTTTTGAAATATTTCAGTTTTCGATATATAGTGAAACATACTGAATTTTATTTGAGAAATACACATTTGTTTTAAATAATTTATAAATAAAAATTATATGTTTGTGTTTTCATGAGGATGGAATAGTTCAATTATATATCAATTAAATTAATTTATCTCATATAAATCATTTTCATATTAATTATTAATATCAAATCTTTGTAAACATTTTATCTTTTCCCATTAAAATCGTATTTCTCTTCTCATCTGTGAAATTAATATTAAATATTTTTTCACTTCTATTAATTTAATTTGGGATAATTTAATACATATGTTTAATCATTATAAATTTTAATTTCTATTATGTTCGGCGCTATTTTTTTTAAAACCAATATTGAAGATAGTAAAAATTTGTTATCGTTGTTAAGGTAGAAATAGATTTAGTATGGGATAAACTATGAAAATAAGAGTTAAACATTACATACCAACTTTCACAAACCCCAGTTTTTTTCTTATATTGACATTATTTGCTATAGTATATAGAAATTATTATTTGGGAGTCTTTTTTCATCAAACAAACATGGGAATGACAGAATAATTTTAAAATATGACAAGGGTACCTTTAACCTCTCATATAAAGGCCACCCCTTGCCACTCTTCGTCATGACTTAAACACCTTTTGTATCATCCAATACCTACCCAGATAACATCCCAACATCCTTCCTTTCATAGAAGATTCCTTATTTAGGTCTGAAATCCCACCTTGTATTTCTTCGACGAAGACCTAACGAATATACAAGAACAATGTTTTATTTTCTTCAATTATCTCTTTTATGTTATTTATTCCTCCAAATCTCTTAATTATTATTAAAAAAAGATAATATAATATCATAATTATATTACCTATACATATTTTTTATGATAAAAATGTGATAACCTACCAATATCTCCAATTCTATCTGGTGGGTTATGAAATCATCATTCGTGTGTACGACCCACAACCACTCTATGAACCAATGTCATTTATTCATCCATTACCACCATTCAAGTTTAAAATGATGATATATTTTATGAATATAAGTTTTTATTATAACATAATTACGCCTATTTACTCATTATATCAAATATTTTACTTTTAAATTTCCATTTTTTAGGGCATGTGATAATGTCCCTCGCTGGTATGGTGGACTACCACCTCACGAAATGATGTGATTCGTCAATCACTAACTATTAAAATAGAATGTAATAAATAAAATGATAATAAATACAAGTTATATAGTTCAAATAATTTATATATTCATAAAATATTTATCATTATAAAAAAGATAATATGTTATTTTATTTTTCTACACTGAACAATGATAACATCATTCGTGTACGTGTGGGATATCTCATTCATGAAGCGATGTGACTATGTTTTCTTCACCATACCACATGTTTGATATATATAGAAGTATATTTGAATAGAAATATGGCATATATTATATTATTATAATTATTTAAGTATAAAATATTATATTAATATATTCTATATTAATCATTGAAAAATGTAAATTTTACTCTCGAATACATCTGGCTAACCATTTATGTGATTATGATGTAGTAAATGTATCATAACCTACTTCCACGATTGGTTATAAAAGTAAAAATTACGTAAAAATATGATAATTTTTACGTTATTATAATTTTGGATATGATAATACTATATAAAATTCACAATAACCAGATCATTCATGATAAAGAACACATGAATAAAACCTGGAAATCAACAGTCAAAACAATGATATTAGCGATAGGTTATTAAATAATTGGAAATAATAACTTATAAAGGAACATATATGATATTATATATAATAATATTTTCCTATAATATGAAATTAAAATGTTCAAAACCACTATAAATGATGTTAAATCATGTTCCACCAAAAGGAAGGCTAGTGTAATGGAATTTTTCCCAATTTATATTTTCATGGGACTTATTTTTTTAGGAACCAATAAAATTTTATGTGGTATATATATTTCCCACATAACATTTAATATCATTTTTCATTCAAATTTCATTTTATTTATGATTAACATTGAATCATTTCATCTAAGGAGTTTTTAATAGAAAATTATCCTCAGATAATAGTTATTGTATAATCATAATTTATTTTCTAATTGTAAACGTTCTGTTGATTTAATAACATTTATTTTAATAATTTTTAATCATACATTAAAAATATCCTAAATATATATATATCAATTTACCATGTATTTTATTATTTTATTTGTTTTGTAGCATTTTTACATATGGGGTTTTCTTTTATTATTATTTTATTAACTGGTGAAATATTAACCAACATATTTCCTTTAATCAATACTTATATATGAGGATAAAGAATTTTTTAATGAATTAAATTGATTATTTAATATATGATGACATATTTGGATATGAATACAAGGTCAGGCCTTATAATGAACCTCTCTATTCATACATAGATATTACATCACTTATTTAGAATACTGAATACATTAAACAAATACATGCCCAAAGACCATATTAGTTTAGTGCCTTTTGAAAAATGCAACGCATTCCTATAGTTTAGTGAAAGATATTCAAAAGCTCTTATAACGATATTCTCATTTAATACCCCAAACTAAAACCATTCTTTATAACCTAATCAGAAGAAAACAAAATAAAAAGGGTGAGCAATGATGCTCAGTAAGGATTACCCACTGATATATTTAAACATAATCATGAGAATATGTGTTTGAGAACATGATCATGAAAATAGAATATCATACCCAACATATAAAAGATTATAAACAAGAATCATGGCATAAATATTGGAAGTTCATAAAACATGGATCATAAATAAATAAATAAAATGATCTATAGAATCATTATATAGGAATAAAACATGGAACTGTGGGAGACACATAAGCCTATAAAAAATGATATCTATAGTAGTCAAGGCATCACTTCCAAGACTATCTTTATAGTATAGATTCACATCCCATACCATCTTGGTTATCATGGTTCACTCCCATAACTGTCCTGTTATTCATGGTTCACTACCATAATCATCTTAACATACAAGGTCTGTCATGTCTACATGATGAGATATAAATATTTACCCAATGAATTGGATGGAGATATAGGTCTCACCCAACTCGTAAGGAAATTATACATACATGTTCCAAAAGATCATAAAAATCATATCATTACCCATGATATGAAATTGGTATCATAAAAATAGAATCATATTATAAATAATGGAAAATAAATAGGTTTAATAATCATTTCATCAACGAATAACCCATGAAAAGATGTGGGTTTAATAAGAAAATTACCCTTAGAAGAGGAAGGGGTTTCATAAACATCATGCCATCAAAACATTTTCCATTTAGAGAAATAATATCAATTAAAATTTTTATAATTTTATATAATGTTATGATTAACACCAATAGATGTCATTATTAATGGGAATAAATTTTTAATGGTCACTTGAAAACAGTTCTTGAAAAACAATATCATCACTTCGTTAAAAACATCTTCATTTCTTAAACTAAGGAAAAATTTTATAATAAAAAGTCTTCATGGAAAATATTCTTAAAATAATATAGTGTATGTGTCAAATAATGAAGTCATCCTGAAACCGTATAAATATATTCCTTTTTTATAAGTTAATATAGAACATTATCCTCATATATTTTCTGAAATAGTCACAAAAGTACCTAGTTTGGAATATTGAAAAAAATTCCTTTCAACCATTGTAGTAAAAAGTCAAAGTAGGTGAAAGTGAATTTAAACATCCATTTGAGAATAGTAAAACATTTTATGTTTTTTTTAAGACATCAACATGGATGCTAGATATTCCCAAATAGATTCATATGTATAAAAAACCTCAAGTAATAATCAGATCAAGAAATTATCCCTTAAAACCTTATAATCATTGGAATTGTAATCTACATGTAATAAAGAAAATTATAGGTATACGAAAATTCCATTATTTTATTTTAATGACTCATAAAAACATTAATGGATTGTATATACACCATGTAGAATAAATAAGTATTGAATGATGTAAGTGTCTCATAGAAATAAATTTGTGACCAAAATGCATGACCATAGGTCTGATTCCCTGAATACATGTTCAGAACTCTTGTATAGTGGTTTTAAACATATTATTAACATATAAATGAATAATTATAATATTTATGATATCATATATTATGAATTTATGAAATTATAATACCTATTTATTTCAAATTCCATGTTATAGAAACCATCCTTTAAATAAACCCTTTGGTTATCATACATGTATTGACATGTTATTCTTAATAATATAACTTATATAATGATATAATAATTTCCATAATTTGAAAAATTATTTACATATAATTTCTGTTTACTATATAAATACATATATAATATATATAAGGTAAATGGAATGCAATATTCATGGAGACGGTAAATCGAACATATGCACCGAAGTGGTTTCTCTTATACTATCATACTGAATGGAAGAGGTTGAATGATATATATATATATATATATATTAGAATTTTTATAGAAAATTATTTTTTTATTTACAATAAATATTTTTTTAATAATTCATAAAACGGTTAACGTGGATGATGTATCTCATTGCATCGTCGAGATGGTAGGTTATACATACACACGAATGATGATATCATTCTCTTAATGGTAAAATTGTGAGGAATTAGATGATATATAAAAATAAATTCCATTTATTATATCTTATTAATATCAATTACATTTATAATTATATATATCAATATAAATTATTGATGAATAACGGATTACACAATGTTGTGGAGAAAGCATATTGTACGTACACACACCTGGTACTTTTGTTTTTAATAGGATTGAATAAAAAGAGGAATTCTGTTGTTACATAATCATAATCATATCCACTGGTGATTATTTAACCTTCTGGGATTATTAAATTACTTAATAGTAAATTAATTCAATAAGAAAAAATTATTGTTAAATTTAGTATAATTCATTTAATTTGACTTTAAATACATAAAATAAAAGTTTTAATTCAAATACAATTCATTTATACTTCTATAATATGTTATATATATATTAAATTTGTTATACACATTAAATAATCAAAATTATATAAAAATTATTAATATTTAAAAAATTATCATATTTTTTTGGTTAATTAAATAAATATTATCTTAGCATTTAAGAATATTATAAGAAAATTATATAACTAAAAAAATATAGAAATAAATTTCTATAATGAAAATAAATTCAATTATATTCAAATAGGCATTTATATTCGTTCATATATTTATTTTTTCCATATGTGGGCCAAATAAAATAAATATCAAATACAATAAAGTTATACTTTGTAACTATCATTGATTTAAATAACATATAATTTTTTTTCCTGGAAAAGTATGCATTAAAATAATCAAATTAGATAACAATGTGAAAATGGTTGATTTATATTCATCAAATATTTTTTAAAATGTTTTGCTATTATTTTAAACCTCATCATTTTGATTTAACCATAATTAATCAATTAAAATTTAAATTGTGGAAGCAACATTTTAAATATTAAGAGGTTATAAATTATTAGTTATATGGGGTAAATTTTTCCTAAATGGAAGCTTTATGAAATTTTTAACTTTATCATAATCAATTTGTATTTTTTAAATATTTGTATGCTATGTAATTAATTTAATAATATATTTTCTTATAATATATCATTGGTTTCGATTTTGACACTACTCACATCTGTGTCGTTAGATAAAATCCAAAAAAATATAATTTAGAAGAAAACAATTTAAAATACTCTTAACATGTCATATTTAGATTCAAAATTTGTGAGGAACCATAATTAATTTGAATTATATTTATTTTAATATTTTTTATATCATTTATTGGATAGTTTATTTAATTAATAAAATACTACATCATTAACGTATAACCCTTCATGGTAATAACTTTTTTTCTACATATTACAAATAAACTTCTATGATGAAGATAAATTTATTATCATTAAAATGATTAGTTTTGTTTAATTTTTCTTATGTATAACCTTATATTAAAAATGATGTACTTATTAATAATATGAGTATGACATTTTAAACGTATCATTTAGTAAAATATAATAAATGTCATAATATTACTCAAGTGGCATAAAATGGTTATAATTTCTGAAAAGGGTATAATTTTTCCATAAATCACTCATCCAATGATTCTAGGACATGTTTTAGGGTAATTTTATAATATTATTATATTATATTTACCTTTTACTACCTCATTTCTCCGTAACTATTGTAAATTAAACATCTATGGTTACAATTCATAAAAAAATATTGATTCTATTATGAAAGAAATTTATTGCTGATCACAACCACTTATATACATTTTTAAAATTTCAATTCACAAAATCGGCACAATTAAGTTAAACACTAATCCCACAGATATGGAGAGAAGGCCATCATAATAATGATTAAAATTTCAATAAGTTTTTATATCTAATTTCAATAAAAAATAGACTCTAATAACCTATATTTGAATTATATCTTTATAATTTATATATTGAGTCACTATGTTCAATTTAAAAACAAATTTTTATTTAAATTAAAAATGAAAATTCTAACTACAATTTAGTATTTTTCACTATTCAACAAAAATGAAACTTCTCATAAAAATACAAAAAACATCACCCACTATTAATTTTGACTTTAAAATTTAAAATTTTATTTTTCTTTTAACAAATTAAATTTATAAGAGTGTACAAAAATAATTTTATTGTTATTCACAGAAGGACATAAAAATAAACTCAGTTTAGAAAAAATTATTACTTTATATATAATGATTTTACAAAAAATTATGCAATTCATTATAAATATGTTCTATTTAGGAGAATACATTGTAATCAAAATTTAAGAACAACTTATTACTATTAATATAAATATGTTTCATTTTTTGGTTATAACTATCTTCTTTAAATAATTATAATAACAAAATGATATTTCAAAGATACTCACCATTGCATGTAGTGCGATCCAAGTTGGTGAAGTGTGCAGTGAATGCATAACTTGGTGTTATTTATTATGTAATCAAAAAAAGTTCTTTTATGTTATAAAAATCTATATTAACTATTACGTGAAGTGAAAAAAATCTAATAGATTAAATTATTCAAAAAATAATAATTCAAAAAATATTTGGGTGTTAGATTATACCTGCTTAAAATGAATTTCACTCTAAAAATAATCCATTGCGGTCAAAGGAATACTACTTGAAATTTACATTCATAGAAACCCGCATCATTAAAATTAATTATAAAGTGTCCTTTTGAAAAAAAAATTTATAAAAACTACTTTTACCCAAATTAAATCATAACTATTGTTGAGTAAAATGTTTCTTTAGGACTTTTTTCATTCTTTTATATTTTAATAATCCCCAAAAAAATTAATTTTTAATTATCTATATCTATAAGGAAATTTATATGATGCGTAATTCAATGAGAAAATTTAAATGGATTTTAGTATTATATCAATGTATAACATTATGTTTGTAAAATCAGAATAAGTTACTAAAATAAATCATATCACTAATAAAACTCGGAATAATCCTTTTATTTAGAATCACCCGATTTCGTAGATTATGAATCGCTCAAAAAAAACTTAATCTCATTCAGAACATTTCATAGATTTTAAATCACATAGAATAAATGATTTGAAATCATGATGTTTCTTAGATTCTGAATCACTCAGTAAAACCAATTCCAAATCACCTCATTTTTAGATATCGAATCACTTGGAAAATCAAATCAGATTTACCATTTATCATAGATTCCTATACTAAAAACTTTTAAAATCTGATTCATAACATTCTTAAAATCCAATTTCATATAAATATTAATGTTTTAATAACATTATTAATTTTATAATACTTTTTAAATTTCATGATTTTATATCTTTCATAATGATTATACATCTCATTAATCTTATTACTTTCGTAAAGTATCATTATTTCCTTAATGTTACAATTTCATAAACATGTTAAAGTTACTATCTTACATTAATGATATTTATCTTACATTTATATTCATACATATTATTAAAAATTTTATATTAATTTTGATATTTTTTTATCTAAATTTTCTTTTTGTCTCAGTTATAATATGATCTAAATGGTGTATTTGTTTCATTTACAATATGACCATGACCAATTAAAACTATCCAAGTCCCTCTAAAATTTCTTGAAAACTATTATGATTGGCGGAAAATGAGGCCCTTTGAGATCACACCTGTAAATACCCTATCATTAGAATGTTTTTAGTGTTGTGAACTTTTGGGATAATTGATAATCTAGGAAATATCTTCCAGATTAGTTTTGTGAGAAATCCTTGAAGTGTTTATATTGTGAAGAGCATGATCCTCATACATGAGAATTAAACAAGATATTTTCTACATGGTGTGATTGTGATTGTTGATTTATACAATAATAGCATTTCATTTTGAATAAATATATTGGTGTCAATTCACTTCTTAATCGAGGGATTCCATGTTTAAGGAACACGGTGGTTTCGATCACGTTACAGATCGAGATCTCGAGGAGATAACAAGATATATTATGATCTTCGTATCGAGGAATTATCCTAGTGTGGGTAAGACACAATTTTTTTGAATTTATAAATCAAGGGCCCATTATCCAAGGTATTTTGGATACCCTACTCTTTGGGTTAAAATTTTTTTATTCTTTACTTGTACTTTTCTTTTCACCTCATTTTTTTATAAATAGAATGTTTAACTTTCATACACTTTCTCATTTGTTGTCTCTATAATATGATATTTTATTCCCATTAATATAGAATGTTATTTAAGTATATCTATTTTTTTATTTCATTATAATATCATTTTAATCAGGCCTTAGGCCCTTTCGATTTCTTTGTTAACGATTGTATAGAGTTTTGTGGGTCTTGTTTGTTTAAATTTTTATAATAAGGATTCCTAAAAATGAATGTTTTTAAAAACATAATTCACCCATGCCACTCTTATAATATATTATCTACATATTATATTTCATTCATACAACTATGTATCTACTTATGAGAACATAGGTAAAGAATTGAGAATGGCGGAAAAGTGAAAATAATCATAGAGGTTGATATAGATCACTCATCATAAATAAGTCGGTGATCTAGTGAACATTAACAATAAATAAACCATAATCTATATAATAGATTAAGAGTACATTGATATCATCAAAAAAAATGATTATAATAGTACACCCTTTTACATCATGATCACTTTGAGTAATGTGGAAGAATATCATGAAAAGATATGATTACTTTATTTCAGTACAATATGACCTTTTTTGTGCCTTTATTAATTTACCCATCATCTATTATTCAAAGAAATGAAGTTGAATTTATCAATCCCTAAGAATTATCATATCAGGAGATCCGTAAATAGAATTCTAGTTCATTACATATGTCCTTATCAAAAAAATGTTTATCAAAAGTTATCAAATATGAATAAACCCACCTATGGTGAGATAATAATTTAATCACCTGCACTTATTAGAAGTTTAACTTAAAACATCCATTAATGTATAATCCTATAAAATTTAAAAAAGAAAAAAATCCGAAGCGTTAGAATGTTATTCACTAAATAGGGTTAACATTTATCTCTCATATATCATAAGGCAGCTCTTGGTTTTCACCTTTAAATCACGTTAATACATTCATCAGGTATTCCCTTGAAATATGGTAATAACATTATTTACCAAACATACTTATTAAAAACATTCATGTTTCCCTTTTCATATGTATAAAAAGTTTTAAACTTCAAATCTGATAGAATAACCCATGTTTATATAAATCCTTAACTGTTTCCAAATTAACTTGTATCTCCCCATTTAATTATTCATATCTAATATATATATATATCCAATTTTCTAATAAACATTCTTATATTAATGTTAACCATCCCTTAATAATGTGTTTTCCAAAAATATCAACATATTACCTCCATCTGTTTTCATGGTAATGAATAATATCTATTATATGCTCTTAAAATCATAATTAAAAAATACAATTGACCAATACATAGATGTTTCATTATACCATAATACCATAAATGTACTTCTACAACATGATTCTATAATTCTAATAGATAAAACCTCAGTCATTCTAAATGTTCATTGTCATACTCCAAATCTCTAATAATAATCTATGGAGAATTTCTATTCCCTTTATCCAAAAACGGTTTTTGATGTCAATAAACATTAATAACCTTTGTATTAGGGAATTGGTTAGCATAATTCGCCTTATACTTAAAAATGATGCACTATAGTTGGGGAGGTTCATTATATACGACTTTCTATCCATTCGCATTGTTAGCTAACTTCTTCCCATCACTGTGGTACTCGAATGCTTGATGACCTTATTTTACACAATTAAGACATATAGTTGAACCCTTAGAAAATTACCTCTTTTATTTACCCACACATAGAGAATAAATGATCTCTCTACATTTTCTCTTCAAGGGTTTTATATATCCCTTTATAATCCATCTTCCTCTTCTTGTCAAAACCATGAGATTGGTACATGACTCCAACCTCCATTATGACCATGATTTAATATTTCACAATATCTTCATAGTTATTAAGTTCTTTTATGCATAACTCCCATATGATACTAGTCTTTAATCCACTAAAGAACCTATAATATTTTATTTTCTAGTTGAATGATAATTCTCGAAGCGTACCTAGCATGTCTTGTGAAATTTTCTTCATTGTTACCAATAGATTCATCATCCATTTTATTTAACTTAAAAAACCTCTTCTCCATTTTCATAAGTATAATACGAGGAATGTACTTATTTAAGAATAATTACTTAACATGTCCCAATCCATGGATTAACATTCATATTTCTTCCAAATATTCCTAATTAGATTCAACCATTAGGCAACTTCACTTTCTAACTGGGAAAAAATTAGGATGAATTTCTTATAAAAAGTGGATCATATAACCTGTTGAAATAAGATAGTAATTTCCTCCAAAAGGTCTAAATATAAAGTTTATCCTTCCATTTATCATTTGGAAGGCCAACATGATTCATATCTTGAGAAATATAGATGATCATAACAATTATATTTTACATTAAAAACCCTATATCATTCACTTTCTCATAAGTAATTTCTTTCAATTGTCCCTCACAATTACTATTAATGTGGATATATCTGGTTCCATAAATTCAGTAAAACCAAAATCATTGAGAAAAAAACAATTATAATAATTAAGAACTACATAATCAAGAACGGTCACTTGGATGTCTAAATTGTGACATATTCCTTAATCTATAAGACATCAAATTAATCCTAGGTTATTCATAGAAAACATTTATTTAAATAATTTATGATGGTTTAGGATGAGTCTATGACTTGAAAAACCATATCCCTTTAGAGTGTAAAACTAGATATGTATTAAGGCACATTTTCATGTACCAGGTTATTATTGAGTCTGTCCCAGTGGACCTTGTTAGAATTGAAACAACTAGCTACATTTGTGTCAGTGCCGCATCCACTAGTTGTGCCCATATAGGGATGTATTTATATGAAACCACTTGCTCTTTCCTTTACTGAACTTCCATGACATTTTCTTATACTTTTCCCTAGCTTTATACTTATCCTAGTTTCCAAAGGTTGACTAAATCTTTTCAATGATACAAAATATAATGGACATCAATTTTCATACATTGATAATACATTACTTATGAAGAATAATTAATACATTAAATAAATAAATTCCCAAACACTATATTAATTTAATGCCTTTGGAATCATATAATTAATTCTTATAATTTTTTGACATGTATTAAACATCTCCAATAATGATCGACTCATTTAGTATGCCTTACTTAAACATTAATTTATCATCAAAGGATAAGAAAACATAAAAAAATTATGAGCTCTGATTCTCAGTAAGGTTAACAAAGGGATACATGTAAACATAATCATGAGCATAAGGGTATGTGAACTTGATCAATAATATAGGAGATATTAACCTGTATATCCAAGATCATGGAATCAGGACATAAATATTGAATGTTCATAAAACATTAAACATATTGACATAATGAACATGATTCACAACAAAAAAAACATAGGAATAAAATAAGGAATTGTGGAAGACACATAAGTATATAAAAAAGACTTCCATAGTTGTCAATTCATCATTTCCAATGCCATATTGGTAGTACGGGTTAACATCCCATACAATATAAGTTGTTAAGGATCACTTTCATAACCATCTTGATTGTCATGGTTCACTCCCATAACCAACATAGCAAATGAAGTCATGTATGTCTATCTCATTATATATGAATCTTTACCCAATGCATTGGAAGGAGATATAGGTCCCACCAATATCATAATAGAATCATTAATACAGGTTCCACATGATCAGAAAGAAACAAATCATAGCCCATGAAATTAAATGGATGTCATAAACATGTAATCATAACCTATCCTATGGAAGAGATAAAGGTTTTATAATAATTTCATTAAATCTTAACATGTGAAAAGAGGTGGGTTTCATAAGAATATAGCTTTTGTACGATAAATTAGTTTTAGAAACGTCATTAAATCAAATCATAACCAATTCAATGAAATAATATGAATAAAAAAATAGATCATTTTCTAGATTGGAATATGTAACACAAACTAAAGTCATCTTGTATGGAAAATAATTTTGAAGGATCACATGATAACAATTCTTGAGTAAAATATCTTTTATTCATTGAAAACGTTTTTATTTTTATAAAATGTTGAGAAATATTAAAAAAACATTTTCATTTGAAATAAAATTAAAATTATATAAGGGAATTATCATAGAAATAAACCATTATTAAAGTGTAAATATATATTAATTTTATACAAGTTGAATTAAACCATTCTCCAAATACATTTTCTGAAAAATTCATAATGTACTTTGTTTGGAATATGAAAAAAAGATTCATTTCTTAACATCTTGTAAAAGGTAAAAATGGGTTAAAATGACTTTAAACATCCATAATAGAATAGTAAAACATTTAATTAGATCATTTTTATAAAAAAATGTTTATTTGATAAATATTCCCCAGTATATTCTTACATATAAAAAACCTCAAAAAATAATGAGTTCACAAAAATTAGCTCTTAAAAATTTATAATTAATAGAATTGTATTCCCCGTGAAATAAAGGAAACTTATTAGATATTAAAATAAAATAATTTTATGGTAATAACTCATAGATTACATTCATGGTAATTATATTCACCATGTTAATAAAACAAGAGGTGTTTGAGGCATGTGTCCAACGGAAATAAAGGTGATAAAATGTCCTTACCATAGGTCTAATTCCCTCTGGGAAAGTATATAGTGGTTTTAAAAATATTATATACATCTAAAATTCATAATAATTTTTATTATATCATTTTTTATCCTTTTTCAACATTACATTAATATTTTATTAAATATTCCATGTTAATGAAACATTTTGGGTAGTAAACCCTTTTTTTATCATATGGGTTTTGACTTTTTATTCTTGATTCTATTAATTAGATAATGATTTAATTACATAAAAAATATAAGAAATGATTTATATATCATATATATTTATTATATATATATATATATATAAGATAGATATATAAAATGGACGGAACCGTTCATAGAGACGGCAAGCCGTACATACGCATGAACGATGAATCTGATTTCTTATCAAACATAATGGAAGAAGGTAGAGGAAATATATGTGTGTGTGTATATATATATATATTATTATATTTATATCATAAATTTCATAAATATTTATAATATACTATTTTATAATATCCTTTATATGGTTCACGTGGAAGATGAATATCATCGCATCGTGAAAACTGTAGATCGTACGTATGAAAGAGCGACAATATCATTATCATAATGGTAAAATTGTGTGAATTAGATGATATATTAATAATAATGAATAAATATAATTTCATATATATTATTTAGATCCATTATTTCCATAAGTATTCAAATCCAAATAATTTTTTTATGAAAAACAGATTAAACCACAGCGTGGAGACGATAAGATGTACGTACGCAGGCATGTTACTTTTGTTTTAAATCCGTTGAATAAAACGTGGAATATAATTTTTAATTTATAATAATAAAATATCATTATATAGTTGATACTATGGTTATTACATTATAATATAATCAACACATGAAGATGAAGTATAAGAAGAAACATTTTGAAAGAGTCGGTAAGTAGATTACCTCTTCTTTGATGATCTTATTTTAGATATCCTCTTAGGGACACTAGAGTTGGTCTTTTGAGAATTCCTAAACCTGTAGAATATTTATAAGGAAGTTTATAAGGGAAATTTTCATTGAATGTATGATAATTGAGTCTCAATTTGAGGTTAAATTGTAATGGAGGAGGTTCCCATTTATAATTGAGGAAAAGGGATCATTTGTAAATCCTAATAATATTAAAATATAATAAGATTATTTTGGATCTATGTAACACTATGATGTTTTTATGGAATATTTTTGAAAAATATTTTATTCTTCAGTAAAATTCAGTTCCTAAAATTTTGAGTTCAAAAAAATAGCAAGATACCCTAATTATAAAATTAATATTATATCCCACTCGATATGTTAAAGGGAATATGTATAACTATCTTATGAAATTGCATTGTGAGTTTATTGGCTATAAATTATTTTTTAAAAAATATAAATCAATTAGATATTAATATTTTTGAGTGAATTACTATTTCTAATGAAATAATTGACATATTTATTTTATATATTTAACAAAATATTTTTGATATTCATCTAATGGATATTTTAGTAATAAGGTATGAATGAATAAACCTTATTTGATGAATAAAAAACTAATTTTTAAAGTGTAATTTTATAAATTTAAATGGAGAACAACTTTAAAATTAATATTTTTACACAATAAATAATTTTATATGAAATCATAAACTTTTTATTTTATAGTGAGATATAAAAATTTACTTTTTAGTAATTTCATATATTTTTCTGATTACTTTAATGTTTTGATGAATAGTAAAAAATACACTAAATTTAATGTGAAAGAAACATTTTTCATCTAATTAATATATATGTATAAATTATAATATTGAATGGTTTTAAAGGAAAAATATAATACATTTTTATCATTCAATATAATTTATGTCCTTATAATTAATTTTACATTAAATTCGGAAGTAAAAGCATTTAAATCTTTTAAATGTTTTAACATTTCACACTCGTTTTCTCTTTGCACAAATCAGAATAATTTTACATGAATTACTAAATCTTATGTGTTTTTAATTATTAAAAATGGATTATATATTTGAATTCAATGGGTCCAAATTATGTTAATAGATTTATTTTGTTTTTGGGTATTATGAATAGTAACTTCATTTATTTTTATTAATCCAGTAATAGGGTAAACAAGGTAATTAAGGGTAATAGTACTTTTATAAAATTAACAAACATTTGTATTAATATTATTGAAAGAGTTTGTTACGACCTAATTCATCCTTGGGTAGATATGTTTTCCATTTTAATTACTTGGATGATATTAAGATAATAAATTTATTTTATTTAATGAAAATTTATATATATATATATATATATCAACTAAATTTTTATAACTAATTCATTTCTCATATAATGTTCTACAAAAGATATTTTCATTTAAAAATAATAATTTTAAAGATAAAATTTTTTCCTTTATAATTTTAATTTATTTGTAATTTTTAAGGAATAAATAATTACCATAATAGCTTATACATTAATGATTGAGAAATTATTTAATTGATTAAAATTTAAAAATAATTTTTTTATTAAACAATTAATACTAATTATAAATCCATACAATTGACCAAATCATATTGGATGAGTATATCTTGACTATAATCACACATGGGTAGAGTTATGGACTATTTATAGCCTTATAGAAGGAATTATGACTCATATATTGTTTTATTTAAAGTGATGAAATTTTTTCACCTTTATAATTTAATAAGTATATCCTTTTAAATATTGTATTTTCCCTAATATGAATTTTACAAAAAGTATTAGTTCTAAATATAGTAGATATATCTTCCTCATATTATATTATTTCGTAATATTATTCAACGAATTAGCATATTAAATAATTACATATAACTCTATTATAAATTATTTTATTCAGAGAAATATTAAATAAATGTTATTAAAAATATTAAAGTAAAACCAATTTGAGATAATTAACATATGAAATGAATTTTATAGAAAATAATGTCCTTTTAGAAATATAATAATATTTTTCTTTGTTATCTTATTATATTAATATTTTTTAAAATCATTGAATTTAATAGGGTCATAATTGATACTATTGATTGTTTATGTAAATAATGTTTTAATAAACTATTTAAAAATATTTAATTTTAGAAAAATAAATTATAATTTTTATTATATGGTATAAAAGGTTATAGTTTATTTATTTACGGTCTACTTTACCTCAAATAAGTAAATATTTCAACTTTTTATAATTGAATTATTTGTTACCCTGATTAATAATTAAAAAGAATAACTAAGGGTTAATTAAAAAGATAAGGTTTAAATTTACAAAAATACTTTTCTAAATTTTATTGTTCTATGAGATTACCAACCTATCACATATAATCATTTAAATTGGGACATTTTTTGGTTTTTCGACAAGGTTTTATTTTATTACAAATTCTTATTTATGGACTTTCCAAATGTGCCCCTCACATCAATTATAAAATGTCACCTCTTCCCTCACTAATTCACTTCACATTGAAGCTTCATGCTCTGACATAACCTAAAATGTTTCCTTCTCAACATCCCTACTTACATTCTATATGTTCTGTTCAACTTAAATGATCAACTCCAGTGCTCTAAGAAGATATTTAGAGGAAACATGTAGTGTAAGAGGTAATCTCTTCTATGGATTCTTTCAAACATATATCTTATTCAACAACCTCTTCATTAGTTGTTTCATTATAAATTAATGAAAGAACAATCAATAATATAATTATATGTTATTAAAACTATTAAACAACCATATTCTACCATTTATCCACCCTATTTAAAATTAAATCACTATGCATGCGGATGTACAAATTTCTGTCTCTACATCGTGTTGTAATTTATTTTTCACCCCCACCATACATGGATGTGTATAATAATGGAAATAATTTATATATGTAATTATTATAACATGATTAATATTTTTAAATATTATACACCATATAATTTAAAACAATAAAACAATTATGACAATGATATCGTCCCTCGTGCGTGTGTACGACATGCCGTCTCCACAATGTGATATGATCTGTTCTACATGCTCTTCATTATTACATGATTATATACATGAATGGAATGAATAAATCATATATATATATATATTATACTAGTTTTATTATTTAAATGATATAACTATATACTAAGAAGTGGAACATGGACTTATCCGTCAAAACATGCATAAGAACACAATGCAGTTAATTTTCAAATAACGAGTGACAATGAAAGGTTACTAACAAACAGATCATTATATGATCAGATATAATAAAAAATGAATATTATTCTATAATAAGTCAATAAAACTTTTTAAATCATTATATTGGTGGTTCAAATACAAACGAAAGTTATCAGACATAATGTAAGGGATAATTTGTCAATCTCATTTGTATTCGATATTGTTTATATGTATGTATTTATAGTGGTATATTTATAATAACATCCTTGTTTCAAAATTATATAATATTATTTATACTATTATAATATTTTTAAGGTCAATTCTACCCATTTTTTAATATCAATCAAATGATATGGAATGAATAATTATCTGGTTTGCCATAAGAGGTATTTTTTGACTTTTTCGATAAGATTACGAGAAGAATGTTTTTTACCTATATGGAAGTAATTGATTATTATTCTTTCATGACATCTTATTTACATAGAGATTAACATATATTTTTTCTAGTTAGTTTTAAAATAAATTCATTTCTTTTAAAATTTTGTTGTTCTTTGAGAAATTAAAACTTTTTTGAAGAAGAAACAGATATATTCTACAAGAATTAACTTCATGTATTATATCAAATCTATTTTTCATCTATTATAATATTAATTAAACAGGGATAGGTTTCTATCTCAATTATTAATATTTTTTAATGTTTGTGATGTAATTTTATTTATAAAATATATTTGTTTTACATGGATTATGTTATGATGGAATGTTGTTTAAGAAACCCATTTTATTACTTAGGTTATTCCATGAGGAAATATTGATGATTTTTGGGACACAAAAGAATAATTTAATTATAAGATTGGTTGGACCTATATATACCTTGAAAAATTGGGTAATGATTTATATCTCACGAGATAAACATGATTGGTAGGGAATGTAAATCTGGTTCAGTAATATAGGGATAGAACGACAAGTTAACTACGTTCAGTAATGGACGTTGTCTGCTATGATGGTCTTGGAAATGATCTTTGACTAATATGAAATGATTTTCTATGCTTTTGTTTATTCCAAAAAACATCATGTCTTATGTTATTAATTTTTGGATTATATACCTTAATTATTATAAAATATTACCCCATGACACTATATCATGATCTTTCATATAAAGGATAAGTCTTCCGAATGTTATGTTCATATTTCTTATGATTATGATATAATTGATATTTCCTAGGATTACACATACATAGTATTTGAGATAAAATTTTCATACGTTTCTTTTCCCCACATCCTAAGGATGGATATTAATTATTATATCTCAAAATGGAGTCCATTTAAGAAGGATTAAGTGATAAACAACATAGATGTTTTATGAACCAGTTGTTTATGTTTCCCTATTTCTAAAGACACTCTACCTATAGGGTCCGGTCATGGATTTTGTTTTAATTCATATACATAAATATTTATGTAATATAAATTTATGTAATGTATGGGTCATTATAGTTGGAATCTGAAGAAATTTATGGTTATCCTTTGGAAAGTAGAGTTAGAATGCCTTAGTAAGAACCCTAGGGATATGAATAAGTATATGTTAAAATCCTAGTTTTTTTGAAATGACCACCAATAACATTTTAAAAATCCAAAAGTGACCTAAATTGAAATTTTATTCTTGATTATATGATTTTCTCATAATGATTAGTGTTTCTCACACAATAGTTTTTGGTTTTAGTCGATGGTTGGAACTCGAATGAATCATGTTAATGGTTAATGTGATGGGAAATGATATTATTTTCCTCTAATGAAACAAAATGTTATGGGATTTGGAATTAAAAATAATTTAGATATACTCACACAACATTCTCAAGCTATGAATCATGTAAGACTTTCAAACGAGAAAAGGAGGGAGAATCATTTTGTTGAGACCTTCATGAGGAAGTGTCCACCTTCTTTCAAGAGGTATTCTAATACATTTGTGGATAAAAAATGGATCAGTACCACTGAAAAGATATTTTTAGTTATACAATATTCTAAACATGACAAATTCACCTTAATAGTTTATCGTTTAGAAGGAAATGTTGATCAATGGTGGAATATTATCAAGAATACAAGTAAAAGAGATGAAATGAGTATATGGAATTAGATGAGTTCATGAAATTTTTCTTCAATAATTACATTCCTGTTATTATTCATAGAAATATGGAGAGAGAGTTACTTTAACATATGAAAAAGAATGTTGAATCATTGGTACTTATGAATGAAATTTTACAATACATGCATGTTTCAATTCTCGAAATATTATTCCACCTGAGAGTAAAAATGATATATTCTTTAGTGGCTGAAATCTATGTATCTAATGGTAATTATCCATTAGGGACATTAATATCTATGATGAAATCATTTTATTTGCTCCCATGGTTGATATGTATATTGGGGTAATCCATCTATCCTATGGGTTTTATTAGAAGGAAAATGGAATTTTACGGAAAATATAAAGATCACTATGAAAAGAAGATGAGTTTTACATTATTATCAATGTGTGGAGAAACATGGAGGAAATTGTCTTCAAGGGACTAGTAAATGTTTTATGTGTCTAAAAGAAGGTCATTGGGATATTGAATATTGAAGTGATGGTAAAAATATGTATAATAATGATAACAGAGAAAAGGTTACAATGAATTAAATTTTTAAACATCAATTCTGCAAGTGTGAGGAAATGGGGAATTATATCACTCAATGCCCTAATATAAGGGTTTTTTAAGATTATTAACATTAAAAAACACTTATGTACAAACATAAAAGTATGTAACATTAAAAAACTATCGGTGATGTGGTGTATGATAATGAAGTGGTGAAAGGCACAAATATTATCCACTCTAATGTAGAAATATTTTTATTTGTTTCTGGATCCACCCACCCTTTTACCTAGAAATACTTTTTTAATGGAATCCAAGTATTACCTCAACAATTTGACATTGATTTTTTAGTTACAATTCCCAATGGCATAACTATTGTTTCAAAATATTATAATTATTCTCTAGAAGAAGGTTGTGGGAAAGTGCTTCCTGCAAATATTGATATTCTTCTAATAGTGGAATTTGATGTGATTCCTATCCTATATTGGATTTCTCTATATGGATCTCATTTCAATTTCCAAGAAAGGGAATTAACATTTAATATTCCAGATGAATTTATGATCATCTATCAATTAAAGGATGAATATAACCTTCCAATATAAATTTCATCCCTCTTATGGGTATTTATTCTTATAAATTAATTTTATCTATCTCAAATGACTGGGGAGAAACTCATTATTAAGAATACTTCCATTGTATGAATGTTTGATGATGTCTTTTGAGAGGAATTTTTAGATCTTTCTCCATGTCGTGAATTAGTGTTTTAAATAGAACACAAACTAGGTGTTATGCCTATTCCAATGACACATTATTCAATGTCCCCAATTGAGTAGTTAGAATTGAAGAAGAAAATAAAAGAGAATCATAATAAGGGATTCATATGCCCTACTGTGTCACCTAGGGGAGAACCTATTCTGTTGGTTAATTATAAATATTATCAATGAGACTCTTCATTTATTATCATGAACTTAACAGGATCACTATCAAGAAAAAATTTCCTCTTCCATGCACTAATTAATTCTTCAATCAACTATTCATAGCTCAATACTTTCCCAAGATTGATCATTGTTCATGATATCATCAATTAAGGGTCAATAATAAAGATATTCCAAAGGCATCATTTTGTACAAGGTATAGACACTAAAAATTTATTGTGATTTTTTTTACTAATGCCCCAACACGATTCATGGATCTACAGAATATAGTCTTTAGAGAATATCTTGATCATTTTTTTTTAGTATTTATAGATGATATTCCTTTCTATTCGAAGAGAAATTAAAACATGAATACCAATTTAAAATTTTACTTTGGACCTTGAAAATTGAGACACATTATGATAAATTTAACATGTGTGAATCTTGGATTTAGAATGTTTCATTTTTTGGTCACATAATCTCAAGAGATGGGATACATATGGATCCATCTAAAAAAGAATTTGTTGAAATTTCACTGAGAACAAGAACTATAAATGAGATTTTAATTTTTCTTTTTTTGGATGTATATTATAATAATTTTGTGAAACATCATTCATAGTTATCTAATCCACTAAAATTGTGGACTCGAAAAAGATTTCTGTTCGTATAGACAGAGGAATGTGAAGTGAATATCAATGATCTAAAAAGGATGTCAGCTAGTGCACCTATACTCACACTTCCTCATATAGAGGAATTGTTTGTGATATATAGTGATCCATCCCAAAATGGGCCAAGATGTGTTCTCAAATAAAATGATATGGTGATAGTTTATTCCTCAGGGAAGTTGAAAATCTAGGAGAAAAGTGACCCAACTCCTGATTGGGAGTTAACCACTATAATATTTGAATTAATGATATAGAGGAAATATCATTATGGTGAAAGGTTTGTTATTTATACGGATATTAAAACTTTAAAGAATATTTTCACTAAAATAGAGTTGAATATAAACAAAAGAAGGTGGTTGGAGTTGATTAAAAATTATGACAACTCAATACATTACCAACCTGGGAAAGCGAACAAGGAGGAAGATTCTTTGACTCGATAAGACCATACTAGCCTATATTGGATGAGGATCACAAAAGATATAATATTTTTGGATTTTCAAATGATGGATCTTACAATTTTAAGGGAAAAAAGTATTATCTTTCTCAATTGAATGTTCAACCATATATACCAATGATGGTTAAGGATGTGAAAATGAATGACGTAGAGCTTCAAAAGAAGGTGAGAAATGTTCTGAAATTCAACCTTAATTGTGATGGAATTATAATCTCCTAGAATCGGTTTGGTATTCCTCCCAAACTATAATTAAATTATAAGCTATTGTTTGAGGATCATAATTATTCATTCTCTATTCAAACTGAAATCACAAAGATGTACACAGACCTAAAATAGTTTTCTGGTGGGACGGTATGAAAATAGATTTTTCCAAATGTCTCTAGATTCTTTTCTTGTCAACATGTTTAGGCTGAGAAATAGAAGATTAATGGGATTTTACAACCATTACCAATAACAGAATAGAAATGGGAAAACATCACTACTGACTTTTTCATCAAACCTCCCAAAACATGAAATAGAAATAATTCTATCCTATTTATAGTTGATCTCCTCATGAAGCCGTCACATTTAATTTATATTAGTGTGGATTTTTTTCTTTATCATCTCGATAGGATATATTTAAAGTAATTGTTAAGATTTCATGGAGTACAATTTTAAATTATATCTAATTGGGATCTGAGTTTTACCTTGATGTTTTCGAGAAGTCTTCAGCATGCTCTAGATACAGATTTATGTTTCAAAACATCTTATCATCCCCATACAGACGATCAGTCTGAGTGGAAAATTCATACTCTATAAGATATGTTGAGGGCTTTCGATATGGATTTCAATGGTGGTTGAGATCAACACCTACCATTGGTGGAATTTTCATACAATAATTGATTTCACAGTAGTATACAGATGGCTCCTTATGAAGCCATTAATGGAATGATGTGAATAAATCCATCTATCTGTGATGAAGTTGGGGGAAGAATTCTATTAGGGCAAAATATTGTTGACAAAATGGATAAAAAGGTCAAATATGTTCAACAACACATAAGAGATGTTCATAGTCAAAAAATGTTATGCTGACAATCAAATAAAGGACCCAGTGTTTGAAGTGGGTAATATAGTTTTTCGAAAAATATCTCCCTAGAAGGGAGTAATGAGATTTGGAATGAAGGGAAAGGTGAGCCCTAGGTATATTAGGGATTTTTAAATTATGGATCATGATGGGAAGTTATCTTATTGGTTAACACTTCCACCGAATCTCTCTCAAGTTCATGATTTTTTCCAAGTATCTCTCCCAAGAAAGTACATACAAGATCTTTTTTATGCACTAAACACATAAATCATGTAGCTAGAACATGATCTTTATTATAAAGAACTACCAAAATAGATTCTAGATCATAACAAAAAAGTTATACAAAACAAGAACACTCTCTGGGTTAATGTTTTATGGAGGAACCACTAATTTTATAAAATTGTTGTGTGAACATGATAATATGATGAGGTAGAGGTATCATCATCTTTTTGTCTCCATGTGATGAATTTCTAATGGTAAAATTTATTTTAAGGGGGTTGAATGTAACACCTGGATGTATTCATTAAATATATTATTTAAATATCTTTTATTATTTAGTAGTTTCAATTTTACACAATGACATGTATAAATGAACCGAGAGAATCCCTTATTATAAAATTAATGTTATATCCTTTCATTTAGGTTAGAGGGAGTATGTATAACTATCTTGTGAAAATGCATTGTGAATTTATTGGCTATCAATTATTTATGAAAAATATATATCCGTTAGATACTTGTACTTTTTAGTTAATTAATATTGGTAATGAAATTAATGAGAGATATATATGATATCTACTTAATATAAAAATTTCTATATTCATCTAATCGTTATTTTAGTCATAAGGTATGAATGAATAAACCTTATTGGATGTATAAAAAACCACTTTTTAACGGGTAATTTTACTGCAATGAATGGAGAACCCCTTTTAACAAAATATTCTAATACAATAATAATTTTTATACGAAAACAAACACATTTTTTCGGAATTGAGGTATAAAAATATTCATTGGATTCTTTTCTGATATTTTTCTGATAACATTCATGTTTTGATGAATTGTAAAAATAAACTAAATTTCATTTGGAGACAATTTTTTCCATTGAAATATTTTATTTGGTTAAATTATCATATTTTATTGTTTTAATGTTTAAATATACTACATATTTGTCATTAAATATAATTTATTTCATTATATTTAACTTTACATTGAATTAATATGTAAAAAAAATTCAATATTTTGCAATGTTTTATCTTTTAAAATGCAATCTTTCTTTCCTACAATGGGAATAATTTTAAATTAATTACTGAAACTTTTCTATTTTCAATTTTGAAAAATATATTCAATATTTTAATTCATTGGATCCAAATTATGGAAATTGTTTTTTTGGAATTATGAATTGTAACTTCGGTAATTTTTATTACTATCATATAAGGGTAAATAAGGTAATTAAGGGTTATAATACTATTCTAATATTACCTTAACACTTGTTTTAATATCAGTGAATGAATGTGTTTTTACCTAAATCATACTTGAGTCAAAATAGTATCCATTTTAACCCACTTGGATGATATTAGGACATTTAATTTATTTTATTTAAAGAAAAGTTAAATATGACTAACTAAAATTTTAATAACAAAATACTTTTTAATACAAGGTTATACTAAAGATAATTTTGATTATAAATAATAATTTTGATGATTATATGTTTTATGTTAGCATGGTAATTTATTTTTAATTTTTAAGGAATAAATAATTATCAAAATATCTTGTAAATTAATGATACAAAAATTATTTAATTGATAAAAAATAAATAATATGGTTTTTATTAAAATAATAATATCCATTAAAATATCCAAACACTTTACGAAATCATATTGGTTGATAATATGTCAACCATAAAATACAAGGGTTGATTTATGAACTATATGGAGCCTTATAGAATAGATTATTACACTTATATTATTTCATTTAATGTTATCTTAATGTTGTCACTTTCTTAATTTAATATGTATAACATTTTAGATATTGGATTTTCCATAAGATAATATTTTCTAATAGAAATTTTATAAATTCAAGTAGATTTATCATAATCTTAGAATTTTGTTTTTATTTTTTATTCAAAAAATAATCTTATTATAAAATTACACAAAATAGTCGTGGTAATTGAATTATTAAGAGAAATATCAAAAAAATGTTATTAAAAATATTAAAGTAAATATAATATGATCTAATTGATATGTATAAAGAATTATTTATATTACCTTGACCACCTGGTAATATAATAAAATATATAGTTCGATGTTATCCTATTATATTAATATTTTTAAAAATAAATGAATTTTATAGTGACCAAATTAATACTATTTACTATATATCAAAATAATGTTTTATTAAATTATTTAAATATAATTAAAAGAAATAAAAATAAATAATAATTTATATATTGAATAAAATGATATTATATATTTGTTTACTGTCTATTTTACATCAAATAACTTAATATTTCACCCATTTAATATTAAATAACTTATTAACCTAGTTAAAAAATAAATAGAATAAGAATGTTTTAATTAAAAAGATAATGTTTAAATTGATTGAAATAATTTTCCAAAATTTATTGGTTCATGGGATTATGACAATATATTATTTCTTATTATAAATTGGTACATTTTGGAGGTTTTGGGGTGGGGGTTTATATTATTATAATATCTTATTTATGGAGATTCCAAAAGTTCCCATCACCTCAAATATTAAAGGGAACCTCATCCCTCACCTATTCACTTCACATTGAACCTTCAGGCTTGACCATACCCTACCATTTATCCTTCTCAATATTACTATTTACATTAGAGAGGTTCTAGTCATTTTAATGACTAAATCTAGTTCTCTAAGAAGTGTATTAGAGGAATCATGTTGAGGAACAGGTAATCACATCTACAGATTTGTTCAAACATCATTATTCTTCTACTTCCTCTTCATTATTTATTCCATTATAAATTAATTACATTATTATCACTCATATAATAATATTTTATTATATTTATGAAACAACCATATTCTACCTCTATCCTTCCTACAATAAATGAAATCACCATGTGTGTGTATGTATGACTTACAATCTCCACGCTGTGGTGCAATTTTTTTTCACCAAAACCTTAAATGTATGTATATAATGATGAAAATAATAACTAAATATAATTTTTTTAATGGTTCAGGATGAAGCCTCATTTTATTATTATATCAAAGTCATGAACTCTTTTTACTGGGTAGAGGGAGACCCGTTACATAGCTCGAATGCCCAATGAGCAGGTAGCCCATAACATAGCCTATATGGAAAAATCATTGACCCAATGCCCTTTCTATGAATAGTAACCCACCTGCTACAGTATCCGTACTATACCGCTGCTACTACAGTGCCATGTCACCCCTACAATACTTGCCGATCTACAGTACCGCTGCTGCTACGGTGCCACAACAGTACTGCTACAGTACCTGCGCCCAATGGGTTTTGAACCCCCATTTTCATGTAGGATTACTTGGTGCTTATCACTAAGACAAACCCCAACTACAACTATATATAATTATTATAATTGGATATATATTATGAAATATTATATACAATCCACATTAATACCATTAATGAATTACGAGATTGATATTTTCAATCGTGCGTATGTAGAGACTACCATCTCCATGATGCGATGAATTTCATTATACATGGTCTTAATTAAACCATGATTATATACATTTATGGAATTAATATGTATGATATATATTATACTAGTATAATTTTTTAAATGATATTACTGTAACCTAAGAAGTGGGACAACAACTTATCCGACAAAACATTCATATGAACACAAAAGAATCCATATCCGAATAACATGAGATAATGAAAGGTTACTAAAAATGGTTGATAATATGATCATATATCAAATAATATAAATAAATATTATTCAGGAATAAATCAATAAATTTATTTGAACCATTATATAGGAGGTTCAGATACAAATAAAAGATATCATACCTAAGTAAGGGGATAATTTCACAATCTCATTATTAGTCGAGATTTCTTATATATAAGTATTTAATGGGTATAGTTATCATTTATTCCAATGTTTCCTAAATAAATAATTTTTTATAAATTATTCTACTATTTTTTGAAGTTAGTTTTAACCATTGGTGAAATTTTAATAAATGTTATGGAATCATTATTTCATTCATTTTTCATACAAGGTACATTTTGACATTTCCATAAAGTGTATGAGAAGAATGGTTTTTAACATAATGGAATGAATGGATTTTTTTTATTTCATGAAGCCTTATATCCATGAATCTTCCCCTACATGTTTACAAGGTAATTTTCAATGAAATTCCATTCTTTTAAAACTGTCTGGCATTTTCAGAAATGAAAATATTTTTGAAGAAGAAAAAATATTTTCCTAAATAAATAATTTCTTGGGTTATGTTTCTATACTTATTATTACTATGATTTGATTTTGTTTATAATATAATGATATTTAAGAAATAAATTTGTTTAACATGTATTATGTAATGATTAATGTTTCTTTAAGAAACATATTTTATTCTGTGGGTTATTCCATGATGAATGATTTATGTTTTCGTGGAACATGTAAGAATGATTTCATTATGATATTCGTGGGACCTATATATCCTTATAATTCATTGGGTAATGATTTATATCTCATGAGATATAAATGATTGAAATGAAAAATAAATCTGGTTCAGTAATTCTGGGCTAGAATGGAAAGTTAACCCAGTTTAGTAATGCACATTATCCAATATGATGGTCATGGAAATGATCATTGACTAATATGAAATGATTTTTTTATGATTATGTGTATGAAACACAACATATTGTCTTATGTTATGACTTTTGGGACTTTTTTCATTATTTATTTTGAACTTTTATCCAATCACATTATATCACAATCTATCACATGCAGGATAAGACTTCAAAATTATTTGTTCTTATGTTTTATTATTATTATATGATTGATATTTACCTTGGTTAACCTTACTGAAAATTTGAGCACACCCTTTCATATGTTTATTTTCTCCCAGTCATTAAGAAGGGAATTATGTAAGATATGTCAAAAAAGAGTCTTGTAAAGATGATATAAATGAGGGATATCATAGATGTTTTAAGAACCAGTTGTTTTTGTTTCCCAGTTTATAAAGACAATATTCCTATATAGTCCTGTCATGGATTTATTATATGTTGTGACGTATATACTGAAATTTTAATGTTATATCTATTTATTTAAAATCTGGGTCATTATAATCTATATAATTTCAAATGACCATAAATGAAAATTATTAGAAATATTCAACTATATCCAATCCCCTTTTTATTATGTAGATTTTTTTTTATTTTAAATAATTTTTTAACTAATCAATTCACTAAGACAACATTATTGTCAAATTTTATACTATTCATTAAATTGGACATAAAATACATCATGAAAAAGTTTTACTATAATATAATGATATAAAAAACTATAATATATCTTATAGACCTAGTAAATTTGTTATGCACATTAACGAATAGAAAATATATAAAAATTATTAATATTAAAATTAATTATTATGTTTTTTGTTAATTAAATATATATGGTTATAGAATTAAAGAGGAATTTAAGCAAATTATATAACTTATAAAAACTAAAATTAAATTTCTATGATGAAAATAATTTCATTTAAATAAAAGTAGTCATTTATATTTGATTTTATCTTGTTTTGTTTCTTATAAGGACACAAAAAACAAATATTAAATACAACATAGTCATATTTTGTAATTGTCTTTGATTTAGCAAATATATAATTTATTTTCATGGAAATGGGTACATTAAAAAACTAAAAATCAATAATAATTTGATAATGGTCAAATCCTCTTCACCCAATAAATTTTAACATGATTTGGTTTTATTTTTATATCTGATTGTTTTGATTTACCCTTAATTAATCTATGGTAATTTTAATTGTGGTAACAAAATTTTGAATATTAATAGGTCATAAAATATTACATATATGGGGTAAAATGTTCATAAAAAGAAAAATTATTATATTTTATACCTTATCATAATCTATTTTGTAAAATATTTTTATGAAGTTTAATTAATTTATTAATATATATTTCTTATAAGATATCATTATTGTCAATTTTAACACTACTCAAAAAATTATCTTCAGATAAAATATAAATAACAAGATAATTTTAACACAAAAGATTTACAATAATCCCAACCTGTCATAGTCACCTATAATATTTTTGGGTAACCTTAAATAATTCAATTTTTATTTATTTTAATACTATGTATATCATTTTTTGGACTTTTCCTTAAATAAAAAACATAATTCATCATTCTCATATAAATGATTAGTTTAATTTTTTATTTCCAAAAATAAAAATAAATTAATATGTTGGAAATAGATTTATTATATTTTAAATGGCTATTTATAGTTTAATTTAACTTTTTTATAAACCTATATTAAGAATTATTTACATATTAAAAATATATGTATCCCATTTTTAACTTATCTTTTAATAAAATAAAATAAATGTCATATTCATAACCAAGTGGCTATAAATGGTTATAATTTTTGCCTAAGGTTATTTTGGTCAAAACCCACTCATCCATTGAAATTAGGACACGTTTTATGGTAATTTTATAATATTATAATATTAATTTTTCCTTTACTTACCTGATTTACCCTTAACTCTGGTAAATGAAAATACTAAAGTTATGTTTCACAAAAAATTAATTTGATCCTAGTAGACCAAAATTTTCATTCTAATTACAACCATATATTTTGGTTTTTTAATGTTCAATTAAGATAATAGAAAAGGTTATGTTTTACATTAATCATGTGGATGTGGGGAGAAAGTGGTAAAAAAAATTTAAAGTTAAATAAAGTTGTATATCTAATTTTAATAAAAAAATGATTAAAATTACCTTTATAGTATTAAAATATGTATAATTTATCTATGGTAAATTTTAAATAAATTTACAATATAATAATTAATTAAATTAATAAAATAAAAATGGTATCTAAAATGTCGTATTTTTCACTATTTATCTAAAAATGAATCTTCTCTAAAAATTACTAATAATTCACCTAAAGATAAATTTGAAACTAAAATTTAAAAAATTATGTATATTTTACCCAAAAAAAATTCAATGACTGTCAAAAATTAATACTAAAATTGTTCAAGAATGGGAAAAAATGATGTTCCTTTAATAAAATTGTATGTTTAATCATATAAATAGTTTACTAAAACATATACGATTCATTAAAAATATATTCTATTTATGTGAAATCTTTATAAATAACAATTAAAAATTATATGTAACTATTCATATTACTCTATTTAATATATATTATATAGATATCTCATTTAAATATATATAATAACATAGTGTTGTTTCCCAAAGACTCAATATTGGATGTAGTGAAATACAAGTCGCTGTTGTGTGTAGTGAAAGCATATAATGGTGTTTCATATTTCATAATACAAACATAGTTCATTTATATAATGAAATTATATACTTTGTGTTAAATAAAGTGAAAAATATAAAAAATATTAAATTAGTTCAAAACAATAATTCACACAATCTTGGGGTGTTACAGGCTTGGCTTTAGATTTCCCACAGGTACATTAACTTGTCATATGAGACAAATTAGTTAGAAAAATGATATTATTTTCAACCCATTAGTTATAAACTGTATTTTGAATGGACTTTTCAATTGATTTATATTTTTCTAAATCAGATCGATTTGGACCCAAATGTTATAAACTATATTTTGAAATTTATTTAGGGTAGAGGTGTCTTGTGGTTGAGACTTGATAATTAAAAATTAATCATTAACATCATTGATAATATAGTTATTATAACATCAATTTTCTTTTCCCAATGAAATTATTTATGGCTAATGTTCATTCACGGTTTTTTGATTAAATCAAAAGTGTTTCAAACTATTTACCATTCCATATTGATTATTCTTTATCCAGTTTTGATAATCAATTTATTTGATGAATGGAATTTATATTTATAATTACTTTCCTATTGATTATAAAATTCAATAATTTAAATGGAATGCGTGTTCAAATATTTATCATTCCATATTATTAAGTCCTTATAACCTATGTTTATTTATTTGTGATACATTATTTTATACGTAACCCACATTGATGAATTTAGCTCACCTTATTTTTTTTATTTTCCCCATTACTAAATGAATTGTACTATGGATGATATGCATGGATATGATGGAGGGTATAATTTTATTATGAAATAATATTCTTTAATTTATGTTTTTAAATGTAATAGAGGAATAATGTATGTTTATATTCTACTAAGGCCAATTCATTATTTGGTCTGTTAGGATGAGATTCTTTTTATATTATGAAATTGTATTAATGTAGGCATCAGCTTATGTATACAAGGGTTGGGGTCAATAAAAGATTTCTTTTTATGACATAAAATAGCCTTAATAGTCCAAGAAGAATCCATAAAGTCCATGGTTTTAATTTTCATAAACACTATATTGATTGAAAATAAAATATAACTGGAAATTAATATAGCTTTCATATTGGGGAATTAATTATTGTCAATACTAACAATGATTTAATATGAAATATACACCAAGAAATAATTTTATGTTGAGACTCTACCCTCCTTGTGAGCAAAATTTTTTAAAGCCTTATTAGATTCTAAATGACATATCATTCAAATGGATCCATCAAGTTACAATCTTAATTTTTTTACATGAATTTCTATTTATATATATATATATATATGTATATATATATATATATTAGACAGTAACTATTTCATTGAAAATGAAATCCTGGTAGCTTTTTGATTAGATGTTCATTAATCACATATAAACTCAATTTTTTCAACTTTTTCCAAAAATCATCAATAACTCTTATACAAATAATAAATCTGGCCATATCTAAGAGTTCTTGTGAAATTTGTATCAATTCAGATTTAATAAATTATTTTTCTTCTATACCGTTTTAAATATCAGAGAAAATTATTCCTTTTTAGTAAAACTACCGTATTTAGAGAACTATTATTTGGAAATTAATTAATTTAAGATAATAAATCTAGAATTATATAAATACATAATATTGAATAATAATTCCATAATCTATATATAAAATTTTATGATTCCTTCTTTTAGACATACTATTTTCATTAATAGTACAGTGGGTAATGAGATATGATACAATTTCATAATTACCATATGGTTAATAAATATATTCCTTAATTATTAATCAAAATGATATGCTAGGATAATTTTCAGAATCATGATAAATGATTTCATAAATTTTTTACCACATGTATTTTATAAAATGTTTTAAATTGATAAAAAATTAAATTTTTATAAAACTCACAATGAAATAATATCAACTACATACATACATGAAAAAGTTACTAGAAAAATCAGTGTATATTAAACTGAAAATTTCATTAGTATAAGGCCCCGACCTTAAAGCTTACTTAATATTGAATTAAAGTAAATCACATTGAGGATCTTTTAAGGTTTATATTTTTATTGAATTAGATCATAAATCATGAACTATATTCCACATTTAAACAAACTGGTTAAATAAAAGATAGTATTCATTTTTTTCCATCAACAGAAATATATTTAAAATAAAACATGGATTCTTTCTTGACACTTCCTTGACACTATCATTATATCATGCACCTTTCCCTTGACCTGTGAAAAACATTTCAAAAACTTGGGATGAGCATAAAAAGCTCAGTAAAGGATACACAAAGAAGGAAAACTTTTAGTTTTTCAAAACAACAAGTAAACCAAGAATACTTTACCAAAGTAATACTTTTCACCCATATGAAGTAGTAAAAACTCTTCACTTAAAAAAAGTTCATTACATACCCTTTTGTAACCAAAAGATTACCATAAAACCCATATAAAAATCACATAACATATAAAAGGTAACTTGGGACATAATAAAACTTAAATGGAATAACCATACGGACGACTTACACATATATCACTTAATGGAATAGCCATACGGCCGACTTCCATACCCAATTCATTGGAGGTTATAATGTAACCACCCATCTTGGTATTCACGACACCACCCGTCATATGGTTTATCACGTAACCACCCGTCGAATGTTAAAGTACCATTATAAAATTATAAGACATAAAACAAACATAATGGAAAGAAAACATTTCCACACTTTGATCACAATATATCACATAAATATATTGACATAACAAATACATTATAAAAACCATTTTCAATACCAAAATACATAAAAGAGTATATGGTATTTATTTCATTTTAAAAAAACATTACGGCTTGTTGAGGAAGCCAAAGACCAAATAATACTCGCGGCGACGGAAAAGGTTTTTGTCACCGTGTACATTAAAATAAACATTCCTTTTGAAGAAAATTAAAATTCAAAGGGGTTTATACATATTATAAAATAAATTTGTGTGTAAAACCAAATATGCCTCAATGAGAGGAGATTGAGACGAAGTCCTTTACATTGTCGGTATCCTTAGATTAAGGATAAATCAATTACCTGATTATCTGTGAAAAATATGAATAAACAAAATAGAAGTGGATATTAAGTGTAAAACAATCAGAGGTCATTAATACATAATCATGGAAAAACAAAACCAATGATATAGATATTTAACTCAATGAATCGAGATTGAGTTATGATTTCTGATACAAGTTCGTCTAAATGACATAAGAATTTATCAATGAGATGATTATGTTTAGAAATTGTATATCCACACAAAGATTTGTGGAAAATACAACATAGATATTCCACAAATAATCTTGTCATAATAAAATCAAGAAGTAGTGGTTTAACACAAATAATTGAAAGTGGGTTAAGAAGTTCCCTTACAGAAATTCGACAGCCAAACGACGTCACTTCAAAATTCAGAAAATGAGTTGATGATAGATAAAAAGGGTATCTCATCACTTGAACATAAAATTTACATCAATTAGGATATATAATAACATATCCCAACATAATAGTATGTGAATTAAAAGAAATAACAAAACAAGTCTTTTAAAAAGAGGAGGGTGAAAGGTTCCCATACAGACTTGGGTAACTTTCGAAACATACACCCCATTGAAGAAGGGTCATACAATGAATATGTAAAAACCCATAAATGATATTATATTACACAATGAGTATAATAATGGGAGTTACATACACCACTCAAAGGAAATGGTGCCAAATGTAGCATAAATCTCACGGGACTAAAATTGAGATGAAGAATCCCTTACGAAAACTCGGCAGCCTACCGACGCCACTTAAAACTTCCAAAAAATGGATTAATGAGATCAAATAGAGTCTCTCAACATATTACAATAAAATTTACAGAAAGAGGAATACAAAAGAACATCCCCCATCCTAACAAAGAGGAGATTAAAAGAAGTTACATAAAGGAGAGTACTTAAAAAGAAAGAGAGTGGTGAGATCTCTTACGAAAATTCGGCAGCCTAACGACGCCACTCAAAACATCCAAAATGGATTGATGATAGAAAATAGGGTCTCTCATCATATGAAAATAAAAATTACAGTATGAGTAATATAGAATATCATCCCAATCATAAGAAATATGAGCTTAAAAGGAATAACATAAAAGAGTGTACTTAAAAAGAAAGAGAGGAGTAGGATCCCTTACCTCAAGTCTGACTTGTCTTGTTCGTTTCATTATATTCCTAAATAATAAACATTAGTCAATTTATAATTTATTAAGGAACTCTTTTAAAGATTATTATTTAGTTTATATCACGTATTATAATGTTATAATAATTGGTTAATAATGTGAGTTCATATCAGACGTTTTTGTCGATGTTTGGTACATGAGTCAATGATCGAACTTCTTGGAAAAGAATTTTCCATGTAGTTATAGGTACATCATATCCAGAATAGTATTGATGTTTTAAATATCATATATATCCAGTATATATTCATTTTATACTATTCCATAGAATTTGGTGATAAAAAATTAAAAGCACCGTTAATGGAGACGTTAGGCCGTACGTGCGCATGAACGCTACTTTCATTTTTGGTCATATTAATGGAATTAAAAAAATGAGATATATATATATATATATTATAATTCCATAATTATCTCCATAATTTAGATGTAATATATTACATATATGTTTATTATATATATGTACTTATAATAGTACATAACATTTAGAGATACGAAATGAAATGTACCGTTCATGAAGACGGTAAGCCGCACGTACGCATGAACGCTAATTTCATTTTTTTTATTCAATGAAATTAAATAATAATGATATAAAGGTATATTATAATTACAGTATGATATCATATCTAATACCATTAATTCCATCCTTTATAAATCCCACATATGGCATTAACGAAGCAAATCACTTTGAGGGGGTGGTAGTCCGCACTTCCTAAAATGAAGATATTGCGTTTACCCATAAGGGAAACCATAAAGGTATGCCATAAATGAAAAATAAAGAATCTTAAGGAAAACATAGACATATTATATATCATATATAAATATATTGATATCTTAATGGCCACCTTTGAAGGTGTTAAAATAATATTGAACAATCATCATTTCGTGAGGCAGTAATTCGCCATCCACAGAATCAGTATGTTCTTTAACGATTAGACGGAGGAGTGTGAAAGTGTAGCTTGAATCCTTATTATAAAAACATACTAGTATATTTACTATACTGGTTTTGTTACAAAAAAAGTGATAAAAATATTTTAGGGGTTTGGAGAAGAAAAATAAAACAAAAGAACACAAGGAAAGACATTACCTTTAAATCGGGTAACTCTCATTGATTTGAGCTCAATGGCTTCCTTGGAAAGTATTCTTCCCAAAGTGAGGCTTAGATTATGAATAGTGGGGTGTGGAGAGATGAAGTGGGCAGGGCTTTTCCGAGCCAAAGGCTTGAGAGGTGTGTGTAAGGTGGTAGAGGTGGAGGCCTTTTATAAGAGGAGAGGAGGGGAACTCTTGGAAAGTTATAAAATATTACATTATTATATAATTATTTTCATATTTTAAAGGTCCCAAATGGATATATTTTGAGGATAAGATGATAAGGTTTCGAAATCCACCCATCCAATAGGTTTGTGACAAGTGTAGGTCTTAGATTTTACATTATCATTCCATTTTATTTAAATCGTTAAATAATGAGGTAATCGATGCATCATCATGGTGTCATAAATAAATTAATTTATTTAATATCTAAAAATTATAAACAAATAATGCTGTATAAAATCTTTTTACCTTTCTAATGAATATTTATAGTAAAATATATGACTTGTAAAACCCCATCTAAATATTGTTTTAGTAAAATAACACATGTTTGTGACATTTTTATTTTAACTTTAAATAGAAAGGTCTTAATGTCATTTTTCAAGAGAAGTGGCTCCATGGGGTCCCCAAGTTAACCCATGGATTTTTGTGGTTGGCCATGACACATCCAATGAGGGTAGGACATGTTTCTAGGTCATTTCATATTATTAAAACATTGTTTTTACCTTAAATTACACTAATTACCTCAAATCACGATTAAAACTTAAAAGTTACTATTCACCAAAAAAAATATATTAATATAATTGAACCACATTTCAATTCATAATGACAACCATGTATGTCAGATTTTTGAAAATAAAATCACAGAAGTGGCAAAGTTTCATTTAAACTAAAAATTAGTTTCTTTAACTACAACTTAGTGGTTTCACTTTTCATCAAAAAATTGATGCTTTTCAGAAAAATACCAAAAATTCACCCTAAGATATATTTGATATTCCGAATCAAAAATGATTTCTATTTTACAAAATTCAAGACATATAAGTTGCATCAATTAATTTAATAATTAATTCCCAGTTTCAAAACAAAAAGCGTGTTTTTAAAAAACAATATCTATCAAAAGATTGACACTAGTTTAAGTCCAATTTCAAAGTGAAATTAATTCCAATGAACACTATTGGATTAAATGGTAAAAATATATATTATAATTGTACATTAAAACCAATTCAAAATATAATATAATCATATAAATAAAGTATATTAAAAAGGGGGTTTGAATTAAAATACAACATTTTTCACTATTCATTAAAAATGAACTTTTTCAAAAAAATACCAAATATTTACACAAAGTAAATTTTGATGTCCCGATTCTAAAGAAGAATTTTATTTTTTCAAATATAACACATAAAATTTTCAAAAAGCGGATTCAAAAGAGGTTCGTCATCAAAAGGCCGTTAATAGACCTTTTAAATAATATTAGAATGTTTAGGCTTAAAATTGGATTAATTCACATTTTTATTCCTCTAACATTTATTGTAAAAAGTAAAAATATTTGACAAACATATATAATCATTTTGTAGTTAGTTCTGTTCATTCCCGCCAGTACAACGGCTAGGCGTTAACTCCTATTTAAAATAATATTATTTTATTATTTGAGTGGAACATAAGATTCCCAAGAAACTCGTTGTTGCGTATTGGGTATGCCATCGAGCATAGTGTCCCCTTTAAAGTTATATTAATATTTTATTCACAAATATGGATAAATGTGAAAATGTCACATTCTTTATTTACCTGGGGTGTTACATCCTTCCCCCATATTGGGAATTGCGTCCTCGCAATTTTAAAATTGGGCTTGGAAACTTCATTGAAAATCCCATATCAGAATAAGAGTCAGTAATACAATCACTTTAAAATAAAGAAAGAGAAGTACAAAGGTCACCCGAGATAACCCATACTAGGATTCCATGTAGGAATACATGGATATGGAAAAAAAAGGGTCATGTTCTAAGGGAGAGTGATAGTAAACATGTCTAGGCGAAAGATAACCATAAGAAAATCACAAACATGGGGTGGGTTAAACGGTATTCGATTCCCCATTAGGAAAAGTTAACAGACAATATTTTTGTTTTAAGTTACTCTTCATTGAGGAATTTATTTTTGAGCATAACTAAATCAAAATGAAGCATACTTACTTGTCCTGTAGACTTTCAAATTTTACTAGATTCCTTAATCAAACTCATATTTTCTCCAAAAGACGAGTATTTAAGAAGACTTGTTCGCATTAAGAGCACTACAATCAACTTCTTGAGAATCACCTAATCCAAAAAAGAGAACTATATATTTCCTATGTCTTTAGACAAAATCCAAAACCAAAATTGTTAGTATGAGGTCATATAATCCAAAAAAGTATAATCCATTATAAAAAGAAAACCTATTCTTAATCTCCAAAATTTGTCCAAAAAAACCCAAAGTTCAACGAAGACAATTCAATAAACAATTGTCCATAAAATTATTCAAAGTAAACCAAAGTAAGATTGAAACCCAAATTTTTGAAGGATTTAATCACATAGTCTTCCAAGGTACAAATTAACTTTAATCTCCAAATAACATCAGTTGCCCTTAAATTCTCATATTGAAAAGTAATTAACCTAATCACATGTCCTCGATGATAGGTTAATCATTTCCATAGATAACCCAAAATAAACTTAATATTGATTCCTAAAATAATCTAACTAAAAATAATTAGTCAAAATAACCAGGGACTTCACGTAGTCCAGTGGTAGGCGATAAATACCAGTCACACATTGGTTGTGGGTTCGATTCCTGCAGCTTTGTCCGACTCGACAGGTTGTCACACGGTCTGCGTTTTGTCCTTTTTCCAAAACTATATAATTCTTAAAACATTCCCCAAAACAAGATAAAATCTTCAAAAATAACCATAACATATTTTAACCTCAATTTTATCTCATTCCTTTCATATTCCATCATATCATAGAGTAACCCATAATTACATAAAAAGTAAGGATCATATAAACCCTAATGGTTAACTTTATAATTATTACCTGAACTTCCACATAATGTTTTTCATCTCGTACATGATGCATTACAGAACATACCATGGTACAAGGGGTTGATAATGACTCCTTGATAGTTGGTTTAGAAAAACCATGAGTTTCCTCATTGAATCCCCCATTTCATCTGGTCTCTTAATCAGAGAACCACCAAAGTTTCCTTCAAAACCATTGTCAATTTGGTGCCTGCTAGATCCATCCCTTTACTAAAACCAGAAATGTTAGTATGATTATATCAACAAAACCATCATGTACCTATGAGGAAGATAAACACTAAGATATACTTACTCATTCACTTATGCTTACAGAATACCCTAACCTATAAAGTTATCTAAACTGACCTCTGATACCAACTATAAGGCCCTGGCCTTAAACCTTACATAATATTGAATTAAATAAATAATTCACATTGAGGATCTTTTCAAGTTTAGAATTTTAGAGAATTAGATCATAAATCATGAATTACATTCCACATTTAAACAAAGTGGTTAAATAAAAGGTAGTATTCATTTTTCCCATCAATGAAAAAATATTTAAAATAAAACATGGATTCTTTCTTAACACTTCCTTGACACTATCATCATATCATGAACCTTTCCCTTGACCTGTGAAAAACATTTCAAAAACTTGGGATGGGCATAAAAAGCTCAGTAAAGGATACACAAAGAAGGAAAACTGTTAGTTTTTCAAAACAACAAGTAAACCAAGAATACTTTATCAAAGTAATAATTTTAACCTTTATGAACTAGTAAAAACTCTTCACTGAAAAAAAGTTCATTACTGAACCTTTTGTAACCAAAAGATTACCATAAAACCCATATAAAGATCACATAACATATAAAGGTAACATGGGACCTAAACATACTTAAATGGTATAACCATACGGTTAAATTCCACACATATCACTTAATGGAATAGCCATACGGCCGACTTCCATAACCAATTCATTGGAAGTTATAACATAACCACCCATCGAATGTCCTGGTACAGTTATAAAATCATAAGACATAAAACAAATATAATGTAAAGAAAACATTACCACACTTTGATCACAATATATCACATAAATATATTGACATAACAAATCCATTATAAAAACCATTTTCAATACCAAAATACATAAAATATTATATGGTATTTATTTAATTTTAAAAAAACATTACGTCTTGTTGAGGAAGCCAAAGACCAAATAATACTCGCGGATACGGAAAAGGTCGGTGTCACCGTGTACTTTAAAAGAAACATTACTTTTGAATAAAAATAAAATTCAAAGGGGTTTATACACCGTATAAAATAAAGTTTTGTGTAAAACCAAATATGCTTCAAGGAAAGGAGATTGAGATGAAGTCCCTTACAAAGTCGGTATCCTTAGATTAAGGATAAATCAATTACCTGATTATGTGTGAAAAATATGAATACACAAAATATAAGTGGATATTAAGTGTAAAATAATCAGAGGTAATTCACACATAATCATGGAAAAACAAAACCAATGACATAGATATTTAACTCAATGAAATGAGATTGAGTTATGATTTCTGATACAAGTCCATCTAAATGACAAAAGAATTTATAAATGAGATGATTATGTGTAGAAATAGTATATCCACACAAAGGTTTGTGGAAACTACAACATAGAGATTCCACACATAATCTTGTCATAATAAAATCAAGAAGTAGAGGTTCAACCAAATCAACTGAAAGTGGGTTAAGAAGTTCCCTTACAGAAATTCGACAGCCTAACGACATCACTACAAAATTTAGAAAATGAGTTGATGAGAGATAAAAAGGGTATCTCATAACTTGTACATAAATATTACATCAATTATTATATAGAAGAACATATCCCAACATAATAGTATGTTAATTAAAAGACATAACAAAAGAAGTCTTTTAAAAAGAGGAGGGCGAAAGGTTCCCTTACCGACTTGGGTAACTATCGAAACATACACCCCATTGAAGAAGGGTCATACAATGAATATGTAAATACCCATAAATGCAATTATATTACACAAAGATTATAATAATGTGAAGTACATACATGACTCAAAGTAAATGGTGGTAAATGTAGCATCAATCTCACAGGACTAAAAGTGAGATGAACAATCCCTTACGAAAACTCGGCAGCCTAACATCGTCACTTAAAACATCCAAAAAATGGATTGATGAGAAAAAATAGTGTCTCTCATCATATTAAAATAAAATTTACAGAAAGAGGACTATAAAATAACATCCCCCATAATAACAAATATGATATTAAAATAAGTTACATAAAGGAGAGTACTTAAAAAGAAAGACAGAGGTTAGATCTCTTGCGATAATTCGGCAGCCTAACGGCGCCACTCAAAACTTCCAAAATGGACTGATGAGAGAAAATAGGGTCTCTAATCATATGATCATAAAAGTTACAGTAGGGGTAATATAAAAGAACATCCCATTCATAATTAAGATGAGCTTAAAAGGAATGACGTTAAAGAGTGTACTTAAAAAGAAAGAGAGGAGTAGGATCCCTTACCTCAAGTATGAGTCGTCTTGTTCGTTTCTTTATATTCCTGAATAATAAACTTTGGTCAATTTATAATTGATTAAGGATCTCTTTTAAATATTTTTATTCAGTTTATATCACATATTATAATGTTATAACAATTGGTTAATAATATGAGTTCATATAAGAAGTTTTTGTCGATGTTTGGTACATGAGTCAAAGATCGAAGTTCTTGGAAAAGAATTTTCCATGTAGTTATAGGTAAATAATATCCAGAATAGTGTTTATGTTTTAAATATCATATATATCCAGTATATATTCATTTTATACTATTCCATAGAATTTGGTGATAAAAATTTAAAAGCACCGTTCATGGAGACGGTAGGTCGTACGTACGCATGAACACTACTTTCATTTTTTGTCATATTAATGGAATTAAAACAAAATGAGAGATATATACATTATAATTCCAGAATGATATCCATAATTTATATGTAATATATTACATATATATACATTATATATATGTACTTATAATAGTACATAACATTTGGAGATAAGAAATGAAATGTACCGTTCATGGAGACGATAAGTCGTACGTACGCATGAACGCTGCTTTCATTTATTTTTTGTATTCAATGGAATTAAATAATAATTCTATAAAGTTATATTATAATTCCAGTAGGATATCATATGTAATAACATTAATTCCATCCTTTATACATCCCACATATGGCATTAACGAATCAAATCACTTTGAGGGGGCGGTAGTCCGCACTTCCTAAAATGAAGATATCACGTTTACCCATAATGGAAACCATAAAGGTATGCCATAACTAAAAAATACAGAAGCTTAAGTAAAACCTAAACATATTATATATCATATATAAATATAGTGACATCTTAATGGCCACCATTGAAGGTGTTAAAATAATATGAACAATCATCGTTTCGTGAGGCGGTAATTCGCCATCCACAGAAACAATATGTTTATTAACCATTAGACGGAGGTGTGTGAAAGTGTAGCTTGAATTCTTCATATAAAAACATCCTAGTATATTTAAAATACTGGTTTTGTTACAAATAAAGTAATAAAAAGAGTTTAGGGGTTTGGAGAAGAAAATTAAAACAAAAGAACACAAGGGAAGACATTACCTTTAAATCGGGTAACTCTCTTTGATTTGAGCTCAAAGGCTTCCTTGGAAAGGATTCTGCCCAAAGTGAGGCTTCAATTATGAATATAATGATTTGGAGAGATGTAGTGGGTATGGGTTGGCCGAGCAAAAGGCTTTAGAGGTGTGTGTATGGTGGTAGAGGTGGGGGCCTTTTATAAGAGGAGATGAGGGGCACTCTTGGAAAGTTATAAAATATTACTTTATTATATAATGCTTTTCGAATTTTAAAGGTCTCAAAAGGATATATTTCGAGTATAAGGTGATAAGGTTTCTAAATCCACCCATACAATAGGTTTTGGACAAGTTTAGGTCTTAGATGTTACATTATCTTTCCATTTTATTTAAATTGTTAAATAATGAGGTAATCCCTACATCATCATGGTGTCATAAATAAATTTATTTATTTAATATCTAAAAATTATAAAAAAATCATGATTTAGGTAATCGTTTTATCTTTCTAATGAAAATTTATAGTAAAAAATATGACTTTTATAACCCCATCTAAAAATTGTTTTAGTAAAATAACACATGTTTGTGACATTTTAATTGTAACTTTAAATAAAAAGGTCTTAATGTCATTTTCCAAGGAATGTGGCTCCATGGGGTCCCCAAGTTGACCCATGGATATTAATGGTCATCCATGACACATCCAATGAGGGTAGGACATGTTTCTAGGTCATTTCATATTATTAAAACATTATTTTTACCTTAAATTACACTAATTACCTGTAATCGCGATTCAAACTTAAAAGTTACTATTCACCATAAAATTATTTTAATCTCATTGAACCACATTTTACTTGTTAAAGAATACTATGTATGTTGGATTTTTGAAAATCAAATCACAGATGTGGAAAAGTTTCATTTAAATGAAAATCAGTTTCTTTAACTACAACTTAGTGGTTTCACTATTCATCAAAAATTGATGTTTTTTAGAAAATACCAAAAAATCACCCTAAGCTATATTTGATATTCTGAATTCAAAAATGATTTCTAGTTTACAAAATTAAAAAAATATATGTTTCAATAATTATTTTAATAATTAATTCCAACTGTCAAAACAAATAGCGTGTTTTAAGAAACAATATCTATTAAATGATTGACACTAGTTTAAGTCCAATTTCAAAGTGAAATTAATTAAAATGACCACTATTGGATTAAATGGTAAAAATATATTAGAATTGTACTTTAAAACCAATTCAAAAAATAATTTAATCATATAAACATATTATATTAAAAAGTGGTTTTGAATTAAAATACAACATTTTTCACTATACATTAAAAAATGAACTTTATCGAAAAAATACCAAAAAATTACACAAAGTAAATTTTGATGTCCCAATTCTAAAGAAGAATATTATTTTTTCAAATATAACACATAAAAGTCTCAAAAAGTGGATTTAAAAGAGGTTCGTCATCAAAAGACGGTTAATCGACCTTTTAAAGAATATTAGAATGTTGATGCTTAAAATTGGATTCGTTCGCATTTTTAATCCTCTAACATTTTTTGTAAAAAGTAAAAATATTTGACAAACATATATAATCATTTTTTAGTTAGTTCTGTTCATTCCCGCCATTACAACGGCTAGGCGTTAACTACAATTTAAAATAATATTATTTTATTATTAGGGTGCAACGTAAGATTCCCAAGAAACTTGTTGTTGTGTATTGGGTACGCCATCGAGCATAGAGTCCCCTTTAAAGTTATATTAATATTTTATTCTCGAATATGGATAAATGTGAAAATTTAATATTCTTTATTTACCTGGGGTGTTACAATTAGTACATTAATTTTTCCATTAAAATTTTAGTAGGAAATTTTTATAATAAAAATGTGTTTACTATATCATAATCAATGTAATCCTATCTGTAGTAACTGACTTAATAAAAAACGGTAGTATATTAGTGAATATATATTTGAGTAGTTTTTTGATATTTCAAATCTCCCTTTAAATAGATTCTTTATATGGTTATGATATAATATTTTACTTCCTTACCCATAATTAGGGATGGATCAAATATTTCTAATGCATATATTTGTCAAATTACCTATCCTATTTTTCTCATGTATTCTTTTATTCAAACACAATAAACTCATTTGATTAATATTTCTAAAGAATCCCTTTACATTAATATATATTTCTCCAAAGGTGCTAAAAACAATTTAACGAGGCAAAATATTCATTTTTCCTCCTTTTTAATTAAGTGACAATACTTTGTACCATAATTAGAGTCTGATTGAAAATTTCATTAAAAATCTACTGTTAATTTACGTCTTTAAGGGTATATTGATATATTATTGGGATGGATTTATTAGATTCTATTGGAATTTCTGATCATCATTATTTTATAATCCACTAATATTATAATAAATATGTCACGCTAGGGTGGTATAATGAATCTCACATCCTTGATATTCATCAATTGTTCTCATTTATATGGATGATAGTTTTTCCTCAAGGGTGGGAATTAAGTATTCATACTCTTTGTTTTTTTTAGTGGCCATAATCTTCCCTAAAATATTTTTTCTTATGACCATTAATGACCCACTAGTTCACTTCCCAATTTTTTATAATCATAATATATTATTTCTATTTAATATTGTTTCATGAATTTTTATTCAAATAGAAATTTATTTGTCTCTCCCACACTAGCATTATCAAAAATTATTAAATAATATAATTAGTTAGAAGAAGGTTATTTATGACATGAAAATTATATTTTCAATGAGTATCAACATTAGGGGAATAATATATTAAACTATAGAAAAATAAATCCACTATATGTTAACTCTAATAAGAGCACTGTTTCTTTAAGAGCGGGTCCCTCTACAAAAAATATTTACTTGATAAGAAAATTTATGAAAAACCAGTACTATTATGAAAAGTATTTGATATTAAGAGGGGGCGTATAAGTGTGTATTTATTTCTTCTATTAAATAGTCACCAACTTCAATATGAAACCTCCAAGAAATTACTAATTCCAATTGAAAATGTTTTGGAGGAGTTGTTTTTTTTATGTAGAAAATGTTTATTATAATATATTAGATGCCCTTTTGATACTTTTCTTCAATAAGGATGTCTCTGAGCCAAACTCTAGAAATTATTTATCTTTGGAATCTATCCATGCTATAAAACATGATATAATTGGAATTAATACACATATAAATAAAAATTCGGATGAAAAAGTGGGATTTCATCCCCTATATAAGGATAGGTAAACCCCTGATTCCTTAGGTGTTGGGGTAATGTATTTGAGAAAGTATAATATCACTTATAAACTACTGAAATGTATTTTATATGATCTTATAAATTCATTTAAATCAATTACTATTCCGTCTTATGATAGTATAGTGACCCAGAATTTTTTTATATTATTATAACAATACTATGAGGATTAGAAAGACAATAGAGATACAGTACAAGATCCAAATGTTTACTATCTTGGAAAACATTGGCATATACATTTCTTATACAAATTAACATATATGTGTTATTTAAATTATTATAAATTATCCTCCTAGAACATATCATTTTATAAATAGAAAATTTAATCAAATTAATATAGTGTCAATGAAATGCGTGAGCTAAAATCATACTAAGCGGAGGAATATTGTTCTACGGTTAAAGGACAAGAGTTTTAATGGCCCACATAATATCATTACATTGAGAATACCATGAATCTTTACTAGTACTAAAGTGATATCCCCAAGATGCTAATGGGTAGAAATAAATGCTCAAGGGATTCAAATACAAGTGGGGGATGATTTAACATTTAATAATATATGACAAGCCAAACAGATTACAAGCCATAATAACTATATGATGCATGATAGAAAAAGAAAAATCAACACTTTATTTTATACCAAAGTAAACCAAAAATGTTATCTACTAGTATAAAACGAAACCATAAATAAAGCCGAAAAATATAACTAAAAAAGACACAAAAATAGAAACAAGCCTCTTAGATCCACTAGATATGTGCTCTACCATCACGAAACAGCCCAAAAACTCATGAAGTAGTAATAAAAACATGCAATATTATACCATTTCCCGCATACCAAAATATGAAATATGGAAAAACACCAAAGTAACACTGTTGGTGTGAGTAGAAAACGCATCATTTCTTCCCCAAGGACTTCTTAACATGATCCACTTGGATGGAAAAGTCATCAACATTTAATTATAACAAATGATAAAACCAATTTCCAAAAATAGTTTATAGGAAAATATAAACACTTATCAAAATATTTATATGTTAATATAAACAAAAACCATTTTAACCAATTCTATAGAAACAAATTTTCCATATAAAATATAAAATATATTTTTAAACCCCTTTTAAAAAATATATCATTTCCTAAAAATTTAATTCCACACTTCAAAAATTCAAACAATGCATGCTTCGTTATGACGGATCCATAATAATGACTGGTTTCATGTTGATCTACCTAGTCATCACAAAGAAATTAAATCACATGTTCCATTACACATTTTTCATTGATCAAAAACTCCCATTTCAAACATTACTCATAAGGCAATATGAATGCAGACACCATGTTTTCGAAAAACACATTCTATTTTAAAAAAAATTCACCAATTTCAATAAAACAATTAGTTTATTGAAGCCTTCCAAAAGGACAATTTTACAACCAATGAATTAAATTAAACTCAAAAAATTATTGAAATAATTTAATATTAAATCAACTATCTAAAATTAATTGAAATACCGAACTTAAATCTCCATTTTAAAATCAATATAACGATCCAATTTCAAGAATGCCCAATTTTATAGAATTTTTTAATTCCCCAAACCTTAAATAAAAAGCATTTCGAATACATTTTTAACCAATAATTCATAAATAATATCTAAAAAAATTGAAATAATTCTTGAGAGTTCAAACACAGGGGGTTGAGAGTGAAACCACCTACCTCAATCATTTAAAAAAAAACATAAAACGGTCGAAGAATGCTCACAATTTCGGTTCATGATTCCATGAAAATATAATAGATATCCTCTCCTACAAAAAAACTCTATATATATCCTTATTCAATGTCAAAAAAATTATATCTAAACATAGTGGGTGTATATTTATGGAAACAAGATGAAGGAGAAGTAGATCCCAAAAACTATGGCAAAAGGATGAATAATAGGAACTTTACAAAACAATCATCATTCGAATTGCCAAAGAAAGCCATCCGATCACTTATAGCTTGATAAGAGAAACTTATTTGTCCTATAGAGAATAAATAATTCCTATTAGGTCCATTATAGGATGAATAATAGCAGATAGAAGTGAAAAATGAACAAGATCCGCTATTAAGGAAGTGGTTTCTTGATACGCATGGATTTATCACACGATTAGGGAAAACCGTGTATAGCCCATGTTCCTCCCTTTGTTCCCCACCATAATGAAAAATTAATCTAAACACACTCTATATTTACTAATAAATTTTATAAACATGAATTTCAGAAGTAAAGGGTGACATTCCATGAAACGAGGGTGTAACATTCTTTCCACCATTGGTCTTTCCATCCCTAGAATGTATAATTCGACCACATACATGAAGTAGTTCTGGCCATAGCTCTTCTATTTACTTCTCTCCTTCCACTATCCCATCATATATATGTCCATGATTCCATAAAACCCAAACAAGACTGATGATTTTTTCATGCAAGATTTGTTCTTTCTTTTCCATAATTTAATCGTCATTTGCGCCAAAGATGTATCTTTCTCTAGGTCAATGTGATTCCATATGATCACTTTTTCTTGATTAGCCTGATACTTTTTCAACTATGATATGTGGAAGAAATTATGAACTGAACTAAACTATGGTTGAAATGTCAACTGATATTCCACCTCTCCAAACCATTATAGTATCTCTAAATGCCCAATGTATCTTGGAGATAACATTTCCTACATCACTAAATGGAGATGTACAAGCCATAGCAAGATCCTTAAGAACACATGATCACTCATTGAAAATGACAACAGTCATCAATAATGATCTGTATATGATTTCTGATGATGCTAATCCATCTCCATCTTCTTTCTAATGAACTGGATCTTCTCCATCGTTTTATGAAAAGGCTCGACCTTTCTAATGAGGTCTCACCTATTTCCTCCAAAAAAAATCAATAAGGTAAAGAACTAGAATACAACACTAAAAAAGGTTCTATATATATGGAGGTCTGATAACTGTTATTATATAATAATTCCACCAATGGAATGTCTCTTACATTGAGCAACCAATGTCCATTACACTAGCCCACAACAAATCTTCCAATGAGTGTATCATAATTTCATATTTCCCATCAGTCTAATGATGATACACCATACTCATAGTCAAGTGAGTCCTAAGGTATTTCTATAAGGATTTCCATAAAGGAGTTGTGATCCTTGTATCTCTGTCTGAGAAAATCTAGAATTGTATGAAGTGTCTCTTTAAAACTTCTTAGATATAGATTTTGGATAGATCCTTTATCGTATTAGTTTCATGAATATATATAAAATGGGCCATATTTCTGGGACTTCCCACTGTCAACTATATGGAATAGTATTTAGAAACTATTCAGGGTATAACTGTAACCAAATCCATTGATATTTTCTCCCATTTCCACACTGGAATCGGTAAAGACTGTAACATACCTCATGGCCTTTGGTGCTCTACCTTAACATGATAACAATTTAATCACTTTGAAATGAACTTACCCACTTTCTATTTCATACCAATCCACCAAAACTACACCTTCAATGTATTATAAAACTTCTATATTCCAAGATGTACATCCCACATCGATTGGTAGTAGGCATGAAGATGTTGTTCTCAAAAATCCATAAGAATGCCCATCTGATTTCTGAACCACAAAACAGAACTTATATCATGTTTCTATCCCAAAATGGTCTCCCCAATATCGATTTTTGAACTCATAACCAATAATTTTGCATCAGATGTTTGTGCCTCCATTACCATTTTTACCATATCAGTAACCATGAAAACATAAAATAATACAACAAAATCACCTTTGTCTTCACTTTCCACAGGATAATTGGCTAAGACCGATATTAACATCCATTATTCTAAATAATATCTTTTGGAATGAGCATACAAATTCATAATTAATGAATAAACCACAGAATTTCCTTTACTTAGTGTATACTTCATGACAAAATAAAAAATCTAAAGATACTACATCCATCTCCTTAGCTGTAGATTCAAATTTTTCTATGATAAAATATTCTTCATGCACTTGTGATTCCTAAACACAATGAATTTCACCCTAAATAGATAGTGTCTCCATGTCTTCAAATCATGTATGACCAAAGATAAATCCAATTCATGTGTTGGGTAATTTTTCCCTTGCACTCTCAACTGCGGTGAACCATAACGAAACAACATGTTATCCTTGAATGAGAGATATTCCCATCACAGATTCCGAAGTATCACATTTTACTACATACCCCTTTCCCAGTTCTAGAAAATCTTTGATAGATGACATTGTAATAAGAACATTCAACTCTTGAAAAAATTCTATCAATCCTTTCTCCACTAGAAAGGAACATTTTTTTCAACGCTGTCATAAGCGAAGCTATTCGTGAGAATTCATGAAAAAAACATTGATAATAACCAGAAAGACCAAAGAAGCTTCGTATCATAGAGGCATTTGTCATTGGTGTCTAGGTGAAAATAGATTTTATCTTTTCAGTATCTATTGATACACATTTTTCAAAATTCACATGGAAAAGAAATCATACAAATTATATCCCAAAGTAACACTTTGACAATTCAACAAACATAGGATGATCTCTCTGGATTCCCAACAAGGTCGCCAAGTGTTAATCATTCTTAGACCTTGTCCTTCAATACAACAATATGTCATCCACAAATACCATAATAAAATGAATCCATATATCATTGAAATATTTTATTCCTCAATTCCATAAATATTGTTGGTGCATTTATTAGAATGAAGGAAATACTACATATTCATAGTGACCATTTCTTCTAATGAAATCTGCCTTCGAAATATCTTCTTTCCGAACATGAAATTGGTGATATCTTGACAGCATGTTAATTTTAGAGAAACACTATTCTCCCCCACCCCCAATTGATAAAATAGGACATCAATGCCTAGAATTTTATATATATTCATTATCATAAATTGGTTAACCTTTTGATAATCAATACAAAGTATTAGAATTCCATTTTCATTCATCACGAACAAGACTGGTGCTGCCCACAGAGACGTACTTGGCCGCATTAATCCTTTTCATTCCAAATACTACAACTACACTTTCATCTCCTTTAATTATGTTGGTTCCATCCTATAAGGTGGAATGGAAATATGACTAGTTCATAGAGGGAGATCCCTCATAAAATTCAATTCACTTATTGGTGATAAAACTAAAATGATCATTGCAAATATATATAGAAATTGATCCACAACTACTATAAAATTATAATCCTCAATCTATTCCATCGATTGCAAATCCAATGCCTCCATCTAATATGATATTGTTCTGACTGATGGTGACAACCAGCCCATTTCACTTATCCTTACTACCCTTTGTCCTCTGAAAAGATGCAGGATGTCGAATTCGGTTATAAAACTAATCGTTATAATATAATATTAAATCTGATCTTTTAACGTAGTAAACTTATCCATACTAATGAATACATCAAATACATCCATATATAACACTGAGAAATCCCATGTCTTCTCTGCCCCATCAATAGTTATAGAACATGATCTACACACAAAGCATCGACATTCCCTTTCATTGATAGGGGTTTGAATTTTTATCATGGAGGTATCCATCTTAAGTTTCAAACATAAAAAATTCATATCACAAGATTAAATGATGTAATGAGATGCACGAGTATCAATCAAACCTTGAATAAGGGTAGAATTCAATGAAATCCTACCTATAACTGGTTATTGTCCATCCTGATAATCCACAATCACCTACTCATCTCTATACAATTTCTTCTTTGTTTCACTTTCCCCGTTATTTTATATTGGAGATTTGTATTGTTAATATAAGGCCCCAGCCTAAAAAATTACTTAATATTGAGATATTTAAAGAATACACATTGATGATCTTTTTAGGTTTTTATTTTTAAGGAATTAGATCATAAAGCATGCATTACATTCCACATTTAAATAATGTGGTTACATAAAAGATATTATTCATTTTTCCCATCAACAGAAACATATTTAAAATAAAACATGGATTCTTTCTTGACACTTCCTTGACACTATCATCATATCTGGTACCTTTCCCTTGACCTATGAAAAAACATTTCAAAAACATGGGATGAGCATAAAAAGCTCAGTAATGGATATAAAAATATGGAAAGGAAACATGAGTACATGTATACAAAAGAATCCATGAAATCATACTTTACCCATAAAACATAAGCACTTTAACATACCTCATAAATTCATGAATAAATCATAGAAATCATTAGACATAAATGTAACTAGAGGCATTAATAACATTCTTACATAGGGAGTAACCCACATAGTTACATTTGGAATAACCATCACAGTATATTCCCAAAATCTCTTCGGAGAAACCTTAACGTTTAACTCCTTCGCGTTATCCAATGCATTGGAGAGCTATATCGGGCTCACCCGCCCTTAGTTTATCACGGAACCACTCATCTTTACAAACAATGCCCGAGAACCATAACATAATCATAGCATATAACATAAGCATAAAGGAAAGATAACATTCCAACATTGCAATAACAATATAACATATTAAGATATTTGAAAGAATGAATCCATTCTAAAACCATTTTCAAAACCATTTAAAACATTTAATAATGATATTTTTGAATCAACGTGTCCCATACCACTTTGAAGATTTTAGCATTTTAAATCATTAATATCCACATAAATAAATCCTTAAAACCAATTTTAAAACATTTATATTAATGAGAAATATTTATAAGAATAAATCATTAAAACATTTAAAACGATATTTTAGTTATAGGGTTTCTAACAAAATGAGAGACACTTGAATACACTAACTGAGGATATAACTTTTCATCAAAACATTATAATTTCATGAGAATAAAGGGATTCATGATATAATATTCCAAAGGATAGTATATACCCCATATAAGAGTGAATTGGTGCATAACAACAATGATATCTCAATAGAAATGTTAAATGAGATGAAATCCATTATAAAGAAGGTATCCTTAAATTAACGATAAATGAATCTCATAATTATATGTGAAAAATATAAATACACCCAATATAATTGGATATTAAGTGTAAAACAACCAGAGGTCATTCACACATATTCATAGGATGGCATATTCAAAAACGTCAAGTTGAACCCAATGAAATCGAAATTGGGTTAAGAAGTTCCTTTGGTAAAATTCGACAGCCTAACAGCGTCACTTTAAAGTTCATAAAATTAGTTGATGATATATAAAATGTTATCTCATCACTTGGACATAAAATTTATATCAATAAGTATATAGAAGAACACATCCAAACATAAAACGATGTAAATTAAAAGAGATGACAAAATAAGTCTTTTAAAAATAGGAGTGTGAAAGGTTCCCTTACCAATTTGGGCAACATTCGAAACGTAAACCCCATGAAAGAAGGGTCATACAATGAATATTTAAATACCCAAATAGTAAAATAACGGGCAGTAAATACACCACACAAAATTAAATAGTGTCTAATGTAGCATGAATCTCATGGGAATAAAACGTGAGATGAAAATCCCCTTATGAAAATTCGGCAGCCTAACGACGCCACATAAAACTTCAAAAAATCGATTGATAAGATCTAATAGGGTATATAATCATATTAAAATAAAATTTACAGTAATATGAATATAAAATAACATCCCCCAGCATAATAAATATGAGTTTAAAAGAAATGACATAAAAGAGAGTACTTAAAAAGAAAGAGAGAGGTTGGATCCCTTACCTCAAGTCCAACTTGTCTTGTTCGTTTCTTTATATTCCAGAATAATAAACATTTTTCAATTTATAATTTCTTAAGGAAATCCATTAATGTTTATTATTCAATTCATATCACATATTATTAGTTAATTATGTGAGTTCATATCAAATGTTTTTGTCGATGTTTGGTACATGAGTCAAAAATGAACTGGTTTGAAAAGAATCGTCCATGTAGTTATAAGTACATCATATCCAGAATAGTAATAAATATTTAAACATCATATATATCCAGTAAATATTCATTTTATAATATTCCATAACATTTGGAGATAAAAAGAAATTAAATGCACCGTTCACGGAGACGGTAGGTCGTACGTACGCATGAACGCTACTTTCATTTCTTTGTCATATTAATGGAATTAAAAATAATTGAGAGATATATATAAATATATTATAATTCCAGTATAATATATATGTTATATAGGTCAAATATGTTCATTAATTTCATTCTTTATACATTCCATGTATTGCATGAACGAGTCACATCACTTGAGGGGGAGGTAGTTTGCACTTCCTCATATGAAATTATCGCATTTCCACAACATGAAAAGAATAAAGGAATGATTTAAATATAATATACAGAAGCATATATAAAACATAAATACCATATATATCATATATAAAATATAGTTACATCATAATGGCCACATTTAAAGGTGTTAAAAGAATATTGAACAATCATTGTTTCGTGAGGTAGTAATTCTCCATCCAGAAAAACAATATGTTCATTAACCATTAGACGGATGTGTGTGTAAGTGTAGATCTAATACTTCTTATAAAAACATCTTAGTATATTTAAGATACTCGTTTTTTTACAAAAGGATGGAATAAAAAGAGTTTATGGGGTTGTAGAAGAAAAATAAAACAAAAGAACATAAGAGAATACATTACATTTAAATCGGGTAACTTCATTTGGTTTGAACCAAAAGGGTTCCTTGAAGAGCTTTCTGCCTAAGGTGAGGATTCAATGATGAATAGAGATATGTGGATAGATAAAATTGGCAGGTTTTGGCTGCGAAAAAGGCTTGAGAGTTGTGGGTATTGTGGTAGAGGTGGGGGGCTTTTATAAGAGAAGAGGCGGGGCACTCATGGAATGTTATAAAATATTACTATATTATAAAATTATTTTCGGATTTTAAAGTTCCCAAATTTATTTATTTCGATGCTAATGTGATAAGAGTTTGAAATACACCCATCAAATAGGGTTTTTACATGTTTAGGTCTTAGATTTTACATTATCTTTTAATTTTATTTAAATCGTTAAATAATGAGGTAATCGCTGCATCATCCTGATGTCATAAATAATTTAATTTATTTAAGGTCTAAAATTTATAAAACAAATACAATGATTTAGGAAATCCTTCTATATTTACAATTACTATTTATATTAAAAGATATGACTTTTATAACCCCATGTAAAAATTGTTTTAGTAAAACAATACATGTTTGTGTCATTTTTACTTTTACTTTAAATAATAGGCATTAATGTCATTATCATACCCAAGTGGCCCCATGGGTTCCCAAAAATATACCCATGGGATTTATTTGTCGGCGATGAATCATCCAATAGTGTCAGGACATGTTTCATGATATCTTCATTTTATTATAATATCATTTTTACCTTAAATCACACTAATTGACTTTAATCGAGATTAATAAAACCTAAAAGTTAATTTTCATCAAAAATTATTTTCATCCCATTGAACCACATTTTTCTTAATAATTAAAATCATTTATATTGGATTTTTGAAATTCAAATCACAGAAGTGGTAATGTTCCATTTAAACAAAAAATTAGTTTTTGTAACTCCCACTTTGTAGTTTCACTATTCATCAAAAAATAAGGTTTTTCAGAAAAATACCAAAAATTAACCCTAAGCTATATGTGATATTCAAAATTCAAAAATAATATCCATTTTACCAAATTCATAACATATAAGTTTCATTAATTAATTTTATAATTAAATCCTGGTGTCAAATCAAATAGCGTGTTTTTAAGAAACTATATCTATCAAAAGATTGACACCTCTTTCTGTCCAATCTCAAAATGATATTAATTCAATGACCACCATTGGATTAAATGGTAAAAATATATTCTAATTTCACTTTAAAACCAATTAAAAAGATAATAGAACTATATAATTAAATGATATTAAAAAGAGGTTTTGAATTACAATGCAACACTTTTCACTATTCATTAAAATTGAACATTATCAGAAAAATACCAGAAATTTATCCAAAGTAAATTTCAATGTCCCAATCAGAAATATAAGTATATTTTGACAAATATAGATTATAAAATTGTCAAAAGATATATTTAAAAAAATGGTTTACCATCAAGAGGTGGTAAAACAATCTTTTAAAAATATTAGAGTATTTATTCTTAAAATTGGATTCATTTGGATTTTAATCCTCTAACATTTATTGGAAAAATGTAAAAATACATAACAAACATATATAATCATTTTTTAGTGATTTCTGTTCATTACCTCCATTACAACTGTTAGGCATTAAATATTATAATATTATAATATTATTATTGTGCAACGTAAGATTTCAAAGAAACTCGTTGTTGCGTATTGGCTACGCCATCGAGCATAGCATTCCCTTTAAAGTTGTATTAACATTTTATTCACAAATATTAATAAACATTAGAATGTAATATCATTTATTTACCTAGGATGTTACATCCTTCCCCCCTTTTGTGAATTTTGTCCTCACAATTTCAAAATTGGGATTGGAAACTCCATTGAAAGTCCCACATCGGAACAAGAGTCAGTAAAACTATCACTTAAAATGAATGGAAGAGAAGTCCAAAGGTCACCCGAGTTAACCCATACTAGGATTCCAAGTATGAAAAAATTGATATGGATGAAAAGACAAAGGGTCATGTTCTGATGGAGAGTGATAGTAAACATGTCTAGGAGAAAGTTAACCACAAGAAAATCCCAAGCTTGTGATGGGTTAAACGGTATTCGATTCCCCAGCAGGAAAAGTAAACAGACAACATTTTTTGTTTGAAGTTACTCTTAATTTAGGAATTTATTTTTGAGCTTAACTAAATCAAAATGAAACATACTTACCTTTCACGTAGACTTTCAACTTTTACTAGATTCCTTAATCAAAATCATATTTTCTGCAAAATATGAGTATCTAGGAATACTTGTTCTCATTAAGAGTACTATAATCAACTTCTTGAGAATCACCTAATCCACAAAAGAGAACTATATATTTCCCATCACTTTAGTTATCAACCAAAAACAAACCAATATGTTTATTATGAGATCATGTAATACCGAAAAAAGATATTTTTTTACAAAAATAAAAACTACCCCTAATCTCCAAAATTTGACAAACAAAACCCAAAGTTCAACAAAGACCATTCAATAAACATCTATGCATAAAATTCTTCAAAGAAAACCAAACTAAGATTGAAACCCAAATCTCTAATGGATTTAATCACATAGTATCCTAAGATAAATCATAAAAATTTTCTCCAAAATAACATCAGTTACTCTTACAGTCTCATACTGAAATGTAATTAACCTAATCGCATATCCTCCGTGATTGGCTAATCATTTCCATTGATAACCCAAAATAAACATACTCTTAATCCATAAAATCATTTAACTAAAAAGAATAATTCAAACTAACTAGGGACATCACGTAGTCCAGTGGTAGGCGATAAATACCAGTTTCACTTTAGTTGTGGGTTTTATTCCCGCATCTTCATCCGACGCGATGGGTTGTCACACGGTCTATGTGTTATCCTTTTTCCAAAACCATATAATTCCTAAAAAATTCACCAAAACGACATAAAATCTTCAAAAATATTCATAACATATTTAACCTCAAGTTTATCTCATGCCTTTCATTTTCCATCATAATATATAGTAAACCATAATTACCTCAAAAGTAAGGACCATATAAACCCTAATGGTTACCTTTATAATTATCACATGAACTTCCACATTGAGTTGGTTCTCTCGTACAAGAGGCATTAGAGAACTCGCCATGGTTCAAGTGGTCGATCATGACTCCTGATAGTTGGTTTAGAATTAATGCGAGATTTCTCATTGAATCCCCCATTACCTCCAGTCTCTTAATCAGAGAACCACAACAGTTTACTTGAAACCCATTGTCACTTTGGTGCCTGCTAGATCCATCCATTTACTAAAACCAAAATGGTCAGTGTGAGTATATCAGTAATATCATCATATAATAAAAAGGAAGATAAACACCAAAATATACTTATCGATGTTATCTCAAACGCATTCTAACTTTCAAAAAAACAATGACTCCATCTAATATACTAACCATTGTGGTTATACACAACTTGTCACTTTTTCATAAACAACACTCTATCCTCTAAAGTTATCTAAACCGAACTATGATACCAACTATAAGGCCCCAACCTTAAACATTACATAATCATGAGGTATTTCAAGAATACACATTGAGGATTTTTTCAGGTTTAGAGTTTTAGATAATTATATCATAAAACATGCATTACATTCCACATTTGAAAAAAGTTGTTATAGAAAAGATAGTATTCATTTTTCCCATCAACGGAATCTTATTTAAAATAAAACATGGTTTCTTTCATGACACTTCCTTGACACTATCATCATATCATGTACCTTTCCATTGACCTGTGAAAAAACATTTCAAAAACTTGGGATGAGCATAAAAATATCAATAAGGGATATAAAAATATGGAAAGGAAACATTAGTACATGTAGACATAAGAATCAATGAAAACATACTTTACCCATAAAACATAAGCACTTTAACATACCTCATAAAATCATGAATAAATCATAGAAATCATAAGACATAAAGGAAACTTGAGGCATTCCTAACATTCTTACATAAGGAGTAACCCTCATGGTTACGTTTGGAATACCCATCACAGTATATCCCCTAAATCTCTTTAGAGAAACCATAACCATTAACTCCTTCGCGTTACCCAATTCATTGGAGAGCTATATCGGCCTCACCCTCCGTTAGTTTATCATGGAACCACGTGTCTTCATAAACAATTCCCAAGAACCATAACATAATCATAGCATAAAACTTAATCCTAAAGGAAATATAACATTCCCACATTGAAATAAGAATATAACATATTAAGATATTTGAAATAATGAATCCATTCTAAAACCACTTTCAAAACCATTTAAAACATTTAATAAAGATATTTTTGAGTCAAAGTGTCCCATACAACTTTGAATCTTTTAACATCTTAAACCATTAATATCCATATAAATAAATCCTTAAAACCAATTTGTAAACATGGATATTAATGAGAAATATTTATAAGAATAAATGATTAAAACATTTAAAACAATATTTTAGTTAAAGGCTTTCTAACAAAATGAGAGACACTTGAATACACTAACTGAGTAATAAATTTTAATCAGAACATTATAATATCATGAGAATAAAGGGGTTCATGATATAATATTCCAAAGGACATTATATACACCATATAAGAGTGAATTGGTGCATAACAACAATGAAGTCTCAATAGAAATGTAAAATAAGATGAAATACCTTATAAATAAGGTATCCTTAAATTAAGGATAAATCAATCTCATAATTATGTGTGACAAATATAAATACACCCAATATAATTCTATATTAAGTGTAAAACAACCAGAAGAAATTCACACATATTCATAGGATGGAATATTAAATAACTTCAAGTTGAACCCAAAGAAATCGAAATTGGGTTAAGAAGTTCCCTTTGTAAAATTCGACAGTCTAACAGCATCACTTTAAAGTTAGTAAAATTAGTTTATGAGAGAAAAAATTGTATCTCATCACTTGGACATAAAATTTACATCAATAAGGATATATAAGAACACATACCAACATAAAAAGATGTAACTTAAAAGACATGAAAAAATAAGTCTTTTAAAAAGAGGAGTGTGAAAGGTTCCGTTACCGATTTGGGAAACTTTCATAATGTACACCCCATGAAAGAAGGGTCTACAATAAATATGTAAATTACCAAATAGTAAAATAATGGTTAGTAAATACACCACAAAAAAGGAAATAGTGTCCAATGTAGCATGAATCTCATGGGAATAAAAAGTGAGATGAAAATCCCCTTATGAAAATTCGGAAGCCTAACGGCGCCACATAAAACTTCCTAAAATGGATTGATGAGGTAAAATAGGGTATCTCATCATATTAACATAAAAGTTACAGAAAGAGGAATATAAAAGAACAACACCCAACATAATAAAGATGAGCTTCAAAGAAATGACATAAAAGAGAGTACATAAAAAGAAAGAGAGAGGTCGGATCGCTTACCTCAAGTCCGACTTATCTTGTTTGTTTCTTTATATTCCTTAATAATAAACTTTTTTAAATTTATAATTTCTTAATTACCACATTTAAATTTTATAATTCAATTCATATCACATATTATTAGTTAATTATGTGAGTTCATATCAAATGTTTTTTTCGATGTTTGGTACATGAGTCAAAAATGAACTTGTTTGAAATGAATCGTCCATGTAGTTATTAGTGTATCATCTCCTGAATAGTATTAATGATTTAAATATCATATATATCCTGTACATATTAATATTATACTGTTTCATAACATATGGATATAAAAAGAAATGAAATGCACCGTTCATGGAGACGGTAGGTCGTACGTACGCATGTACACTACTTTCATTTCCTTGTCATATTAATGGATTTAAAAATAATTGAGAGAGATATATATATATTATAATTAAAGTATAATATATATGTTATATATTTCCCATAAGGTCATTAATTGCATTCTTTATACAATCCATGTATTGCAAGAACGAGTCACATCACTTGAGGGGGCGGTAGTCCGCACTTCCTCATATAAAATTATCGCATTTCCACAACATTCAAAGAATAAAGGAATGATTTAAATATAAAATATAGAAGAATATATAAAACATAAATACCATATATATCATATATAAAATTCAGTGACATCATAATTTCCACCTTTAAAGGTGTTAAAATAATATTGAACAATCATCGTTTCGTGAGGCAGTAATTTGCCATCCACAAAAATAGTATGTTCATTAACCAATAGACGGATGTGTGTGTATGTGTATATCTAATACTTCATATAACCACATAATACTATATTTAAGATACTTTTTTTGTTACAAAATAAAGGAATAAAAAGAGTTTATTGAGTTGTAGAAGAAAAATAAAAAAAAAGAACATAAGAGAAGACATTACCTTTAAATCGGGTAACTCCCTTTGGATTGAACCAAAAGGGTTCATTGAAGAGCTTTATAAATAAGGTGAGACTTCAATGATGAATGTAGTGACGTGGAGAGATTAAATGGGTAAGGATTGGAATATGAAAAGGCTTGAGAGGTGTGTGTAAGGTGGTAGATGTGGGGGCTTTTATAAGATAAGAGGAGGGGAACTCTTGGAACGTTATAAAATATTACTTTATTATAAAAGGATTTTCGAATTTCAAAGGTCCAAAATTGATTTATTTTTGGGATAAGGTGATAAAAGTTATAAATCCACCCATCCAATAGGTTTTTGACATGTGTAGGTCTTAGATTTTACATTATCTTTTAATTTTATTTAAATCGTTTAATAAAGAGGTAATCACTGCATCATCATGATGTCATAAATAATTTAATTTATTTAATGTCTAAAAATTATAAAAAAACTAAAATGATGTAGAAAATATTTTTATCTTTCCAATGATTATTTATAGTCAAAACTATGACTTGTATTACCCCATGTAAAAATTGTTTTAATAAAACAATACATGTTTGTGTCATTTTTACTTTTACTTTAAATAAAAGGCATTAATGTCATTATCTTACCCATGTGGCCCCATGGGGTCCTACAAGTAAACCCATGGGATGTCTTGGTAGGCCATGAATCATCCAATAGGGTTAGGACAAGCGTCAAGATATTTTCATTTTATTATAATATCATTTTTACCGTACATCACACTAATTACTTTTAATCGCGATTAATAAAACTTAAAAGTTACTTTACATAAAAAATTATTTTCATCCCATTGAACCACATTTTTCGGAATAATGAAAATAATTTATATTGGATTTTTGAAATTCAAATCACAGAAGTGGTAAAGTTCCATTAAAATGAAAAATCAGTTTTTGTAACTACGACTTTGTGGTTTCACTATTCATAAAAAATTAAGGTTTTTCAGAAAAATACCAAAAAATAACCCTAATCTATATTTGATATTCCGAATTGAAAAATGATGTCTATTTTACCAAATTCATAACATATAAGTTGAATTATTTAATTTTATAATTAAATCCCACTGTCAAATCAAATAGCGTGTTTTTAAGAAACAATATCTATCAAATGATTGACACTTGTTTATGTCCAATCTCGATGTGATATTAATTCCAATGACCATCATTGGATTAAATGGTAAAAAATATATTCTAATTTCACTTCTAAACAAATTAAAAAGATAATATAACCATATAAATAAATTATATTAAAACGGGGTTTTGAATTAAAACACAACACTTTTCACTATTCATTAAAAAATGAACATTATCAGAAAAATATCAGAAATTTATCCAACGTAAATTTCAATGTCCCAATCACAAAGAATAAGATTAATTTGACAAATATAGCTTATAAAATTGTCAAAAGAAAGATTAAAAAAAATGGTTTTCCATCAAAAGGTGGTAAAACAATCTTTTAAAAATATTGGAGTATTTATTCCTAAAATTGGATTCATTTGGATTTTAAGCCTCTAACATTTATTGGATAATTGTAAAAATACTTAACAAACATATGTAATAATTTTGTAGATATTAATGTTCATTCCCTCCATTACAACGACTAGGTTTTAACTATTATTATATTATTATATTATTAGTGTGCAACGTAAGATTTCAACAAAACTCGTTGTTGCTTATTGGGTACGCCTTCGAGTATAGCATTCACTTTAAAGTAGAATTAACATTTTATTCACAAATATTGATAAAAACTAGAATGTAATATTATTTATTTACCTGTGATGTTACAATTAAGAAGTCATAGTGTTTTTATAATCACCATGGCTAACTCTGCTTTGATAAGGAGTCTGATTCTGCTAGTCTCGTCATATCAAAGCATACGATGCTTGTGACACCTAAGACATTTACTAAGAACCCAAACCCATAGCACTGTGATAATAGTGTTCAATGTGTCTCATCTTATTGATGTTCTATAATTCAATAGGTTTTGATTTACATTATCACTTCATGTGGTCGAACGATCATCATTGGAAATAGGCCAGCTGGTTTGTTGGTTTTTGAGGAGAATTCACTAATCTAGATGTTTGATTATGATTCCCATTCCCAACATGGAAAGAGCTACCCCACTTTATCTTTCTCCTATAATTCAAGTTCCAATAATTTCTTGTTGGTATCATCATGCTTCCTCCTCCCATATCTGCTGAGATGTCTCATTAATCCACTGTCACTTTATTCAACATCTCTTTATAATCTGTAATGTAGAGCACTAAGAACTTCGTGAAAATATTCTACCATTTCCCAAATTCAAATATGTGGGCCTCGAAGGATTCACTAGCCCGAACATTTGGTGAAAAGTGCACTAAATGCGTGATTTTTTCCATATATCGAGTGAAAAAGATATTTTCTTAATTTAGGATAATGATATTTGTTGTTCTCTAGATTATAATCATTTGAGAATAGATTTATTAGTTGATCAATTACACAAAATCCTCACAACAAAGTCTTTGATCCAGTTTACCCTACACCGCTAAATACCACCACTATTTTGAAATATCCTCAAGCATATAAATTTCTAGATTGAAATTATAATTTTTCGTTATGCTAATGAAATCTAAAATATGATTCATCCTATTCAGAAACACCTCTAAATTTATGGTTCCGAATCACCCAAGAATATTGGTGAATTATTCATCTAGAACTGGATGGACTGATCCACCTATCTTTTCTCATCACTAAAGTTTCCAATATCCATATCATGAAATGCTTTGATGATACTCTGCACCAACTCTTGGTTCAATTGTGGTTCAGGCACAACCACATTCTCCGCAGCTTCCTCTAGTGGGTTTGTATGACACCGACTAGGTGCAATTTTCTAAATAAATGTTAATTTTGTAGGTATCACACTCCATAAACTAAAGTAATAAAATTTCAAATTCCATGACATGAACTTCCATATCATTTATTTCCATATTTAACTATTTTTTTTAAATATATTTACAACTATTTTTTAAAATAAATCCATTTTCAAAATGCATCAATCATTCCCTTTTAAAAGTCATTCATTTGAAAATAATTTATAATTGTTTTTCTTCAAAAATAAAAATGATGCTTCAAATAATATGTAATTAAACAAAATGGGATATCAAATCCTTATTCGATTTCATTCCTCAACAATGCATTCCATGTTCATCTAATTAGCTAAAACTAGGAAACTGTTGTTATAATATCGCATAAATGTTGAACAATTTCAAATAAAAGTGGGGGATGGTTTAACCTATAATATAAAATGAAAAAAAAATCATAGACCATAATAACTATATGATTCATGATAAAAAGAAATACAACCCTAAAATTTCTTCAATAACAAAGAGAACTGAAAATGTGAAACAACAGAAGTCAACTAAGCAGAAATGAAAAAATTGGAAGATAAATAAAAAAATCCAAAAAAATTACAAGACTCCATCCACAACTAGCTATGTGCTCTACCATCACCAAATAACCCAAAAACTCATGAAGTAGTGGTAAAATCTTGCGGTACTCTACCTTTTCACATGTCCTGGAATATGACTTCTGAAAAAGAACCAAAGTGGAAAAGCAGGGGAGAGTATAAAACTATGTAGGCATTCCCCAATTAATTCCTTACTCACTCCACCAAGATGTAAAATATATATTTCCTTAAATAAAACAAATTATACAAAACACCTTCCAAAAATATTTTATATGAAATCATAGACAATTCTCAAAAGAGGTTGAAACAAAATATTAATAAAAACCTTGTTAACTAATTTTATAACAACTGTTTTTCCATTTCAATTATAAAATATATTTTTAAACCCGATTTTAAAATCTATATTGTCATAATCATTTAATTCAACATATCTAAAATTCAAATAATGTATGATTTGTTATCACAGATCCATAGTCATAAGTAGTTACTTTTTGATCTACCAATTCATCACATTGTAATTAAATCCCCTGTGAAATTAAACCTTTCAAACCAAGAACAAGGTCTTATTTCCACCATTCCTTATAATTCAATATGAATAAACAATACATTTTTTCCAAAAACCCATACCAATTTAAACAATTTATTTCATTTTAACAAAAAAAACAACAGTTTATTGAAACTTTACAATGATCAAATTTTGAATGAAAATAATTTCAATAAACCAATCTCTTTAATGAAAAAATATAAATTAAATCAACTTACCAAAATTAAAAAAATATCCCAAACATCAAATCTCCATTTTAAAATCACGAAAAAATCCTATATGAAGAACACCTTATTTTCTAGAATTTAATAATTCCCAAACCATCTCTAAAGAGGGTTCCCAATCAAATATTTAATATCCAATAAATAAATAATATCACACAAAACACTAAATTTGAAATCATTCCTAACATTTCCATCAATTTTAGTTGAGATTGAATCTAATTACCTCGATTGTTTCCAAGAAAACTTACAATGGACGTATAATAGTCAAGAATCATGTTCAGGGTTCAAAGAAACTGCATTAGATCTCCTTCTTTATCCTAAATGCACAGTATATAACATTATATGGAATAACAAATAGTAGATCTATCCATAAAGGGTTTATATTTATGAAAACAAAGATGAAATGAGAAGTATATCTATGAAACTGTGGAAAAACAAGGAATAATAGGCACTTACCACAAGAATCTGCCTTCGATTAGGCATTGAAAGCCTTTGAATCACTTTTGGATCAATGGAAGAACCTTAATGGGAATTTGGAGAAGAATAAATTATTACATGGGACGTTCTAGGATGAAAATGAGAAAATGGAAGTGAAAAATGAACCAGATCAACTTTTTAAGGATGTGGTTTTGGGCTGTGCGTGGTTTTCTCACACGGTTTAGGAAAACCATTTGTAGCCTCTGAACTCCCCCTTTTTACCGAAAAAACTCCAAATTCCTTTCAAACTCTCCCCATATTCACCCAAATCATTTATGCACATGAAAAGCACATAGAAAATGTTTCTTTCCAAAAAATAAGGGTGCTACATGAGTCAATATTACAGGGGTGATCATAATAAACACATCAAATCATAAGCATATAATTTTAATCATAATCATGAGGTATTAATTTCATAAAGGATTGGAATTTTGAATATAAATAATAATTAAATCTCAAAACATAGTTGTGAAATATGACACATAGTTGAGAAAAAAAATTGAAATATTTTCACACATAACATATATTCTTAAAATATAACACATAATTCTGAACAAAGATACCATCACGTTGATGAATAGTAACCATAATCTCATGAGATGTATCACATTACCCAATTCCTTTAAGTACTATATAATTTTGGGCCTGCCCTTCACTTCATAAAATGATTATAATATAATGAAAACAATTAACAATCATTGTCCTGAAAGAACAAATGGAATAGAATACATATAATCATATTTCCACAATTCATTCATTGAATAATATAATTTGGGGTTCCTAATGTAAAAAAGGATAAAATATTTTGGAAAAGGTAACAATTTTTTTATGAATAACCCACTCAATATGAGTAAATGATATCTCTATAAATGCACATAATTTTTATAAAATTCTTTTTGTTGTATTAGAATTCCTTTAGAAAATGTCAAATAATATATGTTCCTACAAAAAATATGTAATTAAATTTTAAATGAGACATTAAGAATAATATAGGAACATCCATATTGATAATAATGCCTAATATTAGGTTACCCAACAAAAATGAATTATGTTTGAGAATCACCTAACCTTAAATCCCTCTTTATTTTTTCGCATGTTCACCACTTAAATAACAAAAAAAATGTTTACTAAAACAAAAAAACCATAAGTGAATTATTATATTTTTATTTATATTTTTCAAATAAAATAATTTTATTATATTTAATAATTTTCATTGATAATGGTAAAGAATTGTTTTATCATGTTTTCTGTCAAATATCACATCACGATTCGATATAAGGATTTTTAATTATTTTGTTTATAAATTATAAATTGAAACTCCAAAATAATTGGTATATATGTATTATTATATTAATATATTATAAATAATTTAATAAAATCATCCATTAGGATAGTGGTATGAAAATAATTGAAACCTTCCTCGTTTAATTTTGGAAGATTGTTAATGAGACATCTTATAAAGAGAAGGTTTGAGAAATAAAAAATCTTCTTATAATAAAAACACCCATTTTGTAGTATAATAACAACATCAATATCATATTAACATAATTTTTATTCATTTTATAAAGGTTTTAATTATAGAAAAAATGAGAATATTATATTTGAAAAGGGAATGAAATAAAATAAAAAGAGGATATTACCACTTTATTAATGTTATTTATTTTCTAAAGCTATAAAAGTCTGGAAAAAATTATATTATAATTACAATAATACATAACTACTTATTCATCGGGGCCTAATAGTGGGGATTTGAGAGGATAGTTTTCATTTATTATTTACAGGGGAGGTGCTTTATAATGGATGTATGAGGGTCTATTTATACATGAGGAGATAGACATTTTAATGAAAAACTATTTAATAAATCATTATATCTTTGGTAAACATTTTAATATGAATATTTTTTATATTATGAAAAATATTTCCATAAAATAATATAATTTTATGAATATGATTTACTTGAAAATTCTAATTTAATAGTAAAATTAGAAGGAAGGGGTAAAATGGAAACAAAATTTTTACATAAAGTTATACTTTAGAGTTTGTGGCCATAGAAAAATAAAATTGTTTGGAAATTATGTTTGTTTTTTCGAATGATATGTTTTCCTTAATAATTTTAATTTTAGTCAAAATAACCAATTTAAATTCTATTAATTCATTATTAAATAATCACTATATCATACAACATGTAGAATTTTAAAAATAGTATTTTTATTATTTCCCAAAAAAATTGATTTTTCTATAAAAATTATTAAAAATTAACACATAAAAAATAATAGAACCTTGATTCATAAAATGACATTCATTTTATCAAAATAATTTTTTACTATAGATATTGATAATTATTATCAAAAAAAATTTATATTTATAGAAATTTCATTAAATTCTTGTTTGATAAAAATTGGGTATAATTACATGGAGTTTTTAATCCAATTATTTATTTAATGGTATTATTATTTTTATATATTTTTAAATTACCCACTATAAATATATTTCATATTATATTAAATTAATTTTATGTAAAATTACTATTCCAAAGGCGTGGTTACTATTGTCAGCGGTTTATTTTCTATTCATAATGCTTAAAGTACTATTCCAATTGTCACATTAATATTATAATGGTCACATTACTATTTTTAATTTCACATTATCTCCTTTAAAAACCTCTTTATTCCATCAAATATTATTTAATATAATTAATTCCATGTTTTTATGTTTATTTTTTACAAGATGTTAAATGGTTTAATAATAATAATATTCTTTTCTATAGTACTATTTCTTAGGGAGGTAATTCTAGATTATTGAAGTGATCAATGTTTTCTAATTTTAATTTTTATATTAAATTCCTTTTTGATTTTATGATATTTTTCATTTTTCTTGGGTGAATTATTGAATTATATATTGATATTTACTATTGACATATTTTTTTCATAATTTTCCAATGTTTTTAGGTGTAAAATATAAAACAATATATTATAACTGAAATTTTTTAATGGAATAAATATTATGTATATTGTTTGGGTTATTAAATTCTTCCCACTATTATATATCACACCCCCAAATATTAAGCTCATATTATTTGTTGAGAATAGATTAGGATACTTCTACTTCATTGTTTCTACAGGTTCTAATGTTTACATATCAAATTTATGGGTTTTCCAAATCACATTAACAAGGTGACTTATCCTGTTTCATAGAACACTGTCTCTACGGTCCAGATATTAACCAAATGCACCTCATAATGTTGGTCATGTTTTAATTGTACCACCTCCATATTTATAAATAGTGTGGAATTAGGAATGAACTTTCTCAAGAGATATACAAGGAACAAATCATAATCATGCGCCATGTTGGGTGGAAGTGCTAGTCGACAGACCATAACTCTTATCTAATCAAGGATATAAAAAGGGATAGTCTACTTATAGCTATGATTTTAATTATTTCTAAATTAAATGAATATCTTCCATGGAAAGGGAAGACATTTTCTCCGACTTCAAAATACATGTCCCTTTTTTGGTTTTCAACATAACATTCATATAGACACCATGTAGCCTTTATATACTATTTAATGGATTGTGGATTTTATATCATATATAGCACATGATCTTGTCCAAGTTGATTTTTTTACCAAATTCATCCTAGAATATAATAGTAATACATCATTTCCTATATATTACATAATGTGGAATCATTTTAATACTCAATTTTAATTTACATTTGTATGAGAAATCAACCAAATCGTGATTTTGATCCCATCGAAATTTATATTCCAATGAGTTGGATTTTATTATTTCGTTCTTTATTGGAATAGTTCATTGAAATTGGTAGTCACTTTGTGGGTGATAAGCATTACAGTTTTTCAATTTATTTTTAATTTCATGTCTAATACTTCTCAATAATTTAGGGGTTTCCCATGGGTCATGATCAGATATGATTTAAATTGAAACATAATATGTCCTCACTTTTTATTTTATGTTTCCCATATGATGTTTTTAATGTGATAAATCATATAAATAGTGATGAAGTGGGATGTATCATTTAATTAATTCAAAAAATCCCATATCAAATTTAATCATTTGTATTTATTTAAGATAGTATAGAAAATGTTAATGGTGATCTTAACCCATTTTCATATGTGTATAAGAAAATTTAGCATCATCATATTAGAGTTTTTTTCACTCTTCTTGAACATGTTATCACATCATGTTCTTTGATGTGTACTTAGTAATATTATTATTCTTTTTGTCCCACTATAAGTGCTATTATAAATCATGGTTCATCAGGGTACTACAATTATTGATGGATAAATATGAGATATGACTATTATCCAATAGATCATTCATTATATTATTAGATAAAGGCTCCCAAATTCATGATACAAAAAAACTATAGTATCCTCTTCAGTGTTGAATTATTCCAGAATCATCTCCTTCATTGATTCAACCTTCTTTTGATGCACTAGAACATGACTTTTTATACACTTGACTTGGTCATGTTTATATGTTTAGGAAATAATTTGATAAAGGTAGGATGTAATCATTAACATCATAAATTATGGATATATCATATTCATATTCATTAAGATAGTGTATTTCCCAATCCAAAACATTGATAGAGTATTAGCTTTAATTACAAACAGATAATAAGCTACCCAGTTAATTTTATAGATGGTAGTAAATTGAGAAATTGTAGTAATTGATCATCTCTAACCATCTTCATTGTTGAATTTTTTACTCTTTAATTGTGAATATATTCTTTATAAACATGTGATATATATATATGTCACACATCTCACCATAGATGTAGGGCTTCCAAATCATCACGGTGAATATCATTACAACTAACTCTATATTATATGTTATGTAGGTATTATCATTTTCATTAATTTTTTTAGGAAAAGGACATAAATTCTACATTATGTATGAATACACAACCCAAGTGTTTTTTCATCAATGTATATCACAAAACCATCTCTACATAATGGTAGTGTGACAACATGATTTCTGATTACACTCTTCTAAATCTTGTTAAATAATATATAAAATTATTATTTCTATATATAATTTATCCATTTTCAAGTTACCGTAATTATCCGTCTAAAAATTCATTAGAAATTTCTCAAAAAACAAAATTAGTAATCAACTATTCCTAGAAAATTATATATATCCATGACACTTGAATGTTTTAATCATTCCTCACTGGCATTTTTCCTTGAAGGGTCCATAGAAATTCGATAATTTGTGATTACATGTCCCTTTAATGTGACATACTTCATCAAAAATTCATACATGGTGAAGTTATTATATATTATTTTCTTTATTAATTTCACTAACAAAATACTTAGATACTCTTTATCTTCCTCATTTATCATGGAGTAAATTGTCATTTTATGAACAAATGATAAAACAAATTTTTGAAGGTTATCTCGAATGATTATATTTGTGAAATTTATGAACACTATATGGATATTAGTAATCTTAGAGGCAATCAATTTGATCATATAGTGTACGTAAATTGTAGAAAAGGTTGAATTAAAAATATATTTCTTGTTTACCTTTAATTAATAATATCTAGAAACAAGGCCCACACTCAATAAGTATTGAAAAAAAGTCGTACTTATTGATAAGTGGATAGTATTATTATATTTGTATTTTTGAGGATGTAGTAATTGATACACATCCATATTGACTCACCATTTTTCATGACAAGGAGATTTGGAACCCCATAATGTGATGATGTAGGGAGTATGAACCCTTTTCCAAAATTCAATTGGATCTACTTTATAATATACTCTAGTTCAATAAAGGTCGTCATATAAGAGAATTTTATTATAGGTGTGGATATAGGTATATAATATATTAAGAACACTACCTAAAAATATATGTGAAGTTTATGTAAATGTTTGGGAAATACATCAGTGCATTCCCGTCTAATGGTAATTTTCTCACTGGTGGTGTTTTCCTTTTGAACAACCATTTGGGATTAAAGTGCTTCTTCATTGGGGTTCAACACCCACACTGTCATGGTATCTTCCAATGGATATTCACGATTCCTATGTATTTATATATATATATGATATGGTTAATAATATATAAATTTATTTCCTTTGTGTGATAGTTGATGTTATATCAATATAATGATATCCATTCCATTCCCATAATATCATCATAGTTCACAAATAGAATGATTTTGATATTCACTAGTAGAATATTCCAACAAAAACTAGTATATTTGTATAACACTTAGTTTAATATAATCAAACCACATTGTTTTTTATAGATATATTTACTCTATTGTATTAAGGGTGTGGTTCATCATTTCTAGAAAACCAAAAGCATATAAAGGAATACATTGAACTAGAATCAAATAAGATGTTTTTCTATTATTGATTCAATAGGAAGTGTACCCTATACAACTTAATTTTCATTTACCACATTAGTTGTTTTTATTGACTAATATTTCAATTTTCCCTTTATCATTAGGGGTTGCAGGTGTTCATTAGACTCAATATCCCTGGGTATAGGGTAAATACCCTAAATCAAGAATCCAAGAGTGTTTGGATACATTATTACATTTGCATAAGATATAGGGAATCAAATCCTGAATGACCATGTAGTTTAGTAGTATAGTTAAACTAGATACATTCATCAATCTCTCATTATAATTTGAATTATAAAATAAAACATATTATATTAATTTATTACACTGTTAATACCTTTATCAGATCATTGTATATCAATCATAATACACTACCTCACATGCTAGGTAAATGAAATATAAGAATGGGATGATATATAATACTTATTCAGGTTAAGAAAACATTGGAATAAATTAGGAATAAATAATTACTAAAAGATATGGGAAGGTAAATAACTGAAACACATGCCAAATAATCAATTACATGAGTATAATATGGAAAGAATAAATGATGATAAAATAATACCATATAAATAATCACATGAGTTTGAAAAAAACCATGGATATTCTAAATAATTAAATATTCATTGGTAACATCAATTACTTATCTCTTAATGAAGTAATGATCAATTTATGACATCATATCCATACCAACAAGGCATCATTCAATGAAATATTAAATAAATGGGTTAAGCCTTAGAGAAATACCTAATCCACTTTCTCCCATGGGACCTACCGATGAATCAATGTGATATAGTGGGTCCCACCCCTCACATACTTAGTCCAATGAATTAATCATATGATAGGGGGTTAAAAATAATAATAAAACATCCATATTAAAAAAATCGCTTATAAAATGTTAATACATTATTTAAAAAATAAACATAATCATAATCTATTCAGAGTAATATGTTGACTGATATCAAAATAGAACCTCCCCCATGAAGATGATTGTAAACCATCTGAAAAATATTACAGATGTTATCACTAAAATATATTATCTATGGGTAATATGTAAAATAATGGTTTTTGTAATTTATGAGGAAATTACTATAATAAAAACATTACAATAATTACATGGGAAAATATTCCTGTCATGTTGTTAATTAGTTTCAAAAACTAAACATTTCAGGAATATTAATTAAAATAATTACATTAAATATACCCTTTTAAATAGGTAATGGAATCATACATGTAATTAGTGGTCATTATAGTGGGTATATCCATACATGTCATATATGATAAGAAACATTAACTTCATACTATTGCAAAAATATAAACAAGTGACTACATTATAATATGAAAATAATATTCTTTTCAATTGGGTTTGTAAAATTCTGAAAAATGGATAAAAATTTCATTAATCATTTACATAATCTTAAAACATTCCTGAAATTTGTTTTACCAAATATTGGTAGTTAATTAAAACTGATAGCGATCACATAGGTAAATGATGTAGGTTCTCTTTAAAAACATTTTTGTCTGTATTTTTAGTTATTATTGTGTGTAAAATGAGTGAAAAAATGTATACCCTAGAAATGACCATTGGGATGAATATTCTTTAGTTTCATAAAATATGGATAACATGATTTCAACTTCGTAAACAAAATCATGAACAACCCAAATAATCAGTGAAATTGTAATATAAAACTTTTCCACTTCGGTAACTTATAAATTAGAAGAACCATGAAGGAAATAAAATCATGTGAAATGTTCAATACCATGATGAATGTGGGAGTCGTGATATAACATATAAAAGGGGAAATATAGTCAAGAAAAATATTGAGTGGTGAATATGGAATATGAAAAATTGATGTAAAAGTGACATGAAAAACAGATACCACAGGACCAAATTCATTCATATGTGTATATACAACATGTATAATATATGATGATTTATTATTAATATATTATATAAGAATAATAATATATTTCATACCATATATGATTTACAAATTATAGTTATGTAGGAATATTATAAAAGGATGTTATATATTTTTTGATGAATATACATTAACTATACAAACATGTTAATGGGGATAGTAATAGTTTAGTTCCTTTTGAAATGTGGAACACAATATTCTAATCTGGTGAAAGATCATAGAAATCTTCCATAAATATGATACCATTTATTACTCATCATAGGCATATCCTACATTAAAACGTTCACTACATACTGTGAAAAGGAAACATATGAAGGGGTGAGATCATATCCTTAGTAAGGGTTAACTCAAGATATAGTAATCTATGATCATATAAAATTATAACATAAGAATATGGTAAATGATAATGAACATAACAAATTAATTTAAAATACAACCTATCATAGATCATATACACAAGTCATCAAAAAATAATTTGAAGTAAATAAGTCAATAATCATAAGATAATTAATGACCATGTTCCATGAGTGCATAACGTTGGAAAAAGACACTAATTTGTGGCATAAAAAGAAGAATATAAAATAATTTCAATATTATTCTAGGCATGTTCCAAGGCAATAAAATTAGAATGGGTTCACTCCTAATACATTCAAAGTAGTCAATGTTGGATCACAAGACTATTATAGTGGAAAAATTCCATAAAAAATAGAGTTCCCTACACATTCCAACCCTACATTGGAGAACTAAATCCACTACCTATTCCAACCCTATCTTATAAATGGTGTTCTCTCCCATTCTAGTCCTTTCATACTGAATAGATTTCTCATCCCATTTCAGTCATGTCTTATTAAAATAAGTTCACTCCACATTTGATTATTGTCTTACTAAACCGATTTCACTCCACATTCTAGTCTGGTTGATCTTTGGAGATATAAATCCATAACCAATGCATTCTGGAGGGATATAGGTCCCACTCACCACATAATTAAATCATACGTATGTGTTCGAAAAGATCACAAACATTCTACATATAATTATCCATTAATGGAAATTTTTATCATAAAAATTTCATCATGTCATTAACTTTGGAAAATAATTATGTGTCATAAATATTTAATCATAGAATAACCTATAAAAATAAGTTGGTTTCATAATCATTTCCATACAATGTATCCCATAGTAGAGAAATAGGTTTCATAAACATTGTGAAATCAAAACATAAACCATTTAGCAAATAATATGAATAGAATCCTTTGATAATATCCCCATTAAGGAATATGTAATACCAATTGATTCTATAATAGATATAAAATTTTTTATAGATGATTTAAAACATTTCATGAGTAAAATACCAATTTCTGTTAGAAAATTTCTTTTTAAAATGATAAAAAAAAAATTCAAAATCATTTCCACTAATAATAATTATTTAAAATAGTAAAATTTCCCCAAGAAATGATTAAATCGTTATATATGAAAATTAATTTGAAAACATGAAATAGAAACATTAAATATTATATTAGTCATTAATATAGAAAAGTCTATGAATGCATTTAATGTCAAAAGAAATATTTGTTTCACATTTTTTGTATAGGAAAATATGAATTGTTTTGAAAAATTAAATGAATATTCCATTAAAATATTTTGTAAAAAAATGAAAAAGGGTAAGAATGAATTTTAAAAAACATTACATGGAAATAATACATTTTTAAAACATAATTATAAAACCTAGTTTTTTAATAAAATAGATTCCCAATGGAAGCGGGAAATAAAGATTCATTTTCATAAAAACATTTTCGTAATTAAAGAAATTATGAAAGAGATATAAAACATAACAGTTACATGAGGATATCATTAATAACCATAGTAGTTGAAAATTAATTATACTTATTTATAGGTAGATCATCAAATTTCATTATTTGAGACTTAATTAAAAACAATTCTAAAAAATAATGATCCTGTAAAATAATATCATTACCACTTTGAAAAAATTGAATCATAATTCCAATAGTGGATTAAAATTAAATGAAACCAAAAATATCATGAGTATAAATAAATTCCTGGTATGTCATCTCAAAGGGGTAGTGTATACACCTTATTAAAGAATACAAGGGAACAACATAACATACATCTCAAGGAGAGAAAATTGAGATAAAAAACCAATAATACATTGTTATCTTTTAAATAGTGAACCTCATGAATGAGAGATCGATAAATGGATATGATAATAAGAATAATTCTAATTATAACCACCATTAAATAAATTCTTGTGAATTATAATCACTACCTAAATTTAATAGGTTGTTAATATGGCTTGGGGCTCAAAAAACTAAAAATTGAGAAAGAAATCCATTACTGCATTAGTTACTCATGCACAGTAAAATCCATGAAGTTGAGAAATAGAAGAGGATATCCAAATTAAAATATTATTTTCTATAATAATAATAAATTACCGTCGTGTTCATTATATACCCCACCAAAAATGAATAGGTGGTTAATAAGGAATGTGTCTCATAGAAGTAAAATGAGACATAAAAATCCCTTCCCTTAATTCTTGACATCCATTATACTCATTCAATCATATTTTATTATAAATAAAAGTTTATTATTAAAGAAAAAAGATCCATCAAGATAACATTATAGTTTTTTGGTTGATTTTTTTGACAAAGAATTTTTCCATAGCCTACTATGGATTCCTGAATGATTATTAAAAACATATACTAAATAATAACCTAGTAAAATGATTGGATGCTCTAGAAATGGTATTGTATAATGTGTATACTAGGTGGAACCATTTAATAATGTTTCCCAACATTTTGTTTCTAAAATCTGGATAATGGCAAAAAGTGTTTTTGGTGAAGGAAGTAATTTCATGTAAAATTTAAAAGTTACATGCAAGGGTGATAGTTATATTCAATGTTACACCCAATCCATGATTCAGGATCTCCACATAAAAATATTTATTATAAAGACAGATGTGCATGTACGATCTAAAATTTTAGGAAATATGTGATTTTTTGAGACATGTGTTTCACATAGTAGTAGGAGCACAAGAATATTATGTGTAAAATATGACTTCAAAATTAAAATTTCAATGAATGAAGGAAGTTGTATGCATGGAGGATTTCAATTACAAAATGTAAATATTATATTTAAAATTAAAGGCACAAAAAAAATTTCATATAAGGATAGGATGTTTCAAATAACAGGCAGATACCCCTCTCATTTCAGTAGCTCAGCCCTTATTGAATATCATGGCTCTGAATGGTGAAAGATTTGCACAAAAAGAATAATATTTGGGAACAAAAATATTTGGGAAATGAAATTACTCAAATTTTGTTGTGTGGAGAAAATAACCTGTGTTTTCTTGAATAAGGGAGGTGTGTGAAATGTTTTAACATTCAATGAATGTTGAAGTACCATGAGAAACCAAAAGTTGTGTAAATTTTGAGTGTCTGTGACAAAATATAAATGTTTCATGAAAGGTCATAAATTCACACATAATGAATCAATTGGTTTAGTTTAAGAAAATGGTATGTGATCCCAAACAAATATCTTAATAAATCAATGATAATTTGGTATTCATCAAGTCGATGAATGTACAACATCAATCGGAAATATACCTACAATAAGAGATACATTCATTGTGGAAAATTAAGGGACCTATATGCCCACAAACTATGATGTAATCCTTTATGTAATAGTGATAAATGAAATAAGAAGGTAGTGATACAATTCACTAGATGTGAATCATTGATGGAAATATGTAGTGAGTTTCCCAAGGGAACTAGTGTTTTGTCTTAAACCTTCCAAAGGATGTGATCCTAGGCGTGAAGGTTATATATCCCAACCCTTATATCATTATAGTGATCCTTAGTGGATTTGCTACATCAACACATTTCCATTATGTATTGAAGTGAAGAGAAATGCATCATTAATTCCTCTATATGTGGATCAAATTATAAATTAATAGCCTTCCAAATCGTACTTTTTAAAAAATATTAGTATAGTAGTAGAGTTGGGTTGATCCCACAATGGTAATGAAACATAGAGATGAAAAAATACTAAATTTTAGGTATCTCCAATTTCAGTTGGATTTTAATAAAATAAGTATAAATATAAAATAAATTAATCTAAATTGTAAAACATAAGATATGGGAATTAGTTTCCATGGGTAGTTTTTCTGGATAAATTTAATTCAACATCAATGGAAAATTAATTATATTAAATATTTGTGCAAAAAAATAGTTTATTTGATAAAAAATGGTCATTCCCTATCAAACTACGATAAAATCACAATTAATCTTGGTCAAAAGTGTCCAAATTGCTAAATTGATTGATGCTATGATTTCCAAAAGTAGAAGAGTGATTACATACAATGGTAATGAATGAATCCTCTCAATCATGTAAGGATATTTTCATTATAGAAACATATTGTCAACAATTCAATGATCAATAAATTAAATCTATTAGAATAACATGATACTATATAATAAAATAATCTTTACATTGTCAATAAAAATCATTATTAATTAGTACTCACCCCCTTTAACTGACCCCCTCTCCACTATGGGGTTTATCCAATATTCATCATGTGGTCACTGATGATGAATAAACCAATACACAATGTGGATAAATTAGAAAATAAATAATGGGAATATAATGAATAAAATAATTCTATTGAAATTAAAATATAATGCATTAAATGATTTCTTGAAAGAAAAGAAATAAAAACAAAAACAAAACATATCAACAAATAAATCTGGGCTAGAACACTATGATATACTCCTGGTATCCACACCTAAAACATTGAATGTAATGCCTTTATCTTTCCTAGAATCCACCATTTATAATACTCATAGTCATTCCAACGGTTCCATGAGTATATTATGGAATTAAATGGTTGTTCGGGTTAAATGACATCATAAAATCCCATTAGAACATATACAAAAAATAAACTTATTTTTTAGTGGGAAATTACACGTTGTTAAATAAGGTAACATTTCATGTAATCCTTAGAAATTATTTATTCTCCTCACAGCAAGTAAAAAGCTCATAGGGGAAAAATTCATGTTGTTTAATGATGTTACATGATGTGTAAAATGTTATTTCACATCAAAATCTTCATTTTTTCATGTTTTTTCAGTTTTGTGCCTCTAAAAGTTCTCCATGAACATTCTCAAAAAGCAGTGTCATGTTGAGAGCTTTAATTGTGGTGTGATGTGTCATTTTTCACTAATTTATATATTTTAAATGGTATTTCTCTAAATGTTAATAATGTATATAAATTATGAAAACATTAATATCAGGTATGAATAATATATTTGATAAATTATTATTCAATGAAAACATATATAAAAACACATCAAAATATTTATTCAGAATAGAAGTATCATATTCTCCTTGGACATAGCCCAGTGAGGTTAAATGAAAATAATTGTTGTGTCTCATATAGGATTTCATTTATGTTGATACATTTCTATGGGAAAGGGGGATATGCGTACTTCAACTAATGATGAAACAAGATCTGAAGGACCATTGTTTTAATATATAATACATTGATTACCCCCCCCCCCCTCTGAGGTTATTTAACCTAGTTGGTCTATCAGTTTGTACCAGATCTATCAGTTAGTTTTATTATTTCCCTCCAAAGTGAATCAATGAGTGATTTCAATCACAATTTCATTACTATATTTAATGGAAAAAAATTTCAATTACGGAAGAATCATATACCTTACTTCATCTGATCATTAGGTATGAATGTGTTTGTAACTATTATATATAATATTTCAACTTGCATGGATAGTAGATTTTTATCAGAAGATAAATATAGATAATCATATATTAATGCCAAAGGAGATGTCTTTTTTAATATTTTATAGTACTCTATTTTCATATGATATGGGAAATGATGATACATAGTCTTTATTAAAATATATGTCCTCAGAGGTGGAATTCAAGTCCAAGAAGAATCTCACCATTCAAGATGGACATAAAGAATAATAGGTATATGATTTAATTTCATTCCTATCCTCAAATCTTCAAACAAAAAAGAAATTTAATATGGAAACTTTTCCAAGCATTATTTTTATATGGAACCTTTGGACATCTTGCTGCAACATTCCCCATGCAATTTCAAGAAGATAGTGAAGATGAAGTTGATATTCTTGTGAAAAAGTCTTAATCTAATTTGAAAATTATGAAAAACTTCCAGAGAATATTCTTCAAAAATAATAATCTTCCCTTACAAGAAAATGAATGGTTAGAATAAATTGGGATCAAAGAGATAGAGAACAATAAATATAATGGAGAAAATATTTTTGGGGAAGTCATAGGTATCTCGCAGAAAATGGAATAAAGAGATAATGATGAAGAATATTCCGAAGTAAGATTTGATATGCATGCTTAATTAGAAGTCTCTCTTGGAGAGATATATGTTTAGATATACAAAACGAATAAATCCAACAAAGATTTTCATTACAAATAATATTATATAAATATTTAAAAAGGAATAGAGGTTCGATCTGAACAATGAAATTGAAAAACATAACTATTAAATTCCCAAGAACTCATAAATGGTTGTTCTGTAAAAAATTATTATTGAATAATATAAAATATTAATAAATAGTTTGACAAACACTATAAAATATTAAATCAAATGTATCAACGAACATGAAGAATATGTTTTTATTCTGAAATATATATTGAAATTTAAATTTAAACTCTTTAATCCAACAAATAATATCCCAAAGGAAGCATAAACTGGGAAAGTATATTTCAATGTCCCAGTGAAACTGACACATGAGTATATGGATAGAAAAACAATAGATCCAAATGATTTAGTTGTCATGGGGTTGGATCAAAAATAGAAATATATAATTATTGAATTTAGAACATAATATTCTACTTCAAAATTGATGATTGATATGGGTATGAATCAAAACCAAATGAATGAGATAACCTATAATAATAATTCTTGTAGTAATGAAACATAACAATGATTCCCAAATTAGTTGTTATTATTGTAGAAATATAGACCACTTGAAAAATGTATATTCCATATCCAAGAGGTCTTGAAAAGAACCAAACCAATTGAGGTCTCCATATACAACTCAATATTATAGGATATCATTTGATGGTCACTATTTAGGGCATAGAGTATTTCGAAACATTTCAATTTATTTATCATCAACAATGTAGAATAGTGTTCTAAATCATACTGAATATGGACATAAGAAGAAACACAATGTATCGTCGAATTATATGATATAGAAACTAAATTTCGCACTATACATGATGAATCTAGTTCATCGTACTCTAATAAAGATCAATACTATCAATCCATACTGATTATGAAGCCTATAACATGGATCAAAAATAGAATAACTGAGAAGGAATTAGTTTTAGATATTTACCTTAATGAAGCATATCATTATGTTGTATTGATCCTTTATAGTGGATGAATATCCAAAATAATAGTTAATAAGTATTATGTTACAAGAATAAAATATGACAAGGATGGTCTTTTAAAATTTGGTAATTATGTAGTCCTAAAGATAATTGGATTAACAAAATCCAATCTTTAGGGAATATAAATAAGATGTGTGGAGATCTTAGTTATTGAATGTCTTAGTCCCACCTTGATTAGTGTCAGTCAAATATGTGACTGGGTTCATTCCTTTGGACTTACTAATATAATTTCTACCTTCAAATGAATTGATGGTGCATTTGTTCTATAAGGTCAAAAATGATTGAAAATATCTAATTATATGTGCAGAAAAAGATATTAGGTTTTTATCTGGATATGAATAAAATGGGTTGTGCTGTAAAGTACTTTGATATATATATCAACCAACCCAAAAAGATATTTTCATATGTGATTAATCTAGATATATATCTAAGAAATCACATTATTTTACTCATACATGTGATGATTTTCAAAAGGTAAATATTAGCAGAAAGATCTAAAAATTATAATTTCAAAATCCAACCACAGTGGTCGAATTTTTGAATAAATATGTATGAAGACATGTCCCACCAAGATCCATTGATGGAAAATGTTATTATTAAAATTTAATTGATTAATTTATTAGGATGGATTGGGTATTTTTCTTTTTTGACAAGTCTGATGGGGTTAGTTGCATAAAATAGTTTCAGAGGAAATCTGGAAGGATTCTTGAACAAAATGTTAAAAAACATCATAATTAAAATGGAAAAAAATTCACAAATATCCAAGCGTAATATTATCTCGAGAAACACAGGGTAATACATCCAGTTTTAGTATTAAAAACTCATCAAAAAAATTGTGAGGTTGAGAGGATAAATCGGACCATTAACAACATGGCCAGAACAATGCTTTTTGAAAAGGACCAACAAGAAACATTCGAGAAAAAATAAATTTTGGAAAATGTATATATATCATATAAGGATAATTTATGTCTAAAGGAATATATTTCTCCATATGATATGTGGTAAATAAATTATCCAACATTTAAATGCTTACAAATATTAGGAATAAATTGTTTTATTCGAAATAAGGGGAAACATGGGGAATTTGAATCCGAGGGTGGGGAGGGGATATTTCATGAATATTTTTTGAAAAAAGAATTAAAATGTTTCAACATGATACTTGGAAAGGATATTGAATTAAATTATTTCACTATTTTATAAAATGAATACAATATTCAATAAAATAATGATATGTTTCATAGTGAATGTGATGATGACGTAAGCACCTGAAATAGAGATGACGTGGAAAATTATCATTAAGATGGAGATACTGGTTATGAATAGGAGTAACTCATGACTTTATATGTCAAAAAATAAAATATTCTAGATAAAAATGACAGAGAGAACATCATTGGTGATTAGGTATCACTAGTTCAAACAATAAGAATGATTTCTTCACAGTACGAATATTTCCAATATTATCTATAACCTACATTTTTTTTACAAAAAACATGAAGATGAGAACTGTGTTAAGTAAATGAATTAAGAGATTTTCAAAATAAAAAATAATTATACCTGGTAGATTGATTTGAGACCAAAAGATAAGAATGTCAATGGTACTAAATGGGTCTTTCCCAATAATATGGATGAATATGGAACCTTTTTTCAAAAAACTATGCATGGTTAGTTTGAAAAGGTACTCCCATATTGAGGGTATTGATGTTAATGAAGAATTTTCACTTATTTTTCAGGCTTGAAACAATCATATTATTCTTTTCTATACTAGTGCAATGAAGGTTAAATGTTTTCTAGATGGATTTCATGTCATCATTTATGAATGGGATTCTGAAAGAAGATGTTTATATTTACCATACATATGGTAATCTCATTCATGAATATTATAACTGACTTTTCCCACCAAATAAGGTGTTATATGGGTTGAATAAAGCAAAAATATCATGGTATTGATGACTAAATAATTTTTTTGAAGAACCTCAATTTTCTGTATGGTGGAGTTTATAAAAATCTCTATGTAAACATAGATAGGGATAAAAATAGTATTGTACTAGTATATTTCAATTCCATGCTGTTTTGTTGATCGTAGGAATAATAGGGTATAAAGTTTTCATAATTAGTGAAAAGTGTATTTGAAATGTAATTTATTGGGGAACTGATGTTTTTTCTTGTGTTACAGGAGATGCAAGGAGTGAATGATTAATTAATTTCTCTATCTGTGTTTTCAAAACAGGTTTTAAAAATAATTTTAATCAAAAATTTCAAGTTTATTACCATTCCAATGGATACATGGAGAAAAATACCATGTGGTGATGAAGGAAATACAGTTCACATCACATAATATAAGAAAATCATTATCAGTCTAATATAAATGATTATTTCATGATGAGATATTGTTTTTTTTCATATTCCAAGTAGAAAATTATCAAAAAATTTAAATTTTAGTAAAAGAAATGAATTGTTATATCATGGTTATGGTGTATTTTGGTAAGATTTAAAATTAAAAATCATAGATAGAATTGTTGTGATATACAGATGTGGATTGGGAAGGTTCACCAAATGATTGAAAATAAACATCATTTAGTGAATTCTATTATGGTGGATTTTGTATTTCATGGATAAAAAAGAAATAGTATTTCATTTTTTTGATCACTGTAGAAGATGAATATATTACACCTACGGAAGCGTGAAGACAATTATTGTGGCTGAAGTAGTATCTTGATGATATAAAAGTAAAAGTGAAGTCTCTAATCGAAATCCATTGTGATAATTAATGTTTTATAAATCATCGTAATAAATTCAGTCCATCACTCGAGAACAAATCACATCGAAATCATGTATCATATTATCGAGGATAATTTGGATCAAGGGCTTCTGATGTTGGAATATGTACATATAGAACAATAGGTTATTGAAATTTTATCAATGCCCTTACCCAAATATAATGTATAATGACAAAGACTGGCTTAGGGAGTAAAATCAACACCCCACACATGAAAAAATGTGGATGTGGGACCCCCTCTCCCCAAGGTATAATTTTTCCTAATGTTTGGATTTGTGGTCATTACCCTATAGATCACAACAATGAATTGGCCTTTTTGTTCATTGACAATGGGGGAGAAAATGTTGCATTGAAATGGGGGATATTTTTTAATCAATAATCAGGCAGAAGCAGATAGGGAGAGCAGTGAAGTTGGGTGAGTTTAAATATTATGATGCTAAAGATGATCTATCAATGTATAGATACCCAAAATGATAATATTTTTTGTCAAATTAGTTGAGTGGGATTAGGAATGAATTGATTCCATGATAATATTTTTATGTTACTCATGTTATTCACATCGATTGTCCCTCATGTGGTCTAGGATTTTGTTATGGCTAAACATTTTTTCCATATAAGAATTACATGAAGTAAATTTTTTTAGAATAAGGAGGAAATATTAATGATGTATCAAAATGAGAAGAGATTTCAACGAACCCAAAAAAGGATACTGTGGGGTAAAATCCATTAATGTAACATTGATGGGTTTTGGGTTTATTGTGTTTGTTAAAAAAGTAGGTTACATGGTCTATTGTAGATTCTAGAGATATTGTAAAGATGGTTTATTGAAAAAAACCAATACAATTGAATTGATACTCTGGAATAGGAAAATAAAATTGCATATACAATGCGGTTTCATTTCCTAGTGTTAGTAAACTTTTTGAGTCCAAAATATGGTTGATTGAAAAAGGCGTTTTGGGTGAAGGAACTAATTTCGTGTTAAAATAAAACGTAGCATGCAAATTCAATGGAGATTCACATCATTTCATATAGGTCGATATTCGAGACCACCATATCAAAATAAAACTAAGTAAAAAGGTGTGTGTAAGAAATAAAATTGTGTGAATGATGACTTCTTCATGTCAGAGGACTTTTGTGTAGTGGTAGGTGTGAAATAATCTTATTCAATTAATATGATGTCAAAATGTAATTTTTTGTGCTCAAAAGGTGTTTCACGCAAGGTAGGTGTTCAATGATTAAATGTAATTATTGTGTGCACAGTTGGTGGAGCACAAGAAAGTTTCACGCATGGAATGTTGTGTCTTTAAATAGGTGGATACCTCTCTCATTACAACATATCAACCGGTATATAATCTCATTGATCAAAATCATTTAATATTTGGGTATAAATCATTAAAAGTTTCTTCAAGAAGATTTGTATGAAGAAAAAACTCAGGTTATTAGTGTGTACAGAAATTAACGTGTGTCTACATGACCAAGGGAGGTGTGTACAATGTATGAATTGTTTCTGCAAGTTTAAGTTCTTCTAAAAACCCAATTTTTCATGAAACATTAGAGTTTCAAGAAAAACATATAATTTGAGTGAAATGTGGTAATTTTGTGCGTAAGAAATTTGAATTATTATGAAAAACGTTTTGTTTCCGATAAGGTATTTACCAGTAAATCATTGGTAAATTTGTATTTAACTAGTGGATGAAAGTGTAACTTCAACAGGGCATCTACCAATAATTGAGGACGAATTCATTATTTTAAATGAAGGGTCCTACAAATCCGTAAACTATGTTTGATTCCAATCCATAGAAGTGAAAAAAGGAAAAGGAACAATGTGAAATTATACATGGGAGATAATCCATTGAATGAAATATTGTGGGAGTTACCCCTAGGATATATGGATATGTCCCTAATATTAGTAATGAAACTGAGCCTAGGAATATAAGTGATCTTCTAAAACCTTGTATTTTGGTAGTGATCCTTAATGAATTTGGTACATTGATAAATTGTAATTTTATTTTCCATGGAATTAGACCAGTGTGGGGGAACCAAGTAAACATTTTATGACTCATTCATGCTTTCATTACATTTTATAAATTTCAAAATTAAATGGAGAGAATGGTTTTTTTCAATAACTAAATAATATCGGAAGGTGTAGTTTTTTAAATCTCGCATACCCTAATTTACCCCCCCCCCCCCAATGGTATGTCACTTAGTTGGGGTAACAATTATATATCTATTACAATACTATATTCATATAAAACAGACCATGTATTTTTTATTATGATCTTTTTTATGTGTTTATTAAAAATTCTATGTTAATGTTTATTTTCAGTCAATAACAGATTTTATTTTCTTATATGATTTGATTGGTAAAAAAATTCCATAATTATTTGAACATGTTCCCATCACGTGTAGAATAATAATCATGAAATAATTATAAAATTTAAATATCAAATATACATTTAATACCAGTCATGAAAGTTATTTTTGAGAGAAGAAACATGTTACTATCATGGAGATGGTTGGCCACACGCAGGAATGAGTTACGTTTCCATTTTTAAATGATTATTATATAAAGTAGTTAAGTAATATCGTATCATTAAAAATTATAATAATATCATAAAACAAATCATATCATTAAATTTAGTTATTCATATCATACATGTGGTTTGTTGAGGAAAAGATAGTCTTCTTGCTTCATAAAGGTGATAGTTCACACATATTCGAGTGGCATTATCATCATTAATTGAGTAAAAAATAAAATACTAAATTTGGAATATTATCATTCAATAATGGTAATTGTGCTGTTAATTTCCAAAAATAAATTATTTACATCATATAACATAATTTACATTAGCTGTATCTCCTTCCACATATAGTGTGTGTAACATCCCAGGTAATTAAAGAACAAAGAATTTTCATATTTATTAATATTTACGAATTAAATATTAATTTTAATTAAAAGGGGTTTCTACTTTCGATAGCGTACTCGATACGCAACGATGAGTTTCTTTGAAAACTTACGTTGCACACAAGTAATAAAATAATATTATTTTAAATGTTAGTTAACAAGTAGCCGTTGTACTGGCGGGAATGGATAGAAATAACTAAAATATGATTATATATGTTTCTAAATGTTTTTACATTTACCCACTAAAAGATAAAGGCTTAAAATACGGAAGGAGTTCAATTTTAGGCATTTATACCCTAATTTTCACTAAGGGTTCACTTATCACCTTTTGACGGAGAACCGTCATTAAATATAGTTTTGATCAATCTTATAAATTCTATTGGACAAAAAATAACTCTTCTTTAGAATCGAGACATCAAAATTTACTTTGTGTAAATTTTTGGTACCTTTCCGATAAAGTTCATTTTTTTAATGAATAGTGTACAATGTTGTATTTTAATTCAATACCTATTTTTAATCTAATTTATTTATATGATTAGATTATCTTTTGATTTGGTTTTAAAGTGAAATTAGAAAATATTTTTACCAATAAATCCAATAGTGGTCGTTGGAATTAATTTCACTTTGAAATCGGACTTAAACTACTGTCAATCTTTTGATACTTATTGTTTCATAAAAACACGCTATTTGCTCTGACATCGGGAATTAATTGTTAAATTAATTAATGTGACTTATATGTTTTAAATTTTTTAAAATAGACTTCATTTTTGAATTCGTAATATCAAATATAGCTTAGGGTGACTTTTTGGTAATTTTCTGAAAAACATCAATTTTTGATGAATAGTGAAACCACTAAGTGGTACTTATAAAAACTGATTTTCCGTTTAAATGAAATTTTGAAATCATTGTGTTTTGATTTTCAAAAATCTGACATACATGGTTGTCATTAAGAAGTAAAATGTGGTTCAATGAGATTAAAATATTTTTTTTGGTGAATAGTAACTTATTAAGTTTTTAATCGCGATTAGTGGTAATTTGTGTAGTTTAAGGTAAAAATAATGTTTTAATAATATGAGATGAGCTTGACACATGTCCTACCCTCATTGTATGTGTCATGGACGACCTAGAAAAGCCATGGGTCAACTTGGGGACCCCATGGAGCCACTTTGGTTGGGAAATGACATAAATAACTTTTTATTTAATGTAAAAGTAAAAATGACACAAACATAATATGTTTTACGAAAACAATTTTTAAATTGGGGTATACAAGTCAGATTTTTTATTATAAATAGTCATTGGAAAGATAAAAAGATTTCTTACATCATATTATGTTTTTTATAATTTTTCGACATTAAATAAATTAAATTATTAATGACATCATAATGATGCAGCGATGACATCATTATTTAATGGTTTAAATAAAATGGAAAGATAATGTAATATCTAAAACCTACACATGTCCAAAACTTATTGGATGGGTGGATTTCGAACCCTTATCACCTTATCCACGAATTATATCAATGTGGGACCTTATAAATTCGAAACACTTTTGAAAATAAAATAATAGTTTCATGATTTCCAAAAGTGCCCCTCCTCTCCTCTTATAAAAGGCCCCCACCTCTACCTCATTTCACACACTCCTCAAGCCTTTGGCTCGGCCATCCCCTGCCCATTTACTCTCTCCACATCCCTCTACACATCCTAGAGGATTCCCTTTGGGAATAAGCCTTTCAAAGGAAGCCTTTAGGCTCAAATCAAAAGGAGTTAAACTTTTAAAGGTAATTCTTTCTCTCTTGTTCATTTGTTTTATTTTGCTTCTCCAACCCCCTAAACTCTTTTTATTTAATTCTTTTGTAACAACAACAGTATCTTAAATATACTAGGATTTTGTTATAAGATTTATTCGAGCTAAACTCTCACACAACTACATCAAATGGTTAAATAACATATGGTTTCCGTGGATGGCGAAATTCTGCCTCCCGAAATGATGATTGTTCAATACTCTTTTATCACCTTCATAGGTGGCCATTATGATGTCACTATTTTTATATATGATATATAATATGTTTATTCTTTCCTTAAGATTCTGTATTTTTCATTTTGTGCATACCTTTATGGTTTCCATTATTGGTAAACGCGATATCTTCATTTAAGGAAGTGCGGACTGCCGCCCCCTCAAAGTGATGTGATTCGTTAATGCCATATGTGGGATGTATAAAGGATGGATTTAAAGTTATTATATATGATTTTATACTGTAATTATAATATACCTATATATCATTATTATTTCTTTCCATTAAAGTATGAGATAGAAATGAAAGTAGAGTTTATGCGTACGTACGGCTTACCGTCTCCATGAACGGTGCATTTCGTTTCCTATCGCCAAATGTAATGTACTATTAAAAGTACATGTATATAATAGATATATATAATGAATGATATATCTAAATGATGAATATAATTCTGGAATTAAAATATACATACCTCTCATTTAGTTTTAATTCTATTAATATGACAAAGAAATGAAAGTAGCGTTCATACGTACGTACGGCTTACCGTCTCCATGAACGATGCATTTCATTTCTTACCTCTAAATGATTATGTAATATTATAAATACTTTTGTATGCGGGATATATATGATATATATGATATCCAAATCAGGAATGTCATTCTGGATATAAAGAAATTTTGACCACACGAACAACATGTAACTGTAAGAAGTCCATTTTCGACTTAAGAACCAAATATTGACAAAACAAACATTATTAACTTAAATGGTTACATAATGTTTATAACATGTAAATAAGTGATATAAAAGGAATAATGAAATTTAAAAAGGTTCTTAATCAAGTATAAATTAACTCAAGTTTATTATTCAGGACGTTAAAGAATGATCGAGTCAAGTCGGACCCGAGGTAAGGGACTTCGTCTCAATCTCCTTTCATTGAGGCATATTTCATTTTATACACAACTTTCTTTTATACGGTATATAAACCCCTTTGACTTTTACTTTTATGCAGAAGGAATCTTTTTCTATGAAGCGTTTTACAAAACGACAAAAAGTAATGTTTCTTTTAACGTATGCGGTGACAACGACCTTTTCCACCGCCGCGAGTATTATTTGGTCTTTGGATTCCTCAACAAGCCTTAATGTTTTTAAAATAAAATAAATACCATATAATCTTTTATGTATTTTGGTATTGAAAATGGTTTTGATAAAGGATTCTATTATGTGAATATATTTATGATATATTGTGATTGAAATGTGGAAATGTTATCTTTCCTTTATATTGGTTTTATGTTTTATGATTTTATATTGGTACTTGGACATTTGACGGGTGGTTATGTGATAAACCATATGACGGGTGGTGCCTTGAATACCAGGACGGGTGGTTACATTATAACCTCCAATGCATTGGGTATGGAAGTCGGTCGTATGGCTATTCCATTAAGTATGTATGGAAATTGGCCGTATGGCTATTCCATTAAGTGATATGTGTGGAATTCGGCCGTATGGTTATTCCACTTAAGTATGTTTATGTCCCAAGTTACCCTTATATATGTTATGTGTTCTTTATATGGGTTTTATGGTAATCCTTTGGTTACAAAAAGGTATGTAATGATACTTTTTTCAGTAAAGAGTTTTTACTACTTCATGAAGGTGAAGGTATTACTTTGATAGAGTATACATGGTTTACTTGATGTTTGAAAAACTAACAGTTTTCATTCTTTGTGTATCCCTTACTGAGCTTTTTATGCTCACCCCAAGTTTTTTTTGAAATGTTATTCACAGGACTTAATGTGGAATAAGGTCAAGGATGGGATCAAGGGAATGTCATGGAAGTAGACATGTTTCTTTTAAGAGTTTTTTTTATTATGGAAACTTAGTAGAAGTGACTACTTTGTAATCTTTTGAGATGTAATAGTTATGTTCTAATTCTCTAAAACTCTAAACCTGAAAAGATCCTCAACATGAATTATTCATTTAATTCAATATTAAGTAAGGTTTAAGGTCGAGGCCTTATAGTTGGTATCAGAGGTCAGTTTAGACAACTTTAGGAGTTAGAAAAGTGTTAAATTATAATATGAATGAAATGATATAGCATTTACGGATTACCATGTTGATTCACCTAAGGTATTTCTGTGATAAGAATGGTTTTCCATAGAGGAAACATAGCAGCTTTTCTGGGAAGGCCTACAGAGGGAAATGACCTTTCAAATCAGTATCCTGAGATGGTCAGAATCAGAACTAAACTGTTTGTTGCAGTGATGGATCAATTGACTCAGGTGAAAAATGTTGGTTGTTTTTATTGATGATATTTTGGTGTTTTCTAAAAGTAAAGAGGAGAATGAAAGACATTTAAGGGTCATTTTGCAAACCTTAAAAGAAAAGAAACTGTATGGAAAATTCAGCAAGTGTGAGTTTTGGTTGCAACAAATTTCTTTCCTTGGTCACATTATTTCAAAAGATGGCATAACCGTTGATCCTGAAAAAACAAAAGTTGTTGAAGAATGGCCAAGACCCACAAATGTAACTGAGATTCGTAGCTTCCTTGATTTGGCAGGCTACAGCCGAAGGTTTGTTGAAATTTTTCACGGTTATGTAGTCCAATAACTAAGCTAACTCGTAAGGGTGTTAAGGTCATCTGGACAAAAGAATGTGATGATTGTTTTCAGGATTTGAAGAGAAGATTGGTGAATGCTCCAGTTTTGGCACCTCCTTCCAGGAATGGTGAGTTTGTTATATACAGTGATGCTTCGTTGAAGGGACTTGGCTGTGTCCTTATGCAGAATGATTAGGTAATTGCTTATGCTTCACGAAAGTTGAAAACTCATGTGCTAAATTACCCTACACATGATTTGGAATTAGCTGTTGTTGTCTTTGCTTTAAAAATTTGGAGGCATCATTTGTATGGAGTAAAGTGTGAAATATATACTGATCACAAAAGTTTAAAGTATATATTCACTCAGAAAGAATTGAACATGAGACAGAGGAGATGGCTGGAATTAATCAAGGATTATGATTGTACAATTCATTACCATCCGGGAAAAGCAAATAAAGTGGCTGATGCTTTGAGTCGAAAAAATAATTCTTCATTAGCAATGTTGCGTTTGGAACGTGATCCTTTGGTTAAGGATTTGATTAACTTTGGCAGAGAAGTTGTTGGTGCAGGAAGTCCTTCTATTTTGTTTCAGGTATCGGTGAAATCTTCTCTATCAGGCAGAATCAAGAAAGCACAGAAGTGAGACAGTGAGTTGCAGAAAAAGGTAGAGCTGGTTCAGAAAGGTAAGTTGCCTGAATTCAACATTGATAATGATTGCTTTTTAAGATTTGGGAAGAGATTGTGTGTGCCTTGTGATTCACAGTTGAAGAGAGAGTTTTTATGTGAAGCTCATAGTTCGCCGTTTTCAGTTCATCCTGGTAGTACTAAGATGTACAGAGATCTGCGGGAGTATTACTGGTGGGATGGAATGAAAAGAGATATTGTTGATTTTACTGTGAAGTGTCTGACGTGTCAGCAGGTTAAAGCAGAGCGGCAGTTACCGAAGGGGATGCTTCATCCTTTACCAGTGCCAGAGTGGAAATGGGAAAACATATACATTGACTTTGTCATGGGATTACAGAGGACATCTCGAGGTAATAATGCAATCTGGGTTATTGTTGATCGCTTGACTAAATCTGCTCATTTCCTTGCTATTTGAGATACTTTTTCCCTAGATCAACTTTCCCTTTTGTATCTTAAAGAGATAGTCAGGTTACATTGAGTTCCCCTCTCCATTGTATCTGATTGTGATCCCAGGTTCACATCTATCTTTTGGAAAGGACTTTAGAAGTCGTTGGGTATTGAATTAAATTTTAGTACATCTTTTCATCCTCAATCATATGGGCAGTCAGAACGAACAATTCAGACCTTGGAGGATATGCTACGAGCTTGTTCGATGGATTATCTGGGAAGTTGGGACCAACATCTTTCTTTGGTTGATTTTTCTTATAATAACAGTTTTCATTCTAGTATTCAGATAGCACCATTTGAGGCATTATATGGGAAGCAGTGTCGAACTCCAGCATTTTGGGATGAAGTGGGTGAAAGGAAACTGATGGGACCAGAATTGGTAGAAGAGATGGGAGAAAAAGTTCAGTTGATTCAGAATCACATGAGAACAGCTCAGAGCAGGCAGAAGAGTTATGCGGATAACCGGAGGAAGGATCTATCTTTCGAGGTTGGTGATCATGTTTTTCTCAAGGTTTCTCCTTGGAAAAGTGTGATGAGATTTGGTAAGAAAGGAAAGCTGAGTCCAAGGTTTATTGGACCATATGAAATTCTGGAGAAAGTTGGATCAGTTGCTTACCGAGTGGCTTTACCTCCGAGTTTATCTCAGGTACACAATGTTTTTCATGTTTCAATGTTGAGGAAGTATATGCCAGATCCGTCTCATGTTTTGAGTCCAGAGGTAGTTCAGCTGGAGGAGAACCTATCTTATGAAGAACAACCAGTCCAGATTCTTGACCACAGGGAGCAGGTGTTTCGGAATAATGTGATTCATTAGGTAAATGTTTTATGGAAAAACCATGTGATTGAAGAGGCAACTTGGGAATCTGAAAATTCTATGAGGGATAAATACCCCCACTTATTTTGATAAGTGAATAAAATTGCGAGGATGCAATTCCAAAAAGGGGGAAGGATGTAACATCCCAGGTAATTAAAGAATAATGAATTTTCATATTTATTAATATTTACGAATTAAATATTAATTTTAATTAAAAGGAGTTTCTACGTTCGATAGCGTACTCGATATGTAATGATGAGTTTCTTTGAAAACATACGTTGCACACAAGTAATAAAATAATATTATTTTAAATGTTAATTAACATGCAGTCATTGTACTGACGGGAATGATAGAAATAACTAAAATATGATTATATATGTTTTTAAATGTTTTTACATTTACCCACTAAAATATAAAGGCTTAAAATAAGGAAAGAGTTCAATTTTAGGCATTTATACCCTAATTTTCACTAAGGGTTCACTTATCACCTTTTGACGGTGAACCATCATTAAATATAGTTTTGATCAATCTTATAAATTCTATTGGACCAAAAATAACTCTTCTTTATAATCGGGACATCAAAATTTACTTTGTGTAAATTTTTGGTACCTTTCCGATAAAGTTCATTTTTTTAATGAATAGTGTAAAATGTTGTATTTTAATTCAAAACCTTTTTTTAATCTAATTTATTTATATGGTTATATTATCTTTTTAATTGGTTTTAAAGTGAAATTAGAAAATATGTTTACCATTAAATCCAATAGTGTTCGTTGGAATTAATTTCACTTTGAAATCGGACTAAAACTAGTGACAATCTTTTGATACTTATTGTTTCATAAAAACACGCTATTTTCTCTGACAGCGGGAATTAATTGTTAAATTAATTGATGTGACTTATATGTTTTTAATTTTGTAGAATAGACTTCATTTTTTAATTCGTAATATCAGATATATCTTAGGGTGAATTTTTGGTAATTTTCTGAAAAACATCAATTTTTGATGAATAGTGAAACCACTAAGTGGTACTTAAAAAACCTGATTTTCCGTTTAAATGAAATTTTGCAATCATTGTGTTTTTATTTTCAAAAATCTGACATAAATGGTTGTCATTAAGAAGTAAAATGTATTTCAATGAGATTAAAATAATTTTTTGGTGAATAGTAACTTATTATGTTTTTAATCGCGATTAGTGGTAATTAGTGTAGTTTAAAGTAAAAATAATGTTTTAATAATATGAGATGAGCTTGACACATGACCTACCCTCATTGGATGTGTCATGGCCGACCAAGACAAGCCATGGGTCAACTTGGGGACCCCATGGATCCACTTTGGTTGGGAAATGAAATAAATAACTTTTTATTTAATGTAAAAGTAAAAATGACACAAACATAATATGTTTTAAGAAAACAATTTTTAAATGGGGTTATACAAGTCAGATTTTTGATTATAAATAGTAATTGGAAAGATAAAAAGATTTCCTACATCATAGTAGTTGTTTTATAATTTTTTGACATTAATTAAATTAAATTATTAATGACATCATAATGATGCAGTGATGACATCATTATTTAACGGTTTAAATAAAATGGAAAGATAATGTAATAACTAAAAACTACACATGTCCAAAACTTATTTGATGGGTGTATTTAGAACCCTTATCACCTTACCCACCAATTATATCAATGTGGGACCTTAGAAATTCGAAACACTTTTGAAAATAAAATAATAGTTTCATGATTTCCAAAAGTGCCCCTCCTCTCCTCTTATAAAAGGCCCCCATCTCTACCTCATTTCACATACTCCTCAAGCCTTTGGCTCGGCCATACCCTGCCCATTTACTCTATACACATCCTTCTACACATCCTAGAGGATTCCCTTTGTGCAGAATCCTTTCAAAGGAAACCTTTAGGCTCAAATCAAAAGGAGTTACACTTTTAAATGTAATTCTTTCTCTCTTGTTCATTTGTTTTATTTTGCTTCTCTAACCCCCTAAACACTTTTTATTAACTTATTTTTTAACAAAAGCATTATCTTAAATATACTAGGATGTTGTTATAAGATTTATTCTAGCTACACTCTCACACAACTACATCAAATGGTTAAAGAACATACGGTTTCCGTGGATGGCGAAATTATGCCTCCCGAAACGATGATTGTTCAATACTCTTTTAACACCTTCAATGGTGGCCATTATGATGTCACTGTTTTTATATATGATATATAATATTTTTATTCTTTCCTTAATCTTTTGTATTTTTTATTTTGGGCATACCTTTATGGTTTCCATTATGGGTAAACGCGATATCTTCATTTAAGGATGTGCGGACTACTGCCCCCTCAAAGTGATGTGATTCGTTAATGCCATATGTGGGATGTATAAAGGATGGATTTAAAGTTATTATATATGATGTTATACTGGAATTATAAAATACCTATATATAATTATTATTTCTTTCCATTAAATTATGAGATAGAAATGAAAGTAGCGTTCATGCGTACATACGGCTTAACGTCTCCATGAACGGTGCATTTCATTTCTTATCCCCAAATGTAATGTACTATTAAAAGTACATGTATATAATGGATATATATAATTAATGATATATCTAAATGATGAATATAATTCTAGAATTAAAATATAAATACCTATCATTTAGTTTTAATTCCATTAATATGACAAAGAAATGAAAGTAGCGTTCATGCGTACGTACGGCTTACCGTCTCCATGAACGGTGCATTTCATTTCTTACCTCTAAATGATTATGTAATATTATAAATACATGTATATGCTGGATATATATGATATATATGATATCAAAATCAGGAATGTCATTCTGGATATAAATAACTTTTGACCACACGAACAACATGTAATTTTAAGAAGTCCACATTCGACTTAAGAACCAAATATTGACAAAACAAACATTATTAACTTAAATGGTTACATAATGTTTATAACATGGAAATAAGTTATATAAAAGGAATAATTAACTTTAAAAAGGTTCTTAATCAAGTATAAATTAACTCAAACTTATTATTCAGGACGTTAAAGAACGATCGAGTCAAGTCGGACCCGAGGTAAGGGACTTCGTCTCAATCTCCTTTCATTGAGGCATATTTCGTTTTATACACAACATTATTTTATAAGGTGTATAAACCCCTTTGACTTTTACTTTTATACAAAAGGAATCTTTTTCTACGAAGATTTTTACAAAATGACAAAAATGAATGTTTCTTTTAACGTACGCAGTGACAATGACCTTTTCCGCCGCTGCGAGTATTATTTTGTCTTTGGCTTCCTCAACAAGCTGTAATGTTTTTAAAATAAAATAAATACCATATACTCTTTTATGTATATTGGTATTGAAAATTGTTTTGATAAATGATTCTATTATGTCAATATATTTATGATATATTGTGATTGAAATGTGGAAATGTTATCTTTCCTTTATATTGGTTTTATGTTTTATGATTTTATATTGGTACATGGACATTTGACGGGAGGTTACGTGATAAACCATATGACGGGTGGTGCCGTGAATACCAAGACGGGTGGTTACGTTATAACCTCCAATGCATTGGGTATAGATGTCGTCTGTATGTCTATTCCATTAAGTATGTATCAAAATTGGCCGTATGGCTATTCCATTAAGTGATATGTGTGGAAGTCGACCGTATGGTAATTCCAATTAAGTATGTTTATGTCCCAAGTTACCCTTATATATGTTATGTGTTCTTTATATGGGTTTTATGGTAATCCTTTGGTTACAAAAAGGTAAGTAATGATACTTTTTTCAGTAAAGAGTTTTTAATACTTCATGAAGGTGAAGATATTACATTGATAGAGTATACATGGTTTACTTGATGTTTGAAAAACTAACAGTTTTCATTCTTTGTGTATCCCTTACTTAGCTTTTTATGCTCACCCCAAGGTTTTTTTTGAAATGTTTTTCACAGGACATAATTTGAAATAAGGTCAAGGATGGGATCAAGGGAATGTCATGGAACAAGACATGTTTCTTTAAGAGTTTTTTTTTATTATGGAAACTTAGTAGAAGTGACTACTTTGTAATCTTTTGAGATGTAATAGTTATGTTCTAATTCTCTAAAACTCTAAACCTGAAAATATCCTCAACGTGAATTATTCATTTAATTAAATATTAAGTAAGGTTTAAGTCCGGGGCCTTATAGTGTGAATGAATTAGATCACTTTGCAAGGTAGTAGTTCATTGTACACACGAGCGATGTTATCACATTCCAAAAATGTAAGGAATAAATTCTGTGTGATATAATATATCCATAATAAAATTATTATCACAATAATCATATATAAATATTAAATCCATCAATTTTTCAAATCATTAGAGTTGCTAATGGAAAAAATGTAAGACATTATTACTCAAGGTGGTAGTACATCGTACACAGGAACATAGATTTCATAAATCATTTGATAAATGTAGAGAAGGATGTAGGTCATTAACTTATAATACCAACATCAAAATATATGGAATATAAATATCTATTTATATCATAAAGGTTTAAAAGAATTTAATGTGGTTTTTAGAAAAAACAATAAAGATGTTCGTTAAAGAACATTAATTTTTATTTGAGTATCCACTTTCAGTTTTTACTAAATACATTCACGGTTTTTTTTCTAAAATAAGGATTCTAGGATGATTGGGAGGAATTTTTTATTTCATTTTGTAAGGTGTTTCAATAAAAAGTACTTTTCATGGTGAGAAGAATGTAGGAGAGGGGTTGGCCTTTTATAAGTGGCATAGAGGAAAAACCTGGTATTTTTTAAATGAAATAATTTTTCCCACATTTTTAATTTGACATAATGGCCTAGATTAGGACTTTATAAAACATTATAGTTGTAATTTTTAAAATATTTCAAAAAAAATGTCTTTATAATAGTTTATACATAATTTTTACCAATAACTTTTTAGTTTAACCCCGCAATAAACCCACTTTTACTTTTCCCACGACCATTAATTTCTACTACATTCACTAATAATTTTTTTCAGAACATAATTTGACATTATTATTTAATATATATTTTTAAGAATATAAATAATAAATCCATTATTCGATATTCAATTCACATATGTGGAATATTATAATGTAAAATAATGCATACAGACACAACAAGAAAGTGATTTTTATAAAGAAAAAAGTTTCAAATATTATCAATTTTTTATTCAAAAAATCAATATGAAATTTATTCCAACAACCTAAAAATACTTATTATATGTATTTCTGAACAAATTTAATTTCTTTATGAATTAAACTTTTATTTTATCTTTATAAATAAATTTAATGAAAAGGCAGTTTTCATTTAATATTCAGTATTTTTCACTATTCAAAAAAAATTAGAATTTTCAGAAACAAAATCCCAACAAAACAACCTAATTTCTTTTAAAATTATGATTTAAAAATTCAAGTTTATTATATCAAACTATGTTTCTAAAATTTATAAAAATTAGTTTCAAAATAACTTTACAGTGAGAAAATATAACATTTTATAAGGATTACATTTATAATCGTACAATTTGATTTATACTTATATCTTGTACAAAAAACAAATCATATAAATTTTAAACATTTGATTAATTATATGAAATATATATATATCATTATAATCATTCAAAAATTTATTCTTCAAATTTATTGGGTTGAAAATAATTTATTTACATATAATTACATTATAGAAAATGATATCCATTATTTAAAAAATATATTTTTATTTAGAAATATATTTTCACCAAATAATAAATTATTTATATTTTTTAACCATATATTTTCTTAATTTTGTTAGTATTAATCACATCTTATATTTGATCAGGTTGGTGATAAATATCATATTACAATATTTTAATAGTATATCATGATTCTTTTAAACATGGTATTTTGTGTAACACACGATAAATATAGTATTGTGTGTAATAAAATCTAAACATCGTGATGTGTGTAACGAAATATAAACTTGGTATTGAAAGAAATTAAAAATATAATGAAATATGTAAATTAATAAATAAAAAATAAAAAATATCATGGATTTACATTTGACCACCCTAAAAATGAATATATCGGACAAAATTCATCTTAGTTATCAATGGTTTAGCATTACAAAATTAATTCATAGAAACCCACATAATAAAAATGAATAACAATACTACCTTTAAAAAATTAAAGTTTTAAACAAAATTGTTACCCAAAGTAATCCAAGAATATGTTTCCATGTTGGATGACATGTGTGGTATGTGAATACTTGGGAATTGAAGAGAAGAATAAGTAATTATAAACAATGATAATGAGCCATGGCCATAAGAATTTATTTTATGCCGAGAAGGATAATGACCCTAAAACCATTGAAAAAAGAGTAATATGAATGGGCATTGATGTCATCAAAAATTGTGATAATAGTAAAACATTTTATTTCATGACCCTTCCCCTATGTTTATTAATTTTCATGAGAAGATACACGTAGATGATTTTATTCATTTTTTTTGAAAAATCTCAAACTATGGTTGTGCCTTGATCCATTTCAACTCCATCATGTAGCTCAGGAAATGAAAGTAATTTTTTATAATGGAAGAATTATAGAATCATAATATCTATATATATAATGATAACTCACTATATCTATAATTTTTTGTTGTCATAGCCAAAATTGAAAGCACAAGTTATCAGATATGCATAAATATTCAAATATAGAATTAATATGTTAATCTTTAAAACATCATTGAACGTTTAGTATAAACCATTTCTTAAATGGTAACCCTTTTGATCCTCGCAAAAGAAAAAAAGAAAAAAATTAAAAATAATGTCACTAAATTTCCCAAAATTATCTTAACATTGATTCCCCATATATCATAAAGAATATCTTGATTGTAGCATACCAAAAAAAAGGAATACCTTTATCATTTATTGTCTTGAAACATGGAAATAACTTTAATTAGAATATAACAATATGAAATACATACCTTATTCATTAATCTATATATAGAACATTTATTATTGTATATATTCCATGAATCCAAAAAAAACATTAAACCCCAACCGTGATAACAAAAACCATATTATCATGAAATCAATAATATATTCAAAGGTAATCAGTACAATCCAATTTACTTTATTCTTATCCAACGTCTATGTACCAAATATAAACATTATTTCCTCAACAATAATAAAATTTAAGGTTTATCCTTCCCCCAATAATTTTTTAAAAAAATAACCTTGAAATTAAACCAATTTTCATTTTCATCGGCATTATTTATCATAGTTTTTCAAACCCTGAATGAAAAAACATATACTGAACAATAATTATATATTTCCATCTTCCACAATAAAACAATACTTCAATCATACAAATTCATTCTCAATCTATTAACTATGATTGATCATATTATTATAAAATAATTTTTTTCCTTTTAAATGCCTCTCATAGTGTGTTCATAGGTAACTAGAAAACCGTTACTCATTCAACCTTGATAATTATATTTAATATCTATCTCTTTACGACATGGGTTCTCGTAATTCCAAAATTCTATGCACTTGAATCACTTGAGTGTATGTGGTGTGTTAGTTGACATCATTTTTTTGTAAACTTCATTAACCAAACTGTTAATCACATTTCTATATTATTCATATTTATGACATTCCCTTACATATATAAGTCATCTCCCAATTCCATTCATGTAGTTTATAGGATGATTCTTCACACATTTCTAGAATATAAGAATCTAAATCTACATTCAACTATGGTATCCATTATCCATAATCTCATTGAACTCTATCAATATATTGTTTGGTTAGTTTTAGAGTTGGTTAAGGTGCATGTTGTTGATCAGGTTTCATGATTTCTAATTGGGCATAAACACAATGTTGTTTACCCTAGTCATCATCCCATTTGGCTTATCATCGGTGAATTTTCCACCACATTCTATGTTAACCTAGATCCTTTGGGTTCCCACCATTGATTAAAACTATAAATACTAGTGTGAGAAACACCATTCATAATGAAAAACTACATACTCATGAAAAATCACTTATAGGATGCCTAAATCATGAAACCATATTTAATCTAAGAAAAATTACGTTTATGCAGTGTCTTTTATAGTCATATTCTATTAAAATACTTTTTGATGGTTCATAATGTGTGGGGAAAATTGAAAGGTATATACCATAGGAGATTCATACTAGGTATGTATCAAGGCTCATTTTCATGCACCATTTCCTGATGGAGTCTAGATCAATACATTGTTTTCGTGTTTATTACCCATATGTACAATTGTTCTATAACCACATTCACTTGATGTATTCAAAATATGATGTAATTTCTTGGAAACCACTCACTCCATCCATTAAAAAAATCCGATACGGTTTCTTATACATTGAATCATCCTTAGAATTATCCTTAGATACATACCTAGCCATATCCTTTTAAATATCCCAAGGGATCTCATTACTCTTTTCATATCCAAGTTTCTAATGAAAATAACCTTTAATTTACAAAAAAAACTATAGTGACCCAATCTTATCGTACATTGATATTATATCTTTTTAGATTAATATTCACTACATTGCAGAAATAAATTCATGAGGAATAAAATAGTTTAGTGCTTCTGGATGCTTGGGGAAATGTCCTCTAATATGGTGAAGGATCTTCTATGTTTCCCACAAATATTTTCCCTTATAGTAATCTTAATAGACATATCAAATGTAAAACCATTATTTGTTACATGGAAAAAGGAATAAAAATAATGGGTGACCACATATTTCATGTATAGTTAAACTAAACATATATCAATATATGATCATGTTGAAGAATAATATTAGAAGACATATACATAAAAATGAAAATAACTTTTGATGTTCATACCCAACCTTTCATAGATCATAATCATGAGTCATGTAAAAAAACTGGCCTTTCATAACACATTAATAATAAGATATTCTAATAAAATAAATCATTGGAGAATAACATTACAATTAGACATATATTTTTGGATTACACATAATTATATAAAATCATCTTCCTATTATTCTATACTCATTAGTGATGATATAATTATGGAATGTGTTAATTCCTAAAACTCTAATAGTAGACATGGTTCACAACCAAGACAATCATAGTGGAAATCACCTTAATAAACTAGGATCAATCTCCATTCCAACCCTTTCTTACTGAACCTGGTTCTCTCCCAATTCCTTCCCTTTATTAATGAACTCAGTTCACTCCCCAATCCAGTTGTGTCTTACTGAAATGTGTTCATTCATCATTCATGAACATTCATAGAGAATCAATTTTATAACCTATTCGAATCCTGTCATACATAACTGAGTTAACTTCACATTGATGTCCAATATAAATCATGAGATATAAATAATTTCTTAATTAATTGGAGATGGATATATGTCCCACTAATCATTTAATGAAATCATTCATCTGTGTGACAAAAAGATCACAAATATTGTTCATATAAAACCCCATAAAATAAAATTTGTACCATAAAAAGTTCATCACATCATAACCTTTAGATAATATACAGGTTTTTAATAATTTCCATACATAATTACACAAGGAAAAATTAAGTTTCATAATAATTTCATCTTGGTATAACCCATGGACAAGATATGAGTCTTATATACATCGGGACATCTAAACATAAAAAATTTAGAGAAAATATATGAATGGTCTACATTGATGATATCCACATTAATTAATAAGTAACCCATACATATATCATCTTATATGAAAAATAATTATGAAATATCATTAATATCATTTCTTGAGTTAAATATCCTTTTCAGGTTGAAAAATAATTTTTTAAGACATAATTAATATCAAAATAATTTCATTTTGAAATAAATATTGTAAATATAAAAAACTTCAAAATATAGACACAATAATTTTATATATAAATAAAATTGGAAACATATAATTTCATCTTTAAATCATTGATCATTCATTATAGAAAAATAATAGATTTCATATTGTGAATGTTACAGATTATGATTCTTTTGACATCTTTAGTAAACTCCTAAAGGGAATTATCTTAGAAAACTACATGAACAAGAATTTAATATAATTTTCTAAGAAATTAAAACTTGAGAAAACTATTAAGAAAAATCAAGAGATATTATTATAAAATCATTGAAAAAAATTAAAAAGATAGGGCTTTGAATGAAAACAGATTTGCAACCAAAGAGATAAATAAATCTGAAATTTTATAAAAACATTTTCTTAATTATATAATGTACCAAAAAGAAAAAAAATATGGAAATATTAATTGAATATATAATGAATAAACTTAGGATAATAAATATAATGATAGTTATGGATATTTAGATCAATATATTTTATTATTGGAGACATAATCACAAATAATATTGAAAAATGTTTAGATTGTGACATAAAATCATTACCAGGTTAGAAACGTTGAATCCAAAGTCCTTTAAAAGAATAACATGTAAAGAATCAGAAAATATCATTATTTTGAATTACTCCATGGTATTACTTGTAAAATGGGATGTGTATACACCTAATTATGAATTATAGGTACATAACATGATGTACATCTCAATAAAGGAAAATTGTGATAAAAATGTCTTACCACTTTTTTAACATTAAATCTATAAACCCCATGTAATAATGATCCAAAAATTTATATGTAAATAAAAATACATTTAAGGATAATAATCATAAATTAAATTAAGTATCATTATATAAACTACATAATGTAAAGAGTTTGTGAATATTTCACTTGTCTCATGAAGTAAAAAGTGAGGAAGGATTCCCCAACTCCTTCAGTAATTATGGAACCGTAAACCACATGAAATAGAGATACTAAAATGGATATCAAAATAATAATAATATTCAAAATAATAATCATAAAATAAATTCATTTATATTTTAAACACTCCATAAAATAAATATTTGATGAATATGTCATGACTCTCATAGAAGTACTAAAGTAAGATGGAAATCCCTTACTATAAGTCTTCACCACCCTCATACTCATTCAGACTTCATGTATAATAAATATAAATTTATTATATATAAATTAATTTACTATATTCATATATATCATAACATATTTTATTTTATTATGACCATTCTGACCCATTCATTAACAATTCTACAATAAAATTGATTTTTGGGAAACAATCTATTTTTTCATACAGGTTTTGATTTATTATATTTGTTTTCCTCTTGATTTTATCTTGTTTACATGACATTAAAAAATAATTTCAAAATTATAATATTTACAGAGAAAAAATAATTTTAATACCAATCATTAAATATTTCTTTGTGAGAAATGAACTATGTTACATGCTTGGAGATGGTAGGTTGTATGTACGCATTATTAACGTTTCCATTTCTCAATGATCAATACAAAATTGTGATAATTAATATCTTATCATTCCATAATTATAATAATACCATAAAAGATATTATTTCCTTAAATATAATTATATAATTCATATATGTAGTCTAATGATGAAAAGATAGTCACATCACTTTTTGCATTTGATAGTCCACACATACATCAGCGGTGTTGAAATCAGTCATTGTGTAAAAAGGTAAGAATAAAAATTATATATATTATTATTTAATATTTATAAAAATTTCTTAAATATCATAATTTTCTCATTTATATCACATAAAATAACTAACATTTCTCTTATCAAAATCCACGTAAAATGTGAATGAATCACATCGCTTTATGATGTGGTTGTCTTCTATACACACAAACAGTATTGTGATATTCCCCAAAAAAATTAAAATAAGAAAGGTACCTTTAATATAATAAGATATTATTATAAATAATAAAATTAATATCATTTATAAATAAATAATCCATCATTATTTTTCATAATTCGAGGCGATAATTTTAAAATGAATGACATTGTTTCGTGAAGCTGTAGTGCATCGTACACACAAAATATTATTTTGTAATCAATTTAATGGAGGTGAATAGTGTTGTATATCATGAACATAAAATTAAATATCCAATTTTATAGATGATTATAATGTAATTATATCATCATGTATTAAAATAATTTATGTAGGTGGATAATAAAATCAAATAATGAAACTCATAGAAATGATTACATATTCTTTTGGTATCCTTCGTAGGTTTTCCCTAAATATTTTCTAGGTTTCATTTAAGACCGAAAAAATAATTTTAGGATAATATTATGGAATTAGGGATGTGTGTTTCATATGTTTTTCCAAAAAAAAAGGCTTTCTAATGTGTGAAGAAGATATAATAGTTTTTTATTCTAGGGGAGAGGAGACATGTTGCATTTTTAGTAGAAAAAGTTGCTCCCACATTTTTAATTTAACATGGGACCCCATTAGTCAATTATATATCCTTAGATATGAAATATTTAAAATATTTACATCAAATATTTTTTATAAAATTTTATGTGTTGTTTGTGCCCTAATCATTTCTTTTTATCAACGAGGTAATAAGGTTTTTTCCTTAATAGCGGTAATTAATTTTTTCTTCTTTCACTATTAATTTGGCTCAAATATTAAGTCCACATTTTAGAAAATATAAACTATGATGATTATAAATTTGAAATCCCATATTTTTAATTCAATTCATTGAATTTTAAAATTTTAATTTCAAATTTATCTCGCGGACATAAAAAGAAAGTGGGTTTTTTAAGATAAAAAAATTTAAAAGTTTATAATTTTTTTATATAGAAATTAAATATGAAATTGATTATAGTTAAATTAATTGTCTTAATTGATTTATTATTGAAATTAATAAAATTTAAAATAAAATTCAAATATAAAATTACTGTATAAATAAATTAAATGAAATGTATGTCTTCAATTAAAATTTTGTAGTTTTAACTATTAATCAAAAAATTATTCATCCCAAATAAAAGCACACAAATTCATCCTAACATTTTTATGACATGCTTATTTTAAAAATTTATTTTATTTTATTGATTTATTTTTCAAAAAGTGGTAAAAATAATTTCTAAAATAATTTTAAAAAACCAATAAAACTTTTTTTAGAAAGATTACTTTTTTAACAATATATTTCGATTTATTCTAATCTCATGTCTATTAAACACATAAGATAAATGTAAAACATTTTCTTAAATATAAAATATATATATTTTAATAAAATTACTCAGAAAAATTTATTTTCTAAATTTATTATGCTAAATTACATTCATTTTAAAAAATAATAATTTTTCATAAACTGATTTCTATTATTTTCAAATGGTTATTATTTTTATTTATAATTAATTTTTCACCAATGAATTAATTATATATATACTTGTAAACAAAATGTTATAATAATTTAGTTATTACTATTAATACCTTCCATTCCAATGGATTCGTGATATATATCATATAATATTATTGTAATAGTATGTCACATTTCATTGAAACTCTTTGGCTTGTGTAATGCAAACTGAACTCGGTATTGTGTGTAAAAGAAGCCAAACTATGTGATATTTGTAACTCAAGATATACTCGATGTTTTCTAAAAATATAAAATACTTGAAAGGCATAAAATAATTTGAAAAATTATTTTACAGAATCTAAATGTTTTACACTTATGTTCTTTTTTGAACCATTTATTAATAATTCATTGATAAAAGCATAGTTTTAGGTGATAGTTTATTTGTTTTTCATGCATTGTTTGGTTAACTAATATTGGTTCTTTTACATTTATCATGGTTACATTATATCAAGAATATTATACATGATATAAATGTCATATATAATCAATACAAAAGTATTTATATGATTCCATAAAATTTTGTGATTGGAATATGAGCTACATCCATTATAGATATGGTAGTGTATACAAACACATGTATACTTTTTTCTAATTTTCTATCTCATGGAACATAAAGATATTATATAATTTGATCCATTAAAAAACCATCATTATACCAAATATTTATTTTATTTTTTAAATATATCATTATTAACATCCATGAAAAAATAAAAGGAAAAATATTTCACGTCGTTGTGTGGTAGTAGTGGTCCACTTGTAGAGATGAGTGACGTTGTCGTTTTCAAAAAAAATGGTAAGATGTTATATGTTATATTATAATTATATATGTACATTATAGTAATAAATACCATATAAAAATTATTATTCATCATTTTATCCATCCTATAGGTGTGGTGATGAAAATAATTTAGATTGTTTCATGATGCGGTGGTCCACTATACATAAGATCGATAGTTTTTTATCATTTAATTGTACAGAATTTAGATATATGTTATTAAATTAAATTAAAAAATATAAGTGTATATTGTATATTTTTTTATTTTTTAAATGTTATAGAAGATTTTATGTGGGTATAATAAGATATAAAATGGAATTTCTTACTTAAAAACTTTTTCTCTTCTTCAAATAACTTTTTTTGTTATATACCTAAATCACTCCTAGTTTAGATTTATAACCAATAAAATGCCCCTATGATGTGGTAATGGATTCACATAAGATTTTAGGGATGGTATTTTCTCAATAAAAGGCTATGATATTTTGAACAGGATAGGAGATTGGTTTTCATTTTATAAGTGGGGGAGAGGACACCTTTTAATTTTTTAAAGGAAATAGTAATACCTAAGTTTATCAAATTGAAAATGGCTACAAAATTTAACATTATAAAAAAATGGATTATATAATATTTGAATATGGTGATATAATAGGAATTATATAATTTAATAGTGTATTATAACTCTTATGTATTATGTTTATCCCACAATAAGCCTATTTTAACCCTAACCAATATAGTTATTTTGTATAGTTTTTACTATTAATTATGGTCAATACATAAGTAGAAATTATAATATAATGTTAATTATTATTATTATTATTATTTAATCCATATTTCCAAATTAAACAAATTGAATTATATTAATTTAATATAATAATGATCCTCTAAAAATGATGGAAGAGAGGTCTTCGAAAGAAATGTTTTTGAAAGTAAGAATAATTTAATGCATGTATTCAATATAAAAGGGATTAAAATAACCTAAATTGAATATTTAATATTAAAATTCGACAAATTATTATTTTTAAAACAATTTTGATTAAAAATATTAACTTTTAAATTCGAAAATATAATATATTATTTCATTCAAAGCAAGTTTTTTTCACTATTCATTAAAAAGTTAATGTTTTTAGAAAATTCTAAAACATTAAATGTAAGATAATTTTTAGAAGATGACTCAAAATATTATCTTGAAATCTTATTATGAATTTAATACCAATCATAAAAATTAAATTGAAATTAATTTTGAAAACCCTAATGAAATTTCATTTTAATCGAAATTTTTATTCATTTTTTTAATAAATTGATGGCCACTCAATGTTTTTAAAAAAAATTAAATTGTTTATTTTAGTTATTGACATATTAAATTTCATAATAACTAATATAATTTTTACTTTATAAGTGTATACAATATTATATTTAATTTATACACAGTGATTTATGTAGTAGAAGCTATCAAATTGATTAAATTGAATGAAATATATTTTATGGGTTTTTTATTTCTAGATTTGTATGTCATATTTGTTATCAAACATGATGTTACTAATTTATAATTTCATGGGACACATTCTCCCTTCCTTAAATAAATTTAATTCTCAATATTTGAACATGATATCAGTAATCAAAAGGTCGAAATTTAAAAATACCATTCATGAGATCCCATAAAATGAAAGGATTAAAAAATACTATTGATAAGAGATAAAGGGACGTATGAAGGTAATATTGAGTGAAACATAACTATGCTTCCATAAAGGATAAAATTATTGGTATTTAAAAATATATATATGTTTTATTAGCAAAAAATAATTATGGAGAGTAACAGAGATAATTGATCACAAGAATGTGGATGATCAAGAGAAAGTTAACAACTACAAAACCATAAATCTATGATGATTTTAAAGACTATTGATTCATCAGATATGATGGTAATAAGATAAATGTATTTTTTTCAAGATAATTTTATTATAGTTTAGGTATTATTTGAATATAATGATAGAGGACAAAAGAAAATATACAAACATGGAATATTTTATATCACAAAAAAAATATCATCATTTCATTGTTCATTGATAAATTTACACTTCATTTGATAAAACCTAGAATTTAACACCCATATTTAAACGTAATACATTCCAGAAGTATCAATTCATAAAATATTTTAACTAAAAACAATATAATACTAACCAGTACATCACATAGGGAATTGGTAGGTTCTACACCCTAATCACCCTTCTATTATGGGTTCATTCTTGGTGTCCTTCCTAGATTGTACAGGATATCTCCTAGAATTTTGTTTGTCACCCGACATATGGGTTTTCATTTGTTTCTAAATCTACATTAATTTAATTCCTATATGATTCCCAAATTAAAACAACCCATAATTACCTAAAAAATATTGATAAGATAAAACATGATTTTTAATAATAACATTATTCTTATGTCCACAAAATGTAAAGGAATTATGCCTTAATTAAATTTTTTAGAAAACAATACATTGAACCAATTGGTTGTGATACCATAAATGTCTTTAAAAAATATCCATAATCATGATAAAAACCCATAAAATATTCTCAATAAAAGTTTCTTTAATAAATTTAAATTATGACCAACCTTATACTCATAAAAAACTAATTGTTCCCAAAACTCTAAATTTAATCCTATACAAAGATACATATTCTTCCAAAATTCACACAACCCTTAGATACACTGTGATTGTTATAATCAAAATTCTATTTGAAAAACATTATTATAAAACAAATTTCTTAAATACAAAAAAACAACAACTTTATTAATTCTTCTTAAACTGTATTAATAAAATAATCATGACCTTGTTAACTTAGATTATCTTAATTCATGGGAAATTCATTCTTGTATTTACCCATATCCTTATAGATTAGGAACTAAAAATTGGATAATTTTTTCTTTCCATTAAAATCATTAGCCTTGTGTAATTTCTCTCCACACATGATGAAAACTCACTTTCCCATTATCCACCTACAAAGGTGTTTGTTTCCACATTTATCAGTTCTATGAATATAATTATTTCACATATCTCACTTATATTATTTTTACAATATTTTAATCTTATTATCTTATATCTATTAAAAGAAATAAGACATAGATGATTCTTTCTATATCATGGAATCATAAGATAAAATTCTATCAAATATTTCATGTTTTGGGAGACCAGTTCTTTTCATAGGAATTTATTAATCCCATAAAATATATTAACAATAACTCTCTTGTGAGTATTTTTGTAGTCCTAAGCATTCCCTGTTAAAAATTTTATTTTAGATTCATACATAGAATTTTTTTTAACTTAATTTTGCCTTAGAATAATGAATTGTATCTCCATATCCATTCATTTCTCCCAAGGATAAATAGGCTTCAACTAATTATTCCATAAAATATGTTCACTCTCTGTATTCAATTTTATCTTCATCCTTAGTGTTTCTTATAAATATAAACTGTTTATCTTTGTCTTTATTAATTTAAAAAATATCCATGAAAACTATTTCCTTTTCATTACATATAGAGTGATGAATATTTTCTCAAAAAAACTTATCCATTTATCATCTATAAGTGTATTTATAGTCCCATTGAAAGATGGAGTTTTTTAACAAATAATGTGGTCTGATATTTTTAATCTACATGGTGGATATGAAGGATGATTCATGTAGTTGATGTTATTACTCAAAAACTGATTCATCTACGCAAATGTAGTTATATTTTATTCAATTCTAGTTTCATCTCTAGTTGCGGCTCATTATCCTTCCTTTGAGTCTAATCTCGGTATGGAGTATTTGAATTAATACGGTTCCCATTCCATCTAATGGAATGAATTTTAAAATAATGGATTACACTAAATTTTATCATAACATTATAAAACATAATGTATAATAATAAAACATGTTATAAAAATATAAATTGAAAAAAAGATACCTAACTAATCACATAATAATATGCATTGTTTCGTTGGGAATATTATCGAATAATAAACATATTTCCAATTAAATAGAAATATTGTGTAAAAAATCAATTATCTGATGAATATAACTGAGGTGTATCAAACCAGTTGTAGTAGTAAGGCTCATTTTCATGAGGTAGGTGGTGATCATATCACAGGCCAATGGACCCTTTTTCAAAATTTATTACACCTATTTATAACTATGAAACAATAATTTCCACTTTTAGTATTTAGAGAGGGATGTATTGATTTTAAAAACACCTAATATCTTACATTCTTCATATTTATGATGTTCTTCCACTCATATACTCAAATTCTATCATATGGTTATTTTCTTTAATAAATTCTTACTTAAATATAGTTCACATGGTTTCAAATAAAGTACATTAGATGCTAACTATAATGAACCCACCCCTAGTATACTAGATTCAGTGGTTACACTATTAAATTAGCATAAAATACTAGTAATCACATCCTAGAGGAATAGATAATTTAATAGTCATTGTATACAATACACCTCCATGAATCGCAAAATACTATTGAAAAAGGGAAATGCAACACAATATATTCTTTGGGCAATCCATTAATCCCATTAGCATATCCCAACTTAATAGCCCTAATAAACTTCTTAGGGTCTTAGGGAAAGTAATCATCATAAATATCTATGATTAAATCCTGAGTAATTCTATGTATATTGTGAAATATTTCATGAATAATTAAGGAATAATCAATATACCAAAGTAAATAACTGACACACACTCCATTCAATCAATTAAAATGATCATGACATTGTAGGAATAAATTATTACAAAATAATTCCATATAAATAATAACATGATAATGAAAAGTAAACATGGATTTTTTAACTAATTAAATAAACAAATGTAACACGTATAACTAGTATCATATAGAGATAATGCAAAATTACATGCTTCATAACCATACCATCAAGGTATCATTGAAGTACATCTTACATAAATAGTTATGGTCCCAGCCAAATAACAAGGAAAGTCTTTCATATGATACTTATAGATCCATTTAGGTGATATGGCAGGTCCCACTAATCGGCTAATAATTACAACGTATTACTCATATGAATTTTGGATAAACATAATCAAAATAAATAATATTATTTAAAAACAATGATATGATGTTTTAATACTTTATTCTATCAATAAAAATTATCATAAACTATTTATATTAATATGTAGAAGGGTACAAAAATAGTGCTTCCCTATTCAAAATGAAATAAACTATCTAGATAAAATATAATGATGTTATCATTAAAACATATTCATTATAGGGTATAAGTAAAATATGGGTTTTTTATTGATGAATATAAACACTCTAAAAATTATTTTAAGAAACATTGATATGGAAAATAACCTTTTCAATTTCTGAACCACATTCAAAATGATAAATTTTATAGAATATTATGAAACAATGTTCAATAAAACTATCCAAGTAAACAAGTAAATGAACATTCAACGAAAGGTGTTGTATTGATGGTGGGAAATTGTTTTCCACTATATTTGCTAAAAACATTCTGGTCACCCTATAGTAAATTATTAAAAAATTACCATGGATGGAAAAGAAAATAATATTCCTTTCTACAAATTTTTTTGAGATAGTCTAAAATGGGTAAAAAATTCATTAATAAATAATTTATATAATGTTTAACCATTCTTGAAAATATTTTTTAGAAAACATCAATATGGATGGAAAAGGGTTTTGACCAAATTGAGAAATAAAGTCCATTTCAAAACAAAATAAATTGTGTCAATTTTGTTCTTAAATAGTACAAAATTAGTGGAAAATTTTTAATCTCATAAATTAACCAAAGGATGATAAAATTCATGGGTATGTTGTGATATATATCAAAATATTTCATTATTGGAAACTATATCATGAACAATCGTGATAATCATTGTCATTGTAACAAAAACCATAACCACCATGGTAAGTTCTAAATCATAAAATCCATGAAATAAATAAAATCTAATGAAAATTTTAATAAAATGAAGATAAATTGATTCATAATATAACATATGAAAGTGGTAGTACATACACTACATTAAATATTTATTTGAAAAATATGGAATATGTTTTCTCGAAGTAAAACTGAGATATGAAACACTTACCTTAGGTATGATTCTCTACATATATGTTTACACCTATAATATAATAGATATATATTTATTTTAATTCTATTAGTGAACCATAATAATTTATTGTATCACATATATGAATTACTTATAGTATTTAATGACCTTTTTATTAAAAATTGATTGTTGAAATCATTGTTTTACATGATTATTGCTTTGTTTTCCATATACGTTTACATTTATTAATTTTGGATATTTATCATTGATAATGGTTTCATAATCTCTAGAATATTGAACATAATATAAATATCATATATAATTGTTACATAAATCTTTTTAATAGTACATTAAATTTAGATATGTGAAAATGAGTTACACTACTTATTGAGATGGCAAGTCATGCATAGGATTAAGAATTGTTACTAATTTTCCAATATATATAATGTAAAAAATTTAAATAAATCTTCACATTTATAGAACCATTATAAAATTTAATATGTTATTTATATTCATTTAATGTATTCAAAATTTTTTCCATGTGAAAATAAAATGAAAGACATTTCACATCAGTACGTGGAAGCAATAGTCCAAACATGCAAACGAGGGACACTATCACATTCAAAATATTGGATGGTAAGAAAATATTTGTGATATAATAATTCAAAAATAATTATACTTTCAAAAATAGCCTATAAATTTGGTAAAAATATCCTTATATCAATCTGATCATGGTGGTGATGGAAAATGAAATATATAAGTTTCTTAGACAGTAGTTCACCATACAAACTGGTGATGATTTCTTATATCATTTCATAGAATAAGATATAAGGGATAACATAGGGTATTCTGATGTTATTATTTTAGTCATGAAATACTAGATTATATGTATATTAAGGAGAAGTAACAAGAAAATATATGGTTATGAACATTAGCTCTTCTATAGAAATCTTCTTTATGTTTATACTTGAAACCTTCCTAGATAGGATTTCTGATGAAAAAAGGGAATCTTGGATATGGAGAGAGATGTATGGAAGAGAAATGATTTGTTTTGGGAAAAAATCCTTTGTGAGTGAGAATATTAGATGAGATGGGGTGGCCATTTATAAGTGCAGGTGGTTACATACATGGAATTTTTTAAAATAAAAAGTGATACCACTATTTTTCAGAAGGAACAAGGATCCATAATTTTTAATTATTGAATCATGTGTGAGATATTGTCAAAATAATGAAATATTGATTTAATTGGTCATTTTTATTAGTTATCTTCACTTTTATATTATTAGTATAACCCCCCATATAACTATTTTAACCATAACCGTGGAAATTATTATTCACTATTTTTTTATTCATTACATTAAAAACTTAAGTTCACAATATTATATATTATTTTATTTTATTATTACATTTATTTAAATCATTTTTTAAAATTTAATTCAGGGAATTGAAAAAATATAAATATAAATTAATCATGCATATGTGATGAAATATCATATTTCCAAGGACACTTTTTTCATCAATATATAACATTTCAATTTCAGAATTTATTATGAAATCGATAGTAATAAATTAAATTATATTTATTATAATAAAAATTGTTCTAATTTTATTTTTAAAACAAATAGAAATAAAAAATTTAACATTTATATTATTTAAACAAAAATGTAGTTTTCAATGAAAATAATTGTTTTCACTATTTATCGACAAATTATTATTTTTATAAAATTATCAATAATTCACACTATGATTATTTATAAATAATTATTTCATAAATTAATTAAATTATTTTATAATGAATCTTATTATATTGGTAAAAAAAATTTCAAAATATTTTTTCAAAGCTTGACAATACCACCTTTTAAAAAAATAATGTTTTTTAGAAAACATTTATTTTTCATTTAAAGGATTCTTATTTTTTTATAATCAATATATAACCACTGAATTTATTTTATAAATGTTTATACCATTTATGTCTCATATTTGTTTTGTTGAATTTTTACCCTTGAATGAAATGGCTATGTTATAAAAATTTACTATATTATGGTTCATTTGGACTTAGAGTTGCATGTCCACAAGCTATCAAAGAGAATAATGTTAAAATAATATGTTTTGAGGTTTTTTTAAGCTTTGTGTTACATGTTTTATATTCTATCTAAATTTTTATTATTATTTTATAATTTGTGGGTGTTATATTTAGTGCAGAATCTTACATAGCTTCCTTCATCTATCCAGTTCATGTAATTAACTGTGGGTGATTCCTTGGGAGGTTTCTTCCATTACTCCATCACATTGGTTGGATTATTCATGTATCATTTCCATTTATGATATTAGTGTCATTATGTCCTATACATAAACTATTTCCTTTAAATATTGTGAAAATTAACATGATTCTTCATTCATGAACTTTGACTTGTGGGTGATGAAATTTTCTTTCCTGCCTTATCATTCAATCCACCAACATTAAAATTTATATTTTTTTCTTATTTCTCCAACCATGGAACCATTATATTACACCTTATGTAATATCACTACACAGATTACTGCTTTTCTCTAAATTCCAATGACTTTTGTGTCTGTAGCCTCTTAGAAGTGTTGTTTTATATGACTAAAGAAGATATGTATTTTTTAATCAATATTGATTACATTTCCCAAGGTGTACTTATAAACCTTTTGAAATCTGCCTCATAAGTTGTTACAGATTCATACTCTTTTTTATTAATATCATAAATTATTCTAAATATTTTTTTCAAATAGTTTGAGGAAAATCCTTGTTAAGAAATTACATTTTAATGTTTCCCCACTCAATTTCTTCCATTTCTCCATTTAGGTTTGTATTCCATATCAATACAAATCACTTGTAATTCTATCCATATAAATGATATACATACACGAATACCTTCAACATATTAGAAAACTAGAACATATAAAATATGTTCTCCAATGAGTTAACCCAACGTTCAATGAATTTTAGATTGGAATATCCACTAATTTTTATTTTTCATTGCCATATAATTTATATTATTTCTAGTTTATCCTTCTTGGGTGACAGAGGATGTTAAATATGGTTTATTTAATTGTTCATATCCAGATACATCTCGGTAAGAATAAAGATGAATTTTTAAACTCCATCTGTCCTTTCATTTGTAACGTTGTACAGAAAATCATTACATTGTCCATCATATGGGTTATTGGTCTAGTTTCTCTTAGCTCATATCATTTTCCAAAATTGTAATATTTTGAATAATCATATTTCAAAAAACCATTCATAAAAAATTTATTCTCATGTGCAAATTAATTATAAATTCTTATATTTTGGGATCTGTTTGTTTGTCCTTTTTCTTAAATCAATTTTATTAGATCATTTAATGTAATCATTTTCTACTATTAAGAGTAATAATGAATTTAATTTCATATCCTACAAAATGGTTTATATATATTGTTATTAATAGAATAATTTCCATTTGGAGATTCAAACCAAGTGTGTAGGAAAGCCTCTTAATTGTAAACTAGGTGGTGATTGAGTTAATATCCAATATTCCCCTTGGGGGTTTTTTTCCTAGTTATATCTTTTCCAGATGTATATCAACTTGTATTATCCACATGGGAATCCAATTACTCATAAACCATACACTCTTATACTTTATCAAAACATATGTTATTTACAGATACTTAGATTTATCCTTAGGGATTTCACAATGTCTTTCTATCCCTAATTCCCATGATAACAAAACAATTTTTTATACCAATGATTTCTTATATGGCTATTTCATAATTTTTAAGATAGAAAACATAATATTTATAAAATCCTAGTTCAAAATATTTAATAATTAGTCCTAGTAATAACTTCTGAAAGGTAAAACCTTAATTTTTTAAATAGTTATTCTCTATACTCTTAAAATATCTCACATGATACTTAGTATATGTATTATTCTGAGGTGAATGTGGATAGCTAAAATCCATGTAAGGTAATGAGTATCATTAGAAGAATATGTAACATGAATCAATAGTACATTATTGAGAATAATCAATACCATAATTTCATATTCATATGATCCTTTTCATAATTATGATGGAAGAATTTGATAAAGAAATGGAATTTGGAATATGTATAGTAATGAAACATCATAACATAGTAGTCAAATAACTCACAATATTTTTAATAAATACAACAACATCTTACTTCATAAAATATATGTGTAAATCATAGCATCAAAATTATTTATAAAGATAATTTCATTTTTAAAAATAATACACATAATATCATGAGTTATATTACATTATACAATGAATTATAGAGATATATAATTATATTATCAGCATTAAAATTATAAAATGATAATAATAAATAATTCCCCATAGAAATAAAAAAATATAAAAATTGTACTCATGAAATCATCTAATGGAAAAAAATTGTTTCATTAGGGTTCCATAAATGATATTTTAAGGAATAATATTTGCGGATACAAAATAGAAAAGGGATATCATATTTTGTGATATAATAATGTTTTTCATTTAAGAGGAAACAACTCAATGTTAGTCATATATATATTTTTATAAATAAAGTTGTTTCAAGAATAAACATTATCATTGGATTATATGTCCTTTTCAAAAGTTAAAAACATTAATATCCCCAAAAATTGAAGGGAAGAAATTTTGAACATAAATATCAAGTATAGTTTAAGAACATATATTCATAGAATAATTTGAAAGATAAAATAACCCAAAAATATTGAATTAGGTTTGAGAAAAACCTTACCTTAAATGTCACTTAATTTCCTCACTGTTTAGCTTCATGAATAATACTAATAGGTTTATTAAACATGGAACCATATGTTAAATATGTTAATTATTTTATTATTTGACAATTACAATAATTGTAATATATTTATAATTTCTATAGTTAAAAGTGAAGAATTTTGAGATTATATGTTCCTTCAATTATCTTATAATGCATAAAGTTAAGGAATTTATTTTATAACTTCAATTGTTAAGAATTACTTTATAATATTGAAAATAAATATATTTATAAATTCAAAAATTATTCATAAGATATTGTTATAATCCATGTGAATTATTTAATGGAAATAATTATAAGAATCCTCAATGGAAGTTTACTGACCGTTAGTGATACATTTTCCAAAGTGAAGGTGGGATATTTAAAATATTTCAATATATTAAAAATAATATTATATTATATTATATTAACATTCTAAAGATCATGTAAAAATATTTTTTTTCTTATTAATAGGGTCTGTATAATAATGAAAAGAAGTGGTTATGAAATTAGAAAAGGAAAATAAAATTAAGTGTTGAAATGATAATGGATCTTAATATATCATGGAATAAATGCAGACTCATAAAATGACCTTGATGTCCTTCTAAATACCTGTGATGGGGATAGTTCTGAATTCATCTTTCATACATGACTTTTATGATCCTTACTGTGGATACAGTCCATAAGATCATTTTACGAGATGAATTAGAGTGTGCCATTTCAGAATACAATAAAAAACAAGTTTTTACGTATAAATAAACTTGTATTTAAATATTAAGTAATGTAAAAAATTATTAAAAATTAAATGATAAAATTTTGGTAGAAAAATTTATTTTTTAGACTCATAGATATAAATATAATTAGATTTGGTGTGGATATCTAATTATGCTTTTATCCTTACAGTCTTCCACCCTACCACTTTCACATGTTAATAAAAATTGATAAATCCTTATTTGTATACATGATTAATATAATATTTAACATATAAATATTATAAGTCTGAAAATACAACCATTTAATATCTTCTTCTCCAAAATGTCTTCAAATTAAACATGTATGGTATTTAGTAGATCTCCTGGCATGATTCATTTTTTAAACACTTCCAAAAATTAACAAGTAATTTGATAATATTTTTTTCATATTTTCAATATAATAACAATATATTAAAATAATATTCACAATTAAATGTATCTCATTGAGATGACTATTGATAAAAATATTCCACTACTACTTAGGTACCGCTTAACATCCTTATAAAATATTTGTTGAATGACCATTGATGTATAGTTGAAATTATGTCATATTTTCCATTTAAAATCTCTCCTTTTAAGAAGAATATTTTTTAACATTCATCGACAAGTGATAGAATCTAAAAATATATTATGGAATAACATCTGAAAAAAATTATTTACATAATTAAAATGTTATTATATAATGACACTCAGTTTAATCATATATAATTAATGTATAAAAAATTATTAATTTTTCATAAATCCCTCATACTAAAATAAAGAGACATATGTATTTTATCTAAAAAAGTAATTGGAAGGTTCAGTTCTCTAAATGACATCAGGCCCATTATCAACCAAAATATCCCCCCACTACCCTCTATTGATCTATCAAAACTATCAAATGGTACCAATATATTTAATATATTCTAATACAAAATTTTTTAACACTAATTATTATCTAAAAAAATTTATAACTATTGTTTCCGACGCTTTCCGCCGGGGCGCGTGCGCATCCGTCCGTCCGCGGAGGAGGACGCGCAGCGCTTTTTTTGCCCCGCATTCCTGCTTTCCAAAGGCGGGCGGCATTCGCTCCTTATTCAGGGATGTCTGCTCCTTGATCGAAACAGGATGATGGGATGTCGATTCTTCCTTCTGGGGATTCCTCCTCAGAACTCGTCACCTAGTCCGGGTCTCCCTCATAGATTTAATACATAGTTCGTGAAACTCTTCTCAGTGCCATGTTTCCATGGACTCCAGTTAATTACACTGCTTCTGTCGGGACATTCCAAAGGGTCCGGTCAGGGTAGCAACCTTCAGTCGGGGGAGTAGTCACGTTGAGGCATCAGTAGCGTGTCCGGATGCTGGGGAACCTTGCATGTCTGTTTGTTATCCCTGGTCACAGGGCTTCTCAAGGGCATGGAAGCCCGAGGAATCCAACATCGAGTGTGGGGAATTATATGACATGGACACATATTTGAGGTTTTCCTCAGCTTCCCGTGTTTAACACAGGGTATGTCGTGAGTTTAACGTCCAGCGGAGATGGATCAACCCAACCAGAGAATTAGCTAGGATAGATCGGATTGAGGGATTCCCCATGAATGGATGCTGATACCGGGGCCAGCCCATGGGGAGCTGTGGAGAGGAGCGTACCGACATGGTCTCACCGAGATCTAATGGTCCGGGCGAGAATCGGGGTGGGTGATATGTGGATGAATGGAGTGGAGGGGGAGTGAAATGGGACCATCACAAAAGGCGATGGTGAAGTTGGGATTGAATCTTGAAGAGGCTTCCTACGTATCCCCGTGGCAGGGAATCAAAGTCCGCGTAGTTCGGAGTGGTGCCGGTAAACCGACGTGAAGGTGGACCTTGGTCCGATGGTTGTCGTCAGCGAACCAATATGAAGGTGGACCTTGGTCCGATGGGCGTCGTCAGCATACCTACGTGAAGGTGGACCTTGGTCCGATGGGCATCGTCATTGTACCGACGTGAAGGTGGACCTTGGTCCGATGGGCATCGTCAGCATACCGATGTGAAGGTGGACCTTTGTCTGATGGGCATCATCAGCGTACCGACGTGAAAGTAGACCCGTGGGTCCACTAGTGGTGGGATTTAACCTTGGGAAGGTTTCCTATGTACCATGCCTTGACATGGATCAAATACCTCGTAGTTCAAAGTATTGATGGAATACAGTTTAACATCATGCGGGACGGTAGTGAACCCTGACGTGAATGAACGACGGGCGGTGGATGTCGGCAAACCGATGTAAATGAGGGACCTTGGTCCGATGGTAGATGGTCTTGAACCACTTGGAGGATTCCTACCTACCATGCCTTGAAACGGATCAAAGTCCTCGCAGTTTGGGTCAAAAATTGGGGGTTTGGCACACTGACAAGGAGACGGTCTAGGCCAATGATTGTTGAGATTGAGCCTCTAGGAGGCTTCCTACGTACCATACCTTGACACGGATCAAAGTCCACATAGTTCAATTTGGGGAATACAGTTTAATGTCATGCGGGACGGAGGTGGACCGACTTGAATGAGGTCGGAACGACCGGATGGTGGGTTTGAACCTCGTAGATGCTTCCTATGTACCATTCCTTGACATGGATCAAAGACCTCGTAGTTCGGGTTAGTCACAACGGCTTTCCGTTGGACTAGGAGGTAGTTTAAAGTCATGTTGTACGTAGGTAGAACTCGACATGAATGATGATGGGTGGGCTTGAACCTCAGGAAGGCTTCCTACGTACCATGACTTGACATGGATCAAAGACCTCTTAGTTCAAATGGGGCTTTGTCGGCGGACCGACGTGAAGGTGGACCTTGGTCCAATGAGTGGTGGGCTTGAACCTCTGGAAGGCTTCCTACGTACCATGCCTGGACATGGATCAAAGACCGTGTAGTTCAGGTGGGAATGGGTGTGCAGTTTAATGTCATGCGGGACGAGGGGGGCATACAGTTTAACGTCATGCTGGACGATGGCATGCATTTTAACGTCTTGTGGGACGGGGCGTGCAGTTTAACGTCATGCTGGACGAGGGAGAAACTCGACGTGAATGAATGACCAAGTAATGTGGCTTGAACCTCATGGAGGCTTCCTACGTACCATGCCTTTACATGGATCAAAGTCCTCGTAGTTCGCTATGGGTGGGGATCAGGGTCGGTGCTCACTCTAAGCCCATGTGAGTCATGCTCGGTGTGAGAAACAAGAGGTTGCAAGGACCTGACGATCACGTCCCAAAGGATGCGTCCGTGAGAAGCGAAGAGGGGCTTACACGTTAGGCGGCCCATGGTGCTGGGACTTACTCCGGGATGGAGGCCCATGGTGCGACAAAGCGCAGCGAAAGATGGATTTGGGACCAATGGTTGGAGGTGCCTCGTTCCCTATCACGCCCTCCACTGACCGTGGTAGTGGGGAAGTACGGAGATGCAGAGGTGCAGCCATCCGTTGGGGAACTAGGGTCGCCCTTCTCCTATGAACATACGCCACTCTAGTAAGGAGGATATCATCCCTTGTGGATGGGTGATTCCATTCCTGTGGAGACGAGTGGTGTAAAGAATGTTCGATCTTGGGGGACCCTTCGTGAGAGGTACGAGGTCGAGTCACAGTTTAACGTCATGTGTTGAGGACGTGGTGCTTGGCAGTTTAACGTCCTACAGCTCGGACAAGGTGGGTTCACTCCGCGCCCCAGGACTTACATAACTGGTACCCTCTGGTCCTTGGGGAAGGGAAGGTACCAGTAAGGCTATGGTCAAGGGGGGTTGTGGAACGAACCATCAAGGGGACCACGTTAGCGTGGCTATGCGAAGAAGCAATAGCCGTTAGTGTGCCTATGCGAAGAAGCATTAGGCGAAGCAACGCTACGGGTGATATTGTCCATGTGACTTTGAAATCACATCGTGCAAACCTGGAGGGTCGCACAGGAAGAGGAATCACTAAGAAAAAGAGTGTGCTTCACGAAGTGGAGTGCCTTGGACTTAGCATGGGGCATAGGTGTGAGTGGAAGGTGCTTCGCGAAGTGGAACAATGTTCGCGGAGCACAGCCTCGCGAAGAAGGGGTGACTCGCGAAGCAGGGTCTTGCGAAGCAGTGTGCTTCGCGATGTGTAGCGATCCTACCTTAGCATAGGGATCACTAGTATGGGTTAGGTGTTTCGCGAAGCATAAACGCTCCGCGGCTACCCGGGTTCCCTTGGGAATCCCCTTCCTTCACGAATGCCCTTGAGCTTCACGAAGGGAATCCCTCTCAGAAGAGGGGATCAAAACGAGAAAAGGAAGTGGCGTCTCGCGAAGTAGAAGTACCTCGCGGTGCTCATGATTCCCTGGGAAAAGAGTGATTCGCGATTCGGGAGAGGAGAATCCGAAAGGTCAGATTGTTCGTCCTTGGGACTCATGGGGAGTCCAGTATTTATAGGGAAGGGGCGCCGTGAAGCAGAACTCGCACGCCGCCTCAGGTGCTTCGCGGCACGCTCGTGAACGTCAACGTCGTCCGCGGAGGGATACCGCCTCCGGAGATTCGTGGCGGGCTCGTGAACTTCAAATGCGCTCGCGGAGGATTACCGCCTCTGGAGCTTCGCAGCGGGCTCGTGAACGTCAAATGCGCTCGCGGAGGATTACCGCCTCTGGAGCTTCACGGGGCCGCAAACGTCAAATGCGCTCTAGGAGGATTACCGCATCCGGAGCTTCTTGGCGGGCTCGCGAACGTCAAATGTTCTCGCAGAGGATTACCACCTCTGGAGCTTCGTGGGGCCGCGATGGTCGGGGCGCTTCGCATCGGTGCTTCGCGCCGGTGCTTCGCGTCGGAGCTTCGCGAGGCAGCGCGCAGACCTTCTTTGTCGTCCCTCCCTTTCGGGCCATATTTTGGCGCCAACAAATGCCCCCCCTCAGACTTGGTGCCGCGGAGGGCGAAGGGTCGAAGTCTGAGGGAAAATCGCCAAAATTGTCGGCAGTTCGCGATGCGGAATCGCGAAGGGACCCCACGGTGCTCCCCGGGGCCACGGATCTGGACACGACGCGATGCTCCGCGCGGGTGAGGCGCGCCGCAATGCTCCGGGGTCGCCGCCTATAAATTTGTGGCTCGACCTCTTTTGTCTTTACGTGCTTTCCTTGTCTTTTTGTGCTCTCGACTTCGCGAACCTCCGCGTACTCCGCGACAGTCCTCCGCGAATCGAGCTTCGCGGCGAACTGCGGGTCTCCGACTCCGCATCTGCGCCAAGCGAGCCGCTGTTTGTCGTCCTTGTCCTGACTTCGCGGCTTGGTCTCGCGACCGATCTTCGCGATCCGGCTTCGCGATCCAGCTTCGCGATTCAGCTTCGCGGTAGAGCTTCGCGATCCAGCTGAAAAAAATTCGTCTCTAAGGGCCTAAATCGAAATGGCCCGTCAAGAGGCTGTACTGGGGGTGCTTGCAGACGCTGCTTGTCAAGATGAGATGGACAACTGTCTAGGCCTGGGGAAGATGGTCCGAAGCCACTCGGAGCACGCTTCTTTGACAGATCTTCTATCAGAGGGTCAGAAGAATTATCCACAGTGCAAGAAACTGCCATTGTATGGTTTCGGCCTGAGGGATGACGTCTTCATCCCTGAGACGAGTAGGGACGAACCAGCTTGCTGGTTCATGAGCATACCCTTCCAGCATCAATGGTTCAGGGCGGCCGATGGTCACACACAATATAACTTCACACCCGTCACCACTGACTGTCTCTACAACCATGTGAACAACATTGACGGGAATCCACTGCAACCGGAGATGTACCCTCCTCTCTACCGTACCATGCTGAAGGCGGCTTTGCAGGATTCGAAGAAGGGATGGTCTGATGAGTGGGACCTGCGCTAGGGTGGAAACTTTACTGATGACTGGGCCTGGGCCTACTGAGTAGGTGCCTCGTGCGAGGAGTTTGGTGCCGAGCTGAGGAGAGTGCGGTTGTATGAGGCGACATGGGCCTCCCAATTCCACATTTACCAACCCAAGCAACTGTTGCCAGAACTGCTGAGCATATGGTCGTCTAGGACCAACACTTTTCACCTACATCACGGGGAGGTGGGAATAAGCCTGTGGGATGTCCACCAGATTTCTAGGGTTCCGATCTTGGGGGCTATGTATGACGAGTTCCTCCCCGTCATCAGCGTGTGGGAGGATACGGAGAAAATGCCGCGACTAGCGTCAGCGCTGATGGCACATGTCCCTGGAGAGGACAAGGAAGCAGTGAGAGATGTTCACTTTAGGAGATGGTTCAAATGATTCCTGAATTTCCCAGAGAATCGAGAGTTCCCTCCGAGGCCTCGAACTTGTCCAAGGGTGGCCCAACGGGGCAAGGGGCACTCGTATTGGCGGGTCCTGGAGGACAGCCAATGGAAGACTTGGGGTTTCAGTGTAAGCACTGAACAATGGCTGATAGTCAGGCTGGCGGTGTTCATCGCGGCTCTCATCTGTGGTTGGATCCTACCGGTGATGGATACAAGCATGGGGGTACGGCCCAGCTCGTTCATTATGGCGTCGATGTTGGCCATGGGGCAGCAGATCAATTTGGGGATTCCGATGCTCACCAAACTGTATAGAATGCTGCGGCATATTAGCGAGGGCAAGAAGCCGCCAAGGATATGCGGGCCCTTCCACATCTTTTATGGGTTGATCTCAGTGCATATCAGGGGGATTTATGAGTATCCAAACCCCATTTCTCTGCCAGAATCGAACTTCTGCCCCTCCATCCTGAACGCGGTCTGGAGCTTCCCGTTCAAACTAGCCGCTCTGATGGTGTTGAATCGGGTGTGGAGGGCGGATGAGTTTAATTTCCACCCCTTCCCATTGCGACAGGGATACTTACTGATGACGGGCGGGGAAAGGAAGAACATTGGGCTTACCTCCTGGCCTTTCGAGGTGGAGTTTTGGTGGCACGGATAGATCGTGATCCACTCTGCAAACCATACACCCCGCATCGGTTTGCGAGGCAGTTCCGATGCCTCCAGCGGCAGACCCCGCAGGTCTACTGGGAGGTGCGTCACGAGGAGCACCTGTGTGTGATGAGGAAGTTGTGGCTCTTGTTCACATGGGAAGATGGGAAGATGTGGATTGCATTGCCTCCATCCACCGCCGCCTTCGGATTGGTAAGGGAGTATGTCATCAGTTGGGAGGCTGCTTACCCAGGGGAGATGCTGAAGAAACCAACTATTCAGGTTAGTGACGATGGACCTCCTCTATCTCGAGGTCGGGGCCGGAGGGAAGTTAGGGCCGCTCACGGTAGCGGGGCTTCCACGACTGCGAGACCCGCACCGGCCGAGGGTATGGCAGCAGTGGTGGATCCGGTAATTCCGGAAGAGCAGGGCCATCCGGAGGGGCGGCCACCGAGGGGATTTCGTAGGATATGCACTCAGGCTCCGGGGAAGCGGCTTCATCATATCGACATGGCAGAGGATGTTGTCTTCTCGGAAGCCCGAGACATTTGGGATGTCAACCGGCAATTCCTCAGCCCACCCGAGATATGGGCAGACTTGAATCGCCTCGGGATGGAATTGCCGGGCATAGGCCCAGTTCGGGCTAGATTCATGGAGTCTCCGGCAGAGGCAGAATTGTACCTGGACGAGCTGGAGGATTACGTCCACTCCAGTGGCGTCCCTCGCCCAATGAAAGACTGAGTGAGGGTACTATTGAATCAGACGGTCCCCCCATAATTATCGGCTGCTAATCTGAGGGAGCGCTTCCCCCTGCCGGAAGAATTAGAGGAATCCTCTCGGGAGGATGAGGCTGGAGGAGGGAGCCCGCTGGAGGAGGGCGAGGTCGGAGACCGAGGCTCAGAATCCGACGATTTCGCGGAGGCTCTCGAGGTAGCATTCCGAACTTCTTTCCTTACGATCTATTCTTGGGTCACTATGGACTTCTCACCGATGTTTGAGCCATGCAGGAGGAACTTGTTTGTAGGCCTGGTTCTCGCTAATTGGCGGGTGATGATGCGGGACCTTCAGAACCTGCACCTATGGCTGCGTCCAGCTCCGCGTCTGGTGGGACTAAAGCACCCGAGGTGGCTCCTCCGGAATCTCCAGACCTTCCAACAGTATACGGAGGGCCTCATCTCGGGGTCCCGTCAGTAACGGCTCAAGAGCAGCGCCAGGAGGACGATCTTCGTAAGTCTCCACTATCGGTCTCCTTGTTTTCACATTTAGACCATGCCAACTAACGTTTATGTCCCTCTCTGTCATACAGTTCTTCGACTGGCGTGGGCTGCTGCGACAAGACTGGTCGGGATGTCTGGTGGCGTCCCTCCTAGGGGCATGCCGGTGATGGTGGCGATAGTCCCCCCATCTCCTCAAGCTGCAACGCACATCATCACTGGCGGAACCACCATGGGGGCCGTTCCCGAAGTCATTGAGGTGGACTCCGAGGAAGAGGATCAACCGGTTAGTCCCAGTCCCGTCACGCCTGATTCGGCGCCAGGTGTCATACTGGATTCAACACCAGATGTAGATCCTGCCGAGGATTTCCTGCGGGCGTATCCCGCGTAAGAGCCTGCCAATCGCGCATACTGGGACGAAATGGCCTCCAACGAGGAAGACAACAACATAGTCTGCCGTCGGTCGTGGAAGCTGATCAGGCGCTTCATCAAGGACACTCCCCAAGTGCAATGGCTGGCCAAAATGGATAGACTCCGCTCGCGGTTGCGCGAACTGTGTGCTGGGGGAGTGGATTCCCAACTTCCTCACGCACTCACCCGAGATCTTATGGATGAGAAGATCCGAGAGCATGATCGTTGGCAGCGGAGGAAGGCGACCAGCATCAAAAGGCTCCAGGAGGCTGAAGGCTAGGTTCAACAGATGCAAACCCGGCCAGACGAGCTTTCAGCCTCTCTTGATGCACAATCTGAGCTGGTCTCACAGTTGAAGGCCCAGCTGGCAGAGGCAGAAGAGCATATGAAGCAAACCTCTGGAAAGATGGCTTCCGTTCAAGCTGACGTAGAGAGGGCTAAATCCAGGACTGACGAACTGCGCCCCGCCACTGCTGAGGAGGTGCGGGAGCTAAGTCAGCGGCAGCAAGCCTTGGATGCCACATGCCAATGGGTGGCGGAGCTGCAATGCTCTTTTGACGGGGTCAACCTGTCCATGGGGGGAGTCGACCCCCGGGTATTGTAACAAACCAAAAACCATTTATTGGTACTTTCATGCTTCAATTTCTTCTTTCTTCCTTGTTTTGAATGCCGTAGCGTGCACGATCTACACTGTTTGAATCGCCCTGTTACATCCCTGCAATGTTTGCGGGACGTTCGGGGACAATTCCCCAAGCCCACGTGGTTCGAGCCCGATGTGAGAAACAGGAGATAGTTGCCCTCTCTCCCCACCTAACATAGGAGTGGGGACCATGCTCCGGGCATCCGGGATTCAGATTACCAGTCCAGATTCCCGAAAGATGGGAGAGGTTCGCTCGGAGAGGGAACTTTCAGGAAGGCTGAATTACCGTTTCTTCTGCGTGCTCTTATGCACGAACGGGGCAACTCCAGGGGCGCTGAAATCGGTCCAAAAAGATGAAAATGGGAAGCGTGAATCACAATACCCGAGATTCGGAACACTGTGGGGATGGCGTGACAATAAGGGACAACCGTTAACCTTGGAGGAGAAGCGGTACCCTTACTGTGTTAGCCTGTAATGGAGACAACAAATGAGGGTCGACCATTGACCATATTCGCAACACGGGACCATGTCACAAATTTTGTCGATCAATCCTTCGGGATGTTGGCCCAGGACAGACCATAGGTCAAGAATCCATACTGTTAGGGGGTCCTTCCAGACCTGACCCGTCTTCCGGAACATTGGCCCAGGACGGTAGGTGAGTCGATGCGGCATGAAGCCAGGACGTTAGGGGGTCCCGTGAGACATGAAAGGGGACGAGGGTTCGAATAAGGGGCACGCAAAGCATGGAATATGGAGTGATGGTTTGTCCGAACAGAATCCAACACTTAGGTAGTTACACCACCGTGGTGGGAGTACGCCATATGGGCGCATTGGTTTGATCATGGATCATTCCTTCTTTCAGATAGGGCCTCTCTGGCGAGGGGATCTGTCACTTCCCAATGGGATCTTGGGGCATCCTGAACTTTTTCAGGGTAGAACCGCAGTTTAGTGCCATGCGCCGAGGACACATAGACTCATGTAGTTTAACGTCATACGATAGGACGTGGAATAAAAGGGAAGATCCCAGGGATCATGTGGCATGGTAGATATGAAACCGATGTGAATGAGGACTTGGAGTCCAGATCATACCACATACCCCCGGAGGAAACTCATCAGGTCGAGGGACCAAGAGTAAGGATTAGGTTGGGCCTGAATCAGAGTGGTCGGGCATTCCTACATATCCCATGAGGTTGTGAATCAAGCCAAATGTAGTTAAAGAAACGTAGTTTAACATCATGCAGGATGATGAGAAGCCTAGCTGTGTTGGTACACATCCCGCCAGAACTACTAAGCCCACGTGAGTCGTGCTCGGTGTGGGAAACAAGTAGTAGTGGTGGGAATTTCCCGACAAAATGGGAAGGTTAGGGAAAAGGGACACTCGGTGAATACCAGCCCAATGACACTAACACGAACATTTAGCGCACCTAGATGCGCGAAGAGAAAGAGCCGAGTATAATAGAATTCCACTTGAACATGAGGGAGTGGAAACGTGTGAATCATGGCACTCGAGATTCAGATCACGATGATGGCGGCGTAACGATGGAGGATAACTACTGACCGTATTCGCAACACAGCATCTTATCGCGTTAGCCTAGAATGGGGACAGCCAAATGAGGGTTGACCGTTGACCATGTTCGAAACACGGGACCACGTCACAAATGTTGTCAAATATCCATAGGGACGTTGGCCCGAAACGATTGGAGGGCCCTTAGGTCCAGCATTCATGGAGATCCCTTAAGCCTAGTATCCATGTCATCTGAGGGTTCTTTTGGATGTGGAAGAGGATGAGGATCCAAATAGCGAGCTCACGAAGCTTGGTCATGGGATGAGGGGAATGTCCCTGTGAAAATCCCACACTTCGGGCTCTATCAAAAAACATCTGAATATGGAAATGAGATGTATTAGGTAGAGGGAGTAGATTCCTTTCCCATAGGGAGATCTTAGTTTATGGTCGTAGAATTCGGACCATGGATGGGAAGATACATAAGGGACACATGGTGGAGTAACTAAAACACCTGGCGTGAATGGGAATAAAGGGTGTGTGCGGTACGATGAACAACCTGACGTGAATGAGGGCATAATCCCATATCGCATCGCACAACCCCTTTGGGAGAGGTTTTAGGTCAAGGGACCAAAAGAGAAAGTTAGGCTGGGCCCGAGGAGAAGTGCTCGGGCACTCTTATGTATCTCATAAGGATGATAATCAAGCCTCAGGTAGTTCTTGATGGACATTACACCATAAATGGGTAAAGGGATCAGGGGACGCATGGAAACAAAACCCGACGTAAAGGAGGGCCTAAGCTCTACTTACCATGCGTTCTTTGGGGAAATGCTCGAGTCGAGGGACCGAACACAAAGGTTAGGCAGGACCCACGGGGAAGTGACCGGGCGCTCTTACGTATCTCATAAGGATGAGAATCAAGCCATACGTAGTTCTTAAGGCTGGCACGGTAAGGTACCAGTGCCAGGGGAAAAGGGGAGTGCGGGCGTGGCCCTTGCACTAAAAGAAACGGAATTTGAAGAATCTTGTTTTTTCTTTAAGATGAATGGTTTTATTTTGTGAAGCCACAGGCCTAGAATAGTAGGTCGTGATGTCGCCACAAGGATCAAACCCTGATGGGCGTTGACAAATGGCATGGCACGTGACCAATACCCAATGTGATGTCCTCTACAACTAGGTCACCACAATGCAGTGCCGTTTTTCGTCATGCGTCCAGGATGATAATATCACAGTTTAGGGTCGTATGATAGGACCAAGCATGCATTTTATCGTCATGCAGCGCAGACGTAGTAGAGACGATGCTAGGCGGGAAATGTGCGCATTGTTATAAACACAATTGACGGAGACATGAACCCACATCACATTTTACGCCATTCGGAGAGGGAGACCATAGGCCGAGGGGCCTATATGGAGGTAAGAGGTGAAACCGGGGGAGGGACTGGCTCCTTAAATGGGCTGAACTCGAAAACAGGGCGTCTGGGCGGTCCTACGTATCCCATGAGGATGGGAATCAAGCCACATGTAGTGTTGAAGGGTGCCTTTTAATGTCATGGTGGACAAGGAATGGGAGGGCTAACCCTCAGAACGGGGGTGCGCGTGGTGCAGCCATTGAAAACCCGACGTGAATGAGGACATAATCACGCACTACGCCACGCGGTCCCATAGTCGGGGTCCTGAAGGAAGGACCAGAGAGGTGAACATGTTGAACTCAAGATGGACCCACAGTCAAGGGGTCTGGGCATTCCTACGTATCCTATCAAGATAGGAATCAAGCTGAGCGTAGTTACAGATGAGAATCTTAGTTTATGGTTTTAGAGCTCGGACCGTGAATGGTGACGACTTCCCGAGTAAACACAGATGTCAACCTGATCCCTAAGCCCACGTGAGATAAACTCGGTGTGGGAAACAAGGGGGGAAGATCCTTATCGCAATACTTGGGGATCCCATCGAAGGGGAGTCGACAGAGAGCCCTGAAGGACACATTTGATGCGGCTTGTTCCCCCAATGCGCAAACGTGCATGGAGGAAAAGTATGAAGAGTTTCGAGATTCTACTTGGACACGGTGAAGTGATGAAGGGTGTGAATTGTGCACCCGACATTTTGGGCCTAATGGGTCGGCGTGGCGATAGTGGAAAACCGTTAACCATGGTGGAAACACAGTGTCCATATCTCATTATCCTGAGGTGGGAACAAAAAACGAGCATCGACCACTGACCATATTCCCAACGCGGGATTTTATAGATTTGTTATCCAAAACCCTCGGGGGCGTTGGCCCGTAATGGTAGGAGAGCCCTTGGGCGCAGTATCCAGGTCGTTCTTGGGGGTCCCTCCAGGTGTGAAAGATGATGAAAGCCCTGATGCAGGGATGCACAAAGCCTGGAAAGAGGGTGCGGACGTGTCCGAGTAAAGCTTGGAGTTCCAGATAATAAACCAGAGTACTCTTAGGCACATTAGTGAACCTCCGAAAAGGGATCGACGAGACAGCTCAGTAGGGAGAGGTACATGGAGCGGTCATTATGAGACCTACGTGAATGAGGACATAGTACCAAACCACACCATATAATTCCCTCGTAGAGGAAGGATAGGCCAAGTGGCCAAGACGGGATGAAGATTCTGGAGAGATGGGGCTGGACCCGAATCCTAGACATTCAGGTGGTCCTACGTATCCCATGAGGATGGGAATCAAGCCACACGTAGTTCTCTAAATGTAGTTTAACGTCCTATGGGACGAGAAGGGGAGTAACATACCCCTAAACAAGGGAGGTGTGCAGTATGGCGAAGAAGCCTACGTGAATGAGGACATAGTCCCACACCACACCATACACTCCTATAAGAGAGGACCTGGGTTGTGGCCCAGAAAGGACAAGGGGCCTGATGGTTAGGCATTGGTCAGGAAGGCCTGACCTGCTTGTAGTTTAACATCTTGCAATGAGGACGAGGGTCGGGGACCCGAGAAGGCCAAGGGGCCTGAGGCTGGGCCTCGTAAGAGGGGGCGTACGGCATGGTACATTATCCCGACGTGAATGGGGACGTAATCCGATACCACACCGTACACTCCGGGTAAGAAGTTGGGCGGAGGGGCCCGAGAAGGCCAAGGGGTCTAAAGTCAGGTATCAGTCCGGAAGGCCTGACAGGTCTGCAGTTTAACATCTTACATGAGGACGGGGGTCGGGGACCCGAGGAGGCCAAGGGGCCTAAGGATGGGCCTCGCAAGAGAAGACATACGACATGGTACATGATCCTGACGTGAATGAGGACGTAGTCCTACACCACACCGTACACTTCTGTGGGGAATCTGGGTCGTGGGTCCGATTTCTAGCACCACCCGGGGGGAAGTTTGTCACCTTGGGATGGGGCAGAATGAATCACTGCACTCGATGTCTCGGACATCTCGGGGTGGACCCAAAGATCCAGGACACTGTTGACCATGTTCGAAACACAGCGTTCCTATGGTAACCTGATATGGGAGCAACAAATGAGCGTCAACCGCTGACCAAATTCGCAAAGCGGGACTTGTATCGTCTTGTTGCTTGAAAATCCTCGGGGGCGTTGCCCCGTAACGGTAGGAGAGCCCTTGGGCATTGTATCCAGGCCATTCTTGGGGGTCCCTCCGGGTGTGCAAAAATGATAGAATCCCAGTCAAGGAGTGGGTGAATCATAGTTGTATCCATCCACAAAAGAGGCAAACATCTCCAGGGGGGATGTGCATCCGGGTCGAGGCTTGCTCGATGTGAGTTGGGGAAAAAGTGTGCACCCTGCCATGTCTTGACCCGAGGGGAAGATTTTGGCTTTTGGGCTGGGCTAATGGACGAAATGTCCGGGCGTTCCTACGTATCTCATGAGGATGAGAATCAAGCCATACGTAGTTCTTGAAGTACATGCATTTTAGTGTCGTGCGGTGAGGACGTGGGAGGATAGAAGAACGGGAGTGGGCACATGGTGCGACCCTTATGATCCTCGTGTGAGGGGGGTTGTATGAGAGGGGATAAAAAATCCTACTCCCTGCTACACAAAGATCCTCCAAGGAAACTATTCCCAGGGGGATAGTGGAAGAGAAAATCTTGGGGATGGGCTCAAAAAGAGGCGTCTGAGCGTTCCTACATATCCCATTGAAATGGGAATCAAGCCACGCGTAGTTCTTGAAATGTAGTTTAACGTCATGCAGGATGAGGAGAATCTCATTTGGGGATATGTACGGTATGATGAGTAATCCGACGTGAATGAGGACATAATCCCGTACCATACCGTATAATCCCACAAGAGGGTAAGTCGGGGAAAACCAGGGGGCCTAGGGCCAGACCGTGGCCAGGGAGACCTGACCAGCTTTCTGTTTAACGTCTCGCATTGAAGACGGGGGTCGGGGGCCCGAGGAGGCCAAGGGGCCTGAGGCTGATCCTCGGTCAGGAATGCCTGACTGGCTTGCAGTTTAACGTCTTGTAGTGAGGACGGGGGGGGCCAGGGGCCCATGGAGGCCAAAGGGCCTGAGGCTGAGCCTCGGTCAGGAAGGCCTGACTGGCTTGTAGTTTAACGTCTTGCAGTGAGGACGAGGGTGTAGTTTAAGGTCGTACAGGACCAAGGAGGCCAAGGGGCCTGAGGCTGAGCCTCGGTCCGGAGGGCCTGACTGGCTTGCAGTTTAACATCTTGCAGTGAGGACGAGGGTGCAGTTTAAGGTCATGCGGGACCAAGGAGGCCAAGGGGCCTGAGGCTGAGCCTCGGTCAGGAAGGCCTGACTGTCTTGCAGTTTAACGTCTTGCAGTGAGGACGGGGATGTAGTTTAAGGTTGTTCGGGACCATCTCGCAGTTTAGGGTCGTGTAGGACCCTTTTTCCCTAGGAAAAGTATCGCTTGAGAAATTTGACATTGGTAGGAGGGGTTATACGCTCTCTATCCATGGTCACCAAGGAGTATGCTCCATTGGGGTAAACCTTATGGATGATATAAGGTCCTTCCCATTTGGGTTCTAATTTGGGCGGTTTCCTACCAGGAATCATTGGCGCTCAAAGGGCCAGTACCAGGTCGCCCTGTAGAAAAGAGTGAAGACGAACCTTTTTGTCGAAGGCCCTCACTATCTTATCCTGATTCCTTTCCAGATTGTCCAAGGAATGAAGCCGGTTCTTGTCAAGTGCTTCTAATTCAGCTAGACGGATCTCGGCTACCTCATTTGATGTCTGGTGATCATAAACTGCAGTGCGTAGCGACGAAAGCTGGATCTCAATGGGTAGGACGACCTCGGCTCCATACACCAGTGAATATGGGGTCACCTAGGTAGAGTTGCGAGTCGTCGTCCGGTAAGCCCAGAGGGCGTTGGGGAGCTTTTCCGGCCAACTTTCTTGTTCTGGCCAACCATCTTCTGCAGAATGTTAGAGAGGGTCTTGTTGAACGCCTCGATCTCTCCATTTGCCTGCGTGTAGTAGTGGGAGGTATGGTTTGACCGGATGTCGTACTTGGCGTACAATTTCTTTAGTTCAGCCGCTTAGAAATTGGTGTCGTTATCGGCGAGGAAGGCGTGAGGGACTCCAAACCGGTGGATAATTTTGGAGCTCACAAAGTCAACGATGGAACGGGCCTTGACCTCTTTGAGTGGGACTGCTTCTGCCCACTTGGAGAAGAAATCTGTAGCAGTCAGGATGAATCTACACTGGCGGGCTGTTGCCGATGGATACGGTCCCACTACATCAAGTCCCCAAACCGCAAATGGCCAAGAGTACTTGGTGGGGTGAAGGGGCTCCGGCGGCCGATGCAGGAATTTGGCGTGAACTTGGCACGCATGGCATCTCTTGGAATACCCAATACAATCGTGGATCATAGAGGGCCAAAAGTACCCCAACCTCTGGATTTGATGGAACAGCTTCGGCCCAGCTTGATGGGCGCCACAGGAACCGGCGTGAACCTCTTGCATAACTTGAGGTATCTCTATTCCTTGGATGCATCGGAGGAGGACACCATCGAAACTCCGCTTATAAAGGATTTGTTCAAGACCGGGGCCGCTCTGGAGGCTAAATTGCAGTGCGCGGCGTCGGATTCGCTCGCGCTCGGCCCGGTCATCCGGGAGGCGACCGTTTTGGAGATACTCGACAAAAGGTGCCCTCTAGTCGGGAGCGGCTTTAGCCACTGTGTTTGAAAAACCCGGGAACCCTGACATGGAGGGTCCGGCGGTGAGATGACTTATCTGTAGGACATCATTGTCCTCTTGGGTGACGGGGGCAATGACCCTCCGGTGTGCCACATGTATGATCAAATCATCTTGCTCGGGTTCTGCGAGCGATGCGGCTAAGCCAGCCAAGGCGTCTTCTTGACTGTTCTGTGATCGTTGGACATGGGTAACCTCTGGTCGAGGAGAGAACTGGGCCATTAGGTGAAGGGTGTACTCCAGCAATGGTGCAAGCTCCGGCTTCTTGACGACGTAGTCTCCATTAACCTGTTTGATTACCAGCTCGAAATCTCCCTTCACATGTAGATGGGGCACATGGATTTAAAGGGCCAACTTGAGGCTGGTGATGAGAGCTTGGTACTCCGCCTCATTGTTCGTACAGACATCTGACAACGGGAATGAATATGGTAGGACGGCTTGCGCCGGGGTAATGAAGATAATACCCAGGCCCACTCTGTTGATCATGGGATCGTTGAGCCTCCTACCGGTGGGGCTCCGGGAGGCGCCGTCAAAATGCATTTGCCAACACGGGACAACATGATCGACTGAGAGGATCATCTCATCAGGGAAATCCAGGTCCAGGGATTGATCCGCGGAGATTGGATGGGCAGCTAAAAAGTCTGCCAACACCTGTCCCTTAATGGCCTTCTGAGGTACGAACCTGATATCAAACTTCTGGAGAATCACCACCCACCGTGCTAGTCGGCCAGTCAGCATGGGGCTATTCAGTATGTACTTCAGTGGGTCCACCCAGGAGACCAATTGCACCTCATGGTGCTACAGGTAATTTCGGAACTTCTGCATGGCGAAGACGAGCACAAGGCAACTATTTTCGATAGGGGAGTATCTGACCTCTGTATCGAGAATCATGCAGCTGAGGTAGTAGAGATTGTTCTCAGTACCCTCGTTATTCTTCTGGGCGAGCAGTTCACCGAGGGATCTTTCCAGGGCGGTCATGTAAAGGACCAATGGCTTTCCGGAGACGAGCGGCATGAAGACCGGAGGTTGGAGCAGATACTGCTTTATTTCCTAAAAGGCGGTCTGACACTCCTCATCCCATTCGTAGGCGGCGCCCTTCTTCATGAGCTGGGAAAAATGCTTACACTTTCCGGCCAGATTCGCGATGAATCGGCGTATATAGGCTAAGTGGCCATGAAAGCCTCGATGCTCCCGAATGTTGCTCGGGGGAGGCATTTGGCTGATGGCCTTGATCTTCTTCGGGTCGATCTCGATACCTCGGTATCTGACAACAAAGCCTAGAAACTTCCCGGAGGTGACCCCGAAGGAACACTTCAACGGGTTCATCTTCAGGTGACGGGAACGGAGGAAACCAAACACTTTCTCAAGGTCCTTGAGATGGTCCTGGCACTGACGTGATTTGACTACGAGGTCATCCACGTAGCATTCCACCAATGTCCCGAGAATCAGCTTGAATATGCGATGCATGGCCCTCTGATAAGTGGCACCTGCATTTTTCAAACCGAATGGCATAACCTAGTAGCAAAAGGTACCTTGGGGATCCCTGAAGGCAGTGGACTCCTCGTCTTCGGAGGCCATCCAGATCTGGTTGTACCCGGAATACCCATCCATGAAAGAGAGGTCTTGGAACCCGGCTGTGGCGTCAATCAACAACTCCGTCACCGGGAGTGGGAATTTATCCTTTGGGCAGTGGTTATTAAGATCGCGGAAGTCGATGCAGACTCTGATCTGCCCATTCTTCTTCCTGACTGGCACAATGTTGGAAAGCCACTTGGGGGACTGGACCTCCTTAACGAAGTTGGATTTGATTAGCTTGTCAACTTTGGCCTCAACCATAGCACCATGAGAAGGTTGCATCTTCCTGGGAGGCTGCTTGAGCCCACGATGTATTTCCGGGATTCCCAGACGGTGAATGACTACCTGGGGATCTAGTCCTGGCATCTCGTTGTAACTCCAGCAAACACGTCACGGTGTTGTTTGAGGAAGTCTACGTACTGCAGCCGCTCCTCGGGGGACATGGATGCACTGATCAATGTGGGTTTCGGATCTGCCTCGCTACCAAGGTTCACCTATACCAGTTCATCAACCGTGGTAGAGACGCCTTCTTCAAAGGCTAGGGGAGAATCCTCCAAGTCTTCCTCCCCACCCGTGGGGGGATTTCCCGCGACGGGAGATACTTCTGGGCTAGAAAAACCCGAGGGGCAGCTGGTGCCAGCTTGGGCTGCAGCGGTCATCACATCAGGAGACTCACTCGCCATTGATACCATAGCAATGAAGGTGGTCGACCCTATCCCATCTGGCCTTCGGCCTAAGGGGTCGCGTTTGATAATATTAAAGCAGTGGTGACGTGTCGGTCTGAGTCGGTTAATTCCATCCCGGTGGAAGTGACACGTATGGTGCACCTCCATTGTCATAAGCTTGACGTCCCGGTACCGTACAGGGGTAGGAGGTTCCGGGATGACCTGAGCCTGGTTGATGTAAGAATACGAGGTGATTTTCCTCCGTCGCTTAGACACGGGAACATGCCTTCCCTGCGTACCTGAAACAACAAAACATTCCCCCATGTCGGGGGTCGTGGCCCCCAACCGGTGGATCAGGAGGATGTAGGTTTCATCCATGCTTGCCTAGGGATCACTTGTGACTGGGGCGGGTTCATCCTCACTTATTCGGATTTGCTTATCCTTACTTTTGTAATAACCCGCATCCAGATAGTGTGCCTCACAAGAAGCGAACGGGGACGCATCTCCTTGGAGCACGCCTACTCGACCGTTGAGCGAGTACTTGAGGCACTGGTGATACGACGAAGGGACCGCTACATGTAGATGGAGCCATGGCCTACCCATCAATGCGTTGTAGGCGGAGTCCTAAGAGACAACCATGAACTCGGTGCTAGAAATTAAGCCACCGAAGTTGGTCTTCAGGCGGATCTTGCCAACTGGGGTTTGCTCTGTCCTGTCGTACCCCTGGATTCTGAGGTCAGAGGGAGTTAAATCACCTTCAGACAGACCCAGCTTTCGCAACGTCTGGGTTGGAATTAGATTGATTCCGGAACCCGTGTCAACAAGGCAGCGGCAGGCTTCCACGCCATTGAAGTGGTCAGTGATGTACAGCGGGCGAATGTGCCCCTGTATAGGAGGGTCCTCATCTTCCCCGGAGAACGAGATAACCGCCTGACATTCGGCGTTTTCAATCGTCTCGGTATGGAAGGCTTTTGTAGCTGCTACCTCCGTCTCAAACTGGAGGGGGCTCCTTAGGGCCTCGGCAAGTGCCTCGCGCATTTCGGATGACAGGCGAAGGGCCTCAAGGATAGAAAGCCTCGCCGGGATGCTGGCCATGTGCTTCAGGACATCATGCATTCGTTCCAAACGCGAACCTCTGCTTACAGGAGGTCGTTCGTCATTTGGAGGCATAGAGGATCCTGTCGGCTGAACCAGCGATCGACTAGTATTGGGTACATCTTGTTGTCTGCTAGTAGATACCTGGGGAGTAGTCACCGGACTAGGATTGGATAGCGGAGGCTGGCCTGTAGCCGGGAAAGACTGACTGTGATACGAACGAGGCAGCTCTCCCTGATCTAGTAGCACAAATGGCGGTGGAGGTAGAGCCGAGGGCGTTATATGGGGTTGCATGTGCTGATCTCTGCACTGAGCATGCTTCCTAGTCTCAGTAGCGTGCACGACTTGGCCAAAAGTGTCTGCTGACGTACCTCGATGACCGGCGCGGTTGCGATACCCCTGACGTTGACGTTGGCTGGAAACGTTTGGGAAGTCTTCTTGGCGTTCCCCCCCGTCGAGGGTCATGTAGGGCTTTACCAGCTCCACGGTGTTAACCAAATCATACCCCTGGTTGTCGCTCGAAGAGTCATCCGCCCCTAGGTGAATTCTAGGAGGAATCCTCAATTCAGGGGGCATAAATTCGCCGAGAGTGCGGGATGACGACAGCACCGGCGGTGCGCGTTGCTTCTTCTTGCGTCGTCGCTGCTTGCCCTTTTGGGAAGAGGTCGATTGTGAAGATGATGCGGAGGCACCAACTACTTCTTCTGAAGGTTCTGGCTGCTTCAGGCGCGCCTGGATGATACCATGGGCACGGAAGACGGTTTTTCGAGCCATCCAATTGTCGTATTTCCGGGATCCGCGGCTGGGGACCTGCTGCCACTCGCCTTCGATGTCGCTGCCGATCTCTGATCCTGCAAATACACCCACTACTTGTGCTGGTGCTGGGCCCAACTTGACTATGATGTTGTTGACCTGGTCTTGAAGCCAGTCTTTAAACACATAGCATTGCTTGAGGGTGTTCCCCAGAATCCGATGATAAGGGTAGTAGTTGGGGTGATCAGTGAGATTCGCCTCTGTCGGCCTTCTGCACTCGGGCAGGCGCACAATCCCTTGCTCTAGAGCACTTCGGAAGTAGCCAGGGACCTGATTTTCATTGAATGAATAAGTCTGGTGCCTTCTTTCCGGATAGGGGGCCCTGGGGGACTGGCCTTGATGATGGTCCGGAGGGGCCTGCCGAGGAGGCGGCGCCTGATTGTCTCGCCTAGGTGGCGGTGGCGCATTGCACGGGGGAACCTGTCGGTTCTGAGGCGGTTGCTGCTGGGCAGGAGCTTGTGCTTGAGGTAGAGGACCTCTGCGGGGTTGCGGGGGTGGTGCCGCCAGCAGTAACTCCAGCTGCCTAGGGGCTTCTACTTGGGCCACCGCAGCGGGTTCAGCCCTGGCGGTCCTCCTGGCAGGGATCATAGGGGGCAACAAACGTGCCTCAATAGCCTGTTTCAGGGCTTCCTCAAGATGCTGAGCCTTATCTGAGAAATCTATGAACCTTCCAGGGTAGTTTTGGGTGATCAGGGAGGGTACCAGCTCCGTCTTGACGTTCCCCACACACATCGTCAGTAATTTCTCCTGAGTTAGTGGCTTATCGAGGGAATACGTAATTCCCTTCCACCGGGCGATGAAGTCTGCGACCCGCTCATCAGGCCTTTGCTTGCACTAGAAGAGGTCTGCAATGTTGGTCTTCCACGTGGTGGAGTTGAACTGGTATAAGAACTGTTGGCGGAGGTCCTCCCAACCGGTCACCGATCCGATAGGGAGCTGGCTGTACCAGACAAATGCCGGACCTTCCAATGTCTGTACGAAACATCAAAGCTTGGCGGCTTCTTGCTGAGCCGGGTTCCCCATCATGGGGCCACACCTGGTTGAAAAATGAGCCAAGTGCTTTGGCGGGTCCCCTGTCCCGTTAAAGGGTGAGAAAGTGGGATTCCCAAAACCCAAAGGTGCGGGCATATCATCCACCCACGCCGGATAAGGCTTGCCATCCGGTGGGACCGCTACCTGTCGTGTTTCCAACGCTTCGAGGCGGGCTGTGAGTGCCGCGATAAGATCATCCGGGTGGGGGTCCCTGTCTTGACGGGGATCCCTAACCACAAGTGCATTGCCAGGTTCTTCAACACGGTAGACTGCCTTGGCCACTCGTGGATCAACTGGCAGAACGACCAGTGGGGCGATTGGGGGAACCCGGATTGGATTCTTCAGATTGCCCCGTCTCTCGGGGGGGTTTGGCGAGACGTATCACGCCCTCTTGCTATACGTTCCAGCTTCTTCCCTGTATCCGATAGTAGCATGATCATGGTTGCCCGGAGGCATCTCACAGTAGGGAAGTTGTTCCTGCCCCTGCTGTCGCGGCCTAGGATCACCGTAGTCGGGTCGCCGCTCTGTGGCACACTCAGGCAAGAGTACGTCAACCAGCCTCTTCTGCTCAGCAAGCTGCTGGCGTAACGTGGCCTTCTCGGGATCTTCGTCCGTTTTTTGCACAAAGGCGGACGGGTCAGAGTGCTTGACAGGTTTGACGTGCTCCTTACCCTTGCCGGTGTTTCAACCGAGTACCAGCGACTCGATGTGCACGGGGAGGCCTAGCAGGTTCCTCTGCGGACGGGTAACTCTCCTTGATGGTTCCAGCAGTGGCGGTACGCCCTCGGGGGGTAATTCTCCATCCAGGAATTCAAGCTCGTCTTCCTTGTCCACTATGTCAGCCATGTGGACCGCGACCCCTCTCGAGGGCATGTCCTCGATGTCGCCTAGCGAATAGGGATGTCGTCGGATGTGGTCGAAGAGGAGAGCGGCATAGTGTCCCCAACCACGGACTTGCACATGGGGGGTGGATTCCCTGACGATTCTACGGAGCAATTTTAAACTCTGAACGCATTTCCGTTGAAGGGCGCTCTGGCCGCCTGGCGACTCAGGGTGCTTGGCTACAAGGAGTGCGGCCGCATCGATCAGGCGGCACTGCTCTTCAATTTCGTCGAAGTGCCCTCGACTCCTGGGGTACACCACCCATTCGTAACGAAGGAGGAAGTGTGTCACCCATAGGGTTCGACAAAAGAACTCCACTTCTTCAGGGGTAAGAGACTCCGGTACGCGAAAATTAAGCGCCGTCGTTGGCCAGAACTTCTCTGGGAAGTAATCCGCTGCGAGAATACTCCAGATGCTCCTGGGCTCGGACTCAGGTTCTGGCCCTGTGTTTCCCCACTCATCAACCGGGGCAGGCTGAGGGACCGGTAGCGGTACCGAGGCGGACCTCTGTGATAGTAAGCTCGGCGGCGGAGAATACGACAAATGAGCTGACTGTCCGCCGAATTCCGATCCATCCTCCGAAGAGTGAGGTGACCTGGACACGATGTCACGATACGATGGGCTGATAGCCAAACCTTCTGGCTCATGAATCGTGGCTACCAGCGACTGGTCATGTCGTCGTTCTACTGTTGTTGGCCCCCAAAATAGCTCTCCGTGGTCTCTGGAAGAGGTAGAGGGCACTTCTGGTGACAAGGGCGGTGATTGCGCGGTCGGGACCTGCGGAATTCCCGAGATTTCTTCCTCCTGGATATACCTGCGAAGAGAGATGGGAATCTGGTGGACCTCAAATTCTGGGAGAATGAGGCTAACACGTCTGGTTCCTGCCCCAGTCCCTGATACAGAGGAGCAGGGAGAGGGTTCCGTCGCTGAATCACATTCCTCTTCAAAGTCGGAGAAGCGAGCAGGTTTGATCTCCACCTGGGCCTTCCCAGGGTTCTTTTTGTGGTGGCGACGACCCGCTCTCCTGCCCCGGGGTGGCTCTTCGGGGAAAGGTTGATCCCTATCAGGCAGTCTCGGGGCGGCAATGGCGCCGTGGCAGAGAGGGCCCCCACTCGATATAGCCGAGGTGCGAGGGGCACTAGGGAAAATGTCGAAGGGTACATGGGGAGGACCTCCGTGAACAACACCCATGTAGGCGGAGCCTCTGTTGGAATCGACAGGAGCATGGGGAGGACCTCCATGGTCGATGCGGGCGGAGCGAGGATGCCCTTCACTCCTCGAGTTTCAGGGTCAAGGAGGACCTTCTCTGGTTGCAGAGAGGGCGTAGGGAGGGCCCCCACATTGGATAAGTACCGGATGGATGGTTCCTTTAGATCGGCGGTCGGGGGAAGGAGGATGAACTCCATACCCTGTATGGTGGGCGCGGGAAAGGTTTCTGCGCTGAGCGTCACTACCACGGGGCAGGTCTTCCTTCGGGATAGGGGTAGCACGAGGCATACCTCCATGAAGAACTTCGGAGCGGGGAAGGCCCACGCTCTGTGGAGTAGTGGTACGGGGAGGTCCTCTGTACGGGGTGACATCACCGTGGGTTAGTTCGCGGCGATCACCACTTGGGCCTGCAACCCGAAGAGTCAACCCAGCCTGCCCGGGGGGCGGTTGGGGTTTCGATCCTGGTTGGGTGAAGGAGTTCCCCAGCTCAGTGTATGCAGGGGCTTCATGTTGCACATCGGCGGTGGCTCAGGCCACTGTAGTTGTCGACGTCGACGCGCATGGGAGAGCATCCTCAACCCGGACCCGGCGCTGACGTCGGGTCAGGCGGGCTGCTGCAGGCGGTGCAGGGACGTAGCCTGCCTGCTCTTCCTGCGGGGTCGGACGGCGGCGTTGACGCGGCCGGGCGGGAGCTCTCTCCTAGAGCCCTTGGGCCGAGACCCTGGTCGGGTTGAGCCGGACGGCAGCCGCCTCATCAACATAAGGTGAGGAGTCGTCAAGGCGTTCCGGGGACAGGCTCCCGAAACAGTTGAACGTTGGGGTGGGGAGCAGGGGCTCCCTGCGCGGCCTGTTAGGGCGGCGTTGATGGTGGGGCATGGACGCCTCCAGGTCCAGGCTGGCCATATCCCGAGTTGGGATGACCCCTTCCTCCTCGTACCTGCGCACGAGGATGTTGATCACCCTTCGCTGGATGACCTCTGATGGGGAAAGGAAGCGTGGGCGCCCTGTGTTCCGCGATGTAGAGGTCGTCATGGCGGTAGCGGCGCCATGTGGGGTGGCTGTGGCGATGTTTCCCCTGCCCCTGCATAGGCGAGCGGGCGGTGATCGCGTCTCTGTAACAGCAATGTGGTTCCTGAGAAACGAAGGGATCAACTCATCAGCACCGAGAGGAAAAGGTTTGACAGCCAGTGCCCCAGCGTCCTTCCATTCTCCACGTCTGTAAGAACGATCCACGCCAACACGCTGCAGAACGGAGTGCCCCACGTTCTACTGCCCCGACTTCCGATGAGTTTCACGACAGGCCCGCTATTTTCTTGGCGGGACCAGGAACCAGATATTTGGATCCGGTGACATGTCAATCTACTGGTGTATCGAACGCTACTAATCTCCATGTTGGGGAGAAGAATTTCACGTCGGGTTCACCATTTCTGTTTCCGACGCTTTCCGCCGGGGCGCGCACACATCCGTCCATCCGTAGAGGAGGATGTGCGGCGATTTTGTTGCCCCGCATTCCCACTTTCCAATGGCGGGCAGCATTCACTCCTTATTCAGGGACGTCTGCTCCTTGATCGAAACGGGATGATGGGATGTCGGTTCTTACTTCTGGGGATTCCTCCTCAGAACTCGTCACCTAGTCCGGGTCTCCCTCATAGATTTAATACGTAGTTCGTGAAACGCTTCCCAGTGCCATGTTTCCATGGACGCCGGTTAATTACACTGCTTCTGTCGGGACATTCCAAAGGGTCCGATCATGGCAGGAACCTTCAGTCAGGGGAGTATTCACGTTGAGGCATCAGTAGCGTGTCTGGATGCTGGGGAACCTGGCATGTCTGTCTGTTATCCCTGGTCACAGGGTTACTCGGGGGCATGGAAGCCCGAGGCATCCCACATCGAGCGCATGGAATTATATGTCATGGACACATATCTGAGGTTTTCCTAATCTTCCTGTGTTTAACATAGGGTACGCCGCGAGTTTAACGTCCAGCGGAGACAGATCAACCCAACCTGAGCATTAGCTAGGATAGATCGGATTGAGGGATTCCCCTTGAAGGGATGCCGATACCAGGGCCAGCCCATGGGCAGCTGTGGAGAGGAGCGTACCGACATGGTCTCCCCGAGATCTAATGGTCAGGGCGAGAATCGGGGTGGGTGATAGGTGGATGAATGGAGTGGAGGGGGAGTGAAATGGGACCATCGCAAAGGGCGACGGTGAAGATGGGCTTGAACCTTGAAGAGGCTTCCTACGTATCCCCGTGGGAGGGAATCAAAGTCCGCGTAGTTCGGAGTGGTGCCGGTAAACCGACGTGAAGGTGGACCTTGGTCCGATGGATGTCATCAGTGAACCAACGTGAAGGTGGACCTTGGTTCGATGGGCGTCGTCAGCATACCGACGTGAAGGTGGACCTTGGTCCGATGGGCATCGTCAGCGTACCGACATGAAGGTGGACCATTGTCTGATGGGCATTGTCAGCGTACCGACGTGAAAGTAGACCCGTGGGTCCACTAGTGCTGGGATTGAACCTTGGGATGGTTTCCTATGTACCATTCCTTGACATGGATCAAAGTCATCGTAGTTCAATGGATTGATGGAATACAGTTTAACATCATGCAGGACGGTAGTGAACCCTGACGTGAATGAACGACGGGCGGTGGATGTCGGCGAACCAACATAAATGAGGGACCTTGGTCCGATGGGAGATAGGCTTGAACCACTTGGAGGATTCCTCTATACCATGCATTGACACAGATCAAAGTCCTCATTGTTTGGGTCGAAAATTGGGGGTTTGGCACACCGACAAGGAGACGGTCTAGGCCAATGATTGTTGAGCTTGAGCCTTGGGGAGGCTTCCTACGTACTATGCCTTTACACGGATCAAAGTCCTCGTAGTTGAATTTGGGGAATACAATTTAACGTCATGCGAGATGGAGGTGGACTGACGTGAATGAGGTCGGAACGACCGGATGGTGGGATTGAACCTCGTAGAGGCTTCCTACGTACCATGCCTTGACATGGATCAAAGACCTCGTAGTTCGGGTTAGTCAAAACGGCTTGCCGTCAGACTAGGAGGCAGTTTAAAGTCATGCTGGACGTAGGTAGAACTCGACGTGAATGATGATGGGTGGGCTTAAACCTCAGGAAGGCTTCCTACGTACCATTCCTTGACATGGATCAATGACCTCGTAGTTCAAATGGGGCTTTGTCGGCGGACCGACGTGAAGGTGGACCTTGGTCCAATAAGTGGTGGGCTTGAACCTCTGGAAGGCTTCCTACATACCATGCCTTGACATGGATCAAAGACCTCATAGTTCAGGTGGGAATCGGTGTGCAGTTTAATGTCATGCGGGACGAGGGGGGCATACAGTTTAACGTCATGCTGGACGAGGGCATGAAGTTTAACGTCATGCGGGACGGGGCGTGCAGTTTAATGTCATGCTGAACGAGGGCGAAACTCGACGTGAATGAACGACCGAGTAATGTGGGTTGAACCTCATGAAGGCTTCCTACGTACCATGCCATGACATGAATCAATGTCCTCGTAGTTCGCTATGGGTGGGGGTCAGGGTCGGTGCTCACTCTAAGCCCACGTGAGTCATGCTCGGTGTGAGAAACAAGAGGTTTCAAGGACCTGACGATCATGTCGTGAAGGATGCGTCCGTGAGAAGTGAAGAGGGGCTTACGTGTTAGGCGGCCCATGGTGATGGGACTTACACCAGGCTGGAGGCCCATGGTGCGACAAAGCGCAGCGAAAGAGGGATTTATGACCAATGGTGGGAGGTGCCTCATTACCTATCACGCCCTCCACTAACCATGGTAGTGGGGAAGTACGGAGATGCAGAGGTTCATCCATCTGTTGGGGAACTAGGGTTTCCCTTCTCCTATGAACATACGCCACTCTAGTAAAGAGGATATCATCCCTTGCGGATGGGTGATTCCATTACTATGGAGATGAGTGGTGTAAAGAATGTTCGAGCTGGGGGACCCTTCGTGAGAGGCACGAGGTCGAGTCACAGTTTAACGTCATGTGTTGAGGATGTGGTGCTTGGAAGTTTAACGTCCTGCAGCTCGGACGAGGTGGGTTCACTCCGCGCCCCTAAGACTTACATAACTGGTACCCTCTAGTCCTTTGGGAAGGGAAGGTACCAGTAAGGCCTTGTTCAAGGGGGTTTGTGGAATGAACCATCAAGGCGCCCACGTTAGCATGGTTATGCGAAGAAGCAATAGCCGTTAGCATGCCTATGCGAAGAAGAATTAGGCGAAGCAACGCTACGGGTTGTATTGTCCATGGGACTTTGAAATCACATCGTGCAAACCTGGAGGGTCGCACGGGAAGAGGAATCGCTAAGCAAAGAAGTGTGATTTGCGAAGTGGGGTGCCTTGGCCTTAGCATGGGGCATAGGTGCGAGTGGAAGGTGCTTAGCGATGTGGAACAGTGTTCGCGGAGCACAGCCTCGCGAAGAAGGGGTGACTCGCGAAGCAGGGTCCTGCAAAGATGTGTGCTTCGCGATGTGTAGTGATCCTGCCTTATCATAGGGATCACTAGTACGGGTTGGGTGTTTCGCGAAGCATAAACGCTCCACGGCTGACCAGGTTCCCTTGGGAATCCCCTTCCTTCGTGAATGCCCTTGAGCTCTGCGAAGGGAATCCCTCTCGGAAGAGGGGCTCAAAACGAGACAAGGCAGAGGCGTCTCGCGAAGTAGAAGTACCTCGCGGAGCTCATGATTCCCAGTTCAAAGAGTGCTTCGCGATTCGGGAGAGGATAAGCCGAAAGGTCGGATTGTCCGTCCTCGGGACTCAGGGGGATTCCAGTAATTATAGGGAAGGGGCGCCGCGAAGCAGAACTCGCGCGCCGCCTCAGGTGCTTCGCGGTGCGCTCGCGAATGTCAACGTCATCCGCAGAGGGTTACCGCCTCAGGAGCATCGCGGCGGGCTCGCGAACGTCAAATGCGCTCGCTGAGGATTACCGCATCTGGAGCTTCGCGGCGGGCTTGCGAACGTCCAATGCGCTCGCGGAGGATTACCGCCTCTGGAGATTTGCGGGGCTGCGAACGTCAAATGCGCTCACAGAGGATTACCGCCTCCGGAGCTTCGCGGCAGTCTCGCGAACGTCAACTGCACTCGTGGAGGATTACCGCCTCTAGAGCTTCGTGGGGCTGCGATGGTCGGGGCGCTTCGGGTCCGTGCTTCGCGTTGGTGCTTTGCATCGAAGCTTCGCGAGGCAGTGCACCGAAATTCTTTTTCGTCCCTCCCTTTCGGGCCATATTTTGGCGCCAACAACTATTTTAACAAAAAATAATATTAGTGAAAACTTGAACCCTTTTTAAAATATTAAAATATTGATTTATAATCACGAACCTCCAATATCCTAGTGAGGTAACTATAATGGCTATATTCTTTTTTCAATGCTTGAATATCCCTTGAAAAACATAATGGCATACCATAATGTTTTAATTGGGTGAATATATCTATATTATGTTTTCTAGATGATATCGGGATGGATCCAAAGTATGTGATAGATTCCATAGTGAGGGATCCAAAGGTAAATCCCAATTAAGTATGTGTGGAATTGGGTAAAAAATCTAGTGAATTCAGATTATAGTAAGACCATCTATTGTCGAGAAATTGTTGTTATGTCAATGTTTTATCCCCAAAATTCTTATCATAAAAAAAGTTTCAGTTTTTTATATAAAATATTTTTTAAGAAGTATGAAAATTAAATTATCAAAATTAAAGGATAATTTTATAAAAATAAATTTAAATATAATAGGATTTTCATTGTAGTAAAAATAAATAATATAATGCCATAGTTAATTCATTACCACACAAATAATAATTTTCCCCTTTAATTTTAATATCATTATCATGCTCCATCATTAATGTTTCTACATCATCCTCCCTTAAAACATTAATATTTTCAATATCATTATGGAAAAACAATTCATTATCTTATTTCTAATGGGAATCAACATTAGAAATTCATTTTCTACATCATTACCCATATCATATAGTTGTCTCAGTTTCATGTACATAACTACACTCCACCCTTATCTACTGAATAATTCACCAAATATAAAATTTTCCCTTATAATAGAAATATATACATATCATGATTTTCACGGTAACTAATATTAAACAATAAAGGAAATTTCTCATTATTAAAATTTAAAGAAACTCTTCTAATAGACCACTATTATATTTAATTAAACCTTCCATTTGATTGACTATTTAAATATTGAATCCATTCACTTTGAAAGTTTTAAATATTTTTTATCATTATTTATACGAAAATGAAAAAAAATTTCAAATCAAATAGTAAATCATCTCAAATAGTGATATTCATGATCCATAATAATTAATATAAATTATTACATTTACAGAATATGTTTTAAAAAATATTATATATATTTTTATATATAAGTTGTAATATTTTTGAACATACATGAAATTTAAGCAAATATATCATATCGTTATCAATATCATTCATTATATTTGTCTCATTTTATATTCGACATCTTAGGAATCTCAAAATTTGAATACTCAATTCTTCAATGAATGGATCTCTAATTTTACAATTTAGTAGAATATAAATATTTACTTGCAATATTTCTTGTTATGTAATCATATTATTTATCCTCCTCCTAATTTTTTGGGAAATTGTAAGAAATATTAATAATTTATTATTAGGTTCATATTTATTTAACATATATTTAACATGAACAAATCAATCAAATCATATCTCAATACCATCCTAGTACCCAGATAAAGAGGTAAGAGACTACTCTATCAGGTAACCTTTTAAAATAAATCTTTTTAGTTGAGATTTTTTCCATATATGATTTTAAGAGTATTTTGTTATTGTAAAAATTGAAAAAAAACATAATTAACTATGTATTGAATGATTAATAAATAATGATTTACTAGTAAATGATAGCATATAATTTAAGTAGTTATCAATTGGATACATCCTCAATAATATAATAGTCCTTATATTAGATTTTCCTTATCAAATACTCTGTAAAATGCAACATGATATTAAAAATGATGAGGGATATACTGTCCATATATGGAAATGATTTACTACAATTCCATCCAAGATAATTTCATGTCTAATTGGTTAGAGTGATTTCAGAAAACGTTTCTTGATGAATGGGGAAAACTCTAATCCAATTAAATTTATATGATTATGTAATAATTTATATAGTTTCAAATGTAGTATCTTCCCAATAAAAATATTTGAATCAAAAAATTTAAATCCATGTAACCTATGATGCATTAAGTCAAAACATATTCAAATGTTAATTAAATAATCTTTATGTACATTCCCATTATTTATTATTTGAAGGAACATATCTTTTTCAAATTTTTTTATTTCAATAACTATTATAGGATACGTTCCATTATCATATAGATATATATCATGATTTATATCCATTTCATCATTGTCTTTATGATCATTAAGATATTTATTTTATTTATTACCCTGAATATGTAATGTAAAAATCAACTTTTCACTATCATTTTTGTGAATAAATGTAACAACAAGATTTTGAAAAATGAATTAAACTCCCAATATGGATGTTTGAAAAATATAATTTTTCATTCCAATATTATGTTCGAATTTCAACTCATGATGTACATAATAAATGTTTGTCACGACCCATCCCTCAGGGCCCATGCCATGACTACCCCATGCCCTCATTCTATAGGCCATGAGCTGGCCACTAGCCTCAGAAAGGTGTATCCCTAAAATGGTAAGGCATTACCTTTTAACCTATATAGAAACATAGTCCAAAAACACAACAAGAAGTAACCACGAAGTATACTAATGTTGTAAAACTATGCTAAATTTAAAGGGGCCAGAATACAAGACCAACGGAAAAGTACAAGTACATCTAAAAAGTACAAATACAACTGAAAAGTAAAAAACAGCTTATGGATCGTCCACCGAGGAACCTACCAGAAGGGTCGGTACAAATCATGATCAGTAGTCCTTGCATCTCTTCATGCCAAATGGTCCACCTCTGAGTACTGCCCAGACTTTTCTCCCTCAACCTTGATCATTGATGTCAGTTGTCTGCAAAGGAAAAAACTAGGTGCGGGCATAACCCATGTTGGAGTGAGTATAACGATACTCAGTAGGGACCCCGAGAGCCCCGTAGGTCTCTCAAAGTTCCACAAATGAAATACCACAATGCAATACCACAAATCAAAGCACAAAGAGATAAAAATCATCTCGACTTATGTATATTCTCATACATATACCTGAGTTATCAAGATATACTCATCTCATTCATAGGAGAAGAATACCACAAAAGGTAACACCAGGGAGGTAGAAGTACCACACCGGTAACACAATGAAAATAGAAGTACAACACAGGTAACATACCAAAGACAACACCACAATGGTAGAATTACCACACAGATAAAACCACAGAGATATAAGTACCACATTAGTAACACAACGAAGACAACAGCACAAAGGTAGAAGTACCACACAGGTAACACCAAGATGATTAAAGTACCACTTAGGTAACACCACAAAGATAACACCACGAAGGTACAAGTACCACACAGTTAACACAATGAAGATATAACTAACACTCATGTAACACTATGATGATAACACCACAGGGGTTTAAGTACCACACAGGTAACACCAAAAAGCTAGAATTACCACATAGGTAACACCACGAAGATAAAGTAACAAATAGGAAACACCACGAAGATAAAACCACGAAGGTATAAGTTCCACAAAGGTAACACCACGAAGATATATGTACAACATAGGTAACACCATGAAGATATAAGTACCACACATATTACACCATGAACACAACACCGTAAAGGTATGAGTACCACATAGGTAACACCATGAAAATAGAAGTTCCACATAAGTAACACCATGAATATAACACCACAAAGGTATAAGTACCACACAGGTAACACCTAGAAGAAATATGTGTCACACACGCTAAACCATGAATTTAGAAGTACCACACACGTAACTGACTCAGCTCACCCTAGGTATAAATTAAGTACAGAAGTAAAAAATGATTAGTCATATGCTAGATCGTCTTATTCTGTTGAGAAGCACTACTATTGACCCACACAGGATTGTTAAGTAATAACCCCCACTGACCCACATGTGATCTGACCCACATAGTATAAGTATGCACAGACCCACATAGGATCATTGAGCACTAAACCTCAAAAAATCTGATAGATGATGACCTACATAGAATACATAAATATTGACCCACTTCGGATTGATGTTCTTTCTTTACATTATAGCCAGCCACTAGATTCCTCGCACCTAGATTACTCTAGTTACATAGAATTATCACTTCAACATATAATACATTCCATAGTCTCCACTATGCTTCTCAAAGGAGTATCCCAAAGGGCCTCCATGTCATAAGGGTTCCTACGCAAAAGACGATGCGTCAATCGGATGCCCAGTCTATGATTTATAAGTATTTATGTTATGAGGGTCCGGTTGGATTCGAGTTCGATCCAACCCATCCATAATCCAACTATTTCCAAAAATAAATTAAAGTATGCCAAAATAACTACCTTGATCTAAGGATCCCAGTGTCATAGACAGTTTGTCAAATGGACGTCTAGTTCTCTTCATATGTCCCTTTATGTGTTTCTGGGTCCCGTTGGGCCTTGTTCTAGTCCGACCCGGCTCGGTCGGGCCATGGTGTCTTGGTCCGTTGGGCCGTGGTTCGGCCCGGACCATCCCGCAAGAGGGTAGCTAGGATCATAAGCGGGTGGTCTGGCCCCTAAGGGGGCATAGCCTGCGGGGCGTTTGGCCCACTGGAGAGTGTGCGACCAGGCCCACTAGGTTGCGTGGCACGCCGGTCTGGCCCAGGGGGGGGGGGGGGGGGTTCGTCTTAGTCGATGTGGGGGGTGACTTCCCCGATCAACCTGAACGGCCTGGATGTTGTTCGTCTTATGAAGTGGTGGCGCCACGTGGGCATCGCTCGGTCACTGTAGACCCTGCAGTAGGTGCATGTTCATCCACCATCGCGGCCTCCTTCGGCGGCGCCTGATGGCGTGTTGTCCCACCTCCTTCCCCTACGTCCAGCTCATGAGGGCCACCTCTTTCACCCACTGCGGCTTCAATCGCAGCCCCTATCTCACCTATGGCACACGACATCGTGATGCACCTCCTTCGCAACTGGTTGGTGTTGGTTGCTCAGCTAACTGTTGTTAGGATTGGTTTCCTAAGAAACAACTGTTTATACTTTGATTACCTGAATGTACACATATTATATATTGTTCATTGTTCTACATGACTATAATATAATAATGTCCGGGAATATTTTTTGCATTAATAATGTCACGGTAGATCCCTACTCTGATGAGAACCTTGAAATGATATAACAATATTATTAAATAATTTTCTATGTTTGGATGACATACTATGATATGACACATGGTATATAGACCATCATGTGCGAGAACTCGTAAGAAGACGAGACTCTATCTCAGGGAGTTCACACTTAGTAATCTCCAAGATAGAAGATTATGAGAACAGACCCACCAGAAGAAAATCTACATGTCTTGGTGTCGTCATACATTTCTATCTACCAGTGTATGTAATGGTCCTTAGACTAGAAGATTTTCCTTAACTCATGTCATGACATGGACACTTAGATTTGCTAATGAAGATTGTCACGAAGATAATTGGAGGGAAGTAGGGTGTGTTTGGTGCGTCACGAATGACATGTTGTTAATGGATATGTTCAGGATGGATTTTTCCCTTCCATATTTATGGAAGTAGATATATAGGTCCCTTTGATGGAAATATAACTATCGCTCAAATTCCATGGACATGGTGTCATGATGAGTTTATTTCTAGAAGTCAAATAATGACAGATCAATCTTATAGGTTTATGACACTGCCATGAAACCTTCTTGATGAGATATTGAGACAAAAGGATTAAATTATACGGTAGTAATTTGTATGAGGTGACATGTCAATGCATCATCAAATTATTTCTCTTGAGTTCCTTGACCCATTTCTAGACAGTAATCTTGGACATTTGGCATACCCACCTAATTCCAATTAAAAAGATACCAAGAGGTTCACACACTTAGTGTATCTAAGTATCTCAAGTAGAATAATGAGTATTTCCATATGTGTTTTAATAGTTATTCAAGGAAACCTAAATCGTTTTAATGTTGGAGGAAGGATAACATAAAAAACATGATATACATGTTGTGTACATTTAAGGTACACACCGTGTAGTTTTCATTTTAGAAAGGAATGAAAAATGAAAACAAGAAATACACGCCCTGTAATTTTCAATGAAAAACAAGTACACACCATGTATTCATGATTACACGCCGTGTAGTTTTTCCAGTCGGTATTTTGAGGAAATAATATCAATTTCTTAAATGATATTTATTATAATCTGCATGGGTGCATGTCAAGTAATTAATGATTCGACATAGGGTTCGCAATAATAGTTGACGAAATAAATAAAATGTGTAACACAATTATTTATTTTCAGAACTGTATAACCTAAAACATGATTATAAATACCCTCAAAACCCCAACACTTTTCCAAATAATCATTGAGCACAACAATTATTGAGAATTATCTCAAGACTGAAATAAATCTGTCCTCTGAGAATGCTCTCAAGACCGAGAGAGGTCCACCTCCATTGGATCAAGGAAATCTAAGTTGTACAACCCAAGCAAAGGCTTATCTATGCTAGCACCCAGAGATTCCTTTGGCAACGTCTAGAGATACGTGGTGGATGTGTGGATATCCTCTAGAAGAAGTCTACAAATGTATTTTGTGACCTAATGAAGAATCACATCAGAACGTGATCAAATATTATGATGAAAGAACGCTATAAAATGTACTTCTTGTCAACTAATTAAATTAATTATAATCAACCTGTGATGATCCTCCATTGTGGTTCTAGGACTATTCTTCTTCTATTTCTATTTCTATGATTCGATCCATAGATTCTGGAAATTATCATCATATTTATCCAAGATTGGTCATTGCTAATGAAAAAAATCCAAGTGGGCACATCCACCCACGATATTTCATTGTGCTCTGGACCATCAATTGGTATCATAGGGGTCACAAGGTTGATTATAGTTATTTAATTTTCTTTGATAACTTATGTATTTATATTTTATTCAATTCATGATAAATCTTTCAATAAAATTGAATGAACGAGATCTGTTCTTCCACCATCATTTATTGATTCAGATCATATAAATGACCTTTAAATTTTAATTTCAATTAAAATAAAAATGAGTAACTCAACTGGAAGGGCTTCTCATTCTGTCTGTACAACACAAGAATACATGATGTGTTGTAAAAACTACATGATGTTTACATAGGTTCAACGAACAGGTACTGGTCTACCAAACCCAAACCGTTTGAATTGAGCATACCTATGTTTTTATTACATTGTGTTTACCAGAACTGAACAGTGCGTGGAAACTAGAATTCAAGGCATCTATGTTGAATCAACATGTTGTTTGGTCTGATTCGGCCCGGGTGAAACTGTGTACAAGGAGACGCCATGTACTGCATATATGGGATTTCCAGGCTGGTAAACACGTAGCAAAGAAATACACACCATGTTAGATTAATCTACGTGCCGTGACTCCCAAATTTCGAAAGTACAGAAAAAACATCAAAGCCCCCACCGTGTACTTTGGATAAAGGGTGAAAAAATACACAACATGTAATATTGAATACAAATTGTGTACATTCTAGAAATGGAAGTTCTCCAGGATTCTTCTAATGTACAAAAACTCGTACAAGGAACATGTATGAGAAAAATCTAATGGAAATTCATAAAAGAATTTTTTGATAAATAATTGATTAATTAAAAGAACATAATTAATTCTATTCAAGAGTGACTTATCTTGAATAAAATAACATTTAAAAGAATTTTAATACTAAATATGTGTAAATATCGTTGCATGCTATGGATGATTAGGAGCTAGACCAAAGACCATTTTTGTGTATATGGTTTCATTTAAATTTATTTAATTTAAATTCATTTTCATGTGAGACTTATTCCAAAAAAATGTAGGGCCTGCAAACCCATGTTTTCTGTAATGTAAAACCCATATAATGGAGGATCTCCCAAGACAGAGGAGATGGTTCAAAATCCTAAGTTTAGGAGAAAACAACCGAAGAAGATACGGAGGTGGATAGGTGCGAACTGAAAAACATGAACCATTGGGTTCAAGGTGTTTTCCTCTTGGTCAGGGTCAGATTACCAAAACTACTATATAAGCTAACCAATAGAAGCTCATGATCATGCCATCTTATTATATTTCTATCTGATTTCATGGTTTTTTTATTATGAATTAGTTTTTGCGATCACATTATAAATGAAATAAACAATCATTCAATGATTTAATAAAATAAAAATCGGACTATGTATAAACATTATCAGAACATTTTATATCACATAAGCAAGAATCACTTAATATTAACAAGTGTGTGATAATTCTAAACTATGCATAAAGGATTGAAATCCCTCAAATACAATATTATGTCAGACCAAGCCTTCCGTTACTTGAATAAAGGCACAGGACAATAAAACTATGTGTCTAACCAACCCTTGTTGGGACGCTTACTTTTACAAAGGAAGATCTTAAGAAAGTTTTGGGTTGACATAAACATTTTACATCAAGAGGTGTATCCCTTTATAGACTTGTTGTAAAATGGAGGCACATTTTGAGGAAATCCAAGTCAGGATTTCAGGATTGGGGTGCCCACTAAACATATCAAGGAATGGTAAGCAAATAGTTTTCAAAGACCTTCCTACCAAAATACCTTTAAATATCTTGACCAACCCTTGTTGGGGTTATGAGAAGGGGAATTTGGATCCTTGCCACTAGAATTTCATCACAACTAGACATTCTGAGTTCAATGGTGAGGGCCATTGGGGCTTGATAAAATAGTGGGGAATTAATAAATTCCTGTATTATTTTTCATAAAATGTAATCATAAGTTACTGATAAATCTTCTGTTTCAATTTCTAGAATCAATATGAAATACTCTTCAACCACATTTTCTTTGTGATCAATTCTAGATAAAGATAATATCCTCACTAGCTTTAACATTCTCAAATGGATTATCCACCTTAGGTTTATCCTACACCATGAAGGAATGTTTTAAGTTCTGGAGTATTCACTTCCTGATTCGCCTTCCCAAGGGGAAAGTGATGAATATTTACTGGTCTATGATCAACATTTGAGTGATGCACTCGACATTCAATGTTTGATGACGTAATCAATGTCTAGTGAGCTCATGAAGTCTCATGAAGACATGGATGCATAAAGCTTTCTTGATCACCTCTGTGGTCTATACCAGGAGAGGGAAAGACAGGAAAGGTTTGATTTCTCCAAGGCTCTATTTTAGAGCAGTCTTGGAGAGGGTGCGCAAACTGGGCCTCATGTAGTCAAGCTGATTGGATACATTGGGACCTTGGAGGTCCTTGGGTTTAAACCCTCTAAAGAACTGGGTACCGATCTCATTCTTGAATCACTCCCCCAGAACACCTCTATCGTTGATTTAAATTTCAACATGAACAACATTAAGAAGTATCTATCTGATATTCTTATCCTCATTATCCATGTGGACAATGATATGATGCGTGAAAATCCTTATATCATTATGGTGAATAAATGGAAAGGGAAGGAAAAGTGTTTTAAGCCCAAGGATTCTTCAAGGCCTTCTGTGAAAAGGTATATCCAAGGAGAGTCAAAAGAATAGGAGACTATTTGTTTCGCATGTGGCAGGAAGGGTCACTGGAAGAAAAACTGCACCCAACCAAGGAAGCAATGGTAATCTTCAGGTGCATTTGTTATCGAATGAAATATATCTATTTCTACCAATTGGGTATTAGATACATCTTGTGGTGCTCAAATGTGTATCCAAATACAGGAACCAAGTAGATTAAAAAATATTGATTGAGGAGAGGTGGATCTGCGAGAATCCAATAGAGCCAGACTCATTGTTGTACCGGTTCGAGACTAAAACCTCACATTGCCAACTAGGATGGTCTTGGTATTAAAAGGATGTTATTATGTACCCTCGGTAACCAAAAAAATTATTTAATTATCCAAATTAGATACTGATGGATTCATCATCAATTTTTGAAATGAATGTTGCTACTTTTATAAATATATCATTTGTTTTGGTAGGTCACATTTATATAACGGCCTTTATGTGTTTGTTTACACAAGCCATGTAATAGAAATCAATGAAAACGTTAATTCACATGGCTCATACCACACCCAATGTTGGCATCACTGTTTAGGTCATGTTAATGAGAAATGTTTTTCAAAATTACGTCAAGATGGGTATTTAAATTCTTTCGAACTAAAACCACTTGGTGTATGTCATGCATGTCTTCAAGGGAAAATAACCAATGCCCCATTAAGTGGGAAAGGTGAAAGGGAAAATGATCATCTAGAAATATGTCACACAGATGTGTGTTGACCATTTCTAGTTGAAGTAAGGGATGTATTCTTGTACTTCATAACTTTTACTTATGAATATAGAAGATATGGATATATTCACTTAATGAGGTATATGTCAAGTTATTTTGATCAGTTAAAACAATAAAAGAATGAAGTTGAGAACCATCATGGTAAGAAGATTAAGATACACCTCTTATATATAGGTGGCTAATATATTAATCAGGACATAATTCATTTCTTATGGGAGTTTAGGAATCTATCTCAAATCACTCCTCCTTAAACGCCTTAGTGGAATGGTGTAAGTGAAAGGAGGACCCTCACCCTATTGGACATGGTGAGATCAATGATGAGTCATGCGAGTCTCCAATTATCCTTTTGGGTATATTCATTACAAACAGTAGCACCCATACTAAACCAAATACCATCTAAATCGATAAATGGTATTCTATACAAATTATGGAGTGTACAAAAAGCCATGTTATCAAATTTACATGCGTGGGGTAGCGAAGCATTTTTAAAGCCACTTCAGGAAACAAGCATGCACCTAGAGGCACAAAGTGTACCTTTATAGGATATCTCAAGGAAGCAAGGGGATATTACCTATACAACCCCTCTGATAAAAAGGTTACAGTGGCAATACACGCCATATTCCTTGAGAGTGAGAACATATTTAAAAGAGATAGTGGGAGCAAGATACACTTCGATGAACTCAAGGGTCAAGATACACAGGATTTGGTATATGAACAGATTCCACAATGCCCCATAGAAGAAGAATCTGTTCTAGAGACACAAGTACTATGTAGGAGCATGAGAGATGCGAGAGAACCAAAATGATAAGGTTTTCTTGTCACCAAGGATGGTGAATCATTATTGGTTGACAGTGATGATCCTTGTACCTACAAAGAAGCAGTTGAAGGCAAAGTCATTTTTGAGTGGCAAGAAGACAAGAATTCTAAAAATGAATTCCATGTTCCAAAACCAAGTATAGGTTTTGGTAGATCCTCAAGTTGAAGTAAATATTGTTGGTAATAAATGGGTATTCATGAAGAAAAAGAACATGGAGGGAAATTAAACACCTATAAGGAATGACTGGTTGCAAATGGTTTAAGACATCATCAAGGAATTGAATTTGTTGAAACCTTTCTACTGGTTGCGATAATGAAACCCATCAGAATGCTATTGGCCATTGTCGCTTACCATGACTATGAAATTTGGAAAATGGATCTCAAAATAGAATTCCTTTATAGGTACCTCCAAGAAGATGTGTACATGATAAAACCTGAAGGGTTTGTGACTCTAAATGATGCCAAAAAGGTATGCAAGTTATAGAAATAAATTTATGGATTAAAGCTAGCATCAAGGTTAGGGAACATTCATTTTGATTAATCCATAACAAAATTTGGGTTTATTAAGAATGAATGTGAGAATTGTGTCTACAAACGGTGTAGTGGAAGTGAAATCGTTTTCATAATAGTATATTTTGATGACATATTATTAATTGGAAATGAATTACATGCCATATAGTCAGTTAAGGAATGGTTGGATAAATGATTCTCTATGAAAGACTTGGGAAAGGCAGCATATATTAAGTGAATCAACATCAATTTTGATGGATTCAAGAGAATTCCAGAACTATGACAAAGTACTTACATTGATAAGATACTGAAGATATTCGGTATGGAACCGTCCAAGAGGGGATTGAATCCATTGTCACATGGCATTCATTATTCCTAGAAAATGTTTCCTCAGAAACAAGAGGAAAGAAAGAAAATTGAAATGATCCCTTATGAATCTGTGATTGGGTCAGTCAAGTATGATATGCTATGTACATGGAAATATTTTGCTTACATAATAAGTGTGGTAGACAGATATCAAGCTGATCCAGGAGACTGATATTAGATGGATGTCAAGACTATCCTTAAGTATCTAAGTCGTACTATGGATATGTTCCTGGTTTATGGAGGAGATGAGGAAATAGTCATCAGAGGACATGTAGATGCTAGTTTCCCTACTGATCAAGATTATATGAAGTCACAGAATGGATACATCTTCAGTTTGAATGGTGGTGCACTGAGTTGGAAGCGCTCAAAACAAGGGGTGGTTGCAGATTCTATAGTGGTGTCCGAGTATATCACAGCTTCTGAAGTAACTAAAGAAGTAGTTTGGATGTAAATCTTCGTCCAAGAGATAGATGTAGTACCTAATAGTAAAGAACCTATCACACTTTATTGTGATAAAACGTCAGCAGTGACACTTGCAAAAGAGCCAAGGTCACATCAGTGGAAAAGCACATAATTCAGATGTATCATCTCTTTAGGGATTTTTCTCAGAGAGATGAAGTTTCAGTGAGTAGTATTTCCACAGAAGACAATGTGACAGACCCCTTGACTAATGCCTTGACTCAGCAGAATCATGATCATCATTTGAGGTCTAGCAGACTAAAAGACGTAGGAGGTTGGCTCTATTCCAAGTGGGAGTTTTTTAGGTTTGGATTCATTAAAACCAACTATTTATACATTGATTACATGAATGTAAACTTATTATATATTTTTCATTGTTCTGAATTACTATAATATAATAATGTCATTGAATATTTGTTGCATTAATAAGGTCATGGAAGATCCCCGCTATGATGAGAACCATGAAATGGTATAACAATATTCATAAATAATGTTCTATAGTTGGATGACATACTATGATAGGAAACATGGTATACATACAGTCATCTTCGAGTACTCATAAGAAGACGAGACTCTCTCTCTCATAGAGTTTACACATGGTAATCTCTAAGATGGGAGATTATGAGAGTAGAACCGCCAATATCAATTCTGCATTTCTTGGTGTCATCGTACATTGCTATCTATGAGCATGTGTAATGGTCCTTAGATTGGAAGACTAGCATTAACTCATTTCATGACTCATGCACTTATATTTGCTAACGAAAACCATCATGAAGATACTTGGTGGGAAGTAGGGTATGTTGGGTGCATCATGAATGACATGTTGTTAGCAGATAAGTCAAGGAAGGATCGATCCCTTCCATATTTATGGAAGTAGATATCTCGGGCCATTTGATTGAAATATATCATTCGCACAAATTCCATGGCCATAGTGTCACGACGAGGTTACTTATAGAAGTCAAAGAATGAAGGATTAATCATATCGGTTTATGACACAACCATGAAATCTTCTTCATGAGATATTGAGACAAAGGGATTAAATTACACGGTAAGCGTTCATATGATGTGACACGTCAATGAGGTGTCAACATCTATCTTTTGGGTGCCTTGACCCATTGTTAGACAGTAACCTTGTACTTTAGGAAATCCCACCTAATTTCAATGAAAAAGAGACCTAGAGGGTCACACACTAATTGTATCCAAATATATCAAGTAGAATAATTATTCTTCCCATATGTGGTTTAATAATTATTCAAGGAAGCCTCAATCATTTTAATGTTTGAGGAAGGATAAATAATAAAACAAGATATACATGTTGTGTATATTGAATGTACATAGCGTGTAGTTTTCATTTTGGAAAGGAAATGGAAAATTAAAACAAGATATACACGTTGTGTACATTAAATGTACACTCCATGTAGTTTTCAATGGAAAACGAGTTCACGCCCTGTATTAATGATTAAACGCTGTGTAGTTTTTTCAGTCAGGATTTTGAGGAAATAATATTGTTTTATTAGATGATATTTATTATAATCAGTGTGGGCGCGTGTTAAGTAATTAATGATTTGAAATGGGGTTTTCAATAAGAGTTAATGAATAAATAAAATTTGTAACGATTTTATTTATGGTCATTAATCTATAACCTCAAACCCGATTATAAATATCCTCACAACCCCAACTCTTTTCCAAAGAATCGTTGTGTACAACAATTCTGGAGAGTTCTCTCAAGACCGAAAGAACTTTGTCCTTCAAGAATGCTCTCAAGACTGAAAGAGATCCACCCCCATCAGATCAAGGTGGTCTAAGGTGGACAACACATGCAAAGGCTTCTCCATGCTAGCACCCAGAGATTCATTTGGCGACATCCCGAGATACGTGGTGCACATGTGGATCACCTCTAGAGGAAGTATACACTTGGATTCTACGATGCAATGATGAATCACATCAGAACTTGCTCAGAAATATTAATAAATTAAGAACCCCATAAAAGTTCCTTCTTGTCAATTAATTAAAATAATTATAATCAACCTATGTTAATCCTCTTTTGTGGTTCTGGGACTATTCTTCTTCATTGTCTATTTATGAGATTCGATCCATGTAGTCTGGTGTTTATCATCTCATTGATCCCAGATTGATCATTGCTAATGAAAAAAATCCAAGTGGGCACATCCACCCATGAGATTCTGTTACTCCTAGGACCTTCAAATGTCATGGATTAGTTCCACGACCACCTCTTGCAATGTGCGATGGCGCGCCGCCTCCATCGTAGCCTGTTAGTGCCACTATGTCGATGGCCTTACACATAGAACGCAGGGGTAGCAAGGTAGAAGAGGGTCTGGGCTGGGTTTGGTAGGCCCACACCTTCCTTGTTAGCATGTAATCATGAGGGAGGATTTAATTTTTCAATAATCACTTGAATTAAACAAATATCAAATCCCTACATCAATAATGATGGAGAACGCCCAAAATTGAGGAAGTGGATCAGTGTTCTTCCTTCCTGCAATATGCTTCCAACGATTCCTCACGTACAATATGCTTCGGTTCGTGGTTCGGTATCACCCGTCATAGCTCACTGAAACCAGCTCTGTCCTCTATGGGTTTGGCATTGCTGAACTTTTTCATTACTTTGTTTCATGGTGATGTAGTGTCGATACCTCTCCCCATGCTCCATATAAATAAGAGAGGGGGAGGGTGTCTAACATTCATGGGATTTATGAGGGTTCGTTAATTATGAACCTTCCTAATTCCCAATGAAGTGTTTATGTAGGATTTGAAGGGTCAATAAATTTAATGGCTCGACACATCGTTGGTCCCACACTGCTGCATGTCCATTGGAGGAAAAGATATAATGAAACTAAAATATCTAAGTTATTTTATTATTCTTTTAAAAGTACCAAGATCGTTATTTTTCTCATGACCTACTGCGGTTTAAGTGAAGCATCTCTTAAGAGAATACTAGCACTACGGATTCTATGGTGCCCTCATATTTTTAATCCAATAACCATGTCAAAATATAGAAAAACCCCCCAACGCATTTATTGAACATACCGTAAAAGAATTCAATAAATTATTATCATTCACCCTCGACCCGTGTCGGTCTAGGTTAGACTCCCCCTAAGTAGTACACACCAAAACTACCTCAACGGTACTCTAAAATTTTCCATCAGTGTTAACATTTACATGCTACGGATTTTAACAAAAAAATAATTGTTACTTAATTATTCTATTTATGGCCTAACACTAACATCCACTATTGGCCCATGCTAGCCAATTTTAATATCTTCCTAAAGAACGAATACCCCCAGGTGCTCAGTGGTGGAATCAGATTTTTAATCTCTCAACATTTGTGAGTTATAAACATTTGAAAAATAAAATATCCTTATTTAATTATTTTATTTATGGTTATGCCATTTTCAGGGTTTATCATAGGAGGCTCACACAAACTAAACTTATGTCCCGCCTAGGCAAAAACAGCCATCCTAAACGCAACTGTTCCATCAGATTTAGGATCCTGACATCCATTTAAGATATATTCCAATTTTTCAATAAAACTGATTACACATTCTAATTAAATCTAAATAAAACTTCAACGGATCATTCTGGAAACTCTGGGCCTCGGAATCACGCGTCGTCAGATTTTTTGGTCTCAAAATATGTCGATATAATTAAAAAACATTATACAGAAATTTCGTGATAATATATTATCCCCACCATAGGGAATTACATCCCCAAAAGCCAAAACAAAGGAAAATCAAACAAATGACAGTACAGAGCAAGAATCTGAGTATCTCGCTCCCTTTTTCTCTCGGAAGGTCCCCATGCTGCCACCGAGCTCGCACCAGAGGGATCGACCGTCCAAAATGAACTCTCACTTTTTGATCCTCTATCTCCATATGGAACTCCATAAAAGTCACCTCATCATTATAGTCTAACATGCCCGAGTCGATAAAGTGTGATTGATCATGCACGCATCTCCTCATCTGTGACACATGGAAAACATTATGCACTTGTTGCATCTATGGGGGAAGAGATAGATGGTATTCCACCTCGCCCACTCTACTTAAAATATATTAAGGTCTCATGAAACTCAATTATAGCTTGTCACCCTGACCAAACCATCACAATCCTAGTTAGGGTGAGACCCGAAAGATATAATTGTATCTCTCCTCAAATCCCAAGGGACTCTATATCTTGTTGACATAATACTTCAACCGATTCTGTGCAGTTTTCACTTGATGTCAAGTGAGGCATCAAGATACAAAAGATTCCATTTCTCCCTTCATCTATGGCCACCATTACTGACACCAGAGGTTCCAGTACATCTTCCCCACTCCAGGATGTACTCTTAATGAGGATGAATAGAACTCCCTGAAAACTTCCTCCTAAAGCATCACCGGTACCATGGTCCATCCTCTAAATTGAACGACGTTCTTCCCACCTTCATGAAATCCTTAATGAGACTGACCTGAGGATATCTGAGCATGTCGAGCCTCACAGTCAACATCCTCAAGATGTGCCTCTTGAACTCACTAATGAATTAGGGGGGGATAATATTCATAGATTGTAGGTAGGTTCCTCCCTCTATATTCACAAACAGTATCTACAACGTGACTAACTACTTAGACGTCTCACTTAGAAGATGTGGACCAGACCGCCTACAAAGGGTGTCTTCAACCGCGTTCACCTTCCGAGAAGTATAGACTATGTCAAAGTAATATTCTAGTAGGAACTCTATCCCCCACCACTGTCTCAAGTTCAGGTCCTTCTATGGGAACTTATAACTAAGACTCTTGTGATCAGATTAAATAGTAAATTGTTCACCCACCAAGTAGTGCCACTGCATATTCAGTGTAAATACCACTACTCCTAACTCCATGTCAATGGTAGTGTAATTATTCCCATCAGTCTCTGTCTCAGATTATAAAAGCATTGTTGACACATATCCATCCACAAGAATGGATCCCCCTTCTTTTTTCAAATCTAAAAAGGGTGTCGCTACACTGGAGAAGGCATGTAAAAGTATTTTGGTGTACCCAACCAAAGTTGAAGTCCCTCTCCCATCGGGGAGGTAATCCAGGAAACATATTTTTTAAAAGCTGTCCCCAAACTCTACCACTCTTGTTGTGAACTGAAATCTCAAAACTCCTACTGCCACAAGGTTAAGGATGGTCGAATCTAGAATGATCGGCTGCACCCAACTATGCATGAGTTTATATTGTGCTACCTGAGCTTCCTTTTTCATCAACCAAGGAAAACCCCATTCCAACATTGTAGATAAACCAAAACCTTTTCCCTAATATAATCAATCTGAGTATGAACTGGATATCCAGTCCATACCCAAACTAACATCGTAAGGTCTCGACACTGCCACCAATAGGATCCACCCGATACTCTCTCCTCAAGGGTCAGATCACATCGTTGGCATAAATATAATTATAGAGTCTCCTCCCAAAGGTATCTCTAGACCCAAGGGTCGTGTCAACGGTTTAACTGGAAACTCTAGGCCTTGAACAAGATTTTTGTAAAGAAGAAATGATTAGTTCCTATGACTATTAATACGACAGCTAGTAGTAGACAGAGACCATACCTCTAATCAATTGTGGAGCCCTTGGGTCACACTCCTTGGCCACATAAAGATACTACCATCCCCTATCCTCAAGATCAGTAAGCCTAATGGGGGACATATTGAGGTGGTGGTTGTAACTTGTTGAAATGTATACCACCTCATGCTATTGTCCTAGCTCCACTTCAACATATGTTGCCCCATAGATTCATCTGTTCCTATCATTTCCTCTTCCTGAAACATTTTCACAAACCCAAGTCTCCGAGAATGGAGTTAGTTTCCTGCTTTCCCACTACTAAAATTCACTGGTTGCATCCTCTTAGCCAAAGAATATTCAACAAAAAATGTTCACTCTAGCCACCTAATATACGTTGGAATGCATAGAGGAAAAGTGTTGGCTTGGATGTCCCTAAACACACCTCTCTCGGAGGCTCGAGCCCCGAAGAACTGATCGTACTCTATTCATCGAGTACCTTGTATGGTCGATACGCCTTGATGAATAATTAGCTACAAACATGTCATCCTACCGATGCTGTAGAAGCTCTTGGGAACACCCATCATTTAGGTTCTTAGGGCATGATACCCCCTTCTCTAAGGAATGTTCTCAAGGATGTTTAGAGAAAAAGTCACCTCTTCAAAAAATCAGGGTAATATAAACCCTATCATCGTCCTACTGAGCAACATAGAAGGATCTCAACCCAGACCACAATTTCATAGAATGGTTCCCTAGGAAGATGGAAACTCGGCCACCTCTTCAGGACAGTCCTTAGCCGTCTCTGAGGGGGCTCACCTCAGAACCTGAGGGGTGTCTGATGCTGAAACATGTGTAAGACACTAATCTTACATGTTTCCTCTACCGGTACTACTGGTTGTAACTATTGACCAAGGGAAAGTTGTCTTTCTAGTACACCACTCGAAGGTGCTAACACCATAAGAGGGCCCTATAAAAAGGCCTCATCGCTTGGTGGGCTTCCATTGTGTACTCTCTTGTGAATCCAAGCTGGCTGTCTACAGGGAAGCATCTTGATATGGAACAGGTGCACCACAGTCATTAAGTTATACTTGGTGAGCTAACTCTAAAGAATCCATGGAAAAATGGTTCCAAAAACACAAAAAATTAGTGTTTCGGTGCATAGTGTTGGAAATCTCAATTTAGGGTCTTGTTGTATGGATATGTCAGCCTCCACAGCAACACTAGATACCCTAAACCTAAAACCACACTCATAGCACAAAAGAATATTTCCACATTGAAAAGATTAGAGTCCTAGATCTTCAGTAGAACCGACTCCTATGATACTACTTGGTCAAGACTCGTCCCTTGAGGCTCATGTCATCACAACCCCATGCCCACCTACCATAGGCTAGGGGTTGGCAGCAAGCAACAGATAAGTGTACCCCAAAAATTGGATTCTTTTCCTATTAAAATGTACAGACACACAACCCAAGAACACAAGAAGAAGAAACATTGAATTAATCTGTTTTAGTAAAAGTGTGCTTAATGTAAAGGGGATGGAATACAAGAACAACAAAAGTACAAGTAAATTTAAAATGTAAAAATACAGCTGAATGGTGAAAAACAGCTCAATAATCATCCACCAAGGATCCCACCTGAATGGTAGGGATAGCTCACGATCAGTAGTCCATGCGTCCCAGCACGCCAAATGGTCCACCTCTGAGTACCGTCTAGACATGGTTGTCTCATCCTCGATCAATGTTGTATGTCGTATGCACAATACACAATAAGTTACGGGCATATCCCATGTAGGGGTGAGTATAATGATACTCAGTAGGGACCTTGAGACCCATGTAGGGCACTTAGAGTCCCATAATGGAAATACTGCAAAGCAAGACCACAACTCAAATCGCGAAGCAATAAACATCAACTCTACAAAGGTATATTCCAATAAATATACCTATGTTACCAAGATATACTCATATAACACATGAGGGACGAATACCACAAGGGTAATTTCACAAAGGTAGATGTACCACACAGGTAACACCATGAAGATAGAAGTACCACACATCTAACAACACATAGAGAACACCACGAATGTAGAAGTACCACACAGGTAACACCGCAAAGATATTAAAACCACACATGTAACACCACCAAGACAACACCATGATGGTGGACGTACCACACAGGTAACACCATGAGGATAGAAGTACCACATAGGTAACAACATGAAGATAACCCTTTGAAGGTATAATTACCACACAGGTAATACCATGAAGATAGAAGTACCACAAAGGTAACACCGTGACGAAAAAACCACAATGGTATAAGTACCACACATGTAGCACCACGAAGATAGAAGTACCACACATGTAACACCATGAAGATAGAAGTACCACATAGGTCACACCATGAAGATAATACAATGATGTTATATGCACTATATAGGTAACACCACGAAGATTGAAGTACCACATAGGTAACACCATGAAGATAGAAGTACCATAGAAGTAACACCATGATGAAAACACCATGAAGGTAGGATTACCTCACAGATAACACCACAAAAATAAAAGTGCCACATTAGTAACCCCATGAAGATAACACCACGAAGCTTGAAGTTCTACCCATGTAACACCACAAAAATAGAAGTATCACATAGGAAACACCATGAAGGTAGAAGTACTGCACATGTAACTGACTCAGCTCACTATGTATAACTTAAGTACAGAAATATTGATGATTTGTCGTAACCTAGATCATCTTATTATGTTAAAAATCTATACTGCTGACCAATACAATATTGTTATGTAATAACCCCCACTGACACACACGGGATTGATAGATTATGACCCACTTAGGATCGATGTTATTTATTCACGTTACAACCAGCCATAGGATTCCTCACACCCTGTTTGTGTGAGTAACGTAGAATCTATCCCTTGAGATATTGGTCATACCTTTTTCACCACTACACTCCACAAAGGAGAAACCCAAAGGACCTCCGTGCAATAAGGGTTTTGACATGAAATACAGTGCATCAATCGAACGCCCAGTCTATGAGTTATAAGTGTTTTAGTTTTAAGAGCCCGATTGGATTCAGGTTTGAACCAACCCGGTCGTACTCCAATTCATTCCAAACAATAGGTGGAGTATACAAAAAATACCATCTTGATCCAAGTATCACAACGCCATAGATGGTTCCTCAAACGGATGTCTGGTTCCCAAGATATGGACCTTTATGTGTTTCTGAGTCTGGTTCAACCCGACAGTGTCGGACCGTGGTGGCATTGCCCACTGGGCTGTAGTCTGTCCCGCCCCCCTGGGGCGCGGACTGGCCAACAAGGGGGCACCCCAGCCTGCAAGGGGGCGGCATGGCCCATAAGGGGGTTGCACGACCTGCAAGGGGGTGGCACGACCTACAAAGACGCCCTACCTGTTGGGTGCACGGCCTGTTGGGCAGCTTGCAGCATGGCCCTCTATGGAGCGCAGACCACCGGTCCGTCCTACAATGGTGTTCATCCTAGCCTATGTTGGGGTGAGACCCTCTAACATCCCGAATGGCGTAGAGGTTGTTCATTTTGTGACGTTTTAGTGCCACGTGGGGATTGCGATAGTCATCACGGGACCTGCAAGAGGCGCGGGTTCTTCCACCACTACGACTTCGAGTCATGGCCCCCTTTAGCATCACGTGAAGGTGAACCACCCATCATGATTCCTCTGCGTTCGGCTCGTTCTATCTGCCTTCTTTATACGTTGTGGATTCGGTCGTGGACCCATTCTCCTCAGATGCGTGGATCAGCGCACCGCACCTCATTCATGGAAGACTTCTCTACGGACTTTCAAAGGCTTAATGTTGTGACCTCCACTTGGGGCGCACAATGGTGTTCCGCCTCAATTGTAGCCGGTTGTTTCCACCACATCGGCGGCCTTCCATAGAAAATTGAAGGGTAGAAAGTTAGAGGATTGGAAGGGTTGGGATAGTCAGGCATGTACCCTCCGTGTTAGCTTGTAATCATGAGGGAGGATTTAAGGATTCAATAATCACTTGAATTTAACCAAAATAAAATTCCTACCTCAATAATTATGGAGAACTCCCACGATTAAGGATATGGATTGGTGTTCGTCCATCCCGAAAAAAGCTTCCATCGACGCTGCTCGTACATCATCCTTCAGTTCATGGTTCGACCTCACATGTCGCCACTCACTAGAACCAGCTCTGTCCTCAAAGGGTTTCTGTTGTGGCACATTGTCAGCACTTCGTTGCATGGTGAAGCAGTGTCGATACCTCTCCCCAAGATCCATATAAATATGAGAGGTGGATGGTGTCTAACGTTCATTGAATTTATGAGGGTTTATTAATTAGTAAAAATCCTAATTCCAAACTACGTGGTTACTTATGATTTAAAGCGTCAATCCATGTAATGTCTTGACACATCACTGGTCTTACGTTGCCTATTTTTGGTTATATGAAATGAAAGAAAGAAAATTAAATAGCTATGTTTTTTTATTATTCTTTTATAAGTCACAAAATCTATCTATTTCTCACGACCTAATACGGTTGATGTGAAGCCTCCCTTAAGAAAATACCGGCTATTCGGATTCGACGGTGCCCTAAAATTTTTAATCTGATAAACTATTCAAGTGATAGAAAAACGTCTCTCATGCATTTACTAAACACACCTTAAAAAAATCAATAAATTATTAACATTCATCATCGAACTGTGTATGTCGAGGATAGGCACCGCCTAAGGAGAAAGCGCCCCAAGGAACTCAACGGTACTATTGGATTTTTAATCCAAGATACTGTTTAGAAGTTATGGCTTCCAAAAAAATTGTTACATAATTATTTTATTTACGGCCAAAAACTAGCATCCATTTTCGGCCTGGACTGACCAATGTTAGTATTTTCTTAAAGAAAGCATACCCCAAAGAGCTCAGTTCTGGTCTTAGAATTTTAATCAAAATCACCGTTCATGAGTTATAGGCCTTTGAAAAATAAAATAACTTTATTTAATTATTGTATTTACGGTTATTTCATTTTTTGGTTTTCCTATAGGAGGCATGCGCTAACTAAACATAAGTTTCACCTGGGGTAAAACCGCCATCCTAAACGCAATGGTGCCATCATATTTTTGATCTGAAATCATTTAAGAGTTATTCCTCATTTTGAGGAGAAAATGGTAATGTGTGAAAATTAAAGCTTAACAAAACATTGACGGATCATTCAGGGAACTCTGGGCCTCAGAATTACGTGCTGTAAGATTTCACGGTCCAAAAATATTTTCATATAATTAAAAAAATTATACATAAATTCAAGGACATTATTATTTTCCTACTATTTTTCAAATGGCGTACATTCCCAAATTCTCTATCAACATTCAATAGATATGGAAATATTTTTTACCATGTGAGTGACTTTGGAGGTAATCTATGGTCAATTGTTTCATTTAGTTTTTAATTATTCAATGGAAATCAATGAGATTAACTGAAAAATATTATATGATACAAGAGGCACAATATTCTATTATGACCTAATAAAATAGTATAAAAATATAAGCTATAAAGTTGATAATCCCAACCAGCATAAGTATTTCAAAAAAAATAGTTTCCCAATTCTGTGGAAGTCACTAATGGTTTACATTAGGGTAGTAATAATTTGGAACATTTTCATAGTTGATGCATTTTTGTTTTCAGAACCACTATTTCATAACTCTTGAAATTTTTAATTAGAGGCTAAAAGTACAAAAAACATCAATCAAAGGTTTTTTCATTAATAATCATTTAAATTAAAATATAAATTTTCTCTATACATATCCATATAGGTAGATTGTAAAAATAATCATCCAAATATTTTAACTATTTTCCAATGAAAATAATGGGTTAGATCCATTAGAAGTTAATCCCAATATCATAATACTACGAGAAAATGAGAAATATTGATGCAATGAATCAAATATCGTAATGGATTTTAAATATCATAGATTCCACATTAGCCAAATATTTTTATTTTACATAGCATGCCAAATTATGTGCTTAATATCTTTTGATGACCTAAATAATCATTGAAATCAATATTTTAAAATAATTAAGTGAAAAATATTTTTATTATTTCTATTTTTAAACTTTTTCATGGAATTATATTTATTTATATTTTAATAATTATATTATTCCTTAAAACAAGACCCACATAACAGTGCAAAGACTATGGGAGCCATGTGGCCTCTAGTGTTCCTACCAATAATTCATAGGATTCTAAATAGTAGTGATGGCCTAATCTATTCAATGATATTACTATTCCAATTAATCTATGTTAAATATAAGTAGAAAACAAGAAACAATATCCACCACATATTTAGTGTGAGAATAAAAAATAAACATAGTGTTATAACAAATGGATTTCAAAATTCATTCTGTCATATATAAACTGAACACCCACTAAGATAATAAGTATCATAAAATAAAGAAAAAATATAAATCATTCATATTATCCCAACTTTTATCCCATGTCCTAAAAAATAATGTCTCAAAAACATTATCATGTTGTAATAGATTTGTCCACTACAAGACCTATATTCAACCTAAAATAACTCAGAATGTCTAGATGTTCGTTGATGTTATTGGACATTATGGGTGAGATAAATCTCATCAGTATCATACTAATTATCCCTAGTATAAACTATGATATATATGTAATCAGGAAAAATAAAATAAACATGTAACACAAGGGCTATGGACATCATGTGTTAACTAATCATAGAGAAAATGTTTCCCATCAAGTCAATATGTTCTTATCAATTGACCATGAAACCTAATTATCGATACATGGATTCCTTTATATAATTCCACCACTTAGCCTCCTCAACTATGTCACTATACTGATTTAATGACCATACCTATATACTCAATGTAAGGAGATGCCCTAAACATCATCTCAATACCTACAGAAATTGGGAACATGTATACATCTATAAGCAACGATCAGTCCCATAGCACCTAAGGGAGGTCCATCAGTATCATTTCATGTATTACAATGAATCATCCCCTCGGGTGGTCCTCAACCCAATAATATACATGGAAATGATCAATTAATGCACACCAAACCAAGCCACATGTGAAAAGGTATATTATCTAATATCTAAAGGAAAAGGGACCAACAATCACACTAACCCAAGAAACATTTGCAGAGTTCCTCAACCAAAAATACATTGTAGGTAATAGTTTTCCCACCAAGCCATACCCAAAGTATCTTAATTGGTCATTAAGAATATTAACCCTTCCATGAAAAAAATGGGGAGTTTATTAAGCACACCAAACCATCTTCACATGATTTGTGGAGGTTATAATTACACTAAAATGCATATTCCACATTTATCTATAAATAATCTGAGGGCACTCACCTCTTGAAAAGATCTGCTCAACCAAACACGTGTCACCTCTCCAAACATAGAATCTACAAGATCCTACAAACCCATATTAGTCAAAGATCATTAATACCATCTCACACTTATTTCCCATAAGTGAAAACATTATGAAAAGGTTTATTTAACTCAAACCCTGAGGCCCATTCCATCCCCACCAATATCTCATAACATACCTATTATTACTACCGAGGGTCTATCTAATGCCATACAATTATAATCTATATTGGAAAACCACTTCCAAGTCCCAAACATAATTCTCAACTGCACCTGGTTCCCATTTCTGATCTCCTAAGGGATATCACTCAAAATACTAAATATAATAAACCCTTATTTATATTTCATCATCCTACAAAAAGGATTAATCTTACTAACAATAATAACTAATCCCTAGACAACCCTCAAGAGGGTGTCACTCTTCAGGAAGGAGATGAACAATCGTCTCACCTATCATCACTAGGACCAAGACTTTGGAACACATCCAACTAGCCTATGGAAAATATATCATAGGAAACACACATTAGGTATTAAACATATTAATTTATCAAATTCCTCTGTTCCACATAATCATCATCCTTTCCACTGGGATACATAGTCATTAGGATAGTCTAGCACCAAAAGTGCTACTATGAACATATCCTGAGCATATGATATTGAATTCTAACATATCTCATCATCTTAAATCATATATGGTCACATTCCCAACTACCATGTTCCATTGAAATGCATGAAATAAATAATTCATGCATAAATTAAAAAATTATTTTTTATTAAGGGACCACCTATATCAATAATAAATTTACCATTGAATCCAACCTTTGTATCACCTTTACCAAGCCCATAAATTCCTTGTCTAAGCTCTACCACAACCGGACTCCTTTTCTTAGATTATAAAACTGAAAACATCTAATAATAAATAATTAAAATATTTTTTTACATTTAACAAAACATTCAAAATTGGTTAAAAACTCATCAGGAACCACCATTACACCAAAACCACATTCTATACCTCTGAGAATATCTATGGAACACCTACAACATCATCCTAGCCAAATTAATTGTCATGAAATGCTTTATTACCCATAAATTTCATCATATTCTATAAAAAACCTATAGATAAAGTTATGGATGTGGATTAAAAATATTTCAATGATGACAGAAGACATGAAGAAGATGTATCTAGTTGTACACTATCTATAGTGAATAAAATATCAATTTGAATCAACTGATTCCACTATGTATTCATCAAATTAGAACTGAAACCTTAAGAAGAATTTCCCAAATAATCATTCTGAATAAAAAAATAGGAAAGTGGAGGGTTCTAGGGAATGTGTATGTATTTACATTCCAATATGTGATTTTTCGAATGAATCTTTGATCTTGAAGGAAAAATGGGTAGAGGATCTCAAAAAAAGTATAAATTCATAACAGGAAGGAATATGGGGAGAGATGAACTCTCTCCTAACAAATTAAACTATTTTAAAAAATGCGACACATTATCTAGGGTAATTTCATGGTCTAAAACATGGTATCAAAATGTGAAAATATTATCCATCAACTGAGAACTAGCTTCTGTCGATTATTATATCCATTATAGCCTTTTTCATATCGTGAATTCCAACCTCAAACACCCGAGTAGCTGTAGGTCACTCCTAAACCTATTGAAGTGATTTGTGTCCTCTCCAAAAGTTATATAAGAATCAATAGCCTCCATAAAATATCTTTTATATTCATTCAAATTCTTAAATTCCAGAACATATGACTTTTTCTCTACACAAACCACCCACCATTAAATAATTAAAAGTATCCCTCAAAATTTAACGACCAAATATTCTACATGGTGTTCCAAACATTCCTCTATAACACTCCTAATCCTGATTAATCATGGTAAACCTTGGATCATGTCTATAAACCATTATTTTTTATACATTAATCGATAAATAAACACATTCTAGCTCTAAACACCAACCATGCATCCAATATGTAACAATAATAACCAAATTCACCATTCATCAAAAGTGGAGCCACATTCTTTCTACCAACATGAACACTGAGATGATGCTCACCCATACACATCTCTTCTAAAACAATATGGTTTCTTCAACTAATTCAACCAATTAGTGCATTCCACACCATCCCAAAACATTATTTGAACATGATGATTCTAACCATGGTGATCCCCATTATATGAATCTCTGACAAAAATGATCTTATAGTGGTCCACTAATCCACTAACCTTGTCCCACACAATGATTTGAAAATGGATTCCATCTCATTATGACCATCCATAAGTAGAGAACTATAATGGAATCCTCTAACTAACTTTCACCAAAATGCTAGACCACGCCCACTAACATGTCTTCAAGAACACCTACCACAAATATGACATTTTCACTAATGACAATTCATGCAAGTTACCACTTATACCCTAATCCATTGGTAATTCTTTTCCTTAGATACCAGGAATTTTCATCCCAATTAACACATTTGTTACATTGTTTCACATGATTCACCCCTAGATTATTTGAAGAATTGTGGTCTCCAATGATCCATGGCATGAATAATTAGTTATCCAATTAAACCATGTGAGGAATTAATGGTTCAACTACTCCATGATGTGAAAAAAATGATTAACCACCCCAATCATTTCATGAATCCTGGATCACCCACCAAGTCACCATCGAATGAAACCAAGATCACCCGGAGCCAAGTGACAATGTGGTGAATTCAACTAAAAATACATCCAATCATCAAATCTGTTATTACCCAAGGAACCAGCTATTAGTGGGTATTAGAACACACTGGTTCCCGAGTGACAGCCAAACCATACACTGACTGGTCCTTCATCATCGTAATCCCATTATATGTAAGGTCCATTTACCTAAGGCAAATATCATTCTTCTTACCATAAGAGTGTCGACATCGTTGAGAAAATATTCCAAATTCCCACACTAAATGGCCTATTATCTTTCCATTTCCAAATTAAATAAAGGGACATGGTCATTTAATTAAAAATTGATAACCAAAACAAGACATCAATCCCTCCCACCTCGTCCTGACATAGTACAAGTCCATCCATTCCAACAACAAATAATCAATGTTGGGTTCCCCAATATATGTGTTCACATACAACACCCCTAACCGCTCACCCAAAATGTGTCCCAACACTAGAAGTATGTCACTCCTCTTAGGACACTCTCTCTCCCGTTAACCTTTAAAACTATCCATACCTAGAAATTAATTCCTTGAAATATAGTCAACATAGCCATACCACAGTTCCTGTATCCTCTTTTAATGTCACCTCTCCCTACCGAGGGACATCTCCTTCTCACCAAACTCTGGGCTACTATGTCTATGATAATATCATTGAATATATAATCCACCTCACTATCAGAGTGACCCATGAATAAATTCACTATCTTTATACCTCTATTACACCACTAAGGTTCATCTACAGCTAAAAAAACTCAATATCCCTACATATGGCTTATTCAATAATCCACTACTCAACCCACTGGACCAATGTGTAACCATCACACATATTATATCACACACAATAATGTTTCCTTCAAAATCCATTCCCCACATAATCTCATCCACCAATGGAATATTCACCAACCATGAAACTACTCACAGGTTCTCACTAACAATACAACATATTCCCACTTGAACCCAACAGTTCCACACACCCACGTAACCCAATCAAATAACTAGAATCATTCCCCTATGATTCATTCCTCATCTTACTCAGGATCATTTTCATAACCCACTAAACATTCCTGAAAAAAATTTAGTATCACCCATTGACCATATAATCTCACTCATTCTAAGGCTAACCACATAATCACCCACTACATGGGCATTATCTCATGAACCATGAGTGTCCATCCAATCTCTCACCATGCTACTGAAAACCTCAACCAAAACTCAATGGGATGAAAGTCTTATCAATCTGTCTATTAAATTTCCACCAATATACTAGAGACTCTCAAATTGAATTTAATTCTAAATACTGATCCATTCCTCATGCCATTATCTATAAGCCCTCACGGATTCTATAGAACCTCCTAGACTAGTTAAGTAGAGTGCCACCAGGAAAAAATATGGGATGAAAAAATATTGGGTTTTATTAACACTTAAATTAATTAAACTTATATCTAACCTAAAAGTGGTCCAAATAATTAAGGAAATCTTTTTCCATCCTCAATAAAATAATCATGCATCACTTGTGTATGTCGAACCTCCCAGCAATCCATTATTGAGGCATTAAATTCATGCACCAACCAAATAAAGGTTTACATAGATCACTATATAAAATATCTACATATCCACCATCAATGAAATTATTAAACCATGATCCATAAGACCTTCCATAACAGAAAATATCATTGTTTAACTATGTAAAAATTCACCAATATTTTATATGGGGAGACATCATTTAAGTTATTGTGGATAATTTATATAACCAAACAATTATCATCCTAAAATATGATAATAAATAAATAGGATTATGTAAAGTTGGTCCAACATGACTAATCATGATGAATTTACATATGTATCTTTCTAGTGGGTCAATATCCAAAACTATAAATAATAATATTTGATAAATCCATCACATTTTTTAAATATATCATCTTAAAACTAGGAACCACAATCTCATATCCCTGATAACTAGGATATTATACCATTAATGTGTTCATGAATCAAAACTACGAGATCCATCACACGATCCAACACATTTCTAGACCATGTATCTACCATCTCACTAAATCACAAAAAAAAGCTCTAATTCTAAATTAAGACACCCAACCCAGGTCCCACCTGATGGTGCCGTAGATAAGGAATCCATGTAGCCTCAGTAATGAATCCCAATTACTATAGGTTTTCCACATGAAGGAAGGTAATACTACATAAAATTGGGGAATTATTCCCTTGAATTAGAGTTATAAAATATTTGAAATATGTCCCAAACAATATTCATCACATATCACACTACCCATCAATATCTAAATAACTTATGTAATAAATGCCATGTGGAATTCAAACAATTAGAAATACAAGGATCTCTGACTAGGTTGATACCAAATGAAAAATAATCTAAAAATACAACTCATGCACACTATTCCAACATCCATACCAAGGTCTCACGCAACCTTTATTTAATATACACTTGAGTTATAATAGCCAGATACATTGAATGCCTAATACTAAAATAGAATGAAATCATAATGTATGTACACACACTAAGGTTCCACTGAACTATGTGACAAGTGAATCTCAGTAGGGTATCATAAATTGATCATACTATATACGATCATATATTATTTTTAAGGACTAATAATATAATCATGACACATAAGCACCTTGGAAATCATGTGTTAACAATGATACAATGACTCCCTACACATTAGGTTATTTTCTGCTAACTAGTCCACCATGTCAACTATCCTATCCCACATCAACATCATTCAATACATCCACCTCATTTCCACATTTTTCTCATTTCATTGTAAATATTCCCAAACCATACCCAATGACTCATGGTAGGAGAGGGTATAATATCTGAACTCATTACATGAAAACATTGGGCATAGTTATTTTCCATAAGCGTTGAACCATTTCTTCTCACACAAGGGTAATCCATTGTTCTCATATCACATCATACCATGGCCCACCCCTAGGGGTATTCCATGACCCAATCCTAAAAAAAAATAAATGTCCTTATTATATAAACTAAACCAAGAAACACATGGAAAGGTACTCAGATCAATTCCATCACGTAACATGGTATGGTCATCAAATTGATGAAATCCATGTATAATAAGTTCTTCAAAAAATACCCTATTTATGGATAAGTAATCACATCGACCCACCCTCAGAGAATCTATGGTGTTCATCATGCCCATAAACCCTTCTCCAAATATATTGGGGTTGTCATTAAGAACACCCAGTGATCCCTACAGGCTCTAAAAATGTCATAGGAACATAAAATCAAATCACACCACATTAATCCATATATGATATTATGGATCTAGCCACTCAAGACATAGTAACTCATATAAAACATCTCTCCTCACCCATTAGTGTGTCCACTAGATCCTCAAGACCCCTTCTAGACTTTTTTCAATGATACCATTTAACGCTCATCATGCATAATATAAACCTCTACATGAATGCTCCACTAACCCTGACAACATATCCTAGTTCAACCTTAACAAAATCCCTCAAAAGACTTAATACCATTTTTCAAACAATGATTCACTATTTTATATCACCCTTACACCACTGTATCAAACTGGTTTCGAATTAAAAATTAAAAATATAATAAAAATTTTCCATTCTTATTTCATTCAATAAATTCATGTTTGTCAAAATTATCAATGGTAATTTCACTTTTTTGATGTTTTAGTTATATTTGGAGGTGATTTGCAGAGTTCATGTAGATGTAGAAGAAAAATGGACAAACTGTGTAGGAATCCAAGAATTTTAGTTGATTTAACCACACAATATAGCTAATACATGAATCCAATTTGACAGAAATTTTGATTCATTGTACCAAATTCAAATGGATACAAATCTTCGAAAGTCACTCATGCACAATTCCTCTATAGGCCTAAATGAACCGATCGTTCCAGGAAATATAATATTCATAAATTCAAATGTTGGGTTCTATTTTTTAGGAATATATCTGGTTTTATAAATTATTATAACCCATAAAATTTACAAGAATAAAAAGATGAATTTGGAAAAAATATTTTTATATTCACGCAGTCCTAATAAGGTAGTTTACTATCAGAAACAATGAGAAAATTATTGTTAAGAATTCTATTTTCCCAAAACCACCTTCTATTTTGGCTATAAAAAAAGAACATTGGTGTAACATTTGGGAGTTTGACCAGGAAGGAAATATCTACCAATTTTTAGACACATAAGAGTAATATCCATATTCCAAGAACGTCTGGATTCTATGGGATGTGGTACTTCGATATATATGGATTCATACCTTCCCATGGAGTTATAAACTCATTATGATCACCCAGGGAAAGACATGATGTAAATCCCTATATTTATGTTTTTAATACTTGAATGATATTTATAAGTCCATGTATAAATGTTGTTTTATTAATCATATTTTCTAATTTAATTGAGTTATGTACAAGTCTTTCATACTCAACTCTTATGATCTTTTTTGTGGGTGCACATTCATGTGATGTTTCATACACCATTCACCACTTCTCCTTTCCCCTTCCAATTATTGTGATTGTTTGGATTATATTGGTGAATTTAACTCTCATAAACAATTTCATGGACATGTACTTCTATTTCATGTTAACAAATTGAAATAATATATTATCATGGGTAGTGAATTAAGATCTTCATGTGTTCTATTGGTGAGTTTCATTTATAAAGTCAATCACAAATCACACAATCATCATTGGAAACTAGTGAATCATTATGTGTTTTAGAATACACACTAGGAAATATCCGAGTAGAAATAATATAAAATTCCAGTTCTGGGTCTTAAAAAAAGTATTTAAATATCTATAAACTTTCTCTTGATGTAGTGAAGGATGAGAATCATGAAAATTCCCAAGGTTGATCACAATTAATTAATTTTACAAATTTAATACTTGTTTTATAAAATTAATTTTTATATTAGACACATAAATCATCAAACCCCAAGTTTTAAAAATTCCCATTCCTAGTTTGTTTTCATAATAGAAATAATTTTTTGAATTAATGATCTAAGGATCCTTCGACAGGTGACATAGGGTTCCTGCTATACATCATAAATTCTAGTAAAACTAAACAACTGATTTGATTTCCTCAACCACACGATAAAATTTAGTCATTATTGGCGGGTATCCAAGATCATTTTTTTCTTTATTTAATTTTATTTCCATATTTTCCATTTTTATTTATTAATCCTTTCAACTAGACTCCTCCCATTTGATTATTTTTGTTTTATTTCTTTTTTTTCTTAATCTCTTTCTATTTTCCTCTCTATTGAACTATATATATATATAGTTAAAACGTATAACCCTCAATTTTCATTTCTCCATTTATTATTCATAAGGGTATATATTTTATTCAAATTCATTTTTAAAAAATAAAAACAAAAAAAACAAAAAAACATGATATTATTTTTTCATGAAAATATCTAGAAAAAAATATTAGTTGAATTTGATCTTGAAATTGAATAGGAATTTAACTAAATTTTTTTATCATCAATAGTAGGAACCTCAATTGTTCCTAACATAATAAAATATTTAACCAAATCAAACCCTAGAAATCATGTCTTTAAATAATCATACTTTAAGGAAATGATCAACCCTGATGTGGAGTACCAACCAGTAAACATCTAATATCCTATGAAATATCCATTTTTTGAGATGAGACCATGCCTTGTCCAACTCCTTCCAAAATTACATGGTCTTACCATTGAGGACCATCATAAATATCCCAATGAGTTTCCATAACTCCTTCATTGCATATATTATAAATGAATTTTCTAGAATTAGGAAATAAAAAGGAGATACCCTTCATGAATAATTGGAGATGTTCAAAAAAATGTTATCATGATTCCCCCAAAATCAAATTGGTGAAACATTTCTAACTGAATAATTCAATGTTGTACTTCTACCCATGGATCATGGAATGATAGATGATGTCGTTGGTGTTTCCCAAATTGATAATATCATGCTTCCACTCATGACATTATAGCCAACATATATAAAAATGGAAAATAATTTTTATATGAGAAATTGAACACACCTGAGCTATTCATGTGCTAAGTCATTTATCCCTAAAACTAAAGGTATATAATAAAACTTTTGAGATTCTGACAATTCAATTTCAATTGGATAATGTACAAGGTAATTCACACTCTCCTATCATTCTATTACATTGTTATTTTGGTTCTGATAACACTCATTTTTATAACCATTTTTCATAATATTTGGATTCATATGGGCCTTATGCAGCAATGCTCACTAGGTTTCCAATCCCTCAATCCCCTCCATTAAATAATTAAACATTCAGGACAAATCCGAACCCCGGGTGGCAAGAAAAACCATAGTTTCAATAAAGAGGCAACTCAAGATACCCTAAACAAAAGGGTTATCAATGAGGATATGGTATGAAACCTTATTATCTTCCTCCTTCTCAAAACAGTCCTCCACCTCCAAAATATGAACCAATCCTTGGGGTTATGGTTAAGAAAATGGCATCTCAGAACCTCCAGTTTTAATAAACCACAGAATCAGGTAATCCAGACCTACGAACTGAAGTGGGAAAATAGGAAAACATCATATGTGAGATAAACAAACAATGTTATAGATAACTACTTTCTAAAAATTTTATTAATCTGAAGGAAAAAAATTATTTCTTTCAAGTTACACTAATTAGTGGTAAAGATATTTTATATTCTACCAATTCTAGAAAACAAGTATTTCCCACACAATAAAACACAATTTTCTTATCAAAATATTCATGTAATAAAAAACAAGACAAAATGGTATAAAAATTATCATTTGGGATTACCTTGAATAATGTTTTCCTCTTCCTTTCCCACAAATTCTCTCTAAATCAATGAAAAAATATAATAATGATATTGACAAAGAAATAATTGATTCATTTTAAAATTATATTTTTAACATTATTTTATTGTATGCAGTTAATCAAATCCCTTGTTATGACAAATTTCATAAAAACTTTTTCACCAATATATGGTGATTGAAGGGGAATGAGAGATTCAACCTATGAAGGATTGTCTTAATGTTGATCCAACTAGAAATTCCAACCAAATTCAAGTATCTAGGAACAGTCATGATACATTCCACCATAGGGGAAACCTTATTTTCATATGCAATTCTAGATTTAGAAGCTTTAATTAATGTCTTTACTAGCTCCATATGAACTTATCTATATGATGAAGAGCTTCAACCACAACAAATCATTAGTCATCATGCCAACAAAAACACAAAAAAACCAATATAGAGTGAACAAAGATATCCTCATAAGATTGAAAAATATAATCTTCCATATAGACTTATACATTTTTATGATATAATATACCATAACCCAAGGACATGCTCCTCTTGTACATGGAATTTTATTCCATAAAAAGGAAATTCGGATTTATAACTTCCATAACGTTATTTTTTCCATGGTGTTCAATGGGGGAAAAGTTATGTTTTAATATCTGTGATGCTATAAAACACCCCATTTATGAGCACTCCACTCTTGTTATCTATTCAATGGAAACCTTATCTAATGGACCACCCATAGAAAATTATCTCCTAGGCCCATACTAGGATTCATTTTATTCTTCTATCCATTGGATTATTTGGTTATTGATTCTTGTTTTGAGATTTTTGTGGATTCAGACTAGTCTAAACATTGTTCTTTAATTTATGAGTGTGTTCCCTATGATGTACCCATGATTTTGGATGATTTTGATAATATAACTTCCACTGGTTTCCTTCATTTAGAGAATAAATATGAGTGGATTTAAAATATCATGGACCTTAATCCCCCTAAATACCCTAGCTCAAAAAAAGAACCACCACTGGTTGAATTGAAAGAAATTCCATATAATTTAAAACACACCTATCATAAGGGTATTGACCAATTTCTAGTCATTAATGCTAACAACCTCTCTACATGATAGGAATAAAAGCTATTATACCTTTTTATATAGTTTAAAAGTTCAATAGGATGTAAATTGGATGATATTACCAGGATTATCCCACCAATTTGTATGCCCCATTAACATTTATAGGATTAAGTTAATCCTATAAGGAATTATCTGCTCTTGTTGAATCTGGCCTTCCTTGAAGATGAAAAATTATATTTTAGAGAAATTCAGGTGTTTGGGATCATCTATACCATATCTGATTGTAAATAGGTTATCCTAGTAAAAATTCTACCTGAAAATTTGGAATAAAATTTGTGTCAAATGAACCGAATGCATTGGTTCCAACACATTGGAAAATTTGTTTGTGAGTCTTCATTAACTAAAATTTACTGAATAAATCCAAACCAAAGGAACACTTTTCTCTACCATTCATTGAACTAATGTTAGAAAGGATAGCTGGTAAGTCCCATGATTGTTTTCTTGATGGTATTTTGGATTACATTAAAATCCATATAACCCTATAGGATCAAGAAAAGACAACATTTAAATATCCATTAAAACCATTTACATATAGAAGGATGTATTTTGGTATATGTAATGCTACTAGTACTTTTCAGTTATGTATATAGAGAATTTTTTCTATGAACCTTGAGAATTGTATAAAAATATTTTTGGATTATTTCATGGTATATGGAACTTTTTGGGATAAATGTTTAGCACACAAAGGTTCAACCCTCCATCGTTGGGTTCAAAAAATATTTTTCAAATTATAGAAAATTTAATTTTATAATTGAGTAGTGGATAGTTCATGGGAATATTATTTAAAATGAGATAATTCAAGGGGATTAATTAGAAATTGAATTAATTTCATATCCAAATTTTTTTCTTTAGGAGATACCTTTAATGGTTCATGCTATTTTTAACCCCTAAATCATTAAATACTTTAGTTATATCACACATCCCTTTTCGAAGTAGTTACAAAAATATTTTGAGTTTTTTATATGAATTGGGAGGATTCCTTCAATTCACTAAAATGGATTATCATATCCCCACCCATCACCAACAATTAATGGGGTATATCCCCATCAAACTCATGTGTGATGGCAATAAAATTGAAATTTGGGTGTTTCTATCCAAAAGTGTGGAATAGAATCCTCATGTCATTATGTATGTCTCATTTACCCTTGTCCCTACCCAAGAAAACAACAAAACAACTAAAATAGAACTTCTATAGATATTTTTTACCTTGAAAAAATTTATTCATATTTTATTGGGTAAAATATTATTGTTTTTTCTGATCAGTAAGCTCTTCATTTTCTCCTATATAAACCTTAAGTTGATCCCCATCTTATTCAGTTGGGGATTCTCCTGTAGAAGCTCAACCATGATATTAGAGATAATATTTGAGTCAAAAACGTGGTATCTTGCAACATTATCTGGATTTTCTCTCCATTGGACCAGTATGTTAAATCATCCCTCATCGTCGAAGAATTATTCCCTCATGGGAACCATTTTGAAGTAGTGTACCTTAACCCTAGAATAGAGACATTGTGAATTTTCCCAAATAATATCAGGTCCCCATTTATTTTAGCACGTCACAGTCCTATATAAATAAGCAAGATTCATGATGGTACATTTTGGATGAACCATGATTATGGTGAATTTATGGTGACCATTGTAACACCTCGAGCTTCCACGATACGCTTCTCATTCAATAATGCAATAGCTTGCATTGTACGCGACTTCGAGTTCTAAAACACCGCGACTAATCAAAGTAGCCGTTATGAATAGTAATAACCAATTTTTAAAATTATAGAAATTTTATATTTCAAAATGGACATCATTTTTGTATTCGTAATATCGAAATTATCCAATGTTGAATTTTTTGTAATTTTCTGAGAACTTACAATTTTTTATGAATAGTGAAAATTACTTAAAAACAAATTTTTTAATCAAAATAATTTATAGTGATAAATTATACTATTTAGTGGTTTTAAAGTATAATTAGAATATATTTTTACAATTTTATCCAATGGTGGTCATTAGAAATAAGTTAACATTGAAATTTGTCATAAACAATTGCCAATCTTTTAATATAAATTGTTTCTTAAAAACACGCTATTTGTTGTGACAGCGGGAATTAATTATAAAATTAATTAATGCAACTTATATGTTTGGAATTTTGTAAAATAGACATCATTTTTGAATTCGGAATATCAATTATAGCTTAGGGTGAAATTTTGGCATTGTTCTGAAAAACTTCAATTTTTGATGAATAGTGAAACCACTAAGTGGTAGTTAAATAACTGATTTTTCGTTTGAATGAAATATTACCACTTCTGTGATTTGATTTTCAAAAATCCGACATACATGGTTGTCATTAAGAAGTAAAATGCGGTTCAATGATATTAAAATAATTTTTGGTGAATAGTAACTTTTAAGTTCTTAATCGCGATTAGATGTAATTAGTGTGGTTTAAGGTAAAAACAATGTTTTAATAATATGATATGAGCATGACACTTGTCCTACTCCTATTGGATGAGTCATGTCTGACCAAGAAAACCCATGGGTCAACTTGGGGACCCCATGGAGCCACTTTAGTTGGAAAATGACATTAATATATATTTATTTAATGTTAAAATTAAATTGACACAAACATGAGTTGTTTTACTAAAACTGTTTTTAAGTGGGGTTACACAAGTCCAAATTTTGACTATAAATATTCATTAGAAAGATAACAATATTTCCTACATCATAGTATTTGTTTTATAATTTTTAGACATTATATAAATTAAATTATTTATGACATCATTATGATGCAGCGATGACCTCATTATTTAACGATTTTAATAAAATGAAACGATAATGTAACATCCAAGGCTTACACTTGTCCAAAGACTAATGAATGAAGAGTTTCGAACCCTTATCACCTTAGCAACGAATTTTTTAAGTGTGGGACCTTTAGAATCAGAAAATCATTGTGTAATAATGTAACATTTCAATCTTTCCAAAAGAGCCCCTCTTATCCACTTATAAAAGGCCCCCACCTCTCCCACCTTATTCACACCTTCAAGCCATTTGGCTCGGCCAACCTCTGACAAAATACTCTCCCAACTTCCCCCTATTACTCCTAGAAGCCTCACTTGGGGCAGAAGTCTTCCCAAGGAAGCCTTTGGCTCAAATCAAAAAGAGTTACCCGATTTTGAGGTAATGCCTTCTCTAATGTTGTTTTGTTTTATTTTTCTTCTCCAACCCCCTAAACTCTTTTTATTCATTTGTTTTGTAACAACACCAGTATCCTCAATATACTAGGATGTTTTTATATGATGTATTCTAGCTACACTTACACACACCTACATCTAATAGTTAAAGAACATACGGTTTTTGTGGATGGCGAATTTCTGCCTCACGAAACGATGATTTTTCAACACTCATATAACACCTTCAAAGGTGGCCATTAAGATGTAACTATATTTATATATGATATATAATATGTTTATGTTTTTCTTATGCTTCTGTATTTCTCATTTATGTCATACTTTATGATTTCCATTATGGGTAAAATGCGATAATTTCATTTTAGGAAGTGCGGACTACCGCCCCCTCAAAGTGGTTTGAATCGTTAATGCCATATGTGGGATGTATAAAGGATGGATTAAATGGTATTATACACTATATTATACTGTAATTATATTATAAATTTATATCATTATGATTTCATTCCATTAAATAGGAAATAGAAATGAATGTAGCGTTCATGCGTACGTACGGCATATCGTCTCCATGAACGGTGCATTTCATTTCTTATCTCTAAATGGTACGTGACATTATGAATGAATGTATATACTGTATATATATGATATATATGATATCTACATCAGGAATATAATTCTGGATATAGTGGATATTTCACCACATGAACAACTTGTAATTATAAGAAGTTTATTTTTGACTCAAGTACAAAAGATCGACAAAACGACCGTTATTAACTTAAATAATTAAATAATGTTCATGACATGGTAATAAGTGATATAAATGGAATAATGAACATGAAAAAGGTTCTTATGTAAATAGAGATTAAATCTAGTTTATTATTCAGGTGGTTAAAGAACGGTCGAGTCAGGACAAGACGCAAGGTAAGGGAATTTCTTAACCCAATTTCCATTCTTTGGGTTAATCTCCTATTTTCAAATTATGTCATGATATTATTATCTGATATCATGTATTTGTACTTTATTTATGTGTACTTATAGTAAATACACATAATATATCTAGTTTATTTAAAAAATGATCTTTGTAAGGGAACTTCTTAACCCAATTTCCATTCATTGGGTTAATCTCCTACTTTCAAATTATGTCATGATATTATTATGTCCTATTTTGTATTTTTACTTTCTTTATGTGTACCTATAGTGAATACACATAATAGATCTATTTTATTTTAAAAATGATCTTTTAAGGACTTCATCTCAATCCCCTTTCATTGAGGCATATTCGGTTTTATACACAACTTTCTTTTATACGGTGTATAAACCCCTTTGACTTTTATGTTTATTCAAAAGGAATCATTTTTATACGAAGCGTTTTTCTAAACGACAAAAGGGAATGTTTTTCTTTCCATACTTATGCGGCGACAATGACTTCTCTGCCGCCGTGACCATTATTTGAGTTTCGCCTTCCTCTACAAGCCATCATTTTTTTAATGCAAAATAAATACAAAGTTTTAACTTTATTTTATTTTGGTATTGAAAATGGTTTTGAAAGCGTTTTTATTATATCAATGTGTTGTATTTATATCTTTTGATTGAAATGTGTAAATGTTATGTTTCCTTTATGCATGTTTTATGAGATACGATTATGTTATGGTTTATGATATGTTTAAACCTATTCATATGAGGAATGTATTGGACTTAATAAGTGACGGGTGGAGCCCGCTATAGCTCCTCGATGCATCGATAGGTCTCATGAGACAACTAGACGTGGAATTGGCCGAGGCCCTTTCCCAATTTGATTTATGGTTTTGGCCGAGGCATTAATCATTTTAGACGTCTTGGCTGAGGCCTTGACAAAATGTTTCAGAATGTCTGGCATTATACATTCCCTCATTATGAAAGTGGTTATTGATATTTCATGTGATTATTCGTCTAGTAGAATATCCATGTGTGTAAGTAATGGCATTATTTTATTTTACTTTTGCCATATTATGTAGAAGTTCAAGTTCAATAAGGATTTTGTTAGTTATACATTGCCTTAAATGTTAATGTTTATTTATGAAAGTTTCCGCAATATTGTTATCCTTACTGAGAATCTGAGCTCACCCCTTTCAATGTTTTAATATTTTCCAGGATGTGAAGAAGTATTTTATGAATGACCTGCAGGGACTGTGAGAAAAGGATATGAGTGTGGACTATGGAGACTTTGTTATTGTAGTTTTTCACTTTATGATGTAATGTAACGTTTATGAATGTATCTAGTGTTTCCAAGGCTAATAACTAATCGGTCTTTCGAGACTTGATCTTTTGTGATCATGCCAATGTTACGAAGTAATGCACCGACTCTGGGTAGCTGGGGTCGGGGCGTTACAGTTGGTATCAGAGGCAGTTTAGTACTAACCTTGGAAGATAGATTTAGATAAACTCTGATTAGAGAACATATCCCGAAGATAGACTTTGAGGATTAGTATAGATGAAATTCCTAGAATTTTGGTATTGTAGAGATGTTGAGAGTTTTCTGAGCAATACATCCCTGTCTGGATACGAGCAGGTATAGGCGTCTCTGGCACAGATGTACCTAGGGGTAAAACCCGAAAACACCGCTTTGATCTAGACTCGAACGGGAACTGGTACACGACAACGGGCCTTGCTGCACTCTTGGTTACGACACTCCCGGGGAATATGCTTTGGATAATTCTCATTTTCTTTACAAACCACTATGAAGGGTTACGAGTATATACTTCTTCAAAGAAAACATTTTTATAATTATGGATTATATCCATAATTAGTTCAATTTATGTTAAGTGTTTTACAAGTATGGAATTATGTATTTTGATTCATGAACTAATCTAATTTATGCCATTATTTAGAAATGGCGCCTAGTGGAAGGAATGGAAACCGTATCAATGCACGCACTCCGTGTAGGGATTTCCCTCCTGCTCAAGATAATTATGGTGGAGCTAGTGATAAAACTGGTGCTGATCAGCTTCTCACCGTACTGGGACAACTCACGCAGGTTATGAATAACAACCTTACTCGTATGGAGCACCCTGATCCGCAACGTGGAGGATAAATGCTAGACCGTTTCATGAGGAAACAACCACCAACCTTCAATGGGAGTACAAATCCTATAGTAGCTGAGAAAAGGGTAAATTCCTTAGAGAAAATATTCCATGCCTTGGGGAGTAGTGAAAGGGAGAATGTTGTCATGGCAGTTTACCGCCTCACTGGAGATGCTGATCAGTGGTGGTCTCTAATTCAAAACACAAAGGAAGATGATGAATTAACAAACATGGAATGGTAGGAGTTCAAAGAGCTGTTCTTAGAAAAATACTTTCCTCGAGACCATCGAGCATATATGGAAAGGCAATTTCTGAGTTTGAGGTAGAAGGAGGATGAGAATGTCGCAAAGTATGAGGCTAACTTTACAAGGTTAGCGAGGCATGCTGCCGATTATATACGTAACCCAAGAAGTATGATTGATCGTTTCTTTGATGGGTTAAAACCATTTCTCCGTCAAGCTTTAGTATCACAAACCTTCTCATCATACGAAGATATTGTCTCATGTGCTATCAAGACAGAAAAGGAATTCTCTAAGTCTTATGACAACAAAGTAAAGCAAGAGAAGAAGAGAATGATGGAACAAGAAACGGATAAAGGGAAAAAGGGAAAGAAGGATTTTCCATTATGTGATAGTTGTGGGAAGAATCACCTCGGTGCTTGCCTAAAAGGAATGGGAGTTTGTTATAAATGTGGAGAAAAAGGTCATCAGGCTCGTGATTGCAAGGGAAAGAAAGAGGCTATCAAAGTTGAATGCTACAATTGTAGAGAAATGGGGCATTATGCAAATGAATGTCCTAAGCGTCAGGGAAACTTATCTCATAAAAGGCCAAGGGATCAAGGACAATCTTATGATGTTACTACAGTTGAAGCGGAGTAATTAATGTATTGGTGCTTTTGGACTCATGGATTATATTCTGGTTATTAGAATAATGTGATATATATATAAGGATTGTACTGTAGTACATGTTGTTTTCATTAAGGTTTTAATATGATTAAGGTAATCATATTTTTAGTATGTGACAATAAGAGAAACTTTTCTTTGTTTGGGGAATCTGATGTTACAATTGATTTTGGAATTTAGTGACCTTTTAGAGAAAGTCTGGACGGAGGTATTTTGGATAACTATTAAGGTTGGAATGGATTAAGTTGAACCATGGATAGTATTGTTTAAGGTTAAATCATTTCTGAGGATTATTTTTTGAATATTATGATACAATAGTTTTAGGAAAAGGACAACCTGCAGGGTGGGGCATAAACAGTCACGTCGGACAATGCTGCAGGAATCGAACCCACAACCATAGTGCGACAGGCCTTTATTTCCTACCACTAGCCTACAGGAAGTCCCTGGTTATTACAAAATAATTTTACTAATCTAAATGGTATGTTTTAATATTTGGAACCTTATACAATTAGGATAAGTATAATATTTTTCAGTTCTATTAACTTTTTGAGTGAAAGATGAGTTGATGGTTGAAACTCTAATTGTCAAGCATTAATATATATATACATATCTCTTATTCAATGAATAAATTAATTCTTAACCTTTAGTAAAGGGATATTAAAACAAAAAAAATGTGTTATCCTAATACCTTATGTCTTGTTGAACTGATGATATTTCAAATCAACATAGATTGAAGGCTTTGAGGCCCTCAATTTGACAGTTGATTGTGATTGATGACCTCAATCACTCCCTACAAATATTTACATTTTTCCTCCAATTATATGTCTCTAATTGCCACCAATGTTCTCCTAATCGAGATCATAATTGGGTGGTGACTTTTTCATTTTCCATTCCCTCTTATTAAGACTAAATCTTATTAACCTTATTTTCGATGTGGGTTTTACACAAATATATTTTCTCTTTTCAACCTTTTATTTTCAAAGAAAAAATTCAAATTGCGAGGACGCAATTTATTGAAGGAGGGGAGAATGTAACACCCCGAGCTTCCACGATACGCTTCTCATTCAATAATGCAATAGCTTGCATTGTACGTGACTTCGAGTTCTAAAACACCGCGACTAATCAAAGTAGCCGTTATGAATAGTAGTAACCACTTTTTAAAATTATAGAAATTTTATATTTCAAAATGGACTTCATTTTTGTATTCGTAATATCGAAATTATCCAAAGTTGAATTTTTTGTAATTTTCTGAGAACTTCCAATTTTTTATGAATAGTGAAAATTACTTAAAAACAACTTTTTTAATCAAAATAATTTATAGTGATAAATTATACTATTAAGTGGTTTTAAAGTATAATTAGAATATATTTTTACAATTTTATCCAATGGTGGTCATTAGAATTAATTTAACATTGAAATTGGACATAAACAATTGCCAATCTTTTGATATAAATTGTTTCTTAAAAACACGCTATTTGTTGTGACAGCGGGAATTAATTATAAAATTAATTAATGAAACTTATATGTTTGTAATTTTGTAAAATAGAAATCATTTTTGAATTTGGAATATCAATTATAGCTTAGGGTGAAATTTTGGCATTGTTCTGAAAAACTTCAATTTTTGATGAATAGTGAAACCACTAAGTGGTAGTTAAATAACTGATTTTTCGTTTGAATGAAATATTACCACTTCTGTGATTTGATTTTCAAAAATCCGACATACATGGTTGTCATTAAGATGTAAAATGTGGTTCAATGAGATTAAAATAATTTTTGGTGAATAGTAACTTTTAAGTTCTTAATCGCGATTACAGGTAATTAGTGTGGTTTAAGGTAAAAACAATGTTTTAATAATATGATATGAGCTTGACACTTGTCCTACTCCTATTGGATGAGTCATTTCCGACCAAGACAACCCATGGGTTAACTTGGGGACCCCATGGAACCACTTTAGTTGGAAAATGACATTAATATATATTTATTTAATGTTAAAATTAAATTGACACAAACATGAGTTGTTTTACTAAAACAGTTTTTAAGTGGGGTTACACAAGTCCAAATTTTGACTATAAATATTCATTAGAAAGCTAAGAATATTTCCTACATCATAGTATTTGTTTTATAATTTTTAGACATTATATAAATTAAATTATTTATGTCATCATTATGATGCAGCGATGACCTCATTATTTAACGATTTTAATAAAATGAAACGATAATGTAAACTTCAAGGCTTACACTTGTCCAAAGACTATTGGATGAAGAGATTTAGAACCCTTATCACCTTAGCCACGAATTATTTAAGTGTGGGACCTTTATAATCCGAAAAGCATTGTGTAATAATGTAACATTTCAATCTTTCCAAAAGAGCCCCTCCTCTCCACTTATAAAAGGCCCCCACCTCTCCCACCTTATTCACACCTTCAAGCCATTTGGCTCTGCCAACCTCTGCCCAAATACTCTCCCAAATTCCCCCTATTACTCCTAGAAGCCTAACTTTGGGGAGAAGTCTTCCCAAGGAAGCCTTTGGCTCAAATCAAAAAGAGTTACCCGATTTTGAGGTAATGTCTTATCTAATGTTGTTTTGTTTTATTTTTCTTCTCCAACCCCCTAAACTCTTTTTATTCATTTCTTTTGTAACAACACCAGTATCCTAAGTATACTAGGATGTTGTTATAAGAAGGATTCTATCTACACTTACACACACCTACATCTAATGGTTAAAGAACATACGGGTTCTGTGGATGGCGAATTTCTGCCTCACGAAACGATGATTGTTCAACACTCATATAACACCTTCAAAGGTGGCCATTAATATGTAACTATATTTATATATGATATATAATATGTTTATGTTTTACTTATGCTTCTGTATTTCTCATTTATGTCATACTTTATGATTTCCATTATGGGTAAAACGCGATAATTTCATTTTAGGAAGTGCGGACTACCGCCCCCTCAAAGTGGTTTGAATCGTTAATGCCATATGTGGGATGTATAAAGGATGGATTAAATGGTATTATACACTATATTATACTGTAATTATATTATAAATTTATATCATTATGATTTCATTCCATTAATTACGAAATAGAAATGAATGTAGCGTTCATGCGTACGTACGGCTTACCGTCTCCATGAACGGTGCATTTCATTTATTACCTCTAAATGTTACGTGACATTATGAATGAATGTATATACTATATATATATGATATATATGATATCTACATCATGAATATAATTCTGGATATAATGGATATTTCACCACATGAACAACTTGTAATTATAAGAAGTTTATTTTTCACTCAAGTACAAAAGATCGACAAAACGACCGTTATTAACTTAAATAATTAAATAATGTTCATAACATGGTAATAAGTGATATAAATGGAATAATTAACATGAAAAAGGTTATTAAGTAAATAGAAATTAACTCTAGTTTATTATTCAGGAGGTTAAAGAATGGTCGAGTCAGGAGAAGACGCAAGGTAAGGGAATTTCATAACCCAATTTCCATTCTTTGGGTTAATCTCCTATTTTCAAATTATGTCATGATATTATTATGTTCTATCTTGTATTTGTACTTTATTTATGTGTACTTATAGTAAATACACATAATATATCATGTTTATTTAAAAAATTATCTTTGTAAGGGAACTTCTTAACCCAATTTCCAGTCTTTGGGTTAATCTCTTACTTTCAAATTATGTCATGATATTATTATGTCCTATTTTGTATTTTTACTTTCTTTATGTGTACCTATAGTGAATACACATAATAGATCTATTTTATTTTAAAAATGATCTTTTAAGGACTTCGTCTCAATCCCCTTTCATTGAGGCATATTTGGTTTTATACACATCTTTCTTTTATACGGTGTATAAACCCCTTTGACTTTTATGTTTATTCAAAAAGGAATCTTTTTTATACGAAGCGTTTTGCTAAACGACAAAAGGGAATGTTTTTCTTTCCGTACTTATGCGGCGACAATGACTTCTCCTCCGCCGTGACCATTATTTGAGTTTCGGCTTCCTCTACAAGCCATCATTTTTTTAATGAAAAATAAATACAAAGTTTTAACTTTATTTTATTTTGGTATTGAAAATGGTTTTGAAAGCGTTTTTATTATATCAATGTGTTGTATTGATATCTTGTGATTGAAATGTGGAAATGTTATGTTTCCTTTATGCATGTTTTATGAGATACGATTATGTTATGGTTTATGATATGTTTAAACTTATTCATATGAGGAATGTATTGGACTTAATAAGTGACGGGTGGAGCCCGCTATAGCTCCTCGATGCATCGGTAGGTCTCATGAGACAACTAGACGTGGAATTGGCCGAGGCCCTTTCCCAATTTGATTTATGGTTTTGGCCGAGGCCTTAATCATTTTAGACATCTTGGCCGAGGCCTTGACAAAATGTTTCAGAATGTCTGGCATTATACATTCCCTCATTATGAAAGTGGTTATTGATATTTCATGTGATTATTCGTCTAGTAGAATATCCATGTGTGTAAGTAATGTCATTATTTTATTTTACTTTTTCCATATTATGTAGAAGTTCAAGTTCAATAAGGCTTTTGTTAGTTATACATTGCCTTAAATGTTAATGTTTATTTATGAAAGCTTCCGCAAAATTGTTATCCTTACTGAGCATCTGAGCTCACCCCTTTCAATGTTTTAATATTTTCCAGGATGTGAAGAAGTATTTTATGAAGGACCTGCAGGGATTGTGATAAGAGGATATGAGTGTGGACTATGGAGACTTTGTTATTGTAGTTTTTCACTTTATGATGTAATGTAAAGTTTATGAATGTATCTAGTGTTTCCAAGGCTACTAAACTAATCGGTCTTTCGAGACATGATCTTTTGTAATCATGCCAATGTTACGAAGTAATGCACCGACTCTGGGTAGCTCGGGTCGGGGCGTTACAGTTGGTATCAGAGGCAGTTTAGTACTAACCTTGGAAGATAGATTTAGATAAACTCTTATTAGAGCACATATCCCGAAGATAGACTTTGAGGATTAGTATAGATGAAATTCCTAGAATTTTGGTATTGTATAGATGTTGTGAGTTTTTTGAGCAATACATCCCTGTCTGGATACGAGCAGGTAGAGGCGGATCTGGCACAGATGTACCTAGGGGTAAAACCCAAAAACACCGCTTTGAGTTAGACTCGAACGGGAACTGGTGCATGACAACGGGCCTTGCTGCACTCTTGGTTACGACACTCCTAGGGGATATGCTTTAGATAATTCCCATTTTCTTTACAAACCACTATGAAGGGTTACGAGTATATACTTCCTCAAAGAAAACATTTTTATAATTATGGATTATATCCATAATTAGTTCAATTTATGTTAAGTTTTTTACAAGTATGGAATTATGTATTTTGATTCATGAACTAATCTAGTTTATGCCATTATTTAGAAATGGCGCCTAGTGGAAGGAATGGAAACCGTATCAATGCACGCACTCCGTGTAGGGATTTCCCTCCTGCTCAAGATAATTATGGTGGATCTAGTGATACAACTGGTGCTGATCAGCTTCTCACCGTACTGGGACAACTCACGCAGGTTATGAATAACAACCTTACTCGTATGGAGCACCCTGATCTGCAACATGGAGGATCAATGCTAGACCATTTCATGAGGCAAGAACCACCAACCTTCAATGGGAGTACAAATCCTATAGTAGCTGAGCAATGGGTAAATTCCTTAGAGAAAATATTACATGCCTTGGAGAGTAGTGAAAGGGAGAATGTTGTCATGGCAGTTTACCGCCTCACTGGAGATGCCGATCAGTGGTGGTCGCTAATTCAAAACACAAAGGAAGATGATGAATTAACAAACATGGAATGGCAGGAGTTCAAAGATCTATTCATAGAAAAATAATTTCCTCGAGACCATCGAGCAGATATGGAAAGGCAATTTCTGAGTTTGAGGCAGAAGGAGGATGAGAATTTCCCAAAGAATGAGGCTAACTTTACAAGGATAGAGAGGCATGCTGCCGATTATATACGTAACCCAAGAAGTAAGATTGATCGTTTCTTTGATGGGTTAAAACAATTTCTCCGTCAAGCTTTAGTATCACAATCCTTCTCATCATACGAAGATATTGTCTCATGTGCTATCAAGACAGAAAAGGAATTCTCTAAGTCTTATGACAACAAAGTAAAGCAAGAGAAGAAGAGAATGGTGGAACAAGAAATGGATAAAGGGAAAAAGGGAAAGAAGGATTTTCCATTATGCGATAGTTGTGGGATGAATCACCTCGGTGCTTTCCTAAAAAGAATGGGAGTTTGTTATAAATGTGGAGAAAAAGGTCACCAGGCTCGTGATTGCAAGGGAAAGAAAGATGCTATCAAAGTTGAATGCTACAATTGTATAGAAATGGGGCATTATGCAAATGAATGTCCTAAGCATCAGGGAAACTTACCTCAGAAAAGGCCAAGGGATCAAGGACAATCTTATGATGTTACTACAGTTGAAGCGGAGTATTTAATGTATTGGTGCTTTTGGACTCATGGATTATATTCTGGTTATTAGAATAATGTGATATATATATAAGGATTGTACTGCAGTACATGTTGTTTTCATTAAGGTTTTAATATGATTAAGGTAATCAAATTTTTAGTATGTGACAATAAGAGAAACTTTTCTTTGTTTGGGGAATCTGATGTTACAATTGATTTTGGAATTTAGAGACCTTTTAGAGAAAGTCTGGACGGAGGTATTTTGGATAACTATTAAGGTTGGAATGGATTAAGTTGAACCATGGATAGTATTGTTTAAGGTTAAATCATTTCTGAGGATTATTTTTTGAATATTATGATACAATAGTTTTAGGAAAAGGACAACCTGCAGGGTGGGGCATAAACCGTCACGTCGGACAAAGCTGCAGGAATCGAACCCACAACCATAGTGCGACAGGCCTTTATTTCCTACCACTAGGCTACAGGAAGACCCTGGTTATTACAAAATAATTTTACTAATCTAAATGGTATGTTTTAATATTTGGAACCTTATACAATTAGGATAAGTATAATATTTTTCAGTTATATTATCTTTTTGAGTGAAAGATGAGTTGATGGTTGAAACTCTAATTGTCAAGCATAAATATATATATACATATCTCTTATTCAATGAATAAATTAATTCTTAAACTTTAGTAAAGGGATATTAAAACAAAAAAAATGTGTTATCCTAATACCTTATGTCTTGTTGAACTGATGATATTTCAAATCAACATAGATTGAAGGCTTTGAGGCCCTCAATTTGACAGTTGATTGTGATTGATGACCTCAATCACTCCCTACAAATATTTACGTTTTTCCTCCAATTATATGTCTCTAATTGCCACCAATGTTCTCCTAATCAAGATCATAATTGGGTGGTGACTTTTTCATTTCCCATTCCCTCTTATTAAGACTAAATCTTATTAACCTTATTTTCGATGTGGGTTTTACACAAATATATTTTCTCTTTTCAACCTTTTATTTTCAAAGAAAAATTTCAAATTGCGAGGACGCAATTTATTGAAGGAGGGGAGAATGTAACACCCCGAGCTTCCATGATACGCTTCTCATTCAATAATGAAATAGCTTGCATTGTACGTGACTTCGAGTTCTAAAACACCGCGACTAATCAAAGTAGCCGTTATGAATAGTAGTAACCACTTTTTAAAATTATAGAAATTTTATATTTCAAAATGGACTTCATTTTTGTATTCGTAATATCGAAATTATCCAAAGTTGAATTTTTTGTAATTTTCTGTGAACTTCCAATTTTTTATGAATAGTGAAAATTACTTAAAAACAAATTTTTAAATCAAAATAATTTATAGTGATAAATTATACTATTTAGTGGTTTTAAAGTATAATTAGAATATATTTTTACAATTTTATCCAATGGTGGTCATTAGAATTAATTTAACATTGAAATTGGACATAAACAATTGCCAATCTTTTGATATAAATTGTTTCTTAAAAACACGCTATTTGTTGTGACAGCGGGAATTAATTATAAAATTAATTAATGCAACTTATATGTTTGGAATTTTGTAAAATAGAAATCATTTTTTAATTCGGAATATCAATTATAGCTTAGGGTGAAATTTTGGCATTGTTCTGAAAAACTTCAATTTTTGATGAATAGTGAAACCACTAAGTGGTAGTTAAATAACTGATTTTTTATTTGAATGAAATATTACCACTTCTGTGATTTTATTTTCAAAAATCCTACATACATGGTTGTCATTAAGATGTAAAATTTGGTTTAATGAGATTAAAATAATTTTTGGTGAATAGTAACTTTTAAGTTCTTAATCGCGATTAGAGGTAATTAGTGTGGTCTAAGGTAAAAACATTGTTTTAATAATATGATATGAGCTTGACACTTGTCCTACTCCTATTGGATGAGTCATGTCCGACCAGGAAAACCCATGGGTCAACTTGGGGACCCCATGGAGCCACTTTAGTTGGAAAATGACATTAATATATATTTATTTAATGTTAAAATTAAATTGACACAAACATGAGTTGTTTTACTACAACAGTTTTTAAGTGGGGTTACACAAGTCCAAATTTTGACTATAAATATTCATTAGAAAGAAAAGAATATTTCATACATCATATTATTATTTTTATAATTTTTATACATTATATAAATTAAATTATTTATGACATAATTATGATGAAGCGATGACCTCCTTATTTAACGATTTTAATAAAATGAAAAGATAATGTAAAATACAAGGCTTAAACTTGTCCAAATACTATTGGATGAAGATATTTAGAACCCTTATCACCTTTTCCACGAATTATTTATGTGTGGGACCTTTAGAATCCGAAAAGCATTGTGTAATAATGTAACATTTCAATCTTTCCAAAAGAGCCCCTCCTCTCCACTTATAAAAGGCCCCCACCTCTCCCACCTTATTCACACCTTCAAGCCATTTGGCTCGGCCAAACTCTGCCCAAATACTCTCCCAACTTCCCCATATTACTCCTAGAAGCCTCATTTTGGGCAGAAGTCTTCCCAAGGAAGCCTTTGGCTCAAATCAAAAAGAGTTACCCGATTTTGAGGTAATGTCTTATCTAATGTTGTTTTGTTTTATTTTTCTTCTCCAACCCCCTAAACTCTTTTTATTCTTTTCTTTTGTAACAAAACCAGTATCCTCCATATACTAGGATGTTGTTATAAGAAGGATTCTAGCTACAATTACACACACCTACATCTAATGGTTAAAGAACATACGGTTTCTGTGGATGGAGAATTTCTGCCTCACGAAACGATGATTGTTCAACACTCATATAACACCTTCAAAGGTGGCCATTAAGATATCACTATATTTATATATGATATATAATATGTTTATGTATTACTTATGCTTCTGTATTTCTCATTTATGGCATACTTTATGATTTCCATTATGGGTAAAACGCGATAATTTCATTTTAGGAAGTGCGGACTACCGCCCCCTCAAAGTGATTTGAATCGTTAATGCCATATGTGGGATGTATAAAGGATGGATTAAATGGTATTATTCACTATATTATACTGTAATAATATTATAAATTTATATCATTATGATTTCATTCCATTAAATACGAAATAGAAATGAAAGTAGCGTTCATGCGTACGTACGGCTTACCGTCTCCATGAACGGTGCATTTCATTTCTTACCTATAAATGTTACGTGACATTATGAATGAATGTATATACTGTATATATATGATATATATGATATCTACATCATGAATATAATTCTGGATATAATGGATATTTCACCACATGAACAACTTGTAATTATAAGAAGTTTATTTTTGACTCAAGTACAAAAGATCGACAAAATGACCGTTATTAACTTAAATAATTAAATAATGTTCATAACATGGTGATAAATGATATAAATGGAATAATGAACATGAAAAAGGTTCTTAAGTAAATAGAAATTAACTCTAGTTTATTATTCAGGAGGTTAAAGAACGGTCGAGTCAGGACAAGACGCAAGGTAAGGGAATTTCTTAACCCAATTTCTATTCTTTGGGTTAATCTCCTATTTTCAAATTATGTCATGATATTGTTATATGATATCTTGTATTTGTACTTTATTTATGTGTACTTATAGTAAATACACATAATATATCTAGTTTATTTAAAAAATTATCTTTGTAAAGGAACTTCTTAACCCAATTTCCATTCTTTGGGTTAATCTCCTACTTTCAAATTATGTCATGATATTATAATGTCATATTTTGTATTTTTACTTTCTTTATGTGTACCTATAGTGAATACACATAATAGATCTATTTTATTTTCAAAATGATTTTTTAAGGACTTCGTCTCAATCCCCTTTCATTGAGGAATATTTGGTTTTATACACAACTTTCTTTTATACGGTGTATAAACCCCTTTGACTTTTACGTTTATTCAAAAGGAATCTTTTTTATACGAAGAGTTTTGCTAAACGACAAAAGGGAATGTTTTTCTTTCCATACTTATGCGGCGACAATGACTTCTCCACCGCCGTGACCATTATTTGAGTTTCGGCTTCATCTACAAGCCATCATTTTTTTAATGAAAAATAAATACAAAGTTTTAACTTTATTTTATTTTGGTATTGAAAATGGTTTTGAAAGCGTTTTTATTATATCAATTTGTTGTATTGATATCTTGTGATTGAAATGTGGAAATGTTATGTTTTCTTTATGCATGTTTTATGTGATACGATTATGTTATGGTTTATGATATGTTTAAACCTATTCATATGAGGAATGTATTGGACTTAATAAGTGACGGGTGGAGCCCGCTATAGCTCCTCGATGCATCGGTAGGTCTCATGAGACAACTAGACGGGGAATTGGCCGAGGCCCTTTCCCAATTTGATTTATGGTTTTGGCCGAGGCCTTAATCATTTTAGACATCTTGGCCGAGACCTTGACAAAATGTTTCAGAATGTATGGCATTATACATTCCCTCATTATGAAAGTGGTTATTGATATTTCATGTGATTATTCGTCTAGTAGAATATCCATGTGTGTAAGTAATGGCATTATTTTATATTACGTTTGCCATATTATGTTGAAGTTCAAGTTCAATAAGGCTTTTGTTAGTTATAGATTTCCTTAAATGTTAATGTTTATTTATGAAAGCTTACGCAATATTGTTATCCTTACTGAGCATCTGAGCTCACCCCTTTCAATGTTTTAATATTTTCCAGGATGTGAAGAAGTATTTTATGAATGACCTGCAGGGATTGTGAGAAGAGGATATGAGTGTGGACTATGGAGACTTTGTTATTGTAGTTTTTCACTTTATGATGTAATGTAACGTTTATGAATGTATCTAGTGTTTCCAAGGCTACTAAACTAATCGGTCTTTCGAGACTTGATCTTTTGTGATCATGCCAATGTTACGAAGTAATGCACTGACTCTGGGTAGCTGGGGTCGGGGCGTTACAGTTGGTATCAGAGGTAGTTTAGTACTAACCTTGGAAGCTAGATTTAGATAAACTCTGATTAGAGCACATATCCTGAAGATAGACTTTGAGGATTAGTATAGATGAACTTCCTAGAATTTTGGTATTGTAGAGATGTTTTGAGTTTTCCGAGCAATACATCCCTGTCTGGATACGAGCAGGTAGAGGCGGCTCTGGCACAGATGTACCTAGGGGTAAAACCCGAAAACACCTCTTTGAGCTAGACTCGAACGGGAACTGGTGCACGACAACGGACCTTGCTGCACTCTTGGTTACGACACTCCCGGGGGATATGCTTTGGATAATTTCCATTTTATTTACAAACCTCTATGAAGGGTTACGAGTATATACTTCCTCAAAGAAAACATTTTTATAATTATGTATTATATCCATAATTAGTTCAATTTATGTTAAGTGTTTTACAAGTACGGAATTATGTATTTTGATTCATGAACTAATCTAGTTTATGCCATTATTTAGGAATGGCGCCTAGTGGAAGGAATGGAAAAGGTATCAATGCACGCACTCCGTTTAGGGATTGCCCTCCTGCTCAAGATAATTATGGTGGAGCTAGTGATACAACTGGTGCTGATCAGCTTCTCACCGTACTGGGACAACTCACGCAGGTTATGAATAACAACCTTACTCATATGGAGCACCCTGATCCGCAACGTGGAGGATCAATGCTAGACCGTTTCATGAGGCAACAACCACCAACCTTCAATGGGAGTACAAATCCTATAGTAGCTGAGCAATGGGTAAATTACTTAGAGAAAATATTCCATGCCTTGGGGAGTAGCGAAAGGGAGAATGTTGTCATGGCAGTTTACCGCCTCACTGGAGATGCCGATCAGTGGTGGTCTCTAATTCAAAACACAAAGGAAGATGATGAATTAACAAACATGGAATGGAAGGAGTTCAAAGAGCTGTTCTTAGAAAAATACTTTCCTCGAGACCATCGAGCAGATATGGAAAGGCAATTTTTGAGTTTGAGGCAGAAGGTAGATGAGAATGTCGCAATGTATGAGGCTAACTTTACAAGGTTAGCGAGGCATGCTGCCGATTATATACGTAACCCAAGAAGTAAGATTGATCATTTCTTTGATGGGTTAAAACCATTTCTCCATCGGGCTTTAGTATCACCAACCTTCTCATCATACGAAGATATTGTCTCATGTGCTATCAAGACAGAAAAGGAATTCTCTAAGTCTTATGACAACAAAGTAAAGCAAGAGAAGAAGAGAATGGTGGAACAAGAAAAGGATAAAGGGAAAAAAGGAAAGAAGGATTTTCCATTATGCGATAGTTGTGGGAAGAATCACCCCGGTGCTTGCCTAAAAGGAATGGGAGTTTGTTATAAATGTGGAGAAAAAGTTCACCAGGCTCGTGATTGCAAGGGAAAGAAAGAGGCTATCAAAGTTGAATGCTACAATTGTAGAGAAATGGGGCATTATGCAAATGAATGTCCTAAGTGTCAGGGAAACTTACCTCAGAAAAGGCCAAGGGATCAAGGACAATATTATGCTGTTACTACAGTTGAAGCAGAGTAATTAATGTATTGGTGCTTTTGGACTCATGGATTATATTCTGGTTATTAGAATAATGTGATATATATATAAGGATTGTACTGCAGTACATGTTGTTTTCATTAAGGTTTTAATATGATTAAGGTAATCATATTTTTAGTATGTGACAATAAGAGAAACTTTTCTTTGTTTGGGGAATCTGATGTTACAATTGATTTTGGAATTTAGAGACCTTTTAGAGAAAGTCTGGACGGAGGTATTTTGGATAAATATTAAGGTTGGAATGTATTAAGTTGAACCATGGATAGTATTGTTTAAGGTTAAATCATTTCTGAGGATTATTTTTTGAATATTATGATACTATAGTTTTAGGAAAAGGACAACCTGTAGGGTGGGTCATAAACCGTCACGTCGGACAAAGCTGCAGGAATCGAACCCACAACCATAGTGCTACAGGCCTTTATTTCCTAACACTTGCCTACAGGAAATCCCTGGTTATTACAAAATAATTTTACTAATCTAAATGGTATGTTTTAATATTTGGAACCTTATACAATTAGGATAAGTATAATATTTTTAAGTTCTATTAACTTTTTGAGTGAAAGATGAGTTGATGGTTGAAACTCTAATTGTCAAGCATAAATATATATATACATATCTCTTATTCAATGAATAAATTAATTCTTAAATTTTAGTAAAGGGATATTAAAACAAAAAAAATGTGTTATCCTAATACCTTATGTCTTGTTGAACTGATGATATTTCGAATCAACATAGATTGAAGGATTTGAGGCCCTCAATTTGACAGTTGATTGTGATTGATGACCTCAATCAATCCCTACAAATATTTACGTTTTTCCTCCAATTATATGTCTCCAATTGCCACCAATGTTCCCCTAATCGAGATCATAATTGGGTGGTGACTTTTTCATTTCCCATTCCCTCTTATTAAGAATAAATCTTATTAACCTTATTTTCAATGTGGGTTTTACACAAAGGTATTTTCTCTTTTCAACCTTTTATTTTCAAAGAAAAATTTCAAATTGCGAGGACACAATTTATTGAAGGAGGGGAGAATGTAACACCCCGAGCTTCCACGATACGCTTCTCATTCAATAATGCAATAGCTTGCATTGTACGGGACTTCGAGTTCTAAAACACCGCGACTAATCAAAGTAGTCGTTATGAATAGTAATAACCACTTTTTAAAATTATATAAATTTTATATTTCAAAATGGACTTCATTTTTGTATTCGTAATATCGAAATTATCCAAAGTTGAATTTTTTGTAATTTTCTGAGAACTTCCAATTTTTTATGAATAGTGAAAATTACTTAAAAACAACTTTTTTAATAAAAATAATTTATAGTGATAAATTATACTATTCAGTGGTTTTAAAGTATAATTAGAATATATTTTTACAATATTATCCAATGGTGGTCATTAGAATTAATTTAACATTGAAATTGGACATAAACAATTGCCAATCTTTTGATATAAATTGTTTCTTAAAAACACGCTATTTGTTGTGACAGCGGGAATTAATTATAAAATTAATTAATGAAACTTATATGTTTGGAATATTTTAAAATAGAAATCATTTTTGAATTCGGAATATCAATTATATCTTAGGGTGAAATTTTGGCATCGTTCTGAAAAACTTCAATTTTTGATGAATAGTGAAACCACTAAGTGGTAGTTAAATAACTGATTTTTCGTTTGAATGAAATATTACCACTTCTGTGATTTTATTTTCAAAAATACGAAATACATGGTTGTCATTAATATGTAAAATGTGGTTCAATGATATTAAAATAATTTCTTGGTGAATAGTAACTTTTAAGTTCTTAATCGCGATTAGAGGTAATTAGTGTGGTTTAAGGTAAAAACAATGTTTTAATAATATGATATGAGCTTGACACTTGTCCTAATCCTATTGGATGAGTCATTTCCGACCAAGAGAACCCATGGGTCAACTTGGGGACCCCATGGAGCCACATTAGTTGGTAAATGACATTAATATATATTTATTTAATGTTAAAATTAAATTGACACAAACATGAGTTGTTTTACTGAAACTGTTTTTAAGTGGGGTTACACAAGTCCATATTTTGACTATAAATATTAATTAGAAAGCTAAAACGATTTCCTACATCATATTATTTTTTTATAATTTTTAGACATTAAATAAATTAAATTATTTATGACATCATTATGATGCAGCGATGACCTCATTATTTAATGATTTTAATAAAATGAAAAGATAATGTAAAATCCAAGGCTTACACTTGTCCAAAGACTATTGGATGAAGATATTTCGAACCCTTATAACCTTAGCCACGAATTATTTAAGTGTGGGACCTTTAGAATCCGAAAAGCATTGTGTAATAATGTAACATTTCAATCTTTCCAAAAGAGCCCCTCCTCTCCACTTATAAAAGGCCCCCACCTCTCCCAACTTATTCACACCTTCAAGACATTTGGCTCGGCCAACCTCTACCCAAATACTCTCCCAACTTCCCCCTATTACTCCTAGAAGCCTCACATTGGGAAAAAGTCTTCCCAAGGAAGCCTTTGGCTCAAATCAAAAAGAGTTACCCGGTTTTGAGGTAATGTCTTCTCTAATGTTTTTTTTTATTTTTCTTCTTCAACCCCTAAAATCTTTTTATTCATTTCTTTTGTAACAACACCAGTATCCTCAATATACTAGGATGATTTTATAAGAAGGATTCGAGCTACACTTACACACACCTACATCTAATGGTTAAAGAACATACGGTTTTTGTGGATGGCGAATTTCTGCCTCACGAAACGATGATTGTTCAACACTCATATAACACCTTGAAAGGTGGAAATTAAGATGTAAATATATTTATATATGATATATAATATGTTTATGTTTTACTTATGCTTCTGTATTTCTCATTTATGGCATACTTTATGATTTCCATTATGGGTAAAACGCGATAATTTCATTTTAGGAAGTGCGGACTACCGCCCCCTCAAAGTGATTTGAATCGTTAATGCCATATGTGAGATGTATAAAGGATGGATTAAATGGTATTATACACTATATTATACTTTAATTATATTATAAATTTATATCATTATGATTTCATTCCATTAAATACGAAATAGAAATGAAAGTAGCGTTCATGCGTACGTACGGCTTACCGTCTCCATGAACGGTGCATTTCATTTCTTACCTCTAAATGTTATGTGACATTATGAATGAATGTATATACTGTATATATATGATATATATTATCTCTACATCATGAATATAATTCTGGATATAATGGATATTTCACCACATGAACAACTTGTAATTATAAGAAGTTTATTTTTGACTCAAGTACAAAAGATCGACAAAATGACCGTTATTAACTTAAATAATTATATAATGTTCATAACATGATAATAAGTGATATAAATGGAATAATGAACATGAAAAAGGTTCTTAAGTAAATAGAAATTAACTCTAGTTTAATATTCAGGAAGTTAAAGAATGGCTGAGTCAGGACAAGACGCAAGGTAAGGGAATTTCTTAACCCAATTTCCATTCTTTGGGTTAATCTCCTATTTTCAAATTATGTCATGATATTATTATGTGCTATCTTGTATTTGTACTTTATTTATGTGTACTTATAGTAAATACACATAATATATCTAGTTTATTTAAAAAATGATTTTTGTAAGGGAACTTCTTAACCCAATTTCCATTCTTTGGGTTAATCTCCTACTTTCAAATTATGTCATGATATTATTATGTCCTATTTTGTATTTTTACTTTCTTTATGTGTACCTATAGTGAATACACATAATAGAACTATTTTATTTTAAAAATGATCTTTTAAGGACTTCATCTAAATCCCCTTTCATTGAGGCATATTTGGTTTTATACACAACTTTCTTTTATACGGTGTATAAACCCCTTTGACTTTTACGTTTATTTAAAAGGAATCTTTTTTATACGAAGCGTTTTTCTAAATGACAAAAGGGAATGTTTTTCTTTCCGTACATATGCGGCGACAATGACTTCTCCGCCGCCGTGACCATTATTTGAGTTTCGGCTTCCTCTACAAGCCATCATTTTTTTTAATGAAAAATAAATACAAAGTTTTAACTTTATTTTATTTTGGTATTGAAAATGGTTTTGAAAGCGTTTTTATTATATCAATGTGTTGTATTGATATCTTGTGATTGAAATGTGGAAATGTTATGTTTCCTTTATGCATGTTTTATGTGATACGATTATGTTATGGTTTATGATATGTTTAAACCTATTCATATGAGGATTGTATTGGACTTAATAAGTGACGGGTGGAGCCCGCTATATCTCCTCGATGCATCAGTAGGTCTCATGAGACAACTAGACGTGGAATTGGCTGAGGCCCTTTCCCAATTTGATTTATGGGTTTGGCCGAGGCCTTAATCATTTTAGACGTCTTGGCCGAGGCCTTGACAAAATGTTTCAGAATGTCTGGCATTAGACATTCCCTCATTATGAAAGTGGTTATTGATATTTCATGTGATTATTCGTCTAATAGAATATCCATGTGTGTAAGTAATGGCATTATTTTATTTTACTTTTTCCATATTATGTTGAAGTTCAAGTTCAATAAGGCTTTTGTTAGTTATACATTGCCTTAAATGTTAATGTTTATTTATGAAAGCTTCCACAATATTATTATCCTTACTGAGCATCTGAGCTCACCCCTTTCAATGTTTTAATATTTTCCAGGATGTGAAGAAGTATTTTATGAATGACCTGCAGGGATTGTGAGAAGAGGATATAAGTGTGGACTATGGAGACTTTGTTATTGTAGTTTTTCACATTATGATGTAATGTAACGTTTATGAATGTATCTAGTGTTTCCAAGGCTACTAAACTAATCGGTCTTTCGAGACTTGATCTTTTGTGATCATGCCAATGTTACAAAGTAATGCACCGACTCTGGGTAGCTGGGGTCGGGGCGTTACAACCATGTTACTCATAGGCGTGTTCTGACCGTGATTTCACCTCTGTTATGAGCTTCTACCACACTTTTTCTTGTGGGGGAAAATTTGGATATAAACATACAACTCAAAAAAACCATGTCTCGGGACATTACTACACATGATTATATAGATATGTTCATAGGTTTTGTAATTCATGTTCTAGATGTAAATTCAATAGTAATATCTCTATGAGGAATCAAATACCCCAACATCCCATGTAATTTTTTTAGATTTTGATGCATAGGGCATTGACATCATGGGGAATTTTCCAAATTATTTTATATTTGTGCTTCTTATTAGTTTTTGACTAAATCTATAAAAGGTATGGAGTTTAGGCTACTTGGAATGGTGACTCTCGAGTGGTTTTTTATTTTTTTAGATCTTGGATTTTTAGTATGTTTGGTTTTTCCAAGATATATTAGTAGTGATCTAGGTTCACATTTTTACAATAATAACCTAAAAAACATGATCCATTGGTATTTAGGTGTTTTAAACTTCCCCACTTCATATCATACCGAAATAATGATAACAATAAATCAAAAATCGGTATATTGAGAAAATCATGGAAAAATGGTACAACCCAATACGAAAGAATTGATTTTTTTCTTGGATGATGCACATTGGGCTTACATTAATGTTTTTAAAACACCAATTAGAATGTCACCATATAGGTTTGTGTTTAAAAATTCTTTTCACCTCCGGGTAGTGGTAGAGAACCATGCATACTAGGATAATAAAAAACATAATAATAATATTTAATATATAAGTGGGAAAATAATTTTAGAGATTCAGGATTTGGAAAAAATTGGCATGATGCATATAAGAACTCTGAAATTTATAAATAGAAGAAAAAGTATATGTATGATGAGATGACTCATAAATGGAAGTTTCATATTGGTGAGATTGTCCTCATATAAAATTCAACGCTTAATCTCCACATAGGTTTTCTTCTATAGTAACTCAGCTTTTTCCATGTCAGCCTTTGAATATTCCTATGAATAATTCTAGAGCTAGACACATAGAAGGAGTGGGATTTCATGGCCCATGACCCTGGAATTTATTTTATAAAAATATTATATATTTTTTTATTATTTACATGGAGTAGATGAGTTATCTCTCAAATGATAGCTTGGACCATAAATCTGAGGGAACAATTCCATCCAGAGTATACCGTTTACCCTAAGTAGGGTGTAAGTTTTGCGACCATGGTCCTACTGTGGAAACCATTACTAAGGGAATTTTTGTAAATTAACAAATTAATTTATTTATGGACTTCGGCTCCAATTACTCCTTAATAGAGTCTCGTATTGAAATTATGATTCTATCATTGAGTTCAAAATGCAGATTTTACCCTTGGTTTGACCTAATCTTTTCCGCATCGGGATTTTTGTTTGGAACATTAAATGTTTAATTAATTAGTCAATTAATTAATTAAAATATTAAAAAATCAATCCACCCCCCTCATTGGTGAGAAATAGGGAGAACCGTGATATCCCCCTCTACCTCTTCACTGAAAAATTCCCAAAATTGAATAAATTAGGCATCATTGATCTCCGATCTTGATAGCGGATGCCCCCGAATCCTGCAACAGCCTCTTTGTATCGAAGATCCATGCCCAAAGTGTCGGTATTTCGCCAGTAAGGTAGGCCATTTGAGTGTTAATCCCCTGATCCCATTTATGCTTTTATTTACTTCGTTTTTTTATTTTATATGTCAATATCTGGTCCCAAGGGACGAAAATATGGTCCCATATCAAAATATCAACCACTGGGGTGATCCCGGTGGCAAACGGAAGACAGGTAGGTGCAGAGGTGTTGGTACCCCAGGGTGGCGATGGGCCATCTGAGACGGCAGCTAGATAAGTGAAGCTGGAGAGTCATGTCACCCTAGTGGGTTGTGGGACCCTGGTGGGGCATGGGGTGTCGTGAAGTGTAGGGCCACCAGATGGGGCGGGCCGGCGGCAGAGGTGGCCGGGCCTTGCGGGGCGGGACGGTCTTTCCCTTTTCGAGTCATGGGTTCTTTAAGCCCTCATAACTCACAAACTAGAAGTCCAATTTGTGAAATTTTTGTGGTGATGTGATTCTCATATTGAGAAGGACTATTTGATTATGTTTTAGTAATTTTATGAATTTGGTTCATGGCCCGGGTCAAGGAAATGAATAAAAAATTTATTATTTTTTATCTTTGACCCTTTATAAATTCTTCACATAGCATATGATTTTCGTTCCATGAGTGGCATTGTGATCCTGATAGTAAAAAGGAATTTTAATGATATGTTTTGGGTTTTGGGACTGAGATCTTAATGCAGGACCCACAAGGTCATGTTAGGGTGTTTACAGAGAAATGTGACTTATTCTTCAAGTGTTAGTTTTGGATGAATGATTAGTCAATCTCATGAGATTATACAAGGGGATCGCAATGGTGAGATCCCATTAATGTGTTTTGGAACCAAATCAAGGGCCCCACGATTCACCCTTGCTGGGTGTTAGGAATTTTCATCGGATGCACGTTTGAGGAAAATAAATAGCCTATCCTACATGTTTTTCGGCATAGAACACGATGGTAGCCTCAGTTTGGGCCTAAGAAGTACGTAAATGTGGGAATGTTGTCGGTCATTTGGGGTAGTGACATTTCGACTAGTAGTGGATGAGTCAAATCCTAGGATTCTTTCCTATGAGGGTTCATGTGGCATTACAACCTTAGTATAGGTTTGTGATCCCCTCAACATGATGAGTTTTTTAAGATTTTTGTTATCCCTCTAGTGAGGTTGGGTCATGATCCTCTATCATTGTTTTCCCAAGATCGGGTTCCTGGAATCATTGTGTCCAACACTACATGGGATATGATCCTCTATCTAGCAGGATAACCCTGTAGGGTGTGTCGCATCATCAAGAATATAAACCTCCACATAGTGGGCCATTTTAGTAGGGTTGTGGTATTATTGTGTAAACGACCCCCTACTCAGCGTGTGGTTTGACATAGGGTTGTGGTATAATTGGTAATGAAATCCCCTACTCAGTATGTGGTTTTCGTATGGTTTTTGGTATCATCAGTTTGATCCACTTCTTCACACGTTATACTAGATAGGGTATTTGGCATCATCCTGACCACTATTACATGGGCGAAAATCATCTATCTGAGTGATGTGAACTGTGGAATGTCAGATTCGGTTGTGGAATCCCCCAATGGATCCTGGAAGAGATCCCTTATTTTGTAGATCTTTATTTTACCATAGTGGGTTCTCGTATCCCCCATTGGACCTTTGGAGTGATCCCTTATGCAAGTTGACAGAGTTTAGAAACACCATATGGAGTGTATATCCCAGACGAGTGTCATTTGGGATGACCGAGTTCATGGAGGGTGTTCTTCTAGTTATGTATATGCCCTATAGCCTCGTGTAGAATCTGACATGGCCTATGAGGTTGGAACCTCATGAGGCATGGATCCGAAGATGAGTATAGTTTTGTGTTTTCTGAATTTCCATGTATTTTTGTTACATATTTGATGGCATGCCCTATGATTGAGCTATCATGTCATGTTTAGCTGAGGATCGTCATGAGATGGAGTTTCTGTCCCATTGGGATTCCCTCTAGTTGGGATGAGCTGACTCTTTCATTTCAGTTTCTCACTTTTCTTTTGGGGTCTTTCAGGCTCCTACTGCATATTTTTTTATACTCACCCCTGCATGGGATTTTCCCACATATTTCTTGTGTTATTTTTAGGCCAAAGGCCTTCCGATGGAGTCCCAGGAGGACCAGAAGGAGGTGGAGCTTATCTGAGGAGTTTTATGGATGGTAAATTTGACAATGATCCCCACCTCTTGAGATTGTTGGATGCTTTTTCATTTTTCTAATGGTGGGCCTGTATTTTCCATTTTCTACTTCTATTTCCCTCTGGTTTGGGATAGATGTATGCTCTAATTTTTTCAGTTTTTTATTTATATCTCTGTTATTTCATGGAGGTATATGCGGGTGCGTGTGTAAAGGTATGACATGTTATGGCCTCCAATGTCTGTGATATCGTAGATGGTGTTGGATGATAGCCTCTGGCCTATTAGTGGTGGGCTTGGGGAGTTGTGGCTCGAGCCCCATTGGGTCAGGTCATGAACGAGTAGTATTAGAGGAGGTTCCACCATTGGGATCTCAGAGTGTAGTTGTTCTAGTAGTGAGATTCGGTTGGGTGGCAATGAAATAGTGTTAGAATGTTTCGAGTTTGGCTATCAGGCCATGAACTCTTATTTTGGTGTAGTAGCCAACATTTCCATTCACCAGGACTCTGATAACCACACTTTTGACTTGTGTCATTAGGAAATTGATACAGGGGAATAATGGTACATGAATCATATATTACTGTGTTTTTTGTTTTTTCATGTCTTTCTTTAGTCATATCCCCAGATATACTCATTGATTTTGGTACATCATTATTTATTTCTATATTCCTCAATGATAAGATCTTGTGAGGGTTTCGTAGTAGGATTTTGGGGATGATTTTCCCAAAGTAGAGGCCTTAGAGTAGGGCCCAGGTTCTGAGGATGGACCTCTAAGTAGTATGCTATTTTAGACCCCAATTCCGAGCAGCTCATTATATCGATAGGTCAGGATGAGGATGCAGGCAGATTAAGTACACTACATGTGTTCTTGAGGAAGTGACCTCTATGATATAGAGGTAATCCAGATCCCTATGTGGCTGATGGCTGGCTCGAGGTAGTCAGTCGGTTATCTCCTTGGTTAGGACACTTCAGGATCAGATGGTAGTACTAGTGGTGATCCTTCTGCATGTTTCAGCTGGTTGATGGTGGAGTCTGGTGACACAGTCCCATGACAAGGTGATTCTCATGTAGAAAGAGTTTGAGAAGCTCTTTAGTGAAGTGTTCTATCTGGTTACCCTGAGTTATATGTGGATCCAAGACATTTTGTAGCTTTAGATAAGGGGAATGACTATGTCAGAGTACTCAATGTGGTTTACATACATGTCTCACTACTCCCTCTATATGGTTAGAGAACCGTTCCTTTGGGCATGGTCCTTAGATCAGGGCTTACACAGAGAAATTTGGGCATGTGTGTTTTCCCTATGCCTTCCCACCTATGATGGAGTGATAGAGTGGGCCTTGGTGGTTTAGAGCTATCCGGATGAGAATACTCTAACCATCAGTGTTGGGAACATGGGAGTTTAGACCTCAACAGTGGGTTCGGTAGCTGGTAGCAGATGGCTATCTCATGGGTCTGTACGTGCATGAAGTTTTAAGATAATCCCCATCGATTGAGGATCTAAAGATCAAGTCTCACTGGGCTCACAGACTGGTTTTTTTCATCTGTAGTAGCGGCTATGTAACACATCTAACTTCCAGAGACATCATTCTAGAGATTTTATGACCAGTCGTTCTACTGATAGGGAACTAGCTGACATGCCGCCTTGGTATAGGTATCATCTCTAATATAGTGGTCCTCAAGGCAGCAGACATGGTGACTAATCACGTGCAGCAGAAGGAGGTGGAAGGCAGTACGTGTTGCCACCACCACCACACCCAGGTGGTCCACACTGAGCTCAAGGAGCTTGAGGACAAGGGAGAGGACTACTGTATGCCTTAGATTTTGTTGACCTAGGGGCTTCGCAAGATGGATAGAGGTATGCTCTAGGTCCTTTCTACTTTCTGTAGTATGTTTTCTATAAACTGTTAGGGAGTAATATTTCCTTTCCATTTCTTTCTTGAAGTTTGTTCATTTCATTGGTAAGAACCTATGTTGGTACCGATTGACACGCTTCGAATGCACGAGGAAGATGGAACCTTCTACCAATGTGACATGTTTTTGTGAAGAAATTAATATCCTATGGGAAGTTCTGTTCCCAAAGTTTCAATTCATGGTGGATGATTCCCTCTAACTTCTGCTTTCAGGCAGGGTTGTGTGTTGGGGATTTTTTGAAAAAGGAATTGGGTTCCCCAAAGTCTATGCTAGTTGGGAGCCTGGGAACCGTTGGTGGTTTTTTGTGGTTTTTGGTGAACACAGTACTGTAAGATACCCAATTCAGAATTCAGTTTATTTCCTTTGTTCTTATTCCTTTTCGCGGAAGAAAATTCCTAATGTTGGGAGGATTAAGTTACTCGGGTTTTTCCCTATCAACATTTTGAATAATTTTACAATTTATTCTAGAGCTAGGTGTGAAGATGGTGTGAGATTCTGTGGCCCAGTGTGTCTGGAATTAGTTTTATAAATATATTACATATGTTTATACTATACACAAGGAGGTGATGATTTATCCCCCAAACGGTAGCTTGGATCAGAAATCTGACGGTACAATTTCATTCGTAGCAAGCTGTTTAACTTCAGAAGGTTGTAAATTTTTAGGTTGTGGGTCTAGTGTGGAAAAAAATAATGAGGGTGTTTTCGTAAATAAATAAATTCATTTATTTATTAATGTCGGCTCAAATAACTCCTGGACGGAGTTTCAGATAGAACATTTGAGTATGAAGTTGACTTCAGAGTCCCACATTTACCCTTAGGGTGGCCTAATCATTTCCACACCGGGAGTTTTGGTAGGGGTGTTAAATGGTTGTTTAATTAATAAAATAGTTATTTAAAATATAAAAAAATCAATCCATACCCTCCCCCTCACATTTGTGCATAGTAGGAGGAACCACAACAACCCCCTCCACCTCGTCACCGGCGAATTCCCAAATCGAGTAAACAAGGCGTCATTGAGCTCTGATCTTGATAGTGGATGCTCCTGGATCGTGTAGAAACCGTGTTGGAGCGGGGATCTAGGCATGAAGCATCGGTGTTTCTCCCTCAAAGTAGTTTTTTTGAGTTTTTATTCTCATATTCCATTGAGTATTTGACTTACTTCATTCTTTCATCGTATATGTGTACCGTGGGTCCCAAGGGTCGCAAATATGGTCTTGAACCATAATTTGGACCAGTGGGGTGATCCACACAGCTGATGAAAGACCCGCTGACATAGTGGTTGCCCATCTGAGATGGAAATAGGACTGCTGAAGCCGGTGGGGCATGGTTTGTGGCATGGTAGGGGGCCACCGACTAGGGTAGGTCAGAAGAGGAGGCAGCAGGGACAGTTGGGGTAGGCCGGTCCAGGTTGGGGCGGACCGGCCAATGCCAACCGGTCAAGCCCTTTTTGAGTCGGGGGTTCTTTAAAACCTTGTAACATGAAAACCAGAAGTCTGATTTGTGATATGTTTGCAGAGATGTTATCCTTCCATTGAGACAGACCCTTTGAGAATGTTTTGGGAATATTATTAGTTGGATTCATGGACCAAGTCCATGAAATGGTAAAAACATAATATTTTATTATTATTCTATTTCAACCAGCCATAACATATACATAGCGCTTCAGATTGACGCATCGTTAATGGGGATGTGATTCTGAGTGTAAACAGAAAGTTACAAGATTTATTTCAGGGGTTGAAACTGAGATCAGGGTGTGGGTCCCATGAGGCCCAATTAGGGTGTTTACTAAGAAGCCTGCCTTATTCTTCAGGTGTTCGTTTTCAACGAATTAGAAGTCGATCGCATGAGATTTTATGAGGTGATAGAAATGGTTCGATCCACTTGATGAGTATAAAAACTGAATTGTGGGACTCACATGGAACCATTGAATCATTTTATGACTATATCATCATGTGCCTATTTGAGAAAAATTAATAGCCAATACTGTCTTTTTTGATATAAAAAAGGTGATGGTTTCCCCAGTTTGGGCCTAGGAGGTGTGTAGTGTGGTGATGTTGCAGGTCTCTTTGGGTAGTGTTGTCTGGACCAGCAGTGGTTGAGTGAACTCAAATGGATAATTCTTATGAGGGTTCATGTGGAATTACAACCTCCGTATTGGCTTGTGATCCTCTCAACATGATTAGTTCTATTTGATTTTTTTAATCCATTTTCTAAGTCCAGGGAATGATCCTTTGGCATCATTTTCCCTATATCTGGTTCTTGGTATCGTTGTAGCCCACACATCATATGCAAAGATACCCTATTTAGAAGGAAACCCCTATATGGATTGAGGTATCATTGAGAAGATGATCCCTTATGCAGTGGGATGTATTAGTAGGGTTTTTGTTTCATCGAGTATATGATCCCTTACTCATCATGTGGTTTTCAATAGGGTTGTGTTACCATCAATAATGTGGTCCCCTACACAGTGTGTGTTTTCCGTAGGGTTTTTGGTATCGTCGATTTGATCCCATACATCACATGTTATACCTGATGGTGTTTTGGCATTGTCATTACCACCTTTACATGGTGGATGATCCTCTTTTTTAGTGATACGATCAATGGAACGTTAGATAGTGTGGTGTTATACCCCAGAAGATCCTATGAGTGATCCCTATCTGTGGGATCGTCCTTTTACCAGAGTGGGTTCTCATATCCCCTAGCAGACCATAGGAGTGATCCCTTATCCGAGATGATCTATCATGGACACACCCTTTAGAGTTTATCTCTCTGATCAGTGTCATTCGAGATGAGAGAGATTCTGGAGGATGTTATCCTTGATATGTGTATGCCTTAGAGCCTCATGTAGAATATGACATTGGATATGAGGTAAGAACCTCCTAAGTCTTAGATCCATAGGCAAGTATAGATGGGTGTTTTCTGAGTTTCCTTGTGGTGTTGTCACATCTTCTATGATACACCCTATGTTTGAGATGTCTATTTTTGTTTAGCTGAAGATTGTCTTAAGATGGAGTTTCTCTCTTTTTTGGGTTCCCTCTCGTAGGGATGAGCTGAATATTTTCTTTCAGTTACTCCATTTTCTTTTATTTGTTTTGGGGTGCCAAATAAGTATTTTATTATACTCATCCTTCTAAAAGATTTTCTCACACATGTCTTGTGTCTTGTATAGACCACATTCCTTTTGACGGTGTCCTAGAAGGACATGAATTTGGTGGAGCTTAGCTAAAGAGTTTTCCATTGGGTACTTTTGACAATGATCCCCTCCTTCTAAACTGGTTGGAAGCTTTTTCAGTTTTCTTTTGGTGGACCTGTATTTTCCCTTTTTTCACTTCTATTTCGCTCTAGTTTGGGATATATGTATTCATTCATTTTTTGTTTTCTGTTTTTTTATATATCTATGTACTGTTGCATAGAGGTGTATGTGGGTGTGTGTGTATTGATACAATAGGCTAAAGTCCCCCATATGTGTGGTAACCTACTTGGCGTTGGACGCCAGACCTTGGCCTATTGGTTGTGGGCTTGGGGAGTTGTGATTCAAGCCTGTTAGGTCCGGTCATGATAGATTCAAAACCAATAGATCGTTTCTTACATTATCACTAATGCTAACCTATTTGGTTCAATATAGTGTTTTCAAGAGCAGAGTGGATATAGTATTACCAACAATGGAAATAGTCTTAATATCTTTTACGAGGCTCTTCTATTGTATCCAGCAAAATTAATTGACTTTCATGAAACCATATACAGGTGAAACCTACTATGTTTTATGATTTCATTCCACATTCACTTTTAGTACAGTGAGGACACATAATACACTATGTATGGGGTTGGGTGCATTCCTGGGTTTTTTTAGGATTTCCACCATATTTAACCTTTATATTTCACACTTAATGAATAGTATTATTACTTTTCCCACCATGATGAGTTTATTAGGGTTTTCCTCATCTTTACGATTTCCTCTCTTTTTTACATTCTCAATAGTATTTTAACATTTCCCACCACATTGATCTTAAAAATAATATATAAAATTTTTTCTCATGCTTGAGTGGATTGTGTGGAAAATTCCATTTTTTTAAAAAAAATATTTTCAAATGAATTTTTACATGTAATATTTTTATAGAATTTGTATTTGAAATTATTCTTGGTTGTTTAATATATTTTTGAAACTCATGCCTTTTTAGTAGTGACAAATATTTTAATCCCTTACCTGAGGGACATTATATGCCATTTTTTGCATATTCTTCATTCTAATCACTTTCATTGGAGTCTCAGGTCATGTAAAAAAACTACAACTTTTATTGATCATGTTTGAATATATATAATATGACTGTGCTACATTCATGATAGAGGCCATCAATCATAAAACCCCCTTTGTAAAATTAACATTTATTTTTTCCCTCCTTTACATTTTACCCTTATTCAACCTCAGAGACCATGAAATTTATATATGGTTTTCATATTACATTATGATGTAACCCTAAGTAAACATAGCTAATGTAAATTCTTATTTTATTTTCAGAAATTTATTAGGGATGTGGTGTTTCTATGGTAATTATAGGGAATTATTTATTGTAATAGGGTAAGTGAAAGCATGCCAACATTTGTTTTGGAAAATGTGTTGGTACATAGTACACACGTAGTATGTGATTTATTGAATTACGTGGAAGAAGAAGGATAGTTCATGGAGTATCAGTTCATGAAATACTAGAACACGGAAAAATGAAATTCATATATGGGTAAAAATAGAACTTCAACATAGCATCAATCTATAGATAAGGATGCATGATTTATTTGCAACCCATTAAATATTCCAACATTTCAATAAATTACCCAACACTTTTCCAAAGGCGGTGAGTAAAGGGGAGTCGATGGAAGTGACCTCAAGGACATAGTGAGTTGTCCCTAAACATTTGTAAAGGCAGTGTTCTTGGGACATAATGATTGAGTCCAAAATTTTGTAATCCACAGAAAGTGTTGATTGGAGGAATATGGTATAACTAAATACTTTTCGGTGTATACACAATTGATGTATCCCTTAATGGTTAACCAAGTAAAAATGTTGTGTCTTTTCATTGCATATGATTGTTTGTTTTCTACTCTTTCTCATCAGTCAAGTTTAACAGTTTCTTATCAAATGTGGGAACAAGATCCATCAGTTTAAAAGAATAATTTGACACCCTAATTCACTCATACCCTATTAGGGTGTTCCGAGGTCCTTCAAGTGGTATCATTGGGAAATATTTACTGGGTCTATGTTTTTCCATCTTTACTATCATGGAGAAATCAGTAAATGGCTCGGGTTTCCCACTCTTCGATGGATGAAACATCCAAATTTGGAAGAATAGGATGATATCTCATCTAAGATCTCTAAGAATCAAAGTCCACTTTTAAATTTCACAAGGTATTCTAGTAATTGATGCATCAAGAATATCTATGATTTAAATTGATGCGAATATACAAGATGATGATTCTAAAGCACAAGATTCTCTTACTAAATCTCTTCCACATAAAATTTATATGAAGGTGATAAATTGTAATTATGCCAAATCTTTGTGGGAAAACTAAAAAACATATATTAATGACACAACATGGATAATGAGGAAAACTCCATGTTCCTCAAAAAAGGAATGATGATCTGAAAATGGATCCATATGAAAATGTAGAAGCCTTTTTTAATCAAATTTCTGAATTTATTTGAGTAATATGAGGACTTGGTAAAGAAATAAATGAAATTGATATTGTAATAAATGTCATGAGAATGCTTCAAACTATTTACAATTAAAAGGTTTTATCCCTTTGGGAAAGGGATATCACTAAAATTTCTTTGTATGATCTATTGAGAAGCCTGGTGGATTTTAAAATTAGAGTCAAACTATAATATGAAATTACTTGTGTAATATAGGAAATGGAATACAATTACATAGAAAACATTGAACATTCAAGAGATAGTGTTGATGAAGATAATGTGGAAGAAGAAATTATTTCCCACATTTCTAGGATATTCAAGAATTGAATAGGTAAATTACAAGGAAAGTTAACTATGTCTTGTTTTTGTTGTGAATGTGTTGAACACATTGCATCTTGATACCCAATAAATTTTGATGATGATGAAAGAAAAGATAGAGACATTCAAAAACCTCATAAAAAGTTTATAAAAAATAGAGACATAAAATATGGAATGAAATTACAAATAATGAGTTCTTTCTATAAAGAAGATTTAGAGGATAATGAATTCTTTGTAGAAGAAAAATTATATTTTAAATCTGGAAACCATGCTACCATGAAGGCTATAATTAAAAAATTATAACCATAAAAAGTTAAAGCTGGAGATAATCAATTAAACATTATTTATGATCCCAAGCTACTATTAAAGGATGATTTTAGTGAGACTAAGAATAAATGTAAGATATTAAATAAGTGCAACGATATTTTGAAAGAATCATCAGAATATGTTGATCATCTGGAAGCTGAAGTTGAATGACTGGAAGAATTTATTGAAGTACAGTCATCAATCCTTGAATAATAGAATATGTTGTGGATATAAAACTCATATTTAAAGAATAGGGAAAGGTCATAAATGAACATACCTCTAGACTATAAGATAAATCCAATAATATTGATGGTCTTGAGGAAGAAGTTTTTACTCTGAGGAGAAAACATGAAAGTGAATCAATATCAAGAGAAACAAATAAAAACATAATATCATTAAAATTATCAGATGCTAAGTTGTTGGACAGAGAAAAGTGTGGTTTTTATGGATTTGAAAATATTTTTAATGACCAAATACCTATATTAATGTGTAATAGTGGAATAGGTTTTGATGCATAGGAATTAAATACTTGAAATAAAATGAGTCAAAATAAAGGAAGGCTGAAAGTTTTATAGGTTGAAAAGTTTCCTAATGTGTGGATGTTGAAACCCTCGATTCAAACTCAATGAGGAATTTAATATTATTAACAGTTATCCGGAGATGATAGGTTGTCAAAATACACTCAAAATGAAATTGACATGAGATGTAATGGAAGTGAAAAGATATTTCCTCTTATGAAATATCAATATTTTGGCTAATTGTTCCATTAAATGTTATATTACGAACAGGTATTGAGATAGATGAATGGGGAAAATATTAGAAGTCAAAAAATAAAAATAAATAATATCATAATTTTTATAGATGAAACATTTTTTATAGATATTTTTTCCGTGTTAAAAAATTGATCATAAGGCAGTTTCATGTGGTCAGAGGAATGGTAGAAACAATCCGTATAGAACATAGAGATAAGTCAATACTCATAAACTAGATGGTGTTGTTATTTCCAATAGGTTTTAACTTATATAAGAAGAATATTATTATTAAGAACATGTGAAAAACTAAATGAGATTTGAAAAACCATCTTTATCCCCCACTCAAACTGATTTTCCAATAAAGTAAAATAAGAAAGATAAAAAATAATTCTTTGGAGATGTAACACATAAGGGTACTAAGAACAATAGTGCATAGATTCCTGATAGTGGATTCTCATCCCATAAGATGGGAAATGTGGATCTATCTACTAATATCAAGAAAATATTTTATGGAACATTGAGGCTCGATAATGATGGTGCTCTAAAGATCAAAGGTAGTGGATGTGCTGAACTGGATGATGGCAAGTTGAAGAAGACTTAAGTTCTATATATGGATGGATTGCCGCAAAATATCCTGAGGGTGAGATGACTTTATGAATCAGTATTTATTTTGACATTCAATCAAAATGGTTACACTATCAAAGGAATGACGTGGCATTCACACATAAAACGACATGGAACTGATGTCAACTAATTTGAGGTTCATAGTAAATAGAAAATTTGGCACATGATAGTTCAAGAAGATAACACCTTATAGCACTAAATGTTGGGTCACATCAATCAAAAAGATATGTAAATGTTATCTAAACTGAACAATTTTGTGGATATCCCAAATCAGAAGAATGAACAAGAGAAAACTTATGACACTTTTATGTAAGGAAAGTTGTTGTGTAGTTCATATTGTCTGATGAAGAAAAGTGTATAAAATCTTTTTGATCACATTTATATAGATATATGTGGTATGATAAAATCTTTCTATAATATTCAAAGAAAGGTACATCACCCTTTTCATTGATTAATATAGTATAATTTCTTGGGTTATGGTCATACATATGAGACCACAAGTGTTTGATTTCATGAAAAGTTATCATTGAATCATCAAGAATTATACTGGATGGATAATAAAACATTTAATGTATGAAAATAGAGGATAATATTCATCAATTGAATTTTATAATTTATTAAAGAAACATGAAATACAACATGAGGTGGATGTTAGGAGAACTCCGGAGAAAAATGGATTTGTTGAGGGAAAAAATCTATATGTGAATAATATGTCCAGAACATTGTTGACTGACAGTCGTATCTCTCACTATTACTATAAAGTGGTTGTTCAAGCATCCGTTTATATCAAAAACTGAATGGGGATTTATATCGGGGAACCAAGACACCATACGTGTTATGGCGTGGAAGGAATCCCTATGTGATGAATTTTCATGTTTTGGAAAAAAATTATTTTTCAAAACAAAAAAAATAAATGAATGTTGGTGATTTGGAAGATAAATTAATATTCCTTAGATATTCAATGAGTATAAAATCCTACAAATGTTTCAATAAATTCCTTGTAAATTTTTTGGAATGTAGTGATGTGAAGATCATAGAAGATAAAACAAAAAATTAGCCAATAAATTTGTTTACACATGTGATAGAAGATGAAGAAGAATGTGGACGTAGAATATATCCAAATACAAAAGTAATGGAATGTATGAAAAATATTTAGGAATGAAATCATTATGTTAACTCAGAAGAAGAATCTAAAGAGGAAACCAAGGCTGGAGAAAATTCATCTGAACCTTATAGGAGAAGTCGAAGACCAGAAATTAATCAATCAAATATCTTTGGGGATTTGAAAACTTCCACAAAGAAAAGGAGATTTAGGAATAATACACAATCATCATTCCTATAAATTTTGGAACCATCCTCATTTGAAAAATCTACAAATTATGAATCGTGGGTTAAAGCCATGAATGATGTGTCATATCATATTGATAAGAACCAAACATGTGTTCTAGATAAGAGGCCTAAATCACACAATTTGATTTGTATGAATTGTATTTTCAAAAATAAATTTTATGAGCATAGAAATATGATCAGAAATACGGAATGACTATTCTGTAACAGTTATTTATAGATTGAAGGTGCTGGTGTTAAAAAAACATTTTCTCTACTAGCTAGTCTATATTTATTCAGTCTATTTGCTACCATAGAAATTTAAATAGGACACAATGTCTATCAAATGGATTTCAAGAAATATTTCTTAAATGGTGATGTTTTAGAAGAAATATATATTGAAAAACCATTGGTATTTCTTATTTTTAATGATGAGATGAAGGAATTTATTTTAAATAATTCACTTATAAGTTCTGAAACATGCACCATGGGAATGGTACTCTTGGTTAGATTCTTATCTAAGGATTCTCAAATTTAGTATAGGAGTATTGGATCACAATATCTATGTGGAGAATAATTATAAGGATCACTTCATCATTTTGGTGTATATAGATGATATTATATTTTGTAGAAGTAGGTAGGGATCAGTGGATTAATTTTTCAATCTTGTGAAATTCAAATTTGAAAATTCTATGATTGGTGAACTAACATACTTTTTGGGGTTTTAGGTGATACATAAGAAAGACTGCAACTTCTTTTATTAGGAAAAGTATTCAAGATATTTGCTAACAAAAATCAATATTCATGATTCCAAACCAATGTTGACTCTGATTACCATTAGTAAAAAACTAGATGAGCATGAATATGGGACATCTGTATATCCAAAAATGTATAGAAGAATCATTGATAGATTATTGTACTTTAATGTTAGATGGATTTATATTTATTTTAAACATGTTTTACAGCCCGCATTCAATGTAATTTGAAGGAAAAACATGTGGTTTCAGTGAAAAGAATCATGAGGTACATTCAAGGTACTACGATTTATGGATTTTCCATTTCAGTTTGAAATGATAATGAAATTTCATCATTTTTATGGATATTGTGCATGATATGTGGTGGATAGAAAATACATAAGTGGTTGAGCATTCATTATTGGAATGAAATGTGTGGGATGGATGAGTAGGAGATAGGAAATAACTACTCTCATTACTACTCAAGATGAATATATCACTATTAAAAAGTCTTTCACACTACTACTTTCGGTGAAGAAACAAGTAATTGATATTGATTGTGAGGTCAAAACACCAATGGGGATTCACATTGATAACAAGAGTGCAACTGATATTACGAAGAATCCTATTCTGTATTATTGTATGAAAAACATTGAAATCAAATATCACATCATCAAGGTAAATATGGAAAAAGGAATGATTAAAATCGATCAAGTTGGAACTGATGATCAACTAGATGACATACATACCATGACATCATCATTTCATGCGTTCGAAAAGTATCAATAGAGCCTCATTGTTCATCCACCTTAATATGCATGAGGAGGTTACAAATTCCCCTATCCATAACTGTTTTAACTGTTTTACTCTGATTTTGAAAGTGATGTAGGTTTATGGGTGAGATACAATCTAAGGGAGTGTTTGTTCTACTCGAAAATATATAAGATAGTTCTTGGGTTTATATCCAATGGGGAAGAATGGATATATAAATTCAATTGTATAGATAATGAGAACAGAAGAATTTTGTTGGTGTTATGACGATATAGTGAGTACTGAGCTTGGACATATTTATGGATTACTAGACACGAGAACCTAATTCTCACTCCTCTTATTTTCTACACCGATCATATCTCACATAGACATATAGTGTTGGATGATATTATTCCCTTGTATCAGGTTGTGATTGTGCCTGGTGCTTCATTGAAATTATCTGAAGATTTCCAACTAACCAAATGGGGAGATTGTTGGAACCAAGGATGTTATTAGATAGAAATAGAGTATATATTGTGTTTGTTTTCAATCCTTATTGGGAATATCAAGGTGTTTGTAAATCACGTTATCTAATATTATAGGTTGCAGTAGGTGTTTACCGTTACGTAGTTTCCCCATGTTGGAAAAATATTTTGGCCTTAAAATTGAAATATTGTTATTGGTATGAAATGGAACCACGTTGCATAGGTCACATACCATGTTCCATGTTTTAGGAATAGTTATGGGATCAAGAAATTCAGTATGAAGAATGTCAAACCACTAACCACATTGTGAGAATGGTATGAAGACCATGTAGTAGGAACAATTCACAATGTCAAGGTGTTCACATGGAGGCCTATGGTATGTAGAATGGAAAACTTTTGTGGGATTTCTTGTCATTTTTGGAAATGAGATAGTGTTTTTAGGATCACTTAATTGTTTCATATGAGGAAACATGGTGGGTATTTTTTCTCCATGAAGGGATAATGGAAGAAATTCGAATGGGTAAGAAAAATGGTTCACAAGTGAAGATGTATGAGGTGAAGGCAGTGTCGTAATAAAGATATGATAAATCTTTATTTTGAGGATTTTGAGGATATATTTTCCCCTATAAGGATAATTAATCCCATAATTTAGAAAAAGTGGAGAAGATTAAAAATATGAGAGGAATTCAATGAAGTCTGGAGCTGATCATGGGAAGTCAACTCTGCAATGGAGATTATGTTTGGAAATTTAGATGAATATATTGAAAGAGTTAATTGGTTTGCGGGAAGACTGGTCTATATAATAGAGGTGGTATTTGGAGCAATAAATAGTTTTATATAGTTATTTTAGTATGTAGAGAGGAATTAGATATTGTCCATCGAGTGGAGATGGTCCGTGAATGGAATATAGTACACTGAAGTGGTGGTTGTAAACCTAGCAAGGGATGTCCACAGAATGAAGCTTATGAAGGTAGAGAATGAAGGTTAATCACAGAGGGGATTTGTGAAGGAAGGATATGGAGCTGGTACGCAGTTCACACATAGTATGTGGTGAAATGTAGTACATAGATGAAAAAGGTTGGTTTGTGGTATAGATGTTCGCGAACTATCAGTACGTGGAAAAGTGAACATCATCTCTGTGTAAAAAAGGAACTTCAAAAGATCATCCATCTATAGTTAAGGATGCATGATTTAAGGCCAACCCATTTAATAGACCATCATGTCGATAAAATCAGAAATAATTCTACAAAGGCAATGAGAATGGGGGAGTCGAAAGATGTTATCTGAGCTAATTAGTGAGTTGTCCTTGAACTTTTGTATTGGTAGTGTGTTTGGAACAGAGTGCATGTGTCCAAAATTTTTCATTACAAATCTAGGGAATATTTGTGGAATTTTGTATGAACGAAATTCTATCACCATCTGCTCCTTGGATGTATCCCTTAGTGGTCAACCAAGTAAAATTTTTGTGTCTTCAATTTTCATTTGATTGTTTTTTTCTACTCTTTCTTGTTAGACAGGTTTAACAGGTTCTTACCAATGTGGGAACAAGATCCATCAGTTTAATAGAAACAATTGACACCCTGACTCATCCCTCCCCTCTCAGGGTGCTTTGAGGTCCATGAATTATGTGTTTTAAACTGAACCATAAGTTGTATGGTAATATAAACTCAATAACAATTTGGTTCTAGGTCTTATAAACCAAGTATTAGAATATCTATAAATTTTCTCATGAAGTAATGATGGATGAGCACCATGATAATTCCCTAGGTTGACCATAATTAAATTATTTTATTAATTTCATAAATTTTTTTATCACTTTACTAATTCTATTTCCTTATAAAATAATCAAAACCCCTATTTTACAAAATCTCATTCCGCATTTATTTTCGTAATCAATTTTTTTAATTAATGATATGAGCTCCATCAAAAGATGACTGGGGGTTCCATCTATACTTCATAAATTCTAGTGAAACTAAAAAACTATTTTGACGTTCTCCACAACATGACTGCCCACTATATTGGGACCATCCCAATCCATTACACTTTGATCCCTCTTGGAAACCTCATCCCAAGTCCCCAAAATACCCCATGACCCACACCTTTTTCACTTCTCACAAATCAAAAGGGAGATCCATTAAACCACTGCCCAGAGGAAACCCCTCTTTTTCACACATCATCCCACACCTAAAGAATCCTACCACCCACAATTATCACCCTTAAAAAAACCACTATCATGAGTGTTTCACTCATTAAGCATGAGAAGAATAATATTTTCACCCATCATTTCTATTCCTAAGACACTTGTTCCCATCCAACTCGACCTAAGGAAATCAGTCCAAGGCTACTGATGTTCTCTATCAAGCATAGAGACCTACCAATGGCCTATGACCAACACAATAAACATCCATAACACTTTTTTGACACAATCTCATAGATTTTACAATTTCGTAACTTTTAACGAGCACTTTTCTCCATCCTAGATTATGAAACACTAACCTATCTCTTCTTCCAAAAGCAACTCATGTCTATAGACATATACCTAGTCCCATGCACATGCATGGAAGAAATAATTCATGTATAAACTCACATATGGATTTTTATTAATTGGACCACCTACATTTATACTAGAGTTCCCACCAAATACAAACTCTATATCACCTCGACCAATCCCATTCAAGCCATATTCATGCTCAAAGCACCACCTAATCTCCTAACTCACATCATATAACATAAATGATTAATTAAAAAAATTATAATTAATTAGTTATATTGAAATTAATATTCATAAGTGATTTATAACTCACTATCACTACCATCATGATAAAATTTCATAAAAACTCAAAGAATGTTCATGAAGCACCCACGCCACCATCATGGCCAAAATCCCTATCATTTGAATCCCGATTACTCTTAAATGTTTTCCAATTTGGTAAAAAAAATCAATAAAATAATTCTAGTGTCTTATAATAATAAAAATTTATATATAGTCTGTAGATGACATCCTTGGTCCTCCACTATACACCACACATAAATATCGTATCAAAATTTATACTATTTGACTAAAGCCCTATTGAATCATAATCAAGACCGCAAAAATTCACCCAGATAAGTGTTCAATGAAAAAAAATTAAATAAAGGATCTATGGAACTCATGGTTTCATTAATATTATGTTAACCTTTTAGGATGGAAGGGTTCATTAATCTGGAAAGAAATAAGTAATGGGGAGCTCACAGAAGCCCAAAATTGTGAGAGGAAGATTAGGGGGATATGTTGGGTCTCCCATGTGAGCCATGTATTTTAAATCATATGAAGCTTTTTTTCTATTTTAACATCTAGAATCATGATTAATGACATGAAAATTTTATCATGAACCCCATAACATTTCATAACATCTATTTATGTTGTGACAACTTTTTTACACATTGAATGCCTCCCTATATCTCCTCAGCAGCTTTTTGTAACTTCAGATCCCCCCAAATTTTTAAAAAAAACTCACGACACCTATAATGACTCAAATTGGGAAAAAACATCATTTATGGGTATTAAAATCATCATATTATTAAAATATGTATGGTTTCTCAAAACTAACCCCTCACCAACACAAAATTTAAACACTTTCACATAACATAATGAACAACCTACACCTAGGAAATTACACACTACTTTTTTAATTATATCTATAATTAAAACATCCTTTTCACTCAAATGTATCTGAAACCTCTCCTAAATAAATTGTATATTCATTAGGGAAAGAATTTACTTTTAAATAATTGAACCCAATCAAGATAAAAGATTATTAATGTCAAAAAAATATGTCTTGATAAAAGATTCTGGAAACTCATCATGTATCAACTCCAATATAATGGAAATTGATTTTTTAATAATTCTATATAGGAACTATATAGAGAACAATTTATATAGATTATATATATTTGAATAATAAATATATCTCACATTTTATTATTAGTTTGGTTATTATTTTAATTATTAAAATTAATTTTTCTACATAGAAATGTTTTTTTTTCAAAATAGTTTTCATAGAATTAGGAAGTGGATATACCAAAAAAATTTCATCTTCATCTCCAAGTTTTAAAAATTCATAAAACAATTTCTCATGTAAATATTTAAAATGTCCTTTAGTAGTTGTATTAAATTTTTTTTTGTTTGTAGTATTTCCTTTCAATTTATAAATCTTTATTTACAATGTTTTAAATTTCATTCTCTAGTATTGAGTAAGTTTTATATTCATTATTTTAATAGGAATCAGTTCTAAATATTTGTATTACATTTTATTATCCATGCTTAATCTAATTCTAGTATTTATTAAATAATTACATATATACAATGATTCCATAAACATCATGTCTCTTTATCCATATTTAGAATTTACCATTAAGACATGGTATTTTATTTCCCTCCCCAAGGGTTAATTAAAAATCGAAAATTCTTAAAAATGCATTAACACCATATAATAATTAAGTGTATTCCATGGTAATGTGATCTATCATTTATGAATATTTTCAAAATTTGAAACACATTTGGAAATAAAATGCAGTTATATAATAATATTGAACTGAAATAAAAAATCCAATTCACTAAGAATTGTAATTTTAGTAAACTATTTTATCCTCAATACATGTTCCTATTTCTTAGGAAATATATAAATAAATATGAAAATATAATTTTTCACTTTATATAATCTATGAATGGATGATTAATAATATTATATATAATACATTGTATGTTTATAACTATACAGATTAATTATCCCTCTTTAAGTGTATTAGGATCTCACATAGTCCATAAAAATATATATATTTGCTAAAATTATTTATATTACCTGGAAAATAAATATCATTCTTAAAAAATAAAAACTATTTGGAATTTGGATCCCTAAAATGGATAAAGAGAAGGAACATATAAAATTGGATTTAGTTTTCTTAATGTTAAATACACCATAACATAAAAAATTTATTTATTCAATAACACCCCCATGGTTAAATTGTACTCTACTACGTAAGAATGAATCTAGGATCGGAATTTTATGTGCATGAATATATTGTAAGAACATCAATGTTGATGAAAAATCTTCACTATGTGATTCGAATTTTTATACTAGAATAGTCTTCTAATACACTAATTCAAGGATAACTTATATCCTTGATACATTGATAAAGTGAAATAATTCGTGATGGTAAAATCCTTACTAAGAAAACAGGGCTTCTTGACAAATTGTGGTAACTGATGGCATTGTTCACTTGATATGAACAGTACATTGAGATCATCCATAATAAATACAGTTCTTAATTTAATTTTATATATCATTACTAAAACATAAATATAATAATTATAGTTATATTCATGGTGAAGATTGTGAAAGATAAAAAAATTCCTATATCACTCTCTCCATTCCTTAATAGGATTCCTTAATTTACAGAATTATTTTATATTATGGTTAATATTATATTTAATTATAAATATGGTCACGTGGGGTTGACCTGGGTTAAGCATATATCAATGCATGAAATACTGTTAATATTAAATTAATCAATGCATATCGAGTAAAAATATGTTCACAATTTCATTATAAAATATATATTTTTTAAATATATATATTTTTTTATCAAAAAACTGGAAAATAAGTTACACAAAGATAATTAGTTGATTAATTAAAATTATAAAAATTAAAACCCCTCCCCTTTGAGTCAAACATCCACTATAAATTAAAAAATGTATTCCATGATGAACAGAGCCTCTAGAAAAATCTTCAAGTGTCATTAAATATGTTAAAATACCAATTTACACATAGGGTGAAAAATTGCATAATTTTCGATGAAAATTCCGAAACATTGGAATTTAATATTTTAGGCTTTCAGACATTCAATGACATTTAAAAAAAATATAGAAATTTAAATATGTTTTGAGTTTTCTATTTGTTAAACTAGTTTACGTGAAATAAAATAAGCATATTAGCTTGTTAATTTGAGAATAAATATTTATATAATAAGTTATTTAGATTAAATTCAATCAATAATCTTTTATTCATATATATATTTTATATTTACATAAATCATAGTCAAGAAAAAAATTATTCTCATTAAGTTAGTATTTTTTGTTGTTTTAAAATATATAGCTAATTTAAATTTTTATTTTTTAATTAATATAAAATAACAGACGCTCTAAAATAAATTTTATGTTTTGATTCAACATTTTATTATAAGGACAAATATCTATATTGATGGTATTACATTGAACTATTCACTATACAATTGGTTTATATTTAGTAGAATACATAAACAATTCTGAATTTTCATATATATTAAAATTAATGACGCCTAAAAATGTGTTAGGTTCTTATAATCATTATCGAGCAGGAGTTGGGAGGTGCCCAAAATTGCACCCTTGATTTAGGTATTAAAACCTATTTCATTAGAAATTGACTTTGAAACCAATTAATATGACCCAATAAATATATATCTTTATTTATAATTTTTTTCATATGCTGAAAATTACATCTCACAAATATCCACACAATCCCAATAACTAAAGTTAAGTGTATTTCCTAAATATCATCATTAGAAACTCATTTTATAATAATTACTAAAATTTTTATTTAATTGATCTGCACTAGACTCTATTCTATATTAATTATAATATATACTCATCTACATGTCCTATGGAATAGAAACATAAGAATAATATGATCTAAAAACATAGTAATGAAAAATATATCCACATGCCAGTAAGGATTATATAATAATAAAATGATAATACATGGTCAGGTGAGACATATCTTATTAAAAGGAACATGGATCAATATGAGTTTTTTAAAATAAATTATTTAAAAACATGTTATTGAAACTTTAAAACATATACAATGGAATAAGAGAGGGATTTAAGCATGGAACCATGGAATAAGAGAATAATTGCATAATTTAATGGAATCATAAATATTTGATATTAACATATGGCTTGACATAAAAAGAATAATCTAAGGCTTATAGCTCGGGAAACCAGATATAGTGTGTTAGGTTGAGTAATCGTTCACCATGAATTGTATCTCATGAGATGAGAACATCACACAATGAATTAGTGGAATATATAAAACAAGACCCACCCATCACATAATGAATTTCATATATATGTGTCTCAACCTCGGTGTCACAAGATTTCAATAATAATTTCATGAAATTCCATTGAAATAAAAAATAGGTTTTGTATACTTTTTAAAAGGTATTCTATTAGGAAACATTCATAAATTAACCAATAATAATATCATTGTACCATGTTAAATTTGAATTGGTATCCACTGATATTAAGTAAGATTTTTAGTAAATACAAATCAATTAAGATTATGAATTAAATTTTATTTTCACATTATAGTTAATGGTTATATTGGTTAGTCAATAATTTTCCTAATAAATCTTGTATGGGTATCTAGGTGAACATATTTTAATCAGTGAAAGAAAAATTATATCTTTAATATTGGAATGGTATTGGAAGAAAAATATTGTTCATAAATAACAGAATATTTAGTAAAAGTAAAATCATGGAAAATCATTTATCATATATATTTAGGAAATTAAAAGTGAAATAAAAAATTGATCTTTCTTAAAAAAATTCTATGGTCATTTTAAAAAAGTAATGATTTTTAGTTTTCTATTGAAAAATATTTTTTTTAAATAAGATGAAAATAAGATGTATTAAAAAATTACTTTAAAATAAATTCTAATAAATGATCCTTTTAGATAAATAAATCTAAATTCATCAAAGGTATAGTCGAGGAGTCAATTATGAGAATCAATAAATTATATTTTAATATTTTAAAATACCTTCATTGAAATGCACATAACTAAAAAGGATAAAAATTATTCTTATAAAAATGGGTGAGGAATATGTGTATCATAGAAGATAAAACATAATTGGATTTTTGAATAGTAATGGTGAATGTTATTCAAAAGAAAAAATATGGATATTGAGGATAAAATTCCATTATAAATTATGGATATTAATCATAACAATGTAATAACTTTTACTATGAAATCAAAAAATGAAGAGTTTTCTAATTTAATGAATTAATTTCCCAAATATAATAAAATATGAGAAACCATGTTGTATATATAAATGAAAAAATAATTGATCTCTGATAATCATAGTTATGAAATATATATCAATACCCAAATGGAATGAAAATTGAGTAAATGAACCACTTATAAATTCATTACATTTAGAATAAAAACCACATAAAGGCAGAGCATGAGAAGCAATTGTAAATACTATAGAAATGATGAAAATATTTATGAAAAATAAATACAAATAAATATTTATATCACTAAAACTGAATAAGTGGGAATACATTTTATACTCAATACCTTACTATGATAGGTAAACACTAAATCAAAATAAAAGAACCTAATGTGCATTATGAATAGTCTACATCCATGAATTATTTATAATGTAAAAAATTTACTTTTAATTTAACCAAATATAACTCATTTATTTATTTATAATTTCAATTTTACCATAATGTGGATTTTACATATTTTCCTAAAATAGGTAACTTTTTATTGAGTAGAGAAAAATATAGTTTTCACCAAAAAAATAACTATTATGACTTTATAATTAAATAAAAATTCATATAACCATATAAAACATTATAATTGATGTATTATGTTTTAATAATATATTTTTAAACCACTATTCTAAATTTATAAAAGTAATGTTTGAAATTTTATGAACATAAGGATTTTTTCCAAATAAAATGATTTTTTGGTCATCTCTTTTAGTAAAATATTATATCTGTTAAATTAGATCATAGACTGGTTTGGAAGCCACATAAAATCTATATATTTTATAATAAATTAATTTATTTCCTCAAACTAAAATTTTTTAAAATGTTTTCCTAACCATCAATTTTATTCTTAAAAAAACAAAAATTCTAAAAAAAGGTTTTTACACACACTAATGATAAATTTAAATTTTCCAACACATTTTAATTTCATTTGGTAAAATGGAATTTATATTTTGAATCATTATTTATAAATTATATAAATAGTCTAATATTATTTATATGCATTTAAAAAAAATAAATTAGTTTAAAAGTAAATTACTATAGTAAGAGTAAAATAGTTGTTTTAAAATAATTACTTATGTAAGAATAATATATATTTTATTTTAATAAATTATATTAATAAATATTAAATTTTGTATATAATATAATTTTTATACATATATAAAAATATATAAAAATTAAAACTTTTAAAAATTAATAATAAATAAGAATTATGATCACATATTTTATAAAAAACGTTTCTCTAGAAAATATTTTTCCATATATATTATGATTAAATTTTAAAGTTGATTTATAATAACTAGAAATTGAATTATATTAAATGGGTTAAAATTAGGATTTGTAATTTAACGATTTGGTTATAGGGTTCATCATATTATTTTGTAATTAAATAATTACCATGGTTATTTTTTAATCAAGATTAATATGGGAATAAAATGGGAAAATGATTTATCTAAATTTTTTAATAATTAAAAGGTATCATAAACCATCTAGAAAGAATTTTTTCAGAAATAGTTACATAACCACATGTCTCACATTTGATCTCTCCCATTAACTCAAGTAACTCATCTAACCCAGCTAATACCCATGTTATTCTATTCTTATACGTTACCTATCTTTAGTATCCATGAAAAAGTATAACTTCTCACATATTAGAGGAGCTCATTCCATGATTTCCCCAATCTAAATCTACCCTAAAAGAATTGATTAAGAATTTTTCATCACTCTACATCTCATAATTCCACTTAAGTATTTCCCAAGTTTCTTTGGAGTATTCTCAAGCTTTAAGAATCTTCTTAGTAAAGTAAGTGTTTCTTGATCCTTCTCTTTCCTTTTAATTGAAATTATATTGTTATAATACTATTTAAATATATTTAAATTATTTTAATCTCATGTTATTGTCTCCAATTTTATATTTTTTTAATGAGAGACTATATTTCCAATCTCATTATATTTGTTTTACCCATGTCATTATTATGAAGACATAGGGGTTCTCATTTCACCCCATCTGTTATAAATTTTAAACATTTATTATTATTTCATAATGATTGTAATTATGTGTCATTAAATCCCATGTGAAATGTGGATAAAGATATTTTATCTAATTAAATTCTTTTTATATTCCATCATAACACCCCAAAAATCATTAATTTAAGAATGTAAATAGTGTGTTGTTCTCCGAGCAATGAAATCATTATCTAGATGCCTTCAAGTGGAAGCATGTACATTATAGATTCACCGTGGTTTTATCACCTAGAAAAGTGTTAGTTAATATCTATCTACATATTCACTCTCATTTACCATGGTTAGGCCTAGGATTGAACATCTAGCTAGATACTATCAGGAGATATACTTTAGATAATTCACATTTTCTTTACAAAAATTAATGGGGGATTTTCACACCAATATTATAGTGTCCTACTAGTGATTACTATTGAAATAAATTATTATATTCTTTTTATAACCAAAAACATTGTAAACGGACTTAACTACTACCTAAGGGTACACTGTTTTAAATTGATAATACCTCATAGTTTCTATGTTGATTATATATTTTTTAGTGACTCAACATATGTCTATAGTTGGATCATGCGCTGTTAATTTATATGAAATATGTAATCTATGACACCTTATTATTTCCTAACCATCCACTGTGAATATTAAAAAATTCTATTTCCAATACCATTACATTTTTGGATACCAAGTGATCTATTTAATTGATTGAAGGGTGATCACCTAGATTCCATACAATGACTGATTACGGAAATTATTTAGTTAATCCTATAACATTGTCTGTATAAATTAGTAGTTGATTGTTTTTTTCATTATAATATATACCAATAATTCATTTTGGAACCATAAAAAATTGAAATAAATGATTTTCCATTACGTATGTGTATTAATTACTCAAGAAAACTTGATTATGTATTGTTTATTAATTTTTCATATGATGATTGTGTTGGATTTAATTAGTGAAGGGCAGGATAAACAATATAAATATTCTTGGTGCATCCATATATATCATGAGACAATCTTGCTCATTTAATGGAATACTCCCTAACCATTTATATACTTTTTCTTATGAAAAGTCATTGATGGTATGTCTATGATGTCTAGCATTATGACTTCAATTAGTATGAGATCAATAATTTTGTTCAAATGTTTTATATGTTCTGGTGTTTATATAATACCCTTGTTTTCATATGAGTATGGAACTATTTGGATTATTTATTTTCCTTTTTCATACTATATAACTCATTCTTATGTTATTATATCTTCTATTGTATCATACCTCTTACAGAAAATCTAAGATGACACTAATTTTATAATATATTCTTGATGAAACCAAGAAGAGAAATATGTTTAATTTTCAAGGATATACTGTTATGGATAATAATGTTCTCATATATTTTTAATACAATATTTTATGTTCTCAAGTGTAATGTGAAAATGTTTTCTTATCTAGTCTTATATTTCTTCTATGTTATTGTATCCTTATGTAACTCCTATATTTTATACTACAAAAATAATATAACTACAAAATATACATTTTTGAGACTAGGTTGTCATAGTTTCAGTCAAATAAAGTATAATAAAATCCTTCAGGACTAGATTTGGAGGAAACCGGATAGATATCAATAATGTTATGGAAGCCTATTGTGATTTTTTGGAATTTCATTTCAATGAACACTAAACATAATTATATATTAGAATTAAATATCATGTGATTATTATATAAATACCATTTTTTATAGATGGTGACTAGCGGAATGAATGGGAACCATATCCACACCCATTGTAAATTTTAGGGATGTTCCTCCTAAGCAAGTCATATATGATATAATTAGAGATGATCAGATCATAACAACAATAGGGTAGCTGACCCAAGTTATAAAAAATAACCTCACTCATCTAGAGTAGCCTCTTGATCCTGGATATGGGGTAACTATGTTTGATATATTCATGTGAAAACAAACTCCCCCATTCTATGGAACTACTAATATGATTGTCTATATGAAATGGATCATGTCCCTAGATAATATATTTCTCAAATTAAGAAATAATTAAAGGGAAAAGGTTTTTATGGGGCATATCATTTGAAGCGAGATACAAATCAATAGTGGTAAATAATTCAGAACATTAAAGTGGACATTGAGATATATCACAAGGAATATTTAACATTAAAATAGGTATTATAGGAAAAATAATTTCTTTATCAGAAAAGGGAGGAAATATCAGTGAAATTCCCCAATCATATTTAGAATTATAAAGAAAATATTATTGATTATGATACTAACATTATAATTTTATGTTTATATTCTATATAATATGTACATATATTGGAAATAATTATTCATTACTTCAATAGGGGAAATAAAAAATTATTGTAAGGGAGTCACTCTCTCAAAAAAATTCATGGTAGAAGGATTTATTTTCAAATACCATTAAGATAGAAAATGATTTCTCGAAGACATTTATCTTAGAAATCATTTTTAAGAAAAAGAGGTTTTTTGAGAACCATGGACTGAAAATTACATAAAATATATTGAAATTGATATTGTTATTTCTAACATGTAATTACAAACTGAAGAAGTACTCTATAATTTTCTAATAGGTAATGGGAATTTGTTTCATGTTCATAAAAAAAGGCCATCAAGCTCAGGAATACAAAGTCATGTCACAATTTATTGGTGTTTAATGCCTTATATATAAGGATATGTGGAATAATATAAAACAAATCATTGAACATATTTTGAATATACCTCATAAAAGTTGAAGGTAAAGATGATTAGGATATAAAATCATTATATCTATGGGTTTAAGAACAAAATGGAATGATGGAAGGTAGATTGATCCTTAAACAAAAGTTAGAATATTATATTTTTTATTCTGGATCTAGGTGCTCCTTTAAATCATCCATGGTCACTAAGAACATTTAATCATCCCCTTAAAATTTGATAATATGGTATATAGTTTTTATAGATAATGGGAGTCATATTTAAATGAATATTTACCAAGTGTTATTTATTAAGATGCATAAATATTCCATGGTGAGAAACTAGATTATTATATGAATGATTGGTTTCAACATAATACTTTGTTTGAATTGTTTATCAATGAATAGTGTAGGAATTTATTGTTTATACTAGGATAATACTATTTTTAATGTTGTTATAGAATCATTTATAAAGGATATACTTCACCACTAGAGTATTTTCTAGACCCAAATCCTATAGCTCACATAAAAGAGATTATGGGAGAAAATGAGTAAAAAACAATTTATACATTCAAATGACAACCTAGGGATAGTGGATGTACCAGTTGTGAATGATTACATTGACGAATTTATAGAGGAATTTTCTAGTCATACACTTGAGAATGAGGTTGAGTTTTTATTAAACCCATTACCGGTGCCATGATAATATCTAAAAATCTCTATTGAATGAAACTATTTAATTTGGTAGAGTAAATGATATAACATGATTTTTGGAATAATATATTTATAGGAACAAGTGTTTCACTATGACGAATCACTGTTTTATTCATGAAAAATAAGGATGGGTATATCATATTTTGCATCAATTATAATTAGATCAATTCCATTTATATAAATAATTTTTTTCCATTACCAATCATTAATGACATATTTGATCAATGTAACCAACTATTATTAGTCAAAAAAACTAATCACCTAATGTGATCTTCCACATGGTGAAATAAATAAATGATGTAACATGAATTATAAATAAACAATAGAAGGAAAACCAGTATGGTACACAGAACAAAGAGGAGGAAATATCCCTATGACATAAAAATATAACATAAAAAAGGTAATCAAGAAATGTATAATAATACAAGAACAATATTTCTCTATGTGACTAGAAATATCCTCTAGAAATTCCATCTATGAAGATAGAGGCGACATAAGAAACCAACGTACTACACAATGTCATTCCCTATACATAATGCATATAAATCAATCATCAAATAACCAAAAGGAAAAAATGTATGTTGTAAGTACAAATATGAGTATGATACAATAATGTAATATACACATATTATAAAATAAATAATTCTTTATCTCTAGGTTTAAAACAAATCCAGTTTAGATATCATTTTTGTAATGAAAAATGATTTTGTAAATCATTTCGTTGATTTTCATAAAATTATGCGATATTCACCAAGTCAAAGAATATTCTATATAAAATAAGTATTTTACAAAAGAATAATAAAAACCGGCCTTGTATTGACCATAAGTAATTTGTGAGAAAATAATCATGAAAATACTATCATGCGAGAGACCAATCAGTTCTGACAGAGAACACCATTTGGGATCTGACCTATAGGTATACATGCTACACATAGAAGAAAATCACTAATCCTATACTATGTTAATTATATGAAATATATCATATAGTTTCATTACACACACTAAAGGGAAATAAATCCTCTTGTGCTATTATATATTTTGAGTTACAATACTATTTAATGATGCAACAAATGTGACCAAATATGCTAAATTTCTCAAAATACAATTAAAACAAATTATCATAATTAAGAAAACATTTTAACATCAAATAATATTTTTCCCAAGATTGATCACCTGTTTCCAAAACCAATACTACCATTTCAAACATTTAATCAAACACTTGGTGTGTACAAATCCATTTTTCAAGAAAACCACATTCAAGATGAATGTCATCCAACAAAACCATTCCAATGTAAAATAATTTATTTTCATGGAATAAAACAATGAAATTATTAATAAATTAAATATATTAAAAATTAGAACCTTGATATAGAGAAACCTTCATAAATAATTGAGGAAACCTAGTTCCCTTTAAAAATATGTATTGAAAATAAGAAGCTCACCCTATGAGAGATAAGGTTGAGGGAAAACTACATAGGATTAATATAAAACAAAAAACCTATTGTAAAATGATCCAAAAAAGTCCAAATCTTTGAACAATGGAACGGAATTATCATGGAGAATTGGTGCAACCATGCTAGAGATTTAATGCTGAAAATTGATTATAAATAAGAAAAATTACTCTCAATGCTCTTCATGGAAGACTAGGGTTTGATTGGGAGACATGAATATTGAATTCCAAAGTAAATAATAATTAATTGTAAAAACCAATTTTATTTTGTAAATATGTTATAACTCATATAAAATAAAAAAAATATTTCATCAAGTTAATTTTTCACCAATCAGTTACTTTAAGATGTAAAATATCCTCTTATGTCAATAAAGTAATTTACAAAATAAAAAAGGATTTTATGGAATGAAAGTATTTTGTTCTGTAAACTATTTCATGCTCTATTCTCAGTGAAATATTTATCCTATCAACTCCACATTAATAATTTATACTTTTCCAATAGGTAGTTCTCATCCCATGTTTTGCAAAAACACACAAAACATTGAACCCCAAAAACAAGATCTTAACATTAATGGAGACCTTCCTTTTTATCCAGGATGTTCTAATTATATCCACTAAAAAATAATTATGCATGTAGAATATCCTCAAGGTTCTTGAATCACAAAATGATATTTCAACTATTCCCTCATCAATAATTATTTCTCACATGTCTCATGGATATCTTGTCTACACTACCATAGTACACAGACATAGGGATTTTTTTAACATGAAGAACATTTTCATGTAAATTTAAAATCATAATTGGTTTACCACCAATTGTTTTTTCAGGAATAATATCACTGTCCTCCTAATCGATTATATTGGATGTAACTAGTTGATACTTCTTCAATAGGGAAATGTGAGACACATCGTAAATCAAAACCGAATGAGATGGTATGTCTGACAGATAACCCGCATTATAACTCACCAAATGATCTCAAACGGGGCAACAACCCTTAGTAAAACTTACCATTATTACCCAAGAAAGGTGACACTCTAAGAAAAACCTTGTCATTAACCTCAAACTCTAGTAGCTGATGAATATTTTCTTTATATTATTTATGATGACTAGGTGTCATGAAAAATTTATTCCAGATCAAGTTCACTTTTTCCATCATTTCCTAAATAAGATACATCATACTCAATGACCTTTCTCCCATCTGTTCCATGTATAACGGAGATTCAAAAGGCTTCCTATATGAGGTATCCTAGGGTTTAATCTTAATCAAATCCCGATATATATCATTATATAAAAATTCAACAAGGGGTAGATTCATTTCCCAAGAATAATAGAAATCAAACATACACATGCAATGGTAATCCTCAATAACATTTATACGTAACATTGTTTTTCCATAAAAATTTAGAATATTTGACTTAGTAAATCTCTAATAATAACCTATCACTAATTGAAAATGTTTCTCAAACCACGTTTTGAACATGGGGTCCCTTTTAGAAAAAATTATAAAGGATACCCCATGAAGTCTCACAATCTATTATACTTAAAATTCCCCAATATGATCCACCTTCTTTATCTCATTGATAGGGATGAAATACAATGATATCATAAGTCAATCAATGATAATCCCAAATCATATCCTTTATACTAGGATTATGTGATAATCTAATTACCAATTCGATGAAAATATCATCCCATTTCAATACCATAATGGGAAATCATTCCAACAAACCTATAGGTCTATGGTATTATTCCTTAATTCTCAAACACATAAGCCATTTTGACACAAAATTTGAGAAATATTGTCTATTCTCTGTACAATTATATGGATGTCTCAAGTATTGATACATATTGGTTGTCCAAGGTTGAAGGGACCAACAAGTCCAATGCCTTCCATCCATCGACTCCTATCACAGAGAAAAGGAAACAACCATCCAACATTAGAAATAAAAATTACCAGTAGGAGACTGAGACCACTCACTCTAGTATTAACTACCATTAAGGATTTTGTAAATTTGTTTCCACTTGATGATTGTTTATTACTCAATATGAAATCTCTCATCAAAATATGATTCTTAATTTACTAAATTTAAGAAAATGTCCCATCCATATTTCTCTATTATCAATTTCATCATAGTGAAAAAACACATCAGAGACCACTCATCCACTGATTCCTTCAGGTCTATAGTTATTAATTTCAATATAAACACATTAGGATCCACATTAAATTTCACATGAGTATAATTGATATTAAAATTAATTTTTTAGATACTCAACCCAGCATCCCTATCACATGTTCAAATCCCACTGAGTGACAATATACATCAGGACTTAATTATCAGAATATATTATGAATTGATCCCCATGGAGATAGAGATTCCACATTTTGAGTGAATTCATAACTTCTTCTAACTAAAAATTGTGAGTAGGGTACTTATTACCATGAGTAAATTATGATAGATATCCATAGGCCACAAAAGTATACCCCAACATCAACACACACCCCAATGCTACAACAAACGCATCGAAAAAAACTTCAAAACCCAAGCATTGTTCCAGGAGAAGAAAAATAAAAGATGATTTCAACCTCAAATTAATTCTCTCAAAATATATCAACAATTTTCATTCCACTAAATAATTGTACCCATATGGGTTAAAAGTTTCATCAGATATTCCATATTAGAAAATTTTAAAAAATACACCCATAATAACCACCCAACAAGAATAATATATGGATATTAGACAATTTTTTTTCTTTCTGCAAGACATAACAATCTATATCATTTTAGAATGCACTGAGATTCCATTCATAGATATAACATTCCATAGAAACATTAAATTTTGAATCCAGAATTCAGACTTGGAAAGATTACCATAAAAACAATTTTACTTCATGGTTCTAAAAATGATATCAAAATGGTTTATATGATCCTTCTTAGACATGGATTGAACCGTAATATCATCCATGAACACTAAAACAAAGTGTTCCGATAAACAATGATATATTTAGTTCATTAAACCCAGAAATAGTGTAGGATAATTAGCAAGACCTAATGTCCTAACAAAAAACTATTAATGACTATATTAGCTCCTAAATGATTTATTAGGTGTATATTATTCTCAGAATCTTAACCGTTGGTACCATAAATGATGGTCAGTCATCAAAAACCAGTGTAACCCACTTTGTTGATCCAAATGATCATCAATCCTAGGAAAGGGATAAATTTTATTAACAACCACTTGGTTTAACACTTCCTAATCCACAAAATGATCGAGGCCATTGATTCCATTTTAAGAAAATAGGATAGGTAAGGCCTAGGGTTGAATTATAGGATAAATAAATCCATTATACTAGAGGTATTAATGACGAACATTATGTTATTGTTACTCATAAGGGTCTATAAGATTAGATGGTATAGAGATGTGCATCGTACCACGAGTTAGCTTAATGGTAAACTTGACCTTTCTTTATGAAGGAAAACTGGAAAAACCATTTGTAAAGACCTTAGGGTATGCAGACACCACCATAGGATGTGGAAAACACAAACAAGGATCAATGGAAGTAGGGAACAGCTCTAAATGTGACTGGATATCACTCCATATTATAGAAAAAATTCCCCACTCTCACATGCCTAGAATCCCACAGACCATGAAATACTTAAGTGACTCCATTGGAAGGTAAATACAGAACTAGAGGATGATAAAAGATGACATTTGGATTAAAAACTATCATCTAGACCATTCTAACAATATAGTGGAAAATTTCATGATCAATCACCAAGAAATCCAACACAACATAGAATTTTTCTATCATCACACAACACATGGTGTATTTGAATCCTTGTTTACCCATCCTCTCCAATGGCATGAAAATATACAATAAGGATAGAATAATCTCCAAATAAAATTAAAAAAACATACACAAATTATTTGATGAAATAAAATTTTTTTTAGAACAAGTATCAAAAACTGTTATCACCATAAAAGATGAAATAAAAAGAATACCTTTAATAGTAGTTCGGCTCACATTAGATTCCACTAGTACTTACTCTTCTATGTAAATATATTTAATATTAGCTCCCCCCTAATCTCACACAGATACATGGACATCACCATTTCCCAAAATATAATACCCAACACCCTCATAAGAATCAAAATGAACCATTGAACTCTTGTTAAGAGTGGATCATTCATTACAACCTGGGGAAATCCTTTCACAAAAACTCCTCAGATGTAGATATTTTCCATAATGATAAAAATTCATGGGATCATCCATAGAGTTATGATTTCTATGAATAGTCTATCTACACTGATAATAGAAACGATTATGCAATCTTAACCATGTCCCTGAAACTAATCAGGATTAAAACTAGCCACTTGTGTGCCTCATTTTTTAATCAGAAGACATATCGTGGATAACATCTTAAACAACAGAAACTCCTCCCAAACCTGTCTTCCTAGATATATATCCAACATTTATAACAGTTCTATGAGTTGCCTATTTAATGTTTAGAAGGAAAATGGGAATTAAAAATAACCTTAAATTAAACACCACAATATTCTAAAAGAAGATCATTTTGTTCGATGGTGTATGAGACATGAAACCACGAGACTAAATGAACCCTAATATGTTATACCTTTATAAACTATCTATTAAATTGGTGGTTATGAATTGGATTAAATAAATAATTGAAATTAAATTTTTTACACATGTATAAAATAAATTCAATGGTTTTCTATTTATTACAAATAAAATACTAATCATTTGAACGAAAAACAAATTATTTCAAAAAAACTATATTTTCTTTCCTAAAAGACGATTTCATCGAACTTTTCAAACAAATATTAAAATTAATTTTTAAAAATTTTATAAAAAAAATTGGAAAAAATATTTAAATTTTAAATCATCTTGTAAATATTATATTTCAGTGATTTGTTTAAAAAAATTTAAAAAGGTGAATTGTTTGATGAATAGTAAAAATGAAATTTTTTTAAAACTGGCCTTTATTTTAATGAATTTAAATTTTTAATTCTGATTAATAATTATTTTAAGAATAAATATTATTTAAATAATATTATATAAAATATATTCATGGTCATTTTAATTAATTTCATATGGAACATTTATATTAAATCATTTCATACTAATAAAAACCTTTTCTTTGGAAAACAGCTTTTTCATAGCATCTCTAGGTTTAATTTTATGTTAACTTATACCACATTTTTTATTTGAATTTGGAAAATTGGATTCAAGATTTAGAATAAAAATACATAAAATTATATTATAAGTTGAACATAATTTTTTTCATAATGAAGAGTAAATACATAAAAAATTAATTATCATGGATAATGTTAAAACAGATTTATTGGGGTTTAAACCAAAAATATATGAAAATAAAATGACCAATAAAATTATAAATTTCAAAATTTATTTTCAAATATTTTGGTCTTATTCATCCATTTTTCTACAATTAGTTATTTTTTATCCTATTGGAATATAAAAAACGTGGCTATCAGTTTTTTCTTTTAAAAAATTACATGTGTGTCCTCTATCATACTCATAAAAGGCCACCCCTCTCCTATCCACTACACACTCCAAAATAATTATTTTTTAGATAATAAAATCCAAAATATCATTTATAAATCCTTCCCCACATTTTATAGTCCTTGGTATGATCATAAATCTAATCTATGATGGTTTTAGGTATAAACATAATGTGGTTGTCTGATGAAAATATTATGTTTTTAGCCATGTGTTACTCTTTTAATTACTCTTTTAGTTCCCTAAAATATCCTAAAAATATGGAAAAATAATAACTCCAATATATAGTATATAATAATAATTTATTATGTTAATGTAATAACATATATCCTTATAATCTTCCATAAAATGGGAATGAAAAATTTTGATCATGTGTACGACGGACTACTGCCAAACGAAAGTAATTTATTTTCCATCACTTCCTCTCATTCATAGATATATTGATGGATTAAAAAATTCACATTATTTTAATTACATTAATATACTTCTAAAATTATAATATCCCTTATACCTTCATACCGTCCAATGCATTTGAACACCCTAACATCATTCGTGTTTACTTGTTGATTACTCTCTCCATGTAGTGATGTGTAAGGTTTTTCACTTTATTATTAAATGGTTTGTAATAAGGATATATTTAATAAATATAAATGAAATATTATATATATATATATATATTGTATCTTGATAGTTCGCATATTATTTACTATTCTTATATTCTATGTGTACAAAAAATAGAAATGGTTTTCAGGCGTACGTACAACCTAACATTTCCATGAATGATGTAAATATTTTCAAGTATCTAACTTTTATGGACTATTATGAATAATTTTATAATGTTTATATATGATATTAATATCATTTATAACATTATATAGATTATTTAACAATGAGGAATTTCAAATGACCTAAATTACTAAACCAAAACATACATGAAATATGAAGCAATTATAACCTAAAAATTATTTTAACAAACAAATTTCCAAAAAAAAAAACAGGTCATAAAATACTACAATTAAATAATATATGGTATTAAATATATTATTATTGTTATTTAATATATTTATAATAAATATATATATTTTTTATATTAGGTACAAACATGTAAAATGGAAATTATACTTGAGGTAAGAGTTTCCCATCTAACTTTTACTTCCGTGGTACATATTGAATTTTCACCACGTATTTCTTTTTTTGGTGAATAAAAACCTCCTTTATATGTTATATCATGAATACATTTATCTTCATTGTATTAAAATTTTCATTTTCTGTTATTTATCACATGGGTATTATAGTTGGAAATTTATCAATGTAATAATGGTTTCTCATCTCACTTTTACTTTTTTGAGACATATTATAAATTCACCCATTATTTATTTTTCCTCTTGTATATTCTACAACATCGATAAGTTATATAATTAATCTATTTATCTTTATATTACATAAATATTAATTTTATTTCATTTCTTTCATAGTTCTTATGAATCTTAAGTTACTAATGTTGTATGGGATTATGTTACAATCTCTTTGTTTTTAGCATTGTTTATGATTATGTATCTCATGATGAAATACAATGATATACCACCCTTAAAAATCATGAATTTTCATATTCTCTAATTATTCCTTATTTTTTTCATGTAATTGTACAACATTCCGTTTTTTATTACTCATAATTATATATAAAATGATTTTATGAAAAGATATTTTTCTTTTCCCTTTAATAAAAAATCCTTTTATCTCAAACTAATTATTTATAACAATGTTTTAAAACAATGGGATTAACATTCTCAAAATAATTTATGTATCAAAATTTAACCCATTTTTTATTTTTCAAAACAAAATTCAACCTAATTTTCATTCTTTTTATGAACAAGGTTATTTTTGAATTTTATTTAATATATTGGAACATATATGGCCATTTTATAAAAATATGGGAAAACCATCAAAAAGATAAGGAACATTGAAGAAAATAAATTCCTCATAAATTAAAATAAATAACACCATTAATATCAAGACAAAGTACTCATATTGTGATATATAAGTCATACACCCTTGACATGGTGATTACATCTCTATCATTGTATATTCACTTACTTCCAGGACCTCCTCCATCATCTTACGACTCGATGACCATTTCAAAACTCATTTTATCAGAAAAATGATCACTTTTTGTTCCTCTTCCTCACTTATTACATAATAATGTATGTCAAAAGAGTAATTCATACATAACTTGGTGATCATCTTATTTCCATTTCTAATAGGAGCAATTGTTTCTAGAGAAATTATAGAATATAAATAAGATTCTAATTTCTCCCACATAATTTCAACTATTATCATTGGGACAATTTATACCCACTATATTTATCCTCACACTATTAGATTCTACTAGCATTGAATCCATGGGTAATGCACCCAAAATAAGGGATAATTTCACTAAAAAATTATAATTAATGACTATTTTTATAGAAACAAGGGTTAATCTTCTCCCATATCAATAGGTTTTTATAGAATAGAATAATTTCCACTATCCAATGAATTAACACCTATATTATGTCTAAAATTATAATAAAAAAAATACAAATAGCAGAAATCACCTCATTAGATATATGAACCAAGATCGTGGACATCATAGAACCCATAACATTTTCCATATACTTCTCAAAAATATCTATTGTACAACCCATAGGTAAAGAATATGATCTTTCTCCACCCTGGGTCGTAGAATACCATCTCAGGTTTAGTATGAAAAGTTTTTATGAAAAAAATATGTTTTTTGAAGACTGATTCTTGCCTCATTCCAAGTCTTGATAACATGAATAGAACCATGTTTGACATTCTCTAAACAATTAATATTTGTCATAAAAGAGTTCTAAACCACTAAACTATCCTTCCATTTGTGTCCTGTGCTAGTTACCATCCTCTACCACAACAATATATTGAAATAAATATATTCTTCTAATGAAATTTCTAATCTTTTTTTATTATCATCCAATTACACATCAGCTTCCTCATCCACTAAACCAACGTGAAAATCTTATATAAATAATTACGTTCATTAATAGATGTGTATGATCTCCAATTTCATTCCAAGATGACTTGGTAATATTAGAATTCAAAAAATGTGTATAGGTCATTAGATAATATTTTTCTAAAAGGGAGGAAGAAATAGTCATATGATTATAGACACTAATGGTTTCCAGATGGGAACACCCATTTACACTACATATCCTCTTATGTGAATTTTCTAGAACTGAATAATCTTTTAACCGGAATGTAATACCAAAATCTATTTCATTTGAAACTGCATTTGTGGATAGATCCTTAGTTTGATCATAAATATCAACATTTATCATATACTTCATCCTTCAGAAATGAAGGAAATCATACCTTTAATATTACCACTACAGTAAACAATAAAACGATAATAAAAATTCAAATTCCATATAATCTGACTAGAATCACAAAAGGAGGATTCCTTTCATACTCGATTCTACAGAAAACTTAATCATGTGGTATATAGAAGACCACATAGTTAATTATGGTAGAACATAAATAAATATCAACAAAACCCCAAGGAATTTTATCAAAACTAACCTATTCTACAGTAGTGTTCATCTGAATTGGAATTCCAATCATAAAGGATATGTCAAAGAGGGTTTCTGGTTTATAGATAACCAAATAAAGACCCTCAATTTTAAGCCACACCCACAATGTTGGATTTCTTAAAATAATTTGAATTGAAAATTGAATTCCAATATTGTATCCTTGTAGATCTCAACCATTGGTTGACAGAACTGAAACTCCATGATATTGCTTTCAACTCCATAGAGGTGAAGATACTGTTGTAAAATCCTTGAGTGTCTGAAACACGTTTGAATGTGGAAAATCACCAAATTGAGGTTTAATAATAATTTATGCATAATAATTTCCATGGATTTATTAATTTCTTCATATTAATACAAGATATAAAGAAGTTATTACAGAGTTCAATCCTATCTAAAATAGAATCATCGAATGCTGATACATGGACATTTTTTCCTTTTCATATTATCCACTCTGAAGAATGATTTTTGAGTGAGTAAAAGGGGCTACATGAGGAACCATCCAAACCCTTTAATAAATACCCATTTTGGACTATGGAAATACCCCAAGACACTTTATTAGGTGATTCAGAACATAGTAATAAAGGATCAAGTTTTGAGGATGTCTATGGCAAAGACGATCCCTATGGATCTCCTCCTTGTTTATCACCTGATCCTCCATCGAGGAACGTTTTGAATTTTCTAAAAAAATGTGAAATGAATATTTGTTTTAAAGTATGTGGGAATAATGAAATTTCACACCCAATGACCACTTAATATTTTAATATTCATTAAATTTGTTTATAATATATATTCAGTAAAAAATTATGTTACAATATTTTTGTAACATTTATTTTAAAAAAATTATTTTCAAAGAGTATAGGTTATTTTCCTCAAGAATTATTTTAATGATCCCTTTATATAATTATTTTTCATTAATGTAAATAGAATATATTCTATTTATAATATATTAGGGATATGTTGTAATGATATCACCATTGTTGTTTTTATGTGTTGTCTATGATAAGTTTGACTACAGATGTAGTACTTTGATATTGTTCTCCACATTATTTTGAATCATTTATGATTAGGTTGACTATTGGGAGAATGTATTAATATTTGTTATTCTAGTTTATCAATATGAATGTTTATTTTAATTACGTTTCACCCATTTCATATGAATAATGAATTTAACTTAGTTAGTGAAGTGTAGGGCGTTTTATTGCCCCTGGATTCATCAATATGTTCCACGAGACGAACTAGCTTGGTATTTGTCTGCAACATTACCCAATTAGGTAAGATTTCATGGAATGATTCCTTAACTATATGGATATTATTTCCATCATTATGAATTTCCACATTATGATATTTTTTATTGATGTTCCTGACATTATATGATTATTAAGAATATTCATGGATATGTTTAATGCCCAAATGACTATTTATATGATGTTATTTGATCATCCTTTTTTCATTCCATATTATTTTTCATTTTAATGTAATAGATTAAATGGACTGTGTTTTAGTTATTTAACTTTAATTATTGAATGTGATATATTTATTCAAGATATCTTCTGATTTATGCATAACCATTCTAATAATTAGATCACCCCTTTCTTATCTTTCCCTTCCCCTGGATGACATGATGTTTATTATGATAGATATGTAAGTATATACTAATTGTATTAAAGGTTTACTCAAATAAAATACAATGTTGTATTTTATGTTTTTGATTGTAATGAGACATTCAAGTATCTATATATTTTACCAGAAATACTAAACTATTTGGTCACATGGGATGTGATCATTGGCATCTAGAACCAATGAAATAAAGAAGACACCAGCTCAAGGTTATGGGGTTGGGTAAATTATAGTTGGTTTTAGGGGATGTTTAGTAGTTTTCTGGGTATCTAGATTTTTGAAATCATATATGAGGGAACATAACCCCATGATAGACTATGAGATTAAATATAAAAGAATGTCTTGGTGTTTTAGTGAGGTAATGATTATGTGGGTTTTCTAAATAATGCATCCCTTTCTGGATACTATATGTAGACATGGTTCTTAAATAGCTGTATCTAGGTGTAACAACTATAAAATGGGCACATTGAGACTTGGCTTGATTGTCACCCAATACACTGTAATGGGTCTTATTATGCACATGTTTTGAAACTTGTGGGGGTATTTATACGATAATTCACATTTTATTTATGAACCATCATGAATGATTTGAATGGATGAGGGGAATGAATGATCCAGGTTAAACATAACACTACAAAAAATGAAAAATATACAATGATATCCTTTATCAGTGCTAGAAAAAAATTCTTAAAAAAGAATATTTTATCCTCACTAAAAAAAGTGATGATAAAGGGTTACCTTAATCAACACTTAATTTAGCATTGATAATGGATACCATTATCAGTAATTAATTTTTGGTATTGATAAATGGTACCCTTTATCATTACTTTTTTATCACTGATAAAGGACTAGATAATGGAAATGAGCCCTACATCAAAATAGTTAAAGGAAGGCTGGTTTTTTATATATCATTCCATTTCATACCAGCATCAAATGCCTAATGTGGGGATGGACTCCCACATACACTGCACACACATAAATGGGCATGTTCATTGGTCATCATGGGCCTTGGTCCACACTCTGCTTTACGTGATTCTAATCCCACCATTATAAACTCAGTCACGTCCTGCTTTACCCGACCACTAATCTGAGCAATTACACAACCCAACCCGATCCATACCCAAATTTTTTATATAATCCAATAAAAATTACAAGTACTGAAAATAAAAAAAATGTAATAATAAAACAAATAGAAATAAAAATTGATTAAATTAAAAATAAATTATTCACATAATTATTAAAACTTTTACTATATATATAATAAATATTAATAAATATTATGCATTAAATAAAAATTTATATAATTAATAAATTGAAATAATATAAATATATACAAATAAAAAAAAATTAAATTTAAAAAAAGGGAACATTTTATTAATTAAATAATGATTAATAAAAATTAATAAATATAGTATAAAAATATATAAATTATAAATATTAACAAATAATATTTATTAAATATTGATATATAAAATTAGTAAATTCTAATAATTAAACAAATTAAAATTTTAAAAATATTAAAAAAATATTAAAAAATGTACTACTGAAAAAAATTAATAAAAAATGTACAAATTAAATAAATATATATATATATGTTATTAAGATTAATAAATAATTTATATTAAATATATATATATAAAATGAATAAAATGTAATAATTCAAAACATATTTATTTTGTGTTCATTTTTAATGGTTTTATACATAATTATTCATTGGTATAATTAATATTGTTATTATAAAAAAATATTCATATATATTCCTCTATATATATCAATATAGATATATATTATAACAAAAAATATGATTTATAAAATAAACAATATCTAACCTTAAAATAAATGAGTCATATATTTAGTGAAATTCTGTTTATAATTAAAAAAATAGTATCAACTACAAATATTTACTAATTGTATCGAGTAATGAAAACTTAATTGAATATCATTTTACATTTCAATTTAACATATATCGAACATGTCTTCCATTGATTTCACATATAAATATGTGTAATTAATGCCTTTTTATATACCACGCACACACACATAATACTTCTAAAATTTATTTAATTTTTATTATTCATTTTTAATTACATTTTTTACAGAATATATTTATTATATAACGTGTTTATAAACAGATTTTTTTTATATTTTTATTCAATATATTCAGATTATAGTTTCTTTTTATTTTTTTTTTAATTTGTTCATTTTTTAATAATATTTATTCTGTAATAATCTTAATTGTAGTTGTAGTATTTTTTAAATTTATTCATCTTAAATTTTTCATTATTCAATATGTCTATAATTTTATCCATTTTTTATATCTATTTAAACATGTTTATTCATTAACATTTAATGTTTCTAAAATGTTTTCAATTTGAATATATAACATGTATTCATTGACATATATAAATATTCATTTTTAGTTTTTAAAAATTATATATATAAATAATAACAGTTATTGTTTTTTAAATTTATTTTTTTATTATTATTTATTTGATTAATCGATGCATCATGTTATATAATTTCACTATTACATTTGACATATATATCAAACATATATAAATATATATACATCCACAAAAATTGAATACATAAAATATTTATTTAATTAATGAAATCTTATACCGAAACACACACACCTAATGTTTAAGCAGTTTATACAAATTATAATATTCATTTTAAGATTTCATTTATTAACACTGTATATTTAATATATTAGGATTATAATTTATAAATTTAAATTATTTATTTTTAATATTGTTACACATATTATTTTTTATTCACTTTTAATTTTTTTATTTTATATTTTTTAGAATTTAATATTTTATTAATTTTTATCTAAACATATTTAATTACAATTTTTTACAATTATCAATAAATTTTCATCTTCATTTCAATATATATCTATATTTTTCAATAATTATTATAATTAATTAATCTTATCCATTTTTTAAAATATTTTTTATGTATTTAAATTTTAAATTATAGAATTTCTCTCATTTTTTACATTTAGTCATTTAACATTATATATTAATTAATAATGTTAGAAATATATCTATAAATAAATATTTATATATAAATATATTTATAAATTTATAGTTATTATATTTATAAAATTATATATACATAAAAATATATATATATGTTATAACTTATTTATATTATTAAAAATAAATATTGTATATTTATACAGTTATAGAATCATAATCCATATAATTAAATTAATAATATTTTTATTATATTATAATTCATATTTATAACATATATATATATGAATATATTTATAATTATAAAATTATAATATATATATATTTAAAAATGAATATATTTACTGTATTTTTATTTTTATTTTATTTAATAAACATATAGAATTATAAAAATATATTTATAATTAAAAATATACTCAAAAAAATATTTATAAAACTCTATATTTATAATTATAAATAAATATAAATAATTTTTTAAAACAGTAATATAGTTATAGACAAATAATTCAATATTTAAATAATTTTAACTATATAATACATATAGTTAAATAATTTATATATTTAATATAATCATATTTATGATAATATTTATTTATTAAAAAATAAAATAATTTTAATATATATAATGAAATAAATATATTTATAATTATATAAAAAAATTTGTTATTATATTTAAAAATGTGTTTATTTATTAATATAATTATAAATATTTATTGAAAGTTTATATTTGTCAATGCTTATGGTTTAGCGATGATAAAGAATGATATTAGCCGCTCTTATTTTGGGATTATAATGATATATCTTAATCAATGAAAAATATGCTAATAAAGTGGGTTTTTATTATTTATTATTAATTTAGTGTTAAAAACCCTTCTTTAGACTCACTATTTTGGTAGAATTTAAAAAACCTCCATGGCCTTTTAAAAAGAATGATTGTCTAAGTAATTTTAGTATGGCCTCTCAAGATCTCTTTGAAGTCCAGTGTCTTCATCACTCCCTCTCAAGCTTCTCTTAGATGTATCAATCCTCAAATATGGGTAAGTTAATTTTTTATCCACCCCTCTCAATACTTTCTTGTTTAGGCTCTGTAATGTGGGTTAGTACAAAAAAAATTGGCTCAGTTCTCTCATTGGATTCGTAGTATCTTTCTTCTTTATTCTATCCTCTATCCACGTTCTACTTTCTCCCCCCTCACTACATTGTGAAATTTTGTGAACCCTTTTTGGGTTTAGGTTAAAATTATTAATGTCTTGATCTATAGGTTATTAAAGTTCTATTTTTATAAGTTTGATTGTTAGTTATTTGTATGTATTTTTTATTGGTTTTTATTATGTTTTTATGGTTTTATATTATTGGATTATGTATCTATTAAATGAGTTAGTTATGGATTTCCAAATATTGTGGTATTTATTGATTGGGTTTAGTTCAAGGGATTATGTATTTGGAATTTGATGAATAATTTGTAGCATAATTCCTTGTGTATTTTTTAGTTATGAATAAGAAATTTTTTTTGGTTCATTATTTGGAATTTGTGATTGTTTGGGTTTGGGGTAATCTGATCGATTTGGATGTTCATGTTACAAGTTTACTATGTGATTTTGTTAATAGTTTTTGGACTTAGTGGTTGTCTAAATTCATATAAATATCTCAAAGAAATTTTTAGTGATGAGAATTCATATCAGGTAGAGGGTCTAATATTTAATATAGGATTTCCTTGATTAATGATCTATTAAGATCTTATTCTTGGGTTTTGAATATCTATTGTATGGTTTTAGTTGTGTATTTTTCACCAATTGTTTTGGTTTTGGTTTTTCTCTTTATTTATGAAATTGAAGATCCATGTTTTTAGGGACAGTTGATGAACATTTAGATTTTCTAGATATTTTTATTAATATTTTTAGGTGGTCTTAACTCACCATATTATTCATAGACTATACCTATAACATTTTTTCCCTTTTTTTAAAAATATTTTTAATAAAATCATACTATATTTTACTAATATAGATGGATATTTTCCAAAAATATTTTTATATATAAGATTAAATTTATTCAATGGTTATAAATGATTTTATGTAGAGTTTATTGGTCTATCTTACTTATTTGGGGTGAACCTTACTTTACAAATTTTTCTTTTATGATCCCCTACAATCCTATATCATATTTTTTTAGAATATTTCTTAAAAATTTTATATACTTCCCCATATTATATCTTAATACATAAACCCATAATCATAAAATGGAACACACTATTTATAGACTTATAATTGAGTAGAAATGGAACCATTGGGTATCTTTCTAATTCATTGTGTTTTATATACAACATGTAGTTGAGGGATTCCACTTGACTTATCCCCTTGGTTAATTTTCATATAAATAGAGTGGTCATATTTTATTCTCAAAAATATTCTCTATTTACAGTGACTTATTCCCACTCGTTCATGAATAATATAACACTCAACAAGCTATAATTTATCTATGGTAAAGAGTGTTTCAATGGTGATTTGGAATAGGATATTAATTGGTAAGAAGAATTGATTTATCATAAAAAACTAAAAAATATATATATACCCAAACATCACAAATGATAACTAAAATTATTTATGAGAGTTAGTGTGTGGAAAGTTTTATAAAAATAGTATTCTATAAATGGGTTCTCATAGGATATGCTTTTTATTTTTTTTAATTTCAACCTTCAATTATTCTTCAAAACATTTAATATTAATTTTTTAGAAACTACACACATTCCTTTTATATAACATGTATACATAAATGATATGTGGTTATATCTAATGTCGATTATAATAATTTTATTGATTGTTGGGTAAAGAAGTGTAAAATTAAACCTACTAAACCTAAAACATTGTTAACAATGGTCTATTTTTAACTTATTACAAGGTTTTAAATTTTTTATTTATTATTTCATCCTAAGGACTACCACTAGAATTCCAAGGTAAACGTAATATCACTTAATGGGACCATTAATGTTTATTATAGTATAGGGATCAATTCCCTCAGTAATGTTTGACATATTTGAGGTTGTTCCTTATTATTTTTGGATCATTTCTAATTCTTATTTGTTTTTCATTATTTTTGGGATGTATTTGTTTTTAATTATATTCTAGAATGAATTTATACTATGAGTTTCATGTTTTTATAATATATTTCTTTTATATAGAGATTTATGGGTGGATAAAATTCCTTTTGATTCCTCATGTGGACTTTCTTGTTGATATTTTATTCTTGGATATTTTGACCTACTAATGATTCATTATCATTTGTTTATAAAAAATAATAGTGATATATATCTATAGAAAATTGGAAAATAATTTTGCGACTATAAGTTGAGACCCATAACACTATCTATTGGTGGTGGGGACTAAGGGGTTCTCTTGGGGTATTAGTGAACGTGAATCAATTGTTGTATGGGTAATCAATTCATAGATAATACTTGAAGATATAGATTTTTTAAATCTATGAATATTATTAACATCATAGATTCAAATTATGAATATGTTAATTATAAGGATAAATATATTGTAGTTAAAAAACGACTAGAAATTCAAGTATTGATAAAAATACAATTATTGACTGAACATTATAAATCCATTAACAATCTAATTAGACTTTCAATAAAACACCAACTTGCCCATAAAATTCTATGTATGTAAAAGAATAAAAACAAACTCCTCGCATTTCTTAGACTCCCGCCTAGCAGTGTATCATAAACAATACTAGAATTAATGCCATTTTTATGGGAAGTGAAGTGATTTTAAAATTATTTCATCAGACCAACAGTATTTTCCTTTTCAGGTAGTAGTTGATGTATTGCTTTGAATGTTTAAACAATAATTTATTTTATATAATGAGTGTTTTTAATTCTTTCCAACCATTCCTTCTCACTATCCCACTAATCAAGGATCCCCTTGTAGGGATCAAACATCTAATACTAATTCATTTTAGAAAATAAATTAAGAAATTATATCTAGTACCTCTCCAAATCCTAACTTGGGAGCATTTATATTTAATGATGAAATGGTCATCTTCATCAAATTTTTCTCCCAAATAGTTATTGTTATATTTTTCCATTGAGACTCATCCACCATCTCTTCTTGACATGTACCTATGTTTCATGAAGTCATTGGAGTAGAATTTTATCACATTCCCTATACCATAGTAAATATTTTGATGAATTTAGATGATAAAACCTACCACAAAGGAAGATATTATTTTATTAAATTCAATTACATATTTCCTTCAAGGAATACAATAATCAGTTTATAAAAAATCAAATGACGGTTTCCCATTATTTTAACTGTTTATAAATTTACCCATTTATTTTTAAAATCATAAGTATATTTATTTATTTACTACAAAAAATGTATATGTTATGAACCTAATATGATGAATATGAATCAAAAATGGATTCAATTTTATTTTATGATATGAGTGCATAATGATGGAGTTAAAGATATCTCCATGTTTGAACTAGATCATGCATACAAACCTTCACAAATCCATTTTCTATATTTATGTTATTGTTACAAAATAAAAATTTGTCCAAAAAGAGTTTCAAAAAAAAAAATTACATAAAATATTTCAAAGGTATAATTTTCGTTCTAAACATTGGGAAAAAGAACATGCACACAAATTCGAATTATACAGAAGTTTACGAATCATTTGATATGAATACTAGTGTAATTGATGATAGAGATCATATAGAATAAATGAAATTGGTAATTAAAGATGACCTTTGTTATTTTAAAAAGTTGATTGAGTATTTAAATTTTAGTTCTAATAGACTATTGTATATCTCTTGTACTAAAAACACATCATTATAGCTGTATTGAAGATATATGATTAGAATGATTATAGCCTATGGAGTGACAATATCTTTACAGAACTAGTTGGTCTCATGATTGATATAACCCCAGGAAAAAATGAATTTACTTTTTTTTTTAAATTATGGTAAATAAATTCTATGTTCAATAGAGATGATCTGTAAAAAAATACATTCTTTTCAAAGTGATTTTTTAGTGTTTCCCAATGATGGTGAATCACTCATAAAATTTCATGTCTGTCGAGTAGATTGTTAAATGAAAGACCAAACAAGTACATAAAAATATACATTTTACATTATAATAATTCGATGTATTATAATACTATATGGTCTTCGAGATATAAAAAATATTGAACTCAATTGCTATCTACTATTCATAACCCTACACCTTTAATGTACCCTTAACCACTACATTATCTTTATTTTTAGATTATGGTGATTTTTTTACATTGATAATACCCTATAAAATCTATATTGATAATGAATTATTTAACCATTCACTTTCACTCTTTGGACGACTTATGTAATGTTTTTTTATATAAAATATATGATCCATGACTATCATTGTCTTTCCTAACCATCCAACCTAAATATGCATAACTTTTCATCAAGTTCCTTTTCCTAGTGAAAACAATATTTTCTATTTCTTTTCTTGGTGGGTGTTCATATATATTTTATAAATTTATTAATTGGGGAAATAATTGAAATTAATGTAAACTCATTTGTTTATATGGTGTTAGTTGAGGGATACATACATATAAATCTAATCCACTTATTTATTATGAAATTAATAAAAATATATATTTGTTTTTTTAATATAAATCACTAAATTTGGTTTGAAAATATGCTTATGTATTTTTTATTCATTTCATTATATGATGAATTCAGTGGAAATAATAAGTGATTGTTGGGGACTAAATATTGAAAGGACCAAGATGTATTGGTAGGTCTCATGAGACAAAATAGGTAGGGTGTTGGCGTATTCCCTACCCGATTCTATGTGAAGTGTTTGAATAATTTCTAAACAATTTGTTTATGATGTATGAAATAATTCATTCCATTAGAATGAGATCAGTAATAAGTATTCATGTTTCTATTTATTAACATGGATATACTATACCCTAAGTTTCATTTGATTATGGAATTGCATTAGTCAATTTTTTACCAATTTTTATACTACATATTCCATGATTACGTTATGATATATTCTATTTTAGGACACCCATTTCATAGCAATTGAGTTCACCATTATTTTTTATTCCTCTCCATAGGTAAACTATAATGGAACTATGTAAACTATATTATAATCTAAAAGAAAGATAATAATTTTATCATGTAGTTTTTACGTTCTTTTTATGTTTTCATATTTCATGTCAAAAATATGTATGTATCTTATATTGTAACATAACTATGTTTTTTTACAATTTTAGAACTATTTTGATCTATAAAAATTATGTAATATTACTACCATCTATAGGTTTCTAGATAATGGGTTTTAATAATATAAATAATTTTTCAATGAAGCTATTTTGAGATTTGAAAATACATTCCTTTAATAATGCTAAGATGAACATTCGATAACATCTTATATAAGAAAAAAATTACAGTCTTATTAATTTTTTTAAAAATATTATTCATACACAGAAATTTTTATTATGTTTTTTATAATAATTTATTATAACTGTATTAGTAAGTTATAATATATTTTAAATATCATAAGTTATTAGATTCTATTAGTTGTTTAGTTCTACCTTCATAATAGTGGTGATTATTCGTGTTGATAGTTTCATGGTGCATCATTCCAAAATCACTATATGTGTTTTAATATATGTTTTATAATTTTTTGTTATGGTATATTTTAATATCAGATTTATTTTGGATATAATCAGTGATAATGAAGTTGGGGATGAGCTTGTTTTGGATATTTATAAAGAAAAAAATATTTAAAATAATAAAAATTTTAATATCAACATTACCATTACAGAAAAATAACATAATCATTATTTTCTAAATAACTTATAATTACATCATTAGTGTGTTTCCATATCCATCCATGATTTAAATTTATTGCATTGTTCATGTTTATGGTGAAACTAACCTAAAAACGATCAAGCGATATGCTATGGGTGAGTATGGTTAACAAAATGATTTTTTTCATAATAACATTATTATAGAAGAATAATGAGATTATTTATTAATTATTTCACTTTTGAATAATATTTTAATATTTTTTTTCAATAAATATAATCATAGATGAAAAAACTATCTCACTTTTGAGGAGTTGGAAGTCTCAACATAAACAACAACACATTTGTTTATATAAAATAGAATGTATTTAGGTAATTGTTTATAATATTGGAATAATAATATTATTATTAAAACCATATTACTAAATTTAATACATACATTAATACATCCATTAAATTGGGTGATGAATGTTAATCACATCAATCATAGAGACGATTATTGCATGTACGCATGACGACGTCTCTATTTTTAAAATAGTTTTATAGGTATCAAGTAATTTTATATTACACTAGTATAATAAAATTCAAGAATAATATTAATATTTATGTAGTTTTATTTTCAACGATATAATATATTTGAGAGGGTAGAAGATGAAAATTATTAATATAGCTCAGTTCACATCATTTCCCCTCACATGGGATGTTCTCCCATGGGTAACACTTTAATTCACTTTATCATGGTGTTTTGTGAAGATAAAGGCTCATCGAATGTGAAGAGAGAATTTATAAGAGAATATAGAGGATTTTATTGAAGAAAAATATTTATAAATAGTGGATGAATGGGGTAGAAATGATATCCTTTTATATGTGAAGGGAATTACTTTTTTAATATAACTTCTTCATATAATGAATGCACATGTTTAACTTGGAATGTTGAGAAAACATGAAAAATAATGGAATTTATGATGATTCATGTTCCATAAAACATGAACCATTTATTTCTACACATGTTTGAGATTTATTTACTAGTTTATTTGACATATATTTTTTCAGCCTTACCATTTATTATTTTTACCACCGTAACTACATTTTTACCTAAGTAATTTTTTATGACTAAAACACCTGATAAATTTAATATAATTTTTAAATAATGATAATAAATAATAAATCAATATTTTATATTAACATTTATTAGGGTGATTAAAAGTAATTTTAACATTAGAACACAAAACCTGTTAAAACCACTTTAAGAAAAATTGAGTTTCTATAGTTAAAATTACTGATTAATATAAAATTATCATTGTTATTGGTTTCTATGAAATTAATTGGTTTCTAATTACAAAAACGTGATTCGTTTGTCATTAAAATTAATCCAAAATATAATTTCACCCTATGGGAACTTAATTAAATGGAAAAGTCAAAAAACAATTTATTAAAGTAAATATCAATTAAGTTCTGAAATACTAAACATTCGTTTTATAAATTAAAAATAGTGTTTTTGATGAATATTTATATTACTTAAATAAATTATTAGACATTAAAAATGTTTTTTATGGTTTTACATCATTCATATATCATTATATACTTAAAATACACATTAGTATTATTAAAAATCATATTCTCACTATTCTCCTAAAAAATAAATGTTTTTAGAAAAGTCTCATTCAATTATAATAATATAATATAATAATAGTGAACCATGAATGTATTTTAATTTCATAAAATATATATATATATATATATCTCTTTTAAATTAAAAATAAAAAATATTAAAAAATTCATTTATTGAGAAATTTCACTTTATAACATTATTTATTCTTAATATTATTTCAAAATAATTTACAATATAAAAAATATTAATAAATTAGGTTATATATGTAAATATTATATATTATCATAATAATTTTTTAAAATTCATCCATTCAATATATTAATACATTAACTATTTATTGGAGAATGTATAATACTTTAAAATATTAAATTATATTAATGATATATCTTATAAATATACGAGTTCCTTATAAGTTAATATATTTTTATTTTATAAAGGTTATATTATTATTATATTATTAACTAATTTTATTTAAATATAATATGAATCATTTTAGTTTGGGGTTTCGAGGGAAGAAAACTATCGAACGTAGTATTAATTTAGAGAAAACTATATTCTAAAATCTTATGTTGTTTTATTCTCCCCCCCCTTATTAATTAAATCATTTAGTCCTGATTTTAAATTTCACATAATAATAATAATACATAATGGTATGAAAATGATAATTATGACTAAAGATATAGTCTATAAAGAGATACAACCCATGTTATCTTCAGAAAGACTATGTAACACATCATTTCCCATGTAATAATCATATATTACAATTCTGAATGCTTTATTCTTAATATGGCTCTGTAACTAAGTCTTATTATATTTTAGGGATATAAATTTAATATCTTAATTTTCATGATCCCATTCATAACCAAATAATAAATCCAAATTAGATATGATAATATCTAATAAAATCGGAGTAAATTATTATATGAGTTTGAAAACACATCCTTAAGGTGTATTCTCTAATGAAAACTACATTTCCACTTGTGATACTTTTGACTCAATGATTATATAATAATATTAACATATAACTACTTAATTTTAACCTTGGTTGTTTGTGTTTGAGTTACTATTAGGTTTTCTAACCAATATAGTTATTTTTTTAAACAAGTACGAGAAAATCCCCCTTTTTTCAAGGAAAGATATCCCTATTTTATTTAGGGTTTAAAAATAAACCATACACGACTCTAAAATGTATTGTCACATAGTCCTATTAATATTTTTTATCTCTTAAAGTCCCAATGATCCAAAACCATAATCCGAACATCCAATCTTCACATCATGATCACATTCTTCTCATTAAGATGCTTCACCATTCTATAAGCTATTGTGTTACACTGCTTCACATTAAAATCTTTTACAGAGTGCCACTCTTTTACCCATGTTTGGGTATAGGGTTGTGTGATGGGGTTTATTTCACCCATAGATCTTCTGTGATTCCCATCCCGCAACACTTTCATATCTCCATGCCATGCTGCCTCAAAGATATGTATCTTTACCTATTTTCTCATCACCATTCACAGGATGTGTCAGTCACTCTACTAATAATCAACATTTTGTGAAACCTTTTACTATTACATGGTAGCACAAACCTCTATCTCATGAGGTTAAAGGATTATATCAATGGAAGCAATTCACTTATCACTCCTTTGAGCTTCCCAATCAGTGAGGCTTCATATAGTCAAGCTACACTGACTTCCGAATCCATTTCCCCAATTGGATAGAAATTTTTTGTTGCTCTCTTTTTAATCTGTGGTGGCTTAGAGGCCCTGTATCCTAAAGGCCTCATGTGTTCAAAATACCATGTTCCTTGAAATCCCATTTAATTGGATCAAAGTACTAAATCTGGTTAATTGTTCTGATGTTATACTAAATTATGTTGTACCCACTACAGTAACTACTATATTACTTCTAGAATAACGTAGAAATTTCATCTCATCCCATATTTGATCATATGTCTTTTGGAAACCTATAATGATCCTTTACATCTCAGGTATTTGTTTGTTTAATCCCATCTAGTTATATGTTACATCAATAAATTTGATTTAAATCCTTCCAAATTGATCAAAAAAAGAATGTGACTAAATCAAAACACATCGCATGACAATGTCTCGTCAGGTCAGTAGTTTTACGGCCACTAATCATACACCAAGTGGAGATTCTATTAATATTCATCCATGTTTTTAGGGTGGTTACCGCTGTGTGAATCTATTCCATAGAGGCATCCTGTTTCTCGTATCCTGTTAGTGGAATAATTTCCAGGAATCCTTATAATATCTATTTTACCAAAATAATAGGATGATTTCCTATACATAAAATCATCTCCAAGTTTTCCACTAATAATTTCTTATATTAATCCTCATAAATAACTAAACCAATCCTCAAAAATATATAATCTCTACTACGATACCATTTGATCCATCCCATACCTACACTCTTGGACCTAGTGTTAAAAAGGATTATTTACAAATTTTATTTAAAACCTTGTGACATAACCTTATATATATATATATATATATATCCTAATTTTACATCATTTAGAAATTTTAACCATTACATCTCAAAAATATTAACAATAACCCCTGAATGGATGTTTTAGTGTCTTTGAAAACAATAAGTAACTCGTTTTAAAATAACTGTGAATGTTTCTCCATAATTAATCCACACTATATTTCCATATAGACTTTTTATAAGTTATTCTCATATTTATGGACTATGGAATAGAAACATAAGAAATAGGACAGCTTGAATTCTTAGTTCAAAAAAACTTATCAATATATAAATAGGGTTTATATTGTAATAAATTTTAACAAGAGATAATTTATTATTAAATGGAACATGGAACAATAATAGTTGTCCATTAGTAATGATAGTGGATCAAGTAATCATAAATTAATAGAAAACACCATAGGAAACTTTTGTTAGATAAGAATGAAAACATGTCATGGGGGAATAATATCAAATGTTAATGGATTCAAAATTTTGTGGAAACAATATAAAACAATAAATCATATTAATAAGTCAAGGCACACTTGAATGAAAACATAAAATTGCATGCTAAGATAACTATTGTTCACAAAAAATGGTATCTCACGAGATAAAAAAATTACCTAATGAATTGGATGTCTATATAATTCATCTCCCACCTATCCCATAATGAAAACCATAAAAGTGGTTTCATCATGATTTTGATCATAATTCATATTCCAGTGTAATTAAAAATGGATTTCATATACCATCCCAATGTTATCGTATAAGGTAAATTTAATAAATTAACATATAATCATATCATGAAAAATCAGGTATTTTCAAAGTGCATCTAATGATTTTTGGAATCTATATATGTAAATGATTTTGATTTAAAATAATGAGGTATATTGTATTTATACTGTATAGATAAATGGTATGTGATTTAGTCAATAATTTCTCCAATCAATAAACATATGAGTTTCTAGGTGAACACCTATCAATCAAAGAGATAAAAATTAAGGCATTTATAAAGTAAAGTAATTATAAGATAAATAATTTTAATAAGTAGTTATTGTTAATGTATGTTGAAGGAATAGATGGATCATTTAACTTATGGATATGATAATATAAATTGAAATTACAAAATAGTTCATCAAAAAAAATTCCTTACATCATTTTCAAGAATTAACAATTTTTTAGAATCTTTTTAAAAATTATTTTCTCCTGAAAAAAGAGAATAATTATTCTATTTTTAATTAAAAAAATAATATGAACATTAAAAATAATAAATATTATGTTAACAAATTTTTATTTGAAGAGAAAAATATGACCATAGAAGAAATTTCATTTTTATATTTCAAAATAGATATTTTGAAACCAACATCATTTAAAGTGATAATAAAAATGATTTTCAAATGGATTATGGAGATATATGAGAAATTCATGAGATAAATCAAATTTTTGTTACCAAATAGAAAAGGATAACCTTTTTTGTAAGGGGAATATTGACATGGAGAAAAAAAATCCATTAGAAATAATGGGTATCAGTCCAAACAATGTTGAAAATTTATGAAAAAATATATTAATGAACTATTTCTTGATTTAAATAATTATTTCCCCCAAATAGAAGATGACATAAAATATCCAATAGATAAATTTTAAAAAATGGGAAATTATTAAAAAAAAATTGAAAGACTTAGCTCAATACCCTAATAGAAAGAAAATTAAGCCAAAAAACACTTAATAACTTGATATCGTTAAAATACAAAACCCATAATGATTGAAAATGAGATGGATTTGTAAATACCTTATATTTGAAGAAAAATATGATAACATTAAATCCTCTAGAAATATTTACGTCACAAAAATGAAGCTATTTCCAATACAATTCCCATATCAATGATGTAAAATTTAGATGTGAAAACCCCATCCTTTAATCCATCTTAACTAATCAATCTATAACATCCTATATAAAAAACTAAATATCCTAATAAAATATTTTATATCATTATTCATTCACATTACCTTTTATGAAAAAAATCTACTGTCCTTTATTAAAAATATATTAATATTTTAACATCTATTTTCATCATTTGATGTTATTAGCATCAATTATTTATTTAGTACTATTTTCATTATGTCGGTGTCAACTATATATTATATATTCGAAGAAAATAATTCTGAGATCATTTTAGGTATTTTAATATAAGTTTTATGATTATTTATAATTATTTTAATTTCTTTTTTAGGTATTTTGGTTATGATGTTTGAGGATAAAGTTTGTGAAGATCATATTTATGTTATTTTTAACGAACAATAGTTGATATAATAATAATATAAATTTTAATATAATCATTACATAACCATAAAAAATTATTTTATAATTAATTTATAACAACCATTATAGTGATGGTTTTATAGTAATCTATGTTATGAATTTATAGAACTTTTCATGTGGGTGGTTAAGGTGACTCAATCTTGAACAAGCTATAATTATTGGGTGAGTATGGTTAACCATGTGATTATTTTTTCATAATATATCTGTTTTGTAAGCATAATCTTATTATTTGTGGTTCTGAATCGAATTTAATAATGTTAGGAAAATAATAAAATACTATATGAAAAAAATACATCACCTTCATGGATAAAGTAGTTTGCACGTATTCACGAGAAACACATTCATTTACAAAGAATGTGAGGATGATAAGGAATGATTTATAATTTAATAATTTTAATATTCTTATAAATATTATATTAATCCATTAACTATCCCTTTTTAACCATACATATTATGTGATAATGAAAACCAGTCATGTCGTTCACGGTGTCAGTAGTAATGTCTTGACCTAGGTAACACATGTCAGTCCCCCAAGCCAGTAAGTTACATGACCTCAAATGTGCATCGCCATATATTAGTGGCCATCAACAAACAATGAGGGTCTAATATGTAATGTGGGGATACTATACCCTATTTATCAAATCACTATGATACGAGAAATAAATAAATAATATCAAATGATAACAAACTATAACCGAGATAATACCATAATCAATAAGACCAACATCACATGATAATAAGAAAACATGGATAATTGACCATAAACAAAAGCATATTATATGTCAGTCCATATATGTGTCAATTGTAAATGAAAAACCAAAATAAAGACACATTTAAAACTATCAAATAGGTCCCACCATCATGTTTGGTCCCCCCATTTGTGCTTCATGCCACATCCCAACTCATATATCTATCAAAGGGAACTTTACCTTTTCTAATCCTGCACACATGAATTAAATTTTAGTACTAATCAGAAATCTAGATTAGTGTGTTAGCACATCCCAGTTGACCACCACTAATTTCATTCAAATCTATATTTTTTCTATAGTTTTGTATGTAGTTGTAGAAATAATAAAATAAAAATTATAAAGTAAACTGTTTTGATATTAAATTACACTTTAATAAACTATATAGTTTCCTGGGTTATTGGTGATATCTGAACCAATAATAATTTATGCACCCATGATATATTTGAATCTATCCCAAACAGGCGTATGACATTTCATTATATCATGTGATTAATTAATCATTTAATATCCAATTTCAAATTAAAACAATGGGGACCTACAGTAGCAGTATTGCACCTCGTGGGTATTTGGAGCATCAGTCCCTACCCCACATGACAATGATCACATGAAAATATATATATCATGTGGGAATAGCGTGGAACTCTAAAACCATATGGATATTTGGAGTACTTCTCTGTATCCCACAGACTAGTCTAAAAATGTCACATCTCATTGTTCTAAATTTATAACTATTTGACAACCATTTCTGTACATCATTATATAATGAATTTACTAAATTAATTTATCTTCCATATTCAAAATCCCATTTATATACCATGTATAATCGTTAAATAATAATTTAATTTGTATTTTCATAACCCATGGGTTTCCATCATGTTTGGTCTTAAATCAATAATGGGCCTAACAGGATCTGTGAATGTTCTCACAATCACAAGGAATTCAACTAATTAATTAAATTTATAATTAAAATTTCCAATAAGTAAATTAATATTTCATAATTACACACAAATAATTATTAATAAATACAATATTAATTGACAAATATACCACCTAACTCATGGTCATAGATGGATATTCACTAAAATTAACTCTCTATTTTGATGCAGAATGATCATCCTCCTAACGATGGAAGATATTTTGAACTGAATCCTATGAAATATTTACAACCATTAATAACCATCAAAATATTGATCTAATAAATTTTTAAAGGGTAAAATAATCCCTACTCATGAGGAAAGAGATATATGATAGAGATATAAACAAACCAATGATAATAGATTATATATAGGAATAGGGGAAAAATTTTTCCACCAAATCATTGATTCGAACCTAAAGGGGTTTGAGGATCATTGGAATCCTTTTGAAAGATTCCAAAAATCAAAGGAAATGATTATGGCCATTTTTGGTAAATTAGGAGTAAAAAACAGTGGATTGAGAATTTAAAATTTAAAATTTTTATGGGTTTATTAACATTAACACACGGTTTCTGGGGATGAGAAACATTTTTTTCGAAATCTTCACCATAAAAATGTTACCTTACTTAGGGGATTTAGGGTTTCTCCAAAGCATTCCACTATTTGACAAAACATTCAACAACTTTTAAATCCTATACTCTCTGGTAGTTCATGGTTTGGGGAAGGTTGCCACACTTTTTGGACAAATTGGATTTTAACTAGGTTCCACTTATTCTTCCTCTAAAAAGGGGTGCACAATTTTCCCTAATCATGTTCCAATTGTGAATATCCCCATGGTTTTAGAAATTTCTTAAATGTCACCTAAAAAGCCCAAAAAAATTATGTCACGGTATAACCAAAAAAGGGTAAAATAGTACAAAAAAATGAACATGTAGTATCTCTATAAATATTGGGATCCTTTAATCTCACCACCTTATTATATATATTCTTTGAGTTATTCTCAAATGCATCCCAAGGATTATTAGGTAAAATTTTAGGCCACTAAACATGTATATCTCCAACACTATACCATGCTTCCTCCTTAACACGTCTATGCTGCCACAACACTTCGACTATTGGCATTACCTTTCCCTGTAACACTCTCTCACTATGATCTATAACATGAATCAGATACTCCTCAAATTATGTACCATTCTCAATAAAAATAATATCCATATCAATCATATTAGATGGTCCGAAATGAAACTTCGAAATCACTGAGACATGCAAATAATCTTCCATATAATCATACCTTTATTAATGATCCAATCTGTACTCCAATATCCTTATCCTATCTCAAATCCCAAAAGGTCAAGAAACCCTAGGTTCTAACTTCCCTACCATAAGAATCCTACGGTGGCCCAATATTGAAGAAACCAGAAAGAATACATGATAACCCAAATCAATGTCTTGTGGTCATCAGCATTTATCATCATATGACATATGAATATTCTGATTTTTAGACATTTGTTTTTGATCAAAAAATATTCTCTGATGTATCCTACCTAGGTCTCAGTCCCAAGAACTCAAACTCACCTTCCACCATCCGACAAAGCATTGTTCTGTATAGCCTAACATAAATTCCCTCATTTGGTTATATCTAAATAGTCATAACGTAACTATTTTAATTTTAAAACACAATGAGGGATAAATGATTCTCTAAAGACATGCCAAAGTTTACGAAAAATTCTTTTATCATATCCTCCATTACATATGTAACGTGTTCAGACTACCCATCTATTTGAATATGGAAATACTTAATAAAAAATTCTTGTATAACAAATAAATTTTGTAAAACATTCTAGTAGTGTGAAGTAAAGTGAATATAATAGTGTAAAAGAATAATTCTTGGTACCCCATGTAAACAGACTATCTCTCAAAAATTTCTCCCAAAAACCAATTATGAAAGACGTTCATATAGGTAACATATTAACTAATTTCATAAGTTGGTCCAAAATCACTAATATAAAATCACTCCTCTAAGGTTTCCACAGAATACAAACCATAATTCCAATGTAAATATCAGACCACTTCCATTATATAATGAGTATTATCTATAGTAAACCATCGGGTCGATGTTTCTCATCCTTCCCCTGCTGATAGGTGCATCATCATATCACAAACCATGAAATCCCCTTTTTCATGTTTGACCAAAAATACTATAAATGTATGTCATGATACTTTCGGTTCAAACCACGATTCACCACCACTTTGATAAATGAAACTCATGCATCAACTCCTCGTGAATACATTTAGGCAAGACAATATTTCTCCAAACATAAATTTTTTCAACCTCATCTATAGTAAAATCAGAAGGTGACTCTATGTCTTCACCTTTTTTCCTTAGGGAAAAACACTATAGACACTTATACCATCTCTCTGTGATCTAACACGGAAGTGTGGACTCCAAAGATACTAAAATTAGGGTAACATTCACTTGGAAATCATGAACCACAACATGTATTTAAATAACTATTGACATAATCTACCACTTAGAACTAGACTCATGAACATCCCAAGTCTATGTATTCTTGAAAAATGAATCTAAAAACCACTTACCATACTGGGCATATATTCTATCTAAAATTCAAAAGCATATATATACTCAACCTATCTCTGATACTGGAGATTCAAATATTGCTATGAAAATATATTATTTAATCTTTTTCGGTCGGTATACACAATAAATATACCCCCAAGAAATAATTCTGCAAAAACATGAAGTATTAATCCACCATATCTGACTCGGGATAATAATTAGTGTAATTATGTTCATGTGGACTCAACTTACATCACCCATGTTCCACAACATGATCTCATTACTTCAAAAATATTCCACTTTTGATCCCAAATTCTTCACAAAACATGAAATACACTTCACCTGGAGCTAGTAAGATCAATATCAATCTTTCAGTTAGATGCTTCTTTAACTCCTATGAGGCATTATCACATGATCCAAACAATTAATACTTGATATATTTATTGTTAAATCATTAATATAGTGTTTCTAAATAAGTAATTTCAAATATTAACTTATGGTAATAACTCAGTAATTCCAAAAAACTAAATATTTCAATAACTTCGCTTTGATTCTCTTCAGAAACCCCTACATGAACTTTCTCGGGGTCCACTGAAACAACTTCCTTCAAGATAATGTTACCTAATAAATGTTTCCAGTTGATTTCTAGTTGAAATAAAGAATTCATAGTGTATAAAAATTCTCTCTTTATGTACTCAGGATGATATGAAGATGTTGGGAACAACCATCTGGAGTCTTGGAGTACACAAAGATGTTATCAAGAAAAACAACCACATATTGTTCTAGGTAATGGTAAAAGACTCAGATAATCAAGGAAATAAACATAGATATATCATTATTTAGCCTGAAAATTACCATAATGAACTCATATAGGCCATGCCTACATCTATAATCATTTTATCGTATATCATAAACTCTATCTCACAACTAATTATATCATGACCTCATTTTAATCATTTAGAAAACATGATCTCCTGTCCATTGTTCAAAAATATCATTGATATGTAGAAATGGATATCTATTATTCACTTTAATATGGTTTAACATCCAGTACTCAACAAACAAACATTGTGTCCAATCATCCTTCCTAGCAAACAAAATCATTGAACCCCAAGGTGACATACTCATAAGGATAAGTAACTTATACATAAAATCTTTCAACTAAGTCATAAACTCATGATGATCTATTGGATCCATTGAACTAGGTGGAATTGAAAAAGGTTCATCACCGGAGAGTATGTTAATTTTAAATTAAACATCTCTATTAGGGGGAATCACTGAGAATTACTGAGGAAACATGTCCTTGAATCAGTCCACTACATGGTGAAAGATATAATTTTTACACCACTATTTTCTAAAAAAAGTGTTGCATCATAGGCGATGAGCTCCCAAATTCAATGACGTACTAATAATGTATGGACTTCTTGGATATCCCACCTTACATGAGAAACATAATTATTACCCTCAGGAGATATAAAATTCACTCTCTTATGGTAACAATTGATATGGGAATGATATGATAGTACAAATTACATAGAAAAAATCAAGTAAAAACCTGATAAGACAAGTAATGGAAGTGATACTCACCAACCTCAAGATACAACTTCTTGTATAAACATATATCACTTTAAAACACTACCAATGGTTTGTTTTTCTTCAAATCATTACTCAAAAACACCACAAATAATCTCAAACCATTCACATGTTTTTCATATATAAATATAATGATATGGTATGGTATCATACAAATAACTAGAAATTGATGAAGCTATAATAATAGTAACTTTTAATACCAATGTCATTTCCTTTTTATTCCCAAGTGCAGGTAAAACCAGATTATACATTCTTATCACTCTTCCCTATGATGTAGTCAGAGTCCCCTAAGATTCATCAATATGTTGATTTGGAAGATCTTTCTCCAAAGCACAGTTTCCAGTACCTCAATCACCATGGCCAAATGAACTCCAACTACCATACTGATATGGTGTGGAAAACCACCATCCGGTACTCGAATTCATCCTAAATCCCCCATCACAACCCATCGGGTGAGGGTTTCTGCAGTACCACTATAAGTGAACCATCTTGTAACATGATCAACACTACATTTGTAGTAATAGACACTGGATTTGAATATGACCCTACAAACCACACTAGTGTTTGTTCATTCAGTTATATCTCTAGGAAACTGTTCCTTCTCCATGGCGACCCAATTTTGCATTTCACTAGTTAATGTTCTAATAGTGAAGCTTCCTACTATCTAAAGATGAATATCATGGTCATCCAGCATTAACCATATACATTTCATTGGTATCCTCTTTCAAGTTCCCCTAGAATATGAGATCCTCATTCAGTAACTAAGCAGACTTCATCAATTGAAATATGTTAAAATAGGAATTAATCTCATATTTAAGGCCATCTTATAAACACCTCACAATAATAGGCTCATCTCATAGTAAATCTGGTAAAAAATCACTAAACTCATTGAATTGAACATCATTTCCATCATAGACATACTCTTCTAGGTCATCCACATAAACTCTACTTCTTTCTCCTTCTTGATCGTCTCTATGTAAAAGTGTTCCTAGAACATATCTTGAATGTACTTCTATATTTTGTTCTCTATATTCTCATCGTGAGTCTAGATATCCCATTATTTTTATACTAATATTCACAGAATATATGTATCTAATTTAACACTCCACTCCAAATTAGTCTCAAAATGGTCAAAGATCTCCTGGATTGACTCAATCCAGAACACAGCTTCCTCAGGTCCACCCTCTTTCATGAATGTCAGAGGGTGCCGAAACTAAAATTACCATGTTAGGTCAGACATATTTTACAGAACCATCCCATGTTATCTTAAGATAAACATCATAAATAATCAAAATTTTCATGTTACTTCTCCCCACCTACTTCACCAATAACTATTGTAGCTTCTAGATCCACCGCTGGAAGCACATTTCCAACCATTTCCTCTTGCCTTCCTATCAGAAGCTTTGTCATGAATATATATATCTACAATACCAAGCACACATATTATGAATCATAACAAAAAAATATTACATTTTTGTAATATATATTCACAATAAAATATAGCAAGTCATCCCAATACCATATGACATAGTGAAAACCAAGAAATTATCACTACCCTCAACCTTCCCACATCTAGGTCATGGTTAAATAGGGTTAACAACTTTCATATTTCGTAGTGTAGAATTAGGCACCCATTTTATCCCAATAAAATTACCACAATTAGGATCATTTACAATTATCCATTTATTATTAAGCACCATTTAATTTTAAAAAATAGTGTTTGAAGGGAAATAATTTTCATTATAACACTTACCCAAATCCATTTCTCCCATGCATGCCTAAAATGAAGTATCTATCATAAAAATATTGAGTTTTTGGAATGATTCATGTATACTAAACTTCCATTCCATACCATGAAATTAAGAAAATATCAAAAAATAATAACATCACATAGTAATTTCCTCAACCATGGCGAACTAACATCCAACTATAACATCAAACATCAATATCAATAATCCCACCCTAGGAACTTGGTTATTCCCGCATATGTGAATTATTCATTCCCATGAATGAGCTCATGACAAAGGCCAAACTATTATGAGTATCCTATATAATTGTTCCAAATAACAAAATAACGAAAAATAAAAGAAACCTCCCATTTATTACACTTTGTAATATCTTGAATCGGGTGGCAGATGAAGATGCCACAATCTGTATAGTTACTTGACCTTAGATGTTCCCCCCTAATGCCAAAAGATTAAAAGTATCATAGAGGGTCTAATATGTAATGTGGGAGACTATACCCCATTTATCAAATCATCACAACATCAAAAATAAATAAAAAATCAAATTATAATAAAAAACAATATAATTATATAATAAATAAGACCAACATGACATGAAAATCGAAAAAATGGATAAATCACCATTAACCAAAAACGAATATATTTCATTTCACATATGTGTCAATATTCAAATGAAAAAAAACATTAAAATTTCCTAGAATGGGTCTTGATATAATATTTGGTTCCCCCATCTATGCTCTATCTAGCATCCCATCTCAGCCATCATATAAAGGGATCTTGCCCTTATCCTATTTGGAAAAATAGAGGCTTATTCGATTACCAATCAGTAATCCAGAGTAGGGTGTGGGTATAATATAGTAGGACACCACCAATCGAATATAAATAAATATCATGTTAATAATATTGTTTTATTTGTGTAAATAATAAATCAAAAAATGAACAATTAAATATTTTTCACATTAAATTATTCTTTAATTAACTGTATATGTCCTTGGGTCCATAGTGACACTAAACTCAATAATACCTTCTTTGAACCATGTTGTAGTCTTATCCATCCACTAATGGGATATCCTATTTCATTCTATCATGGGATTAATTGGTCATACAATATCAACTTTAGCATCATATAATGTGGTCCAGGAGTTGTAATTCAGCACCTCGTTGGTATTAGGAGGAGCAGTCCATGTCCCAAAACTGAGTGACCATAAGAAATATATATATATATATATATCATGGGGTCCTACAGTATCATTCTAGATCCCCATGGTTATTTGTAGAGTAAATCCCTATCATCAAACTTAGTTAAAATATCACATATCATGGTTCGACATTCACAACCATTTATCAACCATTATTTTCATTATTTATTCAACCTATTTCATAAATTTATTTATCATCTTGTTATAATATATTAATAATAATTTCAATTATATTGTAAAACTCCATATGATTCCATAAATTATATTCATAAATCATCAATGGGTCCAATGGGATATTTTAATTGTTTAAGAATCATATGGATTTCAATTAATTATTTCAATTTAAAATGAAACTACAAAATGTTCAAGTTAAAATTAAAAAATTACACATACATAATTTTTTTCAAAATTGTCGTAATAGAAAAATAGACCACCTAATCACGGTCATCAATGGAAAATCACTAAACCAAAATCCCCAATTTTATGGGAAATTATCAATCTCACAACTACATAAGTGTTTTAGAACCAATACCTCAGAACAAGATCCTACCAAATACAACCATAAAAACCTAGATTTAAACATTTTCCAATGTTGAAAAAATTATCAATCTTCTTCAGGAAAGATATATGGGAGATATATAAAATCAATTAGAAGGGATTAAACATTGGAAGAGGGGTTTAATCCTTCCACATGATCATTGATTCACACTGAAATGGGTTGAAATAGCCTTTTAATCCTCTCGGTAGCTTCCTAAATCAAAGGAAAATTATTAGAGATGATACTGGATGATTAAGGGTAAAAACTAGGTGTTTGGAAATTTTAATAAAAGGTTTTTTAATTAAAAATCAATGAAAATGATTCCTTAAAAGATAATTTTGGTGTGCCAAACTGTTCCCCTTAATTGTGTTCCCTTACTCTGGGGATGAATGGTTTCCCTAGGTGGCACATGGTTTGAAACATTGTGTTCCAATCGTTCAAATCCCCACTATCTAAGGGTGAAATGTCTGGGGAGGATGGCATCATGGTTTGGTCGAACTATGAACCAACCATGATCCGCCTCATGTTCCTCTAAAAAGGAATGTGCATTTTGAGAGGGAAAGATTCTATTTTACCCTAACTATGCAACAATTGTGTATATCCCCATAGGGTTTTATATTTCACCATTTTCATCCAAAACAACCCCAAAAAAGTGCCAAGCATGTTTTACCCAAAACAATGTTAAAATTGTACTTTAAAATGATCATGATGCATCTCCAAAAAGTCTGATATCTTATTGTGGTAGTCTACATGTACGCATGAAGACATTTATATTTTTTCAAATAGATTTAGAGGAGGGAAGAAAATTTATATTATATTCATATAATAACATTTATGAATATTATTAATACTTAGGGACCCATAATTAATGGATATATTATATTTTATAGGTTTGGATAATAAAATAAATAGGATAGATTGATTCATAACATTACCTCTCACTTTGGATATTCTTCCTTGGGTAACACTTAAAGGATCCTTATATAGGTTTTTGGGAATGACTAATTCTTCAACTACATGGGGAAAACATTTAGGGGGGACTATGTTAGAGTTTGGACAAGATTATGGTTTATAATGACTTTATAAGTGGGGTGTAGGTGGGACCATTTTATATGTAAAGGGAAATTAATTTTTTTAAAAATATCTTTTAAATATAAAGAGAACATGTGTTTCACATGGAAAGTGGAGTGAAAGTGGACAATAATGGAGTGGGGTGATTTGAGGTTGACAATACATTAACTATTATTTCTAATATATGTTTTAATCATGTTTTATATACTTTTACTTGTATATTCTTACATTGTTACTATTTTTGGTTTTATCGTGATAACTAAATTTTTACATAATTTATTTATTTTTTATGCATAAAAATTACAGAAACCTTATTAAATAATTCAGAAATAATTATTAAAAAAGTTAAATACTTTTTTTCAATTAATATTTTTAATAACGATGATATTTAATTTCAATATTATCACACATAAAACGTAAAAATAATTTTCATAAAAAAGTGTATTTTCATACATAAATATTATATTTATGATACAATTATAGGTGTTTTATGATTTATATGACATTAATTGGGTTATTATTAACCAAATAGTATTGTTTTAGTTTAAATTAATCCAAAATAGAATTCAACCTTTTGAATACTTGAATAAAAGTAATAGAAAAAAATTATAAACTAAAGTTTACTTCAGTTTCAAAATGATATATATGAGTTTTATAAATTAATCCTAGTATTTTTAAATGAATATTTTATTCTTTAAATTCATTATTAGTCCTAATATTGTTTTTATAAATATTTTATTTCAATATTAGATAATGATAATTATAATAACTTTATGGTATTAATGAAAAAATACTTTTCAATTTTGGACTGATAAATAATTTTTCAAAAAACAAATCATTAAAATTTATCCTGTAGAAAAAATTTCCTGCTAAATTAAAAAAAAATATTTTATTTTACAATATTGATAATTAAAATTTTTAAATTTCAAAATTAAAATTAAAATTTATAATAAATGAAATAATTATATTTATTGAAATATGGTTTTTAAAACATCATGTGCTCTTAATATTATTTGATACTAACTTCTAATTTAATTAATTTTAATATATGATTTAAAATTTATAAATTTTAATATAATCCTTATTATAATTACGAATTGGTTAATTAAATTTTTTAATAATTTAAATAGATATTAGATAATGAATAGTTATTTTAAGTATTTAATAATATTTATTATATGTCCCTTAAATCTATGAATTTTTTATGGGTTAATATATTTTTATTATGTAGAGTTCTTATTATTCTTATAATTTTTTAATAATTGACACCAAATATGTTAAATATAATTTTTGTTCAGTATTCTATGAAAAATAAATTATCAAACATAGAATTAATTTAGATAAAATTCTATTAAAAATAAAGAGCTTTTATAAGTTGAATAGGATTGAATATTAGATTTCATAGATTATGAAAATTATTTTCTATCCCAATTTTTGTTATTTTTATTCATTATGAAATTTTTGAGTATTTATTTGGGTAACTGTAGATTTATATTGTTTATTAAAAAATCAATAACTTTTGATATGTTTAATTAATTTTCAACTAAATTCATTGATTTAGAGTTTAATATCAAGAGAAACATTAAAAGGAAAGAAATATTAAAAAAATTCTATAAAGTTGAACATAATCAAGTGGTAGGAGATGTTTTAAAAAGGGGAATTATAATGTAATGAACATTAATAGAGTATGGATTACTCTCATGTGAGGTTTATGGTTTTGAAGTGAAACAAAATAATTCAATTCCATAATATAGATTCCAAATTCCGCTGAAGGCCTTGTAGTGACATTTTGGGAAAACCGAAGGCAGATTTCGATCAAGCGAACTGTTCTGAGAAAAGATAAAAGGCCACATAGAAAATAAGAGGAGTATGCATAAAGCCACACCAATAGTGTGAAAGTTTCCACACCCAAAGGATTTTGTGTGCGTAGAGCAGAACATTTCACATGTCCAAATGATGTGTTGGGTTTTCTGCGCAGGCTGAATTGTTCGTGTTCCCCACAGCTCCCGATATCCTATAAATAGAAGGCCAACCACCTTGCTTCCATGATGAGGAATTTGAACTCTCTCCCATGCGTGTAATACACCACTTCTATGTGAATAAGATGGCATTCAGGTACCATAGTTTCTACAACAGGTCTCCCTGGGGTCTGCCTTCCCATGAAACCAACAGGGCTTGACCCTCACCAAGGTCCATTATTGTCTGGCCAGTTGCATGCAAGTCTATTTACTTGTGCGCAATCCTCAGTCACTTCCTCACAAAACATCCTCAAATTGGACACACACCTCCTTAATCCACACAAACTAGATTTTTGAGCACAATCCTCCTAGTATACTCCATTTTTTGTTTATACCCTAAGGCTCCATGTTCGAGGCCCTCTTCTGTGCAACACCCTAGTATCACGCATACTTATCTCGTACGGACCCCAATGTTCGTACGAAGGGATTTCATGGTCCCTTGGGTGGTCCTTCATGTTGAATTGATAATCCTTATACTTCTTCTCATAGGCACGCTAACAGATATTTCTTCTTCACATATCCACTCTATCATGGTCCCCTCAGTAGATAACTCCACAACACCCCCTCGTAACTGCATTTCTAGTGCATTCCCTTCACTAAGGGAAAATGTGTGCCAGTTATGTAAGTCCTAGGAGTGCAGAGTGAACTCGCCTCATCCAATCTTCTTAAGGTTAAAATTACAATCCTCATCATCCCTAGCACATGACATTAAAATGTCTCCTTGCCACGTGCATCATACACGGGGTTCCCCATCTCAGGCATTCCATACGCCCGCTCGTCTCCATGGGAGTGAGATCTTCCTCACATGGAATGATATCTTCTCTAGTAGAGTGGCACCTGTTCGTTGGGAAAGTGAATAATCTTGGTGTAATCCCATAGCCTTTTCTTGTATGAGGCAGCACCCATGATACTCTTTTATTCATTAGTTCCAAAGACTAGAGGCGATAGGGGAAAAAGGAACATTGTTACCCCATCCCTCTCCCTCAGGTTTTTGTCTCCACCGGGCCACTATCCGAGAGTAAGTCCCAATCTCTATATATCTAGTCCTATAACCACACGTAAGACCATGTTTCCTTCTTGGGTTGCTAACCATGTGTAATCCCCATTCCATTACCCACAGACGCACCTTTCACGATGTGATCGTTAGGTCTTTTCTGAATCTTTTTTCTCACACCGAGCATGAATCATATGGGTTTAGAGTAAGAAAATACCATGAAATACTCTCTAGGATGCCTTAGCGTGCAATCCCAAAACCCTGTTGAACTATGTGTACTTTTATCCTTGTCACATAGGCAAGATACGTAGGAAGAATCCCTAAGATTCATGCCCGACACCTACTTGTCTCTACCCTATCACGTCAGTTCACCTTATTCTTGCATGATGATAAACTGTATCCTCCCTTCGAAACTATCTGGAATTTCATCCTTGTCTCTGAGATAGGTTACCTAGGAAGCCTCCTTGAGGTTCAAGCCCAAAACCCAACGGTCCCAACCACTTCACGGTAGTTCATCCTCTTCCTACATGATGATAAAATTCATGCCCATTTTCGTTCGGGAAGATGTTAAACTATAAATGTTTGATCTATGTGGTATTTGATATTTTTCTCCTAGATAGGGTATGTAGGAATCCTCTATAATTCCAATACTTGTCGAAGATATGCTGTTGTGTTCCTCAATAAATTTTAAGTCGTTGTGTTACAAAAGATAGTAAGTCATCATGTTCCCTAATCGATGGTAATCCATCGTGTTCCCTAGTCAATGGTATGTTGTTGTGACCCCACCTAGCAGTATGCCATTGTGACCCCATATAGTAGTTATCCATTGTGACCCCATCCAGTGGTAATCCATTTTGACTCCATTTAGGGGTATTATGTTTCACCCTATCAAACGGTTAGCCGTTGTAGCCCTAATTTCATATGAACAACATGGGTTTAATTCATATCTCTTAGACAAGGTACGTAGGAAGCCTCCATGAGGTTCAACCCCAGACACTGGTAAATGTTGGTGTCCCAACTGTTGGGAACCTCATCTCAGGTCTTCCCCTTGAACATCAAACCATCTTGGGATACTAAACACACATAATCCCTAAAAATGCATTTGGTTTATTATCTGCAGCACAAAACCCGATTCTATACCCCCATCCGGAAATACGTGGAATTTGATTCCCTACCATAGGGATTCATAGGAAGTCTCTTCGTGGCCCAAGAACAACATAACTTCCACCCTCAAATTGGATCCATCTCACTCTCTATATACTATCAACAATCCATATCCATTCCGATTCTCACCTGGGGCCTCAAATCCTAGTGAGATCATGCCACCCATTTTTTCACAATTCCAAGAAGTAATTGGGAAATTAACCAAATGTTGGCCCCATCACCAATGATCCATCTTGATGTTTCACTTTTTCATCTACTACCTTCAGTGTTCTGATCGGTCTGATCCATCTCCTCTAAATGATAGACAATTGGCGTACCATCTGTTAAACATGTGAATGTGAGGAAATCCTCAGGGACAAGCCTATGGAATAAAATTCCCAGAATGAAACATTGGATTCCACTTGATTATGTACCATTAATAATCCCTATAATAAGGAGAATAATCCTAGAAACATTAGTGTTCTAGCATCCAGACACTCCAATGATGTCCATTGGGACTACTCCCCCGATTGAAGGTTGCTTCCCTGGATGGACCCCTTGGAATGACATGACAGAAGTAGTGTAATTAACTAGAATCCATGAAGACATTCCACTGGGATGAGTTTCATGAACAACATCTTATATCTATGATGGATACATGGACTAGGCAATGAGTTCTGAGGAGGAATCCATAGACGGAGGAACTGACATCCCATCAACGAGTTTTGATCAACCAGAAAACATCCCTAAATAAGTGACAGATGCCACCCGCCATTGGAAAGAGGGAACATGGGGTAACAAGTAGCGCACCTTCGACAGACGGATGTGTGCCCTAGTGAAAGCATCATAAATAGAAATGGTGAACCATACGTGAATTTATTCTCCTCAATATGGAGATTAGTTGAGTTCAATACATAAGTGGATTGACGGGTTTATTGGATCTATGTATCTAGAACCAGTTCCCACCATGAAAATAGTTGGCCAAGTGTGAAACTCACTAGAAATTGTGAATGTTGAATGTTGGACATCCGAGTCTATGATGTGGTCAACGTGGATCCTTCTTACCAACCATGGATGATGGAATGGAGGTGGGTAACTAGACATCACATGCCTTAATTAAGTACTAATGATAAAATATCCATTCTTTTCAGGACGCAAGATTCATTGATAGGGAACCAATCACCACCCACCCACCGATACAGGGGTAGGGGAAATGCCGATGCAACAATCCCATGTGGCCTCATCTCACCCATGGTAGTCTCCATGTCCATGGATGATGGGCACACACAACATGTCTCCCAACCTAAAATTGTTCAGAGAAGGAAGATAAATGACCGCCTTTCAGGATATGTGGAAGAGGGTATTATCCCAACATAGGATATGGCTCAAGAAGACTTAGAATCTTTTGTGCCTTGTCACCACAGTTTCCCCCAAGGGCCATGAAGGGATCCACTACTCAAAACTCTGACACATAATAGTTTCGAGAGCCTCTCCCTGGAACCGTTCGATGACACCCTACCCTATTCCAATGAGGTGAGGTATGTCTAGGTCTACCCAACTGGAATCTCATCCCAAGGGCCACTATGGAGGGCTCCCACATGGCCGCGTCAACACTGCCACCCATCCCCGTGAGCTGAGGAGTAGGTATTCTATACGCCTACACCACCTGCCCCTGTCCAGATGACCCAACGCCAGCATAGGGAGTATGCCGAGTAGGACGCCCATCAAGGGTCTGTCAACATCAGCAGCTATTGTGGCCCATGCCACCACTTACGTATACCATAAGTCCCCTGTTTATGTAAAGTAGTGGTACTCGTACGCCCAACCCAGATTGAGGCCCCAACCACCCAATGGGAAGGCTGGGTCGACTCTCCTGGTTACTAACGCATGTGGAGTACATCGTTGGGAGACACGTGGTGATGAAATCTAGTATGGAGGTCCTCCCCATACCATCACCAAATAGAGTGAGGTCCATCCCCGCTCCCTTGCATAGCTTGGAGGTCCTCCCAATGCCACCTTCAATCTGAGTGAAGGTCATCCCCACTACATTTACACCCAATAAGGAAGCCTCTTCTACACCCATGATCTTAGGATTGGAGTCATTCCACCAATCACAGTTCAACAATGTGAAGATGATACACATCTAGTGAACCATCAATGTGGGGGTCTTTCCCATGTCCTTACAATTGCTGAAAAAGGTCATCATCATCCTAAAAAATGGAGAAACAGAGGTTTTCCACACTTCCTTGGCACCCAACATGGAGGTCCTACCCATGTTCAGCTCAACCAGTATGAGGACCCTCCTCACACTGACATTTCCAAAATAAATTATGACGGAGGTCTTACCCAAGATGACACTAGCCCCATCGGATGTCCTACCTGGTTCAAAAATTCCTGCTGAGATTCCTTATTTACATTTGCTAGTCGACGTAGAGGTCCTCCCCATGTCCCCTTCTACACCTATCTAGGTGCTCCTCTCTCCAGAGATCACCTAGGATGAAGTGCTCTCCGCCCCAGCATCAATTCGGCCGAAGGTCCACCTTGAGCCAAAAATCTACCATGTCCTGAAGAGCCATCCCTTGGTAAGAGGGAAAGTCGTTGGCTCCATAAAAGGGGCACTGTGAATATTCTAACCATTATTATTCATGTATACTTCTCAGATTCCCATACGGAATGCAATTCGGAGACGGAACCCTCACCTTGACCCTCTATGTCGAGGGTTGGGGTAGGAATGCAACATGTCAGCCTAATCCTTCCAAAATGTGAGTTCCACTAGATTCACACTTCCTTAAATAGATACATATAGGAGTTGGAAGATTTGGACCCTTCCCAGGGTCTGTCTGTACAATCATTCTTTTCATCACCAGGGTCATTCTATACCTCAACCAGATTTCATGGAGAGTTATTCTAAGGAACGATAAGGATGAACAACAGCATGGCACACCACCAGTGATAGAAACCCTTGTGCCAAATGTCATGGCAGCTATCCTATCTTATATAGTTGTAGTGGCTCAGTTGTTGCATTCATCGTAATAGAGTCTGAGATGCAGTGGTTTGTCATCTCTTTCAATGTAATCTCCACAAACTAGTCAACCATCTTAGTGTTCTTCTCAAGTGCCACTACTAGTGCCCCATCTGGCCTCAGTTGATGAGTGGGGAATCCAAGGGCCAAATCCCGTGTTTCAGCCATGGAAATTTTAGGAAATCCTTGCAGCAGATCATCTCCCAGAACTGTTTTGGATGATTGTGCCCCCAAACCTCAGAGTAACAAGATCTCTTTCTCGGAAGGATGTCACATGCTTTCACTAAACCCTATGGGTGAAACACTTTTGTCTCTGTTACCAGCATGTGGATTACCTAAATAATCAGTCACACTTTGATAAAATTGGACCACAATGTCATATGGTCGACTAGGCTGCACAACATGTGGCCTAGTGCCCTGATTCACCCGGTCACCACCAGACCCTCCAGCAATGATGTGTCCATAGCATTAAAGTGCTCCACATGATTATCAAGGAGGATTCCCTCAACATTTAGATACATGGTTGGAGATATTATGATACCCTCTACTTCAGTTCTATCTGGCGCATGCCCAATTTTCCAGGCAATAATGAGGATATTCCTTCAGGTAACGTTTCTGTTAACATGGACGATCTATCGTAGGGGGGTAATAATTTTGATATACTAAACAATAACATACCTCTAGGGGGTGTTCAAAAACAATTAGATCCTTTGTTTAGGGTTAATCCCAAATATAGAAATATATTGTGTTTCCCCATGACCATCGAGGCATTAATCCCCAACAAAAATCCCAACAAGGGAAAGGAGAAACTCTGAGCTTTCTAACCCTCTGACCAGCATGGATCAGTGTATAAGATGTAGGATAATCCCAAAAAAACATCATTTCATCAACATCTCACATAGCACAAAAAGTTTGTTGATAAAGTCCTTTCTAAAATTGTCATGGAGTGGTGGCTAGACTACGGTGATCCCCTGCCAGGGTAGCCGGGGCAAGTTCAACTTCCCCCTAGTGAATTGCCTCCGAGTGACCCTAACCATCCTTCATAATAGACAAGATATAGGATAAGAATTAAAGGCATGAGGCAATGTTATGTGTCGCCAAATCCTCCTGAGATGCGTCATAACCTCGAGACCCAACTCAGGTTCCCCCAACCACTCTACAGGTAATCCCCCCAGCCGCACCATGATCCGTCAAGCCTGCTTATCACATCAATGAACTTGTCAATGCACGGGTGGTCAAGGACCCTTTTCAATATAGGAACCCTAGAAATATGATCTTAATGTGGTACTCATTTCTCTCCTCGAGGAATTGGAAACTCGACAGGTGGCCATCCTGCCTGATGGTAAGCAATATCCGACGTAGGTAGATGATATGTCGGTACCCCCGAATTCCAAAAATCCCACCTTCTCCCCCTTTAATAGGGATGGGTAACACACTAAAACATATGGACCACTTCTTCTCAAGGATTGGTCCCATTCTAAGAAATCAGGCGCAGTCGGAGGCCACCAAAGTCTGATGTTTCATACATTCATTGGAAGGGTCTGTGTTTCTCTAGTGCAACAAACTACCCATTGTGTCATTCAATGGTTGGGGGATCTCCACATTCATTTCCATTAATAGTTCAGCTCTACAACATGAATGAAGATTATTATAGACCTCTTAAAGTGTAAGAAGAGGCCTGATGAGCACGTCAAAGACTTTGCCGCTCAGTGGAAAGGTCACACCTACTCCATGAATATGTTGCTGGATCGTGAACAGCTACTGAAAATGTGTGTGGAGAATGTCAAGACTGAACTATACCCCTCTCTCATTACTCATAATTACCCTGGGATTCTAAAAATTCTATAATAAGGCCCAGGTCCTAGAGGTAGCTTTGTAGCAGGGAAAGCAGGCACGTCTATTGCCCCCTACAGTTCTCAGAAGTGAATCCACTAAGGATGATCCCACTATGGTGGAAAAAATAGTGGCCCCTAGAAAACTAGAGTTATTACAGGTGGATATTCCTTGATAGCCTCACAGGGACCCTCCACCTCAGGCATAGCCTCCGTCCCAATAGCGCCCAACTCAGAATCAGCAAGCGCCCCCACATAATGCGCCGCCACCACTGAGGAGATATAACTAGGATCAAACTCCTCTACAAGTTCCCACATCCCCTCTTCAGGGACAAGTTCTTAGATCCCCATTCCCTGATAGGATAAACTAGACATAATCATTCAATGAGGATCAGGTCTGTAGTTATTTTTGAAGCACCTCGGAACAGGGACTTCTTTGTTTAACTGAATGTATGAGGCCAGAAGAGGCAGATCTCACTGGTTGCCCCAATTACATCCCCTATCACCAGATTTGGTGGAACACCCCCAAATAGTGCTATGTGTTTATGGAGCTGCTTCAAGACCAGGTTGATAACAATATAGTTAGTTTAGGCTCAACTTCTGCACTGGTGGTTGGTGTCTTCATCAATCCAGATAGCGTTAATGACATTAAAGGTGAGTGGAATCAAGTTTTTAACTATAGATCCCAGAAGTATGATGAAGAGATGGCTCATAAGGAAGTCTCTTGTGCCCATGGTATTATTTGTGAATGTATAAATCGACTTGAGCCTTCAGAACACGCCGCATCAGCCGCAACTTGTATTTTTACGTCAACGGCTCATCCTTCCTCTTCCCAGAAGAGTAGGCATCAAAGAAGAAAGGTAAAACAAATTCCCCCACTAATGTCATTGTCATACCATACTATCGGCGATTTCATGCCCCCATAAATGGAAATTACCCCCAGAATCTACCCATTAGTGGAGGATTCTTCAAGTGACGATCAATGGTATGGCTCGGTTAACACCATGTGCCTGGTAAACCCCTAACGGATTTCAAATGGTGAAGAGCACTAGATAGATCCTCCCAACATTCCTAGCCATCACCAGCATTCATGTGGTTATTTCTATATGGTTCATTGGAGTACCTAAGTCAATACATCTAGATTGGATGTGCATGCCACTAGAACTAGATAGCAGGCCTAGTGAAAATATCAGCACATGCAACCTTCTCATGTGGTGTCAATTGGTCTTTCTTCTCCAACATTTTTGTAAAATGATCAGGCAGAGCTTCCCTGAATAGGCCGTGATCATCCACACTATATTACATATCAGAATCATTCATCTTATCTACATCTGGTAGTCATTCCATGAGCTTCAACTAGCGAGCAGCGGGACATTCCTCGGACTAGCCAGCCACTGCTTCAACTGGAAGGTCCTGTTATACCCCCTCCACAAAATTACCTCCTATTAGAAGAAGTTAACACTTGGCATGGAATATGCTATCCTTATGCATATTTCAAACATTCAAGTTAGGATTTCAATAATTGACGCCCTTATCCTATCAGCAGATATGCGTGAAGCCCTCTCCGAAGCTTTAAAAAGACCCCTCTAGTTTGAGACAGTGGTATTAGTTGCAGAAGACGTCCATGTTGGGGCAGTTGACCATGCTAAGTGTCATTCCATTATCTATTTCTCTAGATAATATGAAGGATCTACCATACAATGGAACATTCGCCCACTGTATGTCACAAGACACTTCCATGGTGTATAGATTCATCATTGTCTGGTCGACACAGGCTCTGGGATCAACCTAATCCCGACCTAGACACTCCAAAAGATAGGGTTATCTGAGGATGACCCGAATCCCTATAACCTGAAAATCCAATGTTATGATTGGAAATAATAGACTCCAGTTGGAAATATCTGCATGAAGACCCAGTTCGGTGGTCTAGTAGCCCACAACTAGTACACGGTTTTCTCCCTAGACACCGCCTATAAGGCGTTGATGTGTTGGCTATGGCTCCGCAGGCATGCAACAATCCATTCATCATATCACTAGTGACTTCAGTACTCTCTTAAGGGTCGAGTGGGAATACTCCAATGCGTCGTGTATCCATTTGTCTCTATTGAATCCCACTACCTAGATTCCTTCTATTGCAAGAGAAAGGACAAGCAGATTTAGGCTAACGAGGTTGAACACTCTATGGATGCAACTAACTCGTGGATAGAACTAAATGATGCCTACTTTTTTTTAATCCATCTGCTGGATGATACGACCCCAGATATGGAGAAATTCATTGATATATTTGGAACGAGGGGGAAGAAAATTCCCATGTCTATGTGATGCAGGAATATCACATTGTATTCCTTCAAAAATCAGGCTCGGGTGGTCCTAGATCCTTGTATTTCCATAAGGAATCGAAATGTACTCCCCATGGAAATGACAGTACATCATATATGCTTATTCCAGTGGGTTGGGATTTACCGACTCAAGCCGACGCCTCACTATTGATTTGATATCATCATGAATGGAACCTTGGGCTGATGGCCAAATGGGATTGGGTGGAATGATTTTATTGTTATGGTTTCGACAGCATAAGAGTCCCCCGATGCAGTGGCTAGTGCCGCTCAGGATGGCACCAGACTCCCATCAGGGTCTGTTGACTTAGATGATACTCCTCCTGCCACAGATCCCTCCTCTATAAGGGAATAATAGGATTTGGAGGATTCTCCAACTGATTTCTAAGAGGGGTTCTCTACCACGATCGATGAATTGGTACAAGTGAAACTCAGTAGTGAGAAGGATATTAAACCAACATCGATCTGTGCCTCTATTCCAAATGAAGATTAGTATTAGTATGAGGAATTCCTGAAGCTGCATCGTGATGTGTTTTTCTAGGGTGATGATGAGATTGCAGGACTAGACCCTCAGGTCATCGTCCAGTGCCTTGACCTTCTAGAAAATCACCACGGTTTAAAACAACATCCTAGAAAGATGCACCCTTATCATGGTGCCATGGTTGAGGATGAAGTCAATAAGGTCACCAAAGCCAATTTCTTCATGGAGATCCAATACCCCAAATGGTTTTCCAACATTTTTCCCATAAAGAAGAATAATGGAAATATTAGGGTCTACATTGACATCCAGGAGCTCAATTGTCACTGTCCGAAGGAAAATTTTCCACTTCTTGTGACGTAACTATGGATCGACAATACTGTTTGGTTCCGGGCACTCTCCATCTTGGATGGGCATTCTGAGTATAATCAGATCAGAATAGATCCTGAGGATGTGTATTCTAAAACATTCAAGGAACTTCAAGGTACATTCTGTTACCATGTAATTCCATTCAATATAAAGAATGTAGATTCCACCTATCATCATTCCATGCACTACATATTTAAGCTGATCCATGGGACATTGGTGGAATGATACATGGATGATCTGGTGGTCATGTCTCGCTAGCGTGAATACCGTCTCATGGAACTTGAGAATGTGTTTCACTTCTTCCGTCATCACAACATAAAGATTATCCCATTGAGGTGTACCTTTCGGGTCACCTCTGGAAATATTCTAATCTTTTTTGTCAGATACAGGGGCATGAATATTAACCCGTAGAAGATCCTTTCCATCACCTAGATGTCTCCCCCAATGAAAATTTGGGAGAATTGAGGAATTCATGGTAACATGGGCTATATACACTAATTAAATGTTTAATTGGCCGAAAAGTGTAAGACATTTTATCGTCTCATGAAGAAATGAATTTTCTATCATTGGGATGAAACATTTCAAAACGATTTTGAGGAAATAAAGTAGTATATACTCTATCCTCTAGTCCTGATGTCACCCATTTCTGAATATCCACTAGTCATTTATGTGACCACCCAGGAAAAATCTCTCGGCACCCATCTCTCTCAGAAGAACAATAATGGAATGGAGAAAATTCTCTACTATCTCAGCAACATGTTACTCGACACGTAGGCCTGATACTCCCCTATCGAGAAGAGATTCCTTTTGATGGTATTTGTAATATAGAAATTATGACATTACTTGTAGCACCATGAGGTACAGGTGGTGTCCTGAGTGGATTTGTTGAAGTACATCTTGAACCGCCCCATGTTGGAAGCCCATCTATCTCAGGGGGCAGTGATCCTCCAGCAGTTCGACATCAGGTTTTTTCCTCATAAGGCTATTAAAGAGAAGGCATTGGCAGACTTCCTTGTCCCCAATTTGTCTCTTGCAGACCAGTCTCTGGGCCTTTATTTTCCAGATGAGGCAATCAACTCGGTAGACCAAGCCATTCCATGCTGAAAAATGCAGTTTAATGAACCATTCTGGATCCCTACCAATAGAAGGATTAATGACACCAGACTCACCAAAATAGGCCTAGGTATCATCTTCATTATGCCAGCACAGGATGTTCTTCCATATATGTTTCTATTATCAGAAGGTTGTACTGACAATGAGGTGGATTACCAGGCTCTCGTCATGGGCCTCGAGCTGACCCTAGAGATTGAAATTACCCACTTGAATGTGAAACTGGACTTTGAACTAGTCATCAAGAAAATCCCTGGTGACTATGTCATTAGAAATCCAGAGTTCGTACCATTATTTGAACGTACCTATCAGTATATAGACCAGTTACAATCTCATCTAGAGGTTACACATATTCCTTGATCCCAGAATGATTGAGTTGATGCCTTATCCAGCCTTGCTACATCTCTTTTGAAGCGTGATCATGATGATTTGATTATCCCCATAAACACCAGAGATTCATCGCCTCAGTCACTCCAGATGACGATGATAGCCCATAGGTAAGCCACTTTACCACCTATTTATCAACGTTAGGACCCATTGGTCCCCTTATATAGCGATATAAGTAACTCCCGATTTGATGACACCCTTTATCTAGTTCCTCTAGCATGGTAATCTTCCAGTATATTCAGCCGAGTGGGAGATAATATGACACTGCACATTTCATTTTACCCGCCAGAGTGGTCCTGATCATGTGTATATCCTATACAAGCATGGTTTTAATGGGGTTATGCTCTGTTTGATTCCAAGAGTATATATTTCTCAAGTCATTCAGTAGGTTCATGATGGTTCTCGCGGGGCTCAACAGACCTAGAAAAAACAATCTCACCATACCTGGAGGGTGGGGTATTTTTGGACCTCCATGATATGTGACTATATCAGGTTTTCCAAGAGGTGTCATGCATTCCAAATTTGTGCTAACTCTGTGCATCAACTTCCAGAGCCTCTCTACACTACCAATTACTCTTTTCCCTTTATAGTCTGGGGAGTTAATGTCATGGGGCCATATCCACATGCAACAGCTCACCAATGCATGTTCGTCCTGACCGTTACGGATTTCATTTCCAATTGGGAAGAATCAGTTCCGCTCAATGTGTTCAAGGCCTATTAAATAATTTAATATGTGAGATCCATCATCATCTATAGATTTTGAGTCCCTCACACAGTCCTCACCAATAACGACACCAACTTCCAGGAAGCCAAGTTGAAGAAGTTGTACACCAAGTACAAAATTCGTTCTAACCATACATCCATCTATCATGAGCAAGAAAATGGGTACATCAAGGCATTAAAAAAAACCCTCTCTAACATCCTAAATAAAATGGTTGGTCACAATAAGAAGAGTTGGCCAGAAAAACACCTCAATTCCATCTAGGCCTACGAAAAAATTACTCGTAATTCCCCCCAGGTAACCAGATACTTATAGCACCCCAAACATTTTATGTTTTGTTTCTCTTAAATACATTCTAGTTATAGCCTATGAATTATGAATCATTGAGCCTCTATGGGACAAAACATGGTTACTTATAGATGATAGCCCTAACCTATCCATAAAAATTATATTTGTCAGCTCTGTGATTTTAATATTAAAAATCTAACATACATAGTTGTGATCAAGGTGATAATTAGAGTCTTATAGAATTAACTTAATTTTCAGTGAATTGTAACCAACCCTTATGAATAGTAACCTACCCTTATGAATATTAACATTCCCTTATGAATAGTAATATGTCTCTTGTGAATGGTATTCATGCCCTTGAATGTATAAAAGAATTTAGGCACCTTAAACTGAAGATGAATATTTTAAGTGCTAATAATTTTTGATTAAATATATATTTCGTTAACAAAATTTAGAAAATTATTTTTGAAAAATGGAATTCATTTTTGGATTCAACACTTCAGGTTTGGTTAGGGTGAATTTTTGGGATTTTTATTAAATACATAATTTTTTTAGGAATAATAAAATACGATAATTTGTGATAAATGATAAATAAAAAATTTATTGAGTCATTGATGAGGATCTGCTATTGTAAGCCCAATTGGTTCAAAGTAACATGAATATATTACTATTCATGGTCTTGGAATACTAACTATTTGTTGTATCAAGAGGAAATAATGAATTAAAGATTATTATATTAAAAAACTCCTCTCCCCTCAACTATATAAACCACCCATCACCCTCACTTCCTCCAACACCACTCAAGCTTCAATACTTGCCTAAATTCTGCCAAATACTCTCCCCAAGCCCTCTCCCCACGTCCAACACTTTATGGTCTCACCAAGAGGAAAAACACAAATGCCTAAAAGTGATTCTCAAGGAGGACTACTGAGAGGTGAACCTTCCATCTCTCTTCTTTCAATTTCTCTTACAAAGTTTCATTATTTTGATCTCCCGTATCACCTCCCCACATCCAAATTCCATGATTATTCCAGTGCCTTACCTGTTCTGTATTTTCATTTTCTAATGGAATATTTCATCATAATCTCTCATTTCCCCTCTTTTAATACAATAATTGCAAACACCGTCAGAGATGTGTAAATTTACCACACTTAATGAAGATAGGTTTTCAATTTGCACTACAATTTTCTATACTAGTCTAGAAACCTTTTCAATTGTAGAACCAGGTTATAATATATTTATCTTGATAAATGTTATGGAATTTTTACACATTCATAATATGTAATAATAATACAAAAGACGTTTATTGTGCACAAAACCACCATGCCAAATCCATGCGTTTATTTTAAACTCATCGAATGAGTCATCCTCATGGAATATAACCAGAATAATTATAAGATCATTTATATATATTTAATGTACCTAATAATGTATATTAACAATTCTAGATGTTTAACTACATTTCAAATGGACATCCATTCATGAATACATGTAATCAAATCCTGAAAACCTAGTAAGAACATGCTTCCAAAATAATAAAATTGAATCTCTTAAACCCATAAAAAAGGGCATTAATGAACTTAATATGGTTATAGAATATACATTACAGGTTTATGAGGTTATGGAATTTTAGATTAATGAAGATAAATTTGATAATTCAGGTCATTAAGAACAAACAAGAACACCTTCGAGTGTAAAGTAAGGGATCCTCTCTCTCAGTTTTGTTCAAGAATATCCCCTATGTTGTACCCTTTTATTTTTAATTCCAATTGACAGGGTATGTTTTTTCACCTCCCCCATACTGCCCTTGTGACATATAAATAATGGAATACCCCATTAACTATAACAATACATACTTTACGTACATTTTATTACTTCATAATTGAATCACACTTATTACAACATATAACAATACTAGGAAAGGACAATATAGGTATAGTGTCTTTAGAAACTGGGAAACATTAACAATTGGTTCATAAAGCATCTACATTGTATCCCATTTATATCATCATATCTAGAGTCCCTTTTGGCATATCCTACTTAATAACCTTCTTCCTGACCATGGGAAAGAAAAAATACAAAAGGGTGAGCTCAAATTCTCAGTAAGGGTAAACAAAAGAAAAATCAATCACATCATATTCATAAGAGCATAACATTTTGGAAATCTTACCCTGCAAAAGAAATCATAATTTCATAACATGAGATAAATCATATAAGTGAAATGTAATCCCAATAATCATAACATAAAGCATGAATCTATGTGGAATACACACATAATCTTAGAGAATCATTTCTTAGTAGTCAATACTCATATCCAATACTATCTTAGCGGACAAAGTCCATTTCTGAACCGAGTTCACTCCTCGTTTCAGTCCTGTTTCACTGAACCGGATTAACCTTCCATTCCAGACATGTCTATATCATGATATATAAATCATTACCCAATGCATTGAATGGATCTGTAGGTCCCACCCATCATATAATGATACCATTCTTATGTGTGCCACAAAATCATAAATCATACATCATAGCATAACCCATGTAATAAAAATGGGATTCTTAAACATCGTGACATCATAAAACAATTCATATAAGATAAAGGAATTCTTAAAAATAATTCCATCACAACATAATCAAATTAATGTAATAATAGGGATAGAAACAGAACCTTATATTATCTTAGATGGAAAATAATTTTGACAAAACACTTAAACTCCATTCTTGAGGAAAATATCCTTTATACATCAAAAACATTTTCCCTTCTTAACATGTCATAAGATTTTAAACTAAAAGAAGTTGATTAAAAATGAACTTGAAAACATGTAAAGGAAGCTTCTTGGAAATGTTGTTTTAAAAATCCATTCATGCCGTATAAGTTAAAAAACTTTTTTCCCGTACTTTTGTTGGAAAAGTCAAAAAGTACCTCGTACGAAAAACGACAAAAGATTCCTTTCATATCTTTTACTAAAAACTCACCAAAGGGTAAAATTGGATTTAAAAAATTTTAGGTGGATGGAAATAATATTACATATTGAGGAAACATAGATGTGGATGATAAAATACACCCCAGTAAATTCCAAAGTATAAACAATCTCAGATAAAAATGAGATTGTGATATTTTCTGTTACCATAGGTCCTATTTTCTTAATAAGTGTCCGAACCTCCTGTATAATGATTTCAATAATGTCATTGACTTATTCTATAATCATAATTATTTCTATGATATCATATATGGCCATATTATTAGCTTCTTATTAGTAATATTTCATTGTTACTTGTTATTCGGGTGTTTATTGCTTTTTGTTCTTATGCGTGTTTTGTCGAATAAATTATTATTCTTCTTTTTTGGTTATAGATACCTTAATTACAGAATGGTATTAGTGTAATATATATCATATTTATTCACTCAATTCATTTATGTAATCATTATCCAATGAAAATCGTGTAGAACGGGTCGCATCACATCATGGAGACGGTATTCCGTACGTACGCACGAGCGATGATATCGTTCCCATGATCGTGGAATTGTATTGGAGTGTATGTATACTATTTCATAATCAATATCAATTTACAATAATCATATGTAGTTATTATTTACACCATTATACCCATCCATGTAATGTGGTGGTGGAAAATAGATTACACCACGGCGTGGAGACGGTATTCCGTATGTACGCACGCGCGGTGATTTCATTTTCTGTAGGATCGGTAGATGGTTAACTAGGGTGGTTTCATAATTATAATAACATATCATAATATTAGTGATATTGATGTTATTACTTCATAATGAAACAGCAAAAGAATAATAAGTGGAACAAGAAATAAAGTTGAAAGAATCGGTAACAGACATTACCTCTTCTTTGAAGGGCCTCTTTGAGACCTCCTCTTAGGGCACTAAAATTGGTCTTTGAATAAGCCCAGGACCTTTATGATGTTTCTAGGTAAGTGGGGAAGAGAATTTGGTAGGTTTTGGAAGATCTTGAAGGCTCAAAGTGGTGTGAGGAAGAGAGGGAGAATGTTCCCTTTTATAAGGGAGGAGAAGGGCACCTTTGGAAAAATTAAAAGTATTATTTTGTTATAAAGTCATATTCGGTTGTCAATACCATAAAATTTATTTATTTCTAAGATAAGGTGGGCAAGGGTCCAAAACCTCCCATACAATATAATTTATACAATTTTAGGTATCTATTTTAACCTTTTCATTTATATTTAACTTTAAGTTAAATAATTTTACTTTTACCGTGTCTTCTTGTTTTCTTACACTATATGGTTAATAAACATACTATAACAATCCAAACGAACCCCAAGTTGTTTATTATTAACATATATAACCTTATCTAAGACATTTGGAGGAACCATAGATTTTTAGGAATAAAATAACAATTAATAATATAATATTTGTTTTAAAAACTATTTTATGTCAATTTTGATACAATTTGGTAATTTATTTTTGTGAAAATCAAAACATAAATATTAGTTCGAAAAAATATAATTAAATCAATAATAACATGTCATATTAACATATAAAATTATTATAATTCAAAAAAATGTCATATTACATTTATTTGGGTATTTATAACATCAATTATGTCAATATTTAATTAATAATATAATTACTGCATCATCATTGTGTCATAAATAAATTAAATTATTTAAAGTCTAAACATTACAAATAAAATACAATTTTGTAGGAAATTGTTTTATCTTTCTAATGAATATTTATAGTCGAATTTATCTTATGTATATTCCTATATTAAAAATTATTTACTTATTAAACCTTGATTTTAACTATTTTAACCCTTCTTTAAATAAATTAATAATAAATGTCCTAATCTAATCCATGTGGGACTAAATGGTCATATTTTATTCCTAAGGTTGTTTTTGGTCGAATTACACATATCCAATAGAATTAGGACATGTGTTAGGGTAATAATAATATCTTTTTTACCCTTAATTACCCTATTTACTTTTAACCGTGGTAAAAAAAAGTAAAAATATACTATTCACCAAAAATTATTTTTAATCTCATTGAAACACATTTTAGTCCTTCATATTAACCGTGTCTCTTGGATTTTTGAAATTCCACTCAAAGAAGCGGCAAAATTATGTTTTATGTGAATTTGGAAATTCTCCTTGGAGGTGGGTAAAAAAAGGTGAAAAGTTCAATAAATTTTTTACATATCTAAAATTATTATAAAATAACTCCAATTAATTAAATTGAACATATAATGGAATTATGTATCAATTTAGACCTAAAATAAATTTAAATAAAATAAATAATTATTTAAATAAAAAGTCGGTTTTCAAATAGTAACCCAATGTTTTCACTATTCATCAAAAATTGAATGTTTTTAGAAAAATACCAAAATTTCACCCTAGGCTAATTTCGATATTCCGAATCAAAAAATGAAGTCCATTTTGAAAAATAAAATTTAAAAAATTTCAAAAAGTGGGTATTACTATTCATAAGGGCTAGTTTTAATAATATTTTAATAGCATATCGTTGTTTAGTGAAACTCGGTATTCCGTAAGACGCAAGCTATCGAAGAAGGTCGCGATTGCATGTAAAGAAAGCCAATATAGTGTTGTGTGTAGTGAAATATTCCGTTGATTATTTATATAAAAACAAAATATTTCCCATAAAAGTCTCGGTTGTTACATTCTACCCCCCTTAAAATGAATTTCGCCCTCGAAATTTGTCACTTTGTAACAAACAGATGAGGATACCTTTCCCTCATCATATCCTCAAGCTCGCATGTAGCTTCTTCTAATTGGTGGTTCCTCCATAAAACATTCACCAAGCGAGTGGTCTTGTTTCGTAGGAATTTTTCATTACGATCCAAAATCCTTATCGGCTATTCTTCATACGAATGATCTTGCTCCAATGGTACAACTTCTGAGCTGAGTACATGTGAAGGATCAGGTATGTATTTTCTCAGTAGAGATACATGGAACACATCATGAACTTGGGAGAGATTCCGTGGAAGCGCCAATCGGTAAGCTACCTTCCCAACACGATCCAGTATTTCGAAAGGACCGATATATCTAGGGCTCAACTTTCCCTTCTTTCCAAATCTCATTACTCTCTTCGAAGGAGATATTCGTAAGAACACTTTATTACCCACTTCAAACTCTAGGTCGTTTCTTCTGTTGTTGGCATAACTTTTTTTTCGACTCTGAGCTGCTCTAATGTGTTGTTGAATAGATCTGACCATTTCTATCATCTCATCAACAACATCAGGTCCTAATAGCTTTATTTTCCCAACTTCATCCCAGTAAGTTGGATTCCGGCATTTCTTTCCATAGAGATCTTCAAAAGGAGTCATCTGAATACTGTAGTGAAAGATATTATTATAAGAAAATTCAACCAAAGGTAGGTGTTGATCCCAACCACCTTTGAAATCCATAGAGAGAGCTCTCAACATATCTTCTAGAGTTTGAATTGTCCTCTCAGACTGACCATCTGTCTGAGGTTGATAAGCATTGCTAAAACTCAACTCTGTATCCAGAGTATGCTGAAGACTTCTATAAAAAATTGAGGTAAACCATGGATCCTGATCAGATATAATAGAAAGTGGTACTCCATGCAATCTTACCACTTCCTTTACATATATCCTAGCGAGCTGATCTAGAGATAAATCCTCTCTAATAGAGATGAAGTGTGCCGACTTTGTAAGACGATCAACTATGACCCATATAGAATTATTGCCTTTGGATGTTTTAGGATGTCCAGTGACAATGTCCATAGTGATGTTTTCCCATTTCCATTCTGGTATGGGTAATGGTCTTAACATCCCCTAAGAATTCTGTCTCTCAACTTTAACTTGCTGAAAAACCAAGCATCTAGAGACATATTCAACAACATCTCTTATCATGCCATCCCACAATAAGTACACTTTCATGTCCCTATACATCTTCGTGCTTCAAAAATGAATAGATAATGAAGAACTATTAGCCTCATCCAGCAGCTCCTTCTTTAATTCTGGGATGGGAGGAACACAAATCCGATTCCTGAACATTATTATCCCAACACAATAAAGGTTGAATTAAGGAACATTTCTCACCTTCTTTTGTAACTCTACATCTTCTTTCTATGCCTCTTTAATCTTTACATATATAGATGGTCAAACATTCATTTGAGAAAGATACGATTTTTCCCCTTCCATTATAATTCCAAGATCCATCCTTTGTAAATCCATAAATATTGGATCTTTTTTATCCTCATCATGGATAAGCTAGCATGGTATTGTCGACTTAATGCATCCTCCACATTGATTTCTTTCCCAGGGTGGTAATGAATTGAGCAGTCATAATCCTTAATCAGCTCCAACCATCTACTTTGGCTCATATTCATATCCTTTTATGTGAAAATATACTTTAAACTTTTATGAACAGTATAAATATCATACCTTTCACCATGAAGGTTATCCCTCCAAATCATTAATGCAAAGATTACCGTATCGAACTCCAAATCATGAGTTGGGTAATTTTTCTCATGGATTTTCAACTATCTTGAGGTAGAAGCTATCACTATATCGTTTTTCATGAGAACACACCCCAATCCCTTCTTAGATGCATCCCTGTAGATCACGACCCATTATCCACTACATGGAAGTGTGAGCATAGGTGCACTGGATAACCTTCTTTTCAACTCCTTGAAATTATCATCATATTCCTCCGTCCAGACGAACTTAACTCCTTTTTGAGTCAACCTAGTGAGTGGATTAGATAATCGTGAAAAAACATTCAAAAAACGTCGATAATATCCAGCCAAACCAAGAAATCTTCGGATCTTAGTTTCTGTTGTTGGTCTCGTCCATCTTTCGATAACCTCTGTTTTTCCTGGATCCACAGATATCCACTCTTTTGAGATTATGTGACCCAAAAATGAAACTTTTTGAAGCCAAAATTCACAGTTGGTAAATTTGGCATAATGTTTATCCTTTCTCGGGGTCTTTAATATAATTATCAATTGATCTTCATGTTCATCCTTGCTCTTTGAATAGACAAGAATATCATCTATAAAGACTACCACAAACTGATCAAGATAGTGTCTAAATACTCTATTCATCAGATCCATGAAAATAGCAGGGGCATTAGTAAGACCAAATGGCATCGCTATAAATTCATAGTGTCCATAACTTGTACGGAAAGCCTTTTTGGTATATCGTCCCTTTTGACCCTTATTTGATGATACCCTAAACGAAGATCAATCTTGGAAAAGTATTGAGCTCCGCTTATTTTGTCAAATAAGTCATCAATGTGTGGGAGAGGATATTTTTTCTTGATAGTGATCTTGTTAAGTATTCGATAATCAATGCAGAGTCTCTTTGATCCATCATTCTTCTTAACAAACATAACTGGTGCTCTCCAAGGTGATGCACCAGGGCGTATGAATCCCTTATCAAGATTCTCTTGGAGTTGCTTCTTCAATTCATGCAACTCAATTGGGGCCATTCTATAAGGTGTCATTGAAATAGGTAAAGCACCCATTATGAGTTCTATTGAAAACTCAACATCATGATTTGATGGATGACCCGGTAATTCCTCCGGAAAGACATCATAAAACTCCCATACAATGGGCATACTCTTAATCGTGAGATTCTCTCCAACCATTTGAGATAAATAACCCTCATTTAGTGGAATCAAGACGCATAAGATGGAAGAAATTTCCACTGGATGGTTATGTTTATCCTTGCATCGATAGACGATCATAGATTGATCTGGAATATGAAATTTGACTTCCCTTCTTTGGAAATTGATATGAGCTCCATATAAATAAGTCAATCCATGCCAAGAATCACATAAAATTCTACTATATGTAGTATCACATGATTTGCAGGAAGCACTTTCCCACAAACTTCAATCAGAGAAGAATTATAAACTTTAGATGCAACCGTTGTGCCATTAGGAGTTATCACAGCCAACTCAACATCTAATTGTTGAGGTAATACGATTATACCCTTAGAAAATTCTTCAGAAATAAAAGAGTGGGTGGATCCAGAATCAAATAAAATATTTTCTACTTTAGAGTGGATGGTAAGTGAACCTTTCACCACTTTGTTATCCTACTCCACATCGCTGATAGAAATTGCATGTGACTTTCCTTTGTCTTTAGCCTGAAGAGTTTTTTGACATCGATCATCATCATCAACCCCTGGATTTGGCCATTGATTGGCATAATACCCCATCTCCTTGCACTAGAAACATTGAAGTATAGTAGGTTCATTCTGTGTATCCCTTCTTTTGTTTGCATCATTAGACATCTTCTTCCTATTATTTTGACATTCAATTGCTCGATGACCTTTTTTCCACACTTATAACATTTTCATGCCCCCTTAAGACAATTTCCTCCATGTTTCTTTCCACACTTTGAGCATAAGGGAAAAATCATCTTCTTTTTAGTGTGGTCTTTAGATTTTCCTTTGAATTCCATTTTCCATTTCTTATCAAACCCATATGACTGGTGGGTTACTCTAATCTCCATCTCAAACTTGAGAGCACATCGAACAATTTCTTCATAACGATTGAAGTCCCTTATGGCTAAATCCCTTCGAATACTTGGTTTTAAGCCACTAAAGAATCGATCGATCTTACTCTCTGGTTGGATAATAATTCCGGAATTGTACCTTGCAAGTCTTGTAAAATTTGCTTTGTAGGTACCAACGGATTGATCATCCTTTTTCTTCAGTTCAAGAAACTCTTTCTCCTTCTTTGTTTGGAGAATATGGGGGAAGTACTTATTGAAAAATAAGTTCATGAACTCATCTCATTCCATGGACTCAATTTCATCCCTCTGCATCATATTCTTGATATGATTCCACCATTGATCAGCATCACCTTCCAAACGATACACTGCTAAGATGAATTTATCATGTTCAGAACATTGAAGAACTGAAAAAATCTTTTCAATGGAACTGATCCATTGTTCAACCACTAATGGATCAGAAGACCCTCTGAATGAAGGTGGACGCTACCTCATGAAGGATTCAACAGAATTTTGCTCCTTCATTAGCTCATTTGGATGTCCCGCATGATTCATAGCTTGAGAAAGTTGTGTGAGCATGGCTACAAGATTTTGCATTCCAGCTCCCATAATGTTTGGTTTCTCAGGGAGACAATCATTTCATTTCCCGTCTCATTCTGCATTAACACGGTTCCTTCGGGTTCCAGCCATTGACTAAAACCAAAAATAATAGTGTGAGGACACTAATTATAATAGGAAAACCACATAATCAAGAATAAAATTTTACACTTAAGGTCTTATCATAGGTTATTCATGGCAATTTCTAAAACACTAAGATTGTGTTCTATGCTACAACATATCCTTAGGTTTCTTACTAAGGCTTTCACATCCTAGTTTCAAAAGGTTTACTATAACTTTTCTCTTATACCAACTATAACGACCCATACATTACATACATTGTTATTACATCAGAATTGAAGCACACTTATTACAACATATAACAAAACTAGGAAAGGACCGTATAGGTATAGTGTCTTTCGAAACTGGGAAACATAAACAACTGGATCATAAAGTATCTACATTGTATCCCATTTATTTCATCATATCTAGAGTCCCTTTTGGAATATCCTACTTAATAACCTTCTTCCTGACCTGGGGAAAAACATACAAAAGGGTGATCTCAAATGGTCAGTAAGGGTAAACAAAAGAAAAATAAATCACATCATATCCATAAGAACATAACATTTTGGAAATCTTAACCTGCAAAAGAAATCATAATTTCATAACATGGAATAAATCATAGAAGTGAAATGTAATCCCAATAATCATAACTTAAAACATGAAGCATTGTGACATAAACACATAATCATAGAGAATCATTTCTTAGTAGTCAAGACTCATATCCAAGACTATCTTAGCGGACAAATTCCATTTCTGAACTGAGTTCACTCCTCGTTTAAGTCCTGTTTCACTGAACCGGATTAACCTATCGTTCCATCCATGTGTATCTCATGAGATATAAATCATTAGCCAATGAATTAGAGGGAGTTATAGGTCCCACCCATCTCATAATGAAACCATTCTTATGTGTTCCACAAAATCATAAATCATACATCATAGCATAACCCATGTAATAAAAATGGGATTCTTAAACATCGTGACATCATAAAACAATTCATATAAGATAAAGTAATTAATAAAAATAATTCCATCACAACATAATCAAATCAATGTAATAATAGGGATAAAAACAGAAACCTATATTATCTTAGATGGAAAATAATTTTGATAAAACACTTGAACTCCATTCTTGAGAAAAATATCCTTTCTACTTCAAAAAAATTTTCCATTCTTAACATGTCATAAAATTTTATACTAAAATAATTTGATTAAAAATAAACATTAAAACTTTTAAAGGAAGATTCTTGGAAATGATGTTTTAAAAATCCATTCAAGCATTATAAGTTTAAAAACATTCTTCTCGTACTTTTTTCGAAAAAGTCAAAAAGTACCTCGTACGAAAAACAACAAAAGATTCCTTTCATATCTTTTACTAAATAATCTCTGAAGGGTAAAATTGGATTTAAACAATTTTAGGTGGATGGAAATAGTATTACATATTGAGGAAACATGGATGTGGATGATAAAATACACCCCAATAAATACCAAATTATAAATAATCTCGGATAAAAATGAGATTGTGATATTTTCCCTTACCTTAAGTCTGATTTGCATCATAAGTGTCTGAACCTCCTATATAATGATTTAAATAATTTCTTTTACTTATTCTAGAATCATACTTATTTTTATGATATCATATATGGTCATATGCTTTGCTTCTTATTAGTAATATTTCATTGTTACTTATTATTCGGGTGTTTATTGCCTTTTGTTCTTATGCGTGTTTTGTCGAATAAATTATTATTCGTTTTTTAGGTTATAGATACCTCATTTCCAGAATGGTATTAGTGTAATACATATCATATTTATTCACTAAATTCATTTATGTAATCATTATTAAATGAAAATCATGTAGAACGTGTCGCATCACATCGTGGAGACGGTATTCCGTATGTACGCACGAGCGATGATATCATTCCCATGATTGTGGAATTGTATTGGAGTGTATGTATACTATTTCAGAATCAATATCACATTACAATAATCATATATAGTTATTATTTACACCATTATACCCATCCAAGTAATATGGTAGTGGAAAATAGATTACACCATAGCGTGGAGACTGTATTCCGTACGTACGCACGCACGGTGATTTTGTTTTCCGTAGTATGGATAGATGGTGAAATAGTGTTTTTTCATACTTATAATAACATATCAGTATATGAGTGATACTTATGTTATTACTTCATAATGAAACAACTAAATAAGAAGAAGTGGAAGAAGAAATGAAGTTGAAAGAATCGGTAACGGACATTACCTCTTCTTTGAAGCGCCTCATTGAGACCTCCTCTTAGGGCACTAAAATTGGTCTTTGAAGAAGACCAGGACCTCTATAATGTTTCTAGGGGAGTGGAGAAGATAATTTTTCTGAGGTTTGCCAACCTTGAAGGCTCATAGTCGTGTGAGAAAGAGAGTGATGAGGTTCCCTTTTATAAGGGAGGTGAGGGGCACCTTTGGAAAAATTAAAAGTATTATTTTATAATAAAGTCATATTCGATTTTTAATAGCTCCAAATTGATTTATTTCGAAGCTAAGGTTGGTATGGGTCGAATTACTCTAATCCAATAGAATTTGGACATGTTTAGGTATCTATTTTAACCTTATCATTTATACTTAACTTTAAGTTAAATAATTTTACTTTTACCGTGTCTTCTTATTTTCTTACACTATATGGTTAATAAATTTACTATAACAAGCCAAAATAACCCCAAGTTGTTTATTATTAACATATATAATCTTATATAAGTCATTTGGCCAAACCTTATATTTTTAGGAATAAAATAACAATTAATAATATAATATTTTTTTAAACACTATTTTATGTCAATTTTGAAACTATTTGGTAATTTATTTTTTTGAAAATCAAAACAGAAATATTAGTTCAAAAAAAGTTATTTGAAGAAATAAAAACATGTCATATTAACATATAATCTTATTAGAATTCATAAAAAGTCTCAAATTACATTTATTTGGGTATTTATAACATCAATTATGTCAATATTTAAATAATAATATAATTACTGCATCATGATTGTGTCATAAATAAATTATATTATTTAAAGTATAAACATTAAAAATTATATACCATTATGTTGGAAATCGTTTTATCTTCATAAGGAATATTTATAGTCGAATTTATCTTATGTATAACCCTATAGTAAAATTTATTTACTTATTAAACTTTGATTTTAACTATTTTAACCCTTCTTTAAATAAATTTATAATAAATGTCCTAATCTAATCCATGTGGGCCTAAATGGTCATATTTTATACCTGAGGTTGTTTTTGGTCGAATTACAACTATCCAATAGAATTAGGACATGTGTTAGGGTAATAATAATATCATTTTTACCCTTAATTACCCTATTTACTTTTAACCGTGGTAAAAAAAAGAAAAAAGTTATTATTCACCAAAAATTATATTCATCTCATTGAACCACATTTTTGTCTTTGATGTTAACCGTGTCTCTCTGTTTTTTGAAATTCCACTCATAGAAGTGGTAAAATTAAGTTTTATGTGAATTTGGAAATTCTCCTAGGAGGTGGTCAAAAGACAGTGAAAAGTTCAATAAAATTTTTATATATCTAAAATTATTATAAAATGACTCCAATGAATTAATTTGAACATATAAATGTATTACGTATCAATTTTGACCTAAAATAAATTTAAATAAAATAAATAATTATTTCAATAAAAAGTCGGTTTTTAAATAGTAACCTAGTATTTTCACTATTCATCAAAAATTGAATGCTTTCAGAAAAATACCAAAATTTCAACCTAGGATAATTTTGATATTCCGAATCCAAAAATTAAGTCCATTTTGAAAAAAAAAATTAAAAAATTTCAAAAGGTGGGTATTACTATTCATAACGGCTAGTTTTAATAATATTTTAATAGCATATCGTTGTTTAGTGAAACTCGGTATTACGTACGATGCAAGCTATCGAGGAAGGTCATGATTGCATGTAAAGCAATACAATCTAGTGTTGTGTGTAGTAAAATATTCCTTTGATTATTTATTTAAAAACAAAATATTTCTCATAAAAGTCTAGGGTGTTACATTACCTCTCTTTAAGACTTCTCAATAACACTCGTTACCATGCTGAAATGTTTGTGACGGGTTTCTCATCTCACTTTCATTTCTATAAGATTTCCATTTTTTGTGAATTATGTCATGTATGTGGCATATGTGTACATTAATTTGATATATAATTAAATTAATCTCTTTATGTTCACGTTATTCAATGACTCATTTTAGGGTTATTAAGTTCTTGTCATATGATTCGACCTATTACATCGTGGTAAGAGACTTTGTCTCATATACTGTTTTTTTGTGACTAACATTGTTTTGTGAACCTAATAATCCTTATGTGGTGTACCTACTTCCCATTTGAGATCACTATTAATTTGAAATTATATTTTTGTTAAATATCAATAATATAATTTCATGGATATGTTGTTGTCTAAACTGGATACCATTTTACATACGGTGTTTATTTGGAATGTTTTTTTAATTATGGAAATATTGATGAATCTGTATACTCTACTATAAAAAGATATTGAAATAGAATATTTCTCATGTATTGAATAAATTTATAAAGAATTATTTGTACATGAAGTGGTATGTGGGGCCTGCTATATCCCCTCGATGCATCAGTAGGTCTAATGAGACAAATCACTTGCTGACAAACCCTTCGAGTTTGTTTCCAAAAATTAGACGGGTTTCTACCCATAAAGCTGAACAATTTTTACAATATTATGGTTTCATGTACCAAATACTTGACATCCAAATAATAATAATTTTCTTTATTCATTATCAGTTATTACTATCCATAATGTTTTCACTATGAAAAAATCTTTGGATGCTGTTTCATTCTCAATTTACTAATGGCTTGATTTTTTCATCTATTCACCATGACATATTTATTATGTAAGATTGGTTATGATTCACTTATTATTATATTCATGATTCCGCTATTTATAACCCTAAATGATCATTTGAGCTCACCCCATTCATTTTTTACTTTCAACATGTGACAAATAGGAGATCATTTATTGAATTATTGTGGATTCAGTTTATAGTTTTTGTTTTTTATTGTATTTTGTAAACTATTCCAACGTAATTTTGAGTAACATCTATGTATCTAGTTTCTTCAAGACTAATAAACTAATCATTCCTTTTGGATTTTCATTTCTTCTAACCATGCCAATATAACAAATAGTGAACTGGCTCTTTTCTAGAGGGGTTGGGGCGTTACAGTTGGTATCATAGGATGTTTATTAAAAAACATTGAAACTAGATTAGAAAACATAGATTAGGAACAAATCCATAAGGTAGTATTTGAGGATGAATGTACAACAATGTCCAGGAATTTTGTTAATGAATAGATTATGTGAATCATTCTAGCAAATACATCTCAATCTGGATAAGAGCAGATAGAGGTGGCTCTGGCATAGATGTACCTAGGAGTGAAAGCTCTGACAAGGAGTTTTGGGTTTGACCTAGGGTATTCGGGTACACGACAACGGGTCTTGCTGTACTCTTGGTTACGACAGTCCCATGGGATATTCTTAAGACAATTAATTTTTTCTTTACAAGCCATTCTAAAAGATTGAAATGTAAATTATTCTTCATGGAAACAAGTTTTTTATGGGATTAGCCATGTGTAGGATCTAAATTTATGCTAAGTATTATGTTAAGTTATGATTATACATTATGAATCATAACCTAATCTACTGTGTGACATTATTTAGAAATGGCATCTAACGGAAGAAGGTGAATCAATACTCATAGGAAATGTATGGATCTCCCCACAGAGCAAGTCAACATAGTCAATGTTGGAGCAGATCAGATCATGAACTTATTGGGAAAACATACTCAGGTTGTAACAAATAACCATTCCACAACTGTGTTGGATCGTTTCTTGTGGCAGAAGCCCCCATCTTTCAGTGAGACTACTAATCCAGTAGTTGGTAAGAAATCGATCAAGTCCCTTGAAAATGTATTTATGGCATTAAGATGAAATGAAAATGAAAAGGTAGTACTGCCAGTATATTGTCTTAATAGAGATGCTGATCAATGTTGGTCCTTGATTCATAACACCATGGAGGAAGAAGAAATAGAAGAAATGGAATGAAGGAATTTTATGGAAATATTCTTCAAAAAATATTTTCATCATGAAGAACAAACCGAAATTAAGTGGGAAATCCTTGTCTAAAAACAAAGGGAAGAAGACAGTGTTATAGTGTAGGAGGCTACCTTCACAAGGCTAGCCAGGTGTGCCATAGATTACGTCTGTGACTCGGTAGACAAGATTAGTCATTTCTTGGAAGGTCTTAATCCAAGTCATCAAAGGGCACTCTCTTATAAAAAATTTTCATCATATGATGAAATTATATCATGTTCCATCAAAACAGAGAACGAATTTTCTAGATCAAATTTCTTCAAGGGAAACCAAGATAAAAATCGGTACTCTAATAACCAAGAGAATGGTGTAGCACCAAAGAAGAACAAGGGAATGAAAAATTCCCATTATGTGAGAACTGTAGAAGGAATCATCTTGGGAAATGCTTGAATAGAATAAGAGTCTGATATGAATGTGGAGAAAAGGTTCATTTATCACATGAATGCAAGGGTAAGAAATAATTTCATGATGTTCAATGCTAAAAATATAGAGATAGGGGAAACTATGAAAATGATTTTCATAAGCGCCAAAATAACATGACTCTAAAAAATCCATGATAGAATGGGAGAGCTTATGTGATTACAACTTAGGAAGTTGAAGTTCATAATGATGTGGTGTAAGGTACTTTAATTGTTTCCTCAAACACAGCCAACACTTTATTCAATTCTGGATCATCGCATTTATTTATATCTTACCATTTTTTCAGGAAAATTAGACTTGTCCAATTTGATATAATATAGGAGTTATCAGTCAAAATTCCCAGGGGATGCATCACTTAAACAAAGGCATGTCGACTTGTCCCCCTTGTGACACAAAAATGCGCTATAGTTGTTAACCTTATCATCAAACCAATGACTGAATTTGATATAATTCATGGAATGAATTGGATGTCAAATTACGATATGAAGATATATTGCAAGAATAAGTAAGTTGAATTTTTTGAAAATGGTGTTGAATCTCTTATCTTTAGAGAAGATACCTCTTCATCTAATTATTATCTATACCCACACCTAGAAGCTCTATTAAATTCAATTCTTGGAGAGTAAGAGAACCCAATAACTATGGGTGAGGAAGGAAATATTCAAATTGAATATGTGCACATAGTTGAAGAATAAATTGATGTATTTCCAGAGGATTTACCTGGATATCCTCCAGAGTGGGAATTTGAGTTCTCTATTGATTTAATTCCTTGTTCAATAACTATATCAAAGACTCTCTATAGAATGGACACCATGTAATTAGTGGAGATAAACAAACCCTTAGTGTAATTGTGTAAAAATGGATTTATTCGACCTAGTGTTTCTTTATGGGGAGCCCCTGTCCTATTTGTTATGAAGAGAGATGGATCCATGAGGCGATGCATTGATTACAGGGAAATCAATTCAATTACGATAATGAATAAATATCATATTCCCCGGATTGGTGATTTATTTGATAAGCTTGATAGAGAACAATACTTTTCAAAGTTCTACCTTTGATTTGAATATCATTAGCTTCATGTGAAGAAAGAAGATATTCCTAAGATAAATGCACCCCCTATTTTCATGTATTTATTGAATAGATTTTTCAAGGATTATCTTTGTAACGCCCCGACCCCAGTTACCCAGAGTCGGTGCATTATTACATAACATTGGCATGATCATAAAAAATCAAGTCTCGAAAGACCGATTAGTTTAGTAGCATTGAACTCACTAGATACATTAATAAAGTTTACATTACATCATAAAGTAAAAAACTAAAATAATATAGTCTCCATAGTCCACCCTCATATCCCCTTCAGACTATCCCTGCAGGTAAGTCATAATATATTTCTTCACATCCTGGGAAAAATAAAACACAGAAATTGGTGAGCTCAGATGATCAGTAAGGATAAAAATGTAGCAGAATATTTCATAAATAAGAATAAAAATTTAAGTCAATGTATAAATAAAACAAAAGACTTTAAAACTTGAACTTCCGAATAATATGGAGAAGATAAAATGAAATAATTCCATTTACTTATTCACGTGGATATTTTACTAGTCGAATAATCACATGCAATATTAATAACCAATTTCTTAATGATGTAATGCATAATGCCGAACTTTAATTTCTATGTTAAGGCCTCATTCCATGACCTAAGGGATAACTGTAACTGGAACCCAACCCGGAGAGCCTCTTTAACCGGACTCCAACCCAGAGTGCCTCTAATGACCGGACACCAACCCGGAGTTCCTCTAATTACCAGACACCAACCCGAAGTGCCTCTAATAACCAGAAACCAACCCGGAGTGCCTCTAATATCCAGAAACCAACATGAAGGGTCTACTGTAACCGGACCCCAACTCGGAGGGCTTACTTTTACCGGTCCCCAACCCAGAAGATACTAGTCCAACCCATTCAACTTAAGGAGAGGATGAAATATAACATAAAAATTCGTATTAAAACTAGCATACGAAATTCCCAAACATTAATCATAAATTATTAATGACATAAAAATAACTCATCCATATTCAAACATATCACAAAACCATACATACAATATGGATGATTTGTATCATAAAAAATAAACTTCAAATAAGTGTATAATTTTTCAAAAGATGTTGGCATAGATGAAATCAAAACTATTTAAGAGTAATATCTCTTTTTTGAAATCATTTAAAAGTATCATAATTATAAAATAAAACATTTACTTTGAAAATATCCTAATTATCTTGTATGAGAAGCTTTGAAGTTTTTATAACGGCTGAAAATATCTGTACCCGACATATAAGTTAAAAACGACATTATTACCTTAACTCTGTCGAAAAGGTTAAAAATGACCTTGTTTGGAAAACGACGGAAATATTCATTTATAAAATTCTTATAAAATAGTAAAAAAGGGTAAAAATGAAATTAACCCATAGTATATAATATATTAATAATTATTTGAAATACTTTTTTTAAGAAACATGGATGTGGATGATAAAGTGATCCTAGTAAATAATTACGTATAAACAACCTCGGATAATGAAGAGATTGTGAAATAAACCCTTACCAATTTGGTAACATACGAAACATACAACCCATGAAATAGGTATCATACAATGAACATGTAAATACACATAAATTAATGTGTATTACACAAAAAATACAATTATGGGCAGTACATACACCGCACAAAAGGAAATTGTGGCAATATGGAATGAATCTCATGGGAATAAGGAGTGAGATGAAAAACCCTTACCTTGTACTTTTCCTTGGTTAAGGGTAGATTAACCTCCTATATAATGGTTAAATAATTGTTATTAAATTATACAATAATCTTATACATTAATATGATATCATATATGATCTTTTAACAATGCCTTGTTAATAGTATCTTAGTATTATTGTCGTTTCGGGTGTTAACTTACTTGTTTTCTTTTGTATGTTTTGTTACATAAGCCTTTTTTATGGATACGTATTATCTTATTCATATCCAGAATGTTATAAAGTCCTTAAAAAATATTTTTAATCATAAAATGAGAATTACACTTGAATGGATACGATGGAGAATGAATCTCATTGCGTTCGTGGAGACGGTAGTCCGTACTTATGCACGAGCGACAATATCACTGTTTTGATATTAAAATAATATATAATTGGATATTATATCATATATAAAGAATCATTATCATGTTATATTTATTATTTACATGAATTTCACATCATTATTATACCCATCCAAAAAATAATGTTTTGAATAACAATTACACAACGACGTGGAGACGGTAAGCTGTGCGTACGCACGTATGGTGACTAGACATTCAATGGATTGATAGAATACTGAATATGATTGTACCATATTTGTAATAACATCACAGTATATAGAGTATACTAGAGTTATTATTTTATAATGGGAATAACAAATAATGGATAAGTTGAAGAAGAAAGGATCTTGAAAGAGGGTGGTGAAAACATTACCTCTTCTTCGGGTTCTTTCTTTTGATTTGATCAATAGGGATCCATAGGTTGGCTTTCTAATAAAACTAAGGCCTCTTGGTTGAATTGAGGGAAGTTTAGAGAGTATTTGGGTAGGGGTTGGCCGAGCCAAAAGGCTTTGATTGTGTGAATTAGCGAGAAGGGTGAGTGACCTTTTATAAGAGGGGTGAGGGGCACCTTAGGAAAAGCTAGAAATATTATTTTATAATAAATTCATACTTGTTTATAATTTCTCCAAAGATGATTATTTAAATTTTAAGGTGGGGATAGGTTGAAAACCATTCAACCAATAGGTTTTAGACAGGTTTGGTTCATTATATTAAACATATATTTTAGTTTTAACTCTTAGTTAATTAGATTGACATTTACCATGTCACTTTGTATTTTTATAATATATAGTTAATCAACTTACTATATACATCCAAGAGACCCACAAGTGCTCCATTAATTATAAACCTATCATGATATAAGTACTTTCGCTTATCCATATATTTTAGGAATATAATATCAATTTATAATGTAATATTCGTTTTAAAAACTCATTATGTCAATTTTGACACTATTCAATAATTGAATATTGTTAAAGTCTTAACAACTTTATTAATTAAAAATAATAATTTAAGCAATACTATAATGTCATATTAACCAATAAAATTCATTTATTACATCAAAAATTTCAAATTATATTTATTTTAACATTTATAATACCAATTATTTGATTCCTTCATTAATAATGAAAATACTACATCATTATTGTGTCATAAATAAATTTACATATTAAATGTCTAAAAATTGTAAATAAAATACCATTATTTAGGAAATATTTTTATCTTTCTAATTAATATTTTTAGTCTAAAATCCAACATATATAAACCTATGTTAATGTTTTTTATAAACGTTATATGCTTATGTCATTTTTGTATTTATTTTAACTTAATTAATATAAAGTGTCCTTATCACTTACAAGTGGATACATGGGGTTCCAAAATTTACCCAAATATGCCCATGGTCGGACATGTGTCAACCAATAAGGTAAGGATACTTTTTAGGGTAATTTATTATTATTATAATATTATTGTTTTACCCCTATTTATCGGAATTAACCTTTAACCATGGTAAATAAAATATTTACCGAATTAATTATTCCAAATGTCTAAAAATAAAAGTTACATATTTATACAATTTGGACATCTTGATTCCAAATATGGAATCCATTTTTCTAAATGCAAAACACAGAAGTGGCAGAAATTAATTTAAAATTAATTCCTGTTGTTAAAACAAAAGGCGTGTTTTTAAGAGACAATAACTATCAAAAGATTGACACTTTCTTATGTTCGGTTTAATTATGAAATTATGTCCAATGACCAAAATTGTATTAAATGGTAACATTATATTATATATATACTTTAAAACCACTTAAATTCATAATTTATCACTGTTAATTATTTTGATTAATAAAGTTGTTTATAATTAAAATTTTGAAATTTCACTATTCATCAAAATATAAAAGTTATTCGAAAAGTACCAAAATTTAACCCTAGGATAATTTCGATATTAAGAATCCAAAAATGAAGCCCATTTTGAGAGATAAAATTTATAAAATTTAAAAAAGTGGTTATTACTATTTATAATGGCTAGTTTGATTGGTTGTGGTGTGTGTTAGAACTCAATGTCGCGTACAACACACGCTACTGTATTATTCGAAGGAAAACCTACCATGGAAGCTTGGGGTGTTAAAATCTTGATATCATTGTTGTGTTATTAATCTATGATATCTCGGTATACTCAAAAAGTTATGAAGACCATGTGAATCACTTGCAGATTATTCAGAAAACTCTTAGAAGAAACAAATTACATGGGAATTTTTGCAACTTCAAGTTCTGGAATCATTCAATTTATTTCTTAGGCCATATTGTATCTAAGGATGCAATCATTGTACCTTCTAAAAAGAAAAATGTAATCCAAGAATGGCCCAAGCCAACAAACATAACTGAGGTACGTAGTTTTATTAGTTTAGCAGGTTACTATAGGTGTTTCATTCGTAATTTTTCTTGACTTACTAACCTGCTAACCATGCTCACATGTAAAGTAGTTAAGTTTGTGGAAACAATAATGTACATAATTCTTAGATAAATTGAAAATAACATTGGTTGATTCTCTAATTTTTATAGTTCCATATGGAAGTGATGGATTTGTAATATACAGTGATGCATCAATGAATGGACTAGATTGGTTTCTTATGCAAAATGATATAGTTATTGGTTATGTATCAATAAATTTAAAGACTCATGATCAATATTATCCAACCCCTGATCTTGAGTTTGTTTTCATAATCATTGATCTGAAAATATGGATAAATTTTCTCTATGGAGAAAGATGTGATATTTTTACAGACCACAAGATTTTGAAATACATTTTCACAACGAAATAACTCAACATGAGGAAAATGAGATGGTTCGAGTTACTCAAAGTTTATGAATTTTCAATACACTACCACATAGGAAAGGAAAATAAGGTGGAAGATGAATTAAGTAGGAAATATCATGGACATATAACTCAAATGAGGAATGAGATAGATCCTATATTCATGGATCTACTAAATATGGATATGGGAATTTTTAAGGAAGGGGAAACATCTTTCATCATTCATATGAATGGTAAACCATCTTCACTACAGAAGATAAAAAGATATCATTATAATGATGAGAAAATGTATGAGAAAATTAATGTTGTCAATGATTGGAGATTGGAATACATCGTGTATGAGGAAGGAGTTCAGAAATTTGAGAAGAGGTTATGTGTTCGATTAGTACATGAGATAAAAAGGGAACTATTATACGACGCTCATAACTCAAATTTCTCTTTACACCCTGGTAGAAAAATGATTTATAGTAATTTGAAGGAATATGTTTGTAGCGATAATATGAAGTGGTGAATTTCTGACTACGTGTCAAGGTTTGTAGTTTTTCAACAAGTGAAGTTAGAGAGACAACATCCCCAAAGAGAGATTCAACCTCTTCCTATTCCAATGTGGATGTGGGATAACATTATGATCAATTTTATCACCGGACTATAAGGGACACAGAAAAGGAATGATGCAATAAGGGTAATTGTTGATCGTCTCCCAAAATCAGCACATTTCCTTCCAATAAGAGAGGATTTACCACTTGAGTGCTTGGAAATACTTTATATTAATGTAGTTGTAAGAATTTATGGTGCACTTGTATAGATTGTGTCCGATCAAGATCTTTGGTTTACATAAAAATTCTAGAAAAGTCTCCAGATGGCTTTGAGTACTAAGCTTCATATGAGTACTTCTTATCACCCTCAAACTGACGGACAGTCAGAAAGGACAATTCAAACTCTGGAAGACATGATGTGATCATTCTCTCTGGACTTTCAAGGTATGTGGGGTCAATACTGGCCTTTGGTGGAATTTTCATACAACAATTGTTTCTATTATATTATTCCAATGGCTCCATATGATGCATTATATGGAAAGAGATTTCGAACTCCAACTTGTTGGGATGAAGTTGGTGAAGGAAAACTTATAGGCCCAGAACTTATTGTAGAGTCCATGGAAAAGGTGAAGAAAATCTAAGACCATATAAAGGAAACCCAAAGCAGGAAGACGAGTAATGCTGACAATCGTAGAATTTATTTGGAATTCCAATTGGAAGATCATGTTTTTCTAAAAGTATCTCCAGGGAAGGGTTTCTTAAGGTTTGTTAAAAAGGGGAAACTAAGCCCCATGTACATTGGACCATTTGAAATTATGGAAAGAATCGGATTTGTAGCTTACAATTTAGGAATGCCTCAAGGACTCTCCAAATTTCATGATGTGTTCCATGTGTCATTGTTGAAGAAATTAATGCCAAACCCAATGCATTTAATCACATATGAAGAAATAGAACTGGAACCTCATTTATCATACTGTGAATAGCCTATCAGGATTATTGACATAGGGGAGTAGGTATTGAGAAATCAGAAAACATGTCTAGAAAATGGTCTTCAATAAAACAAGAATATAGAGGAAGCAACCTAGGAACTTGAGGATGTTATGAAGAATAACCACCCACAAATTTTTGTGGGATTTATAAATCTAATAAAATTAGAGGACAACATTTCTGAAGGAGGGAATAATGTAGCACCCCAAAAATTTTATGATATCTTTCTCTTAAATAAATTCTAGTTATAGCCTATATTTCATGAATAAATGAGCCTCCATGGAACAATACATGATTAATTTTAGGAGATAGCCATAACCTATCCATAAAAATTATATTTTTCAGCTCTGTGATTTGAATCTTTAAAATCTAACATACATGGTTGTGATCAAGATGATAATTAGAGTCTGATAGAATTAACATAATTTTCAGTGAATAGTAACATACCCTTATGAATAGAACCCTATTATTATTAATAGTAACTTAGCCTTATGAGTAGTAATATTACTCTTATTAATGGTATCAATGACCTTGAATGTATAAATGAATTTAGGCACCTTAAAAATGATGATTGATATTTTATGTGTTTATATTTTTCGATTAAATCATTATTTATATTAAATATTTAATTATTCATATTTTGAAAATTATTTTTGAAAAATGTAATACTTTTTTGGATTATAAACATCGAAAAATTGATAGGGTGAATTTTTGGGATTTTTCTAAAATACATAATTTTTTGATTAATAGTAAAATACGATAATTTACAATAAATGAAAAATAAAAAAATTTTTGAGTCATTGATGATGATCTACTGATGTAAGCCCAATTGGATAGAATTCACATTTATATATTGCCATTCTTGGTCGTGTAATACTACCTATTTTTTTTCTTGAGAGGAAATAATAAATTAATGATTATAATATTAAGAGAACTCCTTTCCCCTCCACTATATAAACCAGACCTCACCCTCTCTTCCACCCACACCACTGAAGATTCAAGACATGCCTAAATTCTGCCAAATACTCTCCCCAATTCCTCCCTACACGTCCAAGACCTTCTGGTCTCACGAAAAGGCCAAAAACAAAGGCCTTAAGGACATTCTCAAGGAGGATTACTCAATAGGTGAACCTTCTCTTTTTTTCAATTTCGTTTACATAGTTCCATTATTTTGTTCTCCCTTCTCAACTCCCCTGATCCAAATTCTATGATAATTCCAATTACTTAAACGTAATTGATATTTATTTTTCTAATGGAATATTTCATCCTAATCTCTCTTTCCCCTTCATTTAATACAATAAATGCAAGCACCGTCCGAGATGTGTAAATTTATCACACTCAAGGAACATAGGTTTTCAATTTTCATTACTATCTTCAATACTGGTCATGAAACCTTATCAATGATTGAACCAGGTCATAATATATGTATCTATGTTATTGTTAGGGAATATTTACACCTTCATAATATGGAATAATAATACAAAACAAGTTTATTAAGGACAAAACCACCATGCCAAACCCAAGCGTTTATTTTTATCTCATCTAATGAGTCATCCTCATGGTATATAACCTGAATCATTATAAGATAATTTATATCTCTTTAATTTAACTAATAATTTATATTAACAATTCTTGACGTTTAACAACATTTCATATGAAATTACATTCATGAATACAAGTAAACAAATCATGAATCCTAGAAAGAAAATGATTCCAAAACAATAAAATTGAATATCTTAAACCCATAAAAAAGGCCATTAATGAACTAAATAAGGATATACCCTATCAATTCCATGTTTATGAGGTTATGTAATTATTAATTAATGAAGCTAAATTTGATTTTTCTGGCTGTTAAGAACAAATGAGAACACCTTCGAGTGTAAGGTTTGGGATCCTCTCTCTCACTTTTGTTCAAGAATCACCCCAATGTTGTGCCCTTTTATTTTTAATTCCTAATGATGGGGTATGATTACACACATCCCCAATACTGACCTTGTTACAAATAAAAAACTGAATACCCCTTTACCTATCATTAAGACTTCTCAATAACACTCTTTTCCATGCAGAAATGTTTGTTAGGGGTTTGTCATCTCACCGTCATTTCTGTGAGATTTCCATTATTCGCCAATTATTTCATGTATGTTTTATATTTGTACATTCATTTAATATATAATAAATATATTCTCTTTGAATTCATAGTATTAAATGACTGATTTTGAGGGTTTTTATGTTCTTGTTATATGATTCGACCGATTACATTGTGGTAAGAGACTTTGTCTCAACTACTATTTTGTTGTGACTAACATTGTATTATGCACCTAATAATTCTTATATGGTGTACCTACTTCCCATTTGAGATAAATTTTCATTTTAATTTATATTTATATTAAATATACATAATCTTATATCATGGATATGTTGTTGTCTAATAGTATACCATTTTACATAGAGTGTTTATTTTGAATGTAATTTTAATTATAGAAATATTGATGAATCGGTATACTCTACTCTATACCGATATAGAAAAGGCATATTTCTCTTTCATTTAATCAATGTATAGAAAATTATTTGGACATGTAGTGGCATTTAGGGCTCAATATAGCCCCTCAATACATCGGTAGGTCTCATGAGACAAATCAGTTTGCGACAAACCCTTCGAGTTTGTTTCCATAAAATCATACCGGATTCTACCCATAGAAGTAAAATGTTTTTACCGTATTATGGTTTCATGTGTGAGATACATGAAGTCCAAATAATAAGAATTTTTTTATTCATTAATAGTTATTACTATCCATGAGATATTCACTATGAGAAAATATATTAATGCACTTTCATTCTTAGTTTATTAATGACGTGAGTTTTTCATCTATTCCTCGTGCCATATTATTGATTATGTTAGATTGATTGTGATTAAATTATTATTTCATTCATGCTTCCATTATTTGTAAACCTTACTGAGCATTTGAGCTCACCCCAATCATTTTTTACTTTCAACTGGTGACCAAGAGGAGATCATTTATTGAGTTCTTGTGGATGCAGTTTTTAGTATTCATTATGTATTGTATTTTGTAAACTATTCCAATGTAATTTCAGAAACATCTAGGTATCTAGTTTCTTAAAGTCTACTAAACATATCATCCCTTTGGAATTTTCATTCCTTATAACCATTCCAATATAACATGTAGTGAACCGGCTCCAGTCTAGAGGGGTTGGGGCATTACAGTACTCCCTAGTGCTGGGAAAATAGTTTTTCCTACCCATCAAAATTCAATTTCCTTCGTTATGAAAAGCTGTATGTAATAAAAATTCACCAGATAAGGTATCTAAAATACTTATAGCTGAATTTTAAGTTCTCGACAAAAACAAGTTTCGTGTTGTGCACAATCTAGAAAGGCATCAGAACAAGATAGCCAGAGTTTTCAACAAGAGTGTTTTCTTATACAGTTTACATGTTGATAGTTTGGAGAACACCAATGATACCTGGTAGGAAACCACCCAAGATAGAGATCAAATGGAAAGGGCCTTATATCTTTTATAAGGTTTTCCCTAACGATTCATACTCCCACCTTTCCATGGATGGTGAGCGTAAAAATCCTCCCACCAATGCCAAATTTTTTAAGTAGTACTTTTCCTGGGTAAATCTTATCCTGCATGACATTAAACATTTTTTACATCCAACATGACGATAAAATACCAAATATTCGAAGCTCTATGAACATAAACTAAGCTCTATATGGTCCCACATGACCTTAAACTATTTTATCTTCACCATATGGAGTTAAAATGACTGATTTTTCTGGATTGAAGGATGTAAAACTATTCAGTATTCGACATCACTGCACAATGTAAAACTAAATGGCACCTTCGAGAACTACATATGGCTTGATCCCATTTTCATGGGATACATAGGAATTCTTAGATGCCTCATCTTGAGTCTATCCCCATACTCTTCTCTTTGACTATCCCACGTGGGTGCATTTTCCTTGTAGGATCCCACATGGTGTAGTGAAGGCTTATATGGACCCACTCCTGTAGGGATTAATATAATCACACCATGTTCTCGTACTCATTCTTATATCCTCCCATGTCCTCCCCTCATGACGTTAAACTGAATGGTCCTTTTAGAACAATGTATGGATTGATTCCAATCCTCATGGGATATGTAGGAATGCCAGACATTTCATCTGTCGGCCCAGCCCAAACATCATGATCTCCCCTTGGGTCAAAACACATGGTGTGGTGTAGGATTTTTCCCTCATTCACATTGAGTTCATCATTACCACACCATTTATCTCTCTCCCTAAAGATCTCAACCACTTTCCTTGTCCTTAATGATGATAAAATGCACCAGCACATACATGCTTCACGCACTCCTTTCATTTGGGATTTCATCATCTTTCACATGCAAAAGGACTCCTGATCAGAACAGATGTTTGGTCTAAGGGGTCTCCTATAATTTTGTGAAAACATTCTCAAGGATCTCGAGTGAATTTTTTTTTACAATTCCCACATTGTGAACATGTTTAGTGGTCGACACTCATTTATGGATCCCTTTCCATGTCACATGATGTTCATGTTGTGTGTCTAAAGCAGTCAACAGTCATCCTTCATCAGTGCCACCACCCTCGTATGTCCCAATAATTTGGTGTAGTGATTTATTTAGTTATTTTATCACATAAAACATCATTCTTCCTTGAGTATGTGTGTTAGTATGGATGTCATACCATTATATGTTGGGGAGACCCTGATCTCATTCCATGTTTTCCACACCGAGCATTGCTCAGGAGGGATTATGAGTTTTGGTAAGGAAATACCCACATAAAGGGTCATGTGTCCACGGTCCGAGATCTATGACCTTAAACTAAGATCACTATTGTCTCCATTGTATGATATTTACCCACATACTAGTTGGGACACCTTGACTTAGGTCCCTCGGCCTTCCTGAGCCCCTAGCCCCATTTCTCACCTACGATTGTGCAGTGTTGTGTGGACTCATTGTCCTCATTAATGTCGGGCTATTTTATCCACACCATATACATCCCTTTGAGACACCCTTCCATCACTGTCCTTGTTGAAATACATTAAACTCCACAGGTCCCACCATTCTTCGCATGTCCCATCCTTTAGTTTTCTGTAATCATTCATATCCAAAATGACCCCCGAACGACATATATGTTTGACCTAAGGGATCTACTAACATTTAAGTACCCCTTACTCGATGATCTCAAGTGATAAATTGATACCAGTACCTTGTAGTGGATATCATCTACAATCGACACTAAATTGTTTTTCCCCATCCCTAGTCAAACAATACAAATAATGTATTGCGAACATGGTCTGAAGTTATCCTTTTTCATTATTGTCGTTATGTGGTCTCCCACATAATAGGCATGATGATTCATCCTTTCTAACCATCTTTCCCATACACATGACATTAAATAAGGAATATATTTTCCGAGCCCTATTAACATATACTAAGATCACCATTGTCCTCACCGCAAGATGTTTAACTTTGAACTAGTTGGGGCTTCCCATCCTAAATCCCTCTACATTTTCGGCCGTTTGGAAAAAGTTCTCATTTGGGATTATACAGTGTTGTAAGATCTTATTTCTTCATTTGTGTTTTGTTACTCACCATGTCGTACACATCCCTCATTGAGATACCTTCCCCTATCTTCGTCCTTACCGCATGATGTAAAAATGCACAACATCCTTCAGGAACTACGTGTGGCTTGATTCCCATCCAAATGGGATATGTAGGACACCTGACCGTTTTTCCTTCATGTATTGCACCATTTCATAGAAACCCCTTTATCATCCTGGACCCCTTGCCTGAGTTCTTCTAGGAAAGGGGTATACATTGTGGTACGGTCTTATGTCCCCATTCACATTGGGATTGTAACAACCACACCACATACCTCATTCTTCTAAGATATTTTCATGCCCCTGTCCAACAGCTATCTTTTCGAGTCATATTCTCTTATGTCGGTCCCTATTGACCCTCTTCAGTTGTTCACCAATTTTCTTAGGATCACTCTAGTTTATCACCTATAGTGTTGGATTCAACATGGATATGTTATCTCCCATACTCAGGCTTCAGGATCCCCTTAATTTATCCATTCATCATATTTCACATCCAAAAGGGCCCTCTAACGCTACAGATGCATATCCAAAGGCCTCTCCTATCATTTTGGGACAACTTCCTCAATGACCTCGAATAAAAAATTGGTACAAGTCTTGTGTTGCGAATATGTTCAGTGGTTGACCCTCATTTGTTGTTTCCATTTCAGATCACACAACATGGATGTTGTTTTTCGATCATGGTCAATAGTTATCCTCCATAATCATGCCAACCCCCATCAAGCCTTAAATATTGGGTGCATGATTCAAATCATTTTCCACTCCATCCTGTCCAAGTGGAATTTCAATACTCTAGGAACATCCCTCAGTGCACATTTTTCATGTTAGGAGGATGAAGCTACGGTGAGGCGTCATTTGGGTCACCACACTGATTTCCCCTATTCATGTATTACTTGTGTTCCAAAGTCCTTATATTACCTCGTTTATCACCTCAAGTGTAGGCCACGTGGGCTTAGGGACACAGTCGAGGTCTTCCCCAATTTGGAAGAGTCTCATTTCTCTATGGCATGAGCTCAATGTCCTAACCTAATAACTCACTATGTCTTTTCCGCTAGAAGTTAAAGTACACATCACTTCTAGAACTACGTAAGTCTTTATTTTCATCCTCATGGGAAACATAGGAACACATGGGAATCTTGTCATCGGGTTTAGCTAATGTTTCCCTTAATTACCTTTTATGTTCAAACTTTTAGCCCTAACTTTCATAGGATTATTTGTTGTGCTGCAGAACCATGTACTCATTCACATCAGGGTTTCAATAGTATCACCACGTAATCCCCTTCTAGGAGATAGTGTCTCTATCCTCTTTTCATTCATGACGTTATACTGCACTCTCAAAAAAACATATGGATTGATACCCATCATAATGGGGTATGTAAGAACACCTAGAAATTTCATCTGCAGGTCCCGCCCCATGTTTTGTGACCTTATTTGGCCTCTTGAGCTGTGGTTTATTCCCAAGAATTATGTGGGGGGGGGGTATGAGCTTATGTCATCTTGCACATTGGGTATGCTTTATCACACCATGCAAATTCCTTTTAAACCTCATTTTTTTGTTTGTGTCCAAGCCACATGACTTCAAACTGTGCAGCCTAGTCCCACATGGCATTAAACTATTTCTTCTTTACTGTAATACGTTAAAATCAAGGTGTTATTCCTATCATACTACTTTAAACTATGACATAATCTTCCTGGCCACATGACGAAAAACAGAATTGCATTGTGATGTCCTCACTAGAGGAGACATCATTTTTGGTAGTGGTTATCCACCGTAACATTTATCAATGCCTTTATATGGAATGATTCCTATATCATCACATTGATTATCCATCCTAGATTTATCACTTATTAAAAAAACACATCCATCTTGAAGAACAAACAAGATCTATCAAATGCCACTTCTTTTGTTGTGTAGGCCAGCCCCGCACAATAGTATTCTCCCTCGCATTGGTACCCTACCATGCCACCTCTAGAACTAATTATGGATTTATTCCCATACTAATGGGGTATGTATGAAAACCCTTGAACTTTTACATCGGCCCATCCTATCTTTCATTCTCGTTCCCTCGACCTAAAAACTGCCTAAGGGAACACTTGGTGTGATAGGGACTCATACCGTTCTTATTCATGTCGAGTTTTTTAAATACTGCACCACATGCCTCCCTACCTCTTTTTTATATAAATTCCGAGCTATAACGCCATAAAACGTAGATCTGACTTCCCATGTCACTAAACCCCAAATTGTATGGCCCCTTCAAGAACTATGTGTGGCTTGATTTCCATCATCATTGGATATGTCTGAATGCCAAGACGTTCCGTCTACAGGTCCATCCACAGGAATCATAAACCATGACCCCTATTTCATCCTCATAGCCCGACCACCTTTACAAGTATGTGGTGTGGAGAGTAACTCTTGGTATTTCATTTGCCTTAGGTTTTTCAATAATCACACCATGTTCCTTTATTATCTTTTCATAGCATGGTCTGAATTCTATGAACCTAAACAGAGATCTCCCTATGGGAATTATGCACCGGGTTCCACTACGTCCCCACCCTATGAAAATTTCATTCACTCATGTCCCATATTAATGGTCCACTTTGACATCTTAATATTGGAGCATGCAACCTATGACCCTTTTCCATAGAAAGGGATTCAACTCCCTCTATCTTATACATCATATTGTCATAGCTGAATGCATCGTTAAAAAGAGTCCAATGTGTGAAATTTTCGCATGGCCATTCTCTCATTTCATGTCCAGGATTTATGAGACCTTTATTTGGATCCTCTTCTTCTTCCATGTAAGCATAAACCCCCTATACGGCCTAGCGTCATGCCAAATTGTCTCACCTACCATCTTGGGCCAACACCCCTGAAGACCTCAGACAACATTTTTGATAGGTCCAGGGTTTTGAACATGGCCAGTGGTCAACCCTCATTTGTCTGTCCCCATTCCAGGATAATGAGAAAAAGATACTATGTTTCGAACATGGTCAGTAGTTATCTTCTATCAACATGCCGCCACCATTGTGATCATGACCTTGAGCATCATGATTCACGTCTTTCCACCCCATAATGTTCAAGTGGAATCCTAACACACTCAATTCTGTTCCCCAATGCATATAGGTGCATTAAGAAGGTGGTTCATTAATAATGGAATGTCACTCACCAGGTGGCCCATCACTTATAATTTGTGCCTCCCTACATTAGACAAATCTAGTTGGTACTCCTCGTTTCCCACATGAAGCATGACTCACGTGGGCTTAGTAGTGTTGGTGGGGCTTGTACTAGTGCAGCTATGCCACATTGTATTTTTATCACGCATGAATTTAAACTGTAATCAAATAACAATGTATGTCTTGTTTCCCATCCCTATGGGATCTGTAGGAACGCCTGACCACTTTTCCTTAGGACCATCCTATATTTCACTTTTGGTCCCCTGACCTAAAAAAATTCTTCCAAGGATACGTGGTGTGTTGCGAACTTCTTATGTCCTCATTAAATTTGGTTTTATAGTTACCACATAATATAATCCCCTTTTGGGATCTCCCCCTTCATTTCATGTCCTATAGTATGATGTAAAACTACAAGGTACTCCATGTCGGTAATAGAAAGGTCATGTTTGGATGTAATTTTGACCCCTGATTTGACTGACGTGCTCACCTAATGTGTTTCCTCCATGGTGGAGTAATTTCAAGGGCGTTGGCCTCTATTTGAACAAACCACCCCTACATCCTGCATGCTTTTCGTGCACTTTATTTGGACCCTCATACTATTTCACTTTTAAAAGAACCCCTTGACTATATGGATGCACATCCTATGGCTTGCCTACTGTCTTGTGCTAACATTGTGGAAGGCAAATGGATGAAATTTTGAGTTAGGCCTCATGTTTAGAACATGGTCAGTGTTCGGCCCTAATTTTTCATCACCATTTCAGGCTAATGCAATAGGGATACTGTGTTTCTAAAAGGGTTAGCAGTTATCCTTCTTTATTATGCCAGGCCTCATTGTGTTCAAATTTTGCGTATCGTGATTCACGCTTTCCATTACCCTATGCTTGGATTGAATCTAACACCCCTGACATTACTCCTCTCATGCACAAGATCACATTAGAAAAAGAAAAACTTGATTTTTCTATGAACATCATTCTCCAGTCAAGCCTCCCTCATTCATCTTAGATGCCTCAACTAGTCATTTACACCCCATATTCTTGAAGAACGGATGGCCCTCCCATTATCAGACAAAGTAATGATGTGGTGATCCCTTTTTTCATACTTCATGAATGACCCACGTGAGTTTAGGGATTGATTTTATATTACTCCATTGTTATGGTTGAAATTCTATAATCAAAATAAACATGCTAGCAGAACATAAGCCAATTCAAAATGTTCAGGTTAGAAAATAGAGGAAGGAATGATTATAGGTTTGGCCAAAACACAACCTTATGGATTAACAACATTGATGGATTGCTCCAGTGATACCACCCTCTAGCTTTCAGCCTCTATGACTGCTTCTTCGTCCTTAATCCCCCTTTCCTCATTAGCATATACGAATCAGAGATCATTGTCTATGATATGAATTTTATCCCTCTCATCCTGAAACCCTTTAATTTTACGATTTTCTTTTGTTTTTTTCTCCTCGGATTCGGCCAACTGGGCCTCCAAATGCTCGATAATCTTGGATTGGTCAGCAGCAAATATGGCTCACATATTTTCATGATCCTCAAGGAGTCGAACTTATCACTCACCCTCATAGAATTTAGGTATGATCATGGAGTTCTTCCATCATTGGTCGACGGTGAGATGTTGGCTTCCTTCCCACGCCAATTCTTACATGTAATCTATGTTTATCATCTAAAGGTGATGAGCATCCACCCCTCTCGTGAAGAGAATGAGAAACCAGTTTCACATTGATCCTATTCGAGGGACCAATTAATCTATTGGACGTTTCAATAAGTTCCATGTATACTTGCACCCCTTGTGCCACATCATGCAGAATTCCTCAGCTGCCTCAGGATAGGAGTAACCCATCTCCCCGGGGTCTACAAGCCCATATGTAGGGAATGTATCCCGAAGATCAGTGGTGGGATCTCCCTATGGTATTTCCCTAAAGGGGTTAGGAACTCCAACATGTGTGAATAATTCTTCTCTCATCTCTGATTCAGAAATTTATCCCATGCCAGCTTCTAACCCTGCCCTGTCAGTGATATAAATGATGTCCACAACACTTTTCTAACAAGGTGTTGGGGCCAGTGTGATTTGAGATGTGGGTTATAATTGGGTGGGTCCAGTCACCATCATAATCTATGTAGAAGATCTAGATTTAGAGGACTACCAAGACTTCAGTATTGTGATTACTACACAAACAATGAATTCCTTGATCAGATAACCTCTATATGATGACTGATATGAGCATCTATGTAATGAAACTTACAAGAGCTCAGTAAGTCAGTTTCCAGTGTTTCAGTCGCTATAGGAACTATTGATGTGGGAGATCCTTCAGTGCTTTTCATTTCAATAATGGGTGTCACCTCTACACCTTGTTCTACTAATGCATCCTCACCCCCCCATTATAGAGATTCTTGACCAATGCCAATATGCGTTTCAAAAAGATGAAAAATCTGATTGATGATTACGAATGATGAAAAAAAAGTAAAAGCTTGGATAAGAGTTGAGGAAAACCTAGAGTAGCTCATATATTTCCATGTAAGAGCCCACAATCTCACCACTCTCTCGGAAACTCCCATGGCTGTTTATGCTTTGAGACGCTCCACATCCAATCTTCTCTTCATCTTCCCATATTTTTTATTCCTCTTCTTCTTCTGACTCACTGTCCCTTATCTCCTCATCACCATAATCATCATTAGACGAAATTATTTCTGGATCATGATCTTGGCCAATCATTGCCTTCATGAGGGGATGTGGTTCATCACATTGACCCTAAAAGCAATCATACATGTCCATGGCTGTCAAATATGTGTGTTAATGATGGAAGTTCACCCTATCATCAATCCGAATGAGTCCAACTTCTGGAAGATGGATCACATATTGTAAAATCTTTTTCCAAAGGGCTTCAGTGTTCATTGACTATCACAAGGTCAACATGGATGAGCACAATGCAGGGAAGATTCCGTCTTCAGAATGATGAATTAGATACCTTATCCACTTCCCTAGAAGCTCCTGGGATTATCTGTGAGGTTTTTCACAAGCCCCTCTCCCTCTAGACAATGTGGGCATGACAACACCGTGTGACGTTTCCACTATTGAAGTCATGGATTGTACTAACCCAGCTACCCAGCTTGTTCCCGACCTCTCCTCCCCACAAACACATTGCCTGCTCTCTCACCACCCGAGAACCACACTGGCCACCATGAGCTGCCGGAATCTCTTCCATAGGAACACTTCAGTATATTATGTCCCTTAATGTTCTTAATATTTTGTTGAGAGGTTGGCGTCAACTCTATAGGGGAGAAAGGTAATTACCTCACCAAAGCCACATGTTCTGAACATTATCCACATTTTTTTAATAAACCAAGGTTCATTTTCCTCTGAAAAATTAATATACACCATCTCCGGCATCTTCAAGAGGCATCCAAACTATCTAGAAAATATTGATCGCACATAGGGCTTGCAAAGAATCTTTCCCTGAACCAGAACCACAAGAACCCCACCTCTGATGCTCTTCAAGTATTCTCTTTTCTCTAGAAATCCCTTCCTAGGCATTTCCCATCATCTATCTTTTGTCCAGCTGGAGTGGGGAATAGACTAAATGTAAAATTGGTGTGATTTCTAATCCTAATCCTTATCCCCTCTTAATTGACCATCAGATGCATGACCCCATAAATGTTCTATAAGGATTTTCGCATGCCATTACCAATGAGACAAATAGGGGTTGGGAAAGTGTACTACAACATTGAGCCACGATCCAAACATTAATAATTTTTAAAGGGACAAAGATCATCCTTGGGGAACCTCCTCTAAAAATATGCCCCAGAATGACGTACAGTCGGGCCAACACAGGCACCCCAAGTTAAACCTTTGATTGGATTCCATGATGCTGGCCATTACCAATGTTATAGGGAAGACTCTCATCCATGTATCATTTACTGGAAGTATCCACCCACACATGAAAGTTGCAAGAAATCTGGCATACCAGACAATTGGGTCTCAACCTTCATCCATACTAAATCCCCTGAATTGATATTCATCCACCTCTAGGATCCTTCAATACGATCCTCTCAAGACCCTCTATGTTGTGGTTGGACATTGCTTCCATACCCCCGACATCATTACAGCGGGGTCTTTCCACCTAAATCTGTTGAACCACTTAGAATAAGGGATGCCATTCAGTAATGCCTTGACCACCTGCATCTCCTTGGCTACGTCTAACAGATTCCATTTAAGGATTGGAGTCTAGGACCTATCTCCACCAGATATTCTCTGTGGGAAAAAATTCATCATATTGATTCATGTCCAAAGGGGTTCCCCTGATGTTGTGAACTGAAAACATACTAATACCAACCTCCCCATGTTGGAGGTGGATGGTGTTGGTATCAGGGGACCACTAGAAAAATAGGTCCAGCCCGAGTTCTTGATGGCGGTAGAAATAGAACTGCGATGTCCACACTACCTCGAACATCATGATGTTCCGTAGTTCTACCCAAAAATAATCTAATTATTTGCTTACCCAATATGCCCAAACCCACTCACTTGTAAAATTTCCTCCAGACCTCCGGTCCCAGCCCTGCAACCATCCCTTGAACTCATCGGTGAAGCTCTATCGGAAGGTACTTGCGTAATGGGTCGGAGAATCCTTGGTGACCGACTCGCTTCCTAATATGTTTCTGATCCATAGATTCAATACATAGACATCAATGTTCAAGGTTTCTATATATGGATGGCCATTTTTTGTGATGTTATATCAAGGATGATCTTCCTCGTGGGTCACCAACAACTATAGTGTATCAACATTAAATCCTGACACCATTACCTCCTCTAAAATAATGAAGTCCCATATCGGTATGTGTTCAAATAGCACAAAATATTTCTATTCATTGGTCAAAATGTTTATAAAAGTACAGTTTTCATATACAAATTTATTTTCACCATAGACCTTAGGGTTCACAACCATCTCGGCCCTCAGAGCGGAATTCACAGCTTCTCTCCCAGTGTCACCCTAATCAGCAACCATCTCCTTTTTGGTAAATCCTAAAACAAAACTATGTGCCGTCTCAAAAAATACATGTATGGCACACGAAAAATAAGAAGGCAACATGAAAAACCAAGGGAGGGGGACAAAAATAGAGGTTGTGTGCAAAATTGCAACTGAAGTTGGGGAATTCCGCAAAATGAAAGTCAGATTCTGCACAAAGGAAGGTGTGATTTTATGCATGAAAGAGGACGAGAGCTTATGACGTAAGAAATATGTACAGTCTATGGGACCCCTGAGGGATTATATTGGCACGAATGGGGTTTTCCGGACATCAAAAAAATTATTGGACACCATAGGAACTATTTTCCATGTGTCACCCCTGTCGGGGCCATGTGTCTCGGCGTTTCCCTCGGAATCTAACCTCCTTGCCCCCTTGCGAATCTGGTTCCATGGGGGGAATTTTTAGATGTCAAAATCTACTGAATGCCTCAGACCAACATTTTGGGATAACCCAAAGTAGATTTTGACTGAGGAAACTGGTCAAGTATAGGACGAAAGGTTGTGTATAAAATCAATGGATTGTGAGTGATGTTTCCCCAATGGGGTGCAAGTTTCTACGCCCAAAGGATTTTGTGCGCATGGCATGGAATTTTACATGTGGCCAACTAATGCGTCAGGTTTTCCATGTTGGCCATGTTTCACATGCCCCCGCTTCTCTTGATCTCTTGTAAATAGAAGGGAACCCTCTCTCATCTGAGCTGAAGAATTCAAACCATCTCTCCTGTGCGTAATACACCTCTTTCATTCGAAACATTTGGCTTTCAGTCACAGTATATTCCGCAATAGGTCTCCAAGGAATCTTTCATCTTGCGAAACCCCTTGGTATGGACCCTTGCATGGGTCCTTTATTGTTTGGACTGTTTCAAGCAAGTCCATTTTAATACGTTTAAACCCCAGCCTCTAGCTTGAAAAATATTTTCAAATTGTGCACACATCTCATTTATCTATGCAACCCTTCTTTTTTTGCGTGCATCAGTTACCATTTGTGTGCTTATTTCATGAAAAGCCCCTCTTTTTCGTGGAATCCTTCATGTGTGATCCATGTGTCTTCTTTAGCCTAAGGAACCATGTTCTATCCCCTCATGTGCGCTAAATCCTTGTCCCACACATATTTATCTTGTATAGAAATCTTAGTTTGTTTGTTGTGATTTCAAGTTCCCTTGGGTGGTGCTTCACATTGTGTTTCTTTACTTTATGCTTCATCGCATATGCATGCTAGTAGCTATTTATTCATTGCATAGACACACTAATTTGGGCCCCTCAGTGGATCGTTCCACATCAACCCCTCACCATGGAGTTTCTAGTGCATTCCCTTTCACTAAGGGTTAAAGTGTGTTTGTTAATTAAGTCATAGGGGTGCTGAGTGAACTCGCCTTTTTCAAGCTAGAGGAAATTAAAAATCCTAGCACCATCTTCCCCATCACATGATGTTAATTTTTGTCCTTTAACGATGCATAACACATGGGGTTCCCCATATCATACATTTTATATTCCCACTCATCTTCACGGTAGTGAGATCTTCCCCACATGGAATGAGATCCTCTCATCTAGAGTGGTGTTTTTCTGAAAGGAAGGGAAACCAACTTGATGTAAGCCCCTAGCCTTTCTTACAGGGGGACACCCCTACTCCTCCTTTATTCTTCAGTGAAAAAGGATAGAGGCGACAGTGGCACATGGGAAATCGTTTCCCAATCCCTCTCCCTCTAGGCATTGTTGCCATCAGGCCTCCATCCCAGAGTAAGTCCCAATCTCCATCTCCCAAGGCTGATAACCATGTGTAAGCCTCTGTTTCTTCTTTGGGACACTAACCATGTATAAGCCCCATTCCAATTCCTGTGGACACACATTTTGTGATGTGATCATCAGGTATTTTTTTCCTCTTACTTCTTACAACGAGCATGACTCACGTGGGCTTAGTGTAAGCATCATCTATGAAATCCTCCCTAGGATGCCTTAGGGTGTAAGACCAAAACCCTATTGAACTATATGGACTTTGATCTTTGTCACCATGGAAAGGTACGTAGGAATCCTCCCTGAGGATTAAGCTTGACACCTACTTGTTCCGATCCCTTTACATCTTTTCACCATCATCCCTCATGATGTTAATATATATCCTTCCATCCGAACTACGTTGACTTTTATCCTTGTATCCTAGGCATGGTATGTAAGAAGGCTCCCTGAGGTTCAAGCCCAGTAATAATCGGTCCCGACCACTTAACGTCAGTTCATCCTCTTCCTCCTTGATGTTGAACTGCATGCCCATTTTCATCCCAGAAGATGTTAAAATGTACCCTTTATAACTACAGGGTCTTTGATTATTGTTTCCTAGACATGGTACGTAAGAAACCTCCCTGTGGTCCAAACATAATCTATAGTAATTCATTGTGTTCCCTAGTCGACGATAATATGTTGCGTTCCAAATCGATGGTAAGACGCGATGTTCCCCAATCGAAAGTAAGTCATCAGGTTCCCCAGTCGGCGGTAAGTCGTTGTGACCCTATCTAGCAGTAAGTCATTGGGACCCCATCTAGCTGTAATCCATTGTCACCCCATCCAATGGTAAGCCATTGTGACCCCATCCAGCAGTAATCCATTGCACCATACCCAGCAATAATCTGTTGAAGCCCCAATTTCATATGAACTACATGTGTTTGATTCTTTTCTCCTCGATAGGGTAAGTTGGAAGCCTCCCTGAGGTTCAAACCCAAACACTATTAAAATTTGGTAACCCCATGTTGGGACCCACATCTATGGTCTGCCCCACGAGCATCACACCAAATCGAGCCACTAAACATGCATAAGCCCCATCATGCCATTGGGTCGATGTCCTCTGCGCACAACTCGATTCGATACCCCCATCCTGATCTATGTGGACATTGATTCCCTACCACAGGGATATGTAGGAAGTCACTTCGAGTCTCAATCCCAACATCACCATCGCCCTCATGTCGGCTCCATCTCACTCTTCATCCACTCTCAAAAATCTATATCGATTTGGATTCTCACTAGGGCCATCCCATCCCAGTGAGATTATGTCACACACTTTCTCACTGCTCCTAGTACTAAATAGGTTATTAACCATGCATTAGACCCATCATCAGTGATCCCTCCTTGGGTTTCACTCATCTGATCCAGTCCCATCAGTGTTCTAATCTGTCTGATCTGTCTCTACTGGACATCAAACTCATGGTATACCCAGTATTAAACATGAGAAGTTGGGGAAAACCTTAGGGGCATGCATATGGAATAAAATTCCCCTACATTAGAAATGGGTTGCCTTGGCCTTTTTCACACTCGATAATCCCTACTATAAGGGGATGAAACCCAGACGCATCAGTGTTCCAGCATCTTGACACACTAGCAATGTCCAATGTGACTACTCCCCCGACCAAAGGATGCTACCCTGTATAAACCCCATGGAATTTATTGATAGAAGAAACATAATTAACCGACATCCATGAAGACATTGCATTAGGAAAATTTTCACGAACAATGCCTTCACTCTGTGAGGGGGACATAGAGTATGAAATGAATTTTGAGGAGGAATCCATGGAAGGAGGAACCGAAATTCCATTATCCCATTATGAAAAAGGAGAAAACATCCTTGAATATGTGATGAATGTCGCCCACCTTAGGAAAGTGGGAACATGGGGTAATAAGCAGTGCATCCTCGACAGATAGATGTGCACCCCAACGAATGCATCGAAAACACTTGTACAATAATTTTGATCAATTTTAATGAATAATATCTGAGGAACTTAAAAAATTAAACATAAATCATCTAAGATAGGATCTTTTACATTTTTCTAATTATTAATTTAAAACAAAATTTACCATATACAAGGAAATTTCCTTTACAAAATTTATATTCCTATTTTATCATGACATCATTACTATTGTGAATAAAAACTAGGATTCCTCTATTTATATACATAAAAAATTGAAAAATATCCAAATTAAACTATTGGTATTTTGGGTGCTACCAAGGTGGAACAAAGTATCTTACATCCTTATCCATTAATCTTAACATCAAATCACTCTTTTTCTCTTTTGTACTGGAGATAGAGAGAGAATATGTTTTTCACTCCAATATATGAGATAATATCAATGTATTTACATTTTACACAAATAATCAAAATATTGTAAAAATGATATAATCAAGAATTTTTACTTTGGGTTAAAAAATTTGTAATCAATCAAATTACTTTCATCTAACTGTTTATTATATGTAAGCATCATGTTAAATATTATTTTTACTATTATTATAATCATATTCTCATCACATGCGCTAAAATTTTGGATTAAGTAATTATTTTCCTTACTCCCATAACCTATCACATCAATAATCCTCATCATTTATATAAAATTGAATAATTAATATTTATTTCAATTAATAAATATGATTCCTTCAATCAATTAAAAAATATTATATTGAAAAAACTAGATACTAAATAAGTATTTTAATTTTCAAACAACTAAATATATATTTATCTTTATGAATTCACTAAAATGGTGAATATATTAATATTTATTTATTTTCATTTTAAAAATAAACATGATAATAAAAAATATTATATTTACAAAAATTTGGAATAAATATTTATTTTAATATTCAACTCACATATTCTAAACTCGAATATCTAATGACTGAATTTATATGATCGACGATACTAAATTAATTATTATTCTAAGGGAAAATAAATTTTTTTATTCAAAATAATAAATTCAATAGAATTTAATGAGATACTATATGAACTTTATGTCATACCCTCTAGGCCTCATTCTTAGTGGGTTTAGGTGATCTTGCATAAATTATGATATTTTCATCTTGTAACACTTGAGACACCTATAGAGGAAGAACATAATATCGAAATGAAAAAAAATCATTTCTATTAATACTACTTTGTGACACCCTAACCATTTAATTTGTATTTTTTTAATATTTTTGGTGGTTTGGATTTAATAATTTGACGTTCGATTCTATTTCTCGGTTTGGATTTTAAAATTTTTGTTGTACCAAGTGTGATTGTTTCTTGTGCATGGTTTATGAGAAAGGTTTTAGGGTTACCTATGAGACCTATTGAGTAATAGTATGTTTTTAGTTCATTTTATTCTTGAATGGTTTGACTATAATGGTTTGAGAAGGGATATCCCAAACCATGTAGGTTCTGAGGGGAAAATGTGTTGTTTGAGGGTTGGTTTCTACACCATGGAACATGGCTTGAACACTTTTAGAGGATAACATGGAGAAAACATGAGGGAAGGTTCCCTAACTTGACAGAACTATTATGAATTTTTGGCACACAACATGTAAAATCATGTGGGAAAATAATGTTGGGTTCCCCTATTCTTCAATGATTCAAACCAAGTGGGAAAACCATGTGAGTTTACCAGGTCTATAAAAGTGTGAAATTCTTTTCTTTACACTCTACTATTTTAACCCTATTTCAGGTTTGTCCTCAATTATTCAACCTGGGATCATAAGGGGTCTCCTAGAGACCGTCCTCCCATGATTTTCTTCCTCTATTTATGCTTATTGATGATTCCTAGGTAAGTCTCTTTGAGTTTAGGTCGAATCACTCTTTTCTACTTCGTTCTATCATAGTTTCTTGGTTTTTTTGCTGAGATATAACATTGATGAACCCTAAATGTTAATTATTATGTGAAGGATATTTTCCAAGGAATTTTGGGCATTTGGATAGTCACTTAGGATCAGTTATTCCTTGTACAAATGTTCCATTGCATTAGCAAGTCATTGAGGTAGGTGTTTCCATCCATTTCTATTTTGGAACATTATATTTTATGTTTAATATTTCCTAAATGATTTTTTAGTTTTTATCATATTCTTATGAAATATTTCTTTCCTTTATATGATGTATATGTTGGAAACAATATGTGTAAGTGGTTTTAAAAAGCCTTATTTAATTATGTTTATATACATATGCACCTAAGGTGTTTCAAAAAATGAAAATTGATCTTTTCACGTAATATTGGGTTCCTTGGGTGGTGTTTTCCCCTGGTTATGCTTTGATTATATGTATGGGTAGTGAAGTTGGTGTTGTATATGTGAATTGGTGACATTTACGATTTTAAGCTCATGTGTGTCTTGTTGTGTCTGTATTAAAGCAAGAATTGTTTCTTAAAAAATGTTTTCCAGATTCAAATTTGTTGAATTTTGTTTTCTAATGGAAATTGGATTCATTTTAGGTGTTCTTCACTATGGTTATTCCTAAATATGTTTCATGTTTTTTTGAAAATGTGTGAAATGTGTTTTTAAAAGGATTTAAGGTGTTATTTGTGTTAAAAGTTTGTTTTCCAAAACAAATGGAAATTTTTTCATATAGGATTCTTTATTATGAACCGTAAATTTGGTTTGTGAATAGTTTAAGTGATGTGAATCACGTTTTAAAATTGTTTTTTTTTAATTTTAATTTCAACGTGGTTCTATTTATAGAAGATATTGGTTTCCATGTGACCTTTTATTGTTGGATCAATGTCGAGTGTGAAGAAGGTTATTTCACTGTGTGTTGATGATTCTTGGCATGTGTCTGTAAAAGTGAATATATATGTGATATGTCAAATGATATTTTAGAATTGATGGCATGCTGGGAAAATTGGTGGGAAAACTATAACTAGTTTTCTAGTTGATTCGGTTGGTCCAAGTCCTGGTTTCCTATAGCATGATTAACACTTCAACAATGAATATACACATGATATGATCAGAGACTACTAGACCATGTGATCAGATCCCCTCTAGTGGAACATTCATGAGAACACTATAGGTTGTGGATTATGATATAGAGATCATTATCCCCTAGGATGGGATCCTCTCAAATGGATTTCTCATGAAAACGTTTTTGGTTTTGGATGGAGGATTATTTATCACTGGGGTAAAATGTTCAAAATGTCCCACTTGTGCTATTTACCAATAATGATTACTTGTGGTTCTCTCATTTGACATGATTATTTTGTGATGTGGTGTTGACCATTAAAATATGGCTTACCATGCATATACATTAATTTCAAAGCAATTTTCTTTTGAGAAAGACTTCCAAAAAATGTTTTCCTTAAAATGTGTGGTGTATTGTGTTTTCAATTACCCCCTATATAGTTTTGTAATTTAATGTGTTTTCCAATAGTTCTTATAAAGTGAAATGATTATTGTAAAATATTATGAGGCCCATTTGAAAACCTTCATGTTTTTTATCTTTTTCTTCCTGTGATATTATATGTGATTTTCTCTAGAAATGGATAAGAAGGGCCCATGATTGACTATTTATTTGTTCTGGACATTTCTACCACTTTTTGTATTTTGGTCTAGTAAGTTTAGGCATGTTTGTTTAGTTTTACTTTACTTTCATCAAAACCCCCTTTTTGAATTTCGTTATGGACCCATATTTGGGCTTTGGTATGGAACTAGTTTTTTAGAACATGAATCCATTTTAGAAGGAAAAGTTGTGGGCATTGTTTTATAAAGGGAATTTTTGGAAACCTGTGTTGGTTTCGTTAATGTGATAAAAATTTAATCCCCTATATATATTCCAAACTAATGTTAGTGGACTATTCTTGGATTGTAATTGAAATGAAACAATTTTTATTACCTAATGAGATATTTTATGCTCACACCCTACTCATGTCACTCAGCATCGGTAGATCTAAGCTACTTTTCAAGTCCATGTTTCTCGATTGATTGTGCCTCTAATGCTAGTAGTTTGTGTGGTTAGTAGTGACCATGGGGATACATGGAGATCATGTTAGCATGGTATTTTTTGTATTCAGTTTTGGTTACGTCCATCATTTTTTTAATTTTGATAAGTTTTGTATTTATTAATGTTCACATATTGTTGGTTCTTCTATGTTCTTACTTAGTTATTGATGGTGGTTATTTTTTTTGGGATAAATATTTCCAATTTGTTTATTTTGATGTTTGAAAATACTTTCCATATATGGGGGATACAGAATTATTTTTAAGCCTTGTCTTGGATGAGGTATGGAGTCGTAACTGGATGTAATATTTTCCTAGTTTGGGACAATTGGTATCAGAGTAGGCCCTTTGTATTTGGGATTTCAGGTAGTTGGAGAATAGGACTACAAGGGATATAGTGGTAGTAATATGAATGATTTATTAAACCCTTTATGTTTATAATTCTTGAGTTTCTAGGGTATTCAAGGATTTGAGTCTTTTTTAGGATTTGGATTTAGTGGATGGGGAATGACAATGGAGGCGAGCCAGTGTCATGTTGTGATCTCACCTGGCGTAGTGACCCATGTGGAATCTGAGTGAATGGTTTAATATCATTCTAGATATTGATGGTTACATTGGGAATTACCCACTAACTATGTAACTAAGATATTCATGGCCACTAGTTCTTCATCATAAATGTTTGGTGTTAGTTTTTATTTGGATCAATTTTTTGGCTGGTGTGATTCATTTTTGAAATTTAAAATGATATTTTAAAAAAATGGTATCCCAAAAAAGAATTGGTTTTTAAAAAGTTGTTTTCAATGGGGAAAGTGATTTTTGGGCCTGCATTTTTTTAAAAAAGAAACTGGGTTTGTGGGTTGGTTTTGAAAAGTTAGTTGTACAATTTTGATAATGTGGCCCTGGAAAAATCTAGCTTTTGAAATTGAGAAAGAATAATGGATTTTAAAAAAGTGGTTTTGGTTACCTTTGTGATGTTTGGATTTTGATTATGTTTTTATGAGTTGAAATATTTATTTTTTTATGTTTCGGATTGATGTTGAACCTTTTTTCGTTTCTTTTTTGGTTGAGAATATGACACCCAGAATGGTTCCCAATGTATCTACAGAGTCATGTCTAGCTGCATGTCCTTCTCAGGTACTCAATGGGGTTATGAGATCTAATTATTCTTAGTTAATTCAGGTCCTTCAGGGTGATTGGTGTCCGTTAGATGCATTTGAATGACATATGGAAATTTTAAGTGTCTCCAGATTCATGGGAATTTCCAAATCCATTAGGAATCATGTTTTGTTGGGGTCATATGAGGGTCCATACTTGAATAAATTAAATATAATTATTCTAGCATCGCAACAAGTTGGGATGAAATGTGAGTTGTTTAATACTGCATTTTTTCTGATGGTTTATACTTAAGGAGGTAAAGTATACAAATGTAGTGGATTTTTTGGGTGTTTAATAAGGCCAACTGTCGGAGAGATCCTATGGTGATCCTTTTATAGAAATGGTTCCACCATATTGAGACATAGCCTCATGGAATTAGGTGGCTAATCCTCTTTTTATATTATTTCCTTACCAGATTATTAAAGAGTTTGTCATATCATCCAATGAGGTTCAGTTTAAGAATTTACTGTACAATAATTTATTGCGGAGTTTGTTTCTGTAATGTAGTTAGTAGAGGATAATAAACCATTCATTCTCGATGTTCGTGAATGATACTCATCTTTTGGGAATTGTTTTCTAGGGTAGTTTGTTTTTATGTAGTTTATTACTTCATGTCTAGACTCTCATTCATCATATCATTCACTTGTATGTTTCCCATGTGTTTGGTTTCGAAATTTGATTTCATTTTATCATACTCCCCTAAAGACTTATTGGTGGATTAGTTGTTTGGTTCACCTACTAATTTTTTGTGTGCAGAGTGGCCCAAAGAAGAAATACTAATTAGATGATATCACCTCCCATCTTTAGGGAATTATATTCTTCAAGACATCAGGGATTCAGCTATATGCCCAAGATAGAATCTTTTCCAGTAGATATGAATCGTCAGTGGGGAGGAGTATTCGGTCAAACTTTTGTCTCCAATGATGGAGATAAGTTGTTTGAATATACATTTTTAGTTCGTTATACTGTTTTGTGTTCTTCATTGTTGGACATGGCTTGGTGGTATTATTATGTTTTGATCATAATAGTTGTTCCTTTTCAAATACAATTCATCAATTTTTACCCTTATTTGTAAGATTATCTCTTTTGGAAGATCTATTCTGGTTCTTGGTCAATATAATTTTCAATATGTATGAATCATGTAGATTTATGGACTTCTATTATTGTTCATAGTATGGTTCGATTTCCTTCTATTAGTTTCCCATATATTTGGGGGTTTTAATTAATAGGGGAATTCTCGATTTTGGTTGTGGGGTTGTTCAGTTTCGGCTCAAAATTTTATGCTCGAGTTGGAAGTTCCAATGTTGGTGTTATTTGGTTGGGAGTTTCAGTGTTAGTGGTGTTATTCAGGTTCTTTTTGTGTGGATAACACGTTCATATTCTCCCTTTGTTATCCATGTACTATTTTCTTTTAAAAAATTTCATGTGTGACTTGTGGACTGAAAGGTAACACTATGGACCATTTATTCATTTGATCGTGTGTCATTTTAACCATGATCTTGGTACCACATCTGGTCTGGTGACTTTATGGGGTAAAAAGTATTTATAGTGGGGGTAATTTTCACACTATGACCCTTGATTTTCATTTATTTTATTCTTTCCTTAGCTTTTGATATTTTGGTATGATATTTGGGTTGAGTTTCCAGATTGAATTTTTAAATATTGGATTTTACTAGGTGAGTTTTTTCCCTATGCATGGTTTGTGAGCACATTTTAAGCATTAACTATGTGGAATGTTGAGGCATAGTTATTTTTAGTTCATTTTATTCTTGATCAATTTAATATTCATTTTTTGAGCATGTTTTTTCCAAATCATATGGGGTACGAGGGGAAAATCAAGTGGGTTGAGGGGGTTTTCGTGGACAAAGAGCTCATCTTGTGCACGGTTAGAGGAAATTGTGCGGTACACGTGTGGGAATTTTCTATAACTTGATAGAACCATGTTTTATGGTTGGTTCATGGTTTGTTAAATCATTTGGTCAAGCCATGCTGGGTTCCTTTCTTCTCTAGTGGGGTGAGCATGGTTGGTACATAGTTTTTTAAACATTGTGACCGCACCATGCAAGTTTTCCAGATCATTAAAAGTATGAAATTACAATCCCTCTCACATTTAACCATATTTTGGTTTCCTCAACCCTTTTTTGACAAAGTTCTACAATAGGGCTCCCAGAGACCATCCTCCCTTGCTCCCCATCCTCTATTGAAGCTCCGTGAAGATTCATATGAAGGTTTCTTTGTGTTTTGATAAACTTATTCTTCTCATCTTCCTTGTCTCATGGTTTATTTGTTTTTACATTGTTGGGATATCTTTTTTATGAGCCCTAGTGGTTAATGTTGTTCTATGGGTTTTTTATATGGATGTTAGGGTGTATGGATTGTCACTTGGGCATGGTTCTTTCTTCTTCTGAAGCATCATTGTATTAACATGTCATTGAGGTAGGTTTCATACATTTCCAATATATAACATTCCATTAAATGCTTATGATTTCTTAAATGGTTTATAAATGTTATTCACAAGATTTTTAGGTTCTTTTTAACTATGGTATACTGTTTTTGTGGGAAAAAAATACGTGGAACTGGTTTTCAAAAGGATTCATTAATTATATTTACATATATATATATACGCACACAAGGTGTTTGACTAAATAAAAATTGATATTTTAATGAAAAGTTTGGTGATTTTGGTGGTGTTTTACTATGTTAATGGTTTTATAATATGGTTTGGTTTTGAAATGGGTGTTGTATAAGGAAATGAGTGGCATATTTTATTTTACATTCACGTGATTCTTGTTTTGTTGGTAGTAACGAATGTGGTGACTCATTAAAAAAGATTTTGAGATACAAATGTGGTGGATTATGTTCTTTTAAAACAAATTTTTTGTGATTTATGTGTTCTTCATTATGGTTTTTTGGAATATGTTTCATTATTTTTGTGAAATGAGTAAAATGATTTTTAAAAAGTATTTAAGGTTTGAATGTGTCAAAAAAATTTCTAAAATAAATGGATTTTTTTCATGCTGGGTTCTTTTTTGTACACCAAATATGTTTTTTTAATTGTTTATGTTATTTGAAAAATGTTTTAAAATGTATTTTGTTGTTTGTGTGAACTTGAATGTGGGTTTTTTATGGAATATGGTGGATTACATGTGTGGTTTGATCATGGAACATTGTAGATTGTGTAAAAGGTGACTTCAATGTATATTCATGTTACTTGGCATGTGTGTGTGAAACTGTTGTTTTATGTGACATGTGAAATTGAATTTTAGAACAAAGGGAATCCCAGGTAACTGGGTGGGTGAACTAAAACTAGTACGCTAGTTGATTTTGTGGGGTCGAGACCCAATTTTTTCTGGTATGGTTGATGCTACAACACTAACTAAACACGTGATATGATCAGAGAAAACTATACCATGTAATGGGATCCCCTATAGTGTCTTGTGCATGTGAATTTTGTGGGTCTTGGATTATGATATGGATACCAGTAGACCATGGGATGAGATACCTACTAATGGATCATTCAAGGGAATTCTGTTTCTTTTGGTTGGATTATGTTTTATCACTGAGGTACAAGGTACATAGGGTGCCAATTTCACTTGTTACTTATAAGTATTTCCCATGGTGCCCTTTTGTTTTATGATGCTTTTGTGGTGTGGTGGTATCTTATAGTTTTATACCTACCTATTATATTATCCATCACTTTCAACATAGCCCCCATTTTATCTTTTTTATGGACTCATATTTGGGTTTTAATATGGAACTTGGTTTTCAGAATTTCAATCCGTTTTTGGAAGAAATGTTGTTTTCATTTTTTTATAAGGGTAATTTTTGGAAGGATTTGTTGGGTCCATTAAAGTTATGAAAACCTGATTTTCTACATGTATTCTAAATCGATGTTTGTGGAATATTTATAGGATGGAAATTCCTCGAATATATGGAGATTATCTATAAGTATATTGTATTCCCACAGCCTACTTTTTTCCATTCAATGTAGGTAGACCCAACCTATTTTACAGGTCCTGATTTCTGGTTCAATTGTGCCTCTGAAGCTGGTTGGTCTTATGGTTGGTGGTGACCATGAGGTCCCGTGGAGGACATGTTATCATGGTTTGGTTTGTTTTTTTTCCTCATTTTTTATATTTGGGTCAATTGTGTGTTTATTAATGTTCAATTATTACTGGTTCTGCTACATGTTTAGACGAGTTATTGGACATTGTTGTTTATTTTTGGGACAAATTGTTTCCATTGGTTTATTTTAATGTTTGAGACTAGTTTCTATCCCTTAGGTATTGGTAATACCCTTTAGACCTTTTCTTGGACTGGGTCGGGGATATAATTGTATTGAATCCTATCTTGGTTGCTAAAAATGGTATTAGAGCCGGACCTTGTTATTTGGGGTGTCATGTAATTAAAGATTAGGACTATTGGGGCTTAAGTGGTTGGAGAGGTTAGGAAATCATGATCCTTTTTTTATTTTAATTCTTTAGTTTCCTGGGGTATTTCGGCATTTGAGTATTCTATTTTGGTTTTGGTTTGTGTTGATGAGGAATGGAAATGGAGGCAAGCTAGTGTTATGTTGTGATCTCACATGGAGTAGTGATCCACGTAGAGTCAGAGTACATGGTTCAAGGTCATCCAAGTTTTTGATTCATAAATGGGGCATGTAATACAAAACATGTCAATAGTTTATCTATGTAAACTAGTTCCTCATCCCTATAGTTTATTTTGAGTAGAAATTCGGCTCTATTTTTTGCATGTTTGAGAGTTTTTTTAAAAGGGAAAATCCTTTTTGAAGAAAGTGTCTTCCAAAAGGAAATTGGTTTTTGAAAAACTTATTTTGAAAAAGGAAAATTATATTTTTGTAATGAGTTATTTGTAAAAGAAGAACTTGTTTTGTGGGTTGGTTTTGAAATGTGAGTTTCAGAATTTGGAGAAAGGGTCCTTTGAATAAGGTGGTTTTGAAATATGAATGGATTGGTAGTTTTCGAAAAAGTTGGTTTTGGTTTTTTTGTGATGTTTGGATTATGAGATTGTTTTTTTGGTATGAAGTGTTCTCTTTGGTTATGTTTTAGGTTTATGTTGAATCTATTTTTTAATTCCATGTTTTGTTTAGAATATACCACCTAGAAAGGTCCCCATGGATTCTAGAAATTCCCTTCTAGCTTCTGGTCCAACCCAGGACCTCAATGTGGTGGGGGTATTAAATTATTTTTTGTCATTGTCTATATTTTTTGGTTATCATGGTATGGTTGAGGTAGTGTAATCTCTTTAAGATGTTGTGAGTGTAGACATATAGTTGGAAAATCCCGAATCCTTTAGAGAACATGGTTTTTTGGGGACATATTTTGGATTATCATTGGGTCAATTGAATGTGACCATATCAACATCACTGCAAGTTGGGATGACATTAGAGGTGTTTAAGACTACATTATTCTGATGCTTTATAACTACGGTGGTGAAGGAGAATAAATTATTGGAGTTGTTGGGTGTTCAAAAATTCAAACTATTGTTGAGGGCCTATATTTATTGTTTCAAGGAGATGGTTTCAACTTCTTTTGAGATAGCCACATATAATTAGCTAAAATACCATATTCTCATTTTGGATCCTCATCTCGAGATTATGGATCAAGAAACATTATTTGATGAGTTTTAATTATAGAAATTCGTGGATGAGTATTTTCTCACTATGTTGGTTCCTATAATGAAGTCGTTTGAGGTTAATGAACCAATCCTTTTCAATTACCATGAATATTTCTCATCTACAGAGAAGTGTGTGACAGATGGGCCTCTCAGTCATCTGATCATTTTATCATATTTTTCTTGAGTTTTTTCTGTGTTTGAAGTCATCTTGTCATAATCATCCAAAGACTTGTCTATATTGTCTCAATTTGGGCCACTTATAAATGTTCTATGGGAGGAGTGGAATGAAGAAGAAATCTCAATTTGATGATATTATCTCCTGACTATGGGGTAAAATATTATTAAATACATATATCCTCTTTCCAAATGCCTTGGAGTTATTCTTTTCACACATTTTGGAATCATGGATGTGGTGGAGAGGTCTATCTAGAATTTTTCTCCAATGATGGAGAGTTATTGGTTGAAGATACTTATTATATATCTCTATTATGTTGTTTATTCCCCATAGTTGTAAGAGGAATAATGGTATTTCTCTTTTGGGATCTGAATAGTTGTTCCCTTTAAAACACAATTCTTCGATTTGTGTCCCTTATTTTGTGTGCATATCCCTTTTTTGGATAGGATTCAGTTCTTGGTCAATCACATATTGGATATGTTATGATATTTTTTTTGAGGACTTGTGGTTTTGTTTGTAGTTTTGTTCATGTTCCTTTCATGGGTTCCCCTTGTGTTGGTGGTTTTTTGTTATGTGGGGAATCCCTAGATCCAGTGGCAGTGTTATTCAGCTTGTGTAGAAAATTTGATGTTTGGGTTTGGAGCTCACATGTCAGTGCTGTAGTGTTGGATGTTTCAGTGTTGGTGGTGTTATTCGGGTTCTTATAGTGGAGAGAACCCTCTTATGTTATCCCATTTTCTTCATGGTTTTCCCCTATAAATGGTATTCTATGAATTATGGAGTGAAATTTCACAACAAATACCATTGTTTCATTTGATCTCATCTTATATTAACCATTAGCTTTATCCCTTATGTCGTCAGGGTGATTTTCTAGGGGTAGAAAGTGGTTGTGGTGGGAATTATTGTCACACCCCGACCACTAATGTTTTTTTATTCTTTTCATTAGTTTGTATATTTTGTTTTGATGTTCGATTTGATATCACATTCTGAATATTCAATATATCGATGTTCTGGACGAGTGTTTGGCATGTGCACAGCTTTTGGTATTGGTTTAAGGGTTAACTTCGTGACCAATTGTGGTAGAGGATGTTTTTAGTTCATTTTCATCTTGAATGGTTTGAGTCGAACTATTTGAGCATGGGTGGACCAACCGTTCGGGGTCCAAGTGGAAACCTGTGTTGCTTGAGGGTTGGAGGCTGGGCCATGGTGCACAGTTTGCACACAGTTAGAGTAAACTATGCAGCAAGAATATAGGTATGTTTTGTAAGGTGATAGAACCAGTTTTAATGTTTGGAATATGGTTTTTTAAATATTATGGGAAAACTATGAGGGGTTCCCCTCTTCTCCAGTTGGATACATGCTGTTGGTGCATGGGTTTTCAAACTGTGTGCCCAAACCATGTGAGTTTTCCAAATCATTAAAAGAGTGATATTATAGTTTTTCCCCTCCACTATTCTAACACTATTTTGGGGTTCAAATCAATTTTTAAATTGAGTCACACCATGGGGATCTCAGAGACCCTCCTTTCTTTCTACCCTCCCCCATTGAATCTTCTTAATGATTCAATTTTCAGGTTCTTTTATTTGAGCCAATTTCCTCTTCACCACTTCATTTGCTAATGGTTTTATGGTGACCATTTTTTGGGATCTCTCTTAGTAAAACCCTAAGGTTTACGGTTTACATGTAGTTTTTTTCCCAAGATATTAGGGTGTGCATATTGTCTCTTGATCTCGGATCTTGATCGTGTTGTAGAGCGCGTCAAATTAGTTGTTTGATTTTGACTAGAATTTCTGCAGTATAGCAGCAACCCTTGGTCATCTCTTGACGGAGCCATGGATCATTATTTCCAAAATTTGATTCTAATTATGAAGGTAAAAATTGAAATGGGGTTTTATAATACTTGGGTTTGATGATTAAACATGACAATAGAAAATGAAAATGATAAAACAAAGTAGAAATGAACAAGATTAATTAAACACAATAAACCCGAGGATGTCTCGTGATGCTCATCCTTCATCGATTCAAGGGATGGGATTATGATATTTTAATATCTGGTTTGCAACAGATATTAACATATTGTTACTGATGTTATTATTGGATACATCTTAGGTTTCAGTCGAAAATACACAATGATTCACCGAAAATCGCCAATGATTGAGTGATTTGTGTTCGACATCATAAATGAAACTCACCAAGGCAACACACGAAGAACTCGATGTGATATCTAGGTTTGTATGTTACTTATTTTTGATACCATTACATAAATGTTCATGATATTGACAGTGCTTATGTGAGGTCAATTAACCAATATGAACCACAAAAACACCACAATTGAATGAGGGAAGAAAAAGGGATGAACGGTGTGTGAAACACCACATGAAAGGGTACCCCTAAACATGATCATTTGAGTTGAGTATAACATACAATTATATAACTCAATAAAATTAAAATAGATAATGAGGAAAAACAACATACAACTTGGAATTAAAATTTCCATTCAAAATAATACAAGTTTGAAGCTCGAGATTACATCACATTCCTCCCCGGGTGATCACAAGGGGTTTAGAAACCCATGGGAGGAGAAGAAGAAGAAGATGTTGAAGTAGAACATCCCATAGCCTCCATAACATCTTGGGATGATGAAAATAATATTTGTGGACTCCAAAATGGAAGAACCTTTCCTCCTGGCCGAACTTGAAAATGGGGTGCCCAAGGTGTCTTTTTATAGCCAAAATGAGAAGTAGTTTTGGGGACCCAGATTTTGATAAACGAATTGGAGAAAGGTTTTAGGCTATTAGACAGTCGAATCTCCCTTTTGACAAAACTGGAAAGATGTAGCCCCATGTATGATCTATCACCACCGAACTGTTGGTACCATTTGGTGTATTACATCTTGAGATTTTGATAAAATACAAAACTCAACTTTAGACTTTTTGCATATTCGGTGTCTTAGAAAGATCAGTTAGGATGAGCCCCATATAAGCCAAATCAGGATTAGGCTACTGAATATAAAAAGTATCCTATTAAATTTCGGACCGATCCATTAAAATTAAGGCCATTTGGATTCATGTATTTCTCATACTATTCAAAACAGTGGACATATGTCCATGGATCCAGGCAATTTTTGCCCATTTTTCTTCCACTTCATCAAGGGACCTCCAAATCACCTCCACCTAAATTGAAATAATAAAAAAAGTAACATTTCCCATTATAATTTTGATTAACATTAATTAATTGATTCAAACATAAAGTGTAATTTATTATTATATTTTGAGTATTCATTACAAAACTAGTTTGAAACATCGGTGTAAGGGTGGAATAAAATAGTGAATCATGGTACGATCACACCCCCACACCTAAACATTTTCACTCCTGGAAAAAATCACATATCCGAATAAAATGATGAAAATATATATTCCCAAAATCATTAGATTTTAAATTTGAGGAAATTATAATTCACTTATGTAATGTGATCAATGTACGAACCGCACCAAGGAGTTTTTCCCATTGAAAATGGAAAAATATGTCTCATAAATCATATCAAAATAAAATTCAATGATATTTATGACACCAACATGAGAAAGGAATTAAAAAGTCGACCATTACACTAACTCTCCATGTGTGTGTGTGAAAACCAGTCCATGATATTCTTTCCACTTTTTATCAAATAAATATTGGTTATTTTGACATTGTTCATCTTTAAATGATTTTTCACTGAACCTGTCCCACATCCTTTCCAATCATATTTCAAGACCCACTCAGTTAAGAATTCCCAGAAGTCAATCCATAAGCTCCCGACCTAGATATCCCCATATGTTGTACATTTCATCACTCCCCTCATTTTTTTAGAAGTGCATTTGGAACAAATCTCACACTCATCTCTCAACCCTTGTCTGATATCCTCACGACAATAATTGCAACAGTTATAACCAGATCAAAGGTTGAGGAGGAGTGGTTTTTGACCTGCCCAAGACAAAAATTTTTTTTGAGAGCATACAATAGTTTGACATTAGGTACACACACATAGGTCAATCTTGTACATTAATGAAACAGATCGGATAAGGAATGAACTTATGGAAGTATCATTTAAAGCTGAATAATATTAACCCAACATATATTTATCTTATATTATGTATGAAATAATCACACTTTGTGGTTTGGTGAAAATATTTATGGAGATAGTAGTGACATATTTTCACCAAAAACTACTCACACAAGGGGCATCAGTCATCAAAAAGGTTTTACATAGATACGACCATTTATATCATTAACAGAAAACTAATTCACTAAAAAAAGAAAATCACTCCTTGATGATAAATTCATACAAATATTCTTTTTAGACTTTGTTATGGTATTTTTACATTCCCCTTTTATGGTCACAAAATCATCGAACATCGAAATTGTGGATGGGTAAAAATGAAAATTCCATAATGAAGGCTAAAAAGAGAAGAAAAGAGAAAACGATGAAAATTCCTAACAATCCCAGGAATGTATCCACCCCCCCCCCCCAAACCTAGAATATGCAGTGTCCTCACTGAAATAATTGCGAATGTGAGAAAGAAGGATAAAAGCTGGTGTGTTTTATTAATATGATTCCTTGATAAGGTGGATTTAATCCACCAGATTCTTCGGAAAATCCTCATTGAAGTGTTTAATTCGCTGGCCATTGACGGTAATACTTCGTCCACTCTGCTCATGCAAAACCTGTATTGCACCAAAAGGGTAAACATTAGTAACAGTATAAGGACTGATCCATGGGGAACGAAGCTTATTTGGGTGGAGCTTAAGCTTGGAATTGTACATGAGGACCTTCTCATTAATATATAACTTCCTCTGGTGAATCATGCTATCAAAAATAGCCTTTTTAATCTCTTTATAGATCCGGGAGTTTTCATATGCATCACGTTGAATTTCATCCAACACTTGAATCTGCAACTTTCTTTTCTCACCTACATCTGAAAGATTCATATTAAATTGTTTAAAAGCCCAATATGAATGCTATTCTACCTCCACTAGGAGGTGAAAATCCTTTCTAAACACAATTATGTATGGTGACATTCCGATTGGGGTTTTAAAAGCTGTACGGTACGCCCAAAGTGCATCATCCAAGAACAAACTCCAAACTTTCCTATTGGGTTATACCATTTTCTTCAATATTTGTTTAACTTCCTGATTTCATATTTCTTCTTGTCCATTAGTTTGGGGGTGATATGAAGTGGATACTTTATGATCAACCCCATACTTACGAAATAAATTTTTAATGTTGCGATTACAAAAATGTGAACCCTAATCACTAATGATGAATCTTGGTAAACCAAACCTAGTGAAAATTTGGGACCTCACAAAATCAACAGCCAATCAAGAGTCATCGGTCTTGGTGGCCATTTCTTCCACCCATTTAGATACATAGTCAACAGCCAATAAGATGTACACAAAGCCAAATGAATTTGGAAAAGGCCCTATGAAGTCAATGCCCCATGAATCAAATATTTCATTGAATAACATAGGCTGTTGGGGTATATCATTCCTCTTGGATATATTCCATGTGAATTGACAATGATTTCATGACTTACAAAATCAATAGGAATCCCTATAAAATGTTGGATAATAAAGTCCTCAGTCAAGGACCTTTCGAGCTTTACGTTGAGAGCCAAAGTGGATCCCACATGCCAATGTGTGGAATAAGGTCAAAACACAGGTGAAATCAAGGTCAGGGACACTTCTACGAATAACCTGGTCACTACAGATCCTCCACAAATATGGTTCATCCCAAATGTACCATAGAGAATCATGATTAAGTCTATGGGATTGTGAAATTCTAAAATCAGTGGGGACGCTTTATGTTGCTAGAAAATTCACAATGTCTGCATACTAGGGGGTAAGGTCCACAACATCACAAAGGTTCTCATGAGAGATGAATTCTCTAATGGGGATAGGGGATTCAACATGATGGTACAGTGGTGGTGAAATCCTACTAATGTGGGAAGCCACCACATTTTCCACTCCTCTCTTATCTATAATATAAAGGTCAAACTCTTGGAGGAGGAGCATCCACCGGATGAGGTGGGGCATAGATTCAGGTTTCTTAAGGAGAAACTAAAGTGCAACATGATCAGAAAAAACAATGATTTATTGACCCAATCAGATGGGAACAGAACTTTTCCAAGGAAAAACAATATAAATAAGTTCTTTTTCAGTGGTTGTGTACTTCGCCTAGGCAGGGTCAACGTGAGGCATACACAATGACATGAGGGGACTACTCAACCCTTTGTGATAAAATTACCCCAACTGCAAAGTTAGAGGCATCACACATAAGTTTGTAGGGAAGATCCCTCCGTGGTGGTTCGATGATGGGAGGTGATGTGAGACTCGTTTTTAGTGAATTTAAAGATTCCTCCGAATTTTTATTTAAAAAAATTCAGAATCCTTTTGTAATAACCGAGATAAGGGATGTGCAATCTTACTAAAGTCTTTAATGAATCAGCGGTAAAAACCACCATGAACCAAGAGAGACTGCACATCACAAACTCATTTTTGGAAATGGAAGGGATGAAATTAATTCAATTTTAGATTTATCAACTTGAATTCCCATATTTGTAATGATATTCCCAAGAACAATCCCCCGCTCAACCATGAAATGATATTTTTCATAATTTAAAACAAGATCTTTTTCAATGCAGCGGTGGAGGACATAACCTAGGTTTTCCAAAAAATCATCAAAATAAGAACCATAATCGTTGAAATCATCCCTAAAGACTTCCATACAAATCTCAAGGTACTCAAAAAAAATACTCAACATACATCGTTGAAAAGTACGAGGAGCATTAAATTGGAAAAAATACATTCTTCTCTATGAAAATGTGTCGAATGGATATTTAAATGTAGTCTTTTCTTGATCCTCAGGGGCTATATGGATTTGGAAATAACCCTAATAGCCATCAAGGAAACTATAATGGGACTTACCAGCAAGTCGTTCTAACATTTGGTCAATGAAAGGTAATGGAAAGTGGTCCTTCTGCGTGGCTTGATTCAGTCGACGGTTGTCAATACAGACTCCCCAACTATTTTTCACACGTGTTGGAACCAATTCATTCCATTCATTGGACACAATTGTTATTCATATTTTTTTTTGCACAAATTTGGCTGGCCTAACCCATTTACTATCAGATATCTGATAAATGATCCATGCGGTAAGTAATTTACTGACATCCAATTTTACCACTTCAAGGAGAGTGGGATTCAACCGGCGTTGAGATAGTCTTACAGTTTTAGCCTCATCATCCAAAAGTATACTGTGCATACAAATATATGGCCAAATACTGTGAATATCAGAAAATGTCCATCTTATTGCCTTTTTACACTCTCTCAAAAGTTTGAGCAGTTTTGATTCCGATTGTGGAGAGAGTTTATTGGAAATAATGATGGGTAATTGGTCAATAACCTCAAGATATGCATATTTTAAATTTGATTGTAGTGGTTTTAATTCCAATGCCTGGGGTTTTTTGATTGAGGGAGTGGATTTAGGGGGAGTGAGGTCCATGAAACTATCTATCTTCTCATGTTTATTCTCAATGGAAAGAGAATCTACTGAAATGAGATATGTAGAATCATCGATAGTCATGGGTACCTTAGAATAAACACAATCATCAATTAAATCACAAAAAATAAATTTTTTTGAACCCACACAACATTCAAATGAAGAACCAAAACTCAAATCATCCATAGGTGAATTAGAGGAAAATAAATCAGGGGATGGGACGAGGATAGAATTTTTGTTTGTGTTTGTCGTTAGAGAGCACTTACATTGAATAGATAGGAAGAGTGGAGTGCTCTTCAATAGGGTGTTTCATAGCCTCGAGGATCTTAAAACTTACCTTTTCTCCACAAAACTCTATTGACAACATACCATTGTGAACATTGATAAACGTCTTTGCTGTTTTGAGGAATGGCCGCCCAAGTATGACAGGGCCATTTCCTTGGGTTCGAGTATCTTCCATATCAAGAATGTAAAATTCTGTAGGGAAGATCAGATTCTTAACTTTTACAAGGACATCCTCGACCACTCCTAATGGGTGTGTTGTGCTTCGGTTGGAAAGTTTCATGTCAATGCCTGTTGGTTGAAACTCTCCAACCTGTAAACAAGAATACAAGGAGTGAGGCATTACATTAATAGAAGCACCTAAATCTAGAATAGAATCAGAAAAGAAAGTCTCCCCTATGCTACACAGTATCATGAATGTGCCCGGATCCTTGCATTTTGTTGGAATTGCTGGTTGAATCAAGCCCGAGACATTCCTAACCAAGTTAACTCTCTCATTCACCTTCATTCTTCATTTATGGGTGCAATTTTCTTTAAGAAATTTATCATAACGGGGAATTTTCTTGACTAAATCCAATAAAAGAATATTAACTTGATCTTTTTTAAATGTATCCATTATCTCATTATCAATATCATTATCCAAATTTTTCTTATATTTAGAGAGTCTTTGTGGAAAAATAAGAGGAATTTATTGTTCATGGGAATCCTTAATGATAATTTTATTGTCATTTATATTTTGTTTTTCTTCATTGGAATCTTTTATGGGTGGAGAAAGAGTGTTTTCAAGAGGGGGACATACATGTTGAGTAGAATCAGTAGAAGGAGAATCTTCTTTACCACTATGAAGTGTAATTGAACATAAATTACCTTTTTCCTTCGGGTTGGCAATGGGTTCAGATGGTAGTTTTCTAGACCCTTGCATCTTAAGCTCACCGATGGTGTTCGCCAATTGTCCCACTTGAGTTTGAAAATCATGAATTGCTGATTGTGTGGTCTTTTGGAACTAGAGGTTCTGGGTTTCCATTGGCTTCACCATATCCTTGAGGATTGGTTTAGATTTGGAAGGAGTAGGATGATTGTTTTGAGAATTTGAAGGATAAGAAGGTTGCATACCTTGGCCTTCTTGATAACAATTCTTCTTGGGGTAGCTTGAGTTTCCTCCTTGTCGGTACTGGGGTTGTGCTTGCCACCTAGGATTTGGATTTGGCCTAAATTGTTCCTGCTTGAAGGGAGGTGCTTGTTGGAATGGTCACCCTGGGAACACAGCTTCACAAGACTCAGATTAATCATGAAATTGAGGGCACTGGTCAGAAAAATGAGTGTTATCAGAACAAATACCACAATGCAATGGAATAGAAATAGAGTGCGAGTTACCTTGTGCTTGAGCTAATTTCCGTAGAAGGGTATGTATATCATCATGTTTAGTATCTACCTTTTGTTCTAGGGCTGAACGACTTACCTCATGAACTCCTCAGGTTGGTGCAATTGCTCGTGTACCAAATTGTTGTGCATTTTGAGCCATGTTGGCTATTAAGTCACGAGCAGCGGAAGGAGTTTTATCAACTAGGGCACCACCAGCTGCAACATCCATCATTCCATGATCCATGGGAATAAGTCCATCATAGAAGTATTGGATTAGTATTTATTCACTAATATGTTGGTGGTGGAATATTTAGCAAAGTCTTTTTAATCTCTCCCAGTATTCATGAAGGGTCTCTCCTTATGATTGACTAATTCCACATATTTCATTCCTAATTAATGCAGTTCGGGAGGCTGGGATGAACATCTCTAGAAAGAGTCGTTTTAAGTCATTCCAGCCCCCAATTGTGGAAGTCAAATAGTATAGCCAATAATTGGCTACACCATCAAGGTAGAAATGGAACGCCCTAAACTTAATTAGGTCCTCAGTCACATTTTGGGGTTTCATGGTGGAGCACACTATAGGAAATTCCTTAAGGTGTTTATGAGGGTCCTCTCAAGGAAGACCATGGAATTTAGGAAGAAAGTGTATGAGACCTGATCTATGCTCAATGTTGGATTCTTCCTCGGGATATTGGATGTACATAGGTTGGTACTCTACATCAGGGGTGGTTAGTTCTTTTAAAGATCAGTTATTTGCAGCCATGTTTTCTTGGGTTTGACTGGGTTCAATTTTGGATTGGTTTTGGAACACTTGAAGTTCAGAAAGGGGTTCCTCAATGTTACATGATTGACCTTCTCTAGATGCCTTGATTTGTGGGTGATGTGAATTTTCAATTTCAGGATCAAATTCAAGTAGTGTTTCTTTACCATATCTTGTCATGCAACAATGATGTCCAGTTTGATTGACTGATTTTTTGTTGTGTTTTTTTATTTGAGAAGGATAAAAAAACCTAATAAGGGTGAAAGAAGAATATAATGTTATACTATATAATTAGAGAGGGTGATGGAGAATAAGAAGAGAGATATATATATATAGGGAGAGATAAAGAACACACCAAAACAACCAAAAATTAAGGCAAAACCGAAAACCAAAACAATCAAATGGGGGTGGGGTATTTAATGGAGTACTAATTAATAAGTAAAATAAATAAATAAAAAGATATAAAGAATAAAATGATCATGGTTCCCCGGAAACGGCGCCAAAATTTGAATGTGTTGTCGAGCGCGTCAAATTATTTGTTCGATTTTGACTATAATTTCTACAGTATAGCAGCAACCCTAGGTCGTCTCTCAAAGGAACCTTAGATCATTAATTCCAAAATGTGGTTCTGATTATGAAGGTATAAAGGGAAATGGGTTTTTATAATACATGGGTTTAATGATTAAAGAAGAAAATTGAAAATGAAAGTGATAAAACAAAGTAGAAATGAACAAGTTTAATTAAACGTGATCAACCCAGGGAAGTCTCATGATGCTCATCCTTCATCTCTTCAAGGGATGGGGTTATGATATTTTAGTAGCTGGTTTGTAACACAAATTAACATATTTTTACTTAGTTTATGATAGGATACCTCCTAGGGTTCAGCCAAAAACACACAATGATTCACCAGACACCACCGATGATTGAGTGATTTGTGTTCGACATCATAACTGAAACTCACCAAGGAAACACACGAATAACTCGATGTGTTATCCAGGTTTGTATGTTACTTATTTTTTATATCATTACATAAATGTGAATTATTTTGACAGTGCTTATGTGAGTTCAATTGACGAATATGAACCACACAATCACCGCAATTGAATGAGGGATGAAAAAGGGATGAACGGTGTGTGAAACATCACATGAAAGGGTACCACCAAACATGATCATTTGAGTTGAGTATAACATACCAGTATATAAATAAATTAAATAAAAATATATTATGAATAAAAACAACATACAACATGGAATTAAAAAGATCATTCAAAATAATACAAGTTCGAAGCTTGGGATTACATCACATTCTTCTCCGGGTGATCACAAGGGTTTAAAAACCCATGGGAGGACAAGAAGAAGAAGATGTTGAAGTAGAAATTACCATAGCCTCCAGAACATCTTAAGATAGTTAAATAGACTCATCGGGGATTCCAAAATGGCATAACCATTCCTCCTGGCCGAACATGCAAATGGGTTCCCAATGTGTCTTTTTATAGCCAAAATGAGATGTGGTTTTGGGCACCCAAATTTTGATAAACCACTTGGAAAAAGGTTTTCGGCTATTAGATAGTCGAATATGCCTTTTTTAAAAACTGGAATGTTGTAGCCCCATGTCTTATCTATCCCCATATAATTATTTGAACCATTTGAACAACTACATCTCGAGATATTGATAAAATGCAGGATGCCACATTTGATATTGTGAATATTCGGTTTTTTGGACGGATCAGTTCGGATAGGCCTCATAGAAGCTGAATCAAGATTGTGTTTGTTAATATTAAATGTAGCCAATTAAATTTTGGACCGGCCCAAAACAATTCAGCCCATTTGGATGCACGTATTTCTCCAACTCTTCAAAATAGTGCATAAATGTCCATGGATCAATGCAATTTTGTCCCATTTTTCTTCAACTTCATCATGGGACCTCCAAATCACCTCCACCTACATTGAAATAATAAAAACAAGTAACATTTCCCATTATAATATTGATTAAAATTAATTAATTGATTCAAAAATTATGTAAAATTTAATATTATATTTTTAATATTCATTACAAAACTAGTTTAAAACAGCGGTGTATGGGTGGAATAAAACAGCGAATCGTGGTACGATCAGCTCTTCCTTTTCCTGATGTTTCATTACATTCACTCATTGTTAAGGTATTTTTTTCCATCAATTTCCTTTTCGTTTCAGTCGATTTTATGAATAATATTTAATAAATAGTTTATATATATGTTTTTAATTCTTGTGATGTTTCTTCTTCTTTGGTATGTTGTATGTGTTGGAAAAAAATAGTTGAAGTGTTTTTCAAAAGGATTCTTTAATTCTGTTGATATATATACACACACAGGGTGTTCGATAAAATAAAAATTGATCTTTAAAAGTATAATGGGGTGTTTGGGGTGTGGTTTTCCCTTGGTTATTTTTTTATAATATGGTTGGGTTGTGAAGTGGGTGTTTTATATGGTAATTGGTGACATTTATGATTTTATGTTCATGTGTGTCTTGTTATGCTGGTAGTAAAGCAATGGTGATTCATTAAAAGTGATTTTTGAGATATGAATATGTTGAAAGTTTGTTTTATAATGAAAATTTGTTTTGTTTTGTTTTTTATTCATTGTGGTGATTCATTAATCTGATTCATGATTTTTGTGAAAGGCTCTAAATGTGTTTTCCAAGGGATTTGGGGTATGATTATGTTAAATGATGTGTTTAAAAAAGAAAATGGATTTTTGTAGAATGTGTGGTTATTTGATGTGAACCTTAAATTCAGTTTTTTAATTGTGTAAGTGATGTGAATAACATTTTAATTTTTTTGTGAATTTGAAAGTATTTTTATAGAAAATTATGGTTTCAATGTGATCTTTTATTATAGGATCAATGTGGATTGTGAACAAGTTTACTTCCATTTTTTTCATGATTAATTGCATCTTTTTTTGAATGTAATGATATATGTGACATGTGAAATGGAATTTTAGAACAAAGGGAATCCTGGTTAATGATGTGGGAGAACTAAAACTATTATGCTAGTTGATTCAGTAGGGCCAAGGTCTAGCTTCTTCATGCAGGATTGATTCTATAACTCTTACTAAAAATGTGATATTATTGGAGGACACTATACCTTAGGATGGGATCCCCTATATTATATCATTAAAGGGAATTAATTTGGTTTTGTCTTATGATATAGAGACCATTAGAACTTGGGATGGGATACCAAATAACAGATCTTTCACGGGAACATTATTGGTTTTGGTTGGAGGATTTTTTATCATCAAGGTACAAGGTTCAAAGGTCCCCACATGTGCTAGTTAACCATAGGAATTGCCTATGGTGATCTGTTTTGACATGATGATTTTATGATGTCTTCTAAATATTAGTATATGATATAACTTTTGTACACTTTAAATTCAATTAAATATTCTTTTGATAAAGTATTCCATAAAAAATTTCCCTTAAAATGTCTGGTGTCTTGGTTTCTCAATTACCCCTCTTTTATGGTTTTTGAATTTAAATGTTTGAGGAATAGTGTTTTCTAAAGTGAAATAATTATTCATAAAAAAATTAAGAATTTTTTGAAAATTTGTTGTTTTTATATTATTACACCACATTATATTATCATGGATTGACTTTAGTAATGGCTGGGATGTGCCCATGATTTACTATTTTTATGTTCATGGTTATTTCATCTTCATATTATATTCTTGTCATATTGGTTTACTCTATCTTGTTTTTTTGTTTACACTCAACATAGACCCCATTTTATTTTCTAGTATGGACTCATATTTGGGTATTAGTTTGGAGTGGGTTTTTGAAACATGATTCGATTTTAGAAAGAAAATTGTTGTGTGTTTTTTGTAAAGGTAATTTTGGGATGTTGTGTTTGGTTCTTTAAAGTGATGAAAATCATATTTTATACATGTATTCCAAACTAGTTTTTATGGATTTTTTTGGAAATGAAATTCATGTAATATATGGTTATTATTATTGAGTTGTTGTATGGTATCACTCTACCTGTTCCAATCAGTGTTGGTTGACCTGACCAGTTTTCCAAGTCCATTTTTTTTGGTTCAGTTGGGCCTCTAATGTTGATTGGCCTTATGGTTTGTGGTGACCAATTGGTCACATGGATATCATGTTAGTCTGGATTGGTTATTTTTTTGTATTCATTATCTTTTTTTTAGAAATTTTTTATTTGAAGTAGTTGTTTATTTTTTATGTTCAGTTATTGTTGGTTCTACTGCATTTTGAGTTTATTTATTGATCATGGTTGTTTATTTTTGGGATAAATCATTCCCAATTGGTTTATTTTGACTCCCGACACTGGTTCCCATCCAGTGGGTATCGAGACCACCCTTCAGGCCTAGTCATGGATAGGATAGGGTATTAGAATTAGATGGAAACCCATTAAGGATCATGACATACTATATAATATAATATTTTCTCTTGATATCAAATCTAGAAGGATTCATAAATTGTGTCATCAACAAATATTCTTGAGTTATATTTCTCTAACAATCTAAAAGGAACTTATCAATGAATTATTAAGTCTATGCATTTAATCATATAGTTCCATTTCAATCAAAGGGACAAAGATAACTTATTCCTTTAACATGGAGGGGGAAATGCTTTTAGGACATGTTTAATTAATTTCAGGTCACATATTAGTCACCAAGCATACACTACCTCACCAAAAGCGCATGTCATCTTGTTTTTCATATATACATCATATTACAAGATTCTTGATATATGTTAAAAATAATCTCAAGTATAAGGAACAATAAAAACATTTTTATATAGGAATATATAATGACACATAAAAATTTATAATTACTAATGGTGGTTTTATCCTCATAATCTATCTTTATGGTGACTAAAAAGTGTAATCTTTATGAGAAAATGTCTTGAAGCTTTATAAGAATACGACACCTTCTTTTCAAACATCATATGTTTCCCGATAGATAGATGTTATCTAGATAATTGGTCTTATGTTTGAGAATATTTTTGCGGCATCTCTATGTTATCATTATAACAGGGAGCTTCTATATCATTTCAATGAAATCAATATATTATAAGGAAATTATTACATTGATTTTATAAAGAAGAAAAATCATCATGTGTTAATATATTTGTTAATATTCTAGTAATTGAATATTTTAAAAATAAAAATCATAATTGTAATTAGTTCTAGGAAACCACCATTGATAGACTCTCACTTAAACTAGAGAAAATGGATATCTAAATCATTTATAGGTGTCATACAGTAAACATTATTATATAAAATCATGGAAATTTCAATTATTATTTCTAAATTAATTAATTGATACTCTACATACTATGACTTCACCCCTTTGAGAGAATACATTAGTATGTGATATCATTGAGTATTTATCTTTTATCCCTTATAAAAAATTCAATGTGTTAGATAAAACCATGGTCATAATTTTATCAAAATATATCTTATGATAATACTTTAGCGTGTTGGTAATCTACCAAAATCTATAAAAAATCATTTCAAAAACACTTCTTAAACTACATAAACTACTATCGTGCACTCAATCTATATAGATATGGAAACCATTGAATACAATAAGTTTCTATTTCATATTTTCCTAGCCTTAATATGATTCTAGATAATATTGATCTGAAGGAAGACTAGTTATTCCTATACTTAATAACGAGTAATATCATTTTCTAGGTACCAAGTTCTTATCCCTCACACTATCTCATGTTCTATTGGATTGTTCTGATTTATAACTTAAGTAATTATCTAGGTTTTTCCATTTTTATTTATGAATTAGTGATATCATCCCGAATATATATTTTAGAATATGTGATACATTCCATGAACATAAGTGTACTGAATTCTATTCATCATAATTTGATTTGTATGTTCCTTTACACAACATCTTGGAGAGATTCAACACTATGTGACATTAGAAACAACTCACTCTTGTATTTTTTCATCATTTATTTTTTAAGATTTTCCAATGTATGTACAATCAATCGATCTAATAAAATCCATATTTATATTTCAAAAAATCATATACCCCGAAACATGGGTAGTTATTTTTAATTCATTATTTGGGAAATATATTTTTTATTAGTGTTAACTAACTATAAGTCCTGAAATCTATTTTCCACATTTTATGAAAATAATTGACTTATAAAACTAAAGCACTATTAATAACTACTTGTAGAAACAGGTCTCATTTTTTATTATTAATAAATCAAAACTCTATTGTGGATTTATTAAACAAATATTCTATAATCAGGATCTTTTCTTAAATCAATAAATATAATTTTGTATTTAATATACCTTATCACCCTTCTTTGGTGTCACCAACCCTTTTTGATGAATCATATAGACATCTATCATATGGTTTCCTTTAAGTGAGATGGTATTGAAATCTGATTTTCTAATATAATCTTCATTTATGGTAACATTGTAATGTAGGATTAAAATTTATTTAATGTGACTACTGATGAAAATTTTTCATTTTTAAATATTTCTAGACACCACTAGAATCATTTATTAACCAAACATTCCTTATAGTTTTAAGATGTACCATCCATGCTTAGATTCATCTTGGATTCCTATCAACAAACTTATATCAACTAGAAAAACAACATAAACCCAGAACGTTTTTTTATATTAAATCCATCTATAAATTCATATTATACCTCCAATCATATATAGTTTCCATGTACTAATTCCTTGTTGGAATCATTATTATTATCAAATAATATATCACATATCTTTGTGAATATATGACTACCACTTTGGTTGTAACAATATCACCTGGTATATGTCTCTGTAATAACTCCATTTACAAAATATTATAAAGTTTTCTTTCTATATGACAACTAATGTTTACCTAGATTCTTGAATTCATTAAATTATACCTTTCTCCCACTATCCCAAATTAGAATTTATTGTCTCTTACAAGAATATAGTTGATCACATAACTAATACCTTATAATAAATATATTAATATATTATGTATCTTAATGATAATAAACTTTGATTCAATTAGAGTTTTCCTTGATTTGCGTATGGTAGTTAATATTGTCTTTAACAAATAGTTCTCATAAAATACATGAATCATTGATATAATGGATGACTATCATATTGAGATGTATATGATATCCATTATTAAATATTGTTTACATATTATTAGTAGTTAAAATATACTTTCCAAAAACAATACCAAATTGAATTATGGGATATTTTAAATATATATAATTTTAATAGTATATCCTTATTTTTCTATCATTAAATTTTTTATGTGTATAAGGTAATGTGACTTCATGCATAGTTTCTTATCTATATTTAAATGATTGATAAATACTATTCAAGGATATTATATTACTCTTCCACATGGTGGATCATATATCCTTTACCATTTGTATTCTCTACAAACATTTAACATTCCTAAAATCTATTAAATGGATCCCTTAAATTATATGAACATAACTCCATATTTCAATTAAATTAGTTCACACATGTCTTTCCAAACTAACTCTAGAAGGCTTGAATATTTATGAACATTAATTATAATGGTTTCTTTAACAAACACATAATGAATATGTATGTAAAACTAAATAATATTTTTATCTCCAAAGAGTCTAAACATACTTCTATTTATATACTTCATAGTTTCGTTTAGTTTTACTCAAATATGAATTATCTTTCGACAACATGGTATAATTTAAGTCTTATATTTTTATATTCATCATTAATTGTTGATATTATATATATCTTATTCAAGTATTGATAAACTATAAATTAATTATGAAATTCTATAATAACATTCATTATAAATATTAAATAATGTAGCATTTCATCTATAACTATAAACTAAGATAAATGTTTTCATATAACTCAATAAATGACAATAGTTTGTACAAGAATCAATCCCCTTAATAATGTGATTTTGTGACCTTCTCTTACCTAACTTACGAATCACCATTATTCAGCTACTTTGAGAATCCTCCATACTTCTTATAATGTTATTAAACATCCTTAGTTACTATTTTTGGATAAAAATATGTGAGTTGAATATTTTATCTGATACATAAAAAGTGAATTAGAAATATTACATGAAATAATGAATATACCCAAATTAGAAGAATTAAATTACTTATTTTGAAATTAATTCATTTTACTATCCTAGTGATATTTCATACCACATATAATGAAAATATTCTCATTTTAATTACAAACCCTATGGATACTTTGTTCCATTAATCAATGTTGTAAAGGCTCTATTGACATTAAACTCATAATTGGTTATTCAACATTGTCCCTAACTTTGTTCACCACAATGAGTGAAGAGAAATGTTCCCATGAATCGCTATCCTCTTTAAAAATAATAGTAAAAAAGAATCCTAATAAACTTCTTCATACATTTGTTTCAATGATTATTGATGAAGTTAAAAAATATTGATGGTTAAGATGATAATATAAGATTATTGGATAATTTTTTATCAACATGGAATCCCATCTTCCCTAACTGATCAATAAACATCAATATATTGAATGAAAGATCATTACATAGGTATATTTATTCTAGTTTACAATCTTATAGTATATTAACCATCCCATTTAACATTATCCATTATTTATCTTTTTTATATTCTAGATATTCATTTATTATGATGCATATAACGAACTAGCCCAAGATAATTGACTTTTCACTTGACCTGGTCCACCATTTATCCGGAAGGATGTTCCCAATCACCATATCATAGAAAATAGTGGTTGGGGATAATGTAATTCACCTTGGTAAAAAATACCCCCCCCCCTAAATTTAATGTAAATTAAATGTTAAATCATTTTCTAAAATCATATTGAACAGATAATACATATATTGGAAATCCTTTCAAAAATAAATAAACAGATACTAATAATAGATAATAATATGATTTTAACCATTAAAACTTATTGAAATCATTTAAAAATATGAAACCTTGTAAATAAATAAATAAAAAATGAATTGTAATAAAAATGATTGGGTAAAACTGAAAGAAACTTAGTCTTGGAAAGTATGTGAGCATTTTAAATATATAAAAAATAAAATGAAAAATAATGGAATTCATCAACAAAATCCATGTTTTCCTACTGGTTTTCCCAATTGAATTTATTAAAACCTTCATTCTGAACCAGATTAGAAATTTATATTACCCAACCACCTTAACTACTAATATATAGAATAGTGATAATATGAGGTCATCCCCTTGAGAAATTAGGAAGCACTATGATAAATCTTAAAAAAAATGTTATGACTTCAATATCTTCTTAATATTATGAAAGAAGATTAAATAAAGTATATTAAATAACTAAACAATGAAAATAAATAAATTTAACTAAAATAAATAATAGATCGGAAATATTTTCCTACGGTGGTTTTTCTAAATTAACTAACTCATTATGATGTTTTCCATTAATGGCTCCATAAGGGGTGATTCCACTAGGGTTTCATTCCGTTGTCGCCTCCATCTACCTTAGCACAGCTCGGCTCTCCTCATCAATTCCTCGGCACAATTTTGGCTGCAATTCATCTTTTTTGGAGGTGTCGGAGACCTCGTGGACTCAGCCGGAACAACTTTTATCTTTGTTGCTGGCCTATCCCCGCCTCACTCCAAATTAACTAGATAGGGTTTCTTTTGGAAGCATGAAGATGGTTCTGCAGCTGAAATCTATGCTCCACACCGGAGGATTGAAACATCATCTTCTGTGGGATCGTTGGGTGGTACATTATGTTCTCCAAGGGTTTTTTGATGGCTGTGGTGGGACATCAATTTTGGGTTATGGAGAGGATATTTTCCGATGATTTTTGTGCTCGAGTTGCTAATGTTCTGGTGATTGAGGTCTCCTTCTGAACTTTTATCCTTCGATTGTTTTTAGGATGATTCTGCTTCATTTTTTGTGTTTTTATTACGTAATTTATCTTTGAGGGGCATAGATTTGGAGGTTCAAGATTTGGTTTTGGGGTGTTATAGGGCTTTGGATCTCGAGTGTCTCCGGTTTTGTTGTTGCGGTTGTTTTTGGCATTTGGGTTCGCTCAGTTTTTTGGATTCCCAAAAGACTATGGAGGTTGTAATGGTTTGAGAGACATCAGTTTGGATTTTCTGCTCGCGATGAACTAGTTTTTGGGAGTGCATTTGTTTTGAAATTTTTTTTGAATTTCGTGGCGGCTGTGCAATTATTGTGAATCAATGTGTAAATTTTTGGTTGTTTATTGTCTCCGATGTTGGTGATCTGTTTTTTGATGAATCCTGTTTGAATCCACTATGATGTTTTGATGTGATTAAAACTGGATTTCTATATGTATCTACTCAAGATGAGGTTCATATCAAAAGCTTCCACTTGTGCATGCCATTTGGATATGGAATTTTTAGAGGGTATGGCTCTGCCATAGGTTCTGTGCTCGTGTAGTTCTGCATGGGACTGCTAGCCAAATGGTCATGTGATGGTGAAGCTTGTCACGTGGTGTAATTTCTAGGGTGGATCAAATTGACTAGCCTTGATTTGTTTTATCATTTTAATGGTTTTTGGTTTTAATGATGTATTTTGTGGTTTCTCACTTTCTCCTAAAAAGTGTTTTTCTAATAAGAAAAGTTAATTTTCAGTCAACTAACTCACTGCACTCATGATAAATCACATCTAGAAGCTATGTAATTATAAATATATGTAATATCAACTCGATTATTTTTTCCAAACTATCCAATAATATCAATTCTTCTGATAAATGGAGTAAACATATAACTTTAATGGATTATGAATTTATCAAAAATGTTGAATAATAACAAATCTTAATTATCATAAAATAATTAATATTTCCTTATTAGGTCTCATTAATCACTTAACACAATAGGACAATGATTTCATAATAAAGATAAGAAATAAATAAATGAAAACATGATACGAAATAAGGAAATCATTATCAAATAGATGATAAATATTAATTTTTACGAACTCAACCTCTCCTAAAAAAATCAACTCACTCTTTTAGATCTATTCAATCATCATTGAGTGATCATCGATGATGTATAAACTAAGAACCATAGAAGATATAATTGATAATATATGGTGAATAAAAATTTATATTAAACTATAAAACGTTCATTATTAAATTTTTTTTGAATCATAACAAACTAGAGATGAAAAATAAAAAACCTATCAATGAATTTTGTCCATGGTTGATACCCTATAGGACACTCCCTCTAATGGTTAAATACCCTTCATCGAGTGGATTTTTTCCCTTTTAAATTATTTTTCTTGATTATGCATGAAATATCCTTTAAAAATGCATTCTCATTTCTAGAAGATATAATGTATATATATAATATTCAAATTCTCAAAATATCTTCACCTTATTTACTTCAATTTAAATATATTATAATTTTTCCTCATAAAAGCTTCATAATCCCACACAATAAATTTACAAAACACTTCCCTCAATGACACAACTTTTTATGTCCATGGGAAGTGAGTTTCAGCCAATCCAACTATATGTTTTAAATTTGGCCACCCCATCTTAGGCTAGAAGCCTCATTTGTTTAAATATATCCATTATCATATGTCTATGCTTGTAATATCTGAATCCCACAACAGGTAAACAATCACATCAATGTAGAAAACATAATTTTATGTGAAAATAAATCAAAAAAAAAATAAAATCCTACATTAATCGTTGTCTAATATACTACATCTAAACATTTTTTATCTCCTCATGAACACACACCATGATAATGCTCATGTAGAAGAAGTAATCCTTAAGGATTTGAAATTTACCTATGAACCAAAATATAGATTTCATGAGGGTTTAATATTTCTTTTCCTCCATCTTTATTAAGTGGGCAATACATGACCCATAGTATTTAAATGTTCAGTAATATGTTTTTCCATCCACTTTTCATCATTGATGAACTAGATGTGGCAGTAGTGCTACTATATCTATGAACATGTATTTTTGTGTGTTTTGATAGTATGTAATTCAATACATGCTCCTCCATGCTACATAGAATAATTCAATTATATTTTTCAATGCATTTTCGATACACATCCATGAATTTGGATAAACAGAGTTATCAAGGGTATCTTATAGTGGATTAATGAATTTTAAGGCCTCCTAAAAGCTTGTTTAAGATCCCAAAACAGATGTAGTGTTATGAGATGTCCTTGTGTGTGTGTGTGTGGGGGGGGGGGGGTTGGCACACCGACCCCAATATCAAATTGGCTAATTTAAATTTGACTTCTTCACTATCATCGTTTAAGTTGGGTGAGGATTGGTGGTGTATTCTGGTGAGTTCTTTAAAACATGACCCATCCAGATATACATATAAAGGGAGGCCTCTATAGAGATTCATGCAATCAGATCCATGAAATTAGATCAATTCTATCTGGTGAGAGGGCTTTGAAAGCACTATTTTTAGAGATGTAGGGGTGTAGAGTGGATGTTTTAATTATATTTTTTCTTGTTGAAATAAATCCTCTATTTAGTCACATTTTAATCTTCCATTCATTTCTCATTGGGATTAGTGAATCATAAAAAGTTGTATCATACCAATTTGTGGTGAAATTTCTATGATATGTGGAGATATTCTATGGACCAAAAAAAATTATATTTCCATAAATTAGGTTTTGATGGAAGACTCTAGAATTTTATATTTATTGGATTACAATGACACAAATGAAACTGAAAATGGAGATCAAAATAGATTTCTATGCTCTATAAAAATTTGGTCAAAGTCCACGTGCTATAATAATCCCTTTATTGTGGCCCTTAATTAACAAACATAGAAATTAAATAATGTATATAGAATACATTAAACAATACCCATATAGATTCCTGATGAATTTATTATTTTAGTGACATTGGAAACATGAAACATAAGGAATGGTACATGAATGGGCAACATTATCTCCCACCAAGTTCTTCATTACAAAAACCCTTTTTAGACATATCAAAAATGACAAATATCCACATAAATTAGGGAGGGAAACATAAAAATCTGCGATATGAAATGATTAGTAAGGGTAAACAAGGGATATATGTAATCATTATCATGGATATAAGGGTTTGATAACATGATCAAAAAAATACAATATCTATCCCTATATATCGAATATCATATACATGAATCATAGAATAAGTATTGGCAGTTCAGAAGACATGAATCATAAATAAATATAACAGAATCCATGAAAGCGCAACATAGGAATAAAACATGGAATTGTTTCAGAAAAATAAGAATATATATTTGGTTTCCATAGTAGTCAAGGAATTGATTCCAACGAAATATTTGTAGTATGTGTTTACTCGACATACCATATTGGTAATCATGGTCCACTCTCATGACCATATTAGTTGTATGTGTTCACTAATCATATCATCTTGGTAGTCATGTTTCACTCATATGACCATCTTAGTATTTATTAAGAGATATACATCATTACACAATAAATTAGTGGGAGATATAGTTATCACCCATCTCATAATGAAATCATACATACATGTTCCAAAATTTCATTAAAAATAATTTCATAACCCATGAAATTAAATTGGTATTATAAACATGGAATCCTATCACAATCAGTTGAAAAGTATGATGGATTCATAATCATTTCATCAAAACCTAACCCATAAAAATATGTTGTTTCAAAAGAATATGACCCAAAAAATAGAAATTACTTTAATAAAAATAATTCCATAAAATAATATACCATTCAAAAAATGAACAATAATGGAAACTTTTAATCATTTACTCAGAAAGGAATGAGTAACACCAATGAATGTCATCCTAGAAGAGATATAATTCTGAAAGAACTATTAAATACATTTCTTCAAGAAAATATCCTTTCTTCTTTGAAAAAAATATTTTTAAAACATTAAATATTTTTAATATAAACTTTATGAATGGAAAATTTAAATCTTAAAGTGCAATCTTTGAAAACATTTAGAATAACATTTTCGTTGGAATCATATAACAAAATATTGAAAACATTTTGAAACATGTTCTCCGTGAAATATTATAAAATAATTTTTAAACATTTTGAATGATTTTTTTCTAAAAAGATATAAATTAATGTTTAAAACATCATGAAAAATCATTTTCATTGAAAACTTATAAAATAATTTATACAAAATTAAAAAAAAAATTCCATTCAAAATAATTTTTAAACTTATAAAAGAGTCATTGAAATCATTTAAAATACTTTTTAAAGAAAAAACACTTTTGAAAACTTTTTTATTGATAACCACATAAAACTAAAGAATTTAATGAATATTAGGAAAAAATTTTATTTAAAATATAACAGTTTAATATTTTAATGGGATATTTTATAGAATTAGGGTCATGATGAGATGTAAATTTGTACGTACTAAACATTCATTTTACATCGTAAAAGGTTTAAAAACGTTCCTTAGCCCGAAAATGACAAGAAGATTCGTTTTTTTTTAAATAAAAAAACATTTTTAAAAATGTAAAAAATGTATAGAAATATAATTTTAATATCATAGGGGAATATTTTATTATTATAATAAACTTTTCCTCCTAGAATACATGGTTTTTTGGAACAAATATTTCTGACTAAAGAGAATGTAAAGTCATACTTTCTTAAAAATATTCTAAACTATATTGTGAAAAAATGAGTGGGAAAATGGTTTTAATACCTGAATATATAAAGAATATTAATATAGGAATAAAATTCATCACTGTTCATGAGATATGGATCACAATATTTCATTAATGGAAACATAATTCTAAACAATATTGAAAAGAGATGAGATTGCTTCAATAAACTCTTAACACTTGGTAACATTGAAGAATACTCCCCATTTAAGAAACTTAAAGTATATATAACATTAAATATCATGAAAATAATGATATTAATCATATTATATTTCCAAGCTAGTATATATATATCATGGAAAAATATAACAGCATAAAATGGTATCTGTCTAAAAGAAGTAAAATTGATGTAAAATTACGTAACTGATTTGGTATCTACTGAGACACAAACCCATTGAAATAAAGAACCTAAAATTTATATGTAAAACCCAATATAATTAATTTAAATAATAATATAATACATACAAGGTCATTGTACACAGTATAAAAATGTATTGGGTTGTGAATAAAGAAATTATCTCACAGAAATTAAAAGTGATATTATATTCAATTACCATGTTCATTTACATTAATCATACTCCTATAGACATAATTTATAATAAATACTAGAATATTATAAATATATAAAGTAACTATATTATTATATATATAACCATTTATGTTTTGATTATGACTTTATATTACACATTTCTTAACAATTCTATGTTTTGTTTTCACTTTAGGTAATATCTAATTTGTTCTTTGCATGTGTCTTAATTTGTTATATCATTGTTCATTATACTTATATAATTATTTGTAGTTTTTATAACATGATATATATATAAAATTAATATTCTATATATTTTAATTATAATAATCTTTATAGTATAGCGTTATGAAATCGAATACATCCGTCATGGAGATGGTTGGTCGTACGTACGCATGAAAATTGAATCCATTTTTTTCTCATTTAATGGAAGAATGAAAATGACATATATGTTTTCAAATATATATATTATAAATTATTATAGTAAAATTATTATATCATATATATCATATAATTTCACTAAACCCAACTTTAATACATTCTATGTCGAGTACGAAAAATCACATCGCTTTGAGGAGGCCGTAGTCTACACTTCCTCAAACGAAATTATTGTATTTAAAAAAAATTAAATGTTTAAAGACATGTGTTTTATAATATTTTAAAAATCCATAAGCCCTAATAATTATCATATATATAATATATAAATAGTTTTTCCATCATAATTTGTAACTATGAAAGGTGGAAGTCAAAAAATGAACAATCATCATTTCGTGAGGTTATAGTTCATCATACACATAAACAGTATGATTCTTACCCGTTATATGGAATTGTGTGGAATTTTTGGTCAACAATATAGCATAAAAACACCTCAGTATATTAAATATAATTTTTTTGTTTTATAATCTTGGAATAACAATATTGTAGGTGTGGAGAATGAAAACAATGTAATGGATCTTGAGGAAGGATGTTACCTATTATTTGTGTAACTTCTTTTGGTTTTCACCAATGTGATTCCTTGGATTGATTTATTCAAAAATAGAGGATTCAAGGAGTAAGGAATGGATTTTTGGATGTTTATTTGGAATATCTTGGATGATACTAAGTGGTTTAAGATGTTTGAATAAGGGGGAGAGTGTGAATAAGGTGGAGAGGTGGTGGCCTTTTATAGGAGAGGAAAAGGACTCCCTTGGTATTTTTGAAAAACAACATATGTGTACCCACATTTTACCAAAAAAAAGTCATAAATAACTAAATAATTGAAGTTTAATGGACATATAATTTCAATAAATTAGGTTTTGTACAAGTGAGTTGGACCTTTGGTCCATTAGGTTTAATATTTGTTCCATTATTATGTTTAATTTTACCTTAACCATTGTAATTAGTTTTAATTACTTTCTCTAATATTTTTAGTCAAAAAAATATTGAACTTTTTAGAAACTATAAATAATTCTAGTTTTGAATAAATAATTCATTTTGATAAATTATAATCACAGAAATGTTATAAATTAATTTGAATTTAATCACAGATATGAGATAACAATGTGAGTTTTTAAAGTAAAAACATCCAAATATTTTCTAAGATCTTATGTTCATTTTCAAAATTAAATTTAATAAAATTATTAAAATTCTATAAATTGATAAAAATTTAATCTATTTAAAATTTTAGTCCAATTAAATATATAATTATCCATGTAAATATATTAGGAGAAAATGTCTTTTTAAATTAAAATTTTGTGTTTTTCAGTATTCATTTAAAATGAAACTACACAGAAAAATTCTAGAAATTTAACATAAGATATATATTTTTTGTTTATCATTCAAATATATAGATTATTTTAATATATAGTATTTATAAAATTTAATAATTTTATATTTAAAATAGGTTCACCGGTAAAATGTTGAAAAAATACTTTTATAAATATATCAGTTCTTTGTGTAATATTGGGGTTGTTCTTATCTTATATTTATAAAATATATTGGATGAAAATAAAAAAATACATTCGAATATATAAAATATAAATTTAATTAATATCATTCACTAGTAGTAATTTATTTAACTTATTAAGATAAATCATATTTTTCACATAAAAAGAGTCTTTTAAAAAATCATTCTCTTTATATTCATTTGGATTCTATATTCATTTCTAATTAATAGGTATCCAATGAATTAAACTATATATTTTCATAATTTTGTTAATAATATAGTCATAAATCTTATATTAATCATATATCTTATTCAAAAATAATATTTTATTATATTTTATTGTTCGTTTACACCCTGTATTTCATGTTAAGAAAGCCATCGAGGGAAGTCATTCTTGGTTGTAATATAAGATAATCTCAGTTATTCGTATAGAGAACTCTAAAATTTATGTTCCGTATGGTGAAATATTTTCATAGCGTTGTGTATAATGAAAGACAAACATAGTTCATTAATATAAATTAAACTATTTTTTGTGTTGTTTGAAATGAAAAATATCAAAAAGGTTAAATTTATTCAAAAGCAAAATATTTGCATGTTACATTATACCCAACATAAAAGGGAATTTCACCCTCAAAATTCATCTGGGTTATCCAAGAATTAATACTTGAATTCTCCATTCATAGAAACCCACATTGTAAAAATTAACACTAAATCATCCATTAAAAATGGAAATCTAGAACCATAAATTTTACTCGATGTAACTCATAACTAGTTTCCCAAATATGAGAACATTGGTGGAAAGTGAAAATATGGACTTAGAGGAAAAAAACTTTTATTCAAAGGTAGTGATTGTGGTCATAAATCACAATCATGTTATTGATCTTTGAAAATTTAAGGGTCTCAATGTCTTAAATCAATGATGATTTAATAGCAAATCGGTTTAAAAATGTATTAGGAAAACATTTTTTTATCATTTTCTTAAATTTGAGTAATTATATTATTGACAAACAATATAAGGAAATATAATTAGTTATATATTTATAGTAAGAAAATTTCATTCTTTGGTTATGATTTGATCAATTTATCTTTCATCCATTACATTAAGAAGTGGATGTTAATAAATTTTCATTGATTACTGAAGAACTATAATCCACTTTTATGAGATATTAAGGAACATAAAAGAATAAGAACTCTAATATTGATCATTAATTATTATTTAATATCAAAATGGACAATTGATTAATTTCTAAACATAAAAAGTAATAGTATTGGTTCATTATTAATATTTATTCATCAATAATAATTACACATTAACCAGGAAATCGCATAGGATAGTGGTAGGCATGAAACCCATATCATCCTTCAGTCATGGGTTTAAGTCCCATGGCCTTACTAGATTTTTTTGGTTGTCACATGATAAATAGGATGACCTTTTCCAAAAAAACACACTAATATAATATCGAACATAAATATTATGGACAACATTGAAATAAGGTTTATCCCTATATATCCTTTAAACTATAGTTTTCAACTAAGCCTCAATACATAAATAATTCCTCTGAAGTTTAATATAAAATTTTGATGAATGTTTTACCTCATAACCCTTCTAAAAAATGAAAATAAAAAACTTTCCAAAAAATCATGAAATTAACATAACTTTGATCCCTTATATATCGTAAATTACCTCTTGGTTGACACCTTCCAATCATGTCAATACACACATTGTAGATCCTCTTGAAACATGGAAATAACTTGAATTTCCAAATATCCTTTTGGAAAACATGCATGATTCCTTACTATAATAATCTATGTATATATTCCATAAATCTAATAATTTTTAAAATTCATCAATGATGGCATAAAACACTTTTTCAACAAATCCTTAATTGGTTCTATCTTTATTGATACTATTCAATTTATTTTACCGAAACCAATCAGCACTTTATCCAAGATAAAAAAAATTTATATGTCTATGGAACAATTTAAGGGTTACCTTCCCTTTTTCAAAATATCACCTTTTCATTAAATCACTTTTCCAATCCATTGGAAACATTCAACATAATTTTGTAAATCCTTTGTGAAAACATATACAAGAAAATTGGTGTATATTTCACCAATAATATATGATAATTCTTTAATCCAAATACAAAAAAGACTTATATTATTCCATATAATCAATAATTTGTTAGAAGGATACCTCATCCTATTACTTAATACATCTTTCCATTACTATTTCATTTGTAGTCACATCACCATCATAACCAATATAATGATTACATACACCACTTTACTGATTCTATTCAAGAGAATTAAACATAGGAAATTGATTTCAATAAAGACCATTCATTTCACACTAAAATTATTTGACCTTTGATGATGTACGTTTGAAGAAAATATTCCCATCCATTTTGTTAAATGACCCTTTCATTTCTCTTTTTTAGTTACATGATTTGTATCCTTCTTTTCCATAGTCAAAAAAACTTCATGTTCCTCCGAGATAGTCACATTGGTGATTCCTTCCGTATTCTTGGCATCAATGGAACAAAATCTTCATTCATCCATGGTCTCTATTATCTGAACTCTAGGTGGTGTCCTTTCTTCGCATCATTCATGAGTCAAATATTGGGTTAATGTTCACATTTTTAACAATGTTCCCTAAAAAATATTTGGCATGATCACAACGTCCTTTGATCTAATGATCATCCAATTTTAGTAATCATTAGAATAATTTCCATCACATTAAAAATTAACCAAGTTTCTTATGGTTATTTATGTTGAATAGAACCATAAAGTGTAGTGTTATAAAGACTTTTATAGTAGAAAACCACATAATCATGAAAAAAATTACTTATTGGATGTCTAAATTATTAAACATTCCTAAACCTATGACACCATAGGTTTATTTGAGTTTATCCATTACCAACTACTATTTAAATCATTCATGATGGTTTTTGAAGCATTTTTGAATTCCCAAATCATTTACCCTAGGAGTGTAAAACCAAGTGTGTTGAAAGGCCCATTGTTCAGTACCAAGTTACACTATGTCAGGACGGACACACTTTGTTGGAGTTGTTACTCCTACGTACATTTTAGCAAGACCCACATCAACATGTAGTATCCAAACTGAGATTTATTTCTAGGAAAACACTCACTCTATCTTTTTTCAAAATTCCATGATATTTTCCTAATTGTTAACACATCCTTATACTTATCCTTAGATACATCCCTAGACATATCCATAGAAATATACTAAGGGATCTCACAAATGTTTTCTCATCCTAGCTTCCAAAGGTTAACTATAAATCTCAGATTCCAACTATATCGACCTTGAATTTACATACATGGATTTTACAAAAAAATTTCAAAATTGTTTAAACTATACAGTAATTGACTCCTAAATAACATATTAGTTTAGTGCCATTGGAAACATAGATACATAAATAGTTCTACATAAGTGAACTACATTATCTTCTACTAGGTTATTCTTTACTAGAAAAATACTTAGATATATAAAAGATAATATGTATATTTTTATTTTGGGGAAGGAAACATAAAAAGGGGTGATCTCATATTCGTAGTAAGGGTAACCATGGGAGATATCTAATCATAATCATGAGCATAAGTGTATGAAACACGATCATGAAAATAGATGATCAAAACTTGAAAATCAATGATCATATACATGAATCATGGAATAAGGATTGGAAGTTCATATGACATCAAACATAAGTAAATAAATAAAATAATCTATAAAAGTTTAATATAGTTTTAAATCATTAAATTATGGAAGAAAATTAACCATAAAAAATTATTTCTATCGTAGGCAATTAATTTCTTCAAATGACATATTAATAACATGGGTTCACTCCACATACCCTCCTGGTAGTCATAGTTCACTCCCACAGCCATCATTGTAGTATGATTTCACTCCACATACTCTCTTAGATGTTATGGTTCACTCCCATGATCATCCTAGTCTATCTCCGGAGAAATAATATATTACCCAATATGTTAGAGGAGGATATAGTTTCCACCCATATCATAATAAAACTATACATACTTGTTCCACAAGATCATTAAAAATACTATCATAACCCATAAAATGAAATTTTTATTATAAACATGTAATCATATCATAACATATAGAAAAATATAATGGTTTTATAATCATTTCCTCAAAATATATCCCATGAAAAGAAGAAGGTTTCAAAATCATATAACCTTTGAATGAGAAACATGATTCATAATCATAATTCCATATATGTATATAAGATTAATAGAATGAATAAAAATAAAAATATTGAATAATTTCCCCATAATGGAATGAATAACACCAACATATTTCATCATAGATTGTAAATAATTATGGATGTGATTTTAAAAACATTTCATGAGGAAAATATTTTTTTTTTTTGAAAAAAAATCTTTTTTTAAATATTAAATATTTTGAAGACTATTTTCTAGGAAATAGACATTAAAGCATATAAATAATTATTTGAAAAAACATTAATTCATTTTTCTTTGAAATATTGTAAATAAATCATGAAAGAATTTTGGAACTCATTTTCCTTTATAATTTAAAAAATAAGTTGAGATAATTTTTAGAATTGTTGTTTATCAATACTTATAAAATAATCATTAAAAACATTAAAACCATTTTCTATTAAATATTATATAATAACCATGAAATCCTTTTGGAAACCATTTTCCTTGAAAATTCATTGATAAAATATAAATTAGGATTTGAAATCATTCCATTTACTTTTTAAATATAAACCACTTATGAAAATCATTTTTGTTGAGAAAATATTTTAAAAAAATGAATTTCCAAAATATTAAGTATCATTTTATTTTAAAAAAATCACTTTTTAATCTTTCAAATTGAGATTGAATGGAATGAAAGTCATGATAGTGAGTAAATCATTACATGATGAGCATTTATTTTTTACTGTAAAAGGGTTATAAAAGTTCCCCAATTGAAAAACAAAAAAAAAAGAATACTTTTAAAAAACTGATTTATTTAAATATATAACATTATTAGAAATTTATTTTAAAAATAATATGATAATATTCAAATATTTTAGAAAAAGTATTCTTTTTCAGAAAAAAATGGTTCGAAGGAATACATAATTTTGACCAAAGAGACGGTAAAGTCAAGCTTTTTTAAAAACACTTTCTTAACGATTTTATGTCCCAAATAATGGAAATATGCTACACATACATGAAATTATGATGAATATATTGAGGATAATAAAATTCTTGAGTGTTCTTGAGTTATTTATCATAGGAGTTCATCTAAGTAAGTATAATCCTAAATAATCTTGAAAACTATTGAGATTGTTTCAATAAACATTAATCACATGGTAACATTCGACCATACTACCCTTTTAAGAAAATGAAATTACATACAGATTAATATATCAAGAAAATAATTAAATTAATTATATAATATTTCAAAGGCTGTATATAAATTTAATGAAAAATTATAGGTTCATATCATTACATGTGTCTCATTGAAGGAAAATTGTGGCATAATTAGATAACTGATATTTAACTATTGACACACAAACCCCATGAAATAAATATCATTATAATAACATATAAATACCTATAATGTAATTTGTAATAATAATCTAATACATACATGGTTTGTATTGACACTAAACAAAAGTATTGTGTGGTGAATAATACATGTATATCCCGGAAATAAAAAGTGAGATGATAATATATTACCTTATGTATTGACTCTCATAGAACTTATACAAACATTATGAATAATAAATATATGTTTATTATATATATATCGTAGAACCATATGATTATATATAATACTATATATGGTTCTATTATGACTGTATATTACCCACTTGTTAACAATTCTATGTTAAGGTTTCACTTTGGGGAATATCTGCTTTGTTAATGACATGTGTCTTGTTTTGTAATATATTTGGTCCTTATACTTATATCATGATTTATAGTATGTAAAACATGATATAAATATAATATATATTCAATATATTTGTATTTTATTAATCCAAACTGTATAGATGTATGAAATGGAATACATCATTCATGGAGACAATTGGTTATAAATACGCATTAATGTTGTTCATGTTTTGCTTTCACGTTGATAGAATTAATGTTAATGGAATATATGTATATATATATATATAATTTTAAATGTATCTTTATTATATCATATATATCATAAAATTTCACTAAAATCATCTTTAATAAATTCCATGTTGAGTGCGAATGAATCACGTTACTTGGAGGAGGCGGTAGTTCACACTTCCTCAAACGAAATTATTATATATACAAAAAATGGAATGTATATTGATATGTGTTGTAAAATAATTACATAAGATTAAAAAAAATATGTATCATATATATAATATATTAACAGATTTTCCATCATAATTCCCAACCACTGATGTTGTTAATAGAAAAAACTAATAATCATTATTTTGTGAGGTGATAGTTCGTCTTACACATAAACAATACGTTCCATAACAATTAGATAGAAGTGTTTGTAAATATAGGTATAAGAATTATCATAAAAACAAATTGTATTTATGAGGCTGGTTTTATTATATCATTGAATAAGTATTGTTGAGGGGTGTGGAATGCAAATAAGATAAAGGTTCTTGAGGAAGGGTGTTACCTCTACATTTGATTACTCCTTTTCATTTTCACCCAAGGGCTTACTTGGATTTATTTCACCTAAATGGGATGATTAAAGAAGTAATGTATGTATATTTTTATGTTTATGGGGAATATATTAGCTTAACATATGTTATTGTGAGGTGTGAGGAAGGGGGAAAGGTGAAGTCCTTTTTTATGGGTGGAAAAGGACTCACATTGACTTTTTTTAAACAAGTTATGTGTACCCACGTTGTTATCTAAAAAAGTCATCCAAAACCATTAAAACAAATAAATTTAAGGTTATTGGAAGAATAATGGTCATAAAATGGGTGTTAAACATTTGAATAGTTTATTTGGTCCCTTAGATTAAGGTTTAGTATCTTATTAAGCTTAATTTTACCTTCATCATTGTAAATAATTTTAATTAATTTCACAAATATTTTTTTATCAAAAAACAATGATGAACTTATTAAATATTATAAAATATTTTAGTTCCAAATATGGAAACTAATTTTCTAAATTCCATTCACATAAATGGAAACAAAATTAAAATTAAATCCCGGAGATGGTATTATAGTGTGGGCCTTTTAAAGTAAAAATATCCATATGTTTTCTTTGTTTTTATATTCTATTTCAAATTAAAATTACTTATAAGGAAATAAATTGTATTAGTTGATAAGAATTTAATTTAATTAAATTTTAAAAACTGTTAAAAATATAATTTAACCCCAAAATTAAGTTAGTTGAATAATAATTTTAAAATTAAAATTCAGAAATTTTCACTATTCATTAAAAAATGAAACATCACAAAAAGATACCAAAATTTAACCCTTATAAAATATTCAGGTTTATATTTAAATTAGGATGTTTATTTTTCTATATAATATTTATAAATCCATAGAATTTTATATTTAAAATAGGTTCTCCCAGAAAAGGTGCTAAAAATTCTTTTATAAAAAGATAAGGTTTTATGTGTAATATTCTGTTTTTCTTATCTTATTGTTATCAAATATGTTAGATAAATAACAATTTCTTTCAATATATAACATATAAATATAATTATTATCATTAAATAGTAGTAATTAATATAAATTATTAATATCAATTGTATTTTTCATATAAAAATAGTCTTATATAAAATCATTCCCTTTATATTTATTTGGTTTCTGTGTTAATTTCTAATCAATAGTTAACCAATGAATTCTACTATATAGATTCATAATATATTTAATCCTATAATTTTTTATTTATCATCCATTTTATATACTATTAAGTAATAATATTTTAATAATATATTATTGTTTGGAATCACTCACTATTGCATGTTACGCAAGCCATCTTGGAATGTCAATATTGCTTATAATGTATGGTAATATTGGTGGTCCATGAAGAGAAATATGGAATTTATGTTTCTTGTAGTGCATGATTCACGTAGTGCTTCATATAACAAAACAAAAACATATTCCTTTAATATATAATAAAATATTTTCAGTGTTGTGTGAAATACCAAATTTCAAAAAGATTAAATAAATTTGAAAAAAAATAATTCAAAAAATCTCGCGGTGTTACATTCTACACCCATTAGAATGAATTTTTTCCTGGAAATTAATCTTGGTTATCAAATGTTTAATAATTTAATGTTCCTTTCCTAAAAATCCTCATCGTAAAAATGAAAACTAAACTTCTTTTAAAAAAAGAAATTTGGAATCGTTATGGTCGACTAATGTAACTCATAACTAGCTTCCCACATAAGAGAACACAGATGAAAAGTGAAAACACGAACTTAGAGGAAATGTGTAAATATTAATAGGGACTGATTGAGGTCATCAATAAAAGAAAAGTAATTGGTCAATGAAATTAATAGGTCCTCAAAGACATAAATCTATGATGATTTAAAAGGCCATCGATTAAACAAAAAACAATGGTATTAGGATAATGTTTATTTATAATTTTCATAATCGTGTGTATTTATTTTATTAATCAATAATATAAGAAAATATAATTAATTGATATATTCATATAAAAAAATATAATTCTTCTTTTTTATTTTTATCATTTTATAATTCATCCATTACATAAATAAGTGCTTTTATAGAAATTAACATTGATTCATGATGCACTGAAATACACTTTTAACAAATATCAAGGCTCATAAAAGAGTATAATGTCTAACTATTTGTTTCTATATTTTATTCAAAATCAATATGGTTAATACATTCATCTCTAAACATAATAGTATACAATCCTAGTTCATCATTAAAAAAAATTATAACTAATAATTACAGTTTAACTAGGACATCGTGTAGGATAATGGTAGGTGTGAAACCCTTTTCATCCTTCAATCATGGGTTAATAACCTTCATCTTTACCATAGTGGATTGGTTTTCATCCAACATACAGGATGTTCTTTTAAAAATCCTCTTTAATATAATCTCTAAAATAATTATGATGGAATCCTAGAAATAATATTAATCACTAAATATCCTTTTAACTATGGTTTTCACTACATAATCAATACCAAAATAATTCCTCCAATGTTTTTCATTAACATTTCATGAATGGTTAACATTATAACCCATTTGAAATATGAATATCCAATTTATAAATAAATTCATGAAATCAGCTTAACAATGATCCCCCATATATCACAAAGTATCTCTTGTTTATAAATTCCAAACATATGAATACCCTCATAATAAATCCTCTTGAAATATGTTAAATAACATAAATAATCATAAAACCTTTTGGAAAACATAAATTATTCCATATTACAAATATTAATGGATATATTCCACTAATAGAAGAATTGGTAAACTTCATCCATGATTATATAGAACACATTTTTAAAAAAAATCCTTAATTCGTACTATGTTCATTTATACTATCCAATTTACATTATCCAAAAAACTAATATCTCTATCCAAGAAAAACACAATTTCCCCTATATCTTGTACAAGTTAAGGGTTACCTTTCCTTAATAAAAATATCACCTTATAATTAAATAAATTTTCTTGTCCATCAGAAACATTCAACATAATATTGAAGATCCTTAGTGAAAAACAAAAACTGGAAAATACTTGTATATTTCACCTTTCAAATAAGATAGTTCAAAATTCCTAATATATAAAAACATCAATTTTCCACTTCATCTATAATCAATAATAATTTAACCTTATACAATTACATAATACCACTTTCCTTTCACATTTCATTTGTAGTCTCATCATCATCAGCAATATAACTATTACTAGTACCTCATTGATGATTCTCTACTAGAGTTTTCTACTAAGGACATCTATTTGAATAATGATCATTCATTCCATACATAAAGAATTTTACCTTTGATGATGTCTTAGGGATGAATATACTCTCATCCAGTTCATTAATGGATCCGTTCATTTTTCCTTTGCAGTTACATTCTTTGTGTCCTTTTCCATAGTCAAACCATCTTATTGTTCCTCTGACATATTCAATTGAGTGATTCTATCCCCATTATTGGGACAAAAGAGACTAAATATTTTTTCCGCAATATTCTCCATTATCTTAAATCTCAATAAAATAATTTTTTTCACACACATGTTGAGTCTGAGAGTGAGTTAATGTACATTTTTTTAATTAGGTTCCCTGATAACAGATTAGGCATGATCACAACATCCTTCACTATAGTGATCATCCCATATGACTTCTCATAAAAAAGTTATCTATCACATTTAACATTATCCAAGTTCATTCTGGTTCCCATCATTATCTAAAACTATAAATTATAGAAAGATAAACACATATCATAGTAGAAAGAAACATAATCTTTAAAAATAGTAACTTATAGGATGTCTAAATTATGAAACATTCCTTAAACTATGACAGCAATTGTTTATCCTAGGTTATTCATAAAAACATCTATTTAAATATTTAATTATTATTTGTGAAGATTTGTTAATTCCCAAATAATTACCCTATGAGTGTAATACTAGTTCTGCAGTAAGGCCACTTTTCATTTACCAGGTTACACCGAGCTAGGCCGAACACACCTTGTCAGAGTTGTTACTCATAGGTACATTTGTGATGGATCCATATCCACTGGTAGCATCTTGATAGGGATGTAATTTTAAGAAACCACTTATTCTATCCTTTAAAAAAATTCTAGAAAAGTTTCCTTAAACTGAACTCATCCGTATACTTATCCATAGAGACATTCTTAGAAATGTCCTTAAAAGTATCCATAGGGATATCACTAATGTTTTCTCATCCTAGATTACAAATAATAAATAAAAACAGTTCACTAATACCAACTACAACAACCCTTTCTTTACATACATAGACATTAAATAAATTTTCCAGAATACTTAAAACAATACAAAAACACCCAAATACTTTATAAGTTTAGTGTATTTGGAAACATGTAAATATAAACATTTTAACATAAGTGATACACATTATATCCCACTATTTTCTCATTTAGTAGTAGACTTCTTAGAAAAATAAATCATAATATGTATTTTCATAACCTAGGAAAGGAAACCTAAAAATGGGTGATATCATATGATCAGTAAGGGTAAACAATGGTGATATATAAGTATAATCATGAGAATAATGTTATAAGAACATTCCCATGAATGTATATGGTCATACACTGCATATCAATGATTATATACATGAATCATCACATAAGTATTGGTTGTTCATAAGACACGAATCGTAAAGAAATAAATAACATAATTCATGAAAGCATAATATAGAAATAAAACATTTAATTATGGAATAACACATAAGTATAACAAATTATTTACTCATTATTCAAGAAATTTCTTCCTATGCCATCTTAATAGCATGGGATCACTCCCCATAACATCATGGTATTCATGGTTCACTCTATTGGGCATATAAGTAGTATTATTTCATTCCTCATACCATAATAGTAGTCATGGTTCACTCCCATGTCCATCTTAGTCTATCTCACCATATATAAATCATTACTCAATGCATTGGAGGGGGATATTGGCCCCATCCATCTCATAATGAAATCATACATACATTTTCCACAAGATCATTAAAAATATTATCATAACCCATGAAATAAAATTGGTGTTATAAACATATATTAATATCAAAACCTGTGGAAAGAGTTACTTTATTCATAATCATTTCATCATGACATAACCCATGAAAATAAGTGGGTTTGAAAAGTATACAGCCCATGAAAGAGAAATGGGTTTCATAAATATCATTCCATTGAAACATACACCAATAATTGAATGAATAAAAGTAGAAACAATGAATAATTTCCCTAGAGAGTCTTCAGTAACACCAGTGAATTTCACCTTATAAGCGAAATAATTTATAAAGTTCTTTTAAAAATATTTCATGTTGAAATTATTCATTCTTCATTGATGGAAAATTATTTTTAAAACATTAAAACTTTTCAATACAATTTTCATGGAAATTAACATTAAAAATTATAAAGGAATCACTTAAAACTCTTTTCTTTGATATCATATAAAAAATCATTAAAATATTTTGAAAATAATTTCCTTGAAAACCTATATGAGATGTTGAAATAATTTTTCTAAATCATGTTCCTTGATAACTATTAAATTAATATTTAAAACATTTTAAAAAAATATTCCATTAAAACTTATAAAAAAATTTAGAAAATTTTTTTAAAATCATTTTCCTTGAAAATCCATTGAAAACATATAAATGAGGCTTCGGTATTACTTAAAATAAATTATAAACATTAAAAACTTTTAAAATCTTTTTTCACTGAGAACCACTTTAAAATAATGATTTCCAGGATATTAATAAAACATGTTCATTTAAAAATATATCTTTGTAATCTTGTAAAGGGAAATTCAGTGTAATGATTTCATGATGGTAGGTAATCCATACATTCCAAAAATTTATTTTTCACGGTAAAAGGATTATAAAAGTTATTCCATTGGAAAATGACAAGTAGATTACATTATTAAAAACACATTTTAATTTTAATCGTGCATATAAATTAAATTTAATTATAATTTCATAATATTATAATATTTTAGGAAACTATTATTTTTAGAAAACATGGTTCTTCGGAACACAGAATTCCCACATAAGATTATGTAAAGTAAGGCTTTCTTAAAAATAATTTCTTAAGTACCTTATGTACCAAAGAGTGGATAAATGGCCCCAATACCTGAATATATCATGAATATCTGGATAAGATTAAAATTCAAGAGTTTTCTTGGGAGATGGATCATAAGATCTCATTAAAGGAAGCATAATCCTATACAATCTGGAAAAGTGATGAGATTGTATCAATAAATTCTTACCACTTGGTATCTTTGAACTATAATCCCCATTTATAAAAATTTTATATCATGAATATTAATATATCATGAAAATAAGTATAATTTTTATATTACATTTCAATGGAAGTGTATAAATATAATGAAAAAATATAGGTTCATAACATGGCATGTGACTCAATGAAGCCATGTTGAGAAAAAATTACTTTACATATTTGGTATCTTTTCGAACACAAACCCCATGAAATAAATATGATAAATTGGATATTTAAATAGCAATAAATATAAAAATAGGAATAATATCATACATATATGTTCAGTATAGAGACCAAAAAAAGGTATTGGGTGGTGTATATAGAATGTATCTCATGGAAATAAAAAGTGAGATGAGATTCCCTTACCCTGTGTATTGACTCCCATCATACTCATACAGAATTCCCGTATAACAAATATAATTCTATTATAAATCTATCAAAAAACCATATTCTTATATTTAATAGAATATATGATTTTATTATGGCATTATATTACCCACTTTTTAACAATTTCATGTTAAGGTTTCACTCTGTGAAATATCCTATTTGTTATTCGCATGTGTCTTATTTTATTATATCTTTGGTCGTTATACTTATTTCAAAATGTCCAGTTTTTAAAAACTGATATAAATATCATTTATATTCATTATATTTGTATTATAATTATACATATGGTACATAAGTATGAAATTGAATACATCGTTCATGCAGACTCTAGGTCGTACACACGAATGAGTGTTGTTTTCATTTTATTGTCTCATTGAAAGAATGAAAATAAATTACATTTATGAATATATATATATATATACCATTGTTCCATTATCATTATTATATAATATATTATACATAATTTCAATGAAACCATCCTTAATACATTCCATGTAGAGTGTGAACGAATCAAGTCGCTTTGAGGAGGTGCTAGTCCAAATTTCATCAAACAAAATTATCATATTTACACCAAATGTAAAGTATAATGATATGTGTTGTAATATTATTAAATAATAATTAAGAATTAGTAATTATAATATTTATAATATATATATATATATATATTTTCTATCATAATTCCCATCCCTGAAATTTTGTAATGTAAAAACGAACAATCCTTGTTTTTTGAGGCGGTAGTTCGCCGCACACATAAACAATACGTTTTCTACCCATTAAATGGATGTATATTGATGTGTATGTTTAAAAATAATAATTAATACATCTTAATATATTTATGATTCAGTTTTCTTATAATCATGTAATAATTATAGTGGATGATTTGGAGAATGAAAATAAGAAAAAAGAGTTTAAAGAAGGATGTTACCAATTCTTTCAGTAACCACATTTAGATTTCACCAAAGGGATTGCATGTATTTCTTTCTACCCAAATTTGTACTTCTATAAGGATGGTAGGGATATATGGAAGTGTATCTGGTGGATTTTTTATGATTCTAAGTGGTGTTAGAGGATCGAGAAATGGGGAGAGGTTGTGGACTTTTATAGGGGAGGGAAAGGTCTCACTTGGTATTTTTGAATACCTGTTAGGTGTACCCACGTTTTTACCTAAGAAATGTCATCCAAAACCAACAAAACCCGATAAAATAAGGTTCATGTAAGATTAAAGTCCATCCAATTGGTTTTGGACGAGTGGATAGGTCATTTTGAGCCCATAAAATTAAGGTTTAGTCCCTCATTAAGCTTAATTTTTCTTAATCACTGTAGAAAATTTTATTTAAATTCAATAATATTATTGTTAAAAAAATAATCTGAAATTATTCGAAATTAGAAATTATTATGATTCAAAATATGGAATCCATTTTAACAAATTCCACTCACATAAGTGATAGAAAATAATTGAAAATTATTCACGTTGATTGGATGACAATGGGGGTTTTTAAAGTAAAAACATCCAAAAGATTGCTATGTTTTTATGTTTAATTTAAAAGTAAAATTGATTTAAATTACATAAATTTTATTAATTGATAAAAATTTATTCTCATTTTACATTAAAAATAATTAAAAATATAATTTATATCTATAAATAAATTATATTAAAAAGTAGTTGTGAAATAAAATTATATATTTTTCATTATTCATTAAAAAATGAAAGTTTATATAAAAATTCCCAAAATTCACCCTAAGATAATTATTTTCTCATTAAAAGATTAATTTTATTTTTAATTAAAATATTCATAAAAGTTACAAAATTTATATTTAAAATTTATTCTCTATTAAATGGTGGTAAAAATAGTTTTATAAAAATATTGGTTTTTATGTGTAATATGGTGTTTCTTTTAATAATATTCTTATCAAACATATTGGATGAATATAAAAAAATGTACGTAAAATATATAAATTTGGTTAATATAATTAACTATTAGTAATTAATTTAACTTACTAAGTTAAATTATCTTTTTCACATAGAAATACCTTTTTATAAAATCATTCACTTTAAATTAATCTAGTTTCTATATTTATTTCTAATTAATATGTAACCAGTGAATTTACCTATATATATTCTGAAGTTAGTTAATCATATAATCATAAATTCAATACATATGTTATATCTTATTAAATAATAATATTTCAATAATATATTATTGTTTGGTAATAGTTGGTCTCGTGTGTTATGCAACCCATAGAGTAATGATAGTCATGCATGTAATGTAACATAATCTAAGGTTTCGATTTAGAGAAAGATAAAATTTATGTTGCGTATATTTCCGGATTAACATTGTGTTTCCTATAAATCAAGAAAAATATATTGAATTAATATAAAATAAACTATTTTAGTGTTGTGTGAAATAAAAAATATCAATGTGTAAATTAATTGTAAAAAATAATTCACAAAATCTAAAGGGTGATATACCCTTTCCGGAGAAGATGACATTGCTGCCTCACTGAAGGTATTTCCAACAGTTTCATTGGAATTTCACATCAACACCACATCATTTAAATGTCATCATTTGATCTCAATAATTGACATTTATTTTACAACATAACGAACGATCGATGTATGATTTATAAGATTCAAGATTTGATTCCACCATTTCAACCATTTTGGTCAAAACGGTACACTTCATATTTCAAAATTCTACTCTGATATTTAAATAAATGAAATTCAATGGTCGGTACATCCAATGTAGGTTAGATCATGTTGACATCATCAAACTACATTATTTGAAAGTCTCAAATGGATGATCTATTTAATTCTAGTGATATTTTTGACCCCATTGAGAAAAAGTTATTAAAACCTAATACCACCAAGGAAGCATATTGGAAGAAACTGAAAAATAAGTCAATTGATAAAATCTTTATTGGATTGATCATATAATCTTACAACATGTTTCTCAAGAGACTAGTGCATATGATCTTTAAATACTATTTGAGAATACATACCCGTCAAATACCACTCAGAACATGATCTCCCTATTAAGTTGATGAATATTCAATTACAAAGTGGAAATATTATAGTTTAACACACCAGTGAGTTTCAAATCCTAGTGAATAAATTAGTGTTTTCACATAATAATTTAACTGATTAAAATCATGAGAATGAACTACTATGAAAAATTCTAGATAGTACAAATATTCCTATGGTCTCACTCAATAGATCAATTCCAAAATGTATACTTTCCATGTAAACAAAATAGATGAATAGTTAAACAAGGAGGACTACAGAAAGGATACAAGTTACCACCATATATAAGATCCCATCCTTGAGGAGTGATGGACACAATAACGAGTACATAAAGAGGTTGTAAGTACGGGCCAATGAATGAGTACAATAAGGTCTATAGATGAAAGGAAAAAAACATACAAATTCAACCATAGTAGAATGGAGGGACACATGAAGAAGAAAGGCTAAAAGTTGCAGTAAGAAAAGGGGAAAAGTAGAAACATAAAAAAAAATATAAAGACATTCATGTGAGTTCCACTAGAGAAGTAATGATTTTCACCAAAGATCTAGAAGACACATACTTTCAAAAAATCAAGCTATGAAATAGAAATGTTTGTCGATAATATAGAATTACATCACATCACTCCACATCATTGGAAATTATTGACTTATCCATCTTGGGATTAAAGTGCAATCAAGATAAGAAAAACCAGTTTAGTTGAGATTTTAATCATGCGTTATAACTAAGTCAATATGGATGTTTAAAACAAAATTACTCTATAGGATGCTCAACATGTTCCAATCCTTAGACTCAACTTATTTTGATGAATAGACTTTGACCTAAAAGGATATAAAAAAATCATCAGAAATGGATCATGGATGATGAAAAAAAGACCCATTAACATCATCACCCAAAGAATGAAATGTGGAAAATTTTATGAAAATAATATTAAGATTTGTTCATACAGCCTCAACAAGTTTAAAAGAGGTTCATAGTACAATATGTGGAATAGGATAGTTGGCCACATGATTAACGGATGGTTATCTTCTATGATGAAGAAGTACGTCATTTTTGGAAAGTATGCATCACTAGATCCCTAAAAATAATTCTTGTATGAGAAGTAGTATAAAGTCTTATTCAATACAAATTTCCCCAGGAGATAAAAGTTATTGAATATGGTGCACTCTTATGTATACATACCCATGGAAGAGGATTCACTACGAGATAAAAAAATTTCTTATCTGTTATTGATGATGTATATTGAAGGGTTTTGATGTTATTATTGTGGATGAAAGACTAGAAACTAGACTAATTCAAGATGTTTTATGCCATGGTGGATAATGAAATAATAAGTACGACTTGATGTATTAATTCAGACAATTATGTATATTACATAACTACTGAATTTGATGTCGATTGTATGAGTGAGGGATTCAAACATGAGAAGATGGTCCCACACAACCCAGAACACCGTAGGGTTGTGGAAAGCATTAACAGACCCATCAGGGATAATTTTTGGGAAATGATGCTTTTATTATATATATCTAATCCATTTTGGGGATAATTGTTCTAGGTTTCATTCTATTTAATCAATAGATCACCATCAGTCTCGCTAATATTTAAAAATTCCATAGATGAGATGGTCTGGTAAACATTCATCTTACCCTCATTTTAAATAATTTGGTTGTTTTGTATTTGTAAAGATTTCTAAGGAGATCAATCCAATTCTAGACAAGGGATATAATCCATGAATCATTATCATTTATGGAGAAGGAAAACATAGTATAAGGCCCCGACCATAAACATTACTTACTATTGAATTAAATGAATAATTCACATTGAGGATCTTTTCAGGTTTAGAGTTTTAGAGAATTAGGACATAACTATTACATCTCAAAAGATAACAAATTATACACTTCTACTAAGTTTCCATAAAAATAAAAACACTTAAAAAGAAACATGTCTAGTTCCATGTTTTAGATAACATGTCTTTCCTTGATCCCATCCTTGACCCTATTCATCTTTAAGTCCTGTGGAAAACATTTCAAAAACTTGGTATGAGCATAAAAACACATAGTAAAGGATACACAAGGAAGGAAAACTATTTGTTTTTCAAAACAAAAATTTAACCAACAATACTTTATCAAAGTAATACTTTTCACCTTTATGAAGTAGTAAAAAAAACTCTTCACTGAATAAAAGATCATTACATACCCATTTTGTAACCAAATGATTACCATAATACCCATATAGATAACATATAAAGGTAACATGGGACATAAACATACTTAAATGGAATAACCATATAGTCAACTTTCACACATATCACTTAATGGAATATCCATTTGGTCGACTTTCATACCCAACGCATTGGAGGTTATAATGTAACCACCCGTCCTAGTATTCACAGCACCACCCGTCATATGGTTTATCACGTAACCACCCGTAAAATTTCCAAGTACCATCATTACAAATAAAATATTGAATATATAAACATTTTAATAATAACATTTCATTTTCAATCACAATAAATAATTCCATGATATTGAATTAATCAATCCATTTTCACAAACCATTTAAAAGAGATTTTTGAATCAAAGTGTCCCATACCACTTTGAAGATTTTAATGGAATTATAAAATTAATGTCCATATAAATAAATACTGAAAACCATTTTTAAAACATGGACATTAAAGATAAATATTTAGAATAATGAATCTTTAAAACATTTAAAATGATATTTTTGTTAAAGAGTCTTTAACAAAATGAGAGACTCTTGAATAAAAATAATTGCGGAATAACATTTAATCCTAACATTATAATATCATGAGAATAAAGTGATTCATGATATAATATGTCAAAGGACAGTATACACACCATATAAGAGTGAATTGGAGCATACCAACAATGAAGTCTCAATGGAAATGTAAATTGAGATGAAATCCATTATAAAGATGGTATCCTTAAATTAAGGATAAATCTATCACATAATTATATGTGAGAAATATAAATACACCCAATATAAGTGGATATTATGTGTGAAACAATAATAGGTCATTATCACATATTCATAGGATGACATGTTCAATAAGTACAAGTTGAACCCAAAGAAATCGAAATTGGGTTAAGACGTTCCCTTGTAAACATTCGACAGCCTAACAGTGTCACTTCAAAATTCAGAAAATTAGTCGATGAGAGAGTGAATGGTATCTCATCACTTGGACATAATCGTTACAAAAATAAGGATATAGAAGGACATATTGCATAATAATAAGATGTAAATTAAAAGACATAATAAAATAATTCTTTTAAAAAGAGGAGGGTGAAAGGTTCCCTTACCGACTTGGGTAACTTTCGAAACGTACACCCCACGAAAAAAGGACTATAAAATATTGATGTAAATACTCATAAACGAAATTATATTACACGAAGATTAGAATAATGGGAATTAAATACACCACTCAATGGAAATGGTGGAAAATGTAGCATAAATATCACGGGAATAAAAGTGATATGAAAAACCCCTTACGAAAACTCGACAGCCTAATGGCGCCACTTAAAATTTCCAAAAATGGATTGATGAGATCGAATAGGTTATCTCATAATATTAAAATAAAATTTACAGCAAGATTAATATAAAATAAAATCCCCCAACATAACAAAGAGAAGCTTAAAATAAGTGACATAAAGGAGAGTACTTAAAAAGAGAGAGATTGGATCTCTTACGAAAATTCGGCAGCCTAACGGCACCACTCAAAACTTCAAAAAATGGATCGATTAGATAAAATAGGGTCTCTCATCATATGAACATAAAATTTACTATAAGATTAATATAAAAGAACATCCCAATAATAAGAAATATGAGCTGAAAAGGAATTACATAAAAGAGTGTACATTAAAAGAAAGAGAGAGGTTGGATCCCTTACCTTGTGTCCGACATGACTCGATCGTTATTTAATATCTTGAATAATAAAATTTGGGAAATTTATAATTAATTAAGGACCTAATTTAAATATTATTATTCAGTTCATATCACATATTATAATGTTATAATAATTGGTTAATAAAGTGATTTCATATCAGACGTTTTTGTCAATGTTCGGTACATTAGTAAAAATTGAACTTGTTGGAAAAGAATTTTCCATGTAGTTATAGGTACATCATCTCTAGAATAGTATTAATGTTTTAAATATCATATATATCCAGTATATATTCATTTTGTACTATTCCATAACAATTGGAGATAAAAAAATCACAGTTCATGGAGACGGTAGTCCATACGTACGCATGAACGCTACTTTCATTATTTTCTCATATTAATGGAATTAATGTTAAAAGAGATGTATATATATATATATTATAATTCCATAATGATACCCATCATTTAGATGTAATATATTACATATATATCCATTATATATATGTACTTATAATAGTACATAACATTTGGAGATAAGAAATGAAATGTACCGTTCATGGAGACGGTAAGTCGTACGTACGCATGAACGCTGCTTTCATTTCTTTGGTACATTAATGGAATTAAAAATAGATGAGAGATATATATATATTATAATTACAGTATAATATATATGTTACATATATCACATAAGTTCATAAATTTCATTCTTTATACATTCCATGTATTGCATGAACGAGTCACATCACTAGAGGGGGCGGTAGTCCACACTTCCTCAAATGAAATTATCACATTTTCACAACATGAAAAGAATAAAGGTATGTATTAAATATAAAATGATGAAGCATAGAGAGGAAATAAATATAATATATATCAGAAATATATAGTGTGACATCTTAATGGCCACCATGAATGGTGTTAAAAGAAGATTGAACAATCACTGTTTCGTGAGGCAGAAAATAGCCAACCACAGAAACAGTATGTTCTTTAACCATTAGACGATGGTGTGTGTAGGTGTAGATTTAATCCATCTCATAAAAACATCCTATTATATTGAAGATACTGGTGTTGTTACAAAATAAAGTAATAAAAATATTTTTGGGGGTTGGAGAAGCAAAATAAAACATAAGAATACAAGAAAAGACACTAACTTTAAAACAGGTAACTCTTTTTGATTTGAGCTCAAAGGATTCATTGGGAAAACTTATGCCCAATGTGAGGCTTCTATGATTAATAGAGGGATTTGGAGAGACAAAATGGGTAGGTTTTGGCCGAGTCAAAGGCTTGAGAGGTGTGGGTAAGGTGGTAGAGGTGGGGGCCTTTTATAAGAGGAGAGGAGGGGCACTCTTGGAATGTTATAAAAGGTTACTTTATTATAAAATGATTTTCGGATTTTAAAGGACCAAAAATGATATATTTAGGGGATAAGGTGATAAGAGTTCGAAATCCACCCATCCAACAGGTTTTTGACATGTTTAGGTCTTAGATATTACATTATCTTTTCATTTTATTTAAATCGTTAAATAATGAGGTAATCGTTGCATCATCATTGTGTCATAAATAAATAACTTTATTTAATGTATAAAAATTTTAAAACAAATATCATTATGTAGGAAATCTTTTTATATTTCTAATGATTATTTATAGTAAAACATATTACTTGTATATCCCCTTTTAAAATTTGTTTTAGTAAAACAACTCATGTTTGTGACATTTTTATTTTAACTTTAAATAAAAAGTTATTTATGTCATTTCCCTACCAAAGTGGCTCCATTGGGTCCCCAAGTTGACCAATGGATTGTCTTGGTTGTCAATGACACATCCAATGAGGGTATGACATGTTTCTAGGTCATTTAATATTATTAAAACATTATTTTTACCTTAATTTACACTAACTACCTTTAATCGCGATTAATAAAACTTAAAAGTTACTATTCACCAAAAATTATTTTAATCTCATTGAACCACATTTTACTTCTTAATGACAACCATGTATGTCATATTTTTGAAAATCAAATCACATAAGTGGCAAAGTTTCATTTAAACGAAAAATCAGTTTCTTTAACTACCACTTAGTGGTTTCACTATTCATCATAAAAGAAGTTTTTCAGAAAAATACCAAATATTCACCCTAATATATATTTGATATTCCGAATTCGAAAATGATGTCTATTTTACAAAATTCGAAACATATATTTTTCATTAATTAATTTAATAATTAATTTCCGCTGTCAAAACAAATAGCATGTTTTTAAGAAACAATATCTATTAAAAGATTGACACTAGTTTAAGTCCAATTTCAAAGTGAAATTAATACCAATGACCACCATTAGATTAAATGGTAAAAATATATTCTAAATAAACTTTAATATAAATTAAAAATATAATATATCCATATAAATAAATCATATTAAAGGGAGGTTTTAAATTAAAATGCAACATTTTCAATAAAAATGATCTTTATCAGAAAAATAACAAAATTTTACACAAAGTAAATTTTGATGTCCAGATTCTAAATAAGGATTTTATTTTGTCCAATACAACATAAAAAATTGTCAAAAGTATATTTAAAAATGGTTCTCCATCAAAAGGTGGTTAATCGACCTTTTAAAGAATATTAGATGATTTATGCTTAAAATTGGATTCATTTGCATTTTAAGCCTCTAACATTTGTTGGATAAAAGTAAAAATATTATACAAACATATATAATCATTTTATAGTTTGTTCCGTTCATTCCCGCCATTACAACAGCTAGGCGTTAACAACCATTTAAAATAATATTATTTTATTATTAGAGTGCATCGTAAGATTTCAAAGAAACTCGTTGTTGCGTATTGGGTACGCCAATGAGCATAGAGTTCCCTTCAAAGTAATATTAATATTTTATTCAAAAATATGGATAAATATGAAAATGTCATATTCTTTATTTACCTGGGGTGTTACATCCTTCCCCCCTTTTGGGAATTGCATCCTCGCAATTTTGAAATTGGGCTTGGAAGCTTCATTAAAATTCCCACATCGGAACAAGAGTTAGTAAAACTATCACATTAAAATAATGGGAGAGAAGTACAAATGTCACCCGAGTTAACCCATACTAGGATTCCAAGTATGAAAATATGGATATGGAGGAAAAACCGAAGGGTCATGTTCTGATGGAGAGTGATAGTAAACATGTCTAGGAGAAAGTTAACCACAAGAAAATCCCAAACTTGTGATGGGTTAAACGGTATTCGATTCCCCAGTAGGAAAAGTTAACGGACAACATTTTTATTTTAAGTTACTCTTAATTGAGGAATTTATTTTTGAGCTTAACTAAATCATAATGAATCATACTTACTTGTCACGTAGACTTTCAACTTTTAATAGGTTCTTTAATCAAACTCATATTTTATACGAAAGACGGGTATTTAGGAAGACTTGTTCACATTAAGAGAGCTATAATAAACTTCTATAGAATCACCTAATCCACAAAAGAGAACTATATATTTCACATGTCTTTAGAAAAAATCCAAAACCAAAATTGTTAGTACGAGATCAAATAATCCACAAAAGGATAATCCTTTATAAAATGAAAATCTATTTTTAATCTCCAAAATTTGTTCAACAAAACCCAAAGTTGAACGAAGACCATTCGATAAACAATTGTCCATAAAATTCGTCAAAGTAAACCAAACTAAGATTGAAACCCAAATATTTGAATGATTTAATCACATAGTCTTCAAGGTACAAATTAAAATTTATCTCCAAATAACATCAGTTGTTCTTAAAGTCTCATATTGAAAAGTAATTAACTTAATGACATATCCTCCATGATAGGTTAATAATTTCCATCAATAACCCAAAATTAACTTGTTCTAGATTCATAAGATCATCTAACTAAGAATAATTAGTCAAACTAACCCGGGACTTCATGTAGTCTAGTGGTAGGTGATAAATACCAGTCACACTTTGGTTTTGGGTTCAATTCCCAAAGCTTTGTCCGACGCGACGGGTTGTCACACGGTCTGCGTGTTGTCCTTTTTCCAAAACTATATAATTCTTAAAACATTCCCCAAAATGAGATAAAATCTTTAAAAATTATCGTAACATATTTTAACCTCAAGTTTATCTCATGCCTTTCATTTTCCATCATATCATAGAGTGACCCATAATTACATAAAAAGTAAGGATCATATAAACCCTAATTCTTACCTTTATAATTATTTCCTGAACTTCCACATTGAGTTGGTCATCTCGTACATGATGCATTGGAGAACTCACCAAGGTTCAAGTGGATGATCATGACTCCTTGATAGTTGGTTTAGCACAACCATGAGATTCCTCATTGAATCCCCCATTTCATCCAGTCTCTTAATCAGAGAACGACCACAGTTTCCATCAAACCCATTGTCACTTTGGTGCCTGGTAGATCCATCCATTTACAAAAAACAGAAATGTTAGTGTGCATATATCAACAAAATTATCATGTACTAATAATGAAGATAAACAATAAGATATACTTACTCATTTACTTTATCTAAAAACTATGAAACTTTCTGAAATCCTAGCCATTATGGTAATGTCACTTATGCTTAGAGAATACCCTAACCTCTAATGTTATCTAAACCGACCTCTAATACCAACTATAAGGCCTCGTCCTTAAAAATTACTTACTATTGAATTAAATGAATAATTCACATTAAGGATCATTTCAGGTTTAGATTTTTAGAGAATTAGGACATAACTATTACATCTCAAAAGATAAAAATTTAGACACTTCTAATAAGTTTCTATAAAATAAAAACTCGTAAAAAGAAACATGTCTAGTTACATATTTTAGATATCATGTCTTTCCTTGATCCCATACTTGACCCTATTCATCGTCAAGTCCTGTGGAAAACATTTCAAAAACTTGGGATGAGCATAAAAAAGCCCAGTAAAGGATACAGAAGGAAGGAAAACTGTTAGTTTTTCAAAACAACAAGTAAACCAAGAATACTTTATCAAAGTAATACTTTTCACCTTTATGAAGTTGTAAAAAAACTCTTCACTGAATAAAAGATCATTACATACCCATTTTGTAACCAAAGGATTACCATAAAACCCATATAGATAACATATAAAGGTAACTTGGGACATAAACATAATTAAATGGAATAACCATACGGCCGACTTCCACACATATCACTTAATGGAATAGCCATACAGCCGACTTCCATACCCAATGCATTGGAGCTTATAACGTAACCACTCGTCCTGGTATTCACGACACCACCCATCATATGGTTTTTCACATAACCACCCGTAAAATGTCCATGTACCATAATTATAGATAAAATATTGAAAATATAAACATTTCAATAACAACATTTCATTTGCAATCACAATAAGTAATTCCAAGATATTGAATTAATCAATCCTTTTTCAAAAACCATTTAAAAGTGATTTTTGAATCAAAGTGTCCCATACCACTTTGAATCTCTTAATGTAATTATAACATTAATGTACATATAAATAAATACTGAAAAACATTTTTAAGACATGGACATTAAAGATAACGATTTAGAATAATTAATCTTTAAAACATTTAAAATGATATTTTTGTTAAAGAGTTTTTAACAAAATGAGAGACTCTTGAATACAAATAATTGCGGAATAACATTTAATCCGCACTTTATAATATCATGAGAATAAAGGGATTCATGATATAATATGTCAAAGGATAGTATACACACCATATAAGAGTGAATTGGTGCATAACAACAATGAAGTCTCAATAGAAATGTAAATTGAGATGAAATCCATTATAAAGATGGTATCCTTAAATTAAGGACAAATATATCACATAATTATGTGGGAGAAATATAAGTACACCCAATATAAGTGGATATTATGTGTGAAACAATCATAGGTCATTCACACATATTCATAGGATGACATGTTCAAGAAGTACAAGTTGAACCCAAAGAAATCGAAATTGGTTTAAGACGTTCCCTTGTAAAAATTTGACAGCCTAACGGTGTCACTTCAAAATTCAGAAAATTAGTCGATGAGAGAGTGAATGGTATCTCAACACTTGGACATAATATTTTAAAAAATAAGGATATATAAGAACATATCCCAACATAATAAGATGTAAATTAAAAGACATAACAAAATAATTCTTTTAAAAAGAGGAGGGTGAAAGGTTCCCTTAACGACTTGGGTAACTTTCGAAACGTACACCCCATGAAAAAAGGACTATAGAATATTGATGTAAATACTCATAAACGAAATTATATTACACAAAGATTAGAATAATGGGCAGTACATACACCACTCAAATGAAATGGTGGAAAATGTAGCATAAATCTCACGGAAATAAAAGTGATATGAAAAACCCCTTACGAAAACTCGGGAGCCTAACGGCGCCACTTAAAACATCCAAAAATGGATTGATGAGATAAAATAGTGTCCTCATAATATTAACATAAAATTCACAGAAAGAGTAATATAAAATTAAATCCCCCAACATAACAAAGAGAATCTTAAAAGAAGTGACATAAAGGAGAGTACTTAAAAAGAGAGAGATTGAATCTCTTACGAAAATTCGGCAGCCTAACGGCACCACTCAAAACTTCAAAAAATTGATAAATAAGAGAAAATAGGGTCCCTCATCATATGAACATAAAATTTACTGTAATTGTAATATAAAAGAACATCCCAATCATAAGAAATATGAGCTTAAAATGAATGACATAAAAGAGTTTACTTAAAAAGAAAGAGAGACGTTGGATCCCTTACCTCGTGTCCGACATGACTCGATCGTTCATTAATCTCCTGAATAATAAAATTTGGTCAATTTATAATTTCATAAGGACCTACTTTAAATATTATTATTCTGTTCATATAACATATTATAATATTATAATAATTGGTTAATAAATTGAGTTCATATCAGACGTTTTTGTCAATGTTCGGTACATGAGTAAAAATTGAACTTGTTGGAAAAGAATTTTCCATGTAGTTATAGGTACATCATCTCCAGAATAGTATTAATGTTTTAAATATCATATATATCGAGTATATATTCATTTTTTACTATTCCATAACTTTTGGAGATAAAAAAAATTAAATGCACCGTTCATGGAGACGGTAGTCCGTACGTACGCATGAACACTACTTTCATTTTTTTCCATATTAATGGAATTAAAGTTAAAAGAGAGATATATATAATATAATTCCAGAATGATAACCATAATTTAGATGTAATATATGACATATATATCCATTATATATATGTACTTATAATAGTACATAACATTTGGAGATAAGAAATGAAATGTACTGTTCATGGAGACGGTATGTCGTACGTACGCATGAACACTACTTTCATTTCTTTGGCACATTAATGGAATTAAAACTAGACGAGATATATATATATATATTATAATTCCAGTATAATATATATGTTACATATATCACATAATTTCATCAATATCATTCTTTATACATTCCATGTATTGCATGAACGAGTCACATCACTAGAGGGGGCGGTAGTCCACACTTCCTCAAATGAAATTATCACATTTGCACAACATGAAAACCATAAAGGTGTGTATTAAATATAAAATTCAGAATCATATTGAGGAAATAAATATAATATATATCATAAATATATAGTGTGACATCTTAATGGCAACCATGAAAGGTGTTAAAGGAAGATTGAACAATCATCGTTTAGTGAGGAAGAAAATAGCCAACCACAGAAACAGTATATTCTTTAACAATTAAGCGAAGGTGTGTGTAGGTGTATCTCTAATCCTTCTCATAACAGCATCCTAGTATATTTAATATAATGGTGTTGTTACAAAATAATGGAATATAAAAAGTTTAGTGGGTTGGAGAAGCAAAATAAAAAATAAGAATACAAGAGAAGACACAACCTTTAAAACGGGTAACTCTTTTGATTTGAGCTCAAAGGATTCCTTGGGAAGACTTCTGACCAAAGGGAGGCTTCTAGGAGTAAGAGAGGGATGAGGAGAGACAAAATGGGTAGGGGTTGGCCGAGCCAAAGGCTTGAGAGGTGTGGGTAAGATGGTAGAGGTGGGGGCCTTTTATAAGAGGAGAGGAGGGGCACTCTTGGAATATTATAAAAGGTAACTTTTTTATAAAATGATTTTCCGATTTTAAAGGTCCAAAAATGATATATTTCTGGGATAAGGTGATAAGAGTTCGAAAATCCACCCATCCAATAGGTTTTTGACATTTGTAGGTCTTAGAGTTTACATTATCTTTTCATTTTATTTAAATCGTTAAATAATGAGGTAATCATTGCATCATCATGGTGTCAGAAATAAATAAATTTATTTAATGTATAAAAATTATAAAACAAATTTCATGATGTAGGAAATCTTTTTAGCTTTATAATGAATATTTATAGTCAAAACTATGACTTCTATAACCCCATTTAACAATTGTTTTAGTAAAACAACTCATGTTTGTGACATTTTTATTTTAACTTTAAATAAAAGGTTATTTATGTCATTTTCCTACCAATGTGGCTCCATGGGGTCCCCAAGTTGACCAATGGATTGTCTTGGTCGTACCTGACACATCCAATGAGGGTAGGACATGTGTCTAGGTCATTTCATATTATTAAAACATTATTTTTACCTTAAATTACACTAATTACCTTTAATCGCGATTAATAAAACATAAAAGATACTATTCACCAAAAATTATTTTTATCTCATTGAACCACATTTTACTTCTTAATTAAAACCATGTATGTCGGTTTTTTGAAAATAAAATCACAGAAGTGGCAAAGTTTCATTTAAATGAAAAATCAGTTTCTTTAACTACCACTTAGTGGTTTCAACTATTCATCAAAAATTGATGTTTTTCAGAAAAATACCAAAACTTCACCCTAAGATATATTTGATATTCCGAATTCAAAAATGATGTCTATATTACAAAATTCAAAACATATATTTTGCATTAATTAATTTTACAATTAACTTTCACTGTCAAAACAAATAGCGTGTTTTTAAGAAACAATATCTATTAAAAGATTGACACTAGTTTCAGTCCAATTTCAAAGTAAAATTAATAACAATGACCACCATTAGATTAAGTGGAAAAAATATATTCTAAATAAACATTAATCTAAATTAAATATATAATATATCCATATAAATAAATCAGATTAAAAGGAGGTTTTTAATTAAAATGCAACATTTTCAACAAAAATGATCTTTATCGGAAAAATAACAAAATTTTACACAAAGTAAATTTTGATGTCGAGATCCTAAATAAGTATTTTATTTTTTCAAATACAACATATAAAATTGTAAAAAGTATATTTAAAAAGGGTTCTCCATCAAAAAGCGCTTAATCGACCTTTTAAAGAATATTAGACGATTTATGCTTAAAATTGGATTTATTTGCATTTTAAGCCTCTAACATTTATTGGATAAAAGTAAAAATATTTGACAAACATATATAATCATTTTGTAGTTATTTCTGTTCATTCCCTCCATTACAACGGCTAGGCGTTAACTACAATTTAAAATAATATTATTTTATTATTAGAGTGCAACGTAAGATTTCAAAGATACTCGTTGTTGCGTATTGGGTACGCCATCGAGCATAGCATTCCCTTTAAAGTAGTATTAATATTTTATTCAAAAATATGGATAAATATTAAAATGTCATATTCTTTATTTACCTGGGGTGTTACATCCTTCCCCCCTTTTGGGAATTGAGTCCTCGCTATTTTAAAATTGGGCTTGGAAGCTTCATTGAAATTCCCACATCGGAACAAGAGTTAGTAAAACTATCACTTTAAAAGAATGGGAGAGAAGAACAAATATCACCCGAGTTAACCCATACTAGGATTCCAAGTATGAAAATATGGATATGGAGGAAAAAAAGGGCCATGTTCGGATGGAGAGTGATAGTAAACATGTCTAAAAGAAAGTTAACCACAAGAAAATCACAAACTTGTGATCGGTTAAACAGTATTCGATTCCCCAGTATGAAAAGCTAACAGAAAAAATTTTTGTTTTACGTTACTCTTAATTGAGAATTTATTTTTGATCTTAACTAAATCATAATGAATCATACTTACTTGTCACATAGGCATTCAACTTTTAGTAGATTCCTTAATCAAACTCATATTTTATCAGAAAGACGGGTATTTAAGAAGACTTCTTCGCATTAAGATAGCTATAATCATCTTCTAGAGAATCACCTAATCCACAACAGAGAACTATATATTTCACATGTCTTTAGACAAAAAACAAAACCAAAATTTTTAGTACGAGATCAGATAATCCACAAAAGGATAATCCTTTATAAAAAGAAAATCTATTCTTAATCTCCAAAATTTTTCCAACAAAACCCAAAGTTCAACGAAGACCATTTGATAAACAATTGTCCATAAAATTCTTCTAAGAAAACCAAACTAATATTGAAACCCAGATATTTTATGGATTTAATCAGATAGTCTCCAAGGTACAAATTAACATTTATCTCCAAATAACATCAGTTGTTCTTAGAGTCTCATATTGAAATGTAATTAACTTAATCACAAATCCTCCATGATAGGTTAATAATTTCCATAGATAACCCAAAATTAACATATTCTAGATTCATAGGATCATATAACTAAGAATAATTAGTCAAAATATCCAGGGACTTCACGTAGTCCAGTGGTAGGTGATAAATACCAGTTGCACATTGGTTGTGGGATCGATTCCCACAGCTTTGTCCGACGCGACGGGTTGTCACACGGTCTGCATGTTGTCCTTTTTACAATACTATATAATTCTTAAAACATTTCACAAAACGAGATAAAATCTTCAAAAATTATCATAACATATTTTAACCTCCAGTTTAACTCATTCCTTTCATTTCCCATCATATCAGAGAGTAACCCATAATTACCTAAAAAGTAACGATCATATAAACCCTAATGCTTAACTTTATAATTATTACCTAAACATCCACATTGAGTTGGTCATCTCGTACATGATGCATTAGAGAACTCACCAAGGTTCAAGTGGTTGATCATGACTCCTCGATAGTTGGTTTAGCACAACCACGAGATTCCTCATTGAATCCCCCATTTCATCCAGTCTCTTAATCAGAGAACCGCCATAGTTTCCATCAAACCCATTGTCACTTTGGTGCCTGCTAGATCTATCCATTTACTAAAAACAGAAATGTCAGTGTGCATATATCAACAAAATTATCATGTTCTAATGAGGAAGATAAACACTAAGATATACTTACTCATTTACTTTATCTAAAAACTATGACACTTTTTGAAATCCTAGCCATTATGGTAATGTCACTTATGCTTAGAGAATACCCTAACATCTAATGTTATCTAAACCGACCTCTGATACCAACTATAAGGCCGCGACCTTAAACATTACATACTATTGAATTAAATAAATAATTCAAATTGAGGATCTTTTCAGGTTTAGAGTTTTTGCGAATTAGGACATAACTATTATGTATCAAAATATAACAAAGTAGACACTTCTACTAAGTTTCCTTAAAATAAAAACTCTTAAAAAGAAACATGTCTATTTCCATGTTTTAGATAGCATGTATTTCCTTGATCCCATCCTTGACCCTATTCATCTTTAAGTCCTGTGGAAAACATTTCAAAAACATCAGATGAGCATAAAAAAGCCCAGTAAAGGATACACAAGGAAGGAAAACTGTTAGTTTTTCAAAACAACAAGTAAACCAAGAATACTTTATCAAAGTAATACTTTTCACCTTTATGAAGTAGTAAAAAAACTCTTCACTGAATAAAAGATCATTACATACCCATTTTGTAACCAAAATATTACCATAAAACCCATATATATAACATATACTGGTAACTTGGGACATAAACATACTTAAATGGAATAACCATACGGTCGACTTCCACAAATATCACTTAATGGAATAACCATTCGGCCAACTTCCATACCAAATGCATTGAAGGTTATAACGTAACCACCCGTCCCGGTATTCACGGCACCACCCGTCATATGGTTTATCACGTAACCACCTGTAAAATGTCCAAGTACCATCATTACACATAAAATATTGAAAATATAAACATTTCAATAACAACATTTCATTTGCAATCACAATAAGTAATTCCAAGATATTGAATTAATCAATCCATTTTCAAAAACCATTTAAAAGTTATTTTTGAATCAAAGTGTCCCATACCAATTTGAAGCTTTTAATTGAATTATAAAATTAATGTCCATATGAATAAATACTGAAAACCATTTTGAAAGCATGGACATTAAAGATAAAGATTTAGAATAATTAATCTTTAAACCATTTAAAATGATATTTTTGTTAAAGAGTTTTTAACAAAATGAGAGACTCTTGAATACAAACAATTGCGGAATAACATTTAATCCGAACATTATAATAAAATTAGAATAAAGGGATTCATGATATAATATGTCAAAGGAAAGTATACAAACCATATAAGAGTTAATTGGTGTATAACAACAATTAGGTCTCAATGGAAATGTAAATTGAGATGAAATCTATTATAAAGATGGTATCCTTAAATTAAGGATAAATCTATCAAATAATTATGTGTGAGAAATATAAATACACCCAATATAAGTGGATATTAAGTTTGAAAACATCATAGGTTATTCACACATATTCATAGGATGACATTTTCAAGAAGTACAAGTTTAACCCTAAGAAATCGAAATTGGGTTAAGACGTTCCCTTGTAAAAATTCGACAGCCTAACAGTGTCACTTCAAAATTCAGAAAATTAGTCGATGAAAGAGTGAATGGTATCTCATCACTTGGACATAATCTTTAAAAAAATATGGATATATAAGAACATATCCAAACATAATAATAATTAAATTAAAATACATAACCAAAGAATTCTTTTAAAGAGAGGAGTGTGAAAGGTTCCCTTACTGACTTGGGTAGCTTTCGAAACATACACCCCATGAAAAAAGGGACTATAAAATATTGATGTAAATTCTCATAAACAAAAATTATATTACACAAAGATTAGAATAATGGGTATTAAATACACCACTCAAAGTAAATGGTGGCAAATGTAGCATAAATCTCCCGGGAATAAAAGTGATATGAAAAACCATTTACGAAAACTCGGCAGCCTAACGGCGCCACTTAAACCTTCCAAAAATGGATTGATGAGATCAAATAGGGTCTCTCATCATATTAAAATAAAATTTACATAAAGAGGAATATAAAAGAAAATCCACCAACATAACAAAGAGAATCTTAAAATAAGTGACATAAAGGAGAGTACTTAACAAGAGAGAGATTGGATCTCTTACGAAAATTCGGCACCCTAACGACACCACTAAAAACATCAAAAAATGGATCGATGAGATAAAATAGGGTCTCTAATCATATGAACATAAAATTTAATGTAATATTAATATAAAAGAAAATCCCAATCATAAGAAATATGAGCTTAAAAATAATGACATAAAAGAGTGTACCTAAAAAGAAAGAGAGAGGTTGGATCCCTTACCTCGTGTCCGACATGACTCGATCGTTCTTTAATCTCCTGAATAATAAAATTTGGTCAATTTATAATTGATTAAGGAACTACTTTAAATATTATTATTCAGTTCATATCACATATTATAATGTTATAATAATTGGTTAATAATGTGAGTTCATATCAGACGTTTTGGTCAATGTTCGGTACATGAGTAAAAATTGAACTTGTTGGAAAAGAATTTTCCATGTAGTTATTGGTACATTATCTCCAGAATAGTATTAATGTTTTAAATATCATATATATCCAGTATATATTCATTTTTTACTATTCAATAACTTTTGGAGATAAAAAAACTAAAACCACGGTTCATGGAGATGGTAGTCCGTACGTACGCATGAATGCAACTTTCATTTTTTTGTCATATTAATGCAATTAAAGTTAAAAGATATATATATATATATATATTATAATTCTAAAATGATAACCATAATTTAGATGTAATATATGACATATATATCAATTATATATATGTACTTATAATAGTACATAACATTTGGAGATAAGAAATGAAAGGTACCGTTCATGGAGACGGTAAGCCGTACGTACGCATGAACGCTGCTTTCATTTCTTTCGCACATTAATGGAATCAAAACTAGATGAGAGAGATATATAGATTATAATTACAGTATAATATATATGTTACATATATCACATAATTTATTCAATTTCAATATTTATACATTCCATGTACTGCATGAACGAGTCACATCACTAGTGGGGGCGGTAGTCCACACTTCCTCAAATGAAATTATCACATTTGCACAACCTGAAAGGAATAAAGGTATGTATTAAATATAAAATTAAGAATCATATAGAGGAAATAAATATAATATATATAATAAATATATAGTGTGACATTTTAATGGCCACCATGAAAGGTGTTAAAAGAAGATTGAACAATCAGCGTTTCGTGAGGCAGAAAATAGCCAACCACAGAAACAATATGTTTTTTAACCATTAGACGAAGGTGTATGTAGGTGTAGCTATAATAATTATCATAAAAACATCCTAGTATATTTAATATACTGGTTTTTTTACAAAATAAAGGAATAAAAAGAGTTTAGGTGGTTGGAGAAGCAAAATAAAACATAAGAATACAAGAGAAGACACAACCCTGAAACGGGTAACTCTTTTTGATTTGAGCTCAAAGGTTTCCTTGGGAAGACTTCTTCCCAATTTGAGGCTTCTAGGAGTAAGATAGGGATGTGGAGGGACCAAATGGGTAGGTTTTGGCCGATCCAAAGTCTTGGGATTTGTGGGTAAGGTGGTAGAGGTGGGAGCCTTTTATAAGAGGAGAGGAGGTGCACTCTTGGAATGTTATAAAAGGTTACTTTATTATAAAATTATTTTCGGATTTTAAAGGTCAAAAATTGATATATTTCTAGGATAAGGTGATAAGAGTTCTAAATCCACCCATCCAATAGGTTTTTGACATGTTTATGTCTTAGAGTTTACATTATCGTTTCATTTTATTTAAATTGTTAAATAATGAGGTAATCGTTGCATCATCATGGTGTCATAAATAAATAAATTTATTTAATGTCTAAAAATTATAAAAAAATATCATGATTTAGGAAATATTTTTAGATTTCTAATGAATATTTATAGTAAAAAATATAACTTCTATAACCCCATCTAAAAATTGTTTTAGTAAAACAACTCATGTTTGTGACATTTTTATTTTAACTTTTAATAAAAAGTTATTTATGTCATTTTCCTACCAAAGTGGCTTCATGGGGTCCCCAAGTCGACCCATGGATTGTCTTGGTCGGACATGACACATCCAATGATGGTAGGACATGTGTCTAGGTCATTTCATATTATTAAAACATTATTTTTACCTTAAATTACACTAATTACCTTTAATTGCGATTAAGAAAACTTAAAAGTTACTATTCACCAAAAAATATTTTAATCTCATTGAACCAAATTTTACTTCTTGATGACAACCATGTATGTCAGATTTTTTAAAATAAAATCAATGAAGTGGAAAATTTTCATTTAAACGAAAAATCAGTTTCTTTAACTACCACTAAGTGGTTTCACTATTCATCAAAAATTGAAGTTTTTCAGAAAAATACCAAAAATTCACCCGAAGATATATTTGATATTCAGAATTCAAAAATGATGTCTATTTTAAAAAATTCAAAACATATATTTTTCATAAATTAATCTAATAATTAATTCCCACTGTCAAAACAAATTGCGTGTTTTTAAGAAACAATATCTATTAAAAGATTGACACTAGTTTAAGTCCAATTTCAAAGTGAAATTAATACCAATGACCACCATTAGATTAAATGGTAAAAATATATTCTAAATAAACTTTAATCTAAATTAAAAATATAATATATCCATATAAATTAATCAGATTAAAAGGAGGTTTTGAATTAAAATGCAACATTTTCAATAAAAATGATCTTTATCAGAAAAATAACAAAATTTTACACAAAGTAAATTTTGATGTCCAGATTCTAAATAAGGATTTTATTTTGTCAAATACAACATATAAAATTGTCAAAAGTATATTTAAAAAGGGTTCTCCATCAAAAAGCGGTTAATCGACCTTTTAGAGAATATTAGAAGATTTATACTTAAAATTTGATTCATTTGCATTTTAAGCCTCTAACATTTATTGGATAAAAGTAAAAATATTTGACAAACATATATAATAATTTTTTAGTTAGTTCCGTTCACTCCCTCCATTACAACGGCTAGGCGTTAACTACCCTTTAAAATAATATTATTTTATTATTAGAGTGCAACGTATGATTTCAAAGAAACTCATTGTTGTGTATTGGGTACGCCATCGAGCATAGCGTTCCCTTTAGAGAAATGTTAATATTTTATTCAAAAATATGCATAAATATGAAAATTTCATATTCTTTATTTACCTGGGGTGTTACACTTAGATTCAAACATTAGGACCTGATGGCAAAGAAGGTGATCAGAAGTAGATATTTAATGTTCTATAAGAACCAGATGGTTGAGGACAATCAAAATCCAAGAATGTCTCAAAGATGAAGTGTTAAGGAATCAATTATTATTCCTAAAAATATACCAACCCCACCCCTAAAATAATACTAGGATGTGAAATATGATTCGTAAAAATTGGACCAAGATGTAGTGGGTAAAAATATTGAGTAGGGGGAGACTTAATCCTCTCTCAAAAAGATTTATAACCATCATAGGAGCTAGGTGATGGTGTGCCTCCCAAACAAAATATTTCAAAAGTTCCAAGACCATATAATGAAAGATTGTGTCAATAAAATATTCAGAGTGAGAGTACCTATTTATTACTAGTGTAGAGGATCTGGAATGATATTAAGAAGCATTGTCTCATCCTAAAAGACTAAATTGGTTTCATCCAATGGAAGATAAGATGGTGTCTCCGATGAAGAAACACACATTTGATTTCGTATAACTACCCCAAGGTAATAAATCACTCACAAATGAATGGGTTTTCGGGTAGAAAATTAATGGAAATAAAGATGAGCTTTGTCACAATGTGTGGTTAGTATTCAAGGGATTACATTAGACGTAAGAAGTTAATATTGATAAGGTATTTTCACCTATGGTGAAGATGGATTTAATCTAAGTCATTTTCATATTAGTGGTTAGCATGGAGAATTTCATTTATCAAATTGATGTGAGGATAGATTTTATTCATGATGAACTCTTCAATGAGATCAATATCAATCATCTAGAAGGTTTTGTTATTTCTAGACAAAAAAACTGCCATCTTAAAATTTCATAAGAGATTTTACAGACTGAAACAAGATCATAAATAGTGTTAAATTAATATTAAATTCTTCATGGTAAGACATTTAAAAATGGGGACCCATGATGAACGGTGTGTTTACTTCAAAATATTTTCGGATTGTAACTTTTTTTCTCTTCTACATTATATTGGTATCATGTTCATTGTAATGACCTGATCATTTATGAATATAATTACCTTTATTTTAATGTATTATGGATATAGAAAACACGTTTACTCTTGTTTTTAATTGGGTCTAAATGGACATTAATTATCATTACTATTGATAATATTGTCATTGAATAGTAATCACATGACTGATATAAATATATTTTTTTATTAAAAACATTCAACAAAGGAAATGGAGAGGATTTCATTATCAGGTAGAATCGGGCGATAAAAAGATCATTTTCTAGAGCTCAAAATCGAGGTAGAGTCTGTGGGATTCTCTCTTGATCATGCCCAAGATTAACTTTAACATGTTAATCTTCAACTGAATCACATATGGGGGAATTTCAAGTTAATATTGATTACCACCCAGGCAATGTTATTCAAGCCTCTCCAATAGTCTATCACTATCGCACAACTTACCATTATGTCTTATGTTGGTGTTATAATGGGTTATGTAACAACGTATTAGTTAATTTTTTAATCCCATTTTATAAATAAATGTCTTATTCCATCAATTCATTTATGAGAATAGTGTTTCTTAAAAAATGATGAATTTGATAAATTGACTCTTCGGGTGAAAATGGATGTTTTGATAAATATATAAATTATTATATTAAACTATTGTTTTTATTAATAATATTCTAAAAAAATTTGTACGAATAATTATTGTATAAGTTCCTTAACTATAAATGTTTTGGTAATCAGTATGATAAGAGTTATATTTTTTAAATGATAAAAAAAGTGCATTTTTAAAGAATTTATTTTATGGAATTAATTAATTTTTTAAATAATTAATATTTTAATATAAAATTATCATGGAATAAATTTTAAGAATAATAAATTCGTATATAATCTTTATGATGTCAAATGTTATTTTTATTATGGTTAGAAAATTGTATTTGTCAAAATCCATGAATTTTCAATAAATGTGGTTTTTCATTTTGAAAGTTAAAATTATCATATTTAAAAAATTATTTAGATACAATGAATGTTTTTTTTGGAATCATGAAATCAAAATTATCTAGAATTTAATTTTTCAAAATATTCTAAGATAGTAGAAATTTTTGGTAAAAATTAAATATCGTACAAATAAAATATGTGTTTCATGATATCATAATGACCCCAAAATGATGTAATAAATACAATAATTTCTATTATAGGGCCAATATACGGTTTCCCATTAAAATAATTTAATTAAATTCTTTAACTTATTTTATAAAGCCTTATTGAATCCTCCAAAATGTATAATATATTTTATGATTTTAAATTCATTTCATTAACAATGTGACTCACCTCCGCCAATGAAAGGATAATATTTCAATAGGTTAGTACATTGGCCATATAAATGAATTTTATACACTCCTAATTTTCAAAAAACATTGGAAAAATCTATAATAGGTTTTGGGGTTTTTAATATTGAATTATATAGATTCCAAAACCTATGTTTGTGAAATATTAAATAATTCCCTCCTAATTTCCAATATAAACCCACCCATGCTCCAACTTATCTTCACTAAAAATAATTTTAGAGCATCCCTAATCTTTACTAACATATCTATAATCAAACCAAGGCACCCCAATCTCTTAATAATACCCTCTTCATGCTTTTGAAGTCACACGCTCAATAATGGGATCCTCACTTTCCATCCTCTCTCATTTCAATCCATGTTTCCTTATATTTTTACACCATTTTATTTTAATTTAAAAATTATGGGGTATGTTTTATAACCTCACCCATACATCCCTTATTATATTTTTATTATGGTAGACTTATTTCTCTCTCATTAGTCCCTCACATGTATACATGTTACCAGGCCGAATGTTTATAAGAGTAATTCCATTAATCTTAGTTCATCATGTTTCTTTATTATGTTATGCCTTATATTTAAAAGTTACATATGTTTGGCCATGTATCTATATTAACCTATTACTTTGTATTTCATTTATATATTATTTTTTACCCTGTTATCTCTCATCATCCATTTTTATGAATTTTAATGTCACACAGTTAGGGTGCCAAAATTGCACCGTGATTTTCCATGCCAAAATCATTGGGTAGTTAATACCAACCCTGTTTATCTATGAAGTGTGTAAAAAATTTTGAACATATACTCAATGATTATATAATTTCATGTATTTATTCCATATTTCTTTATCTCACAATAAATGATGATGTCGAATGAACCCATGTTATGTGATCTATGTGGAAAACTTATGCATGATATTGAAATGACTACGATGGGTTCACCCTAATAGTACTCTAATGCATGGGTTAATGTTTAGTATCATGATAATTAATTTTTGGATAGGGGTTTACCTAATTTATTTTTAGGACATTCTTCCACCATGTTGTGATAGGGTTTTACCTGATTCATTTATGTTAATGATGCAATGTTTTAATTTGTTTTCAGGTTTCCATGTTATGATGATCAAGTTATATCATGCATTTATGTTAATGTTTCTCTTATTCTACATTGATATGTATATTTACAAAAATTTATTTAATCATTTATGTTATTCCATTTTAAATTCCATAATGGTCTTTATATCTCACCCTTTCCTTATATATGTCCTCGAGTTATCCAATTCAATGCTAATTACAATGGAATGTTGTGGTCATGTAAAAGAAGTTTTCAATAAAGACGTTGTATTTTATATCTTATGTTGTCATGTAATGTTCCTAATCCACAAATAAATTATACATATCGATCTTCTATGTTTTATTATGTGAAAGTTTATGTTATAAATCATTAATAGGTGTGTAAGAAATAGTAGGGTTGTTATAGTTGGAAATAGGGGATGGGTATAGTTATTTTTTGGATTAGAGTTATAAAACTTGAGTGAAAACCTTAGGGATAATACTGAGTATAATAAAATAATATCTATATTTCGGTGAGTGTATAAAAAGTTTTTTATTAAGAAACCACATCCCTATTTGGATATGAATAGTTAGAGGTGGCTCTGGAAAATATGTATCTAGGGGTAAAACCTGAAAACAATTCATTGAGTTAGATTCAAACAAAAACTAGTGCACGAAAATAGTCCTTTCTTCACTCTTGGTTCAACAGTTCTGGGGGATATGCTTTGTTAAATTTATAATCCTAGTACGAACCATTATTAAGGGAATAAAAAATATTATCCTAAAAATATATGGTAGGAAACAGTTTAAGGAAATCTTAGATCAATACTAAGAAATTCATAAAATAAGAACATAAATTTAATTTATAAGATATCCCTATTTTCATTGAATTCCCATTTATGTGTTTAATAGTTGAAAATTCATTCCCCTAATTTGTCTTTTATTCTAGCCAATGGCAGGTAATAAGAAGGATTTTTTATAATGTTTTTCAAGGGATATTTTTCTCGCACCCTCTAACTTAATATTGAATGGGACATAATTTTCCTCAAGAAAAAGGACAATGAATCCATCAGAGCGTATGAGGAAAACATCACAAGGCTTGCACGATACGCCCTTGGATTTGTTGTTACCCTAGAATTCAATTTTGACTACTTCTATGGTGGGATAAAACCTATCCTAAAAAAATGCCTATCAATCCGTGACTTCGATATATATGAAGAAATTGGCTGATGATCCATAATAGTCAAAATGGGGATCTCCAAATCTCAGGGATATCATAGGAATAAGAAGTGTAAAGTTAAATTTAATTTTGGTTGTCTGATGGATAAATCCGATGGTGCGAAGAAATTACATCACCCCACATGTCAAAATTAGATAAAGAAGAACAGTGGAAATTGCTTAAATGGGATGAGGAAATGCATTAGGTTTGGAAGAGAAGGGCACATGGCAAATGGTTACCAGAAAGAAAAACCCGCTACTGTGACAGAGGAAAGGAACGCTCTGTTTGACCCTCAACACATTGTAAATTTCTACATCTACAAAGAACTATAGACCTTTACAAACCAGTTCCTTAATCCAAGGGATTTTAGAGGCAAACAAAAAACACCAAGGCAGTAAGGGATAACTTTTTCCATCACTACCATAGAATAAAATCACAAAAATGAAGTGGGGATAAGTACTCAAGTTATCCATTCAATAATAGTGATGTACTTTTTTATTTTGGTTCTAAAAATTATTTTATATCTTGAAATATTTTTGGAACAATTCAAAAACCACCAAGAATTATGGTAGTAGAGATGACGATGAGAATGGAAAATGGGGAAATTATTGCATCCCATGAATATAAATCCTCCTTTGTTACAATTTGTTGATTGAACTTCATGGAAAACCTCTTCATACTCCCTGTTGTGTAATTTGATGAAATTTTTAGCATAGATTTTCTTTCCCTACATAGATCCAACATAAATTTCTGTGAGGGGAAAATCACTCTCTATATTGTGAATTGACCAACGATTCTATTCAAGTGTAAGGATGAGGATAAATCTTCTTTAGCACCATCATCTCGAGAATGGATATTAATTATCAATGATAATGTGTATCTTTCTCAGATGATTGAGTCTAAATAAGGAACCATCCTCAAAGACATGCCTATTGTGAGGTAATTTGCTGATGTGTTTCTCGAGGAATTCCCAGGTCTTCCTCATAGAAAATATGTTGAATTCTCAATTGGTATTATACATGGGGAGTTGATATTATCCAAGACTCTATATTGAATGGATATTGTGGAGCTGGAGGATCCAAAGAAACAACTACATGATAATATAGATAAATGGTTTATATGACCAAGTGCTTCTCCATGGGGTGTACAAGACCAATTCATCATGAAAAAGGATCATTCAATGAGCCGCTGCATTGATTATCAGGAGCTAAAAAAATCCTGATAAAGAACAAGTATCATTTTCCATGAATTTGTGAATTTTTTGTTCAGCTACATAGATCACAATACTTCTCCAAGGTGGATCTGTGGTTTGGATATTATCATGTAAGGGTAGAGAAGGAGGATATCCCTATGATTGATTTATTAAAAGGTAAAGGAACAATGAATTCATAGTAAGGATTTTCAGACTCACTAATTATCTAGATAACATCATGAAATTCATGAATATATCTTATAGATATTACCTCGACAAATTTGAGGAAGTATTTATAGACGATATTATAATACAATACAAAACCAAGGAGGATCATGATGATCGTCTAAGAAATATAATATATACCTTGTGATAGGAGAAGCTCTATGAAAAGTACAACATGTGTGAGTTCTAGTTGAAGGAAGTCTCATTATTTGGGAATATCATCATAATTAATGGGATATCTGTGGATCCCTCTACGTCAAATTCAATTGAAGGATGGTTGAGGCCATCTTCTATGTTGGATATCCATATCATCTTTGGGTTAGTATGATGTAATCACCGGTTTATGAAAAATTTATCCCAATTTTCAAACCCTCTTACCAAGGTAACTTAGAAGGGAGTCATGTTTTCTTGGAATGATGAATGTGAATTGAGCTTCAAGGAGTTGAAAAAGAGGCTTATCACTGTTCTTGTTCTCACAATACCCATGAGTGGAGAAAATTTCATGGAATTCAGTGATTCTTCTATGAAGGGCCTATTTTGTGTGCCTCTGAAAAATGAAAAATTCATTTCCTATGCTTCAAGACAATTGAATGTTTATAAGCAGAACTATCCAACACATGATCTGGATTTTGCTGTAGTGATCTTCACTTTGAATATTTGGTGACATTACCTCCATGGGGAAATGTGTGAAATGTATATGTATCCCAAAATCCTCATGTATATATTCACAAAAATGGGTTGAATATGCACCAATGAAGATGTTTTGAGCAGGTAAAAGATATCGACTTATCAATTCACTACCATCCGAAGAAAGCGAATAATGTGAAACATGGACAATGTAAAAAGGATCTAGCATCTATTTCACTGATAACAATTTGAAAGTATCCAATCATCTTATATTTTATAAACATTGGCATGGGAATCATAATGAAGGGAATATCATCAATCCTTTCACAAATGATTTCTCAACTATCTATTTTGGAATGGTTAAAGGATTCACAAAAAGATGATGTGGGAATTCATAAGAAAGTGGAAATTGTAGAAAAAGAGAAATCCTTGGGGTTTGATGTTAATGAAGAAGGAATTTTGAGATTTGGGTGAAGACTATGTCTTCCATAAAATCAGGAGTTAAAGAAAGAACATTCCGATGAGGGAGATAGTTAGAATTTCAACATTCATCTAGAAAACACAATGATGATTGAAGATCCCCGAGAGCGTTATTAGTGGAATAATAGGAAGAATGAGATCATTGAGTATATATAAAGGTACCTGGTATGTTAGTAAGTGAAGGGTAAGAGGTAAAAGTCTAAGCAATTGAAACAATAATTACCAATACCGACATTGAAATGGGAAAACATCACCATGGACTTTGTTACAAGGCTTCTGAAGACATCCAAAGGAAACAATTATATCTAGGTTTTTTTGGATCATCATATAATGACTGAAAACTTCATTAAAAATTCAGAGTATTTTTTATTGGATCAACCAGAATGAATATACATCACAGAAGTGGTAAGGTTTTATGGTGTACCACTACTGATTGTATCTGATTGAGATCCAAGAATCACCTATATGTTCTAGACGAGTATCCAACACACTCAGAATACTGAGCTGAACTTATGTATGGATTATCATCCAGAAGCTGATGGTCAATCTGAATATACTATCCAAACTGTTGAGGAAATGTTTATATCATTCTCAATGGACTTCAATGAACGATTGGATCAACATCTTCCAATGGTTGAGTTCTCTTAAAATAATAGTTTCCACTGAAGTATCCATTTGTATCCTTATAAATCCCTTAATGGGAAGAGGTTCAGAACACTGGCATGTTGTGATGAAGTCGGGGAGCGAAATCCTGTAGGTCCAAAAATGGTTGAAGTAATGGTGGAGAAGGTTAAGACCATCAAGAATCACATTAATTCTTCTTAGAGTAGACAAAAGAGCTATGCTGAAAATCATTAATGATGCCTGGAGTCTGATGTTGGAGACATGGTATTCCCCTGCATATCTCTATGGAAGAGGGTTATGAAATTTGGGAAGAAGGTAATGCTTAGTACAAAGTAAATCATCCATTTTTAGATCCTTGATCTCGTTAGTGTAGTGGCATATCGATTAGAACTCCCACCAAACCTATCTCAAGTACATGATGCATTCTATGTATCACTCTTGAGGATTTACATACCTTACCCATTTCATGTACTCAATCCATTGGTGGTACCATTACATAATTACCTCTCTTGTTAAGAGAATATGGTGACGATCTTTGATCGTAGAGAAAAATTTCAACAAAATAAGATGATGCCCATCATCATGGTGTTGTGGTGAAACCACATGTTCGAAGAAGAAATGTGGAAACTATAGGAAGTGATGAGTTACAATTACCCTCATCTGTTTTATTATAAGAAAAGGAAATTTTGAGGGGGAAATTTCTTAAGGGGGGATTGTTGTAATGACCCAATCATTTATAAATAAATGCCCTTTCCTTTAATGTCTTATGGATATAGAAAAAACATGCAATATTTTTTATTTGGTTTAAATTATTTTTAAGTATAATTGACATTTATAATTTATCCATTAAACAGTCATCACATGATTGATATAGATATAAGTTATTTAAAAAACCTTTTAGATATAGAAAAAGGAGAGGACGGGCTCAACCAATAGACTTCGGCCATACGAAGTTCATTTTTTGGATCTCAGAAAGTAGGTACTGCCATTGGGCTTCGATCTTGACCAATGCCAATCCTAGCTTCCACAAGATATGATTTAATGGAATTTATTATGGGATAAGTTCAATTTAATCGATATTAGCACCCATGCAATGTCTTCTGAGCCACCCCAATAGTCTACCACCATTGCACACCATAACCATAGTTCATATGAGGGTGTTATAAGGGGTTATGTGATAAGGTATTAGTTACTTATTGTGTAATACCTCACTTTAAATTAATGTTTTATTCCATCAATTCATTTTTGAGAACATTCTTTCTTATAAAAATAATGAATTTGATAAATTGAACGTTATGGTAAAAATTGAACTTTTTGAGAAATATATAAATTATTATATTAAAATACAGTTTTTATTAATAGTATTATAAAAACAATTATTATAAATGATTATTATATCATTTTCTTATATATAAATTATTAGGTAATAAGTTTGATAAGAGTTATAGTTTTGAAACATTAAAATAGAATTTTTGTTTTTAATGAATTAATGTTAAGGAATTAATATTTTTTTGAAATCATTAATATTTTAATAAAATATTATTGTAAAATTAATTTTATGAATAATAAATTAGAATATAATTTTTATGAAGTTAATTGTAAATTTTATTAAGGTTTGAGAACTGTTTTTGTCAAAACCCGTCAATTTCCAACAAAATGTCTATTTTAATTTTGAAAATGAAAATTCACATATTTAGAAAGTTATTCAGATAAAATTAATATTATTTGTGGAATTATGATGTTGAATGTTTTCTATGGTGAATTTTTCATAATTTTCTGAGACAATATATTTTTTGGGTAAAAATTAATTACCTTATAAATAAAATATGTATTTTCTGACATCACAATGAACCCAAAATGATGTAATAAATACTATAATGGGTATTATAGTCCCAATATATGTTTTATAATTAAAATAGTGTGAATTTATATTTGTTTTACGTATTTTATAAAGCCTTAGTAAATCCTCGAAAATGTATACCATATTTTAGGATTTTAAATTCATTTTATAAATAATGTGACTTGCCTCCACATAACCAAGGATAATATTTTAATATGTTTATAAATTTTCCTTATAAAATAATTTCTCTCACTCCTCTTTAGAAAAATACCATGTATAGAAACCTTGGGATGGTTTTTGGAATTAAATATTTTATTATATGTATTCCAAAACATAGGTTTGTGAAATATTAAATAATTCCCCTCTTATTTCCTATATAAACCCACTAAAGCTCCCACTTCTATTCACTAAAAATCCATATATCGTGTCCCGAATCTATCCTACCCTCTATATAATCCTCTCAAGTCATACCAAGCTCTAAATAATCCCCTCTTCATGCTTTCAAAGGCATGCACTCAAGTATGGGATCCCCACTTTCCTTTCATTCTGATTTTTATCCATGTTTCCTTATATTGTTTCACCATATTATTTTAGATTAAAAACTATGTAGTATGTTTTCCCACCTCCCCCATACTTACCTTATTATGTTTTTTTATGGGATACCTCTTTCTTTCTCATAAAACCCTCCCATGTACACCCGTTACCATATCGAAATTTCGTAAGAGTTATTACATTTCTCCTCTTTCTTCAAGTTTCATTATTATGTTATGCTCTCTAATTTAAAGTTCCTTATGTTGAGACTTGTATCTATATAAAACTATTTCCTACCATTTAATGTATATATGAATAGAGACTTATTTATCTCTCATCAACCATTTTTTTTAATTTTTAAGTCGCGTTGTTATGCTGCCGAAATTGCACCATGATTTTCAATGCCAAAATCATCATGTAGTGAATAACATACCCATTTATCTATCCAATTTATCCACCATTATTCACATACAACTTTTGATATTATACATTCATGTATTTATTACACCTTCCATTATCATGAAATAAATTTGGATGTTGAATGAATCCATGTTATATGATCTATGTGGCACACTTAAGCATGAGATTAAAATGATTATGCAGGGTGATCCTTGATAGAAATCCAATGAATTGGGTAATTTTTTGTTTCATTATAACTAATTTTGGGATAGGGGTTTACATTATTCATGTTAGGAAAATTTCCCACCATGTTGTGATAGGGTTTTACATTATTACGTATTGTTAATGATGCAATGTTTTAAGTTGTTGTCGCATTTCCATGTTTTGACGATCATGTTATATAATGATATTATGTTCATGATTTTCATATGATCCATTCATATTTATATTGCCTAACATGTATTGTAATCTTAAATTTATTCCTTTTTTTCTCCCATTATAGGCCTCATAGCTCACCCTTTTCTTATAGATTCCCTCAGTTCAACCCTTTCAATGCTAAGTACAAAGGAATGTAGTGGGAATGTAAAAAAGATTTTTAATAAATATTTTGTATTTTATGTATTAATATTTCATGTAATGTTTCTAATCCACAAAGATACTATAAATATTGATATATTGGGTTTTAATAAGTTACTTTATACCTAATAAATCATGTTTATGTTTTTAATAATGAGTGGGGTAGTTATATTGATCATTGGTAAGGATTTAGTGAAGATCATCCAATTGAATAAGGGGTTATCAATGTATTTTTAATTGATTAATTTTGGATTACTGCATTAGATTGTGGCATGCATATCATTTTTGATAGATATAAGATATTTCTATGGATATATTTGGAGATGTATGTTGAATGTGTTCTGAAACATTTCTTCATGGAAGGAACCAAACTACTGGGTATTCCTCATCCCAATCATTTAATGTCAAGTAAGATTATATATCCATCATTCAAGGAATAAATTGAGGTTTTAAATATGATAACATACTTGTAAAAAGATAGAATCATGATGTAATTTATGGTGACAAAAAGGCATGAAAATTATCATACAATGGGGATCATGATTAATTTCTCTCCAATCCTATGAAGTAGAATTAGGATGTGGTCATGTGGATTATGAGTTCAATTAAAGTTACATCATATACATATTTGGTATATGTGGGAGATGGTTCTCTCATTATGGGATATACAATTGAAATTAATGTAAAAGGTCATGATAGTAGGAAGTATAAATTAGTAATTATTTATAATTTTATACGTCAATATGTATCATGACATTCATGTACTCATAATTATGTTTCTTTTTTCATGATGGAAGATGAGTAAATTATTGATTTATAAGTTATTAAAGATATGATTTAGGTAAATTGTTTCCTCTAGTAGCTCAGTTTTTTCCAGAATGAGTTAAGGGTTCATTGTGGTAGTCAAATTTTCTTATAATTGAGAAAGAACTCCTTGTACCATTTCCAGATGAATCGCTTAATCATTTACTATCATTGGATATGTGAAGAGATGGATTGATAGTTATTAAGATTTTTTTAGATCCACAAAAATGATAAACTAATGGATATGTTGGAAAATGTGGTTTATCTATGGATGATTGACCTTTTTGGTTCTCTATGGGATTGTAGCTGGAGGATGAAAATTGATGGTGTTTTTTCAAATACCATGGCAGGTGGCTGGTACACCAACCCAAAAAGCCCCTTACCTACTTCAAATTTGCTTTTTTGCATATTGAATGTGTATAATTCCATGGTTGACTGTAGGTGGGGAGTCATGAGGAATTTTATGTGGTTGTTTCAAACTTGACACCTCCCATGATGCCTATAAAATGAGGCCTATGGATAAAATCCTACAATCAGATAATAGGAAAGAGATATATTATATCCATTGGGAGATCCATTTTTATAGATATATGAGTGTGGAGAGGAAATTTTTTATAATATTTTTTCACGTTTAAACAAATCTCATGTTTCTTCCAATTTTCACCCTCTATTCATAGCTATTGGTGATCAACAAATAATGATATAAACATCGTCAAAAGTATTTTTTTTGATGACTTAATTATATTTCCTTCTCAATCATGGAACCATAACACAATAAAAATTCCATCCTCCATAAATAGTCGTGTAATCAAGGATCAATTTCCTATATAGACTTCTTCATAATCCAAGTTCATTACAAGGAATATTATACTTATCTTATGTCCTTGGATCATGCTTCTCGACTGTGGAAATGATAGTTCTTAAGTGTTTGTAGGGAATTGTAGAGGAGAGAATCAGCTCCTATGGATCTCCCATGGGGATCTTTAGCTTCACAAAGGCTTGTAATCGTGATAAAAATATTCCTCTACAATGGTAAAGGAGGCTTCCCTAGTGTGGTGTCTTTTACGTATGTGTATGGTAGAAGTTTAAAAAGGCATAAGCGTGGAAACCTGTTGGCGCCAAAAATACGGCCCGAAAGAAAGGAACGAAAAAGAAGCCCGGTGTGCTGCCTCGCGAAGCACCGCTGTGAAGCACCACCGCGAAGCACCGCCGCGAAGCACCGCCGCAAAGCACCCACACGAAGCGCCCCGACCATCGTGGTCTCACGAAGCTCCTGAGGCGGTAATCCTCCTTGAACGCATTTGACGTTCGTGAGCCGCCGCGAAGCTCCAGAGGCAGTAATCCTCTGCGAACGCATTTGACGTTCGCGAGCCGCCGCGAAGCTCTTGAGGCGGTAATGCTCCGCGAACGCATTTGACATTCGCGAGCCGCCGCGAAGCTCTAGAGGCGGTAGTCCTCCGCGAACGCATTTCACATTCGCGAGCCGCCGCGAAGATCCTGAGGCGGTAATGCTCCGTGAACGCATTTGACGTTCATGAGCTGCCGCGAAGCTCCAGAGGCGGTAATCCTCCGCGAACACCGTTGACGTTCACGAGCGCGCCACGAAGCACCTGAGGCGGCGTGCGAGTTCTGCTTCGCGACGCCCCTTGCCTATAAATACTGGACTCCCCCTGAGTCCCAAGGACGGACAATCTGACCTTTCGGCTTCTCCTCTCCCGAATCGCGAAGCACTCTTTGCCCTAGGAATCATGATCTCCGCGAGGTACTTCTATTTCGCGAGACTCCTCTGCATTGTCTCGTTTTGAGCCCCTCTCCCGAGAGGGATTCCCTTCGCGAAGCTCAAGGGAATTCGCGAAGGAAGGGGATTCCCAAGGGAACCCGGGCAGCCGTGGAGCGTTTATGCTTCGCGAAACACCCAACCCGTGCTAGTGATCCCTATGCTAAGGCAGGATCGCTACACATCGCGAAGCACACTGCTTCGCAGGACCCTACTTCGCGAGGAATCCCTTCTTCGCGAGGTAGTGCTCCGCGAACACTGTTCCACTTCGCGAAGCACCTTCCACTCACACCTATGCCCCATGCTAAGGCCAAGGCACTCCACGTCGCGAAGCACACTCCTTTTCTTAGCGATTCCTCTTCCCATGTGACCCTCCAGGTTTTCACGATGTGATTTCAAAGTCCCATGGACAATACCACCCGTAGCGTTGCTTCGCCTAATGCTTCTTCGCATAGGCATGCTAACGGCTATTTCTTCTTCGTATAGCCACGCTAACGTGGACCCCTCGATGGTTCGTTCCACAACCCCCCTTAACCATGGCCTTACTGGTACCTTCCCTTCCCTAAGGACCAGAGAGTACCGGTTATGTAAGTCCTAGGGGTGTGGAGTGAACCCACCTCGTCCGAGCTACAGGACGTTAAACTGCCAAGCACCACGTCCTCAACACATGACGTTAAACTGTGACCCGACCTTGTCTCCCTCACTAAGGTTCCCCCCCAACTCGAACATTTTTTACACCACTCGTCTCCACGGGAATGGAACTCTTCCTCACATGGAATGAGATCCTCCATGTCGGAGTGGCGTATGTTCGTAGGAGAAGGGCGACCCTAGTTCCCCAAAGGATGTCTGCACCTCTGAATCTCCGTACTTCCCCACTACCAAGGTCAGTGTAGGGCGTGATAGGGAACGAGGCATCTCCCACCATTGGACCATGGTCCATCATTCCCGCGCTTTGTTGTGCCATGGGCCTCTATCCTGAAGTAAGTCCCAACACTGTGGGCCGCCTAACGCGTAACCCCCTTTTTGCTTCTCACGGACGCATCCTTCGTGACGTGATCGTCAGGTCCTTGCAACCTCTTGTTTCTCACACTGAGCATGACTCACGTGGGCTTAGAGTGAGCATCGACACCGACCCCCCACCCATAGCGAACTACGAGGACTTTGATCCATGTCAAGGCATGATACGTAGGAAGCCTCTATGAGTTTCAAGCCCACCTATCATTTCACGTCGGGTCTCACCCCGTCTAGCACGACGATAAACTGCATTCGGGTCCAGTGGTAAGCCGTTGCGACCCATCTTAGCGAACTACGAGGACTTTGATCCATGTCAAGGCATGGTACGTAGGAAGCCTCTATGAGGTTCAAGCCCACCCATCATTTCACGTCAGGTCTCACCCCGTCCTGCACGATGTTAAACTGCATTCTGGTCCAGTGGTAAGCCGTTGCGACCCATCTTAGCGAACTACGAGGACTTTGGTCCATGTCATGGTGTGGTACGTAGGAAGCCTCCACAAGGTTCAAGCCCACCTGTCACTCATTCACGTCGGGTCTCATTCTCATCCAGCATGACGTTAAACTGCATTCCGGTCCAATGGAAAGCCGTTGCGACCCACCCGTCATCCATTCACGTCGGGTTCCCATTTTTTTCCTGCATGACATTAAACTACAGACCACCTTTTGTCCCGCATGACATTAAACTGCACACCTCCTTTTGTCCCGCATGACATTAAACTGCACACATCCCTTTGTCCTTCATGACATTAAACTGCACACCTATTCCCACCTGAACTACGAGGACTTTGATCCATGTCAAGGTATGGTACGTAGGAAGCCTTCTAGAGGTTCGACCCCACCACTCATTGGACCAAGGTCCACTTTCACGTCGGTTCACCGACAAAGCCCCATTTGAACTACGAGATCTTTGATCCATGTCAAGGCATGGTACGTAGGAAGCCTCCACGAGGTTCAAGCCCACCCATCATCCAATTCACGTCGTGTTCCACCTACGTCCAGCATGACGTTAAACTGCATTTCCAAATCCGAACTACGAGGACTTTGATCCATGTCCAGGCATGGTACGTAGGAAGCCTCCCTGAGGTTCAAGCCCAAAAAACATTGACCCAAACCGTCTTCTTGTCGGTGTGCCAAGCCCCCAATTTTCAGCGAACTACGAGGACTTTGATCCGTGTCAAGGCATGGTACGTAGGAAGCCTCCCTGAGGCTCAAGCCCAACTCCCATCGAACCAAGGTCCCTCACTTACGTCGATTCGCCGACACCCACCGTTCGTCGTTTGTTCACGACAGGGTTCACTATCGTCCCGCATGATGTAAAACTGTGTTCCATCAATCCCCCGAACTACGAGGACTTTGATCCATGTCAAGGCATGGTAAGTAGGAAACCTTCCCGAGGTTCAAGCCCACCACTAGTGGACCCACGGGTCTACCTTCACATCGGTACGCTGACGATGATCATCGGGCCAAGGTCCACCTTCACGTCGGTTTATCGGCGTCATCCCGAACTACGCGGACTTTGATTCCCTGCCACGGGGATACGTATGAAGCCTCGTCAAGGCTCAAGCCCAACTTCACTGTCGCCCCTGCGATGGTGCCATTTCACTCTCCTTCCACTCCATTCATCAACCTATCACCTGTCCTAATTCTCGCCCAGACCGTCTTATCCCGGTGAGACCATGTCGGTACGCTCTTCTTCACAGCCGCCCATGGGATGGCCCCGGTATCGACATCCCTTCAAGGAGGATCCCTCAATCCGATCTATCCTAGCTAATGCTCTGGTTGGGTTGATCCGTCTCCGCTGGACGTTAAACATGCGGCATACCCTGTGTTAAACACGGGAAGCTGAGGAAAACCTCAGACATCTGTCTATGACATATAATTCCCCGCACTCGATGTGGGATGCCTCGGGCTTCCACGCCCTCAAGAAGCCTTGTGGCCAAGGATAACAAACAGACATGCCAGGTACCCCAGCATCCAGACACTCCACTGATGCCTCAACGTGACTACTCCCCTGACTGAAGGTTGCTGCCCTGACTGGACCCTTTGGAATGTCCCGACAGAAGCAGTGTAATTAACCGGCGCCCATGGAAACATGGCACTGGGAAGAGTTTCACGAACTACGTATTAAATCAATGAGGGAGACCCGGACTAGGTGACGAGTTTTGAGGAGGAATCCGCAGGAGGAAGAACCGACATCCCATCATCCTGTTTCGATCAAGGAGCAGACGTCCCTGAATAAGGAGCGAATGCCACCTGCCTTTGGAAAGCTGGAATGCGGGGCAACAAAAGCATCGCGTGTCCTCCCCCACAGACGGATGGGTGCGCGCCCCGGCGAAAGCGTCGGAAACAGAAATGGTGAACTCGACGTGAAATTCTTCTCCTCAATATGGAGATTAGTAGCATTCGAGACACCAGTAGATTGACATGTCACCGGATCCAGATATCTGGTGCCTGGTCCCGCCAAGCAAATAGCGGGCCTGTCATGAAACTCACCGGAATTCGGGGCAGTAGAACATGGGGCACTCCGTTCTACAATGTTTTGGCGTGGATCCTTCTTACAGACGTGGAGAATTAAAGGACGCTGGGGCACTAGCTGTCAATCCTTTTCCTCTCGGTACTGATGAGTTGATCCCTTCGTTTCTCAGGAACCAGGTTGCTGTTACAGAGACGCAGTCACCAGTCGCTCCTCGCCCACGCAGGGGCAGGGGGAACACCACCACGACCACCCCACGCAGTGCCGCTATCGCCACGACGGCCACCACATCGTGGAATACGGGGCGCCCACATCCCCTTTCCCCATCAGAGGTCATCTGGCGAAGGGTGATCAACAACCTCGTGCGCAGGTACGAGGAAGCAGGGGTCATCCCAACCCGGGATATGGCCCGCTTGGACCTGGAGGCCTCCAGGCCCCGCCATCAACGCCGCCCTAACAGGCCACGCAGGGAGCCCCTGCTCCCCACCCCAACATTCAATCGTTTCTGGAGCTTGTCTCCGGAACGCCTTGACGACTCATTGCCTTACGCTGAAGAGGCGGGCGCCGTCCGGCTCAGCCTGCTCAGGGCCCCGACCCAAGGGCTCCAGGCGAGAGCTCCCGCCTGGCTGCGTCAGCGCCGTCGTCCGGCCCCACCGGAAGAGCAGGCAGGCTACGTCCCTGTACCACCTGCACCAGCCCGCCTGACCCGACGTCAGCGTCGGGCCCGGGCTGAGGACGCTCGCCCGGGCGCGTCGATGTCGACAGCTACAGTGGCCCGAGCCACCGCCGACGTGCATCGTGAAGCCCCTACATATACTGAGTAGGGGCACTCCTTCACCCAACCAGGATCGAGACCCCAACCGCCCCACGGGTAGGCTGGGTTGACTCTCCGGGTTGCAGGCCCAAGTGGTGATCGCCGCGAGCTAACCTGCGATTATGTCACCCCGTACGGAGGTCCTCCCCGTAACACTACTCCACAGAGCGTGGGCCTTCCCCGCTCTGAGGTTCTTCATGGAGGCATGCCTCGTGCTACCCCCATCCCGCGCGAAGACCTGCCCCGCGGTAGTGACACTCAGCGCGGAAACATTCCCCGCGCCCACTATACAGGGTATGGAGTCCATCCTCCTGACCCTGACCGCCAATCTGAAGGCACCGTCCATCTGGTCCTTCTCCAACGTGGGGGCCCTCCCTACGTCCTCTCTGCAACCGGTGAAGGTCCTCCTCGCCCCAGCAACTCGAGGAGTGAAGGTCAGCCTCGCTCCACTCGCATCGACCATGGAGGTCCTCCCCATGCTCCTGCCAGTTCCAACAGAGGCCCCTCCCACATGGGTACTATTCATGGAGGTCCTCCCGAGGTACCCTTCGACATTTGCCCCGGTGCCCCTCGCACCCCGGCTATCTCGAGTGGGGGCCCTCTCCGCCACGGCACCAGCGCCGCCCCGAGGCTGCCTGATGGGGGTTAACCCTGCCCCGAAGAGCCACCCCGGGGCAGGAGAGCGGGTCGTCGCCGCAACAAGAAGAACCCTGGGAAGGCCCAGGTGGAGATCAAACATGCCCTCTTCTCCGACTCGGAAGCGGAATGCGATTCAGTGATGGAAAATTCTCCTCGCTCCTCCGTATCAAGGACTGAGGAAAGAACCAGACGTGTTAGCCTCATTCTCCCGGAATTTGAGGTCCACCAGATTCCCATCTCCCTCCGCAGGTACATCTAAGAGGAAGAAATCTTGGGAATTCCGTAGGTCTCGACCGCGCAATCACTTCCTTTGTCACCAGAAGAGCCCTCTACCTCTACCAGAGATCACGGAGAGTTATTTTGGGGGCCAACTACGGTAGAGCGACAACGCGACCTGTCGCCGGTAGCCACGGCTCCTGTTCCGGAAGCTGTGGTTATCAGCCCGTCGTATCGTGACATCGTGGCCAGGTCACCTCACTCTTCGGAGGATGGCCCGGAATTCGGCGGCCAGTCAGCTCGTTTGCCGTATTCTCCACCACCGAGCTTACTATCCCAGAGGTCCGCCTCAGTATCGCTACCGGTCCCTCAGCCGCCCCCGGTTGATGAGTGAGGCAACACAGGGCCAGACCCTGAGTCCGAGCCCATGAGCTTATGGAGTATCCTTGCAGCGGATTACTTCCCGGAGATGTTCTGGCCGACGGCGGCGGTGAATTTCCGCATACCAGAGTCTCTTACCCCTGAAGATGTGGGGTGCTTTTGTCGAACCCTATGGGCGACACACTTCCGCCTCCGTTATGAACGGGTGGTGTACCCCAAAAGTTGAGAGCACTTCGAAGAAATCAGCGAGCAGTGCTGCCTGATCGATGCAGCCGCACTTCTTGTGGCCCAGCACCCTTAGTTTCTAGGCCACTAGAGCGCCCTTCAACAAAAATGCATTTAGAGTCTTAAAGCACTCCGCAGAATCGTCAGGGAAGCCACCCCCCATGTGCATGTCCGTGGTTGGGGACACTATGCTGCTCTCCTCTTCGACCCTATCTGACGGCAGCTCGATTCGCTATGTGACATCGAGGACATGCCCTCAAGAGGGGTCACAGTCCACATGGTCGACGTTGTGGATAAGGAAGATGAGCTTGAATTCCTTGATGGAGACTTACCACCCGAGGGCGTACCGCCGTTGCTCGACCCATCAGGGGGAGTTACCCATCAGCAGAGGAACCTGCTAGGTCTCCCCATACCCACCGAGTCACTGGTACTCGGTCGAAACACTGGCAAGGGTAAGGAGCACGTCGGAATAGTCAAGCACTCCGACCCGTCCACCTCTGTGCAGAAAACGGACGAAGATCCCGAGAAGGCCACGTTACTCCAGCTGCTTGCTGAGCAGAAAAAGCTGGTTGACGAACTCTTGGTTGAGCGCGCCGTAGAGCGGCGACCCGACTATGGTAATCCCAGGCCGGGGCGGAAGGGGCAGGAACAATTCCCCCCGGTGAGATGCCTCCGGGCAACCCTGATCATGCTACTGCCACAGACAGGGCAGAAGCCGGAACGTATGGCAAGAGGGCGTGATACGTCTCGCCAAATCCCCCCGAGCGACGGGGCAATCTGAAGAATCCAATCTGGGTTCCCCCAGTCGCCCCGCAGGTCGTCCAGCCAGTTGACCCACGAGCAGCTGAAGCCGTCTACCGTGTTGAATAACCTGGAAATGCACTTGTGGTTAGGGATCCCCGTCAAGACAGGGACCCCCACCCAGAGGATCTTATCACGGCGCTCACAACCTGCCTCGAAGCGTTGGAAACGCAGCAGGTGGCGGTCCCACCGGATGGCAAGCCTTATCCCGCGTGGGTGGATGATATGCACGCACCTCCGGGTTTTGGGAACCCGACATTCTCGCCTTTTAACGGGATAGGGGACCCGCCGCAGCACTTGGCTCATTTTTCTTCCAGGTGTGGCCCCATGCTGGGGACCCCGGCTCAGCAAGAGGTCGTCAAGATCCGATGTTTCGTACAGACATTGGAAGGTCCGGCATTCGTCTCGTACAGCCAGCTCCCTATCGGATCGGTGACCGGTTCGGAGGATCTTCGCCGGAAGTTCTTATACCAGTTTAGCTCCACCACACGAAAGAACAGCATTGCAGACCTCTTCAAGTGCAAGCAAAGGCCTGATGAGCGGGTTGCAGATTTCATCGCCCAGTGGAAGGGACATACGTATTCCCTCGATATGCCACAGACTCAGGAGCAATTACTGATGATGTGTGTCGGGAACGTCAAGACAGAGCTGGTACCATCCCTGATCACCCAGAACTACCCTGGAGGGTTCATAGATTTCTCAGATAAGGCTCAACGCCTTGAGGAAGCCCTGTAACAGGCCAGTCAGGCACGTTTGTTGCCCCCTATGATCCCGGCCAGGAGGACCTCCAGGGATGAACCCGCCGCGGTGGCTCAATTAGGAGACCCGAGGCAGCTGGAGTTGCTGTCGGCGGCACCACCCCCGCAACCCCGCAATGGTCCTGCACCTCAAGCACAGGCTCCTGCCCAGCAGCGACCGCCTCAGAACCGACAGGTTCCCCCGCGCAACGCACCACCGCCACCTAGGCGAGACAATCAGGCGCTGCCTCCTCGGAAGGCCCCTCCGGTCCCTTTTCAGGGCCAGGCCCCCAGGCCCCCCTATCCGGAAAGAAAGTACTAGACCTATTCGTTCAATGAAAATCAGGTCCCTGGCTACTTCTGAAGTGCTCTAGAGCAAGGGATTGTGCGTCTGCCTGAGTGCAGAAAGCCGACAGAGGCGCATCTCACCGATCACCCCAACTACTGCCCTTATCATCGGATCCTGGGGAACACCCTCAAGAAATGATATGTGTTTAAATACTGGCTTCAGGACCAGGTCAACAACAACATAGTCAAGTTGGGCCCAGCACCAGCGCAAGTGGCAGGTGTCTTTGCCGGATCAGAGATCGGCAGCGACAGTGAAGGTGAGTGGAAGCAGGTCCCCAGCCGCAGGTCCCAAAAGTACGATGATTGGATGGCTCGAAAAACCATCTTCCGTGCCCATGGTATCATCCGGGCGCGCCTGAAGCAGTCGGAACCTTCAGAAGAAGTAGCTGGTGCCTCTGCATCATCTTCACAGTCAGCCTCGTCCCAAAAGGGCAAGCAGCGGCGACACAGGAAGAAGCAACGCGCACCGCCAGTGCCGTTGTCATCTCGCACTCTCGACGACTTTATGGCCCCTGAAATGGGGATCCCTCCCAGAATCCGCCCAGTGGTGGATGACTCCTCGAGCGACAGCCAGGGGTACGCTTCGGTTAACACCGTGGAGCTGGTAAAGCCCTATATGACCCCCGAAGAGGGGGAACGTCAGGCGGACCTCCACAACGTTTCCAGCCGACGTCAGCGTCAGCGGAATCCCAACTGCGCCGGTCAATGAGGTACGTCAGCAGGCACTTTCATCCAAGCTGTGCATGCTTTTGAGACCAGGCAGCAGGCTCAGCGCAGATCTCAGCACACACAACCCCATCTAATGCCCTCGACTCTACCTCCACCGTCATTCGTGCTATTGGATCGGGGGGAGCCGCCTTGTTCGTATCACAGTCAGTCTTTCCCGGCTACAAGCCAGCCTCCACTGTCCGATCCCAGTCCGGCGACTACTCTTAAGGCTTCTACTAGTAGGCAGCGAGATGTACCCAGTACTAGTCAATCACCGGTTCATCCGGCTGGACCCGTTGTGCCTCCAAATGCCGAACGACCTCCTGTAAGCAGAGGCTCGCGTTTGGCAGGAAAGTACGATGTTCTGAAGCACCTGGCCGGAATTACGGCGAGGCTCTCCATCCTTGAGGCCCTTCGCCTGTCTTCTGAAATGTGCGAGGCACTTGATGAGGCCCTAAGGAGCCCCCTCCAGTTCGAGACAGAGGTAGCAGCAGCAGAAGCCTTCCATACCGAGACGACTGAAAACGCCGAATGTCATGTGGTTATCTCGTTCTCCGGTGAAGATGAGGACCCTCCTATACAGGGGAACATTCGCCCGTTGTACACCACTGGCCACTTCAACGGCGTGGAATTCTGTCGTTGCCTCGTTGACACAGGTTCTGGAATCAATCTAATTCTGACCTGGACGCTGCGAAAGCTGGGTCTATCCGAAGGTGATTTAACTCCCTCTGACCTCAGGATCCAGGGGTACGACAGGACAGAGCAAACCCCAGTCGGCAAGATCTACCTGAAGACTCAGTTCGGTGGCTTAATTGCCAGCACCGAGTTCATGGTTGTCTCCCAGGACACCGCCTACAACGCATTGATGGTTAGGCCATGGCTCCATCTGCATGCAGCGGTCCCTTCGTTGTATCACCAGTGCCTCAAGTACTCCCTCAACGGTCGAGTAGGCGTGCTCCAAGGAGACGCGTCCCATTTCGCTTCTTGTGAGGCCCGCTATCTGGATGCGGGTTATTACAAAACTAAGGACAAGAAAATCCTGGCAAGCGAGGATGAACCCGCCCCGATCACAAGTGATCCCTGGGAAAGCATGGATGACGCCTACATCCTCCCGATCCACCGGTTGGAGGCCACGACCCCCGACATGGGACAATGTTTTGTTGTTTCGGGTACGCAAGGAAGGCATGTTACCATGTCCAAGCGACGATGGAAAATCACCTCGTACTCCTACATCAACCAGGCTCAAGTCATCCCGGAACCCCCTACCCCTGTACGGTACCAGGACGTCAAGATTATGACAATGGCGGTGCGCCATACGTGTCTTTTCCGCCGGGCTGGAATTAACCGACTCAGGCCGACACGTCACCACTGCTTTGATATCATCAAACGTGGCCCTTTTGGCCGAAGGCCAGATAAGATAGGGTCGACTGCCTTCATTGTTATGGTCTCAATGGAAAGCGAGTCTCCCGATGTGATGACCGCTGCTGCCCAAGCAGGCACTAGATGCCCCTCAGATTTTGATAGCCCAGAAGTCCCCCCCGTCGCGGGAAGTCCCCCCACGGGTGGGGAGGAAGACTTGGAGGATGCTCCCCCAGCCTTTGAAGAAGGCGTCTCTACCACGGTTGATGAACTGGTACAGGTGAACCTTGGTAGTGAGGCAGATCCGAAACCCACATTGATCAGTGCAGCCATGTCCCCCGAGGAACGACAGCAGTACGTAGACTTCCTCAAACAGCACCGTGATTTGTTTGCTTGGAGTTACAACGAGATGTCAGGGCTAGACCCCCAGGTGGTCGTTCACTGTCTAGGCCTCCCGGAAAAACATCGTGGGTTTAAGAAGCCTCCCAGGAAGATGCACCCTTCTCATGGTGCTATGGTTGAGGTCGAAGTTGACAAGCTAATCAAAGCCAACTTCGTCAAGGAGGTCCAGTACCCCAAGTGGCTTGACAACATTGTGCCAGTCAGGAAGAAGAACGGGCATATCAGAGTCTGCATCGACTTCCGCGATCTTAATCGCCACTGCCCAAAGGATGACTTCCCACTCCTGGTGACGAAGCTGTTGATTGACGCCACGGCCGGGTTCCAAGCCCTCTCTTTCATGGATGGGTATTCCGGGTATAACTAGATCTGGATGGCCCCCGAAGATGAGGAGTCCACTGCCTTCAGGGCTCCCCAAGGTACCTTTTTCTACCAGGTAATGCCATTCGGTTAGAAAAATGCAGATGCCACTTATCAGAGGGCCATGCATCGCATATTCAAACCGATTCTCGGGACATTGGTGGAATGCTACGTGGATGACCTCGTAGTCAAATCATGCCAGCGCCAGGACCATCTCAAAGACCTTGAGAAAGTGTTCGGTTTCCTCCGTTCCCGTCACCTGAAGATGAACCCGCTGAAGTGTGCCTTCGGGGTCACCTCCGGGAAGTTTTTGGGCTTTGTTGTCAGATACCGAGGTATCGAGATCGACCCGGAGAAGATCAAGGCCATCAGCCAAATGCCTCCCCCGAGCAACATTCGGGAGCTTCGAGGCCTTCAAGGCCACTTAGCCTATATACGCCAATTCATTGCGAATCTGGCCGGCAAGTGTAAGCCCTTTTCCCGTCTCATGAAGAAGGGCGCCACCTATGAATGGGATGAATAGTGTTGGACCGCCTTCGAGGAAATCAAGCGGTATCTGCACCAACCTCCGGTCTTGATGCCACCCGTCTCCGGAAAGCCGCTGGTCCTTTATGTGACTGCCCTGGAGAGATCCCTCGGTGCGCTGCTCGGCCAGAAGAATAATGAGGGTACTGAGAACAGTCTCTACTATCTCAGCCGCATGCTTCTCGATACAGAGGTCAGATACTCCCCTATCGAAAAAAGATGCCTTGCGCTCGTCTTCGCCATGCAGAAGTTGCGACATTACCTGCAGCACCACAAAGTGAAATTGGTCTCCCGGGTAGACCCACTGAAGTACATCCTAAACCGCCCTATGCTGACTGGCCGACTAGCATGGTGGGCGGTGATTCTCCAGCAGTTTGATATCAGGTTTGTACCTCAGGAGGCCATTAAGGGACTGGCATTGGCAGAATTTTTAGCTGCCCATCCAACCTCCGCGGATCAATCCCTGGACCTGGATTTCTCTGATTAGACGATCCTCTCAGTCGATCATGCTGCCCCGTGTTGGAAAATACATTTCGACGGCGCCTCCCAGAGCCCCATCGGTAGGAGTCTCAACGATCCCAAGCTCAACAGAGTGGGCCTGGGTATTGTATTCATTACCCCGGCGCAAGCCGTCCTGCCATACTCATTCCAGTTGTCAGAAGGCCGTACAAACAACGAGGCAGAGTACCAAGCTCTCATCACAGACCTCGAGCTGGCCCTTGAGATCCAGGTGCCCCATCTACATGTGAAGGGAGATTCCGAGCTGGTAATCAAACAGGTTAATGGAGACTACGTCGTCAGGAAGACGGAGCTCGCACCGTTGCTGGAGTACACCCTCCACCTAATGGCCCAGTTCTCCCCTCGACCAGAGGTTACCCATGTCCCACGGTCACAGAACGGCCAAGCAGACGCCCTGGCTGGTTTAGCCATGTCGCTCGCAGAACCCGAGCAAGATGACTTGATCATACATGTGGCACACCGGAGAGTCATTGCCCCCGTCACCCAAGAGGACCATGATGGCCTGCGGGTAAGCCATCTCACCGTCGGACCCTCCATATCGGGAGTCCTGGGTTCGTCAGACGCAGTGGTCGAAACCACCCCCGACTGGAGAGCACCTTTTGTCGAGTATCTCCAAAATGGTCAGCTCCCGGACGACCGGGCCGAACGCGAGCGAATCCGACGCTGCGCGCTGCAATTTACCCTCCAGAGTGGCCCCAGTCTCAAAAAAATCCTTTATAAGCAGAGTTTCGATGGTTTCCTTCTCCGTTGCCTCCAAGGAGGGGAGATTCCTCAAGTTATGAAAGAGGTTCACGCCGGTTCCTATGGCGCCCATCAAGCTGGGCCGAAACTGTCCCATCAAATCCGGAGGATAGGATACTTTTGGCCCTCTATGATCCACGATTGTATTGGATATGCGAAGATATGCCACCCGTGCCAAGTACACGCCAACTTCTTGCATCGGCCGCCGGAGCCTCTCCACCCCACCAAGTACTCTTGGCCATTTGTGTTATGGGGACTTGATGTAGTAGGACCGTATCCACCGGAAAGAGCGCGCCAGTGTAGGTTCATCCTGTCTGCTACAGATTTCTTCTCCAAGTGGGCAGAGGAAGTTCCGCTCAAAGAGGTCAAGGCCCGTTCCATCGTTGACTTTGTGTGCTCCAACATTATCCACCGGTTTGGAGTCCCTCACGCCGTCCTCACCGATAACGGCACCAACTTCTGAGCAGCTGAATTGACGAAATTGAACGTTAAGTACGACATCTGGTCGAACCATACCTCCCGCTACCACGCGCAGGCGAATGGACAGATCGAGGCGTTCAACAAGACCCTCTCTAACATTCTGCAGAAGATGGTTGGTCAGAACAAGAAAAGTTGGCCGGACAAGCTCCCCAACGTCCTCTGGGCTTACCGGATGATGACTCGCAACTCTACCCAGGTGACCCCATATTCCCTAGTGTATGGAGCTGAGGCCGTCCTACCCATTGAGATCCAGCTGCCATCGTTACGCACTGCAGTTTATGACCACCAGACATCAGATGAGGTAGCCGAGATCCGTCTGGCTGAATTAGAAGTACTGGACGAGAACCAGCTTCATGCCCTGCACAATCTGGAAAGGCATCAGGACAAGATAGCGAGATCCTTTGACAAGAAGGTTTGTCTTCGCTCTTTTCTACAGGGTGACCTGGTACTGGCCCTTTGAGCGCCAATGATTCCCGGTAGGAAACCTCCCAAATTAGAACCCAAATGGGAAGGACCTTATATCACCCATAAGGTTTACCCCAATGGAGCATACTCCTTGGTGACCACAGATGGGGAGCGTATAACCCCTCCCAACAATTCCAAATTCCTCAAATGATACTTTGCCTAGGGAAAAAAGGTCCAGCATGACCCTAAACTGTGAGATGGTCCCGCACGACCCTAAACTGCATCCCCGTCCTTACTGCAAGACGTTAAACTGAAATCCAGTCAGGCCTTCCTGATCGAGGCTCAGCCTCAGGCCCCTTGGCCTCCTCGGGCCCCCGACCCCCGTCAAGTGATACTTTGCCTAGGGAAAAAAGGGTCCTACACGACCCTAAACTGCAAAATGGTCCCGCACGACCTTAAACTGCATCTTCATCCTCCAATACGATAAACTGTGAAATGGTCCCGTATGACCTTAAACTGCACGTTATGGTCCAAAATGACTCTAAACTGTAATGTCCTGCACGACCATAAACTGCATCTTCGTCCTGCAAGACGTTAAACTGCAAGCCGGTCAGGCCTTCATGACCGAGGCTCAGCCTCAGGCCCCTTGGCCTCCTCGGGCACTCGGCCCGGTCTTCACCGCGAGACGTTAAACAGCAAGCTGGTCAGGTCTCCCTGACCGCAGCCCGGCCTCAGGCCCCCTGGTTTTCCATGATCTATTCTCTTGCGGGATTGTACAGTATGGTGTAGGACTACGTCCTCATTCACATCGGATTACTCGTCGTACCATACATATCCCCGAATGAGATGCTTCTTATCGTCCCGCATGACGTTAAACTACATTTCCAGAACTACGTTTGGCTTGATTCTCATCCTTATGAGATACGTAGGAACGCTCGGACGCCTCGTCTTGAGCCCAACCCCAAGCCTTTCCCTTCCACTATTCCTCCTAGGAATAGTTTTCTTGGAGGATCTTTGTGTAGCAGGGAGTAGGCTTTCTTGGCCCCGCTTATGCAACCCTGCTCGCACAAGGATTGTAAGGGTCGCACCATGTGCCCGCTCCCGTTCTTCTATTCCATCCACGTCCTCACCGCATGATGCTAAACTGCATGGCCTTCAAGAACTACGTATGTCTTGATTCTCATCCTTATGAGATACGTAGGAACGCCCGGACATTTCGTCCGTTGGCCCAGCCCAAAAGCCAAAATCTTCCCCTCGGGTCAAGACATGGCAGGGTGCACACTTTTGCCCCAAACTGACATCGAGAAATCCTCGACTCGGCTGCACATCCCCCCCTGGAGATGTTTGCCTATTTCGTGGATGGATACAGTTATGCTTCACCCACTCCTTGACTGGGATTCCATCATTTTTCACACCCATAGGGACCCCCAAGAACGGCCTGGATACAATGCCCAAGGGCTCTCCTACCGATATGGGCCAACGCCCCTGAGGGTTTTCAAGCAACAAGCCGATACAAGTCCTGTGTTACGAATTTGGTCAGCGGTCGATGCTCATTTGTTGCTCCCATACGGGTCACCATAGGAGCGCTGTGTTTCGAATATGGTCAACAGTGTCCTGGATCTTCGGGTCCACCCCGTGACGTCCCAGACATCGAGTACAGTGATTCATTCTGCCCCATCCCGAGGTGACAAACTTCCCCCAGGTGGTGCTAGCGATCGGGCCCACGGCCCCGATTCGTCCCAGGGGTGTACGGTGTGATGTGGGACTATGTACTCATTCACGACGAGATCATGTACCATGTCGTACGCCCTCCCTTTACGAGGCCCAGCCTCAGGCCCCTTGGCCTTCTCGGGTCCCCAACCCTCGTCCTCATGCAAGACGTTAAACTGCAAACCAGTCAGGCCTTCCTGACTGATGCCTGACCTTAGGCCCATTGGCCTTTCCGGGCCACGGCCTAGGTCCCCTCTTACCCAGGGGTGTACGCTGTGACGTGGGACTATGTCCTCATTCATGTCGGGATCATGTACCATGTCGTACGCCTCCCCTTACGAGGCCCAGCCTTAGGCCCCTTAGCCTTCTCGGGCCTCTCCACCCAATCTCTTACCCGGGGTGTACGGTGTGGCGTAGGACTACGTCCTCATTCACGTCGGGATCATGTACCATGTCGTACCCCCCCCCCCTTTACGAGGCCTGGCCTCAAGCCCCTTGGCCTCCTTCGGCCCCTGGCCCCCCCGTCCTCATGTAAGACGTTAAACTGCAAACCAGCCAGGCCTTCCTGACTGATGCCTGACCTTAGGCCCCTTGGCCTTTCCGGGCCACGGACCAGGATTCCTCAAAAGGTTGTACGGTGTGGTGTAGGACTACGTCCTCATTCACGTCGGGATCATGTACCATGTCGTACGCCCCCCCTTTACAAGGATCGGCCTCAGGCCCCTTGGCCTCCTTGGGCCCCTGGCCCCCCGTCCTCATGTAAGACGTTAAACTGCAGACCAGTCAGGCCTTCCTGACTGATGCCTGACCTTAGGCCCCTTGGCCTTTCCGGTCCATGGCCCAGGATTCCTCATAAGGGTGTATGGCTTGATGTGGGACTATGTCCTCATTCACTTCGGGATCATGTACCATATCATACGCCCACCTTTACGAGGCCCGGCCTCAGGCCCCTTGGCCTCCTTGGTCCCTTGGCCCCTCGTCCTCTTTGCAAGACATTAAACTGCAAGCCAGTCAGGCCTTCCTGACCGAGGCTCAGCCTCAGGCCCCTTGGCCTTTCCAGGCCACGGCCCAGGTCCTATCTTATAGGATCGTATGGTGTGACGTAGGACTACGTCCTCATTCACAACGACTTCTTCTCCATACCGTACACCTCCCTTGTTTATGTGTATATTACTCCCCTCCTAGTCCCGTATGACATTAAACTATGTTTGGAGAACTACGTGTGGCTTGATTCCCATCCTAATGGGATATGTAGGACCACGTAAATGTCCAAGATTCGGGTCCAGCCCCATCTCTCGGGAATCCTCATCCCATCCTGGCCCCTTGGCCTATCCTTCCTCCATGAGAGGATTATATGGTGTGGTGAGGGATTATTTCCTCATTCACGACGGTCCCATAATGACCATGCCATGTTCCCCCCCTACTGAGCTATTTCGTCGATCCCTTTTTCAGCGGTTCACCAATGTGCTTAAGAGTACTCTAGTTTATTACCTGGAATGCCAAGCTTTACTCGGACATGTCCGCACCCGCTTTCCAGACTTTGTGTATCCCCGCATCAGGGCTTTCATCATCTCTCACACCCGGAGGGACCCCCAATAACGGCCTAGATACTACGCCCAAGGGCTCTCCTACCGTTACGGGCCAATGCCCCCGAGGGTTTCGGACAACAAATCAATAAAATCCCGTGTTGTGAATATGGTCAGCGGTCGATGCTCGTTTGTTGTTCCCACCTCAGGCTAACGCGATATGGATGTTGTGTTTCCACCATGGTTAACAGTTTTCCTCTATCACCACGCCAACCCATTAATCCCAAAATGTCGGGTACATGATTCACACCCTTCATCACTTCATCATCTCCAAGTAGAAACTCAGAACTCTTGGTACTTTTCCTCCGTGCACATCAGCGCGTTGGGAGAACAAGATGCATCAAAGGTGTCCTTCGAAACTCTCTGCTGATTCCCCTTTGATGGATGCCCCAAGTATTGCGATGAGGATACCCCGCTTGTTTCCCACACCGAGTTTTTCTCACGTGGGCTTAGGGATTGGGTTGACATCTGTGCTTACTCGGGAGTTGTCACCACCCATGGTACGAGCTCTAAGACCATAAACTAAGATTCTCATCTGGAACCACGTTCAAGACCTCTTGTCTTTGGCTCCAGATTGAGTTCATCTAGTTTGCCTCTCGGGTCCTACCATTGGGACCCCGACCACGGGACCGCGTGGCGTAGTGTAAGATTACGTCCTCATTCACGTCGAGTTTGAAATAGTTTCACCACGTGCACCCCGTTCTGAGAGTTATTCCTCCTATTCCTTGTCCTGCATGTCATTAAAAGGCATCCTTCAGAACTACGTGTAGCATGATTCCCATCTTCATGGGATACGTAGGACCACCTGAATGTCTAAGATTCGGGTCCATCCTCACCTCCTAGTGATCTCCTGATCTCCCAGTCACCTGGGCCACTTGGTCTATCACTCTCTATGAGGGGGATGTGTAGGTATGATACAAGGTTTTGTGCACCGTGCCCCCTTCCCCTGGGAATCTTCCATCTCTCGATCACCCTCAAGGTTGAGTCCCTTGACTCCTTGCAATGGTTCACCCATGTATTAAGAGTACTCCGGTCTAGGACCAAGAGTGTCAGATTCAACTTGATCAAGTTCCTTCCACTTTCCAATCTTCGTGTTCCCCTCCATTCGGGCTTCCATCACCTTTCACACACAGAGGGACCCCCAGGAACGTCCTGGATACTACGCCCAAGGGATCTCCTACCGTTACGGGCCAACGCCCCCGAGGGTTTTGGATAACAAATCGATAAAATACCGCATTGCGAATATGGTCAGCGGTCGATGCTCATTTGTTTGTCCTCATCTCAGGCTAACGCGACAGGATGCTGGGTTGCGAACATGGTCAACAGTAATCCTCTATCGTCACGCCAGCCCCTTCAGTCCTTGAATGTTGGTTGCATGATTCACATCATTTTCCACCCCATCATGTCCAGGTGGAATCTCGACACTTTTGGCGCTATCCCTTAGTGCACCTTTCCATGTCAGGGGGACAAAGCTGCAATATGGCGTCCTTTAGGGCTCCCATGGTCCGAGCTCTAAGACCATAAACTAAGATCCATTCAGAACTACGTGTGGCTTGATTCCCATCCTCATGGGATACGTTGGACCGCCCGGACACCCTGTCTTCGGGTACAACCCATTTAGAGAGCCAGTCTCTCCCCCGGTTTCACCTCTTACCTTTATATAGGCCCCTCGTCCTAAGGTTACCCTCTCCAAATGGCGTACAATCTGATGTGGGATCATGTCTCCGTCAATTGTGTTTTATAACACTGCGCACATTTCCCGCCTAGCATCGTCTCTGCTACGTCTGCACTTCATGATGATAAAATGCATGCTTGGTCCTGTCATACGACCCTAAACTGTGACATTATCTTCCAGGCCGCACGACGAAAAATGGCACCGCATTGTGGTGACCTCGTTATAGAGGACATCAAGTTGGGTATTGGTCACGTACCATGCCATTTGTCAACGCCCATCGCGGCTTGATCTTTGTGGCGACATCACGACCTACTATTCTAGGCCTGTCTCTTCACAAAAAAAACCATTCACTTTAAATAACAAACAAGATACATCAAATTCCGCTTCTTTTAGTGCAAGGGCCACGCCCGCACTCCCTTTTTCCCCTGGCACTGGTATCCTTCCATGTCACCTTCCAGAACTACGTATGGATTGATTCTCATCCTTATGAGATACGTAGGAGCGCCCGGGCACTTCCCCGCGGGCCCAGCCAAACCTTTGTGTTCGGTCCCTCGACTCGAAAATTTCCCCAGAGAACGCATGTTAAGTAGGGCTTAGGTCCTCCTTCACATCGGGTCTTGACGCCATGCGTCCCCTGCTCCCTTTACCCATTTATGGTCAAAGGCACCCTTCAGAACTACGTATGGCTTGATTCTCATCCTCATGAGATACGTAGGAGCGCCTGGGCACTTCCCCGTGGGCCTAGCCTAACTTTCCCTTTCGGTCCCTTGACCAAAAACCTCTCCCAAGGAGGTTGCGCGGTCTGATATGGGGTTGTGCCCTCATTCACGTTGAGTTGTTCACCGCGCCGTACACACCTCATATTCCCATTCACGCCAGGTGTTTGAGTTACTCCACCGTGTGCCTCTTATGTTTTCCCTCACCCATGGTCCGAATTCTACGACCATAAACTAAGATCCCCCCAAGGGAAAGAAATCTGCTCCCTCTCTCTAATACGTTTCGTTGCCTTATTCAGATGTGTTTTGACAAAGAGCCCGAAGTGTGGGATTGTCACAGGGACATTCCCCTCGTCCCATGACCAAGCTTCGTGAGCTCGCTATTTGGATCCTCATCCTCTTCCACGTCCGAAAGGACCCTCGGACGACATGGATACTTGGCTTAAGGGCTCTCCATGAATGCTGGACCTAAGGTCTCTTCAATCGTTTCGGGCCAACGTCCCTACAGATATTTGACAACATCTGTGACACGGTCCCGTGTTTCGAACATGGTCAATGGTCGACCCTCATTTTTCTGTCTCCATTCTAGGCTAACGCGACAGGGTGCTGTGTTGCGAAGACGTCAGCAGTTATCCTCCATCGTCACGCCGCCATCATCGTGATCTGAATCTCGAGCACCATGATTCACACGTTTCCACTTCCTCATGTTCAATTGGAATTCCATCATACTCGGCTCTTTCTCTTCGCGCATCTAGGTGCGATAAATGATCATGTTAGTGTCATTGGGCCGGTATTCACTGAGCGTCCCTTTCCCTAACCTGCCCCTCCCTGTGTCGGGAAATTCCCACCACTACTGCTTGTTTCCCACACCGAGCATGACTCACGTGGGCTTAGTAGTTTTTGCGAGATGTGTACCAACGCGGTCAGGCTGCTCATCTTCCCGCATGACGTTAAACTGTGCTTTCAGAACTACATATGGATTGATTCCCATCCTCATGGGGTACGTAGGAACGCCCGGCCACTCTGCTTCGGGCCCAGCCCAATCCTCACTCTTGGTCCCTCAACCTGAAGAGTTTCCTCCGGGGTATGTGGTATGATTTGGACTCCAAGTCCTCATTCACTTCGGTTTCATATCTACCGCGCCACACACTTCCTTACCTCTTATTCCACGTCCTATCGTATGATGTTAAACTACAGGAGTCTATGTGTCCTCAACGCATGACATTAAACTGTGGTTCTACCCTGAACAAGTTCAGGATGCCCCAAGATCCCACTGGGAACTGACAGATCCCCTCGCCGGAGAGGCCCTGTCTGAAAGAAAGAATGATCCATGATCAAACCGATGCGCCTATCTGGCGTGCTCCCACCACGGTGGGGTAACTACCTAAGTGTTGGATTCTGTTCGGACAGACCATCACTCCATATTCCACGCTTTTTGTGGCCCTAATTCGGACCCTCGTCCCCTTTCATGTCTCACAGGACCCCCTAACGGCCTGGTCTCATGCCGCATCGGCTCACCTACCGTCCTGGGCCAACGTTCTGGAAGACAGGTCATACTTGGAAGGACCCCCTAACAGTATGGATGTTTTACCTATGGTCTGCCTACAGTCCTGGGCCAACGTCCCGATAGATTGATCGACGACAAATTGATAAAATCCCGCATTGCGAATACGGTCAGCGGTCGATGCTCATTTGTTGTCCCCATTTCAGGCTAACGCAGTAAGGGTACTGCTTCTCCTCCAAGGTTACCGGTTGTCCCTTATTGTCATTCCATCCCCACAGTGTTCCGAATCTTGGGTATCGTGATCCACGCATCCCATTTTCATCTGTCTGGACCGATTTCAGCGCCCCTGGCATTGCCCCATTCGTGCATAAGAGCACGTTGAAGAAACGGTAATTCGACTATCCTGAAAGTTCCTTCTCCCATCAATCCCCTCCCATCTGTCAGAAATCCGAACTGGTAATCCGAATCCTGGACATCGGGCTCGACCCATGTGGGCCTAGGAAATTGTCGTCGAACGTCCCGCAAACATTGTAGGGATGTAACAAGGCAATTCGACAGTGGAAATCGTGCGTGCTACGGAATTCAGAACAAAGGTAAAATTTGGAAGCACAAATGAACCAATAAAGGGTTTTGGGTTTGTTACAATACTCGGGGGTCGACTTCCCCCATGGACGGGTTGACCCCGTCAAAAGAGCATTGCAGCTCCGCCACCCGTTGACTTGCGGCATCCAAGGATTGCTGCCGCTGAACCACCTCCCGATCCTCCTCATTAGCGGCAGGGCGCAGTTCGTCAGTGTTGGCTTTGGCCCTCTCCACGCCAGCTTGAACGATAGCCATCTCTCCAGAGGTCTACCTCTTATGCTCTTCTGCCTCCGCTAGCTGGGCCTTCAACCGTGAGACCAGCTCAGTTTGTGCATCAAGAGAGGCTGAAAGCTCATCTGCTCAGTTCTGCATCTGTTGAACCTCGCCTTCAGCCTCCTATAGCTTCTTGATGCTGGTCTCTTTCCTCTGCTGCCAGCCCACGCTGAGCCCGCGATCATGCTCCCGGATCTTCTCAGCCATAAGATCTCGGATGAGTGCGTAAGGACGTTGGGCATCCACTCCCCCAGTGCACAGTTCGCGCAACTGCGAGCGAAGCCTATCCATTTCATCCAGCCATTGTTCTTGGGGAGTGTCCTTGATAAAGAGCGAGATCAGCTTCCACGACCGGCGGCGGACTATGCTGTTGTCTTCCTCGTCGGAGGCCGTTTCATCCCAGTCTGCGCGATTGGCAGGCTCGTACGTGGGGTAAGCCCACAGGAAATCCTCGGCAGGATCGACATCCGGTGTTGAATCCAGTGCGACACCTGGCGCCGAAGCGGGCGCAACAGAACTGGGACCGACTGGTTGATCCCCATCCTCGGAGTCCACCTCGATGACTTTGTGTACGGCCCTGCTGGTAGACCCGCCAGTGACGATGTGCGTCGCAGCTTGAGAAGATGGAGGGACTATTGCCACCATCACCGGCATGCCCCTAGGAGGGACGCCACCAGACATCCCGACCAGCCTTGCCGCAGCGGCCCACGCCAGTCAATGAACTGTACGACAGAGAGGCACAGACGTTAGTTGGCACGGTCTACAAGTGACAACGAGGAGACCGGTGGAGGAGACTTACAGAGATCGACCTCCGAGCACTGCTCTTGAGCCGATACTGATGGGACCCCGAGACGAGGCCCCCCGTATACTGTTGGAAGGTCTGAAGATTCCGGAGGAGCCACCTCGGGTGCCCTGGTCTCACTAGACGTGGAACTGGACGCAGCCATAGGTGCGGGTTCTGAATGTCCCGTATCATCACCCGCCAAGGAGCGAGAACGAGGCCTGCGAACAAGTTCCTCCTGCATGGCTCAAACATTGGTGAGAAGTCCATAGGGATCCAAGAACATATCGTAAGGAGAGAAGTTCGGAATCCTACCTCGAGAGCCTCCGCAAAATCGTCGGATTCTGAGCCTCGGTCTCTGACCTCACCCTCCTCCAGCGGGCTCCATCCTCCAGCCTCATCCTCCCAAGAGGAGTCCTCTGATTCCTCCGGCAAGGGGAAGCGCTCCCTCAGATCGGCAGCCGATAACTGTGGGGGGACCGTCTGATTCAACAGTACCCTCACCCAGTCCGTCATTGGGCGAGGGACACCACTGGAGTGGACATAATCCTCCAGCTCTTCCAGGTACTGTTCTTTCTCCGCCGGAGACGCCATGAATCCAGCCGGAACTGGGCTTATGCCCGACAATTCCATCCCGAGGAGATTCAGGTGGGCCCATATCTCGGATGGGCTGAGGAATTTCTGGTTGACATCCCAAATGTCCCAAGCTTCCGGGAAGATGACATCCTCTTCCATGTCAATGTGACGCAGGCGCTTCCCCAGAGCCTGAGTGGATATCCTGTGAAATCCCCTCGGTGGCCGCCCCTCCGGATGACCCTGCTCTTCCGGAATCACTGGATCTACCGTTGCTGCCATACCCTCGGCCGATGCGGGTCTCGCCGCCATGGAAGCCCCGCTACCACGAGCGGCCCTAGCTACCCTCCGACCCCGACCTCGAGATAGAGGAGGCCCACCGTCACCAACCCGGATCATTGGCTGCTTCAGCATCTCCCCTGGGTAAGCAGCCTCCCAACTGATGGCGTACTCCTTCACCAGTCTGAAAGCGACGGTGGATGGAGGCAATGCAATCCACATCTTTCCATCTTCTAGTGTAAACATGAGCCACAGCTGCCTCATCACACATGGGTTCTCCTCGTGACGCACCTCCTAGTAGACATGCGGGGTTAGCCGCAGGAGGCACCAGAACTGCCTCGCAAACTGATGCGGAGTGTATGGTTCACAGAGCGGCTCACGATCTATTCGTGCCACCAAAACTCCACCTCGGAAGGCTAGGAGGTAAGCCCGATGCTATTCTGTTCCCCGTCCGTCATCAGTAAGCATCCCCATCGGCAATGGGAATGGGTGGAAGTTAAACTCATCCGCCCTCCACACCCTATTCAGCACCATTGGAACGGCCAGTTTGAACGGGAAGCTCCCGACCGCGTTCAGGATGGAGGGGCGGAAGTTCGATCCCGGCGGAGAAATGGGGTTTGGATACTCGTAAATCCCCCTGATATAGGATGCGATCCACCCATACAGGAGGTGGAAGGGTCCGTATATCCTTGGAGGCTTCTTTCCCTCGCTAATGTGCCGCAGCATTCTGTACAGTTTGGTGAGCATCGGGATCCCCAGGTTGATCCGCTGCCCCATGGCCAACATCGACGCCATGATAAACGAGCTGGGCCACACCCCCATGCTTGTATCTCTCACCGGCAGGATCCAGCCACAGATGAGAGTCGCGATGAATGCCGCCAGCCTGACTATCGGTTGTTGTTCAGTGCTGACGCTGAAACCCCAAGTCTTCCATTGGCTGTCCTCCACCACCCGCCAATAAGAGTGCCCCTTGCCCCGTTGGGCTGCCCTTGGACAAGTTTGAGGCCTCGGAGGGAACTCTCGATTCTCTGGGAAATTCAGAAAGCATTTGAACCACCTCCTCAAGTGGACGTCCCTCACTGCCTCCTTGTCCTCTCCAAGGACAAGTGTCATCAGCGCTGATGCCAGTCACGGCATTTGCTCCACATCTCCCCACGCGCTGACAACGGGGAGGAATTCGTTGTACATGGCCCCCAAGATTGGGACCCCAGAAATCTAGTGGACATCCCACAGGCTTATGCCCACCTCCCCGTGATGCAGGTGAAAAGTGTTGGTCCTAGATGACCATCTACTCAGCAACTCCGACATTAGCTGCTTCGGTTGGTAAATGTGGAATTGGGAGGCCCATGCCGCCTCATACAACCCCACTCTCCTCAGCTCGGCCCCAAACTCCTCGCATGAGGCGCCTACCCAGTAGGCCCAGGCCCAGTCATCAGTAAAGTTGCCGCCCTGGCACAGGTCCCACTAATCGGACCATCCCTTCTTCGAATCCTGCAAATACGCCTTCAGCATGGTACGGTAGAGGGGAGGAGAAGTCTCCGACTGCAGTGGCTTCCCGTCAATGTTGTTCACATGGTTGTAGAGACAGTCAGCAGTGATGGGTGTGAAGTCCTCCCGTGCATGACCATCGGCCACCCTAAACCATTGGTGCTGGCACGGTGTGCTCCTGAACCAGCAAGCTGGTTCATCCCTCAGCCCGAAGCCGTACAACGGCAGTTTCTTGCACTGTGGATAATCTTTCTGACCCTCCGAGAGCAGATCTGTCATAGAAGTGTGGTCCGAGTGGCTCCAGATCATCTCCCCCAGGCCTGGACAGTTGTCCATCTCATCCCGGCGAGCAGCATCTGCAAGGACCCCCAATACAGCCTCTTGATGGGCTATTTTAACTCTGGCCCTCAGAAAAGAATTCATTCGGCTGGATCGCGAAGCTCGACCGTGAAGCTGAATCGCGAAGCCGGATCGCGAAGATCGGTCGCGAGACCAAGCCACGAAGTCTGGCTAAGGCCGACAAGAAGAGGTTTTCTTGGCGCGGACGCGGAGTCGGAGACCCGTGGTTCGCCGCGAAGTTCGATTCGCGGAGGGCTGTCGCGGAGTACGCGGAGCTTCGCGAAGTCGAGAGCACAAACAGACAAGGCACATGAAGACAAAAGTGAGGTCGACCCACTATTTATAGGCGGCGACCCCGGAGCATCGCGGCGCGCCTCACCCGCGCGGAGCATCGCGGCGCATCCGGATCGGTGGCCCCGGTGAGCACCGCAGGGCCCCTTCGCGAAGCCGCTTCGCGAACCGCTGACGATTTTGGCGATTATCCCTCAGACTTCGACCCTTCGCCCTCCGCGGCTCCAAGTCTGAGGGGGGGAATTTGTTGGCGCCAAAAATACGGCCTGAAAGAAAGGAACGAAAAAGATGGCCGGCAAGCTGCCTCGCGAAGCACCGCCGCGAAGCACCCACGCGAAGCGCCCCGACCATCGCGGTCTCGTGAAGCTCCTGAGGCGGTAATCCTCTGCGAACGGATTTGACGTTCGCGAGCCGCCGCGAAGCTCCAGAGGCGGTAATCCTCCGAGAACGCATTTGACGTTCGCGAGCCGCCGCGAAGCTCCTGAGGCGGTAACGCTCCGCGAATGCATTTGACGTTCGCGAGCTGCCGCAAAGCTCTAGAGGCAGTAATCCTCCGCGAACGCATTTGACGTTCGTGAGCCGCCGCGAAGCTCCTGAGGCGGTAATGCTCCGCGAACGCATTTGACGTTCGCGAGCCGCCGCGAAGCTCCAGAGGCGGTAATCCTCCGCGAACACCGTTGACAATCGTGAGCGCGCCGCGAAGCACCTGAGGCGGCGCGCGAGTTCTGCTTCGCGGTGCCCCTTGCCTATAAATACTAGACTCCCCCTGAGTCCCAAGGACGGACAATCCGACCTTTCGACTTCTCCTCTCCGGAATCGCGAAGCACTCTTTTCCTCGGGAATCATGAGCTCCGCGAGGTACTTCTACTTCGCGAGACTCCTCTGCATTGTCTCGTTTTGAGCCCCTCTCCCAAGAGGGATTCCCTTCGCGAAGCTCAAGGGCATTCGCGAAGGAAGGGGATTCCCAAGGGAACCCGGGCAGCCGCGGAGCGTTTATGCTTCGTGAAACACCCAACCCATGCTAGTGATCGCTATGCTAAGGCAGGATCGCTACACATCGCGAAGCACACTGCTTCGCAGGACCCTGCTTCGCGAGGCAGTGCTCCGCGAACACTGTTCCACTTCACGAAGCACCTTCCACTCACACCTATGCCCCATGCTAAGGCCAAGGCACTCCACTTCGCGAAGCACACTCCTTTGCTTAGCGATTCCTCTACCCGTGCGACCCTCCAGGTTTTCACGATTTGATTTCAAAGTCCCATGGACAATACCACCCATAGCATTGCTTCGCCTAATGCTTCTTCACATAGGCACGCTAACGGCTATTGCTTCATCGCATAGCCATGCTAACGTGGACCCCTCGATGGTTCGTTCCACAACCCCCCTTAACGATGACCTTACTGGTACCTTCCCTTCCCCAAGGACCAGAGGGTACCAGTTATGTATGTCCTAGGGGTGTGGAGTGAACCCACCTCGTCCGAGCTACAGGACGTTAAACTGCCAAGCACCACGTCCTCAACACATGACGTTAAACTGTGATCCGACCTCGTCTCCCTCACGAAGGGTCCCCCCCAACTCGATCATTTTTTACACCACTCGTCTCCACGAGAATGAAACTCTTCCTCACATGGAATGAGATCCTCCTTGTCGGAGTGGCGTATGTTCGTAGGAGAAGGGCGACCCTAGTTCCCCACCGGATGGCTGCACCTCTGCATCTCCGTACTTCCCCAATACCAAGGTCAGTGGAGGGCGTGATAGGGAACGAGGCATCTCCCACCATTGGACCAAGGTCCATCTTTCCCGCGCTTTGTCGCACCATGGGCCTCCATCCTGGAGTATGTCCCAACACCGTGGGCCGCCTAACGCGTAAGCCCCTTTTCGCTTCTCACGGACGCATCCTTCGCGACGTGATAGTCAGGTCCTTGCAAACTCTTGTTTCTCACACCGAGCATGACTCACGTGGGCTTAGAGTGAGCATCGACCCTGACCCCCACCCATAGAGAACTATGAGGACATTGATCCATGTCAAGGCATGGTACGTAGGAAACCTCTATGAGGTTCAAGCCCACCCGTCATTTCACGTGGGGTCTCACCCTGTCCAGCACGACGTTAAACTGCATTCTGGTCCAGTGGTATGCCGTTGCGACCCATATTAGCAAACTACGAGGACTTTGATCCATGTCAAGGGATGGTACGTAGGAAGCCTCTATGAGGTTCAAGCCCACCCGTCATTTCATGTCGGGTCTCACCCCGTCCATCACGACGTTAAACTGCATTCTGGTCCAGTGGTAAGCCGTTGCGACCCATCTTAGCGAACTACGAGGACTTTGATCCATGTCAATGCGTGGTACGTAGGAAGCCTCCACGAGGTTCAATCCCACCCGTCACTCATTCACGTCGGGTCTCATTCTCGTCCAGCATGACGTTAAACTGCATTCCGGTCCGATGGAAAGCCGTTGCGACCCACCCGTCATCCATTCACGTCGGGTCCCATTTTTTTCCCACATGACATTAAACTGCAGACCTCCTTTTGTCCCGCATGACATTAAACTGCACACCTCCTTTTGTCCCGCATGACATTAAACTGCACACCTCCCTTTGTCCTGCATGACATTAAACTGCACACCTATTCCCACCTGAACTACGCGGACTTTGATCCATGTCAAGGCATGGTACGTAGGAAGCCTTCCAGAGGTTCAAGCCCACCAGTCATTGGACCAAGGTCCACTTTCACGTCGGTTCACCGACAAAGCCCCATTTGAACTACGAGGTCTTTAATCCATGTCAAGGCATGGTACGTAGGAAGCCTCCACGAGGTTCAAGCCCACCCATCATCCAATTCACGTCGTGTTCCACCTACGTCCAGCATGACGTTAAACTGCATTTCCCAATCCGAACTACGAGGACTTTGATCCATGTAAAGGCATGGTACGTTGGAAGCCTCCCTGAGGTTCAAGCCCAACAAACATTGGCCCAAACCATCTTCTTGTCGGTGTGCCAAGCCCCCAATTTTCAGCGAACTACGAGGACATTGATCCGTTTCAAGGAATGGTACGTAGGAAGCCTCCCTGAGGCTCAAAACCAACTCCCATCGGACCAAGGTCCCTCACTTATGTCGATTCTCCGACACCCACCGCCCGTCGTGTGTTCACGACAGGGTTCACTATCGTCCCGCATGACGTAAAACTGTGTTCCATCAATCCCCCGAACTACGAGGACTTAGATCCATGTCAAGGCATGGTACGTAGGAAACCTTCCCAAGGTTCAAACCAATAGTGGACCCAAGGGCCTACATTCACATCGGTACGTTGACGATGCTCATCGGGCCAAGGTCCACCTTCACATCGGTTTATCGACGTCATCCCGAACTACGCGGACTTTGATTCCCTGCCACGAGGATACGTAGGAAGCCTCGTCAAGGCTCAATCCCAACTTCACTGTCGCCCCTGTGATGGTCCCATTTCACTCTCCTTCCACTCCATTCATCAACCTATCACCCGTCCTGATTCTCACCCGGACCGTCTTATCCTGGTGAGACCATGTCGGTATGCTCTTCTTCACAGCCTCCCATGGGCTGGCCCCGGTATCGACATCCCTTCAAAGAGGATCCCTCAATCCGATCTATCCTAGCGAATGCTCTGGTTGGGTTGATCCGTCTCCACTGGATGTTAAACTTGCGGCATACCCTGTGTTAAACACGGGAAGCTGAGGAAAACCTCAGACATGTGTCTATGACATATAATTCCCCGCGCTCGATGTGGGATGCCTCGGGCTTCCACGCCCTCGAGAAGTATTGTGGCCAAGGATAACAGACAGAAATGCCAGGTACCCCAGCATCCAGACACACTACTGATGCCTCAACGTGACTACTCCCCTGACTGAAGGTTGCTGCCCTGAATGGACCCTTTGGAATGTCCCGACAGAAGCAGTGTAATTAACCGGCGCCCATGGAAACATGGCACTGGGAAGAGTTTCACGAACTACGTATTAAATCTATGAGGGAGACCCGGACTAGGTGACGAGTTCTGAGGAGGAATCCACAGGAGAAAAAACCGACATCCCATCATCCCGTTTCGATCAAGGAGCAGACGTCCCTGAATAAGGAGTGAATGCTGCCCGCCTTTGGAAAGCGGGAATGCGGGGCAACAAAAGCGACGCGCGTCCTCCCCCATGGACGGACGGGCGCGCACCCCGACGAAAGCATCGGAAACAAAACCATGTCCCTATAAGAAGAAGGTTAGTTAAAAGTGGGATCATGTTTCATTGATAATTCAACAGTATACCACATAAAATATATTCCACATTGACTTTCACTTCATCCATCCACTTCTTTGTATGGTTGATATTGGTAATAAATCATTATGGTTCTCCTCCCATTCATGTTAACTATAATTAATTTCTATATAATAATTAAATGAAAAAAGATAATATGTTAGAGAAAAAATCATTATTTCCAATCAAAATAAAATATAAAATTAAATAATAACAACTTAAAATGTATATATAAATATATATAATAGAAATGTCACACTACCCCACACTCAAACATTTTCTCATCCTCAAGAAAAATTGCAACATCCAACACAAAGGTTCTACACCTCAATAAAGGAATTTTCAAATCATTTTTTATAAATAGAAACATATAACTAAACATTCTAAAATCAGTAACCATAATAAAAAAATTTCAATTTCATGATTCTTATGAAAATCACAACTCCATACATTTCCCCCTTTTCACTCACATGGTTTAATCTCTCACCCACATTTTTTCAACTTATAAATTAATTCATAAAAAAATTCCCCTCATCACTCAATATCATATGAAAGGGAGTTATGATAAATATTAATTAGAAATAACTATATCAAAAGTATTGAAATATTTATACATATCCCCTTTGAAATAAAAAAATTAGAATTATAAGGACTTTTCATTTAAGGATTTAGTGCATCTAAGGCTACAGAATTATTGGTTATGATGTGAAATTAAAATTTGATGTTGAAAAATGGTGGCTTCATCCTTTGTACAAAAATTCATGTTATTTATATGATTATCTATGAAATGGTTACCACCTTCAACTTCTATCAAAATACATAATCCACACTTTTTATCTTCTTTACAAATAAGGATAGCAATATAATCTGAAAAATAATGATGAATATTCTCTTTCATATCATAATTTTACCTCAAAAATATTTCCAAATGTTGTAATTAGGGAATGTATAAAAATAATAATCAGGATTTGTGTGACCCCTGATATAAGGGAAAATTGGTGGTATACACTTTTTTATTTATTTTTTCTTATTTTGAAAAAAAACTTCACCTATGGTTAGAGATAATTGACTCCATTGAAACACAACACACAACTACAACCACTAAAAACTATAATTTACAAGATTCGCTACTCAACCAGGTTAGATAGTCCTTAACATGATCGAAAAAAAACTCTAAGGTCATCCATCCAATAGAAAACAATAATTTTGTTTTATAGTAATAAGGGTATATATTTAACTTACAACACAATATATTCCTTCTATAATGAATGTTCTATTCTCAAAAATAATATGATAATACAAAATTTAAATAAATGGTAAGATCATTCCCCAAGGGTTTCAATGTTTCATTACTATTCTTCTTGAACTCTTCACAAATTACCTTCTAAAATTCATATTTTTTCTTCCTTGATTTATATAATAACTACGAGCATGAAAATCACTTCTTATTCTTATCTCATTGATCATTTAATTTTCTCACAACTTGAACATATTAACTAATATATAGTAATAATATATTATATTATCTAGTAATGGTTACTTATTATCCTTCTTCTTTATTCAGATATTTAAGACACCACATAAATAATTTGGAATTCAAATTACAAGAGTTTTTGGATCTGGTCCTTGAAATAACTTCCACATGAAATTGTTTCCATAACTATTTGTAACTACATGTAAACATGAAGAAATAACATGGCCTCCTTATTCTATATTAAACATGTATTTATTCCATATTAAATCCCCATTAATCTATCAATAAATTTATTCCAAAGTTATTAGATCATGCCAAATTCAATATTAGAGTTCTTCCTGATAAATTTCATTGAAATAGTACATCCTTATTTCCACAATAATTTCACAATTATTTTCATGAAATTATAATATGTATATTCTATCATTTAATGTCATATGTATTCCCTAATACATGACATATTGATTTTCATCATACTCTCTACCAATTAGCATTTAAATATAATTGAACAAATCTTCCTAAAGGTGATCATGTGGCCAACTCATTTAGACTATGTTATTATTATGAGTGAAAAATGATATTCCCAACGAATATTTCTCTTTACCTTTTCTATATTGAAATTGAACAATTTCACTGGATCACTCTTCATTATTATACATTCTAACATTAACAAAATGTATCCTTTTCAAGAATCACGATAGATTTATCATGATATTTAAATATTAGTAGGAACCTTCCTTTGCATCACACAGAATAATTCATGGTAACTCCATCTACTGTGCAATTCACAATCACCTATCTTTTATATGAAATAACTCATTCTAATTTTTAGTCGATCACCACATCATGCAGTCAAACTGTTTCAACATGTGGCAACTCTACAACATCATGTGGTGACCCAACCGTTCATGTGGTCACTATTTTTCATTGTGTGGTCACTCATCCTCAACAATTCACTCTATTTCAATGTGTGGTCCCTGAACCCCTACATTCTATTACTTGATCCTTCATGCGGTCACTCTATTTTAATGTGTGGTCACTCAACCCTTTATGTTGTCACTCTATTTGAATGTTTGGTTTCTAAATCCATTAATGATTCCACTCAATATAATTTTTGGTCAATCGACCCCTTTATGTGATCTCTCAACATAATGTATGGTTACTATAATATCATCATGAAGTTTCTCATTTCATTATGAGAGCACATTACTTCATCTAACAGAATATACTGTGATCTGTGATTACTAACGAAATTAATAATAAACTGTAAAAAAAAATTATAATAAACTCCACTTCATTTTCACCCTCTTTTACTTCAATTAAAAAATTTAAAACCTCTTGGTATCACCCATATTCCACGTTGAATGTTTTTTCAACTAAGTAAGATAAATAATTGAATCTATGAAAATCAAGAAATGGACCACTATCCATAAAATATAATCATTTTTAATAAAGATCAGTAAGTAGAAAAATAATCAATAATAATAAAACAATTTTGTCCATAAAGAATTGATTAATAATCCTAAAATATTGATAACCAAAATTTAAACTATCTTGTTAAGGAATAGTTCTAAAACCCACACTTAAAAACTATTAAAATCATTTACACATACTGAAATAAAAAATTACCCCTTTTAAAAACACCCCTAATTATATTCTCTCCCTTGATAGGTAAAACACATACTTATAGATAAAAAAATTTGACTTATTTTTTACCTATGAAAACAATATCCAAAGATAATATATATGAGGGGATAGATTACCATAACTGACACCCATTATGAATAAGGTTTAACGCATAACTTAAAAATCATCTTCTGGAATGCTTCTTTATAAAATGTTTTGGTAAAAACATAAAAATTATTCTCTTTTTTGGATAAAACTCTAACTCTAATCCATTTATCTCTAAAATATCCTTATTAAAGTGACATTTTGTATTATTTTTCATTATACATAAATGTTGAACATGATTTTAACAAAATGATATCACTCTGATTATCACATCAAAGAATAACTGATAATGTCACTCCAACATCCATATCTTCTAATTATGTATTCATTGCCAATACCTAATTTATGGAATGATTTATGGCCATATATGTAAATCCTCATCCCGAATCTATTTTTCACTTATAAGTGTATGGGTGAATTAGTGATATTTTTTTTTATTTTATGTTTCCTTTATTTTTTAAAAACATCAACTTATTGTTAAATAGATTTGAACTCGATGAAAGAAAATCAAACATCTATAGGGACAAAACAAATTACAAGGTTCACCACTAAATAGTAGTAAATAATTTCTTGGTTTGGTATGGATACAATTCGATACCACACAATCCACTAGAAAACAATCCTTTTTTGTGGACACGACAAGTGGGATATTCCATTAAACTCGTGTCGCATTTTGTTCAATACAATAGTTCATATTATTGATGTATCATGAAATTATGTAATAAAATTTGGTGTAACAAGTTACGAAACATTAACCAAATGCTTCAAAACATGTTACTATGTTGTCTTCCCATCCTTAGAAGATTTGATCCTCAAAACAATTCATCAATTTACTACACCTCAAATGATATGAACTTCCTAGACTTCATACTTATAATTTTTTTGATTTTTGTAGTCTGATCATCAAAACTGATTAATCATTATATAAATATATATTTTTCATAATATCATTGGAACAACTATAAACTACTTCTATATGAGTCAATAAATATCATTCTAATTTCTAGGTCTGATTTAAAACCTCTGAATATGATCTTTCCTCTTATTATTCTTCTTCTCTCTAATAAAATTCCTCAAAACTGGTAAATTTGGAAACATCACCATTCTGAAAATTTCAATCAATCATAGTTCTATATTGTTCCATGAAGAGTTCTAATTTATGAAAATATGATTCACTTCCTCTATTTATAGGTGTGCCAAAATTGGTTAAGGAGGTAATCCAAATTCTTTTCCCAGTCAACCAAATTTTGAAAAACATAATTTTTCCTTGAATTTTGGATAAATATTTGACTTCTTAAATTCTTCTCAACTCTTCATGAACCTTTATGTCTCTTCTCAAAACATCATATTAAATTAGTATTTCTAAAATTATTCATTATCATTATGATCTTCAATCTTACATCTCCGATATGATGAGGTCATATGTTCAATCAATAACATCATCATTAAATGTTTATACACAAATTAAAAAATATATGAAATCTAGACGTCCTCACATTATAATTTTTGAAACAAACTGTTAAAAAATCTACCTGTTCTGATGCTCTATATCAACTGTATGACATAAAACATTGAAACCACTCTTCTTGATAAATTGTTTCTAGTTTTTTATACATTATTCAACTCTTATTTTTTCCAAAACATAGTCAGAACTTCTAATTTTCTCTGTAGTTCCTCTATAATATTTCCACATTGACTTCAAAATTCATTGAAAAATATTTTCTATAAACTCTTCAAACATTTAGTTTCACTTGAAAATAATTTTGTAACTACATAATTTAGTTCTAATTTTTTCCATTTCTTTAGACTGATGATTCGACATCAATAATGTTGTCATTGTCTATCTTCATCTAATGGATTGACATTTGTATTCCTCTGATGGATTAGTTTAATCACAAGTCTGATAGTCAGGACAACATAAATAATGATATCTATTGAAACATAAGATGTAAAAAATTTAGTGATTTTATATTATATTGACAGAATTGAAAAACATTAAATAATTTAATTTGATGATATTGGTTGAATAAATTGTTGGTCTTTATCTACTTGACCGGTCTCTCACTCCCTTACAAGTGTTGGTCCCAACTAGTTATACATTATTTTCTTTTTCATTAGTCCCAAAAATTTAATCTTCTATATTGGGCACAAAAAACTTAACATACTAAACCGATTAAAAAAATTTCTTTACCTCCACATTTTTTTAAATAACCACAGCTTTTGATGATTTGTGTATGGGTCTCTTTGATGCTTTGTGGCACACCATATCCAATGAACTGGTGTTAGTATCCTCTACTTCAGTAAATTATGACACTGTTCTATAAACTTTTTTATCTTTTTGTTTATTGGCCTAAAAAAACCATTATCTTCCTAATTTCATGTTTAAAACAAAACATCACCACCATCAATCAATTCTACATGATCTAACACATTTTAGGAAGAAAGATTCATTGTCAGAAAAAACACATTGTCCAAAAGTAGTGACTCATGAAACATCTTCATCTTTTCTTTATATCTTTCTTTACATATTTCATTTCATCTTCAACTTTCCTGAAATAAAAGTTTCATATAACCAATCTAAAAAATTATTATCATATTTTACACATTTAGATGCAAATATCAAATCTTACACAAAAATAGACAAATATAAATTCTTTCTTAAAAGGTTTAACACATATCAATGTATAGATTTATGAAACAATTCTCTCCATTAACATCACATTCCAATGAATATATAATATATTATATAGACACACATACATCAACATTGATTAGAAGAAGGTTGGATGCTTATGTTCAACCTCAATTTATAAAATAATTATTTTTGTAATGGTTTTTTGAATTGGGATGTAACTTGTTCTGATGCAAGAGAATACTACAAATTCAATTAATTCTACTTCACCTAATCATTGATGAAATTTCATTTTTTGTCAATAAGTTGTGAATTAGAATGTTATATTGTTTTTATTGTGAGTTTTATTTCAATTTTATTGTCGCAACCCAAGATAAATGGTTGCATTACTTCAACACGTAATTTTTATAACTATGTATTCATCTAAATTTGTTAAGTAGTAGCATGAGTGGAAGGTTCAAAATCAGCTTCAACCATGCTAATAGTTACTGAATGTTTTTCATTGACACCAACTAACACGACATTTCTCAATAATTAAAACTCCACCTGATGTGGATCTTATATCATCATAATTTCCTTCCCAATCAACATCTAGAAACCCAAAAAAGTCAATTAATTCTATTATTTCATACCTAAAAATGAATTTTTATGCCTTTTTGATATATATAATAATTATTTTTCCATCCAATATATGAGATTAGTTTGTACGAATCTGATATCATATACATAAGGTAACAATATAAACAATGTTGAGCCTTGATGTAGTCGGTTTTAAAAAACATTCCATCTTCTTATGAAACTCTTTAGAGAGAAGTTTCTTGCCTTCTCCAAATTTAGTTAATGTAGATTCCAATAAAATTGGTTTGGAAACAAGTTTCAAATATTTGATGTTGAACTTATTAAGAACCTCCTCAGTATACTTTTCTTATGAATGAAATATGTGTTTCTTCTTTTGTGAGATATTTAAAATAATAAATTATTTTCGTTCACCAAGCATTGACTACTCAGAAAACTTCTTAATCTCTTAAAAAAATGTTTCCCATTTTCTTTCATCATTATTAGGAATGAATATATAATAAAATGAACAGTTTTAATGAGGGAAAAATATTGAATTTAATTGATTTATAGATTACTATAAACCCTTCCATTAATAAAACACATATTTCTTAAGCATGTATTTAGTTTTCAATACACTGACCTCGGTGCATGTTTTATCCCATACAAGACTTTCTCTAATTTGTGCACATAACATTAATAATTTCCAAAAAAACAAATATTTTTTCAATAAAAACAACGTCCTCAAGAACACCATTTAGGAATTTTTATTTCGCATCCAATGAAATATTTTGAGACATCATTGTAAATCAATATAATGAAATGTTTTGAAATTTATAATCTTTTTACCAAAGAACGATTCTCATCAAAACCGATAACTTTAATCTATGAGTAGCCATTACACACTAATATTTCTTTGTTTTTTAACAAATAAACATATTAATTCAAATAGTTTTGAAAAAAACAAATTTGTACCAAAATAATATTTTTTATTTTGTTCAGGTATGAGTTCCCAGGAATCTATCCAGTTTATCTAATGTAGATATACATTCAGAGACTGAACCCATTGAAGATGCTGAAAAGAATAATTCATATCATTCATATCAATAGATCAATACAATGAACTAATGTGTAATAACTTCTTATGTATATATTTTTAAATCCTTTTTATTTTGATTAACAATAACGTTTTGAGCTTCCACTAGCTACCTCATCCATGGATGTGATTTTTGATATTCTTTATCTTCATTGGATTCAAATAAGTCTAATTATTCTTCTAAAGTGGGATTACAATTGGTTGTATCCTTATCAAAATTGTTAAAAAAACCTTTCATCTTGTTCATCATCCTTGTGGGAATATGTTTTTAGCATATTCCATTTCTTTTTCAATAAATTTCACATCAAAAGAGTTAACTAATTTTTGTGAATCTTTATTAAAACATCTACATCCTCTTATTTCTAGAACATATCCAATAAATAATACATATTCACCACTCTTCTCAATCTTCCCATGGTTTCTTACTTCTTTATGATGCATGCACTCCTGAAAAAAATACGTTTTCCAAACATGGAGTTTTTTCATAAAACATTTAATATGAGGCCATATCTAAACTAGAAATGTAGAATCATCAATTTTGAATATAAACAGCAGTTCTCGTGGCTAGCCTCCAAAAGTAATGAGAGATACCATGTTCATGTACCATAGTACATTCCATTTAAACCAGTATTATGTTGTTCCTTTTAGAAACATCATTTTTTAAGTAGTGCATGGTATACTTAAGTCATTCCCAATTTTATGTTACTCAAGATAACATTCAAATTCGTCATTTTTTTATTCTCTACTATTGTCTATTCTCAACTTCTTCACAAAATACACACATTCCTTATCATCATCCCCCCTAAAACTTTTACAGATTTTCAGATCACAGGACTTTCATTTCATATAAATAACACCTATAATGTCAGTAAATTCATTAATGAATGTGATAAAGTAAATATCTCTTTATGTTTATTGTTTTCTCATTATCCCATAGATATCGTAATGAATAAGTTCCTTGAGTTTTTTTACCAAATTTCTTCATTTTTATCAATATTATTTTTTATCTTTCCTCATTGATAAATCTTTGAACAATGATCTTTTCTTCTAGACATATCAAGAATACCTTGGACACTATCTCACTTCCATTAATTTATCATGTTTCCCTGACACATGTGTCCTAGCCTTTTATGCCAAAACTGATTCTCTTCTGCCATGCCTACGTAACATGATTTTTGAACCACACCAACATGAAACATGTTTCCTTTTATATGTTGGCCTATTGTAACTATCATTCTATCTTCCCAAATTTTCACTAAAACCCCATATTTTCTGAAAATAAATTTTTGTACTGAATCACTATGTTTTGGAACACTAAGAATGTTTTGTTTTATACCATAAAAAATAAATCATTCATGGATTTCAAGTATTATTCCCCAATCATCAATATTCCAACAACATTAATTCTAAGAGATTCGTCATTGTAAAATGTTATTATTAATTATTTAAAATCATTCACATTAATTAATAATTCTATGACTTCTATCATATGAGAAGAAAACCCACTATCCAAGACCCATGTTGGTTCTTCTTTTGTTTATTTGAGAGAGCTTTCTACAAAAAACATTTTTTATTTTATCTATCATATGTTTTTTCTTTTGAGAATGGTTTTTTTTTGTTCTTATAACTAAACAAGACCTGATTTTCAAAGATGTACCTCTTATTCAAAAAATTTCACAAATATTTTCCATACGTTATAAATTATTTTCAACTTTTACAGGAACCATCTCAGGTTTCATCCAAACAGCCTTCTCGAACTTATTCTATTGAGAGGATTGACCAATCCCGCCACAAACATTTCCTTTTGTAATTTTTGGAAGAAGTATAATGTTCTTGAATGAACCAACACATATTTTAACTTATTCCCAAGTACTCAAAAATACCATAGTATCCATAGAAAGAATATTTACCTAGAAAATTTTCATATTTTATAGAGTTCTAACCATTTTTCTCGACATAATTTTTATCTTTCTTACCAAAACGTGACCACTAACCTTTCATGTTGTCAATTAAAATATTATTCATCCATTTAGTTTTCTTTTCAGTCTTATCATAAAAAAAATATAATAAGAAGTTTTCCTGACTCAATAATTTTGAAAAAAATTTATTTCCCTAATTTTTTGGTTTTAGCCACACATATAAATTTCTTGTCATTATTTCTCTTAAAAATAATTACATTTGTCCTCTCAACCTTTAAATCTATATGTTTATTCTTTTAATGTTTACCCTTTCCATAGATTTCACCAAATTCATAAATATAGTTCCCAAAACCCGTAACCCTTTTGTTCAGCTTCATAATTATTTTTAGAAATGTTCCAACTCATGTTCTTTTTCAATGATCAGGACATATAGATGTTCATTATAATTCTATTCTTTCTAATTTGATTTATTCTAGTAATCAATATATTTTAGCGGGTAAAATTTATCCTCATGAAATCATTATTTATTTTTTATTGAATAATTTTCTTTTTTAAGTTTTATAATTTCTTCTCATTCTTTACAACCATCCTCATGAATTCTTTCAATTCTTTTTTCAAATGAAATTCTAATTGAGTTTCTTCTTCAAAACTACTTCTACTAAACTGTTCATTATTAACCGTTGCAATAAATCTATTATCTCCATCATGATCAGTGTATTTTTTTGATTCATCTTGACATTCCTATTCTTCGTCATCTTTAGATAAAATGCTTCTCATTTTGGGTTTGAAGAAAATTTAGTATTCCCCTTTGGTATAACAGTTATAATTATCACACAAGTCCCTCCATGGTCTTCTCTACTTTCTATCATCTTCATTACTATCCTGTATTTTCTTTCCTCAAGGAAAAGTAGCCACAATGTGCCCATTGACTCTCCATTAAAAATATTTCTAGGAAAGTTACCCCTTATATTTACCTATATATCTTCTCATATTTTTAGAAAACAAGTATAAAAATTCGTCATCATTGATTCATGAAACATTTTCAAGATTAGAATCTCTAACCTCATCTTCAAGAATATTCTTTGTATTTTCCTTCATAATATCGTTTAAATACATTTCATGATTAAATTTTTTCCCCTTAATAAATTTATCCCTTCCCATTTTATAATTCATGATGGTACTAGAAAAATTATAAAAAGATATTTCTTCTAGATCTCTATCATCCGATGAAGAAAATTTTAAATTAGACTTATCAGGAATCATTCTCATGATCATTTCAACAACGGTTGAGTCTTTCAACTTTTCACTATGATATGTGATAGTTCTCATAATTTTTCTGACCTTGGTAATGAATTCATCAACAGATTCATACTCACCCATCTCGAGACCTTCAAACATTAATATCCAGATTTGTAAATTTTCTATTATTACTTTTGTATTTCCTTCATAAAGGTTCATTAAATTATCTGATATATCATTGGAAGTGGAAACAACATTCAATATAAAAATAAAACTTTCATAAAGTGATGATTGTATAGAATTCATGGCTCTCCCAATATTCTCATGATTCTTCTTATCAATGGAATTAATATGACCTTTTTAATGAATAATAGGAAATCCATTAGCTACAGCTTCAAAAACACCATACATAAGAGACAAAATATAGAAAAACATTCAATATTTTTAGATATGATAGTTCTTACCATCAAATAATATAATCCCATTACTATTCACAGAAATTGGATTCTATATCACAAATTCCCTTTCAAAACATCAGCAAAGAGTAAATGAAGGGAAACTTGGATATAATACCAATTTTAAATTCCCATTCAGAATCTAAGTATCGATTTGAGGGGGAGTTGTTAAATCTATGATATATTTTATTTTAAGATTCCTTTTTTTAAACCATCCTTAACCTCTTATTATATAATTGATGACATGATGGAAAAAACAATAACTTATCCACTAGAACAAAAGAATATACAAGTATCACTACTCAATTAGAGTATATATGTCCTTGGTGTGGTATAGAGACAATATGGGACCACATAATCCACTAGAAAAAAATCCTTTTAGGTTGATACAATAAGTATGATATTCCCTCACACTGTTATATAACTATGTTTAAAACAAAAATTCATGTTCATTAATTAACAAGAAATAAAATAATATATCTTTATGAAATAATTTAAAACAATTCCCTCGAATACATCAAAACATGTTACTTTTTTTAGTTGTAAACTATCAAAGTTATGATCATAAAAACAATTATTCATTTTTCTACAACGAAATATGTATGAAATTCATAGTCAATATAATGACACTAACATAAATTTACTCTATTTGGTATTCCAGTGAAATTTCGCAGTCTAGAAATATATCTTGGTCTGATTATTGTTGTAAAAATTCATAATATCATCATTTTAGGTCCAGAAATACCCATTTTATTTCATGGTCTGAAATGGAACCTCAAAATTTGATCTTCCCTCTTCTTCCTATATCTGGTAAACTTCCTCAGGGATTATCAGTCAGAATTATCCTTCTCACTAAAACTTTTCAACGCCCTTTCTTCTATCTTCTTCCATGAACAGTACTTCTGTCATATTGAATAAGGTATTTCTTCAATTTATAGGGGTACCAAAAGTGGTTTGGGTAGGAATCAGAATTTGTTTCCTGCTCAACCAAATTTCATGAAACATAATTTTCATTACATTTTGGATAATTATTTTATAACAACCCAAGATTAATATTCATATACATATCATTGTTTTTTAAAATATTTATTACATTACACAAAACCATTCCCAAAGACCATATTTTTAGTGCCTTTGTGAACATGAAAAACATTTTTCAAAGATATTAAAAGATCTTCAGCATCTCCCATAAATATCTTCCCCTTTAGTATCTATTCCTATAATATTCCATTATATCATAGGGAAAATATACATATGAAGACGGTGATCCTAGATGATCAATAAGGATAAAAATTAATGATATAAATCAAAAGATGAGAATAATATTGTAAAAACATGAACAAATATTTTGAAAATAATACCCTATATAACATATATCATAATGTTTATTCACAGAATAAATCATGTTAGTTCATAAGAAATAAATCATAATGGAACATGAGCCATGAGAAAATTTCATTTGCATAAATGACAGAATTGTGGAAAAAATATTAGCATGGAAAATAATTTCCTTAGTAGTCAAGGACCTTTCATGAGACTACCATAGTGAAATGGATTTACACCTTAAACCATCATAGTGGAAAAATCCATTTACTAAATATAGTTTAGTCCTTGTTCCAGTCTTATATTACTAACCTAGTTTCACATCCCATTCTATTTCTGTCTATCTCATGATACATAAATAATTACTCAATATATTATATGGAGATATTGGTCACACCGATAACATAATTAAAATCATACATATTTTCACCACAAGAGAATACTTAATTCATCATATCATAACCCATAATAATAAAAAGGATTCATAAATATCATTACATATTAACATAACCAAGGAAAAAAATGGGTTTCATAAATATCATTACATCATAAACATAAACCATCCATTGGGATATTAGGGATATTATCCTTGAGAAATATACTCCGAAACTTATAAAAAACATCATAGAATGTTATAATCAATCTAAAACAATTTTTAGATATCATTTGAAAATAATTATCATGGAAAATTTCATTTCTTCTTTGAAAACATTTTATTTTTTTAAAATTCTACAAAATCATAAAATAAAATGTTTTCATTTAAAATAACCTTGCAATCATATGAGGTAAGATTCAATCAATTAATATCTCATGAAAGTTGAAAAATATGTTCATTCCATATAAGTTAAAATATATTATTCTCATCCTTTTTTAGGAAATTTCAAAAAATACATTATTAAGAAAATGAAAAAAAATATACCACTTCCAAACTATTTATTAAAAATTAACATATGGGTAAAAATGAATTAATCAATCATTGAATAATAGTAAAACTATTTTGGATAATTTTTTCAAGAAACATGGAAAAGGAATATATATATTCATTATTAGATACTTATATATAGAAAATATCATATAATAATGTGGTTGTAAAATTATCCATTACCTTAGGTTCGATTTCCATCATACGTTTCTGAAACACCAATAAATTGAAGAAATGTTTTTTAGATCTTTTCATTGGGATAATAAGGTTTGAATTTTGAGGAGACCAACACCACTAGAATGTGGATCATGTAGTTTAGAATAAAAACTAGGAGGGTATTGTTGTGATTAAAGGCTCAATGTGATATAAAGAGGTGATACAAGAGGTTCGCTTTTATAATTGAGTTGAGTTGAACTTTTGGAATTTTTTCAAAATATTAAATTATAATAAAGTAAATATCAATCCAAACACATTAAAAAGGATATGTATTAAAAAATAATATGTCATAAGGTTTTAATCTCATAAATCAATATATTTTAGAAAAGTTTCGGTATTATTTTAACCCTCTATTTGTTATACCTTAATAAACCTAATTTATTTTCAACTATGGTAGAAACTTTTTCAATATTTAAATGTTTTAATTTTTACATATTTAATGTCAATTAAATAACAACTGAAAAATTTGTAATATTTCAAAACGTAATATATATATATACATTGTTTTTAGAAAAAATATTTAATAATTTTTTAATAATTTTATAAAATATTGTTTTTATAAAATATCATTAGTGTGAATTTGACACTATTCATTTAATTTGACTTAAAATACGTCAATAAGAAGGTGAAATTAGAATATAATTATTTGAAACTTTAAAAATAAGTCATCTTTATCTAAAAAATTCATTTCAAACATTAAATATTTCAAATTATGTAAAAACTAATATTTTTTAAATCATTTATTTAATTTTTCTGTTAATTATATAAAGACTATATTAGTATGACACACGAATTTAATGTAATTATATTAATTATATAACTAAAATATAAATTTTTATAATGAAACAATTTTCATTAAAATCAAAATTGGATTTTGGGTTCTTTCATATCTTTATTTTCCCCCTATTTGAACACATAAATGATATTAAATACAAATATATTGACATTTTCTATCTATCTTAGATTTAAATATTATATAAGTGATTTTCATAGATAATTTCCCCTTAAATAAAAAAAATTCATCCAAAGGTGGTAAGGGTTAAATATTATTCTTTCAATAAATTTTTGGACAAGTTTAGATAATGGTTATAATCTTATCATTTTGTTTTTAACACTTATTTAATCACTTTTACACTTACATTGACATCATTAATTTATACACATCGAGGGTTAATATGGTAATTATAAAATGTCAAAAGAACCATACATTTATCATGGACGAAATTTCAAACCTTATCATAATTGTTTTCCAAAATATAATATTTTTAATATTTTTATATCATTTAATAAATTATTATGTATTTTAAAATAGCATTTATGTCAATTTTGATATTACTTATTAAGTTCACTTTCAAAAATATCAACTCAATAAGATAAATTCGAATAAAATATTTTATTATATCCCAATCATATCAAGGTATACTATATAATTCTAAGGTGGCATTATTTATTTCAAATTTTATTTATTTTAAATTTTTAATATCTTTTATTTTATATTTTGATTAATAAATTAATTACTACATCAACATTCTGTGAGAAATTAAGGTAATTATTTATGGACTAAAAATTGTAAATAAGTTTCCTTAATATAGATAAATATTTTATCCTTCCAAATAGTATTTATTTTCTTATATATCTTCTAGTTAAGTTTCTCATAAAAATATTACACTTATAAAAATTAGGAGTGTGGAAATTTGTCACTTTTATGGATTTAAATAATATAGAAGATGTTTTTAGGGAACCACGTCCATTAAATGATTTTATTTATAAAAATAGGTTTTAATGGATCAAATACATTAATGTAATAACATTTGGAAATGGTTTAGGGTCATTTTTTAATCTGTCTCATTTTATTTTTACCCTAAATTACTATATTTACCATTTACCATGGTATTAAGAAGTAATAATGTTACTATTCATATTGGGTAAAAATGGGACTTAAGTTATAAATTTTTACCATATTATTCCAAATATGTAATCCATTTTTTCCAATTTCAATTTATAGTATTCTAAAAAATTATTTAAAAATTATTCCTACATATGGGAGGAAATAGTGAGTTTTCAAAGTAAAAATGATCAAATGTTTGGAATGTTTTTATATCCAATTCTGAAATTCACTTCAATTACCTACATTATAATAATTTATTTATTTTTTCTAATTTTACATTAAAACCATCCAAAATTATATTTTGAAACCTTATATTATTTTGATGAAAAAATCATGTTTCAATTAAAATTTATTATATTCCATTACTCATAAAGATATGATACTTATCATAAAAATACAAAAGAAAACTAGAGTAAATTTTGATATTTCTCTTTTAAATAATAATTTTTTTTGTGAAAATATAATTTATAAAAGTTTCAGAAACTATATATTAAATAGGTGGGCCATAAAAAGGAAAAAAACTAGCTTTTATAAGAAAATATAAATGTTATTCATTGAATCAAATTTTTTCTTATATGAATTCTAGAAAAAAATAAGATGGATTTTAAAAATTATATTGAATATATATTCCTTAAATATAATCCAAATATGTTTATTTGTCTATTTATCTGTGTAAAACATACTTTCAGGAATTAAAAAAGTTCTTCAGAATAAAACATTTCATCTTATTTGTTTAAGAGAAATATTCATTTAAAATTAATTTGTCACAAAAAAATTAATTAGATATACATAAATAAAGAATACATTAATAAATTATTCTATCTTATTCATACCCACCATTCTAAATGATGGGTTATAATTTAATTGTTTAAATAATTAAATGATATTTCGTCATAACTCGGTTTTTAATGTAACAAAAGATATATTAGTGTTGCATGTAGCATAAATATAAAATGGTGTAGAATTCAATAAAATTTATCATATTATTTAAAAATATATTTCATAAAAATCATTTGGTATTACATTCTAACCCCCTTAAAATGAATTTCACCATATAAATTCATCTCATATGTCAATGTTTTAATGCTTGAATATTTCATTCACAAAAACCCTATTCATAAAAATTAAAACAATGAATACATTTAAAAAAAGTAAAGTTAGAAATGTAATGGTGACCAATGATAACTCAAAACTAGGGTTCCTTATGGGATAACATAGGTGGTATGTGAAAAAATTGACCTGTAAGAGAAATATAAATTTCAAGATCTGATGGATATTAATAGAGAACAAGGTTAGCTTAAAGTTAACGATCATGAATACATAAATTTATTATAAACTAATAGAAAATTTTATTCATCATAAAATATGTTATTAGGATAACATTTTATGTTTCAAGATACTTTCTGTATAGTTTATATGTGACTTCACAAACATTAAGAACAATAGGAAATTTAAATATACATATTTCAAAACACTATAATATGTGTTGGAACCATGTTAATTTTTTCATGAATTGGAATATGATTTGTGTTTGTTGTCAATCCTCAGAGGAAGTTCAGAATGTGTGCTAGCAAAGTGCTCATAAAGCTCAAGCATATTACATTATTGAAGGTGGCACCATTTTCCAGTGTTTGCCAAATGTTTGGGCCTTAAAAATCGACAAATGGAGAAAATAGTTTTTGGAAAAGAGACTTGTGTTTCGTGTACTTGAAAGAGAGGAAACTTGCGCTCCATATGTTTTTCAAGACCAGAAAATAGAAAAAAGGAAAAGGGATAAGGGTCGTGCAAGTTTTGGGCTGGTCACGCAAGTGAATTGCCCGCCAAGAAAGGACCTACACGCTGATGCCTAGGAGGTTGGAAAGTTGTGTGCCTGTTGTTCTTCAAGACCAGAGCATTAACATATGTCAAAGGAAAGAGTTTCACGCAAGTATTTGTGTGGTCGTGCAAGTGAGTAGTGCGACAGAGGCTAGGGCAGATGGAACTACGCGTCGGGACATGCGCACCATGAGAACACTTGTGCGCCACCACACAGGGGGTCCAGTTTTCCTATAAATAGAGGACCACCCCTCCTCATTTTTAACGAAGTTCAAGACATATAGATTTTTTGTGCTCTCATAATGTATGTGGTTGAGTCACGCAAGTGGTTGTTGGGCCGCACAAGTAGCGGATGTGCGCTGGTTGTTGGTTGTGCGTCCAATGTGGTTTGGGAGTTAAAGGCGATGAGTCATGCAAGTTTGGAGTTGAAGGAAGCTGTGTCACGCAAGTGGGTTGGTGTCACCTGCGCGCTGAATTTTTACCGCGCAAGTGACTTGTGCGCCGGTCTTGAAACTTGCACGCCGGTCTTAGGGAAGTGCGCCAGGTGAGGTTAAAGTATGCCTGTCATTTTTGGAGCTCCACGAAAGCTGAAAGATTGTCTGATACCTTCATTGAAATGTAAGATTAGTCTACAAGTTAAAGTTGGACATCAACAGAGCATCTACATACAACAGAGGATGCATTCATTTGAAATGATGAAGAGAACTTTGTGTCTATAAACCGAGTGTGACAACACCAAGGGAATTGAGTCAGGGGGAGTAAATAGGATTGACCCGAGGGACGCTGTGAGCTATCCCTGAACCTTATGTAAAGGCAGTGAGACTAGGACATAGTGACCATACCTGAACCTTTGTAAACCATATCTAGTGAAGTTTAGTGGGATTTGGTACGACCGACAACCTGTCGGCATATGCTCCTTGGAGGTAGCCCTTAGTGGTGAACCAAGTAAAAAGTGTTGTGTCATCTCTCTACATGTGAATGTTTTCTTTCTATTCATATGCATCATACTAGTTTAAAAAGTTCCTACCAACATGGGAACAAGATCCATCACTTTAAAATAAAAATTTGACACCCTGATTCACCCCTCCCCTCTCAGGTTGTCCTAGGGTCCTACAAGTGTTATCAAAGGGAGGTTGCTGGTGTTGAATCTATCTTTTGTCATCATGGAGAATGAAGTCAATGTCAGGGGGGTCCCTCTCTTCAATGGAAGTAATTTCCAAATCTGGAAGAACAAAATGATATCTCATCTAAGATCCCTTGGAATGGAAGTTATGTTTTCCCCTGTGCAAGGTATTAATGTTTTTGATCCAATAGGTCAGGTTATAACTGATACAGATAAAAAATTCTTGATGCAGATGCTAAAGCATAGAATTCCCTCACCGCAGCACTTTATGATCAGGTTTATCTAAAAGTAATGAGTTTCACTGCAGAAAACTTCATGTGGGATAAACATGAAAATATTTACTAAGGTGATAGAAAAGTGAAGGAGGTTAAACTAAAAGTTCTACACAATAGGTTCGATGATCTAAAGATGCATCCTGATGAGAATATAGACTCCTTCGTCAATCAAATTACTTATGTGGTTAGAGAAATTCGGGTCCTATGAAAAGAAATCTGAGACATTGATATCGTGAATAAAATACTGAGAAGGCTACCACCCCTGTACAATGCAAAGGTGTCATCCATTGAGGAAAGTTACCTTTTCAAGCTTTCTTTGGATGATCTATTGAGCAGCTTAGTGGCATATGAAATGAGTGTCAAACCAAAAGATTCTACTACACATGTAAGCAATGAAATGGCGTTAAAATCCCTGGAGAAACTGAAAATCTCAAAACATAGTAGTGGTGAAGATGATGAGGAAAAATAAATTATCTCTCTCATTACTAGGAAGTTTCAGAAGGGAAAAGGGAAATTCAAAGGGATGTTACCTCTAGCTTGATTTCGTTGTGGCAAAGTCAGGAACATTTCTTCTCAGTGCATAAGAAATATCGATGATGATGATAGCGAAGATGAAAACATTGAGAAGCCTCAATAAAAAGTAATTCAAGAATAGAGTCTTTAAATTTAGAAAGAAAGTTCTACATAAGATTTTTGTCTTTGAAGAGAAAGAAGATGATAATGAATTTTCTGATGAAGAAGAACCATAATTTAAAACTCGGAAACATGCTTCCATGATGGCCATTGTTGAAAAATCAAAAGACACTGGTAGAGAAAATCAGTTAAAAACTAGTACAGATCCCGAGTTGCAACTTAAGGATGTTGTTAGCAAGCTTAAGATTAAATGTAAGAGTTGCAATAAGTGTAAATCAAGGGTAGAAGAATCAACTGAATATGTTGATCAACTTGAAGCTGAAATTGAATGACTAGAAGAATATGTGAAAGTATGGTATAAAATTATTGAAATCAATGATGATTTAGTGGATCTAATGCTGAGAATTCAAGAGTTGGAAATGGTCATCAATGACCTCACCTCCGGACTAGAAGAATAATCCAAGAGTTATGATGGTCTTGAGGCGGAAGTTGTTAATTTTAGGAGTAAACTTGAGACTGAATAAATTTCAGAAGAATCAAGGAAGAATCTATAGTTTGGAAGATTCTCAGATACAGAATTACTAGTAAGAGCTAAGAGTTCTTCATATGGTGTAGGAAAAATAATGAGTGATCAAAGAACCGCTTTCTTGGGAAATAGTGGAATTGGCTGTGAAGTTGAGACATAAACTAGTGGCAGTAAAGAGAGACAAAATAAAGACAAGATGAAATTTAGACATGTTGAAACGTTACATGATGTTCTAAAAAAGAAACCCTCAATTCAAAAAAAAATGGAGAACTGAAAATTACCCTCAAACTTTCAGAAATGACAGGCAGTCCAACTATTCTCCCAAGGAAGTGAGTATGAGGAGAAATTCAAGTGAGAAGATATTTCCTTTCATGATATGTCAGTTCTGTGGCTATCTGGGCCATACCATGTCATATTTTTAAGAGTCATGGAGCTATCGGAATGGGGAAGATCTTGGAGATAAACAAAGGAGATTTACTTCATATCCTCCATATTATAGAAGAAATAAATCCTATGGATACTATTTTCATTACTCTAACTTTGGTCATAAGGCTGTTAATTGCAGGCAGAGAAGGGACATGGACACCTTATACCGGAATTCAAGACAAGTCATATCTCATCGACAAGATAGTGTTTCTCTTTCAAATAGGTTTTCTCGTCTCGAAGAAGACATCAACTATGAAGATCCAATGTACACAGATGAGATAATTAAGTGGCCATCAGCACTCTATACTCATTCCAATGTCTCATGGAAAGAATGGAAGAATATTGAGGAATCCAACCATGCAGAGGTGGCCCTTAAAGAGTCAAAAAGAAACAGTACTTGGATTCTGGAGAGCAGTAGTTCATTTCATATGACAGGTAATGCAGGCCTGTTGATAGATATCAAAAGTATGGTTGATGGAACGGTTCGATTTGGTAATGATGAAGCTCTGAAAATTAGAGGCAGTGGATGTACTGAATTAGCTAATGGAGAGCTAAGGAAGACTGAAGTCCTTTATGTAGATGACCTACATCATAATCTACTCAGTGTGAGTCAACACTGTGACTTAGGACTTATTGAATCTTTTAATTAGAAAGGATTCACTATCAAGGGAAAAAAATAAATTCACTTAAGAAAGGATGTAGAATAGAAGGAAACATGTATCGGTTTGATATTAAAGAAAATGTCTGCTACATTACTGTTGAAGAAGAAAACAATTTTGTGGCATAGGAGACTGGGTCACGTCAATCAACAATACATGGATAAAATATCAAAATTGAAGATTTTCATGGACATTCCTAACCTGAAGCATGAGCGTGAAAAATCTTGCGATGCTTGCTTTTGTGGAAAGTTGTTCTGCAGTTCATATCATCCAAAGAATAAAAGGGCATCTCATCTTCTTGATCTAATTTATACAGATGTATGTGGGCTGATAAATGTTGCTGGAACTCATGTAGAAAGGTTCTTTGTACTTTTCTTTGATAAATATAGTATAATGGCATGTGTTATGGTCATTCATAGGAAACGACAAGTGCTTCACTGCATGAAAACATATCAGTGAATCACAGAGAATGATACTGGATGAACAATCAAAGTTTTTAGATCTGATAATGGAGGGGAATACACATCCATTGAGTTTGAGAATTGCCTTGAAAAATATGGAATATACCATGAGGTAGCTGCTGTGAGAACTCCACACCAAAATGGAGTTGTTGAGTGCCAGAATCGACATGTCAACAACATGGCCAGGACTATGCTAATTGAAAGTGGTATCTCTCGCCATTACTGGAAGGATGCTGTTGAAGGTGAAGCGAACATTCAGAATTGAACAGGGATTTATATGGGAGAAATGAAGACACCATATGAATTTTAGCATGGAAGGAAGCCTTCTTTGAAATACATTTGTGTTTTCAAATGTAAATCTTTCATTTGGAATAAAGAATGAAATCAAGGGATTTTTTGTGACAATACTGATGAAGGAATTTTTCTTGGATATCCAATGAACAGAAAATCCTACAAGTGTTTCAACAAGCGATTCGGAAGGATTATTGTAAGTAGTGATGTTAAGATAATTGAAGAGAAAACACAAATTCATCAAGAACGTCATATGCTGATGTGATAGAATGTGAGGAAGAAAGTGAACATGTAGAAAATGAGAATACAGAAATAGAGGGAGCTGTACAAAACACTCAATCATGATGTTGACTCAGAAGAAGAATCTGAAGAAGAAACTATGGGTGGATAGAATGCAACTGAACCACACAGAGGAAATTGTAGAGCTGAGATTGATCCATCTAACAAAATTAGGGATCGGAGTGCACCCACTCAAACAAAGAGGATTAGGAATAACACGCAATCTGCATTTCTGTCAGTTGTAGAGCCATCCTCATTCGAAGAAGTTGCAAAGGATGAATCTTGCATAAAATCCATGAATGAAGAGCTAGATCATATTGACAAGATTCAGACATGGGATATTTTCCAGAGACACGAAGGTCACAATGTGATTGGTACAAAATGGATCTTCAAGAACAAGTTTGATGAGCATGGAAGTGTTATTAGAAACAATGCTCGACTGGTATGTAAGGGATATTCCCATATTTAAGGTGTTGATGTTGAAAATACCTTTGCTCCAGTGGTTGGATTGAAGTAAATCGGACTTTTCCTTTCCATGGCACTCCAAAGAGGATATAAAGTATATCAGATGGATGTCGAGACAACATTCTTAAATGGTGTACTCGAAGAATAAGTCTATATAGAACAACTAGTGGGTTTTGTTCTTGGTACTGATTATAAAAAAGTCTAAAAACTGAAGAAAGACGTATATGGTTTGATGCAGGCACCACGAGCATGGTATTCCCACCAGGACACGTATCTCAAGAAGCTGGAGCTCAAAAGTGGAGGAGTGGATTACAATCTATATGTGAAGATTTATCCAAAAGATCAATTTATGTTTCTAGTCTGTGTTGATGATATCATATTTGGTTGCAGCAGGAAGAAAATCAGTGGATGAATTTTCCAATCACATGAAATCAGAATTTGAAATGACTATGATTGGGGAGCTCACATATATCATGGGGCTAAATTTGATTCAAAAGAATAATTACACTTTTATTTCTCAGGAAAAGTATGTAAGAGAGCTGTTGAATAAATTTAATATGCAAGATTCCAAACCAATGTCAACTCCGATTGCAGTTGGAACTAAACTTGGATAGCATGATGATGGGACCTCTTTAGATCCCACCATGTACAAGAGGATCATTAAGATCCTACTGTACCTGACAGTGACACGGCCAGATATTGTCTTTTCCACATGTCATCCAGCCTACTTTCAGAGTAATCCAAAGGAGGAACATATGGCGGCAGTAAAAAGAATCATGAGTTACATTCAAGATACACATAACATTGGGTTATTTTTTGTTGAAGGAAGGGACAGTGAATTATTAGTGTTTTCTGATGCTTAATGGGCTGGTGACATAGTAGACAGAAAGACCACTAGTGGTGGAGCCTTTTATATTGGGTAGAAATGTGTTGGCTGGTTGGGCAAGAAACAAGAAAGTACTTCTCTTAGTACTGATGAATCTGAGTATATATCTGCCACAAAGGAATTCACTCAACTGCTATGGATAAAGAAATAACTTATAGATATTGGTGATGAGGTGAATCGACCAATGGTAATTTACTATGATAACAAGAGTGCAATTGATCTCACAAAGAATCCTGTTCATCATTCTTATATAAAACATATTGAAATCAGGTATCACTTTATCACAGAAAACGTTGAGTAAGGAGTGATTAGAATAGGTAAAGTGGGAACTGATGAGCAAGTGGATGATATCCTGACCATGCCACTGTCATCAGTTGTGTTTGATAAGCATCAGTTGAACCTTGGTGTTCAGCTACCTCCCAGTGCATAAATAATTTACACATTTCCCCTCTCCCTGTTTAAGATAACTGTTGTTATCTGTTTATGGATGCGATTCAGGTTTGTGGGGGAGATACTATCCAGGGGGGGTATGGTTTGAGAAGAAAAATGAAATATTTACATATTTTTCAGTTTATTGTCCATGGGGGAGAATGTAATAAATTTAGGCATGTTCAGGCATGTAATGCTTCTATGACACGATGTGAATTCAATGTTAGTGATAGGATGAGAAGGATGAGAAGGAATTCATTGGCCATGTAATTCTTGGGCGTCATTGAGAATTCAAAAACACAGGAACCCAATTCAACTGTTATCACTTATTTTATACACTGATCATTGCTCACATAGACATAAAGTGTTGGCTATGTTGCTTCTTGCGTTTTACGTTTACATGTGGATGGGGATGCATTCAATTTTTTTATGATTTCCAACAAACCCAAAAGGGGGGATTGTTGGAACAATGGTCATATTTGCATGAATTGGAGTATAGTTTGTGTTTTTTGTCAATACACAGTGGATGTTCAGAATGTGTGACAGAAAAGTGCTCATACAGGTCAATCAGATTACATTATTGATGCTGGCACCCTTTTAAAGTGTTTGCCAAATTTTTGGGCCTGAAAATCGACAAATGGAGAAAAGTGTTTTTGGCAAAGAGACATGTGCGTCAGGTACTTGAAGGAGAAGAAACATGTGCGCAATATATTTTTCAAGTTCAGAACATGGAAAAATGGAAAGGGATAAGGGCCACGCAAGTTTTGGGCTGGTCGCACAAGTGACATGCACGCCGAGAAAGGACCTTCGCGTCGATGCCTAGGAAGTTGGAAAGTTGTGCGCCTGTTTTTCTTTGTGATCAAAGCTTCAAAATATGGAAAAGGAAGAGGTTTGCGAAAGTATTGATGTGGTCGTGAAAGTGAATAGCGTGACAGAGGCTAGGGCGGTTGGAGCTGCGTGCCGGGACTTGCGCGCCGTGAGGACACTTGCACGCCACCGCGCAGGGGGTCCAGTTTGCCTATAAATAGAGGACCACCCCTCCCCATTTGTAACGAAGTTCAATACTTAGAGATTTTTTGAGCTCTTGTCATGCAAGTGGTTGAGTTGCGCAAGTGGTTGTTGGGCCGCACAAATAGAGGATGTGCACCAGTTGTTGGCTATGCGTCCAAAGTGGTTTGGGTGTTAAAGGCGTTGAGTCGCGCAAGTTTGGAGTTGAATGAGGTAGTGTCGCACAAGTTTGTTGGTGTCACCTGCGCGCCAAATTTTTACCGCACAAGTGAATTGTGAACCAGTCTTGAAACTTGCGTGCCAGTCTTGGGGAAGTGTGCCAGGTGTGGTTGAAGTATGCCCATCCTTTTTTAAAGCTACACGAAAGCTGATGGATTTCCTGATACCTTTGGTGCAAGTAAGACTATTATACAAGTTAAAGTTGGACATAAACATATCATCTACATACAACAGATGATGAATTATTTTGAAATGATGAAGTGACCTTCACATCTATAAACTGTGTGTGACTACATCAAGGGCAGTGAGCCAGAGGGAGTCAACAGGAGTGACCCGAGGGACGCTGTCAGCTATCCTGGAACCTTTTGTAAAGTTAGTGAGCCTGGGACTGAGTGATTGTGCCCGAACCATTGTAATCCACATATATCAAAGTTTATTGGATTTTGGTACGACCGAAATCCTATTGGCGTATGCTCCATGGACGTAGCTCTTAGTGGTGAACAAAGAAAAATGTGTTGTGTCATCTCTCTGCATGTGAATGTTTTCTTTCAGTTCATATCCATCGTACAGGTTTAACATGTTTCTACCAATGTGGGAACAACATCCATCACTTTAAAAGAAAAATTTGACACCCTGATTCACCTCTCCCCTCTCAGGGTGTCCCAGGGTCCTACAATATGTAATATGGATCTAGAATATTCACTTACAACATTAAATCATTAAAATTAGGTCAAAATCAATATTTTTAAAATAATTAATTTAATTTTTATGTTAATTAAATAAATATTGTATCAGTATAGCACAATCATTTAAGGTGATTATATTATATGTAAAATTTAATGGTAAATTTGTATTTTAAAAATCATTTCATTATGATAAAAATATACTTTTAGACTCATTCATATCATGTTTTTTCCCTATGTGAAAACATAAAAGATATTAAATACAATAAGAGTGACATTTTGAATCATTCATTGATTTAAATAATATATAAGTACTTTTCATGGAGCAGTGTCCATTAAAAAACTCCAAGTTTAACCTACGGGGATAAATTTCTAATATTATTCATTAAATAATTTTTTTTAAAATTTTTTGTAATTAATATAACCTTACCTTTTTGTTTTAGAATTTATTTAACAACATTAACTCTAACTTGATGACATGAATTTTTACACTTTGAGGGTTAATATGGTTACTATAAAATGCCAAACGACCCATAAGTGGATCAGGGATTAAATTTTTAGCCTTATCCTAATTTTGTTTCCAAACACAATATTATTAATCATTTTATATCATTTAATAAAATATTTATTATTTTAAAATATTATAAATGTCAATTTTGACACTATTCATTACATTGACTTTTAAAAATATCAAAATAATTAGGTAAATTCTAAATAAATAGTTAATTATATCCTTTGTATATCAAGGTATTATATAAAATCCTTGGGTTACATTAGTTATTTACAATATATTTATTTTAATATTTTTAATATCATTTATTTGAAATTTCCATTAATAAAATAATTACTTCATAAGAAATATGTGAGAAATTAATGAAATTATTTCTTCAATAAAACTTATAAATAAATTTCCATGATATAGATAAATGATTTATATTTCCAAAAAAGTATTTATGTTCGTAGATGTATTCTATTTAACTCTATCTTAGATATACTTCTGTTATAAAAGTAAGCATGTGACATTTTGTCATTTTCATTAATTTTAATAATATCTAAGATAGTTTCATGGGAAAATGTCCATTAAATAATTAACTATCAAACCATAGGTGTAATGGGTTGACCTAAATTCATCCAATAATATTTGGAAAAGTCATGGGGTCATTTTATAGTACCTATCATTTTACATTTACCATAAATTACCCAATATACAATTTATCATGGTAACAGTGATTATCAATGTTACTTTTCAAATTGACAAAAATAAAAGGGAACAAGTTGAATAAATTATGACCTTCAAATTACAAACAAGGAATCTATTTTTCCAAATTCAATTCAAATAATTATCAAAAATTAATTATAAATTATTCCCACATATAGGAAGAAACAATGTGTTTTAAATGGGAAAACGTTCTAATGTTTGGAATGTTTTTTGTATCCAATAGTGAAATTTATTTCAATGAACTAAAATTTGATAATAGATAAAATTTATGTACGTTTACATTAAAACCAGTCTAATATATAATTTAAAACTATAAATTTTTTAGTTGGAAAAAAGTTGGATTCATTTAAAAATCAGTATTTTTCATTTTTCATCAAAACATGAAATTTATCAGGATAATAAAAATAAATTAATAAAATGTAAATTTTTCATTTTCATATTTTGAAGAATTAGTTTTTTTAAAAATATATTTAAAAGTGTCATAAACTATGTTTAAAATCATTGATCCATCAAAAGGAATTAGAACATTCATTTTAATAAATATATATATATTCTATGTGTAAAATAGCATTGTTCTTAAAAAGAGTCTTGAAAACGCCTAAGATGAATAATAAACATAATATTCAACATATATTACATTAATATAATCCAAAAATGGTTATTTTTTTTATTGGTAGAAAACACTGTTATGAACATTAAAATAGTTTTTCAGAAAAAAAGCATTTCATCTTATTTTTTAGAAAGTTCTATTTTAATTGATAATTAATTTTCCACTAAATTGTTATTTATATATACATTAATAAACTATAATTTCATAATTCATTTAATTTTATTCATAACCACCATTCTAACTGCTACGTTTTAATTTTCTTACTAAAATAATAAATTGAGTTATCACAGGAACACTGTTTTGGGTAAAGTGTAAGATACGTTGGTGTTGCATGTATTAAAAGTCAATCATGGTGTAACCAGATAGTCAAGATATCATATTATTTAAAAATATATTTTAAAAATATCTTGGTGTGTTACATATTTTGTTTCTTCATCCCTTCACAAATCTTCTTGAACCATCTCAAATATTCTTACAACTTCAACTTGCTTGAGTCATTCTAGAATTCGTCAGTATGATTCAAATAATAATTCTGATTTCTCTAATAAAATGAGGATATATATTCAATTATCATATTCTTGGTTATGTCTTTTCTTCAATAATTCAAAAATAAAAAAGCATATTAAAACTTGTTTCCTTCACATTAAAATTCATAGAAGCAAAAGTTAAAAAAAAATTCTTTCTCTAATGCTCTAAACTAACTATAGGATATAACACTTTGAAATCATTCTAACAGAGATGTTGCTACTAATTTGTAAGCCTTTATTCTCCTTTTCCTTTAGAAAAAAAAATTTCAACATCCAAATATTCTTGTACTTCCTTATAAATACTTCAGAATAATCTTTAAAATTCTATGAAAAAAATTCTCTAAACTCTATAAAAATATAGTTCCCCTTGAAAACACTTTTGTAACTAATTTAAGTAATTCTCATTCTCTTTATTTTCCTAAGGCAGATGATCATGTGTCTGATAATGTTATCCGTGTTAGGCTGCATTTAATGAATTGTCATTTTTCATCATCTAATGGATCTATGATATATCAAGTCTAATAGTTGGCCCCACATAAAGTTCAATATCTCTTGAACCATTTGTTAAAAAAAATCTCATGTTTTCTATTATCTTGACCAAATTGAAAATAGTCAACAATTTAAATTGATGAAAATGGATTACTACATTGTCGATCATTATCGGGTTGATTAGTATTTGACATCCTTATATAAATTGGTCCAAAATACTTTGACTAAATTTTATTTTTCTATTGTCCCAATAACTTCATATTCTTCATCAGTCACAAAAAAACTGAACTTATTAAACTACTTCTACATAATTGTTTGCCTCTTTATTTCTTTTATAGTAACCACTGCATCAGATGATCTGTGTTAGGGTCACCTTGATTCTCTATTTCAAACCACATTCATTAAACATGTGTCAATAGATTTAACATCATCAACATAAACATTTATTGTTATAAACATGTGTATCTTGTGGGTTATTGCCCTGAATGAAAACCTGTATCTTCATAATTTCATATTCTGAAAAAAAAGTAAAGATGTCAAAACATTTTGTATCGGGTGATCTCACACTGATAAGTTGAGACCAAAAAAATTTCTCTACACAAACTCTCATATTATAGCAACACAATTTTTGTAACAATGACTTCCTCATGATTTTGAGAAAATTTAATATCACATTCGACATTCTCTAACTTATAATGGAAATTATTATAATTTAGCATCATTATAGGTACTTCTTTTTTACCAAACTAACCTCTATACGATGGGAATCACTAATTCTCCCCCTTACATTCATAAGGATTACATCACATGTTTTCTAAAGAAAAATTAGGATTTATGAAAACTACAATATCATAAAATCATCGTCATGTTTTCATTAGAGTCATTAAGACTCTGATACTCATCCTCATTATAATAAAAACATCATTATGGACCTAATGTTAGTCTGATGAACCTTTTCTTATAGAAATATTCTTCCCAATCCTATGGGAATTATAAATAATTTTGAGTCTGATGTAATAATTATGATGATGAGTCCAATTTTCCAAACATCTACAATGTGAATTCATTTAGTTCTTATTTGAAAAAAAGTCAGAAATTTCAATACAAACATCTTCTATCTACCAAAACAAACATCTAACTAGCTAGGTCCCAATAATATATTTTACCTCATTAGTTCCTAAAGTAACCTAACTCAGATAATTAGGGTTCTAACACCCACATAATTCACCCAAGAATAAAACTCCTACTAAAGTTGATATGTTTTCATCAACACAACATTCCTAATTCACATCAGTACATCCAAATTGGTAAATTTTTTCTATTGTTATATTAACTAAACGGAAAATAAATTATACCTTTTATATATATAACAATTAATTTTTTACCCCTATTATGGGAATATTTTGGTTCACTGTGATTCCTGGCACAAAGAGTAACAAAATACACTAACTATGGACATAAATTGATGAGATATATCAGTCTTCTAATTAACACCCTAAATTTCATAGGATCAAAATCATTTAATTGATCATATTTTGATTACTTTTTCAGTAAAATGTTGGAGAAAAAATGATTTTTATCATCTATTCCAATCCTTTTCTGGAGTACCTTAGAAAACATATCTTCAGAAATGAAAATGAAAATTTTATTTTAAGAGATTTGTAAGCATGAAAATTATTTCATCTCTTCATGTGTAGTCATTTAAAATATCTCCTTTAACTCTTCATAACTATTATCACATATTTCAACATTATTGACATAAAAAGATGTTATCTTTATAAATGATAATAAAAAAGTGTTAACTATTTTTATTTTTATGTATAGATAGTCTTCCAATCATTGTTTTTCAATATTCAAATTATTAAAACGAGTAACCATCTCAGAATAACAGGATCTTGGGGATTAATTCAACTCATAAAATTCTTTATTTAATTTATACACATAGTTCCCTTCTTTTCTTAGAAAGAAACAACTTGAAATCTCAATATAAACTTTTTCGTCTATCTCACCATTGAAAAATTCATATTAGACATCCATTTGGAAAATATTATATTCTATTTATATATAAATTGAAAGAAATATTATGTTCATTTCTAGTATTTTTATTGGGGAAATGTCTCATAAAAATAAATGTCTTCAACCTATGATTATCCCTTACAACCTAGTATTTCCTTATTTTTTACCACTTCACATATTTCATTAAACTTATTCGGGAAGAAACACTTTATTCAAACAATATTTTTATCATTATGTATCGTTTCCAACTTACATGCCTCATTTTTATCTATCTGATTCAATTATTCATTAATGGTATCAATCCAATATTTATGATTAAATGTTTGTTCAAAATTTACTAGAGAGAATTGTGAAGAAAGATAGGTATGTGAAACATTCTTCAAAGTTATTATTGTTTAAACATATTTTCATTGATATCCAATGATATTTTAGACCTGAAATTACTTCCTCAACTGTGGAAGAGATGAAGAAAATTTTCCCTCAAAATTTAAGATGTTTGATCGAATACCATCATCCTATATGGATTATATAAATTCACATCTATCAGAAACATTATAAAAAAATTTAATAGAAATAGCTTATTTTTTCACTTCTTGTTTTATTTTTAGCTAACTATAAGAACATTATATCAGAATATTTCCGCACTTTCTCATCATTAGAATCAGAAATTATACCTTTTTTACTTTAAATAGAATGTTTATCCAGTACCATTTTTATAATATACATGGAAAATAACATCAATGCCTCTTTGGATAAACTTCTGAATACTTTCATCTCTGAATTTGGAAATTCAGGGGATGTCAAATAACCTTAACAAATTTACACTTGGGGAATTCTTATAATAAATATCATATAGATACATGTATTAATTGGGTCTATATATGAACTTATTTTCAATTTGAACCCTTTCACTAAAAGATTGTCTCCAAAAGAACCAAGAATAATGATTCTAAATTAATGTGGTTCAAGCCATCTCAACCCAACATCAATTATTTCTTCTATAATAGTGTTTTATTACATTGTGTATAGTGCACTGAACTCTTGATGAATACCATGATTCTCAATGTAACCATGAATCTTCATAGTTTGGAATTCTGGACCTTTTTCGTTTCATATCTTCATTATAGAGTAACCAAATTCCTTTTTATCAATTCTCCTAGCAAATTTTATCACCTTGATAACATCTGAATTATATATTAATTACATAATACATGTAATATGATTTTATTAATATATAAAATAAATCAAATTTTTATCATAATTTTTTTATTAATTTATCTTCAGATCAAATAAGTTAGAATGAAAAAGTTCCAAAATATTATATTTATGTATATTAACCCTCTTGTTTAATTAATATTAAATTTTTATTTTGTGGAATATAGAGAAAAACCAATATCTATTTTTATCATTTTAGGTAAATCAAAAAAACTCTATGTTTTATCTTGTTCATATTTCTATAGAACATATAAATTTGCCTTCTATTCCACAATTGATTGTCTTCCTCCATACATAAATAACAAGAGTATCGCGCATCCCCAACCTAGAACAAGTTTCCCTTGGTTAATTTTCCTCTAGTGAAAAATTCCCAACCTTCAAGTTATTTCACAATTAAACCATATCTTAAAAAGGTAAATTGAATTCCTTATTAAAAATATTTGAAAAATTTAATTGATTATGTTTCATTCCATCATTAAATTAGACACTTCTTGAATTCAACATTAATTTTCCAATAACTGTTAATATAATTCTTTTATTTATTTGAGATTCATTATTTATAGAAGTTAGAGTTATTTATTTATAGTATTTTCCAATATTCAATCACTTCAAATATAAATTATTGTATGAATAACACCCAATATTTATGATCTTGGGTATTTTCACTTTTCTATCTTTGAGATCAGTGTCAACAATATGATCCTTCGCTTATCCTTTCACTTTCTTCTCCAAATGATTTTGAATTTTTTCTTCAAAACATTCATCACTAATTCAATCAGTAGAAAGATAATTTAAGGTGTCTAGAAATATCACTACTCTGATGAAGATTTTTAATTAGATGGAATCTTTTCTAAATATTTAAAAATATCTTTAATATTTAATTTGATTGTGTCTTCATTGAGTGGGCTAACTTCCACACAAACTCTAACTCCATTACCTCCTTGATCTATTGTAGTACTGATGATTAAACTATTAAATTTTAATTGTATTGACAAATAGTTTATATTACCAAAAATTTCCATTAAACTAATATCTTTATTTTCAACAAAAATTTTGATCAATACTATGTAACTATATTCCAATATCTCCCTGACCATAAATCGTGCCCCCTTTATGAGAAACAAAAGTTTTTTAAACTCCAAATATAATCTTCTTCGTATTATAATTCTTATAATACTTAGGATATTATCTAGTTTTATCAGTTATTTCATCTAATTTTTATTTCTCAAAAAATTATTTAATTTTGGCATTCTCTTGGTTTAGCTACATACATGGTCCTCTTAACATGATTCTTCTTATGAACCCCTTTCCCAATATGTTTATCATTATTTTAGTCCTTTGAGGGTGATATTTTTTTGGTTATATTTTGTTGACATTTTATATATATTTCATCAACATACAAAATAGAAATTGGAAAGTTAATTATTCCGTGTTAAGTTTCAACCAGATTCAATTAAACAATATCTTATTTTTTCTCCATTTACATCATCATTTCTTAATAATAAATATTGATATTTTTTTCTCCATTAATTAACTTCTTCATGATGTAATTTTCATAAAACAATATAGATTTTTTTTCTTTTAATATTTTATTTATTTATAATAGGTTGAGTATCTTTCATTATATTCTTTTTTTATTTCTCAATTATTTCAATTTTGATGTGGAATTCATTAAATTATATTTTTAGCATGAATTCCAAATTATTTTTCCATTATTTTATTTTAGAGTGGCTTATTTCATCACTATTAAAACTCCTATCATTTTCCATTTATATACGTTGCTTTTCAATACTTTAATTGCTAGAATTATAAATATCCAATTCGTCTTCACTATCACAATCATTCTCTCTTTATAAATTTATTTAACTAAACATTACTTCTATTTTTGTGGGAATTGTATTTATCTAATGTATTCATCATATGTATTCTTAGACTTCCATATTCATCATTATTATCTTTATCTTCCATAAATCATGAACAAGATTCTATTAAATTTCGAGAAACACCAGAATTAAAAAACATGAATGGTAAAGTTCGGATATAGTTCAATTTTCCACTTTTTACATTTATGAAAAAAAGTACATGAATTCATCGAAAATATTACTCACTTCATATTTTGAATTAGGATCACTAACCACTGTATTAAAAACAACATTCTTTGACATTTCTTTACTAATGGATTTGAATGATATTTCAGATTCAGTATTTCTATTTGTTTTTATAGTATCCTTTTTCTCATCTAATATGAAGTGATAATACTATGTAAATCATCTAGATTCATCACTAGTGTATCTCTGTCTTCCATAGATGAATATTTGGCATCAAAACTATCAATAGAAAAAATCAATATCTTTTTATCAATAAATGAAACATCTAATTTTCAAACAAGGATTCTTATAGTTATTATAATAACATTTTACCTTTTCATGAATACACCAATAGATTCAACATCTCCAATTTTTTAAAAATAAAATCCAAATCTCCAAATTTGTAACTTTTCATTCTTCAATTTCACATCCCCTTTATAAAGGATCGTTAACTTATCCTATATTCCTTTACCAATTCCAATTCCTTTAACCTATATAAATTCACATTATGGGATAAAGGAAAAATAATTTCATTTTATGTCTTTTACATTATTGTATAGGTTTCATTTTTCTATTAATTTTAAAAGAGAACCTTAAACAAGAGGATTGGAACCATCTTCATCAACTTCAAGAATTTCATAGCCAATGGATTATATATAGGGTAAAATTATGACCTTCAAGATATGTAATTTTATTTATAGATGATAGTAATCCCTTTACTATTAACTGAGTTTTGAACATCCAAAAAATATTCTTCTTCTTCAAATTATGAACAAACTTGAGTTAGTTATGGAACTAATTTAGATGTTTTTTTATCTCACCCAGTCCTTCTTTCTTTTAATTTCAAAATAACTTTTTAGAAAAAAGTGGGAAACCTGAAAATATCCAAAACATCAGTATTAAACACAAAAAATCCCACAATGTTATTAAATAAAAGACAAATAATGTTAGAACTATCCATCCTATAAAGTTTCTAATAAATAGTGGTTACTTGAGTATTCGGGTCATTATGTATAATATCTTCTAAGTGATCCACCGTCTTGTCCAATGCCTTGATATATTCATCTGAATTGATCTTTCCTTCATTAAAACCCTACCGTAAGATGTTATGATGTTTGTTGATCCACTCTACTTGGTAAACATTAGTGCTAGCTATACTAGACCTCTAATATATTCTGTTGGAAACCTCCTGTGAAGAATAAATCTGGATATCTTCTTTAATCACTTCATCCTAACATCATAGAACAAGCTATAACTGAGTCTCCTCTACCATCTTGTCTTCCCTCCACTTATGGTTCCATCCAGTATTGGACCCAGGTTCAACACCTTGACTTCACCACCAGAGACCTTTAGTCCCTTACTTAGAGCTTGCTCTGAAAACTCTCTATAAATCTGTTTATCACCTTGAACACTTGTTGGGTTCCTCAGATGATTCCCTATCTCATTTTTCTTTGTCCTCCCTGATGATCTAGTAATAATTGTCTTTGGTATATTCGAGTACTATTTGTGGGGTCAAGCCTACCCCCACCTTAACTAGGAAATTTCCAATGGAAAAGTTCACTTTCATTCTTTTTCTCATTCCAGACCCAGCATCCCTATCCCCTTGTGAATCATCCTCATGTTACATCATTTAAAGAGAGTCTGCATCATTATCACTTAGTTTAGTACTTGCTAAAGACCTCGACAAGGCCTGCTTTCGTTTCCAGTTGGGTATGTGAGTATTCAAACCTTTTGGTCGGCATTATGCTACTCCAGAAAAAGAAACGATGTGAAACAATTATGATGATGAATAAACCCTAAAGACTCCTTTTGTCAAGGACATATAACCCTTGCATCAACATGGGCATCCTCACCATATTCAATGGAGAGCTTGACCTCCTTTCTCTTAACCTTACCTCCAAACATTAAGAAGGTCTATCTAATGGGTTCTTCTCATCCTTCATAACCCCGGTCAAGTCATTCTTCAGCCTAAAAAAAATATCCACCACCCATGGATCAAGAATTCTGGATGTGGTGGGATTCATACACACCTTCTCATCCAACTCATGCTATCATGGATCATTCCATGACAAGGGCCTATCATCTGAGAGATGTGCCCCTGCCTCGTTATGATATGTTGCCCTCTAAGAGGCTTCGGGATTCTTGAACCCCATATCCATAGCAGGGGTGGGGCTGGATAAACCAGATGCTGATATCCCCCAACAGTTTTACTTCCCAACCACGGCCTCCAGAACATGTAAGGGAGGCATGAGGGATCCAACATCCCCTGTTCCACCTCTGCTCACCTCCTCAACCCTAAATTTTGGACCCAAAATTGTGTCAACAAATTGTTGGTCCCTTTGAATTCATCAGCACACTAGAGAAGAATGTCCCAACCATTTACAGTATCAGAAAAAAACAGTCCATGACTCCAAAACAACATCTTGTTTCCATAATAACTCTTCCCATACCGCAATCCAGATCCATTCTATTTGGGGATTTGAGATGTCCACCTCAATGAAAATTAGAGGTGCAATCTGGTGACTATTAGTAGTATTCTAACTATTAGAGCATAAAAACCTACCTGTCGTGTTCCCCTACATACAAATTATAGACAAATTTTGGAAAGGCGAAGGTAATTCTTGGAAACATACCCACACCGTCGAGGTTGGAGCATCCTGTTTCATGTTGAAATCGAAAGACCAACTAAATAGGTAGAAATGGAACCCATTGAATATGATTTGATATTATTATTAGATGTGAAAAAAATTTACTATATAAAGTGTTTTAACATTTTTTAGAATATTAATGTTCTTTATCCCATATATTTATCATGTGTTAGTTTTTGAAAAATAATGTGTTAATTGTTTAAATGATATATTATTATAATAATCTTTCTTTTGTTAGTTCAAAAAAAATATTCTATTAGTTAAATTTTTTTGTCTATAAGGTTAAATATTTTTCCTCTCTTAGTTCATAATTTCCACATATATCTATTTAAAATTTATACTTCTATCAATTTAAAATTTCTACTAAGGTTATTTCAAGAATTATTCTATGATGAGTCTAAAAACATTTCTATCATTAATTCAAAAACTATCCTAGTGTATATTCAAATAAATACGCTACCTTTTACTATGAATTTTGTAACCATAAAAAATTCCACATCAAGTGGTACCACAAATACCAAGTTCATTAATTTCCTCTACCATTCCTAAGTCTAAATGTTTTACTTAAAAAATATTTTTTATCCTTTTTTCATTTTTTTACTATTTTTTGTTTCTAGATTGGTTATAAATTATTTTTTGGAATCAAAAATTTATTTTAGAGTGTTGAAAATTATATTAAAATGATTTAATACATGTATTTATCTAGATTTAAAATATTCACAAAATATTTCGTAGACATTTTAATATAATTTTTGATTCATTATTCGTTTTTCTAAATGTAATATAATTACAGTTAAATGATTAAAAACATGTTAAATGTGATTTTTAATGACTTAAAAGAATATCTATTATTTTAATATTTAATTCATCAATTTATAATTATTTTTAAACTATCAACATGTTTACCAAACTTATGGAATTATTTTATTTTGTATAATTTAATTAAATTGAATAGTTTATTAAAATAAATGACATATTTTAAGTTGATCAAATTATATATCTAATTTTTTTGATTTAATTATATATTTCTATAAACTATTTTACCTCTAATAAAATTATTTGGATATGTTATTATTATTATTTTAAATTAGTTTATCCATTTTAATGACTTCTCTAGTAGTTTTAGATTAGAAGAATTTATATACAGGATCTGGAGGATTTATGGAATCATAAAAAAATTACATACATTTACGTCTGATTACATATGATGATACACTCTTCTTACTTGAAGTAATTCATAGAACTCACACTATTCAAGTCTTCATGTGACCATGTAAACATGTTTTACCATTGTTGAAGATCTAAAGGGTTTTACCTAAACTACATTGACATGCATTTTTTCATGAGAGGAGGTGATCCAATAATCAAGAACTAGTGTTAGTGCTGGTTTTTTATCTTGGTCTCTTGTGTTTGTAACACTACATATAATGCCTCACATGTTATTTATAAATCACATTATAATTTTCGGAAAAAAACAATCTCTTCATTAATGTTGTGATTCCTAAATTCCAATGATATTTCATTCGAGTTATGAATCCAATATTCTAAATACTAGGATAAGTTATAGATTCCTAAAGAGGTTTGTAAGGGTTTGAATTACCATACACGATTTATTATTCCTTTTAATTTATACATCCTGTAGAAAATGTAATATTTGTATTGGGTTATAATTCCCATCAATCATTGATAGTTTAAAATGAATATAACTCCAAGTATGAGGGTTTAATAGTAGACTAGATCCACTTTGTAGTGAACAACAATAACAATTCACTTTTCTATCTATCAATTTATTTTCCACTAATTTTTCATGTTAATATCACATAAGGCTGATCCACCTCCCCCCCAATAGTTCAATAATTCATACTAAAATAAAAAATGGTATTAAAGGTTAACCGATTTAGTAATTTTTAGTTTATATATGTCATTATTTTTTTTTGACAAAACTATGATTGTAACTTACAGTCTAAGGGAAAATAATCTATAAAATTGGATGAATAAATCCAATTGATTGGTGGATTTCTGAAAAACCTCCTCATTTCAATGGATATGATTATAGTTTCTGAAATACTAGAATTCATCCCAATACAAATCCTTTGAAGATAGATTATTGTTAAATAGTTTTAAAACCAAAAAAAAATTCCTGATTTTGATCTTAATACACTTACAGAAAACAATGAAGCAAAATATATTTTCAATTATAAGATTATGAATATTTTAAATTATTCTATTAATGTAATTGTTTTTATTCATGTATTTTCTTGTTATATAACTCATGAAATCTGAAAAAATTTGCATGTATAAAATCTTATATTTAGTTAGTTGATTATAAACAAAGGCTGATTGATTCAATATGATTACAATGATTTCAGGAATGTATAAAGATGAGATAGTAAATCAGATATTCCACTGGTTCAAAGGAATCATGAATGGAATAAATGCACTTAGAGAGATCTTTGAGCACCCTATACATGTTGAGACAGTTCTAGAGAACTACCAAAGAAGTTTCATTTCAAGAAGTAACATATAGATTAAAATAAAAACATCTAGGATTACACATAGAGTGAACTCATTGGGTCATTGCTACAATACAACCCTTATTATAAGAATATAGTGAATTAGGATACTTTAAAGTAGAAATGTATTACTTTAAAATATCATATAAATGTTTCTCTTAATTACTCTACATCTAATTCATACTAATTTGATAAAGGAAAACTAATAAATATAAAAAAATGGATTTATAACATAATAAAGTGAATGGAAAGGTTCAACAAGAAAATAATTAAAGATCAATGTAATGATTGAATAAAAAATAAGGACACTACATCTAGAAATATGTATCCAACTATGAATATAATAAAGAATGGGAATATCAAACCATACATTCCAAAGATGAAGAAAGAATTAGGTGATAAGAAATACAAGAATGAAACGAAATATGCATATCATATTGAATGTAGTTTCATAGAATAATAGGATTCAATTCATGAATCCAGAAGTGAGAAATTGGTGGCTAACCTATGTTTAATGCAATAAAATAAAAAATTAGGAATGTAATTATTCTGATTCAAGTTATTATTCTATTAGTGATGGATATATTTCAGATGATTTTTTAAATAATATGGAATTATTCTAAATTAATATTAAATAGTTACTGAGTTGTATAGAAAATTTAAATTATAAATCAAGAGGCTTATTAAGGAATGTAATAAATATTTCAAAGAAAATGAATCCCTTATGTTAGAAAGATAAATTATTCTTCATGTACTATAGGTAATATCTATGATGATTTGGAGACTATTCATAAGGAGAATGGTAGTATTAAAAAATAATGTTTAATCTAAAAATAAGAATTATCTAATTTCTTTCAATTAAATGCAAAATATAAAAAGATTATTGATGTGATGCAATATAATTATGGGAAAAATGGTTTTGGTTATAATGAATAGATTCAAATGTAGTTCAATACTCATTTTGTTAAAATATCTTCAAGAAAAGTTTCTTTTCTCACAATATTTTAGTATAGATTTCAGGGGAATTAATCTAAGGTCTTTTCTCTTTGATATCCTTCATATCATGGTTATACTTGGAACATCCCAGGTAATTATAAAATAATATTTTTTCATATCTATTAATATTTATGATTTAAATATTAATTTTTATTTAAATGGGATTCTATGTATAATAAAAAACCAGATATGTAACAATGGGTTTCGCTAAAATATTATGTTACACAAACGACTGAGTTATTCGGAAAAATAATATATTGTTAATATTATTATGTTAAATGGTTTCAATCACATAGTCATTATATTGAATGGAATTAACATAATTATCTATATTATATTTAAACAGATTTATTAAAAGTTTTTACTTTCTCTGAATAAAGTTTATGGGCATAAAATAATAATACATCCAATTTTAAGCATACTAGGTTCTAATATTTTTAAAAGGTATTTGTATTGCAATTTGACGGTGAACCCTTATTAATTGTAAATGTTTAAATTAATAAAAAAATATTGAAAAATAATCCATAGATTTTTGGAATAGGGACCTCAAAATTTACTTCACCTGAATTTTGGAGATTTATCTGATAATATTCATTTTTTAATGAATAGTGAAAATACTGCATTTTAATTCAAAATTTATTTTTCATATAATTTATTTATATATTTAATTTATAATTTTATTTATATTTAAGGTAGAATTTTATTAATGTTTCATCATTTAACCCAATATAATTTATTGGAATCAATATCCCAAAAATTGGATATAAAAAACATTGTGAACTTTTGAACATTTTTACTTCCAAAACCCTTTTTCTAGATTTTTCAGCAGGATTAAAGTTAAATTAATTTATCTAATTTTTTGAATTTAATAATCAAAAATAGATATACATGGATATAATAATTATGAAAAAGGTTTCAAATAGGATTACAATTTTTTTGAATAGTAACTTTAGTATTATATTTACAATGATTATGGTTAAATATGGTCATTAAAGGTAAGATTAAAATTATAAAATTATAAAATTAACCTAAAACTTATAATAATATTTTCGGATGAGATATTATTTTCTATTACCAACATTGGGATGAATTATTCACCTTTGGAAGACTCATGGGTGAGATTATGACATTTATAACATTTAATTTAATGTAAAGGAAAATATGTTTTAAAAATGTTTCTATTTACTAAAAAATTTAATATGTGGTTATATAAGTTATATCATTAACTATAAATAGTAGTACTAATAATAAAATTATTACATATATAATGTTACTTTATTTATGATTTTTAGGCAGTAAACAACTAAAATAAATAGTGACACAATAATAATGAAGTAAATGATTTATTAAAAAAAGATTCATAAAAACCATATTAAAAAAATTAAAATAAATATAATTTAAAATATTTTGTTCCATACATTTATTTTAGAGATTATTATGAAATTTCAATATTATGTTATTGATGTTTTTTCATATGAATCATGTTATGATTTTTAAAAAAGTCTTCTAATGAATAGTGTCAAAATAAACATAATTCCTAACTTTAATTTTAAAGTATATAATTAAATAATATTAACTTTATTAAAAACTAATATTTTAAAAAAAAGTTTATATAAGTCAAAAAATTTCATTAATGACTCCTTCATTGGTTGTTTGGCGTGATATGGTAATTATTTTATCTCTCAAAATGAAAATTACTTAAAACATTAAGAGTAAAATATGTTAAAACAAAAAGACAAGGATTAAATGTTATTCAAAACCTGTATTATTATAATTTGATAAATATTTATAACCCATACTCAATCTATATTCTATATAAATAAACATATATCCATTTGGAATATAAATTGAATTTATATTAATTTAATACTTTTAAAAATTACAAGGGTTCCCCTCCCCTCTCCTATAAGAAGGAAATCATTCCTATCTATTAATAACACATAAAACTCTATTCGTTTTATCCATTATCTACCCAAAACCCTTACTATAATACATACCAAAAAAATTGAGACCATATTTTATTCATAACACACTGCTTAAGGGTTTTAAGGTGTTATGAAAGTTGACCATCTGAAGGAAACGCAATGCTTTTATTTAAGTGTTTCCAATTTATTTCTTCTTCCACTTCCTTAAAATATCCTCCAACCATGATGAGATAATAAATCAAATATAATTAATATAAATAGATTTTATTTTTTATATCATCACCCAAATCCATCTCCCAAAATCCGAATTACTTAAATAATTCTTTTAAAATTTATTAATAAAGTGTTGGTATTTTTATTAGTCTTGTATATTTAATTACAATTTTATGATTAATTTATTAAATTAAAATAAAATTTATTATCTGAAAATGAATTCACATATTATTATTTTGATTTATTGTAATCATAAGATAATTTTCAGAGCCCTTATTTAATTTTTTAAAGTGTTAGAAAAAGAAATTTTATTTTTAAAATTTGTATTTTTCCATTAAATTATGATTTTATTTAAAATTTAAATTTCACATATTTATAATTTAATATTCATAAAATAGAGTTCTTTTTTAAATGATAAATATTTAAAAATATTTGGGGATAATTTTTGTGATTTTTTAGAAATACTTGAATTTTTTATAACGAGTAAAATAAAAAAAATTACAATAAATGCTAAAACCAGAATTTCTACATCATGATTGGGTTATGGATGATCTAAATGGACATGAGTTAAAAATAGCATACTCTAATTATTATTTTTTAACACTAATCAGGACTATTCATATTCTTGAGAAAAAATATTAAACTAATGATTAAAATAATGGGAAACCCCTCATCTCCTCTACTATAAATACCACCCCTCTTTACCTCTTCTCTTCACTCCTCTAAAACCTTGTTCCTAGCCAAAATTATACTAAAATATCTCCACAATTCTATATCCCATGTTTTTCATCCATTGGTATCTTAAAATGACCAAATAATATCCTTTTTGTTGGTTCTTAAGGAAGTTATATTCAAGAGGTAAACTCCTCTTTTCATTTCTTTTATTTTAATTCAAGTTCCATTCTTTGTTTTTCTTTTCTCGTCTCCTTTTATCCAAATGTTATAATATAACCATTAACTTAAATATATTGAAATTTTATTATGATTATTTACTAATTCATCATCATATCTTCTTTCCCCTCCTTTTATACTCAAAATGAATACACCATCTGAGATGTGATGATTTATCACATTCAAGGATGAAAATTTTTCAATTTCTATTATCATCTCCATTTATGATCATAAAATCATTTTCATGGTTTAACCATACTAAAATTTATTTATTATGAATAATATAAGGTTCTGGAGAACTACAAAATAAGTTTCATTTCAAGAAGTAACATATAGATTAAAATAAAAACATCTAGGATTACACATAGAGTGAACTCATTGGGTCATTGCTACAATACAACCCTTATTTTAAGAATATAGTGAATTAGGATACTTTAAAGTAGAAATGTATTACTTTAAAATATCATATAAATGTTTCTCTTAATTACTCCACATCTAATTCATAGTAATTTGATAAAGGAAAACTAATAAATATAAAAAAATAGATTTATAACATAATAAAGTGAATGGAAAGGTTCAACAAGAAAATAATTAAAGATCAATGTAATGATTGAATAAAAAATAAGGACACTACATATAGAAATATGTATCCAACTATGAATATAATAAAGAATGGGTATATCAAACCATACATTCCAAAGATGAAGGAAGAATTAGGTGATAAGAAATACAAGAATGAAATGAAATATACATATCATATTGAATGTAGTTTCACAGAATAATATGATTCAATTCATGAATCCAGAAGTGAGAAATTGTTGGCTAACCTATGTTTAATGCAATAAAATAAAAAATTAGGAATGTAATTATTATGATTCAAGTTATTATTCTATTAGTGATGGATATATTTCAGATGATTTTTTTAAATAATATGGAATTATTCTAAATTAATATTAAATAGTTACTGAGTTGTATAGAAAATTTAAATTATGAATCAAGAGGCTTATTAAGGAATGTAGTAAATATTTCAAAGAAAATGAATCCCTTATGTTAGAAAGATAAATTATTCTTCATGTACTAAAGGTAATATCTATGATGATTTGGAGACTATTCATAAGGAGAATGGTAGTATTAAAAAGTAATGTTTAATCTAAAAATAAGAATTATCTAATTTCTTTCAATTAAATGAAAAATATAAAAAGATTATTGATGTGATGCAATATAATTATGGGAAAAATGGTTTTGGTTATAATGAATAGATTCAAATGTAGTTCAATACTTATTTTGTTAAAATATCTTCAAGAAAAGTTTCTTTTCTCACAAGATTTTAGTATAGATTTCAGGGGAATTAATCTAAGGTCTTTTCTCTTTGATATCCTCCATATCATGGTTATACTTGGAACATCCCGGGTAATTGTAAAATAATATTTTTTCATATCTATTAATATTTATGATTTAAATATTAATTTTTATTTAAATGGGATTCTATGTATAATAAAAAACCAGATATGTAACAATGGGTTTCGCTAAAATATTATGTTACACAAACGACTGAGTTATTCGGAAAAATAATATATTGTTAATATTATTATTTTAAATGGTTTCAATCACATAGTCATTATATTGAATGGAATTAACATAATTATCTATGTTATATTTAAACAGATTTATTAAAAGTTTTTACTTTCTATGAATAAATTTTATGGGCATAAAATAATAATACATCCAATTTTAAGCATACTAAGCTCTAATATTTTTAAAAGGTATTTGTATTGCAATTTGACGGTGAACCCTTATTAACTGTAAATGTTTAAATTAATAAAAAATATTGAAAAATAATCCATATATTTTTGGAATAGGGACCTCAAAATTTACTTCACCTGAATTTTGGAGATTTATCTGATAATATTCATTTTTTAATGAATAGTAAAAATTCTGCATTTTAATTCAAAATATATTTTTCATATAATTTATTTATATATTTATGTTATAAGTTTATTTATATTTATGGTAAAATTTTATTAATTTTTCATCATTTAACCCAATATAATTTATTGGAATCAATATCCCACTAAAATTGGATATAAAAAATATTGTGAACTTTTGAACATTTTTACTTCCAAACCCCTTTTTCTAGATTTTTCAGCAGGATTAAAGTTAAATTAATTTATCTAATTTTTTGAATTTAATAATCAAAAATAGATATACATGGATATAATAATTATGAATAAGGTTTCAAATATGATTACAATTTTTGTGAATAGTAACTTTAGTATTATATTTACAACGATTATGGTTAAATATGGTCATTAAAGGTAAGATTAAAATTATAAAATTATAAAATTAACCTAAAATTTATAATAATATTTTAGGATGAGATATTATTTTCTATTACCAACATTGGGATGAATTATTCACCTTTGGAAGACTCATGGGTGAGATTATGACATTTATAACATTTAATTTAATGTAAAGGAAAATATGTTTTAAAAATGTTTCTATTTACTAAAAAAATTTAATATGTGGTTATATAAGTGATATCATTAACTATAAATAGTAGTACTAATAATAAAATTATTACATATATAATGTTACTTTATTTATGATTTTTAGGCAGTAAACAACTAAAATAAATAGTGACACAATAATAATGAAGTAAATGATTTATTAAAAAAAGATTCATAAAAACCATATTAAAAAAATTAAAATAAATATAATTTAAAATATTTTGTTCCATACATTTATTTTAGATATTATTATGAAATTTCAAGATTATGTTAATGACGTTTTTTCATATGAATCATGTTATGATTTTTAAAAAAGTCTTGTAATGAATAGTGTCAAAATAGACATAATTCCTAACTTTAATTTTAAAGTATATAATTAAATAATATTAACTTTATTAAAAACTAATATTTTAAAAAAAGTTTATATAACTCTAAAAATTTCATTAATGACTCCTTCATTGGTTGTTTGGCGTGATATGGTAATTATTTTATCTCTCAAAATGAAAATTACTTAAAACATTAAGAGTAAAATATGTTAAAACAAAAAGACAAGGATTAAATGTTATTCAAAACCTGTATTATTATAATTTGATAAATATTTCTAACCCATACTCAATCTATATCCTATATAAATAAACATATATCCATTTGGAATATAAATTGAATTTATATTAATTTAATACTTTTAAAAATTACAAGGGTTCCCCTCCCCTCTCCTATAAGAAGGAAATCATTCCTATCTATTAATAACACATAAAACTCTATTCGTTTTATCCATTATCTACCTAAAACCCTTACTATAATACATACCAAAAAAATTGAGACCATATTTTATTCATAACACACTGCTTAAGGGTTTTAAGGTGTTATGAAAGTTGACCATCTGAAGGAAACGCAATGCTTTTATTTAAGTGTTTCCAATTTATTTCTTCTTCCACTTCCTTAAAATATCCTCCAACCATGATGAGATAATAAATCAAATATAATTAATATAAATAGATTTTATTTTTTTATATCATCACCCAAATCCATCTCCCAAAATCCGAATTACTTAAATAATTCTTTTAAAATTTATTAATAAAGTGTTGGTATTTTTATTAGTCTTGTATATATAATTACAATTTTATGATTAATTTATTAAATTAAAATAAAATTTATTATCTGAAAATGAGTTCACATATTATTATTTAGATTTATTGTAATCATAAGATAATTTTTAGAGCCCTTATTTAATTTTTTAAAGTGTTAGAAAAAGAAATTTTATTTTTAAAATTTGTATTTTTCCATTAAATTATGATTTTATTTAAAATTTAAATTTCACATATTTATAAATTAATATTCATAAAATAGAGTTCTTTTATTAATGATAAATATTTAAAAAAAATTGGGGATAATTTTTGTGATTTTTTAGAAATACTTGAATTTTTTATAAAGAGTAAAATAAAAAAAATTACAATAAATGCTAAAACCAGAATTTCTACATCATGATTGGGTTATGGATGATCTAAATGGACATGAGTTCAAAATCACATACTCTAATTATTATTTTTTAACACTAATCAGGACTATTCATATTCTTGAGAAAAAATATTAAACTAATTATTAAAATAATGGGAAACCCCTCATCTCCTCTACTATAAATACCACCCCTCTTTACCTCTTCTCTTCACTCCTCTAAAACCTTTTTCCTAGCCAAAATTATACTAAAATATCTCCACAATTCTATATCCCATGTTTTTAATCCATTGGTATCTTCAAATGACCAAATCATATCCTTTTTGTTGGTTCTTAAGGAAGTTATATTCAAGAGGTAAACTCCTCTTTTCATTTCTTTTATTTTAATTCAAGTTCCATTCTTTGTTTTTCTTTTCTCGTCTCCTTTTATCCAAATGTTATAATATAACCATTAACTTAAATATATTGAAATTTTATTATGATTATTTACTAATTCATCATCATATCTTCTTTCCCCTCCTTTTATACTCAAAATGAAAACACCATCTGAGATGTGATGATTTATCACATTCAAGGATGAAAATTTTTCAATTTCTATTATCATCTCCATTTATGATCATAAAATCATTTTCATGGTTTAACCATACTATAATTTATTTATTATGAATAATATAAGGTTCTGGAGAACTACCAAAGAAGTTTCATTTCAAGAAGTAACATATAGATTAAAATAAAAACATCTAGGATTACACATAGAGTGAACTCATTGGGTCATTGCTATAATACAACCCTTATTTTAAGAATATAGTGAATTAGGATACTTTAAAGTAGAAATGTATTACTTTAAAATATCATATAAATGTTTCTCTTAATTACTCTACATCTAATTCATAGTAATTTGATAAAGGAAAACTAATAAATATAAAAAAATTGATTTATAACATAATAAAGTGAATGGAAAGGTTCAACAAGAAAATAATTAAAGATCAATGTAATGATTGAATAAAAAATAAGGACACTACATCTAGAAATATGTATCCAACTATGAATATAATAAAGAATGGGTATATCAAACCATACATTCCAAAGATGAAGGAAGAATTAGGTGATAAGAAATACAAGAATGAAATGAAATATGCATATCATATTGAATGTAGTTTCACAGAATAATATGATTCAATTCATGAATCCAGAAGTGAGAAATTGTTGGCTAACCTATGTTTAATGCAATAAAATAAAAAATTAGGAATGTAATTATTCTGATTCAAGTTATTATTCTATTAGTGATGGATATATTTCAGATGATTTTTTTAAATAATATGGAATTATTCTAAATTAATATTAAATAGTTACTGAGTTGTATAGAAAATTTAAATTATGAATCAAGAGGCTTATTAAGGAATGTAGTAAATATTTCAAAGAAAATGAATCCCATATGTTAGAAAGATAAATTATTCTTCATGTACTATAGGTAATATCTATGATGATTTGGAGACTATTCATAAGGGGAATGGTAGTATTAAAAAATAATGTTTAATCTAAAAATAAGAATTATCTAATTTCTTTCAATTAAATGAAAAATATAAAAAGCTTATTGATGTGATGCAATATAATTATGGGAAAAATGGTTTTGGTTATAATGAATAGGTTCAAATGTATTTCAATACTTATTTTGTTAAAATATCTTCAAGAAAAGTTTCTTTTCTCACAATATTTTAGTATAGATTTCAGGGGAATTAATCTAAGGTCTTTTCTCTTTGATATCCTCCATATCATGGTTATACTTGGAACATCCCAGGTAATTATAAAATAATATTTTTTTATATCTATTAATATTTATGATTTAAATATTAATTTTTATTTAAATGGGATTCTATGTATAATAAAAAACCAGATATATAACAATGGGTTTCGCTAAAATATTATGTTACACAAACGACTGAGTTATTCGGAAAAATAATATATTATTAATATTATTATTTTAAATGGTTGCAATCACATAGTCATTATATTGAATGGAGTTAACATAATTATCTATGTTATATTTAAATAGATTTATTAAAAGTTTTTACTTTCTTTGAATAAATTTTATGGGAATAAAATAATAATACATCCAATTTTAAGCATACTAAGCTCTAATATTTTTAAAAGGTATTTGTATTGCAATTTGACGGTGAACCCTTATTAACTGTAAATGTTTAAATTAATAAAAAATATTGAAAAATAATCCATAGATTTTTGGAATAGGGACCTCAAAATTTACTTCACCTGAATTTTGGAGATTTATCTGATAATATTCATTTTTTAATGAATAGTGAAAATTCTGCATTTTAATTCAAAATTTATTTTTCATATAATTTATTTATATATTTAAGTTATAATTTTATTTATCTTTAAGGTATAATTTTATTAATTTTTCATCATTTAACCCAATATAATTTATTGGAATCAATATCCCACTAAAATTGGATATAAAAAACATTGTGAACTTTTGAACATTTTTACTTCCAAACCCCTTTTTCTAGATTTTTCAGCAGGATTAAAGTTAAATTAATTTATCTAATTTTTTGAATTTAATAATCAAAAATAGATATACATGGATATAATAATTATGAAAAAGGTTTCAAATAGGATTACAATTTTTGTGAATAGTAACTTTAGTATTATATTTACAACGATTATGGTTAAATATGGTCATTAAAGGTAAGATTAAAATTATAAAATTATAAAATTAACCTAAAACTTATAATAATATTTTCGGATGAGATATTATTTTCTATTACCAACATTGGGATGAATTATTCACCTTTGGAAGACTCATGGGTGAGATTATGACATTTATAACATTTAATTTAATGTAAAGGAAAATATGTTTTAAAAATGTTTCTATTTACTAAAAAATTTTAATATGTGGTTATATAAGTGATATCATTAACTATAAATAGTAGTACTAATAATAAAATTATTACATATATAATGTTACTTTATTTATGATTTTTAGGCAGTAAACAACTAAAATAAATAGTGACACAATAATAATGAAGTAAATGATTTACTAAAAAAAGATTCATAAAAACCATATTAAAAAAATTAAAATAAATATAATTTAAAATATTTTGTTCCATACATTTATTTTAGAGATTATTATGAAATTTCAAGATTATGTTAATGATGTTTTTTCATATGAATCATGTTATGATTTTTAAAAAAGTCTTGTAATGAATAGTGTCAAAATTGACATAATTCCTAACTTTAATTTTAAAGTATATAATTAAATAATATTAACTTTATTAAAAACTAATATTTTAAAAAAAATTTATATAACTCTAAAAATTTCATTAATGACTCCTTCATTGGTTGTTTGGCGTGATATGGTAATTATTTTATCTCTCAAAATGAAAATTACTTAAAACATTAAGAGTAAAATATGTTAAAACAAAAAGACAAGGATTAAATGTTATTCAAAACCTGTATTATTATAATTTGATAAATATTTATAACCCATAATCAATCTATATTCTATATAAATAAACATATATCCATTTGGAATATAAATTGAATTTATATTAATTTAATACTTTTAAAAATTACAAGGGTTCCCCCCCCCCCTCTCCTATAAGAAGGAAATCATTCCTATCTATTAATAACACATAAAACTCTATTCGTTTTATCCATTATCTACCCAAAACCCTTACTATAATACATACCAAAAAAATTGAGACCATATTTTATTCATAACACACTGCTTATGGGTTTTAAGGTGTTATGAAAGTTGACCATCTGAAGGAAACACAATGCTTTTATTTAAGTGTTTCCAATTTATTTCTTCTTCCACTTCCTTAAAATATCCTCCAACAATGATGAGATAATAAATCAAATATAATTAATATAAATAGATTTTATTTTTTATATCATCACCCAAATCCATCTCCCAAAATCCGAATTACTTAAATAATTCTTTTAAAATTTATTAATAAAGTGTTGGTATTTTTATTATTCTTGTATATTTAATTACAATTTTATGATTAATTTATTAAATTAAAATAAAATTTATTATCTGAAAATGAATTCACATACTATTATTTTGATTTATTGTAATCATAAGATAATTTTCAGAGACCTTATTTAATTTTTTAAAGTGTTAGAAAAAGAAAGTTTATTTTTAAAATTTTTATTTTTCCATTAAATTATGATTTTATTTAAAATTTAAATTTCACATATGTATAAATTAATATTCATAAAATAGAGTTCTTTTTTTAATGATAAATATTTAAAAAAATTTGGGGATAATTTTTGTGATTTTTTAGAAATACTTGAATTTTTTATAAAGAGTAAAATAAAAAAAATTACAATAAAAGCTAAAACCAGAATTTCTACATCATGATTGGGTTATGGATGATCTAAATGGACATGAGTTAAAAATCGCATACTCTAATTATTATTTTTTAACACAAATCAGGACTATTCATATTCTTGAGAAAAAATATTAAACTAATGATTAAAATAATGGGAAACCCCTCATCTCCTCTACTATAAATACCACCCCTCTTTACCTCTTCTCTTCACTCCTCTAAATCCTTGTTCCTAGCCAAAATTATACTAAAATATCTCCAGAATTCTATATCCCATGTTTTTAATCCATTGCTATCTTCAAATGACCAAATCATATCCTTTTTTTTTGGTTCTTAAGGAAGTTATATTCAAGAGGTAAACTCCTCTTTTCATTTCTTTTATTTTAATTCAAGTTCCATTCCTTGTTTTTCTTTTCTCGTCTCCTTTTATCCAAATGTTATAATATAACCATTAACTTAAATATATTGAAATTTTATTATGATTATTTACTAATTCATCATCATATCTTCTTTCCCCTCCTTTTATACTCAAAATGAAAACACCATCTGAGATGTGATGATTTATCACATTCAAGGATGACAATTTTTCAATTTCTATTATCATCTCCATTTATGATCATAAAATCATTTTCATGGTTTAACCATACTATAATTTATTTATTATGAATAATATAAGGTTCTAGAGAACTACCAAAGAAGTTTCATTTCAAGAAGTAACATATAGATTAAAATAAAAACATCTAGGATTACACATAGAGTGAACTCATTGGGTCATTGCTACAATAAAACCCTTATTTTAAGAATATAGTGAATTAGGATACTTTAAAGTAGAAATGTATTACTTTAAAATATCATATAAATGTTTCTCTTAATTACTCTACATCTAATTCATAGTAATTTGATAAAGGAAAACTAATAAATATAAAAAAATAGATTTATAACATAATAAAGTGAATGGAAAGGTTCAACAAGAAAATAATTAATGATCAATGTAATGATTGAATAAAAAATAAGGACACTACATCTACAAATATGTATCCAACTATGAATATAATAAAGAATGGGTATATCAAACCATACATTCCAAAGATGAAGAAAGAATTAGGTGATAAGAAATACAAGAATGAAATGAAATATGAAAATCATATTGAATGTAGTTTCACAGAATAATATGATTCAATTCATGAATCCAGAAGTGAGAAATTGTTGGCTAACCTATGTTTAATGAAATAAAATAAAAAATTAGGAATGTAATTATTCTGATTCAAGTTATTATTCTATTAGTGATGGATATATTTCAGATGATTTTTTTAAATAATATGGAATTATTCTAAATTAATATTAAATAGTTACTGAGTTGTATAGAAAATTTAAATTATGAATCAAGAGGCTTATTAAGGAATGTAATAAATATTTCAAAGAAAATGAATCCCTTATGTTAGAAAGATAAATTATTCTTCATGTACTATAGGTAATATCTTTGATGATTTGGAGACTATTCATAAGGATAATGGTAGTATTAAAAAATAATGTTTAATCTAAAAATAAGAATTATCTAATTTCTTTCAATTAAATGAAAAATATAAAAATATTAATGATGTGATGCAGTATAATTATGGGAAAAATGGTTTTGGTTATAATGAATAGATTCAAATGTAGTTCAATACTGATTATGTTAAAATATCTTCAAGAAAAGTTTCTTTTCTCAAAGATTTTAGTATAGATTTCAGGGGAATTAATCTAAGGTCTTTTCTCTGTTATATCCTCCATATCATGGTTATACTTGGAACATCCCAGGTAATTATAAAATAATATTTTTTCATATCTATTAATATTTATTATTTAAATATTAATTTTTATTTAAATGGGATTCTATGTATAATAAAAAACCAGATATGTAACAATGGGTTTCGCTAAAATATTATGTTACACAAATGACTGAGTTATTCAGAAAAATAATATATTGTTAATATTATTATTTTAAATGGTTGAAATCACATAGTTATTATATTGAATGGAATTAACATAATTATCTATGTTATATTTAAACAGATTTATTAAAAGTTTTTACTTTCTTTGAATAAATTTTATAGGCATAAAATAATAATACATCCAATTTTAAGCATACTAAGCTCTAATATTTTTAAAAGGTATTTGTATTGCAATTTGACGGTGAACCCTTATTAACTGTAAATGTTTAAATTAATAAAAAATATTGAAAAATAATCCATATATTTTTGGAATAGGGACCTCAAAATTTACTTCACCTGAATTTTGGAGATTTATCTGATAATATTCATTTTTTAATGAATAGTGAAAATTCTGCATTTTAATTCAAAATTTATTTTTCATATAATTTATTTATATATTTAAGTTATAATTTTATTTATCTTTAAGGTAGAATTTTATTAATGTTTCATCATTTAACCCAATATAATTTATTGGAATCAATATCCCACTAAAATTGGATATAAAAAACATTGTGAACTTTTGAACATTTTTACTTCCAAACCCCTTTTTCTAGATTTTTCAGCAGGATTAAAGTTAAATTAATTTATCTAATTTTTTGAATTTAATAATCAAAAATAGATATACATGGATATAATAATTATGAAAAAGGTTTCAAATAGGATTACAATTTTTGTGAATAGTAACTTTAGTATTATATTTACAACGATTATGGTTAAATATGGTCATTAAAGGTAAGATTAAAATTATAAAATTATAAAATTAACCTAAAACTTATAATAATATTTTCAGATCAGATATTATTTTCTATTACCAACATTGGGATGAATTATTCACCTTTGGAAGACTCATGGGTGAGATTATGACATTTATAACATTTAATTTAATGTAAAGGAAAATATGTTTTAAAAATGTTTCTATTTACTAAAAAAATTTAATATGTGGTTATATAAGTGATATCATTAACTATAAATAGTAGTATTAATAATAAAATTATTACATATATAATGTTACTTTATTTATGATTTTTAGGCAGTAAACAACTAAAATAAATAGTGACACAATAATAATGAAGTAAATGATTTATTAAAAAAAGATTCATAAAAACCATATTAAAAAAATTAAAATAAATATAATTTAAAATATTTTGTTCCATACATTTATTTTAGAGATTATTATGAAATTTAAATATTATGTTAATGATGTTTTTTCATATGAATCATGTTATGATTTTTAAAAAAGTCTTGTAATGAATAGTGTCAAAATAGACATAATTCCTAACTTTAATTTTAAAGTATATAATTAAATAATATTAACTTTATTAAAAACTAATATTTTAAAAAAAGTTTATATAACTCTAAAAATTTCATTAATGACTCCTTCATTGGTTGTTTGGCGTGATATGGTAATTATTTTATCTCTCAAAATGAAAATTACTTAAAACATTAAGAGTAAAATATGTTAAAACAAAAAGACAAGGATTAAATGTTATTCAAAACCTGTATTATTATAATTTGATAAATATTTCTAACCCATACTCAATCTAGATTCTATATAAATAAACATATATCCATTTGGAATATAAATTGAATTTATATTAATTTAATACTTTTAAAAATTACAAGGGTTCCCCTCCCCTCTCCTATAAGAAGGAAATCATTCCTATCTATTAATAACACATAAAACTCTATTCGTTTTATCCATTATCTACCCAAAACCCTTACTATAATACATACCAAAAAAATTGAGACCATATTTTATTCATAACACACTGCTTAAGGGTTTTAAGGTGTTATAAAAGTTGACCATTTGAAGGAAACGCAATGCTTTTATTTAAGTGTTTCCAATTTATTTCTTCTTTCACTTCCTTAAAATATCCTCCAACCATGATGAGATAATAAATCAAATATAATTAATATAAATAGATTTTATTTTTTATATCATCACCCAAATCCATCTCCCAAAATCCGAATTACTTAAATAATTCTTTTAAAATTTATTAATAAAGTGTTGGTATTTTTATTAGTCTTGTATATTTCATTACAATTTTATGATTAATTTATTAAATTAAAATAAAATTTATTATCTGAAAATGAATTCACATATTATTATTTTGATTTATTGTAATCATAAGATAATTTTCAGAGCCCTTATTTAATTTTTTAAAGTGTTAGAAAAAGAAATTTTATTTTTAAAATTTGTATTTTTCCATTAAATTATGATTTTATTTAAAATTTAAATTTCAAATATTTATAAATTAATATTCATAAAATAGAGTTCTTTTTTTAATGATAAATATTTAAAAAAAATTGGGGATAATTTTTGTGATTTTTTAGAAATGCTTGAATTTTTTATAAAGAGTAAAATAAAAAAATTACAATAAATGCTAAAACCAGAATTTCTACATCATGATTGGGTTATGGATGATCTAAATGGACATGAGTTCAAAATCGCATACTCTAATTATTATTTTTTAACACTAATCAGGACTATTCATATTCTTGAGAAAAAATATTAAACTAATGATTATAATAATGGGAAACCCCTCATCTCCTCTACTATAAATACCACCCCTCTTTACCTCTTCTCTTCACTCCTCTAAAACCTTGTTCCTAGCCAAAATTATACTAAATTATCTCCACAATTCTATATCCCATGTTTTTAATCCATTGGTATCTTCAAATGACCAAATCATATCCTTTTTGTTGGTTCTTAAGGAAGTTATATTCAAGAGGTAAACTCCTCTTTTCATTTCTTTTATTTTAATTCAAGTTCCATTCTTTGTTTTTCTTTTCTCGTCTCCTTTTATCCAAATGTTATAATATAACCATTAACTTAAATATATTGAAATTTTATTATGATTATTTACTAATTCATCATCATATCTTCTTTCCCCTCCTTTTATACTCAAAATGAAAACACCATCTGAGATGTGATGATTTATCACATTCAAGGATGACAATTTTTCAATTTCTATTATCATCTCCATTTATGATCATAAAATCATTTTCATGGTTTAACCATACTATAATTTATTTATTATGAATAATATAAGGTTTTGGAGAACTACCAAAGAAGATTCATTTCAAGAAGTAACATATAGATTAAAATAAAAACATCTAGGATTGCACATAGAGTGAACTCATTAGGTCATTGCTACAATACAACCCTTATTTTAAGAATATAGTGAATTATGATACTTTAAAGTAGAAATGTATTACTTTAAAATATCATATAAATGTTTACCTTAATTACTCTACATCTAATTCATAGTAATTTGATAAAGGAAAACTAATAAATATAAAAAATAGATTTATAACATAATAAAGTGAATGGAAAGGTTCAACAAGAAAATAATTAAAGATCAATGTAATGATTGAATAAAAAATAAGGACACTACATCTAGAAATATGTATCCAACTATGAATATAATAAAGAATGGGTATATCAAACCATACATTCCAAAGATGAAGAAAGAATTAGGTGATAAGAAATACAAGAATGATAAGAAATATGCATATCATATTGAATGTAGTTTCACAGAATAATATGATTCAATTCATGAATCCAGAAGTGAGAAATTGTTGGCTAACCTATGTTTAATGCAATAAAATAAAAAATTAGGAATGTAATTATTCTGATTCAAGTTATTATTCTATTAGTGATTGATATATTTCAGATGATTTTTTTAAATAATATGGAATTATTCTAAATTAATATTAAATAGTTACCGAGTTGTATAGAAAATTTAAATTATGAATCAAGAGGCTTATTAAGGAATGTAATAAATATTTCAAAGAAAATGAATCCCTTTTGTTAGAAAGATAAATTATTCTTCATGTACTATAGGTAATATCTATGATGATTTGGAGACTATTCATAAGGAGAATGGTAGTATTAAAAAATAATGATTAATCTAAAAATAAGAATTATCTAATTTCATTCAATTAAATGAAAAATATAAAAAGATTATTGATGTGATGCAATATAATTATGGGAAAAATGGTTTTGGTTATAATGAATAGATTCAAATGTAGTTCAATACTGATTATGTTAAAATATCTTCAAGAAAAGTTTCTTTTCTCACAATATTTTAGTATAGATTTCAGGGGAATTAATCTAAGGTCTTTTCTCTTTGATATCGTCCATATCATGGTTATACTTGGAACATCCCAGGTAATTATAAAATAATATTTTTTCATATCTATTAATATTTATGATTTAAATATTAATTTTTATTTAAATGGGATTCTATGTATAATAAAAAACCAGATATGTAACAATGGGTTTCGCTAAAATATTATGTTACGCAAACGACTGAGTTATTCGGAAAAATAATATATTGTTAATATTATTATTTTAAATGGTTGAAATCACATAGTCATTATATTGAATGGAATTAACATAATTATCTATGTTATATTTAAACAGATTTATTAAAAGTTTTTACTTTCTTTGAATAAATTTTATGGGCATAAAATAATAATACATCCAATTTTAAGCATACTAAGCTCTAATATTTTTAAAAGGTATTTGTATTGCAATTTGACGGGGAACCCTTATTAACTGTAAATGTTTAAATTAATAAAAAATATTGAAAAATAATCCATAGATTTTTGGAATAGGGACCTCAAAATTTACTTCACCTGAATTTTGGGGATTTATCTGATAATATTCATTTTTTAATGAATAGTGAAAATTCTGCATTTTAATTCAAAATTTATTTTTCATATAATTTATTTATATGTTTAAGTTATAATTTTATTTATCTTTAAGGTAGAATTTTATTAATTTTTCATCATTTAACCCAATATAATTTATTGGAATCAATATCCCACTAAAATTGGATATAAAAAACATTGTGAACTTTTGAACATTTTTACTTCCAAACCCCTTTTTCTAGATTTTTCAGCAGGATTAAAGTTAAATTAATTTATCTAATTTTTTGAATTTAATAATCAAAAATAGATATACAAGGATATAATAATTATGAAAAAGGTTTCAAATAGGATTACAATTTTTGTGAATAGTAACTTTAGTATTATATTTACAATGATTATGGATAAATATGGTCATTAAAGGTAAGATTAAAATTATAAAATTATAAAATTAACCTAAAACTTATAATAATATTTTCGGATGAGATATTATTTTCTATTACCAACATTGGGATGAATTATTCACCTTTGGAAGACTCATGGGTGAAATTATGACATTTATAACATTTAATTTAATGTAAAGGAAAATATGTTTTAAAAATGTTTCTATTTACTAAAAAAATTTAATATGTGGTTATATAAGTGATATCATTAACTATAAATAGTAGTACTAATAATAAAATTATTACATATATAATGTTACTTTATTTATGATTTTTAGGCAGTAAACAACTAAAATAAATAGTGACACAATAATAATGAAGTAAATGATTTATTAAAAAAAGATTCATAAAAATCATATTAACAAAATTAAAATAAATATAATTTAAAATATTTTGTTCCATACATTTATTGTAGAGATTATTATGAAATTTCAAGATTATGTTAATGATGTTTTTTCATATGAATCATGTTATGATTTTTAAAAAAGTCTTGTAATGAATAGTGTCAAAATAGACATAATTCCTAACTTTAATTTTAAAGTATATAATTAAATAATATTAACTTTATTGAAAACTAATATTTTAAAAAAAGTTTATATAACTCTAAAAATTTGATTAATGACTCCTTCATTGGTTGTTTGGCGTGATATGGTAATTATTTTGTCTCTCAAAATGAAAATTACTTAAAACATTAAGAGTAAAATATGTTAAAACAAAAAGATAAGGATTAAATGTTATTCAAAACCTGTATTATTATAATTTGATAAATATTTCTAACCCATACTCAATATATATTCTATATAAATAAACATATATCCATTTGGAATATAAATTGAATTTAAATTAATTTAATACTTTTAAAAATTACAAGGGTTCCCCTCCCCTCTCCTATAAGAAGGAAATCATTCCTATCTATTAATAACACATAAAACGCTATTTGTTTTATCCATTATCTACCCAAAACCCTTACTATAATACATACCAAAAAAAATTGAGACCATATTTTATTCATAACACACTGCTTAAGGGTTTTAAGGTGTTATGAAGGTTGACCATCTGAAGGAAACGTAATGCTTTTATTTAAGTGTTTCCAATTTATTTCTTCTTCCACTTCCTTAAAATATCCTCCAACCATGATGAGATAATAAATCAAATATAATTAATATAAATAGATTTTATTTTTTATATCATCACCCAAATCCATCTCCCAAAATCCGAATTACTTAAATAATTCTTTAAAAAATTATAAATAAAGTGTTAGTATTTTTATTAGTCTTGTATATTTAATTACAATTTTATGATTAATTTATTAAATTAAAATAAAATTTATTATCTGAAAATGAATTCACATATTATTATTTTGATTTATTGTAATCATAAGATAATTTTCAGAGCCCATATTTAATTTTTTAAAGTGTTAGAAAAAGAAATTTTATTTTTAAAATTTGTATTTTTCCATTAAATTATGATTTTATTTGAAATTTAAATTTCACATATTTATAAATTAATATTCATAAAATAGAGTTCTTTTTTTAATGATAAATATTTAAAAAAATTTGGGGATAATTTTTGTGATTTTTTAGAAATACTTGAATTTTTTATAAAGAGTAAAATAAAAAAAATTACAATAAATGCTAAAACCAGAATTTCTACATCATGATTGGGTTATGGATGATCTAAATAGACATGAGTTCAAAATCACATACTCTAATTATTATTTTTTAATACTAATCAGGACTATTCATATTCTTGAGAAAAAATATTAAACTAATGATTAAAATAATGGGAAACCCCTCATCTCCTCTACTATAAATACCACCCCTCTTTACCTCTTCTCTTCACTCCTCTAAAAACTTGTTCCTAGCCAAAATTATACTAAAATATCTCCACAATTCTATATCCCATGTTTTTAATCCATTGGTATCTTCAAATGACCAAATCATATCCTTTTTGTTGGTTCTTAAGGAAGTTATATTCAAGAGGTAAACTCCTCTTTTCATTTCTTTTATTTTAATTCAAGTTCCATTCTTTGTTTTTCTTTTCTCGTCTCCTTTTATCCAAATGTTATAATATAACCATTACCTTAAATATATTGAAATTTTATTATGATTATTTACTTATTCATCATCATATCTTCTTTCCCCTCCTTTTATACTCAAAATGAAAACACCATCTGAGATGTGATGATTTATCACATTCAAGGATGACAATTTTTCAATTTCTATTATCATCTTCATTTATGATCATAAAATCATTTTCGTGGTTTAACCATACTATAATTTATTTATTATGAATAATATAAGGTTCTGGAATCTTTTTTATAAATTATATTATTATATAATTAAAATTTTGTTCGATGTGATCAAAACACACAATTTAACAAAAACTGTAATCATTAACGTTTTATATAATGATTCATCTTCACTCCAAATAACAAAATGAATTTTATAACCATGTAATCATAAGAATTTTCACTAATAACATAAAAATTAAAATTTTAATAACTATTTTCATCTTACATGTTTATCCTTGCATGAATATAAGTAAACCAATCATGAAAACTAGGGAAACTAAAGCTCCCAAAAATTAAAATGGAACCAATTAACCAATCAAAAAGACCCTGAATGAACTCAATAATGTAACATCCTAGGTAAATAAAGAATAAAACATTTTTATATTTATTAATATTTATTAATTAATTATTAATTTTACTTTAAAGGGGTTGCTATGTTTGATAGCGCACCTGATATGCAACAAAGAGTTTCTTTGAAATCTTACGTAGCACACTAGTAATAAAATAATATTATTTTAAATGGTAGTTAACACGTAGCCGTTGTATTGGCGGGAATGTATAGAAATAACTAAAATATGATTATATATGTTTTTTAAATGTTTTTAAATTTATCCAATAAATGATAAAGGCTTAAAATACGAAAAGAATTCAATTTTAGGCATATATACCATAATTTTCACTAAAGGTTCACTTATCGCCTTTGGATGGAAAACCGTCATTAAATATAGTTTTGCTCACTCTTATAAATTCTATTTGACCAAATAAAACTCTTCTTTAGAATTGGGACATCAAAATTTACTTTGTGTAAATTTTTGGTATTTTTCCGATAAAGTTCATTTTTTAATGAACAGTAAAAAGTGTTGTATTTTAATTCAAATGCCCTTTTTAATATAATTTGTTTATGTGATTAGATTATATTTTGAATTTGTATTAATGTGAAATTAGAATATATTTTTAGAAAGAAAGAATTAATTATTAAATTAATTAATTCAACTTATGTATTTTGAATTTTGTAAAATAGAATTCATTTTTGAATTCTGAATATCAAATATAGCTTAGGGTGAAGTTTTGGTATTTTTCTAAAAAAATTCAATTTTTGATGAATAGTGAAACCACTAAGTGGTACATAAAAAACTGAGTATTCGTTTAAATGAAATTTAACCACCTCTGTGTTTTGAATTTAAAAAATCTGACATACATGGTTGTCATTTGGAATTAAAATGTGTTTTAATGGGACTAAAATAATTTTTTGGTAAATATTAACTTTTATGTTTATTAATCGCGATTAGAGGTAATTAGTGTAGTTTACGGAAAAAATAATGTTTTAATAATATGAAATGACCTAGACACATCTCCTACCATTATTGGATGTGTCATGGCCAACCAATAAAATCCATGGGTCAACTTGGGGACCCCAGGGATCCACTTTGGTAGGAAAATGACATTAATAACTTTTTATTTAATGACAAAATAAAAATGTCACAAACATGAGATGTTTTACTAAAACAATTTTTGAATGGGGTTATACAAGTCATAATTTTGACTATAAAAATTAATTAGAAAGATAAAAAGATTTTATACATAATGATAGTTTTTTTATAATTTCTAAACATTAAATAAATTAAATTATTTATGACACCATGATGATGCAGCGATTACCTCACTATTTAACGATTTAAATAAAATGCAAAGATAATGTAAAATATAAGACCTAAACATGTAAAAAACCTATTGTATGGGTGGATTTCGAACTATTATCACCTTATCCTAGAAATATATAATTTTGGGACCTTTTAAATCCGAAAATAAGTTTATAATAAAGTTTCCTTTTATAACATTCCAAGAGTGCCCCTCTTCTCCTCTTATAAAAGGCCCCCACCTCTACCACCTTACACACACATATCAAGCCTTTGGCTTCTCCAACCCCTGCCCATTTTTTCTCCCCACATCCCTCTATTACTCCTAGTATCCTAACATCGGTCATAATTCTTCCCAAGGAAGACTTTGAGCTCAAATCAAATAGAGTTACCTGTTTTAAAGGTAGTGATTTCTCTTGTGTTCTTATGTTTTATTTTGCTTCTCTAACCCCCTAAACTCTTTTTTTCATTTCTTTTGTAAAAAACCAATATCCTAAATATACTAGGATGTTTTTATAAGAATTATTCGAGCTACACTTACACACACCTACATCTAATTGTTAAAGAACATACTGTTTCTGTGGATGGCGAATTTCTGCCTCACGAAACAATGATTGTTCAACACTCAAATAACAACTTCAAAGGTGGCCATTAAGATGTCACTATATATATATATATATGATATATAATATTTTTATGTTTTAATTAAGATTCTGTATTATTCATTTATGGAATACCTTTATGGTTTCCATTATAATTAAATGCGATATCTTCATTTTAGGAAGTGCGGACTACCGCCCCCTCAAAGTGATTTGATTCGTTAATGCCATACGTGGGATATATAAAGGATGGAGTGAATGATATTATATATGATATTATACTGGAATTATAATATACCTTTATATCATTATGATTTCACTCCATTAAATATGAAATAGAAATGAAAGTAGCGTTCATGCGTACGTACGACTTACCGTCTCCATGAATGGTGCATTTCATTTCTTACCACTAAATGTTATGTACTATTGTAAATACATGTATATTTTGGATATATATGATATATATGATATCTATATCATGAATATAATTCTTTATATAATGGATATTTTACCACATGAACAACTTGTAATTATAAAGAGTTTATTTTTGACATAAGTACCAAGGATCGACAAAACGGCCATTATTAACATAAATAATTACATAGTGTTCATAACATGGTAATAAGTGATACAAAAGGAATAGTTAACTTGAAAAAGGTTCATAATAAAGTAGAAATTAACTCAAGTTTATTATTCAGGACGTTAAAGAACGATCGAGTCAATTCGGACCCGAGGTAAGGGACTTCGCCTCAATCTCCTTTCATTGAGGCATATTTTGTTTTATACACAACATTAATTTATATAGTGTATAAACCCCTTTGAATTTTAATTTTATTCAAAATGAATCTTTTTATATGAACCTTTTTACTAAACGACAAAAAGGATTGTTTCTTTTAACATATGCGATGACATTGACCTTTTCATCCGCCGCGAGTATTATTTGGTCTTTGGCTTCCTCAACAAGCCGTAATGTTTTTAAAATGAAATAAATACCATATAATATTTTATGTATTTAGGTATTGAAAATTCTTTTTATGGTGAACTTGTTATGTCAATATATTTATGTGATAGATTGTGATCGAAATATGGAAATGTTTTCATTCCATTATATTTGTTTTATGTCTTATGATTTTATAATGGTACTTGGACATTTGATGGGTGGTTACGTGATGACCCATATGACGGGTGGTTCCGTGAATACCAGGATGGGTGGTTACGTTATATCCTCCAATGCATTGGGTATGGAATTCGGCCATATGGAAATTCCATTAAGTGATATGTGTAGAAGTTGACTGTATGGTTATTCCATTTAAGTATGTTTATCTCCCAAGTCACCATCATATGTTATGTGTTCTTTATATGGGTTTTATGGTAATCTTTTGCTTACAAAAGGGTAAGTATTGATATTTTATTTAGTGAAGAGTTTTTACTACATCATAAAGGTGAAAAGTATTACTTTGATAAAGTATACATGGTTTACTAGTTGTTTTGAAAAACTAGCAGTTTTCAGTCCTTGTGTTTCCCTTACTGAGCTTTTTATGCTCACCCCATGTTTTTTTGAAATGTTTTTCAGAGGAAATAATGTGGAATAGTGTCAAAGATGGGATTAAGGGAAAGTCATGCAATATAAAACATGGAACTAGACATATTTCTTTTTAAGAGTTTTTATTTTATGGCAACATAGTAGAAGTGTCTACTTTGTAGTCTTTTGAGATGTAATAGTTACGATCTAATTCCTTAAAACTCTAAACCTAGAAAGATCCTCAATGGGAATTATTCATTTAATTCAATGTTATGTAATTTTTAAGGCTGGGGCCTTATAGTTGGTATCAGAGGTCGGTTTAGATAACTTTAGGAGTTATATTTCTATTAAATGATTATCCAAAAGTATTTTTTTATTGTCAAATTGAAATGATATAGCATTTAAAGATTACCATGTTACTTAGAAAATGATATGTCTTTGTTAAGAATTATTTTTCATAAAGGAAATAGTGCAGCTTTTTTGGGAAGGCATACAGAGTTGAATGAATTTCCGAATTAGCAACCAGAGATGGTTGGAATCAGAATTGAGCAGTTTACTGTAGTGATGACTTAGTTGAATTGGGATTTGAAAATAATATTGGTGAATGCTAATGTTTTGGCACTTCCTTCTAGGAGTGGTGAGTTTGTTATATACAGTGATGCTTCGTTGAAGGGACCTGGCTTTGTCCTTATGCATAATTATCAGGTAATTTCATATGCTTTACGTCGGTTGAAAAATCATGAGGTAAATTACCCTACACGTGACTTGGAATTAGCTACTGTTGTTTTTGCTCTAAATAATTAGAGGCATCATTTGTATGGAGTAATGTGTGAAATATATACTGATAAAAAAAGTTTAAAGTATATATTCACTCAGAAAGAGTTAAACATGAGACAGAGGAGATGGCTAGAATTAATCAATCATTATGATTGTACAATTCATTACCATCCGGGAAAAGAAAATAAAGTGGCTGCTGCTTTGAGTCGAAAAAGTAATGATTCATTAACAATGTTGCGTTTGGAGCGTGATCCTTTGGTTAAGGATTTGATGAACTTTGGCATAGAAGTTGTTGGTGCAGGATGTATTTTTGTTTTCTTTCAAGTATCAGTGAAATCATCTCTATCAGACAGAATTAGGAAAGCACAGAAGAAGGACAGTGAGTTGCAGAAAAAGGTAGAGCTGGTTCAGAAGGGTAAGTTGCTTGAATTCAACATTGATAATGATTGTGTTTTGAGGTTTGGTAAGTGATTATGTGTGCCTAGTGATTCACAGTTGAAGAATGAGTTGTTATATGATTCCCATAGTTCCCCATTTTCAGTTCATCCTGGAATTACTAAGATGTACAGAGATCTGCGGGAGTATTACTGGTGGGATGGAATGAAAAGAGATATTGCTGATTTTACTGTGAAGTGTTTGACTTGTCAGCAGGTTAAAGCAGAGCGGCAGTTACCGAAAGGGATGCTTCAGCCATTACCAGTGCCATAGTGGAAATGGGAAAATATATCCATGGACTTTGTTGTGGGATTACTAAAGACATCTCGAGGTAATAATGCAATCTGGGTTATTGTTGATCGCTTGACTAAATATGATCATTTCCTTCCTATTCAAGATACTTTATCTCTAGATCAACATTCTCAATTGTATCTTAAAGAGATATTCAGGTTGCATGGAGTTCTCCTATCCATTGTATCTGATCGTAATCGCATGATTACTTCTAACATTTGGAAAGGCCTTCAGAATTCATCGGGTACTGAATTAAATTTTAGTACAGATTTTCATCCTCAATCAGATGAGCAGTCAGAACGAACAATTCAGACTTTGGAGGATATGCTACTTTCTTGTTCGATGGATTATCAGGGAAGTTGGGACCAACATCTTTCTTTGGTTTAATTTTCATATAATAACAGTTTTCATTCAAGTATACAGATGGATCCGTTTGAAGAATTATATGGGAAGCGGTGTCGAACTCCGGCTTTTTGGGATGATGTAGGTGAAAGGAAGCTGATGGGGCCAGAATTGGTAGAAGAGATGGCAGAAAAAGTTCAGTTGATTCAGAACCACATGAGAACAGCTCAGATCAGACAGAAAATTTATACTCATAACCGGAAGAAGGATCTATCTTTCGAGGTAGGTGATCATCTTTTTCTCAAAGTTTCACCATGGAAAAGTGTGATGCGATTTGGTAAGAAAGGAAAGTTGAGTCCAAGGTTCATTAGACCATATGAAATTCTGGATAAAGTTGGATCAGTTGCTTACTGAGTGGCTTTACCTCCGAGTTTATCTCATGTACATAATGTTTTCCATGTTTCGATGTTGAGAAGTAATATGCCAGATACATCTCATGTTTTGATCCCAGAGGTAGTTCAGTTGGAAGAGAATCTCTCTTATGAAGAACAACCTATCCAGGTTCTTGACCGAAGAGAGAAAGTGTTGAGAAATAAGGTAGTTCACCAGGTAACGGTTTTGTGGAAAACCCATATGGTTGAAGAGGCAACGTGGGAATCTGAAAATGCTATGAGGGATACATACCCCCACTTATTTTGATAAGTGAATAAAATTGCGAGGACGCAATTCCCAAAACGGGGGAAGGATGTAACATCCCAGGTAAATAAAGAATAAAACATTTTCATATTCATTAATATTTACAAATTAAATATTAATTTTACTTTAAAGGGTTTTCTATGTTCGATAGCGTACCAGATACGCAACAAGGAGTTTCTTTGAAATCTTCTATTGCACACTAGTAATAAAATAATATTATTTTAAATGACAGTTAACACGTAGCCATTATATTTGTTGGAATGGATAGAAATATCTAAAATATTATTATATATGTTTTTTCATGTTTTTACATTTATCCAATAAATGATAAAGGCTTAATATACGAAAAGAATTCAATTTTAGGCATATATACCCTAATTTTCACTAAAGGTTCACTTATATCCTTTTGATGGAGAATCATAATTAAATATAGTTTTGGTCACTCTTATACATTCTATTGGACCAAATAAAACACTTCTTTAGAATCAGGAGATCAAAATTTACTTTGTGTAAATTTTTTGTATTTTTCCGATAAAGTTCATTTTTTTAATGAACAGTGAAAAATGGTTTATTTTAATTCAAAACTTGTTTTTAATCTAATTTGTTTATATGATTAGATTATGTTTTGAATTGGTTTTAAAGTAAAATTAGAATATATTTTTACCATTTAATCGAATTGTGGTCGTTGGAATTTATTTCACTTTGAAATTGGACATAAACTAGTGTCAGTCTTTTGATACATATTGTTTCATAAAAACATGCTATTTGTTTTGATAGCAAGAATTAATTATTAAATTTATTAATTAAAATTATATGTTTTGAATTTTTTAAAATAGACAGAATTTTTGAATTTAGAATATCAAATATAGCATAGGGTGATGTTTTGGTATTTTTTCTAAAAAACTTCAATTTTTTATGAATAGTGAAACCACTAAGTGGTACTTAAGAAATGATTTTTCGTTTAAATGAAATTTTACCACCTCTATGTTTTGAATTTCAAAAATCCAACATACATGGCTGTCATTAGGAAGTAAAACTTGGTTCAATGGGATTAAAATAATTTTTTGGTGAATAGTAACTTTTAAGTTTATTAATTGCGGTTAGAGTTAATTAGTGTAGTTTAAGGTAAAAAAAATGTTTTAATAATATGAAATGACCTAGAAACATGTCCTACCCTTATTTGATGTGTCATGGCCGACCCAGAAAATCCATGGGTCATCCTGGGGACACCATGGGGACACTTTGGTAGGAAAATGACATTAATAACGTTTTATTTAATGTTAAAATAAAAATATCACGAACATGAGATGTTTTACTAAAGTAATTTTTAAATGGGGTTATACAAGTCATATTTTTACTATAAATATTAATTAGAAAGATAAAAATATTTCCTACATCATGATAGTTTTTTTATAATTTTTAGACATTAAATAAATTAAATTATTTATGACACCATGATGATGCAGCGATTACCTGATTATTTAACGATTTTACTAAAATGAAAAGATAATGTAAAATATAAGACCTACACATGTCAAAAACCTATTGGATGGGTGGATATAGAACTATTGTCACCTTATCCTCGAAATATATAATTTTTGGACCTTTTAAATCTAAAAAAAATTTATAATAAAGTAACCTTGTATAACATTCCATGAGTGCCCCTCCTCTCCTCTTATAAAAGGCCCCCCACCTCTACCACCTTACACACAACTCTCAAGCCTTTGTCTCGGCCACAACCTACACATTTTGTCTCTCCAAATACCTCTCTTACTCCTAGAAACCTCACTTTGGGCAGAAGTGTTCCCAATAAAGCCTTTGAGCTCAAATCAAAAAGCGTTACCCATTTTAAAGGTAGTGTTTTCTCTTGTGTTCTTATGTTTTATTTTTCTTCTCCAACACCCTAAACTATTTTTATTCATTTATTTTGTAACAACACCAGTATCCTCAATATACTAGGATATTTTTATAAGAAGGATTCAAGCTACACTTACACACACCCACATCTAATGGTTAAAGAACATACTGTTTCTGTGGATGGCGAATTTCTGCCAAACGAAATGATGATTGTTCAACACTCATATAACACCTTAAACGGTGGCCATTAAGATGTCACTATATTTATATATGATATATAATATGTTTATGATTTACTTAAGCTTCTGTATTTTTCATTTATGTCATACCATTATGGTTTCCATTATGGGTAAACGCGATATCATTATTTTAGGAAGTGCGGACTACCGCCCCCTCAAAGTGATTTGATTCGTTAATGCCATATGTGGGAAGTATAAAGGATGGAGTTAATGATATTATATATGATATTATACTGGAATTATAATATACCTTTATATCATTATGATTTCACTCCATTAAATATGATATATAAATGAATGTAGCGTTCATGCATATGTACGGCTTACCGTCTTCATGAACGGTGCATTTCATTTATTACCACTAAATGTTATATACTATTGTAAATACATGTATATGTTGGATATATATGATATATATGATATCTACTTCATGATTATAATTCTTTATATAATGGATATTTTACCACATGAACAACTTGTAATTATAAAGAGTTTATTTTTGACTGAAGTACCAAGGATCGACAAAACGACCATTATTAACTTAAATAATTACATATTGTTCATATCATGGTAATAAGTGATACAAAAGGAATAATGAACTTGAAAAAGGTTATTAAGAAAGTATAAATTAACTCAAGTTTATTATTCTGGACGTTAAATAATGATCAAGTCAAGTCGGACCCGAGGTAAGGGACTTCGTCTCAATCTCTTTTCATTGAGGCATATTTTGTTTTATACAAAACTTTCTTTTATATGGTGTATAAACCCCTTTGAATTTTAATTTTATTTAAAAGGAATATTTTTATACAAAGTGTTTTACTAAATGAAAAAAAGGAATGTTTCTTTTAATGTATGTGGTGACATTGTCCTTTTCCACCACCGCGAGTATTATTTGGTCTTTGGCTTCCTCGACAAGCCGTAATGTTTTTAAAATGAAATAAATACCATATAATCTTTTATGTATTTTGGTATTGAAAATGTTTTTTTTATGAACGTGTTATTTCAATATATTTAAGTGATATATTGTGATCAAAATGTGGAAATCTTTTCTTTCCATTTTATTTGTTTTATGTCTATTGTTTTTATAATGGTACTTGGACATTTGACGGGTGGTTACGTGATAAAACATATGAAGGGTGGTTCCGTGAATACCAGGACGGGTGGTTACGTTATAACCTCCAATTCATTGGGTATGGAAGTCGGCTTTATGGCTATTCCATTAAGTGATATGTGTGGAAGTCGGCCGTATGGTTATTCCATTTATGTATGTTTATGTCCCAATTTACCTTCATATGTTTTGTGTTCTTTATATGGGTTTTATGGTAATCTTTTGGTTACAAAAGGGTAAGTATTGATCTTTTATTCAGTGAAAAGTTTTTACTACATCATAAAGGTGAAAAGTATTAAATTGATAAAGTATACATGGTTTACTTGTTGATTTGAAAAACTAACGGTTTTAATTCTTTGTGTTTCTCTTACTGAGATTTTTATGCTCACCCCATGTTTTTTTGAAATGTTTTTCACAGGACTTAATGTGGAATAGTGTCAAGGATGGGATCAAGGGAAAGTCATGTTATATAAAACATGGAACTAGACATGTTTCTTTTTAAGAGTCTTCATTTTATGGAAACTTTGTAGATGTGTCTACTTTGTAATCTTTTGAGATGTAATAGTTAAGATCAAATTCTCTAAAACTCTAAACCTGAAAAGATCCTCAATGGGAATTATTCATTTAATTCAATTTTATGTAATATTTAAGGCTGGGGCCTTATAAATAAGGATATAATAATTAAATTAAAATCAAAAAGGTCTTGTAAATATTAATAAATGGATTTAATTTGGTTATCAGTGACATTAATATCATGTGAAGGACAGTGTCAGACATAAGGTAAGTGATTCTACTCGAACCTCCATTATTCATTCGGGTTGCTCTATCTTTTTTTCAAATGATGTTATCTGTTATTTTTTAAAATTTTTCTAAATTCTAGGTATATTGTATAAATTCATGCATTAAAATCTATTCATCATTATCTTTTGAGGATATACATGTTTTTAAATGGTTCCCTCCTAAATACTACCTGAAAATCAAACTCATTTTAAAGGAACTTCCCAAATTCTTATTCAATTTTCAGAGCACCCTATAATATTTTTTTAAGCCACCATTATTTTTATAAAACCAATATTTTTATTATGATAAACATTTATGTTCACTTATGGTTTTATATAAAATGTTATACCTTTTTTTAAAAGGCCTTTGATGTTTTCCTTTAACAACATTGAAATGTTTTAATGCTAAAATATCTTAAATACACTACTTACATATTGACACTTATGTATGAAAAAAATTACTATGATATATTCTTACATTCAATTATTAATTTCTATGTATGTTTTATTTCCTTTCTTTCATGTCCACTTGTATAATATTTCCATTTTTATTCTTTATGACATGATTATGATACCCATCTATTTCCATGGTCACACTTATGTATATATGTATGATTTATTATGTATGATTCTTTATGTGGAAAGAATATTCATGAACATGTTAATATGGATGCACCCAGATAGTGCTCCAATGTATTGGTAAATGTTGAGTCTCATGAGACGCTCTGTGTAATGGTCTTGGCGGTTAACCTTGACTTGTGCTACCATGTGCAATGGTCTTAGTGGTTAACAATGACTTATTCTCCTCTATGTGTAATGATAATAGAATCATGATAAAGTGGGGTTTTATATTGATTCCATGTAATTATTATTCCATGTTTATATATTATCGTGCTTATATGTTATGATTTTTTATGTTCCATTCTTTTTTATATAATTATTCTAGGACTTCTGATCCCAATGAAAAAGATTTATTATTATGCTTATTCCCTTATTAGGATTTTAGATCATCCCTTTGATAATGGTATACCCAATTTTTACTATTAATATATATAATAACAATGGATGTTAAGATATTTTTATGAATATAAAATAAATAAATGTTTTACATAGTATCGTGGTTTCCATTTATGTATATAGTCTTCCTAGAAACTGGACTGCACAATCCTGGGCTTGTTATAAGATGTTTATTACGCTTAAAATCATCGAATGATATGTGTAAATGTATAAGGTTTCTATAATACCTAGATAGGTAGAGTAATTTTTAGGCCTCTCAGAAGTGAGTTTGAGCTCCTTGAATAGAATAAATAGCGATTTATGACATTTAAGACTTTGTTGTTTCAACACATGAATGGATCCACTTGAATACCAACATTCAATCCTTTGTCAAAACACATGTATTTTAATCTATAGTGTCTCATATAGACTTCATTACCTTCATAATATTTTTCATATAATATTGTGGATGTCTTCTAGCCTCATCTGGAGTTTCTCGACTGTAGCAATGGTGCTACTTGACAATTTACTAGGCCTTTTGTATGTGACCTTGAGCTCATGTGGTTCACCCATGAAGATATTCGACTTCGTAGAGACATAAATTCTACAGTTCACCCCATGAGGGATTTGTAAATCCAATATAACATACATTTATAGGGGTTTGAAAATTTTAATATCTCTTACCGTTACTACATATGACTTTCAAATTGGGAAGATATTCTTTTATCTAACTAATATATCATATCAGATCCATCTATGAACCATAATCTGACACTGGAAAACAAGACATTCAGTAGGGAGATTTGGAAATTGTGGGGCCTGGTTAAATGAAGTTGTTGAGTATCAGTTACACGATCTAGCACAAACTTTAGGTTACTATGTTAAGGCACATAATTGGTCGAAGAACATGATATGCTTCGAATAGAAAAATAAAACTAGTTTGATATAGATTTTTTATTATTGGAATGTATGGTGTGCACAATGATTTTAGGGTTTCGTTTTCTTATAAATGCATGAAGGTGTTCCATAGGGGAGAGAAACATTATGTTTGGATGAGAGTAAATACATGGGTAATAGTTTTTAGGCTTGGAAAATTGCGAGCAATAACAATTTGGGTTGTAAAATGAGGTGTTACAATAATGCTGCATGTTTTTTTATCTCTAAATAGTGATTTCTTATCATAGAAGATTATCAAAGGGGTGATGGGGGCTTATCAGTGTTTGTATTTTCACATAGGGTTTCATGAATATATTTGGAATTCATGATTCAAGATTTATATGGATGTTTTGTACTCTCTAATTATTAGTGTATTTTATTGGATTTTCTCCATGTTTTTTTATCCTCCATATTTGATAGTTTTTCTACCTTGATATTTTACATACACATTTATTTTCTGTTATTTTTTATATTTAATTTTCATTTGAAATATTATTTTTCTCAACAATGTTCTTATCCCTAGAATGATTTGCTTCCTCCCCAACCACTGGTATCAAAGGCGGTTATATGTGTTTCTTAATTATTAAATATCGGTGATTTGTTCCATGATATTTCATTCATCATAAAAATGTCCAATAAGAAAAATTATTTACTCTATGATAGTAACAAGTTAAAAAAATTGATCATTGAGAAGATAGTAATGGAACTAATGAAACAAATAGAAGAATCCAGAGATGATTAATGATTGTGAATGGAAATATTTGAGAGATAGTTAGAGAACATGACTCAAATTTATTTGGATGGTAACACTCTATGTGAAGTGATAAATTTGACAGATCTATAGAATACTTGGGAAAATATTGAATAAAGGTACGAATCAAAATCCCTCACAAATCGTTTATATCTGAAAAAATGATTTTATCATTTTTGAATGCTAGAGAGTGGTAATTTAGTTAACCGTTTGGATTAGTTCAACAAACATATAATTCTCATATCTTTAGTGGTGGTCAAGATCAATGATAAAGGTAATGTGGTACCTACATAAATAGAATAAGAAGGAAAATTTGGCTTCTCTTGGGTTTGTTACCTGGTTCATATGATAATATTGTCACCACTTTGTTATTTAGAAAAGACACACTAATGTTGGATAATTTTATTTCATCATTGTTGATGAACGCGACTTGGAGAAAGACCAATGATGGTTAATATTAATAAAATAGGTATATTCTGGCTTTGGAAGATGGACACAGTGATAAAATAGGTCAGTATAATATAATAAGAAAGGTTAATTACTTCTTTTGAAGAATGTTAGGTCATGTAAGTACCACACATCATTCTAAAGACACACTATAAAAATAATTTAATAGTGATAAATGAACATTGTTTCCCTATGTTCCATTAAAAGGGTTCCCCTTTATATTCACTAAAAAATGTAGATAAATGTGGTCTTTAATGAGGGAAATATTAAAACCGATAAAGGGGGAACTTTATTTATTCTATAAATAGTACAAATAATAGTCATAATAATATCGTGTGTTCTCTATATTGCAACACACTATGAAAAAAATAATTTCAATTAATATAGTATAAAATTCAAATACAAGATATAAAAAATGAATAATTTTATTGAAATAAAAATTAAAGAACAAATACCAATAATATATATTATAGACATTTCAAATATTGTTTTTAAAATTGCATTTTCAATTACAATTTATCACAAAACATTCAAAAACATAAATGGTTTCATTATTTTTGGCACCCAAACCCTTCCAACAAATCCCAATCAGGGTATAAGTTGGTGAACAAAACACCACAACTCGATCAAAATAATCCACCTGTATAATAAAAAAATTATTATGTTAGTAATACTATAACGAAATAAATTAAACATAAATATGAAAGAATGCACTAATAGAATGTCAATTTTAAACTAATAATATATACTTTGTGTCATACTTGTCTCACCAGGTGTTTAATTTAAGAAAAGATGAATCTAACACGTCACAAATTACTTATGGGCTGTTATTCTAAATAATTAAAAAAATATGAATGTGTTTTATTAGTTTCGATTTTATCGCATTTTTTTAAAATAATTTTTAAATAAAAAGACACACATGGAGTCATACAAACTGCATCATTAATTAAATTGTTTTTTGGATGATTCCTACATATCAAAAATGACTTATGGATCATTTTCATAATGTAACAAAACAATATGAATGCATTATATTGGTTTTAACTATATCACATGATAGTTTTACTAAAATTTCATTATAAATTATCAAAATCGTTTTGATTCATACCAGTCACATCATGTGTTGGTTTGACATGAGACTCATTCCTACACATCAAAAATGACATATGAATTGTTTTCTGAAATTATGAAGACAGTATGACTGGGTTTACGTAAGTTTAAATGAGTGAGACACCTTTTGAACAATAATGTCAATTTTAAATTTATATTGGGAAATTTGAGTCATACTTGGAACACTGTGTATTAGATTTAGGTGTATCAAATTCCTACACATCCAAAATTACAAATGGATCATTTTCCTAAAGTATCAAAATAATCTGAATTTGTTTGATTAGTTGTGAGTGTGCCACTTCCCCTTTTTACTAAAATATAAATTCTAAATCAAAAAACACACATGGACTCATACAGGTCACACCATATATTAGAATGAGATGTGGCTAATTCCAAAATTTCAAAAATGACTCATGGATCATTTCATTGAAGTATCAAGAAAATATGAACGTGTTTTCCCTGATTTGGAAATATCACTTATATGATTTTCCAAAATTCCATTTTACAAAGAAAACAAAAACAATGAGTCATATTAGTCCCATCGTGTGTTAGTTTGATGTTATATTTATTCTTACACATCACAAATTACTATTGAATCATTTTCTTAAATTATCAAGATAACCTGACAGTGTTTTCCTAGTTTTTAGTGCATTACCCACGTTCTGACTTAAAATTTAAATTTTAGACTAATAAAGGACACTTTGAGTCATACAGGGAACATCATATATTAGATTAAGGATAAAATAATTCCTACATGTAAAAATTTACATATGGATCTTTGTAAAAAAGTATAAAAATAATCAAAATGTATTTTCTCAATATTGATTCTATCACATGTCTTTTTTTCCAAAAATATCAACTGTAAATAAAAAAGAGACACTTTGAGTCATACTCATTTCACCATGCATCAAATTGAGGTGTTTTTGATTTCTATATGTCACAAATAATATATGGATCATTTTACTAATGTATAAAAACATTCTGAATGTGTTTGAACTATTTTGACTATGCTACAGTTATTTTTTAATAAAATATAATTTCAAACCCAAAAACATACACTTTGAGTCATATTGGTCAAACCAGGAGTCAATTTGATGTGACATTTATCCCTACCCCTAAAAAATAACATATTAATAATTTTAAAAAAGTTTCATGAAAATTTCACTATGTTTTTTCAGATTCCAATGATTAAAACACATTCTGAATTAAAATTTCAATTTTATACTGATAACAGACATTTTGGGTCGTATTGGCCCCACTGCGTATCAAATTGATGTGTGGCTGATTCCTATATGTCAAAAATAATTTATTGATATTTTTCCAAAAGTATCAAAACATTCCAAATGTGTTTTCTTATTTTTTTAATATATCACTTTTCCTTTTTACTAAAATGTCAATTTTAAATAAAATTACACACTTGGAGTCATATCGGTCACATTATGCATCAAATTTTGGTGTAGATGATTCTTATATATCATGAATGTCTTAAGGATAATTTTACTAAATTATCAAAATATCCTATTTTATTTTATTAGTTTTGAGTATGTAATTTTTCGTTTTTACCAAAATGTCAATCTTAAACTAAAAACACACACTTTGTGTTATACATGTCACATTGTGTGTCATTTTTACATGACAATGATTACTACATATAAAAAATTACATATGAATCGTTTTCCTAAAATATCAGGGCAATTCATGTTTTTTTATTAGTTTTATGGGACTGACAGATGTTTTGAACTAACATGTCAATGTCAAATTAATTACATACACTTTGTGTCATTTGGGAAAAACTAGGTATAGGATAGAGGTGCAGATGATTCATTTAAGTCCTAAATGACTTATAGATCATTTTCATAAAGATTGAAAAAAATAAAATTTGTTTCCTGTTTTTTATTATGCCACTTTTATTTTTAACTGAAAATTTAATTTTAAATAAAAAGATACACTTGGAGTCATATTGGTTGCACCATTTTTCTGATTGAGATGCAACTTAATATTACACATTAAAAATAACTTATAGTTTTTAAAAATTTATTTCAAAAATAATCTGAATTGTTTTCTCTATTTTGAGTATGTGATGTGTGTTTTCAACTAAAATGTAAATTATAAACCAAACCCATATGATTTTTGTCAGACTGAGAACAATGTGTATCATATTGATGAAAATTTTCAGGAAATATCTTTTGGGAAGTCATACGTTGCCTTCACCTATTAGGTAATCCCATGGTACGTGCATCTTTATGGTTCATTTTATTTTTCAGGCATCATGGGGTTTCATCATCCATCAAAAAGGAACATGTTCTCCCTATTATAGATTTTATTGATATTTAAAAAAAATATGGATTACCAAACGATCAATAAAATATGTAAATATGTATTTGATAAAAATGATAGGGAAATTAAATTTAAAACAGTAGATAAAAAGATGAAAATTTTAAATTAATAAGTAATAGGAATTTGTCATTTCATTATGTGTGTATACATTCTTGACTATTTTCCCTATTTCTATTATGTTAGTTGTGGATTCATACCCCCCCCCAACTCGACCAAAATAATAATCATATATAAGAAAATAATTCTTATTTTAGTAATACTATAAAACACATTAAAAATTAATAGGAAACAACAGATTAATGAAATATCAATAAGAAAAAACCAAACAATTTGAGTCCTGTCGAGTTCACTTTTATCAGATTAAGGATCATCCAATTTATACTTGTTATAAATGATTTACTGATCAACTTCCTAATGTGTCAGCTAAATGTTTTTCTCAGTTTTGATTGTGTAACATTGGTTTTTTAGACAAAAATATCAATTTTGAATAAAAAGTCACCATAAAGTCATAACGGTCACATAGTACGTTGGATCGAGGCGTTTATGATTCCTACACAATAATAATTACATATGGGAAATTTTAAAAAAGTTTAAAAACAATATGATTTTTTTATATTTCTATTACTTCACTTGTCTTTTTTGTTAAAAATTAATTTTAATCTCAAGAAACTCACTTCAAGTCATATCGGTCTCATCGTGTTTCCTTTTGATGTTTGATAAATTCGTTCACATCAAAATTGACTTATTAATCATTTTCATAAAATATATTAATAATATGAGAGTGTTTTATTATTTTTGTGTGGGAAGGACACATTTTTACTAAAATGTCACTTTTAAAATGAGAACCGACAATTTGAGTCATACTGGACACACTATGTATCAAATTTATAGAGGATAATTCAAAAACATCAAAAATTACATATGGATCATTTTACTAAATTAGAAAAACAATACGTATGTGTTTGATCATTTTTTAGTAAGGTACATATAATTTGAGAAAATATGTCATTTTAAACTAAAATCATAATCTATAACTCATACTGGTCAAACCATGCATCATATTGAGGGTTGGATGATTTATACACATAATAAATTACTTAGATTTAATTTCTATAAAGTGTCCAAATAATAAAAAAAATTATTTTTTTGAGTATGTCACTTGTGGTTTTTTCTAAAATGATATTTTAAATTAAAAAACGCACTTGGACTCATATTAGTCACACCATACATCGTATTGGAATATAGTTGATTCAAATACACCACATACAAATTATGGATCCTTTTACTAATGTGTAAACACAATCCAAATTTGTTAGAATGTTTTTTAGTATGTCACATATCTTTATTACGGAAAAGTAAACTTAAACTGAAAAAAATCACTTTATGTCATATTGGGAACATCTTTTATTGGTTTGATGTAAGACTAATTTATACACATAAAAAATGACTTATTAATCATTGTCCAAAATTATCATGACAATTTGTTTATTTTTTCTTTGTTTCTCGGGACTAACACACATTTTAACTAAATTTTCAAATTTCAAATGATAACGAACACTTTGAGTCATACGGAGAACACTGGGCTTTAGATTAAGGTGTGTATAATTACTACACATAAAAAATTACTTATGGATAAGTACCTAATGTATCGAAAAAAAAATTATTTTCCTAGTATTTATTACGTGATGTGTGTTTTGATTTAAAATTTAATTTTAAACTAAAGACAAAAATTTTGGATCATATCGGCCACACCGTGAATCAGATTGAGGTGTGGCTGATTCTTATATATCACAAATGGCATATGGATAAATATTCTAAATTATTAAAACAATTTTATTCATTATCTCATTTTTATTATGTGTCGTGTTTTTTTAAACTAAAATTCCATTTTAAAACTGAAAATATGAATGTTGATTCATATCAGACACACATTGTATCAGATTGAGGAATGGATGATTCCAACATGTCAAAAATGACATATGTATTATTTTCCTAAAGTATCAAATTATAATTTCAAAGTTATTTACTAAAAAAATACATAGAACTATCATTAATTCATCTAAATAAGTAGTATGCAATCACCATTTCATGATTTATGTATACATTATGACACCAGGTATTCTTCTCATTCATTTCTAAACATATATATTTCCTATTGTGAATATGAGGTCTATAAATAATACTTCAATTACATTAGAATATAAATAAATGATGGACTAATAAATAATTTCAATGATATTCTAATTATCTTCAAAAATACCACTTTATGGATTCTAGTTTTTTGATGGAATATGATATCATTCATAAATTTGAATACATATTAACCACAATCAATTCAATTTGATTCTTTTATACACTTAAGAAACATTGAGAAAAATAAGTAATTTTATTTATATATTTTTTCATAGTGATATATTATTATATATACCCAAAAACTTATCCATTGATAGAGGTTTATAGGCTCCTTTTATTGATGGAATGTCCCCATTCCAAGATTTTGATGATATTTAAACGTCACCTTATCGTATGGGAATTTTTATCAAAACATAATATTAAACATATAACCTAAAGTTTAGATAAAAAATGTTATATGTGGAGCATTAAAAATTGATAATGTTCACCATGTGTGGTTATCTTTTTGGGTATTCATTCATTGAATCTAGAAAACATATCTTTGGAGTATCCAAATCGACTGCAATGCGTAACTAATACTTCCTAAAAACAAATAGGAATTATTAATTAAATAAATGAAAATAAATTTTTCTTGATTAAATTGTAATGTTTCTTCCATATATAATGGTTATTAAGAAGATTCTATCATTTATAATGTTTCTTTCAAAATTGATAGAAATCTGTTTGCCTATTACTTCAATTTTCATTTGTTCCAATAAAAATTATTATTGAGAAGTTATGCTATGACTAATGGGTCCTAATTTTTATTCATAGTTTTTCCATCAAACAGTATTTATATTTCTATCTGTAAAAAAAATAGTTTTCAGTCAAAAATAACATAGTAGATCAGTTATTGGATAAACAAATCATGAATACACAGCTCAAGTATGCATTTACAACTAATACTCTTATCCATTAATGATTAAGGATTTTATTTACATTCTCAATACTAATATGGTCTATAATTCCCTCCTCACACATCTATTATTAGTATTCAATTGTGGTCCTATCACCATTTACTGATTTTTTATCCTAAAAAAACATTAATTTTAGTAAATTTAAAAGTCGAACAAGTGGGGTAATGTGACTTTTTGAACATATTTTTTATTGTGTGGTTGATCCTTTAGATCAGTTTGATTAGACCTTCTGTTTTACCCCTCACTTCTTAATTGTTTAATAAAATCCATCCATTTAGGTCATTTTTCATTAATTATTAAATTTTTAATTAAAAGTAAATTGTAAATTAATTCCTCCTTGTGGACATGTTTTTTACATGTTCAGATATCCAAGCTATGAATGTTTTTATTTCTTGGTTAATCTTATGAATATTTGTATCCTCAAGTGAAAAAGGTAGATTTGTGCTTGTCTCTGGAGTTATGATAATCACAACTCTAACATAACCTATTAGAGGTGGATTTTTTTATATAATATCTCCTTTTATATTGTGCTCATTAACCATAATAATAAATAAATGGTTGTGTGTTGATAGATATAAATCACAATCACTTTCAAACTACATAATATCAGCACAATAAAGGTAATTATGTCTACCTGATTCAAATTTATAGAAACAATAATGACAATATTGATTACATATTCAATAATAGCAATTTTAAGGGAATATATTCCCAAATTTCTGGTGGGGGATATTAACATAGTGGTTTTTCTTGTGTTTTTTCTTCTCTTCAATTCCTTCCCATATCATTTTCTAACAAATATGATTGAAATTTAAATTTTTCTCCAATTATAGATAATAATTCTTAAAAATATTCCATTTTATTATATTTATCCCCCGTTCAATTCTTTTATCAAAATATGTTTAGGGTGACACCTCACAACCCACACCTCTGACATGGACAAAATGTTCTAGTAACTTTATGTCCACTAATAGTATATGTTCTTGTTTTTAATTGGATACAATTGATGATTATTCTTCTATCCAACTTGATTAAAAAAAATTGGAAAATAAGTAATTATTATTATATAATATTAATTTATTGGAAAAAATTATTATGTCATACTTAAACATGTTCCCCCACAATTTTCTTTTGTTTTAATCTATTGGTATCTCTTCTTTTCTTACACGTGCTTGTTTCTGCATCACATGATGAGGGGTGGAAGTGGATTTGGATTTGGATTCATTGGTCTATATATAAATAGTGGAACATAATAATGTCTTTTATTTTATATCACACGAAATATTATGGTAGATTTAAAATACATATATTTTTTTCAAGTGAATCATACAACATCATTTCTTTATGGTAGGGGTATGTTGGTTTCCTGGACCATTTCTTATTCACATCACTTCGTTACTATTTCATAAATTAACAATTCTTAAAAAATGTGATAATTTATTGTATTATCAATATATGTATTACCAATCACAATGTACCTAAAAATATGACTCCACAAAAAGACTAATAAATGAATTCCATGTTTTTTGGTTTTTTAGGGGTGCATACATCTATGGTGGGTGTGGGTTTAGTTTCAAATTAGAATCATTAAGATGATGCCTAAATATAACTATGTGAAGACCTCTTTTATCCTTTCAAGTGATCATTAAAAAAAATTTCATTCATGAGCCATCTAATATACATGATCTCTTAATAGATAATAAATATTACTTCAATATTTCAATATTTTGTTTTTTAGTGAAATAAAGAAAGTCTATTATACATTTTCCCTTGATCCCTACTGAAATCAGTATGTTAAGTGCTTCTAAAACATTATTCTCTAGATCTAAATTAACCAACTTGCACATTTGAGTGGGAGGACAATGTAACTACTAAACATGGCCTTTTTGTTTAATACATTGGTCACGTGCCATCCATCGAACCTCAAATTTGATGCCATTATTTCTCACCATAATATTTGGTTCTAAAACTATCATGCTACGATGCTCTTGTTTTTTATGGGACACTAATTTTTAGCCATATAACATTTCCTCAACATCAAAATCATGAATATTTTGTTCCTCTGGATTGGTAGCAACAACATGTGCATAAGCTTATCATTCCTTTGTATTAGGAGAACCGATATGTTGAGATACTAATTGTTCCTTGGTATTGTGGGAATCAGTTCATACAGATGTCATTATCTGTATAAGTGGTTGGTCATTTAGTTAAGATTAAATAAATTAATCAATAAATAGATAAAAATATGTGGTAGCACAACATATATTACAAAATAAAACTAACATTATTGTTAAAATATTTTATTTAAAATTTTGAAGGGATTTGACTCCTTTATCGAAAATCAAAATATCTTCATTATGTTCTCATATGACATAGTAGGACCCACCTACATTGGGAACACTTTGAAATGATTATGAACCCCCAATTAATGGGTCATCCTCATTTGAATTTTACTCATAACATTCAATTATTTTAGTCGATAATAGAAAAATTTAACACTTCTGGTTTATGGTATTTGGAACATAAATTAACTCTAATTCCTATGATTCCATTATAAACAGTTCCCCATTGTAGCCAACCATATGTAAATACACTTTAAAAAATTCCAATTCATCTATTTTAAATTAAATCTTATTATCAACCCATATGAGTTGAACAATAGACACTTATAATGTTGTATAAAAAAACTCCCATATTTTTATGATGATTCCAGAGTACGAAAAGTTCAAAGAAATTCTATTTCGTTCCTTGGTACCAGATAAATGTATCATTTCAACTACATGTGTAAGTACACTAATTTTTATGTTATTTAGTTCAACATGTTGAATTTTATAGAATGTATAACCCTTAATTACATAACCATTATAAGACAATACATGCCCACTTGGTCCTCTGGATAGCCAGGAAGCCATTTTGAAATATAATATGAATTATCATTTACTATATAAAAATATAGTCTCAAAACAATCCTATAAACTACTGATTATGTTAATCTTATATCTGTATTTTAGCCCTTGATGGATTAAAATTCCACAGAATTATATTATGGGTTTCAATGTATAAGGAAACAAATCAATTATTATGATAAATATAATGGTGGTCATACTCCAGATATGTAATAATGATTGTGAAAACATCCATTCCAGAAATTCTTTTACCCATAAGACACCTAGTGCGAAGAGATTTCAGTAGACCAACGCTTCCACCACAAGAAAGGTAGTGGGTGAATAATTCAATGGATTTCACAACAATATATTGATAAGAAATAATACCTTCTCACAATCATTGATTTTTATCATACCAATTCAAAAATCATTATTTAATATTCAATGGGGTAAATCCATTTATAATTTATTAGAACATATTTTGAAATCTCTCTTACCATGTGAACCATCAATTGAACAATAATATAAAAGAATGTTAGTAGGAATAATATCTCTCATTCACAAAATATGATGTTAATTTCCTTTTCCAAATTTGAAATTTTCATTGGGTCTATAACATTGCTGCAGATCTCATTTAAAAAGTAACAGTGTTTGGTTAATGTATGGTATATATTCTTGATAAAAATACAATGTAAAGCTATAGTAATTAGATATTTCATCAAAAAATCAAAGTCATGTGATTTTATATGCTTTAACATTTAATTGGTCATTGATATTATATTCATGATATTCGAAAAAATACCGTTATGGATATTTACATCATTTTAGAAGTAACAAAACAAATATATCTCTTTACAAAAAATAGTGTAAGAAAATTGAGAAGGAAAAGTCTATTTGTCACCCTTCACTAGAGACAAATCATCATTTATTCCTACATTAATCATTTCCAACATATCTTTAATTACATCCTTTGTTTTTCTAGGTGAATTTAGTAACAAGCTAATGAAATTATTCTATATTTCATTCAAAATTCCTGACATAAAATTTTTTTAATGTATAATCAATTCAATTATGATAATTAAAAAAATGATCTAACTTTCCAACTGATTTTTCAAAGGTTTTTTAGAATAGGATTATCAAAATTAGTTTCCATATCTTTTAAGTTCAAAAACATTTCATCACATATTAGTGTAGATGTTTCTATACATTATTTTGAACCCCCATCAAATAATGGAGACCAATACCAGTACATATGTCCATGAGTAGAAATTGGTGATATCCTAGAAACACAATAATTGATGATTATTTCCACCAAATTGACTATGTTACTTATTCGAAAATAGAATAACCTTAAATTCCTTTAAGGATATATCCCAAAAAATATTCCATATAAAAGAAAGTCATTTATCATCTTGTACAACATGGATCTCAATGTGAAATTTTCATTTATTTCAACATCATACAACGTAACACCTAAATCCCAAAAATATTTCAAATATTCGATCAATAGAGACAAATAAATAGAAATATCATTACCCAGATGCCTTGGTCCTAATATAAGAATATATAACATAAGGTATTTTCATTTTCTACATAACAATGGTGACAAGCTGTAATTTAAATACATAATAGGACATGTATAATGAGTTTTATTTTGAATACCAAAAATATTAACTCCATCTGTTGATAGTGCAAGATGAAGGCTTCTTGGATTGTTTCCAAATATAGGATACATGCGATCAATTTTCATCCTCTTAAGAGTGTATTTTCAGTGAAGATGTTTCCTATATTTATTTCTTGTTTCTGAATGCCACATTAATTTTCTTACATTCTCTCATTTCTATATTGGCGCCAAAACCTTGGAATAATTTTAATGTACCATAAAACATTTTTTGGATGCAGTTAATATTTATTGTATTGAGAAGCAATAAAATTTTATAATTTTTATCTATTTTGTGGTCCTTGTAAAATAGTATACCATCATTTATATAAATATTTATTCCATTAGATATCATAACCATTGAACATATCTTTCATTTAGTGTCATGTGTTTGGGAATGATGCTAATTATCTTCTAGTAGAATGACATTAAAGAGATTGTGTAGTAAATGTAAAATTGGAATCAATCAATCTATTGCCCCCATTTATATTATATAACATAAATATTGCAGAAAATGTTGTATATTTTTAACAAACATCATGCAATGACATCTTTGAAAAACTCTTTAACTACTCAAGAAATTTTGGAAAATCATGATGTTCATCTTCAAACATCATTTTCATTTCCTCAATATGATCTTCATCATCTATTACACCTATAATCACATCCTTAATACGGTCTTAATCATTTTACCCACATTTTTAATCATATCATATGATCCATAAAATGTAGTATTATCCCATTAACAAGTTATATTAATTTTCCCCATGTTTAGTCCAACATTTATAACTTTTATCTATTCCTTGACATATCCAGTGTTTTCCCAACACCATTAGGCTAATTAGTATTGAATATCAATAATTAAAACTTCGAAAAAGTATTCGGCATCGGTCTTATACTTGATCTTTTGAAAACATGATTACCTCTTTCACCCCATCCTCACACTCTTTTTTCATATTGTTGGATTCCATCAATTTTTTATTCATATCCATTCGATTTGATTCGGTAATATTAACATTTTAAAAAATAATTATGTTATAAAAACCAATTTATATTAGAATCCCATATTATAATCAAAATATTTCAATAAAGTAAGATTATTTATTGTTATGATTTTGAAGAAATATATTGGGTTATTAATGGTTATTATTTTACAAACATGGGTTATCATTAATAATTTATATATTATATTAACCACATATACAATATTATTCACTAATTATAGTCCAATGAGAGGATTCTACCCTACCAGAACCCAACATAGAGGTGATCAACATATGGCCTTTAATATAATGCCTCAAAACTAGCTATCTATATCAATGTGTGATAAATATTTTTATACAAAAATTACAATTCGTTATATTTAAAATTTTCTCTCTTAATGTTTGGAACAATATACATTACCTATTGTGTTTTTGTGAAAATAAGAAAATATTGGAAGATGAATCTTTAATGATCTGTAAAAATAAAATAAAGAGTCTAAAGAAAAGTTTTAATGAGAAATTTTGGTTTTAATCTATTGGAATTAAGGGAATACTTGGATGAAAATGGGTAGAACTGTTTTATTTCAATCCATGGGAGTAGGAGGAATACATGGAACTAGGATCTGATTACCAGCTATGCATTGAAAAGACACTGCCCTTTTATCATTTTCTGTCCCCACCCTTACATTATAAGAGGGAAGTGATTTATCGATACCTAACTAGGAGATCCATGAAATTAGAGGGAGAAATAATGATGAATGGGTGAAAAATAATGTGATTGAAGGGGAGAGGGTGAACCAATAATTACATGATGATAAAAGATACTGGGTGGAACAAGGCATAAAGACAGATACTTGTAACTTGGAGTCAATAACTAGATCTACAACACAAAAAAGCTTTCTACTTATCATTTATAGTCACAAACATACAGGATAAATGGGTGGGGTATTTCAAGTGCACATATAGGTGATATATTAAATGAGAGTGAGAGATAATTATTAATAACTAGAAGTGAACATAAAGGAGAGGGAGAGGGTGAACCATCAATTTCTCGAGGAAATAGAGATTTGGTGTATAATCAACTAGGTAGATCGATGAAAAAAATCTCTTATGAACATGTCGTTCCAACCATTTCAGAAAAGTAAAAAACAAATAATGATGTTATTGGGGAAATAGATCACAATTGATCACATACCTTGATTTTAATAAATCATTATAATCTCATAACAAAATAAATAAATGATATTTAAACTAATAAAAATATATTAATTTAAATTTTAAATATTAATATAATTTTTATATAAAGAAATGGTTTTAATTTTAATTTCCATTTATTTTTTTCGAAGTGAAATTTATTAAAATAAAAAAACTTATTCTAATTTCTCTCCATCTTGTTTAGTGAAAAAAAAATTAAAACCATGTATTATTCACTTCTGTGATAATGATCCAAGTTTCTATGAATTTGATGCTAGAAGCTCCTGCATCCAATTATAGGTCATGGTTTATGGCTTGAAATGTGATTTTTATCATCCCAGAATTTTATATGACATTTCCTCAGTTTTTAGAATGCCTATAAAGATGGAAAAATATAGAATTGTAAAGGTATGGTCATTTTTCCTACTTCATGTTGTAATTCGACTGATTCTCTACTTCTATCGATTGTGTTTATCTTTCAACAAATGAGGATGAATTCAGCCTACACATTAAGTATGATAATATGTCCAATTTCTGTTGTGTTTTCTAGAGTATTGGTCATGGGGATTCAAACTGTAGAAGTAGTTTCTTTGGTTCATATTTTTCTAGTAAAGGATGTGGGGAAAGATCATTCTTTAAAAAGAATAAGGTTGGTAAATTAGTTGGACTAGTTGGAGAAGGTGGTGTTGTGGCTTTCTCCCAAGTGATGGTTCAACCAATTGTGGAGACAGGCTATAGTTCACAAAAATCTTTTCATGCTAGTTGATAGGATGAGATTTAGCCTAGTGTTTAAGTAGTTATTGAACATGTTTTTCTACTTTGGATTCTATGATGGGGCTCAGGGAATTCATATTAATTATATATATTGGGATCAAATCTTAAAACATGAGGAAAATGTCGATAAAAATGGTGTTACTATCCTAGGGCATGACCAGGTAGTGGAGTAACTAAATGAAGATGAAATTCCAATAGTGGTTGATCAATAGATCATGGATGAGTATGAGATTTCCTTCGACCAGTGAAATGGCTAGAAATAGGCATATGTTTCTTCTCTTGTGATGCCTCAAAATAAATTTATCGTGGATGATGATGGTTTCCAAATGGTTCCTTCTCAAAAAACATCATTTTCTATATTTGTTCCACTTTCAAAGGGAAAAAGTGCTCCTTAGGATTCCAGATAATTAAAGGATAATTTGGATGGGGAGAAAGGATCTTTTCTTCCAAAAATATCGAGAAGAGGGGGGCATCCCAAAGGTCATGGTTGAGAGCGTGGGTGTGTTAAGTTTCCATTATGAGGCCAGTCCACCTGGAATTCAATCAATGATAAATTTACACTATAGTAGTAAAGGCTTTGGGAGATGTATGCAATTCCCCTTAATGAAAAAGAATTTTTAGTCTGGGTGGGAATCAACTGGTGATGGTGCATCCTCTTGTTGTGGACATGGTGAAAACATTGATCCTTTTGATATGTAACTTTTCCATTTGGGTGAGGGTTTATATCATTTTTTACCCTATCTATTTCATGTCTAATTGTTATTATTCTTTATATTTTAATAAATAGTTTGGACCCTAGGCTTCTGGCTTGACCAACTTCATCATATATATTTGAATATATATTTATAATTGATTTTTATTATAATCTATAAATTACATTGAACAAAAAATTTATATACACATAAGAAAAATTATTTTTATACACTTAATTGTTTTTAAAAACATTTATTTATATCTATGTAATCAAAATTATTTATATTCTGAAAATCCAAATTATGAATTCATGTTAATCAAAATTATTTATAAATTATTTAAATAATTTATTATTTCAAAATTATTATATCATGATAATCAAAAATATTTATTCAAAATTATTAATTAAGAAAAATATTGACTCAAATTTTTAATTCAAAATTATTATAATTTAAAAATAAATAATTAAAAATAAATATTTCTTCAAAAATATTAATTCAAAATTATCCTTAAATCAAAATAATTTATAAATAATTTATATAAATTATTTATTCAATATAATCAAAATTATATTTTAAAAAACTATCTATAATCAAAATTATTTCAAAATTATTTATAATTATTTATATACATATAATAAAAATTAATAAAAATTGATTTTGATTTTTTACTTATAAATAATATTTCTGTTATAAGAATAAGTACTTTCAAAATAAATTTCGAAAAGTATTTATATACACATGGAAATAATCTTGATTATTTCTAATAATAAATGTGATTATGATTTATGTAAATATTAATTTATGAAAACATTGAATAATATATACACAAGCTAAAATGTCAAAAATTCCTCACAATCATTTTAAACACTTCAAAACACACTCACACATGTCTTTAAAATAATTTGTCGTAAAGAACACATTTAAAAACCTCAAACCTATGATCTCTACTAATTATTAAACCAAATACAAACTTTATGATCCATTGTGATATTTTTACAAAACAATGGATAAAAATTAAATTGATATGAAATTTATATTTAGAAATTACATGTGGAATCAAGAGACACACTATAAAAACTCACAATCTTGTCTAAAACCCACATAAGAATTTTTAACAACACTTGTTATGGAATCCAATTTTATGAAAATGGTTGTAATCATTTACCAAAACTATTTTTCCCAAATAGACAATTATATATGAATAAAATTTAGAACAAAACTCTTTGAAACCTAAAATAATTTGATGTTTGATATAATCTAACAACATAAAAAATGTTCCACATTTAAATGGAAAAACCTCCTTAGTTAAATAGAAAAGAAGCCAGAAAACACTATCAGTTCTTCATCAAAAACTAAAAACACTCCAATAATCCAAGATTGAAGGCATCGAGGTTGGGTAAGTGGAGAAAGTCATGTTTTTAATTTGGGGTCTTCTAATTGAGGTTCGATAATTTGTGATGATATATGGTGGGATTGGAATAGGGAAGTTGTGTCGAAAAACCATCAACAAATTTTAAATGCTGCTACAAACCACAGATATATAAATCCATCATCATACTGCCAAATAACGACATGAAACTAGAATAGGATACACCTAGGACACTGATGATGGATCAACCAGCACATCGCAAATAACCTCGAATGAACCACCGCACAAGGCATAGATGGGGTAGATAATGTAGGATTATGTAACAAGAGTAATGGGTAAACTAAATGATGGATTCAATAGAGAAACACAACCACAGAAAAAAAAATTTAAGATAATCGAACACCAACTCTAGTATACTCCAAACCATTGTGAACTCAATTAAAAAGGGCCAAAAATAGTTAAAGGTGGTGGGTTAGATAGTAAGGGAAAAAAGTATTCAAAATTAAGCCCTATCATAAAAAAATAATGATATAAAACAAGGATGGGGATTGAGTGGGAAAAGACCTATATAAGAGAATATCATAGTTAAAGCGTAAAATAAATAATCACATACCTTAGATCTTGAGATGAAAAATTCATCGAGAAGCATATTGAATAGTAGAAATGAGGGTTTGATTCAATGAAATCTTGAATGGTGCGAGTGACGAGGAATCTGTTATGGTTTTATTCAAAAGATCATGAAATGTTTTTATCAGTTCTTTCAAAAAAAATTCTAATAAATTGGAGTTTTATCATCTCTAAAATAATATGTTCTGATAAAACATATCATTATCATGACTTAAATTCTAGTTCTAATAAATATACATTTTATGAGTTCCTTTTTAGCACTAACAAAACTAAATATTTTTAAATGCTATCATAGCGCAGATAAAGACCAAATATTAATAATATAATAAATATAATTAAAAACTATATTTATATAATTAAAAAAATATTATTTATATAATTATAAATACATATTTAAAAAATTATAAATATGTATTTATAAACATAATTATACAAAAATATATTTAATATTTAAATACATTTACTATAATATTAAAATTATTTAAACATATTCATTAATTTATAATTTAAATTTAAATTAAATATATTTAAAAAAATTTATATAATTATGGATATATTTATATATTTATATATAATTATATATTTTTCTATTTATCTATTTATATAAAATTTTATATTTTTCTTAATATATTATTATATATATTTACAAAAGTAATAAATATAATTACAATTATTTTATATTTATTTAAAGACATATATATTTATTTTTAATTATTATAAATAAATATTTGTATATAATTATATAAATTTATATAATTATATAATTATAGTTATTTATTTATTAATATATAGATATATTTATTTATTATTTTAATATATTCATTATGATTTTATAATAATATATATATATATATATATAATTATATTTAGAAAAAAATATATTTAATGATATTTGAATATAATCAATCCACTTTGATTGAACTCTGTCTGATTTTGTTGGGATTAAAGAGGTTTTTACTATCTCTTGTCTAGAAATATGGATGAACCTATTAAATTTTGATCCTAATATGGTTGGGAAGAAAGATTGTTATAGGGATAACCCTTGTCACGACCCGTCCCCTAGGGCCTGTGTCATGACTACCCCAAGCCCACCTTCCTTAGGCTAGGGGCTGGTGACTAGGACTGAAGGCGTATTCTCGAAAACAAGGAAGACATTGCTTTTATAACATGTAAACACACAAAGCCAAGCAAACAAAAAGATAAAAACTCAAGTAAACTGAGTAGTAAATAGAGTGATTGTAGTAAGTAAAAGGGGCTAGAATACAAGCCCAACTGGAAAGTACAAGAAACTAAAAGTACATGTAAACTGGAACCGCTCTGGTGAACACCTACCAAGGATGCTACCTTAAGGGTTGGTAGGGCACACGATCGGTTGTCTCTGAGGTCCACCTCATCTAAGGTCTGCCTCTGAGCTACCACCAGTCCGAGTACACTCGTCCTTAGTCAGTGATTTCCGCCGTCTGCTCCAATCACAACGAAGAGCGGGCATATCCCATGCAGGTGTGAGTATAACAATACTCAGTAGGGACCCCGAGACCCTCAAGGTCTCACAAAATCCACAAAGGATAAACAACATAACATGAAATCATCTGACAACCCTAATTAGGTATATTCCCATACATATACATAAGTTATCAAGTATACACATCTCAATCATGAGGAAACACATAGTCCAACTCAAAATCCCAAAGCCCAACTGTTCCAAAAATGAAGGAACACCATGAAGGTAACTACCACACAGGTACGCCTCACAGAAGAATACCACAAAGGTAATGAATCACCTCGCATCAGGTATAACTTTTGTACAGAAGTACAAATGATTATATGTAACTACTGGATAATCTTACTCTGTTAAGAGGCTCTGCTGCTGACCCACAATGGATTGCTCGGTACTGACCCAAATAGGATCTGTAGATGCTGACCCACATATGATCTCTTGGTACTGACCCACCCAAGATTGCTCAGTGCTGCACCACACATGATTGCTCTGTGCTAACCCACAAAGGATTTCTCGGTGCTGACCCACACATGATCGCTTGGTGCTGACCCCCATAGGATCACTAGGTGCTGACCCACACATGATCTCTATTCATTCTTCCCATCAGATCCAGCTACTCGATTCCCAATCTAATCTTTCTCATCTCGGGGAGGGTCCAATACTCAAGCCATTATTTGATACTAAAACTACCACTAAGTCCCATGCAAAAGTATCCCAAAGGACCCCAACTTCACAGGGGTCTCAACGCAGCAGATGGTGCATCAATCGAATGCCTAGTCTATAAGTTATTATCCTTTAAGTCTCGAGGTCCTGGATGTATTCGTTCTCAATCCAACCCGACCATATCCCATCTTTATCCAAATATAAAGTGGGGTATACAAAAAGGAATTTCACTCTTTATGGTTTATAGTGCCATTGATGGTTTGCCAAACGGACGCCTGGTGCCAATTGTATGGCCGATAAAGAGAAAATCTTGTATCTGGTCTGGGTTTTTCCAATCCCGCACTGGGTGGCATAGGGGCCATGAAGCGGTGTGAGGCCGCGTGGTTGGTTCATAGGCCATGAGGGAGTCGAGGCCGTTGCTCCCGTGATGGTCCGCGGGAATCACGTGTCGTCAATTTTTGTGGACTCGTAAAATTCCCATTTAATTAGAAACAATTACATGGAATTTTTGGGTCTTTACAACCATAAATTATTCATGATCCACTCTCACTGATGAGGAAGTAGATTGGATGTAAGAAGAGCACTTACATGAAATCTAGCATTGACCTTGGTTGTTTTTACTTGGTGATGATGCTCAGGATTCGACAGATGATTTCCCCAGAAGGTCTTGGGGTCCAAGGAGAAGGTCCCCATAGAACACCGATCAAGACCCCAATATGGAGTAGCATCCTTGGGAAGAGCAGCCTTTTTTGGAAAAGGATGCACTAATTGGGCCACATTGGGTGTTCAACTTTTTCAGGGTGTTTAGGAGTCACCACGCATCAGTGTGATTGGCAAAGGCTGACTGTCTCTTTTAGATACTAGATGGGAAGGATGCTGTGTATTGGATCATGTGGGAGTTGGAATCAGTGACCTAGTGGTTGCTTTCTAGTATTAGAAATGTGTGGACAACGAATTACATCTTTATGGAGACTGATGGAGATGGAACCGTGATGGTGAAGTGGTTAAGAAGGCAAGACGGTTCGACGGTGCTTCACTGTTGGCAGGGATGGCGAAACATTGATACTAGTCGGGTGGTGATTTTGGCGGGCAATGAATCTGGTTATTAGCATACAATGTGGTGTTTTCTGCCATCGATTTTGGATGATGTAGTGCATCCCGGTGACTCCTCGAGACGTGTGAAGGATGAAACTATATCGGTGGAGGTCTGTTGATAATGTCCTTGGAATTTTTCAACCTCAAAATTGTGGTGCAGGGAATAGGTGTCTGCAATATGTGGGTGAAAACCTCAGGATTGTGTTAATGTGTGGTGATGGCTTGGCCACTCACGAATACTGGCTGGCAGTGTCCATAGTTTGGGGGCAGGCTGGCAAGTAAAATTTTTCTTGCCAACGTTTTTAGGCTACTTTTGGGAGGGATGTTTAAATATAGCTTTGATCCCCATTCTTTTTTGTTGTTGGTACATTTTATATTTTTTATGATGTCTGGTAGCATATAGTGTGTGCCTCAATGGAAGTGATATACTAGCCAATATTCTGATGTGATAATGGTGATGTTGACATCTGTGAGATGATCATTAGTGGTATGGGATGTCGACTAGTGTGATTTTCTTAGGTATCATTAGATGGAATTCATATGGGTTGTTGATAGTGAGAAACTCCCAATGATGATGTGTGGAATTAAAACCTTGAAGGTGAGAATCTTGGATGATCATTATTTCATGAGAAACGATGCTAAAGGTCATAATGTATTTCTTAGGTGAACAATTTTCTGTGTCCATGAGTATATCATCATGTGGGGAGTTTTCATCCAACCTCATCAATGTGGTCATGTGCGTGAGGTGCTTAGGGGTTGGAATATATTGGTTGACGTCATGGTCTGAGCCTTTGAGCTATTATGATGTGGGGTTTTGAGATTAAATAATACATCTACATTCTATGAAGGGTTTGATTTTAGTCCATTTTTTGTTCATTTTAGGGGGAATTATTTTTCAACATTCTTGGTTTGATGGTTCTTTATGTGCCACACACTTATAGGTTGTGGTATTTGTTATTTTTATTTTATTAAAATATTTTAGCGTCAACCTCACTCCGTATAAATTAATATTTTTATTAATAGTTTTATATGTTTCTATAAATATTTATATAATGCCAAATTTTCTATACCCTAGTGGTAGAGGTCCCTGCATGGAATCTGAAATACCGAGGATAAAATCTGGTAATGGGTTAATTACTAGGATACTGTAGTAGTTATTGTACTAGTTAATATAGTAGGTTTTGTGTGGTATTGTAGCACCCAAAACTATTCATCCTATTTGGGCCTTTAGGCCACCTGTTTGGGACTACGGGTGTGAGGACCATTGGGCCACAAAGGTTTTTAGGAGACCAATGGTCTTTGAGCCAAAGGGCCTTTGGGCTATAAAGGCCAAGAAGTATCCTAGACTGACCACATAGTAGCGGGCCCATAAGAGGATTCATAGCAAGTAGACACAACTGGGGTAGAGCTAACTATGTTAGATGAATAAGAGGGTATAGAAATATCCATTGGTACTAGGCACTATGAAACTCTTCATGGGGAAATTCTAGTAGATCATCCATGTGAGGTGAGATGTTGGACACCAATAATGATACTGATTATAGGAAGGAGATGTTTCAATTATTGTGAGGTCTTGGGCCTTCAAATCCGTGTATTGGCCCTTCTATATCTTGGTCTTCAGGTCATGTATGAGGCATGTCACCTGGGCCTACAAGTCATGTAAGGGTTCCTCCTCAACCCTTAAAATGGTAATTATACCAAAGATAATTAAAAATATATGGTCTTCAAAAATTTTGACTATTTAGATATAAATGTATAAATGCATTTTATAAAAATAATAAATTTATTTATTATAATTATATAATCATTTAAAAATATATTTAAATATTTATAATTATAATTATAAATACATATATTTAAAAAATATTTATATATAATTATAAATATATTTATATAATAATATATATCCAAAGGGCTCATTCATTGGTTTGGAAACCAAACCCATGACTCCAAATTTTTAATAAAAGAAAAACTACAACAAATGGAACGGGTCAAAAACAACACAAAATGCCCACATTGAACACATGGGTTCACTTACTAAAAATCACTCTAGTTAACAAATTTATATGATATTTTCCTTTTCTCATTAGCTGTCAGCCTCTCCTCCATATCATATCCCTTCTTGGGGTTTCATATTTCTCATCTGATGATGATTAGGATGATCTCTCTAACATTAAGAAGATCCTAAATTTCCAAAATAAATCCCAAAAGTCCATCTCTAAGTTAGATCTAAATCCATCTTCAAAATTAATTGACAAAAACTTATAGACTATTAAATAATCACTATATCCAAATAAATTCTACTCCATCCTGAAAAAAGTGACATCATGTTGTGAGAAACCCCATTCTTCCATCTCCATATTATATACTTCAAGAGGTATTTCACCTTCTGGGTCCTATTGAGGAATGATACAAGTGTTTTTATCCAGTGCAATTTCATATTCAACATCCGGGGCCTTCCAAAAATAGAAATATGAATTTTTCCTTAGATTCTATAAATTGGATGGATAATTCCATTCCATATTCTTAGGTCATCAACATTACTAGTTGTATGTTTCACCTGCAAGTGGGTAGAAGATGTCTGCACCAACTCAGATGTTGTAACACCTGCTTTGAAATTATAGGGGATGACCAATTGTAAAACCTATTAATCCAATAAAATTTTATTAACTTTGATCATATTTTATTACTTATTCCTCACATGCATGGATTTATCTATATGTACCTTCTCAATTTTGGAATCCTTAGACATATCCCTCTTCAAAGAACAGTTAGTCAGACCACCCTTAGTGCCTTATCAAGTGCATGAGTAACATAGAGAACACAGATCATCTGAGATCTAAATGGAAAAATATCATAGCCACCAATCATGGGAATAAAATATTCACCAAAGTTACAAGACCAAAGTTCCTCTAGAGGTCCAACAGTAAAAGAAAGAACAACCTCCTTAACAATAGAAATAGCTGGTTTGCTACTTATCTTGGAATATTCCAACTTGATATTTGAAGTGGATTGATTCATAAAAGGTAAAGGGACAACTAAAAATATAGTGTCCCCAAATTCATCAAGCCCAGCTATAAAAGGGATACCTGGATTCAGAGTTAATGAAGATAGTTCAGAAACCATAGAAAGATCCCTCATCATGATATTATCATTAATTTTTTTATTCTAAAATCTATTTCAAGACTTTGAGCACATAGATACCTCAACATCCATTTTTTTCTTTTCCTTGTAAACTCTTGAAATTATAAATTATTACTTAAATAGTTATTGATAAATTATATCATCTACAAACATCTCATTATATGATTTCACTTCATTCCCAAGACCCTCATCCACAACTACAAAATATGTCTTCGTAGCATATTTCCCATGAAGTCCATCTAAACTCAAACAAGATGTTACAGATCTACAAATATCTTATAATGTAACCTAGGAATCAAGAAACTCAAATTAATTATGACGACATTCCACCTCATTTGAAATAGTTCTAATTATCACATCAGAAAGAGCAGAATTATTAGGCCTTGCTCTAGAGAAAACATCCAAACTTACTAATTATATCCACATTTTATGACAAGGATCACAACCAATCCCCATACCCTATGATTTCATTTTTATTGAACTCGATAAACTAATTTATGATCATGTAAAACATTCCTAGAACCATTCGTATTAAAACATGTACACTCCTCATGTCCTTGAGAATAGAAAGAAGCACTGTGAATGGGTTTTTTAAAAATTTTGTGAGCTATGACATTCCATGCAAAACTGAGGAACATTTTTATATTAAATTTTTACATAAAATTCCTCATCATCTATCTAAAGCTACAATTTATCTAAAAATGATGATCAGAAGAAAATTTCAACTGGGAACTGGGCATAGTGGCCACAAATTTCCATCTTGGTTTCCTTTTACATTTATATGTGAACCTCATTTTATAATACAATATCGTATATGATTATAAGGTTCTAAAAAATACTAATAATACCATACAAATTAAAATGATTTTGTATAGAGTAATTATTTACCTCAATAGGAATGATGTTCTGGTCACATTCATGGATATTAAAAGAGCCTATCTTGATGGAAATCAATCCAAATCCCTAAGCCATCATCGTCACTTAATCCGAAGGAAGTAGGATATAGAAGAAACCTCTTCCCAGTGATATTCATTTTCAGTATGTGGATCCCGAAATTCCCAAAATATTTTCATCTTGTTCCTTGATTCTCCATGTCTTGGAACCCCAAGGAAAATTAAAACATGTGATGATAGAATATCTACCGATTTTCAATCATTCAGAGACAATATCTGACTTGGAATTAACATAGGAAAAATTACCCTTACGTCGAAGGTCTCCAACATGTGATACCCTAATGAGAGAGAAAGGTCATATATCTGCATTACTAGTTGTCTGAGCATCAATGGAAACCTCACATTGAGTGTCTTTCGGATCTATTTTAAATATAGTACATTATTATGAATCGAAACACCCATGGAAGAGGATAACCTCATCTATTGAATTGAGAGATTAGGCTACTGTGAATCTGCATCTGAAATCTTTATCGCAGGTTAGTGTGAGAAGCTCTCACAAACCCCACCATCCTCTCTATAAATATATATATATTATTATATGAATATATATTTATAAATATAATAAATATATTTATTATAACTTCATAATTATTTATATATATATAAATTTATTTATATTTATAATTATAATTAAATTTTTATAAATTAATAATATGTAATTATAAATATATTTATTTACTTATATATATATATATATAATTATATAACTTCAATGATGGGTTTACTAGAGATAATCTAATTTTCTCCGGTGGTGTCTATGGTTCATTGTCCAGGGAGATTTGGAATCTAGATGTGCATGTTGTTTACTTTCTTTCTAAAGGTATATTCAATTCACACAAGGGTTTCGCTGATAATTCATCCCTAATTAGTTCTTAGTCATGGATTTTGGAAGTGTGGTTGGTTGATTTCAAAGTTCTCATTTCCCTTCCTGAGAGACTGGATATTAATGTTGATAATCCATTGAAAAAATAGATTTATTTTCTTCAAATTTACTTAGATGTCACTATAGTGAAGTTAAATATATGGATGAAAAATGGTGATTTGCGTTGGGAAAGGATAATTTTGAAAAGTTAATGTTTTTAAGAGGTAATTCTGCCCATATTAATGTCCATCAATAATTTCTTCTTGATAGATTTCAGATTTTTTAATTTTCAATTATCGGAAGATTGGTGTTTCCATCTTGTCACAAATCATACACAGTTGAGGAATTGGAGTAATGATTAAATATTTATTGTGGATTTCATAACATGAAATTCATCCCCATTGGTAGGGCTCATTTCCACATCCTTTTCCCCTATGAAGAGATGAAGCACAAGCCATCGGGGTTTGTACCAATCTCTCTCAACATAATGACTTTTTTCATCCATGATTGGGACCATCTCTTCAATTTATTTTTTTCTACAATATAAGGGTTTAGTTTTGTGTTAAAATTTATGGTTTGAATAGAAATTTATAGCATCTTTAAATCTTATTTTACATTGCTTCTGCAATTATTTCTCTAATAAAACATGATAAGACAACTGAGGATGCTCCCTTTGGAATTTTTACATTCTTTCGGGTAGAGGTGGATCTCATTCTGATGCCCACTGAATTTGTGACTCTATCTACAACAGACATTATCACTGATCTCACTATAAGGTATGAAAGACTACTCTTATTATGTATTGGTTTCCAGACCATTGGGCATACCAATGTAAATTTCTAAAAAGATTTATTTTGTGTTTTTTTGTAATATGAGAGGGAAAAAAGATCCCGATTATAGAATGAGAATATCAATGTTCTAGAAAGGATGTAGGTGTAGATCCTTATACTTCTCACAATGTAGGTGATGTTGTGAATGAAAGGGAGAAGGATAATGTCTGCGAAATTCTAGTTTCTAAGATTAGGAATACTGGTGATGTTGGGCCTTCAATAGAATTGTTTCAGAAAATTTGGACATGGGATAATATTGTGGAAGATGGACCATACTCTATGGGGAATGAGAGTATTACTTTGAAGGCTTCTCAATTGACAACATCTCATTGTAAAAAACATATTTCCATAGAATAGATATATTATTTCCCATCATAGAGACCCTAATTTCGCTTTACTTTTGTAGGACATTGTGGTGTCCTCCACTATGAAGGTTGGATCATCTAAGGAGGTTAAAATCCCATAACCTATCTCAAGTGATGTCATTGATACTAATGAGGATGAAATTAATACTTAATATATGATGATCATGAAAGGTTATCTGCCTTAACATTGGGTGGGATAGATATCATGGCCACTGCACTACCTCTATAGGTTCTTCCTGCATCCAGTACTCAATCAGAGGGTGATGGAAATGTTGAGGGGCTTTATCCAACCCACTTTTCCGATCACATGAAATATGATTATAATTTTTTTATTCTGGTCTAGATCAAAGAATGTGAATATGTAAGCGTAATGAATTCCAAAACACCCACAAAGGATTGTGAGGGTGAAATTATTCCTCAAGGTCTTAATAATGATTTGAAAAAATGGGTTGACTTTCAACTTGAAGTGACTTTTACCATAATGGAACGAAGAACCTTTCTCTAATGAGACTACCTTATAGTTCAAGAGATGTCACTGAAAAATTTTTATGATAACAATAAAGAAAACAATGAGATTGATTTTAGGTATCCCTCATGGAAAAACTGAAATTGTATCATTCCATATTATTCCAATAACTCGTTGTGGGATGATGATATGGTGCTTCTTCAAAGGAAAAAATCGTGGCAGAGAGAACGAAACCCAATGGGTAGAGTCCTCCAACCCATTAATGCGGGTTCTAGAGGGTGTGCTAGGAGTTGATCTCTTTATTTCTATGCTATGGGAACTTATGACTTCTCAAACAATGTATCCCTCTCTATTTTATTCTTTTTTGTTCTTATTTTTTATAATAAATTTTTGGATTTGGGTAGGCTTGACAAATTACACTTGGTTTTTTTCATAATTATATAACTAGGAAAACGAAAAACATGGGTTATAACCCAAGATACTAAAATTTATTAACATAAAAAAATAACAGAGAACCAAGGGAGACTGAAAACATTCCAGTGACAAAACTACACCATAGGAAACAAATCATATAGCTGCTTAGGAAAATAACAACAGAAATTCATCTTTGATATCATCCACAATCTCTACCTATCAAATAAAGGACCCTTCTCTAGGTCTTGGGTTATTTCCATGTCCCATCATCATCTGTTGATGTTTGATCCTCAAGGGTCCAAGTATCTAGATTTCTATAGCTATACCCAAGGCCTTGATAATCTCACTACCTTAGGAGATTCTATGAGTGTTCCCAAACTCTTCATGGAAAAAAGTCCTTTCTATTTGATCTATTTTATATTTCATGAAAACTAAAATTATTTTTTCCACCATCCCATAGAATTTATATTTGAGAGACATCTGCATCTACTTTTTTCATTCCTTTTCTAGACATTGAAGCAATAATCTACAGTTGAAAAAATTACTGACTAGCAATGTCTCAAAAAACTACTTTATCTCCTGATTTGTTTCTCACCGGTAAGCCCATTATTTTATTGCTTCCATGTAAAAGGTGATTTCATATGATCATCATTTGACGTATCACCCCAGACACTAGTAGATACATAGGATGTCATCAATTCCATGGTATATTTAAGGTAGTAAATTGGATGCTCTTCCCTCGAGGAGTAGCTGAGTCTAGGACCTTCACCAGAAAATTAGATCCAAAGACATCCCTTTCTGGAGTCCATTTTCAATGATACTAAATTTTAGTCTACCCTTTATATGGATCTCGAGCATCAACATGGACCTTTCTTGTGGCCCAGTTTGAACCATCCACATGAGAATTCAAGGGTGAATCCCCAAGGTATACATAACCATCATTAGGGATGGACACACCCTCCTCGTTAGGACTCATGCCACAAATACTAGCTACAACCTTTACAACCTACTGCTTCTCACTATTAAAAACTTCATTATTAGTTTTTACAAAATTTGAACAATTCCAGAACACCCATGTATGAATAATATTCTTACCTTTATCTGTATCATCATTGAAATAACCCATGTTCTGGGCAGCCTTCCCAATAGATTCATCATTCGAGAGATCCCCATCCGCCCCCACCATGGTTCACTATCCACACTTGTTAGAAACACCAGTGTATGCTAAATTCTTCTATTTTTCTTCATTTAATCCCTTGTTCCTTTTCTTGTAAATGGTATCTTGATGTCCATTATTTCATCAACAAGCACAAATAATATCTCTTTATGTTTATTTAATGTAATTCTCAATATTTTTTCACCTAGAAAAAAATGATTTAATCATTTGATAGTTAATTTTATACCATGGTCTATTTCTCCATGAACTCAATATAAATATCCATATATATATAGTCTATTTTTACACATTTTATAGGAACCCTTATAGAGGAGGTGATATATAACATAATATATGGATGCCAAAGGATCCAGTTAAGACTAAACATTTTGACTGAGAATTGTGTAAAGGAGTTCCACACCTTTAAAGGATTGAAATTGTAAATTCATTCTTAGATTCTCATATTCCATGGCTTTAACGAAACCATTCCAAATCCCCTTGACCGCCTTTTCAAATCCTCATTCAATAAAGAATGTGATAATATCCCCTCCCTTATATATTATATAATATATTTATTTATTATTTAAATATATTTATTATATATTTATTTTTATTTATATATAGATTTTTATTTTATTTTTTATTTAAAAATTTATAAATTTATATAATTTTATATATAATTATATATGATGATGGATTATAAGAGTGTAGAGTGTGGAGGAGATTTGGTTAGAGGTTGTCCTAGGGAATGAGTAGTGAAGACCACAACTATGGTTCTTTTATCACTGATTGTGCAAAGGAGCATAGAGTGCATAGGAGCCATGTATGGTGATCTTGTTGAAGATCGTGAAAGGAAGGAATTGGGTGTGGAAGACAAATCACCAAAATTGTGGGGTCCCGTGAACTAGAGAGTGGAGTGCGGGGGATCCATAGATGGTGATTGCATTGGTGATTGACCAGGTATGGATTTACATGTGATAGATCGACCTATGATCATTCCAAAACCTGTGGATTTTATTTGGGAATTCGATCAATCAAATCTATGGGATACTCAAATAAATGTAAGGTTTTTCATGTCAAATGGATAACTTGGGTGAAGTATTTTGCTTTAAAAACTACATAAATAAAGGGGAGGATCTTGCTGAGGAAATCCCTCACATTGTTACTGAACCTCGCTATTCCAGATCTAAAAATGGAGCCTTCATAGTCATTTCTAACGCTAATGCAATTGAGGAGATACTGGATGCATGTATATATTCTATTATTGGGTGATTAATTCTTGTGATGTGTGATATGCTAATTGGCACAAATGAGGTTAATTCACATCTATCTAAGATTTGGCATTTTTCAATTAGTGGATCCTTCCCATTGGAAGAGGACATTTCTATATATTTTTCTCTCATGTGGATGGTTGGTTATCTTTTTAGAGATCTTTATTTTATGCTCTTAATCCATTGGGTTTTTTCCTATCTTCATGGGAACTGAACATCAATCTGTACTTAAAGTAGTATATTATTCTATAGATCTAGACAAGAATTCATGGTCTCAGTTGGATGATTTGACATCATTTTATTTTTAATGATCTTATCACATAAAGTGCAGTTCCTATTAAGATGGATGAAAACATGATAGAGGGGAAATTTGGGTATTTTTATAGGGTTTTTATGAATTTTGACATGGTTAATCCATTTCCTGACTCTTCCACATTGGTTGAAATGGTTTTAAATTTGAGATGAAATTTTAATATGAATATATTCCATTATTTTATAACATTTTCAGGATTGTAGAACATGAGGACTATAATTTCATGAATTTAAGTAATATTAATATTAGGTATGTAGGAACTCTTATACAGCCTAATTGGAAGAATTCCCCCGGTACCTCTCATATGAGAAAGTAGGTTCTGAGCGGCTGCACCACCATTTTGATTAGTTATAAAGAAACATGTAAGGATGATGAACTCATCAGAAAGAGGGTTGGTAAACTGGTGTAGGGACATATAACTAACTTTATACATGGCGATAAACCTATAGTTATTTATAGACACTATGATATGGATTATGGACTTTCTTCTTTGGTGAATGTGTTCATGGTTGAATCTGCCGATGTTGCTGCATGCCATTCTAAAAAGAGGGATGAAGATGAAGAAAATGCCTCTTTTAAATATTCTCTTGTTGGAAACTCCAAAAAGATAGGACTCAAGAAAGCATTAGAAAAATTACAGTGGATGATGATGGATTTCAACTTGTACCATATAAGAAATCTCATCAATATACCTCCCCACATCTTCGTTTGGGTGATGCAATTGTAGTTAGAGCTAACCGCATTAGGGATGTTACACTTTTTGAAATTGGCCCATGTGGGATGAGTGTCGGTGAAAATGCTATTTTAGATGCTAACATGAGAACATACAAGGATGAATAATATTGTGTTGAGATATAGGTGGTTAGTAATATCCTACCAGACTTTGGTGACAATGAGAGATTTATTATGCCTGATATTATGAATAGATCTTGTAGTCGGGATGTGTATTGTGAGGAATTTGTTATGTTCATGGACCTTTTTGATAACAACCCTTAGAAATTCAGACTGCTCTGGAGAGGAGAACCTTTGGTCTGAAGTGAAAGACCTCAAATCAAGATGTTCATACTTAAGAAGATTATTCATCAGGAATGGATGATCAAGATGAGACATGGAAGACCCTCAAATAGTGGAATAAAGGTATGCATCTGATATACATGGGAGGGTTGATAGAAAGAAAGGTGATTGGTCTTTGTTCTAATGGCACTAGTTAGGCCGACACTTTTGTAGCCCCTACTTTCTTTAATTACTTATGCACTTTTCTTTTTATTTATAGATTTTTCCTGGCCTTGGGTTCTAATCCATGATCTCCTGCTTTAATGATATATATATATATATATATAAGTATACATAATTATAAATATAATAAATATATTTATTATTTAAATATATTTACTAAGAATTTATAATTATTTAAATATATATTAATTTATTTATAATTATAATTATAAATAAATATATTAATAAAAATTTGTATATAATTATAAATATATTTTAATAATTATATATTTTTATATTATTATAAATATTTATATAATTATATATATATATTTCTTAATATAAAGGTATATATCATTGTAAACATAACAAGTATATTTTTTTAAATATATTAACTATAATTTTAAAAGTATTTAAATAGATAATAATTTATTTATAATTCATATTTCAAAAAAATATATAAATATTTTTCTATATTTATAAATATATTTATATAAATATCTATTTTTATATAATTAAATATATATATATATATTTACATATAAATATATATACTTATAATTATAATAAAAATATTCGTAATTTAAATATATTTATTAATTTATAATTTTATAAATACTTTTTTTAATCATTATATATATTTTAAATTTTTTATTTAACAATTTATGTACCTACCACAGATACACATATTCACATGTTATATATAGATATATACATCTCGTCTACATGTGTATCTATATATACAGACATATATATAAATGTGTACACGTACAACATATATTTATACACATACCCAAAACACACACACACATAACATAATGCACAAACATGTATTCATAGAGACATTGATATAAATATATAAGTTAAAATATCACATATTAACAATCCATAATTTATATTTACATAATTGTTTGAATTACTAAAAAAATTTCAATAAATCACATTAATATTAATTGAATACATTAATTTTGTAATTAATGTATACAAATAAAAAATAATTTTCGAATCTAAATATGATTATATTATATATATATATATTTATAATATTTTTTATTAAAAGTTTTTATGAGTGCTAAGAAAGTAAATGATAAATATGAACCATTATAAATATTCAAAACCACTAATAAAAGGTCCTCTTTTATCAGCACTCTTTTAAAACTGATAAAACATACCTTTACCAATGATTTTAGGAAGCGCTGAAAAAGAATATTGTTTTATCTATGTTTTTTGTTTAGTGATGAAAAAACACAACACTGGATAATGTGAAATCAATGGTACTATGTGCATAGAAACTCCTATGCATTGAAATAGATTAAAAAAGAAAAGAGGTTGCAATACTAGGATTTCAATGATACTGGTGCAAGTCTTATATATAGTGAGGGTGATTTACTTTCAACTAGAATTTATTGTCCCATGTTAGATCTATACACCAAATGGTTGGTTGATTCAACAACACCATTCCATATTTCTCCAATGAGAGTAATATCCTCTTTATACGAAGAAGCTGATTTTGGTAGACTGAATAAGGGAAACAGATATTTTGTGGGTTTCATTAGTGTTGGTGATATATATATCACTATTAAATGATGTTTTATTCTGATGTTGAGGTATGTGTGACATGTTCTAGATATACACCAAAATATGTAATCTATGTATACTAGTGATTATTTTGGGTACTGGAGTACCATTGGAATTAGAAGATGGAATTTTGTTATAGGATCGATTTTTTTTAATGAGGAATAATTGATGACATGATTTATAAGTTGGATCTAATTATTTAATGTTATGTGGTGAATGAAGTGTTAAAAGTACTTCAGCAGATTTGTGTCATAGGTGATCGTCATGCATTATTCGAAAAACATTGAATATGATGATGAATGTTTGGAAGATGTAGTAGGTTTGGTTAATTATTTTAGGTCTTGTGCCTAATTAATTTTCTATAGAGTGTTTCACTAGTGAAGAAAAAATTAGAGTAAAATATTGAGGTGATACACTGAGTGTTTTTTGCTGCTCAGAGGATGTTTTGAAAATGGGGCAATTAATTTTTTCTGGTAATCCATATTATGTGGTGATCATAGTTATTGTGGAGCCAAATATTATTGATTCTAAATTTGGAAATGCATAGATTTGTATGATAGTGACTTTTTAATTTGTTTTCTTTTTTCCGAAGGAGAATTTAGGTTTTGATTAGGTACAAAAAGAGGGATTTCAATTTTTTTTAAAGATTATGATCATTGGTGTGATAGCAATTGTCTAATATTCCAATTGATTTTGTAAGAATTCATCTCCTTATATGTTAGGCTGAAGGGGGACATATATATGGTTCATCCAATGATGGTTTTGGAATTCCATGATAAGTTATATTTTTAAGGATTTGAAATTTTCAATATCTCCCACAAAAATTTTATATGAATTTCAAATTGGGATGATATTCTTTTATCCCACTGATATATTTTTTGAGATGTTATCCTTATATCTAAATTTAAATTTTGAAAATGATTTTCTTCACATGGATTTTAGGTATTCCTAAACATAAAAATGGGAGTAGTAGGGTTGTTATATAGGGAGCGAAAATTTAGTAGTGGAAGAGAGACGATACTTGGGTGATGGTTTTTGGGTATGGGTGGGAGTGAGCGGTGGTGATTCTGGTTGTAAAACAAGCTACTACAATGATTCCAAATATTCTATTTTAATTACATTAGGGCGATTTCAAATCACATATGATTATTATAGAGGTGATAAAGTAATATCTGGGTGTATATATTCACATTGGTTTTCTATGTTATATTATCATTTAATAGTTTGATCTTTACATGGATTTTTTAATGTGTAACTATTAGTGGATTTTCCCGAAGTTTCCCTATGGTTTTTTAAACCTATACATTAGGGTGTTTTGATAAATTATGATTTTCCGTAACCATTTATTTTTTCTATTTGGTTCTTCTCTTATTTTTCATTTCACAATTAATTAGTTTCTAATATGTTATCATCATTAGACCAATCTGCTTCATCTATTATAATACAATGGATAGGCCCACCTTTCTTCGTCGAGGTAATGGTGATTCCTTGGCATATACTTATATACATTTTCGTGTGGTATAATTTCAAACTGCAGTAGGCACAGAAACCATATCATATGGGGAAGAAGGCTAGTTCTGAGTGGTATGACATCACATTCATATGTCCACAGAAAAGATTATATATTTTGTACCACATTAGCCTTTACTCCATCCAACCACTTCTTGATATTTTTTGGGGAACCAGATTGTATATAGTCATATATTTACCATGATATTCAACACATTTGAATTAGGAATTATGTTTTCCATTTTTGATTAAAATCCTAGAGATGGTGTGATTCTTATCTGCTATGATTTTGGTGACTTTCTCTCTACTTCCCTACATAGCGATAGTATTCCTATAAGTATAGATTGAAATGATCTGGTACAATGTAGTGAACACGGTGTCATGTTTCCCCCAATCCTCTTCCAATAGAGTGGAATTATTTTTCTTCTACGAGAAGTATGGTTACTCTAGAGGTTATAACTCTCATTCCCCAATGTTGTTTCTCTTGAAAAATGACAAAAATTATAGAATAATGTCGCATATATTATATATTTTCATTGAAATGTGTACTATAATTACTCTTGAAATTTGTATTGTCCCTTTCAGTGTCAAATTTATTTTCCATTTCGGCAAATATAAATTTTATCCTAATACAATTTATTTTTATACGTATATCTTATATGTAGTTTTATTTTAATTTTGTATGACTATATTTTTTCATTTCTAAAATAAGCTATTTAGTTTTATGATTCACTACATCCTGTGTGAATAGATGAAAAAAAAATTTTATTGAATGAATCATTTGTGTATGTTACATTAAAGGATAACATGGAAATTCCAATGGATGTTACACAACAATTTCCACTAGAATTTCATTTGTACTTGGGTTTATATATAATTCTCTATAGAATTTCCATTTCACATTCCAATGACATATATAGTATATTCTCTTCTATAACTTCCAGTGGGACTTCTTGTCCTATTTTATGAACATCACCATATGTTTTGATTGAAACATATACTATAATGTCGATAATATGAAAAAAAACATATTCCCCATTGCATTTTGATTTTTAATGGATTGAGGGGTTATTCTTACCATTATGTCACAAATAAAACATCCTTTGAAGCTTCTACTAGAATTTATAGTGGGGATTTTAGTATAACATCTTAGTAAGATTCAACTAGAACTTCTAGTTATAAATTTAGTTATATTCTATGAAATTATAGTCTAGGGATACCTTAATATTTTACTGAAACATAAAATATAATTTATTGTATACCTAAACAAACATGTTTTCTATATTTCAATAGAATCATTACTGAATTTTGTATGGAATTATTTTGTTCTTTTCCCACTTGAACTTTTAGATCATATTCCTATAGAGATTCTAATGGAACTTGCACTAGAACATCCATTCAAAATTTCAATGGAACATCATGTTCTATTCTATGAAATTATATTCCAAATCTACTATAATTTTTTACTTAAATATCAATTGTGAATGGAAGAACCCCCATAAAAAATTTCATTCAATATTATACTACAATTTTCTGGATTCTAGAGAGAATTATTCTGTTTATTCACTATTGGAACTTATTTTTGAGATAACAATCAAGATTACACTGGATCATCCACTATAATATCCAGTGGAACCTATAACCCAATTCTAGGAAATTAAACTCTAAATATAGCTAATTGTTTTTATATAAACCTTAAATTTAATTTATGTAAGTGCCAAAAAACAAGTTTTCAAAATTACACAGAACTTTTTATATGATTTAGGCGGGAGTAGTTTCATTTATTCCACATTGGATCTTCTAGTTGATATTCCTATAGAGATTCCATTATAACTTCAACTAGAACATCTAGTGAAACATCCCATCCTATTCTAGAAAATGATAGTGCAAATTTACCTTATGTTTTAACTGAAACCTATACTGTATTTTCTCGAAAAACCAAAAATCCATGTATTCTATATTTTACTAAAAAATTTATACGACTCAGGATAGATTTTGTAATTTTTTTTTTCAACACCCCATGATTGTACGGTATGTCTCTTTTTTTAAAAAATAAAATATCCTGGATGGCTTATATTGTATGGAACTCTGAGCTCAAAAAACATAAAAAATATTTTTATTTTAACATGACTACTGTAAAATAGTCATTAAATTAGCGTGTTTGAATACTATTCAGTTTATTATGATAAATTTGAATTACATATTCAATAATAAATTATTTATTCTTATAAAATAAAAATATATTTTTTAGTGAAGTCTTTTTATTTTGAAATATATGTTTTCTTCGAAAATTGATCTTTATTACTCTATATTATAAAATAAGTATAAATAATTTTTAAAAATTTTAGAAAATTTATTTTAGAAAATTAAATTCAATTTTGAAATAATTATATTAATAATATATTAGGGTGATGTTTTGGGAATTTTCTAAAAATGATGAATTTTCAATAAATAGTGAAAAATACATGATTCAATTAATAATATATTTTATTTACATAGTAAAATTATGTTTGAGATTAGATTTAAGTTTTTATTACTTTCTTTTTTATATAAAATAATCAAATTATGGTATTAAAATTTATTTTAAAATTTATTTTATTATAAAATCATTTTAAATTTGAAAATGACTCTCTTTTTGGGAAAACTGTTTTTCATTGAATTTGGCCAGATTAACTTTAAATTTAATTATGAAACTTCAATGATTCTAATTTTTGAGAATTAATTCCATATTTGTAATTATAGGGTCCATATTAGGTAATAAGGGTATTTTTGTTTGAGGCATAAAAATGGTTACTATGGTAAAAAACAATTTACTCCTGTGTAGGTAAAATAATGTAGCTGGATAAAGTTAAAAGTAAAAGCTTAAAATACATAAAAAATAAAACAATTAATGGGTGGTTCATATTTTTATTACCAGAAATATAATTTAAAATTTTAATTATCATCCAAATTCATTTGAATTAATACCTCCCAAAATTGATTTTCATTAAAGACAAAATAATATTTATTTAGTAACTTAAACTCACTCCTCTTAATTTATAAATAACCACAATTCCTCTAAACATTTTCCCACCATATAGAATGACCACCCCTGCCCATGTGTATTAAAAACAACCTTAAATATGTTCTAGAGGTCCTGTCATTGCTGACACACCAACCCACATGTGCCTAACATGAATTCATATTGAGTATTCTTTAAGAAAATGTAATCATCTTTACTTACTCTTACAATTTTAATTATTCATTTATTTCCTAGAAATTTATTGTAACAATTATATTTAAAATAATATAGTATCAAAATTACTTTGAGATTTTTTTACGTTTATGTTACAACTATTTTAATTATCTTCTCTATCCTATGAAAATCGAAAACATTGTCCATGCATTCGTACGACTTACCATCTACACATACAAGAGTCATTCATTTTTCCTCATCACATTAATTGAATTATTATAATATTATAAATAATTTATAAATATAAAAATTATTAAATTATATTTACTCTTTAAACAAATTTATTTTCCACTTCTTTACTCTTTCAACCGTTTAGAAATTATATCATTGCTCGTGTGTAAGTTTGAATTACCGTCTCCAAGAAGTGATGCAATTATTTTTCTATAATCATAGTTCAAGAATGGTTATATAAATATATTTAATGATTAAATATGATATTTATTACATTAATATAATTATATAAATTATGGATATATATCCTATATAATATAACTTTTTCTTTCATGACAAAAAAAGCATTAGAAATGATGGAAATTAACAACCAATAAAGTGAAAATAGTGAAATATTATTAATGAACCAGTGGTAAAATGTTATAAATGGAAAATAAAAGATGTTATAAATATAAATAATGTTCTGGTGTAAATTAATAACATGTTTAATACCATTATAAATTAGTTTTTAACATATTTTAAGGAAGAAAAAAATGATGTATGGGATTTCTTAACATCATTTCTATTCATTATGTTAAACTTCAACTTCATTGATTTTTCATGATAAGATTATGAGTGAAATGAATTTTAATTATATTATGATAATAATATGATTTTTTGTATTTTTATTTATAGGGGATACCCATAATTAATTCATTTTATTAACAATCAATTCAATGATATGATATTTGAAAGGGATTTTTCATCGCACTTTTTTCCTATGGGACACATTCCATATTCACCACTTGTTTAATGGGTGTAGTTTATATAATTCTAGTTATTTTTATTTTAGGAATATTATTATTAACTATAGGTGGGTTTACATATCCACATAAGGTTATTTCATTCACAGATCTTCTCATTCAAAAGCGACCAAATTAGTGAGGGTTTATTTCAAAATCACATTATTATTCGGGAGTTTTTTTATTATGTCTCCATTGGGGAATATTTCTCTTCCATTTCCATTATTTCTAAAAAAACATTCATGTTGTTTTTCACCCTTCTCCTATAAATTTATAATGTTAATTTTCCCATATTTTACTTTTTAAAAAATGTTTTAGAAGAAATATTTTTGTTATTTTCTAAACATGTCCCTTTGTGACTATTCTGACAAAAAAATTCAAAAGGGAAGTTTATTCTATCTTATACTACATGAGAGTATTTTAAATCCATCATAACACCTTATTGTTTTGAAGAATAATTTTCATGTTTATGATTTTATTTTCCATGAAATTTGTTTCCTTCTGAATTTTGAATATTTAAAAAACATTTATTTCAAAATGGAAAGGATAATATCTTCAAAAATTATTTCAAGTGACATTTAAAAATCATTTTCCATATAAGATGACATTATATGTTGTTACATATGATTTACTAGAGATTTGATCAAATTATAGCATCCTTACTCCTTATGTGTAAGGGTTATGTTTACGGTGAAAAGATGAAATGTTTCTTAAACCCATTTCTTATCATTGGTTATGATATGATGAATGATGTATGTTCTTGTGTCACACATATTCATAGATTTCCTTATATGATGGGTGTATCCTATATATCCCTCCAATGAACATGATAAATCTTTATATGTCATGAGATAATAATGGGAAACAAGTATATTGGATTGATCCACTATGGGAAACATGTGTGTCATGATCCACTATGGGAAACATGTGTTCTATAATCTACTATATTGAGGGTACTATAACTAAATATTAATTATGAAATTGATTTATATATTTATTATGGTTATTTAATTAGATGAAATTAGATTATGGATCTTGATTTATTTATGATTATTTTCAACACTTATGGTCTATGTTATCTTAAATGATAATGTTTATGCCATGAATCAAGTTTAGGATACATGAAAAGTTTGGAATGACCTTCATAAGTTATGTTAGTGATCACCTAAACATATTATTATCTTTTTATTACATATTATCATGGATTTATATCTCCTATTATTATCCTTAATCAGCATCTTATAACACCCTTTATTTGGTTTTCTTCCCCATGTGATGAGGAAATGTTTAGGAATGGTATTCCTAAGAGGTTAACTATGTCAGAAGATCATTGTGGGAAATGTAAAATATCATTCATAAAATATGAATATTTTAGATATAATCTACAAATAATCGTAACCATTATGGTCTAGTCATGGATATTATTTTTATGTATTGAATATTCATATAAATTGATGTAATATTTGTTTATGAAAAGATTAGGTTGTTAAAGATGGTATCAGAGCGGTGTTTAGATTATCATTAAATATTAGGGTTTGAAAAATTTTATGAAAACCATAGGGATAGAATTTTGAACATGATAAAATCCTAAATTCATTATAATGATCAATATTTACCTATGTTAAACCTAATGTGTCATAAAGTAGGAGTCATGATATAGACATTAAATAAATTATTTTTTATAATTATGTGGTTATCCACTATGATTAGTATTTCTGACCCTATGTTTTTTGGTTTTAGTCAATGGATGAAACCTGAACGATCTATGTAAATGTTGACTGTTATAGACAATGAAATGATAATTCCCTCTATGAACCAAACAAATTTGGATCTATAATATAAAATATTATCACAATGCACACACAAATTTCTCAGGGTATGAATCCTGATTTGTTTATAAATAATCAACATAGGGAACAAAAAACTATTGAATATTTCATGAGGCAACATCCAGCTTATTTTAGTGTGTATTATGATACACTAGTGGTTGATAAATGGATCAAGGCCATTGAGAAAATATTTTCTTTTCTTCAATGCTGGGGACTTAAAAAAGATTTCCTAGTTGTTAATCACTTAGATGGAAAATTATATGAATGGTAAAATCTTGTCAAGAATTTGATGAATGTGAAGATATTCAATCCATGGAATGGGATGAGTTAAAGTGGATTTTTTTTGTAACTAATTTCCATATAATCTACGTAAAAATATTGATTTGGAATATCTTGAGTTTAAGGAAAATTTTGATCATTCCATTGGCACCTATGAGAAACATTATACAATGTTTTCATGTTAAAACATTAGTTTAATTATTAGTCATGATGGTATAATTTATCAATTATTTAGTGTCCAAGAAATAAATCATCAAAATATATTAGTTTTAAAGGATTTTAGTTTCTATGAATAAATTTTTCAATGTGCACTCAGAGTAGAAATGTGAATTGGATATTCCCACAATTCCCATGTTTTGAAAAGAAAAGAAAAATAATTTCTCATGAAAACTCAAATAAATCTCATGGTGAAAATAAAGTTTCGTCATTTGCATGTCCTAAATGTGGGAAGAAGCTTCATGGTAAGTATTTTAATGGAACGATGAGGATATTTAAATGTGGAACGGGGATTCATAATGATTTTTAATGTCAAAATGTGATTAACAGGCTGATTATTGAAATAGAGGATGAGTGGAGACTAATAAATGCATCACCCACAATACAGAGTTTCAAGTGATAGGAGTTTGGGAATTTTGAGAATAAATGATCCAATCCAAGGAATAAGGTGGATGATAATCCAAAACAACCTCTTAATATAAAGGATAAAGGGAAATCATATGAAATAAAAATAGATGAAGTGACTCATGATAATTATAAAACACATTTTCTCCCTTCCTTAGTTGGTAGTTTCATATTTGAATTTTTATAAATATCTTACGATTCATACTTTTGATTACATTCATATGATTAGACCATTTTACATTGATTATAGAATAATGAAATCTAATTTGATATTTTATTAGTAAAATTATGAACCAAATAATGAAATGAAACTACTTTCATAAAAGATATGATCTAGTATGAGGAATAAAGGGTGAATCTACTCTTTGAAGTGTATCTGTATCCATGTAATTTTAACACATGATTAATAAATACCATCATGGTTTTTTTACATCACTTTTGAGGTTTTGATGTAACTATAGTTTATCAATATTAAGATAAATTTATGGAAATAAAACACTTTGGTTTTGTAAATGTGGAAAATATATTCATGGAGGGGTTCCATAACAATTTATGGATATATGATTAGATTTATTGGTATCCTTTACGGTTTATCTTATTTTTAAAATTGTAGTAGTTATGGGTTGAATTTAGTCACCATATGAAGTAACACAAATTCATTTAGAGAATATTTATCTCTGGATACGCTTTCCAGAATATTTATTAAGGATGTTTTGACGTTTAATGAATTAACATATTCAATTGTATCTAATTAGGATTAGAGGTTTACCTCAATGTTTTGGTGAAGTAATTGGTAAGATCATGATACATAGTTTAGTTTCAAAAATAAATATCATCCTTAGGAGGATATTATGTTTGAGAGAATAGTTTAAACTATAGATTATATAAATACTTCTTTTATTTGGATTTCAAAGGTGATTAGTATAAACACCTCCTTCTAGTTAAGTTTTCTTTCAAAAATATCTTTCACTCGAACACTTAAATGGATCCTTATTAAACCCTTTATTGAAATAATTATAGAACTCCAATGTTATGGAATGATATTACAGAAATAAATATTTTGGGACTTAAGCCAGATAATGGGATAGAAGAGTAGTTAGAGTCATCTATGACATGTAAGTACAAAAAAATAATAAAATAAATGTTATGTTTATTATCATTGATGTCATATAGAATTTGACATTGGTGAGAAGGCATTTCTATAAATTATGTTATTGAAGACAAAAGTGAAAACTAAACCCTATATATATTAGTTCCATTGAAATACATGATCATATTAGGATAGTAACTTATCATTTGGAACTTCCACCAAATCTCTCACAAGTTTATGATGTGTTCCAAATAACTCTACTAAGGAAGTATATACCTATTCCTTCTAATGTACAAAACTCAGGGGTCATACTGAAGGAGAAATATCTTTCTTCAGAATAATAACTTATGAGGATTTTTATTGTAGAGATACAATTCTTCAATAATAGTCCACTCACTTTGTTAATGTTTTTTAGTGAAACCACCAATTTGAGGATGTTTTTTGGGAACCAAAGAATGTGATGAGGCAAATTTACCCTCAAATATTTTAATCTGAGTGGAAAATTAAGAGGGATAAATATATTTACAGGGGGAAGATTGTAATACCCCAAAATGTTATGGTATGAACCTTTCTAAATAAATTTATTCACTTTTATATCTTATTCTTAATCGAATAATGAGCTTAAATGAACTCCAAAATATTATTATTTTAACTCAATAATTATAAACTGGAAGTTTAATTGGATGATGTGAATAGTATTAACTATATTATTAAATATGTGGATTTCATTTTCAATTAAAAATTATTTATTCTTAAAAAACACATCATTCTTTGTAAAGTTATTTTATTCTTTTTATATATGTTTTCTTCAAATATAAATTTTTATTGATTTCTATGAGAAAATATATATAATTAATTTTTATTAATTTTAGATAATATATTTGATGAAATGAACAAACTTTTTCAAATCATGATATTAAAACTATCTTTGGGTGAAATTTTGTAAACTTACTAAAAATGATGACTTTTTAATAAATAGTAAAAATTTTAGGGAGGTATTGAATATTGTATTTTATTTATAAGGTAAAATAAAGATTTAGAATATTATTGAAATTTTAAGAGTTTTTTTATTTTAAATAATAAAATTATGGTTTTTATATATATTTTATACTAGAATTTATTATAGAAACATTTTATTTTTAAAAATGGAATGTTTGACAGAAAACTACTTTGCGTTGCACTTTGCTGGTTTAATTTGAAATATAATTATGAAACCTATTTTATTTGAATTGTTGAAAATATATCTAATATTTGGAATTATATGGTAGAAACTTAGTAATAATATAATATTCATTTTTAGGTTCAAAAAGATTACCTTGGTAAAAAAAGATTTACCAGTGTATTAGTAAAATAATGTAATGGGTTAAAGTTAAAAGGTATAAGATTAAAATACCTAAAACCTAAAAAATTAAATGGTTTATCTGTTTTTTTAATTACCCCTTATAATTATTTAAAAAAATAATTATCAACCAAAGTTTTTATAATTATTTCCACCGAAAAGAGGTAATCATTAAAATTTAAATGTTCTTTTTTAAATGACTTACAACCACCCCTCCTCAAGTATAAATATCCCTCCTTTTTTAGTCATTTCTCTAAACCATATATCATTTGAAAAAACTTCTATTATATTTGTAACACCCCGAGCTTCTACGATACGCTTCTCTTTCAATAATATAATAGTTTGCTTTGTATGCAAGTTCGAGATTCTAACACACTGTGACCAGTCAAAATAGCCATTATGAATAATAATACCCACGTTTTGAAATTATATATATTTTATATTTCAAAATGGACTTCATTTTTGGATTCGGAATATCGAAATTATCCTAAGTTGATTTTTTGGTATTTTCTGAGAACTGACAATTTTTTATGAATAGTGAAAAATACTTAAAAACAACTTTTTAAATCAAAATAATTTATAGTGATAAATTATACTATTGAGTTGTTTTAAAGTATAATTAGAATATATTTTTACCATTTTATCGAATGGTGGTCATTGAAATTAATTTAACTTTGAAATTGGACATAAACAATTGTCAATCTTTTGATATATATTGTTTATTAAAAACACGCTATTTGTTATGATAGTAGGAATTAATTATAAAATTAATTAATGAAACTTATATTTTTGGAATTTTTTAAAATAGACATCAATTTTTAAATCGGAATATCAATTATATCTTAGGGTGAAATTTTGGCATTGTTCTGAAAAACTTCAATTTTTGAAAAATAGTGAAACCACCAAGTGGTAGTTAAAAAACTGATTTTTCATTTAAATGAAACATTACCACTTCTGTGATTTGATTTTCAAAAATCCTACATACTTGGTTGTCATTAGGAAGTAAAATGTGGTTCAATGGGATTAAAATAATTTTTTGGTGAATAGTCACTTTTAAGTTTAATTAATCGCGATTAAAGTTAATTAGTGAAATTTATGGTAAAAATGATATTATAAAAATATGAAAATACCCTCAAACTTGTCCTAACCTTATTGTATGGTTCATTGTCGACCAATAAAATCCATGGGTCAACTTGGGGACCCCATGGAGCCACATGGGTAAGAAAACGACATTAATAACATTTTATATAAAGTAAAAATAAAATTGTCACAAACATGTGTTGTTTTACTAAAATACTTATAACATGGGGTTATATAAGTTAAAATTTATACTATAAATATTCATTGGAAAGGTAAAAATATTTCCTACATCATGATATTTGTTTATAATTTTTAGACATTAAATAATGTAAATTGTTTATGACACCATGATGATGCAGCGATTACCTCATTAATTAACGATTTAAATAAAATGAAACGATAATGTAAAATATAAGCCATACACCAGTCAAAAACCTATTGGATGAATATATTTAGAACCTTTATCACCTTATCCTCTAAATATATAATTGTGGGACCTTTAAAATCCGAAACACATTATATAATAATGTAACATTTCATTACTTTCCAAGAGTGCCCCTCCACTCCTGTTATAAAAGGCCCCCACCACTACCACCTTATTCACACCATCCAATCCATTTGGCTCAGCCATCCTCTTCCCAAATACTCTCTCAACCTCCCTCTCTTACTTCTAGAAGCCTCACATTGGTCAGAAGTCTTCGCAAGGAAGCCTTTGACTGAAATCAAAAATAGTTACCCGATTTTAAGGTAATGTCTTCTCTTACGTTATATTGTTTTATTTTGAATCTCAAACCCCCTAAACTCTTTTTTTTATTATCATTTTTAGCAACAACAGTACATTAAAGTTACTAGGATGTTGTTATGAGAAGTAATTAATTTACACTTACACGCACCTTTGTCAAATTGTTTAATAACAAACTGTTTCTGTGGGTGGTGAATTACTGCCTCACGAAACGATGATTGTTCAATCTTCTTTTAACACCTCTCATGGTGGCCATTATGATGACACTATTTTTTATATATGATATATATTATGTTTATGTTTTCATTATTCTTATTTATTTTTCATTTATGGCATACCTTTATGATTTCCATTATGGGTAAACGCGATAATTTCATTTTAGGAAGTGTGGACTACCGCCCCCTCAATGTGATTTGAATCATTAATGCCATATGTGGGATGTATAAAGGATGGAGTAAATTATATTATATATGATATTATACTTGAATTATAATATACCATTATATCATTATGATTTCATTTCATTAAATATGAAATAGAAAATGAAAGTAGCGTTCTTGCGTACGTACGGCTTACCGTCTCCATAAACGGTGCATTTCATTTCCTACCTCTAAATGTTATGTAATATTATAAAGGAAAGTATATAATGGATATATATGATATATATGATATCTAAATCATGAATATAATTCTGGATATAATGTATATTTTACCACATGAACAACTTGTAATTATAAGAAGTTTATTTTTGACTCAAGTACCAATGATCGACAAAACGACCGTTATTAACTTAAATAATTACATAATGTTCATAATATGGTAATAAGTGATATAAAAGGAATAATAAACTCGAAAAAGGTTCTTAAGCAAGTAGAAATTAACTCTAGTTTATTATTCAGGAGGTTAAAGAATGGTCGTGTCAAGTCAGACACGAGGTAAGGGAACTTCTTAACCCAATTTCCATTCTTTGGGTTAATCTCCTACATTCAAATTATGTCATGATATTATTATGTCCAATATTGTATTTGTACTTTCTTTATGTGTACATATCGTGAATACACATAATAGATCTATTTTATTTAAAAAAATGATCTTTGTAAGGTAACTTCCTAACACAATTTCCATTCTTTGAGTTAATCTCCTACTTAAAAATTATGTCATGATATTATTATGTCCAATATTGTATTTTTACTTTCATTATGTGTAAATATCGTGAATACACATAATAGATCTATTTTATTTAAAAAAATGATCTTTGTAAGGGAACTTCTTAACCCAATTTCCATTCTTTGGGTTAATCTCCTACTTTCAAATTATGGCATGATATTAATATTTACAATATTGCATTTGTACTTTCTTTATGTGTACATATCATGAATACACATAATAGATCTATTTTATTTAAAAAAATGATCTTTGTAAGGGACTTCCTATCAATCTCTTTTCATTGAAATATATTTTATTTTATACACAACTTTCTTTTATACGGTGTATAAACCCCTTTTACTTTTACGTTTATTCAAAAAAAACTTTTTTATACGAAGAGTTTTACTAAACGACAAAAGGGAATGTTTTATTTTGTCGTACGTATGCGACGACAATGACTTCTACACCGCTGTGACCATTATTTGGGTTTCAGCTTCCTCTACAAGCTATAACTTTTATTAAAATAAAAAATAAATATCAAGATTTAATTTTCATTTATTTTGATATTGAAAATGGTTTTGAAAGTGTTTTTATTATATCAATGTGTTGTATTGATATTTTGTGATTGAAATGTGGAATTTTTATGTTTACTTGATGCATGTTTTATGTATTACGATTAGGATATGGTTTATGATACGTTTAAACCTGTTCATATGAGGAATGCATTGGACTTAATAAGTGACAGGTGGAGCTCGCTATAGCTCCTTGATGCATCAGCATGTCTCATGAGAAAAACTAGTGTCTTGGCATGAGGACTTGACAAAATATTATTTGTATTCTTGGCACGAGGCCTTGGCTACGTGGTTATGATAGTCTGGCATTATGCATTCCATCATTATGAAAGTGGTTATTGATATTGCATGTGATTATTCAACCAGTAGAATATCAATGTGAAGAAGTAAATGGCATTATCTCATTTTACTTTTTCCACAATATGTTGAAAATCATATTTAATAGGCTTTTGTTTTAGTTATACATTTCCTTAAATGTTTATGTTTATTTATAAAAGCTTCTTCTAAATTGTTATCCTTATTGAGCATCTGAGCTCACCCCTTTCAATGTTTTATTTTTCTCAGGATGTGAAGAAATATATTATGACTGACCTGTTGGGATAGTCTGAAGGGGATTTGGGTGAGGACTATGGATACTATGTTATTATAGATTTTTTCACTTTATGATGTAATGTAACATTTATTAATGTATCTAGTGTTTCCAAGGCTACTAAACTAATCGGTCTTTCGAGACCTGATCTTTTGTGAATATGCCAATGTTACGCAATAATGCACCGACTCTGGGTAACTGGGGTCGGGGCTTTACAGTTTGTATCAGAGGAAGTTTAGTACTAACCTTGGAAGCTAGATTTAGGTAAAATATGATTAGACAACATAGCCCAAAGATATACATTGAGGATTAGTATAGAAGAACTTCCTATAATTTTGGTATTATAGAGATTTTGTGAGTTTTCCGAAAAAATACATCCCTGTCAGGATACGAGTAGGTAGAGGCCGCTCTGGCACAGATGTACCTAGGGGTAAAACCCGAAAACACCGCTTTGAGCTAGACTCGAACGGGAACTGGTGCACAACAATGGGCCTTGCTGCACTCTTGGTTACGAAACACCTGGGGGATATGCTTAGGATAATTTTCATTTTATTTACAAACCACTATAAAGGTTTATGAGTGTATTATTCCTCAAAGAAAACATTTTTATGATTATGGATTACATCCATAAACCGTTCAATTTATGTTAAGTATTTTAGAAGTTTGGAATTATTCATTGCAATTTGTAAACTAACCTAGTTTATGCCATTGTATAGAAATGGGACTCAGTAGTTGGAATGTGAACTCCATAAATACGTATGATCCAAAGAGTAAGAAGGATCATATCTTTCACGGTATTAAGCCAAAATTTAGAAGGGAAATAGTCTCCCATATGTTCTCAACATATGAAGAAATAGTATCATCTGTTAATAAGATAAGTAAACAATTCTCTGAGTCTTATGGCATTGAAGGGAAGAAATAGAAGAAAAATATGGAAGAGAGAATGATGGATAAAGGGACGAGGTAAAAGGCGAATTTTCCAATATGTGATTACTGTGGTAAGAAACACCTTGGAAGTTTCCTGAAAAGAATTGGAGTTGTTATAAGTGTGGAGAAAAAGGACACCAAGTGCATGACTGTAAGGGTAAGAAAAAGGTTTCAAATGTACAATGCATCATCTGTAAGGAGTGGGGACACTATGCAACCCAATGTCCAGATCATCAGACTATGCCCCAAATGATGTTATTGGATAATAATCATGTTATGATATGACCCCAAATGAAGAAGAATTATTAGAGTTATTAAGTTGTTATTAATGAATTTTGTCAATTGAGTGTTGTATCAATGATGTACTGGTTATAATAATTATAGAGTATATAAGGATTGTACTGCAGTATTATTTCATCAAGGACTTGAGATTGTCTGTAACCAAGAAAGGTGACTCAATAGAAGGTTAAATTTTTTGAAATTATATGGTTGATAGAAAGATAAACCATAATATGGTTCTGATACTATGATAGTGATTTTGGAATAATACATGATTGATTTGGATAAATTATATTGGACATTATTAACATCCGTTAAACTGATTTATGATTTGTATACATTTTTGGATACAAGGAGTATATCTAATTTTATATAAGGAATAATGGATTATGAATGTAATCAATAAAGATTTATGGTAATTATGGAAGTGGTAGTGTTTTAAAAGAATACATGATGAAGGTGTTCACATGTTGTTATGCAGAAAAAAATGATCTTCATTATGATTACCTTCCTTATAAAATTTGGACTGTGAGTTGGATAGAAGTATTTTGGATGACAATAAAGGTTGTAATGGATTAATTTGAACCTTGGATAGTATTTTTTTAGGTTAAAACATTTCGGAATATTATTTTTCGAATATTATAATATAATAGTTGTAGGAAAAGGACAACCTGTAGGTCAGGGGATAACCTGTCACGTCGGACAAAGCTGTATGAATCGAACCCACAACCATAGTGTGATAGTACTTTATTACTACCACTAACCTACAGGAAGTCCCTAGCTATTACAAAATAGTTTTCCTAATCTAAATGGTATGTGGTAATATTTGGAACCTTATACAATTAGGATAAATAGAATATTTTGAGTTCTGCTACCATTTGGAGTGAAATATGGGTTTGTGGTAAAAACTTATTAAATAATGAAAGTCTACATGACAAGTAATTATATTTACATACGTTCTTAGTAAATATCTTAAATAAATTCTTCATTTTTATGAAAGGTAACTTAAAACAAAAACGTTGTCGGTTAACTTTTCCAACTAGGGATTCAATAACCGTTTAACCAATCACAAGTTTGTGATTTTCTTGTGGTTAACGTTCTCCTAATCCTGTTTTCTACAACTCTCCATCAGACCTTGATAGTTTTTTTCCTCCATATCTATATTTTCATATAATCTTAGTATGGGCTATCTCGGGTGACCTTTGTACTTCTCTTCCTTTCTTTTAATGTTATATTTTTATTAACCTTTTTTCCGATGTGGGTTTTCCATAAAGTTATTTTCAATTTTCAACATTCTATTTTCAAAGAAAATTTTCAAATTGCGAGGATGCAATTTATTGAAGGAGGGGAGAATGTAAAACCCTGAGCTTCCATGATACAATTCTCTTTCAATAATGCAATAGCTTGCATTGTACGCAAGTTCTAGATTCTAACACATCGTGACAAATCAGAATAGCCATTATGAATATTAATACCCTCCTTTTGAAATTATATATATTTTATATTTCAAAATGGACTTAATTTTTGGATTTGGAATATCGAAATTATCCTAAGTTGAATTTTTGGCATTTTTCTGAGAACTTCCATTTTTTTATGAATATTGAAAAATACTTAAAAACAACTTTTTAATGAAAATAATTTATAGTGATAAATTATAATATTGAGTGGTTTTAAAGTATAATTAGAATATATTTTTACCATTTTATCCAATGGTGTTCATTAGTATTAATTTAACTTTGAAATTGGACAAAAACAATTTTCAATCTTTTAATATATATTGTTTCTTAAAAACACGCTATTTGTTGTGACAACGGGATTTATTATAAAATTAATTAATGAAACTTATATTTTTGGAATTTTTTAAAATAGACATAAATTTTGAAATCAGAATATAAATTATAGCTTAGGGTGAAATTTTGGCATTGTTCTGAAAAACATCAATTTTTTATGAATACTGAAACCACTAAGTGGTGGTTAAAAAAACAGATTTTTCATTTAAATGAAACATTACCACTTATGTGATTTAATTTTCAAAAATCTGACATACATGTTAGTCATTATAAAGTAAAATGTGGTTCAATGGGATTAATATAATTTTTTTGGTGAATAGTAACTTTTAATTTTAATTAATCGCGATTAAAGGTAATTAGTGAAATTTAAGGTAAAAATGATATTATAAAAATATGAAAATAGCCTTAAAATTGTTCTAACCTTATTGTATGAGTCATGTCCGACCAATAAAATCCATGGGTCATCTTGGAGACCCCATGGAGCCACTTGGGTATGAAAATGACATTAATAACTTTTTATTTAAAGTAAAAATAAAATTGTCAAAAACATGTGTTGTTTTACAAAAATAATTATTACATGGGGATATATATGTTAACATTTCGACTATAAATATTCATTGGAAAGGTGAAAATATTTCTACATCATGATATTTTTTTATAATTTTTATACATTAAATAAAGTAAATGTTTTATGAAACCATGATGATGCAGCGATTACCTCATTAATTAACGATTTAAATAAAATGAAATGATAATGTAAAATATAAAACATAAACTTGTCAAAAACCAATTGGATGAGTATATTTAGAACCCTTATCGCCTTATCCTAGAAATATAAAATTGTGGGACCATTAAAATCCGAAACTCATTATATAATAAAGTAATATTTCATTACATTCCAAGAGTGCCCCTCCTCTCCTGTTATAAAAGGGCCCCACCACTACCACCTTAATCACACCTTCCAAGCCATTTGGCTCAGCCAACCTCTGCCGAAATACTCTCTCAACCTCCCTCTCTTACTTCTAAAAACCTCAAATTGGGCAGAAGTCTTCCCAAGGAAGCCTTTGGCTCAAATCAAAAAGAGTTACCCGATTTTAATGTAATGTCTTCTCTTATGTTATTTTGGTTTATTTTTCTTCTCAAACCACCTAAACTCTTTTATTTCTATTCTTTTGTAGAAACACCAGTATATTAAATATACTAGGATGTTTTTATGATAAGTATTTTATTTACACTTACACACACTTTCATCAAATGGTTAAATAACATACTGTTTCTGTGGGTGGCGAATTACTGCCTCACGAAACAATGATTGTTCAATCTTCTTTTAACACCTCTCATGGTGGCCATTATGATGACACTATTTTTTATATATGATATATACTATGTTTATGTTTTCATTATTCTTATGTATTTATCATTTATGGCATGCCTTTTTTATTTCCATTATGGGTAAACGCGATAATTTCATTTTTGGAAGTGTGGACTACCGCCCCCTCAAAGTGATTTGAATCGTTAATTCCATATGTGGGATGTATAAAGGATATAGTAAATGATAATATAAATGATATTATACTAGAATTATAATATACCTTTATATCATTATTATTTTATTACATTAAATATGAAATATAAATGAAAGTAGCGTTCATGCGTATGTACGGCTTACTGTCTCCATAAACAGTGCATTTCATTTCTTACCTCTAAATGTTATGTAATATTATAATGGAAAGTATATACTGGATATATATGATATATATAATATCTACCTCATGAATATAATTATGGATATAATGGATATTTTTACCACATGAACAACTTGTAATTATAAGAAGTTTATTTTTGACTAAAGTACCAAAGATCGACAAAATGACTGTTATTAACTTAAATAATTACATAATGTTCATAACATGGTAATTAGTGATATTAAAGGAATAATAAACTTGAAAAAGGTTCTTAAGCAAGTAGAAACTAACTCTAGTTTATTATTCAGGAGGTTAAAGAACGGTCGAGTCAAGTCGGACACGAGGTAAGGGAACTTCTTAAACCAATTTCCATTATTTGGGTTAATCTCCTACATTTAAATTATTTTATGATATTATTATGTCCAATATTGTATTTTTACTTTCTTTATGTGTACATATCATGAATACATATAATTGATCTAATTTATTTAAAAAAAATGATCTTTGTAAGGAAAATTGCTAACCCAATTTCCATTCTTTGGGTTAATCTTATACTTTAAATTATGTCATGATATTATTATGTCCAATATTTTATTTGTACTTTCATTATGTGTACATATCATAAATACACATAATAGATCTATTTTATTTAAAATAAATGATCTTTTTAAGGGAACTTCTTAACCCAATTTCTATTCTTTGGGTTAATCTCTTACTTTCAAATTATGTCATGATATTATTACGTCCAATATTGCATTTATACTTTCTTTATGTGTAAATATCGTGAATACAGATAATAGATCTATTTTATTTAAATAAAATGATCTTTGTAAGGGACTTCGTCTCAATCTCCTTTCATTGAGACATATTTTATTTGATACACAACTTTATTTTATACGGTGTATAAACCCCTTTTTTTTACGTTTATTCAAAAGAAATATTTTTTATACGAAGCGTTTTACTAAATGAAAAAAGGGAATATATTTTTTGTCATACTTATGTGGCGACAACGACTTCTCCACCGCCATGACCACTATTTGGGTTTTGGTTTCCTCTACAAGCTACAACTTTTTTTAAAATGAAAAATAAATACGAAGATTTAATTTACTTTTATTTTGGTATTGAAAATTGTTTTGAAAGTGTTTTTATTATATCAATGTGTTTTATTGATATCTTGTGATTGAAATGTGGAATTGTTTTGTTTCCTCGATGCATTTTTTATGTAATATGATTATGTTATGGTTTATGATATGTTTAAACCTGTTCATATGAGGAATTCCTTGGACTTAATAAGTGACGGGTGGAGCCCGTTATAACTCCTTGATGCATCGACAGGTCTAGTGAGACAAACTAGTGTCTTGTCACGAGGCCTTGACAAAATATTATTTGTATTCTTAGCACCAGGCATTGGCTAAGTGGTTATGATAGTCTGGAATTATGCATTCCATCAATATGAAAGTGGTTATTGATATTTCATGTGATTATTCGACCAGCAGAATATCATTGTGAAGAAGTAAATGGGATTATCTCATTTTACTTTTTCCATATTATATTGACGTTCATGTTTAAAAGGATTTTTTTAGTTATACATTGCCTTAAATGTTTATGTTTATTTATAAAAGCTTCTGCTAAATTTTTATCCTTACTGAGCATATGAGCTCACCCCTTTCAATGTTTTATTTTTCTCAGGATGTGAAGAAATATTTTATGACTGACCTGCAGGGATAGTCTGATGGGGATATGGGTGTGGACTATGGATACTATGTTATTATAGTTTTTCACTTTATGATGTATTGTAACATTTATGAATGTATCTAGTGTTTCCAAGGCTACTAAACTAATCGGTCTTTCGAGACGTGATCTTTTATGATCATGCCAATGTTACACAATAAAGCACCGACTCTGGGTAACTGGGGTCAGGGAGTTAAAATATCTTCCCAAATATATTACCTATGTTGGAGTACATGGTATTCAAAAAATACCAACTCTAGTGTCCCTAAAAGGAGATCCAAAGGAGGATTCTTTAAGAGAATGTAAAAATCTAAACTAACTCTTTCAATTTTATTTATTATTTTAAATAATATTAATGTGTTTTAATAATTATTAAGTAATAAATAAATTATAATAAATGTAACAATATATTATTTTTTTATGGTAAAACCATTTTCTATCTCTTTTACATCCTATTATCATCAAGAATATTGCTGATGCGTATGGACGACATACCATCTCCACATAGCGGTGTAAATTGTTTTTAATCATCACATTATTTTGATGGTTATAATTATATTGATAATGGATATATATTATAATTATGACATTATATTGATTTTTTGAATTCAATATATTATCCAATTTCTTACCCTTTCAACCATTTACAAATGAAATCATCTTCCATGCGTACGTGTGGCTTACCGTCTCCACAGAGAGATGTAATTCATTTTATATGTTCAACATAAAATAATGGAAATAAAATTTTATATAATGATTAAATAAGATATTTATAATATTATTATTATTTTTTACATTATGGAAACATATCCTATATAAGAGAACAATGTATTTCATGAAAAAAAAATCATGATAAAATAAGGAAATTAACAACCAAAATAGTGATAGTAGAGAAATATTATTAATAAATATGTGGAAATATGTTATAAAAGGATAATAATATATTTTATTAATATAAATAATGTTTTGGTATAAAAAATAACATTTTAGATACATTATACTGTTGTTTTGAATGCATTTAAAGGAATTCGAACGCAAGGAAAGAGTTTTGTTGACCCCATTTCAATCCATTGGGTTGAAATTGTACTTCATTTATTAGGTCATGATAAGAATATGTGTAAAATGAATTTTTAATATATTATCTTTTATTTATACTTGTTTTATGTTTATTTATATTGGTACACATAATCAATTCATCAGAGTAATGCTTAATTTAATGATATAATTTTTGTAAGGGATTTTCGTCTGAATTTTAATTAAATAAGAAACATGCCCTATTTAAAACTTATTTCATTGGTTATGTGTATATATTTTCATGAATTTAATTTTATTATTATACATAATTAATTTATGAGGATTTGTATGTATTCAAAAGTTTATTTCTTTCATTGGGATTATTATTCAAATGTTACTAAAGTGGTAAGGGTTTATTTCAGAATCTCATTATTATTATGGATTGTTTATGTTTAATTCTCCATTGGGGAATATTTCTATTCAATGTATGTGTTTAATAAAAATGGTTAAAAATATTTTTCAATATTTTCATCTAATTTTTTAAACTTATTTTCACACATTTTTATATTTTTAGAAAATGATTTAAAAGAAGTATTTTTTTCATTTTCTAAACAATGATATTTGTGACTTTTGTGAAAAAAATATAGTGGGAATATTTTTTCCAAATTATATGACATGATATGAGTTTATTAAATTAATGAAATATTAATTTTTTCAATAATACTTTACTAGTTTATAGGATCTTTTAAGGAATGTATTTTTACTTTATAGTAGCTTCGATTTTAAAAATAAAATGATTTCAATTGAAATAGATGGTTTCCAAAAGAATTATTTCAATTGATATTTAAAAATAATTTTCCATCTGATATGACATTACTTGATTTGCATATTCATTTCTAGGCGTGCCATAAAGGATACCATCTTCATTCTATGGATGGATTATATTTATGGTGAAGAGACGAAATGTTTATGAACCCCATTTATTTTAATAGGTTCTCATATGACGAATGATTAATATTATTATGAAAGAAATTATGGATTTAATTTTGTGATGGGTGATACCTAAATCTACCCCAATGTATTGGGTAAAACATTATATCTCATGAAAAAACAATGGGAAACATGTTGATGAGCTTGATCCATTATGGGACACATCTGTGTCCGCATCCACTATATTGATGGTCTTTGTAGTTAATCATGACATATGAAATAGTTTTCGATATTTCGAATGGGGACCCACATTTATGACATGAACTTATAGATATTGATTAATTTATGAAAATTTTCCCAATATTATTGTTCATATTTTCTGAAATGATAATGTTATTGCCATGAATCATGTTTATGATCTATGATAGGTTGGGAATGGACTTCGTTTTCTTTGTTCATGATCACATAACCTTATTATTAACATGTTATTTTATTTGATCATGGATTGATATCTATTGTATTTATCATTACCTAGATTTTTATCTCACCCTTTCTTATGTTTCCTTCCCCCAGCGATGAAGAATTGTTTAGTTAGGCTATGGCTAGAAGGAGTACTTTGGGTGAAGATAATTGTGGGATATGTTGAAGATATTTAATGAAATTGAAATATTTTATATCTGATCTATAAATATTATAAACCAGTATAGTTCTAGAATGGATAGTAATGTTATGTATTGGATATTCATATAAATAGTTGAATTTTTTTTTATAAAAATCTTAGGTCGTTAATGTTTCCCATCTAGAAATTCTATTTGGAATTCCAATGGAACATCAACTAATATTTAAATTGTAAATTTCAATGGAACATCCAATCCTGTTCATGTAAATTTAAGTCTAAAGATATGTTAATTTTCGACTAAAACATACACTATAATTTATTGAATATATAAACAAATATTTATTCTATATTGAACTAAAATTTTAAAAGGATTCATTATAAGAATATTTTATTATTACCCGACATGAATTTACATTTGAGATTACAATAGATATTCCAATGGAACTCCCACCGGAACTTCAACACGATCTTCTACTAGAACATCCCACCATAATCAATGAAATTATTTTCTAAATATACATTAAGATTTAACTAAAACCTGTACTATAATTTGTGGAATCCCCTAATAAAGTTTACTTCTAAATAGCACTAAAACTTTTAATTGATTTATGTGGGAATTTTTCTATTGTTTACCCACTAGAAATTCAAATTTTAATTCTATTGGATATCACAATGGAACATCTAGTCTTATTCTATGAAATTATATTCCAAATATACTTTACGTACTGAATGAAACCTAAAATATAATTTTCAGAATCTCTATATAAGAATGATTTTCATATTGAGCTAAAAATTTTATTAGATTCAATAGTGACTTGTTCTATTATTTCCCGAATATAATATCTATTTATGATCTTAATGTATATTCCAATGTAATTTCCTCTTAAACTACAGCATAAAATTCTAATGAAAGATCCATTAATTTTTTACAAAATGAAAATTCAAGTCAACCTTTTTTTGACGTAAGGCTATACTGTAATTTTTGGAATCCTCAAGAAAAAAAGTTTTCTATATTACATAGAAATATTTAAAAGATCCATATGGAAATCTTTCTACTGTTACCCCACCAAAACATCAATTAGAGATTACACCAGAACCTCCAACATAATATATAGTCTTATTTTATATTATATGATTCTTATTGATATTTATTTCAATTTTATTTTTTATGTGTTCATTTTAGGTCAAACATGACATCATTACATTGATTTTTATAAGAAACCTGACCATATATGAAAGATATTTTTAAAATATCAATGCAAGAGACTCCATTATAGAATATGTTTTGATAATTTCTATCAACCAGTGTATCAAAATTGGATGGAATGAAATCAAATAACTCCATTCTCTATGTGCTGATTGTTATGATTCCACTATAAATATATTCTTAATTGGTGGTGTGGAAATAAAATAAAGTGAAGGATATGTGAAAAGTATAATTAGGCTAAGTGAAGTTGAAACTGAAATGGGATACCATTATTCTTTCATACCAACATAGGAACACTTATATCTACACATATTTGGAAAAAAAAATTAGATTACTCAAATGGGAGGGAATAAAAATAGCACTTTTGTAAGATGTTATTGGAAATGAGGTAGAGGGACACATTAGTTTTATAATATATATTAAACTATCCACATATGTGGTAACACTAATGGGGTGTCATGTAATCATCCAGCAACTGATGATTTTCAATAAATAATTTCACAAGCATTAGTCAAAAGTTTGTTAAGACTATTGTGTCATTACTAGTATGGATTGAGATTAATTATCACTTTTATTTAGAATTAGTCTTCATACCTTTTTTATTATTTTTTGGTTGGTATTTTAACGTATGTGAACTAGTGAAAGGAAATTGTAAATGTGTAAATCCCCCTTCAAAATAAAATTCTTGTTATACATTGATGCATCTATGAAGAAAAAACTAACGAATCCACATGTTGTAGCTAATGGGATAAGTATTACAATTACAGTATTCTATTAATGATTATAAAAAAACACAGTTACGTAAAATGAAATATTAAATTCTAGTAAACATGAATAAGGTTGTAATTAGATAACATCCACTTTAGAATGTGGTGTTTCACAACAATATATTTTGGATGATGTTGATAGAATAAAGGGTATTGAAGAAGAAAATGAAACATTAAAAAGAATAATAGAGACTATGGAATCAAAATTTTGGAAGAAATGGTACAATTAAAAAAAATTATTGATAAGTGAAAATAGTGGTGGGTAAAATAGAAAATATCATTTCAAGAAAAAGAAGTGAGACTTGTTGTGATTGACCTAAACCAGATGGTAACTCCCAAGGAAACTATGATCAAGGAGTAGGTTGATCACCTAAAATGATCTTTTGAAAAAAGAGCACCTCTATCATACAACAATGTAACTGAACATTTGGAAGCACGTACATACCCAATCTAATCATTGATTATAAATTAAAATCAAGAAAAATAAATAAAAATAATATAGGTTTGATATATGTTTATTAAACCAGAATAATATAAATAAAAACTAAATATAATAGAATCTAAATCAGTATAATTTTCAGCTGAGTTGTAAAAAAACCATTGGCCTAGTAGGTATTTCAAGGAAACTATAACATATATGGGATATTACAGGGTTGACATTAATATGAAAATCTGTGAGGTAATGTTACTGACACTAAAAATCAGATTATGATCACATTGAGAAGATTCTAGGGTGGGATCCCACCTAAAATGTTGTTAGGATCAAAGGTAATAACCATGCTTAATTCAAAAATTTATATTAAATATTCCTTAACAGCACATATTTTTTATAAATAACTATTATTTTTTATGTGAATATGTTTGGAAATGTTAAAACAAGTTCTATTCAGTTTTAATTGGGGACATTTTATCTCTTTTCAACAAATTAATGATGAGTATTATGGTTAGTATTTATGATGAACAAGTTAATTATAAAATATTTATCAATAAGTTTCACATCTTCTAATCATTTTAAATGTTTTCATGTAATATATAAATATGTTATAATAGTAAAAAGAATGTGACACATGGGTAAGACAGTTGGAATATCCTAGATAAATTGATAATAATTAATGTTGTTTCCATATCAGTATATTATTTGATAAATTGTTTAAATTCAAATTATAAGGGTTCATATTTAGTATAAAATTGTTAATATTTAAAGGGAGTATTTTTAGTTAAAAATGAAATTTTAATAGATTTATTTATAGAGATACATGTTAATTATGTACTATAGTTAAATAGAATTTTACATCCCCCTAAACACTACAAATTTACATAGAACATTGATCATTTTGATATGGTGATAAATCATTTTACCCATGACAACTTGATGTAGCTTCAGTTGGGTGGTGGTAGAAAAGTTATTTATCAAAAATATTCATTAGTAATGTTACAGTTTATCCAATTTAACATAAAATCCATTTTAAAATTAACCAACTGAGATTATTAAATTTTTACAACTTTCCACACACTTAGAAATAATTGATAAACAAAATTTTTAGGAAATGGGGACATGATTACTTGAGAAGACATCTCCCATGTTTATTATGGAAGATACCCCTAAAATGGGTGACATAAGATTTTATTTCATAATTATATTTTTAAATATTATTTAGAAAATGAAAATATATCAATCATATGAGAAAAAGATATTGAAAGAAGACGTTAATGACCCGTTGCATTATACAGCACACTGCCTTCATACCAACCCTACTAACAGCTGGTTAGAAAAATATTTTTGAAGCAATAATTCCATATTGGATTTGTTACCACCAATATTTAGGTAAAAAATCAAACCTCGTTATTTTATGGGAATGACATGAAATTGGAATAGAATATGTTTCCATGTTCATGGTATTATTCAGTTTTTGGGTATAGTAGTAGTTTGTTTTTTGAAAAAAATGGAATGGAATAATGTTTTCAGTATAAGTGATATGAAATACCAATATAACCATATTACAATTCAAAATGGTACATTTTTCTAGTTTTTTTAGTAGTTTTCAAACATCATTTGATCATGATGCCAATATAAATGGTCTCAAATACAAATATGGGTGCTTTCTAAATAAAAATAGTTTCTATATATATACCAACTTTAATATTGAAATCACACATAGAATAGAATGTTCCCTAAAATGGTGTCTCAATATATTAAAATTAAAACTATGCTATAAATTCTTTAGTGGATTCATTACAATTTAATACAGGATGTACACGGTGTGGAGACATCATAATTCATCCATAAGAAAACTTTCATCAAATGTGTTAACTTGTCCGCCTATCTTCTCATTTTATGGATGTATCCATCCAATGATGATGTTATAAATTAGGTTATAGAAATTACATTAATAGGAAAACAAAAAATTATAAAATATATAGTAAATTAATATAATATTAATGAAATTACATTTAAATATGTTTTTTACAAAAACGACTAAATATGATCTTACTTCATCTGTAATTCCCAGAATTCAAAGAAATATGATATTTGATACCCCCATTAACATTATTTTGATACTCATATAAATGAAATTAATTATCAAATTAAATCATACTGTCATCATAGAATTGTACATGTTCTTACTTTTATTAATAATTTTAGACTTTCGACCTCTATTTTCAATGAAACATCTGATTCTATCACCCTGTTTTCAATTATTTTTCCTTATTAAAGATATATTTTATAAATTTGTTTCAGGAAATTAATAAAGAACAACTAAATTTATTGATGAAATTATGGTAGTCAACTATCATGAAAATATACTAAAATTATAGAATGAAATTCCATAACCAGCATTTATATCACAAGAAAAAGTAATCAACATCATTCCAAATCAAGCTAATTATCAATGAAGTATTTATTTAATAGAATTTATATCATCTTTGACATCATTAAAAATATCCATAAAACATTAGAATATCTCTAACTGATCAGTTCCACCTCCCCAAAATATATTTTTTATGTATTGATATCACATCAATTCAATCACAATTTTTTAATTCATGACAACAATGATTCCAACCCAAATCAATATTTTTACAGCAGCATTGAAAATCTTCGATGGAAGCTTCATTTGATACATGGAAATGATCTTAATTTCCAACCATTCCAATAAATTAACATAATTAGTATCTGCTTTTATTATATTTTATCAAAACAAAAGCACCAAAAATTTTAAATTCATGTTGAAACAAATCAAATAATATAGGTGTATATCTAGTAAGAAATTAGAACTCAATTCATGGTAACAATGATGAATATGATAAAACATATACCACATCTGAAATACAACCTCTGTTTATCGATATTGATTTCTATCCAAAAATCTCTAAAATAGAATAAAAAAATAAAAACACTTAAATTGAGATGAGCATAATATTAAATCAGTTGATTAAAACATTAACCCGATTCAGTGATTTGAATACCCAATGTTAAAGAAGCATTTATAATAAATGAAACCAATGTTTTACAACATGAATAAATTTTATAAACTTTCTGATTTCCTATATCTATATTTTTCCTTGAGAGAATCGCACTCTTAATCAAATTTATGTGCATCATGGTATTGGAACATATGCTATTTACATCTAGATTCAAAACTAGATCCATATTTCATCCAATTACCTAAATATTTAATGCAATTTTTTATCAAATTCCACTTTTAATAGAAGTTTCTGACTCCGAATAAATCATCATAAATGGTTCTTCCCATTATCATATCCTAATTAGTAATTATAGTGTGATGTCACTTCATGTGATGCGCTCAAATGTATTTTTAAAACAACTATGAAATAAATCATGTGGTATCACCATCCTTCAAATATTCCACAAATATGACAATCTCTTAATGATGGTTGGATCCCAAAAAGCATCTAAGTTCATGTACATATTATTAGTACTGAAATTGGATTAAGAAAAAATCATCTCTAAATAAGAACTGAAATATGATTAAAAAACAACATCTTCCAATAACACATAATATGTCATAATTTTTGGACCATCCAATAAAATATTGGTACTTTTCCCAATGATGTCAAACTATATAGTATTGAAAAATGATGGATTTTTCTAACTTTTATTTATAGTTACTCTGACATGAAACATGCATCACCATGAACCGAATTACATTCCTATTTGGACATTAAAAAATCAATTGATCCACACATGTGCACCCAATAACATATTGATCCCCTGTAATAGTTATTTTCAAGGAGAATGAAATATTTGGTTTAATACATACTAAAGCATTCACATCTAACTGATCTTCCTGTACTTCAATAATTTTTCTTCTAGAGATCATAAAATTAATTGATTTCAGGATTCTAAAAGGAATTATTTTTCCATTAAACAAATACATTACCTATATATTTACCACAAGACAAGAAACCAGACCCCATTTGAGTAAGGATCAATGTACATGTTATATGTATAGAAAATTTCCCAATTCTATAACTTTTTCCAACCTTCCTATGACCATATTATCAATATGCATATAGTCATTATGTGATGACTAATTTATCATTTCTCCCTTCATTCAAGTATTTTCAATATACACTAGACCTATTTAATGCCCCATAAGTAAAATAGAAACATTGGGAATCGTCAAGATATCTTAACAACATCTCTATAACATAATTAATATATGATGACGTAACATCAACATCAACAGCATTAAAAAAACATGCAATATAGAAGCCTCAATTCAAGGAATGTACAAAAATTCACATATAAAATATTTTTAAAATATGTTTTACAAAAACTCTGTAAATATAATTTAATAATATTTCACTTGAAATTTTAGTGGATGTTCCAGTGAATTTTCTAGCATAATTTCAAGTAATTTTTGAAAGAAAAATATAGTCAATGTTCAATTAATGTTCACTAGAAGTTCCACTGCTTGTTTTAGTGGATGTTATCCAGTAAAAAAACAAGTATATATTAATTAAACTAAAGAATATATTAATAAAAAATATATATTAATAAAAAAATTTAAATAAATAAAATTATATAAAATCTGTAATACATTTTTTATATAATTTTCTAAAAAATAATATAATTTAACATTTAAAAATATATATTCTAAATGAAAAAAATGAAAGTAAAATTAATATATTTTGGAAAATTATAAATTAAAATTATGTGAAATAGAAATTTATTAAAGAAATTTTAAATAAAAAATTTATAATAAATGACATTATAAGGTATGTTTAATATTTCTTTCAAAATACTTATAGATAATATTTATAAATAAATTAAATTTTTTAATGGAACATTCAATGGATGTTCGAGTAGAAATTTCATCGAATGTTCCAGCGAAACTTCCAATGGACGTTCGAGTGAAACTTACACAACACAACAAAATCATATATTTAAAAAACAAAATAATATATTAATAAAATTGAAATTTTAGTAAATATATTTTTAATAAATGAAGATATATAAAATATGTATTATTATTTTAAGAAGTTTGTATTAAATTAATATAAATAAAATTTTAAAAATTTGTATAATATATAAATAAAATTTATATATTTAGGAAAATAACTATTTAAAAATATATAAAATAGAAATATATTAATGAAATTATAACTAAAACTAAATTTATATTAAATTCACTTATAATATATATTTAATATATTTTTAAAAATTATATATAATTATAAATCCATTAAGTGTTCTAGTAAAAGGTTTGGTGGACGTTCAATGATACAAAAAGGTATATATTAATAAAATTAAAAAATATATAAATAAAAATTTAATTTTAATAAATATATTTAAAATAAAGTCATTTATAAAAAAATATGTATTACATTATCCACATAATTTTTATAATATTAATTTAATTTACCATATAAAAATTTATATACTATATATATAAATGTAAATAAAAATTATATATTTAGTAAGATAAATATTTACAAATATAAATAATAGAAAGAAATTTATTAAATCTTAATTAAAACTAAATTTATAATAAATCCAATTATATGACATATTTAAGAAATTTTTAAAAAAATATGTATAAATAACAATTATTAAATTATTAATTATCTCAGTGTAATTTCAAGAGGATGTTCTAGTCAAATTTCAACCCCATGGAAAATATATTGGAACATTCACTTGAACATCAATTGAATGTATTGGAATATAAAAAAAATATTGTTATAAAATTTAAAAATAAATTTTCAATTATATATTTATAGTAAAATTAATTATGAAAATTGAAATATATAATAAATTCACTTAGAAAATATATTTTATATATTTTTCCATGACGATGATAAATATATTGGATTTCCAATGAATGTTCCAATGATAGTTTCAATAAAAAGTTCTATGATAGTTTGAGTGACAATTTAAATTTTAAACAATGTTTTAGTTAAATATTCACTAAAAGTTTCAAAAAAAGATTCAATATCAGTTTCATTTATTTATTTTATTCTAATTTTTAGTAATTTTTTTTAATAGTTTCATTAATTTATTTCTGTAAAACATCTATTGAATGTCCATGCTTCAATAAAATTTAGCATACGGTATCCGGTAAATATTATTTCAATTTAACCAAAATTATAACATGTAAAAACATAAAGTAATAATATATAATAACTTAATTGTTGGGAATTATAAAAATAAATAACTCTAAAATGTAGTTGACATTTGGCTAGTACCCACCCCCCACAATAATGAAACTTGATGAAGATGACCTGCACAATTAAAACTGGACTCTGATGAATCCTAGAGAAAATTCCGAACATAATGGTAGTGAGAATTCGCTATAAATATTTCACCATAAAATTATTCACCACTCTAATATTTTATCATGGGGAAACCTAGTGAAAATATCTATTGAAACCCATTGTAACTAAACTATACAATCACATGAAAAATTCCCTGTAAAAGCTCATTGTCAAATTACTGACCACCCATTGATTCACTTGATTTGTTTTATGTGTTTCGTTTCCCACGAGATGAAAATATCATTTATAAGACCACTTCATCTAGATCCTACGACATGTAAAAATGTCAACGTGTCAAAATCCTACTGCGTCACTAGAATATCCTTTAAAATAGGGAACTATAGAGGATAAAAAGTGATGGTCGGATGCACCAATAATACTTTGATTGAGAAAGTTATGTTGACTATATCTTACAACCTTTTATCCATCAAAGAAAATACATATTGGTTTTTTATTTTTTACTTCACTTGAATATATATTTTTATCTCATATTTCTATCATTTTCATCAAATTCTAATTAAATTCGCCCCTTCTTTAAAAAATTAAACATGTTAGTTAGGACTAGCATATGTTCTAGTCAAAATAAAATAGAAAAATTATTAAAACCAAATTAATATATATATATATATTGAATATTTCAATCACCACATCCCAATCTTCACATCAATGATCGAATTAATGAGAGCCAATAAGAAGTGGAACATGGGACCTATATAAAATATGATATCTGCATACAATCCTAATTGTGTGTATGCATTTTTTGGGATAATAGGCCCTCTAGGATCTCACAATGGAGTCTACAAAATTTCTTACAAGAGAAAATTCAATAACGCTAGTTTCAAATACAACAGAAAATAATTTTTTTCAATTTTATCAAGAAGAATCAAACCAAATGTTTTAACATTAATGAATGAATAATTATATTTAAAAAATAAATTGAAATTTGCACATAGTAGTAACAATATTTAAAACTAAAATAAGGTCCTTTAATTAATAAAATTATAAATCCACCTCCCCTCATTTTCAATCCTTCATCAAATGCTAAACTTAAAACAAAATTTTTCCTTATCTATCAAAACACCATTATAATATTTAATCATGAAATCATCGGAAAAAAACCAAGCATAAGTGAATAAAATAATCAAAAACAGTCAATACCTCTATAATGAAAGTATATAACAATAAGGAAATAATGCAATGAAAATGGTTCCATAACAATACATGGGAAAGTGGTATACAAGAAGAGTGAGTGAATCCCATGAATAAACCATCAATATTGGGAAAGGTGTCATACAATATCACTTAGGAATTACATAATTCAAACCTAAATTGGTAAATGGAACCTAAGGTAATCCTAATAAACCTGTTAACATACTAATAGTCCAACAGAACTACCAAGGCTATATAATCTATCATAGAATCTCTCAATATCCATGAGCCACAATCCCCTAGAAAGAGCATAATCTAAATGAGGGGAGGTCAATCATCCGGGAAACTTATTATTTCCCTAGGATTCCCATGTCATAATTATAATATATTTGAGTAGTATATAATTATATGATTAAAAAATAAGGCATAAATAATAATTGTACCTCACCTCCAACATCCCCATATGAAACAATTGTTTTTCCCATTATACGAACAACATATAACAATGCACATTCCATAAAGGGGGGAAAATAAATGGTCATAAATGAGGGTGTCATAGGAAATAATCAATTGGTTTTAAGAAGTTAAAAAGGGGCCACCTTAATAAATTTGAATCATAATTCCTAGCTACATCTTATCCTCTTGGAAACACATGATTTAAAACAACCTTTTGAAATCATTTAGGGAACAATAATGTTTCCTCCACGAACACTTATTTGAAAGCCTAGTCGTATTCCTTAAAACTAAAATAGGAAATTTAACTATATTTTATATAAAATCAACTTTAATGAAGTCACATGTGATGGTTTTAGACGTTGTGGAAGTGCCTATTAGGTAGTATACAACTTGTCTTTTTTGTCATAATCAATTAATAATCTGATATGTACACAAATAATAGTTGTTGTGCCCAATAAAATAAATCTTTTTTAAATTGAAATAAATTCCACAACCAAGAAGAGATGATCTTTTTCATGATAAATTTATAAATAATTCAATTAAAATTATTACCTCGGTCATGGTAATTATTTCCTCATAGAATGGCTTCATCATCCAAATATATTTTATTTTCTCCATTTTTTGAATTACATTATCCAACAATAGAATTCATCTAGTGATAATACACAACTTATAATTTTAATCTTGAAGCATTTATGATGGTACTCTTGTGGCATGCACAATAGTATTGATCATCATGAATCACTCCCTTGATCCCTACCATATCCCATTTGGTCTGGAAGGACGATCTCTTGGTTTCTCTATATTGAAAGGAGTAGGAAATAAGATGAAGTTATCTCAATAATGATAGAGAAACATAGCGAAATTATCCATTGAGAGAAAATTCTCTAGGGAGAATATTTTTCACCAAAGAGATTTTATTTAAAACCAACGGTATTGAAAAAAATTGTATCTAAATGGTTTTGTATATAATGTTTTGTATCCATAATGGTTCAAATCTACAATTATATTTATAGAAAAAGGTCTATATCTAAAATTTATAACATTTATAATATTTTTTATCGACAATGTTGTGTATCTATAATGGTTTGTGGCTATAATGGATATAACGAAGTATTTATAAGCTAAGGGATGGGGTTAAAATATTTCTTAATTGCACAAGGGGCCATAAAAATATATTAAACCCTTAATGTTACCATTTTCCTATAAAATATTTGTATTAGTATATTTCATTATGGAATTCACTAATCCATGTAGCGATATATATTATTTTACTGTTTAGTAAATAAATATTTATCAATAGACCCAATACTCTAGACTCTCATCTTCATGAATATTTATGGAACGACAACAAAATATTTAAATAAAAATCAATCAATCAATAAATAAAAAATATATTATATTCACTATATGGAAAATAAAAAAATTTCTCAACATTTTCAAACAACAGAATACAAAATAACTATAATTCAGTGGTGTGGAATGGAAGTATTATTTCAAATATTAAAGAAAAATATTATTTAAATGAGTTAAATGAAAATACTAACTGTTTAACCATCCAGGCTTCTCTTACAGTGGTAATATTAATGATAACCAAGAGTCTAATATCATCACCTAGAAACACATAAAGTCCCCCAAGATGAAGAAGATGATGTCACCCGGAGAGAGACTACAGAAAAAAAAATTTACCATGTAAAATTATATATTTTTCAAGATATATCTGTAATAAGGATGAATAACTATATCATTTACCCATATGCTTGATAGGTGTTTCTTTGACTTCTAAGAATCAAAATATTTCTACATCGTGGCCATCTAATTTAATTTGATGGTTTCACTTTAATCAAAGGGTCGAGACACAAATTTTTATATAGATGTTAGGGAAAATTCTACCATAAGAAATTCACTAATATGATACCATTAGTGACATGCCAATCATATATATAATCCATGGGACAAATGGAATCATGTTTTTGGTCATACATCTAAGAAAAAGATTCTGCATACCTGTTAATAAAAATTATAATGCTTAAAGATCATTACTTGAACTAGAAAATAGAAATTATAATGAAACAAAGACATATGGAATTCAAAAAAAAAGGTTTACCCTCAAAATATATCATCTTAGAGATTACCATGTGCAAAAATTGTGAGAAAAATACAACAAAAAATAGGAATTTTGTTATATTTTCAGCCACAATTTTGAAAAACATGTCAAATTTAGAGATGATTTTTAAAAACATGGCTAATTTAGCAATGTTTAAAAATTCATCTAATTTTAAATTATGTGATGTTTTTGAACAGCATAGATATTATTGTGATGTTTTTGAAAAATTATTCTAATTTAGTAATGTTTAAAAACATTGATAAAATTTAAATTAGCCACATTTTCCAGAAACATTGTTTTATTTTAAATTTTGTGATGCTTTTAAGAGAACACCGCTATTTTTGAGACATTTTTCACCACTCTTTTAAGACACGGCTAAAAATATATAAGTATAATTCTATTAATTTACACACACACACATACATGTTGTTTTATAATTATATTTATAGTTATGTATATATAATTTTTTATATATATAAATACATTAACATATATTAAAATATCACAATATATTTATATATATCGCTTAGGGTAGAGCTCAGTTGGAGTAACTTGATGTAAATATATATATATATATATATAAACACAAATACACACAAATATTTATAAATATATATATTTACATAAAAAAACACATATACATTACAAATTTAGCCCTATTTTTAGGAAAACATGGCTATTTCTGTGATATTTTTACTAGTGTTTTAAAACATGGCTAATTATATGTATATGCTTATAAATCTGTTAATTTACATATATATAAATCTAAAATTTTGTAATTTTACTTATATACATGTATATGAAAATTTATATTGATACAAAAATACATTAACATATATTTAAATTTTATAATATATTTATGATACATACATATAAATAGAAATATATATATATATATATAAACATAGATACAAATATATATATATATATATATATATAGAAACATATATAAATACATACATATGTATTTATATTTATATGTCTATTTCAGTAAACACACACACACAGACACACACATACACACATAGATATATATATATAAACACACAAAAACACACACACACATATATATATAAACATATATATATATATATATATATATATATATTTATTTATTTATATTAAAAGGATGATTCCCTGATCAAAAACCAGAGCACCAAGAAAGATCCAGAAAAGTTACACAAGCCTAAAGGAGGGTAATTTATTAAATCATTTTGGTGAAGAGTGGTGAATTCCTCCAGAAGGATTCCCATGCATGTGTGATTTCTATCAACTCCCTTATTGTCAAGGCCATCAACATCAAAACCCTTATAAACATATTTGTTATTTATTAACAAGGATTACAACCCATCCCAGATTAGAAAACACATGTGGGTGTGGTATCAATGGGTCATTCAGTTTCATAACACCCAATACAAGTAATAAATATAATATAAATATAATAATGATATATAAATAAGATAAAATATTAAACAAATATTTATAATACAGATATAGTATAGTATAATTTTATTAAAGTGGCTTATAACTCATTTGGGTGGCATCACTCTGAAGGTATGGTGGGGTTGGAAAGGGAGGGTGACATCCTGTGAGCCGGGTGGGGTAACATATTTCCAAGGGATCCAAGATATTATGTGGATGGAGTGCAAGCATGCATCATTGTTGAAAAAAATTATGATTTTTTAAACATTTTAAATAATTATTTTCTATGAAATAGTCATATTTATAGAAAACATGGATAATTTATAACTAATTTACCAATGTTTCTAAAAAACTTAATAAATGAAGTGTCACTAATTATTAACATAAAAAACATTCCTCATTGGTGATTTAGCAATGTTTCTTGAAATATAGCTAAATGAATTTGAATTATTGATGTTTCTACAGAAATCCCTAGATAGATAATTAAAAACATTTATAAACATCAATAATAATAGTGAACTCATTTAGAAAAGTTATTTGGACACATTCATAAATTCTTTAGAAATGTTTTAAAATTTTTCTAATGTAATTTGTTTTTCTAAAATATGGTTTTCTGTAGTGAAAGCCTCATCCACTTACAAGAATCTAGAAATGGATGTTCTATGTCATATTTTTCCTATCAGATGATTTCATCAAACCATATGAATAGGTATTGTGAATATTTTCACAACATCTAAAAGTTTATATCATATTAGGGAATTGTTATGACCATGTTAGCAGGACAGATACTCAAGGATATTATCTCATAGTTGTAACATCGAAGAATAAATTATCATGTGATATTAAATATATTGAATGTTCACTACATTGAATATAAATATGTATTCAAAATTATATAACATATATCTGTTACCTTAGGAGTTCTAACTCTAACAGACTCCCACTTACAGTAGATCTGACTTCATATAACCATCAATCCATTACCTCTCACATAATAATCATTATTCAAATGAGATAAATATTTTGTTAGTTAGTCTGCTATGGTTTCTTCGATAGATACTCTACTCATTATGACATCAACTCAATGGTAAAAAACCCTCACTATATAGTACTTTTGGAGTATTTGAATTATTTACTGATATTACTTTGACTCCTTTACAAGAACCACTACTATAGTATTATTATAGTATAGTGTGGTTGGGTTTTTACTTTTAGAAACCATATCATGATCCTGGACAGAGTTAAATTTCAAAATAACCAATTTATCAATATTATAGGCCATAACATACTCAGTTTCTTTTATTGAATTGGTAACCCTGACTTTCTTTGAGATTTTCTACTCAAATAACCTCCATTGAGAGTGAAGATGTATCTCGCCTATTATTTTAAATCATATTCATCTATTTGTAAACTATAATATATTTTTCCCATGATTACTATTTCACAATCTCTTACATACACCAAGAACATATCCTTAATATGTCCAAATTACTTTAGAGTTATTTGGACTTTCAATCATTGGTGGTCACCTAGATTTTTTTTATATTTTCCAAACTTTCTAGAAGCATAATAAACATCTATCCAAGAAGTACCATTTCATACAAGACATAACATATCATATATTTATATAGGATCATTATAATTCTCTATGTCTCCCTATGTGTTTTAGGAAGCATTTTCCTACAAATATGAATCATATATGTCATTGGAAACAATCTATTATTATATTTATCAGTATTGTGTATCTTTAGAATAATGTCAATGTATATAAATTTACTTATTCCAAGTAAACTCTCTACTCTATCATGATATATCTTTTTCATAATAATATACATTTCATTAACTATTTATTTAATAGAGGATCTTGGATTTAACCAAGACTTAATGGCCAATAAGACTAATATTTATTTTCTACAAATAATATATCATCATCATATACTATGAAGAAAGTCATTTCACTCCTACAAAAGCACTTATATACATGAGGATCACATTAATTAATTATTAATCCCAATGTCATTATGGATTCATTAAAATCAATATTCCATTGAAATGATTTTTTCTTGAATCCATAAATGGATCTCTATAATATGCATATGTTATTGGCGTTATTTAGAGTAAAAAGACCTTCTGATTGTGTTATATAGAAATATTCATGAAGGTTATTATTAAGTAAGGTTGTTTTGGCCTCTATTTACCAAATATATTTTTCATGGTATGATACCATGGAATTCAAAATTACGATGGACTTCAATATAGTAATAGGTGAAAAGGATTCACCATAGTCTATGAATTGATGTTGTTTATACCCTTTTACAACATTTCATACCATATAGGTACAAAATAACACATCTATCACTAGTTTATTCATGAATATATGATTTTAAACAATACTATCTACATCAACTAGAGGATCTATCGAGACCCATATGTGGTTTTTGTAAAAGGAATCCATTTCAGAATTCAGGGCTTCTTCAGATTTGGAAGCTTATGTGCCACTTACTGTTTCCTTGTAGGTAACAAGATCATTCTCATCAACTATAAATGTGTCACCATCTTTGATGACAATCAAAAATATCGTTTCTATTCTCTAACCTACCTTATACACTTACATAACACTTGTTTCTCTAAAATTTACTATTCCACAGGGCTTTGTGGAATCTATTCATGTACAATATTTTTTGCACCTTCATCCATGACTTTATTGATGTATATCTTTATCCCTATATATGTATTAAATATTTTATCCCTATCATGGAATATAGAATGTATTTATACTTTTAAACGTTTATTTATGGGGTTTTATATGTAATGTTTCTTTTCTTCCCTTGGGTAACCTATAAAGATACACTTTATTCTATGGTGTGAAGGTTTATTTTCGGAAGTGGCCTTAAAAAAACTTCACCACCCCAAAAATGTGAATTATACAACATGGATTTCGTTCACACCACGATTGATATGGAATGCTATACCCCCACTTTATATAGAACTTGGTTAATAATGTGTGCTAGTATATATAATTCATATAACTAAAAGGATAATGGATGAATTGAATAGCTCATCAATGATCTTACCATATCTTTTGTGGTATGGTTACCCCTTTCATATACACCATTCCAGTGTGGTGTATAAATAAGGGTAAAAATATATAAAATCGAATGCCTAAAAAGATAATCATTTAATACTTGATTATGAAATACTCCATCCTTGTTTGATTAGAGTCTATGTATCTTCTTACAATGTATTTTGCCAACATCATTCTTGCATTTCTTCGATTTCTAAAATGAGTCCAACCTACACCAAATCTATTATAAATACCCATATCTACTAAAAATAAATAAAGTATATTATGTATGAGTTTCCATCCATTTATTTTACTATAAATGGTCTACACACATCACTATAAACCATATCAAGAAACTCTATGGCCCATTAACCTTTTATTCAAAATGGATATTTGAATATTTTACTTTGTAAAGAGGAATGATATATTAAATGTGGTTTTACATAAAACTATTTTAAATATCCATATTGTTATAATTTAGTCATTAATTTTTCATTTACATGATAGAAGTGGTGATTCTATATCTTGTTGTGATATGAATCATGTGAACTATATGGCTTATTTATTTCCATTACTTGGTTTGTGTAATCCAACACATAAATTCAATTATTATGTTAAACCTTACCATAACATATGTTATCATTACAAAGGATGAAAATTTTCCTGCCAAATTTGAAAATAAAACAATTTGAATAAATACTAGACACAAATATAATATTTTTGGTAACTGATGACACGTAATAAAAATTATTTAAAACTAAGATCACTCCAGTCAGAAACATTTTTTGGTAGTCTCCAATAGGCACATCAGTAAGCCTGGAATATCAAGTTACTCGTATTTTCACCTCACCATAGGAAATATTCTAATATCTAAAAAGTCCCCATATATTAATACTTATTTTAGAACCAAATTATATATCTAATTCCCCATTTTTTAAATAGATAGATTTCACTCAATAATGAATGAACTTGAATTTTCCCCTTACAACATTGTTAGGGTACAATTATTTTTCCATTGGACCTTCCTATCATATGAAATACAAATATAATATTGCTACCTTACTTTAACATTAACCTTACTTATAAATTCTAAATAATCCTTAGGCATAGTGTTAGACTTAGGGATTTTCTTTTTTCCTTTCCTCCTATTCACCACAAGAACAAAATGATATTCACACATTATGTCCTTATCCACATGGAGATATAGAGTGTGGAGATCTAGGAGAGACTTCTCAATATTTTTTATGATATAATTCGTTATGAAACAAGATAATATCTATGTGATTGATTCCAAAATGATATTTTTGAATAATTATGTAGTGAATGGAAACCCTTGAATCATAATATGTTCAATATATCCAATCAAAATATATATATATAAGGTCTAGATGGAACACTTTCTTCAAATATTCCCATGGAGAGTGCCTTGGATATCTCAAACCAATCATATCTACATTTATCTTAATAAAGACCATAGAGATTCTTTAGCATGCAATAAAAATCCATGATCTCATGAGTATTCATGAGTTTTTCAGTCATGGATGAAAGCATCAAACACTAGACATCTAGGGCATCATCCAAGTGTTTATATTAAACTTCAATCAATTAATAACTTTTCATATTAGATTAAGGATGTGATATTGGAATCTTTAGTATGGTAAACTCTCGTTCAATATGTAATATGACGCATAAGCACATGTACCATTCCCAGAAGTTATTTCTAGTATAGATATGGCCTTCCACTAAAATTTCTCGTAAAAAATATTTGGTGGATGAAAATTACGTTTATCTAAAATGGAATAATAGAGTAAATAATTCCAATATATTATTATGAAAATATATAAGATGAAACAAATATTATTATTAGTCTTACACTATGTTATAATATGAAACAAAATTCTCACTATTGGACATGAGATGTATTTTTATGTATACATTTTAGTGGAAATGATCCATATTTACTTTCTCATATACTAGAATATGGTCTAGTAAGTTACTCAAAGGTATTTAGGTATATTGTCTTTTATACTACCAACGTGAAACTCCATGATAGATTGACTGAAATAACAAATCCTAAAAGACAAAATTGGGATTCCCCAAAACATTACTCTAAGTTACACCAAGTCTAGAATGGGATACATCTCTTAATATAATCATGGTTAATTAAACCAAAAATAAATATTATAACTCCTTGATAAAAGTACGATCCCATACAAGGACTAAGTCAACATCTTGTTTTATGGTTTCATTGTAAATCATGTAATGAATGGATTATACTAAATTAATATTTTATTAATGGGATTTTCTTATTATGATTAAACATTTCTTGTTAATATTATATATAATTTACATAATTAATTTACCATGTTATGATAATATGGATTTTATACAAAATCCAATTATTTTATTCCATTTGAGCATGATTTATTATTGTATTCATTTTTTGCTATGATTGTAAAAAAGAATCATTAAAATACATAACCATTCATAAAAACAGAATATCATATGTTTCATGATAATGATTTTATCTATTAGTTTGTTTAATGAGCGAATAATATAAAAAACATTTAAAGAAGAGGAAAAACTAATTAATTTAGTCTTAACATGAGTTTTAGTGTTTTACCATTGTCTTATGTATCATCTGGTTTAATTTCTCCTTGATTATATTTTGCATATATATTATGCATTTGGGATATCATACCCTTATAATGCATTTATTTCACAAATTAGTAAAAGGGACTTGAAAGGCGTTTATATTAGAGAAATCATGGGTACACAGACCCTTAAATAATATTTAGCGGGGGTTGAAACATAGACTATCAATTTAATTTAATAGTAATAGTTCATAAAAAGTAATTAAAAATTTAATTTAACCCAAACCATACACATATGAAGACCGATCTAAGATGATGGCCATCCAAACATGCAATAAATACAAATTTAATAATCTAGTATTCATTTCAATCATTATAAATTAAGAAAAAAACAATTAAATCAATTAATTATAATTATTATAGAATAAATTCATTTATCCTAATTTTTCATCAAATATTTCCTTGATATTAAAATCCAATTTAATTTTAAACAAATTAATTAAAATAATTAAAAACATGAAGTGTACATATGAGGAAACATGTCATGTTCCAGTCTGAACTAATCGACATGGTCATAGTCAAGTAATGTTTACTCACAGAACATTTATCACACACAAAATGTTACGTAATTACATGATTTGTACTATGAATAAATAATAGATGAAAACTTTTGAATTATATGGCATGTAATGATTTTAATATATGTGGTGTACATGGAATGTGATAACCATACATGATGAATAGTTTATAAAATTACACATAATTAGTTAAAATTTTAATATATATATAACATATCACATGATTTCATCTGACACTAAATGATACATGAACACATTTTTATTTTTTTTAAGGAATAAATAATTAATTTTATTTTTCCATGTAAACAACTAGGAGAAATTATGAGTAAAAGTGAGCTACAAGTTGTGTATATCTATTTTTCGTCTCCCATATATAAGTTCCTTAGATGTTATTAAGATATTATCAACCCATTTTTTATTATATGGGTAAAAATGATAAAGATTAAGATAATAAATTTCTAATAATATTTTAAATAATGAAATAAATAAATGAAAAACTAATGGTAAATTCCTAAAATGATCAGTGTTAAATAAAAATTATAAATTTGAATTTCGTTTCTCTGATACCACTTAAATGTTAAGTACACAAAAAAGTTCCTATTAAGTTGCATCCAACTTTTAATTTTATCATAATTGAAGAATTATCTGACATATTCCTGCAAATAAGTAATCATGTCCAATGAATAAATTTAGCTATTTATTTATGTAATGCTGGAACTAAGAAGAGTGGATCTTTTTCATAGAATATTTTTAGTTAATTTAATTAATAATATTTAACACTATCTTGGGTACTCTTTCTTAATAAAATTGGTTGAACATTTCAACATCCCTTTGTTTTACCATCCTTTCATTAGAGGATCTAGGGATAGATTCCCTCTATTGAGGATCCATAAATTCCCATATTAATCTTGAACCATCGTGCATGGTACATCTGGTTTTAGTGGGGTAGTAATGATCATCAAGTATCTCTTCCTTGATCTCTTCCCTGCCCCCTATGTCTTGAATGGTTTTCAATTAGTCATTATGGAATTATAGTATGAGGAAGGTGGATGAAATTCTTTCACACTTGAGAGTGAAATTTATATAAGTTCTTCATTGGAGGAGAATGTGTTAGGAAGAAGAATGTTTTTCACATCAGATTGTATATACAACGGATTGTATTTAGAATGGTTTTTATCTAAAGTGGTTTTTATCTATAATGATTTATATCTAAAATGGTTTGTATCTTCAAAATTTTATATCTAACATGGTTTGTATCTAAATTTGTTTTTCTCAAAACTTATTTTAATCTACAATGGTTTGTATCAACAACAGATATGGCCATCTATTTATAATCCTAGGGATACGATTAAAATATTTCTTAATATCTCATAGGCCTTTGATAATATATTAATCATTTAATTTCCCCAATTTCTTCTAAATTATTATTATTATTATTACTATTCATGGAATGTGCTACCTCGTGCATTGATAGATATTATTTTATATTTTGGTAAATAAATATTTATTGTCAGACCTGATACTCGATATTCTCATTCTCTGGAATATCTATTAAACCCCAAACAAATATTTATGTAAATTATGTTAAATAAATAAATATTATTTTTACCGTATGGTGAAGAAATATTCATATAATATTTACAAACAATAATATAGTGAATAAATATTATTTTCCATCCTAGATAATAATATTTATTCTAACTACTAAATATAATTAATATTTAGCTTAAATCAATGGGAAGACTTAGTTTTGGACCCTCTTATTCCTTAATGGTAGTAGGAAAGATGTCCTAAAGCCTAATATGGGAATTCAAAAACACATAAAGGCACCTTCGAGGAAAAATTTAATATTTAAATGATGAAAACCAAATATGAATTCTTATCATGTAATATAGTCCCTTTATCTCTATATCTCGTCCAGATGGTTGTATACCCAATTCCTCAACACATATACATAATATATATCTATTTGATGTCCCGAAAGAAACAATTTCAGACACTATGGCCATGGAATTTAATGTGGATGATTTATTTTAATTGAAGTGTTATGATATCAAATTCCAAATAAATTAGTGGGAAAAATCAATACTTTACTTATAAATTAAAAACACATTATTCATGATGCACCAAATTTACCCTACTTCCCAGGAACATATGGTGTCTCAATCTGGGTCAACAAATCTAAATAATAGAGTCATGATTTATAATAATATTAATATTATATTCTAAATATTATTACACATGATCATAGATAAAAATTACAATGACACTAAAACATGTATAATTTCTATAGGTGTGTTTTCTCCTCTCAATATCCCTTATCAGAGAATATTATGTCTAAAATTAATGAGATAATTCCTCACACACTTATGAGAATTCAACACCAAATGGTTTATGTCATTTTTTCCTATTATATGACATCATCTAGTGACATGACTTGGTGTTATGAATATTTTTGAAGTCCCTCATGGTTCTTATCATAATAGGGAACTATTATAGCCTTTTTGGTGAAATAAATACGCAATGAAATTTTCTTAAAAGATATAAATAGAATAGTAAATTATCATGTGGTATGAAATATATTTAAAAATCACTTCATTAAATATAAATAAGTAATTTTTACTAAATTTTATGACATAGTTGGTTTTGGGCCACCAACTTCAACACCAAGTGTATTGTCTTAAGTGTATTAGCATACTAAAACATCAATGTCAAATAGGTATTTTAAATTCATAAATAAACCACTTATGCAATGCCATGAAATTCCATGAAACACTATATAAATGTATCATATGTACTATACTAGCCAAAATGTTATAAAACATTCATTTATGGGAATCTAATCATTTAATGAATTAAAATAGATGGAATAAATGAGAAAAACCAATGTCAAATCAAGTTTCATTCCCTATCTATAAGTCAAAACATGATGCCTTTGATGGAGATTGATAAAAATAGGGAGGTGATGACCTCATCAAGCCCAAAACATTAAAGTCCCTAAATTAAACCCATTCATAACCCTTAATACCATCCCCGTATATTTTAGGGTTTTGAGGAGAAGAGAAGATAGAGGAAAATTAGGGAATGAGGAAGAAGAGGAGAAAAAAACCTATAGATGGTGGGAATTACCTTAAGAAATCACTTAGAATCAGAAAAATAAAACTAAAAATCCATAGAAGATATGATAGGAGGATATCACCTTATTTAAATAATACTCGACTAAATAAAAAGATGGGAAGCAGAGGGGAGAAAAAAATCCAGTTGTGTAGGATAAAAATTTCATATTTTTAGAAAGAGGTTATACAATGTGGTCATGATCACCACAATGTAGATCATCATCAGATAGTACTCCTGTAGTATGACCTCCATGTTTATTGAATGAGAAGTTACAAATATGTAAGGATCATCTCTCATATAGATCCCCTCTATGGTGTTTCCCCTAGGGAAATGGTATGGTTTCCCCACACCCTACACCGCATTAGCGTAGTCCTTAGGGATATGTTATGGTGGATACAACAATGAAATGTTGAGGATATTGATCCCCCATGGAACTATGAGGTACTCCCCCTACTGAATATCCTCACACTGACACCCCCTATGGTGAAACCCTCCATTCTACAGTGTGGAGTTTTCTACAAGAAAATCTCCATATTGTATCCCACTGGATGCACCATAAAGCACCCTGATTGGGAAGACCCAATGGCCTTAAGGCAAGATACAATAGAGTGGCCTCTCTAGGATTTTTTGTAGCCAACACCAGTTCGATCATGTTTCCCTAGGATATCTCAAAAATCATTATAAATATTTAAAATTCCTGGGAAACTCAAAATGTCCCAAAAATAAATGATTAATTAAAGATACGATGACACGGGTATGTAACAATTCTCCTAACCATTCCAACTTATTCACTAATAAATTCCATGTTTTAAAATTAAGAAACATTATAGACACCACCATGAAACCTCACGTAAATACGGACATGGAAAGAGATAACTAAAATGTTCTGAAGGAATGAAATTAACAAACACACCAATTCTTCTACGAAATAAATTAATTCAACAAAATAACAAGATGTATCCTTGATAAATTCAATTAAAATTACTACGCATAAGAACTAAAGAGTATGGGAAACTACCATATGTCACCACACTATTTATAATCCCTTTAAAATGGCCAGACATGGGATAAGAAATCCCGAAGATAAACACCATCACGAACCCCATAAAATTCTACACAATAACAAGACAACACCATTAAAACCTCTACATCCAATATCAAAAAATGGTGAAATAGTCCTTAATTAAAAACACACCACAATGATAAATGATAAGGGATAAAATATTAGGCCATATAGCTTAGTGAAATGGGAGATGATGGGGCTCATATTCAGATCACTATCTCTTAGTGAGACCAAAATGATCTAAACTAATGCATGATAGTGCATAATAACAATGGGTTCCCAATCTATCATAGTCACCCAAAAAACACAACTATAGAATTCCCATGTCCAATACATAAAAAATAACCCATTATATGCATGATACGTTAAGTATGTTATAAAAACCATGGTAAAATTACCACCACCATAATAAAAAGCATAACAATAGGGAACCATAAAATAAATATGAAACACATCCAGTGAAAATAACCCCAATAGTCTCAATATTATCTAAAAACAATGATAACGCATCCAAAAATAAACAACTACCCAAAACCACTTCTAAAATTTCAAAATGATCTAACCATTTCAAAACCTAAAGAGGATCTCGATCACTAAGAGAGGGAGGATGGTGACTCAACAAGTCTGAGAGAAATGAAGGGTCCAACTCCACTTGGAGAAACTAATATTTCCAGAAATTTAATACATTAATTTAATTTTTTTAATCCAACAACAATTTTTTAGGTTAAATTCTCATATTTTTGGGTTTTAATAATATTTTGATCCTAATGGTTAAAATGGGCTTATTTTGGATTTTAAACGATTTTAATTTATCAAATTATTTTTGACATGAATTTATCTACATTGATGAAATAGTGAAATTAATTTTTCTATTATTACATAAATGTTGGTATTAATGTCATTAGTCTATAGATAAAGTGCCATAAATCATTATTTGTCCCAATACTAGCTTATAATTTGATCCTAGAAGATTTATTCCCACAACAAATGACTTTTAAATATAGGCTCATTTCCCTCAAATTACTAACCTAAACAAGATCATATTTAACAGGTAAGTATAAATATTTCATGGTAACAAATTCATTAACAATGTTTAAGATAGATTATTCATCATTGATTGTTATAAATGAATTTTAAATAATCACATTAGAATACAAAGTTTCTCTTGGACTGAAAATAGTTTTGAATTAAAGTAGTCATAACTTAGGCTTCAATTTTCCAATGAAGATAATATTTTGTGAGAGGAGATAGGATATGTCAATGAACAAATTCAAATATCTGGTCCTTCAGTGGGCCAAAAATGATCCAAATTTCAAAGGATAGTTTTAGATGAAAATATGGATATAATTTTTTCTATAAATTTTCACATTCTATTCAATACTAAAGGAAACAAATTTTCATGGAATAAGGTGGATTTATATTTATTTGATAGTTATTAATATTTTTAAAATATATTACATTAGTTGTATTCTTCTTCCATCCTTTTAGTTTTTTTTCTTTGTATTTCCCTCACTATTCTTATTTTATCTCTATGTTTGTAGAGAACTAACTCTCAACGTTGGATGAATGGGGAAGTGGTGGTGTTTGATTTTGATGAACATTAATGGTTCCCCATGGTTTTTATAAAATTTTAGATATGGTTAAATTTGTTGTGTTGTGTGTTCATCCCACTTTCCCAACTACTTTCTTTTTCCTCCTCAGGCACTCATTTTCCCTCTTATTGATATCAAATTCATTTAAACGATGGAGTTTTTCATAATCATTAATTTGGAATATATTAAGAAAGGGACAAGAATTATATTAATTAAATTTCACTTCTTATAAAAATTTCATATACTATAAATCACATAAATCTCTTAGAGAACACAATACAATCATTATAGAAGAATAATGAATTAAATAAGTGGTATTTATAGAAATTAAAGAACAAAAACCAATGAAATAGTAATATGAAGAATATGAATAGTAAACTAGAAAATAGAATATTGACCTCTCATATGAATGTATAAATAAAATTTATCAATATTTTGAATAAAAAATATGATATAATTATATCTTAGTATAAGTAATTAAATGATTTAAAAATTATAAATTAAGTGTTGGTATTTTTTATAAAACATAAATTTTTATTTATAATTTGATAATTATTAGAAAGAAATATTATTTTTATAAATTAGATTCATAACCAAATTTTTATCTTATGAATATATTATAATTTTATGAATACTTAATTGATGTTAAAAAGTGTTATAAAATAAATTATTATTTAAAAATTAGTATTTTCAAGTAAATAATGATTTCAATTTAAAATTAAGTTTAACATATTGAAATTTTGTTTCATAAAATATAATCCACTTTTTAATTATATATTATTAAAAATGGTTTGGGTTTTTTATTGGTAATTTTCTAAAATATATGAATTTTAGGTGAATATTGAAATACAGTAATTTACGGTATAAGCTAGAAACATGAATTATTGACTCACGAAAGATATATGCTGGTTTTAGGAACCTTTTTTTAGAACTAGTATAAACTAGTTACTTTATTTAGTCATAGAAATTAACATTATTCATAGTTCTGAGCCAAAACAATAAGAAACTTAATAAAATACTCAAAACACACCCCTCTCTTCCACTATAAATACCGCCAATCACAACCTCTTTTACTCATGTCTATAAATCCATGAATATTTTACAAATTCATCCCAAACATATTTCCTCATATCTCTCCCATGTCTAGTAGACGTTTTTCTCAATAACAACCCAATCTCAAGTTCCGCAAGGGGGTTCTCAAGGAGAAGGAATTCAATTGGTAAAATCCTATTTCAATTTTATTTATTCTCTTTTACTTCTCTTTTAATTTCATATCTTATCTTATCCTCACCACATATGGTCCAAATGAAATAATAAATCCATTATCATTTATATACATTATTTTTATTATGTTAATGGAATAACCCATCATTAATTCTCTTATACTCTCTGTCTATTCTAGAAATGGAAACATTGCCTGTGAGGAGCAGATTTACCACATCCATGAATGAGTTTTTGTTTTCTAATACAACCTTCAAGGATGATCATAAAACTAGTTTTTGGTTAAACTAGATTACAATAAATGTATTTCATATTATTTAACATTTTTAATAAATATATATTCCAATTATTAATTAATAAAATCAAACTAGTTCGCGATGATTGAAAAAATTCCAAAATAATCTAAATGGTTATCATTAATGTTTTATCTAATGAATCTTCCTCACATAGGTAAAAATGATACCTATGACCATTTAATTTTATTTAGTTTCATTAATAAGAATAAATTTAAATTCTAGACAACTATTCTCATTTTACATGATCTTCTATATAGGTATACAAGTGAGTCGATCTTGAAAACCAAGGATATAAACACTATAGGACAATGAAATTGAAACTTATAACTCATCAAGAAGGCCGTGAATGAATTTAATAAAATTATAATAAATAGATTTTTGTATAAAATAATATTAATTAATTAATTAATGGATGTAATTTTATTGTCCAAGAGATTAAGATCTAGTGGAGAACATTTTTAGATGTAAGGTAAGTGATTCTTTCCAAACCTCCATTTTTCCTTCAGCTTTCACTTTCTCTCTCTTTACCAAATTTTAATTATTATTTATTTTTATTTACCACATAAAAATTCAATTTAAATTTTCTAAAATCTAGAATCTAGATCATATCATTCTTCTTTGATGGATAAATACATTTTTTAAAAAGGTCTCTTTCTAAATTCTTCCCGATAATAAGGCCTGATTAAAGAGAACTTCCCGATTTCTCACCGATTTTCATTTTCAATCAATAATATATTTTAAAACTTAATTACATTTAAAATATCACAGATTTTATCATGAAAAATTATATTTTTTCATTTAATGTTTTTTATAAAAATTTATTCCTTTTCTATTTAAAATAATCTTTTAAATTTTCCGTTAAACTAGTTTAAAATGGCTCAATTGTAATGTTTTATAGACACTCGTTTACATATTTTCACATTAGTATGTCATCATTTATTATGATATATTAATATTTTATATGATTAATTTCCAAATATTATTTAAATCTATTCTTTTATGGACACCATTATGATATTCCTTTTTTTATGCCCTATGGAATGATTATGATACCCAATTCTTTAATGGGTAACACTAATGATTGATTCTTCATGTGACAAACATATTCATGAACATGTTTTTATGTGTGTTCCCAGATAGTACTCCAATGAATTGGCTAAATTTTAGTCTCATGATATGTCTTGTTGGAATAGGGAGTTAACATGAATTGACAGTATTTTCCATGTCCAGTGGTCTTGGACGTTAGTCAAGACTCATGCTCATTAATATTCAATGGTCTTGGTAGTTATCCTTGAATCATAATTATGTCAGGTTTTATATTTTTGCCACATTCCTCTTATACCATGATTACGTGATCACATGTTAAATATTTTGTGATTCATTAGTTTTATTCATGCCCCATGCTTTTATGTTTCCTCAAGTTATGATTTCTATCACTTGTGCTAGTATTTATTTCTATGTTTACACCCATACAAGTAATTTTATCTAATCCTATTACTCCGGTATTTACTAGTTTATCCTATGAGGATTTAATATATCAATGGATGTTAGGATATCATTATGGATAATAAATAAAATATTTTTTAGGTTGGTTTCCAGTTTTTTAAATATGTACCTAATCTTCCAAAGACACTAGAATTTACAAACCTTGGTTGTATTTTTTGGCTTATTTATTCCTAAAATCATGTAATAATATGTGTGAATAGATAGGACTTTTATAGTTAGTATAACTCTATGGTAAAGTTATTTTTTGACATTGGGACTAGAGAACTTCAGTAATAACCCTAGGGATAATTCTACCACCGTGGATAATTTAGATTACAACATAAGGAATCACAACTTAGGATATACTTATCATTTACAATTTTATCCTTATAAATTAAATGTTTTTATTTTATATAATTATTATCTAAGTATTCAAGCCCCATAATTATAATTTATTTTTCTAAGTTAATCGATGGAAATAGTAGAACTCATACCAACAATTTATGTGATAGGAAATGTGATGATTTCCACAATGAAATTTCAAATCTAATGATAATGGGTGGTCAAAACATCATGATAGTACTTGATAAACTAGAAAATGTTATAAATAATAACATTAATTATGTGGAATTCCATCCTCCTAAAAAACAACAAGATGCAGTTGAATTATTTATCGGAAAAGGCATCTCATGTTGTGTGAATCTTTTGATCCCCTCACTGTAGAATAATTTATTAAATCCAGTGAGAATATATTCTATTTCTTATGGTTATAAAAAGAAGATTAATTTGTTACACAGTTCTATCATTTTTGATGAGGAAGCTGATCAGTGGTATACACTATTCAACAACACAAATTCCATGGAGGGATGTAATGTATCGGATCTAGATGTCACTCGACTAGTTCCTCATACCTGGTTGGTCACATGGACTCAAGCACATTTCTCCAAACATCATAGGTTGTCAAATAGCAGTGAGGGACTCGGTTGGGATCATGAGGAATCTATTCCCTCATTGGAAGAGTGTAACACAACTGAATAATTAATAATACAATATTGGAAGTAGTAAATAGAATACAACTGAAATAAATAGTCTAAGACTGATAAGATAAATAACAAATAATCATTACATACAAAAAATGATGTAGCGTGTTATGTTCTAAGAAAAAAACCAAAATAGGTACACTGGAGTAAAACACAATATATGTTCCAACCATAGCAGAAAAAAAAAGAAAATTGAGAAGCATCGTAATCCTTAGCATGGTCTCATGCTCTCCAACTCCTAGAGAACATCTCATGTACCTGTAGAAGGGAGATTACCCTTATCAGTATCTGCACCAATATAGTCTATTTGGAACTAAGTGAATGATCCAAATAGGTTGTGATAAATAAACCCCATTAGACAACCACCCATGATCTATGGCTATTTTCCTGTGAGTATATGAAACAGGTAATGTACAAACAATAATAGAAGTAAACTATGAAGTACCCAGAAGTAAACCAGCCTACAAGTCCTATTTTACATTTTTATTCATTATGTTCAGTTCAACAATGAAACTACATTGAGTTTTATATGTCTCAAGATCTATCCCATGCTTTTCAATCCCCCATATATAAATTCTCAATAAATACCAAATGTGGTTATCTAAAAAAATTAAGTGAAAACTGAATTCAATCTTGTGCTTTGTCCTAGAAGATGAATCAAAAGTTATTACATTTCAATATTCAAATCAATATATTGCTTGTAGGCATATAGAAAACCCTTCCCATAGGCATAACCAATCCTCTCCCATAAGCATAACAAATCCTTGCCCATATGCATGACAAATTATCACCCATAGGTATAATGAGTCCTTTCTAGTAGGCATAACAGTCCATAGGGTTGATACTAGTATATCATCATTTACGTATAAAAGTCAAAAACATTAAATTGCACTATTACATGGTTAACATAATAACAACTCACATGGGAACCATACGTATTAAGAAACAAGTGAATTAAACTATCACAAGGCATAAACGATAAATTAAATATCATGAGGGAAAGGGAAAACAACTAATCCCAAACCATTAATAAAATCAATCACAATTCATTAAAATTTCAATTCCATATTAAATTTAATTCATACATAACATCCCAATAAGGGAAATCAAGGCATATCTCATAGTCATCCATGTCCAAACGACCATAAATGGTCTTTTGAGGAAAACTCGCCCATGAGGTGGCCCTTAATCAAACCAAAATGCTCAAACTTACTTAAATTAATGTATTTCATGACCTAATCATCATTAGTAAATAAAATTTTTCAATCCCTATTCAAGGATACAGCTTAATCATTTTTGAACAGCACTACATCGCATATAAATAAGTCGACATTTAGAAAAAGGCATAAGACCACCAACCTCGTACTCATATGAATATCCTCATCCATTATCTAGCTCTAATTCAACCTATAATGGATTAGATCTAAAAAATTGGTATAAATTATTGACCATAAAAAACTATATTTAGAGAGAAAATCATGAAGAAATTCTCAAGGGGAATTGGGAGCCTACCGAGGGGAATCCAACACCTCTAACAGGGCTCGAATCGGAGATCAAAAGACAAAATAGGAGGGAATATCTCATTCAGATTTTCATGGTACACCATATGTTTAAAAGGAGACATTTTGGTATATCTAAAAAAACAACACTATTTCAGACTTAATAATTAAAAAAAGTATATGGCGTGTACTTGAGACTGCATGACATGTCCATACAACTCATGGCCAGACAATCACATGGTTGTGTACAGGGATTACATGGCATGTAGACATCCAAACAAGGTGTGTAAATAAATGTACATGGTGTGTAGTCCCAAGTCACATCATGTAACAGGCCTAAAGTAAGCTCATAACCTCTTTTCCCCCATTTTCTTATGTATAAGCTGAAAGGAAACGATATGTACTTCAATAGAAAAACTATGTTCTTACAAATATTCCCACTTAAAGCAATTAGTCTCTAAATTTACCTTCAATAGGTGGTGAAGGAACATCATATAATAACTCTGGCCATTTAGATTGTACATCGGCCTCCCTCTCCCAAGTCTCATCCTGCACTCAGTCGTGCTTCCATAGCACTGAAACCAAAGAAACAGACTGGCCCCATATAATCTTCGTGCAACTATCCACAATACCGAGGGGATTTTCCTCAGAGGATGCATCTTCCTATATCTCCACTTCCTATCGCTGAAAGGTGTGATACTGGTCTGAAAAGTCATGTTGGAACTTTAAAATTTGTAAGATCCCATGCATATCCCCGTACCTCTAAGGTAAGTGAAATCTATAGGAAATCAGCTTGACCATATCTATGATATAAACTGGACCAATGTATCTCAAAGAAAGCTTACCCTGTCTCCTGATTCTCTTGTGTCTAAACATCTGGGAAACATGTAAGAAAACTGGATCCCTAACCTAAAACTCTAGTGGTAATCTATAGTGATTGGAATCGTATTTCTGATGATACTGCACTGTATCAATCAGCTTCTAAAACAACTAGACCAACTCAGAAGTCTCCTGCATGAGACATGGTCCTACTAATGTTGCCTCACCCGCCTCTAGCTAGCATAGGGGTGATCGGTATGGCCTAATATATAAATCTTCATAAGGTTCCATCTCTAAAGTTTCATGGAAACTATTATTATTGGAAAATTAAACTAAGGAAATATGCTTCTACCAGTATCCCCAATGTATAGGACTCTTGATCGCAACATTTCCTCTAACACCTATATCGTACGCTCGGACTGACCATCAGGCTATGAGTCGTATGTTGTGCTAATAGTCACCTATGTACCCAGAACCCTTTGAAAACATTTCCATAAACGAGACGTAAAGTGGGAGTATCTATCTAAAATGAAAGAATTAGGGACCCCATGATGTCATACCACCTCATGTATGTATAGCTTCCAAGATCATCAACATCAAAGTTCTCCTAGATCGTTAATAAGTGGGTGACCTTTGTAAGACTGTCAACCACAACCCACATTGCATTATAACCTCTGGGAGACCATAGTAAACCTATCACGTATTCTATCATGACATCACCATATTTCCACTATGGAATAGGTAACTACTATAAAATCCGAGCTGGTTGCTAATGTTCTATATTCAACTGCTGATAGGTGGAACACCCCGTAACAAATCCAACCACCTCTTTCTTCATAACTGGCCACCAGTACTGATAGCGCAAGTCATAGTACATCTTGGTAACTCTGAGATGCACTACCCAATCTAATGCATGAAACTCTTGCATCAACTCCTCACATAGATCCACTAGATTCCATACACGCTAATGGATTTTCATGATCTCATCATCACTTATTGTCCAACCAGGAGGTGGATAATCACCTACTAATCTCTCTTGTAGGACTAGGACCTCGAAATCTGATAGGTGTCTCATCCTAACTTGTCCAGTAGGGTATAAGTCATAGCTAAAAATAAATGAAAGTATTCCCCTAAATATCATGCATCTTAGATAACAATGCCATAAACTACCACTCTCTACTGGTCTCCTACAGTTCATGCATTCGAGTCATCCTGATCAGTGCATCATCCACTGCACTGCCTTTTCTAGGATTGAGGGAATACTCAAAGATAAAATACTAAAGGTTTTTACTGACCGTCACTGCCTAAGATTTATATCACGCTGAGTAAAGATGACCTAGATTATTTTTTGGCCTATGTACACCAAAAAATGCTCCGCCAATAAGTAATGTCTCCAACTTTGTAAGGCATGAACAACCACAACTAAATCGAGATTGTGCGTCTGATAGTTCCTCTCATGTGGCCTCAATTGTCCAGACATGTACACAATGATTTGATACCCCTTCATAATCACTTCTTCCATCCTGATACCTGATGCATCACAATACATATTATAACACCTTCTCAACTCTAGAAAAATTAGTATTGGTGCTGACGTTAATCTACCTTTCCGATCCTAAACGGATGTATCTCATGAATATGATCATACATACATCACAAACTTCTCTTTCAAGGCTTTCATCAGCTCTTCTAGGAGGGATATGTCCTATATTAAATGCCTATATAAACTATCCAACCCTTGAAAACTCCACACCTCAAAGAATTTATTGGGATCACTACATGAAAAACGTCTTATACCCAAGGTTCAAAACCGTGGTTATAGCCCACAGGACAGTGGGTATAGCCTATTCCCATGGTTTTGGGAACTGTGGGGATGAGAGGCGTCGCAATAGGGGTATTATCCTATACCCACGGTTTGGAAAAAACTGTGGGTATAAAAGTTTCACAGTATAGAACACTGATGTACAGCTTGGCATAGCACTACCACCATGGTTTTCAAACCATGGGGATTTATATTCAAAGAAGGCTGGTGGCATGATTCGACCACGGGACGCCCCACAAGTAGGCCGCATGCTCTGACCAGTTGAGCCAACAAGATTATATATATATATATATATATATATATATATTAATATATCTACTTATCTAAAAATGAGTATGGTGATAAATGAACACGTGATCGGTTAAAGATGATATCAGTTCTTTACCATTAACTGGTTCAATTTCTGATAATCCATGCAAATACTGAGGGTATCATCTACCTTTTTTCAAAAAGGACTGGTGAACCCCATAGATAAGTATAGTGTCAGATAAACACATTTACCTCTAAATCCTCTAGCTACCTCTTGAGTTCCTATAGCTCTATCTTAACCATCCTATAAAGAGGAATGGATACTAGTGCAGCTCCTGGAACTAGCACAATCCCGAACTCCACCTCTCTCACCAGAGGTAACCCTGAAAATTTTTCAGGGTAGACATCCATAAAATGATCAACCACTGAGGGAAATATATCTGATGTGTTCCATGGTCATCCAGTTATAAACTCAAAACCTATTCAGTTATCCTACTCAACCCATGTTGCTTGGGTTCATCTTGACTTTCCTAGACATCCCACTCACCCATTAAAAGAAACAATATCCCTTTTTGTTATATAAAACTCACCCTGTAGTGATAGAAACATAGAAAGTATTGAAACGAGACTAACCATTCCATTCCATGTATGGAATCAAATCTTGTTATCTCTATTACATAGAGATCCCAAAATAAGTTACACCCACCAACCTCAATGGGAAATTCCTTACACTGACACACACCTTTAATCCTTATTCCTAATGGAGTGTCTAGAGTCATAAAATCTTCAAATGAGAAAACACATATCCCATGACTCCCTACAATAGGAACTGATATAAAACTATGTGAAGCCCCTGTATGAGAGAGTGTAGAAGATAATAGGAAGGCAACTAGAATAATACCTCTGATAGTAGACATTTCAAGATCCTTCTCTTATTGGGTAAATTGCACTATATAAGTATGACCCATATCATGGCCAGGAGACACTACCTATCTATCATTACCTAGCCTATAATATTTTTGATGAGATCCTAGGGTCTAGATACCATGTCCACAACCACTACCTCGACCTGAATAGCCTAATGTATTCCAATTCCATGAATGGTGAGAAGCTGCAAACCCTACTCCTAAATGTGGAGTGAGTGTAGAACCACTCTCACTAGATGTTGGTGGAAACACCCTACAGAAAACGATGTAAATGGCATATCCTTATACAAATTCGGTACTCGATTGAGTCTATCAGACACTATGGTAACATATGACCAGCTCTTCCATACTGATAGCACCTCTCCTGGATACTAGAAGAAACATTCTGACTGCTTGTATCACCATGGGAAATATCTATATATTTCTTCTTGATCCCGGCTGAGACAGTACCAAATCTGAGTGCCAAACCACCCTAGTTCGCACCTCTAGATTCCCATAGATTATACTCGGCAATCTGTGCCTAATTCATGATGGAACATAGATAAGGAAGCCTGAAAATATTCACCTATTATCATTTGTCATAACAGAGACCACCCTTGAATTACATATCCCTCAATGTCTTTCCACTCACTAGAATATGTGTGAATCTCTGAAGCTCAGTGAAACGGGAAGAGTATTCCATCACTAACATAACACCCCACTCAATATGCATGAACTCATGGGCTCTATTGGCCCTTAACATCTTGGTAAAATAGTATTCATAGAAGGATGTCTAAAAATTTCCCCCTGCCATGTCCTGATGACACTCTGTCTGAGTGATAAAATCCAAACACATCCAGATTGAATAACACAGCATATAAGTCGCTCGCATGGCCCTCCACTCTAAAGGAATCTATAGATACTTGATGATCATAATCATGGACTCCAACCATGATTCTGCATCCTATATTCCACTTTCCCTAGAAAACATGGTCCGATGATACTACTGAAACACTCATTTTAGTTCTTCCATAGATGTGGCAGGCCATGATGCTCCCTGAAAGGTTTGCGTGAACATTATAAAGCCTTTAAAAAAAGTGCTTCAGCACCTGCATCTAGAATAATAACTACTCCGAAAACTGGCACAAATAAAGGGTCAACTGGTTTCCCATAGCCTACCGCATCTTGGGTATGAACAATTCCACCCTCCCGATGTACTACTACAGGTCCTCATGGTGGCATTGCTTTGTAATTTCTTACCCATACACCTTAGTATAAACTTTTTTATCAAGGTAAGAAGTTCAAGATTTCAATAACTAAACAGGAGAAAAAACACCTCAAAATATCACAAAATATGATTATATAATGTGTACGAACCAAAAATGGTGTGTACACTTATGTCCTTACATGGTCGTGTACTCCTTCCATACTGGGTGTGTAAACACCCACGGTACACGATGTGCAGGGACTATACATGGAGTGTACACATAAGCTCATTCATGGTCGTGTACTCCCACTGGCCTGGGCATGTATGTACCCTTAATACACGGCGTGTTAGTCGGGTACACGACGTGTGCAAAAGTCTTCCTTCCAATCCTTGTACTTTTACATGACCAGAGTTGTGTGGTACATCCTATGAAAAACTACACGGGGTATACATAAGGTACATTGAGTTTTCTTATCAAAACTCAACAACCTATTCTCTCATTCACATGGCTAGATACACAGTCAAAAATCACACAATGTGAAATTAGAGTACACAATATATACATAAAAATTTATTTTCATCCCGTACAGAAGAACACATGGTGTGTGTTAATAGGACCACTCATTGTGTTGTCTATGTTTCCAATCAATAGGACTCCAAATCTTCCATCGAATCCTTGTTTTTTCAAAATTAAGAAACGGTGTGAAAAAGTTCGATCCATAGGGGCCCATGATCCAGAAAAATAAAATCATGGAATCCAAATATATCACATAACCACACAATTTATATCCCACGTTCGAAACATGATCCACCAAATTAGGATCTAAGAGGGAACATACTCCTCAGGGATCACAGTTTCGAATTCATCCAATTCAACCATAACACATACCAATACACCTATCACGATAGTAGGAACATATATCATGGTACCTATAACAATAGCATACATATCTAGAAAAATATCTATCACAACAACATGAAATCGGTAATTTTCTCTACATGGTATGACAAGAATGTATGAAATATGATTTCTAACATGTTTTTATATGATGTATGATATAGAATACCTTCATCTCATCAGGTTTCCAAAAAATAAAACCACAATGATATCAATAATAATATCACAAACCACGTCTATCACTAAAAAATGAAATAGAATCAACTATAATAGCTCAAAATCCAAAAATTACAATTTCATTCGTGTTAATTTGTCTTTACCCTATATTCAGGGTAGCTACTCCCAAACACAACTTAGAACTAAATCCATTTCATTCCCATACTTGTTTATCATCATCAAACAATAAATAAAACGAGAAAATAAACTCCTCTAATACAATATTGTAATATCCTGGATCTGGATTCCAGTCAACTGGTGCCCCGTACTTAATTGGTCACATGGCCTCAGGCGCATTTCCCCAAAGGCCAGAGGCTACTGACAAGTAGTGGGGGATATAGTGTGATAGTGGGGAAACTATACCCTCATTGGCAGAGTGTAACATAGTGGAATAATTTATAATACAATAGTGGAAGTAGTAAACTACATCTGAATGAAACAGTGGAAGACTGATAATATAAATAACCAAGCATCATTCCATACAAAAGATGATGCAACACTATAAGAACCTGGTTCTTCCTTTACAGTACATTTTCTTTTATTCCTTTTCATTTGAGTTTTTTTCATGAAAATAAGGGCAATTTGGGAAATGTACTAGAAACAGGGGTTACACACCATGTACTCCCAAGAACACGTTGTGTAGTATGTCTATGTATGGAGGGAATACATGGTGTGTTGGCATGTCCGTAAGAAAAGGGGAAAACCCAACTCTAGGTTGTGTACATCCTAGTACATGTCATGTATCCATTCCAGCAGGTCCAAGAAAGTAAGTCCTAGAAATTTAGTGGCCAAATAAATAGTCAGAGGATATACATGTTGTGTATATGGACTTACACACTGTTTATTTTGTGTTTTTTTCTTAATACAGGTAGTAGCCTCTCCATTGGGTAGATTGGATATTTGGATCACCAGGAGAACTCAAGAGGAGAATTGGAACATCAACCCCTTCTCGATTGATCATCTAAAGTCTGAATCATTCACTGTAAGTCTCATTTGAACCCAATATGTAAGCTATCAATTACACTTGATCTGTTATTAGTGATATTTGTTCTTAGATAAGTTATTTAAGGTTGAATAAATATCCTTTTTTCAAAGATCTATAATGTTCTAGTTTTAATTATAAGTCAAGGCTGGATGAGGAGAGTCATACTATGACAAGGTAGGTGTTCCCATGATTATTTCATATTGTCAATTTTTAAATATCTATCATTTGGTAGTGTTACCATTTTTGGGGTGTCTCTTTCTTGAGACATTGACCTGTGTTAATTCCTAAGGATTATTAGGGGATTAATAGTATGAATTGAATCATTTTGAGACTTCTTTTTTTAAGGGCCACCTTGTGGGTACGTTTACCTTGGATAACTGTTTTTGGGCCTTTTTCCTTAGGATAAGCATAGGTATGCCTCTTTTTTCCCTATTATGGGTTGTTTGAAATGAATTGGTTAATTAAATGATTACTAATGTGAATTGTTTCCTTGTTTACCATGTAATAGCGTAATTATTTCATGTGTTGCCTTATGCTAAATTGCTTATAGGTCAGGCTTGGCCCTGTTTAATTATTTTTCCTGCGGGAAGACATTTTGCAAGCCTGTGGGAATGGTTTTGTGTGCCTGTGGTCTACATATTGTTAATCCTATGGGAAACTTCCTATATGAAAGGATTTGACATGTCTGTGGACTGCCTGTGAGAAAGGTTTTTAACTGAGGGTTGACTGTTGTAATGAATTATTATGTGTCTTCCAAGAAAAATCACAATCTTGAATTCATTATTCATTTTACATGATGGATTTCTTGATGAGGTATCCACTGTGTTTTCTTGAATAGGGTATTGATTTTCCATGGGCAGATCTTAAGAACTTATGATTATATATAATTGAATTGATTAATGAACATGAATGGTATAAATGGAATAAGACTTGTAGGACTGTTTACATTTGAGTACATCATAGTTTATTGCTTTCATTATTACACAATACTTCTGCATATACCAATCACAGACTGAAGAAAAATCTTCTAAGGTTTCCAACTGGGATTTATTTCTCACCCCATGTTTGGGTAATGTTTTTGGGCCCAAAGAGAAAATATTTTTGGAGATGCTGATAGGGGAAATATTTATTATCTAGGCAATTGATTATTGTTTAATAGTAGAAGATCATGGGAAAATGAAGGATTTTGATGTTTTTTAGTTTCTTTTTTGTATTTTTGTACATGGTATTTTATTTTACATAATTTCAGAGTATATTGTTTTTACTAAATTCTTATAACAAGTGACATGCTGCATGATTCTGATATTATATGACTTCTATTTTTATTTACCTTTCAGTCTAGCTTTATTTACTTCAGTTTCATGTTGTTTACTACTTCCTATATTTTTATTATTAATTATGTTTTGTTACACTCTCTTAATAAGATCATAGTTTCCCCACTATCACACCCTAGTCCATCGCTGCTAGTTGGTAGCCTCTGGCATTTAGGGAAATTCACTTGAGGCCATGTGGCTAACCTGGTATGGGGCACCTTTTAGGGGCTTTGGGATTCAAGAAGTTACAAAGTGGTAACAAATGCTTTTTCTTTTCTGGGACGATTTACTATTTGGTGAATATGTAAAGGATATAAAAGTTGTTAATTATCTTTTCCTGAAAGTAGCTACCCCATGCAAAGGGAAAATCAAAATTTCCTCGATTTAAATTGTGTTTTTGGGTTTTGAGATATTAAAGTAGTTTTAATTTCACCATTGTCTGACCCACTTGATTTTTTATATTACTATTTATTGAATTGTGGGTTCTATTTTATTTTCCCATAGATTATATAAGGGTGTTCCATCTCATGAATCATATATACAATTGTTAGAATCACATTCAATAAATTATTCCATGCTTTCTTGGATCAATTTGATATTGAATGTTGTTTTTATAGTTTATGAGATAGGTGTGCCTATTGTTGTGTTAGTTGGGCGCAATAGATAGTGGTGGGACATAAAATTTCAATTCTTAAGTAGTATGGTCCCTTATTAATTGGGAAATGACACACCAATGGAATAGAGATTTAAAATGAACTTGTTTGGATATTTTCTCTACTGGGGGGGAAACATTGATTCGCGGGGAGTATGGGCCCTCACGAATTGAAATTTTGCATCCCACTGGTTGGAATTTTTTGAATAACAGGGGTATTATAGGAAATTTGGAGTTTTTATATTGAAAACCCTTGTGTACAGGGCATGTATGTAATCCTAACAGGCCATGTGTTATTCTTGTTCGGGGGAGATTATGTTCCACGTTCTAAGATTAACATGTTGTGTACTATGCATCCACTCCGTGTAGTATATGACCATTTGACAAGATACGTGATATAAAACAAAAGTTATAGAGTTTTTATTAGAACACGCTGTGTACCTTTGGTACACACTTTTTAGCCAACCCAGGCAGAACCCATGTGGACCTAGCCATGAGGGAGTACAAGGCTAGGATGATAGACCTATGTACACATTGTGTGTGCATGGAACCCGCCATGTACTTGGGGTTGATAAATGCCCAAAATGGTGTTAGAACATGACCATGTTACAATATAAGAGAACATGTCATGTCGTCCTTTTCTTCCAAATATTGAGGTTTTTCCCATTTTTTGTTTTGGCTCTATTGAATGACAACCTTGATGATGAGCATGAACTAATGTGTGTTCTAGACCTTGTAGAGTCATGTCATCATGTCAACCAGAAGTGGTACACTATGAAAAAGGAGATGATTATACTCTCAAAATAGTATTCAATAGGCTACTGATGGAACCACTAGTTGTGTCAGCTGTGGAACCAACTATTATACTAGACACAGGTGCATATGCACAGTTTCTTGAATTTTTTGTAAGGTTCATGTAGACCTTTCTGGGGGAACTACAGGCTACCACGTCTATGGAAAATCTGAAACATATATTCCAACAGCAGCATCCTTCTACTTCGTTAGGGGATGTCAGACCACAAGATATGGAATCAAGGCTTGAATCAATGATGACTACCTTCGAACATCTAGAGACGTATCTCGAAATGAGGGTAAAGCTTGTGACATATATGTTGTGTGATTCTGCCAAGATATGGAGGGATGTAATCAGTCTGGTAGGGAATAATCGGTATATTAAATGGGAATAGTTTCATGATTCATTCTATTATTACTATTTTCTTGATATTCTAGGGGCCGACCGATCATGGGAGTTTATGCAGCTAGAGTAGGGCACAATGTCAGTTATGGACTATTTTGACCAGTGTACTAAGCTTTAGTGATTCACTCCTATTCTGATGAGTGATGATGTATCAAAAGATAGAAAATTAGAGGATATTCTCATGTTCAATATTTTATCATAGGTGAATTTCTTCAGGATTCCTTCTATCTATACTATTTTGAATAAGGTGATGATCACCAAGTGATATCTGTGGGAAGCTCGTTTTGTGATCTATGGCAGTTCGTCACTAGTCTCCAGTGCTATCTGAACTAGTAAGAGGTTGTGTGAGGTGGAGTTCTATCATGGTGAAAGTAGCAACCAGAACATTTCCTATGTTCTCCAGGTGACATTCTACCAGTGTGTAAATGTTGGGTAAAAGAGATCTCAGTGCCTAAGGGACCAGTTGAGTGCCAAGCTTATGATAGGATGGTACATCAACATCACTACTGTAGGTAATTTCCACCAGTGTCTAGTGAAAGAGGTTTTGGATAGACTCCATGTGCAGGATCAGGGTCACTAGATTCTCACTACTCTGGAAACCAGAATACGTTGAGGTGTTCATGCTGAGGTGGTAGTCGTTGCCATGGTAGTCAGACCCCATGATCTCAGTGACAGTAGGGCAGGTCAATTCAGGATATCCAATAAGTGTCTCAGGGCCTCAATTTAGGTCGGAATTATGTAGTGAAATAGACTCAGTAGGAGTAGGAACCAAGACCTTCTACTGGAATAGGTACACTTCTGCTCACATCTGTTATATCTTATGCACTCTTTAATACTAGTATTGCACATAGATTAATATCTCTAGAAATTGCAGAAATCCTTAGGCTCTGTGTTCATTATTTTTCTGATGTTAGTATGCTAGACACTCGTTAGGGGTTAGAACGGAAGGTGTGCATCAGTTCAAGGAGTGCCCCCTTGAGATTGTTGGTTGTCACTTTCTATGGAACCATTATGTCATAGAGATGAAAAGCTTCAATTTCATTCCTGCAATGGACTGGTTGGTTCTTTTTCGAGCCATTTTTGATTTCTATCATTTTAGGGTGATTTTTACATAACCAAATGGAGGAGACTTTCTATATAATGCTGAATGGGATGTCCAGGAAAATAGAGTTGGACCTAAGAATTGTGGGTTGGGTGGGATGATTGCCAAGATTTCGAGTTTATATATGGATGTCCAGGGAACATGTCTAGATTATTTCCCTATAGTGGTTGATTGTTTCAGGGATTTTCTCTTGCATTACTTCTCAAGATTACCTCTGGTCAGAGAGTTGGATTTTACTATTGATCTAATGCTAGGACCTTCACTGATATCCTTTCCTTCATATGGGATGACTACGATAGAGTTTCATGATCTCAAGAGGCAGTTGGAAGATCGGGAAGAAAATGTTTTTATTCAACCCAATACTTCTCCTCGGGTTTCACTGATATTTTTCCGGAAAAGGTGGATGAAACCCTTAGTCTATATGTGGAGTATCAAAAACTGAACCAGTTTATTATTAAAAACCGATACCCCCTACCACGGATAGATGAAATGTTTGATCAACATCAAGTGGCTCAAGTGTTCTTGAAGATTGAATTGAGGTTAGGATATCACCGGGTATGTGTTGGACCTACAGACGTACCTCTTACCACATTGCATATTAGGTATGGTCTATATGAGTACCTTGTTATTCTGTTTGGTCTCACAAATGCACAAGTAGTTTTCATGTGGCAGCTGAATCGAGTGTTCCATCCTTACCTAGATTCTTTGGTATTGGTTTTATGTGGAAGATATCTTAGTATATTCTCAAAATTGGCTTGACCTTGACAAGAATCTTGATATCATTTTTAATACATTGAGATATAATCAATTATAATTTATGATTGAAAATTCCACTTCTAGATGGATCTGATTTACTTCCTAGGTCACGTCATCTCAATGACTGGAGTATCAGTAGACACCGAGCAGGTGAGAGTAGTAGTTACCTAGGAGCAGCCCCAGAATGTTTTTAAGGTAAGAAGTTTCTTTGGAATAGATGTTTTTACATGAATTTTATACATGACTTATCATCCTTAGAAGTGCCGATGACAGGCTTGACTAAGAAGGTAATGAAGTTTGAGTGGTAAAATTCTTGTGAGACAGCCTTTCGTGAACTGAAAAGGTGTTTGACATCAGAACTAATACTGATATTTACAGAGATGGACAAGAGTTAAAATTTTCATTGTGATGCATTAGGTATTGGTCTAGACTTAGAGCATATGGATGAGGATTGAGTTGTTGTGTACGGGTCTCGACAGTTGAGGCCAGATGAGAGGAATTACCTGGCGTATGATCTCAAGTTACATGTAGTTGTTCATGCCTTACGAAGTATGAAACATTATTTATTGGGAAGTAATTTTTTGGTGTACATAGAACAAATATTTATCAAATAAATCTTTACTCTGCCTAATTTGAATCTGAGACAACGAAGGTTGGTAGAATACCATCAGTCATTTGATTTTGAGCTTGTCTATACACCTGGAAAAGGTAATGTTTTGGCTAACACAATGAGTCGATGGACTCAGATACAAGTAGTGTTAGAGGCCAGTGGTGAGAGGAAGCTTATAGATTTCTTCTTTGAGATGAATTTGAAGATTCACGACAGTTAGGGATAGACTTATATTTCATCTTTGGCAATTACCTCTACTATATTTGATAGGATGAGCATGTGGTAGTTATCAGTTTCTGAAGGCCTAGTTATATGGGAGAGTGTTGAAGGTGAGGACCCTCCTCCTAGTTGGACAATAGGTGAGGATGAATTTATGAGTATACATGGACGTGTTTGGGTCCAAGGGATATATGTGAGGAGCTGATGGGGGGTTTTCATGCTTCAGCTTAGATATTGCATCCCAGGGTCACCAAGATGTATTGTGACTTGCACTGTCAGTACTACTGGCCATGTATGAAGTGAGAAGTAGCTATTTTTTTACGAGATGTTCCACATGTCAGCAGGTGAAGTCGGAACATCAAAAAATGGTTGGGATTTTATAGATGTTGCCTATTCCGGAATGAAAATTGCTTGATGTTGCAATGGATTTATGGACGGGGTTACTGAGTTCTCCTAGTGTCAATGACATTGTGTGGGTCATAGTTGATTGGATTACGAATGTTTCTCACTTCTTAGAAATCACGGGGACCATTGGTGTTAATTAGCATAGAAATTTGAATATTTGAGAGGTGGTAAGACTTATTGGGGTCCCTCTCTCTATCATTTCAGATTGGGATGCCCACTTTACTTCTCGTTTCTAGATGAGTTTTCAGAGGTTGATGGGTACACAGGTGCTTCTAAGCATAGCATACCACCCTCAGACTGATAGCATGTCAGATCATACAATACAGGCGCTACAGGATATGTTTTGTGCTTGTGTCCTAGAATTTGGGGCTCTTTGGAGAAACATATTCCTCTAGTCATGTTTTCCATGAATAACAGTTCTTCAACGATTATACAGATAGAACATTATGAGGATTTATATGATAGTACATACCATTATCCCCTGTGCTGGTTAGATGCATGTGAGGCATCCATACTGGGACCATGTCTTAATCAAGAGACTTCTGAGCTGGTCCACTAGATTAAGAGATGGATGGTTGTTGCGTAGTCTCATTAGAATTCGTAGACCGATCACTGTAGATGAACTTTGTAGTTTGAGTTTAGGGATTGAGTTTTCCTTCATGTCTCACCAAGGATGGGACACAAGAGGATCATGAGGTAGGGTAAGCTTTCACTGAGATACGTAAAACTGTTGGATATTCTAGAGTGAGTCAGGTTAGTTACCTATCGGTTATAGTTACCTCAGAGGTACCACACCATGCATGACGTCTTCCATGTATCTCAGCTATGCCACTATCACTCTGACATGTCTCGTGTTTTTTAGCCTAATGAGGTTGATCTTTAGGATGATTCATCCTTTGAGTAGTGTCTGATTCATTTAGTTTTTTGGATAATGAAGGTTCTCCGAGGCTGGTCAGTTCCTCTCGTACATGTGCTATGGCAGCATGGCCGAGTACAGGATCTGATTTGGGAGAGGGAGATCGACGTAGGTTCTCATTAGATAGAGTTATTTGCATATATTCCACCACCACACTCAAAAGGGAAATTTGGGGACAATTGCTTTAAGGGGGGAATTTTATAAGAACATGGTTCTTCTTTTGATATACAGTTTCTTCTTTTCATGTTCCTCTGATTGTTTTTTGAGAAAACTATTTTATTTGGTGGCCTAGAACCAACTACTTTGTACGTTATTCATTAATAAATACCTTATCACATTTTTATTGTTCATCAATGTGATAATGCATGTTATAATGTCCAAAGGATAACTGTTTCACTAAAAGGACATAGGGGATCCCTACTGTGATGACAACCCAGAAGTGCCATAACACTGTTCTTGAATATATTTTCTATGGTTGGATAATGTAATTTTTGGGAAACAAATAAGATTGAACATTATGGGTGAGGAATCATAAAACCTTGAGGAACCTTCTCATGGTGTGCTCCCTTAGAAATATCTATGAGGATATTATGAGAACAAGAACCGCCAGTAGGAAATCCACATTTTATATTGTCATTGGATGTTCTTATCTGTGGATGTGTGTATTGGTCCTTAGATATTAGGATTATTATTAACGGGTATTACAACTCGTTCACATAGATGTATTGATGAAAATTATGATGCCACACTGTTGGCAGTGAGGTAGGATACATTGGCTGTGTCAGGATTAATATTCCATTAATAGATCATTCAAGAAATGATTTGTCACTTTGGTTCCATAATGGAAGTATATATCGTACTCCCTTTGATGGAATTATATAGCCTAAATAAATCTATTTCCATGGTAAATAATGGGGGAGTTAAATTATGGAATTTCAAAGAAAGAATAATCGAACACATGGGTTGATGGCACAAGCATGATAACCGCTTCATTCTATATATTGAGACCAATGGATTACATAGCACGTTAAGAATTCCTAGGAGGTGACACATCATTTCGGCATTAACTTTTTTCTCTTTGGGTGCCTTGGCGTGTTTCTAGATGAAAATCATGGACAGTAGGTAGGCTCTTCCCAATGCCACTGTAAAAGAGGCCAAGAGAGTCACACACTAAGTGTGTCCAAGTATCTCAGGTAAATATAAATTTACAATTTTGAATAAATATTATTTCTGGATGTGGTTTAATAATTATTCAAGGATGACTGATTGCATTTATTTAGACACTAGTTATTCGAGAGAATATATTATAGGGGAAATAATATATTTATTAGCAATTAATGTAATGAGTTTTATTTGAGAAAAAAATATCCATTATTCAAGGTCTAATAAATGTGGTGGAGGAACTAAAGAAAATGGTAAATAAACAGAATTACACGTCGTGTATATTAATATTCATGCAATGTTATTTTTATAAGGATTTGTGAGAAATAATATTATTCACTTAATTAAATAATATTAGGTGTAATTTTTTGGGCGCATGTCAAGTAATAATAACAGTCAACTATTGTTATTAGACGTGGGGTTTTACTAAGAATTAAATAAAATTAATAAATATATTGGGTAATTAGTTCATTTTATTATTCTAATTAATTAAAATCCCAATTATACAATTCTCATTATCCTACCAATTTTTTTGGGTTGTGAAAAACGAATCTATTGAAAGCTCTCAATCCATGAGAAAATTATTTTCATCCAAGAATGCTCTCAAGGTCTGAGAGAGATCCTCCTCCACCGGATCATGGAGAGCACTATGTAAGAGGCTCTCAAGGTGATCAAAGGCGGACATCACAAGTAAAGACTCTTACACTCTAGCAGCTAGAGTTTCCTTCAGCTATGTCTATAGAAACATGGAGCATGTGTGGATCAATGCTATAGGAATCCTACACATGGATTCTATGAGGCAATGATGGGTCACATCGGATCATGACCGAAAACATCAAAGGAGAGAGAATTCCATCAAGGTAATTCTTATCTTTAAATTAAATTAATTATAACCAACATATAATGATCCTCTCTATGGTTTCATGACTACACTCTTTTCTTTCGTTCTTAGTTCTATTCTGATGTTTTGGAGTTCTATTATCATGATGGATCTCATATTTATCTACAGTAATGGAAAAAATTAAAATTCGGTACACCCACTAACATGCATCTACTGTGCCCAAAATCTACAAGTAGTATTAGAGGGTGGTTATATCATTGAATAAAATTATTTATTTTTTCTTTGGTGATTTATGAATTTAATAATTTTGTTGGTTCAATTCAATTTAATAATTCTATAAATCTAATTCTCGTTGTTTGTTACTCCTATTTCATTTCTCATTCACCTTACAGAAACTATTTTTTTTAATTTTGATTAAAATAAAACATATGAGCTCATCCATAGGTTCCAAATCTTCCTGGTCAAACAACACAAGAACACATGCCATGTATTTGGTAGTACACGCTGTGTAGTATAGGTTCCATGCACCAAATAGTCATCCCAAATAGGTTGTGTCCTTGGATTCTGTCTAAGTCATTAAGACTATGTGTGTTGACCAGGAATGGGTGGCCCATTGAACATTGCATGTAGTCCCTTGGGGTAGGGTCAGACCATGTACCCCGTATATGGCTTCCCTGACTGGAAACCATGTAAAGTAGATACTACATGGTGTGTTTCCCACTTAACACACCATGTTCTCTGAAGATTTCCAAAGTCAATCTATATACCATGTCCAAGGGAATGTACTTCGTATGAATAGTGAACAAAAGTACACACCATCTAGTCGAAACTACACGTCGTGTACTCATCAAAACTATGATCATTTATTAAAATTTATTATTATATTATAAAATCACTTAATGCATGAACTAGTCAGGTCATAAAGATGAAGCACAACATTTGATAAGTGTTTTATATATATGTGTTTAATTTAACATCTACATAATGTTCGTTTCAACTCATTTGGTAGTTATGAATGGGAATTCATCAAGTTTCCTCCATGGTACATGATTTGTAAAAAGATATTTTTAAATGAATTTATTTGGTTAAAATTATGATGGATGATAATTTCAAGGAAATTCCGAAAAAGAGTTTAAGATAAAAGGATTAATTAATTAATAATAATTGATTTGAGAGTGATTTATCATAAACAAGAATGATTAAATAATTGAATTCTAGTTTAATTTATGCATAAATATCATTTTATGTATGGATGATCATGATCTAGACCAAGGACTATTTATGTGAATGGTTTCTTTTGATTTATTTATTTAAATTAAATTTTTTGGCATGTCAGCCTTCCCCTCATTAATATGTTGGGTTTGGACGCCCATGGTTTCTTCTATGTAAAACCTATTTTAACCCTCACCTGCGAGTGAGATAAAATCATATGGAATGGATGGAGCTCCCATGATAATGTAGGCGGCTCAAGTTAAGATCCAAGGTGAAACCAATCCAAGAAGATACAAAGGTGGACAAGTGGAAAGCTATAAACACGAACAAAAATGGTTCAAGGTGTTTATCCCCTAGGTCATGGGTTAGTTTATCAACCTATGGATAAACTAACCAATATAAAAATCTCATGATCATACCATTTATTTTATTTCTATCAGTTTCATGTTTTATTTATTGTGGGTGTGTTTTCACAATCACACAATTAATTAATTAAACAAGCATGCAAGATAGAACTAAAATAAGACTGGCTTATGAGTAGATATTCTTATAGACATGGTTAATCACTTAATTATATCCCACATTTTATTGAAAATAATGTAATCAAAGACAATAAAATGGAAATTTACATATAAGGATAATATCCCTCAAATAAAATATTAAGTCAGTATAGACTTCCATAATATTGGTTAGAATCGAACCACAGTTCAATGTTCTTGACCAACCCTAGCTGGGGTGATTTCAATTATCGATTAATTATAATTCAAGGTTTTGGGATTACTTGACTAGGTTCACATCAAGGTTTGACTGCCACAGTAGGACTTCGTGTAACCAAGAGGTAATGTTTTAGGAAATCGAAAATAACTGGATTTTGGGACTAGGGAGTCCACTCAGTAGATCAAGGAGCCATGATTTAATGGAGTTGAAATTTGTAATGTCTACCTAAAACCCTTAAAGTTGTTTGACCAAACCTATTTGGGGTAATTCAAATGGAAATATGGATCATTTCCACAAGAATATTCAGGAAATAGAATATTCCGAAGTCAATGGTGAGGGCTATTGGATTTCGATAAAATAGTTGGAGACTAAAAATTATTCAATTATTTATTTGTCTTTTTTTTATCATGATAATATACTAATAATTTGATCATACTAATTTTTATAAATGTAAAGTAAAATGACTTTAGACATATAATTGAGAACCATACTCGAGAAGAAAACCCCTCTCACTAGCACAAATTTCCAGGAATGGCATATGCGATTATGCGTCATCCTTCGCCATGAGAGGAAATGTTTTGCACTGGTAGAGCATGTTCCAGTTGTGCCTAGAAAAGAGGCCATTGATGAGGAACTCTCTCTCTATATGAAACATATGTATGATGCCACAAATGATGATATTTTCATGCTATCAGTCATTTCTAATGAGCTCTTGAAGTAACTTTGAAACATTGACATGTATATCATGATGTATTACCTTAAGGATATCTATCAAAAAGAAGGAAAGACAAGAGATATATGAGATATCCAATACATTGTTTACAACTAATCATAGAGATTTTATGCTATCTGGGACTCATGTATTCAATCTTGTTAGATACATTGAACGATTGGAAATCTTAGGGTTTCAGTTCTCAGATGATTTGTGTACAGATCCCATCCTATCATCACTATCCAAGATCTTATTTATCATTATTGTAAACTATAACATGAGAATAAATGAGAAGGGTCAATCAGAACTTATGAACATAATTGTCTAGGTAGATTAGGACATGGGCGTGACATACCCACTATCCATATAGGGAATAAGAAAAGGAAGGACAAAGAAAAGGGACCAAGGACTTATAAATGATTTGAATCCCCTGAGCACCATCCCTCCAAGAAGGAGAAGATCCAGAGGCATGGTAAGGAATGGGAAGATTTTGTTTTTCAAGTGGAAAGAAATGTCACAAGAAGAGTAATTTCACCCAAATGCATGGGGATGCTAAAGGTGCATTTGTTATCGAGTGTAATCTCTCCATTTCTACACATTTGATATTAGATACAGATTTTGGGGATCACATCTGTACTCACATGTAGGAACCAAGTAGATTTCGAAAGATTTTAGGAGGAGGGGTGGATCGTCAAGCTACCAATGGTGCGAGGCTGGCAACATTGGCCATTGGAGATTACCATATCTCATTGACATCTGGAATTCTTTAGGTTTTATGTAACTGTTATTATGTGCCTAGTGTTACCCAGAACATAATTTTTGTATCTTGTTTGTATATGGATGGGTTTTTTTAATTTTGAAATAAGAGTTATTTATTTTATAAGAACAACATTCTTTATGGTATGGAAAATTTTAATAATAGTTTGGATGTATTAAATTATGAAAACCTAGTGGTGGTAATCGATAAAGAAACAAATTCACATGACTCATACGACACCTAGTTGGGGGGTCACCATCTTGGTCATGTAAACGAGAAGCACATGATAAACCTCTGCCATGATGGTTATTTAGACTCTATTTAGCTAAAACCACTTTATAGATGTCTCATTTGTTTACAAGGTAAAATGACTAAGAATCCTTTTGGGGGACATGGTGAAAGGGTCACAAAGATTCTGGATTGGTGAACACAGATTCGTGTGGACCATTTACAATAGAATCTAGATGTTGATATCATTACTTCATTAATTTTACTGATTATTTGAGTCGATATGGATATATTTACTTAAAGTGGTATAAGTTAGAAGCCTTGGAAAAATTTAATGAAATCAACAATGAAGTAGATAATTAGAATGGTAAGAAGATAAAGAATCTTTGATCGGATCGAGGTGGAGAATATTTGAACCAAGAGGACATTGATCTTATATGGGAGTCTGGGATTCTATCTTAGCTCACTCCTCCTTATAAACCATAGTGGAATAGTGTTAGTGAAAGGGGGAAACACACCTTATTGGACATGCTGTGGTCAATGATGATTCTTTCCCATCTTCCACTATCCTTCTGGGATATGCATTACAAAATAGAGCATACATTTTAAACCGAGTACCAACAAAGGTGGAAAATGGAATTCCATCAATGTTATTGAATGGAAATAAACCCATTTTTTAGAACACATGTGTATGGGGCTGCGAGGAATTTGTTTAGTCCTTCTCAGGAAACAAGACATAACCTCAGATCACGAAGTGTATCTTTATAGCATATCCTAAGGGAATGAAAGGATATTACATATATAACCCTTCATACAATAATGTGAATGTCTCTAGACAAGCCATCTTTCTTGAGAGGGAGTACATACTCAAAAAGGATAGTGGGAGAAAGATTGACTTCGACAAAGTTGATGCTCAAGATACACTGGAGTTGGTATAGGAACAAGTTCCACAGGTCCCTGTGGAAGAGGTTCCAAAAACACAATTACTTTGTAGAAGCTCAAGAGATTTAAGGGAACTAGAGTGATGTGGTTTCCTAGTCGCCTAGGATGGTGGATCATTATTATTTGAAAATTATGAACCAATCTACTAAAAAGTAGTAGAATGCTCAGAATTTGCAAGATGTCTAGAAGATATGAATTCTCAGATGGATTCCATGTATCATAACCATGTATGGATTCGGGTCGATGAGCCAATTAATGTAAAGACTATTGTATGCTAATGGGTATTCAAGAGAAAACTGGACATGGGAGGTCATGTTATCACCTATAAAGTAAGGCTGGTTGCTAAAGGATTCAAAATACATCAAGGAATTGACTATGATGAAACCTTCTCACCAGTTTCCATGTTTAAATACATAAGAATCATAATTTCCATAGCATCTTAACATAAATATGATATTTGGAAAAAAGGATTTGAAAAAAAATTCCTTAATGGGAACCTTTAGGAAGATGTCTATATGACACAACCTGAAAGGTTTGTGACACCAAGTGAAGCGAAATGGGTTTAGAAGTTGTAGAAATCCATTTATGGATTAAATCAAGAATCTTGGTCATGGAACATTTGATTTGATGATGCCATAAAGAAATTTTGTATCATTAAGAATGAATGTGATCCATGTGTATATAAGTGGTTTAATGGGAATGTATTCGTTATCCTAGTAGTATATGTTGATGGCATATAGCTTATTGGAAACGATGCACCAGTCTTACAGTAAGTTAATGACTGGTTGAACAATTGTTTCTCCATTAAGGAATTGAGTGAATAATCCTACATTCTATGGATCTAGATCATTCGTGATAGATTCAAGAGGCTTCTTGGACTATGTCATGGTACATACTTTGACCCGATACTAAATATATTTAGTATGAATCAATCCAAGAAGGGATTGTTTCTAGTGTCACATGGCCTACATCTTTCTATGAAAATGATTCCTCAGATAAATTAGGAGAACAATTGAATTAGTAAGATCCCATACACTTTTTATATAGGATCCATCATGTATGTCATGTTATGTACCAGGATTGATGTTGCCTTTCCACTGACCATGGTAGGTTGATATTAAGCAGATCCAGGATAATAGTAACGGATGGATGTTAAGACAATCCTTAAGTATCTGAGAAGAACTAAGGATATATTCATAGTATATGGAGGATACAATGATATTTATATTATAGGGTATGTTGATGATGGTTTTTAGATAGATCAGAATGATCTGAAGTCAAAATCTAGATATTTTTTCTGTCCCAATAGAGGAACTGTGAGCTGGATGAGTTTAAAGCAACCAGTTTTCATCGACTCTATAGTGTTGTCTGAATATATAGCGACTTATGATGCATCCAAGGAATTTATCTGGATTCAGAACGTAGTCTAGGAGATAGATGTGGTGCCTTGGAGTAATTATCCTATCACATTTTATTGTGATAATACTGCAGTGGTGGCTCTTGCAAAAGAAACAAGGTCACATTAATGGAAAAATCGCATACTTCATAAGTATAACCTCTTGAGATATTACTATCAAAGGGGAAAATTTGTGGCGAGTAGAGTGTACATTGAAGAGAACATGGTAGACCCCACTGATTAAAGTCCTATCTCAGTAGAAGCATTAATATCATGTGAGAGCTAGAGAGTTAAAGGTTGTTATAAGTTGTCACTAGTCCTAGTGGGAGTCTATTAATTTTTTTGGCCTAGAACCAAATACATTGTAATTTATTCATTAATAAATACCATATCACATCATCATTGTTCTTTTGTGTCACAATGCATGTGATAATGTCCTAAGGATAGTTATTGCACTAATTGTTCATAGTGGGTCCCTACTTTGATGAGAACCTGGAAGTGCCATAACAATGTTATTGAATATAGTTTCTCTGTCCGAATAATGTTATTTGAGGGACAAAAATAATATAAGCCATTTGGGGTGAGGACTCATAAAACTTTGAGTCACCTTCTCATGGTGTGCACCCTTGGTAATATCCAAGAGTATATTATGAGAACAATACCCACTAGTAGGAAATCCACATTTCAAAGTGTCATTTTATGTTCCTATCTACAGACGTGTGTGTTGGTCCTTAGACTTTAATATTATTATTAGTGGATATTACAACTTGCACACTTAGATGTATTGACAAAAACTGTGATGACACATTGTTCACAGTGAGGTAGGATATTTTGGGTGTGTCATGAGTAATACTACATTAATTGATAATGTGACAAAGTATTTGTCCCTTCTATTCTATAATAGAAGTATATATCTGAGGCCTTATGATGGAATTGTTATATCCTAAATAGATCCATGACCATGGTAAATAATGGGTGTGTTCAATTCAGAAATGTTAAAGAAAGAATAATAGAGAATGTGGGTTGATGGCACTAGCATGAAACACACTTGATTCGAGATATTAGGACAAAGGGATTACATTACACGATAAGTGTTCTTATGAGGTGACACATTATTGTGGCATTAAACTCTCTCTCTATGGTTTCCGTGGCATATTGGTAGACCCTAACCTTGGAATTTAGGCAGGCTTCACCTAATGACACTAAGAAAGAGTCCTAGAGGGTCACACAATAAGTGGGTCTAAGTATCTCAATTAAATTTTAATTTAATATGTTGAATTAATATTCTTCCCGATTGTGGTTTGATAATTATTCAAGGATGCCTAATTGCATTTTTTCGACACTAGATATTTGAGAGAATATATTGTGAGAAAAATAATATATTTTTTAGTAAGTAATACAATGATATTTATTTGAGAAATAAATATCTATTGTTCAAGGTCTACCAAATGTGGTAGAGAAAATAAAGAAAATGGAAAAAAAGTACACGTCGTGTACATTAATATACAGATCATGAAATCTTTATAAAGATTTGTGGGAAATAATATTATTTATTTACTTAAATAATATAAGGTGTAATTCGTTGGGGTCATTTCAAGTAATAATAATAATCAACTGTTATTATTAGAAATGGGGTCTTACTAATAATTAAATAAAATGATTAAATTCTTTCTAGTCATTAATTCATTTTATTATTCTATGTAACTAAAATCACAACTATATAATTCTAATTAGCCTATCCATTTTTGGGGTTGTGAACCATGTATCTATAGAAATCTTTCAAGCTAATATAGAATTATTTACTTCCAAGAATTCCTTCAAGGCACGAGAGAGATCCTCTTCCACCGGATCAAGGAGAGTGCTTTGCAAGAGGCTCTCAAGGAGATCAAAGGTGGAATCGCAAGTGAAGACTCTTCCGTGCTAGCACTTGGAGATCCCATTGACAATATCCAGATATATGTGGAGCACGTGTGGATCAGCACTAGAGGAATCCTATACTTGGATTCTACGATGCAACGACGGATCACATCGGATCATGACCAGAATCATCAACAGATATATAATTCCATCAATGTAATTATTGTATTTTAATTAAATTAATTATAACCAACATATGATTGTCCTATCAATGGTTCAGAGACTCCCCTCTTTTCATTCATTCTTCGTTCAATTCCAATGATCTGGCATTTTATTATCATGGAGGATCTCAAATTGATCATCATTAATGGACAAAATTAAAGTTGGGTACACCCACAAACACACTTTCTCTATGCACGAAACCAAAAAAATGACAAAAATTTGCGAAAAGTACTGGAATCAGGGGTTACATACCATGTTCTCCCAAGAACATGTCATGTAGTATGTCCATGAATGAAAGGAATACATGGAGTGTGGGTAAGTTGGAAATAAAATGGAAAATCCAACTACACATCGTGTAATTCCTAGTACACATTGTGTATCCATGTAAGCGGGTCCTAGAAAGTAATTTCGAAAAATTTCGTCGCCAAATGAATCATTAAATGATATACACGCCCTCTATATGGAATTACACGTCATGTTTTTTGTGTTTTTTGCTTAAAACGAGAAGTAGCCTCTTTATTCGGTTGATTGGATAGTGGGTTTTCCTAGAGAAAACTAGAGGAGTGTCAGAATGTCATCCCCTTACTATTTGATCATCTAAACTCTGAATCAACCACCATTAGTCTCGTTTGAACCCAATTGGTATTCTCTAGATTAATCTTGAGCGATTCTTGGTAATTTTTATTCTCAGATCAGTTATTTAAGATGTAGTTAATATCCTTGTTTAGTAGATCTACACCACAATAGCTTGAATTGGAAGTCAATTCAATATTAAAATAGTCATACTATGACGAGGTAGGTGTTCTCGTGCTTATTTCTTATTGTCAAGTTGTTTATATGTGTCATTGTGCTGCACACCCAGGTTTGGTGTGTCTCTTTGTTGAGACTTTGACCCATGTTAATGCCTAATAATGTTTAGTAGATTAATTATATGAAGTGAAGCATTTTGAGACAACTTATTTAAATTAAAGGCCACCCCATGGGTGTGTTTCCCATTGATAGCTATTGTTGGGACTTTTGGCTTTGTATAACTGTGGTTATGCCTCTATTTTCCCTATTATTGGTTGTTTGAAAACAAATTGTTTATTAAATGATTCCCAATGTGAATTGTTTTCTTATTGAACATATAATAGAATAAATATTGCATGTGTTTCCTTATGCTAAAATGATTATATGTTGGGCTTGGCCCTGTTGAATTATTCTTCCATATAATGATATTTGACTTGATTGTGTGCAAGGTTTTGTGTGCATATGGACATTGTTTTGTTATGCCTGTGGGAAAGTGTTTTTTATATCTGTGGACTACCTAAGGGAAAGGTTTTGAACTGAGTCTTGACTATTATAATGACTTTTGATTCATCTTCCAAGCTAAATCGCAGCCTTAGATTTGTTTTCCATTTTACTTGATAGATTTATTATTGAGGTATCCATTGTGTTTTCTTGAATATGGGATTGACAGTCCGTGGATGGATCCCAAGAACTTATGATTCAATGTAATTGAATTTATTAATGAACACGAATGACATAAATGTAATACGATATGTTGGAATGTTTAATTTTTAGTACATCATTGTTTAATGATTTAGTTATTACACATTGTTGTTGTATATACTCACCAGAAGATTGGTAGAGACCATTGGTGGTTTCCTCCAAATATTTATATCTCACGCCCTATTTGGGTCATTTGTTATCCCAAATAGACTATATTGTTATAGGTTCATATAGGGGAATGTCTCTTTATACCGGTACTTGACTATTTCTTAGGAGTAGGAGGGCATGGGAATATGTAAAGGATTACGATTTTTTTGTGTTTATTTTTCTATTTGTGTACCTTCATAGTGTGTTATAATTGATAGCAATGTATCTTGTTTTCATATCATTCTTAGAACATGTAACTTGATGTATCATTCTGATATTATATGCCTTCTGGTTGTTTTTACCTTTACGTTTTCCTTTATTAACTTTAGTTTCATGTTGTTTACTACTTCCTCTACTGTTATTATTTATTATATTGTGTTACACTCTACTAATGAGGGCATAGTTTTCCAACTATCACACCCTAGTCCCTCACTACTTGTTGGTAGCCTCTGGCATTTGGGGAAATGTGGTTGAGGTCATGTATCCAACTGGATTCGGGGCACCTTTCAGTGGATTTCATATCCAGGATGTTACAAGCATGTTATGTTCTTAGAAAATATCCAAAATAATTACAATGTAGGGAACCACAATATATGTTTCAAAAGAAAAAAAAACCAAGTATACTCATAATCATTTCAAGCCTTGACTCGGTCCCATGCTCTCTAGATCCTAGAAATCATATCAAGTATCTATTGAAGGGAACTTTCCCTTATAGACGCCTACAACAATATAATCTGTCTGGGCCCAAAAGTTTGAACCAAACATTGGGTGAGAAATAAATCCCAATATACATCCACCTAAGAACTATGGATATCTATTATTAAGATATGAAATAGGTAATGTAAAAATAATAAAAGAAGTAAATTAAGAAGTATCCAAATGTAAACAATAATACAAGTCTTGTTATCTATTTTGATTCATTATATTCAGTTCATCCATTAAATTACATTGAATTTTATATGACTTAAGATCCATCCTAATCCCATCAATCCCCCATATACGAATGGTCAACAGATACCTTATCAGGATATCGAGACAAATAATGTGAAGACTGAATCCATGCTTATTCTTTGGCTTGGCTGATGCATCATAAGTCTTTCCATTTCAATATTAAAATCAATAGCTTTCCCGTAGGCATAGAAAAACCCATCCCATAGGAATAACCAATCCTCTTCCACAGGCATAACAAATCCTCTCCCAAAGGAAAAAACAAATCCTTTCCCGCAAGCATAACAACTCATTGCCCACAGGCATAGATGTCAACAGGGTCGAGCCCGATATATCAGCATTTCAACATAAAAGATACAAATTGTAAATTACTATATTATATGGTTAACATAATAACAACTCATGTGGGAATCATACATATCAATCAACAAGTGAATTAAATAATCACATGTCTTAAATGATAATTGGAATTTCATGGGGAAATCTGGAAAACCACTAATCCAAAACCCTTAATCAAATCGATAACAATTTATCATAGTTTCAATTCCATAATAAATTTAATTCATACTTAACAACCCAATAAGGTAAATAAAGGCATGTTGCATAGTCAACCTCTGTCAAATGGCCATTTTATGGAAACATAACCATGGGGTGGTCCTTAATCAAGCCAAAAATTTCGAACAGGAATAAATTAATTTAATTCATGGCCTAATCATCATTAGGAAACAAAAAGGGTCAATTTACATTAAATTGCACACCCTAAACATGGTCAAATGGAACTAAGACGCATATAAAGAACTCGACGTTGAGTGAAAGGCACAAGACCTCTTACCTCGTACTCGTACGACTCTCCTCGTCCAACGTCGATCTCTAATTCGAAAAAAAAATGGATTAGATCTATAAGATGGGTATAAACACTTGACCTTAAATAACTTAATTGAGAGAGAAATTGGGATGAAAGCCTCAAGGGGAATCAAGAGCATACTGAGAGAAATCCCACACATTCTATGGTGTTTGAATCGAAGATCAGACGATGAAACGAGAGGGAAATCCTATTATGATTTTTTGGGCATGTTGTACATAGAAAAGGATTCATTTATATCCATATGGAGAATGATTATATTGTTTACTTAATAATTAAAAAATGCACTGCAAGTACTTGAGACTACACACTGTGTCTGAACTACTCCTTTCTAGACCATCACATGGCTATGTGCTGGGATTACATGGAATGTAGCCCTCTATAAACAAAATGTACATAAAATTACATGGCATGTAGTCCCCAATCACTCTGTGTAATAGGACTGAAGCCATCCCTTGAAAATTTTTCCCAAATTTTCATAAGTATAAGTTGAAATGAAAAGATCCATACCTCAAAGAAATAATGGGGTTCTTATAAGGAAATCCATTCCATGTAATAGGAATATTTCAAGAAAATATTTTAAATTTTTTTTTCTCTGAACCCTTCATCTTGAAATGGAAAGGGAGTTCCTTGGACTGAATAGAATGGAATATGAATCCATCATGATAATAAGGAAAAAATTTCAAGGCTTTCAATATATGCATCCAAATTTTCATGAACACTGAAATCAAGGTCGATCGCTTCTTTAGGAGACTGGATCTGATTCAATGAAAAGCATTATTGACTCAAGACTTCGATAGATATGATGATATTATATATTTTTTCGTTAAGGTTGAAATAGAAATTGAAGGCACTCTGTGGTCTTTTAGGGCCAGATATAAAATTCTTAAAAAATGTGTTCAATATGGGAGGATCAATAGATAAATCCCATGATTGAAAGAAAATCTGACATCCCATGTGTCGAAATTGTGGGAATAATAATCCTAGGATATATATAAATGGAAATAGGAGATTCTTAAAATGTGGGTGAATGGGTCATCTGGATAATAACCACCATAAAAGACATGAAGAATCCCACTAATGTGGACTAATAAATAATGTTTCAAATCAACACTCAACCTGAAGTGATTTTCTTCAACTGCAAGGAACATGGGAATTATGTGATTCATTACCCTATGCCAAGGTTTTATGGTGGTAATCAACAACAAAAACCTCCATGGAATAATGTATTGAAATATGATATCACTAATACTAAGGTGGGTCCTGAAAAAGATTTGTTGATAGGTACACAAGTTATTAATTCCAGAATAGAGAATATACTCTTTGATTTTGGTTCTATGAATTCATTTATATCTAGAATTTTTAGTAGAACTATTAAAACACCACCTCCAAATATGGATCATGTGTTATCTGTGAGAATAGAAAATGGGTCAATTATTACATCCAATGTATATAACTCCCCCTAGTTAATGTTTTTGGAATAAACTTCCTATAAAATATTATCATACTTCTTTTGGTAGGTATTAATGGTATATTGGTCATGGATTGGATATATTTATATAAATACAACATCAAATGTAAGTTATGGTATATCACTCTTCACATTCTAGGAGCATACCCCAAATCTATACAAGTTTATGAAATAGGAGGATTCACCTTCAAGATCATTGTCTCGAGTGTGGATATTATTTCCTTATAAGAAATCTTATCTACCTCCAATGACTGAGACAAATTATAGAATCATTATCGAAGACATGACCATTGAGATGTTCGACACTAATGTATTCCATAAGTACTATCTTGGTCTTCCTCCTTATTGATAATTGGAGTTCTTAATTAAATGTTTTATTAGATCTATGCCTTTATCAAAGACAACTTATAGAATGGACACCATTGAGTTGTGGGAACTACTGAACCAATTATAGGAGAATATAGAAAATATTTTTATATCCCAAGTGCTTTAATGTGGGGTGAATGATTCCTCTTTGTTATGAAGAAGTATGGATCAATGTACCTATACATTGACTATCATAAGTTCAACAAAATCATGATAAAAAAAATTATCACCTTTAATAGATATATTAATTGTTTAATCAATTTCTTGGGGCTATGTATTTCTCTATGGCAGACCATTAGTTGGGATATCACCAATTAAAGGCGTGGAAAGAATATATTCTCATGGATGCCATGAAAATGAAGTATGAGCCCAATGTGTTCATATTGAATCCCTTCAGACTCAAAAATTCTCTATAAACATTCATGAACTTAATGAATAAATTCTTTATATATTACCACAAAAAAAATGGGTTAGTCTTTGTTGATGATATTTTGATATACTCCAAGAGCAAGGAGGGACATGAAGAGAATTTTAACAATATTATATTGACCTTGAGAATGGAGAAAATATATGAAAAGTACAATAAATTTGAGTTCTAGAAGGAGGGAGTGACATTATTAGGGAATTTAACCATCGGAAAGGAATATCCATGGACCCTTCCAAGACTAAGAAAGTTGAGGAGTGGCCCAACCCAACATCTGTAATAGAGATATGTAGTTTTCATTGTCCAGATGGGTATTGCTGAGGATTTATGAAGAAATTATTGTGATTGTAAAACCTAATAAACATATCCCCATATAAGAAAGTGAAGTTTATATAGACCAGTGAATGTGAAGATTGCTTTAGAGATTTGAACAAGTAGTTTATCACTACACCACTACTCACACTACTAACAATTTGGGGTACTATTTGTGGTGTATAGAGATGATTTAAAGAAGGAATTGGGATTTGTATTGGTGAAAATGATAAAATGTTATCTTAAACCTTAATGTAGTAGAAATAAATGATAAAAACTATCCCATGTATGGTACAGAGTTGGCAGCTATGATCTTTTCATTGAACATCTGGAGGCATTATAACTAAGTGGAGGACTGTGAGATATTTACTGATCATAAGAGACTCAAATATATATTCATATAGAAGTTCGATAATATGTGTTATGAAGGATGGATAAATCTCATCAAGTATTCTTACATCTCAATCCACTACCATCCTAGTGAAGCAAATATAGTGGTCGATACTCTAAGTAGAAAGGATCCTATATCTTTATCAATGTTGAGAATTTTGAAGGATCCAATCTTCATAAAGCTATAAAGGATAGACATGGTAATAATTAAGGAAGGGAAATCATCAATATTTTCTCAAATTATTTATCAACCATACCTTTTGGAGAAAATTAAGGTTTCTCAATCAAATGATAAGGAAATTGTGAAAAAGTGGGAAGCTATCTGAAATGGAAAATCCTCTGAGTTTAAAATGGATGAGGAAGGAGTCATGAGATTTGGGTTATGACTATATATACAATACAATCCACTTATCAAGAATGATATTCAATATTATGAATATATATCAACCTTCTCTATTCACCTAGGGAGCACAATGATGTTTTAAGTTCTATGAAAGCCCTATTAGTGGGATAATATAAATAATGAGATCGCTGAATTTACATAAAAGTTCTTTGTATGTTAGGAAGTGAGGAGAAAAAAGAAAGAGTATAAGGGTATAATGAATCTATTACCCATATCTACATGGAAATTAGAAACATCACCATGTAATTGTCAATTCAAATCCAAATTAATCTATAGGAAACCATGATATATAGGGTGTGGTGAATCATCTTACAACTCATTTATCACAATTTGAGAGGACTTATCACTGGATCAAATTTCATTAATATACATCATATAATTTGTAAGAATGCATGGAGTAACACTATAGATTGAATATTATAGAGATATGAGATTAAACTCCATGTTTTGAAAAAGCATCCAACATGCTCTAAACACTAAGATGAACTTAAATACAAAATATCATCCTCAAACTGATTTCCAATCTAAATAGATAACTCAAACACTATAAGAAATTTTGAGAGAATGTTATATGTAATTAAGGGGAGTACGGTACCAACATCAACATATTATTGAGTTATCTTACAAATAAATATCCACTAAAGAATCCAAATGGGTCCACATGAATCCCCTTATGGGAAAATATGTAGAGAACTGTCATGTTGGGATGATGTTGCTAAATGTAAGATACTGGGACATAAAATTTCTGGGGATATGGTATAAAATTTCAAAACCATTCATCTTCAAATCAAGGTAGCCCAAATTAGATAGAAGATTTATTTATACAATATTCGATGAGACATACAATTTACGATTGGATACATGCTATACCTCTACATATCTCTATGGAAGAAGATCAAAATATTTGGGAAGAAAGGAAATATTAGTCTCAGGTACATTGGCCCCTTAGAGATTCTTGATAGTGTCGGATATGTGGCCTATCAACTAGAACATCCACCAAATATTTATCAAGTACATGATGTATTCCATGTATCCCTCTTGAGTAATTATATACCTGATCCCCATATGTACTAAATTTTGAGTTGGTATGGTTGGAAAATGATCTCTCTTACAAGGTGCAGTCAGTGAAGATCATGGACCCTATAGAGAAATTTCTAGGAAACAGGGATCCTCTCAATGTCAATGTACTATGGTGGAACCAAAAATTTGGGGAGGCAACATAGGAACCAGATGAATCAATGAAGTATAAGTACCCTCACATGTATCCCCTAAGTTTTTAAAATGATTTTTTGGGGTGTAATGTCATAAGGAGGAAAGAATTAAATGGACCATACTTTTATCAATGAAATTCACCATCTTATAATTATGTCATATAATATAAATAACATACAATCAATTATATAACATAATAAAATCATTATTAATGAAGAATGAATGAAATAAGTGGTGTTTATAAAATTTAAAGAACCTAGACAAATAGAATAGTAACATGAGCATTATAATAGTAATATAACCCTTATGAATAGTAAACTAACAAATAGAATAGTGTCCTCACTTATGTATGTTTAATTAAAATTTATACATCTTTTAATTGAAAATATGATATAATTAATTCATAGTATAAGTAATTAAATGATTTAAAAATTTAAATTTATGTGTTCATTTTTTTATAAAACATAAATGTTTATATAAAATTTTATAATGAATTAAAAGAAAATATAATTTCATAAAATAAATTCATAAAATAATATTTTTTTGTCTTAAAATTATAATGTAATTTTTTGATACATTAATTGATTTTTCAAAGAGTTATAAAATCAGTTATAATTTGAAAATATGTATTTTTAGAGTAAAGTATGATTTTTTTTAAATTACATTTCTCATATTAAGAAACATATTTTCCTAAAATGGAGTAAATATTTGAATTATACACATTAAAAAATAGTTATGGTGAATTTTTTAGTTTTTTCTAAAATAATTGGTTTTTTTGAATAGTAAAATACGTTAATATACGTTATATGCTAAATGCATTAATTATTGTGGAAGGATGATTTATGGGTGATTTAAGAACATTTGGTTCGAACTCACATTCACTTGTTACTATATTTAGTCACAATAATCATCACTATTCTTAGTATTGATGCAAAATAATAAAAAAATGTATGAAATAATCAAAAAACCCCTTTCCTCCACCATAAATACCACCCCCATCAACTCTTTTACTCACACCTATAAAGTATTGAATATTGTAAAAAATATTCCAATAAATCATCCCAAGTACCAAAACCATTTCTAGGATCCTTGGTATCAAAAAAAACCAACTCAAGTTCCTTAAGGAGGTTCTCAAGGATAAGGAATAGAAATGGTAAAATCCTCTTTCATTTTAATTTATTCTCTATTTTTTTTATTATCCTCTCCCCACAAACCCTTATTCAAGAAAAAATATAACACCAATTTAATTTTAATACTATAATTTTATTGTTTTAATGTAATAAACCATCCTAAATTCTCTTATCCTCTCCTTTTATTCTAAAAATAAAAACATTGTTCGTAATGTGTCAATTTACCACCTTTAGGGACAATGAGTTTTAATTTTTTAATACCTCCTTCAAGGTAGGTCATAAACCAATTTTATGGTTAAAATAGATTATAATATATTTATTAAGTCTTATTTAATCTTTTGTAACAAATATATATTCATAATATTAATTAATAAAACAAAAAAAATTCGTAATGATTGAAAAAATGCCCAAATAATCTAAACGGCTATCATTAACATTTTATCTAATGAATCATCCTCGCATATATAAAAAATTGATATATAAGAACATTTAATATTTTTTTATGTTCATTAATAACATATAATTATAATTCTAGGTAACTATTCTCATTTTACTAGATCTTCCAACACATAAGAATGTGAATCGGTCATGAAAAGCAAGGAAATAAACACTCTCAAATGATGAAATTGTATCTTATAAATCTTCAAAATTTTCATGAATGAACTTAATAAATTTATATTAAATCACATAAAAGTTTAAAAGGTTCGGAATTAATTTATTTGTGGATTTAATATCATTATCTAGGATATTATGATCATGTTCAGAATAGATTCAGTCATATGGTATGAGATTTATTTTAAACCTCCATTTTTTCATCAAGTTTCGCTTTATCTCTCTTTACCACAATATAATTATAATTTATTTTTATGTAACTATTTTTAATTCAATATATATATTCTGTAATCTTGTATCCAGATCTTATAGTACTTATTTCAAGGGTAAATAGATGTTTTAAAAAGGTTCCCTTCTCAATTATTCCTGATAAGGAGGCTCGATTAAAGGGAACTTTCCGATTTCTCACATGTTTTCATGTGCACTCTATAATTTGTATTAATAAAAAATTATTTTTTTATAAATCTATATTTTTGTCATGAAAAAATGTCTTCGATAAGTTTTTGGTTTTTACCCACAATTATTCCTTCATTGTTTTATTAAATGTTTAAAATTTTCCCTTAAAACGCACTAAAGTGGGTGACTTCTAACATTTCCTAAACACTCTTCTACCTATTTTCACTTCAGTTTGACATCAATTATTATAATATATTCCTATTTTGTTTTATAAATGTTCATTTATGATTTATATCCTTTCTTTCATGGACACCATTAATATATTCCCCCTTTTATGCCTTAAGACATGATTTTGAAACCCAATTCTTTCCATAAGTAACCCTTATTCTTGATTCATCATGTGGAACACATATGCTTGAAAATGTAATTATGGGTGTTCCCATATATCACTCCAATTCATTGGGTAATTCTTTGTTTCATGTTACATAATTTTAAAATAAGGATTGAACCTAAATCTTTTATGGTAATTTTCCCACTATGTACAACAGTCTTAGAAGCAATATGTGACTCATGCTACTTAATGTGAAATGGTATTAGTAGTGATCCATGAATCATGATTATGTCATATTGTATGTTGTTTCCAAATTCATATGAAACCACAATTAAGTGATCCCATATTATAAATGTCATGGTTCTTAATGGTTATTCATTTTCCATTCCTTTATATGTCATCATTTTATGCGTTCTACCCCTTCTGTAGTATTATAATTAAATTTTTAAAACCATACTAGATTTTTAGCTCATCCCACTGTTCTTTTATTCCCCAGGTTATCTTATTCATATATAAGAGGTCATTGGATGTTATGATATCATTACTGAGATTAAATAAAATATTTTTTTTTGTTTTTATTCAGGTTTCCCAATTATGTGCTAGTCGTCCTAAGACACTAGATTCTACATTACTTGGTCATATTTCATGGTTTTTTATTATCAAAAGAATGTAATAATAAGTGTAAAATTCTAGGGCCATTATAGATTTATCCTAAATTTTAAGGTATATGTTTTTGGTAACACCATTATAATGAGTTGGTTCATAGTGAAAAGTATTGATATATATATTAAATAAAATAATGAGACATATTTTGAATAAAAATAATAACATCTCTAGGAACCCATGAGAAAATAGTTGTCTTCTGAAATCTTCTATTTGTAATTTTCTTTTTCGTTGTGTTTTTTACTTTCACTAATATATATATATTTTTATTAAATTAATTTCAAAAAACCTAATATATATTAGTTATGTATTTTTATATCAATTTATTTATAATAAAATATGAATATAGTGTATTGTGAGTATCCTCCTTGAGATCAAACCTATTTTGTTCCACTATTGTACATTCTTAGGAGAATAAGAATTTAATTGAATTTTAGTTCATGAAAAACCGATTCCATCAATTTTGATCCATTTTTTAGAAGTACAATATCTTGAACACACTTCTTTCAACAAAAAAATAAAAAATAATAATTTCATAATCTAAAGAAATTATTTTTTACATATGTTTCTTTATTTAGATAAATATGAATTAATTTAGTGTTTTTTCATATTCTTTTCCTAGTGATGATTTTTGTAGAATGGGGAATTTTTAAATCTATTCCAATGAAACACATATTCAAAATATTTTTTCATTACTGAGAGTTATTCTGAACCACATTGATATATTCTTTTCAATATACACATTTTTTTGATAGAAACATGGATTTTTTTATGACTAGAAATTGTGATTTTTCTATCTCAATGCATTGGACTTCATGGAATATTTCTTATATTATTAAGGCATTTTGTTTTCTAGAAACATTTCATCTTGAATCCTAACTACACATCTACCATTATTTAACCCCTAAAATCCATGAATTTCCTTATATGATTAAGATAGGGTAAAAGATGATATTTATTTACATACCCTAACTCTTCATGTTTTTTCATTAATATCTAAATTTTGAGTGTTGGGGAAGGTCCATTCATGTGATTTATTTTGGTTGAATTTCATTTTCTTGGCATGAGTTGTGTGTCATCATTATAGGTAATAGATAGTGAGAGATAATTGGTCATGATTCATAGATTAACATTTCTTAATTGGAATCCTATGGATCTCCTTCAGAAAAATTTAAAAAACAACAAATGGAGTGGATCTTGAATTTTCCATTATGATTACTTTCAGGACTTGTGTCCCCCTCAATAATCAATTGATTGAATTATCATCCATTAATTGTATTCAATTTTCATCTCATATTCCAAGGAAAAAATGTCATAGAAAAATATATCAAATGGTGATTTTGAAAGAATTCATTCATTATAACGATTTCATGAATCATGTACCATTTCATAAAAATGGTGTTTTGTTTTGATTCATGTTTTTTATGGGGAGTTAGGTGAGGTTTATTCTATGTTTTCATTTGAATATTCGTGCACTCTAATAAAAATTTCAACCTCATATTTTTAGCCTTAACTTTTTAAATAATATTACTCAGAAACATTAAGACATGAAATTAACATGGAAAAGACATAATGGTGGAAAATAATTTCTTGATTTATTCTGGGAAGATATTTGAGTTTTAAAAATCTTTTATTGATACATTCATTTTCCATGTATTAGCATAAATCTAGATTTAATCTCTCTTGAGTGAAGAATGGCATAAAATTCAATGTGAGGTACGTTTTGACAAGGACATGGATGGATTTTTGAGGATGAAAAATTTTAAATGAGGGAGATGAAAATGAAAGTAATTTTCTTTTCATAAAGGTGACACGTTGGAATGTTTTTTGGGATAATATCATGGATTTTTTAACATTTTTGATTATAGTGTGGATTCTAATTAGAATATTTGATGACTACCCAAGAGTGAAATGTATTATTTTGGAATGATAAAGAAAAATTTTAACACCTATTATACTGAAATTAAATATCTTTAGTCCCACAATAGTGTTATTTTATGTGAAATATCAACAATAATAACATTTTGATATTAATTTCAAAAATGTATTTATTTTGAATTTTAAACTATTTTATTTTACAGAATTATCTTAGAAAATACATTTTCTACACTTACAGAAATTTTTAAATTTCTTTTTTTGGAATTTATATATGATGGGATTCATGTCATTCTTCTAGTGCCAAAACTCAATCCATTATTCTAAGGCGCAATAGCATCTCACAGTACGGGCCTCAAAAATCTATGCATATAATGAATGACTATAAATATTGGCCCATATCTATCAAATTACCCACCTAAATAAGACATACATTCACATAGATGTATAAAATATCCATGTAACAACATAATTAACTATAGACACATGATATTATGCCTCATTAAGTTTCATAATGGTATAACAAATGGACACATTTGAATACAAACTGTCAAGATGATAGAATATATTTTTGGATTGATGTTATCATAAACAAGGTTAAAATTATCCAATAACAATATAATTATGTGACTCTAGAGATTAGATAGTGACAAGTAACATTAATGAATATCAAAATCCATGATTCAATCATTAAATGGCCCAAAAAGGTGTCAAATTTATTGGAAAACGCTTTTAGTGGAATCTGGCCATGTTTCTTTTTTATAAATTTTGATATCCTCTTTAATAAAAAAGGATATCCATTTTCATGGTGCTAAGGGTGATTTTTTTTATTATAGTTCTTAATAATTTTAGTCTATAGTTTTCTAGCTCTCTTCATATTCTATTCTTTTAATTTGATTTAAATTTTTTACCCCACCGTACTTATTTTATATCCATGTTTGCAGATAAGTAACTCTCATTATTATTCTACAGGGTAAGTGGAGGAGGTTGGGTATATTTTAATTTAATGGTTTCTTGAGTTTTTTATAATATCATGGTAGTGGTTAAATTGATGGTGGTGTTTTGTCATCCTACTTTCCCTACTACTATCTTTTTCCTCCTCATTCACTCATTTTATTTCTCATTGGCATCTAAGTTATTCAAACGGAGGAGTTTTTATTTAGTATTGATGTAGAAGAGATTACAAATAAATAAAAAGGTCTTGGGGTGGGTTAATACCATTAAAATGATAAGTTATAGAGTTTAAGATCTTGATCTATTCATTGAATAAAGTAATGAGACATATTTTGAATTACAATTATAACATCATTATGAAACCTCCAAATAAACTGTTTTCTTCTTGTAACTTTTTTGTGTATTTTAATTTTTCATTTTTTTGTCTTTTCATAAATATATATATTATATTACATGTATTTTTAAACCCGAAATTTTCATTTGCTTAGTATTTTAAAAAAACTTAATATTTAATTTTGATAATATTAATATAGTTTGATGGTAGGGGAATCTTGGTGATCGAACCTAGGTTGTTCCACTTTGGTACATTCATAGGAGAAGAAACATTTAATTAAAAATTGCTTCCTGAACAAACACTTCTATAACCAACACTCTATTTAGAGTCTATGAAAATTCAATCACCCGAAGAAGTATGCTCGTAAAACCCAAGGATTTACTATATGAATCATCCTTGAAAACATACTTCCACATTCTCCTATGTCCATTTTTAGTGGCACAACTAATAAAAATGAATCTTGAATTCAATATATTAACATTTTAAATATCAATTCAAATAGTCCCAATGTACACCAAGGGATAACCGAAATACAATATTTCACTAATAAAACATTTTGAAAAAAATCCTTTATACCACGCAGCTTTCCATAAATAGTTCCAATTCATATTACAAAGGAAAAAATTCTTTCAAAACAACTCAACACAATTTTAAAATGAATCAATACCATTATAAGACTCATTAAAAGTCCATTTCTTCAAAATCACCCCATTTCAAGAGATTCTAAACATTTATTTCACAAAAAAAGAAACATAAATTGAAACATTAATATTATTGAAATCAGCATCCCTACAATCTAAATAAATTTTAACTTTATTTTAAAAATGATTCAGGAGTTTAATTATAAACTGAAATCATTTCATAAGGATCACTTCCATTTCAATAAAATATACATTCATTTAAAATAATCTACATTAATTATATTTTTTTAAATAATTTGTTAGGACCAATAGGGGCCTATATACACTGAGAGGGGGGGTGAATCAGGGTATGGATATTCTTTTCAAAATTCATCCTACACCACTGGATCTTGACCTCTTTATTAAAAGGGTCACTTTGTTTTCACTTGTGTGTTTGTTATGATCACTTATTTTCTTCTTTGCCTGATGATGATGCTTCAAATGCAATGCAGGGAAGTAAGTAGGCAGACACAAAGACTTTTACTTGGTTCACCCTCACTGGGCTACGTCCAAGGAGAATACGCCGACAAGTTGTCATGTGTAAAAAATCCCACTAATCTTCATAAGATGTGGATAAAAAATTCAGGATAAAGAACTTATATTCCCAGGCTCACTACCTTCACAAGGTTTAGGGTCAGCTCACTGCTTTCCCAAGGGTCACTCCCTATTTCTCTCTCTCTGGCTCACTGTCGGTGGAGAGGATCTACTTTTTTCCTCTTCCTATGCTCACTGCACTTGGAAGGGATCCACTCACAGTTTATAGACCTGTATTTCTCTTCATTTGCATGAAATAGTGCATCTTCAACTGTTGATAGATGCTCTATTGAAGTCCAACTTTCATCCACTGATTAGTACCTATTTGCCTCTGAACACTGGGCAATCCCTTTTGGAAACACCTTCGGAAAGCACCCTACTTCGCGAAGCTCCCAATTTCGTGAAGCTCAAAAAAGCCTTCGTGAAGCTCCTGCCTTTTCGCGAAGCACTTTCGCGAATCAATTTCGTGAAGCACTACCGCGAAGCTCAAGCCATCACAAAGCAACATCCCTCGCGAATCTTAATAATCCAATGCGGAGCTCACAGGTTTCGCGGAGCTACAATAGCTGCTGCGAAGCTCCTCTTTCGCGAAGCACACTGGCTCCGCGAACCACCTACGCAAATTGAGAGAAAAGGATTTTCTCTGAAAAATCTCTCTACTTCTCTCGAGGGGGTCGGCCTCTATTTATAGGTGATTCCACCGACCCTCGTCCATTCTGTTCGAAGTCAATGCCATGTCATCTCAAATCTTGAAGCTCCAATGATTCCACCGGAATTCTGTCCAAATCGCGAAGCACCATGGCAATTTTTTGTTCGCGGAGCTTGACGTAATCGCGAAAAATCACCATCAACATTCCTTCGCGCCTTCGCCGCGAAGCTCCCTCGCAAAGCCCTTCTTCGCCTCGATGCGCTTCAGCCTCTGCCATTCGCGAAGCTTGACGTAATCGTGAAGACTCACTGCCTCCATTCTTCTGGTCTTCGCGATTTCCAAACCATGAATCCTATCTTCGCGAAATTCAGGCCTTTTCCATATTAAATTATGATCTTCATGGAAATCCTATTTTCGCGATGCTCACCAAATTCCAAATTTTGGACCCCAAAAATTTGGAAAACAGTAGGAAACGGTGCCACCTTGTACTGCTCTTTTTGTACCGCCTTCAGATCGTCCTTTCCTTTGTCATCGTTCTTTGTCAACAAGAATTGTCAAGAAATTCTTAGGAACTCGACAATTTTCCATGGAAACCTGCTTTGTCAACAAACACAATCAACCCAAAAATACTTCAATGTTACTTTGAGGGAGTTTTTCCTAACATAATTCCACATTTCTCATATTTAAATAAAATTTTTTTTTATAAAATCCCATGAAAATGAAAAATATCTAAAAAAGAAAAAAGAAAATATAGTTTTAAACACTAAAAAACATATAATCGTTTTTCTCATTAAACAAATATGTTTTCCAAAACACAAAACAAAATATCTCTATAAAATATGTGAAAAAAACATGTTATAAAAAATAAATCATAAATTTATTCAGTAACATCAATTCACCTTAAAATTCCATTAATTAACTCTATGTCGATGATAGACACTGTGGAAATCAATTTTGAAATCAAGGGAGATAAGACAACACATTATTAGTAAATGTATAACAATTCATCATATGACCACATGAGATGGAAAATCATGTTTCAAGTATGAAAAAAACTCTAATATGACTCCAAAAATTAACCACATAATCTTTGTAAAATTTACTAGACCATGTTGCATAATCACACAACATAGTATCTTCCTACCATTTCAAAATAAAATTTTAAATGGACCCCCAAAATCACTATCTTATTCAATGGGGGTAAAAATATCATAATTATATAAAAAATACATAATTATCAATTATAAATGAACTGAAATTCAAAATTAAATCATGAATACCCATGGTGACTCAGGAATAGAGTGATAAAGATCTATCTAGACTCTCCTAGAACCAACTTCTCAGGTCTCAATATCCTAGTCATCATACTGAAACATTCTCTAAAAAATGTGAGATCTCTTAGAGGACCCAGTCATTCTAAAAACTTAGGGATTGATAACATTTTTAGTGAACTAACCTGGGCTAACCTAACCCATCACCCAACCTAGTCCACCAATCATCCCAAAGTGTTTTATTTATCTCTATTGGTGGGAAACTTATTCTTGGAAATCAATTAATTTAACATGGGAATGATTTCACCCTCAAATCAGAGAAAATAGTTTTCAGTTAATTTCTCAAAAAAAATCGCATGTTGCCTTTGAATATTGGGTTCCCATGCTAAATGAAATGAAAAGACACTAATAATATACAAACAAATTATTCATACCCAATAAAATTGATTTATCTCATTTATCAACATGAAACATCATCCAAAATTAAATGTTCAACAAATATAAAAACATTGTATGAATAAAAAATTAAGATATGTTATTTTGGTTGATACATCAACACCCAAAATAATCATAACTAAAGAAATAGGAATTAATGACTCTATGAAACCCATAGTTTCTCACCACATCCAAACTCACCCATCGATAAAACAAATAATGGTGGAAAATTTAAATCCTAACATGGGACTAATATAAAATATGATAGTTTCATACACACACATGATTCTATATGTAGGGTGTGAGCTAATAGGACTAGTATGATCTCACTAAGGCATATACAAGATTTCATACATTAAACAAATCAAAAATACTTTTTTAAATAGAATAAAAGAATATTATTTTCGATTTTTGCAAATAAGTAGTGAAATCAAACCACATGTCCTCACTTTAAATAATTAATCATTCCTTTTTAAAACAAAAATCATGTTAAATATTCACTTCTTAGAAAAACACATTAAAACCAAATTGAGGACTTTTAATTTAAAAATAATAATACAAAACCACTTTCCCTCATTTCCAACCCATCATAAAATCCTAAAACATAAATAAATATTTTCCCTTTCAATGAAAATACCTTTCTAAAATATCTTCATAAAACCCTTTAAAAAACCAACCCATCCACAATTAGGTAAATGACACTCTGTGACATCCCAGGTAAATAAAAAAATTACATTCTAATGTTTATCAATATTTGTGAATAAAATATTAATACTAATTTAAAGGGAATGCTATGCTCTATGGTGTACCCAATACGTAACAACGATTTTCTTTGAAATCTTACGTTGCACATTAATAATATAATAATATTATAATAGTTAACGCCTAGCCATTTTAATGGAGGTAATGAACATAAATAACTACAAAATGATTAAATATTTTTGTAATGTTTTTTAACATTTATCCAATAAATTTTAGAGGCTTAAAATCCAAATGAATCCAATTTTAAGAATAAATTCTCCAATATTTTTAAAATATTGTTTTACCGCCTTTTGATGGCGAACCATTTTTTAATCTATCTTTTGAAAATTTGATAAGCTATATTTTCCAAAATATACTTATTCTTTATGATTGGGACATTTAAATTTAGTTTGGATAAATATCTGGTATTTTTCTGATAATGTTCATTTTTTAATGAATAGTGAAAAGTGATGTATTTTAATTGAAAAACTATTTTTAATCTAATTTATTTATATAGTTCGATTATCTTTTTAATTGGTTTTGAAGTGAAATTAGAATACATTTTTACCATTTAATCCAATGGTGGTCATTAGAATTAATATCACTTGGAGATTGGACATAAACGAGTGTCAATCTTTTGATAGATATTGTTTCTTAAAAACACGCTATTTGATTTGACAGCGGGATTTAATTATAAAATTAATTAATGAAACTTCTATGTTATTAATTTGGTAAAATAGACATCATTTTTTAATTCAGAATATCAAATATAGATTAGGGTGAATTTTTGGTATTTTTCTGAAAAACCATATTTTTTTACGAATAGTGGAACCACAAAGTGGTAGTTATAAAAACTGATTTTTCATTTAAATGGAACTTTACCACTTCTGTGATTTGAATTTAAAAAATCCAATATAAAATATTTTAATTAATAAGAAAAATTTTGTTCAATGGGATGAAAATAATTTTTGATGAAAAGTAACTTTAAAGTTTTATTAATCGCGATTAAAGGTAATTAGTGTGATTTAAGGTAAAAATGATATTATAATAAAATAAAAATATCTTGACACTTGACCTAACCCTATTTTATGAGTCATGTCTGACCAAGAAAACCCATGTGTCGATTTGTGGGACCCTATGGGGCCACTTGGGTAAGATAATGACATTAATGCCTTTTATTTAATGTAAAAGTAAAAATGACACAAACATGTATTGTTTTACAAAACCAATTTTTACATGGGGTTATACAAGTCATATTTTTGACTATAAATAGTAATTGGAAATATAAAAAGATTTCTTACATCATATGATTTTTTCTATAATTTTTAGACATTAAATAAATTAAAATATTTTTGACATCATGATGATGCAGTGATTACCTCATAATTTAACGATTTAAAGAAAATTATAAGATAATGTAAGCTATAAGAACTACACATGTCAAAAACCTATTGTATGGGTATATTTATAACTTTTATCACCTTATCCTCGAAATACATCAATGTGGGACCTTTAAAATCCGAAAATAAGTTTATAATAAAGTAATATTTTATAACTTTCCAAGAGTGCCCCTCCTCTTCTCTTATAAAAGGCCCCCACCTATACCACATTACCTACACCCCTAAAGCCTTTGTCTCGGCCAACCGCTGCCCATTTAATCTCTCCATATCCCTATATTCATCATTTAAGCCTCACCTTAGGTAGAAAGCTCTTCAATAAACCCTTTTGGTTCAAACCAAAGGGAGTTACACGATTTAAAGGTAATGTCTTCTCTTATGTTATTTTGTTTTATTTTGCTTGTACATCCCCCTAAACTCTTTTTATTCCTTTATTTTGTAAGAAAACCGGTATCTTAAATATACTAGTATGTTTTTATAAGAAGGATTAGAGCTACAGTTACACACACATCCATCTAACGGTTAAAGACCATACTGTTTCTGTGGATAGAGAATTACTGTCTCATGAAACGATGATTGTTCAATATTCTTTTAACACCTTTAAAAGTAGCCTTCATGATTTCCCTATATTTTATATATGATATATATGGTATTTACGTTTTATATATGCTTTTTTATTTTATATTTAAATCATACCTTTATTCTTTGCATGTTGTGAAAATGCGATAATTTCATATGAGGAAGTGCGGACTACCGCCCCCTCAAGTGATGTGACTCGTTCATGCAATACATGGAATGTATAAAGAATTAAATTAATGAACTTATGTGACCTATATAACATATATATTATAATGGAATTATAATATATATATTTCACTCTCTCAATTATTGTTAATTCCATTAATATGACAAAGAAATGAAAGTAGCGTTCATGCGTACGTACGGCCTACCGTCTCCATGAATGGTGAATTTCATTTCTTTTTGTCTCCAAATGTTATGGAATGGTATAAAATGAATATGTACTGAATATATATTATATTTAAATCATTAATACTATTCTTTAGATGATGTAATTATAGCTACATGGACAATTCTTTTCAAACAAGTTCATTTTTGACTCATGTACCAAACATCGACAAAAACATTTGACATGAACTCACATAATTAACTAATAATATGTGATATGAATTTAATAATAAACTTTAAAGGATTAAATTAATAAATTATAAATTGACAAAAGTTTATTATTCAGGAATATAAAGATACGAACAAGACAAGTCGGACATGAGGTAATGGATCTGACCTCTCTCTTTCTTTTTAAGTACTCTCTTTTATGTCATTTATTTTAAGCTCGTATTTCTAATGTTGGGGGATGTTATTTTATATTAATATTTCTGTAAATTTATTTTAATATTATGAGATACCCTATTTGATCTCATCAATCAATTTTTGGATGTTTTATGTGGCGCCGTTAGGCTGCCGAATTTTCATAAGGGGATTTTCATCTCACTTTTTATTCCCATGAGATTCATGCTACATTGGACACTATTTCCTTTTGTGTGGTGTATCTAATACCCATTATTTTTCTATTTGGGTATTTACATCTTCATTGTATGACCCTTCTTTCATGGGTTGTACGTTTCGAAAGTTGCCGAAATCTTTAAGGGAACCTTTCACACTCCTCTTTTTAAAAGGCTTATTTTTTCATGTCTTTTAATTTACATATTTTTATATTGGGATGTGTTATTATATATCATTATTGATGTACATTTTATGTCCAAGTGATGAGATACCATTTTCACTCTCATCAGCTAATTTTATGAACTTTAAAGTGACACCTTTAGGCTATCGAATTTTACCAAGGGAACATCTTAACCCAATTTCAATTTCTTTGGGTTCAACATGAAGTTATTGAATATGAAATCCTATGAATATGTGTGAATGACCTCTGGTTTTTTTACACTTAATATCCAATTATATTGGGTTTATTTATATTTTTCACACATAATTATGAGATTGATTTATCCTTAATTTAAGGATACCTTCTTTATAAGGGATTTCATCTCATTTTACATTTCTATTGAGACATCATTGTTGTTATGCACCAATTCACTCTTATATGGTTTATATACTGTCCTTTGTAATATTATATCATGAATCCCTTTATTCTCATGATATTATAATTTTCTAATTAAAATTTATTTCTCAGTTATTGTATTAAAGTGTCTCTCATTTTGTTAGAAACCCTTTAACTAAAATATCGTTTTAAATGTTTTAATGATTTATTCTTATAAATATTTCTCATTAATATCCATGTTTTCAAATTGGTTTTAAGGAGTTATTTATATGGATATTAATGGTTTAAAATGTAAAAAGCTTCAAAGTGGTATGGGACACTTTGATTTAAAAATATCTTTATTAAATGTTATAAATGGTTTTGAAAATTCATTTAGAATGGATTCATTATTTCAAATATCTTAATATGTTATATTGTTACTGCAATGTGGGAATGTTATATTTCCTTTATGCATAAGTTATATGCTATGATTATGTTATGGTTCTTGGGCATTGTTTATGAAGACGAGTGGTTCCGTGATAAACTATGGGTGGGTGAGCCCGATATAGTTATCCAATGCATTGGGTAATGCAAAGGAGTTAAACATTAAGGTTTATCCGAAGAGATTTAGGGAATATACTATGATGGGTATTCAAAACGTAACCATGAGGGTTACTCCCTACGTAAGAATGTTATGAATTACTCAAGTTTTCCTTATGTCTTATGATTTCTATAATTTATTCATGATTTGATGAGGTATGTTAATGTTCCTATGTTTTATGGGTAAAGTATGATTTCATTGATTCTTATGTATACATGTACTTATGTTTCCTTTCCATATTTTTATATCCCTTACTGAGCTTTTTATGCTCATCCCAAGTTTTTGAAATGTTTTATCGCAGGTCAAGGGAAAGGTACATGATATGATGATAGTGTCAAGGAAGTTTCAAGAAATAATCCATGTTTTATTTTAAGTATGTTTCCGTCGATGGGAAAATGAATACTATCTTTTATGTAACCACTTTTTTTAAAAGTGGAATGTAATGCATGTTTTATGATCTAATTATCTAAAACTCTATACATGAAAAGATCCTCAATGTGTATTATTGAAATATCTCAAGATTAAGTAATGTTTATGGTTGGGGCCTTATAGTTGGTATCAGAGGTCAGTTTAGATAACTTTAGAGCTTATATTGTTTTTTATGAAAAAGTGACAAGTTGTGTATAACCACAATGGTTAGTATATTAGATGGAGTCATTGATTTTTTGAAAGTTAGAATGAGTTTGAGATAACTTGGATGATTATATCATGGTGTTTATCTTCCTCTTTATTATATGATGATTTTACTGATATACTCACACTGACCTTTTTGGTTTTACTAAATGGATGGATCTAGAAGGCACCAAAGTGACAATGGGTTTGATGGAAACTGTGGTGGTTCTCTGATTAAGAGACTGGAGGAAATTGGGGATTCAATGAGAAATCTCATGGTTATTCGAAACCAACAATCAGGAGTCATGATCAACCACTTGAAACATGGTGAGTTCTCTAATGCCTCTTGTATGGGAGAACTAACTAGATGTGGAAGTTCATGTGATAATTATAAAGTTAACCATTAGGGTTTATATGATCCTTACTTTTGAGGTAATTATGTGTTACTATATGTTATGTTGTAAAATGAAAGGCATAAGATAAACTTGAGGTTAAAATATGTTATGATTATTTTTGAGGATTTTATCTCGTTTTGGGGAATGTTTTATGAATTATATAGTTTTGTAAAAAGGACAACACGCAGACCGTGTAACAACCCGTCGCGTCGGACGAAGCTGCGAGAATCGAACCCACAACTAAAGTGCAACTGGTATTTATCACCTACCACTAGACTATGTGAAGTCCATGGTTAGTTTGAGTGATTCTTTTTAGTTAGATGATTTTAGGAATTAATAGTAAGTTGATTTTGGGATATCAATGGAAATTATTAGCCTATCATAGAGGATATGTGATTAGGTTAATTACTTTTCAGGATGAGACAGTAAGAGTAACTGATGTTATTTTGGAGAAAAATGTTAATATTTATCATAGGAGACCATGTGATTAAATCCTTCAGAGGTTTGGGTTTCAATCTTAGTTTGTTTCAAATTGATGAATTTTATGGATAGATGTTTATTGAATGGTCTTTGTTGAACTTTGGGTTCTGTTTGAAAAATTATGGAGATTAGGAGTAGCTTTTCTTTTTGTAAAAAAATAACCTTTTTGGGTATTATCTGATCTCGTACTAATCTTTTTGGTTCGGTTTTTGTTGATATCTAAAGACATGAGAAATATATAGTCTTATTTTTTGTATTATGTGATTCTTGAGAAGTTGATTATAGTACTCTTAATGCGAAAAATTCTTCCAAAATACTCGTCTTTTGGAGAAAATATGAGTTTGATTAAGGAATCTAGTAAAAGTTGAAAGTCTATGTGACAAGTAAGTATGTTTTATTATGATTTAGTTAAACTCAAAAATAAATTCCTCAATTAAGAGTAACTTAAAACAAAAATGTTTTCTGTTAACGTTTCCTACTGGGGAATCGAATACTGTTTAACCCATCACAAGATTGTGATTTTCTTATGGTTAACTTTCTCCTGGACATGTTTACTATCACTCTCCATCAGAACAAGACCCTTTGTTTTTTTCTCCATATCCATATTTTCATACCTGTAATCCTATTATGGGTTAACTTCGGTGACCTTTTTACTTCTCTCCCATTCTTTTTAAGTGATAGTTTTACTGACTCTTGTTCCGATGTGGGACTTTCAATAGAGTTTCCAAGCCCAATTTTGAAATTTCGAGGACGCAATTCCCAAAAGGGGGGAAAGATGTAACATCCCAGGTAAATAAATAATATTACATTCTTATGTTTATCAATATTTGTGAATAAAATGTTAATACCACTTTAAAAGGAATGCTATGCTCGATGGCGTACCCAATACGCAACAATGAGTTTCTTTGAAATCTTACGTCGCACACTAATAATATAATAATATTATAATAGTTAACGCCTAGCCTTTGTAATGGAGGTAATGAAAAGAAATAACTACAAAATGATTACATATGTTTGTTATGTATTTTTACATTTATCCAATAAATTTTAGAGGCTTAAAATCCAAATGAATCCAATTGTAAGAATAAATACTCTAATATTTTTAAAAGATTCTTTTACCGTCTTTTGATGGAGAACCATTTTTTTTAATCTATCTTTTGAAAATTTTATAAGCTATATTTGTCAAAATAAACTTATTCATTATGATTGGGATATTGAAATTTACTTTTTATAAATTTATGGTATTTTTCTGATAATGTTCATTTTTAATGAATAGTGAAATGTGTTTTATTTTAATTCAAAACATCTTTTTAATCTAATTTATTTATATAGAGAGATTATATTTGTAATTGGTTTTAAAGTGAAATTAGAATATCTTTTTACCATTTAATCCAATGGTGGTCATTGAAATTAATATCACTTTGATATTGGACATAAATGAGTGACAATCTTTTGATAGATATTGTTTCTTAAAAACACGCTATTTGATTTGACAGCGGGATTTAATTATAAAATTAATTAATGAAACTTATATGTTATGAATTTGGTAAAATAGACATCATATTTGAATTCGGAATATCAAATATAGCTTAGGGTGAACTTTTAGTATTTTTCTGAAAAACCTTAATTTTTGATGAATAGTGAAACCACATAGTGGTAGTTACAAAAACTGATTTTTCATTTAAATGGAACTTTACCACTTCTGTGATTTGAATTTAAAAAATCTAATATAAATGATTTTCATTATTAAGAGAAATTTTTTTCAATGGGATGAAAATAATTTTTGATGGAAAGTAACTTTTAAGTTTTATTAATCGCGATTAAAGGTAATTAGTATGATTTAAGGTAAAAATGATATTATAATAAAATGAAAATATCTTGAAACTTGTCCTAAACCTATTATATGAGTCATGGCAGACCGATACAACCCATGGGTAGATTTTTGGGACCCCATGGGGCCACATGGGTAAGATAATGACATTAAGGCCTTTTATTTAAAGCAAAAGTAAAAATGACACAGACATGTATTATTTTACTAAAACAATTTTTTCATGGGGATATACAAGATATATTTTTTAATATAAATAGTAATTGGAAATCCAAAAATCATTCATACATCATAGTATTTGTTTTTAATTTTTATACATTAAATAAATTAAATTATTTATGACATCATGATGATGCAGTGATTACCTCATTATTTAACGATTTACATAAAATGAAAAGAAAATGTAAAATCTAAGACCTAAACATGTCAAAAACCTATTGGATGGGTGTATTTAGAACTATTATAACCTTATACTCTAAATACATCAATGTGTGACCTTTAAAATCCGAAAATCATTTTATAATAAAGTAATATTTTATTACTTTCCAAGAGTGCCCCTCCTCTTCTCTTATAAAAGGCCCCCACCTCTACCACCTTACCCACACCACTCAAGCCTTTGGATCAGCCAAAACCTGACCATTTCATCTCTCCACATTCCTCTATTAATCATTGAAGCCTCACCTTAGGCAGAAATCTCTTGAAGGAACCCTTTTGGTTCCAACCAAAGGGAGTTACCCTATTTAAAGGTAATGTCTTCTCTTATGTTCTTTTGTTTTATTTTGCTTCTAGAACCCCCTAAAATTTTTTTATTACTTTCATTTGTAACAAAACAAATATCCTAAATATAATAGGATGTTGTTATAAGAATAATTAGAGCTAAACTTATACACACATCCGTCTAATGGATAAAGAATATACTATTTCTGTGGATGGTGAATTACTGCCTCACGAAATGATGATTGTTCAATATTATTTTAACAACTTTAAAGGTGGCCATTATGATGTCACTCTATTTTATATATGATATATATGGTATTTATTTTTTATATTTGCTTCTGTATTTTATATTTAAATCATACCTTTATTCTTTGCATGTTGTTCAAATACGATAATTTCAAATGAGGAAGTGCTAACTACCGCCCCTCAAGTGATGTGACTCATTCATGCAATACATGGAATGTATAAAGAATTAAATTAATGAACATATGTGTCCTATATAACATTTAAATTATACTGGAATTATAATATATATATATATATCTCTCAATTATTTTTAATTCCATTAATATGACAAAGAAATGAAAGTAGCGTTCCTGCGTACGTACGACCTACCGTCTCCATGAACGGTGAATTTCATTTCTTTTTATATCCAAATGATATGGAATAGTATTTAATGAATATTTACTGTATATATATGATATGTAAATCATTAATACTATTCTTGAGATGATGTACTTATAACTACATGGACGGTTCTTTTCAAACAAGTTCATTTTTGACTCATGTACCAACCATCGACAAAAACATTTGATATGAACTCACATAATTAACTAATAATATGTGATATTAATTGAATTGTAATATTTAAATGAGGTCCATAAGAAATTATAAATGGACAAAAGTTTATTATTCGGGAATATAAAGAAATGAACAAGACATGTCGGACTTGAGGTAAGGGATCCGACCTCTCTCTTTCTTTTTAAGTACTCTCTTTTTTGTCATTTCTTTTAAGCTCATCTTTCTTATGTTGGGGTATGTTCTTTTATATTCCTATTTATTTACATTTAATTTTAATATTATTAGATACCCTATTTGATCTCATCAATCCATTTTTGAATGTTTTATGTGGCGTCGTTAGGCTGCTGAATTTTCATAAGGGGATTTTCATCTCACTTTTTATTCCCGTGAGATTCAAGCTACATTGGCCACTATTTATTTTTGTGTGGTGTATTTACACCCTATTGTTTTACTATTTGGGAATTTAAATCATCATTTTATGACCCTTCTTTCATGGGTTGTACATTTCAAAAGATTCCCAAATCGGTAAGTGAACCATTCACACTCCTCTTTATAAAAGACTTATTTTGTCATGTCTTTTAATTTACATCTTTTTATGTTGGGATGTGTTCTTCTATAACCTTATGGATGTAAATTTTATGTCCAAGTGATGAGATACAATTTTCTCTCTCATCAACTAATTTTATGAACTTCAAAGTGACGCTGTTAGGCTGTCAAATTTTACCAAGAGAACTTCTTAACCCAATTTCGATTTTTTTGGGTTCAACTTGAAGTTATTGAATATGCCATCCTATGAATATGTGTGAATGACCTATTGTTGTTTTAAACTTAATATCCAATTATATTGGGTGTATTTATATTTGTCACACATAATTATGAGATTGATTTATCCTTAATTTAAGGATACCTTCTTTATAAGGGATTTCATCTCATTTTACATTTCTATTTAGACTTTATTGTTGTTATGCACCAATTCACTCTTATATGGTGTATATACTATCATTTGGAATATTATATCATGAATACATTTATTCTCATGATATTATAATGTTCTGATTAAATTTTATTCCTCATTTAGTGTATTCATGTCGCTCTCATTTTGTTAGAAACCCTTTAAGTAAAATATCGGTTTAAATGTTTTAATGATTTATTCTTAAAAATATTTCTCATTAATGCCCATGTTTTAAAATTGGTTTTAAGGATTTATTTATATGGATATTAATGGTTTAAAATGTTAAAATCTTAAAAGTGTAATGGGACACTTTGATTCAAAAATATCTTTATTAAATGTTTTATATGGTTTTAAAATTGTTTTAGAATGGATACATTATTTCAAATATCTTAATATGTTATATTATTATTGCAATGTGGGAATGTTATCTTTCCTTTATTCTTAAGTTATATGCTATGATTATGTTATGGTTATTGGGCATTGTTTATGAAGACGAGTGGTTCCGTGATAAACTAAGGGTGGGTGAGCCAGATATAGCTCTCCAATGCATTGGGTAACGTGAAGGAGTTAAACGTTGAGGTTTCTCTAAATAGATTTAGGGAATATACTATTATGGGTATTCCAAACGTAACCATGAGGGTTACTCCCTACGTAATAATGTTATGAATGCCTCAAGTAACCTTTATGTCTTATGATTTCTATGATTTATTCATGATTCGATGAGGTATGTTAATGTTCTTATGTTTTATGGGTAAAGTATGATTTCATTGATTCTTATGTATACATGTACTCATGTTTCCTTTCTATATTTTTATATGCCTTACTGAGCTTTTTATTCTCATCCCATGTTTTTTAAATGTTTTTTCATAGGTCAAGGGAAAGTAACATGATATTATGATAGTGTCAAGGAAGTGTCAAGAAAGAATCCATGTTTAATTTTAAATATGTTTCTGTTGATGGGAAAAATGAATAATATCTTTTATGTAACCACATTGTTTAAATGTTGAATGTAATTCATGTTTTATGATCTAATTCTCTAAAACTCTAAACCTGAAAAGATCCTCAATCTGTATTCTTGAAATATCTCAAGATTAAGTAATGTTTAAGGTTGGGGCCTTATACACTCACACAACCAGAAAAAATATAGTAAATGTACATAATAAAAAATAAAAAATTGAATGAAAATGGTTCTAAAATAATAAAATCCCAATGAGGTACAAGATCTATCAATGAATCCCTTACAAAAACCAACAATCCATGAATCAGTGCTATGGAATATCTCATAATACTCAAGTAACACAGACCTTAACTGGAGACTAGAATATAAGGTCTGACTAAAGAACCCTTCAATTTCTCAGAAGTCCCATAGAACTAATTGAGCTATACAATACACCCCTCAAGAACTTAGATTTAATGGTCACATAATCCATATTATAATAACTCAATATCCATGGTCCACAATCCCCTAGCTAGAGAATAATATAAACTAGGGGATGTTAACTCATCTAGGACACCTACTATATCCCTAGGATTACCATGTCATAATCAAAGATGTGGTGAGAAGTTAATAAATACAATATTAATAAACAATACATAAAAAATAACTCCCCCTCACATATAACACCCTTGGATGAGAAAATCACTTTTTCACATCATACAAGATTCATATATTCTTTGAGAATCCCTAAATGGGAAGGAAAAGATCCCAGGGGATCAATTATGCTCTTATTAGAGTTGGTACCCTGGAAAAAACTTCCATATACTTGAAGACTACATGTATTCATTATATTAAACATTAAGGAAGTTTTTTATCACATTGTGATTATTCCTTTACATGGAATAGTATGTGAAAACATATTAAGAATATATATATGTCACACTAAAAGTTCATAGAAGTTCCATACTATGATGGAAACCTTGAGGTTCCATGAATGTATTCAAAACTAAATTTTTAAATAGTATTTTCCGTTGGTAATCATTAAGAAGGGATAATATGAGAATAGAAACTCCAGTTGGAAATTCACTTTTTATGTGGGATTAGATGTCCAAATTTTCGGTTATGTGTATTTATCCAAAGAATTTTATATTATAATTAATTAATATCTTATGTCACATATTTTGACATATTTATGAAATCTATGGAAACATATGTTTGTGGTAAAGTAGGATATGTTGGGTTTGCCACGAGTGATAGTGAATTAATTGATAATGTGAGAAATTATTGATCCCTATACTCTTTTGACATAAAATGACATCTTTATCCCTTGAATGAGAATGGAATTTATAGGATACATCAATGTACATGGTGTTCTATGGGAAATTTCCTTTCTATAATGGAAAAGAAAAGGACATTGAGGACATGGTTTGATGACATTAGTATTCAACCGTCTTGATTTAAGATATCATGATAAAGGGATTATATTATAAAATAAGCATTCATGGGAGGATTCAAGTCATTAGAACATTAACTTCATTCTCTATGGGTACCTTATCATGTTTCAAGTTGTTATCCATGGTCTTTATTAGTCACCACCAATTTCCATTAAGAAGGATTCCTAGTGTTACCCACAATAATTTTACCTACAATCACAATTGAATTCCGTGTTGAAACTAACATGTTAGAATGAATATTATTCATTCTTTGTAATTTAATAATTATTCCGATTTTTTTGATCACCATGATTTAATCACAGGTTATTTTGGAAGAATAATTTAATTAAATAAATATTATTAGAAATATTTTTTTAAAGTTATAAGGGTATAATATTTATTATATATAACATTGAATAATTAATTGATATTTATATATTAAATAAATAGTCATTTTTTAGGGTTTTCTAAATGCCATGGTGGAAAAGAGGAATAAGCTTAATGGTTCAGTTGGAAATGAAGTAAATGATATTTATTTATATATTCATAAATTAATGCACATGTCAAGTAAATAATAATAAAAATAATAATTCTATTATACATGTTGTAAACTAAGAATTATAGAGTTAGTAATGATACTGTATGAAAATTAGCTACCCTAAACCTTCCATAATACATATCTAATTATATCACTTCCCATAGATATGCTATTTGTGAACACTTTATTATATGGAATGTCTCGCACTCCATAGAGCTGGTTTAATAGATCTGGAGAGTGCTCCCTCATTCTCTACTCTTAATCCATCGATATAACATTAATAATTCTACAATATAATTTTATTGTGACCAACAGTAAATGATGAATGTTATCTGGATTATATGTGCTAGTACCTGATGATTCTACAATGATGTTCATCAATTTTATAGGTATTATGCACCTGGTTACTATAAAGAAATGATGATATGATGATATCGAGTCATCGAAGGCATCAATGAAGAAAAAATTACATGTTCATGTAATTATAGATCATCTAATAAATTATTTATAAATTATATGTGACGATCCTCCTATTAGGGTTTGGGTATTTAATAAAGTCACATAATCTATTAATTATATTGGTCGTGAAAAAATTTGTTATGTACAGCTTAGATTATTCAGAAATTAAGAGTAACAATATAAGTTTTCAATGTTCAACATACACATCTATTGGGCACGAAATCTACAAGAAGTATTAGAGTGGTAAAATGCTAAATTTATTTTTTTTTGTAATTTTTCATTTAATGTAATGAATATTTAACTTATTTTAAATTAGATTTATACTTTATTGAAATATGATCCCCGTTTTCTCTTTAATTGATTTATTATCTCACACAGAACCAATAAATTTGATAAGTTAAAATGATGACACATCCAACAAAATTGTCCATAGATTCCAATGATTCAGTCATGATAACAAAAGTGTGAATTTAGTGTACCTAAATCTAGACATCGTGTACCCATGAATATAATCAGTATCTAACACTGATATCATATCATTCTGAAAAAATTAAATCAATGTTCTGATAAAAGTGGTTCAGTAGGTTGGTTTGGATAGGATGTCATGGAGATTTAAGACCCACATGTCGTGTAACATTTGTACAAGGTGTGTAATCCTTATGTCTTTGTGATAGAGAACATGGGGTTGTAATCCTATAATGTATTTTATGCATGACATGGGGACTAAAAAACTATGAAAACTTCAAGGAAACACATTTTGTAAGATAAATACATGTCTTGTACCTCGTACACATCCATGAGATGTGACATGCTTTGTCCCGAGGCATGTGTCACAGACATAGAAAAAAGTGATTAGACACCGTGAAACCTAGTACACATCATATAGTCAACTACAAACCTTCTTCTTAATTTAATACAGAGAGAAAATTAATGTTATAGTTAAACCAAATCACATGTCTTCCATGTTTCATATATTTGAAATTGCATGCCCTATAATAAGATTTTTAATTATAAATTAAATTAATTTCTATACTAAATTCCAAAGGCATAGGTTGTGTATAAACCTTGCGTATAGTGTACTCCATTCATATCAAGAGCATTATATGTTGTGTAATTCAAATTTTTTCTATGTTTCATTTGATTGACCGTACATTCCATGTGATTTCCTAACACACATGGATGCGGGGTTCTAAGGGAATTCAATACCCAAGGATCATGTTAGGTACATTGAACATGTATATGTCTATTCCTCCAAGTACAATTCTATACTCTATTAATTTTTTTAAATATATGGATGATGGTAAGTCAATGATTCTTAAATGGAATTATGATAAATTTAATTTATTGGATCAATTCATGGTTTTAATCTTAATTAATGAAAAAATAGAAGTCATTGATAACTTTATGGAAACTGTATCTTTGATTCATGTTCATTGGTTGATCATTAGATTATATCATACCTTTATATGTGATTTGTTTCCTTTTAATATATTATTACCTTTAAATTAAAATGATTTCATGTGTTTCATACCCTACTCCTTTATATTTAAGTTCAGTTTTTCTTGCATTTTATTTCATGTAATCACAATTTTCTAATCCATTGTTCCACCTCACCACTAGGTGAGTAAAATATTGTATATGTTTGGATTTACCATGTGAGAGGAGGATATCCAAATCATTGATTTGAGGAAAAACCAATAAACTAAATACATATGTGCTGAAGAGGAATACTATATCAAAAACAAAGTTATGGTTCAAGGAGTATTTTCATGGGGTTGGGGTTTTTTTCATTTGTTGGATAAACTAACCATTAAATAATATCATGATCATCCCACATGTATTTATTTTTTGTTATTTCCATGGTTGATTTTTATTATTTTGGATACTACAAAATAAAATAATTATTGAATTAACAATCATGAATTAAATTATAATATAAAACTATATAATGCATAAATTTTATAAGGTATGGTTAATCACTTATGTGCAATTCACTTAATATTAATATGGTATGTGATAAAATAAAACATTTTTTTTGTATAAGGAAATTAAATCCCTCAATAAAATTATTATGTCAGTATGTCCTTAAATAAGTTGGGTTAAAGTAAAACCAATAATTTAGAGTTATTGATCAGCCCAATTCAGGGTGATTTTGATTATCTGTGAACTTTAGGTTGAATATTTGGGCTTACATAACTTTGTTCAAATCAAGGGTTAACTACCAAACCAGGGCTTTGTAAAGTGATAGGAAAGAGTTGAGGAAATCCCTATATAGGATTTTAGGATTTTTTAGTATGGTAAATGTATCAAGAAGCTACAAGTTAATGTAGATAGAATGTTATGACCACCTAAAACATATCAATTCACTTGGAAAGCCCATGTGTGGGGTAATGAGAAGGGTAATATGACTCATTTCCACTAGAATACCTACGAAACAGGATGTTCCAAAACTAATGTTATGTGATATTAGGTTTCTATAAAATAGTGATACATTAATATAGTTTAATAACAAAATATTAATAAGTTTTATTAATCAAGGAACAACTTAATATCTTCTCTTAATTATTATATAAATGGAAAACCAAATGACTTGGGGAATATCATCATGATATATACTATGTAAGGATAACTTCATCACATGTGTGGTTCTCCATGAATGGTATAGTTTATTACTTGCTATACTACACCACGAATGGAAATTATATATGCTATAAATCGAACTTATTGAGTCACTTGTGAAAGAGTCCAGTGAGGATGAATTATCTCTATACCTGAACCATGTTGATGATGTAGTGGATATGAAACTTTTCCCGATATCATCCATTTCTAGTCATATTTTAAAGAAATATAATGGTATTTATGATTATATACTCATTTATCACCTTTGGAATCTTTATCAAGAGAAGGTGAGATAACTGATATATTAAATCTCTAATGCATTGTTCACATGCATGCTTGGAGAGTTAGTACAAGCTAGTCCTCATGTGGTCATGATGTTTGGATATATAGCACACTTATAAATCCTGGTTATTAATATCCCTAATGTGTTTCACATAGATCTTATTATTTCCTAACAACCTAAAAACTTCTCTAGTTTCATTGAAAGTTATAATTTGAGCAATAGTGAGAAGACCCTTTTAGAAATTCTTACTCTAAATATCCACATTGATAAAGACATGGGATGTGAAAAAATCATGGTCCTTATAGTAAATAATAAAATAAAGGAAAAATAGAAGGATATGAGGACTGATTATAAGTCTAAGGCACTATAGAACCTTCCTTCCAAAGAGAAAAAGATCCAATGGAAATAAACATCCCATAATGTAGTGTTCCTTCCATGTGGAATGAAAGTCTACTAGAATAAGAACTGCATTAAGCCAAAGATGCAATAGAATGAATTAGGTGCATTTTTTACCAATTTTAATCATACTTAATTCACAATTTTGTGTTATATATTTCATTAGGACCTCAAATATATATTAAAATATGAAAAACAAATCAATTTTCAAATGTTTCTAGAGGTTAGGTGGATATATAGGTCACTAATAGAGTTAGGTTGGATGATCTGTCCTTTGGAGACAACCACCTCACATTCCCAACATGAATGGTTTTGGTTTTAAAGAACATTTATTTTGTTCTTAGTATTACCAAGAATATTTTTTTTCTTGTTTATACATGGATGGATTTATTTTCATCTTTGGAAAAAAAGTGTTTATACTTTTATAAATATAAAATGTGTTATGGTAAGACATAGATGGATAATTTTTATTATGTATTAAATAAAAAAAATACTAATATTAGTAATTGATAATGAATTAAATTTACATGAATCAATTCACACCTACTTGTCCCATCACTACCTTGGTCCCATGAATGAGAAGCCTTTGACAAAGATCTATAAAGGTTGTTACTTTGAATATTATGGTATTAAACCACATGAAGGATACCATAATTGTTTATAAATAAAAATGGCCAAAAATCCATTTAGTGGTCATGGTTAATGGTCTATATATATTCTAGAATTGGGGAACAATGATGTGTGTAGACCTTTTCAAGTAGAATCTAGAGGTTTATTACAAAACATTATGAATTTTACAGATTACTTGAGTAGGTATGTTTACATCTACTTGATGAGGTATATGTTTGAATCCTTTTAGAAGTTCAAAGAGATCAATATTTAGTTTAGAATCCACTTGCAATGAATATAAATAAAATTTTATTGCATCATAGAGGGGAGTTTATTAACTAATATTTTATTGACATTATATGTGAGTATGAGATTTTATCTCAACTCAATTATTCATTTACATGATAATGGAATAATGTTGGTGAAAGGAGGAAGTATACCTTATGGGACATAGTAAATATGGAGATGATTCATTGAACCCTTCCATAATCCTTTATGGAATTTTCATTACACATGAAAACATACATGCTAAATTAAGTACCAAATAAAGTGAAAAAAAATATTTACTTTGAGTTATGGAGTGAAAAGAGACATATCTTCTTCACATATTCATGAATGGTGATTTTAGTTATTTTTTGAAGGTAGAAAAAGTGAAAACATTGACCCCAAGGAATGATGTGTATCTCTATAGGTTATCTAAAGGAAACAAGGGTATGCTACTTATTTTATCCCTCGGATAAAAAGGTTATAGTAGCAAGGAAAGTTATATTAATTGATAGAGACACATCCTCAAGAAGTATTATGGGGTAAATATTAAATTCTAGTAAGTTGTTGCTTAATATACACAAGTGTAGGTATAGGAGTAGATTCCAAAGGTCTCTTGGGAAGAAGTTATACAAAAAAACACAAGTACTATGTAGGAGTACATGAGATGTTAGATAAATGAATATGTATTGTTTTATATCCATAGAATATGGTTAATCAACATTGGTTCATAAAAATGACCCTCCAACCTATAATGAGGTAATAGAGAGATCAAAATATGAAAAATAGAATGAATTAAAAAATTTATATATGGATTCCAAGTACCAAAACTGTGTATGGATTTTGTTTGATCTTCCAATAGATATAAATCCCATTTTGGGGAAATTGGTATTAAAGAGATAACTTACATTAATGTCTATATTATTAACTATATATCTAGAAAATTATCTAAAGGGTTTATATAGTTTAATAGAATTGACTATAATAAAAATATATATGAATTCCATGTTTAAATCCTTCAAAATTCTAATTTCTATGGCAGCATACCATGGCTATGAGATTTGGATGATTTATGTAAAACTTTATTTCCTTGATTGGAACATTCAAAAAGATTTAAAACTAAACCGTAAGGGTTTTTAACTCTTATAATTTTCAAAAATATATGAAATTTATAGAGATCCATTTACGTGAAGAAATAAATAATCCAATTCATAAAATAATTTGGTTTCGTGAAGTAATAAAATAATTTGGTTTCATTAAGACTGAATGTCAGTCATGTGTTTATAAGTTTTTTTTAGGATTATAGACATTTTAATATAATTATATATTGATGAAATATTACTCATTTGAAATGTGATAATGGCCTTCCAAGTGGTTAAGGAATTATTGAGAAAGTGCCACTCCCTGAAGGACATAAGTGAGGCATCAAAAATTTATGGATCAAGATAATCTATGAGAGATCAAAGAGGTTTCTTGTAATAAATAAAAGTAAAAAAATTGACAATATAAGGAAGAAATTCATAATTGAATAATATAATAGAGGATTGGTTCCAGTGTCACATGATATGCATTTTTTAATAAAGTTATTTCCTATGAAAGATTTGGAAAGAGAGATAGTGATTAATATCACATACGCTTCTTGGATGGGATCTATCATTTATTATATGTTGTGTATCGGGATTGATGTTACCTCTACATTGATCATGGTGGGAAGATATCAAGATATCCCAGGCGAACAACATTGGACTATTGTTAATGAAATCTTTAAGTATCTATGGTTAAATAAGTATATATTTCTGTTTTGTAGAGGACATGAAGAGGAATTCATCAAATGTTATATAGATTCTTCCTTTCTAATATATTTTAATTATATAGTGTCACATCCTAGATATTTATTCCTCTCAATATATTTGAGATCCATGTGAGTTCAAAGAAACTAGTTTTCACATAATATATAGTGGAGTTTGAATATATTGTAGTTTTTTATGTATCTAAGAAAGTAGTTTAGATTTAAAACATTGTCCAAGAGAATGATGTGGTACCTAATAGTCAATAACCTATCATAGTTTACTATGATAGAACTATATTTATGACTCTTTCAAAATATCATGGGTCATATCAAAGTAAATGGAATATACATTATAAGTTTCATCCTCTTATGGGTTTTTAACAATGAGGTAAAATCAGAATGAATAGAGTATCCATAGAGGAAGACTTGGTGAACCCGTTAATGAAGGATATACCCCTGTAGAGGTAATACTATCATGTGATAGATAGTAGACTTATGTTAGTTAAAATTAATTCTAGTACAAGTAAGATTCTATTGGAGATGGTAACCTAGAACAAACTTCTATGTACATTATAATTATAAGTATTCAATGTATTTAATATTAATGAAATTTCTTATCACGTAATTATTTTATCACTACATGATGTAGTATGTGATAATTTCTTAATAATATATATATAGTACTGAAATTTCATAATAGTTCCCTGCTACGAAGAGAACATGGAGGTTCCACAATAGTATTCTTGAATGAATGTATATAGATGGATGATATTTTTTATGGGAAACAAGTGATATAGGTTATTAGTTTTATGTGGATCATAATACACTAATACAGCTTCTCATGGTGTTCTCCCTTATAAATTTTCAATAAGGAGGTTTATGATAACATACCCACTATTAATAAAGCCACATTTAAAAATTTCATTGCATGTTTCTATATGTATATGTGTATATTGGTCCTTATTCATTAACTAAATTAGTTACAAAATATGTTTGTGGTGAATTAGGATATGTTGGGTGCATCATAAGTGATATTTCATTAATGGATAATGTGATAACAGATTCATTCCCTTATGTCACTTTATAGAAGATTATTCCTTGGGCCCTTTAATGGGAATGGAACTACCTCAAAAATCCATGGCCATTATGATCTATGGGAATGTTCATCTATAGAAACTCAAATAAAGAGGCATAAAAACATGGATTGGTATAACAACTTTTCTCTTTATTAAATATTTAAACATTATTTATTACATAAACCTGAACTTAAGACAACTCTAAGGATCGAGTGGTCTAGTGTCTTGGGAAATTAAGAACATTACATTAAAACATAAGACATAAAATACAACATCTTTATTGAAATATTATTCTACATGACCACAACATTCCTTTTACAAAGAATATCATGGGATAAAATAAGGACATACATAAGAAAATTGTGATCTATAAAGCCCAGTAAAAGAGTAAACAAGGCATGACATGATGAATTCAATTCATGTTAGGAAATAGTTATATCAATGGATCAAAATAGCAACATGAACATAAAAGAATGATATATAATGACTATCATAACATGGAAATGTTGAAACAATATAAAACGTGATATTAGAATAGTACAAGGCTCATTTCAAATGGATTATCATGAGTAAACCCTCATTCCATATGAATTAGCATTGGTAAACCCCCATTGCACAGGAATTAGCCTGTGTAGACCCTCATTGCACAAGAAGTGGCATGAGTAAACCCTCATTGCACATGAACATGAATGATTAAACTCTCATTGAACATGAATTAGTACGAGTAAAAAATCATTTCAAATAGAGTATCATGATTCTAAACAAGACCCAATGCATAGAAGTTCTATCAGGGTGCACCCTTCATAAACATTTCATTTCATGCATAATTGTGCCACATGTATCATATAACATGGAATCATTCACCATCATAAGTTATTCCACGATTAAGGAATGTAGTATATATACATTTTATTACCATTAAATATTTATATTTTCATAAAGTTTAATTGCCTTTATATATAAATGGTTATGGTTTTCACTACACTATGATTTTGGATTGGAAAATCGCCGTGCAATTTCGGCTCCATAACGTCGCGACATGAAAATTCATAAAAATAAACGATGAGAGAAAAATGGGTATCTCATATTGTTTACATGAAATGGAAATTAATGGTTTCATATAGACACATTTTCCAACACACAGAATTTTGAAAAACAAGGTGCAATATAATGAAGAAACGTAAAGAAAGAGGAGAAATGGAATAACTCTTTCACAATTTCAACATGGTAACACGTCTACCAGGGTGGTATTAATGAGAGATAAAGATATATCTAATCATTATAACATAAGTAGAGTATAATGTGGAGGAGAGAAATAATACCTCAACATTTTTAATTTAAAATAAAATGATATATCAACATGAATAAACATGGATAAAAATGAGAAAGGAAGAAATCCCTTATGAAAATTCAGCATGGTAATGACTATACATAGGGTTCATATAAGGGTTAAATGAGAGTGAAATGAAATATGATAATTTATAACAAAAATTTTATGTAAGGAAGATATATAATAAACTATCCCAACATAGGAAGAAAATAAATTCCAAGACATAACATGAAAATAATTCTTCATAAAAGTGGAGGGAGGAAGACCCCTTACGAAATTTTGGCATAGTAACTGCTTAGGTTAGCGTCAAAATGGGGGAGTATAAATCACCCCCACCCCCATTAAACTAAAATCAAATTTACTGCAATAAAATTATTATAAAAGAATTAAATTTTAACAGTTCGAAATTTCCTAAACTACTTTCCAATAAGATGTTTTAATTTGAAGTGAGGAGAGGAAAGTGAGGATCCCTTACATGGAAGTGTGATCTCAAAAAACATGGAAGAGGATTATTGGGAGCATAGGGAGACTTTGGATGACTCAAGGGAGTATGGTGTAGAGGTTTTTAAATCTAAAAATGGTTTTAGTGAAGATTAATGGGAGGTTGGGTGTGTATATTGGAAACGAGAAGGAATTTTTTATTATTAAGGGTTTGGACACTACACATTCAACTAATCAAAACCAAAAACCATACTATGGTTTCTTCCCATGGTTTCAGAAAAAGGGGTGTGGTATAAAGTATTTTATATGTATAAGGGAATAAAATATTAAAATATTAGGATTTATTATGTGGAGGCGAGTCACAATATCAATGATATCATTTGAAAATGTTAAAATATTTTATAAGTCTTTGAGGGTCCACTAAGGCATTATAAAATTAATAAAACCGATATAAAATAAAATTATTTTAAAGGTAAAACATATATTTTCTGAATAAACATTTTATAGTATTTTATTACATCATTATTGGTCCATTATGATGTTATAATACACATTATATATTTATTCAGTATATAATTTTTACACAAAAATTCCGCTGTTTCAGAAATTTATGAAAAATTCACTATTGGATAATTTCAACATCCTGATTAAAAAAATATTACTTATTTTATATAAATAATTTTTTAAATATATTAATTTTCAATTTTAATATAAAAGCAAACATTTATTGAAAATTCATGCGTTTTGAAAAAAAACATTTTTTAAACCTTAATAAAATTTACATTGGACTTCATAAAAATTATATACTAATTTATTATTAATAAAATTAAATTTATAATTATATTTTATTAAAATATTAACTATTTAAATAATTCATTAATATATCAAAGTAAATTATTTATTTAAAATAAACATTTCTATTTTATCATATAAAAATATAATTCTTATCAAACTGAATACTTAACATTTTATAGAGTAAAAACAATAAATATAATCATCACTTATAACTAAAATGAGTGTTCTTATAACACTATTTGAATAAAATTATTAATGAAAACCTATGTTAATATAATAATTTATATATTTCTAAAATGTACCATTTTACCTAAAAAGTCAATTTATCTAACTCATTAAATTGTTAAGAAAAACATTTCTCATAATGGAAGTGATGGAATAAGAATTTTATTTATTAAAGGGATTACCCAATAAGTAAATAATACCATATTAGAAAACCCCTTTATAACATCCCTCATAATAGCTAAGGTTCAGGTGTGTGATTGTGATAGTCTCTTGGGGCAGCTCAGATAACATCCCTCAGGTGCTAATCTCTATTAACATCCACTTCTCCCATATGAGATTCTGTTCAAGCTTAACATGTTGAAGCTCAGCATGGGATTGGTCAAGAGAAAAGCCCAGTGGCACTACATCCTTTCTAATATCCAACAAATGAGATTTCGTATAGCTCATGTCTACTAGATTAGGACATCCTCTCCTTTATCTCTGTCGAAAAAAATCTTATTAAAAACATTAAATTTATAATAGTCATGAGATAACTATACATTTGCTATATTTTCAACGTTAATGATACTTAACGGCTATTTAAACCCAATTGGATAAAATAAAAATATTTCACATGTTTTCTATATCCACAAGACATTTAATTAAAAGAAGTGTAATTTTATTCATGAAAGTTCGGGTCATTACAACCTTCCCCCATTAAGAAATGTTTCCCTCAAAATTTTCCGTTCCCACTCTAATACACATGAGGGTATATTTTCCTCATCCCTTCCTCTAGTTCCCACATTGCTTCTTCAAACATTTGGTTTCTCCACAACACATTGACAGGGGAATTTTCTTATTTTGTAGAACTTTTGCCCTATGATATTTGATCTTCGACATATTTTTATCATAGGAGAGGTCATTCTATAATGGTACTACCTATGGATTGAGTACATGTGATGGGTAAGTTATGTACTTCCTCAAGAGTGATACATGGAATACTTAATGTACTTGAGATAGGTTTGGTGTGAGTGTTAGTCGATAGACCACTACTCTTATGCGATCAAGAATCTAAAAAGGGTTAATGTACCATGTACTAAGAATTCAATTCTTCCCAAATATCATAACTCTCTTCCATGGAGATATGTCGATGAATACCATGTCTCCAATATTAAACTCTAGGCCACAACGATTATTGTCATTGTATCACTTTTGTCGACTATGAGTAGCTTTTAGGTGATTCTAGATGATCTTAAACTTCACCACCATTTCTTTGACCATTTCTGGACATATAAGTTATCTCTCCAGAACATCCTCCCAACAAGTCGGTCTTTTGAAGCTCTTCCCATAAAGGGATTCATAAGGTGCCATTGGGATTCTTGAGTGGAAACTGTTTTTGTAATAGATCTCAACTAGAGGAAGATATTTGTAACACCCTGAGATTTTGTGAGAAGTGTTCTTTTTAATATATTTGATGTCTTTTATTTTATGCTACACCAAGATTATCTTGTTCTCTATGCAACACCATATTATCTGGTAGTAAACACAAACACTATTCTAGGATTGTGTTTCATTCCAGAGGAACCGTCCCCGATAGCATGTCTTGTACGCAATATCAAGTTTCACTAAACGAGATATTATTATAATATTATTATGAACTAGTCGTTATGAATAGTAATACTCACTTCTTGAAATTTTATAAATTTTATCTTTCAAAATTGACTTTATTTTTGGATTTAGAATATCAAAATTATCTTAGGGTGAAATTTTTTTATTTTTCTAAAAACTTTCAATTTTTGATGAATAGTGAAAACACTATGTTATTGGTTAAAACCAACTTTTTATTTAAATATTCATTTATTTTCTTTAAATTTAGATTAGGTCAAAATATATACATAATACTTATATAAGTTCAATGTAATTCATTGGAGTCATTTTATAATAATATTAGATATATAAAAAGTTTATTGAACTTTTCACCATCTTTTACCCACCTCCTAGGAGCATTTTCAATTGAACATAAAACATAATTTTACCGCCTCTGTGAGTTGAATTTCCAAAATCCAAGAGACACAGTTAGTATCAAGGAGTAAAATGTGGTTCAATAAGATAAAAATAATTTTTTGGTGAATAGTAACTTTTTACTTTTATTTACCATGGTTAAAAGCAAATAGGGTAATTAAGGGTAAAAATGATATTATTATAACCCTAACACATGTACTAAATCTATTTGATAAGTTTAATTAGACCATAAACAACCTTAGGAATAAAATATTCCTCTTTAGGTCTACTTGGATTAGATTAGCACACTTATTATTATTTTATTTAAAAAATAGTTAAAAGAGTTAAAATCAATGTTTAATAACTAAAACATTGTTAATGTTGGGTTATACATAAGATAAGTAGATTCTAAATATTCATTTGAAATCTAAAAAGCTTTACTACATAATGTTATTTTAGTTATAATTTTTAGAAATTAAATAAGTTAATTTATTTATGACACAATGATGATATAATAATTACCTTGTTAATGAAATATTAATATAATTGATGTTATAAATACACAAATAAATGTAATTGGATACTTTTTATTAATTCCAAAAAATTTCTAGGTTAATATGACATGTTATTATTGATTTAAATAATTTTTTTCGAACTAATCAAACTATTATGATTTTCACAAAAATCAATTACCAAATAGTATCAAAATTGACATAAAATAGTTTTTAAAACAAATATTATATTATTAATTGTTATTCTATTCCTAAAAATATAAGGTTCATAAAATTGACTTACATATGGTTATATATATATATATATAATGAACCACCTGGGGTTCGTTTGGATTGTTATAGTATGTTTATTAACAATATAGTGTAAGAAAACAAGAAGAAATGATAAAAGTTAAATTATTTAACATAGAGTTAAATCTAAATGATAAGGTTACAATAGCAACCTAAACTTGTCTAAAACATATTGGTTGAGATTATTTCGACCCGTCCCCACTTTAGAATTGTAATAAATCAATTTGGATCTATTATAAACCGAATATGACTTTATTATAAAATACTATTTTCGGTTTTTCCTAAGGTGCCCTTCTCCTCCCTTATAAAAGGGCACCTCCTCCCTCTTCTATTTACACAATTTTGAGCTTTCAAGCTCGGCCAAACCCTTCCCATTTCCCTTATGAACTTCCCTCGAAACATTATAGAGGTTTCGTTCTCCTTAAAATACCAACTTTAGTGCCTTAAGAGGAAGCTAAAAAGAGGTGCGTGGAAGAAGAGGTAATCTCTTCTAATGATTCTTTCATGTTTTCTTTATTCTTAAACTTCTTCTTATTTAGTTGTTTCATAATAAATTAAAAACATAATTATCACTAATATACTGATATGTTATTATAAATAGGAAACAACCCCATTTCACCTTCAATCCATCCTATGGAAAATGAAATCACCGCACGTTCGTACGTACAAAATATCGTCTCGACGCCGTGGTGTAATCTGTTTTTCCACCACCACCTTAATTGGATGGGTATATTGGTGTAAATAATAACTATATCTAGTTATTTTGACATAATACTTATTCTGAGATATTATATCATCCACTCCAATTCAATTCAATAATTATGGGAATGATATCATCGCTTGTGCGTACGTACGGATTACCGTCTCCAGGACACAATGAGATTCATTCTCCTTGTTAACCATTCAAGAATGATTATAAAGTATATATAATGTATAATAATGAAATATATGACATGATAAATCTACTGGATTTATGTATATATATATTTCATCTACTTACTTCCATTCAAGTTAGTAAGGAAAGGAAAATAGCGTTCATGCGTACGTACGGCCTACCGTCTCCATGAATGATGAATTTCATTTCATTTATCTATCTATTATATATATACTGAATATATATGATATATAAATCAAGATTTACATTATGGAAGTAAGTAAATAATGATATAAGTAATAATAATATCAAGAAGAACAATTACAAACATGTACGATAAATAAAACGATTTTACACAAAACGCTGCTTTAACATGGTATTTACAAAAGAAAAGGTAATATAAAGTCATAAGTGAACCATAAATGATATCATAACAATGAATATGATTCTGTAATAAGTCAATGACATCATTTAAATAATTATACAGGAGGTTCAGATACGTACGAAGCATATCAGACCAATGGTAAGGGATAACTTTTCCAATCTCGTTTTTATCTGAGATTGTTTATTCGTAAGTATTTACTGAGGTTATTTTTATCATCCATGTCAAAGTTTTCTAAAAATGTTTTCATTTATGTTTAATGTCATTTTCACCCATTTTTTTACTTTTACCACATGTTATGGAAGGAATCTTTCTTTTTTTACCTACGAGTAACTTTTTTACATTTCTGTTAAAAGTACACAGAGAATGTTTTTTTAACTTATACAGCATGAACGGATATTTACGGTTTCATAACGCCTTATTTTCATCAATTTCACTCTATAAGATTTCATGGTTATTTTCAAGAAAATCTTTTTCTTTTCAAATTGAGTGGCATTTTGTGAATAGAAAATGATTTTTAAGAAGAAATGATATTTTCCTCAATAATTCTTTTCATGTGTTTTATCAATACCATTGTCCATATAAGATGACATTATTTCATATATGTATGTTTTAAGTATAATATCTCTATGATTTACTTGGTTTCACTTTTCTTATGATGAAATGATATCCATTTGTTTTATATGGGTTATGTTATGATGTGATGATGTTTATGAAACCTATTTTATTCTTTGGGTTATTATGAATGATTTATGTTTATGTTGTGGAACACGTAAGAATGACTTCATTATGAGATGTGTGGGACCTATATCTACCAGCAATTTATTGGGTAAAGATTTATATCTCATGAGATAAACATGGATGGAAGGGAAAGTTAATCTAGTTCAGTGATATAGGACTAGAACGAGGAGTGAACTCGATTCAGAAAGGAACTTTTTCCACTATAATGGTCTAGGAAGAAATACCTTGGATAATATGTTAATTATATCAAGTGCTTAATGGTTTTCTAAAATTATTACATCTAATATATATTTCTCAATATTTTTATGTTTAAAATTTATGTTCATGTTTTTTAAGTTCAAATGTATATTGTTTGTTTTTTTTCTCCATTCTTACCCTTTCTGAGCATTTGAGTTCACCCTTTATATGTTTTCTTTTCCCCAGGATATAAAGAAAGGATTTAGGTAAGAAAACAAAAGGGGAAGATCTTTAGGGGAGATGTTGAAGATCTTTCGCCATGATTAGATGATTATGTTCCGAGATTCCAAAGACACTAAACTATTACGTTCTTTGAGTGTTGGTTTTTTTATGTATTAAGTGTTCCGCAAAAGTAATGTAAATTCCATGTATGTCAAGATTTGGTCTCTATAGTAACTATCAGAGGGAATTTTTAGTTAACATTTGGATACTAGGATGCGAAAACCTTAGTGGAATCCCTAGAGATATTTCTATGGTATGTCTAGGGATGTTCCCAAGGATAAGTTTACATATAGGTTATAGTCCTAGAATTACGGTAATGATATTAATATTAAACCTAAGATGTTATATATTGAAAGTAATCCCCATTTATTATGTTTTTTTCTTAGCATGAGTTTTTCCTCTCACACAGTTATTTTTGGGATTTAGACAATGGCTGGAACCCGAAAGAACCATTTTGATCAATGTAATAGACAATGCAACGACTGTCCTCCTAAACAAACCAATGTTATGGGGAAATTCTTATTCCTATACTTACACAAGCTATGAATCATTCTGGACATCCAAATGAGCAGAGAAGGGAACAATATTCTATTGAGTCCTTCATGAGGCAACGTCCACCTTCTTTCAAAGGGTCTTCTGTACCACTTTTTGCTGAACAATGGATCAGTACCATTGAAAATATATTTTCCATACTTCGTTGTTCAGAAGATGAAAAAGTCATTTTGGCTATTTACCAGTTATAAGGTGAAGCAGACTAGTGTTGGACTCTAATTAATAATATATGGCCCCAAGATGAAATTGAATCCATGGAATGGGATGAGTTCAAGAACTTATTTTTCAATAAGTACTTCCCTTGTATTCTTCGAACAAAGATGGAAATGGTGTTCCTTGAGCTTAAGCAATATGATGTTGAATCTATTTGTATATACAAAGAGAATCTTACAAGGCTTGCAAGGTATGAATTTGGATTTATCATCCAACCTGAAAGTAAAGTTGATCGATTCTTCAGTGGCATAAAACCAAGTCTTCGAAGAGAATTAACTTTATGAGACTTTAGTACCTATGATGAAACTGTGTGTTGTGATATCAAGGTATAACTGGAAGTTGGTGTTACATATCCATCTCATGGTTTTGACAAGAAATGAAAGATGGAGTTCAAGGAAAAATCTCAGAAAAATGGTGAAAAGAAGGTGAATGTTTCTTTATGCTCAAATTGTGGAAAGAAGCATGGTGGAGATTGTCTAAAATGTACTAGAAAATGTTTCAAGTGTGGAAAAGAGGGTCATCAAGAAGATAAGTGCTGAAGTAATGGGAAAAAGGTTTCTAATGATGTGAATAGTGAAAAGACTATAGAGAACTATCCACCAACACTTCAATGCTTCACGTGCAAGGAAATGGGGAATTATTCTAATCAATGCCCTAATCCAAGGGTTAATTATGATCTATGTGAGAAACCTCTCAAGGAAAAGGAAAAAGGGAAGTCACATGCATTCACTATTTGTGATGTTGAGTATGAAAATGATGTTGTGGAATGGTTAAGTTTTTATGTAATGGGATTTCAAAATAGTATCATGGAATATCATTTATATTATCATGGAATTTTGGAATATCTATGTATTGGTTTTCAATAATTGTATGGTACCAGTGACCATGAAAAGTGATTGAAATATTTTTGGAAAGCTGATGATATGTGCATAATGAAGGGATAAAGAGAAACTGAAATGATTGATAGTATTCCTGAGATCATGACTTATATAAGGACAAAGTGATATCATGGTTTGAGTATATAGAAATTTAGGGACTTTGGTATGTGGAAAGAGTTCATTTTTGATAGAATTCATGTTTTCACTAAGGTTTTATGGTAATTCATGTTTCAAATGAATACATGATTAAGGTATTCACATGTTTATAATGTGACCAAAAAAGATATATCTTATGATATATGGGGGATAAATGATGGTATTCACGTGCTTGTTATGTGACCTTTCAAGTAATCATTTTCATTATACTATGAGATTGAAAAGATATATTTTGGATAAGCCTAAATATTGGAATGGATTATGTTGGACATCAGATAGTATTATTTAAGGATAGAACATGTTTTTCGATATTATTTCTTCAATGTTATAATAGTATAGTTTTAAAAAAAGGACCACCCATAGGACAAGCGACAACCTGTCGCGTCGGACAAGGCTGAGGGAATCTAACCCGCAACTAAAGTGCGATAGGCCTTTATCACATACCACTGGCCTACAAGAAGTCCCTGGATAGTATAAATTAGTTTTAATTTATTATGTGGTATGATATAGTAAGTATAAGTCCATTTTAGGAACCATATACGATTAATCTCACTATAGATGGACTTATGTATATTAAATAACATTTGGTAACATTTTATTTGAGACAGATGGAATAACATATCATTCTATCGCTTGATCTGCTAACACTTCACGATTGAAAAATTCAACTTAATTTATTTAAGATGGGAAGTGTAAATTGTTCGTGGTACGGCCAATTGTGAGATTGTACGAAAATCAAGAAAGTATTTCTTCTAATTACAATTTTTCTAAACATTCGGGAAATGATCTTAAAGATCCAGAAATGTTGTCCTATTACCCTCATATCTGATGAAAACAATGGTACCTTAGATCATAACAAATTTATGGCTATGTGATTTTTGGATTTTCCATAGCCATATTTTCTACCACTCTCCATTAGAACATGATAGTTAGATTTCTCTTCCATATACATATTTTCACCTATGTTCTCCTATGTGGAAACCCAGTGATTAGTTAATTTGGGTAACCATTACGTTTCATAATTTAGTTTTCCAAGTTTTGTTTTGGTAGTCCTTTTTATGATGTGGGTTTCAATTAAATAAACTTTCAAGTAGTAAACCATTTATATCCCCAACGAATTTCGAGGCTGAAATTCATTTTAAGGGGGGTAGAATGTAACACCCCGATATTTTATGAGAAGTATTATTTTTAATTTATTTGATTTTTTGTGTTGTATGCTAAACCAAGATTATCTTGTGCTATGCGCAATACCATATAAGCTCTCAGTATACGCAAACACTATTCTAGGCTTGTGTTGCACGCTAGAGCAACCTTCCTCAATAGCGTGTGTTGTACGCAATACGGAGTTTCACTAAACGAGATATTATTATAATATTATTATGAACTGGCCATTATGAATAGTAATACCCACTTTTTGAAATTTTATAAATTTTATCATTCAAAATGGACTTCATTTTTGGATTCGGAATATCAAAATTAGCCTTGGGTGAAATTTTGTTATTTTTCTGAAAACTTTTAATTTTTGATGAATAGTGAAAACACTGAGTTATTGGTTAAAACCAACTTTTTATTTAAATTATAATTTATTTTATTTAAATTTATTTTAGTTTAAAATCAATACAAAATACTTATATATGTTCAATGTAATTCATTGGAGTTATTTTATAATAATTTTAGAAAAATAAAAATTTTATTGAACTTTTCACCATCTTTTACCCACCTCCTAGAAGAATTTGCAATTATACAAAAAATGTAATTTTACCACTTCTATGGGTTGAATTTTGAAAATATTAGAGACACAGTTAATATCAAGCAGTAAAATGTGGTTCAATAAGATAAAAATAATTTTTTTGGTGAATAGTAAATTTTTACTTTAATTTACCACGGTTAAAAGTAAATATGGTTATTAAAGGTAAAAATGTAATTATTATTACCCTAACACATGTCCTAATTCTATTGGATAAGTGTAATTCGGCCAAAAAAAACCTTAGGTATAAAATATTACCTTTCAGGTCCACTTGGATTAGATTAGGACACGTATTATTATTTTATTTAAAGAAGTGTTAAAGGAGTTAAAATCAATGTTTAATAAGTAAAGTATTTTTAATATAGGGTTATACATAAGATAAATTAGACTATAAATATTCATCAGAAAGATAAAAGTATTTCCTACATAATGGTATTTTATTTATAATTTTTAGACATTAAATAAGTTATTTTATTTATGACACAATGATGATGTAGTAATTACCTTATTAATGAAATATTAACATAAATGATGTTATAAATACCCAAATAAATGTAATTTGATACTTTTTATGAATTAAACTAATTATATAGGTTATTATGACATGTAAGTATTGATGTAATTAATATTTTTTGAACTAATCATGCTGTTATGTTTTTCACAAAAGTCAATTAACAAAAATAGTCAAAATTGACATAAAATAGTTTCTAAAACTAATATTATATTATTAATTGTTGTTCTATTTCTAAAAATATAAGGTTCAGACAAAGGACTTATATATAGATATATATATATAAATAATTAACCCCTTGGGGTTCTTTTGGCTAGTTATTGGAAGTTTATTAACCATATAGTGTAAGAATACAAGAAGACGCGGTAAAGTTAAATTATTTAACTTAGAATTAAATATAAATTATAAGATTAAAATATTAACCTAAACTGGTCTAAAAACTAACTTTTGAGAGTATATAGACATTTCCCCACTTTATCTTCGATATAAATCAATTTGGAGCTATTATAAATCGAATATGGCTTTATTATAAAAAAATATTGTAAGTTATTTCTAAGGTGCCCCTCTCCTCCCTTATAAAAGGGCACCTACTCCCTCTTCTCCTTACACAATTTTGAGCTTTCATGCTCGGCCAACCTCTGACCCTGTCTATTATCAACTTCTATAGAATCATTATAGATGTTATGGTCTCCTCAAAATAACAACTCTAGTGCCTTAAGAGGAAGCTAAAAAGAGGTGTGTCGAAGAAGAGGTAATCTCTTCTAAAGATTCTTTCATGTTTTCTTTCTTCTTCAAATTCTTCTTCATTAGTTGTTTCATTACACAATAATAACATAAGTATTACTAATACAATGATATTTCAATATAAATATGATACAACCCAATTTCACCTTCTATCCAACCTACGGAAAACAAAATCTCCGCGCATGCGTACGTACGGAATACCGTCTCCATGCCGTGGTGCAATCTGTTTTCCACCACCACCTTAATTGGATGGGTATAATGGTGTAATGAATAAATATATATAGTTATTATAACATCATACTGATTCTGAGAAATTATATCATACACTCAAATTCAATTCAATAAATATGGGAACGATATCATTGCTCGTGCGTACGTACGGATTACCGTCTCCATGACACGATAAGATTCATTCTCTATGTTAACTATTCAAGAATGATTATAAAGTATATATAATGAATAATATGAAATATATGACATGATAAATCTACTGGATTTATTTATATATATATTTCATCTACATACTTCCATTCAAGTCAATAAGGAAAGGAAAACAATGTCCATGCGTACGTACGGACTACCGTCTCCATGAACGGTGTATTTCATTTAATATATCTATTTATTATATATATACTGAATATATATTATATATAAATCATGATTTACATTCTGGAAGTAATTAAATCATGATATAAGTAATAATAATATCAAGAACAAGAAGTCCAAACACGTACGATAAATAAAACTATTTTACACAAAACGCTGCTTTAACGTGGAATTTACAAAAGAACGGGTAATATATATTCCTAAGTGAACCATATATGATATCATAACAATGAATATTATTATTTAATAAGTCAATGACATTATGTAAGTCATTATAATGGAGGTTCGGACACGTATGAATCATATCGGACCTAAGGTAAAGGATAACTTTTCCAATCTCGTTTTAATCCGAGATTGTTTATTTGTAAGTATTTACTGGGGTTATTGTTATCATCCAAGTCCATGTTTTCTAAAAATTCTTTCATGTATATTTAATGTCCTATTTACTCATTTTTTTACTTTTACCACATGTTATGGATGGAATATTTCTTTTGTTTACCATACGAGTAGCTTTTTGACTTTTCTGTTAAATATTCGAAGAGAATGTTTTTTTAACTTATACGGAATGAACGGATTTTTACGGTTTCATAATGTCTTATTTTCATGAACTTCACACTACAATATTTCACGGTTATTTTCAATAAAATCCTTTTTTTGAATTTTTTTTGCATTTTTAGAGAAGAAAATGATTTTTAAGAAGAAAGGATATTTTCCTCAAGAATTCTTTTCAAGTGTAATCAAACCCATTTTTCATCTAAGATGACATTATTTCATATGTGTATGTTTCATGTATAAGATGGGTGGGACATATATATCTCTCCAATGTATTGGGTAAAGATTTATATCTCATGAGATAGACATGGATGGAACGATAAGTTAATCTGGTTCAGTGATACAGGACAAGAATGAGGGGTGAACTCAATTCAGAAAGGGACATTTTCCACTAAGATGGTCTTAGAAGCAATGCCTTGGCTACTACGGAAATCATATCAACTGATTAATGGTTTGACACAATTAGTACTGGCATGATTTGGATGTTTAAACATTATGTTCATGTTTTCTTAGTTCAAATTTATATGATTTGTTTTATTTTCTCCATGCTTACCATTAAGGAGAATTTGAGCTCACCCTTTATATGTTTTCTTTTCCCTAAGATATAATGAATGGATTTAGGTAAGAAAACAAAAGGGGAAGATCTTTATGGGAGATATTGAAGATCTTTCACCATGATTATAATATTTTGTTCCGAGTTTCAAAAGACACTAAACTATTACGGTCTTTGAGTGTTGGTTTTTTTTTGAATTAAGTATTCTACAAAAGTAATGTAATATCCATGTACGTCATGCTTTGGGTCTCTACAATATTGATCCTGTCTTTATTTGAAGTCCATTGAGAATTCCCTCAAAATTTCCACATGTTTTTGGATAGTCATCTCATATTGGCATTGAGTGTGATAATGATAAGTTGTACTGATGATCTTCTTAGTATTCAGAGTGTGTTTGAGACTCTTCTAGAACATAGAGGTGAATCATGGATCTCGATCGGATACAATTGATAGTGTTACTCTTTGTAGCTTTATCAATTCTCTCATGTGTTGGGTAGTTTTTCTCGTGAATTTTCAACTACCTTGAGGCATAGGAAATGACTTTTCCTTTTTCCTCAATTTACATCAAAGGAAGACTTAAAAAATTTTCAACAATAACATTCCCAAAATCATCAACATCTGATACAACATTTATAGAAGTTTTTCCTGGATGATTTTATATCATTTCTGTTAAGGAATCAATGTACTTATAAAATATAAAAGATATTCTAATAGGACATGAATTTAAATACATTACAACCTAAACTACTTTGAATTAGTGGTTACATGTGATATATTCATCCTTATCCATCTTAGCATAGGACTTCCCATGCCCCCTTGATCATGGAAATTGTCGATTCTTGTCATTCATCTCAACCCTTACAATAGAGAATTATCTTGGGAAATGCCCAACTTCTCCATATTTATAGAATAGAACATTGTAATATACATAGATGAGACATTTTTTCCATTCATCACATTATTCAGTCTTTCATGGAAATTGGATACTTTTTCCCTTACATTCCTCGCTTAAAAAAATCTCATATTCCCTTTGTGACATTTCCCTTATTGCCTCTTTCCACACTTGTTGCGCGAAGGAAATTGGGTCATCTTCCCCTTATCAACATTAGTAGATGGACATTCATCAGATATCATCTTACTCTCTTACATTTCCTTGGTAATTCAAAAAAGTTTTCATTATTAATCATTATTTTTTATAGATGTATTGTCATAATCACAATATGTCCAACGTGAACTCCTATTTGATTGGGAATCTCACTGGGATATTCATCATTCTACCCTTCGCATCGGTATTTATCCATATTCCTTATATTACCGATCACTAGAAATAATAAAATTAAAATTAGGTATGATTTTCTTAAACATTTTAACACAAAAAGATAAATCTAATGACATTAAAGGGATAACTTAAAAATTATATTTATCTACTTAACTTATAAATTTATGGGATTCAATCAATTTTAGCCATTATCTATCTCCTAACGTATATTATTATGGGATTTTTTTTCTCCCTTAATAATGGTTCTTACTATGATTATGAATTTACAAAGGCATTTCCCCAAGGAATGTCGAACCAAAAGTTCATCAAGCCTAGTTGTCGGGCACCAGTTCTCATTCGAGTCTAGGTTAAAGCATTGTTTTTGGGTTTTACCCCTAGATACATATGTGTGAGCGCCACCTGTACTTGTTTTTATCTATATATGGATTTATATTATTGATAATCCACTTACTCAATACCCACCAAACTTTAGGGATATTTTTCTTATACTTAGCCTTAGGATTAATGCTTTCACTAGGGTTTCTAATCTTTATCCTGAAAAAATCTAAACCTACACCTTGATACCAACTATAAAATTTTTTCTATTTATTAAATATTTTATCTTGATTTATTACATAATCTTGTAATTAAGAAAACTCTGAGGATTGGTACCTCTAGTGTCTTGGGAAATTTGTAACATCACATGACAACTTAAGACATAAAGATAAACATCTTTAGTGAAAAATTATTTTACCTGACCAATAAACACTTTCATACTTAGAATTGCATGTGATAAACTGAGGACATACATAATAAAAGGGTGAGATATAAATCTCATTATAGGAGTAAACAAGGAGTAACATGATGAATACAGTACATGTTAGGCAATAGACATATCAATGGAGAACAAGAGAAACATGAACATAAAAGCATGATATAGCATGATTATCATAACATTGAGATGTGGAAACAAAATAAAACATGATATTAGCATGATACATGTCTCATTACAAATTTATTATCATTAGTTAACCCCCATTCCACATGAATTAGCATGAGTAAACTCTCATGGAACATGAATTATCATGACTAGACCCTCATTGCACGTGAATTATCATGAGTAAACCATCATTGCACATGAATTATAATGATTAAATCCTGATTTTTCATGAAGTATAATGAGTAAAACCTCATTGCACAAGGCGTATCATGATACTAAACATTACCTGATGCATTGGAGCACTATCAAGGTGCACCCTTCCTAAACATTTAATTTCATGCATAAGTGTGCCACATGGATCATATAACATGGAATCATTAAACATCATAAGTTATTCCATGATTACGAAATGTGGAATACATCCATGTATGTACCATTAAATATGTATATATTCATACATTTTAATTCCCTTGATAGGTAAATGGTTATGGTATTCACTAGATGATGATTTTGGCTTGGAAAAATGCGGTACAATTTCGGTAGCATAACGTCATGACAAAAAAATGGATGATGAGAGAAAATGGTATCTCATCAAATTTAAATGAAATTTATAGTATGGGGATCATATTGATAAATGTACCAACACATGTAATTTGTAAATAGAAGTCACAATATAATGAATAAACTTGATGAATGATGAGAAATGGAATAACTCTTTCAATATTTGGACATGGTAATGGGTGTACATGGGTGGGATTAAATAGTGAGAAAGAGGTATATCATCATTAAACCATATAGAGGGTTGTATGGGGGAGGTTAAAAATCATACCCCAAGATTTTTAATTGAAAATAAAATTGTATATCAAAATGAAGAAACAAGGAATAAATGGGAAAGGAATAAATTCCTTTCGAAAAATCGGCATGGTAAAGAGTATACATAAGGGTTCATAAGAGTGATAAATGAGAGTGAAATAGGCTATCATAATTTATACATCCAATGGGAAGTATAGAAGATATATAATAACATATCCCAACATAGTAATAAAATATATTCAATGACATAACATGAAAATAATAATTGAAAAAAGAGGTGGGTGGAAGATCCCTTATGAATGTTTGGCATAGTAACGACTTAAGGGTCAAAATGAGGGAGGATAAAAAATAACTATTAAAATAACATAAAATGGACACTAATATAAGGATTATAAAATAATGAAAATATAACAATTCTAAATTACAAGAAATACATTCGAATAAGATGCTTTAATTTGAAAGGAGTAGAAGAATGTGAGGATCCTATACTTGGAAATGGGATCCCAAAAGACTTGGGAGAGGATTCTTGGGAGCTTGGGGAGCCTTTAGAGGACTCTATGATGTATAGTCCAGGTTTTTTTTAGATCTCTTCATGGTTTGAGTGGACATGAATGGGAGTTTGGGTAGGTTTATACGAGAAATGAGAGTGAATTATTTATTATTTTAGTTTTGGACACTACACATTAAGCTAATAAAAACCACAAACAATCCCCTAGTTTTCCCCCATGGTTTCTGAAAACATGGAGTGTTATAAAATATTTTATAACTCCAAGGTCCAAAAATGTTAAAATATTAGGCTTTCTTATGTGGAGGAGAGTCACACTCTCAATGAAATCATTTTAAAACGTTAAAATAATTTATATCTATTGGAGGGTCCACAAAGGCATTATAAAATTAATCAAACAGATATAAAATCCCAATATTTTAAAGTCAAAACATATATTATTTGAATATCCCTTTAATATTATTTTATTATATGTCAATTGGGTCATTATAATGTCATAAACCACATTATAAATTTATTCTGTATTTAATTTTTACCCATAAATTCAATATGCTCAAAAAATTATGAAAACATAACATCTTTATAATTTTGAAGTCCTGATTCCAAAAATAATATTTAATTTATCAAAATAATTTTATAAATATTTTAATTTTATATTTTAAAGTGAAAAACTACATTTAATGAAAATTGAAGGGTTTATTAGTTTTTAAACCTTAATAAACATTACATTTAAATTCATAAAATTAATATACTCATTTATTATTCATAAAATAAATTTAATTATAATATTTTATTAAAATATTAATTATTTAAAAAATTCATTAATTCATAAAATTATAATCTTGAATTAAAAATAAAATTTAGGTTTTATCGTATAGAGATATAATTCTTATCTAACTGAATACTTAATCTTTTATAGAGTACAAAAAATAAATATAATCATTATTTATAATTAAAAGTAGTGCTCTTATAACACTGTTATAATACCATTATTAGTAGCAACATAGTTTAATATAATAATCTATATACTTTCAACAAGTACAATTTTACCTGAAAAGTCTATTCATATAATTCATTAAATTTCTAAGAAAAACTATTCTCTTAAATGAATTGATGGAATAAAAATATTATTTATAAAATGGTTTACATATTAAGTAACTAATACCTTGTTACACAACCCATTATATCTCCCACATAAGACCTAAGGGTTAGGTGTGTGATTGTGACAGACTCATGGGGCATCTTAGATAACATCCCTCAGGTGGAAATCTTTAATAACATCCTCTTCTTCGGTAGGTGATTCCTTTCAAGATTAACATCTTGAAGCTCGACTTGGGCTTTGTCATGAGCGAAGCCCAGTGACGCTAAATCCTTTCTGATCTCTGACAAATTATCTTCGTAAGGCTTCTGTCTACTATATGAGGCCATCCTCTACTTTTTCTTGGTTGTGAAAATTCTTTTAAAAAAACGTAAATTTATAGAAGTCATGTGATCATTGTTCAATGAATATATTATCAACGTTAATGATACATAATGGTCATTTAACCCCAATTGGATAAAAAATTTCTTCTGTTTTATGTATCCATCATTCATTTAATTAAAATAAAGAGGATTTTTTCATGAATGTTTGGGTCGTTATAGTTGATGACACCCGTATAAAACCTACTTTATTAAAGATATCATGATAAAGAGATTATATTATGTAGTAATATTTCATTGGAGGTTTAATGTAGTTTCCACATTAACTTCTACCTCTATTGGTGTATTTGTAAGTTTTTAGATTTTAACCTTGTAATTTAGGCATATTTTACTATTTTCATAGAAAACGTGTATTAGAAGGTCTCACACCAAGTGTATCCACTATCTCAGTAAAATTAAATGTTGAATTTAACAAGTTAGAATAAGTATTATTTCTAATTTGGGTTCAATAATTATTCATTTTTTTTTATCACCATGATGTAATCAAAATTTATTAAAAATAATATTTGAGTTAAATAAAAAATAAAAATAAACATTTATTTTTAAGGTTTATAGAATATAATATTTATTGTATTTATCGATGAATAATGTAGTGATATTTTTTTATTAATTTTTTTTCATTATTCATGGTTTGATAAATTCCATGGTCGACAAATAGACCAAGATTAATGTTCCATTTAAAAATAATGTAAAGGATATTTATTTATATATATTTGTAAATTGATTCTCTTGTCAAAAGATTAACAATAATAGATTTATTAATATTATACATGTAGTTAACTATGAATTATAGAACTCAAAATGGCCATATTTTGACATTTATAATCTTAAATTGCCCATAATAAATATATAATTATATAAATTCCTATTGGAACACTGATTTTTTAAAATAGATTAGAAGTTCAAATTTGGTTAATGTCCCCTTTTATTATGAGTCATTATAAATAGTAATCATTAAAAATTTTATTACAATGTTAAAGTTAAAATAAGTAAACTAAGGGTGAAAATAATGTGATGATGACTAGAAATTAACCATAATAATTTATTTAATTTTATTCTATGAGCATATTTTTTCAATAATTATCCAAAATTTAAATATATGAACTTTTTATTTCCATATGGTCTTGATTTTTACTTTCATAATATTTTATATAAAGAAAAGTATAAAATTCCATTCACATTATTTATTATCATAAATTATTTCTCATATGGATAAAAAGAAGTATGTTTTAGTCTATATATTAATTTTAAATATCAATTATTTTTATTTATCATGGTAATTTTTCCTAATTTTTAATAATGAAATAGTTACCTTAATTTCTTACAAAATCTCAACACAATATTAATTTAGTTACAATTAAAATTAAATAAATAATTATAAAATGTTAAAATTAATATAATTTGAATGAATTATTGTGTTCCACACATTTTATAGATAAAAATACCAAGTTGTGGATTATTTAAAGGATTATAATTGATTTTTTTTTCTTTCGTGCTTTTTTCCATGTCAAATAAAATTTAATGATATAAAAATGCATTAATTATATTATATAATAAATGATATTTTAATCAATTTTTTGAAATTAAAAAAAATTATTATCTTCGAAAAATTATTTTGAAATTATTTTAAAATGTAAAAAATGGTCCATTTATGGGACAATTATCCTTTTATAGTAACTATTTTAACCCTTTAAGGGTTAAAAACATTGATATCATCGTGATGTTAAAAGTGTTAACATAGGGTAAAAATAAGATGATAAGGGAATAAATATAATCTAAACATGTACAAATATTATTTTGTGAGAGGATATCAATTAAACCTTATATAACATATGAATGTTATCATATTGAATCCATTTTAAGATGAATCTTAATCTATAATAAGTTAATAATTTATGAAATTCTAAAAGCCATCCAATCCAATATTATAAAAATTCACCCTTCTCCAATTTTCATAACACATAAAAAACATATAGATACCTAATATCTACCCAAATACCTTCTATAAATATTCCACCATGTCTTACAGGGTTTTCTATATGAAAACCAATATGTGGAAACTTTGAGTGAAAACATTAAGAGGTTTTTTAGAAAAAAAATATAGTTCTTAATCAATCATTTTCATTTTATTTATTCTTCTAACTATTTCAAAAATTATTCAATAATGAAGAAATAAAAACACCATTATATTCCTTGTACTTATATGTTATTATGTTAATTTTATAACATTTATCCATCCAATCTTCCATGAAATGGGAAATGAAACCATCGTTCGTCTATGCGATAGACTTACAAAATGATGTAACTCATTTTCCATAACCACCTCACAAGAATGGTTATAATGATGGATTTAAAGTGTATATATGATATTAATTCCAAAAATATAATTTTTTAAATATAAAATATCATTTGTGTTCTTACCATTCCATTCATTGAAAAATGATAATGTCGTTGGTTTTTACATTTTTATTACCACCACCATTAAGTTAAGTGATTCTTTTTTCATCACAATATCACATTGATGATATGTATAAGTATTTAAATATATATTATGATATTTATGATATATTTTTCACTATGACAATATATAATAATACTAACTATATTTCCATCATTATCATTCAAAAATGTAAACCTTACCCATGCGTATGTAAACACTACTGTATCCATGATAGTATCATATTTAGTTTTTCACATCCATATTTTATGGTTGGTTTTAAAAGTATAATTTATGTATAAAAATGATAATTATTTCATGATAATTTTTTTGATATTTTTTAATAATGAACTATTTGAACATATTCAAACTATAGATGTTATTTTGGTCATATGAGCTGAATATCATCAAAACACCCGACATGAACTTTAATGGTTAAGTAATTGAACATAAAAAAGTAATAAAAAAATAAAAGGAATAATAAAAATGAAAACATTTATTAGGAAAGTAACAAATTAACATAACATTATTATTACATTCTTATAAACATCATCTTTTAATGTTTCCCATCTAACTATTTTCCTCCATGTCTATATTTTAAAAAATAGCTTATTAATTAATTTTTATGGAAATTAAATATTTCTAAACAACAATTTTTGTCACTTTTTTCTTTCATTATTATATTTTATAAAGGGATATTTTTTTTGAAATTTTTGGACCTTATTTACAAAATAAAAATTGAATTTTCTATTTAAACGTTTATGGTAACAAAAATATTTCTCATTGATATGACTGGTTTTTCATTTTTTGTGTTCCTTTACAAGATTTCATGTTTTATTCAACAAAATATCCTCTTTAACTTAATTTTAGGTATTTTTATTTTTTAAAATGGTTTTTGAAACGATTTTTCATTTATGAATATTAAAGTGTTTAATATATGGGATTAAGGTGGTTTTTAATGTTTATATGATGAAATGGTGAAATTAGAAATTTTTTTATTAATGATACAATACTTGGGAATTATATATGTGAAACCAGGGATCCTGATATAGTTTATATGATGGTTTTATCCAAATTATTTCTCATGATGAATAGGCTATCTTGATATATATTAAACGATGGGTGTGACCAAAGAGCACTTCAATATGTTGGGTTTTGTTCATTATCTTTATTGTAGAACACAAGGGAGTTTTCTAGCATAGTTTATCTTATAGATTTAAAGGGTGTATATTAATTTTTTATAATATTCATGATGATAATATTCCAATATAACAACTCATTTTTCTCTATTATTTTTGTGGGTATTTAATGATTCCTTTGATCGAGATTGACACCACATGGATAATAATTATTATTTCCAATGAATATTTACATTATTAACGAGTTATTCCATTTTTCATGATTGGTGATCAAGAAATTTATGGTAATGAATTATCTTATTTTATGCTCTTGAACATTGATTATGTCATCCTACCATATTCTCATCTTATTCTCACTTATGACATTCAATTTATAATTCTTATGTTTAATCGTGTTGATCATTTGGGGTCACCCTTATTTTTTTCCCTTTAACCATGTTTTGAGAAATAATGTTAAATTATCTGTGTCTAGAAATGTTTCATGTATGGAGAATTTTATGGGAGATAATCTTGAAGAATTATTTTTAAATGAGAAATTTGGGGTGTAAGTGGGAAAAATTATCACTTTAATACATGGGTATTGTTATGTAAGATTATTCTGAATTATCTAAATATCCAATCCAAAAATATCATTAGGAAGAAAATAAGATGAATTATATTCTAACTAATTTAAAATATTAATTTTTATGGTCAGTTCCTTATAATTAGTATCATATAAAATAGAGGGACCTAAACCTCAGGAACTCTCACTTGTTAACATTGTGTGAAGTGTAACTCCCCACCCAAGGGATTCATGAGGAAATTGATAACATTGGAATGATGGTAATCATTCTAAATAAGAGGTGTATCTACCCATAGATTATTATTTAAGGTATAAAATATTGCCTATAATTAATAATCTCTTTCTATTATTGTTCGTATTAGAGAAAAGTTTAAACTACTTTGGAGATTATCATGTTTTCGTGCATCGTTATCCTATGAGTTTTGGATACTATCATGGGTTTATATATTTAATGTTGATTATTAGTTATAAGTATTAAGCACCAATTTTTTGGTTTTATGTGATAGAATCTTAAGTGAACAATGATATTTTGGGATTTTTTTGGGTTTTGGTAGATGTAACCCTTAGTTTTTACTAAAATTATTATTTTGGAAGAATGTGATTACACTTTGTGGGATGTAAGTTAATTAGTATGAGATAAAATTTTATATTAAGATTTTAATAAATGTTATATTTTGGATTATCATGTTAGTTTTTTATAGAAATTTATTACCATTTTTTGGAGATTATATGAATAGGGAATATACATTTTTTATATGATTTAATGAGTGAATAATGTTAGTGAGAGAAAAATATTAAATTAGTCTCAGAAGAAATTTTGACCAAATCCTTCTGATTTTTTGTTTTTAATAATAGTTTGGAATATATTGAATAATTATAGTGTTATTTATTAATCGAATGATCTATACTGATCTTTGGGTGTTATTATGGATGTTTTGGTGATTAATGATTCATCAAATGAAGGTTTATTTATTTTGGGAATTATCATACCATATTCTAACCAATTCAGATTTGGTTTATATATAAAGATAGAATGAGTAAAATGTTAATCTCCTATATATTATCTGACTTGTTATAGGATAATTTTATATCTTCTGTCACGAAACATTAATCTTGTATACTCATTGTTCAGAGATAGAGATGAGTTTGTGATGGAAGTTGATTAAGGCATGAAATTATACATTTAAAGTATGTATATTTCCTTATTATCTTAGTTTATATCTTAAATTAATTCCTAATCTCCATGAAAATGATCTTAAAACAAAGATGTTATCATATTATTATCAATTCCAGTGACTTAGTGGTCTGAATTTCCATCATATATTTAGAGTTTTGTGGTCATTGACTTTCCCATGACTATTAAAATTCTAGTGATGAAAGATTTATTTCACTATCCATCATTATTTGGATGTTATTATTTTATTACATGTCCATATATTCACTTCCCACTAATGTTTCCATATTTATAAACAATTTTTTTTGTAATTCAAGATAACATTGGTATTTCCCATTCCAACATTTCAAGAAGAAATTTTATTAATGATTTCTATGATGAATGATTTCAAAAAAGTTATTTTCACATGAAAAACCATTGATTATCAATATAAAATTCATTTTTAGAGGTTCAAATTTAATATATGGGGTATATGTAATAACCTGAAATTTTAAAATATTGTCACCATGATCTATAGACTGTATGAAATACAACACCGAGATTATACGAACCAAAAAATATTATAAATTAAATATAACTATTATATCTTAGTCATTGAATTTGTGGGTATGAATAGTATTAAACGTATTATTAATATATATATAAATATCCCAATAAATACAATTATATTTATTCATTCTTAGGAAATAAGTACTCACTTTTTTAGAAAAGAAATGTTATTCTTCAAAAATAAGTTTTCTTCAAATATGGTATTTATTGATATTTGTGAGAGAATATTATAATTAATTTATAAAACATTAAAAAATTATATATTATTAAAATGATATCATTTTTTAAATAATAATATCTAATTTATCTTATGGTGAAATTTTGAAATTTTTCTGAAAAGTTAGATTTTTCAATGAATAGTCAAAACTATTGATTTTTATTTAAATCTTATTTTCATTTAAACTGTTTATATATTGGAATTATATTTTGTATTTGTTTTAAAATTAATTTAGTTCATTTTTATTAAAAATTATACAATTATAGTATTTTGAATTAGTTTTATAATAGAATTTAGTATTAAAACATGTTTGTAATTAAAAAATATTTTTTCTAAAAAATTATTAAATTTGGTGGGTTTAATTTCAAATTAAAAGTTGTCCCATATGTTTATTTCAAATTATAAAATTTATTCTATATTTTTAAATATGATATCCATATAGATAAAAATTCCTCTTTTGTTTGTAATAATTATGAATAGTAATCACTGTAAGTTGTGTGACCAAGGTAAATTTAAAATGGGATAATTAATGGTAATAATAATGTGTTAAATACTATAAAGTAACCCTAATACTTGATTTTATTTTATTTATTTAGTATAATTAATACATAATAACACAAAATTTCAATATATTATCTTTTTTCATATAGTCATGATTTTTACCTTTGTAGTAATTCTTGTAAAGAAAAGTAAAAAATGAAATTCTATTTATTTTATTTTCTTTTAATTTTGGAAATAAATATATACAGAAAGTACTCTCAATTATAAATGTTAATTATAAATATATATGAATTTAATTTAACATGTTAATTTATTCTATATAATTATTAATGATATAATTACCTTAAATTCTTACCCAATATCGATATGGTATTAATTAAATGAAATTAATAATTAAATATATTATTTTAAAAATATTAAATGTAATATAATTTAATGATTTATTGTGTTAAATAAATTTTATTGATAAATATAAAAATTTTAAAAAGTATTAAATGAATAAAATAGATTTAATTAGATGTCATTATATTTTCAAAATCAAAAATAATTGAATAGTTCCAAAACTAAAATTAATGATATTTTAGAATAAATGATATTATATTAAATGTTTAAATATTCATAAAACTTATACCTCCATATAATTGATTTGGAAATAGTTTAAAATATCATCCATTGTCCATTTAGGGTTCAATTTTCATTTAATAGTAATTATATTTACCTCTTAAGAGTAAAACAATTGATATGACTATAATAATCAAAAGGGTTAACTAATGGTTAAAAGATGATAAGGGTAAAAATAAAATATAAAAATATCCAAAAAAAATTTGAAATTTTTTTGACTCATAATATTATTATTATATAATCTCATCAATTTTAATCCATTTTAAAATTAAAAATAATATATATTGATTTAGTAATTTTAGAAATCTCAAGAGTGCCCCTTCCCTCTCTAATTAAAGGGTATATCCTCACCTTTTTGCATAACACTTAAAATAAATATTATATCAAACAATTCCTCAAAACTTATGGTCCTTAAATCCATATCCATTTATGATATTGGTTTTATCATAAAACCAATATACTAATGATTATGGTGTAAACCTCAATAGGTTGTCCAATGAAGAGGTGGAATTATTAATCAACCGTTTTCATTTTATTTATTATCCAACCACATTATAATATTATTAAAACATTATAAAATAATATAATAATTATATTTAGTATTATAATATGTTATTATGTTAATTTCATAACCTATACCCATCTCATCTTCTATCAAATGGGAAATGAAGCATTGTTCATGTGTACGATGAACCACCACCTCAGGAACCGATGTAATTGTTTCCTTCACCTCCAATAATGAAAAGTTATAATAATTAATTTAATGTATATTTATTATATTCGGGATATAATTATAATTTTTAAAACATTATGTTTCCTAAAATTTATTACCTTTCAATTCATTTAAAATGATAACTTTGTTCGTGTGTATGTATGGATTACCACCTCCACTAAGTGATGTGAATCATTTTTCATATCTGAATTACATGGATAACATATATTTATATATTTAATATTTAATGAAATAATATGATTCTTATGATATAATTATCATTCTATAATGAAAAACCAAAACTTACCTTACCTCCATCAAGATCCTTGCAAAATGGAAATGTTGTGTATGCGTACGTATGGTCTACCATCTTCATGGTTATAATGTTGTTCATTTTTCATATTCATCATTCATGGATGGTTTTAATAGTATAATTGATGTATATGAATTATAATAATTTCATTATTATTTATTTTGGAAATGATGCAATGATGTCATATTGGACCATAGTCAAACTACTGATGTCATTTTGGACATATGAGTCAAATATCATCAAAACACCCATTATGAACATAAATGATTAAGTAATTGAATATAGAGATGAAATAAATAAAATAAAAGGAAACATAAAATTTAAAAATGTTCTTATAAAATTAAATATTTAACTTAACATTATTATTCCATAATAAAGTTAACATAATTGATGATTCAGACTCAAGTTAAGACTCATTCCTTCAAAAATTATATTTTAAAGCTTCCCTTCCAACTATTTTCCTTCCATATCAATATTTTTAGAAATATATTTTTAATTAATTTATATGGACATAAAATAATAGTAATGGAATTTTTATGGCCATTTCTACTTTCTTTACATGTTTTTTAAAATGAATTTTTTTATATAATGTTTTGAAATTCTTTACAAAATAAAAAATGAATGTTTCATTTTAATGTATATGATGAAAGTTAATTCCCCCACCAAAATGGTCATTCTTTTATTTTTTTTCTCCTAATTTAATATATTTAAATATTTATAAAATTAAAACCCATCTTTCCCTTACTTAAGGGTGTTTTTGTTTTGAAAATGGGTTTTCAAATGTAAAGTCATTTGAATACCAGAAAGTGTTTTTCAAATGGATTTTAAAGATTTTTTTTCAAAGGTTTGTTTTAAAAATGTGAAGGAATAAAATTTTTATTCATGATATGGTACATGAGAAATATATATATGAAATGGGTGAGCCTGATATAGCTTATATGATCGGTTGAGTCCCATTATTAGTCACGTTGTACTGGTAATCTCGATATTGTTTATATGATGGGGGTTCCTAGGTTGAGCTCCAATGCATTAGTTAATATTCCATATCTTTATAGTAAAGAATAAGGGAGTTTGGACGTGTGGATTATTTACTAAATTTAACTATTTAAAAGTTATTTATGACATGGTTTATGAATATAATGCACCATTATACTAAAAAAAATTCTCTATTCTTTTTATGGGTATTTAATGATTTCTCTGATCAATATTGACATCACAAGGATCATGATAATTGGTTCTAATGATTCCTTCCTTTGTTAAATCTATATTTCTATATTCATGATTTATTTTTTATATATTTGTGGATATTAATTATCTTATTTTATTCTCATGTAATTAAATTATGTCATCATACCCTTATGATCTTCGTTTTCCACTTATGGCATTCAACTGTTGATGCTTATGTTTAACCTTACAGAGTAATTAAGATCTTCGTTCTTATGTTTCCTTTTACACAGGTTATGAGGAATGATGTTAAATGACTTATTTAAATAAAGGTTTCATGTGTGGTGAATTTTATGGGGGTTGTTGAAGACATATTATAAAATAATAAAATATGATTGTAAGTGGGAAAAAACCACTTAAATACATGGGTATTGTTATATTTGATTTTATTCGAATTCTATAAAAATCTTAATGGTGATGATCTTTGGGAATTAAAGAAGGTGAATTATAGAATAATTAAAATAGAATATGTAACGTTTATGTCTATTTACATACAATTTTGGTGCACATGGTGGTTGTCCATAGAGGGATTTTGTGCGTAGATCCTACAATGTGATGACGGTATAATGAGATCAACTCAACTCAATCGCCAAAAAAGTAATAATTACAAGTTCAGGTATTTCTATATATAATTATAAATTATTTATAAGGTATAAGTAAATATCCTCCTCTTCTAGTTCATGTATTTAATTAAGTCATGTAATCAATGAATTATATTTTTCGTGGTGTTAGTCATTAGATTTAGTGAATATTTTTCATAAACTAAGAAAAAAATAAGTATTCCCTGTTATGCAGGTGCTTCGACTACACCCAAAGTCTACAAGTCTCATGAGAATCAATCAAATGGATTTAATAACCATCAATCATGGCTTCTTAACAAATTCAACTTGGAATTCCTTACTGCTAATCATTCTTTTTAAAACTCATGATTTAAAATTTACATTAAAAATCATTTGGTAATAAAAGTCATATTCCACCTCCCAACCCTTCTTAAAAATATATTTATCTTCCACTAAAAATCAAATTGGGATAATTCCATATAATTTCCATCAAAACCAATTTAATTATGTTTTCTAGTTATTTTCATAAGGATCATTGCATTCAAAAACATATATTTAAATGAGGAATTCAAACTTAATCAATAAAAAAATTATTTAAAGCTAAGAAACTCATGGAAACATTTTATTAATACATGATAGGCAAAAGATATATCAATAAATTTATATAAAATGCATTTATGAGAATCCATCCATTACATAAATGGAAAATATATTAATTATATAGAAACTCCTACCTCAAATAAAGTGTAAATCCTTTTCTATAAGTCGTAACATTCTTCCTTTTATGGTGAGTGGAAAACTAATAAAAGTTACATCCTAGACAAACCTTAAACATCCAAACCCCCAAATTAAACATATCCCAAAACCAAAATCACCACTTCATTGGATATTAGGATTTTAGAAAAAATATATGATTAAGGGTGTGGGAGATGTAGTAAGAAAATGAGAATAACCAACGAGACAAAGAGATTAACATTTAGAAATCACCTAGAATCGATGGAGTAAAGATGAGAATATGAAGAAAACAAGATGAAAAAATAGGGGAGAAATAAATCAAGTAGGGGTAGGATTATAATTTCACTTTTTAAAAAAATCTGGGAAGTGGGATCCAATACATTATCGTGAGGACCTCAACTGTGAGACCCTTCCATTGGGGATCTTGCGACATGGATTACTAAGTTATGGAATGGGAATTTACAAATATTTTGAGTCTTTATACCCCATATATCTCCTCTGTGGTTTATCTCTGAGGGTTATGGAATAGTTTCCCCCCTCCCAACACCCCTGCAACATAAATATATGGGATGCGGTGTGGTGTTTCCAATAATAGTTGGGTCAAGGATCCTAAGGCCTCGGGCCACCATGGTGTATGGTCCTCCCTTATGGCATATCCTCTCCCTGAAGCCTACCTTATTAGAAAACCCTCTAGGATACAATGTCGTCTTTTAAACAATACACCCTCCATGCCATTTCCATCAGTTTTCATTAAATACCATCCTAATCAACTAGACCTAAGGGCCTCGAGGCCATCCACAATGATGTGTCCTCCCTAGGCTGTGGCGTTCCCAACTACAGGTTAGGAATGTATCACCCCTGATATTTAGAATCCCTTAATAAACATCAAAATATCATAGTTAACAAAAAATAAACCAATAATAATTTAATAATTAAAGAGACAATGACATGGATGTGTTTCAATGTATACATTCATGTATTCATGTCACATGTACTACTCTCTATAGATCGATTATAATATGATGCAATAGAAATTTTATGCATACTCTTGAATCTCTCACATGGATCCTTTTCACCTTCCCTTTCTCACTAAGGATCCTACATTGGAATAAGGGATTCCAACTCATAGTACAAATTTTTATATATTATTTTAGAGTACAGATGATGATACCACTTTGATAATTTTTAACTTACACGGGAATGTGATTTTTTCATAAAAGATAATAATGTTCCCATGGTTTTCCTTTCCATTCTCTGCATCATATAAAAATATATTTTTGTACATTATCTTTATTAACAGTTATATATAAATAAAATAATTTTATTACTCTCTCACTATTTTATAAAATACAAAAAATTCTCTCTATTTGATTTAGAATATCTTATCCATTGGAAAGGATCAATATTCCCCTTCTCAAAATGAACAATATAGTCATAAAAAATTCTCATATTTATTTAGGTATTTTTTGAACTTCATCTTCATTGACTCATTATTACATAATATTTTCAGTAGAATCCCTTATCATGAATCCCTTAACATAGATTCCCTAAATTATTTCCTCCATGTTACATTAATTCTTGTAATGGAAACTTCCCTTAATTCAAACTTGCTTAATTAAACCTAAAAATCTCATTTGAAACACCCAATAAAAGAATGGTTCCTAATTAGGTCCAAAGAAATACTTTGATCTGTGGCTTCATTCAAAATCAATTATAAAAATCAATAACCGATATAACATTTTCATTTATTTATTTTTAACTTATGCATAAATATTATTTATTTTATTCTTCACAAAACTGTTAATATTATGTGTATTTTACATAATTAATTAGACAGGTATAATAAAATAATCTATTAATTATCATTATATTCTATTTTCATTTAGAATTATTATTAATTTTTTTACATTATGTTCCCATATTTTATCACCCAAATAAACTATGAATCATAAAAATAAATAAATAATCATGTATAGATAAAATAGACCAATGCTTTTAACATTAGATATTAATATAATAAATGTTTTATCAAGTGTATATAAAACAACCTGGACCCTATAGAAAATAAATCCTTGATATTATATCTTGCACGAGTTGTAACAATAAACCATTAACATATGTAACTTCTTAGTAGTTTCACCTTAGATTGGGTCTTAAACCACCACCTCTCCCTTGAAGTTCCATCCTTTACATATTCTTTCCCACTAATTGATTATGGGTACTTAAGGTTTAGGTCTATATAAAATACACATTGGGCATGAAATATCATACATAATAAAGGAGAAAGGGATTATATACATTTCATCATGTTATATTTAATAATAAATAATAATGAATATACTATGCAATAATAATTAAATATAAATATAAATTTAATGCATACATAGGTCATTCATTCTCATGATAAATCAAAACATGATAATAATACAAATTTAACTATCTAGAATTCATTTAAACACTTTATGTATTAAGATAAATTTACTCAAATTAATAACCTAATATTAATTAATTTATTATCCTAATAGTCTATCCAAATAGACCTTGTGGTTCCCATTCTACAAAATCAAAACTAAATTCATTGAAATTAATTTTAATTTAATATTATTCAGTACATTTCATGTTCTAACATGGAAATGGAGTGTATACTCATAGTCAGACTAAATTATGTGTAGTAATTTAACATATACAAAACATATACTGGAGGATACACGGTGTGTAACCTTCTACATCTGATTAAACACATTTCCAGAGTTTACTGCTAACACAGAATTTTCTGTAACTTAATACTAAATGTGACATCTGATTTGTATGGTATTTATTATATACTGTATACTTATATGACATTTATTCCTACATGGTGTCTAATGATATACATGGTGTGTTATTCCTTAGGACAATCCATGTATTCAATGTGGAATGTATGAATACAAAAATATTCCATTAAAATATATGTTGAGTAATGGTGGAGATTCTTGGGAAGTAAAGAATGTTTATGAGGACAATACATGTTTTGTATTTGTATAAATATGATGATAATAGTTGTTATATCATTTCACTCAACATGAAATACAAAAAAAATCACCTGATGTATATAGATTACTACATGTCATGTGGGTAAGAATTTATTTTAATTATACACATATTTTAATTACATGGAATGCATGTCTTTATGTGTACCTTACATGAGTTATCATGAATTTTAGAGTGTGTATAGCCAACCACACAGCTTGTAATCCATTTTTTTCCACCTGTGCAATACTATTAGGTCATAATAATGTATTTCACGTGGTTTATCATGAATTACATGGTATGTACATCGAGGAATATGTTATATGATTAATTTGATTATATTTACTCAACTAGAAATCCATATTTGGAATGTAATGATTTTTTACACTTTAACCTCACATATTTTCATGATTTATACATATCATACACTCCCTATAAGGTTGTGTGTGGGCTATAGGTTAATACGCTACATGCAGATATGCTACAAACAAACCCCATTATGTCTCGTCCTTATTATCATGTCCCTCTCTTGTGTGGTTGACCAACGGTACATGATGTGTAATTTTTCATTACATGACATGTATCTATGTCATTTAGACAAAATCCACCAAAATTCTATATATGCTCTATGAGAATTCTTTATTTATTTCTTGGCATATTATTGGTCATGTGAATTTTAATAAACTTGACATATTGAATTTTGGAATAAATAATGAAAAAAACATGAAATTAATTCTATTAAACAAACATTAATTGATCAATTAAATAATAAATAAATATAATTTATAGTGTGATTACTCTGATTAAACATAAAGTTTTTAGGTCATAGCAGAAGTGGTTCAGGTGATTCTGAAAAAATATTTTCATATATTTTAATATATAATGTATCATCCCAAACTTTTTAATAGGTATGTTATGATTTAATTTTCATTAGTTAACTTTTCAAATGATTAATCGAATGCCTCCTAGGAGTAGGGAGGTCTTAGGAGTGTCCTGGGGGGTTGGATCATAAAAAGGGGGAAAGGGCCATACTTTCCATGGTACATGATTGGAACAATATTAGTACAAACCATGTATCATAACCATGTGTAATGGATGAGGGAGGAATAGGGTTAACAAAATGTGTGAGGAGGTCCAGGAGACTATGTTGCATGAGACACTTTGGGGGAGGCGACCACATGAATACTGAACAATTTTTCAAACCATGTATGTTGTCTGTAAAAACTGTGCGACCAAGTTTCCCTTTGGATAGATTATACTACAGTGTTAGAACTTGGTTTGGGAAACCATACAGCCTAGGAATTCACATCATTATGATTTTGAAATTTACTATTTCCCCTCATGATATTTATACGGTTTCCATTTATTTTCAACTATATTTCTCCTTCAGTAGTGATGGGTGTGAAAAAAACCCTCCCAACTCCTCCAAGGGTAGTTCTCCTTTGATTATAGGAAATTTGAGGTGCTATTTATTATAAATAAAATCCCCTGGTACATCACCAACAATATTTCCTTCTATTTTTTAAAATAATGTCTACATGACTATTTCTATTCTTTCCAATTTCTTGAATAGTATTTTCAAGAAGTATATGAATTTTATGTTCGTGGCCACATTAGTTTGAATAAATGGTCGAGGTTAGATGAGTGATTGTCTATAAGATAATGGTAGGTTGACTACAAGATATTTATTGTAGCCTTGATTATGTTTTTATATATGCAGTGTGTCATAATGTTCTAATATTCAATAAAATTGTTCCTTTATTTAATGATAATAGATTGACCCTTTAAATGATATGTTAGACACGACCTGGACCATATTCGGTCTGTTGATGATTATGAGACTAGGAATAAGGACACCCAAGGGGTGTTCTAACTCCTTTAATATAGTAAAATGGGTTGTACATGGTAGGATTGAGGGTTTATGATTTTAACCTATTTTTTATTTTTTATTGACTTATTTGGGGAGTAAATGGATTAGGACAAGATGGAGGGATGAAATGATAAATGGTTAAATAGTGTTTTTGGAGTAAATAATTAAATGCGTTAAATGTGAAATGGGGTTAAACTATTTGAGTGTGTTGGACTATGGTGAATAGTGAAAATTAGTTAATTAAAATGTTTCACCCATCTTATATTGATTTATTTGAAGTTCAGGTATGTTGAACATTTAATTGTGAATTGTGAGGGAATGGTTTGGGGATGATATACATGGTGGTCCACATCTCTAGAATAAACAAATGGAGGAAATGACACTTCACACAAATGGGTATGATGATGAACATGATGCTCCATATCCTTGCTTTTGGATGGATGGACATGATGCTTGGCATCTATGATTTAAATGATGGATATGGAATTACTTATTCTTAGATAGGATGATGTAATTAAGACCAGGGAACTAATGGAATTGACATGGTAAGGGTGATCAGTCTAATGTACCTCGGTGTCTAAAATTAAAATTATTAATAAATTCTTTATGATTTTTAATGGTTAACAAATAGAATTAATGGTTGAGACTCCTGACATGGGCTTAAGTAGGTTTTGTTGTTCAAGTGTCGTGATAGAACCTGAGAACCCAAGAGGCTGAATGGATAACTATTTAAATTATAGAGTATTCTTTATTTATTGTCGTATTTATTTTTCCTATAACTTTTAATGATTTTTTTAGAATGTATATTTCTTTAGACACCGTTATTTGTGGACAACTGAGTTGTAATCACACCCTGATTAGGATACCATTGGTACCTAAGAAGACTTCTTGGTTGTAGTTCAGGATAAGGGAAAAGGCCTAGTGCTAGATGGATAAGTTGAGATTTGGGATGGATTATGGATGAGGGATTCAATTTTGATTTAGGGAAAAAATTTATTATTAACATTTTGTATTGATTTTGGTGTTTCTCTTTAACAATTTACACTACTATTACATGGAATTTTTATTATATTAGTTTGTGGGAAGTTACCAAGTTTTTATGTCTTGTTACAAGATGCATGACTATTATTTTTTATTTCTCATTATTGCCTTGGTTTTTGTTTTTATTGATTTCCAAAACTATATTACTTTGGTAGAGGGGGTATAGTCTCCTGCATACCTTATTAGACCATATCTACTAGTTTGAATTCACTAGAGTATAGGGATTTACGTCTAATTCCTTGTGTAAAATAGTCATACATAAGTAATTTATTGGGTCCTATGTAGGGAATTTACAAAGTCATATCAGAGAAGGTTTATTTTATATTTCATTACTTTTTAGAAGAGGTTGGTTGAATACTATAATGTTTTGAGCCTTGGTAATGAGATAATTCATGATATTATCTACCTATGTGTGTTGAAAATCCTAGATCATTTTTTGGTATTTCTGTTCTTGATGTTTACTTATTACCGTTGGATGATGTGTCACCTCGGTGGATTACTTGTTCTGTGATGTTGTGATTTTTTAATGTTTTACTCATGGTTCAATATGGAATGATGTTTTTGTTTACAAGGATCATTTTTCGTACATAGGTATTTACATTACATGTATCATTAAATGTGTAAAAACATAAATGGTTGGGTTGTGGGATAAGAAATTATTTCCAATTCATTTGTGTTTTCAATGAAAATGCTCTGACTAAATGAATTTTTAATTGATATAAATTGAAAGAGGTAAATGAAATGGTTAAAATTGTTTCAAATTTAAATCATGTAATTATGAGAGATCATATTACCATGAGTTATCCAGTGGCCCCTGATAGGGGTTGTTGAGGATCGGGGAAGTGTTTAAGTATGACCATGGGGAAAGTGTTTATGAAGTATCTTGGTAGGGAATGTTATGACCCTAATTTTTTGTAACTATAAAAATAATATGTTATGTGACCTGAAATGATTTTTTAATTGAAGAGGGATTCCCCCATGATATTGTTTTTGGTATGAATATAGTTGCAAATTGTTTAGAATACACCTCCAGTAGAAAGACAATATCCTACACTAGTTTTGATGGATAGTGCAGAAGAGTAGTTCCATGAGGATTTCATCCACATTATGTAGTCTATGGAGAGGAAACTAGGATTGTTTCTTCCAATAATGTTCGATCTGACTAGAGAGTTTTAGAAACTTCATACTCTGATAGTTTCTAGAGATTTTGGACCTTAGGTCATTGAGTATTGGATTAATTATATCCAGATCATTCTAGACTGCATAGAAAATTATTTTGAAGAAGAGGGTTAATTCATCAGCTTACATGTTACAATGACAAATGAATTACTAGTGGGATTTATAGGTCCATGATTAGTAGTTAGAGGATATATAATCAAAGTAATTATATGAAAATTTCCTGGATAATTTCTACCTAGAGACTCTGAGGAAAAAGATAGCTATTTATTTTATGAGTTTGACCCAGGGGAATGGTTCAGTGATGGATTATTATGGACACTTTAGTGACTTTCAATGTTTTTTCTCATAATTATTAGGGGCTATGGTAGCTAAAAATAAATTTTTTAGGATGGGGTTATATTTGAGATCAACTCCAATGTGAATATATTCTATTTGAATAAGTTTACTACGGTGGTGAACTAGAATGTCAATTATGTGGGAAACCTGAATGATGATTCTAATGGTGGATAGGAAGTATTAGTTAGGTGATATGGTGGTATGTATTCCAATGGTAGGATGAACCATTATGAAAATATTAACCATGGTAATGGTGGGAAGAGTGGCAAGGTGAGAGGATTATCCTCCCAGAGAAGTGTTATGTTGGTTTTCTATTAGTGTAGCAAACCTGGTCACATGTGAGGTCAATGTGTTAGACCACTAGTATAGTGTAGATATTTTTTCATGTTGGGACACCTTTAGTGGTTCTACAAGGACAATCGGTTGATGAGTAGTGATGGATGACCCAAGATAGTGTTAATTATTGTAAGTGGAACTTTTACCCAACATCGGTCTTGCAGTTGTAATTTTACTGGTCGTATCATTTTTGGTGGTTTATGAGGTAAATTAGGATAAGAGTGTCCATATAAAAAATTAATTAAAGTGCATCAGACTTATAAAGTGGTGCATCATAATGGGATAGATTAGCTATATGTAGTTCGAAAAGTACTTTGTAGTAGTGAGGATGGACCATCGACTATATGAGGTATGATTTAGGTAGTTCCATGCATTCTAGCGCTTTTTTTATATAGGATTCACTTATTATTTTATATTGTTTCATCTATTGAATGGTCTGATTCTACCGATGTACCTCTTCTATGGTTTTATATTGCTTGATATTCCATTGTGGAAATCATCATATGTCACCTTTCATTGTTAGGGATGTTCCATCGAGACTGGAGAGTTTTGTTTTCTTTGATATTTTTATAAGCTTGAGATTTTTGGTTTCAACTTGGTATTAGGTATGGATTGTTGGTTTCATATCAATATCACATTTATTTTTAGCATATGGGAGTGAGCTTCATGCCTTCTAAGGGATACATATATGTTCATAATGGAGAATAACATATCCACGTGGGATTTACATGTCCATTTCACCAATAAATGGGTGCTCTCGCAGTCTAGATTGCGAGTTTATTTCTAGATAGTGGGAGAGAAGAGAATTATATCTCCCCTCCTATGTTGGATCGGTTTTTGGATGTGTTTCTTATGGTTTCCACCCTATAAATAATTTTATTTTAATTTGGAGATATTTCATAGAGTTGAATTAGTTTACATTCCCCCATATATAATGGAACTAGTGGAGATTAAAGATCTTAAGACTCAATTGGAATAATTAACATATAAATTATTCATCCATATAAGTATATAAAATTGGAGATATCTTATTCTATTTTCCAAGAAGTCTGACAGAATACCATTTTTATGTGTTGATTACTAGATGTTGAACCAGCCCAAAATCAAGAACTAGTATCCTCCTCTACATATTTATGATCTTTTTGACTATCTAAGGGGTGCATGTGTATTCTACAAAATTGATTTGAGATTATGTTCTCTTAGTTGAAGGACAGACCTTCTGTTATACCACATACTACTTTTAAAAGAAGTTATGTTTTATAAGAGTTTTTCATGATGTTTTTCAGTCTAAATACTTCTCATACAGTATTTATTACAATGATGATCTGAATTTTCCACTCTTACATTGATCAGTTGTGGTTGCCTTTGCTGATGATATCTTAGTGTACTCCAAGAATCAATATTTTCATGAAAAATATATTTAAATCATCCTAAGTACACTAAGATGGAATCAAATATACTCCAATCTATATATGTTTCATTTTGGAATTCACAATGTACATTTATTAGGTCCTTTTATCATATAATAATGTGTGTTAGTGGAACCTAAGAAGGTTGGAGATGTTTTTTCTTGGGATCAACTCAAGAATGTTTTTTAGATCTATAGTTTTTTGGGTTTGGTGAGTTACTACCGAATTTTCATTAGATACTTTTCTCACATTTAAGATTCTCCCATAGGCCTAACCAATAAGGTTATAAAAATTGAGTGGTCAGAGGCATGTGAGAATTTATTCAGGGAGTTAAAGAGGAGTTTTACCACCACATATATTATAATTCTACCTAAATTGGGTGAGTATTATACCTTTTGTTGGGATAAATCAAGGATCAAAATAATTAAAGTGTTAATGTTGGTTGATTATTTCATGGCATATGGATCTTGGCATTTTAGGCCTCATGAATAGAATTATCCTATGAATGATCTAGAATTATTTGAAGTAGTTCCTTCCTACAAATGTTGGTGGGATTACCTATGACATGAGATGTTTTTTATGTAGGAAAATTACAAGAAACCTAAATATATATTTTCCAAAGATGATCTAGACATCTGACAATGAAGGTGGGTTGGGTATATTAAAACTATTTATTTTGATGAAGGTTATATGTTCAAAAAATGGATTCATTTTATTGATACCTTGAGATCAAATACCCTTACTCATGTTTTCAGGACCCATCCTCGAGGCTCATGTCGTGACTACCCCAAGCCTGCCTTCCATAGGATAGGGGATGGCAACTAGCACCAAAGGCTTAAATCCAGATAAAAGGGAAGGCATTTCCTTTATATAAGTAAAAAAACACAACAGAGTACGCAAGATGAAGTAAAAACTAAGTAATACTATACAATAGTAAGTGCTGGAAAGTAAATGGGCCAGTATACAAACCCAACTGAAAGTACAGTACAACTAAAAAAGAAAGTACAATAACTAAAAAGTAAAGAAGCAACCACCATGTCATTGTCTGGAAATCCCACCCGAAGGGTGGGTACAGATGGTCTCCTCAACTCCTCGAGTTTGTATGTTCGCTCCGTCTATATCATGCCTAGTAGTCCACCTCCAGATACCATCCCTCTCCACAGAAATCCACCTCGATCACTGTTGTCTATCGTCTCCATCCATCACAACGTAGTGTGGGCATAGCCCGTTCAGGGGTGAGTATACGATACTCAGTAGGGACCCCGAGACCCCCAAAGGTCTCCCAGAATCCACAAAGGATAAACCACAAAGGAAAGATACAAACACGAAGTATCAACCAACATTACATAGATATATGCCCATACATATACCTAAGTCATCAATTACAGTTCGGCTCCAACTCATGAGCCCAAGTACAACCCAGTCCACACAGGAAAGCACAACACAGTCCATATAGGAAAGTGAGTCAATCACATCGATGATAATGATTGAAAGTCAAGGCTCAGCTCACAAAGGTATACTACTCACGAAGAGGGGTGGAGATTATTAGATGTGGCCTTTGAATTATATCCTCTACCTAACCCATGTAGGATCCAAGTATAGAAGTCGTCGCTGCTGAACCCACATAGGATCCAATTATTGTAACCGTCACTGCCGAACCCACGTAGGATCCAAGTACAGTCATCATCGCTGCCAAACCCATGGAGGATCCAAGTACAGTCATCCTCACTGCCGAACCCACGTAGGATCCAAGTACAGTCATCTTCATCGTCGAACCCACAGTGGATCCCGACACGGTAGTCGTCACAGTCGCAACCAACTCTAGGGTTCCTACACACAGCGTCCTCGATTCCGGGAGGGTCCACTACATGAGTAAAGAGGGGTTTGATATATCAACTGTCACGAAGTCCAAAGTTGATGTATCCCAAAGGTCCACCACTTCATAGGGGGATAAATGAAACAAACGTGTCCAAGACACTGAGTACAATATGACCTAGCCATTTTATAAAAACTACACGGTGTGTTGGTATAGTTACACGTCATGTCTTCAAACCTCGGGTAATTCCTGTGTACCATGGCCCATGTCGAAGGGCTATTCATGTAAAAAGTAAGTCCATGGTGTGTGGTATGGTTACATGCCATGTCTTCTGACCCTGAGTACTGTCTGTGTCCCACAACCCATGTCGAAGGGTTGTTTGTGTAAAAGGTAAGTACACGGCGTGTGATATGGTTACATGACGTGTCCAAACTTCTAGGGTTGGCTCTGTGTACGCTGTCCATGTGCCCATACACGGCCTCAACCCGTGTTCTCTAACCCATGTAATTGGTACATGGGTTTTCCCGCACCATTGGTCGTGTCTGGCCGTGTGGTAGAGTACATGCTTGTGTACTCCACACCATGTCTGTGTATTCCCGGGTTACAAGCCGAGTCTCAAGTAGCCGCCACCTCCTTGCTGTGTGGAAAGTACACGCCCTGTGATAGAGGTCACACGTTTTGTGTTAGTCATCTGGCATCTGAAACCCTAGCCGCAGAATTCCCGCACTACATGGCATGTTCTCCAGGAGTACACGCCGTGTAGTCTGGAATTTTCCAGAAACGACGCCTCTGGCCGGCACGACTCCCTTGATGCGGGTTCATCATTTTGATCATTTGTTCATGACAAAACTTCAGACACTAGGTCACCTCGTTTTCCCAAAGTCAATTTTGGCGTTCTCAGGCTTCCGATCGGCTCCGAAAACACATTTTCAATTCTCTCTTGAAGAACGGTCGAGGAATGGTCCATCCCATTCCGGTCCGAACTGTCGCCCGCTATTTTCGTCGAATCTCCACTAAGTTGTCGTGATGACGAGTCTTCAATTTTGTATCATTTCATCTCTTAACGAACTCGTAACAATCCGTTTTTCGTCACCCATGAAGAACATGAAGAACCGCCAACAATCCCAAAATTGGTGGAGGGTTTGAAAACTGCTAGTTTGGCCCAGTCTCTCCGCATTAGTTTAGTAGCAGGAGATTATAGAGAAAAAACAATAATGGAATAATATTCAATCATTTATCTAATCTAAACACACCCCTACCTCAAAAAATGATTTCGAACGTCGGCATCACGGAAGAAGACGCTGTGAGTTGAGGATTCATAGACATCGTCGGATTGCGTCTGAGGAGGAAGTGGTGTCTCCTCACATATCGTGGAGAAGAGAATGGAGGTGCATTTCATCGGAGAGTTTCCGTTCTTTGAAAAATGAGAAATCCTCATCTCCTTCACAAGAGTTCTCTCCCAAAATCCCCACATAGCAAGACAAACCCAAAATAAAATAAGGACACACCCTTATTTAAATTGATCATTCCATGCATTTCAAAATAATAATTTCAAACACTTAATTAATTAATGAAAGAGTTTCATTTAATTAATTAAATTTTAGGTTGGAAAGTTTAAATGAAGTGAGAGGGAAAGAGGAAGGGTCCTCATTAATTTAGGGAAGTTGTCATGTTTAAAGAGGGGTTTATGAGAGTTATGGGAATGTGAAAGGTTGGGGATCGTGTGGGACCCACCTCAAAAATATCCTTACTTGGGTAGTTATAAGCCTTTGGGTCCGATCCCAACTCCCCCATGTAGGATATAACCACTTAGATATAAAAAAAATTGTCCCACAATTTTATTCACTTCTCATTTAATCCACAAATTTTAACTTCACCTCCCGAGAAAACGCATCTATGGTAAAAGTTCTCTTAAGAAATTACTGGCGCCGCTAGTACATCGGTGCCCTTAGATTTCAATTCCAAGCACTGGTTCAAATGATAGAAAAACCCGCTCGTTCGTTCACCGAACGTACCTGAGCTAAACTTCAGAAATTGATTTCGGGCACACCAGACCTCGAAATCAAGTGCCGTCAGAATCCACAGACTCGAAAAATTTCAATGTATTTAAGAAACAAATTCCTTGGAATTTACGGGTCAATACATTACTTCCACCTTAGGGCTTTAAGTCCTCGTAAAGATACATCATAAACTAGGGAAACAAATGAGGGTATTGTGCACGCATCTGAGCCTCCCGCTCCCATGTTCTCTCCTGGAGGTACTCGTGTTGCCAAGGAATGTGCACCAGTGAAATAGATCATCCACATAGGACCCACTCCTGTCGATCCTCGATCTCCACTGGGACCTCCTAAAATTTTTACCCGTCATCGATTTCCAGCTCCCCGCGATCAATGATATTCGTCGGGTCGTGAAAGTATCTCCTCAACTGAGATACGTGGAAGATGTCGTGCACCCAGTGCAACTGAGGTGGAAGGGCCTGGCGATAAGCCACCTCGCCTACCCTGCTGAGGACCTGGAATGGTCGGATGAAGCATGGAGATAACTTGCCACCCTGACAAAATCTCCATAATCCATGTCAAGATGAGACCCGTAAGAAAACATGGTCGCCATCCTCGAACTCTAGTGGTCTCTGCCTCCAATCAGAATAGGACTTCTGTCTGCTCTGTGTAGTCTTCATCTGCTCCTGGATGATTTGCACCTTCTCTGTCGTAGCCTGAACCATCTCTGGTCCTACGAGTACTGAATCCCCAGGGTCAGTCCAGCACAGAGGTGAGCTGCATGGTCGGTCATACAGTGCCTCGTATGGTGCCATCCTGATGGTGGAGTGGTAGCTGTTGTTGTTTGCAAACTCTACCAAGGGTAGGTGTTCCTCCCATTTGTGACCAAAGTCGAGGACACATGCACGGAGCATGTCCTCGAGAGTATGAATGGTCCTCTCTATCTAGCCATCTGTTTGAGGGTGAAAGGCGGTGCTCAGGCGTAACTGCCTCCCAAATGCCTCCTGCAACCCCTTCCAAAGCAGGTAAGTAAAGTGATCATCTCGATCAGAGACAATAGACGATGGCACACCATGGATCCATACGATCTCCTGAATAGAGAGTCATCCCAATATCTCCACTGAGCCTTGCTCTCTGATAGGTATGAAGTCGACCGACATGGTGAGTCGGTCGACAATCACCCAGATGGAGTCATGTCCTCTGGATGTACGTGGGGTCCCTATCAGGAAATCCATGGATATCCCATCCCACTTCCACTCTGGGACCTCTAAGGGTTTCACTAAGCCTGTCGGTACCTGGTGCTCCGCCTTCACCTGCTGGCAGGTGAGGCATCGTGAAACGAACTCTACCACAGCCTTCTTCATACCAGGACACTAGTGTTGTCGTCTAAGATCCTGGTACTTCTTCGCCACTCCAGGATGTACCACAAGAGGGGATGTGTGAAACTCCCTCAACACTTCCTCCTGCAATGAAACTGGTACCATGGTACGTCCCGTGAAGAGGACGATGTGCTCTCCTCCTATAGTAAATACATCATGTGCATGTCCTATAGATATCTATGCACATCGCGTCTTAGAGTCAACATCCTCACATTGTGCCTCTCTGACCCAATGATGTAGTGGAGGAGTGATTTTGAGGGACTGTAGGAAAGATGCCCCATCTCTATCTATGAAGGATATCTGTAAAGCAGCTAACTCCTCTATCGCCTCTCCAAGTAGCTGAATGCCCTATCTCTTACTGAGAGCATCAGCTACTACGTTCCCCTTCCTAGGAGTATAGACTATCTCAAATTCATAGTCCCAAAGGAACTCAAGCCATCGCCGCTCTCTCGGGTTCAGGTCCTTCTGCGAGAATATGTACCTGAGACTCTGGTGGTCTGAGTATACTGTAAAGCGCTCGCCCATCAGATAGTGCCACCACATCTTCAAGGCGTAGACCACTACTGCTAACCCTATGTCATGGGTAACATAGTTCTTCTCATATTGCTTAAACTATCATGAACCATAAGTGATCACTACCCGCCCCAACATCTGAACACACCTGAGTCTAGTCCCTGATGCATCATAGTAATCTACGTACCCTACGCCCTCCTCCGGTAGTCTCAAGATGGGTGCACTGGTCAATCTAGGTCTCATCTCCTGGAAGCTCTTATGACATCTATCTAACCACACAAAATGTTTCCCCTTCTTAATCAAAGCTAAAAGTGGTGCTGCAACTCTGGAGAATTCTGGCACAAACCTCTGATAGTACCCAGCCAGACCTAGGAAACTTCGCACCTCTGTGACACTCCTGGGTAGCTCCCAAGCAAGTACTGTCTCAATCTTCACAGGATCCACCACAACTCTAGCCTCAGAGATGACGTTCCCCAAGAATTAGACCTCTCGAACTAATAACTGAAACTTCTAGAGCTTACCATAAAGCTGGTGCTCTCGGGTGTGTCCAGTACATCCCGCAAGTGGAAGGCGTGCACCTCCTCAGTAGTCAAGTAAATAAGTATGTCGTCGATGAATACTATGAAAAATCTATTGAGGTAAGGCTGGAAGATCCTGTTCATGAGACTCATGAACACTGCTGGAGTGTTTCTTATGCCGAAAGGCATAACCAAGATCTCATAGTGTCCATACTGACACCTGAAGGCCGTCTTCTGCACATCCTCGTCTCGAACTCTGAGCTGATGATATCCTGACATGAGGTGTATCTTTGAGAACCATCATGCTCCCTTGAGCTGAAAAATAGGTCTTCTATCCTCGGGATTTTATACTTGTTCTTTATGGTCACCTGATTCAGGTGACGGTAGTCGACACATTATCGTATGCTCCAATTCGCCTTCTTGGCGAATAAAATCGGAGAAGCCCAGGGTGAAACAATTTTTCGGATGAATCCCTTTCCCTGCAAGTTCTCCAGCTGTACCCGTAGCTCACGAAGCTCAGCGGGAGCCATCCGATATGCTGGAGTAGATATTGGGGTTGTCCCTGGGTACAGGTCAATGTAGAAATCTACCTCTCTATGAGGAGGTAGTCATGGAACGTCGTCAGGAAAAACGACTGCATACTGATCCACCACAACAGGAAAACTCAGACTCCGCACATCAACCGCTCCGAGGATGAGACTAGCCAACTGATGTGTGATCAGCTACCCTCTCTTATGCGTAAGTCCATCCTCTACAGCAAAGGCTCCCTTCTCGCCGGTGAAGGTGAACCTACTCCCATCTGTGTGGAAACACCACACTTTGCACCTAATTCAGTCAATCTGAGAATGGACTGTAGAAAACCAGTCCATACCCAAAATGAAATCGTAAGACCTCGACGCTGCTACAAGAAGATCCCATTCAAATATCTCACCTCCTAGAGTAATCTCACACAGCCAGCACCAGTGCATAATTGTTGTGTCTGCTCCCGTAGGAGTCTATAGCCGTAAGGATCGAGGCAACGGCTCCATCAGAATCTCCGACCTCCGAACAGGGGCAGTGGAAATAAAATAATGACTCGCTCTTGTGTCTATAAGAACTGCAGTAAGGGTGGAGTAGACATAGATAGTACCTCGAATCATCTCAGGTGTGTCGTGGTCACAGGCCTCGACTACCTGTAGCTAAGCCTACCGCTATCTGCCAGCTCCCTGAGGTCGGGGTGTTCCTCCTGGTGGTGGTGGTGGTAGAGCCTCGAAGCGCGTCCACCACCTGCTGCATGGATGGCACCTATGCCTCGTCCACCTGCTCCCTACGGACCACCACAGTCGATCCTCTGCCTCTTCCTGGGTGGTCCCTCAACTATCTGCTGATCCTCTACATGGAAGTTCAGGAAGTCACGAGCCATGTGGCCCTGCCCGCTGCATGCATAACATTGCATGCATATCATATGAGTGGCTCTACTGCGTGTGGCCCGCACATCTGAACTAGTATCCTGAGGTTTCCCACCTGATGGCCTGGTCCACTTGGACCTCTAGGTCATCTATCTACTTCTGTCTATAGAAGAATTAGCTGCGTGTCGCCCTGCAGTAGGCCTCTCTACTGGCGTAGGCTCAGCAAAGAAGCTCTTCATAATAAGGGCTCTCTCCAGTACTCCTGCCTACGTCAGAATGCTGAGGGAGATCATCAAATTCCTGATCTCATGCCTCAGTCCTTTCTCAATGGTCAGGTCGTGGAAGAATGGGTCTTGGACCATGTCTGTGGAGTAGCGCGAGAGGTCGGTAAACCTCACCGAGTACTGGGCTACTGTCATGCGGCCCTGCCGCAACAGTAGTAACTCCTGGATGTGCACCGCACGGAGGGTGTCCAGAACAAACTTCTAGAAAAAGAGTCTCTTGAAGTCCGTCCATAGTAGATATGCCTCGTCGTGCACCTAGAGCATCAGGCTCCACCATTTACCTGTTTCTATGTGCAGGAGACTCGCGGCAAGGATCACCATAAGATCTGTTGGTGTCCCTACCAAATCTAAAGACTTGTACAATAGCCTCTAGCCAATCCTCAGCTTCCGGAGGATCCCTCTCTCCATGGAACCTGGGCGGCCTCTGTCGCTGAAACTCGTGCAGCGCACTCAGTTGGCGTTCACTCTCCGCTGTTGGGGCTGGTGTTATCGATGGCCCAGCGGGAGAGGTACCGCTAGTGCCTCCGTTGTAATGGGGCCCTGCACCGAGGCCCCGTCGCTCGGTGGGCTGAAATCTTGCAAAAAGCATGGAACCCTAAATGGATGCCTTTGTGGGGCCATCCTGAAAAGAAACAGGTGTGCCACAGTCAAACAATATACCTGGTTAGCTGACCCAAAGTAATCACAAAGAAAACTTTTGAGACACACATGCAATTAGTGTTTTCGAGCACTAAGTCGGAAATCAGAAGTTAGGGTCCTGGTGTATGGATACATCGGTCGTCGAACCAACACTGCACTCCCTGGACTGAAAACCACACTCCATACTCTTATCAGTATTGCTTCACAGAGAAGAAATTATCAGAGTCCTGAGTTATGCGGTAGAACCGACTCCTCTGATACCAATTTTTCAAGACCCGTCATCGGGGCCCGTGTCGTGACTACCCCAAGCCCACCTTCCATAGGCCAGGGGCTGGAGATGATCACCAAAGGCGTAAATCCCGATAAAAGGGAAGTCATTTCCTTTATATAATTAAACAAAAACAATAGAGTATACATTCTGAAGTAAACACTAAGTAAACTCAGTACAAAAGTAAGTGCTGGAAGGTAAATGGGCCAGTATACAAACCCTACTGAAAGTACAGTACAATTGAGAATGAATGTACAACAACTGAAAAGTAAAGTAGCAACCACCAAGTCGTCCTCCATTAATCCCACCTGAAGGGTGGGTACAGATGGTCTCCTCTTCTCCTTGGGTCCGTCTGTCCGCTCCGTGTATGTCCCGCCTGATAGTCCAACTCTGGATACTGTCCTTCTCTACAAGACTCCACCTCTATTAGTGTTGTAAGTCGTCTACATACAACACAAAGTTGTGCGGGCATATCCCATGCAGAGGTGAGTATACGATACTCAGTAGGGACCCCGAGACCCCCGAAGGTCTCCCAAAATCCACAAAGGATAAACCACAAAGGAAAGATACAAACACAATGTATCAACCAACTTTATTTAGGTATATTCCCATACATATACCTAATTCATCAATTCCAGTTCGGCTCCAACTCACGAGCCCAAGTACAACCCAGCCCAAACAAGAAAGCACAACTCAGTCCATATAGGAAATCAAGTCAATCACATCGATGATAATGATTGAATGTCAAGACTCATCTCACACAGGTATACTACTCACGAAGAGGGTTGGAGATGATTAGATGTAGCCTCTGAATTATCTCTTCTTCTGAACCCACATAGGATCCAAGTATAGAAGTCATCACTTCTGAACCCACGTAGGATCCAAGTACAATAACTGTCACTGCCGAACCCACGTAGGATCCAAGTAAAGTCGTCATCTCTACTGAACCCATGGAGGATCCAAGTACAGTCATCCTCACTGCCAAACCCATGTAGGATCCAAGTACAGTCGTCTTCGTCATCGAACCCATGGAGGATCCCGGCACGGTAGTCGTCACAGTCACAGCCAGCTCTAGGGTTCCCGCACACAGCGTTCTCGATTCTGGGAAGGTCCTCTCTACGAGTAAAGAGGGGGTTGATACATCCACTGCCACGAAGTCCAGAGTTGATGTATCCTAAAGGTCTGCCATGTCGTATGGGGATAAAACAACCAAAAGTGTCCAAGACACAGAGTACAAGATGATGAAGCCATTTTCAAAAAAGTACCCGGTGTGTTGGTATAGTTACAGGTCGTGTGTTCAGACCTCAGGTACTGCCTGTGTACCACAACCCATGTCGAAGGGATTTTCATGTAAAAATTAAGTACACAACATGTGGTATGGTTACACGCCCTGTCTTCAGACCCCAAGTACTGTCCGTGTACCCCATCCCATGTCGAAGGGTTGTTCATGTAAAAAGTAAGTACACAGAGTATGATATGGTTACATGCCATGTCCAAACTTCTGGGGTCGGCTCCATGTATGCTGGCCATGTTCCCATACATGGCCTCAACTTGTGTTCTCCAACCCATGTAATTGGCACACGGGTTAGACCGCACCATTGGCCATGTCTGGTCATGTGGTAGAGTACATGCTCGTGTACTCCACACAGTGTCCGTGTATTCCCAGGTTACATGCCGAGTCTCGCATTGCCACCAACTTCTTTTTATGTGGTGAGTACATGCCATGTGACAGAGGTCTCATGTCGTGTGTTATTCGTCTAGCATCCGAAACCCTAGCTGCAAAAATCCTGCACTACACGGCGTGTTCTCCAGGAGTACACGCCGTGCAATCTGGAATTTTCCAGAAATGATGCATCTGTCCAGCGGGCCTCCCTTGATGTCGGTTCTTCATTCTGATCATTCGTTCGTCACAAAACTTTAGAGTCTAGGTCTCCCCGTTGTCCCAATGCCAATTCCGGCGTTCTCAGGCTTCCGATCGGCTCCGAAAACAAATTTTGAATTCTCGCTCGAACAACGGTCGAGGAACGGTCCATCCCTTTCTGTTCTGAACTGTTACCCTCTATTGTCTTCGCACCTCCGCTAGGTTGTCGTGATGATGAGTCATCAATTTTAGATCATTGCATCGCTTAACGAACTCGTAACGATCCATTTTTCATCACCCATGAAGAACACGAAGAACCACCAACAATCACAAAATTGGCGGAGGATTCAGACTGTGTTAGTTTGGCCCGGTCTCTCCGCATTAGTTCAGTAGCAAGTGGTTAAAGAGAACAAAACAATAAGGGAAGAATATTCAATCATTGATCCAATCAAAACACACCCCTTCCTCAACAAATGATGTCTAACGTCAGCGTCGCGGAAGATGGAGTCATGAGGTGAGGATTCGTAGACGTCGTCAGAGTGCATCTGAGGATGAAGCGGAGTCTCCTAACTTGTCATGGAGAAGATAATGGAGGTGAGTTGTCGTTCTTCATTGGAGAGTTGGATTTTTTTGACATAGGAGAAATCCTCTTATCCTTCACAAGAGTTCTATCCCAAAATCCCCACACAACAAGCCACCCCAAAATAAAATAAGGTCACCCCCTTATTTTAATTGATCATACCATGGATTTCAAAATACAAATTTCAAACACTTAATTAATTAATGATAGAGTTTCATTTGATTAATTTAATTTTAGGCTAGCAAGTTTAAATGAAGTGAGAGGGAGAGAGGAAGAGTCCTCATTAATTTAGGGAAGTTTTCAAGTTTAAAGGGGGTTTTGAGAGTTAAGGGAATGTGAAAGGTTGGGGATCCTGTGGGCCCCACACCATAAATATCCTTACATGGGTAGTTATAAGCTTGTGGGTCCCATCCCAACTCCCCCATGTAGGATATAACCACTTAGATATAAAACAATAATTGCCCCACAATTTTATTCAATTCTCATTTATTCCACAAATTTTAACTTCACCTCCCGAGAAAACGAATCTATGGTAAAACTTATCTTAAGCAATTACCAGCACTACGATTTCATCGGTGCCCTTGGATTTCAATTCCAAACACCGGTTCAAAAGATAGAAAACCCCACTCATTCGTTCACTGAACGTACCTGATCTAAACTTAAGAAATTGATTTTTGGCACACCAGGACTCAGAATCAAGTGCCATCAGAAGCCACAGACTCACAAAATTTCAAAGTATTTAGGAAAAAAGTTTCCTTGGAATTTCCGGGTCTTTACACATGTCGTCTAGGAATATAGTTCTGAGTAGAAAATAATATCTCTGTTTGCGTAGGTATATATATGTGTATCAAAGGAGTTCCAATAGATGACTCTAATGTCCATATCTATTGATACCTCTCTTACCCTTTGGATCAAGAGGTGGTAGTATGAGGATTGAGAGGGTCAACCCTTGAGGGATTTCGTTAATGGTGGAGAGATACCCATTAACTAGACCATAATTGGGGATTATATTATCCATGTTCATGATCATATTATTGTTCCTACTTGTAGGTGGAAAAAGTTGATTCATGAGTCTCATGATTAAAATTGGATGGTACACCCTGGTTTAATGAATATATATCATTATTTAGGTATATGGTATTTGTGGCTAGGAATTTAAAAATATATATCAATTTTTATGACATGATTCTACACCTATCAATTGAAGAAGGATGAGAATAATTGGAATTATAGTCTTTTAAAACAGTTTCCCATTTTATATTTGAAGTGGGATGTTGTTACCATTGAAATTATAGTTGGTTTCTTAAGGTCTCATCAAAAGAGTGATGTGATATGGGTGATTTTGGATTAGTTAACAAAGTCAGCCCACATCTTAATAATATGGGATACAAACACTGGTGATCAATTGGGAAGCACGTTTTTCCTGAGATAGTGTTTTTCCATAGGTTTCCTTGGTATATAGTTTTATATCATGATCCAAATTTGACATCACACTTACGAAATGTTTTAAAAAATTAGTTTGGTATGAAGGTGTTTTGAGTACAACTTCTCACCCCCAGATAGATAGGCAATCAGAATGTACTATCCATGTATTAGAGAAAATATTGAGGGAATGTGTCAAATATATTTGTTGGACCTAAGAGATAGACAAAAAACTTTTAGAGTTCACATATAATAAAATAAATCAAGAAACTATTCATATGGAAACATACAAGACACTTTATTATAGGACATGTTGATCACATTGTTGATAGATAGAAGTAGGTGAGTCAATATTGTTAGGACAGAGTCTCTCGTAAGAGAATCAAGAGTAGGAGCAGTTGATCTATAAGCATGTGAATATGGAAAAAAGTTAACAGAAGTCATGAGATGATTGATTTCATTATCCTCTTGATTTTAAATTGGGTGATCGATTGTTTCTTCATGTTTCTTCAAGAATGGGCCACAATAAAATTCAGAAACAAGTTAATTTGGTGCCTAGATATGTTGGAATGTTTGATATTGTGGAGAGGATCATATAAATAACATACCATTTGGATTTTCCACAATGTTATACTCTTATGCATTATATTTTTTGAGTGTTACAAGTTTTTCACTATCACCATAATCCTTATCTTGCAATCGATGTTGATGATCTTGAGCTAGAGGATGATCCATCCATTAAGGAGCATCAGATTCATATTATGGATCATAGTGATAAAATTATTTGGGTCAAGGTACTAACATTGGTCCATGTTTTGTGGTATAATTCTCATGTATAGGAGGAAACAAGGGAGAGGGTAGTTGATATGTGGGCATAGTGGCCTGACCTTTTGAACTTGTAGTATTTGTTATGGTTAGGAGTACACCTCAACTGTGTTTTGTTATCAGGTAAAAGTTGTAATATGAGGAACTTTCTATGAGGTAATTTTAATTTTTATTTTCACTAAACACATTTTAAAATGGGTTAAGAAATTTCACCTGGGAGTAGGGAAGGTCTTTGGAGTTTCTAGGGGTTTGGAAATTGGAAAAGGGGAAAAGGGACATATTGTGCATGGCGAGAATTTGGAACATGGTGAGTACTTACTGGGCACCATAACCATATGAAATGGATGATGTAGAAGCACAATTAACAAGCCATTCAAGGATTCCCCTGAGACTATGTGACTTTATCCCCTTGGACAAATGATACCACATGATGACCTCACAATTTTTCAAGCCTTTTAGTTAGCAGAAAAAAACAAAGTGACCAAGTTTCTAATTGGATAGAGGAGACCACATTGTTAGTGTAATGTTTGTAAAACCTTGTTTTAGAATCATGCGCCTCATAAAAAGTTGTAGATTAACCATTTTACCCTTTAAAACCCTATATGATTTCCATAAATTTTCACCACTATTTTTTCCTACAGTATTAAGGGGTACGAACCAAACCCACCAAAATCCTCCAGAGTTATTTATCATTAAATGTTTGGGTGATTGAGGCGTTATTTATTATAAATAAATGTACCTAGTATTCTTTGACCCCCTTTCCTTATATTTTCAAAAAGAATATCTACTTGGTTGTTTCTCTTCTTCTAAGTCTTATGACCCTGATTTCTAGGGACAATATTACTTTTTTCTTGAGGACACTTTTGTTTAAATCAATGGTTGAGGTTGGATAAATGGTTGTGTATGATCTTCAGTTAGGGGGTCTACACACTATTTCCCACATTCAGGATTTTGTTTCGTGTATATGTGGTGTGTCATAATGTGCTAATGTGTTGGGAAATTGGTCATTTGTTTAAGGACTATAGATTAGTACTTTATAATATATGTTAAACCTCCCACAAACCCCATTGGGTCTGTTGGTGATTATGAGACCAGGGTTTAGGCCACTCAAGGGGAGTTCCGATACCCTAGAAATGGTATAATGGGATGTTCATGGTAGGATTGAGATTTTATGTGTTTATGTTAGTTATTTCTATAGTTTTAATTGTTTGGGAGTAAATGTATTATGAGATGATAGAGGTATTAAATGGTAAATGATAACATTGGCTTATTTTGAGAAATGATTAAATGGTTCAAATGTTAAATGGTGTTAATTCTTTTGGTTGTTATGGACCATGGTAAATAATATTAATTGTTTAATTGAAATTATGTTCCCTTGTTATACTAATATAGTGAAAGTTCATGTATGTGGACCCTTGAATGGCGAATCATGATGTAATGGTTTGGGGATGATGGACTTGGTGCACCACATATTTGGACTTGAAAATGGTGAAAATGATCCTCCACACACAGGGTTAGGATAATTGACATTACACTTCATAACCTTGGTTTAGGATGGCCATAAAATATTCATAGAACCCTTTATTTAAATGTTGGACATGGTGTTCTATATTTTTAGTTTGGGTGCTAGTATGACAATCTAGGCGCTCATGGGAGTAAATTGATATGGGTGATCGGTCTAATGTACCATGGGGACTATAATTGAAATGATTAATAAATTAATTTTATATATAATGTTTTACCCCCTTAAACTGATACTTTAATGTCCCAAAATGGGCTGAGGAAGGCTTAGATGGTTGAGTTTCATTGTGGAACCTATGAGACAAATATACTGAATAGATAGTTGTTTAAATTTTTGATCATGCTTAATTTATTGTCTTGTCTACTATTCCTAGGAATTTTCATGAACTATTGTTTGATTGTATTTTTATTTTGATAGTATTGGTGGAAGGATATTGAGTTTTACTCATACCCAACTCAAGAATCCTTTGGTACTCAAGTTGACTTCATGGTTACATGTCATGATCAGGGTAAAGGCTTAGTTCTAGATTTCTAAGTTGGAATTTTGGATGGAGTAAGGATGAGGGATCCAAACTCTATGTTAGGACTTATTTTATAAATTACCATTGTGCTAGTATTTTGGGATTCCAATTTGGAACTTGAAGCTACTATGCTGTGGGATTTTTACTATTCTAGTTTTTGGGAACTTAACTAGTTTTGGGATCTTGTTAGGAAATTCTTGGTTGTTGTTGGTTATTGATCATTATTTCCTTGGTTATTTTTTAGATTTATTTATGATAGTGTATTACTCTGTTAAAGATGTTATAGTATTATCTTCTACCTTATTAGACCATTGCTTCTAGTTAGAATCCTCTAGCGTATGGGGAGGTGCACCAAAGGTCATGTGGTAAATCATCTCGGGGCACTAGTTTAGTGGTTCTAGGGGTAGGACATTATAAATAATATCCAAATAACATGATTAAGCTTACAACTATATTATTTCAAAGAATATATTTAAATTTTAATTTATAATTATTTTATAAGAATAATTACATTGAACTTGGAAATTCCTTTTGATCAATTTGGATTATGATATTATTATGTCATCATTTTAGTAAAAAATCAAAACTATTATTCTTATAGTTGTATCCAAAAGTTAATCACGAATCTCTAAACATCACTTATTTTATTCTATGTGCTATTTAGAAGGAACCAATTACCTTATGTTGATTTTTATTGACCACAAAAATAAATCTCCCTTGTTATCTATTTTTCTTGAGAGGGAGGGAGAATGTTTTTCTATCCAAGGCTTGATAGAATACTAGAGTCTCACCATTGTACAGAAAAACCTATAATCCTATAAAAATGATATAATCTATAATTTATAAATAGGGTTAATGTTGGGAAATCAATCCCTCAAGGTTACATTGTAGTATTTTTGGGTTGACTATATTTTTTGAAAACGATAATTTACAAGGTAAGTTGTAGAGATATAGAGGGATTTTTGACTAGGTATTTGGACAAGGATCCTAAATGGAGGGATGGATGCCATGGAAGTGGTGCAGAAAATTGCATACACATGATGATGTCATTTCCCAGTGTTTTCTAAATTTTTGGGATCCAAATTTTATAGTTTGGATAGAATATCAAAAGGTGGATTTCATTGAAGTCCTTATGAAAATAAGGAAAAGGAATGAATTTCATAAAGAATGATTTTTTATAATGGTGTATCGTGATGGCATGAAGATTTTGATAGTGAACTCCATGAATATGATGAGAATTATGAATGGTGAAGGTAAGGATCCTAAGAAGTGGAGCATCATGGCTGTGCAATGGTTTTTAAGGAAGCACTATTATTAGGACAATTATTGGGAAGGGAAACTTTATATGGAGTTTTGTGAAAATGGATCATTAGGGAGGAAAATCAGGAGCATCGTGAAATGGTGATGACATGGCATAATGGTTAGGGAATTGGTTGAAATGCCTATAAATAGGCATATACCCCTTTAAGAAATGTAGTCAGATATAACAAAGATCATAAGGCTCCTGAATCATGAATGTGGTTCACAAAGGTTGTTTTTGGAGGAGCTTCATTCAATGAAGTTTGTGAAGGCTTTAAAATCCAAATGATGGTTCTGAGCAATAAAAAAGTAAGTTCATTTGTAATGGACAAGTAAGATTCATGAACGAAAGGATCTTCGTGAAGGCTAGTTGTGCTTCACTAAAGAAATGTGCTTTCTGAATGCTAATTGAGCTTTGTGAATGGTTGGAGTTTCATGAGTGCTATTTGAGATTCATGAGAGAGGATATTTGCGAAGGTACAGAGCATTGTGAAATTCATTCAGAAGGCATTTCCTAGAAAATCTATGGTAATGTGGTATTCATCAGTGGATGAAAGTGGGGAATCAATAGACCATCTATCTATAACTGAGGATGTATACATTAAAGATAATCAAAGGACCTAAAAGATTATAAACAATGATTGGTTCCCTTATAATATCAGTGAATAAAGGAAGAGGGGGATGGTTATCCTTTCCACCGGTAGTGATCTAGAGAAAGAGATAAAGGGAGTGGCCCTTGTAAATGTATTGTTAGATCCTAAACCTGCTAGTGATTGTGGGCCTAGTTATAGATGTGATCTAGCATGAACCATCATTATTGGCAGTCTACCTTAGTGAATTTGGTACAATCGGGACATCATCATTGTATGATCCTCGGATGTATCCCAATGAGGGTGAAACAAGTAAAATGTTTTGCGTCTTTGTGCTTGCATTCCACCATTACATTCAATTAATCGTCATTATATAATGAATGAAACAATAAGATCCGCATTAAAATTTATGTGTAAAAAAAGTGAACCTTATAATAAAGAGGTCAATATTTAGTGGGCAAGGAAGAATTTAGAAAAGAATATCCATACCCTGATTCCCCCCCCCCAAGGTATCAAGGCCCTTTTTGGACCTAACAATTGGTATTAGAGAATAGATTTCTTTTATCCCATTTTTTTCTCTAACTTGATTCAATATCCTCTTAATATTGGTGTGCCATGGGAAAGGAAAGAACATCAAAGAAGAAGTAGAAGTTAGGTGGCATTCCTCAGTGAGGATGTTTCTACTGGAAAAGTGTGATTCTGTTTAAGGAAACAAATAGTGTGCTAAGGAATGGTTTGGATGAATCAAATAGTGAAATGATATATTCATTCAATGATTCTATCCGAATAAGTGAATAACTTAAAATTCCAAGTGATTTTGAAACTACTAATGATGGAGAAATTCTATGATGGAAATAAGTGGATATTGTCCATGAAACAAAGGAATTGTATCATAAACTCGATGAAGAAATTAAATCTAAATATATCTGAATATATGCACTATAAATTGAGGTTAACAAGGTAAAAAGATTAAATAAAAAGAATAATTATGTGGTTGTTGATATAAGGATGAATAATTTTTCACAAGATGAAGAACTGAAAAATATTTCTACAAAGGAAGAAAAACACAAAGCTGATGATAGTGGAGAGAATATTAACTCATATGAAATTTTGCATCTGAAATCCAAAATTGATGATCTTGATACACAACTATCTGATCAAGTTTTGGAGAACCAAAATCTAGAACAATGTAATTCATGATGTGATGATTCAGTTGTTCAAGAAAAAATTAAAATATAAGAGAAAAGTGACATGGTGGATAATCTCACATGAAAATTACAATATGAGATTAGTAATGGGAAAAATCTCAATTGAAAACTTAATGATCAACTTGAATAAAGGGATGTGAGGATTCAACAATTAGGATAATATCTGGAATTAGTGAACAAAGAAGTAAGGAAATTTAATGACAAAGGAGAGCCTAAATTGGAGGTTGATTTCAACTTACTATTTAATTATCCTTTGGCAGGTGATGATGAAATTAAAAGAAAATATTTTATTTCATAGGATAAATAAGAACATATTTTCTCATCTCAAATGCCATAAATTTTGGGGAAAATTGGTATTGGATTTGATGAATCCACTCCCATGCTTGAAAAGATGAGAGTTGTGAACATTTCTATAAATAGAAAAAATCCTATAATTACCAGAAACATACATAAAATTGTTTTTTATTGTAATATATGACATAATGTTCTATTTATGTGGGATTTATGATCGTAAATCATGTTTTTTAGAGGATTTTGAATATATTTCATGTTGTGATGAAAAAAATATTTCAAAATTTTAGAGTGAGAAGAAGAGTCTTGAGAAATATAAAAGAGGAGTCTCTTAAAAGTAATTTTCCATCAAACACTATTACTGTGTAAGATTTCGACACACCATGAGTATGTGTCCAAAATCCCAAGAGCTCAATTTTAGAAAAAAACTAATGTTTTATAAACATCACAACTGGGAAATTATTAAATCAGGTATGTTTTCAATGAGATATTTTTTATATGTTCTAATCAAGGGAATTTGTAAAGATATTGTCTCTCGAAGAAAGAAGGGATAAAAAATGAAATCAAATGGGGATCCTCAACTCCAGTGGTGTACAATGAGAAAACATATACTAAAATAGAAAATGATATGGTGAAAAATAGGAATAATGTCTGAGAGGAAACACAAGGATCTAAGAGAAAGGTGTATCGAGCACCCCATCCACTACACCCACAACATCTCTCTTGGAATGATTGAGAACGGACCTTGATGAAAAAGGAAGGAGCTTGTCATTTTTTGAGTATGAAGAATTTAAGTTCAGTGAATAACAAACCAGTAGAAAGAAATAGTGAAGAGACTTTAATGACTAAAAAGTATATTTAATAAATAATAACATGAAAAATTAACATGTCATGCAACGTGGAACGATTTGAAGGAAATAGAAAGATCCATCCAATTTATGAAGAAGCAAGAGTATATGACCAATGAAAATATTACTTCTCAAAGAAATATTCATTAAAAATATAATATCAACAGAGCATCAAAGAAGAAAACATCAACAAATGGTTTAAAATCTAAAAGTATGAAAAAGGCCTTTCCTATAGAATCCAAATATTAGAAGAAGAATCAGCATGTGGGTAAATAATATTTATTCATATGGCTAGAAAAGTTGACATTGGTTGGGCAGCTGGAATAAACAAAAAAATAGTATAGTTCTTTGCATGAAAGTATCAATGGATTGACCAATCATGATCGACCACAATCATCTTCTTAATGATTCCAGAGGATCCTCTCTCCCTATGTGAATAAATTTTATTAACTGATGCTCATGAGGTTTAGGTTTTTAGGGGAGATACCATATAAGGGGAAATGGAATCAAAAGATACAAAGTAGTGATGTGATGTGCTCCAGAATGTAATCAATTTCAAATAAGTTAACAGAACTAAAGAATAAATCTAGATGAATTCATTGAAAGGAGTTAATGTTATATATATTCATGAAATATATGGAATTAGTTGAAAGAAATGATGTCACTATAGTATATATTGAACAGAATCTTTAACTACACAGTGACTGGTTGTCTGATAAAAGTGATCAAGTGGGAAGAGACTTTGGGGGAGTTAAAGTGGAAAATGACTAGCTTAACAAAATTGAGAAGAATAAAAAATGGGAGACTGTTTCGAGGATAAACTATAAGAATATAATTATATCTAAATGGGTTTTTTTAAAATAAGTTTAATGAATATAGAGAAGTGATTTGAAAAAAATGAATATTGTGCAAAGGATACTGCTATATAGTGGGTATTGATGTTGATGAGACATTTTAACATGTTGTGAGGCAAGAGGAAATTTGATTATTATTCTTCATATCATTACAAAGAACGTTCATGGTTTTCCATATGGACATAAAATCATCATTTCATAATGTGGTTCAAGAAGAATAAGTTTATATTGTTTAGCCATATGGTTTTCTAATTCATGAAGATGATAATAGAGTGTGTTGGCTGAAGAATTAATTGTATGGGTTGAAGAAAGAACCAAGATCGTGGTATTCAAGGCTTGATCAGTTTTTTAAGAAACTCGGGTTTCAGCATGGTGGAGTTGAATACAACCTCTATGTATACAATAATAGTAATCAAAGGATGTTGTTGTGGGTGTATGTCGATGACCTAATATTTCCTGGATTTGATGATGCAAAGTATATACAGTTTTCCAAATTCATAAAATGTGAGTTTTCAATGTCAATGATTAGTGAACTGGCATTTTTCCTGGGTTTATAGGTAACAAAAAGAAAGAATAGAACATTAATTTCTCAATATAAATATTCCATGTTGGTTTTGAGAATATTTGGAATGGATAATTACAATGATATGATGACTTAGGGGGGATACAAGGAAGAAACTATCAAGGGATGATGAAGGAAAATTAGTATGTCACATAATATTGGTAGATAATTAGAAGCATATTATACGAACCAGTGACATGATATGATATTATTTTTTCCACATGAAATGAAGAATTGTATCAAAATCAATCCCAATGAAATCCATATTGTTGTAGTGAAATGAATACTTCAGTATATCAAGGGAATAGTGAACATCGGTTTGATGTACAATGACAAATCTCAGTAAGATTTATTTGGATATATAGATGTTTATTTTTTCGAATTAGTAGATAATAGGAAATCAATATCAAGAGTTTCATTCTATCTTGGTGGATTTTATATTTCTTGGATAAGTAATAAAAGGTGTTTCATTTCAATGGTCACTATAAAAGATAAATATATTGTGGCCACTCAAGCATACATGTAATTATTGTGGATGAAATATCAGCTTAATGATATGGGTGTTGAATAAATGTCTCCGATTGGAATCCATTTTGATAATTAAAGTACTATAAATATTAAAAAAACCCAATACATCATTCAAGGACAAGAAAAATTAAAATCAAGTTCATTTTTATCAAGTAGAAAGTAGATCAAGGGCTTGTGAAGTTGGAGTATGTGCCTATAGAACAACAAGTTGTGGAAATTATAACAAAGGCCTCACCCAATGATGTTTTTTAACACAATTGACTGACATTTAGATATTAGTTGATTCCCCACACTTTTAAAAGTATGTATGTGGGATGCCCTCTCCCTGGGGTATGATTGTTTTTTCCAAAATGTGATGATCTTGGTTTTTTACCCTGTTATAGAAAATATTGAAGTAACCTTAGGGTTCATTGAAAAGGGAAAGAAATTATGGATATCGAAAGGACTAAAATATCTCAATCAAGATATGTGAGAAACTGATAATTGTAGAATCAAGATAGGGGGATCGGCGAGTTAGGTGGAGTTTTAAATCTGATGATGCTATAACTGATCAATCAATGGATGTATATCATGAGAGTTAGAGTTTCTGATGAAAGTACTTGACATTTTTTAGAATGAAGTGATTAATTGTTGAAATTTTCATAATACTCTTGTTTCTCATGTTGAGCATTTCTCAGGTGGGATTAGAGTATGTGTTGACGAAATACTTTATTGTTATCTTAATTGAAAGAAGAAAAATGTAATTAAAGATTGAAGAAGATTAAAAGAGGTATTAAAATGTGAAGAGTTGTCATCAAACCAATATGGGGAGATGAAAATATAGAAAAGGAATGAATTATTTAAGGGTTTATAGTGAAGGTGAGAAGATTCTGATAGTGAGCTATATGAGTAGGATGAGTATCGTGAATAGAGAAGGTGAGAATCATCACAAGAAGATCATCGTAGCAGCATGAAGGTTTTTATGTAAGCTCCATTATTATAATATAAATCGATAATGGAAATTTTATTAGGAGCATAAAAAATGTATCATTGTAGAAGAAAAGAGGGAGTATTGTGAAAGGGTGATGATTTTGATGGACAGTTCTGGAATTGATGGAAATTCCTATAAATAGGCCTCTACCCCCTTAAAATAGTATTGAGACATAACGAAGATATTAAGGCTTCAAAATTGTGATGGTGGTTAATAAAGTTGGTGCATGAAGTAGTTTCATGTGAAGAAGTTCACAAAGTCTTTAAAAGCCAACTGAATATTCTGATCATCATGACACTAAGGGAATTCGGGAATTCTAAGTATTCTTTTCAAAAGAAAGAATGTAACGACCCAAAATTTCATTAATGAAAATACCTCTTGGTCTAATGAAATGTCTCTTTATGTAAAATGTTTATATGAAGTGTCAACTTATTTCATTTGATGTTAAGAATTGTGATCGTTGCTAATATAGTTGTTGAACAGTGATCACATGATTAGTTTAAATATAGGGCTTTAACAAAATTAATTTACTCAGACAATGGAAGTGATGGCCTCATCCAGTAGATGTGCCCCTCTTGAAGACCATTTGTCAGAGCTCATAAAGGAGGTGGCATCATTGGGCTTCGCTCATGACCAAGCCCTATCCGAGCTTGAATATGTTAAGCTCGAGCAGAACCGCCTATGAGAGAAATTGAAGTTGATAGAGATTACCATCCGAGCAATGTTATCTGAGCCACCCTAAAAGTCGGTCACCATCACACACCTTACTCTTCAATATTATGCGGGTGTTATAAGGGGTTATGTAACAAGACGTTATCACTATGGTTATTTACAAATTATTTTATATAATAATAAAAGTACTTTCATTTTATTATTATTTCCTTGTAAATAGCATTTTTAAAGAACAAATAGTGATTCTAGTTAATATTAAACTAAGAAATATATTTTGATGAAATAATGGATTTTTGAATTAAATAATATTTTTGTAAATTATTATTATTATTATTAAATTAATTTTTATTAAATATAAATGATCGTATAATTTTATGAATGCAATTTTAATTTTTATTAATGTTTGAAAGCCATTTTTTTAAAAATCAGTTAATTTTCGATAAATGCCATTATTTATTTTGAAAATGAAAATTGAAATATTTAGAAAATTATTTAGATAAAATAAATATAATTTCTAGAATCAGGAAGTCGAAATTATCCACTGGTTAATTTTTCATAATTTTCTGAGACATTCAAATTTTTTGGGAAAAAATTAAATACTGTTTAAATATATAATGTGTTTTATGACATCATAATGACCCAAGAGTGATGTAATAAAATACTATATGCTTTATTTTAGGCCAATATATGTTATACCATTAAAAAATGTGATTTTGGGTTTGTTTGACTTATTTTATAAAACATTAATGGACCCTTCAATACTTATTAAACATCTTGTCTTTTTATATTGTTTTCCTTTGGAGTGTGAATCACCTATACATAAGAAACCCCATTATTTTAAAAAGTTCAAACTTTGGGATTATGAAATATTGCTTTCCACTTCCCTTTTCCAAATACCATGGGCAGAAACAATGGGCTGATTTGTGGTTTGGATTAGTTTAACGTTGGGTTTCCCAAACTTAAATAATAATAAATTCCCTCACCTTTCCAATATAAACCAACCCCAGATCCCTCTTCCTCCTCCCTCAAAGCCTTTGGAGTTCCTACAACCTCTACCCTACGCTCTCAAGAATCTTAACAAGGTTCCCCAAGCTCCCAATAGGCCTCTCTCAAGCCTCTCTGTAGCCTTTGGAAGCATACTTCCAAGTAAGTGTTTTTCTTCCTTTCTCATTTTTGTCTGATTTTCTTATCGTTGTTATGCCCTTTTAGTTTCAATTATAAATGTTGGGGTATGGTTTTTTACCTGCACCAAACTTCCCTCGTTATGTTTTAATGATGTTTGACCCCTTTCTATCTCATTAAATGCCTCCCATGTAAACCCGTTACAATGTCGAAATTCTGATAGTAATTTCTCTCTCCTCATTTACATTCAAGCAATTCTATTGTATCATGAATATAAATTCCATTAAAATTGTTGGTAAATGTATTTATATGACCCTATTACTGTACATTTCATTCACATATGATGATACACATATTTCACTCTCATCATCCATTTTTAAGAATTCTTATGTCATGCCGTTACACTGTTGAAATTGCACCGATTTTCCAAGCCAATGTCACTGTGTAGTGAATACCATTCCCATTTCTCTATCAAGGGTATTCACCTTTATGAACATTTACTTCATGATTATAAATTCTCATATATTAATTCCACATTCCTTTATCGTGGAATAAAGGATGATGTTTTATGAATCCGTGTTATATGATCCATGTGGCACACTTATGCATGAAATGAAAAGATTAAGAAGGGTGCGCCCTTATAGCACTCAAATGCATTGGGTAATGTATAATATCATGATACGTCATGTGATATGGGTGTTTACTCATGATAATTTAAGTGCAATTATTTTTTACTCATTCTTCATGTGCAATGAGGATTTACTCGTGCTCCATGTGCAATGAGCCTTGGATCATGCTAATTCAATGTTAAGTGTTGTTTCCACTTTTCCATGTTATGATTATCATGCTTTATCATCCCATTATGTTTATCCTTCTCTTGTGATCTATTGATATTCCTATTGTCTAAGATGTATTGTATTCCTCATATTATTCCATGATTATTCCCTTTCTGGGCTTCATAGCTCACCCTTTTCTTATTCATGTCCTGAGGTTATCCCATGAAATGCTAAGTACAAGGGAATGTAGGGGTCATGTAAAGAAAGTTGTCAATAAAGATGCTGTATTTCATGTTTTAAGATGTTATGTAATGATCCTAATCCCCAAAGACACTATAACTCACGATCTTCTATGTCGAATCAAGTGAAGTTTATGTAATAAATTATGTTTAATTATGTATTAAATGATCAGGGTTGTCATAATGGAGCTTTGTGAAGGCTAGTTGAGATTATGAAACAAGTGTGATTCACAAAGGCTATGTGATCTTCATGAAAGGTAGAAGATTCATAAAATCTATTTGAGCTTTTTGAAAGTGGATCTCTATGAAGGCAATGATCATCACATAAGTTATTCAAAAGGTATTTCCTAGAAAATCTGTTGTAAAGTCATATTAATCAGTGGATGAAAGTGGGGTATCAATAGAGATTCTATATATAACTGAGGATTTATTCATTAGAGATAATGAAGGGACCTACTAGTCCATAAAAATTGATTTGATCCCTTCCAAGAGTAGTGAGGAAAGGAAGATGAAAAAAGTGATCCTTTCCACAAATAGTGAGATAGAGAAAAAAGACATAGGGAGTGACCCTTGGGAATGTAGTGGGAAGACCCTAAACCTTGTAAAGGTGGCGAGACAAGGTATATATGATATCTATCCTGAACCATCATTATTAGAAGTGTGACTTACTGAATTTGGTACAATTGGAACATCTATGTTGTATACTCCTTGGATGTATCCTAGTGAGCTTGAACCATGTAAAACTTATTGTGTCCTTGTGCCTTCATTCTTGCATTACATATAGAGCATCATCATCATTAGATTAATAAGGAATGAATAATACCATCATTAACACTTAAGTGAAAAAAAATTTATCATTATAATAAAGAGGTCAAGATCTAGTGGGGTAGGAAGAATTTAGAAATGAATATCCGTACCAAGATTCAACCGCCTCCAACTCAGCGTATCAAGGCCCCTTTCAGACCTAACAGCTAAAGTACAAAAATTTCACGAAATTACTTTTTCTTATTTTTAATTCTATGTAAACCCCATATTAATTAATATTATAATTTATATTGTTTTTTTCGTTTTTGTTGTTATATTATTATCACATACACTGAACTCATGGATAAAAAAATAATTTTCATCATGCGCTTTAAATTAAATAAAAAAAATATTCTTTATAAAATAAATAAATAAGTCTTATATTCAGTAGAAATTGAAATATATATTTATTTTTAGATTCATGTAACTCAATAAATATTCATATTAATCCATTAACTAAATTGTTGAATGAATAAATATTTATTTATTACCTTATGGATAATAAATAAAGATTAAATAAATATTATTTTTACTAAAATTGACAATAAATATTTTTATTAATATTTGAATCATGTATTCCAAACATGGATATTGAGCAAAAAAGTTTTATAATCGATGTTAATTGAATAATTATTATTTCAAAATCCAAGGGTAATATTTATTTTTAATAATAAATTAAATAGAATCTGATAAAGATTATGGATATAGCTTGTGTGTGACCCTCTAGCCCCCCTACATAGAGGTGATAACTAAACATTCCTGATGTAAATGATCATCATGTAGAAATATTTCAAGGAACCCATAGAGAAATATGTTCATGTCACAATGGAAGGATCATTTCAATAAGCTCTACTATGTAATATAATCTCTTTTCTCAATATCTCATCATTATGGTTTCATTCTCTGTGTCATCAACCTGTATGATTTATTTATATTTGTTTACTCAATGAATTCAATGATATACCATGGCTATCGATTTAATCAAGTATTTTCATTTAAATAAAAGTACTAGAGATGTATTCTTCCATTAACTCAAAAGGGAAAAATCATTTCTTGATGTTTCTAATTAAAGTCATATCACTTATGATGCATCCAATACATTATACCTTACCAACATGATATGTTATCCTTGTTTTCTTCCATACATCAATGTACAAGATTCATGATATACAATATTTATTATCTTATGTCAAATGACCAATACACACATCCAAAAAAATGCATATCGAGTGACATATAAACATATTGAATTATTATTTTTGTGATTGTCCTCATAACCTCCATTCTTGGAGATTACCAGGTGTAAACTTCATGATAAGAAGTATTAATATCATATGAGCCTCTATCACTTGATAATAAAATATAACTTGTTTCCCTTCAGATATATGTTATATATACTATAGGATATATGTTTATGAAAATAGTCTTAAAATATATATGTTCTCATTATAACAAGGAACTTCAGTAAAATTTCAATTTGATAAATACCCTAAAGAAATTATCACATTAATGTCATGTTTAAGAATAATAATCATCTGATAATATATTTCTCAATATTTTGGTAATCAAATATTTTGGTAATAAAAAGTACAAAGTCAGTTGGTTCTAGGGTAACAACTCCAATATTGGTGTGAGACCAACCATTTTAGTGTCCTTGGTCATTGTAAAATACATTAAAATAAATTCATCAATAAAACAAATAATATAAAAATATATTTAATTACTTAGGCCACCACATGAGGGTTTAAATAAAAAATTCTATTAGTTTTTTTAAACTTTTCCATTTAAGGGTGTCTCAAATAATTTTTAAGGATTTCATTATTCAAATTTTTTGTTCAAAGATGGATAAAAATAATGTAGTCAATAGATGACACCAAAATCCATCACTACCTTATATAAGATGAAAAAAAATTAACATTATTTTTTTCCTCCATTTAAATCTATGAATCATTTTATCAATGTCTTACATTTAAATTAATTTAACATAAATATAAATTATGAAACATGGAAGAGGCCTAAATAATTATTATGATAATATCATCATCATGTACATAGATAATGGTTACTAATTTAAAAACCTAATAAATGGTCACACAAAATAAATTGTTTGATTGTCGACATTATTTTTGGAGAATCTTTAATGGTGAAACATTAAAAATAGTGACATGAATTATTGGGTAAAAAATATTGAAATCAGTTTTAAAATGAATTTGAAGATGTTAAAAAAATGATTTGACTCTAATTGATTGATGTTTTCATAATTGAAAATTATAATAAATAAATTTTAAGTGGGGATGATGACGCAATAAAGTCAAGGTATTCCAATTGTGGGTTTTTTCATGACTCAACCCACCAACACCACACATTCCTAAAACAAAAAAAAATTAATTTAATATTTTAATTGATAAACACCAAAAGTGGAATATAACTACAGAAGAAAAAACCTGATAAAATTAACATCATAAATGGGATGAAACCTCCTTGCTACAAGGTTCTTATAAAAAACTCCATTAGAACTTTTATACAATAATACTGTATCATTTTATACTACACACTAACTCCACCAACTCCATCGAATCAATGCCCTACATTGCCTAAATTGAATGAAGTTGTCGATTTTTTTAATTTTGGATAATTCCCTTTTTATGTAGGTGGATAGGATACCCTTACATGACCTTTAGGCCCAGTCATACAAGGCCCCAGTACATGACCCACAGACCTAGAGGCATAGTACCCAATACATGACCCTAAGGCCCAACCAAAATACAATAGAACTTCCCTCCCTAATATATGAAACATTGAAGGTGCCTTGATCCCTAGCTCACATTACTGTTCATCCAGAATGTCATCATGTAGAGATGCAAGTTACCTGGTCTAGAAGATGTTTCCATACCCTCTCATTCTTTCAATATGGTTACATTTTCACCCGTGGTTCTTACTTGATCTGAATTCTCTTCTAGGACCACTACTATGCGATCTTTCAAGGGATTCTTCTGGGATATTGAGGCCCAAAAGCCTAGAGGTCTGAAGGCCATTGGTGGCCCGTAATCCCAATGTCCTAAAGGCCTTTCGTGGAAAAAAGTCCATGAAACCTGTAGGCCCAAACTAGTGGGCCAAAGGGCGAAAACATTTGAAAAGGTTCGGATTCTACAATATCTAACAGTACCTACTACAATAATTCTATGGTAACCCAAAAATTCACCTCTACCTAGATTTCATCATGGGTATTTTGGATGCCAAGAAGAAGCCTCTACCACATGGGTACTTTCTCAATGGCCATGTCCCCCATTAACAATGTGTATCTATGAAACATATGTATAGACATAACACATGGGGGAATAAATCCCATGTAGTGATGAGTATAGACATATCCCATAGTAAACTCCAAAAATACCGGAGGGAAAGTAATATTGTAAGTTATCTCAGTATAAATTCTCCATGTATTCCTTTGGGAATGCGGGGATCAGGATCAATTTGGTCACATTCTTCATAACTCAACTCCATAGAAGCCTAAACATTCAATGTGATAAAAACTCAATAAAACTAATTATTGAAACTTCTAACACACCTATGAATAAATAGTGAGGGATATCACCTCATCTATAAGTGTGAATGTCAAATGAGGGAGTATTCAACCTCTTTGGAGGACCGCACCCTAATACATGGGGGAGTGATAACACCACATCTTTAGAATCATGCATTAATATATGTTGGTATACTAACTCCATTATCTATATGGGCGACCATGATCTATCATTATTATACTACCAATGGAATAATAAACCCCATTCATAGAGGAACATGCCCCAATATACTAGGGGGTACCTAAACTGCATATCAGCTCTAAATGCCTCACCCAAACCCTATTGTCAACTCAGTTGAAATTATATTTTTTTTATTATAAAAAATAGCTGGGTAAATAGTATTTGGTGAATGAAAAGGTCATATTTTTGTCTTATACATACAAGAAAAATCATAATGGACTAATCATGTGCCTAGAACTAATACTCCGGAAAGAAAATATGAATTATTGTAAAGTCTTCCAATTACAAGGCATGTCATATAAGTGTACATAACATGTATGACTCTTGGGAAAGGCTAGTCATGTATTATAACACCCTGTAATTTTCGTATGTATTTCCCTTTAAATAAAACTCATTTATTAGATAACTTTTCATACATAAAAACATAAATTAACAGTGACTTATTACATTATAGTAAAATATTATTATAGAAAATGGAATACATTACAAGATAACAAAATTTTGAATAATTATTAAACATACCCATGTAATGAATCCACGAGTAAATAAAAACACTATAAGGTTGATATTATCACCATTAAGATATTCTATGAAGATTATACAACCAATGATAAATATATAAATAACAAAACATTTTATCAATATGATAAGCATTTCAGAAAATAATATTATAGAATATGATGAATTAGTTTATCAATGTAAAAAAGGCTATATATAGGAATGTAATATGATAATTATATATAGTTTTTTGTTATATAGTTATTGGATATATGGTCATTAGATATATAGTCATTAGAAATATGGTTATTCGATATAATTGTGGCCAATATGTTCACTAAAGTTATGTAATTGTAAGTAACAAATTAAAAAATATAATTCTTATATAATAAATAATTTTAAAATGAGACAACAAGATAATAATTTAATTAAAATTTTTATTGTAAAATATTTATTTTTATCTATTACATATTATTATTATTATTATTAATTATGATTTTATGTTTCAATAAATTAAAAATACGTACTATAATACCATTTTATTTATGATATTTAATGATTAGAAGATAAATAAAAAATTTAATAGGTTTTTATTAAAATAAATTAACGTTAAAAAATTATATTTCAAAGAAACTGTTTTTCTAATTATTGTGAATTTTTATCTTAATAAATTAAATTGATAACTTTTAAAGAATTATTATAATAAATTGTATTATTTTAATGTGTAAAGATGTATTCACATTCATTTAATTTTTATTTTCTAAGAAATAATATTTTTAACGCCCTGACCCTAGTTACTCATAGTCAGTGCATTATTAAAAAACATTGACATGATCACAAGGGATCAAATCCCGAAAGAGCGATCAGTTTAGTAGCCTTGGAAGTACTAGATAGATACATAAGTTTTACATTACATCATGAAATAAAAACAAAAACAACATTTCGTCCCCTTTGAATACACTTATATTCTTTAGCATATCCCAGAAATTCAACCATAAAATAATTCTTCACATCCCAGGAAAAATAAAACATAAAAAGGGGTGAGCTCAGATGCTCAATAAGGATAAAAAATATTGGAAACTTTTATAAATAAGTATAAACATTTAAAGAAATGCATAAGACTAAAATAAAATCCTTTTTAAAATTAAACTTCAGAATTATATGCTAAATATAAATCAAATAATGCCATTTACTTATTCACATGGATATTCTACAAGTCAAATAATCACAAATAATATTTATAGCAAATTTCATAATGATGGAATGCATAATGTTGGATATCATAACCACATAGTCAAGGCCTTGTGCCAAGACTAAAAAATAATAATTTGTCAAGACCCTATGCCAAGACACTATTTTGTCTCATGAGACCTACCGATGCATAGAGGAGCTATAGCAGGCTCCACCCATCACTTACTAAGTCCAAATGAATTCCTCATAATAAAAGGATGAAGCATTAAATAAACATTCGTATTAAACCTATCATATGAAATGTTAATACTTTAAACATAAACCAAGAATGGTATAAAAATAACACACCCATAGTCAAACATATCACAACACCTTCAATACAATATGGGATATTTTTATCTTAATAAATAAACATCAAACAGGTGTCAAATCCATCAATGTATGTTAACATAGATTAAATCAATAATATTGGATAGAAATATCTCTTTCTATTGTGAAATCATTTAAAAGTCCCATAATTATATAATAAAACATTTATTTCGAAAATATTATATTAAGAATGTAAGGAAATCTTCTAAGATGTTATAAAGGCAGAAAATAGCCACACCCACCGTATAATTTAAAAAATACATTATTACCTTAATTTGTCAAAAAGGTCATAAAGTAACTTTTTTGGAAAATGAAAAAAACATTCCTTTATAAAACTTTTATAAAAAGTCAAATGTGGGTATAAATTAATTTAACCCGTAGTCTAGTAAATAGTAAAAATGTTTTGAAAAACATATTTAAGAAAAATGGATGTGGATGGTTAAGAGGTCCTAGTAGATACTCATGTACAAACAACCTTAGATAGTGAAGAGATTGTAGAATTAACACTTACCTTGTATTTTTCCTTGATTGAGGGTACATTAACCTCCTGTATAATACTTAAATAATTTTTATTAAATTATACAATAACAAAATAAATAAATATGACATCATATATGAACTTCTAATAATTCTTTGTTAATAATATTTCAATAGTATCATTGTTTTGGGTGTTACCTAATTCATTTTAATTTAAATTTTTTGTTATGTAAGTCATGTTTTATATTTAGAGGATGTATTTTATTCATATACAGAATTATATTAATTTCTTAAACCTTATTTTTAATCATGAAATGAAAATTAGTCTTGAATGGTTACGATGGGGAATGAATTTCATCACGTTCATGGAGACAACAATCTGTACGAACGCACGAGCGAAAATATCATTCTATTGATGGACAAATAATATATAATTGTTTGGTATATCATATATAAATAATACTTAATGGTTTATATTTATTATTTAGATCATTTATACTCATTATTATACTCATCCAAATAATAAAGTGTTTGAATAACAAATTACATCGCGACGTTGTGATGGTAAGCCGTACGTACACACATATGGTGACTTGTCATTCATACGATTGATAGATTAATGAATATGGATGTAAAATATTTATAATAACATCAAAATATATATAAGGTACAAGAGATATTATTTTGGTTAGTAAACAACAATTAAAGAGGAAGTGAAAGAAGAAAATAACATTGAAAGAGGTGGTGAAATTATTACTTCATCTTCAGGTGCTTCCATTTGATTTGATCAAAAATGCTCTTTAGGTTGGATTTAGGATCAAATTAAGGCTTCTAGGTTTTATTTTTGGTTGTTGCGAGCATATTTGGGTTGGGTTTTGTAGAGACAAATGGCTTTGGAGGTGTTATTTTGAGAGAAGGGGAAGTTCTCTTTTATAAGAGAGGTGAGGGTCACTTTAGGAAAAACTTGAAATATTATTTTCTTATATAATCATATTCGGTTTATAATGGATAAAAAATGATTTTTCTCAAGTTTAAGGTGGGGAAGTGTCGAAAACCACTAAACCAATAGGTTTTAGACCGGTTTAGATCACCATATTAACCTTATCTTTTAGATTTAACTCTTGGTTAAATAGAATAACATTTACCATGTATCCCGGTATCTTTATATTATATGGTTAATAAACATACTATAAAATGCCAAGAGAACCCAAATTGATTCATTAATGAAATATACATTATTATATAAGTCTTTTTTACAAACGTTATATTTTTAGTACTATTATATAATTTAATAATATAGTATCTGTTTTAAAAATTCATTTATGTCAATTTTGACACTATTTAGTATTTAATTTTTTAAGTCCTGAGTACTTGATTAATTCGAACAATATTCATTTAATAAACCCTAACATGTCATATTAACTTATAAAATTCTTTGAATTCATCAAATGTCTCAATTTAGATTTATTTGGATATTTATAACAAGAATTATTTTAATCTTTCATTAATAAGGTAATTACTACATCATCATTGTGTCATAAATAAATTTATTTTTTTAATTTATAAAAATTATAAATAAAATAACATTATGTAGGAAATTTTTTTATCTTTATAATTAATATTTATAGTCAAATTTAGCTTATGTATAACTCTATATTAATAACGGTTTAGTTATTAAACATTGAATTTAAAATTTTTACACTTCTTTAAATAAAATAATAATAAATGTCCTAATCTAATCCAAGTGGACGAAAAGGATCATATTTTATTCTTAAGGGTTCTTCTAGTCTAAATACACCTATACAATAGAATTATTACATGTGTTAGGATAATTATAAAATTATTTTTTACCTTTAATTACCTTATTTACTTGTAACCGTGGTAAATAAAAGTCAAAAGTTACTATTCACAAAAAATTATTTTCATCTTATAAAACAAAAATTTACATATAGATATCAACCATGTCCCTCAGATTTTTGAAATTCAATTCACAGAAGTGGTAAAATTACATTTTATGTGGATTTGATAACGTGCCAAGAAGGTGGGTAAAAGACGTTAAACAATTCATTTAAATTTTAAAAATCTAATTTTATTATAAAAGGGATCCCATGAATTGGATTGAACTAATATATGTTTTATGTATGTATTTTTATTTAAAATAAATTTAAATAAGATAAATAATTATTTTAATAAAAATTCGGTTTTAAACAATAATAGAGTGTTTTTCACTATTCATCAAAAATAGAATGTTTTCAGAAAAATATCAAAAATCATCCCTAATGTAATTTTGATATTCCACATCCAAAAATGATGACCATTTTGAAAAATCAAATTTACAAATTTTTAGAAAGTGGGTATTACTATCCATAATGGATATTTTGATTAGTCGTGGTGTGTTAAAACTCCAAGTTATGTACAACGCATGCTATTGCATTATTCAAAGGTAAACGTACCATGGATGCTTGGGGTGTTAAATTCTTCCATCCTTAAAATATTTTTGTCCCCGAAATTTCTAGAATACTACTACGAAAAATGATTTGGTGGTTCTTCATCATGTGTTCCTCAGGTTCCCATGTTGCCTCTTCCATCTTATGGTTTCTCCATAGAACTTTTTCTAGAAGAGCCCTATGGTTTCTCAACACATGTTCTCTTGAATCAAGATTCTTGAATGGCACTTCACAATAAGAAAGATCAGGTTCCAATTCAATTTTCATCATAGCTGAGTACATGCATTGGGTCAGACATGTATTTTATCAACTGTGATACATGGAACACATCATAAAATTTGTAAAGACTAGGTGACATTTCCAAATGATAAGTTACAACTCCAATTTGTTCTAGAATTTAGAAAGGTACAATCTACTTGAGACTTAATTTACCCTTCTTACCGAATAGTATAACACCCTTCCCTGGAGATACCTTAATGAAAACATGATCACCTACTTGAAATTCCAAATCCTTCCTTTGGTTATCAGTATAGCTATTTTTACAACTTTGAGCTTCTTTGATATGGGTTTGGATAACCTTCACCATTTCCATTGTTTCCTCAACATGTTATGGGCCTACGAGTTTCCTTTCACCAAAATCATCCCAACATGTTGGTGTTCGAGATCTTTTTCCATATGACTCTTCATATGGTTACATCTAAATACTTGAATGGAATCTATTGTTATATGAAATTTCTACCAGAGGTAAATATTGATCCAACATACGTTAGAAGTCATGTGATGAATATCTCAACATGTATTCTAACGTTTTAATGGTCTGTTCTGATTGTCCATCAGTTTGAGTGTGGTAGGCAGTGCTCAAATGAAGTTCAGTATCTAGGGACTTATGATGAATTTTCTAGAATCCTGATGTAAAACGGGGATCACGATCAGATACAATCAATAGGGTTACACCATGAAGTCTTAAAAATTTATTAATATATAGTATTTCTAGAAGTTCAAGTGGTAAATATTCTCTTATATGATGAAAATGTGTTGTCGTGGTAAGACGATCAATAATGACACATATTGCTTTTACATTCTAGGTGTCTTTGGTAGCACCATGACAAATTCCATCTTAATATCTTTCATTTTTCACTCATGTATGGGAAGATGTTGCATGAATCATCTAGGATATTTTCTTCTAACCTTCACCTGTTGACAAACCATACATCTTGATACATAATCAGCAATCTCCCTCATCATGTTGTCGCAACAAAAAGTTTCCTTCAAATCTCTATGAATCTTAGTGCTATCATGGTGTATAGAGAAATTGGAGCTATGACCATCATCCAACAATTCCATTTTTAGATCAGGTATATCGGGAACACAAAGTTTCTTCCCAAATTTAAAAATTCCATCTTCATATATGAGGTCACTCAATCTCCCATCATTCACAACTTTAATCTTCGTTTGAAACTCTTAATCATCAATCTGAGAACACTTTATCTTTTCTAGTATAGAGGATTTGGAAACCATTTGAAAAAGTATTGATGTTTCACCTTACATGGTCATTCCCATATCCATTTTTACAAGATCTGTGTTCATAGGATCCCTTTCTACTCTCATTTTATTCAGAACTCCATGATCTTTTCGGCTGAAAGAATCTACACCTTATTTACCTTCCTTTGGAGGTAGTGTATAGTTAAATCATAATATTTGAGTAGTTCAATCAATTTTCTTTGCCCCATGTTGAGTTATTTCTATGAGAAAATATACTTTAAACTCTTGTGATCAGTATATATCTTAGGTGTTTACCATATAGATAGTTTCTTCAAATATTCAAAGCAAATATTATAGCTGCTAACTCAAGATCCTGAGTGGGATAGTTTTCTTCATGAATATTTAGCTATCGTGATGCATAGGAAATAACTCTATCATACTACACAAGGACGCAACCAAGTCCTTTCTTTAAAGCATCACTATAAATTACAAACCCATCATTCCCCAATGGTATATTCAAGATAAGAGAATTGACTAATATTTTATTAAATTATTCAAAACATTCTTCACACTCTTCTATCCAAACAAATTTAACCACTTTATGTGGGAGCTTGGTTAATGGGTTAGCCAATCGGGCAAAATTATGGGTGAAGCGCCGATAATAACAAGCCAAACCAATAAAACTGTGTACCTCAGTTATACTCCTCGGTGGTAGCCATTCATGTATTTCCTTTTTCTTTGAAGGATCAATAGTGATTCCATCCTTAGAGACACTATGGACAAGAAAAGGTATCTCGTGAAGCCATAATTCACAGTTGATAAACTTCCCATATAATTAATTTCTTCTAAGAGTCTTTAGAATAATGCGCAAATGATTTTCATGATCTTCATATCTTATAGAGTATACCAAGATATCACCAATAAGTACCACTAAACAGTCTTTAAGATATTCTTAGAAAACTCTATTTATTAGATCCATGAAAACAGAGGGTGGATTATTCAGTCCAAAAGGCATTACAGTAAACTCATAATGCCCATACCTGGTACGAAATACTGTTTTCAGAATTTCTTCCTTCTTCACCCACAACAGATGATATCAAGATCAAAGGTGAATCTTTGAAAAATATTTATCTCCATGAAGTCGGTCAAGTAGATCCTCAATGCGAGGTAGGGGATACTTGTTCTTTATTGTTATGTCATTGATCTCCTTGTAGTCAATGTAGAACCTCATATATCTATATTTATTCATAAGAAAATAGAACAAGGGATACCCATGGAGGAACACTAGGGGGAATAAATCCTTTATTACTCAATTCCTCTAGTTGTTTCTTGAGTTCCACTAATTCCACAGTGGCCATTCTATAAGGGGTCTTCGATATGGGACTTGAACCCGGAATTAAATTAATGGAAAACTCAATTTGTCATTCTGGAGGATGTCCGAGTAAATCCTATCAAAACACATAAACATATTCTTGTACAATAGGTATGTCCTCTATTCGAACATTCTTTTCCACACCCACAGTTATTTCATTCTCTTCCTCCCCAATAATTAAATTTAGTAGAGCTACTAGGGGTGGATCTAGATAAGAATCAGAATGTGACATTTCTTCTGTAAAGATAAGGTACTCATTATCATCAAAGATAATTGTAACCTCCTTCTTCTTACAATAAATTTTCACATCATGGTCTAAAAACCTATCTTTACCAAGGATTATATCAAATTCAATTATGGGTATGGTGATGACATCAATAGATAAAAATCATTTATATTCCCTAATGGGAACTGATTCACAAAACTTTGTTGCAATGATACATCCCTTAGGCATTTTGAATGAAAAATCCCTTGTTAAATCAAATTGGAAATATCTAAATTTTATAGAAAACAATGAACATATGAAACAATGTGATGATCCAAAATCAAATAAAGCATTGGCTAAATTTGAGTAAACCATTAAATTACCTTCCACCACATCTTTCATAGCTTAAACCTCACCAGTAGTGATAGTATAAACATGGCCTTACTCCCTTGGCCTTTTCTGAGGATATTTTCCTTATTGATTAGGAAATTAGTTTTCATAATGTCCCTTCTCTCTACAATTATAGCATTCAACATTGATAACATCTTTCTTTCCCTTCCAGTCATGAGCCCGGTGGATTTTTTCACCACACATGTCGCAGATGCTCATTCCCTTCAGGAAAGTACCAGGGTGATTCTTCATACATTTACAATAGGATGGATTTTTCACTTTTCCCTTATTCCCCTTATTTCCATTTCCAGAGTGTTTAACAGATCTCTTATTCTTTTTCTTTGCTTTAAAGTAGTAAGACATAGAGAATTCCTTTTTGGCCTTAATAGCACATGAGACAATATCTTCGTATGATGAGAAGGATTTTGAGACTAATTATAAATGGAGAAATGGTTTTAACCCATAAAATAATTGATAAATCTAACTCCTAGGGTAACGTATATAATTGGGTTCATGTTTTTTTAAGCATGTAAAGTTATCCTCATACTTTGTGACATTTTCATCATCATTTTTCCTCATACTCAGAAATTGTCTTTCAAAATCTACTCGATGGTCATGGGGAAATTATTTTTCTATGAAAATCTCTTTAAACTCCCTCCATCCCATATTTGATACTTCTCCATATTCCATTGTGTTTTTAATTAATGACCACCATTGATATGCATCTCTAGTGAGGAGATAAATTTCCAGGACAACTTTTTCCCTTTTGTTACTCCCCAAAGAATGAAATATTTTCTCTAAGAAACTTATACATTGCTCAGCTACAAATGGGATTGTTTTCCAATTGAACATTGGTGGTTTTTTCTTCATGGATCAGTCTAACATTGATCCTCCACATTGTGGATTAGGGTGCTCCATTTGGGTAAGGGTATTATTCATAACCTGAGTTAGTTATCCCAGTATGGTGATAAACTGATCAACACCAGTTGCATCACCAGCTCCACTATAATTATATTGAGTAGTAGGTCAATCCCTAAATGGATTACATGCATTGATATGGTTTCCAAGACTTCCACTAGGCACCATTCCTAATAAAAGGCATAAACTAGATTAGTTTATGAATTGAAATACATAATTCCAAACATGTAAAACACTTAACATAAATTGAACAGTTCATGGATACAATCCATAATCATAAAAATATTTTCCTTGAGGAGGTATATACTCATAAATAATTCATAATGGATTGTAAATATAATGGGAATTATCCTAATCATATCTCTCAAGAGTGTCCTGGCCAAGAGTGCCGCAATTCCTGTTGTCGTGTACCAGGATACCCAGGGTCAAGCCCTAAACTCCATGTCAGACTATTCATTCCTATGTACATCTGTGTCAGAGCTACCTCTACTAGCTTATATCCAGACATGGATGTATTTCAAAAAATATATATAGTACAAAAATTCTAGGAAGTTCCTCTATACTAATCCTCAATGTCTATCTTAGGGTAATGTTCTCTAATCAGAGATTTTCTAAATCTACCTTCTAAGGTTTTTACTAAACGTCCTCTGATACAAAATGTAACACCCCGACCCTGGTTACCCAGAGTCGGTGCATGATTACTGTTGGCACCAAAAGTTGGAAAGAAGATGAACAATGGGGTGTCTCTGAGGCTTCCTTAGGAAGACCTTTCATGAATCCCCATGGCCTTGCGCCCGCCATAGAGTAAGGAGGCGGGAGGCTCCGTGAACCCCTTTGACATTCGCGACCCCACTGTGGAGCAAGGAGGTGGGATGCTCTACGAATGAACTTGATGTTCACGAGCCTTCCATGGAGCCAGGTGGCAGAATGATCTGTGAACGAATTTGATGTCCGCGAGCCTGCCACGTAGTAAAGAGGCCGGATCCTCCATGAGCTGATTTGACATTCGTGACCCACCGCGGAGCAAACTTTGTCTTCACCCCGAGCGAGCTCTACTTCGTGGCGCCTCTTGCCAATAAATATAGATCTCCCCTCGAGCCTAAAGGATGGATTTTCCAACCTTTCACCTTCTCAACTCTCAAATCATGAAGCTCTTCTTGCTCTGTGAACCATGAGCTTCTCAAGGTACTTTTGCATTGCAAAATGCATCCCCCATTGATTTAATTCAACCCCTCTTCTAAGAGGGATGCCTTTTGCGAAGCCCATGTGGCCTTGTGAATAAAGGGTATCCCCACGGGGACTCAAGTCACTGTGAAGAGTTTATTCTTCGCGAGACACCCTCCATACACAAGCGACCCACATGCTAAGGTAGGGTCATTGTGCTACGCGAAGCACATTGCTTCACAACACCTTCCTTCTCGAGGAACCCTTGCTTCACAAGGCAGTGCTTCGTGAATTCCTTTCCACTTCGCGAAGCTCCTCCCATATGCTCCTATGCCCTATGCATAGCCTAGGAAACATCGCTTTTCAAAGGAAATCCCTTCACAAAGACTCTCTACTTCATGGAGCACTAGAGATTCACAAAGCTTCTACCTATAAAATCATTTTCTCTATAACTCCTTTTTTAGTGCGTCCCTTTAGGTTTGAATTAAGAAATTTCAAATTTCCTTGGAAAATACTTCCCATTGCGTTGGTTCTCCTCATGATTATTTTCATAGGCATGCTAATAGCTTTTACTTCTTCGCATAGCCACGCTAACGTGGACCCCTAATGGGATCACCTCTCGACAACCGCCATCCACAGCACTGCCAAAACCTCCATTATCTAAAGGGTGGTCGGGTATCGATTATGTATGTCAAACGGGTGGGGAGTGAACCAGCTTCGTCTGAGATACATGACGTTAAACTGTCGAGCCCCATTACCCTCAGAACATGACATTAAACTGTGATGTCTCCCCATGCCTTTCATGTGTGGTGCCCCACCTTAGAGGTTGTCTATGACCTCTGGTCTTCGTGGGAGTGAGATCATTCCTCACATGGAATGAAATCACCTTTATTGAAGTTGTGTATTTCCATGGGGAAAGTGTAACTGCCATGGTGTAAGCCCTAGCTTTCCTTGTAGGAGGCACCACCCCTTCTCCTCCTCTCTTCCTAGGTGCCAAATCCCTCTCCCACTGGGCTTTGTCACCACCCAGGTCTCCCTCCTGGAGTAAGTCCCAATCTCTATCACCCTGGGCTGATAACCACATGTAGTCCTCTATTTCCTTTTTGGGCCACTACCTGTGCATCATCCCCACTCTACTTCCCACAAACGCACCTTCTGTGATGTGATTAGCAGTTCTTTGCTATCTCTTGTTTCTCACACTGAGCATGACTCAAGTGGGATTAGAGAAAGCATCGACCATGACATCCTCCCCAGGCAGCCTAGGGTATAAGCCCCAAACCCAACCATGAACTATGAGGTCTTTGATCCTTGCGAAGGCAAGGTATGTAGAAAGCCTCCCTAAGGTTCACACCCATCAACCATTGGTCGCGACCATCTTCACGTCGGTTCACCGACACCCTTCTGAACTATGTGGTCTTTGATCCTTGCCAAGGCAAGGTATGTAGGAAGCTTCTCTAAGGTTCAATCCAACCATCCATTGGTCCCGACCATCCCTGAATTGGTTCACCAACCTCTTCTAAAGTACGAGATCTTTGATCCTTGCCCAGGCAAGGTACGTAGGAAGCCTCCCGGAGGTTCAAGCCCAACACCCGATCACTTCGACACCCTTCATGTCAGTTCACCAAAACCCACAAAAACTATGTCTTATTTGATCCTTGCCAAGGTGAGGTTTGTAGGAAGCCACCCTGAGGTTCAAGCCAGAATCCCATTGGTCCCGACCACTTTAAGTCAGTTCCCCCACTCATTCTGAACTACATGGACTTTGATCCCTGCCAATGCATGGTACGTAGGAAGCCTCCACATGGATCATTCCCACCATCTATCAGGGCCTCAGGTCCTCCATCATGTCGATTAACCCCTGTACGGCATGATGTTAAACTGTGGACCACAATTAGTAGTAAGTCGTTCTTCCCCAAGTCAGTGGTAAGTCGTTGCACCCACCAGAACTACGTAGAATTAGATCTTTTCCAAGGCATGGTACGTAGGACACCTCCCTCAGGTTCAACCCCAAAAAACCCTTGGACCCCAGGTCCTCCTCCACATTGGCTCACTGACCCCCATCCCACAGTAAATATGTGGGTTTGATCCTTGTATCCTAGATAAGGTACATAGGAAGCCTCCCGGAGGTTCGACCCCATCAATTGGTAAGCCGTTGCAACCCCATCCAACAGTAAGCTGTTGCGACACCATCCAACGGTAAGCCTTTATGACCCCATCCAGTGGTAAGAAATTATGATCCAGCATCCAGGGGTAAGTCATTGAAATCCTCAATTGGTGGTAATCCATTGTCTGATGAACTATGAAGACTTTGATTCCTAGTCACGGGGATACATAGGATGTCTCTTTCACACTCTATCCAAACCTCATTGTCATCCTCATGTCAACTCCATCTCATTTCTCCACCTACTTCATTAAACCCTTCATTATCCATCCTGATTCTTACCTGGGCCAACACATCCCGGTGGGATCATGCCACATCATTCTCCATTCCCCTTAACAACAATCGAGAAGCTAACCACACGTTGGCCCCAACATCCGTGTTCCCTCCAGGGGTTGCACCCATATGATCCACTCAAATCAGTGTTCTGATCAGTCTGATCCATCTCCACTAGACATTAAACTCGTGGCATACCCATTGTTAATCATGGAAAGCCGAGGAAAACCCCAGATACAAGCCTATAGAATACATTTCCCTGCATTTGACGTTGGATACCTTGGGCTTCTGCACCCTCGAGAAGCCCTATAACATGGGGAAGAACCCAGATGCGCCAGTGTCCCATAGTCCAGACCTGTCAGTGATTTCCAACATGACTACTCCTATGACCGATGGGTTTTTTCCCTGACCGGACCCTTAAGAATGTCCCGACAGAAGCATTGTAATTAATTGGTGTCCATAAAGATATGGCACTAGGAAGATATTCATGAACAACATCTTAAATCTATAAGGTAGACCCGGAAAAGGTGATGAGTTCTGAGGATTAATCCCCAAAATAAAGAACTGACATCACATCATCCTGTTTCGATCAAGGAGAAAACATCCCTGAATAAGGGATGGAGGTTTCCCACCTTTGGAAAGTGGGAATGTGGGGAATCAAATAGCGCAGTCGTCCTCCAACAAGATGGACATTAATGCCTCGGTGAAAGCATCAAAAATAGAAATAGTGAACCTGAAGTAAATATGTTCTCTTAAATATAGAGATTAGTAGTTTTTGATACATCAGTGGACTGGCATGTCACTGGATCCAGCTATACAGTGTCGGGTCCCACCAGGAAACTACTAGGCCTAGCGTGAAACTCACCAGATGATGGGGCAATCAATAAATTGGACGTCCTGTTCTGTGATGTTGTTAGTGTGGATCCATATTAAGAGCCATGGAATATGGAATGGAATTGGGGCACTGGCCGTAGATACCCTTTTTTTCTTTCAGCACTGATGAGTTAATCTCCCTTCTTTTAGGAACCAAGCAGCTGCACCCGGAACTTGATCACCACCTGCCCACTGACGCAAGGGAAAGAGTAGTACCAGCACAACAACCCAGCATGGTTCTGCCTCTTTTGAGATGGTCTCAACAGCCACCACCCCTGGGCACCATCTCCCCATCTCTACCTCAGAGTTCATCCAATGAAGGTTGATCAATTACCTTGTATTCCAGTATAAGGAGGAGGGTATTATCCCAACTCGGGATATGGTCGGCCTGGATTTAGAGGCATTTGTGCCTCTTCATCAATGCTTCCCTTGAGGGCCACGTAGGGAGCCACTGCTCCCCACTTCAACATATAACTATTTTGCGACCCTCTCCCCTAAACTTCTCAACGACTCCATTCCCTACACCGACGAGGTAGGGGATATCTGAGTCATCCCATCCAGGATCCCATTTTAGGGGCTCCCAGCAAGGGCTCCCACTAGGCCACGTCAGTGCCGCCACCCAATCTTATAGGCCGAGGAGTAGGTATGCCATGTACCGACACAACCATCTCCAGTCCGTTTAACCTGATGCCAATGTTGGGCACAAGCTGAAGATGGAATCCACCAAGGGGAGTCAACGTTAGTGGATACTGTGGATTCAGCCACCGCTGACACATATAACCAACTCCCTGTGTACGTTGAGCAAGTAAATTCATATGCTCGACTTGGATCGGGGCCCCAACCGCCCCACGGGCAGGCTGGGTCGACTCTCATGGTCTCCATCACAGGCAGCGGTCGCCGCGGACTAACACGCAGTGATGCCACACATTACGGAGGTCCTCCCTGTACCATTACCAAAGATAACGCGGGCCTTCCCCACTTACAGGATCGCCATGGAAGTTTTCCCCATGCCACATTTAATCCAAATGAGGGTCCTCCCCACAAAAAGTGATTCTCAGTACGTAAGTCACTCTTGTTCCCACAACACCGGATATGGAGTCATTCCTCTCGCCATAGACCATTGGTTTGGGGACGTTGCACGTCCGGTCTCTCTCAATGTGGGGACCCTCCCCGTGTCCTGGTAATAGTGGGAGAAGGTCCTCCTCACCCCAGTAATTAGAGGAGTGAGGGACAGATTCACTTCACCAGTGCCCAACACAGAGGTCCTACCCGTGTTCAGCTCGACTAGTATGAGGATCCTCCTCATACTAATGACACCAGGGGAAACAATCATGGAGGTCCCCCCCCCCATGCTCCTACCATTTCCAGTGGAGGTCTTACCTTCTCCAGTACTACTCGTGGAGGTCCTCCACATGTCCCCTTTGATATCTTTCCCAGTGCACAACGCACCCCAACTTACTAAGGTGGAAACCCGCTCCTCCCCCGCACCAATATGGATGAAGGACCTTCTCATGTTAGAAATATACCCTGTCTCGAAGATCCATATTGGGGCAGGAAGGAGCGTCATTTCTACCATAAGAAGAATTCTGGGAAGGTCCGGACAGATATCAAACTAGTCCACTTCTCAGACTCTGAAGCAGAGTATGACTCAGCACTGGAACCCTCCCCTCACTCCTCTATGTCAAGGACTACGGTACGAACGAGGTGCATCAGCCTAGTACTCCCAGAAAGTGAGGTCTATAGGATTCCAACCTCCCTCTGTAGGTATGTCTTGGAGGAAGAAAATTTGGCAACCCCGTAGGTTACGGTCGTGCAATCACCACTATCATCACCAGAAGCACTCTCTACCTCAACTAGAGATCAAGAAGAGCCAATATGGGGACCAATGGTAGGCGAGTAAGAGTGCGGGCCATCGCTAGTATCACTATCCCCTACACCAGTAATTATGGTGGCCAGCCCTTCTTACCAGGACATCATGGCTAATTCACTTCACTCTTCGGAGGACAGCGTGAGATGCAGTGGTCTGTCAGCTCGCTCACTGTACTCTCCACTAGCCAGCCTATCATCACAACAGTCTGCTTCAGTAATGCTACCAATTCCTTATCTATCTCCAGTAGTAGAGTGGGGTAATGAAGGGACAGACCCTAAACTAGAGCTAAGGTGTTTATGGAATATCCTCGCAGCGGACCACTTCCCTGAGATATTTTGGTATGTAGAAGTGATGAATTTATACACACCGGAATCCCTCACCCTAGGGGAAGTTGTCTTTTTCCTTGAAACCCTTGGGGCGATGCACTTTCACCTTCGTCATCAGTTAGTGGTTTATCCCCAGAGCCCGACGCATTTTGAAGACATTGGAGAGAAATTCCATCTAGTTTATTTGGATGAACTCCCTGCGGCTCAGTGCCCTGAGTCACCAGGTTTTCAGAGGGCCCTCCCACATCAATGCGTTCAGAGTTTCAAGGTACTCCGTAAGATTATCAAGGAGGCTTCCCCACACCTACAGATCCGTGGATGGGGGAAATATGTTTCCCTCCTCTTTATTAATATTCTATGAAATCCTGACTTGTTGGGAGACATTGAAGACATGCCCCCAGGTAGATTCAAAGTCATCATGGCCACCCTATCGAAAGAGGAAAATGAATTGGAGCTCCTGGATGGGGACCTCCCCCTTGAAGGTGTGCCCCAGCTATTGGACCACTCGGGGAGGCTTACTCATCAACAGAGAAGACTGAAGGGTCTCCCTATTCCCACCGAGGCATTATTCCTTTCCAAAAATCACGGTAAGGTTAAAGAGCATCTCGGAGCCACCAAACCCTCTGACCCGTCTGGATTAGTGTAGAAGAATGAGGAAGACCCCGAAAAATCTGTGTTGCGTCATCAACATGCCAAATAGAATAAGTTGTTCAATGACCACCTGGATGAAAGGGTTATAGAGCGATGGCCAGATAATGGTAATCCTAGGCCAGGGCAGGAGGGGGTGGAACAACTTCCCCTCAGAGAACTACATCTAGGCGACCATGTCCATCCTGCCTCCACGGACAGGGTTGAAGTCAGAACTTACGACAAGAGGGTGTAGTATGTATCTCCAAACCCTCTATAATGGCGCAAAAATCCAGGGGACCTAGCTCGGGTCCACCAGCTTCCACAAGGGTCATGCCAGCCACTACTCCACGAGCTGTTGGGCCTGATTACAATTTTTAAGAACCCGCCAATGCATTCATGGTTAGGGATCCCTGTCACGACAGGGACCCCCGCTCAGATGATCCAATGGAGGAACTCATTTCCCACCATGAGGCTCTGGAAACGTGACAGGTGAAACTCCTACCTGGTGGAAAGCCATATTCTGCGTGGGTGGATGATATGCCAGCACCCCCAGGTTTTGGAAATCCCATATATTTTCCCCTTAAATGGAATAGGGGACCTTCCACAGCACCTGGCCCACTTTACCTCTAGGTGTAGACCCATGTTGGAACTCCAGCGTAGCAGGAAGCTGCCAAACTCTGGTGTTTTTGGAAGACGTTGGAAAGCCCTGTGTTTGTCGGGTATAGCTAGCTCCCCATCGGATAGGTGACTGGGTGGGAGGACCTCCGTAGGAAATTCCTCTTCAAGTTCAGCTCAACCACGGGGATGAAGAGTATCTCAAACCTCTTCAATTTCAAGAAGAGGCCTGATGAGTGTGTCACTGATTTTGTCACCTGGTTGAAAGGACTCACATATTCCCTCGACAATCCATTGATTGAGAAGAAATTGCTGAAGATGTGCATAGAAAATGTCAAGATGGAGCTGGTCACCTCTCTGATCAGCCAGAAGTATCCAGAGGGATTTCAAGACTTCTTTGATATGGCCCAGCACCTAGAGGAAGCGTTACAGCAGGCTAAGCAGGCACCTATGTTGCCTCTAGAGATCCCTATGAGGAGGGCCTCCAGGGCCGAGCCTGCCGTAGTGGCCCAAATAGAGGCCCCCATGCAATTAGAGATGTTTCCAGTGGAGCTGCCTCCATAGCCTTGCAGAGTCCCTCTACCTCGGGTGTAGCCTCCATCCCAGCAGCGTCTACCTCAGAATCGGCAGGTTCCCCCGCACAATGTGCATCCACTGCCTAGGAAAGATAACTGAGTTCAACCTCCTCGACAACCTCCTTCATCCCCCCATCATAGTCAGGCTCCAAAGGCCCCCTTTCTGAATAGAAGAAACTGTACTTACTCATTCAATGAGAATCCGGTTCCCGATTATTTCTGATGTGCCTTGGAACGAGGGATTGTGCGTTTGCCTAAGTGCAGAAGGTCATATGAGGTAAACCTTACTAATCATCCAAATTACAACCACTATCACTTTATCCTGGGGAACACTCTCAATAAGTGATATGTGTTCAAAGACTATCTCCAAGACTAGGTCGATAACAAAATAGATAGGTTGGGCTCCACCCCAGTGTAGGTAGCATGCATCTTTGTGAGGCCAGATAGTAGCACCAGGAGTGAGGGCAATCAGCATCAGGTTTCCAGTCGTGGATCCCAGATGTATGAAGACTATATGGATTGAAAAATAGTCTCCCAAGCCCATGGTGTAATTTGGGCATGCCTAAATCATCCAGAGCCTCCAGAGGCTGCAGCCCCCACTTCTACATCGTCGTCTTAGTCGGCCTCTTCTTAAAAGAGAATACACTGGCGACACAAGGGAAAGCAAAGTCCCCCACAGATTCCATCGTCACCTCATGATCTCGGCAACTTCATGCCCATGGGGATGGTGATACCTTACAAGAATCCATCCAGTGGTGGACAACTCTTCAAGTGATGGTCAAGGGTATGCTTTGGTTAACACCGTGGAGCAGGAAAAATCCTACATGACTCTCGAAGACGGTGAGCACCTAGCAGATCTCCCCAATGGCCCCAGCTGACAGAAACATCGACAGAGCCATGAACATATGGGTCATTGAGGCACATTAGTTAGCACTTCTAGCCAAGTCGTGCATGCCACTGAGACAAGACAGCAGGGCCAGCGTAGAGCTCATCATGCCTAGCCTCCTCATCTAGTGTCATCAGGTCTGCCTCCACTGCCATTTGTGCTACTGGACCAAGCAGATCCACCTTGGCCTCACTGTGATCAAACATGATCCACCCCATACCGATCCCAATCAGTTATCCCCAGTCTGGCAGGTAATGTGCATGCTTTGAATAGTGAGTAGCGAGACATTCTCAATACCAGTCAGCCACCAGTCCAGTCGGTAGGTCCCACTATACATCTTGTCATAGAGATTCCTCCTGCAAGAAGAAGTTCACGCCTAGCGCAGAAGTGTGATGTTCTTAAGAATCATTCCAGTATCCCAGCAAGGCACTCCATCCTTGAGTCCCTTTGCCCGCCATTAGATATGAGTGAGGCCCTCGCTGGGGATTTAAGAAGGCCCCTCCAGTTTGAGAAAGATGTAGCAGCCACAAAAGCTTTTCATGCTGAAGCGGCCGAGAATGATGAATTTCATTCCATCATCTTGTTCTCTGGAGAAGATGAAGGCTTCCCCATATAGGGGCACATTCAACCAATGTAGATCACTGTCTAGTTCAATGGCATGGAGGTTCGTCGTTGTCTTGTCGACATGGGCTCTAGAATTAACCTAATCCCGAATCGGACGTTGCAAAATCTAGGCTTGTCTGAATATGATTTGAGTTCCTCTGAGCTATGAATACAAGGTTATGATAGGATGGAACATATGGAAGTCGGTAAGATCCATTTGAAGACCTAGTTTGGTGCCCTAGTTGCCAGCACCGAATTTATGGTAGTCTCCCATGACACTGCCTATAATGCATTGATGGGAAGGCCATGACTCCACATGCATGTAAAGGTTCCCCATTCATATCACCAGTCCCTCAAGTACTCCCTTAATGATCCAGTGGGAATCCTCAAAGGTGACACATATCCCTTTGCTTCTTGTGAGGCCCACTATCTGGATTTTAACTACTACAAGAGAAAAGAAAAGCAGATTCAGATTAATGAGGTCAAGCATGCCACGGCTATGACCGACCCATGTATAGATATAGATGATGCGTATGTATTTCCAATCCACCGATTTGAGGCCACAACCCTAGACATGGGACAATGCTTTATTGTGTCCGGGACAAGGGGGAAAACATTACCAAGTCTAACTGATGGCAGAAAATCACCTCGTACTTCTATACAAATCAGGATCAGGTGATCCTGGAGCCTCCTACCCCCATAAGGTATCAGGATGTCGTCCGCATGGAAATGAAAATACGTCATACATGCTTGTTCCACCGAGTTTGAATTAAACGGCTCAAGACAACGCATCATTATTGATTTGATATCATCAAATGTGGACCCTTTGGCTGAAGGCCCGATGGGATCATATCAATAGCCTTCATCTCTATGGTTGCAGCAGCACATGGGTCCTCTGATGTGGTGTCCATTGCCACTTAGGCGGGTACCGGCCTCCCGTCGAGATCTTCATACTCAGAAGAGACTCACACCACCGTGGATTCCCCCTCCACAAGTGAAGAAGAGGGTTTATAGGATGATCCTCCTAACATTGAAGTAGGCGTCTCTACCATAGTCGACGAGTAGGTACATGTGAACCTCGGTAGCGTGGTAGACTCGAGGCCCACATTGATCAGTGTCTTCATGACCCTCTAGGAGAAACAACACTACATAGACTTACTGAAACAACACCGCATTGTATTCTCCTGTAGTTATGATTAGATTTCAAGACTAGATCCTAAGGTAGAAATCCTCTGCCTCAGTCTCCCAATAAATCAGTGTCGGTTCAAGCAGCCTCCCAGAAAGATGAACCCTTCTCATGGTGCCATGGTAGAGGCAAAAGTTGATAAGCTCATCAGAACCAATTTTTTTAAGGAGGTCCAGTACCCCAAATGGCTGGACAATATTGTGCAAATCAAGAAGAAGAATAGATAGATCAAAATCTACATCGACTTCTGGGATCTCAACCATCACTGTCTGAAAGTTGATTTTTCCATCCTATGACGGAGTTGTTGATTGACACTACACCTAGATTCCAAGCCCTCACCTTCTTGGATGGGTACTCCAAGTACAACCATATCTAAATGGCCCCTGAGGATGAGGATTCCACAGCCTTCAGGGTACCACAAGGTACTTTATTTTAGTAACTCATGACCTTCGGTTTAAATAATGCTAGTTACACCTACCAGGGGGTTATGCATCGCATATTTAAGATAATACTTGGAACATTGGTGGAATGCTATGTGGACGATCTGGTGGTCAAATCTCACTAGCGTCATGAGCTTCTCAAAAACCTTGATAATGTGTTCAGCTTCCTCCATTCCTGTCACTTGAAGATGAACCCATTGATGTGTGCATTCAGGGTCACCTATGAAAATTTTCTCGGCTTCGTTGTCACATACATGGCCATTGAGATATACCCAAATAAGATCAAGGACATTATCCAGATGTCTCCTCATATAAAAATTTGGGAGCTTTGAGGTTTCCAAGTCCACTTAGCCTACATGCACTTATTCATCTCGAACCTGTATGGCAAGTGTAATCCCTTTTCCCGAATCATGACGAAAATAATCTATTATCAGTGGAATGAAATTAGTCCTTTATGTGACTAACCTAGAACAATCTCTCAACACCCTTCTCACCTAGAAGAACAATGAGGGGATAGAGATCAGCCTTTACTACCTCAGTCGTACTCTCCTCGAAACAGAGACCAGATATTCCCTCATCGAATAGAGCTGCCTTGAGGTGGTATTCATAGTACAAAAATTGTGAAAATACTTACAGAACCATGAGGTGAAGCTGGTATCCCGGGTAGACCCATTGAGGTACATTCTGAACCTCTCCATGTTGATAGGTCGTCTCACTCGGTGGGCAGTGATTCTCCAACAGTTCGATGTCAAGTGTGTCCCTCAGAAATCTATTAAGGGGCATGCATTGTAAAACTTCCCTACTGCACATTCGGCCCCTACTGACCTATCTTCAGACCTATATTTCCCGAATGAGGTGATCATCTCAGTAGACCAAGCCATCTCGTGCTGGAAGATGCACTTCGATGGTGCTTCCCGAAGCCCCATCGGCATGAGGCTCAGTGACCCCGAACTCAACCGAGTAGGCATGTGTATCATTTTTATTACCCTTGCACAATCCAATCTTCCATACTCCTTCTTATTGTCAGAAGGATTCACCAACAATGAAGCAGAGTATCAGGATCTCATTAGTGGCCTTGGGCTGGCTCTCGAGATCGACGTTCCCCATTAGCATGTGAAAGGTGACTCCAGACTAGTCATAAAGCATATAAATGGTGACTAAGTCATCAGAACACCAGAGCTCGTACCATTGTAGGTATTCACTCTCCATCTTATGGCCTAGTTCCCATCTAGGCCAGAAGTTACTCATGTCCCTCGATCTTAGAATGGTCGAGCTGATGCCTTGGCCAGCCTAGCTACATCACTTGCAAAACCTGAGCGGGATGATCTGATTATACACGTGGAACATCGGAGAGTCATTGCTTCTGTCTCCCCAGATGATGATGATGACCTACAAGTGAGCCATCTTACAGCTGGAGCCTCTACGTCAGGATCCCCGAGTCCCGTGGATGCGATGATCGAAGTGACTCCTGACTCGAGAGCACCCTTTGTTGAGAATCTCCAAAATGGTTATCTCCTAGCCAATCGTGTCGGGCAGGAGCGAATCTGATGCCACGCGTTGTAGTTCACCCTCCAAGACAGCCCTATTAATGAGAAAATCCTCTAAAATTGTGGGTTTGATGGGGTTCTCCTTCACTGCATTCAAGGAGTCGAGATTTCTCAGGTAACGCAAGAGGTTCACGTCAATTCCTGTAGGGCTCATCAGACCGGGCTGAAGCAATCTCACCAGATCCGAAGACTGGGGTACTTTTGGCCCTCCATGATCCATGATTGCATCGAGTTCTCCAAGAGATGCCATTCATGACAAATCAATGATAACGTTATGCATTGGCTGCCGAAACCTCTCCACTCCACCAATTACTCTTGGCCATTTGTGGTTTGGGGACTCGATGTTGTGGGACCATATCCACCGGTGACAGCTCTCCAGTTCAGATTCATTCTGAAAACTACAGATTTCTTCTCCGAGTAGATAGAGGCAGTGAAAAGCAGGGAGGTCAAGGCCCAGTCCATCGTTGACTTTGTGTGTTCCAACATCATCTACCTATTTGGAGTCCCTCAAGAATTCCTCACTGATAATGGAACCAACTTATGGGTGGCTGGGTTGAAGAAGTTATTCGCCATGTACAACATCCGTTCTAACCATACCTCTAGCTACCATGCGTAGGAAAATGGGTAGATTGAGGAAGTCAATAAAACCCTCTCTAACATTTTGTAAAAAATGGTTGGTCAGAACAAGAAGAGTTGGCTGGAAAAGCTCCCCAACACCATCTGGGCTTATCGGACGATGACTCGTAATTCCACAGAGGTGACCCCATATTCCATGGTATATGGAACAGAAGTCGTCCTGCCCATCGAGATTTGGTTTCCTTCATTATGCACAGCGGTCTATGACCAGAAGGCTCTAGATAAGGGAGTGTAAATCTACGTGGTAGAGTTGGAAGCGCTCGATGAAAATACGCTTCGTGACTTAAACAACCTGAAAAGACATTTAAATAAGTTATCCAGTGATTTCAACAAGAATGTTCACGTCTGTTCTATCTTACAAGGTGTTTTGGTATTGGCCCTCATGACACCAATGATACCTAGAAGGAAACCAAACAAGTTGGTGCCAAAATGGGAAGGACCTTACATAATTCATAGGGTTTACCCCAAAGGTGCATACTCACTGGTTACCATCGATGGTGAGCGTATAACTCCTCCAACCAATTCCAAATTTCTCAAGAAATACATTGCCTGAGCCAGCTAGTCCTGCATGGCCCAAAATTGTTGAGTCTTGCATGACCCTAAAATGATTTGTCCCACATGACGTTAAAACTATTCATCATCTCGCTAGAAATTAAACTGGTCAGCGTCATGCAAGATGTTAAACTGAATGGATATTCCAAAACTATGTAAGCCTTGATTCCTGCCCTCATGGGATATGTAGGAACGCCCTGACATTTTGTCTATCAGTCCAGCCCCAAACCCCAAAATCTCCCCTCAGGTCATGACATATATTTTGGTGCAAGATGTTTCCCCAATTGACGTCGAGTTCATCATAGCCCCGCCATGTGTTCCACTCCCCAGTGGCTTCCACCTCTTTCATGGTCCTACATGACGTTGAAATACAAAGGCACGCTTATCCTTCACTCACGCACTTTTTTTGGTACTCCATCATCTTTCATGTCCAAAAGGACCCTCGAATGGCAATAATTATCAGCCCAAGGGCCCTCCTACCATTACAAGTCAACATCCTCGAAGATTTCAAGCAACAAATTGACACGAGCCCCGTGTTGTGAATATGGTCGGCGGGCGATCCTAATTTGTTTTCCCATTCCAGGTCACATGATATGGATGATGTATTTTGATCATGGTCAATAGTTATCTATTTTCATTAATTCCACTCCCATAGGTTCCAAATATTGAGTGTATTGGCTCGTTCTACCCCACTATATCATCAAGATGTGGTCTCCCTCACGTGATGTCAGCTATCTGAACCTTATATGATGGGGACATCCAAGTACTAGTCCTTGTTTCCCACACCGATCATTTCTCACATGGGATTAGGAACTATGATGAGGTAGCACCTGCAAAAGAGGTTATGTGGTCACAGCTGACCGGGACACCGAATCTCAGGTCCCATGACCCTTTCGGCCTCTTGCCCCAACTTCTAGTTCAGGATTGAACGGTGTGATATGGAAGTGAATCCTTATTCACGTTAGGCAATCTGTCCAGGCCACAGAAATCCCCATGAGGTGTTCCTTCTCCACTTACACCCCATCCAAAACCACAGTACCCAGCCATGCTTCGTGGGCCCCATCATTTGGGTTTCCATTCTTCTGTGTCCAAAAGGATCCCGATTTGACATGGATGCTCGGCCCAAGGGCTCTCCTACCATCTAGGACCAACGCCCCCGAGGATTTCAAGCGACAAATTGATACAAGTCCCGTGTTGTGAATAAGTTCAACGTTTGATGCTCAATTGTTTTCCTCAACCTCCGGTCTTGAAAGGGTGGCTGTTGTGTTGCGAATCTAGTCAACAGTTGTCCTCTGCTATCACTGCCGCTTTTAAACGAAGCGTCTACGGTCCGAGTTCTATGAACCTAAAATACTATCACCTCCTTCCTCACTAGAAGACATTAAACTACAAACTGGTCAGGACTTTCTGTCTGAGGACCAACCTCAGTCCCCTTGGCCTTCTCGGGCCCCTAGCCCAAGTTCTCACTTAGGGTGGTATGGTATGAACTCACATCCTTATTCACATCTGGTTACTTTCCATGTCGTACATTCCCCTCATTTGGGAATCTATCCCTTGTTTACATTATCACTTTTCTTGAACTACATTTGGCTTGATTACCATCCTTATGGGATACGTAGGACTGCAAGAACGTATGGTCTTCGGGTCCAGCCCCATCGCATAAAAACCTCTCTATCATTTTTCTCCCCTTAGCCCGCTTTCTTCAAAAAGAGGTGTATACAGTGGGGTTTGGGCATGAGTATTTATTCATGTTGGGTATATAACAACTATTCCACATAACTCTCTCTCCTAAGCATCCTTCTCACCTTTTCCCCTCTTTCATCTCCTTGTGTCGTCTACCCTAAATTCATGTCCCTCTTCCCTCTTCGGTGATTCACCAATTGCCCCATGAGTACTCTGGTCTAAAACCTGGAATGTCAGATTCTACCTGGACATGTTTTTTCCCATTTTTCATGCTTCGTGTTCCTCTTAATTTGGGCTTCCACAATCTTTCACACCCAAAGGGTCCCCAAATGGCATGTATGCTAGGCCTAAGGTCTCTTCTTCCATTACAGGCCAACATCCTTGAGGGTATCAGATAATAATTTGATACAATTACCATGTTGCGAATGTGGTCAGTGGTCAATGCTCATTTTTTGTTTTCATTTTAGGCCACACGATATGGATGTCCTGTTTCGAACAAGGTCAACAGTTATCATCCATCGTCATTCCATCCCGTTCAACCCTTGAATGTTGGTTACATGATTTACATTATTTTCCTCCCTATCATATCCAAATGGACTTTTGACACACCTGGCACTATCATCAGTTCGCATTTGTATGTTTGGAGGATAAACGTGGCTGTAAAGGAATCATTCAGGGATCCTCACTAACATCCCTTTGGCGTGCGTTCCAAGTATTGAAAAAAAAACCTCTTCCTCCCTTGTTTCCATGCCGAGTTTGACTCATGTGGGATTGAGGATTGGGTTTAGGTCTACACTTACTTGGAAGGATTTCACTTTTCTCTGGTCTATGCTCTATGACCTTAAACTAAGATCTCTTTCAGAACTACGTAAGGCTTGATTCCCATTTCCATGGGATACGTAAGAACACGTAGACCTCTTTAATTTGGGTCCATCTCGAGTTCCACTAATTTTTCTCATATGTTTTTCCATCAGGGATTTAACTATTATGGGACTATGTGGTGTGGAATGGGATTATGTCCTCATTCATGTCGGGTTCTCATTATACGCACCACTTACACCCCTTTTTAGGAGTTATCCCCCCTAATTCTTGTCCCACATGACATTAAACTGTATGTTGTCCCACACGACGTTAAAAGGAACCTTCAAGAACTACCTATGGCTTGATTCCCATCCTCATGGTTTATGTAGGAACACACAAACATCTCATATTCGAGTTCAGCTCAATTGGGAGCTAGTTTCTCTAGCCCCTTATCCTCTAATCTTTCTTATCCCCTCAGCCTGAGGTTTCCTCCTCAGAATTGTGCACGGTATGGTGTGAACCTCGTCCTCAATCATGTAGGGTTTGCTTTATCATGTCGTACGCATCCCCTCTGGAGCATAATATCTCTAGTATACGTCTGATCCATATGACATTAAACTATTATGATTATTCCTACATGACTTTAAATTGTTGCGTATATCCTACATGACATTAAAAATGAATGGTGGGTCCCATCACATAACCCTAAACTATGAAATTATCATCCTGGACACACGATGAAAAACTAGAATTGCACCGTGATATCCTAACTCGAGGGGGACATCATATTTGGTATCGGTCACACACCATATCATTTATCAATGTCAGCATATGAATTGATTCCTGTGGCATACCAGGATTTTTTATCCTGGTTCTGTTGCTTTAGAAAAACACATTCATCCTAAAGGACAAACAAGATCTATCAAAACCCACTCCTTTTGGTGCAAGGGCCATACCCACACAACCTCATTATCTCTGACCCCAGTATCCTACCTTGTCTCTTATATAACTACATACGGCTTGATTCCCATCATCGTGGGATATGTAGGAATTCCCAGACATATTGTCTTCGGTTCCAGCCCCAGAAATCCAAAATCTGGTTCCCCATCTTTCGACCCCTTGGCCCAAAATCTTTCAGGAATGTGTGGGGTTGAAAGTACCTTATGGTATTTTTCCCTCATTCCCATTGGGTATTGAAAATGTCACACCATGTTCCTCTCACGTCTTCTCCCCACATGGTCTGAGATCTATGACCTTAAACTAAGATATCCCTCTGGTAACAATGCATCTTGTTTGGCCACTTCTCTACCCTGCACACAGTCCATTAAATAAATATCCCCTTAATGGATCATCTTACGACCATTATGATGGATTTTTGAAACCTCAGGACCCCTGTCCACGAGGGGAAGGGAATCAACACCCTCTATCTAATACGTCTTATGGTCGTATTCAGATGCGTTTTTTCATAGAGCCCGAAGTGTGTAGTTTTCACAGGGACATTCCCCTCATAAAATGTCTAGGATTCGTGAGCCCTTAATTGGGATCCCTGTCCTCTTCCATGTCCGAAGGGACCCCCTTTACGGTCTAGTCGCATGCCACACTGGCTTCCCTACCATCATATTCCAATGTCCCTAAAGACCTTAGTCGATATTTGCGATAGGTCTCGTGTTTCGAACATGGGCAGCAGTCGACCCACATTTTTTTGTCCCTATTCCATGCTAACATGATATGGATACTATGTTTCCAACATGGTCAACAACTATCCCTTATCGTCACTCCACCGTCATTGTGGTCCAGATCTCAAGCATCATGATTCACATATTTCCACATTCTTTTTTTCAAGTGGAATTTCACCAACTCATCTTTACCCATTCATGCATCTAGGTGCGTTATATAGGCATATCAAAATCATTAGTACGTCATTATCCTACTGTCCCATCGCCCCTGACATGTGCCTTCTTGTGTTAGAAATGTCCCATCACTACTCCTTGATTCCCACATCGAGCATGAATCACATGGGCTTAGTAGTTCTCATAGGATGTGTACTGGCACAACCATGCCATGAATTCCTTTTATCATCCCACGTGACGTTAAACTATGTCTCAAAACTATGTATGTCTTGATTCCCATCCTAATCGGGTACATAGGAACATCCAGGAACCTTGCCTTGGGCCCATCCTAACTTTCACATTTGGTCCCTAGACCTGAAGAACTTCCTTCGTTGATATGTTGTGTGGTGCAGACTCCTTATGTCCTTATTCACACAAGGTTTATAGCTACCGCACCACATACTCCCTTCTTGGGATCTCCCAATTCACTCTTCATTCAATCATATGACATTAAATTGCACATGTCCTTATGTCCTTGATGCATGACACTAAACTGTGGTTCTACCCTGTACAAGTTTAGGATCCCCCATGTCAATCATGGGATGCACTAGATCCCCTTCCAGAAAGGGTTTCCCCTATCAGTGTTGGCCTCTAGCCACGCCATGTTTAAGAACTACGTTTGGATTGATTCTCATCCTTATTGGAAACATAGTGACACCCCGGAATTCCACCTCAAACCCAACCCTAGGGTCATTAACCCTATTGGCCCCTTGGCCCCAATCATGGTCCAGTCTCTATGGACTTAAACAAGGAGCCTACAGTTCATGTTCCATGACTTTAAATTGTTAACCTATGTCCACAAAGTATGAACTTTGAACTATGTGTACCATCCTCACAGTATGACGTAAAACTACGTGTCATTACAGGTCCTTATCAAAGAAGTCCTATTTAGAAGTAGGTAAGATCCCTAGTCAGACCGATACACCCACCTATTGTGTTTCCACCATGGTGGCATAATTTCAAAAGTGTTGGACTCCATTCGAACAACACATCTCTCCACCCTTCAAGCATCGTGTACCCTTTATTCAGACCCTCGTCCTATTTCAATTCCAATCAATCACCTTACAGTTTGTATTCATGGCCTATGGGTCACCTACTTTCCTAGGATAACATTTCGAAAGTATAATAGATGACATTTTGAGTCAGGCCTCATGTTTCTAACATGGTCAGTGGTCGGCCCTCATTTGTTATTCCCATTCCCAGTAAACACAATAAGGGTATTGGGGTTCTAACACAGTCAAAAGTCATCCTTTATTGTCACTCTACCCATAAAATCATATGAATAATGGGTATCGAGATTTACACTTTCTATCCCCCTACGTTCGGATTAATTTGAACGCCCCTTGAGTTACCCAACTCATACAAAAGAGCACAACGGAAGGACAACATATAGATTGTTCTGAGGTCCTCGTCCTCCAATCGGGCCTCCCAATTTTTTCCCGGAAATCCAGATTGGTTGTTCAAACCCCAGGATTCCCAAATTAGGGTTTGAACACTTACATTTGGGTGGAATAATAAGGGGTTCATCCCTTTTTTCTCACATCGGAACCGACCAATGTGAGTTTAGGGATTGATCGATGGATGCTCCACCAATATTATGGGAATGCAATAAACCAATACAAATAACTGAACTCGTGCATGCATCTAGGATAAAACAATGAAAGCATGAAATTACATTTGAGGGTTTGTAATCATTACAGTACCAGAGGGTCGATCCCTACAATGGATGGATTAACCCCGTCAAAAAAAGGTTTAATCTCTGCCTCCCTCGGGCTTGTAGCATCTATAATTTGCTGCTGCCTTCTCAGCTCTTGTTCCTCCTCAGCAGGGATGGGGTGCAATTCATCATCTACAATTTTTGCATGCTCTACGTTGGCCTAAATGATGATCATCTCTATGGAGGATTTCTTCTTGTAATCCTTGGCCTCTGCTAGATGGACCTTCAATCGCAATATTAGCTCTGATTGCGCATCGAGGGAAGCTGAGGGCTCATCCACCAAGACCTACAGCCACTGAAATTCATCTCCATCCTCCCAGAGCATCTTAATGTTCACCGCTTTCCTCTACTGCCATCCCACACCAAGGCCACGATCATACTCTTGAATCTTCTCCACTATAAGATCCCAGACAAGCATGTGGGGATGTCGGGCATCCACTCCCCCAACACACAATTCACACAGTCGTGAGCGAAGTCTATCCATCTCATCTAGCCATTGTGTTTGGGGGTGTCATTGATGAAGCGCTTGATCAGCTTCCACAATCGGTGACAAACTATTTTTCTATCCTCTTCATCAGAGGCCATATCGTCCCAGTCGGCATAGTTGGTAGGATCATATGCAGTGAAATCTCCCAGGAAATCGTCAGCGGGGTCCTCATCTGGCATTTGATCGGGTATGGCAGGACCCGGGCTTTCTGATTGATCCTTATCATTAGACCCCACCTCAGTAATCTTGGGCTCAACCCTACTGACGGTCCCACGAGTTATTGGGAGTGCTTCTGCTTGGTCATTCTAGGTATCTTCTTTGACAATCACTGACATTACTCTGGTAAATATACCACCATAAGCCTTGACCAACCTCGCCAAGGTGACCCATGCCATTTTAAGAACTGTGCACACCAAAAAATGGTTCTGGACGTCAGTTGACATATTCAATGGGTTACAATCAGGAATTTGGTAGAGGAGACATACAGACGACGTATTACTGGTCTCGTTCTTGGGTTTACACCATTGGGACCTCGAGGCGTGGCCCCCGTATATGGTCGAAAGGTCTCAAAGATCTAGAAAAGCCACCGCGGTTGTCCTGGCCCCGCTGGACGCGGTAATCAATGCAGCCGTAGGTGAAGATCTTGAAGGTCCCGCATCTGTATATATTAAGGGGTGAGAATCGGTTATATGTATGAGACTCTCCTGTACAGTTCAAATATTATTAAGAAGTCTAAAACAACCTAGAAGCAGACCCAGAAGAAGGGTCTTGGGATTTTACCTCGAGGGCCTCTGTGAAATCGTCAAGATCCGGGTCATGATCACCGACTTTGCCCTCCTCCAATGGGCTCCCTCTACCAGCCTCATCACCGTAGGAGGACTCGTCTGATTCTTCTGGAAGAGGGAGGTGCTCCCTTAGTTCAGTAGCCGGAAACTACGGAGGGACCGTACGATCAAGCAGCACCATAACAGGGTCTGTCATTGGATGTCAGGAACCCCGAAAATACACAATGTCCTCCAACTCTGCCAGGTATTTCTCTGCCTCCCCCCGGGACACCAAGAATCCATCCCTACTAGGGAATATTCCTAGAAAATCCATCCTGAGATGGTTCAAGTGTTTCCACATCTCAGACGGGCTGAGGAATTTCTGGTTGACTTCCCAGATGTCCTTGGCCTCTGGGAAGATAGCATTCCCTAGCAGGTCTATATGGCACAACTGATTCCTCGTAGCCTGGGTGTTTATCCTATAGAATCCTCTCGCTGGCCTCCCCTTGGGATAAACCTATTCTTATGGGACCACCAGGTCGGCTACCACTGCTGGATCAGATGCCATTGTCACCCCTTCAATCGATGTGGTCCTCACTTCCTCAGAAACCCCACTACTGCGGGATGCCCTTTCCACCTTTCGACCTTGGACTCATGGCTAGAAAGGCTCACCATCACTGACCTGAATGGTTGGATACTTCATCATATCCCTCGGGTAGGCCGCCTCCCAGGTATGGTCATACTCCTTTACCAACCCGAAAACAACAGTAGGTAGAGGCAACTCATTCCGTATCTTCCAGTCTTCCAATATGAACATGATCCACATCTTCCTCAAACCCCATGGGTGTTCCTCATGGTGAACCCCTAGATAGACCTCTGGGGTCTGTCATTGCAGACTCAAAAATTGTATGGAAAATCGGTGCGGGGTGTATAGCTTATAGAGGGGCTCTTGGTCCACCCTTTCCACCAACAATCTACCTTGAAAGGCCAGGAGATAGGACTGGTTGTATTTCATTCCTTGGTCTTCATCAATAAAATCACCCATTGGCAACTAAAATGGGTGAAAGTTAAATTCCTCCACCTTGCACACCTGTTTCAGCACCAATGGTTTGATCAGTTTGTCCGAAAAGCTTCTCGTGGCATTCAGGATTGATTGGTAGAAGTTTGATCCTCAAGGTGAGATGGGGTTAGGGTATTCATGAACCCCCTCCCCCCCCTCCCCCAACATGCACCACCATCCACCCATACAGGAGGTGGAATGGACCGCATATCCTCCGTGGCCTCTTACCATCACTGATGTGCCCTAGTATCTTGTATATCTTGGAGAGCATCAGGATCCCGAGGTTCACTCGCCCTCCTGTTTCCAACATGGAAGCCATGATGAATGTTCTTGGTTTCAGGCCCATGTTTTTATCCCTCATTGGCAGGATCCAACAACATATGAGAGTCGCGATTAATACCTCCAGCCTGACTATCTGCTGCTTCTCGATGCTGACGCTAAATCCCATGTTTTTTCATGGGCTGCCCTCCAAGATCCGCCAGTTCGAGTGGTCCTTTCCCCATTGATCCCCCTTCGGGCAAGTCTGAGGCCTCACCAGATATTGCCTCTCTTTCATAAAATTCTGAAACTCCTTGAACCACCGCCTGAAATAGACATCCCTCAATGCTTCCTTGTCCTCTCCAAGAACCAGGCTCATCAATGCTATTTCCAACGGTATCATCTTCTTTGGATCCTCCTAGGCACCCATAACGGGGAAACATTCATCACACGTCGCCCGCAATATCGAAACCCCTAAGATCTAGTGCTCATCCTACAAGATGATGCCAACCTCTACATGGTGCAAGTCAGAGGTATTGGTCCTCGTTGACCACCTGCTCAACAATTCCAGCATCAGCTGCTTCAGCTGGTAAATGTGGAATTTGGGGGGGGGGGCAAGCCACCCCATATAGACCCACTCTTATTAGCTCCGCCCTAAACTCCTCCAATGAGGCACATACCCCATAGGCCTAGGCCAAGTCATCTGTGATGTTGCCTCCCTGGCGTAGGTCCCACTCCTCATACCATCCCTTCCTCGGGGTCCTCAAGGCTGCCTTTAAAATTTTCTGGTATATAGGGGGGACGACTTCAGCTACAGTGACTTACCATCCATGTTGTTCAGGTGGTTATATAGGCAGTCAACATTGATAGGCATGAAGTCTTCTCGAGCATGGTTGTTAGCCACCCGGAACCATTGGTGTTGGCATGACGTACTCTGAAACCAGTAAGCTGGCTCGTCCATACTTTCTTCAGGAATGAAGACGTCATCCCTCAGCCCGTAGTTGTACAAAGGCAGCCTCTTGCACAATGGATAGTTCATCTGGATCACTGATAGTAGCTCCACCAACGAACCATGGTTAGAATGGCTCCGTATTAACTCCCCTAGGCCCAAGATATTCACTATCTCCTCCATTCGGGAAGCATCTGCAATGACCCCACTGGCAGCCTCTCGTTGATCCATTCAGTTTTGACTTTTGGAGATTTTTTAGGTATGGTTCACAAAGTTGGTTCGCGATGTTCGTTCGCAGAGCGTGTTCGCAAACACTATTCGAGGAACCTTGCCCTGTCCTACCAACGCCAAGACACAAAGTGCTCCAATTCGATGTCAAAGACTCACTATGTGCCACGAAGCAGAAGAACTGATTCATGGAGACCAATTATAGAGTATGTAGGAGCTTTTTGAATTGAGAGCGCTAAAATCAAAATTTGCAGAGGAAAGAAAAGAAAAAAGAGAGGTCATCTCCCTTATTTATTGGTGACGACCTTCGGCGCATCGTGGTGTGCTCAACCTGCATGTCGTTTATCTTCCTCGTAAGCCCTCTTCATGAAACAGCTTCGCAGACAGCCGAGGTATTTTGGTGATTGACCCTTAGACTTTGACCCTTTATTTATCCTCGGCTCCATGTCTGAGGGGGGAATTTTTTTGCACTAAAATTTTCGAAGAAAAAGAACAAGAGGGAAGTCTCCGAGGCTAGCTCGCAAAGACCTTTCACGGAGCCCCATGGCCCCGTGCCCACTGTGGAGCAAGGAGGTGGGAGGCTCTGCGAACCCCTTCTAAGTTCACGACCCTACCGTGGACAAAGGAGTCACGATTCTCTGCAAATTAATTTGATATCCACGAGCATGCCGCAGAGCAAGGAGGTAGGATGATCTACGAACGAATTTGAAATTCGCGAGCCTGAAGTAAAGCATGGAGGTAGGATCCTCTGCAAGCCGATTTGAATTACGCGACATGATGTAAAGCAAACTCTGTCTTCACGTCAAGAGAGATCTACTTCACGGTGCATCTTGCCTATAAATGCAGGGATCCTCTCGAGCCTGAAGGACGGATCTTCCGACTATTCACCTTCTCAGCTCTCAAATCAAGAAGCACTTCTTGCTCTATGAAACATTTGTTTCTCATGGTACTTTTGTATTGTGAATTTCCTCCCCATTTTCTTTAATTCAACCCCTCTTCTGAGAGGTATGCCTTTTGCGAAGACCATGGGCCTTCACGAAGGAATGGGATACCCTCAGGGACTCAGGTCATCATGACGTGTTTATGCTTTATGAGACACCCTCCATACACGTGCGATCCACATGCTAAGGCAAGGTCATTGTGCTTCGCGATGCACATTGCTTCATAACACCTTACTTCGCGAGGAACCCTTGCTTTATGAGGAATTTCTTCTCAAATGAATTTACACATCGCGAAGCTCCTCCCATATGCACCTATTATTTATGCCTAGCCTAGGTGACTTTACTTCACGAATCACATCCCTTCACAGAGCCCCTCCACTTCATGGAGCACCAGAGCTTCACAAGGCTTCTAACTATGAACCCATTTTCTCTGCAAATCCTTTTTCCATGTGGACCTTTTTGTTTGCACAAATAAATTTCAAAGTCCCTTGGATGATACTTCTCTTTTAATTGCTTTTCTTCATGAATCTACGTATAGTCATGCTAACGGATATTGCTTCTTAGCATATCCACACTAATGTGGACCCGCTATGGGATCACCTCTCAACACCCCCAAACCACGACATTGTTGATGCCTTCATTCTCTCAAGGGTGGGTGGGTATCAGTTATGTAAGTCCTAGGGGTGCAGAGTGAACCCGCTTCGTCTGATTAGTAGGAAGTTAAACTATCAATCCCCATCGTCCTCATCAAATGATGTCAAACTGTGACCTCTCCATGTGCATTTCACATGGCGTGCCCCACCTTGGACGTTCTCTACGCCCACTGGTCTCCATGGGGGTTAGATCATTCCTCACATGGAATAGAATCCTCTTTATCATATCAGTGTTCGTCTATAGGGAAAGGGAAACTGCCCGAGTGTAAGCCCCTAGCTTTCATTGCAGGAGGTAGCACCCCTACTCATCCTATCTTCCTGGGTTCCTAATCTCTCTCCCGCTGGGCATTTTCACCACCCAGGCCTCCCTCCTAGAGTAAGTCCCAATCACCATCACCTTGGGCTACTAACCATGCGTAAGCCCCTATTTCCTTTTTGGGCCGCTACCTGCGCATCAGCCCCACTCTACTTTCCACAGACACACCTTATGCAATGTTATCATCGGGTCTTTGTTGTCTCTTGTTTCTCACATAGAGTGTGACTCACGTGATCTTAGAGAAAGCATTGACCATGACATACTCTCCGAGCAGCCTAGAGTAAAATCCCCAACCCCAACCATGAACTACGAGGTATTTGATCCTTGCCAAGGCAAGGTATGTAGGAATCCTCCATGAGGTTCAATCCCATAAACCATTGGTCCTAACCATCTTCACGTCAGTCCAGCCACACCCACCTAAACTACACGGTCTTTGATCCTTGCCAAGGAAAGGTTCGTAAGAAGCCTCCCTGAGGCTAACTGCCACATCCATTTGTCCCAACCATCCTCACTTCAATTCTTCAACCCCTTTATAATTATGAGGTCTTTGATCCATGCCAAGGAAAGGTACAAAGGAAGTCTCCCTAAGGTTCAATCCCAACACTTGGTCGCTCCGGCCCCCTTTCACGTCTGTTCGCCAAAACCCACTTATACTACGTGGTCTTTAATCCTTGCCATGGAGAGGTACGTAGGAAGCCTCTATGAGGTTCAAGCCTAACACCCATTGGTCCCGACCACTTCATGTTGGTTCACCAACTTCTTCTGAACTACATGGACTTTGATCCCTTCCAAGGTAGGTTACGTAGGAATCCTCCATGAGGTTCAATCTCACCATCTATCTGGGTCCCGGGTCCTTCTTTACATTGGTTCACCCTCATCCTACATGATGTTAAACTGTGGACATCAATTAGCATTAATTCGTTGTTCCCTCAGTCAGCGGTAAGCCATTACACCCACCCGAACTACGTAGACATTGATCCTTGCCAATACAAGGTATGTAGGACACCTCACTGAGGTTCAAGAAAAATAACCATTTGACCCTAGGTCCTCCTCCACATCAGTTCACCGACCCCCATCCCACAGGAACTACGTGGTTTTTATCCTTGTCTCCTAGATAAGGTATGTAGGAAGCCTCCCTGAGGCTCGACCCCATCCAGCGGTAATCCGTTGCGACCCCGTCTAGCACTATGTCGTTGTGACCCCATCCAGCGGTAAGCCTTTGTGACCCCATCTTGTGGTAAGACGTTGCGATACACCATCTAGCGATAATCCATTGAAATCACTAATTGGTGGTAAGCCGTTGTTAGATGAACTATGAGTACTTTGATTACCAACCACGGGGATACATAGGAGGTCTCTTCAAGACTCAATCCCAACATCACCATCGTCCTCAGGTCCACTCCATCACATTCTCCACCAACTTCATTAAACCCTCAACCATCAAACTTGATTCTTACCCAGGCCACCACATCCTAGTGGGATCATTACACCTCATTCCCCATTCCCCTTAATGACAATCGGGAAGCTAACCACATTTTGGCCCCTAGATCAGTGTTCCCTCCAAGGATTGCACCCATCTGATTCACTATAATCAGTGTTTTGATCAGTCTGATCCATCTTCTCTAGATGTTAAACTTGCGTATTACCCTGTGTTAAACAAGGGAAGTTGAGGATAACCCCATATACATGCCTATGGCATAAAATTTCCCACGTTTGACATGGGATGCCTCGAGCTTCCGCACCCTCGATAAGCTCTATATTAAGGGGGAGAAACCTAGATGCGTCAGTTTCCAAGTGTTTAGACATGCCAGTGATGTCCAATGTGACTACTCCCCTGATTCATGGTTGTTTCCCTGAACAGACCCTTTGGAATGTCCCAATAGAAGTATTGTAATTAACTGGTGTCTATAAAGATATGGTAATAGGAAAATGTTCGTGAACAACGTCATAAATCTATAAGGGAGACCTGGACTAGGTGACAAGTTCTGAGGATGAATCCCCAGAAGGAAGAACCGACGTCCCATCATCCGATTTCGATCAAGGAGCAAATTTCCCTGAACAAGGAACGAATGTCGCCCACCTTTAGAAAGCGGGAATGTGGGGCAACAAACAGTTTCTTCATCCTCTAACAGGACGGATACGTGCACCCCAGCGAAAGCATCAGAAACAATTACCTAACATTGGAATGATAACATGGGATCAAATCCCAAAAGACCGTTCAGTTTAGTAGCTTTGGAAGTACTATATACATACATAAGTTTTACATTACCTCATGAAATAAAAAAACAACAACATTTTGTCCCCTTTGAACACATTTATATTCCTTAGACTATCCCTATTGATCAACTATAAAATACTTCTTCACATCTTGGAAAAAATAAAATATAGAAAGGGGTGAGCTTATATTTTTAGTAAGGATAACAATATAGCAGAAACATTCATAAATAAGCATAAACATTTAAGGCAGTGTATAAGACTAAAAAATCCAAAATAAACTTAAACATCATAATAATATGGGAAATATAAATCAAATAATGTCATTTATTTATTCACATGGATATTATAAAAGTCAAATAATAAAATGTAATATCAATAGCCAATTTCATAATAATAGAATGCATAATGTCGGACATCATAACCACATAGTCGAGGCCTCACACCAAGACTACAAATAAGATTTTTTAAAGGCCTTGTGCAAAGACACTAGTTTGTCTCATGAGACCCACTAATGCATTAAAGAGCTATATCGGGCACCACCCGTCACTTACAATGTGCAATGCATTCCTCGTATGAACATGTTTAAACATAACTTAAACATTCATATTAAAACTAGCAGACGAAATGTTAGTACTTTAACCATAAACCCTGAATGGTATAAAAATAACACATCCACAATAAAACATATCACAAAACCTTCAATACAATATGGATGATTTGTATCTTAATAAATCAACCTAAAAAAAGATTAATATCCATCATAGGATGTTGACAAAAATGAAATCAAAAATATTTGAGATAAATATCTCTTTCTATTTTGAAATCATTTAAAATTAAGATAATTATAATAGAAAAAAATTATTTTGAAAATATTGTTATAATATTGTAAGGGATTTGTCAAAGGTGTTATAACGGCGGAAAATAGCCACACCCGCCGTATAAGTTAAAAAATAAATTCTTACCTTAATATGTCGAAAAGGTCATAAAGTACCTTGTTTGGAAAAGGACAGAAAGATTCCTTCATAAAACTTTTATAAATAGTCACACAAGGGTATAAAAGAATTTAAGCCATATTCTAGTAACTAGAAAAAAAAATTGTAATATATTTTTAAGAAAAACAAATGTGGATAGTAAAGATGTCTCAGTAGATACTCACGTATAAACAACCTCGGATAATGAAGAGATTGTAGAATTAAACCTTACCATGTACTTTTCCTTGATAAATGGTACATTAACCACCTATATAAAATTTAAATCATTGTTATTAAATTATACATGAACCATATAAATATGACATCATAAATGATCTTATAATATTTCGTTGTTAATAATATTTCAGTAGTATCATTGTTTCGGGTGTTAACTGGTTCATTTTACTTTATATGTTTTGTAATGTAAATGATCTTTGATTTGTATAGGATGTATTTTATTCATATCCGGAATGATATTAAGTTAGTAAACATTATTTTAATCAAAAAAAGAAAATTAATCTTGAATGGTTACGATGGGGAATGAATTTCATCGTCTTCGTGGAGATGGTTATCCGTACGTACACACTAGCGACAATATCATTAAATTGATAGAGAAATAGTATGTAATTGGATAGTATAGAATATATACATAATACTTAACATGTTCTATTTTTTATTTAGATCGGTTATACTCATTATTATACCCATCAAAATAATGATGTGTTTGAATAACAAACTACACCACGACGTGGAGACTGTAAGTCATACGTATGTACGTATGGTGACTTTTCATTCATAGGATGGATAGAATAATGAATATGGTTGTAAAATATTTATAATAAAATCAAATTATGTATAAGGTATGGGATTTTTTATTTTTTTTATGGAAACAACAAGTAAATAGGATGTGAAAGATGAAAAGAACTTTGAAAAAGGTGGTGAAATTATTACCTCTTCTTTGGGTACTTCTTTTTGAATTGATCAAATTGATCCTTAGGATAGATTTATGATTAAAGTAATTCTTCTATGTTAAAGTTAGGGTATTTGGGAGTATATTTTGGTAGTGTTTGGAAGATCCAAATGGCTCTGTAGGTGTGATTTTGAGAGAAGTAGAATTACCCTTTCATAAGAGAGGTGATAGTCACTTTCGGAAATCCTTGAAATATTATTTTATTATACAATAATATTCGGTTTATAATGGCTAAAATGATTTATTTCAAGGATAAGGTTGGAATGGTTATAAAACCTCTCAACCAATAGGTCTTAGATGGGTTTAGGTCACTATATTAACCATATATTTTAGATATAACTCTTGGTTAAATAGTTTAACATTTACTATGTCTTCTTGTATCATTATATTATATAGTTAAAAAAATTCATATAAAATTCCATGTGAACTCAAAGTGGTTCATTAATTCCATATCTGTTATTATATAAGTCCTTTGTCTGAACCTTATATTTTATGACTATTAGATCATTTAATAATATAGTATTTATTTTAAAAAATCCATTATGTCAATTTTGATACTATTTGGTATTTGATTTTTTAAAAGTCCTAAAAAATTGATTACTTTAGAAAAAATTAATTCCATCAACCCTAAAATTCCAAATTAACCTATAAAATTCGTGTAATTTCTCAAAATTCTCAAGTTACATTTATTTGGATATTTATAATATCAATTATTTTACTCTTTTATTAATAAGGTAATTATTTCATCATCATTGTGTCATAAATAAAATTAATAATTTAACTTATAAAAATTATAAATAAAATACTATTATGTATTAAATCATTTAATCATTCTAATTAATATTTATTGTATAATTTACCTTATGTATTACCCTATATTAAAACGGTTTAGTTATTAAACTTTGAATTTAACACATTTAACTCTTTTTTAAATAAAATAATGATAAATATCCTAATCTAATCCAAGTGGACCAAAAGGATCAAATTTTATTAATAAGTTTTATTTTGGATGAAATACACTTGGCCAATAGAATTAGGACATGTGTTAGGGTAATTATAATATAATTTATTAGCTTTATTTACCCAATTTACATTTAACCATGGTAAATAAAAGTCAAATGTTATTATTCAAAAGAAATTATTTTCATCTTATTGATCCACATTTTAATTACTTATATCAACTGTGTCTCTTAGACTTTTGAAATTCAATTCAAAAAAGTGGTAAAATTATGTTTTATAAAAATTTTCTAACGTGCCTAGAAGGTGGGTAAAATACGTTAAAAATTCAATAAAATTTTATACATCTAATTTTATTATAAAATGACTCTAATGAATTGCATTGAACTAATATATGTATTATGTATCTATTTTGACTTAAAATAAATTTAAATAAAATAAATTATTATTTAAATAAAAATTCTGTTTTAAACAATAACATAGTGTTTTTCACTATTCCTCAAAAATTGAATGTATTCAGAAAAAAAAATCACCCAAAGATAATTATGATATTCCAAATGAAAAAAATAAGTATATTTTGAAAAATAAAATTTATAAAATTTCAAAAAGTGGGTATTACTATTAATAATGGCTGGTTTGATTGGTGGTGGTGTGTTTAAACTCTATGTTGTGTACAACGCAAGATATTGCATTATTCAAATTGAAACACATTGTGGAAGCTCGGGGTGTTACAATATTAAGAACACTTAATATTTTAAAAAGTTATTTTTTATAGAATTTTTTTTATATTGCTTCAATCTAAGGATTGTGGTCATTCATTTATTGGTAATTTCATGAAACCTATATGGTTTCCAACAGGTTTTATTAATGGAACCAGAAACACCCAATGAATCCCACATCTATAATGAGTTATGTTTCTTCTTTCCATTGGTAGGTGGTCATGGTTTTTTTATAAATTATTCTTAGGAAATCACATTGGTTTAAAGTGTGTGACTTCAGGATAATCACACAGTATAGTGGGGAATTATTACCTACTCTGAGGATATCTTATAAATCTATTTCATATATGTGAATCTTTCCTGAATCCTAGTATGGGGCTAGGTAACCACATGTCAGAAATCAGTTACATTTTTTCACATTATAGGTATCTCATTGAAGTGAACATTTATATGTGTCGTTGGTTATCTATAAATAGAACCATCTATATGAATCATGTTTTATACATAAACAACCATATATTTATGTATCATAGGTTTTCTATCAATGAAACCGTCTTTAGGTATCATAGGTTCTCTATCATTATCTAATTTTTACATGATGATGTTATTTAATAGTTCACTATAGATTAAATTCACACAATAAGGAAATATGGTGTTTTATATCTATACAAGAAAGTGTTAATTAATTTGGTGTTGGGACCCAAGATATTAAATAGTCTTTCTATGTATCCTTGTAAAAGAAATCAGAACCCACATAGTTCGTTTCCACTTATCTAAACACTTGGTGCCTTTTATGGTTATGTGACAAGGAATGGTCTATAAAATATAATTTCATACATTACAGATAACTAGGCAAAGGATTCTCAATAATTTATGGTGTGGGGATAATGTATGATTGGACCTATCTATTTTATATCATAGGGAATATGGGTGACTGATATTGGATTGGTATCACAGGGAATGTGGCCCAATAAAGAAGGATCTAATCTGGAGTATATTCCAATGAGGATGTGATGATATTATCTAAATATATACCTTTATACGGTTGTATGATTATATAAAAAATATTTCCCAATAAATATGTGATTGGGATGATGTTTTTTGGGCTTTAACCTCTAATACGAATTCTACATATCCCATAAAGTGAAGAATCAAATCCCACATAGTTTAAATGACATAGTTTCATATCATGAAACTCATATGTGGCCACACATTTTACCATTATGCTATGGGGATGACTAGTTCATGGAAGATATGCTATTAGAGGATGGATTTGGGATTATGCATTGAATCTAAAATTTAATCATTCATTAGGAATATGTCCCTTTTATAGAGAATCTTGTGGGCAATGTGGCCCCTCTTGAAAGAGAAAACTGCTGTCAATGCTTAACCCAAAAAAATTGGCCTAGGTGAGAGATGTGTCATATGAATGGCATGAAAACCCAAGTATCTAAGCCCAAATGAGTCAATTTTAAAGTCAGAAACAAGATATTAGGTAGGTTTTAATGTATTTCATGGGGCGTGACATTGGGTTTGAATGAGTATTACACATATGAAGATTCCCATGATGAATTCACTCCTTCTCCATTAATGGATGTGGGAGGAAATACATAGGGTAGAAGGAATGTGTTGTACTAACAAAGGGACAGGGGATTAACCTATTAAGGATAACAATTTACACCTTCCTTCTAATTTCTAAACTCAGGATTGGGGCATATGCATCAACATATTGTAAAAAAATTCACAGATACTTCCATTCTCAGTTCATTTTTCTAGATGCATGCAAGAAGTTAGTTCCACTTAATAAATCTAGAATATTCATACTATTGTATCCAAGATTGAGGGCTTTATTACAATGTAGATTCATGATTTCAAAAAAATCTAAGGACCCAATTAGTTAGTGAGTACAAGTGAGATATAAAACATATTGATCATGGAATAAATAATTGAAAGTGGAAATGACGGTGTGCCCAATACCTTGATCATACTGATCTGGTGGCTATGAGGGTGGGCGTAGTTTGATATCCCTTGGATTTTAGAATTAATGATTGTGGTCCATTTTAACACATTTTGGAGGTACTAATATAAATACAAATGCTAAATTTGGAGGAGACAGTTGAGATCATAGAGACATACACACTAGGATTCCCCCATATTGTATAGAGTTCTTGCTTGTGGAATGGGTGAACCATAAAGGGTTCCTTTATAAATTACATCCTTCATTAAAGAGGGATACTTTTTTTATAATTTGCAAGAGATATTCTCCTTCCATAAATGATTTCATTTCAAATAGGATCCATTTATGAAGGTCTCCTTTGTGGGGTAATTTCATTCTTTATAGTGATCTGATTACCTATGGTTTGAAGTAAATTGAAATCACTCTCGGTCATTCTCATTCATCTTCCTCTCCATCCCTCTCAATTTATATTTTTTCCTCTTGGAGAATTTTTACTTTAGGACGTAATTAGGTATTTATATGTTGTTTTAATTAAACCTATTTCATAAAACATCCAACCGAAAAAGACTAGATATGTTTTTTGGGAGTAAAATATGGATTCCTCTCTCAAAAAATGATATTTTTATAGTGGGTAAAAGAATCCCCTCACTCCACACACAAAATTTATTTTTGGGGGGTGTTTTATCAAATTATTTATCCAAAAATAAATTCTTTTTATGGGGTGAAATTCCACTACCATGATCCATATTAAAAATTTATTTTGGGGGGCATCACGTCACCACCTCATTAAATAAAAAAAATTCCTTTTTAGTGGGTGGTGTGATTTGAAAATCCATTCTGTATCAATACGAGTCAAAGGGTCTGGTATAGAACCTTTTTTTCTATTTAAAATATCTATGAGGCTATGAAGGGTTATTTAGTTTTTCAAAATATAACTAATTTTCATTCTATTGGTCTTTATTGTTGGTCCTTAGACTACTACCAAAACCTTTTGTATCCTTGAAAATATCATCTGCTCCCACAATTTCCCCCCTTAGAATTATGTTCATTCAGAATGAAATGAAATAAATTCCAAGGTAGAATATTGTCTGGCAAAGGATCATTATGAGGTATTTATGGAATATTTGGAGGATTTCCATCCTATTTAAAGGGTGTTAGATGATTTAATTGTCATGTTGCGAAAAAGATCCTTTGTGATTGTATATGGGCTAGAGATCCACAATTCCATCCGTATAGCGATCAACCTTTGTTCTCGATCTCCTTTTTTAACTAAAATAAATACCATACATACATGTTTTTGATAATATTTTTATAAATTATTTCATTGGAATTCTCCCTTAACATAACAACTATATAATCTTCATTGCTACACATTTTAATTTTGATTCCCATAACACCTATTTCCCAATATAATATCTTTGTGTTTGTAGAATTTTAAATTATTTTTCTATTTTTCATAGCTTTTGATGACTTCCCTGTCATTTCTATTTATGAATACAATTGGTTTTGGTCTAATTCACTTATATAATTCAATTATCCCATATGAAAGAATGATTTATATTGATATAAATATTGAGGTCGACCCACAATCCTATATTATTCATCAGGATAATACCCTAAAGAATATTTTTTTACATTAATATTCGGATTACCCATTATCTCACATATCATCTATTTAAGATCTTGGGTTATAAGTTGAACCACTGATTTTTTCAGATAGTTAAAACTTTCAATCATCAGGGTTTGTGATTTCCTCAATGAATCTAAGTAAACTTGTCTACCAGGGTTCAGAAAGTCCTAGAGTCAGGCCAATAAAATTTCTTTATCTTGAACAACTCTTCATGGACTCTGGATAACCATGATCCATGCCAGAATTTTTCTCACTCAATATTACCCATCTATGTTTAACATATCATGGGATTATTTTAGTAGAGGATAGAGTTTAAGGAGGGGGGTTGGTCATGTGAAACATCTTCGATGAGTGGGACTGTGATATATCTATCTATTAAAGATGTAAATAATCCCATAAGCATCTAGAATAAGTTTTATTATACCAAATTGTATGTGCTTCTGAATATATGATTTATCCATCTACTAGGATCTTACCCAAAATGATCATCTATTGGTATTCAATCACCAACACATTCCATCTAACACATGGTGAAGATGAGATTAGTTTAGGTGATATTTACCAACACAGATGAATCCCAATACTTGGGGATATTTATGATTTGTTTTTTCCCCTAGATAATACTTTTGTTGATGAAGAGAATATATCTCTTCTAGTGAGAGACTAATTAATCATGATAGATAATTCATTAGGAAACTCACTTCATAACTATCCAATTATTGCACTCAGTGACTAGGTGAAAATATTTTTTAGTCCTAATGGGTCATGGAAAAAGGTTAGGTGAATGAGGAATCACACTAATAAATATTATCTATATGTTCATAGAGCATACCATGATACCCAAGAACTTGGTCAATACACCAAATGAGTTTTCAAGATCAGACAGGATGTTACTTTATATCTTCGACTAGTGGGATTTTCCCCCATGTTTCAAATAATATGTATTTCCCTAGCCTGTGATTTCTGTTTTTGTTTTAGGATCAACATGATGATAATGGAAAATATTTTGGTTTAAAAATATCCCATTATCTTGGCCATACCCATGCTTATAAATATTTATTATTTTCTATGTCATATATTAGAATGAAGGTCTCTAAATTTCATTAGTAGACTATTCCATTTTCAATTTCAATAGATGGAAAAATACATTCAATGCTATGAGTATCACAACACTGTAATAATAACACATTATTATTTTCAAACCATGTTTTTAAAAATTTCTACTATTATTCCAATATCCTTGGATAACGATAAAATTTTTGTGAAGATGAGGAATCCCATTAACATTTCTTTTTTACTTAAATTTTACCTTATGGAACAATAATAGGCAATGGTGGAGGCACCCAAAAATAATGTTCCTATATTATTTCAATTCAAGATGGTATTTTGATCTATAAAATATATGGGGTTGTCATTTATGAACCTTAAACCCCAAATTGATTTACAAAGTTGTTTGTATGCCTCCAAAAGTTTACGTAATTACCTGCAACCATGGTTTGGAGGGAGGAATATCCATATCTTCTCCATAATCTTTGGTTGATACTAATTTTTGAGGATACTAGCATGAATTTATTACCACCATCCATTTGGGGTCTAATTAACCTATCACTAGGATACACCAAATCATGGGTGGAGTATTACCAAAATGATATATTAGTAGAGCCATGTTGACTAGTTAATAATCCATTATCTCCCTAGAGTTCCTCACCTATGATACACTGGGAACTAGTCACTAATATGGATAATAATTTATCCCAAAATTCCATACATTATGTGGAATCTTTTTCTTCATGTCCTGTTTGTATTGGGTGAGGTAGATACCTATTATTTTTTACCAAGGTTGTTATTTCTATCATTTACATTATTTTTTCTATGATGGTGATAAGTGATTAATTAGTGGGGATTCCCCCCATCGACCTAGTATTTGAATTCCAATGTAATGGAATGATAGAAGGTATTTCTTTATCTGTATAATTAGTAAAACCAACCCCATCCATATAGAACATGATTTCGAACTCTATACTTGTAACAACAAGTAAACAGAATCTGGATCCCAATAAATTTGTCAAATAATAGGCTGGGAGAATATATAATTAGTTATATGTTTATAATATCATCATTGAAACTCCATTAGAGATGATAGTTAATAAATTATAGGGTCTTCACCAATACTTCCATGGTTTTTATGTAGGTGGGTTTACATTCCATCACTTGTGAACTCTCTTACAAAAATTTCTCATATATTAAGAGGAGATAGTATCTTGAGAATGTGACCACGTTAAATTTGATCTTTTTAAACATAATGTTTAATATTTGGAGGGTGTTACTAGAGAGAAACATCATTTTGTTACCAAAGAAGCTCAATATCATGATTGAAGAGTTCTGCAGACTATGTAACTATAGTAATAGGAGGCTCACATGGAAAGATTGAAGGTTAAGTTACTATTAGTAAACTTTGGGCCTGAAGATTTCAAATAGAGGATCTGAGATTTGGATGATTATATCAAATGAATGAACACATTGGTTGAAGTGGAATTTATCTAATGAAAAAACCTTTAACAATCCATAAAAAAATATCATCAGTTTTTAATCTATTTTTTTAAAAATAGTAATTAGGGTCTATTTTATCCATTTCACCATTTTATTTCTCATTACCTTTAACATCTAGTATAGAATCCAGATTATTCATTCACCTCCTTTTTTTGTCGTCCATTAATTCGAAAACATATTTTGTGTATATATTTTTTAAATTATCATTTACCCCTAGGTTTTTATATTATATTTATTATCACATGATAATATCTAGTGAGACTCTATGAGATTGAAACATCAAGATAATATCAAATATGGTTCTTAAAATTACTAATGTGGAAAATAAATCAACTCCTAAGCATAACTAACGGAAGGGTATATGTATTATATTACATCATATTAAGACTATTATTGACCGATTTAGTTGTATTATCTGGTATCAGACATCTTTATAAATTTATGTAAATATATGAACTAATATTTGATAAGTTAAATAATTATCTAATATTTTCCTAATCTAAGGGACCTAGTGATCAAAAACTGATTTTTTCTGGAATCATATTATGAATCCCAATGACTTTGATTATTTTATTTTATCAACATAACTTTTTATTTGTTCTTATGGAAAGAAGAATTATCAGGAAATACATGAAAATTTATTACTCTTACCTTTTAATGGTTTTACCTAAAAATTATTGTACCATTTCAATTTCAAATTATCAATTCTACCCAATCCCTGAAAAGTGCATATCTTGAATGTGGAGGATCAAATTTTTTTCTGGAATACCCTTTATGGGTTTTCATTATGGTGAATCTTGTCACTCGTTAAATTGGAAATTTAAGTTCATATAATTAATATATTATATTTTATGTATAAGGATTAAAATATTTTAATAGTTATTTATATAGTTTATATTTTTATTGATTTAACCAATAGTGTTTTTAGTTTAAGCTCATAGATATTTGACCAATAGTTTATTTAGTTTAAGGAAATGTAAATTTAACCAATGATTTTATGACACTTATTCAATAACATGTGCATGATAAAAAGGATATGAATTGAAAAATTATAATGTTACTGATGTTGGAAACCTCATGTATATATAGACAAAACAGATTAGAAGGAAACCTAATCATAGTGAATATATTCTTCAATGAAGAAATAATTTCATTAAATAAGAGTGTTACAAATTTTTTTGATTTAAACTCAGGAGATTGGTGTGGTTTGGTTGCTTTTGATGAAGGAGAACGGGGAATTTGTTTTAGGGTTTTGAAGCTCAGTCCATTTTGTTATATAGTTTAAGGTCATTTGATGAGTACTGATAAAAATTATCATATGGGACATCATATTTCTATCCTCTAAATGGTTAAAATGAAAATGTTTGTAACATTAATGGTTACAAATCTACTTGAATAGTTTTATTATGGATTGGAAATATAAAAAAACATGAAATTTGAATTATTAATGATGGAGTAGAGAAACTTTTGGGGATAACTCGAGACCATGTTCTCAAGATAAATTCCACTACAATGGTTTTAGGGTGTATAGAGATAATAGGATTGTATCCTCAGGGTGTAGATGCCTCTGGTTAATAGGATATTATATTGCTTTATATGTAGATCTATGTTGGATTCATATTATTCATAGTAAAAATGGAAGTTTCCCTTGACATTATATGTCCTTATCATTGATATCCTTGATGATTTTTTAGGATTCAAATAACTTTCTCATGATGTAAATTTGTGGGGAATGAAATATTCGGGGAGAATTGAAGACCATTAATAATTACATGACTATATATGGAATAGATATGAAAGGTGGGAAGATTTCTTATGGAACCAATCCTGAAAATTCATTCTCATACTTTAAGGTCATGGTGCTTGGACCAATGAGATGAGTAATGACCTGAATGGGGATCACGTGCCAGGAATATTCCAATAATTTTTTTGAACATGGGGGGGACACAATGTAGATCATAACTTGAGGCTCTTATATATAATTTGGTGGCATGTAATAGGTATGGAAGGGATGACCATGGGCTAAATTCAAAAATAATGCTTTAGTGTGTTGTTTTTATGGAACATAGGGATTAGATGAATTTCTCTTCAAGACATGGATTATTCTATTTGACTTGTCATGTTGAGGGCATGTATGAAGATCCATATCGAGGGAATAGTATATTTAGTCAAAAAAGAAGTATACCTTGGAGTTAGATTTTCTTATCACTTATATCCATGAATATTTTTTGAATATTTTTGTTTATCAAGACATGAAGAAGTGGTTTTGGGTTAACATGTTCAAAAATAATTTTTGGAGGCATTTGGACAAGAGATTTCAATGAATAGGTGGTTAAAATTTTATCCAAAGGTATGTAATGAACCCCATGTTGATTTCATAAGGATTTCCTCATATATATATATATATATATATATATATATTATGTAAGGAAAGGTTCATTTTCTATCATGAATGACCCTGGGATAATGGATCCAGGTGTCACTATGTATCTCATCAGAATGAGAATCAATCCATACATAGTTCCATAAATGAAATTCCCTGTATATATCTAGTTTATATATTGGGTAGAGGGGTTGTTTTTTTATTGATAGTCCTTATTTAAGGGATCCATGCATCACTACATATCCCATAATAATGAAAATCAAGCTATATATAATTTTTATAACATTCTGTATGTGGTCCTACCTGAGGGTAAACGAAATTTTATTATTTTGCAGAATAAGGAAGTTGACAGCCATGAATCCTTACATAGATTTGTATATTTAATTGATTTATCAAGAATTGGAATATTGGATTTGGTAAGTAGTTAAGAAGCATGCAGAAAGGAATAGATATTCCAAACATTGTACAGAGTGAATGTTTTTCATGTCAATTTGGGTAATCTTGTAAAACCTCTAATAACATGTGAGTCATGTTCAATGTGAGGAAAAAGAGGGAAAAATTATATTCCCAAAATCACACTACATTTATAGTGATGGATATTTATGATATCACCATGTAGTTGTTTCATTTATTATGGTAATGTTCTCTTTTAGTTTAATGTCATATGGCTAAGATATAGGAACCATGTATTTTTCATCATTCTACAGGGAAGATGACAAATAGTTTAACATCATGTGGTTAGGATTTATTTCATGCATTTTTTACATTGTGAGATTAATACATGAAATATTTCATTTAAATTCATGCAGGCTAGAATATATAATGGCAGGTATGGTTGGGCCGAGGATAGGAGATCTAGATTCCACCATATATACTGTATTTATTGGAATAAAACCACATGTAGTTATTTAAATAAGTCCACTTCAAATATATAATTCATATTCATGGGTATTTTGTTTTTATAAATTAAGGTTGGGCATATGATATGGGATCTAGGTATCATAATGAATCTTTCATTGACGGGAATCAAGCAATTCATAAATGTTTTAGAAAATAATCCATGTATAGGTTTGGGTGATGTAAAGAAGGGGTAATTAATGATTTTAGGCATAAGTGGTTTGTGAGAAAATTCCTTCAACATAGATGAATATCTCATTTAAGGGAAAAATTCATAGTTAATGATTTAATCTAAGTAGTTTAAAGTCATAATTGTTCTATTTCTACCTCGCAATTCAATTCTACATGGTAGTTCTAGTAACCATGCGATTTAACATCATATGGAAAGGAAATTGTTATGCAATTACACATCATTAAATTAAGATGTTTTATATACAGTTTAACATCATGCTATTGGGACATTTATGTTATATGGATTAAATCATGCCACTTAGACTAGATTTCTATATATTGTACTATCCTACCACCAAAAATATAGTTCTATACGGTTCACAATCATGCTACTGGGACATTATTTTTCACATTGGAATTATGAGAAGAATTTATTCGGAAACATTATATTGTTTGGGGTGTGATGTTATCTCTATCTATTATGACCATATAATGGGATCTATTGGAGTAATTTATGTATATCATACACTCCTTCCCACTTTGGTTCAATCTCTTATGGTTTCTTCCCCGATTCAATTAGGGCTCTAAGGTCTAATACCAATTCCCCCATTGAGTAATAGATTTTTGTGACCATTCTTAATGAAGGATGACACTACTTTGTTTTGATGAAATCCCATGTTGTATAGAGCAAATAACTTATTCTCATAAATGTTTTTAAATAAATCCAATATCTTCTATGATTGATCATCTATGGAAACAATGATCAGAAATCGTAATGTGAATTAAATAAAATTAGGCCTCAATGGGTCAGTCAACTTTTTTCCCTTATACCAGTGAATAAGAGGTCACTTGTGTATCAGTATGCAATATGATGTGATAAACCTACAAATCATGTAAAAATGTTTCCAACAATTTTTATTTCCATTTTCCACCATATTTTGATTTATCTTGGATAGTATTTTATTGAAATCCTCCATATATCCATTTTCAAATTCATGTAAGTGGGATGAGTGATTAGTTTGATTTCCATATTACTAAGAGATCCATTTAATTTTAGAAGAGCATAAAATAGTGACATTATTTGTCCTTACTGTATGAGGAACACCAAATAGGGTAATAATATTTGTATTTATAGAACTGAAGCTAGCCTTTGGCAGAACTACTTTGAGGGATGTATCCTTGATTGACTTAGATCATATTTCAATGGTTTTTAGGATGTACTCAAACTACTTCACTATTGATGGGGGATATATCTCCCTGATATATATTCCACAAACATATAATGGCCAAGAATATTTACTAGTATGAAATGATTATGGGGGTTACTGAATGAAATTTGAAGGTGTCTAAAAGTTGTTTAATCTTTTGGTTAACTCCAAACTATCTCATGTCATTAGTGAATAGAAATATCCATGCCTTTTTAAATAATGGGAAGGAATGTTTCAAGGGGTTTATCATCATGTTATATTTTCATAACTATTAAAAACAACATCAATATTAATAATATGGTCAAAATGTTTTTTAATGTTTACCACCAGATCATCGATGTAACATTCAATGGTCATTAAAAAGATAGGTTTGAAAATACACTGCATTCCATGTTGATATGTGGAACCATATTTCAAAAAATTTAAATTCATTACTCGATTAAAATATATTCATTAGAGTTCCCTAAAATTATATGTTTATTCATATTCCAGAACAATTAATATTTTTTTAGAATATATATTCTTCTATAAGTGGAAGATCTTAATAGTCAGTAGTTTCATGGATCAGAAGTTATGTAATCGTGATTGGAAAATAATCATTCAGAAAATTATGATTGAGACCCCTTAAGTCAATGGAAAATATGATTTGCCTATTCTTGTTTTTGACCAAGACAATTTTACTTATTCATTTTGGATATGTAACCCCCTGAATGAAGTTAGATTTGGTAATCTTATTAACACCAACTACTATATTAGCAGCATTAGTTAGATGCATTCTTTGGAATTATTATTTGTAACTATAGTGATCCTTTGGAACGAATATATAATGGGTGGATACATTAGGATCATGGATAAGAATTTATATATAATTTTTGGAAAACATTTCATGGTGTTGTTTTAGAAAGTTGTATACATCTCCTTTTCTTATGGTGAGATAGAATCACCAATCTATGTGGGTTATGTATCTTCCTATGTGACTAGTTTTATTTCTTATAGTGCATTAATAGGGATGGAGAAACCTTCCTCAAATGATGTAGGGGGTTTTCTATGATCCCTTTCTATCCCTTTCATTGCATTAATTTTTGTATAAATTTATGATTAGGTGAAATATTCAGGGTTAAAAGATAAGGTGAGTTTATTTTAGTTCCCTATATATTTTTGAGAGGCATTACCTATATTTTTATAGTGTTTTCATACTATTATAATCATCAATTTGATTCTATTTAAACTTTAATTATCTCACGTCTACAGTTTAACTAAGGATAAAATATTTGTTTATTCCCTAATATTCACAAAATTAATATCTGGTATTCTCAATTTTAATTTGTGATGTGAGAATCTCTTATAATTCTTCCGATAACACAAGTGGGTGTCTTGAGACTCAGGGGAAAAGAGTGTGAATTTTTACCCAGGGCATTTCCACCATTGTAAGGATTAGACACTTATTACTTGTTATTGGTTGTGGCTAATGTGGCTGATATCATGGAAAATCATGAACATATTCCCAAATAAAAACTTGTTTCATTGATTTGATTAATAGGAAATATATACTAATTTATTATCTCTTTAAATGGATTTTTTGGGGTAATTTAAAAACTATTTAGAGTGGTAAAGAAAATGACATCATCAATAATTGCATATTTTACTTATCATTAGTAGAACCTGCGACTAATTTATTTAGACTCAAAAGATTCAAATGAAGATCTATCACTGTGCAATGTCCCGATTTTTCCATCATAAAATATTTGAGAAATTTATGGTATTAAGAGGGAATTTATTTATGTTGATGAAACCCAAGCCTCCAAAATAGTACATTTAATATTGTACCTCTTCAGATAACCAAGAATTATTATTCATGGATATGCTCTCCAAATTCATCCCTACCCTTATTTTATCCATGATGATTCCAGTCAATTTTATCATAACCCTAACGTGTTAAAGCATAGGGGGAGAAATTGAATTCACTGTAACCCAACTAATGTGGCATCCAAACTGGAATGAGGTTGATTCCTAATTCATTAAATCAATATCATCTATTTTATAGATATATACAATGGTCTGATGTGTCCCTATCGAAATGTTTTCCTTCATTGGATTGTAAAAGAGATAACTACATGAAATTCCATTAGATCTGTGTTTTCATGATTCACATTAGTGTAAGTAACATCATATTCAAAGCCTTGAGAGATTAACAAGGCCTTTTAAAGTATTTCTCAGAGCTCTTTGGATAAATTACAGGTATCCATGTCTAAAATCATTGATGGAACCATAAAAATCTACACCATGATAACATATTTTTGAGGGAGAGGTCTACACTTCCCAATCATGATTTAGGGTTTCTACATTGAATCTGCCTTAGAGGATGAATAATATAAGGTAAATGGGTCAAACTCTAGACCAGGAATTGAAGGAATACATATTTCTAAATAATTAAACCAAACTATATCATCCACTCCACTTGGATGATTAGATGGGTGCACACTGGTAAATTGGTCTTCTGAAATAATTGGGTTTATAATACTATTAACAGATTTTTGGGGGTCTCAATTTTCATTATGGGATCACTAAATTTTTTTCCAGGGGTCTCGGTTATATATATGGATTTGATGGGGATGTGACTAGGATATTGTGATCGGTGATGAATACATCTTCCCAAGTTCCCTTAGATTCTACAGCCTCTACCTTGGACTCCCAAGTCAGGTATGGGGAACTTAATCTCAAATCTATACTATTTATCAAATAAGGGTTATGTTAAATTAATTTCATTAATATAAAAAATGAGTAACTCGACATCTGATTAGAGTTCCATTTGGAGGGGTGGTGCACATCCTCTAATAAGTGAAGGCCTGAAATCTAAGAGGGTATAAGCTAGATTAAGCATCAAAAATGGTTTATTTTACAATATTTTACTTTATATTTATTGGCTATGATATCTTTTAGAAAATCGTATCTTAGAATATTTTGGTTCTGAAGAAGTGATTCATCATATAGAAGACAAAATTTGGGGCATGAATGGAATATTTAGTTGTGCCTTGAGGTTTTAATTAGATTTATTGACCATATTTATGGTAATACAGTTAAAAAAATCTATAGAACCATGTCTATAACTTATATCCATTAAATTTTCTTCCTTTGGAGTTTAAGAAACACATACAAAGTTTTTGGTGTCTTCCCAAATTTCACGGGTCCATAGTAATCCATTTTCTAGAAGATATCTTTAAACACAAACAACTCTTGGATAATGTGTCCTAATATTCAGTTGAATGGTAAATTATTTAGGATATGACTATGAAAAACATGATCAGGCATTATAGGAATGATAAATCTCAATAAAGCATAATCTATATCTAATATGATGTATCCAATGGTCATCTAATCTCATAAAGGATAACATTAATTCTTCTGATCCCCATACTATGAGAACTTCTCTTTTCTCCCAAAATGAAATGTTTTTTTATTGTTGTTACCATTTATAATGAGGTATCACATGATACTATGTGGTCTTGGTAATAGGATAAGTATAATGGTTAGCATCTCCACTTTCCAAATTAGTTTTCCTTAGGATTTTAATGATAGTTGATAATTGAAATTATTTTGATGAATAAAAGTTTCCAATATTTTCATAACCATGTAAATTTCAAAAACAACTACCTTGATATTTAATAAGAATGAGGGAAATTTGGAACCCATAAATGTGGTTATATTTACAGAGGATCAAAAACCCTTCTTATGGATGTTGCATGTTCAAGGATTATGTCAAATCCTTCAACAAATAAATATTGTTTGAGAATTTACCATTCCTATGATTTTTTCTATTTGATAGGAAAATAACTATTTTATATCAAAGTGTAGAACATAATTTATAGAGTAATTTATTATAGAGGTATTCCTGTCCTGTGATTGACATGGCTAGAAAACTGCTATTCCAAATGAAAGTGGGTCCATCCAAAGTGTATACAAAGAATTTTAGTTTGATTATTTTTTTTCTAAAGGTTTCATATCATATAACCACACCAATTCATTAAATGTTCCAGGAGATTCTATAGGTCCACTATGCCATTGAATATTGGGAGAGTATGATTTCCAATTTTGGGTGGGGAGAGTTATATCGCCCCATTTAGGGTATGGCTTTCTCTATGGATACACTAGAACACTCCTTTCATCCATTGCCTCCATTTAGGATGCCAATGATTCAATTGTGTCAATGTTTTTTAATTGGATAGTTGGTTAGGTGAGCATTTAAGTAGGGGGTGACTGTTGGATCTGGACATCGAGGGACTACCAACATTTATGGTGATAACTATTGTGGGTTGACCTGGGGTAGAACACATGACATGATACTTGATACTATTATAGTAGTGGGAACTCTAATCACTCTTCCTATATTGGATCCAAAAAAATTAGTATTTCATATACCCCATTGGTCAAGTGACTTGTCTATACTATTTTCAGTATTACATGCAATTCTTATTGAGGGTGATTTTTTGAATGAGTAATGTGAGTTTCTCATGACTAACTATTTAGTATAGATACTTGTTGAGGATATTCTTTCTCTTTGGGGAATATACCTACTAGTAATATTTCTCATGACTAACTATTTTGTGAGTCTCCTAAACTCTTTCATTTCTTACTCATTTTATTAAAGTATATCCTCAAATGTAGGGGATTTAACTTCTTCAAGTAACAGATATAAAGAACCAACCTATAAAAATCAAAAAATTGATTCATTAGATATTAAATCGTTCTATTACATTACAATAGATCTTTTGGCATTATAGTTTTATTGAATTGGTTCATCAACCATACATAAATAAATATTCCATCTCAAATTGAAATCTTCCACTTAGTATCCATTTTCCCATAAAAACATTTATGATAAAAAGGTTTTCTTTTCATGACATATCTTCAAAATTTTCATATTGACCTCATCCTACTCCCTATTAATCCATATAACGCTATTATTGTTTTTTAAAACATCACATAAGAAAAAAAATTGTAAGGGACACATAAAAAGGAGGAAAGAAACTCATTAGTCCATGAATAGTCTTAAAACCTTTCCTTTTCAAAAAATCATTGATCTCTAAATGACCATTTTCATACCTAATAAATCAACTTCTTTAGCCATATATTTTTATAAAACATTTCATAAGAACTCTTAATGGTAAAATAAAACACACAAATATTTCATTTCAATAACAAAAAACTCATGAAAAGCTATACATTTAACCCTTATGAAGTATCATAAACTTTACATTTAACATAAACTCATTAGAATACCTTGATAAGTCATATGAATTCTATAAATAAGAGTAAACATAGATAAATCATATAGGTAAATTGGGACATCATTTCCATATAACTCTTATAATAATTTGAACAAATAGAGGAACATACTCAGTAACATCCAATAATATATTCGAATAAAAATAACAAGCTAACCTCATCCATTTACCCAATGCATTAGAGAGTTATATCGTTCTCACCCATCATCATGGAAAACAGTAGTCTCACTCGTAATCCTCAAATATATCAGACTCACCTAACATCATAAACAATTCCCATGAACAATAAGATAATAATTATACATGAAATACTTATATTTCAACATCATACTAAAAAAATTCTCTTTTCACCCTTAATAAAAACATTTCAAAAATTAAAAATATATATTACATTTAAAATCTTTTTTGACAATACTGAAAAAAGGAATAATTGTTTTTCCTAGAAAAAAACATGAATTATTATAATGGAATATAAATAAAAAATAAATTTTTATGACGGGAAAACCTGTTGACACCGTATTCACTGAAATATAACATTATTTTTCCTTTTAATCAAAACATTTCATATAAAATATGTAAAATATTTCTTCTAAAAACCTTTGAAATAATTTCCAATGAGACATAAAAGGTTCTTTATAATTAATTTTTTTCCATATAAATATATTCCTAAAATTATTTTAATAATATGAATATAGATGAAAATTATTAAAAAAAATTAATCCTCATCCAAATACATTTTTTTGTATTTTCAAAATCCATTTATATGATGTTTGGTATCCTCATGAAAAAGAAGAGATTCAAAATTCAAAACATTACATAGTGACAAAATATAAATTTAAACTTAAAAAAATGTAAGGATTATTTTTAAAGAACAAAGACCTCAAGCTGAGAGTCTGTTATCCCGATTATATTATACCGATTAAATCGACCCCCACTAGTCGTCGTCTCTAGAATCTAATGTGATAAAAGAATCCATTGATCAACATAAACCCTAAGAAGATGAATCCATATACTATGAACCACCAACAACCTAAGTAATAGTGACTCCAAAATATGGAATTACCATCCCCATTTTGGGAGAAAAATAGACCACCATAAATGTATTGATATTTCAAACATAGCATAAAAAACCAGATTCACTATCACCAATAATCACCAAATATCTAAAAAAACATTCCATAATAAATCGAAGTAGAAAAATATGAATCAATATAACCAAGCACTGGGGGCATGAAGAAGCTCTACAAATATCATGACCAATAAGATCATTAGGGGACCCAATGAGAGATATTAATCCACCACGAGAGATGCCTCATAAAACAATAATGAATGGTTGAACTCACATTCCAAGAGATGTTGAAAACCAACACTCATGTCCAATTGGGAGAAGAGTGGTGGGATATTAGAGAAACAACAGAGTATAGAGCACACTAAGGCCTCAATAGTGAGCTATGTCCATCTCTTGACCACCAAACCCAACCTTCAGAACCACCACTAAGAAAATAGTAGCCTAAGGGATGAGAATAGCATATAGGACCAGAACACTAATAACCCATCATAATTGTAAAGGAGGATACACCAAAACCATCTTCCACCATGACACCACCATCACCAACCAAAAGTCCAAAAAAACTCCACCACATAATGAAGGCCACACAAAACAAAATACCCAAAATCATATTGATCCAAAATAAAAAAAACCATATAACATAAGAAAATCAAAAAGAACAGACCACAACCCTGAAATGGAATGAAAAAAATCATAGAGGGAAAAAAGGAGACAATAGAGAAAATCAGGATACTCAATAGCCAACATAAAGGAACCAAAAAACACAAGACTATGAAGTAAGAGGAATAAGTTCTCTTGATGCCACCACCAATAGAATAAAAATCACTAGAGTTTAATTGAGTTAAACCAAGATGGGGTTTATTCATGTTGCTTATAGCATAAAGAGTGAAGGTTGTAGTGGATGTGTTTCAGGAGTAAGAAAAGGGGATGAAAAAGGTAGAATGAGAAGCACACGAGAGAATGACTTCTCACCATGAGGGGTGAGATGTGGGGGAGGGAGTTGTAACACTTCAAAAAAACCTAGTTCAAGGAAAGGATATAGATCCATATAGTGGGTATCCCTCTATAATTTTAAAAATAAATCATTAAAACATTTAAAATGACGTTTTTAAGGTAATGCTTCCATTACCTCATGTCTGACATGTCACATACATTCTTTAGCATCTTGAATAATAATAAAAATTAATTATTTACATAATTAAGAAAATTTTACATGTTTATTATTCCATTTAATTTATTTATTACCATGATATATAAAATTACTTAACAAATTAATTTCACATCGTATGTTTTGATGACTTTCGGCTCATATGTCCAAAACAAATTTGGTAACTTGAATATGGTAAAAAAGGTAATTATTGAATAAAATATATAATTATAATCATGAAATAATTATGTTTTTTATAAATAAATTATATTTTTAAAACAATACATGAAAATTTCTTGTGAAAACCGAATTTGTTATAGTCATGGAAATGGTAGTTCATATGTACGCATGAGTGGCGTTTTCATTTTTTAGAAGATCCATTGAATAATTAAGGGAGTTGTCTCCTAAAACACTGCACTATCAACATGTTCCTCTATGGTAGATCAGGTTTCACTTAGATATAGATATCACCATAATATATACCCTACGTCAACATATCCATCAAAAAATACTAGTTCCAATAACAACCATTCTAGTATTCTTATTTGGAAGGATAGTTTTCTCTTAGAGACTTTATATATCATATTCCAAATTTCCTATATGAAAAACTACTCTGAATAGATGGACTTTAGATGAAGAAACATGGTAATATTTAAATTCGATATCATGATAAGAATAAATTTAAATATCTTAAGGTTATTTAATTAAATTATCTCACCCACTAGAATTATATAAACCTTACCTTTGATACAAATTGTAAGGAACCAACATGAAAAATATATAAAAGTGATTCTTTAAAAAATAATTCACTTTATTTCATTCCATAAGATCTTTTATGTTACAATTTTAAGATAATTATATCATCCCACTTACGTAAATAAATATAACATCACAAAGTGGAAGATTTCAATCAGTGTCCATTTTTTGCACAGTACAAAACTTTTATGATCTAATAAGTTTTCTTCTCCCAAAATATTGTTACAATTCTCATCTTTTCATCATACCTTTTCCTACTCATATTTAAAATCCTATAAAAACATTTACAAATGTGGGATGAGAACAAAAACCCTTGTAAGGTATACAAAAAAAATTAAGAATAAAACATGTTAGTCCACGAATACATATAAAATGATTCCTTTTTAAAAATAAAATTTACGCTCAAAATAAGGGTTTTTTCCCAGAAATGAACTTATTTTACCGATGTTTTTTGTAGAAAATTTCTTCATAACTCTTGAAGGAAAAAAATATCAGAAAGAATTCATTGAAATAATGAAAAAATAATGAAATTTTATAAATTTCACCTTTAAAAATTGATATAAACATTTATTTAAACTTAATCTCATTAGAGTACATTGTGAACTCATAATATTTACATAAAAAACATAGAAATAAGGGATAAATCATGGAGGTATCTTGAGACATATTTTCCATATCTCTCTTAAAATCACTCTTACAAATAGAATAACTCACCTGGTATATTTTAATAATCTCTTGGGAGAAAACTAATTGGTTAAATCTATCCATTTACCCAATGTATTAGAGATCTATACTAGGATCACCTGTCATCATGAGTTATATCAGGATTACCTATCATAATGAGATTTATTAGTCTCACCCATCATCATATAACATTCCCAAGAAGAATCAAATAATCATAATACATTAAATTTCTTATTAACATAATCATATTAATAAAATTATTATTTTTAATCAAAAGAAAAACATCTCCATATACCAGAATATCCATTTCATTTAAAAATATTTTTGAAAATACGCAAAAAATTAAATTTCTAAGTTAAATAACACATGAATTATTCTAAAGTTATAAAAATATAAAATAATGATAACAAAAATGGTTAAATCCATTGAAAATTTATATATTAAAATAGAACATTCCTTTTTCCTTTTTTCATATCATTCTAAAAATAATACATAAAAGGAATCATTTTGATAAACATTGAAAGAAAGAGAAAAGATATATAAAAAATGTTTTATAAATAATTTATGTCTATATGAATAATTTTATAAAAAAAATTAGGAATATGAACATAAAATAAATAAATTTATATTCTAAATCTTTAAATCATTTATAATAAGGTTTTTAAGGTAATGTGTCCCCTACCTGAAGATCGACTCCTCACAAACATTGTTTATCTTCTTGAATAACAAACTTATTAAAATTATTTTATTTCTTGAGAAAAAATTTCAATTTTATGAGTAATTTTATTTTATTTCTTTTTATTTTATATACTATTTCTTAATTAATTAATTTCATATTCGATGTTTTTATGATACTCATCTCATATATCCCAAATCACTTTAGTAATTTGACTATGATCAAATAGGTCCTTAAAAAAAGAATAATAATCATGAAATAATTATTATTATTTTCATCAATTATAACTTAAAAACAATAATTAAATATGTTTATGAAAAATGAATTACTTTACAATCATGGATGCATTAGGTCTTACGTATGCATTAACCACATTTTCAATTTTCTAAGAGTATAAGCGAATAAAGGTAAGTATCGGTTTTTCCTTCCATAATTATTATAATATCATAAATATAATATTATGTATTTAAATAAACTTATATATACCATCCATTTGATGTGGTCATGAAAAATGAATCACATTACTTGGTGGAGGTGGTAATCCATACGTGTGCAAGAATGACATTATCATCTTTAAATAGATGGCATCATAGGAAAATAAATGATATATTATCATTTTATAATGAGAAATATGTTATTATATATATATATATTAAATCCTTTAATATAATCATCCATGAGGGTCGGTGATGGAAGACATATTACATCAGTTCATGAGGTGGTATTTCTCCCGACACATGAATAATGGAGTCATTTCCCACTTGATGGAAGAAGAAGATGAATATAAGTTACAAAATCAACATAAAAATATCTATGTATATTTAGTATAATAGTTTATTTATTTCATCATGGTTTAAGAAAATTTTAAGGAGGTAGAAGAAGAAATGAAATGAAAATGCTCAGTTAAAAACTAAATCTCTTCATCAGACATCCTCTTTAGGTTTATATATAAATCCTTCATATGTTGGTTTTATGGTAAACCTATTCCCTATAATACATGGGAAATGATTTAATTAAGGTATTTAATTGGGTAATGTAATAACCAAATGTCTTTTTATGTGTTTAAAGGAGATGATAGAGGGTTTCCTTTTATTTGTGGGAGAGAGGACAGAGTTGCAATTTTAAGAAAGATAAAAATATATTAATATATTTCCAAAGAACAATGGCACAAAATTGGTCCATTTCATAATATGAGAAGATATAGGGTCTAATTTTACGTATATAATATATTTAATACAATTTTTTATTTTTTAACCCTTATCACTCAAGTTTAACCCCACATAAACCTATTTGAGCCTTGACTGTGATAACAAATTTTTAATAATTTTACTATTCTTTCTGACCAAACACTATGTTGATATTATTACCTAATATTAATTATAATGATTCCAAATGTTGAATTCATTTTATAAAATTCATCTCATAAATTCATAAGATTTTAATTTTAAATTAAATGTAAAAAACATGATGAAAACATTTGTTTCAAAAAAATGTCTTTTTAAGTATAATTTTTTTATACCAAATTAAAATAATTTATTTATTAAAATTACAGTTGTTATATTATTTTTAATAAAAATTAACTGAATAAATTATAAAACTAACAAAATATATAATTTTATTTTATAAATATTTGAAAATAAAAGACATTTTTCAATAAAAACTAGTATTTGTTTCTATTCTTTAAAAAATAAAACTATTCAAAAAATATTAAAAAATTCATCCTAATATACTTTTAACATGCTGAATTAAAAAAAAGTTAATTTTTTTTAAAAAAATTAAATAATTTGTGAATAAATATTTTAAATAAAACCCTACAATACATGAAAACCTCGTTTGGTTAGAAATAAATCGTTTTTCCTGTTGACTATAAATTTACAAAATGTTTTTATAATGAATATAAAACAATAAAAATATTTAATTAAATTTAATAATACATGAAAATTATTTATCATAATATTACTTGTGTTGTTAAAATAGTTTGTATGTGGAGACACATTTTCCATTTTCTTTGTTTGAAGCCCTCTAAAGAGGTGGAAGCTGGGGATTTTAGTAAACTCCCAAATTTTTTATTACCCTTCCTTCCTAGTACACACACCTTTTTAAACTATTTTTGTGTAGAACATATTCAAAATGGATTCATAATATTTGGGTACTCCTATACTGGCCACAATTTCCAATACATCCATAGTTCTAGTACTAATTATTTTTAACACATCATAAGGTGTTCTCGGTGTCATATCATTGTTTATAGAATGAGTAGATTCATAAGACTAGTGTATATATTGAGTGGTATATTAAATATCCTTGAATGGTAATCCTCTTGAGATGGATATTTTGTATGTGTCCTCTACAATTCTTCACCTTCTCATATCATGATTTCCTAGGGAGTACATTGTGTTGAGTAATCTAGAGAGATTCCTCAAAAAGTTTTACCATAAATGTCCTGAAATAGAATGGAGGGTCATGAAATGTTAGAAATTATTAAAGATTTTCTTGTAACCCACATCCCAATCCGTAAATGAATGGAATCCAAGAGGAGGATGATTTTGAGGTAAATATTCCTCCTAGCCCTTTAGGGATGGGTTACTCATGTACTAATACTTCTATGAATATCATTAATACACTCTAAATCTTTTGAAACATTATTCATATATGATATGGTTGTCATGCATGTTTTGAATGTGACTTGGTTGTTATCGGAGGAAAGTTTTCCGCTTTATATTTTTTTCAAAATAGTGTCTCGACATTCCTTTTAAAATCTTTTTATATGTGTATTTTTATGACCCTCTCCCATTAAGTTTTACCCTTCTGGGATTTTTTTTCATGGTAGACCATTATTGGGTGTACCAAATATCATGTGCATAGACAAATTCTGAGAGCCATCCTAATTAATGAAATCTCATATTGTATTCTTTTTCATACTTTTATATTTGGGGTGAGGTTGAATGAAACACCCCTTTTCCCTCAATCATCTAATATGTACAATGGGTAGAGTGTCAATGATCAACTAGCATAGATTTCTCAAAGAATCAAGGTATTCACATCGATTATTATTGTGTTTCTTTCCTAATTTTTTACATCATATAACATAAATGGTATCTCATTCAATATATCAGTGAAATTAATTTATTACCTTGATATGACTTGTATACCATTTTTATCAAAAGATATTCAATTTTAAGTTGTAAAAAGTCACCCATATCTTTTGATGAACATGAAGTTTAAATTTATCTACTACAGTTTTGATAATTCTATACTGAGAAGAGGCTTGTGGACGAAACATTACTATGATATTATCCTTTTCTAGTTTTTTCCTTATAATTATTGTATTATCTTCATATTTTGTGATAGGTTATTTCACTTTTTTTTAGCAGTGTGTTCATTTATCAGTTTCCTTATTTTATAGAGTAGGGTTGATTGAAATCTTCTATACAATAGTGGAAAATAAGTAGTTTAATGATAGTATGGATAATTACCTCTTATTTAGGCTATATTCTGTATGAGAAAGGATATATCTTGTCAATTTCAAGGAATCAGGTGTATCTTTCCACATCATATTAGGTGCCTCGTGATATTATTCATTTATTATAGTTAATTTTTCAACGGTAGGACCTTACTAGAGAAATGAAAAAATCACTATTGGGTGGACCTTTGAAACAAATACTATCATGGGTTGGGATTCCATCATAGCTTTGAATTTGATGATATGGGGGAATCATCTATAAAATTCCATGGGGATAAACATCATAGTGGTTAGTGGGAAGGGTAAAAACATTTTTTATCTATTCTTCTAATTGTGTGAGGTTTTTCATGGTGTAAATCCTGTGAAAGCTACACATGTACTACAATATTTTAGACACAAAGAGGTCATTCATGGTAAATATTTCAGAGAGTACCTCCATAATTTTTGGTTCAAAAATTTCTAGGAGGAAATCTACAGCTAAAATCGATTCCTCCTTGATCTGACAATGATTCAACAATATCTTCGGCCACTTTTGAAAAATGTATGAGGGTTTCAATAACTTGAACATCCATAAGAGAAGGGATGTGGGATTAATTATGAAATTCTATTTCCCTTGGTGAGACATCTTATTAAATGTTCTCCATCATGTGTAAGGAGTTATCTGTTTTGAATAAGGACCTTCATATACAAGAACCCATATGGGAGACTCCTGTTTTATTGTTAGAATATATCGGTATTCATTTTTGGTTTTTGTAGGAATGTGTGTCTTCCATAAATTGAATTTTATATTAGTCCATTTATATTTCGTGGAATAGGAATGTATGTGTGATCCTATTTTCTATTTATCACTTTGGTGTGATGAATTTAACACCTGAATGTTTTTATGAAAATTATTATTTAAATAATTTTTATTCTTCAGTGTCTTCCATTGTACGCAATCAAAAGTTTAAACGAACCATGATACATTCTTATTATAATATTTCTATTATATGCTATCCATTAGGTTAGCCGGAATAAGTATAACAAACTTATGAAAATGCATTGTTAATTCATTTTCTATAAATTATTTAAGAAAAATATATATCAATTAGATATTTTTATTTTTAAGTGAATTACTATTTATAATAAAATTAGTGAGATATATATGTTATAAACATAATAAAATATGTTTTATATTCAACCAATGGATATTTTGGTCATATGGTATGAATGAATAAACCCCATTTGATGTATAAAAACCTATTTTTAAGAGTAATTTTACACCTTTGAATGGAGAACCCATTTTAAATTATGATTTGTATATATTAATAATTTTTATATTAAAAAAACATTTTATTTTGAAGCGGGATATAAAAATTTAATTTGGATGAATTTCTGATACATTTTTGATAACTTTCATGTTTTGATAAACTGTAAAAATACACTTAATTTTATGTGAACATAAATTTTTTCATCAAAATAATTAATATGGTTAATTTATAATATTAAATGGTTTTAAAATATAAATATAATATATATTTTTCATTCAATATAATTTATTTCATTATAATTAATTTTACATTGAATTCAGATATAAAAAAATTTGAATCTTTTTTAATGTTTTATCTTTTAAAACTCATTCTCTCTTTCCAAAAATAGAAATAATTTTAAATTAATTACAATATATTATATGTTTATAATTATTAAAATTATATATTCCATATTTTTAATTAGTGGGTCCAAATTATTTAAATATATTTATTTTATTTTTGGGCATTATGAATAGTAATTTCTGTAATTTTTATTAATATAGTAAAAGCGTAAACCAGGTAATTATGGATAAGAATTATATTATAAAAATACCATAACACTTGTCTTAATATCATTGTTTGATTTTTTTTTGACCTAAATCATCTTTGGGTCGAAATAGTATCCATTTTAATCCACTTGGATGAGATTAAGACATATAATTTCTTTTTTTAAAGAAAAGTTAAATATGTACACTCAAATTTTCATAAATATATCATTTTTAATATAAGGTTATACTAAAGATAATTTAGATTACAAATAATCATTTAAAATATAAATTTTTTACTTTATCATAGTAATTTATTTTTTATTTTTAGAGAATATATAATTACATTAATAGCTTAGACATTAATGATGCAGAATTAATTTAATTGATGAAAAACAATAATAACGTTGTTATTGAAATAATAATACCCAATAAAAGATCCAAACCCTTGAAAAATATCACTTTTCTAGTATATCTCTACCCTAATCATCCAGGGGTTGATTTATGGCCGATTGGGAGCAATATTGGAAGGATTATGACACTTATATTGGTTTATTTTAAGCGATGTTAAAGTTCTCACCTTCATAATTTAATGAGTATAACATTTTCAATATTGTATTTTTCATAATATAAATCATACTAAAAGTATTCTTATGAAATAAAAAATATTTATCTTCATAATAGTATTTTATTTTTAATAGTTATTCAAAAAAATAAGAATATTAAATAATTACACAAAACAATTGTAGTAATTATTTTATTAAGAGAGATTTCAAATAAATGTTATTAGAAATATTAAAGTAAATAAAATTTGAGATAATTAACAAATATAAGGAATTTTATTGATGATTTTGACCTCCATGTAATATAATAAATTTTTTTGTTCAAATTGTTCATGTTATATTAATATTTTTAAAATTCAATGAATTGAATAGTACCAAAATTGATACTATAGATTATTTATCAAAATAATGTTTTATTAAATTATTTAAAAATTATTAAACATTTTTTAAAAAAAATATATAATAATTATGATATGGTATAAAATTATCTAATTTATTTATTTATGGTCTATTTTACATTAAATAAGTAAATATTGCACCCTTTTAATATTGATTTATTTGTTACCCCAATTGAGAATTAAATAGAATAACTATGTGTTAATTAAAACGATAAGGTTTAAATTGATTGATATACTTGTCTAAAATTTATATTTTGATGATATTACAACCTTATCTCATCTCATATTCAAAATTGGGATATTTTTGAGGTTTTGTGGGTTGGGTTTTTTTTATTATAATTTATTATTTATGGAGTTTCAAAAAAGTTCCCCTCACTTTAATTATTAAAAGGCACCTCTTACATCATATATTAACATCACTTTTAGAAATAAAGATTGGACATACCCTAAAATTTTAACTTATAAACATCCCAATTTAGATTCTAGAGGTTTTTTCATCTTTAAACACCAACTCTAGTACTCTCAGAAGAGATTTAGAGGAAACATGTCGAGGAAGAGGTAATCTCTTCTCTCGATTCTTTCAAACATCTTTGTTATTCTAATTTATATTCATTATATGTTTCATTATAAAGTAGTACCATAAGTATCAATCAAATAAAAACATTTTATTATAATTATTAAATAACCATATTCCTTTTTCTATCCATCTGACAAAAACATAATCACCATGCGTGCGTACGCACGACTTACCATCTCCATGCCATAGTGTAATCTATTTTTCACCACCACCTTACTAGGATAAGTATAGTGATAGAAATAATAAATATATTTTATTATTATAACATTATACTTATTCTGAAATATTATACACCATCCACTTCAATACCATTCAATAGTTATGGGAATGATATCGCCGCTCCTGTGTACATACGACCTACCGTCTCCATGATGCGATGTGGTTCATTCAACATGATATTCATTAAAACATTATTATATATAAATGGAATCAATAAATATGATATATATTATACTAGTATAATTATTTAAATTACATAACTATAGCATAATAATTTGAACATGAACTTATCTGAAAAAACTTTCATAAGAACACATTGCATTTAATATCTGAATAACGAGTGATAATGTAATTCTACTTAAAAACTGATGACAATATGATCACATATGATATCATAAATAGAATTTTACATTTTTATAAGTCAATAACATTTTTTAAATCATTATACAAGAGTTTCAGATACATATTAAGGATATCAGACCTAAGGTAAGGGATAATCTTTCAATCTCATTATTATTCGAGATTGTTTATACGTAAGTATTTACTGTGGTATATTTATCATCGATGTCCTTATTTCCTAAATATATAATATTTTTTATATTATTATACTATTTTTTTACTGTTGATTTTACCCATTGGTTAATTTTTATTAAACGTTATGGAAGGAATCTTTCTTTCTTAATTCAATCAAGATACTTTTTTCCTTTTCTTGAAAGAGTACAAGAAGAATGTTTTTTAACTAATACAGAATGAATGGATTTTTCCACTTTGGGGGTCAATTATTTCCATGAATATTAACTTAAATTTTTTCAAGGAAATTTTTGAATAAATTATTTTCTTTTAAAAATTATGTGGCATTTTGAGAAAAGGAAACGTTTTATGAAGGGAAGGGTATATTTTCTTAAAGAATTCACTCTATGTGTTATGTCAATAATAATTTCCATCTAAGATGACATTCATTAAATAGTGATATGTTTCTATCCCTAATATTACTGTTATTTTATTATTTTTATGATGTAATTTTATTTATGAAATCCATTTGTTTTACATAGATTATGTTATGATGGAATGATTTTTAAGAAACCCATTTTTTTCCTTGGGTTATGCCATGAATAATGATTTATGTTTTTGTGGAACATGTAAGGATCATTTAATTATGAGATGGGTGGGACCTATATCTCCCATAAATTCATTGGGTAAGTATTTATATCTCTTTAGATAGACATGAATGGAACGTAAAGTAAATCCATTTCAATAATACTGGTTTGGAAAGAAAAGTTCACCAGGTTTAATAATGGACATCATCCACTTTGATGGTCTTAGCAATGAGCCTTGACTAAAATGAAACGATTTTCTCTAATTATGTGTATCCCATAAAACTTCATGTATTATGTTATGAATTTTGGGATATTTTCCCTTAATTATTATGAAATTTTATCCGATAACATGATATCATTGTCATTTATATGCAGGATAAGACTTCCAGATGTTAGGTTCTTATGTCTTATGATTATGATTTGATTAATATTTCCCTTTTTTACCCTTACTAATAATTTGAGCTTACCCTTTCAAATGATTATTTCCCCAAGGTCATGAAAAAGGGTATTAATTAAGATATGTCAAAAAGGATTATAGTAATGAATATGTAAGAGGGATACAATGTAGATGTTTTATGAACCACCCATTTAGGTTTCCTTGTTTTTAACGTCACTATTCCTATATAGTCATGTCATGGATTTATTATATATTTTAATGAATATAAATAAGTTTTCATTTAATATAAATTTTTTTAAATTATGGGTTGCTATAGTTGCTATCAGAGGAAATGTATAGTTAACCTTTCGAATCTGTGATGAGATGGCCTTGGTAAGAACCCTAAGGATATGTTTAAGTATATGTTACAATACTATTGTTTCCAAAATCACCATGAATAACCTAGTATAATACCTAAAGTGTCCTAAATTTAAATTTTACTATTGATTATGTAATTCTCCCGTTATGATTAGTGTTTCTCAGACTATGTTTCTTGGTTTTAGACAATGGCTAGAACTTAAAGAAACTGCATTAATACTGAATGTGATAGGCAATGAAATGATTTTCCTATTGAAAAGCCAAATGCTATGGGAGATGTGATGAAAAATATACTAGATATGATGACACAACATTCTCAATCTATGAATAATTCATGAATTCCAAATGAGCATAGGACGGAGCAATATTCTGTTGAATCCTTCCTAAGGTAGTGTCCACCTTCTTTCAGTGGGTCTTCTGATCCATTAGTGGCTGAACAATGGATCAGTACAACTGAAAAGATATTTTCAGTTCTAAAATGTTCTAAATATGATAAATTAATATTAAAATTATATTTTTCTTAAGGTGAAGATGATAAATGGTGGAATATTATCAAGAATATGAGGAAAATGATGAAATTGAGTCCATTGAATGGGACGAGTTCAAGAACTTATTTTTCAATAATTAATTTCCTCGTATTCATTAAACAAATATGAAGAATGAATTCCATGATCTTAATCAAAACGATGATGAATCAGTTTGAACCTGTGAATAAAATTTTAAAATATTTTCAATGTGCACTTTTGGAACTATTATTCAACCAGAGAGTAGAATTGATCAATTCTTTAGTGGCTTAAAACCATGTCTCTGAAGGTAATTATCCATAAGAGACTTTAATATCTTTGAGGAAATCATTCGATGTGCTCTCAATGCTTATATAGAGATTGGAGTAACACATCAGTCCTGTGGGTTTGATAAGAAGAGAAAAATATAATTAAAAGGAAAATTTAAAGACCACGCTAAAAAAAGTTGAGTTTTCTCTTATACTCAAAGTGTGGAAAGAAACATAAAAGAAATTGTATTAAAGGTACTAGTAAATTTTTTAATTGTGGAAAATGGTCATGGGGTAGTTGAATGTCTATGTTATGGGAAAAATATATCTAATAATGCGAATAAAGAAAAGGCTACCCAAAATGCACCTCCCACATGTCAATGCTACAAGTGCAATGAAATAGGGAATTGTACTAATGAATTAACTAATCCAGGGTTTATTTATGGTGATAAAAGTCTGCAAACTCATAAGGTCAAAGAAAAAGGAATTTTCTATAAAATCACTATCGGTGATGTGGAGTATGATAATGAAGTGGGGAAAGGTACACTTATCATCCACTCTAAAGTATACAATATTCTATTTGATTCTATATCCAACGAATCTTTTATTTTTGAAGAATTTTCCAAGGGTATCATCGTATTACCTCAACAATTAGATGTTTAGTTAGCTGTGAAAACTTCTAATGGCACAACGGTCGCCTCAAAAGTTTATAATTCTTCTCCGGTTGAAGTTTTTGGAAATGTACTTCCTGAAATCTTGTGATCCTTCATGTAGTGGAATTTAATGTGATTCATAGCATGGATTTGATTTTTCTAAATGGATCTCATATCAATTTCCAAGTAAGGGAAGTCACATTTCATATTTTAGATCAATATTTGATCATTTTTCAATGCAAGGATGAATATAACCATCCAAAAGAAATTTCTTACATCTTAGGGGTATTTATTCCTATAAATGTAGGTTATTTATCTCAAATGGATGGGGAGAAACTAGGGATTAAAAATAAACCAATTGTATGGGAGTTTTATGATGTCATTTAAAGTGAATATGCTTGGCCTTACACAAAATCATGAAGTTGAGATTTCAATAGAACTCATACTGGGTGCTATGAAGATTTCAAATACACCTTATAAAATAGCCCCAATTGAGATAAAGGAATCGAATAAGAAACTCCAAGAGAATTTTGGTAAGGTACTCATACTCCCTAGTTAGTCACCTATTCTATTTGTTAAGAATAAATATAAATCAATGAAACTATATATTGGTTATTGAGAACATAACAAGATCATTATCTAGAATTAATATCGTATTCCCCACATTGATGACTTATTCGATCAACTATATAGACCTCAAATCTGTTACAAGATTGATCTTCATTCAGGATATCGTCAATTTAGGGTAAATAGGGATAATATACCAAAGATGGAATTATATATAATGTATAGACACTGTGAATTTATAGTGGTTCATTTTATTCCTACTAATTCCCCCACTATCTTCATGGATATAATGAATACAATATTTAGAGACTATCTTGATTACTTTCTAAGAGTCTTTAATGATGATATTCTTATTTATTCATAGAAAAAAGAAGAACATGAAGGCTAGATGATAATTGTACTGAAGAAACTAATGAAGGAGAATAATTTAAAAAAAATTACCAAGTGTGAATTTTGGATTTAGAATGTTTTATTTTTGGGTCATGTAATCTCAAGAGATTGGATATATGTGGATCCATCAAAAAAATAAGTTGTTGAATGTTGTCTTAGACTGAAAATGGTAACTGATATTTGATGTTTTCTTAGTTTTACGGGATATTATCTAAATTTTGTGAAATATTTTTCAGGATTATCTAATCCACTCACAAATTTGACTTGAAAAGGAGTTAAGTTTGTTTAGATGGTGGAATGTGAAGAGAATTTCAAAGATCTCAAAAGAAGGGTTGCATGTACACCTATGCTCACACTATATTATAGTGGATAATGGTTTGTTATCAAAAGTGATGAATATAAGAAGGGGATAGGATTTATTCTCCTAAAAATTATATGGTGATTACTTATGCCTTATGGCAGTTGAAAATCCATGATAAAAATTTCTCAACTCATGATTTTGAGTTAGCTGCAGTAATCATTGCATTAAAGATATGGAAGCATTATCTTTATAGTGAATGGTCTGAAATTTATAATGATCAAAAAAAGTATTAAGTATATTTTCACACAAAAGGAGATAATTATTCACCAAATAAGATGGTTGTAGTTGATTGAAGATTACAACTGCTCAATACATTACCACCATGGGAAAGCGAACAAGGTGGTAGATTCTTTGAGTCTACAAGACCACGCTATCCAATCCGTTATAAGGATCACAAAAGATCCAATATTTATAGATTTTCAAATGATGGATCTTTATGTATTAAAGGAAGGGGAGTGTTATCTATCTAGAATGAATGTTCAACCATCTACACAAGTGAAGGTTAATGAGGAACAGAAGAAATATATAGAGCTACAAAAGAAGGTGAGAAATGTTCTTTAATTCAACCTTGATTGTGAAGGAATAATAAGGATCATGAATATGGTTTGTATTCCTCCCATACCATAATTAAATAATTATCTATTGTATGATGCTCAATTTTTCTCATTATCTATTCACCCTTTAATCTCAATGATATATAGGGACCCGAAAGAGTATGTCTGGTGAGATGGAATGAAAAAATATGTTGCCAAATATGTCTCTCAATACATGTTTTGTTAGTAAGTTAATTTTGAGAGACCAAATTATAAGGAGAGGTTACAACCATTAACCATATAGAAATGGGAATGGGACGATGTCACTATGGTCCTTTTCATCGAACATCCCAAAACATCCAAAGGCAATAATGTTATATGGGTTATAAATCGTTGCCTTACAAATTTGGCACACTATATTGCTATTAGAAAGGATTTTTTTCTTGATCAGATTTACAAGATATATTTAATGTGGTAATAATCCATGGATTAATGCTTTCCATTATTTATGATCAAGATTCTAGGTTTACCTCGATGTTCTCGTGAATTTTTCAGCACGCTCTAGAAAAAGAGTTATGTTTCAGCACTGCTTGTCATCCTCAGACAGACAGTCAGTATATTATGAAAATTCAAAACCTAGAATGAATTTTGAGATATTTCACTCTAGATTTTAAAGGTGTTTGGGAGAAAAACCTACCATTAGTGTAATGTTCTTACAATAATAGCTTTCACACAATTATTCAGATGACTCCTTATGAAGCCCTCTATAGAAAGAAGTGCAGAACTCCAACCTTTTGGGGTGAAGATGGGGAAAGAAATATATTAGGACATGAACATTTTGATGAAATGGCAAAAATGGTCATATATATTCAACAACATGTATGTGAAGCTCAGAGTTGAAAAAAAAAGTTGGGATAGCAGCTGAAGAAAGGACCTAGAGTGTAACACCCTGATGTTTTTATAAAATATTTTCATTAAATAATTATTATTCTTCATTACCATTCTTTTCAAGAAACTGTCAGTTAAAACGAACTATTAGATTCCCTTATTATAATATTATCTTTATAGCCTCATCGTTAGGTTTGTGGGAATAATTATAACTAACTTATGAAAATGCATTATGAATTCGTGGGCTATTAATTATTAATGAAAAATTTAAATCAATTAGATATTTTATTTTTGAGTTAATTACTTTTGGTAATGAAATTAATGAGATATATATGTGTTATATATTTAATAAAATATTTTTTATATTCATAAAATTGATATTTTAGTCATAGGATATGAATAAAACCCTACTTGATGTATAAAAACCCATTTTTTAAAAGGTTAATTTGACACCATTGAATGGAGAACCAATTTCAATTTAATATTATGACACAATAATAATTTTTACATGAAAAAAGAAACATGTTATTTTCAATTGGGATATAAAAAATTACTTTGGATAAATGTTTGATATTTTTCTGAAAACTTTCATGTTTTGATGAATAATAAAAATACGCTAAATTTTAATTACAACTTGTTTTTCATCGATATACATTATATGGTTAAATTATAATATTGAATGGTTTTAATGTATAAAAATAATATATTTTTATCATTTAATATTATGGATTTAATTATCATTAATTTTACAATGCATTCATAGGTAAAAACATTTCAATCTTTTGAAATGTTTTAACTTTTAAAACATGTTTTCTCATTTCAACAACGGGATTAAATTTAAATTAATTACTGAAACTTATGCCTTTTTAATTTTGAAAAATGGATTCAATATTTTGAATTAGTATGTTCAAATTATGTTAATAGGATGCTAATTCTATTTTTGGGAATTATGAATAGTAACTTTGGTAATTATTTTTATTACCATGGATAAAGGTAAATCAGATAAATAAGGGTAAACATAATATTATAAAATTACCATAACACTTGTAGAAATCCTATTGGATGACTATATTCTACTCTTAGAACGAATATGATGAAATGTCTCAATCTAATCTTATAAATGTATATTAATTTTAATATATAGATAACTAAGAGATAATATGGAATATATATAGTCTATGGAAATATAAAATAATTACCCATATCATAAAAATTTATTTATAATTTTTAGATATTAGATAATTACCATTAATGATGAAATAATAGTGATGTAAAAATTATTTTATTAATAGAAATATCAAATAAATCGTTTTAACATTATAGAAATTAATATCATATGAACTAATTAATGTGCTCCGTGAATTTGTTTTAGGTTTCTATGACATTGTATGAGTGTATTTAAGATTTAATTCGAATTTATCATTTGTGTGGATTTTTTTAAAGTCGAAGAAATGAATAGTGTCAATATTGACACTATAAATATTTTATGAAAATAACAATTTATTAAATTATTTAAAAATAATAAACATATTTAAAAATTAAAAAGTCATAATTATAAGATGTAAAATTTTATAAAATATCCATTTATATCCAATTAACACCATACAAGTAAATATTTATAACCATTAAATATTTAGAATGTTATTACAACACTTGAAATTAAATAGAATAACTATGTGTCAATTAAATATATATGATTCAAATTAAAAAAATAAATTGTCCAAAATGAATTATGTAATGATATTTCAACCTTATAGTGTCTCATATTCTAAATTTGGACATTTTTGAGGTTTTTGAGTAGGGTTTGAATTTATTATAAATTATTATTTATGATGATTTCAAAACTGCCCCTCACCTCAATTATAAAAGGGCACCTCCTACCTAACCTCTTCACATAATTTTGAGCCTTCAAAATTGTCCGTCCCCTACCATTTTTCCTTCTAAACTTCCCTATTTTTATTCTAGAGATTATTTTCATCTTCAAAGACCATGTCTAGTGCTCTAAGAGGAAATGTAGTAGAGGAATATTGAATAAGAGGTAATATAATTTACATATTCATTCAAACTTATTTCTTCTTCTACATTCTCTTAATTAGTTTTTTAATTATAAATTAATAACTTAAGTATCAACCATATATGGATATGTTATTATATATATAAAATAACCATAATTCACCTTCTACCCATACTATGAAAAATTAAATCACCATGCCTACATACGTACGACTTACCGTCTCCACGCTGTGGTGTAATCCATTTTTCACCATCACCTTACATGGATGGATATAATGATGGAATTAATAAATATATATATTATTAATATGAAATGATTTTTATTTTGAGATACTATAAACCATCCACATCAATACCATTCAACAATTCTGGGAACAATAGCATCGCTTGTGTGTACGTACGGCTTACCATCTCCATGGTGTGATGTGATTTGTTCTACATAATCTTCATTAAACCATGATTATATAAATGGATATAATAAATAAATATGGTATATTTTATAATAATAACATGTTGCAAATTTTATTTCTATAACATAAAAATATAAATAAGAACTCGTCCTACAAAACATGTATAAGAACATAAAGTAGTTAATACCCGAATAACGAGTGATGATGAAATGTTACTAACAAACGGATGAAAATATGATCATAAATGTTATCATACAAATTATAGGGATTATGGAATAGATTACTAACTTTATTTAAATCATTATATATGTTTTTTAGATACATACAAATCATATCGGACCTAATGTAAGGGATAACTATTCAAATCTCATTTTTATCCAAGATCATATATTCATAAGTATTTACAAGGGTATAATTAACATCAAAATCCATGTTTACTAAATATGAATTTAATAATATTATTTATATAATTCTATAATTGATAAATGTTAATTTTATACATTGGTAAATTTTCAATAAATATTATGAATGGAATATTTTGACATTTTTGGTACGAGGTACTTTTTTACTTTTCTAGTAAAAGTACGAGAATAATGGTTTTTAACTTGTACGAAATGAATGGATTTTTACAATTTTATAATGAATTATTTACATGAATATTTCAATAAAAGATTAAATTTTTATTTTTACATAAAATTATTTCTTCTAAAATTGTGTGATGTTTTGAGGAAGGAAAACATTTTTGAAAAATAAAGGATATTTTCCTAAGGAATTAATTAGTGTTTTCTCAAAATTATTTTCCTTCTATGATGACACACTTTAAATAGGTTTATATTTATAAACATATTATTACAATTATTTGACTATGTTTTATTTATGAAATCCATTTGTTTTTTATCAATTACATGGAATGATGTTTAATAAACCCATTTTATTTCATGGGCTATGCTATGGTGAATATTTTTTGTTTTTTAGGGACACATAAGAATGGTTTCATTATGAGATGGATGGGACCTATATGTCCATAAAATGAATTGGTTAAAGACTTATATCTCATGAGATAGATGTTATTAGAATAGAATGTAAATATGGTTCAGTATTATAGGGCTGTAACTAGGAGTGAACTCGGTTTAGTAATGGACTTTGTCCGCTATGATGGTCTTGGCAATGAGTCTTAACTAATATGAAATGATTTTCTTTTCTTATGTGTGTATGAAATGAAATTTCATGTCTTATGTTATGACTATTTGTATTACATTTCACTTTTATGATTTATCAGATGACATGATATTATGGCCTTTTATATGCAGGTTAAGATTTTCAAATGTTAAGTTCTTATGATTCTGATATGATTAATATTTCCCTTCTTTACCCTTACTGATCATTTGAGCTCACACATTCATATTTTTATTTTCCCCAAGACATGAATAAGTGTATTAAGTAAGATATTAAAAATGGGACTCTAGTTATAAAGAAATAATTGGGAGATAATGTGGATGTTTTATGAACCAGTTGTTTATGTTTCCCATTTTCTAAAGACACTAAACTTATACGGTCCTGTTGTGGTATTTTTATGTTATGTAATAAATATTTTTCAATGTTGAACTAATATATATATTTAATTTATGGGCTGTTATATAGAGTATGAATAGGGTAATAATGTGTTTCTATGGATATGTCTCTAGAAGAGAGTAATGAGATTTAGAAAGAAGGGAATGTTGAGCCCTAGGTATTCGGACCTTTTGAAATTCTAGATCATGTTGGGGAGGTATCTTACTGATGGGTGATTATAGAAATTCTCTCTCAAATTTATGATATGTTCCATGTATCTCTCATGAGAAAGTACATACATGATCCTTCACATGTACTAAACTTAGAAGTCATATTGGTTGAGCAAGATTTTTCTTATGAAGAATATCTGATAGAGATTCTGGATCGTGGTGAAAAAGTTCTACGAAATAAGACCACTCACTTATTTGATGTATTATGGTAGAACGCCCAATTTTAGGAATATACATCCGAAATTCATGATATAATTAGGGAGAGGTATCCTCATCCCTATGTTTACAAGTGATAAATTTCATGGGAGAAATTAGGTTTAAGGGGGTAGAATGTAACACCCTGATGTTTTTATGAAGTGTTTTATTTATAAATTTGTATTCTTAAATAAAATTAATTTCATGAAATAGAGATTTTAAATAAACCATGATACACCCTAATAATAAAATTACCATTATATCCCAGTCGTTAGGTTAGTATGAATAAATATAACTTACTTATGAAAATGCATTGTGAATTCATTGGCTTTCAATTATTTATGAAAAATATAAATCAATTAAATATTTTTAATTTTGAATGAATTATATTGGTAATGAAATTAATGATATATATATTTTATGTACTTACTAAATTATTTTTTATATTCATCTAACTGATATTTTGGTCCTAAGGTAAAAATGAATAGACCTTATTTGATGTATAAAAACCAAATTTTTTGAAAGGGTAATTTTACGTCTTTGAATGGTGAACCCATTTTAAATAAATAATTTTACACATTAATATTTTTTATATGACAACATAAACATGTAATTTTAAAGCAAGGTATAAAATTTTACTTTGGATGAATTTGTGATATTTTTCAGATAACTTTCATGTTTTGATGAATAGTGAAAATGCAATAAATCTTATGTGAAAACAACATTTTCATAGAAATAATTTATAAGGTTAAATTATAAAATTTAATGGTGTTACAGTATAAATAGTGTATATTTTTATAATTCAATATAATTTGTTTCATTAGAATTAATTCTACATTGAATGAAAATGTAATAACATTTCAATCATTTGCAATGTTTTAACTTTTAAAACTCATTTTCTCTTTCCAAAAATGGGAATAATTTTAAATTAATAATTGAAATATCTCCATTTTTTATTTTTAAAAATGGGACCAATTTTTTGAATCATTGGGTCAAAATTATCTAAATATATTTATTTTATTTTTGGGCATTATAAATAGTAACTTTGGTAATTTTTATTAATATAGTAAAAGAGTAAACCTTGAAATTAAGGGTAAGAATACTATTATAAAATTACCCTAACACTTGTATTAATAACCTTTTATGAGTTTTTTTCGACCTAAATATTCCTTGGTATGAAATGGTATCCATTTGAATCCATTTGGATGAGATTATGACATTTAATTTATTTTATTTAAAGAAAATCTAAATATGTCTCAATCGAATTTTAATAACTATATAATTTTTAATATACAGTTATACTAAAAAAAATTCAATTATAAATAATAATTTTAAATATGAAATTATTTCATTTATTCGGGAAATTTATTTTTAATTTTTAGGTAATAAATGATTACCTTCATAGCTTATACATTAACGATGCAGAAATTATTTTATTGATGAAAATTCAATAATATTTTTTTATTAAAATAATAATACCCATTAAAATAACCAGAAACGTGATAAAATATTATTTTTAGAGTATATATCGACCATAATCATCCATGGGTAGAGTTATGGACAATTTGGAGCCTAATAGATGGGATTATGACACATATATTATTTTATTTAAAGTGATGTTAATGTTGTAACCTTCATAATTTTATAAGTATAACATTTTAAATATTAAATTTTACAAAAGATAAATTCTAATAAAAGTATTATTATTAAATATAGTAGATTTATATTCATTATAGTATTTTTTTTAATTTTTATTTTACAAATACGAATACTAAATAATTACACAATACTGTTGTTGTAATTATTTTATGAAGAAAAATGCCAAACAAATGACATTAAAAATATTAAAGTAAATATAATTTGAGCTAATTAACATTAATAATGAATTTTATATATTCTCTTGACATCATATTAATATATTACAATTTTTTATTATAAGTTATCTTGTAATATTAATATTTCTAAAAATCAATGAATTGAATTGTGTCAAAATGGATACTATTTATTATTTATTGAAAGAATGTTTTATTAAATTATATATAAATCATTAACATTTTTTTAAAATATATTAATCATTATACAGTATATAATAATCCAATTTATTTATTAATGGTCTATTTCACATCAAATATGTAAATATTTCACCCTTTTAATATTGAATTATTTGTTACCCTAGTTAATAATTAAATAAAATAACTAAGTGTAAATTAGATATATAAGGTTAAAATTGACATATATACTTGCCAAAAAATTATTAGTTGATGAAATTAAAACCATAACTCATATATTCTTCAAAATTGTGACATTTTTATGGTTTTTGGGTGGGGTTTTATTTTATTATAGATTATTATTTATTAAGTTTCCAAAAGTAACCCTCACCTCTATTATAAAAGGGTGCATCCTCCCTCACTAATTAAATTCCCATTAAGCCTTAAATATCTTCCATCCCATGAAAGTTTTCTTTCTAAACCTTTCTATTTACATTCTAGAGGTTCTTGTAATTTTCAATGACCAACTCTAGTGCTCTAAGAAGAGATTTAGAGGAAGCACGTCGAGGAAGATGTAATCCCTTCTACTGATTCTTTCAAATTAATTTCTTTTTCTAATTCCACTTAATTAGTTATTTCGTTATAAATTAATAAAATCTGTATCAATTATATATTTATATGTTATTATAATTATGAAAAACCAATATTCCACCTTCTATCCATCCAACGAAAAATGAAATCACCATGTGTGAAAAAGTACAACTTATTGTCTCCACATTGTGGTGTAATCTGTTTTAAACGACCTCCTTACATAGATGGGTATGGTGATGGAAATAATAAATATATATTATTAATATAATGTGACACTGATTCATAAATATTACACACCATCCACTTTAATTCCATTCAACAATTATGGGAATGATATTATTGATCGTGCATACGTACGGTATACTGTCTCCACGATGCGATGTGATCCATTCTACATGAAATTCCTTAAACCATGACTATATAAATTAATGTAATGAATACATATGATATATATTATACTATAATCATTCAGTAAATGATATAACTATAACATAAGAATTGAAACATGAAATTATCTGACAAAACTTGAATAGGAACACAAAAGAGTTAATATCCGAATAATGAGTTACAATGAAATTTTATTGACAAACAGATGCTAATATGGTCATATATAACATCATAAAAATGAATATGATTCTATAATAATTCAATAATTTTTTTTAATTATTATAATGGAGTTTCAGATACATATGAAGGATTTCAGACCAAAGGTAATGGATAATTTCTCAATCTCATTATTATTCGATATTGTTTATACGTTAGTATTTACTAGTGTATATTTATCATCAATGTCCAGGTTTCCTAGATATACAACATTTTTTATATTCTTATACTATTTTTAAATTCATTTTTACCCATTGGTGAATTTTTATTAGACGATATGAATGAAATATTCCTTTCCTTTTCTATATGAGGGACTCCTTGACTTTTCGGTCAATAATACATGAAGAATGTTTTTTTAACTTATAAGACATGAATAAATTTTTACACATTCATGATGCATAATTTCTATGAATATTCCCTTAAAATATATCATGGTAATTTTTAAATAAATTATTTTCTTTTAAAAAATATTGGCATTTTTATAAAAGAATACTTTTTTGAAGAAGAATGGATATTAACCTCAAGAATTAATTTCATGTGTTTTAACAAAAATATTTTCCATATAAGATGATTTTATTTTATTGTGTTTATGATGGATTGATATTTATGAAATCCATTTGTTTTACATGGATTATGTTATGACGGAATGATGTTTAAGAAACCAATATTATTCCTTGGGGTATGCCATGATGAATGATTTATGTTTTTTTGGAACACCTAAGAATGATTTCATTATGAGATGGGTGGTACCTATATCTACCTAAAATTTATTTGTTAAAGATTTATATCTCATGTTATTTACATGAGTGGAACAACAATTAAATTTGGTTCAGTAATGCAGGGATGAAATGGTATGTTAACCCAGTTTAGTAATAGACATTGTCCACTATTATGGTCTTGGAAATGATCCTTGAATAATGCAAAATTATGTTTTATTATTATGTGTTTGAAAAAAAAATCATTTCTAATGTTATTACTTTAGGGATTATGTATATTAATTATTATGAAATTTTATCCCATGATATGATATCATGATATTTCATATGCAGGATAAGACTTCCAAATGTTATGTTCATATGTCCTATGATTATGATATGATTGATATTTTCTTTATTTACCCTTACTGATCATTTGAGATCACGCTTTTATATGTTTCTTCTCCCCAGATCATTAATAAGGGTATTATGTAAGATATTTTTAAAAAGACTCTAGTTATGAAAATATAAGTGGGAGGTAACGTAGATTTTTTATGAACCAGTTGTTTATGTTTACCAGTTTCTAAAGACACTATACCTATATGGTCTATTATTGGATTAATTATATGTTATAATTAATATACTTACATTTTTATGTAATATCAATATATTTAATGTAGGGGTCGTTATAATGACCCCCCCCCCCCCACACCCAAATGGTATTAGGAATGTGTCCCTGCTCCTGGGTAATCCTCAAAATATACCGATGGGATACTCTGGTGGTGGGACAAGGGATTTGTGTATTGCCCTATTTACTATCACTATCATTATATATTGACATATTTGTAAAATATTTTATGAGATATAGGTCCACCTGTTCATTTCCTCTATGAAATTTCAATGGGATTCTATAGTTGGAATTAGAATGTGTGTCTATTCCATTGATAGAGTGGGAATGTGTTCCTATTATTACCCTCTGTTTTCAATGTGAATATAACAATAAGAATCAAATGTGTGGGAATGGGTGTGTTCTTATTTATTTATCATTATTTTAAATTCCAAAAATATTCCCTTCATGATTTTATAGTATGATAGTAGGATTTCTTAGTCTGGGAATAAATTTATGCTTGCTCATAATTTTATACTAAAGTATATTTGTGGGATTATTTGGTGAAAGTGGGGTGGTGGGATTTCTAACATTTATTCATAATATATCAACATGGATGGCCCTTCCTAAGTACTAGAGTCCAAGTGGCATGAACTAGTACCAATAGGGTGGTGTCTTTAGTGGGTTACTGGGGAATTGGTGTCCCGCGATGCTGATGAAGATGATTATTTTAAGGATAATTTTAATAAGACTAAAGTGTTATGGTGAGGACATTATTAACCTCTTGATCTACCCCCTCAAGATGAGGGAGGTACATTATAATATGTTCCAATGATAGAAACCTTAAATGGTTTTAAATGGAAATAGGTGTCTTTTTCTTTTTCAACACCACTCATCATTGGGTAAATGGTTGGAAGGGATCCATGTCCTATAGGGATTCATGTTCCACCTTCATTGTTTTCATAGTACCATTAAAGTGGTACTCCCAAATTATTTTATTCCCTACATATAACTAAAGACACTATGTTTTATATAGAATCCTCTGATTTGATAAGGGAAATGTTTTTGAAAATCCTAAATTGTATATTCTTCATGGTTGAGAGAATACCAATTGGATTAAAGGGAATTATGGTTCTATTGTTGAGAAAAAATAGGCACAAACAAGAAAAATCATTAAAAAAACGTCAAATGTAAACAAAATCTTAAATGTCCGATTTTTTCATGATTAACAAATCTATTTCAGGTTTTACCATTTATATTTTTATAAAATAAAAAAAAATATTGATTTGGGAGAAGCTAATTAATTTTAGTTAATGAATTATTTCACATCGTGTTTGAAATTTTTATTTGGACCCAAGGAATTTGGACATTATTTAATTTGGAATTATTCACATCTAGAATGGTTTCTAACAGGGTTTATCTGTGGTACCAAAAGTACCTAGTGAATCCTAAAATTGTAACAATTTATGGTAACTCTTTTCAAATGTATTCATTCATTGTAGTTTCATGTAAATGATGCTTTAGGAATCACATTGGTCAAGAGAATGGTAGGTTGGGCTCATTGAACTCTGTTAGAGGGAATTATTTCCTAATTAGAGGCTCTCTTATAGATTTAAGTCAATTTCATTAATCCTTATTAAATCATAGTATGGAACTGGTTTCCCCAATGTTAGTAATTGTTTATTAGAATGTATCATTATAGACTTATATTCACAATATATGAATCTCATAACCATGAACTTCTATATGTATCAAAGGTTCTTCATTAATGAAAAAATATAAAAATATTGGAGGATCAACATTAATGATAACATCTATATTTATTAAAGGTTCTCTATAAATAGACTTTATCTATATGTATCATAGGTTCTACATCAATACCTAATTTTTACTTTATGATGTCGATACATAGGCCATTATGGTTTTAATCCACACAACTATGCACTCTATATTTTTATATCCATCTTGGAAGGTATTGATTTTTTTGCTGTTATGATCAGACCTATTATATAGGCTTCCAACATATCCTTGGAAAATTAATCATAATCCATATATTTTGGATCTACTTAATGGGAAACATCATAAATTTTATGGTAATATGGTAAGGAATGGTCCATAAAATTTAATGTTATATGTTAGGGATGACTAGTAAAAAGAATCATAGATATGGTTAATGTGTTTATTACACACGAGCAGCCCTTTCTAGATAATATCCTTGAAAATAGAGACTATTGAGGTATAATTTTAATAAAAGGGATTATGGAACTATAAAGATGAATCCTATCAGGAGTATGGTCCGATGAGAATGAGATGGTAATACATGAAAATAATATATCCATCTAGATGGAGGATATAATTCTATTAGGAATATTTCATCATAAGGATGTTAATGGGGCGATGATATTAGTTTTGAATTTTGACGATAAAACTTATATATCCCATCATGATAGAAATAAAATCCTGATTATTTTGAATGATATAATTTAACATCATATGACTAGGATATTGTCCACATAGTTTACCTTCATGTTATGGGGATGTAAGTACCTTGAAAGATACACAAATAGTGAATTTAGTGGGGTTTATGCATTAAATCATCTCTTTTATGATTCATTGAAAATATGGACCATTGATGGAGTGTCTCACAGGGAATATACCCTTCGTTAATGATAAATTACTATTGGGGCTTACACCTAAGGAGGATGTCTAGGTGAGATATGTGTTGTGTGGATGGAATGATCACCATTGATATCTAATTCCATATTAATCATGATTTTGTGAGAAACGAGAGATAAAGAAGGATCACAAACATTACATGGGGTGTGATAGTGGGTATAAATGGGTCTTACACATATGAATCCAGACATTATGAATTAACTCCATGTCTTCTAATGGATTCTGGAGATTCTAAATATGGAATGAATATTTTAGAATCTTGAAATAAGAGATATGGACTTCATCAATGAAGGATTCCATTTTACACCTTCCTTAATATTTTTAAAAGAAATATTGGGACTTACACATCCTTTTATTGGAAGAAAAAAGCCATGGATTTCACCATTATAACATCCCATTTCATTCAACATATAGGATATAAGTTCCACATCCCAAACTAGGAATCTTCCCACCCCTATCACTAAGATTGGGACCCATGTTACCAAAGGGATATATGATTAGAGATATCCGGATGACCCCGTCATTTTGGGAGGAAAAGTGGGAGACAAAAATTACCAAGAGAATCCATGATAAAAAGGGGGAGTGATAGTTTTCCATATAATTAGATTATGTCGATCTCGTGGATATATGGGACACCTTAATTTGATTTACCTTGGATTTTTGGATTGATGAGGGAGGACCATTTGGAAACATTAAAGAGGGACTAAGATAAATAAAAATTCTATGTGGGAGGATATAATTGAGTATGAGGAGATAGACACCCAAGGATACCCCATTCTTATATAGAGGTTTTGTTAGGTGAAATAGGGGAAGTACAAAGGAGGACCATTTTGAAGCATTGCTTTTACAAAGAAGAGCTTATCCTTTTGAAAACCATATGATATTTTCCTTATGAAATGTTTTTCTTTACGGATGGGTTACTTTTATGAATGAATCCTTTTTTGAGGAATTTATTTGTTTACAATGAGTTTATTACCTATGATTTAAATTTAAATCAAATAATCGAGCTTCTCTAATAATGGAATGTTATTCTTCCATCTCTTTAACTTTATCCTATGAATTCATTTCTATAACTCTCTCCATATATTTATATATCTATGTGTCTTTATAAATTCGGAAGTAATTGGGTAATTATAGGTATTTTTTAAGAAACCACTATCTCAAAATGGTCAGGTGAATAAGACTTGGTATGCTATGTGGGGGTTACATATGGCTGCCTCTCTCCATAAATGACATTCATTTGTGGAGGGTATAAAATCACCACCATGTTCTAAAATATAGTTTTTGGGGGATGTTTTAACACTGACCCACTAAGTAACAAGTATTTTCATGTGTGAGGTAACTAATAAATGCTTCTATCTATAAAAGAAATTCATTTACAAGAGGTGTGGTAGGGTACTGCCTCACTTAGCTAAAAAAATCATATATAGTGGTTGGGGTGTTTATTAATACCCTAAGGTCCCTATATTAATCAAAGGGTCTCCCATAGAGCCTTGTTTATATGAAAAATATCCCAGATTCTATGTATATCTATTTTATTTTCCAAATTCTAACCTTATTTTTATCTGATTGCTCTTTGTTCTTGGTCTAAAATATATAACCAATACTTTTCGGATCTTTTAAAATCTCACAATCCCTAAAAAATATATTTTATTTTTTCGATTAAATTTTAAGTCTATCATATTTAGAAACTAAATTATATTAAATGGATTATAAATATGTAATAATCATGTTGAAATTTGATAAGGGGAATAATTTTATTTTTTGGGAAAAAATAATTTACTATAGGAAAAAAATGTTTCCATAGTAAATGTAAAATAAGTTAAAGGTGTTAAATTAAGAGGTAAAGGAATAAAGTATATCTAAATTTATCTACAAAATTTATTGATAAATGGATTCATGACCAACAACCATTGTTTTCTATGTTTTTATTCACTTTTCTGGTTTAATGAAAACCTTACACCTTAGGGAGTGAGTATTCTGATAAATGCCACACAAACTCACCTACAAAATAACCCATCCTCTCACTTCACAACTGAATCTATCACTTAAGTTATGCATTTACTACCTACCCAATTACACTCTCCAATATATTTAATAAATTTTTTGAATCCACTAGTTCCAAGGAGACATAAATCCTTTATTGTGAAAAAAATAATTTTTGAGGAGTGAAATCATCTGAGTATCAAGTTATTAACTATCGTTTTCAATTACATTTTTATAACCAATATTTAAAAATATAATAAAATACTATATTTATCTTCTTTTAAGATCATTATAATTCTCTAAAAATATTATTACTATAATATAACTCTATAATCTTAGTCATTCCTTATTATAACATGCCCTTTGGGGGTTGGACCAAAAACCAATATGAATGATGTTACACTAAATCTATGTTTTTTCAAAAATGAATGTGTATGAAGACTTTAATATTGGTGATATATGATATTAAAGTTTAATTTTTATAATGTATATGGTTCTAAAAGGGTAACACAAAAATGAATGGTCATTTTCAATTAACTTTTTATTATCAGTAAATTAACTGAAACATACACTTCATGGATTCCAATTTCATAAACCATACCCATACCTTCCATCAAATAAAAATGGTAAATGGTAAATAATTAGGAAAAAATTATTACACTTCCTTTACTTATATAGTAATGGTGAAATTTTTATCAAATAATGATGATTGATATCTCTATTATAAATCTTGTATAAAACAATCAAAATTAATGTTTGAAGTAGAAAAAGAAAAAATCTATATTGAATATATTTGTAATAGATTACTATAGTTGAAGAGTATAAATAGTAATATATATGAATAAAGTTATTAAATTTATTATTAAAATGGTTATATTTATTATACAATAGTTTAATGTACCTTTGTGGAAGTTGGTAGTAATGGGCAGGGTTCCTTTTCCAATCTTTCTTTGAAATTATGATTGTAAATGACTAAATTTCCATTGGGGAAATTTTATGTGTTTTCATATAAAACACAATTTTTTTCACACTCTTACAGTTATTTTCCTATTTTACATGATTCCTTTCCATTTGACTTCTCTTTGGTTCAAAATTCAATATAAAGGATGCTTTTAAGGGGATGTGACCTTGTATCTTTTTTTTGATCAATAATCATTTTACTCCAATAATATATTCACTATATTACATTTTGTATGTCATTATAAATACATATATGATTTTTTAAGTTAATTTTTTTATTTAAATTTCTTTTTAATATTGAAAAATGAATCTTTTTTAGGTATTTCAACACATTTAATTTCCCTGGATGTTTTCCTTCAGTTACTTTACAAATATTCCATTACAATTTGTTGAGGTTGTCGAATGTAATTTTTATTTAATTTATCATTAATTTTCAAAATCTAATATTCTATAAATTATTTCCCCTTTAAATAAGAGTTATCAATAAGTAAATATAATTTCTTCTTTATTTTACAATGTACTTTTCCAATGATCCCAAAAAATAGTTTTTATCTATGTTAATATTATTTAATGTTTCTTATGCTTCACTATGGTATGATCTAATGATACTATAAAAATTATTTCTATAAATATATTATGATCGCCAATTTTAAACATTTTTCATGAAAACCATTTCCTTATCATGGGTTAATTAGTCTATGAAAGAATTATGAGTGTTTTCTTGTTCATGTGGTGCACAAGTGTATGGTTTCTTATAATGTGTCTAGTGGGATTAGAATTATACATTCCTATAATATATTTGGTAAATATTTATATCTCATGAGATGACATATGTGGGAATTGGGAGTAAACCTAATCCACTATGAGACTCTATCCCTAATTTGATGATGGTATTATCATTGGGCATTGAAATATGAAATTATTTTCTATTATTATGTATATACCACATTATTATGAAACATTTTCATGTCATTCCTTATTATTATGTAAATATTTCTATGTATTATTATAATTTTCCCATGATTGAAAATTCTTATTCCTCATTTTGTATGTTATGTCGAAAAACCAGTGCCATGATTCCAGATTTTTGATCCATGATTTATTTTTTATGATTTATATTGGTTTTGTTCAGGTATGTTGATTATAATCTCATACCAACATGTTCATTTTATTCATACATATGATATTCCATTGATATTTCTTTTTCTCAACACTTTATAATCATTTGGTTACATATTTAATTATATTTCCATTCCAAAACTAATGAAGTTGAGTATTATGTATATCATATGTAAATATTATTTGAGAGAGAATTTTAATAGTATCTTTAAAATTAGATGTTTATGTCTATAATCTCCAAAGACAGTAAAACAATACATTCTGGGGTATGACTAATTGTAAGATGTAATGAATATTTATATAAAATGATGTAATATCCATTGATAGTGTGGTTGGTTTATATTTTTTTGTATCAGATTTGGTTTTAGATAATTTTAGGGAATATGTTATGAAGAATATGGTAATATAACTTAAATCGGCCAATATTAAACCTGAATTATTATTGGATAAACCAATAGTGTCATCAGTTTAACCTAATATGTAATATTTTGAAATGAAGGTATCATAATTAGAGACATATTGGTACTGATTTTCATTATCATATTATTGTTTACTATGGATATTATTATTTAATACTGACACTAAATTTTTTAGTTCTAGTCAATGGATTAAACTAGGAGGAACTTATTTAACAACGATTATGGTGAACAATGAATTGATTATCCCAATGAGAAAAAAATGAGATAGGATATAGGGTGAAAAATATCATGGCTAAGATTACCCAACTTTCTAAAGATATGAATAATAACATGAATCATGTTAAATTTCGAAAACACAATGGGGAAGGAACAACTCACCATTAATTCCTTCATTTGGAAATGTCCACACTCCTTTAGGGGGTCTTCACAACTATTGATTTCTTAGAAATGTATTAACACAACAAAGAATATATTTTTTATTCTCTAGTGCTAATATCATGAAAATTATATTTTAATAGTATATCATTTTAAAGAAAAATATGATAATTAATGAATACTCATTAATAATATGAGGCAAGAATAAAAAAATTACTTCATGGAATTATAGTCCATTAAGAATATATTTTTTGGTAACTATTTCTACCAAACACTCCACGCTAAAATAGATAGTGAATTTCTTGAGATGAAGAAAAAGGAGGATGAATTATTTCTTCCTGTTAATCAAAATTCTTGAGAATTTCATGATGTGCTTTTATTTTACTCATTTACCTTGAAAGTAAAATTTATCATTTATTTGATGAATTAGAACCAATTCACCAAAATTCATTGACTATATGAATTTATAGTAGAAATGAACAAATTTATTGATGTGATCATAAGGTCGTAATGTAAATTTTATGATCACATTATTCTTAAGGTTGTGGGGAACATAAGAGGAAAATAGTGTTTTAGGGAAAATAAAATGATAAAACCCATAGAGAAATAAAAAATCATATTCCTATATGCCAAAAATGTGAGTATAATTCTAGAGAGAACTGCCTCAATGTAATGACAAAATAATTTTATCATGGAAGAGAATACCATATAGAATATTTATTTCAAATAGATATTAAGATTACATCTAATAAAAATGGTGAAAATAAATACTAACCTAATTCACCATCTGTAATTTAAGGATTAAATTATAAGATGTATGGATATTATTCCAACCAGTGTACTAATATCTGGGTTAATAATGAAAATTAATGTCACCAAACTCTAAAGAAAATTTATAATGGGAAATCATATGTAATCAAAACTGTTTAACTAGGTATAAAAAATTATGTGATGAAAGGTGAACTCATCATCTACTCTAGATTTTCAATTGTCTTATTATATTTTGGTTCCACCCACCTTTTCATATGTGGTGATGTTTCTAAGAGCATTAATTCAACACCCCAATTATTTGGTATTGAACAATTAGTGAAATCTTCTAGTGGTATTATGATTTCATCCCTATTATATGGCTCTTGTATGATAGAATTTTGTGGGAACATGCTTCATATATATCTTATTATACTCCCTCAAGTTGAAATAGATGCTATTTTTAGTAATAATTAGATCTCCCAAAATTGGGCTCATATTAATTTTTTAGATATGAAAATATCATTATATATACCAAATAAACCAATGAACATATATAGGTGTAAGGATGACTATGAAAACAATATGAAAATAAATTCCATTATATGGGTCTTAATACCTAATCGCGGGGGTATTTATCTCAATTTGTTTGGTATAAAATAAATATCGAATATATTTATTTTATGTGGAAATATATCTATGTATTTATAATATAGTATTCTATATTTCCCATAGTTCTTGTGGTTTATTTTTTAAAAGAATTTATACATGGTGAAATTCCAATATCAAAACATTCATAAATAATGGATCTGAGTGAATTAGAATAATTGACTAAGTGACTCTAAAAGAATACATATAAGCGGTCTATATGCCCAAGGGATTGACAATGGAATACACTATTATTATTTATTAAGATAAAATATGGATCAATGGATCTTGTAGTGATTATCATGAAAATAATATATTCATGATGAAAAAAAATAATCCTCTATAGAGTGTGGTGAATTTTTCAATCAACTACAAGGGGATCAATACTTCTCAAATATAGACCTTTGGTTAGGATATCAGCAATTAAGGATTAAAAGTGATGATATATCTATTAGTACATTTTATAAAAGAGATAAGCACTATTCATACTTTCAAATTCACTTTTCATCTTCATGGATAAGGTAAATAGATTCCTTAAGGATTACCTCGATCAATTTTTGGTAGTCTTTATAAATTATATTATAATACATTTTATGGGAAAGGAATATAATTAATATCATTTAAGTATTATATTTAAGACCTTTATAAAGTAAAAAATTTATTTCCAAATTTAGCATGTATGATTTCTAATTGCAGGGAGTATCATTATTAGGTTTTTTAATGAAAAGTGGGGGTATATATATGGATAATTCAAAGATAGAGGTGATTGAAAAATTTACCAAAACAACCAGTATAATGATTATAAATATTTTTCTTGAATATTTTTTGATACTATCAATGCTTTTTGATAAAAAATTTATGACTATCAAATCCACATACTAGTTTAACATAGAAGGGAGTCAAAATCCTTTGAACAAATGAATGTGAAGATACTTTTAAGGGGCATGAGGGTAGGTTGTTCATTATAATTATACACACACTACCCTATAGTAAATAAATTCTTTCGATATATAGTGACACGTCAAAGATGAGATTGGGGTGTTTCCTCATGAAATCTGAAATGGTGTAAGATTATACCTCACGTTAATTAAAGGTTTATTTGAAACATTCCAAGGTTCATGATTTAGTTCTAGTAGAAATAATATTTTAACTAAATATACATAGGTATTATCACTATGGTTAACAGTTGGAAATATATATTTATCATAAGTTCTTAAAGTATATATTCACAAATAATGAGTTTAACATTCACAAAAGGAGATAGTTAGAGTTTGTCAAGGAGTATGACTCCTCAATACATTACCACACATGGAAGGTATTCATGGTGGATGATTCTCTTATAAATATGGATAATATTACCTTATCCATGATGAGGATTGAAAGATACCTAATACACATTGATTTTATAACTATATACCTTGAAATAATTAGTTAAGGGGAGAAATCATATTTTACCCAAGTGATTGATCAACCATCCATCCATGTAAATATCAAGGAGTTGGATAAGGATGTTATAGTGTTACAGAGTATGGAATGAGATATTATAGAGTTAACCTTGATATTAATGGAATTATAAAAATTGGGAAATAAATATGGATCCCTTAAATAAAAAATTTAAGAAGGTGTTATTTGATGATGTACACACCTCATAATTCTCTATCCATCGTTGAATAACAATGATGTATAGAGATCTTTAGGATAATTTCTAGTGTAAAACATGAAGATTGGTATATCAAAGTATGTATTGTAATTCTAGGCATTCTAGAAATTTTTTTATAGGGAAATATTTCTCGTGGGATGATGTAGAAATTACTCAAACTTATATTAAAGTAGGTGAATATCACCATGGATTTCATTTTATGTCTTTTAGAGATCACTAAAGGCCATACTACCATTTGGATTATAGTTGATCACATTATATATTCATAATATTTTATTTATATATGAGAATGATTCTCACTTAATCAGATCATAAGAATTTATATAATGGAGGATTTAATTCTGTATGGAGTACCACTGTCATTTGTATCAAATTGAGATCTAAGGTATATCTTAATGTTCAGGAGATGTTTTTAATAGGCATTGGATTCAAATCTAAGTAAAACATATCATATTCATATTGATGGTCATTCTAAAATTTACATTCAAACATTGTATGATATTTTGACATCCCACTTGACATATTTCAAAGGATTTCAAGATCTATATTACCTTGGTAGATCTCTTATATAATAATAGTTTCCGCTCAAGAAATCAATTGGATCCATATAAGGCTATATATGGGAAAAGCTATGGAGATCCAAAACATTGGGATGAATTCAGAGAGTTTAATATTCTAGGATCATGTCTTTCTCAAAAAATGTTAAAAAAAAATTCAAACCATTTAATGAGACATTAAAACTACACAAATCCAACAGAAGAGCTACACCGACAGATGTTAAAAAGATTTTGAGTTTAATGTCAGAGGCAAGGTATTCATTAGAACCTCAGTATAGATAAGGGTTATCAAATTTAGGAATATTTTAATGTTGATCCCAAGATACATTGACCCATTTAAAATCCTCGATCATGTGGGAAATACATCAAATCTGATTTCACTTCCATTGAACCTCTCAAAACAATGAGGTGCATTATAGGTATCAATTTTGAGTAAATAAATATCCAATCCATCACATATATTGTACTCAATGGTAGTCAATATGTAAGATGATCTCTCTTAAATTGAAAAAATTGTAAAAGCATTGGATAAAAAAGAGAAATTACTTTGAATAAAGAAACACTTCATGGTTAAATTTTTCTAGAGGAATCATAGGCTTGATAAAGAAGCATGAGAACTTGATGTGTACTATGAAAAAATCACCCTCATTTGTTTTCATTAATGTAAGGAAAATTTGAGGGTGAAATTTTTTTCAGTTTGTATAATGTAATACCCTATGATTTTAGTTTTTCTTCCCCTTTAAATAAATCATTTGTGTTTGATAACTTGTCATATAAGAAACCCCAAACCAAAAAAAATATTTCCTTTTTCAATTATGGTAGAATATGACAATACAAATTGAAATTAATTAAAATATAAATACTTGTAGAATATATAGTAAAATTACTAATGGAATGAAAGAATAAGTAAATAAAAATTCTATAGGGTTAAAATTATCATCATCATGATTTTTCATAAAGATCATACCACTAATGTTAACTATATAAAGAATACAACACATTCTAAATATGATAAACATTTTCAAAAAGAAAATTATATAATAGGATGAATAATTTTATAAATATACATAAGACTATATATAGAAATATAATATGACCATTATATATATGGTTTTTGGTTATATGGTCATTGGATAGATTATTATAGGATATACTTGTATCAATTATGTACATTGAAGCAGTGTAATTGTATGTAAAAAATTTAAAAAATATAATTCACATATAATAAATACTTTTAGAATAAAATTAAAAGATTAAAATTAATTAAATAAAAATATTTATTTTTATTCATTACAGATTATTATTATTTTGAGTGAATGAATTTATGTATTTTAAGGTAAGAGGAATTTCCTTCCTTTTTAAATATAATAATCCAGAAACCATCTAGCCGATTACATGACCATTTCCTAGATTAGTCTTCATCTCTACGTGGCTCCCCCTCCCAAAGTAGGTCACATCTACCATGCTAATGTCATCGCACTTTCCTGCATCGGCCAGTTCCATTATCATCAATATCACACCCAATTTATTTTCTCTGATCCAATATAGAACCCTTTCCCGTGGAATTTCACCGTGCCACCCTCTGTCACCTATTCAATCACTGAAGCCCACCACTGTCCTTCACCAGAGTATTTTCTATTTTTATCTTAAAAAATTAAATTGATAAATTTTATATAGAGATTCATTTAGAATTTAATGTTTTAATTTATAAAAATATTATTAACACTATTTTAATTATTAATTGATATGAAATATTATTATGAACACTTAATGTTTTATGAATTCGATTTTCTATAAAAATTGTTTTATTTTTATATTTGATGTTATCATTTAAAATTAAAATATCTGATAGTATAAAAATAAATTATATTAAATGGATTAAAAATATTTAATTATGACCTAAAACTTAGATAAGAATTTTATTTTTATTTTTTAAGAAAATATTGTACTAAGGAAAAAGAGTGAGTTTCCACCGTAAAATGAGGTATAAAGATTAAACTAATAGGTAAAGACCTAAAATATATATAATGTTATCTATAAATTGTGTGGATATAGAAATTAATAACCTATATACATTATTTTTCCACTTTGGAACCAAATTCCATGTAGAATAACATCTTTACACCATACATAATGATATTTGTGGAAATGCTGCTCAAAAATCACATATAAAATAGAATTTCATATACCACTCCCAAAAAACTCTTTACCTTATAGTTATCTATTGAATAACTACGAAAATTAACTCTCATAAATCATTATTAAATTTTATTATGCCTATAGATCTATTAATTATTCATAAATCATTCATTCAGAAGAAACTCATTTCGAGAAGGAGGAAATTCATCTATATATCTAATTCCTCGCCATATTTTTCAATTACCTTCTAAAATACACTATTTATAAAAATCATAAACCACTATAACTATGTTCAATTAAAATCATTATTATTCCATTAAAATGGAATTACTATAATATAACATGATACTCTTTCTCATATCTTAGAATTACATGTTCTTGTTTGGGTCGATTCAACCACATATATGAACAATATTATAACATATTCAACATTTATAACATGAATTAGTATCAATAAATTAATTTAATTATTTTATTACTTTATATTATAATTTATGTAATGAATGTTTTTTCTAAGGGAGACATAAAAATGAATGGTCGTTATAATTTAAGTTGTTGTTATTGGTGAATTACCCAAAACATGCCCAACATGGATTCTTACCCCATGAACCATGCCCATAACTCCCATAAAATGAACATTATAATTAATAAAACATTGGAAAACATTGATTCCTATACCTTGAATAATATTTTATTGATGAAATTATTTTCAATGAACTATGATCAACGTCGCCATTATTCAACTTGTTTGAAACAATCAGAATTACTAATTCAAGATGATAAAACTAAAGAATAACTAACTAATATGTGTGTAATAAATTATTATAACTGAAGAGTATAAAAAGAAATATGTATTAATATTGATGCGAAATAATTAATTAATATTTTTATATATATTATATTTTAGTTTAAGGAACCTTAGTGTAAAAAAGAAGTAAATGTAAGGGTTCATTTTACAATATCACTTTGAAATCAAGATTTTATATCAAAAAACTTAAATTGGGGTAATTTTTATGTTTTTTATCTCTTAAACCCCAACTATTTTATTATCCTCTGGTGATTTTTTGGGTTTCCATTTATCCATACTATTTTACTTCCCTTTGTTTCACAATTTATTCAAAAAATTTCTTTAAGTTAATTCATCATTATCTATTATATTTAGTGAGGTTCTTTCACCTCCATGTATATATTATTACTATTGTTTTTGGTATTTACTTATCTATAATTATTTGATATATCATGTTCTTTTTATATTGAATTTTAACTCATCTTAAAAGTTTAAAATGAATAATTTTTAATGTTTTATACATAGTTACTTCCTCCCACCATTTTAATTTGTTTTCTGTAAAAATAATTCCTTTTAGGTTTTTGTGGTTCTCTAAAGTAATTTTTATCTCCATTCCCATTATTTTCCAAAAAAATATTTTTTTCTAAACTGTATAATTTCAAAATATAATTTTTCAATAAGTAAAGCATATTTCTTTATATTTTTAAAAGTAACATTCTAATATACTTATAAAGTTTTTTTATCTATTTCAATATCCTCTCATGTTTCTTATGAATCACTAGTCTATAAAATAATTATATAAATAAACTTCTTTCTCTATATATCTAATTATAATGTACTATGAAAATCATTCACTAAATATACTTATTTATGCTCGGTTAATTTAAATATTTTAAAATTATTAATGTTTTTATATTCATGTGGCATATATATATATACGGTATGTCATTATATGATAGTTGAGTGATAGGATGTCATTATGGAGGAATTTCAAATTAGAATTTATAATCCATTATATCCTAATAAATTCACCAATATTTGTCTCTAAACGAGCCTATAACATCAATATGTTTTTATAAAATATTTCCCTAAAATAATTTTAATTCATTAATATCATGCATTGCACGTAATTGTGAGTTTAAATGAACCATGAGATTCCATTAATATAAAATGAACACATTAACCAATCTATTAGGATAGTAAGAATAAATATAATTACCTTATGAAAATGTATAGTGAATTCATTCGCAACAAATTATTTTTGAAAATTATAAATCAATTATATATTTTTATTTTCTATTAATAAATAGTGTTATTTACTATTAGTAAAAAAAATGAAATATTTTTGTTATATAATAATTAAAAGATTTTTTATTTTCATACAATATATATTGTTGTCATATGGTATGAATAAACAAAATTTGATGTATAAAAACATATATTTCTTCAAAGGGTGATATTCTATATTTCAATCATTAACCCCTTTTGAATTAAGATTTTGATACCGTAGTATTTTTTATATGACAACTTAATCATTTTATTTGGAAGTGGGATATAAAAATTTACTTTTGATGAAATTTTAATATTTTTTTGAAAACATTCAAATTTTGATTAATAGTAAAATACACTAAATTTTAATTGAAAACATATTTTTTCATCAAAATAATTTATATTGTTAAATTATAATATTTAATGGTTTTAAATTAATAATATAATATATTTTTATCATTACATAAAATTTTTTCATTATTATTGATTTTTATGTGAATTCAAATGTAAAAACATTTCAATATTTTGCAAAGTATTAAATTTTAAAACTTATTTTATCTTTCCAAAAATGGGATTAATTTTAAATTTAATATTGAAAATTCTGTGTTTTTTATTTTAAAAAATGGATTCCATATTTTGAATAAGTGGATAAAATTTTTTAAATATATTTATTTTATTTTTTAGCATTTTGAATAGTAACTTTGGTAAATCTTATTAATATGGTAAAAGGGTAAACTAGATAATTTAGGATAAGAATACTAATATACAATTACCCTAACACTTGTATTAATATCATTTTATTAGTTTTTTTACCTAAATCATACTTGGGTCTAAATGGTTTCTTTTAGAAGCCACTTGTATGATATTTGTACATTTAATTTATTTTATTTTATGAAATATTAAATATTTCTTATTCAAATTTTAATAACTATATCATTTTTAAAATAATTTTATACATAAGATAAATTCGATTATAAATAATAAATTGAAATATAAATTTTTTTTATTTATCATGATATCTATTTGTAATTTTTAGGAAATAAATAATTATCTTAAAGACTTATACTTTGATGATGTAAACATAAATTAATTGATGAGAAATCAATAAAATATTTTTTATTAAAATGATAATAACTATAAAATCCCCAAAAAGAGGACCAAATTTTATTGGTACATTATATATCAACCATAAACATCCAAGGGTCGAGTGGGTGACCATTTGAAGCCTTATAGAAGAGATTGTGACACCAATATTATTTTATTTAAAGTGATGTTAAAGTTTTCACATTCACAATTTAATAATTTTAACATTTAAAATGTTATATTTTATAGAAGATAAATTTGGATATAAGTATTATTACTAAATATAGTATATTTATCTTCATATTAGTATTTTATTTTTATTTTTTATTCAACAAATAAGTTTATTAAAATCTTACTCAAAATTATTGTAGTAGTTATATTATTAAGGGTAATATCAAATAAATGTTATTAAAATATTAAAATAAATATAATTTTGGATAATTAATATATCCAATTAATTATATATATGAAAAATAACTCTTATTATTATAATAAAATAATTGGTTCAAAGTTAACTTGTTATCTTAATATTTTTAAAAATTAATTAATTGAATAGTGTCAAAACTGACACTATTGATTTTTTATCAAACACATGTTTTATTAAGTTATATAAAAATCATAAAAAGTTCATTAAAAATATATAATAACTATGATATAGTCTAAAATGTTCTATTTTATTTATTTATTGTCTAATTTAACTCAAATGATTAAATATTTCACCTTTTTGTTATCGAAATATTTGTTACCAAAGTTAAAAATTATATATTATAACTAAGTGTTAACGAAAATTATAAGGATTAAATTGATAGAAAAACTTTTATAAATCTATTATTTGATGATATTACAACCCTATATCATATAATATTATACATGGGAAATATTTTAGCTTTTTAGATGTGTTGTTATTTTTTTAAATAGATATTTTTAAAGATCCCAAAAGTTCCCCTCACCACAATTACAAAAGGGAACCTACACTCTCACCTATTCACTTCACTTTGAGATTTCAATGTTGTCAATACACTATACTATAGGATTATAAACTTCTCTAATTACATTATTTGGGTTCTGGTCTTCTTCAAAGACCAACTCTAGTGCTCTAAGAGGAGTTTTAGATAAAGCACGTCGAACAAGAGGTAATCTCTTCTACTGATTATTTCAAAATTATTTCTTATTCTACTTCCTATTCATGAGTTTATTCATTATAAAGTAATAATTCCAGTATCATTTATATAATTAAATTATTTTATGATTTTGAAACAACCATATTATACCTTCTATTCATCCTATGAGAAACTAAATCACCACTAGTGCGTACCTATGGCTTACCATCTCCATGCCGTGGTATAATCTGTTTTTCACCACCACATTAAATAGATTGGTATAATGATAGAAACATTAACATTATATTTTTATTATAACATTATATTTATTATTAAATAATATACACCATCTATTTCAATACTATTCAACAGTTATGGGAATGATATCATCACTCGTTCATATGTACGACCAACCATCTTCACAATTGGATTCGATTCATTCTACATGATCTTCCTTAAAGCATGATTGTATAAAGGTATATATGAATAACTATGATATATATTTGATGTTAATATCATTTTTTTAATAATATAGCTATAACCTATAAATTATAACCAGATCTTATTCAACAAATAATTCATAAGAAAATGAAGTAGTTAATAACCAAATAACAAGTAATAATAAACTGTTATTAACAAACAAATGATAATATAATCATATATGATATCAAAAAAATGACTATGATTCATAAATAAGTAAATGAAAATATTTAAATCACTAAATATGAGGTTCTGATACATACGCCAGAAATCAGACCTACGGTAAAGGACAATTTTTCAGCAACTCCTCATGCTTCCACGGTACATTTCCCTTTGAATAATGCAATAGCTTGCATTGTAAGCAATTTCGAGATTCTAACACACCGTGACCAATCAAACTAACCGTTATGAATAGTAATACCCACTTTTTGAAATTATATAAATTTTATCTCTCAAAATGGACTTCATTTTTGGATTCTGAATATCGAAATTATCCTAGGGTGAAATTTTGGCACCATTAGGATAACTTTTATATTTTGATAAATAGTGAAAATTACTTAATTTTAATTAAAAACAACTTTTTTCATCAAATTAATTAATAGTGATAAATTATGAATTTGAGTGGTTTTAAAGTATATTTGGAATATATTTTTACTATTTAATACAATTTTGGTCATTGGAAATAATTTCACAATTAAACCGGATATAAACAAGTGTCAATCTTTTGATAGTTATTATTTCCTAAAAACACGCTTTTTGTTTTGACAGCGGGCATTAATTTTAAATTTCTTTCTGCCACTTCTGTGATTTAAATTTGGAAAAATGGATTCCATATTTGGAATTGGGATGTCTAGATTGTGTAAATAGGAAAATTTTATATTTATACATTCTGAATAATGTTTCGTTAAATATTTTATTTACCATGGTTAAAAGGTAAATCCGGTAAGTAAGGGTAAAACAATAATATTATTATAATACTAATTTACCCTAAAACGTGTCATGTCCTTATTAGGTGATAAATTTTCGACCATGGGAATATTTGGGTCTATTTTGGGACCCCATGGAACCACTTGTAGGTGATAAGGACACTTTATATTATTTTAGTTAATTTAAATACAAAAATGACATAAGCATATATCTTTTAGAAAAACAATTTTTACATAGGGTTATATATGTTATATTTTCAACTATAAATATTCATTAGAAATTTAAAACAATTTCCTACATAATGGTATTTTATTTATAATTTTTATACATTTAATAATTAAATTTATTTATGACACAACAATGATGCAGTATTTTACTTATTAATGAAAGAATCAAATAATTGGTATTAGAAAAGTTAAAATAAATATAATTTTAATGTTTTGATGCCATACACGAATTTTATTGGTTAATATGACATTTTAGGATTTATTAAATAATTTTTTTAATTAATAATGTTTTAAATACTTTAACAAATATCAATTATTAAATATTCTCAAAATTGACATAATTGAGTTTTTAAACAAGTATTATATTATAAATTGGTATTCTATTCCTAAAAATCTAAGGTTCGGAAAAAGAAATTATATCATGATATGGGTATCATTAATGGACCACATGGGGGTCTCCTGGATGTATATAGTATGTTTATTAACTATATAATATAAAAATACAAAGTGACATGGTAAACGTCAATCTAATTAACAAAGAGTTAAAACTAAAAGATAAGGTTAATATAATGACTCAAACCTGTCTAAAAATTATTTGTTGAATGGATTTCGACCCATCCAAACCATATACTTTGAATAATCCACTTTGGATCTGTTATAAACCGAATATGAATTTATTATAAATTAATACTTTATTTTTTTTCTAAAGAGCCCCTCCTCCCCCTTATAATTGGAAAAAACTTATAACCAATTATTCACATCTTAAAAGCCTTTTGGTTCATCCAACCCATTCCCAAATAATCTCTCAACTTCCCTCACATAAACATAGAGGCATTAGTTTGATCTTAAATCCAACCTAAGGAGACCTTTTGATCAAATCAAAAAGAAGAACCAGAAGAACATATAATGTTTTCACCACCCTTTTTCAAGTTGCTTTCTTCTTCAAATTCTTCTTTCTTTGTTATTTCCTTTCTGAAATAATTACTCAAGTATCTTCTATATAGTGTGATGTTATTATAAATATGGTACAACCATATTCATTATTCTATCCATCCTTTGAATGACATGTCACCATACGTGCGTACGTATGGATTACAGTCTCCACGTCGTGGTGTAATTGTTATTCAAAAACATTATTATTTGGATGGGTATGATAATGATATGAAATTTATGTAAATAATAAATATAAAATAATAATTATTCTATATATATGATATACCATCCAATTATATATTATTTTAATAACGAAATAATGATATTGTCGCTCGTGCGTACGTACGGACTACCGTCTCCACGAACGCAATGAGATTAATTCCTCATCATATCGATGCAATTATAATTATCATTTTATGATTAAAAATAATGTTTAAGGACTTGATAACATTCTGGATATGAATAATATAAAACCTATCCATAACAAACACGTCTTATGTAACAAAATATTTAAAAGAAAATGAGTAAGTTAACACCTCAAACGATGATAATACTAAGATATTATTAACAAATAAATGTTAAAAGATCATATATTATATCATATTAATGTATATGATTCTGGTATAATTTAATAACAATTATTTCACCATTATATAGGAGGTCAACCTACCCTCAACCAAAGAAAAGTACAAGGTAAGGGTTTATTTCACAATCTCTTCATTATCCGAGGTTGTTTATACATAATTATCTACTGGGGCCTATTTATGATCCACATCCATGTTTCTTAAAAATGTATTTCAAAACATTCTTACTATTTTATAGAATATGGGTTAAAGACATTTATACCATAGTTTGAATTTTTATAAGAAGTTTATAAAGGGATCTTTCCGTCATTTTCCAAACATGGTCCTTTTTAACCTTTTCGACAGAATTAAGGTAAGAATGTCTTTTTTAACTTATACGGAGGGTGCATCTATTTTCTACCATTATAAAATTGTCAAATCTTCCCTTACAAGTTTATAAGAATACATTCAAAGTAAATTTTTTATTTTATAATTATGTGACTTTTAAATGATTTCATGAAAAGAGATATTTCTCTCAAATAGTTTTGATTTCATCTATGTCAACATCCTTTGATGGATTTGAAGCTTATTTGAAGTTGATTTATTATGGTACAAAACTTCAATATTGTATTGAAGGTTTTGTGATATGTTTGACTGTGGATGTGTTATTTTTATACCATTCATGGTTTATGGAGAAAGTATTGACATTTCATATGCTAGTTTTAATATAAATGTTTATGTTATATTTAAACCTGTTCATATGAGGAATTAATTGGACTTAATAAGTGATGGGTGGAGCCCGCTATAGCTCCTCGATTCATCGGTTGGTCTCATAAGGCAAACTAGTGTCTTGGCATGAGGCCTTAACAAAATCTTATTTGTAGTCTTGGCATGAGGCCTTGGCTACGTGGTTATGATAGTCTGGAATTATGAATTCCATCATTATGAAATTGGTTATTGATATTGAATGTGATTATTCGACTAGTAGAATATCCATGTGAATAAGTAAATGGAATTATTTCATTTTATTTCTCCCATATTATGCTGATGATCAAGTTTAAAAGGATTTTGTTTTAGTTATACATTGCCTTAAATGTTTATGCTTACTTATTAAAGTTTCCACTATATTGTTATCCTTACTGGGCATCTAAGCTCACCACTTTCAATGTTTTATTTTTCATAGGATGTGAAGAAGTATTTTTTTAAGAACCTGCAGGGATAGTATGAGGGGATATGAAAACAAGATTTTTTAGTTGTTTTTTCAATTTGTTATGTAATGTAAGACTTATGAATGTTTCTAGTGATTCTAAGGATACTAAACTAATCGGTCTTTCTAGACATGATCTGTTGTGGTGATGCCAATGTTATGTAATAATGCACCGAAACTGGGTAACTAGGGTCGGGGAATTACAGTTGGTATCAAAGGAAGTTTAGTATAATCCATGGAATCTATATTTAGATAAACTCTAATTAGAGCACATAGACCTAAGATGGAATTTGAGGATTAGTATAGAAGAAATTCCTAGAATTTTGGTATTGTAGATATTTTGTGAGTTTTCCATGAAATACATTCCTGTCTGGATACGAGCAGGTAGAGGAAGCTCTGGCACAGATGTACCTAGGGGTAAAACCCAAAAACACCGCTTTGATCTAGACTCTAACGAGAACCGGTGCACGACAACGGGCCTTGCTACACTCTTGGTTATGACACTCCCAGAGGATATTTTTAGGATAATTATCATTTTAATTACATTCCATTATGAAGGGTTTATGAGTGTATACTTCTTCGAAGAAAACATTTTTTTATGATTATTGATTATATCCATAAATAGTTCAATTTAAGTTAAGTTTTTTACATGTATGGAATTATGTATTTTGATTCATAAACTAGTCTAGTTTATGCCATTATTTAGAAATGGAGCCTAGTGGAAGGAATGGAAACCATATCAATGCACACACTCCGTGTAGGGATTTCCCTCTTACTCAAGATAATTATAGTGGAGCTGCTGATGCAATTGGTGCTGATCATCTAATCACCATACTGGGACAACTCACTCAAGTTATGAATAATAACCTTACCCGTATGGAGCACCCTGATCCGTAGCGTGGAGGATCAATGTTATATCACTTCATGAGGAAGCAACCACCAACATTCAATGGGAGTACAAATCCATTAGTAGCTGAGAAATGGATAAGTTCCCTAGAGAAAATATTTCAGGCTTTGGGGAGTAGTGAAAGGGAAAAAAATTATCATGGAAGTTTATCGCCTCCTGGAGATGCTGATCATTGGTGGTCATTGATACAAAAAATGAAGGAAGATGATGAAGTATAAAATATGGAATGGAGGTAGTTCAATGATATTTTCTTAGAAAAATACTTTCCTCATGACCATCGAGCAGAAATGGAAAGGAAATTTTTGAGTCTGAGGAAAAAAGAGGATGAGAATGTCGCAAAGTATAAGGCTAACTTTACAAGGTTAGCAAGGCATGCAACAGATTATATACGTAACCCAATAAGTAAGATTTATCTTTTCATTGATGGGTTAAAACAATTTCTCCATCGATCATTAGCCTCACAATATTTCTCATCGTACGAAGATATTGTCTCATGTGCTATCATGACAAAAAAGGAATTCCATAAGTCTTACAACTTTAAGGCAATGAAAGAGAAGAAGTGATCTACTGACCACTCTAGAAATGTAAATAAATGGTAGAAGAGAAATGTTGATTATCTATAGTACAGTAAATGTGGGAGGAAACACCCTGGTACTTTCTTGAAGGGAATGGGAGTCTATTACATGTGTGGTGAAAAAGGCCACCAGGATCATGATTGCAAGGGAAAGAGAGTTGATGTCAACATGGAATGATATAATTGTAGAGAGATGGGACATTATGAAAACAAATATCTTATGCATCAAGGGAACTTACATCAGAAAAGTCCAAGGGATCAAGGCCAATCTTATGCTATCACTACCTCTAAAATAGAAGCTCAAAATGATGTGGTTGCAGGTAATTTATTGGTTTCCTCATGTTTAGAAAAGGATTTATTTGATTCTGGATCATCGAATTGTTTCATATATTTCCATTTTTCTAAGAAAATTAGATATTTCCAATTTGATTTAATAAGGGAGTTTTTAGTTAAAACTCTTAAGGGAAGTATCATTGCAACAATGTTTTGTGAATCAGTCCCCATTAGAGAACATAAATGTTCTTTATCCGCTGATCTCATCGTCAACCCTTTGATTGAGTTTGATATAATCATCAGTATGGATTGGTTTTTAGACCATGATGCTATGATTTATTGTAAAAAAAGGACGTTACGATTTTTGATGATGATGATAAGGAACACCTTATCTTTAGAGCAGAATCATCACCATCTAATTATTATCTAGATCAACCCCCAGTACCTCAACTAAATTCAATTATTTGGGAGGAAGAGAATGAAATGATTGTGGGTGAGGAAAGGAATGTCAAAATAGATGATGTACTTATTGTGAAAATATATATAGATGTGTTTCCAGAAGATTTACCTGGACATCCTCCAGAACGAGAAGTTGAGTTTTCTATTGATTTAATTCCTGGATCAAGGACTATATCGAAGACCCCTTATAGAATTTCCATTGTAGAATTAGTTGAACTAAAGAAACAACTAGAGGAATTGAGTAATAAGGGATTTATTCGCCCTAGTGTTTTTCCATGGGGAGCCCATGTACTTTTTGTTAAAAAGAAAGATGGATCTATGAGGTTATGTATAGACTACTGGGAAATAAATGCTATAACAATAAAGAACAAGTATCCCATACCTCGCATTGATGATTTATTTGACCAACTGCATGGAGCTCAATAATTTTCTAAGATTTACCTTTGATCTGGATACCATCACTTTTGTGTAAAGAAGGAAGACATTCCGAAAACAGAATTTCGAACCAGGTACGGGCATTATGAGTTTACAGTAATGCCTTTTGGGATGACTAATGTACCCTCTATTTTCATGGATCTAATGAACAGAGTTTTCAAGGAATATCTTGATGACTTTGTATTGGTATTTATTGATGATATCATTGTATACTCCAAAATCTACAATGATCATGAAAATCACTTGCGCATTATATTGAAGACTCTGAGAAGACATGAATTATATGGGAAGTTTAGCAAGTGTGAATTTGGGCTTCAGGAGAATTAGTTTCTTGGCCAAATTATCTCTAAGGATGGAATCTATATTGATACTTATAAGACAAGAGCAATCCAGGAATTGCCAACACCCACGAGTATAACCAAGGTACGCAGTTTTATTGGTTTAGCAGGTTATTATTGAAGTTTCATCCATAATTTTGCACGGTTGGCTAACCCATTAACGAAACTCACACGTAATGGTGTTAAATTTGTTTGGAAAAAAGAGTGTGAAGAATTTTCTTAAGAACTGAATAGAAGATTAGTCAATGCTCCTATATTGACTCTACAATCAAAGAATGATGGGTTCGTTATTTATAATGATGCATCGAAGAAAGGACTTGGTTGTGTCCTTATGTAGAATGATAGAGTTATTGCATATGCATCACGATAGCAGAAAATTCATGAGGAAAACTATCCTACTCATGATCTTGAGTTCGCTACTGTAATCATTGCTTTGATGATATGGAGACATTATCTCTATGGAGAAAAATGTGAGATATATACATATCATAAGATTTTGAGGTATATTTTCTCATCGAAAGAACTCAACAAGAGGCAAAGGAGATGTCTAGAACTACTCAAGGATTATGATTGCATAATACCCTACCACCCGGGGAAGGAAAATAACATGGAAGATGCTTTGAGAAGAAAGTATCCTGGAGTTTTGAATGTGATGATAATTGAAAGGGATCCTGTTTTCATGGATCTATATAATATGGATATGGGAATTACCATGGATGGTGAAACATCAATACTTTTTCAAATGATTGCCAAACTATCTTTACTAGAAAGGATAAAGAGTTCTCAGACCGAAGATGAAGAATTTCAAAAGAATATTAAAGCTTTGAATGATGGGAGATTGAGTGACTTTGTGTATGAAGATGGAATTTTGAAATTTGGGAAGAGACTTTGTGTTTTTGATATACTTGATCTAAATAGGGGATTATTGGATGATTCCCATAGTTCCAATTTATCTATACACCCTGGGAGCACCAATATGTATATAGATTTGAAGGAACATTTTTGGTGGGACAACATGAAGAGGGAGATTGCTGATTTTGTGTCAAGATGTATGGTTTGTCAAAAAGGGAAATATGTAAAGAAACAGCCTGGAGGAGTCATGCAACCACTTCCCATACCTGAGTGGAAAATGGATAATATCACTATGGACATTTTCATGGGACTACCAAAGAATCCTCGAAGGAACGATGTAATATGGTTCATTGTTGATCGTCTTACCAATTCATCGCATTTTCTTGCTATAAGGGAAGATTTACCACATGAAAATCTAGAAATGAAACATATTAATGAAGTTGTGAGACTTCATGGAGTACCCCTATTGATTGTTTCTAATTGTGATCCCAGTTTTACTTCCTAATTCTGGAAGAGTCTTCAGAAGGCCGTGGATAATGCACATCGTTTGAGCACTGCCTACCACCCTCAAATAGATGAACAATCAGAATGGACTATTCAAACCATAGAAGACATGTTGAGATCATACTCACTTGATGTTCAGGGTATGTGGGATCAATATTTACCTCTGGTGGAATGTTCCTATAACAATAGCTTCCATTCAAGTATTAAGATGGAAACATATGAAGCATTATACAGAAAGAGATGTCACACACCAACCTGATGGGATGAAATTGGTGAGAGAAAACTTTTAGGCCTAGAACTGGTGGAGGAAATGATATAAAATGTAAAGGTAATCTAAAACCACATCAAAGCATCTCAATGTAGGCAGAAGAGCTATGCCGATAACCGAAGGAAGGATTTGGAATTTCAGGTTGGAGATCATGTTTTCATGAAGGTATCTCCATGGAAGGGATTTATATGTTTCTGTAAGAAAGGTAAATTGAGTCTCAGGTACATAGGACCTTTCAAAATTCTAGAATGAATTGGGGTTGTAGCATACCATTTGGTAATGCCGCCAAATCTCTCCAAAGTTCATGATGTGTTCCACGTATCACTGTTGAGAAAATACATGCCTGACCCAACGCATGTACTCACCTATGAGGAATTAGAACTGAACCTGATATATCTAATTACGAAGAGCCCATCAGGATTCTTGATACAAGTAAACATGTTCTATGAAACTGGATGACTCGTCTGGTAAATTTTTTATGGAGAAACCATAATATGGAAGAGGAAACGTTGGAACCCGAGGAACTTAAGATGAAGAACCACCCAAGTATTTTTAAGCAATAATATTCAAGAAATTTCCAGGATGAAATTATTTGAAGTAGGGGAGAATGTAACACCCCAAGCTTCCATCGTACGTTTCCCTTTGAATAATGCAATAGCTTGCATTGTACGCAATTTCGAGATTCTAACACACTGTGACCAATCAAACTAGCCGTTATGAATAGTAATACCCACTTTTTAAAATTTCATAAATTTTATCTCTCAAAATGGACATCATTTTTGGATTCAGAATATCTAAATTAGCCAAGGGTGAAATTTTGGTACCTTTTGGATAACTTTTATATTTTGATGAATAGTGAAAATTACTAAATTTTAATTAAAAACAACTTCTTTAATCAAAATACTTAATAGTGATAAATTATGAATTTGAGTGGTTTTAAAGTATATTTAGAATATATTTTTTCCATTTAATACAATGTTTGTCATTGGACATAATTTTACAATTAAATCGGACATAAACAACTGTCAATCTTTTGAGAGTTTTTATTTCTTAAAAGCACGCTTTCTGTTTTGACAGCAGGAATTAATTTTAAATTAATTTCTGCCACTTATGTGTTTTGAATTTGGAAAACTTTATTCCAAATATGGAATCAGGATGTAAAAATTGTGTTAATAGGTAACTTTTATTTTTATAAATTTTGAATAATTACTTTGGTAAATATTTTATTTACCGTGGTTAATGGGTAAATCCGGTTAATAAGGGTAATAAATAATATTATAATAATAATAAATTACTCTAAAACGTGTCCTAAACTTATTGGTTGATATATGTCCGACCGTGGGAATCTTTGGGTCAATTTTTGGACCCCATAAAGAAACTTTTAGGTGATAAGGACACTTTATATTAATTAAGTTAAAGTAAATACAAAAATGACATAAGCATATATCTTTTAGAAAAACAATTTTTACATAGGGTTATATATGTTATATTTTCAACTATAAATATTAATTATAAATCCAAAAATATTTCCTATAAAATGGTATTTTATTTATAATTTTTAGACATTTAATAATTAAATTTACTTATGATACAATAATGATGCAGTATTTTCCTTATTAATGAAAGAATCAAATAATTGGTATTATAAAAGTTAAAATAAATAAAATTTGAATGTTTTGATGCCATAAAAGAATTTTATAGGTTAATATGACATGTTATGATTTCATTAATTAATTTGGTTAGAATTAATAATTTTTTTAAGACTTTAAAAAATCAATTATTAAATGTTTTCAAAATTAACATAAATGAGTTTTTAAAACAAGTATTATATTATTAATTGATATTCTATTCCTAAAAATCCATGGTTCGTCCAAAGGACTTATATCATGATATTTTTATCATTATTATATCACCTGGGGGTCTCCTGGATGTATATAGTACATTTATTGACTATATAATATAAAAATACAATGTGACATGGTAAATTTCAATCTAATTAACTAAGAGTTAAAAATTAAATATAAGGATAATATAATGACCCAAAACTGTCTAAAATATTCTGGTTGAATGGATTGCGACCCATCCCCAAATTAGACATTGAATAATCCACTTTTGAGCCATTGGAAATCGAATATAAATTTATTATAAATTAATACTTTAAGTTTTTCCTAAAAAGCCCCTCCTCCCCATATAAAAGGACAGAAATTCTATCCAATTATTCACACCATCAAAGCCTTTTGGTTTGGCCAAACCCTACCCAAATACTCTCTCAACTTCTCTCACTTCAACTTAGAGGCCTTATTTTGGTCATAAATCCAACATAAGGATCCCTTTTGATCAAATCAAAAGGAAGAACCCAAAAAAGAGGTAATGTTTTCACCACCCTTTTTCAAGTTCCTTTCTTCTTTAACTTCTTCGTTCTTTGTTATGTCCTTTATAAAATAATAAAACCAGTATATTCTATATATTTTTATGTTATTATAAATAAGGTACAACCATATTTAGTATATTATCTATCCTTTTAATGACATGTCACCATACGTGCGTATGTACGGCTTACCGTCTCCACGTCTTTGTGTAATTGTTATTCAAAAACATTATTATTTGGATGGGTGCGATAATGATATTTAATGGATGTAACTAATAAATATAACATGATAATGATTCTGTATATATTATATAACATCCAATTATATAATATTATAGTATCAAAATAATGATATTATCACTCGTGCGTACGTACGGACTACCGTCTCCACGAACGCGATGAGATTCATTCCCCATCATATCCATGAAATTATAATTCTAATTTGATGATTAAAAATAATTTTTTAGGACTTGATATCATTCTGGATATGAATAAGATACAACTTATCCATAACAAACACTGCTTATGTATCAAAATCTATAAAATAAAATGAGTAAGTTAACAAACGAAACGATGATAATACTAAGATATTATTAACAAATAAATGTTAAAAGATAATATATGATATCATATTAATGTATATGATTCTTGTATAATTTAATAAATATTATTTCACCATTATAAAGGAGTTTAACCTACCCTCAACCAAGGAAAAGTACAAGGTAAGGGTTTATTTCACAATCTCTTCATTAACTGAGGTTGTTTATACGTAATTATCTACTAGGACCTCTTTATCATCCACATCCATGTTTCTTAAAAATTTATTTCAAAAAATTCTTACTATTTTACAGAATATGGGTTAATGTCATTTATACCATTGTTTTACTTTTTATAATAATTTTATAAAGGAATCATTCTATCGTTTTCCAAACAAGGTCATTTTTAACCTTTTCTACAGAATTAAGGTAAGCATGTCTTTTTTAACTTATACGGCGGGTGCGGCTAATTTACACAGTTATAAAATCATTGAAGCTTACCTTACAAGATTATAAGAATATTTTCAAAGTAAATTTTTATTTTATAATTATGTTACTTTTAAATAATTTCAATAAAAGAGACATTTCTCTCAAATAGTTTTGATTTCATCTATGTCAACATCCTTTGATGGATTTTAAGCTTATTTGATGTTGATTTATTATGATACAAAAACTTCCATATTGTATTGAAGTTTTTGTGATTTGTTTGACTGTGGATGTGTTATTTTTATACCATTAGTGGTTTATGGAGAAAGTATTGACATTTTGTATTCTAGTTTTAATATGAATGTTTATGTTATGTTTAAACCTGTTCATATGAGGAATGCATTGGACTTAATAAGTGACGGGTAGAGCCTGTTATAGCTCCTCGATGCATCGGTAGGTCTCATGAGACAAACTAGTGTCTTGGCACGAGGGCTTGAAAAAATATTATTTGTAGTCTTGGAATGAGGCCTTGGCTATGTGGTTATGATAGTATGGAATTATGCCTTCTATCATTATGAAAGTGGTTATTGATATTGAATGTGATTATTCGACTAGTAGAATATCCATGTGAAAAAGTAAATGGTATTATTTAATTTTATGTCTTCCATATTATGCTGAAGTTTAAGTTTAAAAGTCTTTTGTTTTAGTTATGCATTTCCTTAAATGTTTATGCTTATTTATGAAAATTTCTGCTATATAGTTATCCTTACTAGGCATCTGAGATCACCACTTTCAATGTTTTATTTTTCCCAGGATGTGAAAAGGCAGTTTATGAATAACCTGTAGGGATATTATGAGGGGATATGGAGACAAGATGTTGTTTTTTGTTTCACTTTATTATGTACTATAAGACTTATGAATATATCTAGTGATTCCAAAGCTACTAAACCAATCGGTCTTTCGAGACTTGATCTTTTGTGATCATGCCAATGTTATGTAATAATGAACCAACTCTGGGTAACTGGGGTCGGGGCATTACATTGTCAATCTCATTATTATCTGAGATTTTTTATACATAAGTATTTTTGGGGTATATTTATCAACCACATACATTTTTCCGAAATGTGTAATATTATTCCAAATCTTATACAATTTTTTGAAGTCAATTTTAGCCATTAGTTATTTTTTATTAAATTGTATGAAAGGAATCATTTTTCGTTATTCAATACAAGTTAATTTTTTATTTTTTAGGAAAAAGTATGAGGAGAATGTTTTTTTAACTTATATAGCATGAATGATTTTTTACATTTTCACAACACCTTATTTACATGAAGCTTCATCTACATGAATTCATGATTAATTTCAAATAAATTATTTTATTTTAAAATTGTGTCGTATTTTGAAGAAATAAAATGTTTTTGAAGAAGAAAGTATACTTTTCCTCAAGATTTAATTTCATTTTTTATATAAAAATTATTTTCCATTAACGATGGAATTATTTAATAGCTTTATATTTCAAGTGTAATATCATTATTTTTTCTATTATTTTATTGTGTTTATGATGTAATTCTATTTATGAAATCCATTTTTTCATGGATTATTTTATGGTGCAATGCTGTTTAATTAAACTAATTATATTCCTTAGGTTATGATGAATGATTTAAGTTATTATGGAACTCATAAGAATGATTTAATTATGAGATAGGTAATACATATATCTCCATCCAATGAAATGGAAAACTATTTATATCTCATGGGATAGACTTGTTTAGAACCAGAAATGATCTCAGTTCAGTAATACTCAGTTGGAATGAGGAGTGAACTAAATTCAGTAATGGAATTTGTCTACTATGATGATCTTAGAAATTATCCTTGAATAATATGAAATTATTTTACATTATTATGTGTAGGCCACAAAATTTCATGTCTTATGTTATGACTTTTGGGATTATGGTCAATGATTCTTATGAACTTTTATTATTTATCCCATGGAAAGATGTTACAATCTTTTATATACAGGATAAGTTTTTAAAATTTTATTTTCTTATGTCTTATGTATTATTATTATTATATGACTGATATTATCCTTGTTCACCCTTAAAAATAATATTATATCACCCTTTCATATATTTCATTTCCCTAGTTCATGAAGAAGGATATTAATTAATATATTTCAAAAAAGGGCCCAGTTATGATGAAATAAGTGGGAGACAATGAAGATGTATTATAAACCAGTGGTTTATGTTTCCCATTTTTTTAAGACACTATACCTATATAGTGTTTTGTGGATTTGTAATATTTTTGTAATGAATATTCTTCAGCATTGAAGTAATATAAATTTATGTAAATTATGGGTTTTTATTATTGGTTTCATAGGAAAGGTATAGTTAACCTTTGGAAACCAGGATGAGAAAAGATTAGTAATAAACCAAAGTATATGTCGATGTATTGGTTACAATACTAGTGTTTGAGAAATCATCATGAATAACCAATAATAAAGCCTAAAGTTTCCAAAATTAAAATTTTATTTTTCAATAATTGGTTTTTAAATTATGATTATTGTTTCTCACTCTATGATTCTTGGTTTTATTCAATGGTCAGAACCTGAAGGAATTGCGTAAACGGTGAATGTGAAAAGAACTACCATGATTGTCCGCCTATGAAAAAAAATGTTATGAGAGCTGGAATAAAAATTTTATAGCTATTCTTACACAACTTTCTCAAGCTATGAATCGTATTGGAATTACAAATGAGAAAAGGAGGAAACAACATTCTGTTGAGTCCTTCATAAGGTAGCATCCACCTTCTTTCAGGGGTTCATTTAATCAATGAGTGGTTGAACAATGGATCAGTAAAACTGAAAAGATATTTTTAGTTATCCAATGTTCGGAACATGATAAATTCATTTTAGCAGTCTATCATTTGGAATTTGAATCTGATCAATAGTGGAACCGTATCAAAAATATGAGTCAAAGAGTTGAAATTGAATTCATGGAATGGGATGAGTTTAATAACTTAGTTTTAAAATATCACCTTACTCGTATTCTTCAAGAAATGATAGATAAGAAGATCCTTGAACTTAATCAAAAGGATGATGAATCTGTTGGTACCTAAAAAGAAAATTTTATATGACTTTCAAGGTGAGCTTATGGAATTATTTTCCAACCTAAGATTAAAATTGGTCAATTATTCAGTGACTTAAAACCAAGTCTCCAAAGGTATTTATACCTAAGGGACTTCAATAGCTATAAATAAATCATTCTATGTGATTTCAATGTTGATTTGGATATTGGAGTAACCCATCAGTCCTGTGGGTTTGATAAGAAAACATAAATGGAATTCAATGGAAAATCTAAAGAACACACTGAAAAGAATATGATTTTTCCATTATTCTTAAAGTGTGGAAATAAATAGGGATTAAATTGTTATAAATGGAATGTTAAATGTTTTAAGTGTGGAAAATATGGTCTTCAGTATATTATATGTCAAAGTGATGGGAAAAATATTTCTAATGATGTGAATAAAGAAAAGGATACAAGGAATTCACCTCTTACACTTAAAAGTTACAAGTTCAAGGAAATAAGGTATTATGTTAATAAATGCCCTAATCCAGGGGTAATTGACTATGATTGATTTCACCAAACTCTTCAGGCTGAAGACAAAGGCATTTCACATGCGATCACTACCGATGATGTGGAGTTCAATAATGAAGTGTTTAAAGGTACACTTACTATCAACTCTAAAGTAGAAAATGTTTTATTTTATTCTGGATCCACCAAATATTTTATTTTTGAAGATTATTATAAGTGTATCATCATATTACATCAACAATTAGATATTGATTTAGCTTCTACAACTTTTAATGACACAACTATCACATAAAAATTTTATAATTTTTCTATGGTTTATGTTTGTGGGAAAGTGCTTCCTATGAATCTTATAATCTTTCCAATAGTGTAATTTTATGTTATTCTTTGTATGGATTGGATTTTTCTAAGTAGATCTCAAATCAATTTCCAAGGTAGGGAAGTCACATTTCGTATTCTAGTTCAATCTATGATCATCTGTCTATTCAAGGATGAATATAACCTTCTAGTAGAAATGTATTCCATATTATGGGTATCGACCCCTATAAATGAAGGGTATCTATCTAAAAGGGTAGTGGAGAAACTTACAATTTATAATAAACCCTTTTTAAGGGAGTTTTCTGATGTATTTCTTAAACAATTACCAGGTCTTCTCCCAAATTGGGAAGTTCAGTTTTCAATATAACTCATATCGAGTTCTATACCTATTTCAAAGATACCTTATAGAATGTCCCCAATTGAGTTATAGGAATTGAAGAAGAAACACCAAGAGAATCATTCCAAGGGATCCATATGCCATAGTATGTTACCTTTGGGATAACATGTTCTTTTGGTTAAATGAAAGATGAATCAATGAGACTCTACATTGATTGTTGAGAACTTAAAAGGACCACTATTAAAAAAATATCATTTTCCTAGCATTGATGACTTTTTTAGACCACTATGTGGAGCATAATACTTTTCAAATATTGATCTTCATTCAGGATATCATCAATTAATGGTCAAGATGGAGGATATACCAAATATGACCTTTTATATAAGGTATGGAAAATATGAATATATAGTGATGCCTTTTGGTCTTACAAATTCCCCTACTATATTAATGGATCTAATGAATAAAGTATTTAGAGTCTATCTTGATCATTTTGTAGTAGTCTTTATAGATGATATTATTATATATTATAAGATCAAGGAAGATCATTAAGATCACTTAATAAATATAATCATGACCCTGATAAAGGAGATGTTTTATTCTTAATTTACCAAGTGTAAATTTTGGCTTCAAAAAGTTTCATTTTTAAGTCAAATAATATTAAGAGAGGGGATATATATATGGATCTAGAAAAGACAAAAAAAAATTGACACTTGGATGACACCAACAATGGTAACTGAGATATGAAATTTTCTTGGTTTGGATTTATATTATCGATGTTTTGTGAAATATTTTTCATGATTATCTAACCCACTCACCATGTTGACTCAGAAATGAGTTAGGTTTTCATGGATGGAGGAATGTGAAAAGAGTTTCAAAGAGATAAAAAAAAGGATTTCCAGTGCACCTATGCTCACACTGCCTTGTAGTGGAGAAATTTTTGTGATATGTAGTGACGCATCTAAAAATGGATTGGGTTGTGTTCTAATGAAAAATGATATGGTGATATCTTATGCCTCCCAAAAATTGAAAATTCATGATAAAAATTACCCAACTCATTATTAGGAGTTAGATATTGTAATCATTGCACTAATGATTTGAAGGCATTGACTTTATGGTGAAAGGTGTGATATTTATACTGATCATAAAAGTTTAAAGTAAATTTTCAAAAAAAATGAGCTGAATATGCATCAAATAATATGGTAGAAGTTGATTAGTAATTATTATTTCACAATACATTACCACCCTGGGAAATCAACCATGGTGTAAGTGCTTTGAGTCCAACAAAACATTCTCGACTATCCTTGATGAATATCACAAAATATCCAATATTTATAGATTTTTAATGTATTGATCTTGAGATTTTAACAAAATGGTACATATTTTATATTTCTCAATTGAATTTTTAACCATCTATACAAGTGAAGATTAAGGAGGTGCAAAAGGAATCTGTAGAGCTACAAAAAAAGGTGAAAAATGTTCTTAGATTCAACCTTTATTATGATAGAATAATAAGGTTCAGAAATAGGTTTTGTATTCCTCTCTGTAAAGACTCTTAAATTTCCAGTAAAATTTTTTCTTAAATTCATTGGGATTTTAAGAGTACGCAGTTTCTGACGACACCTGATTTCGAGGCCTGGTGTGCCCGGAATCAATTTCCAAAGTTTAGATCGGGTATGTTCAGTAAAAGAATGAGCGGGTTTTTCTATCTATTGATCTGGTTCTTGGAATTGAAATCTGAGGGCACCGATGAAACCGCAGTGCCGGTAATTTCTTAAGGGGGCCATTACCGTGGTTGCGTTTTCATGGGAGGAGAAGTTAAAAAATGTAGTTTAATAATGAATTGAAATAAAAAATGTGGAACAATTTTTATTCTTATCCAAGTGGTTACATCCAACATGGGGTAGTTGGTGTGGGACCCACAAGCCCCTAACTACCCATGTGAGGATATTTGTGATGTGGGGTCCACACGAGCCCCACCCCTTCACATTCCTTAAAACTCCTCTAAACCCCTCTTATAATTTGTAACTCATCTTAACTTGTGAAACCTATCCTCTACCTCTCCTCTCTCTCTCTCCCTCATTAAACTTGCCAAAATATCACTTAATTAATTAGACAACTCATTGTTTAATTAATTAAGTGAATTGGATTTTTGAATTTTTTAATTTGAAATTCATGACATGGATTAATAAAATAAGGAGAAACCTTATTTTATTTTTTGGTGGGCTTGTTGTGTTGAGAGAAAGGGAAGAGAGCTCTTGATACTTGAGGAACTTCATATCCATTTTTGAAGAATTCCAAGACTCTGACGAAGAACATTGACTCTGTGACCCCAGATTCTTCTTCCTTTTTCTCCTCTGCGGCAAGGATGGAAACAATGATGTGGGAATTCTCCAACGACGCCATCATCCGTGACGCTTGACAACCGCAAACTTCTTTCGAGGTAGGGGTTATCTTCATTCACGTTTTATTTATCGATCTTCATTGCTTAAAGATTTTCTGGTTGTTGTCATCATAACGGGAGGATATCGGACCGTGCAAACATGGCCGATCCTCCTCCCCTTTTTAGTGTGGATCATCGATGATGTTCGAGGTGAAGGCGGCGAGCTGTCATTGCACCGCTGTAACAACCCGAGATTTTATGAAAAATATTCTTTTTAATTTTATTAATGTCTTGTGTTGTACGCTACACCAAAAGGAGCTTACACAATACAAATCCTTGACTTGCCTTGCATTATACGCAATCACAACCCTCCTTGATAGCGTGTGTAGTACGCAATACTGAGTTTCACGAAACAACGATATGCTATTAAAATATTATTAAAACTAGCCGTTATGAATAGTAATAACCACTTTTTAAATTTTAGAAATTTTAGCTCTCAAAATGGACTTCATTTTTGGATTCGGAGTATCGAATTTAGCCTAAGGTGAAATTTTGGTACTTTTCGGATAACTTTCATATTCTAATGAATAGTGAAAATTACTAAATTATAATTAAAAACAACTTTTTTAATCGAAATAATTAATAGTGATAAATTATTAATTTTAGTGGTTTTAAAGTATATTTAGAATATATTTTAATACAATGTTGGTCATTGGTTGTAATTTCACATTTAAACCAGACATAATCAAGTGTCAATCTTTTGATAGATTTTGTTTCTTAAAAAACACGCTATTTGTTTTAACAGCGGGATTTAATTATAAAATTAATTAATGCAACTTCTATGTTATGAATTTGGTAAAATAGACTTCATTTTTGAATTCGGAATATGAAATATTGCTAAGAATGAAATTTTGGCATTTTTCTGAAAACTTTCAATTTTTGATGAATAGTGAAACCACTAAGTGGTAGGTTAAAAACAGAATTTTGCATAAAACTTAATTTTACCGCTTCTGTGAATGGAATTTCAAAAATCCGAGAGACACGATTAATATCAAGGACTAAAATGTGGTTCAATGAGATGAAAATAATTTTTTGGTGAATAGTAACTTTTTACTTTTTTTACCGCTGTTAATAGTAAATAGGGTAACTAAGGGTAAATATGATATTAATATTACCCTAACACATGTCCTAATTCTATTGGACAAGTTTAATTCGACCAAAAAAAACTTAGGAATAAAATATGACCATTTAGGCCCACTTGGATTAGATTAGGACATTTATTATTAATTTATTTAAAGAAGGGTTAAAATAGTTAAAATCAAAGTTTAATAAGTAAATAATTTTTAATATGGGGTTATACATAAGATAAATTCTATTTTAAATATTCATTAGAAAGATAAAAATATTTTCTACATGATGGTATTTTATTTGTAATTTTTAGAAATCAAATAATTTAATTTATTTATGACACAAAGATGATGCAGTAATTATCTTATTAATGAAATATTGACATAATTGATAATATAAATACCAAAATAAATGTAATTTAAGACTTTTTATGAATTCCACTAATTTTATAGGTTACTATGATATATTATTGTTGATTTAATCAACTTGTTTCGAACATATAATTCTGTTATGACTTTCACAAAAATCATATATCAAATAGTGTCAAAATTGACACAAAATAGTTTTTAAATCAAATATTATATTATTAATTGTTATTTTATTCATAAAAATCTAAGGTTCGGCCAAATGACTTAGATAAGGATATATATATATATTAATAATAAACAATTTGGGGTTCGTTTGGCATGTTATAGTAAGTTTATTAACCATATAGTGAAAGAAAACAAAAAGACATAGTAAAAGTTAAATTATTTAACTTAGAGTTAAATCTAATTGATAAGGTTTAAATAATACCCTAAACTTGTCTAAATCTTATTGGTTGATAGGATTTCGACCCATCCCCACTTTAGCTTCGAAATAAGACCCTTTGGAACCATTATAAACCGATTTTGACTTTAATATAAAATAATATTTTGAGATATTCCTAAGATGCCCCTCTCCTCCCTTATAAAAGGGCACCTCCTTCCCCTCCTCCTCACATCAATTTGAGCACTCAAGCTCGGCCAACCCCTGCCAAAATATCCTCTCTACTTCCCTAGAAACATCCTAGAGGTTCTGGTCTTCCTTAAAGACCAATTTTAGTGCCCTAAGAGGAGGTCTCAAAGAGGCGCTTCAAAGAAGAGGTAATTACCGTTACCAATTCTTTCATCTTTATTTCTTCTTCCACTTCTTATTCTTAGGTTGTTTCATTATGAAGTAATAACATCAGTATCACTCATATACGGATATGTTATTATAAGTATGAAACAACCCTATTTCACCATCTATCCATCCTACAGAAAGAGAAATCACCGCGCGTGCGTACGTACGGAATACCGTCTCCACGCCGTGGTGTAATCTATTTTCCACCACCACGTTACATGGATGGGTATAATGGTGTAAAGAATAACTATACATAGTTATTACAACATCATATTGATTCTGATATATTGTATAATCCACTCCAATTCAATTCAATATTTATGGAAATGATATCATCGCTCGTGCGTACGTACGGACTACCGTCTCCACGACGCGATGAGATTCATTCTCCATGTTAACCATTTAAGAATGATTATAAAGTATATATAAGAAATAATAATGAAATATATGACATTATAAATCTACTGGATTTATGTATATATATATATATTTATGTCATCTACTTACTTCCATTTCAAGACAATAAGGAATGGAAAACAGCGTTCATGCGTACGTACGGACTACCGTCTCCATGAACGGTGTTTTTCATTTTATTTATCTATCTATTATATATATATATATACTGAATATATATGATATATAAATCATATTTTATATTCTGGAAGTAATTAAATCTTGATATAAGTAATAATAATGTCAAGAACAACAAGTCAAAACACCTACGATAAATGAAACGATTTTACCCAAAACGCTTCTTTAACATGGAATTTACAAAAGAACGGGTAATATAATGTCATAGGTGAACCATATATAATATCATAACAATGAATATGATTCTGTAATAAGTAAATGACATTATTTAAATCATCATACAGGAGGTTCGGACACATACGAAGCAAATCGGACCTAAGGTACGGGAAATATCACAATCTCATTTATATCCGAGGTTGTTTTTACTTTGGCATTTACTGGGGTGTATTTTATCATCCACATCCATGTTCCCTAAATATTTAATATTGTTTCCATTCACTTACAATAGTTTAAATCCAATTTTACCCTTAGGTGATTTTTTAGTAAAATATATGAAAGGAATCTTTTGTCGTTTTTTTCGTACGAGGTACTTTTTGACTTTTCCGACAAAAGTACGAAGAATGTTTTTTTTTAACTTATATGGCATGAATGGATTTTTAAAAAATTATTTCCAAGAAGCTTCCTTTACAAGTTTTCAAGTTTATTTTTAATCAAATTCTTTTCTTTTAAAGTCATATGACATTTTAAGAAAGGAAAAATATTTGTAAAGAAGAAAGGATATTTTCCTCAAGAATGGAGTTCAAGTGTTTTATCAAAATTATTTTCCATCTAAGATAATAAAGGGTTATGTTTTTATCCCTATTATTACATGGATTTGATTATGTTGTGATGGAAATATGTTTATGAATTCCTTTATCTTATATGAATTGTTTTATGATGTCATGTTGTTTAAGAATCCCATTTTTATTACATGGGTTATGCTATGATGTATGGTTTATGATTTTGTGGCACACATAAGAATGGTATCATTAAGAGATGGGTGGGACCTATATCTCCCTCCAATGCATTGGGTAAAGATTTTATATATCATGAGATAGACATGGCTGAAATGGTAGGTTATACCGGTTCAGTGAAACAGGACTGAAACGAGGGTTACTCGATTCAGAAAGGGACTTTGTCCACTAAGATAGTCTTGGCAATGAGTCTTGACTAACAAGAAATGATTTTCTATGATTATGTGTGTATTCCACAAAGTTTAATGTTTTAAGTTATGATTATTGGGATTTCATTTCACTACTATGATTTATCCCATGTTATGAAATTATGCTCTCTTTTGCAGGTTAATATTTCCAAAAGTTATGTTCTTATGAATATGATGTGATTGATTTTTCTTTTGTTTACCCTTACTGAGCATTTGAGCTCACCCTTTTATGTTTTGTTTTCCCCAGGATATAAAGAAAGGTTTTAGGTAAAAAAAAGGGAAGATCTTTATGGGAGATATTAAAGATCTTTCAACACGATTAGAAGATTACGTTCCGAGTTTCCAAAGACACTAAACTATTACGATCCTTGTGTGTGTGTTTTTGTTATGTACTAAGTATTCCGCAAAAGTAATGTAATTTCCATGTATGTCAGGCTTCGGGTCTTTACATTTGGTATCAGAGGAAAGGTTTAGTCAACCTTTGGAAACTAGGATGCGAAAACGTTAGTAAGATCCCTAGAGATATTTCTACGGTATGTCTAGGGATGTCTCTAAGGTTAAGTATACGTATAGGTTATAGTCCTAGAATTTCGCTAACGATCTTAGAATTTAACCTAAGATGTTAGATATTGAAGTTACTCCCCCTTTATTATGTCTTTTTCCCTAGCATGATTTTTTCCTCTCACACTATTCTTTTTGGGTTTTAGAAAATGGATGGAGACGAGATGATTCACAATAATGGAGGATATGATGGACAATGGAATGATATTCTTCATAATGAAATGGGATTTGGAAGTCCAAACATCATTATTATGCCGAATCAGCAATCTCATAATATGATCAATAAAGTAAAATTTGGTAAGTTTCCTGACTCGGCTAATAAGAGAAAGATGGAGTTTCATGATGATCATAGAGGAAAGAAAGTTCAATTTCCCCTATGTAAATCATGTGGGAAGAGGCATCAAGGAGAATGTTTCAAAGGAACTAGAAGATGCTTTGGGTGTGGAAAAGAAGGACACAAAGCAAGTAAGTGCAAAGGAAAAGGTTCAATTAACACCATGGATGAGGATAATGGTATTGCTACGACATCAACAATGGTTAAATGCTTTAAATCTGGAATGTACGGGCATTATGCAAACCAATTCCCTAAGGGAATGTCTCATGAAGAGAATCAGTATGGTCGTATGGGATGTATTTATGTTGACGATGATGAAGAAACTACAAATGATATGTGAGATGAAAGAAATGTTGAAGCTCGGTCAATGGTCTAAGAATGTAGTGGAATGATTACATGTTTATCATGTGTAATGTTGTATAAGTAATCTCATGGAATAAGGAGACATCTAAGGATTGTTACACTGTTGTCTTTCCTTAAGTTTTGAAAGTGTATGATGAATGGTACCAGTAACCATGAAAGGTTATTCAGATACTTTTGGAAAGTAGATGATAAGTTCATAATGAAAGGATAATAAGACAATGAGATGTTTGATTGTATTCATGAGCTCATGATTGATATAAGGACTAAGTGATATCATGGTTTGAGTATATAGAATTTTGAGGATTTTGGTATGTGGAAGGTGTTAGCTTTTAACTGCATTCATGTTTTCACTAAGGTATTCAAGAGAATACATGATTAAGGACTTTGAATGTTTGGAATGTGACCAACAAAACATATCTTATGATATATGGGGATCAACGATGGTATTAAATCTCTGGTAATCGTTTTCACTTTTTTATGAGAGTGGACTGTAGTATTATAGATAAGCCTAAGGATTGGAATGAATTATGTTGGACATAAGTTAGTATTGTTTGTTTTTCGATATTATTTATGTGATGTTATAGTAATGTAGGTTTAGAAAAAGGACAACCTGCAGGACGGGCGACAACCCATCGTGTCGGACAAGGCTGTGGGAATCGAACCCACAACTGAAGTGCGACTGGCCTTTATCGCCTACCACTGGCCTACAGGAAGTCCCTGTTTAGTAGAAACTAGTTTTATTATATTAAGCAGTATGATATATGAAGTATAAGTCAATTTTAGGAACCATATATGATTAATCTCACTATAGAATGACTTATGTATATTTAATAACTTTTTCTAACCTTTTGTTTGAGACAGATGGAATGACCCGTCATTCTATCACATGATCTGCTAACACTTCACGAATAACAAATTCAACTTCATTTATTTAAGAGATGTAGTGAAAATTGTTCAAGGCACGAACAACAGTGAGATTGTACCAAAATAAAGTAAGTATTTATTCTAATTCAAATTTTCAACTTTAGGGAAATGATCTTGAAAACCAAAAATGTTGTCCTAGTGATCTTATACCTGATGAATCAGATGGTACCTTAGATCGTCACAAATTTATGGCTTTGTGATTGCTGGCTTTTCCATAGCCATGTTCTCTACCACTCTCTATCAGAACATGATGGTTAGATTTCTCTTCCATACCCATATTTTCACCTATGTGGAAACCCAGTGATTAGTTTATTTGGGTAACCGTTACGTTTCATACTTTTGTTTTAAATATTGGTTTTGATATTCCTTTTTACGATGTGGGTTTCTATTAAAAAAACTTTCGAATAGTAAACCATTTATAACCCCGACGAATTTCGAGGGCGAAATTCATTTTAAGGGGGGTAGAATGTAACAACCCGAGATTTTATGAAAAATATTCTTTTTAATTTTATTAATGTCTTGTGTTGTACGCTACACCAAAAGGAGCTTACACAATACAAATCCTTGACTTGCCTTGCATTACACGCAATCACAACCCTCCTTGATAGCGTGTGTAGTACGCAATACTGAGTTTCACGAAACAACGATATGCTATTAAAATATTATTAAAACTAGCCGTTATGAATAGTAATAACCACTTTTTAAATTTTAGAAATTTTAGCTCTTAAAATGGACTTCATTTTTGGATTCGGAGTATCGAATTTAGCCTAAGGTGAAATTTTGGTACTTTTCGGATAACTTTCATATTCTAATGAATAGTGAAAATTACTAAATTATAATTAAAAACAACTTTTTTAATCGAAATAATTAATAGTGATAAATTATTAATTTTAGTGGTTTTAAAGTATATTTAGAATATATTTTAATACAATGTTGGTCATTGGTTGTAATTTCACATTTAAACCAGACATAATCAAGTGTCAATCTTTTGATAGATTTTGTTTCTTAAAAAACACGCTATTTGTTTTAACAGCGGGATTTAATTATAAAATTAATTAATGCAACATCTATGTTATGAATTTGGTAAAATAGACTTCATTTTTGAATTCGGAATATGAAATATTGCTTAGGATGAAATTTTGGCATTTTTCTGAAAACTTTCAATTTTTGATGAATAGTGAAACCACTAAGTGGTAGGTTAAAAACGGAATTTTGCATAAAACTTAATTTTACCGCTTCTGTGAATGGAATTTCAAAAATCCGAGAGACACGGTTAATATCAAGGACTAAAATGTGGTTCAATAAGATGAAAATAATTTTTTGGTGAATAGTAACTTTTTAATTTTTTTACCGCGGTTAATAGTAAATAGGGTAACTAAGGGTAAATATGATATTAATATTACCCTAACACATGTCCTAATTCTATTGGACAAGTGTAATTCGACCAAAAACAAACTTAGTAATAAAATATGACCATTTAGGCCCACTTGGATTAGATTAGGACATTTATTATTAATTTATTTAAAGAAGGGTTAAAATAGTTAAAATCAACGTTTAATAAGTAAATCATTTTTAATATGGGGTTATACATAAGATAAATTCGATTGTAAATATTCATTAGAAAGATAAAAAAAAATTCTACATGATGGTATTTTATTTGTAATTTTTAGAAATCAAATAATTTAATTTATTTATGACACAAAGATGATGCAGTAATTATCTTATTAATGAAATATTGACATAATTGATAATATAAATACCAAAATAAATGTAATTTAAGACTTTTTATGAATTACACTAATTTTATAGGTTACTATGATATATTATTGTTGATTTAATCAACTTGGTTCGAACATATAATTCTTTTATGACTTTCACAAAAATCATATATCAAATAGTGTCAAAATTGACACAAAATAGTTTTTAAATCAAATATTATATTATTAATTGTTATTTTATTCCTAAAAATCTAAGGTTCGGCCAAATGACTTAGATAAGGATATATATATATTAATAATAAACAATTTGGGGTTCGTTTGGCATGTTATAGTAAGTTTATCAACCATATAGTGAAAGAAAACAAAAAGACATGGTAAAAGTTAAATTATTTAACTTAGAGTTAAATATAATTGATAAGGTTTAAATAATACCCTAAACTTGTCTAAATCTTATTGGTTGATAGGATTTCGACCCATCCCCACTTTAGCTTCGAAATAAGACCCTTTGGAACCATTATAAACCGATTTTGACTTTAATATAAAATAATATTTTGAGATATTCCGAAGGTGCCCCTCTCCTCCCTTATAAAAGGGCACCTCCTTCCCATCCTCCTCACACCGATTTGAGCACTCAAGCTCGGCCAACCCCTGCCAAAATATCCTATCCACTTCCCTAGCAACATCCTAGAGGTTCTGGTCTTCCTCAAAGACCAAATTTAGTGCCCTAAGAGGAGGTCTCAAAGAGGCGCTTCAAAGAAGAGGTAATTACCGTTACCAATTCTTTCATCTTTATTTCTTCTTCCACTTCTTCTTCTTAGGTTGTTTCATTTTGAAGTAATAACATAAGTATCACTCATATACGGATATGTTATTATAAGTATGAAACAACCCTATTTCACCATATATCCATCCTACAGAAAAAGAAATCACCGCGCGTGCGTACGTACGGAATACCGTCTCCACGCCGTGGTGTAATCTATTTTCCACCACCACCTTACATGGATGGGTATAATGGTGTAAAGAATAACTATACATAGTTATTACAACATCATATTTATTCTGATATATTGTACAATCCACTCCAATTCAATTCAATATTTATGGAAATGATATCATCGCTCGTGCGTACGTACGGACTACCGTCTCCACGATGCGATGAGATTCATTCTCCATGTTAACCATTTAAGAATGATTATAAAGTATATATAAGAAATAATAATGAAATATATGACATTATAAAGCTACTGGATTTATGTATATATATATATGTATTTCATCTACTTACTTCCATTTCAAGACAATAAGGAATGGAAAACAGCGTTCATGCGTACGTACGGACTACCGTCTCCATGAACGGTGTTTTTCATTTTATTTATCTATCTATTATATATATATACTGAATATATATGATATATAAATCATATTTTATATTCTGGAAGTAAGTAAATCATGATATAAGTAATAATAATGTCAAGAACAACAAGTCAAAACACCTACGATAAATGAAACGATTTTACCCAAAACGCTTCTTTAACATGGAATTTACAAAATAACGGGTAATATAATGTCCTAGGTGAACCATATATGATATCATAACAATGAATATGATTCTGTAATAAGTCAATGACATTATTTAAATCATCATACAGGAGGTTCGGACACATACGAAGCAAATCGGACCTAAGGTAAGGGAAATATCACAATCTCATTTTTATCCGAGGTTGTTTTTACTTTGGCATTTACTAGGGTGTATTTTATCATCCACATCCATGTTCCCTAAATATTTAATATTGATTCCATTCACTTACAATAGTTTAAATGCAATTTTACCCTTAGGTGAGTTTTTAGTAAAATATATGAAAGGAATCTTTTGTCGTTTTTTTCGTACGAGGTACTTTTTTGACTTTTCCGACAAAAGTACGAAGAATGTTTTTTTTAACTTATACGGCATGAATGGATTTTTAAAACATTATTTCCAAGAAGCTTCCTTTACAAGTTTTCAAGTTTATTTTTAATCAAATTCTTTTCTTTTAAAGTCATATGACATTTTAAGAAAGGAAAAATATTTTTAAAGAAGAAAGGATATTTTCCTCAAGAATGGAGTTCAAGTGTTTTATCAAAATTATTTTCCATCTAAGATAATAAAGGGTTCTGTTTTTATCCCTATTATTACATGGATTTGATTATTTTGTGATGGAAATATGTTTATGAATTCCTTTATCTTATATGAATTGTTTTATGATGTCATGTTGTTTAAGAATCCCATTTTTATTACATGGGTTATGCTATGATGTATGGTTTATGATTTTGTGGCACACATAAGAATGGTATCATTAAGAGATCGGTGGGACCTATATCTCCCTCCAATGCATTGGGTAAAGATTTTATATCTCATGAGATAGACATGGCTGAAATGGTAGGTTATACCGGTTCAGTGAAACAGGACTGAAACGAGGGTTACTCGATTCAGAAAGGGACTTTGTCCACTAAGATAGTCTTGGAAATGAGTCTTGACTAACAAGAAATGATTTTCTATGATTATGTGTGTATGCCACAAAGTTTAATGTTTTAAGTTATGATTATTGGGATTTCATTTCACTACTATGATTTATCCCATGTTATGAAATTATGCTCTCTTTTGCAGATTAAGATTTCCAAAAGTTATGTTCTTATGAATATGATGTGATTGATTTTTCTTTTGTTTACCCTTACTGAGCATTTGAGCTCACCCTTTTATGATTTCTTTTCCCCAGGATATAAAGAAAGGTTTTAGGTAAAAAAAAGGGAAGATCTTTATGGGAGATATTGAAGATCTTTCACCACGATTAGAAGATTACGTTCCGAGTTTCCAAAGACACTAAACTATTACGATCCTTGTGTGTGTGTTTTTGTTATGTACTAAGTATTCCGCAAAAGTAATGTAATGTCCATGTACGTCAGGCTTCGGGTCTCTACAACCACGCAGGAACGAAGAGGACCGCAGCTGGAGCGGGCCACGGCGGTGGTGCGTGGCACCGTCACGCCGCTCCGGTGAGGCCGAAGGAGGCCGCGGCCAGGAGCGGGCCATGGAGGTGGTGCGCGGAGTCGTCGCGCTGCGCCGGTGAGGCCGAGGGGACCCCGACCAGAGCGGGCCATGACGGAGGGGTGCGGTGTTGTCATGCCGCCCCGGTCGGACAAGAGTTGTGTCTTAAGGTTGGGGCAGACACCCAAGGGGCGGTGGGCTGTGTCGGCCGCCAGCGTCACCTAGAGGCGAGACCCTAGGGGGTCCTACGGTTACACAAGGTCGGCCATCACGGCATGCCATTTGAAAGAAACGGGGGGGGCGTACCCCCCCCCCCCCCGACAGAATTCTAGGGCGGACCCCATAGGGTCTGCCGTTTTCGCAAATAGGGGGCGGCGCCCCCTTTGTGCCGCGCTCGGCCAGCGCTGAGCTGCGGCCGGCTTCCATGTCGGGCTGTAGGCTGCCAGGCCGGGCCACGCCAGTCGCGGGCCAGGCCGGGTCGTGCCAGCCGTGGGCCGGACTATGCCAGCCGGGCTGCACCGCGCCCAATCGGGCCGGACTCGGACCCAGGTCGGGTCGACCCCGGGGGTATTGGGCCTGGTTGGATCGGGCCCAGATCCCCTATTTTCGGACCAGGTTCATTCAAACGCCTGTATCTTGGGTTACGGACCTTCGATCAATGCACCGTTAGTTGCTTAGGGATCCTTAGATCGCGACTGTCATTTCAGTATATTACACTCGTGGTTTTGGTGAAGTTTGGGTATATCAGGTTTGGTTTGAATCCGAAACCAACCGGGCCCTTGGAGCTGAAACGCTTATAACTTTAGGACCGTACGTCCTAATGATGTGCCGTCAATTATGTTGAAATCCTATTGGTGAGACGGTTCTGTTGGCTTAATCCACTTGAGGTTTGGACGCAGCTGGTGTACGGTCGAGTTGGTTTTAGCATAAAAACCAACTAGGCCCCTATGATGAAAAATCCAATAACCCTCAGACCGGGCATCTGATTGATGCGTCGTCTGTCGCGTTGAGTTCCTATTGATGAGATGGAACTTTTTGATACATAAACATTGTAATTTATGATAGTTGATGTATCGAACCTCTTAGCTCGTGGAGCATACCCTCCCGGAATCGAGCGTGCTGTGTGCGGGAACCCTAGAGCTGGCTGCGACTGCGATGACGATGTCGAATGTACTTGGATCCTACGTGGGTTCGGCAGCATGGATGACTGTACATGGATCCTCTGTGGGTTCAGCAGCAATGGAGACTGTACTTGGATCCTACGTTGAATCGGCAACAATGGTTACTGTACTTGGATCCTATGTCGGCTCGGCAGCGATGACTTCTATACATGGATCCTACGTGGGTTCAGCAGAGGAGATGATTCAGAGGCTACATCTAATCATCTCCACCCCTCTTCGTGAGTAGTATACCTTTGTGATCTGAGTCGTGACTTTCAATCAATATCTTCGATATGATTTTCTTACTTTCCTATGTGGACTGAGTTGTAATTTCCTGTGTGGACTGAGTTGTACTTGGGCACGGGAGTTGGAGCCGAACTGGAATTGATGACTGAGGTATGTGTATAGGAATATACCAAAGTAGTGTTGGTTGATACTTCTTGTTTTTCTTATTCCTTTTTGGATTATTCCTTTGAGGATTCTGGGAGACCTTCGGGGGTCCCTACTATGAATCGTATACTCACCCCTGCATGGGCTATGCCCGCACTACATTGTGTTGGTTGCAGATGATGGACAACCCTGACCGTGGTTGAGGCTTGTGGAGTGGGACGGTATCTGGTGGTGGACTATTAGGCCGGACGTGCACGGAGTGGACCGACGGATTCATTGAGCTGAGGAGACTATATGTACCCACCCTTCAGGTGGGAATTCTAGAAGAAGACTTGGTGGTTTCTGCTTTACTTTTCCGCTGTTGTACTTTCTTTTCTCAGTTATACTGTACTTTCAGTTGGGTTTGTATACTGGCCCATTTACTTTCCAGCACATATTTTTGTACTCAGTTTACTTAGTGTTTACTTCATCTTGTGTACTTTATGGTGTTTTTATTCTTATATAAAGTCAATGTCTTCCCTTTTAACGGGATTTACGCCTTTGGTGGTAGTAGCCAGCCCCTAGCCTATGGAAGGTGGGCTTGGGGTAGTCAAGGCACCGGCCCCGAGGACGGGTCGTGACAAATTGGTATCAGAGGAGTCGGTTCTACCGGAGAAATTAGGACTCTGATAATTTCTTCTATGTGAAGCAATAATGTTAAGGGTAATGAGTGTGGTTATCAGTCCAGGGAGTCCAGTGTTGGTGTGGCGGCCGATGTATCAATACGCCAAGACCCTAACATCGGATTTCCGACTCAATGCATCAAAACATTGATTACATGTGTGTTTTAAAAGTTTTCTTTGTGATTACTTTGTGTCAGCTCACCAGGTATATTGTACTAACCATGGAGAACTTGTTTCTTTTTTTTATGGCCCCACGATGGCAGCCATCTAGGGTTCCAAGCATTGTGAGAGATGGCAGCCCACCAAGCAACGAGGCCTCGGTGCAGGGCCCCATTACAGTGGAGGCACCGGCGGTACCTCTACCTGTCGAGCCACCGATGCCACCCGCCCCAGCAGTTGAGAGTGCACTTCACATGAGTGCACTGCATGAGTTTCAGCGTCAAATGCCACCTAGGTTTCGCGGATAGATGTACCCTCAGGCAGCCGAGGATTCGCAGGAGGCTATCGTCTGAGTCTTTATATTAGTAGGGACACCATCTAACCTCATGGTGATCCTTGCAGCGAGTCTCCTGCACATAGCAGTAGGTAGATGGTGGATCTTGATGCTCCAGGTGCACGACGAGGCATCAATACATTGGATGGACTTCGAGAGCATCTTTCTCTCGAAGTTTGTTCCAGCCACCCTCCGTGCGGTGCACATCCAGGAGTTGCTACAGCTGCGACAGGGCAGCATGACAGTATCCCAGTACTCGGCGAGATTTACTGATCTCTCGCGCTACTCCATGGACATGGTACAGGACTCATTTTTTCGAGCCCAGACCTTCGAGCAAGGATTGAGGCATGAGATCAGATCATCGATGATCTCCTTTAGCATTCCGATGCAGGCAGGAGTACTAGAGAGATCCCTTCTTATAGAGAGATTTCTTGTAGAGACTACACCAGCAGTGTGACCTACTGCAGGGCGACACGTAGCGGAATCTTCTGCATACGGAAATAGATAGATGTCGTAGAGGTCCAAGCGGACTATACCATCAGGTGGGCGACCACAGGATAATGGTTCGGAGGAGCGGGGAACATGAAACAGAGCCAGTCATACGAGAGGCAGATAGTGCTATGCATGCGGCGGTCAGGGTCACATGGCTTGTGACTGCCTGACCCACCATGCAGAGGAGCAGTAGATGGTTGAGGGACCACCCAGGCAGAGCCAGAGGTTCGACTGTGGCAGTCCTAAGGGATCATGCGTATGAGGTAGAGGAGCTGGCCGAGCAGCAGGTGGTGGACGATGCTTCGGGGATCTACTGCTACCACTGCCAGGAGGTCCACCCCGACCACAGGGAGCTGGTGGAAAGAGGCAGGCTCTGCTTTAGGTAGTGGAGGCTTACGACGACGGCGCACCTAAGATGATTTTAGGTACTATCTGTGTCTACTCCACCCTTGTTGTAGTTCTTATAGACATAGGAGCGATTCATTCTTTCATTACCGTTACCCTTGTTCGGATCTCGGAGATTCCGACAGAGTTGTTTGCTTGATCCTTACGTCTAAAGACTCCTACGGGAGTAGACTCTATGATTACGCACTGATGTCGGCATTGTGAGCTTACTCTATGAGGAGAGATCTTCGGATGGGATCTTCTTGTAGCGGCGTCGAGGCCTTACGACATGATCTTGGGCATGGATTGGTTATCTACAGTCCATTATCAGATTGGATGTATTAGGCGCAGGGTGCGGTGTGTCCGCACAGATGGGTGCATGTTCACCTTCACAGGCGAGAGGGGAGCCTTTGCAGCGTAGGATGGACTCACGCAGAAGAGAGGGCATCCGATCACACATCAGTTGGCTAGTCTCATCTTCTGAGCAGTTTATGTGCGAAGTCCGATTTTCCCTTTTGTGGTGGATCAGTATGCGGACGTTTTTCCTGACGACGTTCCAGGACTACCTCCTCGCAGAGAGGTAGACTTATATATTGACTTGTACCCTGGGATAGCCTCGATATCTACTTCAGCATATCGGATGGCTCCCACTGAGCTTCGTGAGATATGGGTACAGCTGGAGGACTTGCTGGGAAAGGGATTCATTCGACCCAGTGTTTCACCTTGCGATTCCTCGATTTTGTTTGCCAAGAAGGCGGACGGGAGCTTGCGACTGTGTGTCGACTACCATCGCTTGAACCAGGTGACTGTGAAGAAAAAGTAACCAATTTCGAGGATTGACAACCTCTTCGATCAACTCAAGGGAGCATGATGGTTCTAGAAGATAGACCTCAGGTCAGGCTATCATCAGCTCAGTGTTTGAGACAAGGATGTGCAGAAGATGGCCTTCAGGTGTCGGTATGGCCACTATGAGTTCTTGTTTTTTCCTTTAGGCGTAACCAATGCTCTAGCAGTGTTCATGTGTCTCATGAACAGGATCTCCCAGCCTTACCTTGATCGATTTGTCATATTCTTCATTGATGACATATTGATTTACTTGACCACTGAGGAGGAGCACGCCTACCACTTGCGGGTTGTACTGGACGCACTTAGAGAGCAGCAACTTTATGGTAATCTCTCATAGTGTCAGTTATAGATATGAGAGGTCCACTTCATGGGGCACATCATCTCTGAGGTGGGAGTTTTTGTGGATCCTGCGAAGATCGAGGCATTACTTGCTTAGGAACCACCCAAGAGCGTGACTGAGGTGCGGAGTTTACTAGTTCTGGCTGGATACTATCGTAGATTTGTTCTATACTTCTGTAGAGTTATAGCACTAATTTTAGCTTTGAGAATGAAGGTGAAACCCTTCATGTGGTCAGATAGAAGTCAGGAGATCTTCCAGGAGTTGAGACAGAGATTGACATGTGCACCCATCTTGAGGCTACCAGAGGAGGGCGTAGGGTACGTAGTTTACTATGATGCATCAAGGACCAGACTCAGGTGTGTCCTGATGTCAGATCGGGCAGTGATCGCCTATGGTTCATGACAGTTTAGGTAGCACGAGCAGAACTACGCTACCCATTTCCTCGAGTTAGCAGTAGTGGTCTTCGCTTTGAAGATGTGGCGGCACTATTTGATGGGTGAGCGCTTTACATTATACTCTGATCACCAGAGTCTCAAGTACATCTTCTCGCAGAAGGACCTGAACCTAAGACGGTGGCGATGGTTAGAGTTCCTCTAGGACTTTGACTTTGAGATAGTATATACTCCTGGGAAGGAGAACGTAGTAGTTGATGCTCTCAGCAGGAGGTCGGACATTCAGCTACTTGGAAAGGCGATAGAGCAGTTAGCCGCTTTGAAGATATCCTTCGTGGATAGTGATGGGGAATCCTTTCTACAGTCGCTCACAGTCACTCCTCCACTACTTTAGTGGGTCAGAGAGGCATAGTGTGGGGATGTTGACTGTGAGATGTGACGTGCACAAATATCCATAGGATAGGCACCTGATAGATCTTCTATAGGATGGGAGCACGTCATCCTTTTCAGGGGACGTACCATGGTACCATCTACATTACGGGAGGAGGTGGGGAGGGATTTTCACACTTCCCCTTTGGCGGTACATCTGGGAGTGGCGAAAATGTACTAGTATCTCAGACGAAACCACTAGTGGCCGGGTATGAAGAAGTTTGTGGCAGAGTTCGTTTCACGATGCCTCACCTACCAGCAGGTGAAGGCGGAGCACCAGGTACCAGCTGGCTTGGTACAACCCTTAGAGGTCCCGGAGTGGAAGTGGGATGGGATATCCATGGATTTCATGATGGGAAATCCAAGTAATTCCAGAGGACATGACTCCATATGGGTGATCGTAGACCGACTCACCAAGTCGTCCCACTTTCTACCTATCAGAGAGCAGCGCTCAGTGGAGAGCTTGGGATGCCACTAGGTTCAGGAGATTGTACGGCTTCATGGTGTGACATCTTCTATCATCTCCGATCGAGACGCTCATTTTACTTCCCGGCTATGGAAGGGGTTGCAGGAGGCATTTAGGACACAGCTACGCCTAAGCACCGCCTTTTATCCTCAGACGGATGGCTAGATGGAGAGGACCATTCATACTCTCGAGGACATTCTCCGTGCATGTGTCCTCGACTTTGGTCATAGGTGGGAGGATCACCTACCTTTGGTAGAGTTTGCGTACAACAACCGCTACCGCTCCATCATCAGGATGGAACCATACGAGGAATTGTACGACCGAACTTGCATATCACCTCTGTGCTAGACTGACCCTGGGGAGTCAGCACTTGTAGGACCAGAGATGGTCTAGGCCACGACAGAGAAGCTATAGATCATCCAGAAGCGGATGAGGACTGCATAGAGATGACCGAAGTCCTATTCTGATAAGAGGTGGAGACGACTAGAGTTCAAGGATGGCGACCACATTTTCTTACGGGTCTCACCTCGACGTGGATTATGGAGATTTGTCTGGGTGGAAAGTTATCTCCACGCTTCATCAGACCATTCCAGGTTCTCAGCAGGATAGGTGAGGTGGCTTATCATCTGGCTCATCAACCTTAGTTGCATCGGTTGCATGACGTCATTCACGTATCTCAGCTGAGGAGATATGTCCACGACCCAATGCATATCATCGACCACGATGAGCTACACATCGATGAGGGATGACATTTGCGGAGGACTCGGTGGAGATCGAGGATTGAATGGAGAGGGTCCTACATGGATGGTTGATTCCTCTAGTGCACATCAGGTGGCAGCACAGGAACCTCCAGAAGAGAACATGGGAGTGGGAGGCCCAGATGCGTGCATAGTACCATCATTTGTTTCCCTAGTTTATGATGTAGCTTTATGGGGACATAAATCCGTGAGGTGGGAGTAATGTTAAGACCCGTAAATTTCATGGAAAAATTTTTCTTAAATTCTTTGGGATTTTATGAGTATGCAGTTTCTGACGGAACCTAATTCCGAGGCATGTTGTTCCCAGAAACAAATTTTGATGTTTAGCTCGGGTACGTTCAGTAAATGGACGAGCGGGTTATTCTATCTTTTGAACCTGTGCTCGGAATTGAAATCTGAGGGCACTGATGAAACCGCAGTGCTAGTAATTGATTAAGGGGACCTTTACCACGGTTGCGTTTTCACAGGAGGAGAAGTTAAAAATTGTGGTTTAATAAAAAATTGAATAAAAATTGTGGAACAATTTTTATTCTTATCCAAGTGGTTATATCCTACATGGGGTAGTTGGGGTGGGACCCACAAGCCCCTAAATACCCATGTGAGGATATTTGTGAGGTGGGACATACACGAACCCCACCCCTTCACATTCCATAAAACTCCTCTAACCCCCTCTTAAAATTTGCAACTCATCTTAACTTGTGAAACCTATCCTCTTCCTCTCCACTCTCTATCCCTCATTAAACTTGCCAACATATCACTTAATTAATTAGACAACTCATGGTTTAATTAATTAAGTGAATTGGATTTCTGAATTTTTCTAATTTGACATGCATGGCATGGATTAATAAAATAAGGAGAATCCATATTTTATTTTGTTTGGTGGGCTTTTTGTGTTGAGAGAAATGTAAGAGAGCTCTTGAGACTTGAGGAAATTCATCTCCTTTGTTGAAGAACGCCAAGACTCCAACGAAGAACATCGATCGGCGACCCCGGATTCTTCTTCCTTTTCCTATGCAACAAAGAAGGAAACAATGATGTGAGAATTGACAACGACGCCATCATCCGCGGTGCTTGACAACCGAGAACTTCCTTCGAGGTTGGGGTTATCTTTGTTCAAGTTTTATTTGTCGATCTTCATTGCTTAAAGATTGGCCGCATGTTATCATCATAACGGGAGGAGATCGGACCGCGCAAAAATGGTTGATACTCCTCCCCTTTTTATTACTAATCATCAATGATGTTCAAGGCGAAGGCGACATGGTGATGTTGCAATGCGCGGGAACGATGAGGACCACGACCGGAGCGGGCCGCAGCGGGGGTGCGGGATGCCATCACGCCGCGCCGGTGAGGCCGAAGGAGGCCACGGCCAGGAGCTGTCCGTGGCGGTGGTGCATGGCGCCGTCACGCCACGCCGGTGAGGATGAAGGGACCACAGCCGGAGCGGGCCGCGACAAAGGGGTGTGGCGCCGTTGCGCCATGCCGGTCAGACAAGAGCCCCGACCTAAGGCTGCGGCAGACTCCACAGGTGCGGCCGGTTGTGCCAGCCGCCGGCACCACCCGGAGGTGAGACCCAAGGGGGTCCCATGGTTACACAAGGTCATCCATGTTGGGCGTCCGTTCGAAGGAAAAAGAGGGGGGTCTTAACCCACCCCCCCCCCCCTGACAGAATTCTACGGCGGACCCCATAGGGTCCTCTGTTTTTGCTAACAGGGGGCAGCACCCCCTTTGCACCCCGCTCAGCCAGCGTGAAGCTGGGGCCGGCTTCCGAGCCAGGCCACAGGCCGCCGCACCGCGCCGTGTCCAATTGGTCCGGGCCCGAACTTGGGTCGGGTCGAACCAGTTCGGGCCGACCCAGGGGGTATTGAGTCGGGTCGGACCGGGCCCAGACCCCCTATTTTTTGACCAGGTTCGTTCAAATGCTCATATCTTTGGCTACAGACCCCCGATCGACACACCGTCAGTTGCGTATGGATCCTTGTATTGAGAAGGTCATTTCAGTATATTACAATTGAGGTTTCGAAGAAGTTTGGGTATGTCCGGGTTGGTTCAAACCCAAAACCAACTGGGCCCTTGGAGCGGAAACACTTAGAACTTAAGGACCGGACGTCCGAATGACGTGTCGTCAATTACGTTGAATTTATCTTGGTGAGATGGATCTTTTGGTTTACTCTAATTGAGGTTTGGACATAGCGGGAGTACAGTTGGGTTTGTTTTAGATTAAAAACCAACTGGGCCCCTGGGACGAAAAAAGCCAATAACTCTCAGACCGGGCGTCCGATTGACGCGTCGTCTGTCGCGTTGAGTTCCTATTGACGAGATGGAACTTTCTGATACATCAAATTTGGAATTTGTGACAGTTGATGTATCGACCCTCTTGGCTCGCGGAGCGGACCCTCCCAATATCGAGCGTGCTGTGTGTGGGAACCCTAGAGCTGGCTGCGACTGCGACGACGTTGGTGATTATACTTGGATCCTACGTGGGTTCGGCAGCGAGGACGATTGTACTTGGTTACTTCGTGGGTTCGAAAGCAATGACGATTGTACTTGGATCCTACATGGGTTCGGCAGCAATGGTTATTATACTTGGATCCTATGTGTGTTAGGCAGCGATGACTTCGGTACTTGGATCCTATGTGGGTTCGACAAAGGAGATGATTCTGAGGCCACATCTAATCATCTCCACCCCTCTTCGTGAGTAGTATACCTATGTGAGATGAGTCTTGACATTCAATCAATATCTTCTATATGATTGTCTTGCTTTTCTATGTGGACTGAGATGTACTTTCCTGTGTAGACTGGGTTGTACTTGGGCTCGGGAGTTAGAGCCGAACTGGAATTGATGACTTAGATATATGTATGGGCATATACCTAAGTAGTGTTGGTTGATACATTGTGTTTGTCTTATTCCTTTGTAGATTATTCCTTTGAGGATTCTGGGAGTCCTTCTGGGATCTTGAGGTCCCTACTGAGTATCGTACACTCACCCTTGCACGGGCTACGCCCACACTACGTTGTGTTGGTTGCAAATGACGGACAACGTTGACCGTGGTTGAGGCTTGTGGAGTGGGACGGTATCTAGTGGTGGACTATCAGGAAAGACGTGCACAGAGTGGATGGACGGATTCGTGGAGTTAAGGAGACTATCTGTTCCCACCATTCAGGTTGAAATTCCAGAGGAAGACTTGGTGGTTGCTGCTTTACTTTTCAGTTGTTGTACTTTCTTTTCTCAGTTGTACTATACTTTCGGTTGGGTTTGTATATTGTCCCATTTACATTCCATCACTTATTTTTGTACTCAGTTTACTTTGAGTTTACTTCATCTTGCGTACTCCGTGGCGTTTTTATTCTTATATAATGGAAATGCCTTCCATTTTAATGGGATGTGCGCCTTTGGTGCTATTCGCCAGCCCCTGGACTATAGAAGGTGGGCTTGGGGTAGTCACGGCATGGGCCCTGAGGACGGGTCGTGACACTCCCACACAAGAATTAACGAATGAACTATTGTATGAGGCTCACAGTTCTTCATTCCCTATTAATCCTGGAAGAACAATGATGAACAGAGTCAAAAAATAGTATTTATGGTGGGATGGAATGAAAAGTGATGTTTCCAAATATGTCTCTTAGCGCTTGGTTTTTCTGAATGTTAAGGATGAGAGACAGAAGTATAAGTGGATATTACAACCATTACCTATACTATAATGGAAATATGAAAACATCACAATGGACTTTTTCATTAAACTTTCCAAAACATCTAAAGTCTGTAATTTTATACGGGTTATAGTTTATCGCCTTAAGAAGTTGGCACACTTCATTGCTGTTAGAGAGGATTTCCATCTTTATTATCATTCCATGATATATGTAATACATGTGGTAAGATTTCATGGAGTACCATTATCCATTATATTTATCATGATTCGAGTTTTTCCTTGATGTTTTAGAAAATTCTTCAGTACGCTCTGGATAAATAGTTATGTTTAAGTGTTTCTTATCATCCTCAGATAGATGGTCAGTTTGAGAGGAGAATTCAAACTCTGGAAGACATGTTGAGAGCTTTCTATATTGGTTTCAATGGTTTTTGGGATCAACAACTACCATTAATAGACGTTCTTACAACAATTTCTCTCACTTCAGTATTTATTTGGATCCTTATGATGCCCTCTATGAAAAGAAGTGAAGAACTCTAAATTTGGGATGATGTTGTGGAAGTAAAGATATTAGAAATTTATCTTTTTGATTAAATGGAAGAGAATTTCAGATCCATTCAACATCACATAAGATTATCTCAGAGTAGAAAAAAACGTTATGATGACAACCAAAGAAAATGCCTAGTGTTTGAAGTGGGTGAAAATGTGTTTCTATGAATATCACCCTAGAAGAGAGTAATGAGATTTTAAAATATAGGCATGAATATCCCTAAGTATATTGGTCCTTTTGAAATTCTGAATCATGTTGGGAAGGTAGGTTATTTATTGAAACTTCCACCGAATCTATCTAAAGTTTTTGATGTGTTCCATGTATCGCTCCTATGAAAGTATATACCTAATACTTCACAATTACTAAACTCAGAAGTCGTACCGCTGGAGAAAGATCATTCTTATGATGAACAACTGATATAGATTTTGGATCGTAGTGAAAATGTTCTTCAAAACAAGACCACTTGCTTGGTTAACATTTTATAGCAGAGCCGCCAATTTGAAGAAGCTACATGGGAACTTCACAATACAATGAGGGATAATATTCTCATCTGTTTATATCCAAGTGGAAAATTTTGATGGAGAAATTATGTTTAAGGGGGGTAGAATGTAACACCCAGATGTTTTTATGAAATATATTCTTTAAATAATTTTAATTCTTCAATAGCTGGAATTTCATGAAATCCTGAGTTTAAACGAACCACAACACATCCTTATTATAAAATGACTATTTTAACCTAGCTGTTAGGTTAGCAATATTAAATGTAACTAACTTATGAAAATATATGGTGAAGTGATTCACTACCAATTACTTATGAAAAATATAAATCAATTAAATATTTTTTTTATTAATAAATTTAGTGAATTATTATTAGTAAATGTAATTAATGAAATATATATGTTATATATTTAATAAAATATTTTTTATATTTATCCAATACATATTTTTGTCATAAGGTATGAATAAACACTCTTTGATTTATAAAAACATATATTTTTTCCAAATGGAAGTTTTCCTCCTTTCAATAGAAAGCCACTTTTAAATTAAGATTTTGACACATTAAAAATTATTATATGAGAACATGTACATTTTCTTTGGAAGTTGGATATAAAAATTTACTTTGGATGAAATTTTAATATTTTTATGGTAACTTTCAAATTTTGATGAATAGTAAAAAACACTAAATTTTAATTGAGAAAAATCATCTAAATAATTTATATGGTTAAATTATAATACTGAATTTTTTTAAAGTATAAATATAATATATTGTTTCCATTCAATATAATTTATGTTATTAGCATTAATTTTACATTGAATTCATATTTAAAAACATCTTAATCTATTGAAAAGTTTTATCTTTTATAACTTGTTCTCTCTTTCCAACAATGAGATTAATATTAAATCAACTATTAAAAGTTATGTGATTTGAATTTTGAAAAATTTATTCCATATTTGGAATCAGTAGGTCTAAATTATTTCAATAGATTTATTTTATTTTTTGACATTATGAATAGTAACTTAGGTAATTTTTATTATTACGGTAAAAGGGTAAATCAGGTAATTATAGGTAATAATACTATTATAAAATCACCCTAACACATGTATTAATATCATTTTTTGAGTTTGTTTTACCTAAATAACACTTGGGTCTTAATGGTGTCCTTTGTAATCCATTTGGATGATATTAGGAAATTTAATTTTTTTTATTTAAAAACAAAATTAATATGTCTAACTCAAATTATATTAACTATATCATTTTTAAAATGTGGTTATGTAGAAGATAAATTCAATTATAAATACTCAATTGAAATATAAAATGTTTTTATTTATTATTATAATTTATTTTTAATTTTTAGTAAATAAATAATTACCTTAATGACTTAAACATTGATGATATAAAATTTAATTTATTGATGTGAAATTAATAAAACAATTTTCATTAAAATGATAATAACCACAAAAATATCCATACACTTGAAAAAATATTATTTTTCCAGTATATCTTGACTAGAACCATCCAAGTGTCAAGTTAGTGAATATTTGGATCCTTATGGAAGATATTGTGACACTTATTATTTTATTAAAAGTGATGTTAATGTAGTCATATTCATAATTTAATAAGTTCAACATTTTAAATGTTGGATTTTACTCAAGATAAATTTTAATAAAAGTATTATTATGAAATATAGTATAATTATATTCATCATATAATTTTAGTTTTAATTTTTATTCAAAAAAATAAGTGTATTAAATAATTACACAAAAGTGTTGTATTAGTTATTTTATTATTGGAACTATCAAGTAAATGTTACTAAAAATATTAAAATAAATATTATGTGGGATAATTAATTTTGTCCAATGAATTTTATAGATTAAAATGTCCTATTATTAATATAATAAAATAATTTTTTTATTTAACTTATTATATTAGTATTTTTAAAAATCAATGAATTGAATAGTGTCAAAATTGGAACTATTGATTATTTATCAAGTTAATGTTTAGTTAAATAATTTAAAAATCATAAAACATTTATTAAAATATATAATAATTATTATATGGTCTAAAATGTTCAAATGTATTTATTTATTGTCTAATTTAAATCAAATATGTAAATATTGAACCCTTTTAATATTGACATATTTGTTACCCTAGTTAAAAATTAAATAGAATCACTAAGTGTTAATTAAAATGATAAGGATTAAATTGAAATAAAAAACATGTCTAAAATCTTTTGTTTGATCATAATACAACCATATAACATATCATATTCTAAATTGTAATATTTGTAGGTTTTTTGGATGGGGTTTTATTATTAATAAATTAATATTTTTTGAGATCCCAAAAGTGCCCCTAACTTCAATTATAAAAGGGAACCTCCTCCCTCACCTCTTCACTTTACTTTGAGACTTTAATATCTAGAATCCCATACTATTCTAACTTATTAAATTCCATAGTTACATTCTAGAGGATCTTTTCTTCTTCACATACCAACTCTAGTGCTCTAAGAAGAGATGTAGAGGAAGCACATCGAAGAAGAGACAATCTCCTCTATTGATTCTTTCAAACTTCTTTATTCTTATACTTATTATTAATGATTTTTCTCTTAATAAATAAATAACTAAAGTACACATTATTTACTGAAATTTTATTATTACTATGACATAACCATATTCCACCTTCAATCCATCCTACAAAAAACAAAATCATCATGTGTGTGAACGCACGGCTTACCGTCTCCACAGTGTGCTATAATCAGTTTTTAACCACCACCTTACAAGGATGGGTATAATGATTGAAATTATAACTATATATGATTATTATAAAATGATATTTTTTATGAAATAATTTACACATCCCACTTAAATACCATTCTAAAATTATAGGAATGATATCGTCGCTCGTGCGTACATACAGCCTACCATCTCCACGATGCGATGTGATTAATTAAACATGATATTAATTAAATAATGATTATATAAATGCATAGAATGAATAAATATCATATATATATATATATATATATATATATAATTTTAATATCAATTTTAATTATATAACCATGACCTATGAAGGAGAACTTGAACTTATTCAACAAAACATGCATAACAAAATGAAGCAGTTAATGCCTGAATAACAAGTAATAATGAAATTTTATTAAACAAATTATGATAATATGATCATATATTAAAGAATAAAAAATTAATATGATCTATAATTAAGTTAAAAAAATTATTTAAGTCATTATATTGGAGGTTCAGATGCATACAAAGGAAATTGGACCGAAGGTAAGAGATATTATTCAATCCCATTCTAAGGAGGAATTACTTAATAGCTTTATGTTTCAAGTATGATATCATTATTGTTCCTATGATTTTATTATGTTTATCATTGAATTATATTTAAGAAATCCATTTTTTAAATGGATTATTTTATGGTGGAAGGATGTTTAACGAAACTCATTTTATTCCTTAGGTCACGGTGAATGTTTTATGTTATTGTGGAACACATAAGAATGATTTCATTATGAGATGGGTGGGACCTATATCAACCTAAAATGAATTGGGTAAAAATTTACATCTCATGAGATATACATTTTTGGAATGGTAAATGATCTCGGTTTAGTAATAAAGGGTTGTAATGAGGAGTGAACTCGGTATAGTAATGGACTTTTTCCGCTATAATGGTATTGGTAATGAGTCTTGACTAATATGAAATGATTTTATATGATTATGTATTTGTCAAAAAAAACTTCAAGTATTAGGTTATAACTTTTGAGATTACATTCATTGATTCTTATAAAATTTTATGATTTATCCCATGGAATGATACCACGATCCTTCATATGCAGGATAATATTTTTAAATGTTATGTTCTTATATATTATGATTATGATTTGATTGATATATCCCTTGTTTACTCTTACTGAGCATCTGAACTAACCAATTCATATTTTTCTTTTATTCATGTCATGAAGAAGATTATTAATTAATATATGTCAAAAATGGGTCTAGTTATGATGAAATAAGTTGGAGACAATGAAGATGTCTTATGAACCAGTTGTTTATGTTTCCCAATTTTTATAGACAGTATACCTGTATTCTCCTGTCATGGAATTGTTATATTTTGTAATGAATATTCTTAAATATTGAAATAAAATCAATTAATGTATAGTATGGGTCATTATTTTTTGTATCTGAGGAAAGGTATAGTTAACCTTTGGAAACAAGGATGTGAAAACCTTTGTAAGAACCCAAGGGATACATCAAAGTATAGGTTACAATGCTAGTGTCTTATAAATGTTCATGAATAATATATGATAAAACCAAAATTGTCCTAAATTGAAATTTTTTTCTTTATTATGTGGCTTTCTAATTATGATTATTGTTTATCACACTATGCTTCTTGGTTTTATTAAATGGATAGAACCCGAAGTAATTGCGTTAATGAAGAATGTGACGATAAATGTAATGATTTCCCTCCTGATAAACCAAGCGTTATGGGATTTAGAATGAAAAATCTTATAGATAAGCTCACACAACTTTCTCAAGTTATTAATCATACATGACTTCCAAATGAGAAATTGAGAGAACAACTTTCTATTGATTCCTTCACGAGGTAATGTCCACATTTTTTCAGCAGGTATTATGATCCATTACTGGCTAAAAAATGGATCAGTATCACTAAAAAGATATTTTTTGTACTCTAATGTTCAGAACATGATAAATTCATCTTAGTTTTCAATCATTTGGAAGGTTAATTTGACCAATTTTGTATCCTTATTAAGAATATGAGGTAAAGATATGAAATTGAATCCATGGAATTGGATTAGTTCAAAAACTTATATTTCAATAAGTACTTTCCTCTTATTCTTAGAAAAAATATTGAGAAGGGGTTCCTTGAACTTAATAAAAAGGAATATTAAATTGTTGATACTTATGTAGAAAATTTACAAGACTTGCAAGGAACACTTTTGGGATTATTATCCAACCTGAGAGTAAAATTAATCAATTATTTAGTTGCTTAAAACCAAGTCTCCGAAGGAAATTAGTCATAAGGGACTTCAATACCTATGAAGAAATAATTTGATGTTCTCTCAATTTTGAGATGGAGATTAGATTAACCCATCAATTCTATGGGTTTGATAAGAAGATATAAATGTAATTCAAGTTAAAATATAAAGATCACACTGAAAAGAAGATGAGTTTTCTATTATTCTCAAATTATGGAAAGAAACAAGGATGAAATTGTCTTAAAGGGACTAGTAAATATTTTATGTGTGGAAAATAAGGTCATTGGGATGTTGAATGTTGAAGTAATGGGAAAAAGATGTCTAATAATGGAAAAAAGAGAAAAGGCAACACAGAATACACCTCCTACAATTAAATGTTAAAAGTGAAAGGAAATGGGACATTATTCCAATAAATGGAATAATCCATGGGTTTTTGATGATTATCGACGTCAGAAAACTCTTAAGGCCAAAGACAAAGTCATGTCACATGTGATCACTATCAGTGATGTGGAGTATAGTAATAAAGTTGTGACAGGAACACTTATTATCCACTCTAAAGTAAAAAATGTTTTATTTCATTCTAGATCCACCCAATATTTTATTTCAGAAGAATTTTCTATTGGTATATCCCTATTAATTTTTCAATTTGATGTTGAGTTAGTTGTGACGACTCTTAATGACACAATGGGCGCATCAAAAGTTTATAATTCTTCTCTAGTTTAATTTTATGGGAAAGTACTTCCTTCAAATCTTATGATCCTTCCTCTAGTGGAATTTGATGTGATTCTTGGAATGTATTATATTTCTCTATGTGGATATCGTATCAATTTCCATAGTAGGGAAGTCACATTTCATATTCCAGATCAATATATGATCATATATCGAGGCAAGGATCAATATAACCTTCTAGTAAAAATTTATTCCATATTATGTGTCTTGATCCCTATAAATGAAGGTTATCTATCTCAAATGGTTGGGGAGAAACACACAATTAATAATACACCCATTTTATATGAGATTGATGATGTATTTATGGAAGAATTACTAGGTCTTCCACCAAATTGTGAAGTTGAGTTTTCAATAGAACTCATATAAGGTGTTATTCCTATTTCAAATACACCTTATAGAATATCCCCAATTAAGTTGCAAGAATTGAAGAAGAAACACCAAGATAATCTTGAAAAGGGATTCAAACACCCTAGTGTGTCACCTTGGGGAGTATTTGTTTTTTTCATAATAATAAATATGGATCAATTAGACTCTTCATTGACTATCTAGAACTTAACAAGGTCACTATAAAAAACAGATATCAGATTCCCTACATTCATAACCTATTCAACAAACTATGCAGAGCTCAATACTTTTCCATGATTTATCTTCGTTCTAGATAACATCAATTAATGTTCAAGAAGGAGGATAAACCAAATACGATATTCCATAAAATTTATAGACACTATTAATTTATATTGATTCCTTTTGGTCTTACTAATCCACCCACTATCTTTATGTATCTATTGAATAGAGTCTTTAGATATTATCATGATCAGTTTTTGGTAGTATTTGTAGAAGACATTCTTATCTATTAGAAGTGAGAGGAAGATCATAAAGATCACTTGATAATTGTACTGAAGAATCTCATAAAGGAGAAGCTTTATTCAAAATTTACCAAGTGTGGATTTTGGCTTTAGAAAGTTTCATTTTTTGGGTCACATACTCTCAAGAGAGGGGATATCTATGGATATTGAAAAAATTGAATTTCATGAATGTTTTTCGAGACCAACAACGGTAACTAAGATCTGATGTTTTCTTAGCTTGGATGGATATTTTCGAAATTTTGTAAAAGATCATTCACTATTATCTAATCCACTCACCATGTTGACTCGTAAATGAGTTAATTTTGTATGGATGGAGAAATGTGAAGTGAATTTTAAAGAGCTAAAAAAAGGTTAGCTGGTGCACCTATACCCACACTACCTTATAGTGGAGAAAGGTTTATGATCTATAGTAGTGTATCAAAAAAAGGGTTAAGTTGTGTTCTCATGAAAAATGATCTAGTGATAGCTTATGCCTCAAAAAAATTAAAAATCCATGATCAATATTACTCAACTAATGATTTAGAGTTAGCTGAGGTAATCATTGCAATAAAGATATAGAAGCATTATCTTTATGGTGAAATATGTGATTTTTATACTAGTAATACAATTTTAAAGTATATTTTCACACTAAAAGAGATAAATATGAATTAAATAAGATGGATATATTTGAATAATCATTATGAATTCTCAATACATTACCACCCTAGGAATGAAAACAAGATAGTATATGCCTTGAGTCGAAAGTACAATTCACGCCTATCAATGAAGAGGATCACAAAAGATTTAATATTCATGGATTTTTAAAGGATGGATCTTAATATTTCAAAGGAATGGTAGAAATATTTTCTTCCTCAATTAAATGTTTAACCATCTATGAAATTTAATATTAAATTGGTGTAGAAGTAAGATGTAGAGCAACAAAACAATGTGAGAAATGTTCTCGAATTCAACCTTGATTGTGATGGAATAATAAGGTTCAAGAACCGGGTTTGTATTCCTCCCATACCATAATAAAAGGATCTATGGGACGAGGCTCATAGTTCTTCATTATCTATTCATCCTTGAATTACAAAGTTCTTAAGGGACCTGAAAGAGTATCTTTGTTTGGATGGAATGAAAAATATGTTGCTAAATATGTCTCTGAGTGCTTGGTTTGTCAGTAAGTTAAGGCTGAGAGACATTATTCTAAGGGGATGTAACAACCATTTCCCATATCAGAATGGAAATGGGAAAACATCAAAATAAACATTTTCATTGAACATCCCAAAAAATATAAAGGCCATAATGCTATATAAGTTGCAGTTGGTCATCTTAGAAAGTCGGCACACTTCATTTCTATTAGAGAGGATATCTCCCTTGAAAATCTTTCCAGGATATATGTAAAGGAAGTGGTAAGATTGCATAGAGTACCACATTCCCTTATATATAATTAGGATTCATGGATTACCTTGAAGTTCTAGAAAAGTATTTATCATGTCCTAGATAATGATTTATGTTTCAGCACTTCTTATCATCCTCAAATAGATGGTCAGTCTAAGAGGAAAATTAGAACTATAGAAGACATGTTGAGAGCTTGATCTATGTATTTCAATGGTTTTTGGGATTAACACCTCTTTTTGGTGGAAGTTTCTTACAACAATAGCTTTCACTCTAGTATTCAAATGGATCCTTATAAATCCCTCTATAGAAAAAAGTGCATAACTATAACTTTATTGGATGAAGTTTGGAAAATAAAGCTGTAAGGACTTTATCATTTTGATGAAATTGATGAAAATGTCAGATCTATTCCACAACACATAATAGAATCCCATAGTCGACAAAAAATATATGCTAACAACCAAAGAAAAGACCTAGAGTTTCAAGTGGGTGATAAGGAATTTTTAGGAATATATTCTTGGAATAGAGTAAGGAGAAATGGAAATAAGGCCAAGTTGAGCCCTATGTATATCAGTCCATTTGAAATTATGGATCATTTTGGGAATGTAGATTACTGATTGGTGTTTCCACAGAATCTCTCTCAAGTTCATGATGTGTTCCATGTATCTCTCCAAAGAAAATACATACCTGATTTTTCACATGTACTAAACTCATAATTCATACCAATAGAGAAATATATTTCTTATTAAAAACAACTTATATATATTTTGGATCATAGAAAAAATGTTTTTCAAAACAATACCACTTTCTTGGTTAACGTTTTGTAACGAAACCATCAATTTGAGAAAGCTACATGGGAACATAAGGATATGCTGAGGGATATATATCCTAAAATTTTTTGTATCCAAGAGAATGATTTCAAAAGAAAAATTCAGTTTAAAGGGGTAGAATGTAACACCCTAATGTTTTTATGAAATATTTTCTTTAAATAATTTATATTCTTCAATAGTTTGTACTACACGTAATCATGAGTTTGAAAAAAAACATGAGATGTTATTATTATAAAATATCCATTTTAACCAAGCCATTAGGATAGCAAGAATAAATATTACTAACACTTGAAAATGTTTGGTGAAGTCATTAGCTACCAACTATTTATGAAAAATATAAATCAACTATATATTTGAATTTTTTTATTAATAAATTTAGTGAATTACAATTAGTAAATTAAATTAATGAAAATTATATTTTATATAATTAATAAAATATTTTAAATATTCATCCAATAGATATTTTTGTCCCACATTATGAATAAACCCTATTTGATGTACAAAAACCTATATTTTTTCAAAAGAGTAATTTTCCGCCTTTTATTGGAGAACCACTTTTAAATTAATATTTTGACCCATTAATAATTTATACATGAAAAAATAAACATTTTATTAAGAAGTTGGATATAAGAATTTACTTTGGATGAAATATTAATATTTTTATGATAACTTTTAAATTTTTATGAATAGAAAAAATACATTAAATTTTAATTGAAACTAACTTTTTCATCAAAATAATTTATATTTTAAAGTTATAATATTTAATGGTTTTAAAGTATAAATAGGATATATTTTTATCATTTAATATAATTTATTTCATTATAATTAATTTTATATTGAATTCAGATTTAAAAACATTTCAATATTTTGCAATGTTTTATCTTTTAAAACGCATTCTCTCTTTCCATCAATGAGATTAATTTTAAATTAATTACTGCAACCTCTATGTTTTTAATTTTATAAATGGAATCCATATGTGGAATTAGTATATCCAAATTATTCAAATATCTTTATTTTATTTTTGGGCATTACGAATAGTAACTTCGAACATTTTTATTAATACAGTAAAAGTGTAAATCAGGTAATTGAGGATAATAATACTATTATAAAATTATCCTAACACATGTATTAATATAATTAGATGATTGTTTTTCAAATTAAATCATCGTTGTGATGAAATGGTGTCCTTTGGAATACACTTGGATGAGGTTATGACATTTAATTTATTTTATTTAATGAAAAATTAAATATGTCTTACTAAAATTTTAATAACTATATCTTTTTTAGAATAAATTTATAAATAAGATAAATTATATTATAAACACTCAATTTAAATCAATTTTTTTTATTTATCATGATAAATTATTTTTAATTTTTTTGAACAAAATATTTACCTTAAAGACTTATACTTTGATGATGTTAAAATTAATTAATTGATGAGAAATCAATAAAAAAAAATTTATTAAAATAATAATAACCCTAAAAACACACAAATATTTGACCTCATATTTTTGGTCCATTTTATCTCTACTATAATCATCCATGTGTCGTGTTAGTGACTATTTATGTCCTTTTATAAGATATAGTGAAACTTAAATTATTTTATTTAAAGTGATGTTATAATTGTCTCATTCATAACTTAATAAGTATAACAATTTAAATGTTAGAATTGTAGGTTCCGGGCGCAGCGAAAGCGCGTTGGTGGGTTTGCCCAACTTTAATTTTAACGTTAAACAACGTTCAATCCGAGATCCGTCACGATATAAAACGCCGAATCTTCGGAATAGAACAAAGAACGAAAAGAAAAGAAGAGTCCTGGAACCCTTGAGGAGGATCATCATATGTTGATTATAATTAATTTAATTAATGCATAAGAATTACCTTGTTGGAATTCTTTCTTCGTTGATGTGTCCGGTCATGATTCGGTGATCCGTCATTGTGTCGTAGAATCCAATTGTAGGATCCTCTAGCGGTGATCCACACGTTTGTCACGTATCTCCGGACGTTGCCGAAGAGATCTCCGGGTGCTAGCGTGGAAGAACCTTCGCTTGCGATGTCCGCCTTCGACCGCCTTGATCCGGTGGAGGATCTTGCTCTCGTAACTTGAGGGAGTTCTTGGTGGAAAGGGAATTCTCTCTTGGCTTGAGAGTATTTCCAAATCCATTGTGCACAACAATGGCTCTCAAAAAATGTTGGGGTTGCGAGGATATTTATAATCAGGTTTGAGGTTAATAGAGTTATGAAAATAAATAAACGCGTCACGCGTTTTATTTATTTCATTAACTATTATTGAAAACCCCCATGTCGAATTATTAATTCCTTGACATGCACCCACGCTGATTATAATAAATATCATTTAATAAAACAATATTAAATCCTCAAAATCCCAATTGGAAAAACTACACGGCGTGTAATAATTAATACACGGCGTGTACTTGTTTTCCACAAAACTACACAGCATGTATATTTAATATACACGGCGTGTACGTTTATTTTCCATTTTTCTCCACCACATTTATTAGACCTTGAGTAATGACTATTTATTTCTTAAATAAATGTAACTGCATTACTCACTAATAAATATATTATTTTATCCACAGTATATTCTCTCGAATAACTAGGGTCAAAATAAATGCGATCAGACATCCTTAAATAATTATTAAACCACAGTCAGGAATAATATTTATTTAACTTGTTAAATTAATATTTAACTAAGATACATGGACACACTTAGTGTGTGACCCTCTAGGCCGCTTTCTCAGTGGCATTAGGCTGAGCCTGCCTAAAGTCCAAGGTTAGAATCTTGCAACACACCAAGGCACCCATAGAGAAAGAAGTTAACGCCGCAATGACGTGTCACCTCCTACGAACGCTTACCGTGTAATATAATCCCTTTGTCCCGATATCTCCAATCAAGCGGGTTTCATGCTAGTTCCATCAACCCATGTTAATGATTATTCTTTCTTTGACTTCCCGGAATTGAACTTGCCCATACCTTACCATGGCCATGGATTTATTTAGGCTATATCAATTTCATCAAAGGGCCTGAGATATCTACTTTTGTTATAGAACGGAAGGGAAAAATACTTTCCCGCATTATCTATTAATGTGGTATTACTTGTGACGCACCCAACGTATCCTACCTCGCTGCAAATAGTGTGTCTTCACAGTTTTCGTCAATACATCTAAGTGCGCGAGTTGTAATAGCCATTAATAATGATCTTAAAGTCTAAGGATCAATACACACGTCCATATAAAGGAACATCCAATGACACTATGAAATGTGGATTTCCTACTGGGGGGTCTCGTTCTCATAATATCCTCCTGGATATTACCAAGGGCGCACACCATGAGAAGGTGCCTTAATGTTTTATGAGTCCTCACCCCTAATGACCTGTATTATTTTTGTCCCTCAAATAATATCATCCGGACATAGAACATACATTCAAGAACAGTGTTATGGCACTTCCGGGTTCTCATCATAGTAGGGATCCGCTACGGCCCTTTAATGCAACAGCTGTCCTTAGGACATTATCACATGACATGTCACGCAGAAGAACAATCAAGATGTGATAAGGCTTTTATTTAATGAATAAATTACAAAGTATTTGGTTCTAGACCACCAACTCCAACAGACTCCCACTTGGACTAGAGCCAACTGCTAACAACCTTTAACCCGCTAGCTCTCACATGATATTCATGCTTCTACTGAGATAGGCCTTTAGACATGGGGTCTGCCACGTTCTCTTCCATGGACACTCTGCTCACTGCAACTTCACCCCTTTGATAGAAATCCCTCAAGAGGTGATACTTCCGGAGTATATTCTTTGTCCGTTGATGTGACCTTGGTTCTTTTGAAAGAGTCACCGCTGTAGTATTATCACAATACAATGTAATGGGGTCATTACTGCTAGGCACCACATCAAGCTCCTGGACAAAGTTCCAAATCCAAATGGCTTCTTTGGCTGCATCAGAAGCCGCTATACACTCGGACTCCGCTGTAGAATTGGCGACAACTGGCTGCTTTGAACTCTTCCAGCTCACAGCTCCTCCATTGAGACAGAATACATATCCAGATTGCGACTTCAGATCATTCTGATCTGTTTGAAAACCAGCATCATCATACCCTCTGATGACAAGCTCCTCGTCTCCTCCATACACCAGGAAAATATCCTTAGTTCTTCTCAGATACTTAAGGATAGTCTTAACAGCAGTCCAATGCAGTTCTCCTGGATCTGCTTGATATCTGCCTACCATGCTCAGTGCATAGGCAACATCAAGCCTGGTACATAACATGGCATAAATGATGGATCCTATAGCCGAAGCGTATGGGATCTTTCTCATCCTATATTTCTCATGTTGTGTCTAGGGACACATTTTCTTAGAAAGATGTAGGCCATGTGACACTGGAACCAATCCCATCTTAGATTTTTCCATAATAAATCTCTTTAGTATCTGCTCAATGTATGTACCCTGACTTAGTCCAAGCTGCCTCTTGGATCTATCACGAATGATCTTGATCCCTAGAATGTAGGCTGCTTCTCCTAAGTCCTTCATGGAGAAACACTTGTTCAACCAGTCCTTAACTGACTGTAAGGCTGGTACGTCATCTCCAATAAGCAATATGTCATCAACATATACCACTAGGATGACGACCACATTCCCATTAAACTGCTTATAAACACATGGCTCACATTCATTCTTAATGAAACCAAATTCCTTTATAGATTCATCAAATCGAATTTTCCATGACCTGGATGCTTTCTTCAATCCATAAATGGATTTCTGCAACTTGAAAACCCGTTTGGCTTCACCTGGTGTCACAAACCCTTCTGGTTGTGTCATATAGACATCTTCCTAAAGGTTCCCGTTAAGGAATGCTGTTTTGACATCCGTCTGCCAAATCTCATAGTCATGGTAAGCTGCTATGGAAAGTATGATTCTTATGGATTTAAACATGGCAACTAGCGAGAAGGTTTCATCATAGTCAATTCCTTGACGCTGTCTGAATCCTTTAGCCACTAGCCTTTATTTATATGTGCTAACTTGACCTTCCATGTCCAGCTTTCTTTTGAATTCCCATTTGCATCAAACAGGCTCATCGACCAGAACCCAAACATGGTTCTGATACATGGAATCCATCTCAGAATTCATAGCTTCTAGCCATCTTGCAGCTTCTGAGATTTCTACTACTTCCTTGTAGGAGATAGGTTCATCATTGTCCAACAATAATGATTCACCATCCTCGGTGACTAGGAAACCAAATCTCTCTGGTTCCCTTACCTCTCTTGAGCTCCTACGCAGTACTTGTGTTTCTGGAACCTCTTCCACGGGGACCTGTGGAACTTGTTCCTGTACCAACTCCTGTGTATCTTGAGCATCAACTTCATCGAAGTCAATCTTGCTCCCACTATCCTTCTTGAGGATGTGCTCCCTCTCAATAAAGACGGCTTGTCTGGTGACAGTCACTTTCTTGTCTTGGGGGTTATATAAGTAATATTTTTTTGTTTCCTTGGGATATCCTATAAAGATACACTCCGTGCCCCGGGGTGCTAGTTTCTTTCCTGAGAAGGCCTTAACAAACGCCTCGCATCCCCATACACGTGTGTGCAACAAAGTGGATTTCCTTCCATTCCATAACTCGGATGGAATTCCATTTTCCGCCTTAGTTGGTACTCGGTTTAATGTGTATGCTGTAGTTTGTAATGCATATCCCCAAAAGGATAATAGAAGATCTGTATGACTCATCATCGACCTCACCATGTCCAACAATGTGCGGTTCCTCCTTTCACAAACACCATTCCACTGTGGTGTATAAGGAGGAGTGAGCTGAGATAGAATCCCAGACTCCCGTAGAAGATCGATGAACTCTTGGTCCAGATATTCTCCACCTCGATCTGATCGAAGCTTCTTTATCTTCATACCAAGTTGATTCTCTACTTCATTCTTGAATTCCTTAAATTTCACTAAGGAATCTGACTTATACCTCATTAAGTAGACATAGCCATATCTACTCAAATCATCAGTAAAAGTAATAAAGTAAGAATATCCACCTCTAGCTTCTACTGGAAATGGTCCACACACATCTGTGTGTACCAATCCTAGAAGCTCTGTGGCCCTTTCACCTTGTCCACCAAAAGTCGGCTTGGTCATTTTTCCTTGTAAACAAGCGTGACATCTATCAAGTGGTTTTAGATCAGTAGAGTCCAAATAGCCATCTTGGCAGAGCTTTGTCAAGCGCTTCTCGTTCACATGACCAAGGCGGTGATGCCATAACTGGGTGATGTATGAGTCATGTGAGTTAGTATCGTTATCGATTGCCAACACTTGGTTTTCATAATTTAATACATACAAACCATTATTCAAATGTGTCATACCATAACCTACGTTGTTCTTATAAAATAGACAACCCTTATTTCCAAACATGAAAATAAATTCATCCATATCCAGACAAGATACAGAAATTATGTTCTTGGTAACACTAGGCACAAAATAACAGTTTTGTAAAACCAAAATCATGCCAGTTGGAAATGAGAGGTGATAGTCGCCAATAGCCAACGCAGCCAGCCTTGCGCCATTGGCAGCTCGAAGATCCACCTCTCCTCTGGCGATCTTTCTAAATCTACTTGGTTCCTGCATTTGAATACATATGTGAGCCCCACAATCTGTATCTAATACCCAATGTGTAGAAATAGAAAGATTTCACTTGATAACGAACGCACCTTTAGCGTCCCCACGCTTCTGGGTGCAGTTCCTATTCCAGTGGCCCTGCTTGCCACATGCAAAACACACTGCTTCCCGTTCCTTTCCCTGCCTCTGGATCTTCCCCTTCTTGGAGGGACGGTGCTCGGGGGCTTCAGAACGTTTATAAGTCTTGGTCCCCTTTGCCTTGTCCTTCTTTTTCTTGTTCACCATAAGGATCGCGGGTTTGTCACGCCCCATGTCCTTATCTACCTGGCGAATCAATGTCAGAAGCTCCGATAGACTCTTCTCATTGCCGCTCATGTTATAGTTGACAATGAAGCTAGAGAAGGTCTTGGGAAATGATGATAGGATGAGATCTGTACGCAACTCATCTGAGAATTTAATCCCTATGATGTCCAAGCATTCAATGTAGCCAATAAGCTTGACCACATGAGGCCCAGCTGGCACAGACTCTCCAAGCTTCGTGGTAAACAAAGCATTGGAGATCTCATACCTCTCATGTCTCGCCTTCTCTTGGTAGAGATCTTTAAGGTGAGACATCATGCTATACGCATCCATGTATTCATGTTACTTCAAGATCTCATTAGACATGGCCGATAGCATGAAACACTGGACATCTGTGGCATCATCCATGTGTTTCATGTAGAGAGATAATTCCTCATCACTAGCCTCTTTCCTAGGCGCAACTGGAATAGGCTCTTTCAGCACATATAATTTCCTTTCGTGGTGAAGGATGACGCGTAAACACCTCTGCCACTCTTGGAAATTGGTGCCGGTGAGAAGGTTTTCTTTTTCGAGTATGGTGCGCAATGATATGTTTGAAGTCATTTTCTTGTCGTTTCTACAATTTAAGATGAGAAAAGGTTTAGTACAAATAAATAAATTAATACTTATTAGTCTCCCACTATTTTATCGAAATCCAATAGACCTCACCATTGACTTCAGAATATTCTATTGCGTGAATATTCTAGTTGTAGGGATCCATATTTCCCTTCGCATTACCCCAACTAGGGTTGGTCAAGAAACTTGAAGGGTTTTAGGTAGGCATTCCAAATGCCAACTGCATTAACTCGCAGTTCCTTGATCTGCTGAGTGGACTCCCCAATCCTGAAATCGTTTTTGGATTTCCTCAACCTTTGCCTCTTGGTCACACCAAGTCCTGCTATGGCAGTCAACCCTTGATGCGAACCATGTCAAGTCAACCCAAAACCTTGAATTAGAATTCCCCGATAATTGAAAGCACCCCAACTAGGTTTGGTCAAGCACTTTGAACTATGGTTCGATTCTAATCAAGATTATGGAAGGCTATGCCGACTCAATATTTGTTTTGAGGGATTTTATCCTTATACGTAAATTGCCATTTTATTGTCTTTGATTACATGGTTGTTAATATTAAGTGGGATATACTTAAGTGATTAACCATGTCTAAGATAATATTTACGTATAATCCAATTTTATTTTAGTTCCATCTTGCATGCTCGTTTAATTCATTAATTGTGTGATCGGGACAACACACCCACAATAAATAAACCATGCAACTGACAGAAATAAAATAAATGGTATGATCATGAGCTTTTCTATTGGTTAGTTTATCTGGCAGTTGATAAACTAACCCAAGACCTAGGGGAGAAACACCCTGAACCTTTCGGGTTCATATTTACAGCTTTCCACCTGTCCACCTTTGTATCTCCTTGGATTGGTTTCATCTTGGATCCTGACTTGAGCTGCCTCCACTAGCTTGGGAGCTCCATCAATTACATATCCATTTATCTCACACGCAGGTGAGGAGAAAAAAGGGGTTTTTACATAAAAGAATCCTTGGGCGCGCAGGCCCTACATATTAATGAGGAGATGGCTCGCAGGCCAACAAATTTAATTTAAATAAATAAATTAAAAGAAACCATTCACATACAAAGGTCTCGGTCTAGCTCATGATCATCCATACATGCAACGATATTTACGCATAAATAAAACAAGAATTCAATTGTTTAATCATTCTTGTTTAAGATAAATCACGCTCGAATCAATTAATTATCTTTAATTAATCAATCCTTTTATCTTAAATCCCTTTTCTGAATTTACTTGAGATTCTCATCCATCATAATTTTAAACAAATAAATTCATTTAAAATTATCCTTGTACACAACTTGTACCTTGGAGGAAATCCGGCGAATTCCCATTTATTATGCAGATGTTAAATTAAAAATATATATATAAAACACCTATCATGTGTTGTGCCTCAGCTTTACGCCTGCACCATGGTACACATCTCAAGGGTCTATATAATATAATAATAAATTTTAAAAAATCTGCGTAATTTGGGTGAGTACACGGCATGTAGTTCCGACTACACGGCGTGTACTTTTTCTTCACCGTCCATCCGAAGTACATGCCTGGGGATAAGGCGTGTCAATGTACTTCGGAAATTTTCGGAGTACACGGCGTGTACAGTGGGACACACGCCGTGTAGTTTCCGCGTTACATGGTTTCCAGCCGGGCAGGCCGTGTACGAAGTACACGACCCAACCCTAACCCGAAGGGACTACACGCCGTGTTCATTGGACCACACGACATGTATTCCGGAAACCATGTGCCACCTGTTTCTGGTCAACACACGGTGTCTTAAATTCTTAGAAAGAATCCAATACACGGCATGATTTGGTGGATCAGTCAATGCATTGAACCTAGACTACACGGTGTGTACTTCTGAATACACGCCGTGTATTCTGGTTTTATACGGCCAGAAACATTTGGCTCCTCCGAATGAGTTCCTCTATTTTATTTTAATCAAAATAAAAATAAAAATCTGTTTCTGTGAGGTGAACGAGAAACGAGAGAGGAGGAACATATCTCGATATTCAGATTTCCAGAACGATTAAACATGAATTGAAATAACTAAATTATTAAATGCATAAATCACCAACAAAAAACTAAATAATTATAACCAACGATATGACCCCCTCTTATACCACTTGTAGGTTCCGGGCGCAGCGGAAGCGCGTTGGTGGGTTTTCCCATCTTTAATTTTATCGTTAAACAACGTTCAATCCGAGATTCGTCACGATATAAAATGCCGAATCTTCGGAATAGAATGAAGAACGAAAAGAAAAGAAGAGTCCCGGAACCCTTGAGGAGGATCATCATTTGTTGATTATAATTAATTTAATTAATTCATAAGAATTACCTTGTTGGAATTCTTTCTTCGTGGATGTGTCCGGTCACGATTCGGTGATCCGTCGTTGCGTCGTACAATCCAAGTGTAGGATTCCTCTAGCGGTGATCCACACGTGTGTCACGTATCTCCAGACGTCGCCGAAGAGATCTCCAGGTGCTAGCGTGGAAGAACCTTCGCTTGTGATGTCCGCCTTCGATCGCCTTGATCCGGTGGAGGATCTTGCTCACGTAACTTGAGGGCGTTCTTGGTGGAAAGGGAATTCTCTCTTGGCTTGAGAGTATTTCCAAATCCATTGTGCACAACAATGGCTCTCAAAAAATGTTGGGGTTGCGAGGATATTTATAATCAGGTTTGAGGTTAATAGAGTTATGACAATAAATAAACGCGTTACGCGTTTTATTTATTTCATTAACTCTTATTGAAAACCCCCATGTTGAATTATTAATTCCTTTACATGCGCCCACGCTGATTATAATAAATATCATTTAATAAAACAATATTAAATCCTCAAAATCCCAATTGGAAAAACTACAAGGCGTGTAATAATTAATACACGGCGTGTACTTGTTTTCCATAAAACTACACAGCGTGTATATTTAATATACACGGCGTGTACTTTTATTTTCCATTTTTCTCCACCACATTTATTAGACCTTGAGAAATGACTATTTATTTCTTAAATAAATGTAACTGCATTACTCGCTAATAAATATATTATTTTATTCACAGTATATTCTCTCGAATAACTAGTGTCAAAATAAATGCGATCAGACATCCTTAAATAATTATTAAACCACAGTCAGGAATAATATTTATTTAACTTGTTAAAATAATATTTAACTGAGATACATGGACACACTTAGTGTGTAACCCTCTAGGCCTCTTTCTCAGTGGCATTAGGCTGAGCCTACCTAAAGTCCAAGGTTAGCGTCTAGCAACACGCCAAGGCACCCATAGAGAAAGAAGTTAACGCCACAATGACATGTCACCTCCTACGAACGCTTACCGTGTAATATAATCCATTTGTCTCGATATCTCCAATCAAGCAGGTTTCATGCTAGTTCCATCAACCCATGTGCTTGATTATTCTTTCTTTGACTTCTCGGAATTGAACTTGCCCATACCTTACCATGGCTGTGGATTTATTTAGGCTATATCAATTTCATCAAAGGGCCTGAGATATCTACTTCCGTTATGGAACGGAAGGGACAAATCCTTTCTCGCATTATCTATTAATGTGTTATTACTCGTGACGCACCCAACGTATCCTACCTCGCTGCGAACAGTGTGTCATCACAGTTTTCGTCAATACATCTAAGTGCACGAGTTGTAATACCCATTAATAATAATCTTAATGTCTAAGGATCAATACACACGTCCGTAGATAGGAACATCCAATGACACTATGAAATCTGGATTTCCTACTGGCGGGTCTCGTTCTCATAATATCTTCCTGGATATTACCAAGGGCGCACACCATGAGAAGGTGCCTCAATGTTTTATGAGTCCTCACCCCTAATGACCTGTATTATTTGTGTCCCTCAAATAATATCATCCGGACAGAAAACATACATTCAAGAACAGTGTTATGGCACTTCCGGGTTCTCATCATAGCAGGGATCCTCTATGACCCTTTAATGCAACAGTTGTCCTTAGGACATTATCACATGACATGTCACGTAGAAGAACAATAAAGATGTGATAAGGCTTTTATTTAATGAATAAAGTACAAAGTAGTTGGTTCTAGACCACCAACTACAACAAGAATTTCCTACAGATAAATTCGACTATAAGTATTATTATGAAATATATTAGATTTATCTTCATTATATTATTTAATTTTAAATTTTTACTCAATAATTAAGTGTATTAAATAATTACACAACATTGATGTAGTAGTTATTTTATTAAGGGAAATATCAAATAAATGATATTACAAATATTAAAATAAATATTATTTGTAATAATTAATACGTAAAATAAATTATCTAGATGACCATGAACTCTGATTAATATAATAAAATAATTTTTTTCTAATTTAACTTGTTATCGTACATTTTTAAAAAATCAATGAATTGTATAGTGTCTAAATTGACACTATTGATTGTTTGTCAAAATAATGTTTTATTAAATTATTTAAAAATCATAAAAAAAATTTAAAAATATATTTAATAATTATTATATGTTATAAAATGTTCTTTTTACTTATTTATGTTCTAATGGACATCAGATAAGTAAATATTACACCCTTTTAATGTTCAAATATTTGTAACCCTAGTTAAAAATTAAATAAAATCACTAAGTGTTAATTAAAATGATACGGTTTAAATTTCTATAAAAAATTTATAAAATATATTGACTATGATATTAAAAACCTATATCATATAATATTTACAAATGGGACATTTTTTAGGTTATTGGATGGGGTTTTATATTTTTATAAATTAATTTTTTTAGATATCTTAAAAGTACATCTCACCTCAATTATAATTGGGCACCTCCTACATCACATCGTGAATTCACTTTGAGTCTTCATGCTTATCCATCCCCTACCCGTTTCTATAATAAACTTCCCTAGTTACATTATAGTGGTTCTGTTTCTCTACGAAGAAAATATCTAGTTCTCTAATGGGAGATTTATATAAAACACGTCGGAGAAGAAGTAATCTCCTCTACGGATTCTTTCAAACTTATTTCCTATTGTAATTCTTATTCATGAGTTTTTTTTATAAATCAAAAACTACAGTATCAATTATATACTTAAATGTTATTGTTAATATGAAACTACAATATTCTACCTTCTATCCATCCTACGAAAAACAAAATCACCACGCATATGTACGTACGACTTACCGTCTTCACGCAGTGGTTTAATATATTTTTCCACCACAACCTTAATTGAATGGGGATATTGATAAAAATAATAACTATATATGATTATTATAGCATTATATTGATTCTCAAATATTATTCACCATTTTATTCAATATCATTAAACAATTGTGGGAATGATATCTTCGCTTGTGCATGTGTATGACGTATTGTCTCCACGATGTGATGTGATTCATTCTACATGACCTTTATTAAAGCATTATTATATAAATGTATAGAATTAATAAATATGATATATATATATATATAATTTTAATATCATTTTTTAGTGATATAACTATGACCTATGAAGGAAAACCAGAACTTATTCAACAAACCATGTATAAGAAAATGAAGTAGTTAATGCCCGAATAAAAAGTAATAATGAAATGTTAATAACAAAAGGAAGATAATTTGATCATATATGCTATCATAAAAATTACTATGATTCTACAATAACTCAATGACGTTGTATAAATCTTTGTATCTCTAAGATTGTTTAAACTTAAATATTTAGTGGTGTTTATTTATCATCCACATCCATGTTTCATAAATATGTAATACTATTTATATTCTCCTATAATTTTATAAATTCAATTTTACCCATTGGTGAATTTTTATTAAATGGTGTGAAATTAATATTTATTCTTTATTCAACAAGAGGTACATTTTGAATTTTCTGAAAAAAGTTCAAAGAAAATTTTTTCTCAACATATATGGAATGAATGGATTTTAATGTTTTAATAATAACTTATTTCCATGAAGATTCATCGTTATGATTTCAAGGTTATTTTAAAATAAATTATTTTCTTTTAAAATTGTGTGGCATTTAGAAAAAAAGAAAATGTTTTTGGAGACAAAGGGATATTATCCTCAAGAATTAATTTCAAATGTTATATAAAAATTATTTTCTATCTAAGATGGAATTATTTAATTGGGTTATGTTTCAAGTATAATATCCTTATTGTTCCTATTAATTTGATGTTTTTATAATGGAATGTTATTTATGAAATTCATTTGTTTTAGAAGGATTATGTTATGGTTGACAGATGTTTAAATAAACGTATTTTATATTTTGGGGTGTGATGAATGATTTATGTTTTTGGGGCCCACATATCAATGATTTCATTAAGAGATAAGTGGGACCTATATCTACCTCCAATGAATGCGGTAAATATTTATATCTCATGATATAGACATTGATGAAAAGGGAAATGATCTTAGTTTTGTAATGCAATGCTGGAACGAGGAGTGAAATCGATTCATTAATAGACTTTATCCATTATCAAGGTCTTGGAGATGAGCCTTTACTAATATGGAATGATTTTTTATTCTTATGTGTATGCCAAAAATCTTCATGTATTATGTTATGACATTGGGGATTACATTTATTGGTTCTTATGAACTTCTGTGATTTATCCCATGGCATGATATCACAATCTTTCTTATACTGGATAAGATTGTCAAATTTTATGTTCCTATGTCTTATGATTATGATATAATTGATATCTCCCTTGTTTAACCTTATAGATCATCTGAGCTCACCCTTTCTATGTTTCTTTTATCCAGGTCATGAAGAAGGGTATTAAGTAAGATATGTCTAAAATGGGTCTAGTTATGAAAGAATATGTGGGAGACAATGAAGATGTCTTATAAACCAGTTGTTTATGTTTCCTAGCCTCTAAAGACACTATACTGATATGGTTTTTCATGGATTTATTATATTTTTTAATGACTATTCTTCGACATTGAATTAATATCAATCTGTATAAAGTATGGTTCATTATTGAGCTAATTCTGGATTACCCAATGGTCATGAAATTATAATTATTTTTTTATTTTATTAATTTTGAATAATGAAAAATGTGGAAGAATTTTTTTGGTTTTTGATTTTTTGAAATTAAACCAACATGAAAAAAAACACTGAATAATTTAGAGAAAAATATATGTACTCTTAAGGTGAATTAAAATAGGCTCTATAATTATTTAAACTTATTCAAAAGAACCTGACTCAATGATAAATCTCAATACTATTTATCCCCTCATCCCCCACCATTTTATCATATTTGATAAAAAAACTAAAAGACATTAAAACTAATCATTTAGTAATTTATCCTAATTAGTGAAACAAACACACCTCAACTGATTTAATGATCTTACTCACACACCAAGACACGAATGCTGACCATTCATCCACAAAAATCACAAAAATTCACCATTCTGATTTGTGATTTGAATAGAGGTGTTCTTATAAGTCTAATAATCATGAGGGGTACACTAGTAATGATAGAGAGTATAGTTTCAATCATATCCTCTGCTCCTCATTTTCACTAAACATCATATTCAACAGAATAATTTTATGAAATGAAATGAATATATTTGATATGGCCATTGTAAATCCCCTTAGATCACCCATAATTGTTCATTTATTTAAGATCACGAAACTAGAGGTAATTAGTACATCACAGTTCATTTAAAAATATCAATAATTATTAAAAATATCAATCCTCTTCTATGATTCAAGATCCTTATACCACTTCATTTCAAAAAACATTTTAGTTTTAGGTGTGGAAATCAAAATAAATTCAGTGGAATTAATAGTTCAACATGTTGAACATTCAAAAATCCCTCATTCCTAATTTCTTTTTTAAAAATATCTATTATCCACAATATTTATATAACCTAATTATTGTTATTCTAATTAAATTTCCCAACTATTTTTACCTAGGTTCAATATTTCCCTCACCAAAATCCATTAATTTTTTAAAATTTGGAAATTATTTATATTTTCCAATCCATGGTTGTACAAATCACTTATTCATTTTACAAATGTAATTTATTACCCACTTTCCCAGTGCCTAACTATCCTAGAAATATGTGTGGGATCCCAAATTAACTATTTAACTCTATCTTCAAAGGAATTATTTTAATGTATTTAATGTTTTCTCACTAAAGAGTATCTTCACTAAGAAAATGTAACCTAAGATAAAGTTCAAAATTTATTTCTCTCATGTTATAATCTAGATTCCAATTAAATATTTTCTATTACCCTCTTTTCCCCATTTCTAAATAAAAATATTAATGGAATCGATGGTAAAACTCTCATGGAAATCATCTTAGATCAATAGCATCAAAATCAGTGAATCCCTCAAAACAAGCATGAAATTATACACTAAGAATAAAAATATTTGAATATTATATTTATAGCCTAAAAACTCTAAAAATATAAACAAAAACAAACAAAATTTTTTAATATATTCCTAACAAACCTGAAATGATTATAAATAGGTTCAAAAAATTCTGTAAACTCAAGTTATACCCACACCTCTATACCAATGACTTTCTGTAACCACTGGTATATAGTCAAATACATTACACCATAAAAATATTTTTTAATAACCTTTAGTATAAGGTTTATTATACAAATTGTTTTTCAAAAATGTTCGTATAGTGTCTCCTCCAAGTGTGGTTGTGTGACCTCACCCTCCCCCAAACCCTAATTTTACCATCTTCTCCTTGGTTGGATCCTTTTGTTTTTCTTGGGAAATCTCCCTTATTTTTTAAGATAAATCTCCATTAATTCATTATTTTTCTGATTAAATTCTTCTTCAATGTCTAATCATTTATTTTTGGGTCTATCATCAATTCTCTAAATAAAACTTTTAGTTTTTATCTATGTATCATACAATAATTGTGATCTTGTAAGGTCATGATTATTCTGAATTAATTAAACTAAGGTTAAATATTATTATATTGTTCATATTATTATATAATATATGTATTGATTTGGATGAATTTTATTTAAATTTAGTTACTCATTTCCTCAACATCAAACAAAAATACAATTAATATTTTTTGTAATAAATATTTGGGGATTATGTAATTATTAACTATAGAAATTCGTTATTAAACTATTAGGGGGTTTTGAAATTATTGATTTTATGTGTTTTATTTGAAATATTGAATTATCAAAATTTTGGTATAATTAATTTTCAATCTAATGTGGTGTGAAATGATTTAATAAACCTGTTATGGTTGGTTATTTTTTCTTGGAAATAGTTTATAGAGTGTTTTTTATTTTTTCTTTTCAGAGAGGTATGTTTCTCCCATATGCCTCAATCATCAATTGATATCAAAATATCATTATATTCCTCTTTAATATCTCTATATGCCACTGGACTTGATCTCTTAAAACTAGTTTACACTTGTATATCCACTCCCAAGTCCATTTTAGTTGTTGGAATAACAGGTTCAAACTCATCAAACCTTTCCGGAAATTCACAAATTCTCATTATCGTATATTAAATTCTGTCTTATGTTTTACATAATATTTTTTTTCATATTCATGTGGTTGTATCAAATATAAAATTCTAGGTTCCTTTTATCCATCTTCTTTTTAAATAATATATGGTATCAAAACATAAATTTTGTTGTCTTTCAGCTCATTTCAACCATCAAATGGATCTTTCCATAATGCTGTAATTTTATACTTTTCTTCTAAACCCATCTCATATAGGACTATGTACGTGTTGATCTTTTCAAACCACAACTAAACTAAACTGACCCAAACATACCTTAAATAATACATTAAAATTTAACCAACCCAACCTAACACATATTAAACCTAACCAAACCAGAGTAAAATATACATAAAAATAAATAAATATAATCAATTTAAAAGAGGAAAGAAATTTTACCCAAATTACTTAAAGTAAACATAACTGAACTTAAACAAATAGAATATACATAAATTAAAAACACTAAATAAAACTAAACTATTCTTTACTAACATTAAATAAACCTATCTAATACAAGATAACCAAAATAAAATAAAAATTGGTTCAAACCAAACCTGATGAATTAAACTAAACTTAACAAAAAAAATGTAAAACAATAATAAATAAAACTAGACATAAAAAACTGATACACAGTGTATTGGAACCCAATAAAATAAATGTAACTAAAATAAAACTTCAGAGAAAAACCAACATGGACTAAACTGAAACAAATCAAAAGAAATTGACTTTAATCTAATTAAATCAAATTAAACCAACATAAAATGAATGGAATCAAACCTACCTAAATAAAGCTAGACTAATATGGGATGAAACTACAAGACCCACCTCAACACAAACTAGTATAAACTGAATAGAATTGAAAAAAAGTGTATAAAACTATATAAAATAAAATTTTATAATAATTGAACTTATTTGAACAAAATAAAATCAAACCCCTAATATATATAAGTTTAAAAAAACATGACTAATTTGTATATAAATAGTGATTTACTATATCAAATTGAAACAAATTTAACCAAATAGTAATAAAATGGCTTGATCTTTGTCAAAAAAATATGTTTTTGTTGGTGGAATAATATTTTTCTTAACATATATTCAAAATAGGTTTGGTTATTATGAATTTTCTAAATATAGTATACTATATTAAAATCACTAAAAAATATTTTTTCTATAATGGAATGGACAGCTGTCAGATGTGTGACACTAATCCGATCTCAATTTAGTTTTAAACGGATTTTTATTATTTATATTTTTTTATTTATTAATGATTTAGGTAGGGGTCATATACATTTCTACTATTACAATGATGTTGGAAGACTATGGTTATGTCAATAAGAAGATAGATACTATATAATAAATAGTTTTTTTAAACAAACTATTATGTTTGGTGTTATAATAGAGAGAAAAATCAATCCTAGACTATTCATGATTGAAATGATAGGAGTGGAATTGAGAATTTGTTATTTGATCGGATTTGGTTTCTTCATCATGATAAAGAAATAATTCAAATGAAAAAAAAGACAATGGTATGAGTAAAAATGATGTGATTAATTAAAATAATAAAATTTAGCAACTCATAAAATTGATTGATGATGTCAGGTTTCTTATTTATAAGTAATATAGTAAAATGACAAAGATGAAATTTTTAATGTGATTGTATCATAGGAAAACCATGTATATAATTTTTAATACTAGATTCAATTATTTTATTACCATTTTGACGGAATTTATTTCTAATGTTGAATATATTCCCTCAAATAATTAAATGTCATTAAAGTATATTGATCATTTTATATTCCCATCTAATAAAATCATTATTTTCTAAAATATTTAAAATTATGTTCGGAGGAAACCATGGGAATAAATTATTATAAAATATGGGGTGCATTTCTATGGAATATAAATACATATTGACCACCATCTTGTATTCTATATAATGTATTTTGTAATTAATCATTTATTTATCAGCTCTAAAATACTTTCATGTGTGATAAAATATAAAAACAAATATTAGATGTAATGATTATAAGATAATTATGAATAATGATGATTTGGATCATTCTGTTGATGGATCATTATTAAAACAATTTGATGCATGATATTGTAATTTTGTAGTTGATATTTTTCATGTTTCATTGGGTCTATCATGCGATAGTTTTAATCCTTTTGGTTTAATTTTTATATTACACAAAACATGTCCGATTTCCAATCATAATTATAACTATCCACCATAGATGTGTGTAAAAAACATTTATTTCTTGATTATACTCATATATTTACCTTCTGATCCAAGTAAAGATATAGACCTGTACATGAAGCAAGTAATAAAAGAGTTTATGCAGCTTTAGAACGTAGATGTTTCTGAATACTATGATTCTTCAAAATATATATTTCATATGTTTTCACTTATGTAAATGATAAATTTTGTTCCTTCTTATGCAATGATTTTTTCCTATAGCAATAATGGTATACTATACCATCAAGTTTTTATAGAGAATACATGATCCAAAATGATTAAATTTCATTTTAGTATCAATTTAATGTGACATCATTTATTCTTTCCAATGGATCATCCATACATGATAAATATTTTAGGGTTTTAAAATACCGTTGAGACTAAGAAGAAACCACAATATATGTTTGGAAATTATTATCTTAATTATTTGAAAAATGTAATATTTTTATTTGGGAAATATCATATGAAATATTGAATGATTAAGAATGTTACCACTGAATCTAAATTCAATCAGAGGAAGAAAAGTTTCATATTTGATTTTCCTTATTATTCATCCAATTTTTAATATCTTTTTTTAACATATTAAAATTGATAAAAATATATGTGACATGTTTCTTTAAATTCATTTAAATTTCAATGGGAAGACTAAAGATTATTTACGATCTCATTATAACTTAGTGAATTATGGTATAATACCCACACTACATCTTGAGTGTATTTTTGAAAATAATTGAAGAGTTTTATGTTCTTCTTATGCGATGAAAACATCAGAGAAAAAATCTTTCTTGAATTACTATATTCTATCATGGTTCCTGATGGTTATTTAAGAAATATATCAAAATGGTTAAATAAAATATAAGTGTAGCTGAAATCTATAAAAACTCATGATTATTAAAAAAAATTATTCACGGATTTATTCTAATAGTAATATATTATTTTTTGTATAATAAAATAAGGGTGGTGAGGATTTTATTATGCTATTTTTATATCTTTTTTTGTGAAAGATTTTTGTCTATGTGTTTCTTTAAAAAAATACAATGAGAAGAACCATTATTAATATGTGAGTTATAGAAAATTTTCCATCTTTATCCTCCAACTGAAATAAAACTTAGGGGACTCATAGATTAATATTATGTATCCAATTTTATGAAATATATACAAAGTGATGACTTTTTCAAGAAATTGATTTATCCTAAAGGTGCAATTAGGAAAGGATTTTTTATCAAGATTGTATGAAATTATTTTAAATGAATTTGGTCGATGTGAAAAGATGATCCAACAAACCAATGAGAAATGAAGATGAGAAGTTTGATCAAATTTTTCCCACGTTTCCACCAATTCCAAAAATAGATATAACTCCTAGATTTTATAAATTCAATAAAAATAGCCTTGATAAGAGTGATATGTTACATCACATAGAATTTTTAAATTAGGATTTGTTTGATGAATATATCATGTAAATCATTTGAAAATTTATATATTATACCATTATTTTTAAATATACATGTATCATATACTTTTAAAATCTTATTTGGTGGGGAATATAAATAAATTATAAGTATAATTCACCATTCGTTTCCTTTGATGAAGGAGATATACTTTTCATAACAAAGTGTTCCATGCTTGGATAAAATATAAGGTAAAACCATTATTTTTATAATATAAGTAATAAATATTTAGTAATTCTAATATTCATATATGTTTCAAGAACCGAGTTTACTAGTTGACGCGGTCTATAAAGAAATAAGATCGTTGGATTTTGGTCCAAATAATTTGGTTCAGGAATGAAAATCACCGGTGATCAATAACTATAAATTTGTTTCAATTGGTCAAAAAGTGAACATGAAAACACAACCAGATGTCGTTAAGTTAACTACAATTATAGTTTTTATTATAGTGCATCATATATCTAACCTCGATATAATGTTATTTCTTATTCTGTAGTTTTTGAAAAAATTATAATATTAGACTATTACACATATAGTCAAGTATGTATGATTAAATTTCAGTGTTTTGAATCAATAAAAAACATGGTACATTTATAATTGATTGTAGATTTTATTTTTTTGAAACAAAATTCTTCTTTACCACCAATGAACCATATATTTTGATCGCAATGATGAAATAAGTGTTTTATGTGAAAGATCCTCTAAGGCCGGAATTTTCTGTCATTACTTAAGTGATCCAAGACATATTTTTAATAGTGGTGGGGATGAAATTGATACCATAGCTTCCCCCATTTGTCTTGATAAATTTGTTACATATGATGACTCAAATACTTTAATTTTCATAATTTATTATAATCCTTAAATTTGTGATTGGTAATAAATATTTGCAACCATATGTGGGAAAATTTCAATTAGTTTAGCATATCTTGAGTCTTTTGGGTGGTAATATTCCAAACAAATTACTTTAGTTTCATTTAATTTATCATGGTAAGGTTTGAATTTTTTATTGTTGGCTTTAGTTTTGAAGGGTATGTGTGTTTTAATTTTTTTTCTTTTGATTGAATTTAATTGGATTAATTTCATGTTTATAACAAGGAAATTTTTTAAAAAACATTCTCCATATTTAAAATATTAAAAAAACAATTTTCATCCATTAAAAATAATAGTAAATATATATTGGACATCCAATTTTTCTATATCTATATCATATTATTTGAAATCATTCCACATAAAAACACCACATGTGTGTTTCTTTTCTGTATCATTCTACCAACTTCCACTATAATATTTTTATGGATCATATAGTGATTAAAGAACTCTAAATATTTTTTCTTGGTACTATTTATGAATTTATCCTTGATATGGTTCTTTTTGGTCCTTTTTTTTACCACTTAAACAAATATTTTCTCCCCTATATACATCTCATCTTTTCATATCAATTTTCCATTCTTTTTATAAATTTTAGCTTTATTGTATATTGTAAGTGGGCATTGAAGACTAAATGGATCTTTTTTATATAGTTTGAACACTATTCCTATCAATGGTAATGGAGTTTTAACTTTTAAAAGATCTTTTTTATATATTTTAGAATTATTAATATATTATCTTGGGTTTTTAAGAACATCATGTTTGATTTCAAATACAACATTCAAGACTAAGCCTAAACGAACTGTGAAATATTATTATTTAGAAATGAGTATTATAACCTAGCCATTGAATTGGTGGAAATGTATAGTAATAACCACTTTATTAAATAAATATATGAACATCATCATAAAAAAATTATTTATTAATTCTTATGAAATAAAGGGTCAATTTTTATTAAAGTCTATTTATTCTTCAAAAATATGATTTCTTCAAAAATTATTTTTATTGCTTTCAGTAAGAAAATAAGATAATTTTTTCTACTTTTTAAAAAAATAATTAAATTAAATTCACTTTTTAAATAATCATAGTAAAATATATTTCGGATAATTTATTTTTTTATGAAAAGAATTGCTTTTCAATGAATAATGAAAAATTCTATTTTTTATTCTGAAAACTATATTTTTTTAAAAAATTTAAAAAGTTGGATTTTGTTTTAAAATGGTTTCAAAGAAATATTATTTCAAATTTATTATTAATAATCTAGTTATGGATTTTTTAATGAATTTTATACGTGAATTTTTTATACAAAACAATTTGATAACTAAAATGAATTTTTCTATAAAACTATTTTTCATTGGGTTTTTTGATTTAATCATAAATTACTTTTTTCCAATGATTGAAATTGATTATTTAAAAATAGATTCCATTTATAAAATTAGGAGGTCCAAATTTTGTAAATTCTTCCCTTTTATTTCTATTCATTATGAATAGTAACAATAGTAAACAATTTTCATCATGGTAAGGGTAAATTGGTTATGTAAGGTAAAAAATAATGTGAAGAGGCTTTAAAAATTAACCCAAAATTAGCCTTAATATCATTGGATGATTATATTTCATCAATAATCAACAAAATTTTAATAATATGGTATTTTATTTAATTTTTATATGATTTTGACTTTTAGAATACTTAATTTCGAGATAAAGAAAAAAATGTCACTTTTCATCTTTTAATATCTCTATATTTTATGATAGGGATAAATAAAAATTCTGTTCATTTATAAATAATAATTTGAAATATATTTATTTTGTATTAGGGCAGTTTGTTTTTAAAATTTAGTTATTAAATAATTTCCTTAAATGCTAGAGAAAAGCCAACAAAACATTTATTTAATTAACAAAACAATAAATTAAATGATATTAAAAATACTAAAACTAATATAATTTAAAGTAAGTATTTTGTTCCCTTAATTTTATAGATAAATATAATATTATATTTATGTTTTAATTTATTGTAATAAAATTATATCTTTTTCATTATTCATATAAATTCAAATTAAATAAATAGTATAAAAATGACATTAATGATATTTTATAATAAAAACTATTTTATTAACTGATTTAAAAGTTATAAAAATATTATATTCATAAAAATGAATTATATATGTTTGAAACCATAATACAATGTTCATTTATGGATATTTTTTCATTTTATTATAAGATTATTTTCACTTAAAGGACCGAAGACTTTAATTGTACCTTAATTGTCAAAATTGTTAACTCAAGGGGGGGGGGGGGTAAAAATGATATGGGAAAAAACATAACCAAAACCTATCCAAATTTTATTTTATGAGATTATTTATACTCTTAATTATATTATATTTCAATTATATTAATTTTGATCTATTTTTACATAAAAGTGTAATCTATATTAGTTTATTATTTCATTAAATTCCATCAATGTTATTCCTATCACTTATAAAATAAAACCATTTATGTCAATTCATTACAACACTTTGAGCCATATATATTGACTAAACCCTTCAATTTTATTTTCCAAAAATCCTTATCTATGATCTATAGTTTTTGGTATTCTTAGAAGACTGACCTTAGGCCCCTTAATATAATATCTAAATGGTTGCTTTCAAATAATAGGTAATAATATTTATTAACTCTTTCAAATTTCATTCTTATTTAGCATCCTCTAAATATATTTTGACCATACTAAGATAATAAATCATGTAACATCCACATATTTAGATGTTATTATTATTATGGTAAAACTATTTTCCATCTATTTTCTATCCTATGAAAATTTAAAACATCTCTCGTTTGTACGTATAGCTTACCGTTTCCACATAGTGGTGTATTTAATTTTCATCACCACATTACATGGATAGTTATAAAGATATAAATAATAAATAAATATTATATTTATGATATATATAATCCTCTATAATTTTAATAACATATATACCTTTTTACCTTTCAATCCTTTATAAAATGACAAATTACTCTCATGCGTGCATGTAGACTACCACATCCATGAAGCGATGTGATATGTTTCACATTTATTCTTTACAAAAAAGTCAACATTGAAATATTTAATGGATACATAATATATCAATATAATTATTAAAATTATTTATTTTATATAACCATAATCAAAGTACAAGGAACCTAACTTTTATGATAAAACATGAATAAGAAAAGAAATCATTTAACACCCAAAACAATGATAATAATGAAATATTTCTAAAAAAGAAGTCATATAATGTTATAAGAGGATAATATATGATATTGGAAATATTAATATGATTCTAATATAAATTTATAACATGGTTAATAAAATTATACAAGAGGTAAAATGAAGATCTACTCAAATAAAATTTGAGGTAAGGGATTTCATCACAATTTCCATTCCATTGAGACATATATGGTAATATGCACCTATTTAATTTTTTTTATATAATTATCCTTTGAGTTATTTAAAATGAATAAATATATATTAATTATAATTAATTATTGAAATCATGTTACTCTTTCAAAATTAATGTTTAAAATAATATTTTATCTTATTTCTCTTCATGATAAGGTATATTGTTATTTCATGCCTATATTTCTCAAAAATGTAATTCATATATAATTTTTATTTAAAAAAATTTTATAAAGGATATTTCAAGTAATCCTTGACTATTTTCATGGTATTAAAGGAATAATTCATATGATTTTCTGAAAGAGTCCATTTTCAATATTCTTTAAAAAAATTAAAAATTAATGTTTTTATACTTCTATGATGTTATTGGACCTTCACACCACTCTAACCATTTTGCACTCTTTAGATTATTCAAAAATATTTTAAGGATGTTACCATGAAAAATATATTGAAATGTTTTTCCTTTTTTTCTCAAAAACACATGAAATTATTTCAATGAATGTTTTTCTAATGAAATGATGTTCATCTTTTTAGATTTTTAGTTATTTATTTTCTATTGAAATATTCATTTTTTGTGATCATTGAACATTAAATTTCCCTTAAATATCCATATTCATTATATCATGGATTTTATTATTTCTTAATCAATATAACACTTTTGTAATGGTGTTTTACTTTGAATGTTATTTGATTTAATGGGAAAAATATTTATTTCATGTTCTTTAATCAATACAAATATTTATTCATAACACATATTTTTCATGAATTAAGTTTCTTATTCAACATTTGAGGAACACATTGGACATACAGTTATAGGTGGGGCCTAAAATTATACAGCCCCTCAATGCATCGATAGGTATCATGAGGTGGATCATTTTGACAAATTAAATTGTCTTTTACCTATAGTTTTAAATAAAATTGACATAAGGTATTGATGTTAGAGATGTTGTGATGTCTTAGATCATGATATTCTATAGAAGGAATTTTCTCAATTAATAATTTAGTTATTATTTTCGATGATATTACTTTATTGATTTTATTTGGGGATTCATTTCATTCCCATGTTATTGATTAAATGAAATGTGTTTCAAGTTATTAAACTTTATATATTTATTATTCCATATTTACTCAAGATATCTCCCACTATATTTAACCATAACTTGGAATATAATATGTCCATTAATATTTTCACTATCCTTAGTATTTTAATAATTATTATTTTAATGAGTGAATAGATTCCAAAATTTCTATTCTGTTATGTTTATATTTTATTTCCAATGTAAAATATGTATCTTGTACATATCTGGTTATCCAAGAATACTGAACTAGTGAATTATTTTATCTAATCCAATGTAATAGAGTAAAATTTAGATCTAGGTTATTGGAGTCATGGCTATTATAATTAATGTAATATAATGTCAATATAAACCTTTGGTACTATATTTTAAACGAGTATAGATAACATGAGAATTATCATAATCCTTTACAGTATTTAGGAACTTTTTAGATTGTTTTTCTATTTTATGGCTCAAAATTAATGATGATTATGATAATACTCAATGTGTTCTTTTATTTAGTGATATTTCCTAATGGAAGAAACGTAATCAACACATATGGTCAATATATAGATTTTCCCATTGATCAACCCAATACTCTTATTGTTGTACCTGGTCATATCATTCCCAAATTTGTGTAACTAAAAAGTGTTATGTATAATAACATATAATATATGGAGAAACACGATTTTACATGGAATATACACATATATTGGATATTTTAATGTTATTTTAGACTCCATAACTTAGTGGAACTGCAAATATTGTGGTATCTGAGCAATAGATCAACTCTCTTGAAAACATATTTATCGCGTTGGGATTCAATGAATGGGAAAAGGTTATATTTGTATCTTATTGTATGAGAGGTGATGATGGTCAATAGTGGTCATTGATATATAATACTATAGAGGAATAATAAATAGAACATGTGGATTATAGATATTCTCATGTAATATTCTATAATAAATATTTTCCCTAAGGGAAATGAACTAAAACAAAGATAAAGTTCCTCAAATTAATGGAATAGAGGATGAAAGTATTGTGGGTTATGAGGATAGATTTACTAGACTATACAAGCATACTATGGATTATATATTTAATACATAGATCATGATTGACCAATTCATTGAATTCATGAAGACAAACCTTTTAAGGGAACTCGTTTCTCGGGATTTTTCATCATATGATGAAATAACATTATGTTCAAAAAAAATATAGAATCAACTTTTTAGATCCTATATATTTAAGATAAATAAAAATAATAATAGGTTGGCTAGCAACCATGAAAAATATAAATTATTAAAAACTAATAAAATAAAAAATCAATTCTCATTATGAGAAAATTTTGGAAAGAGACATCCTAGAAAATTATTGAAGGGCACAAGATTTTGTTACAAGTGTTGAGATAAAGGTCATATAAAAAATGAATGTAATGGGAAGAAAAAAATAAATTATTTCTAGTGGTTCAAATATAGAGAAATGGCGAATTATTATCACCAATTCCCCAAGAATTAAGGTGACATTCTATAGAACAAGATTAGGGGAGAAGGCTAATTTTATGTTATCAATACATGTAATGTAGAAGTTTTGAGTGATATAGTCATGTGTATATTAATTATAGTTTCAAATTTATATAATTATTTATTTTAATCTTTATCTTTAAAATCTTTTATATTGTTTATGTTTTCCATGAAAATTAAATATTTCCCTAGAACCGAAAAAATTAGGTTTTCAGAAAAAAATCAACGTGGAAGTCTCACCACAAAAGGATGTGTCATTCAGTTCCCATTATGACCCATAAATATGAAATATTTTAGAACATTATTATCATACTTTGGTTCATTTGGATATAATCAGTGGTACGGATTGGATTTTAAAATATAATCAAAAATTTATTTCAAAGAGAATGAAATTGTGATTCGTGATGAAAGTATAGAATAACTTATCGTTATAGGAGAGACTTCATTATCTGAGTTAGGTCTTGATCTACCTCTATTAGAACTTATGAAAGAGATTCATGGGGAGGAAGATTAGACATAATCTATGTATTAAAAAGGAGTTCTTTGAATAGATTATTTCCCTATTTTATATGAATACATTGATATATATCCTAAGGAATTACTTGGATATCCACCAGAACATTATGTTTCTCTTTATATTGATTTAATCCTTGATGTAAGACCTATATCAAATACTCCCTATTGAATGGAAATTATGGAATTAGTGGAACTGAAAATCAATTATATGAATTGTGTGAAAAAATGAGTTGTACTCCCCAATGTTTCAACTTGGGGAGACCATGTTGTTTTTGTAAAAAATAAAGATAGATATATGAGGACCTATATTGATTATAGGGAAATAAATGTTGTGAGGATAAAGGACAATTATACTTTACCTCCAATTGATTATTTATTTTATCAACTTTATAGAGCTCAATATTTTTCAAATATTAACCTTCATTTTGGGTATCATTAATTTTGATTAAAGAAGGAATATATTCTGAATACAACATTCTGAATGATGTATGAATATTATGAGTTTATGGTAATTTGTGTTGTATTAAATAATTTAAACAATTTTTATGGATCTAATGAACTCATTATTCTGGAATATCATGATAATTTTGTTGTGATATGTATTTATGATATCTTGGTGTACTCTAAAATATATTTGGATCATAAGAATCATTTGAAGACCATTCATGAGACTCCGAGAATAAAATAACTATATAGGAAAATTAACAAGTGTGAATTATAACTTTATAAAGTTTATTTTATAGTATATATTGTCCCCAAATTATTGAATTGTATTTTATCTTTCATATAAAAATGTAGTAAAATAATTTCCTCCACCAATTAATATTACTAACATAAATAGTTTTATTAGTTTATCATGTTAGTATTGATGATTTTTTCAAAAAAAATGTTTTGATTGGCTATATTGTTAACCAAGAATACACATAAAGGGATTAATATCATTTAGAAAAATAAATTTAGATAATATTTTTAACAATTAAATATCTAATTGGGGAATTATCTAGTTTTGAATCTACCATTAGGAAATAATAGATTTGTGATATATAGTGACACATCGAAGAAGTATCTGTTAGTTCTGGGTGTAGTAGAAGCATATGGTGGGTGTGTACCAAAATTTTCAAATTTCCATAATCGATAATTAATTTGGGAATAAAAAGACAATTAAAGCTAGTATCTATCAAATTTAATCAAATATAAAAGAAAAAGAAGATAACAAGGATCTGATAATAGAGGATAGACATATTTTGTTTATAATTAATTTAATTTAATTATAGAAATAACTAGAAGGTGATTCTTTCTTCATTGATGTGTGCAACCATGGGTTCGAGGTGCAGATATGTTGTGATACAGAATCCAGGGATATGAATCCTCTAGCGGTGATCCACATGTGCTCCACATATCTCCAGACATCACTAAATGAGTCACTAGGTGCTAGCGCAAAAGTTACTTGTGCTTGTGATGTATTCCTTTGCTCACCTTGAGAACTGCTTCCAAAGTGTTCTCCTTGATCTGGAGGTGGAGGATCTCTCTCTTTATTAAGAGATTTCTTGGAGAGGAAAGATTACTCTAATCTCGAGAGATTTTCTCCAATGATTTTTATCACACAACAATTGGTTAGTCAGCCAAATGCCCCTGGGATTAAATAGACAATAATAACATAATAGGGAATTTAATTCATCGGGTAATTATAAATAATTAGAATAGGTGTTGTTACTTAATTTATTATTCCATGTGAAACACCATGTAAAATAATAATTGAAATGATATTATTTCCATGAAATTTGATTCACTTTCACATTATATTTAAATATTATTTAACCAAATAATATTTAATATAATTTCTCACCAAAGCCATTACTTTTTCTTTTAATCCTCATCAATATTTATCAGGCCTTGAATAATTACTACTAATTTATTAAATAAATATAAATGAATTATTTTCTAATAAATAAATACTTTGTCCACAATATATTCTCTTGAATAACTAACAATGAAGTTAAATGTGATCATATATACTTGAATAATTATTAAACCACAAAAAAGAATAATATTTATTTAACTTGTTAAATAAATAAATTATTTAACTCAGATAATAGTTACATTTAGTGTGTGACCCTCTAAGACTCTTTCTTGTTGGTAATAGGCGGGTTTTCCTAAATTCCAAAATTACTATCTAGCAATGGGTCAAGGAACCCAAGAGAAATAATTTCATGTTTCAATGATATGTCACCTCATGCGAAGGATTACTTTGTAATATAATCTCTTTTTCCTAATTTCTCCAATCAAATAGGTTGCATGCAAGTTCCATCAACCCATGTTCATGATTTCTTATTCTTTGACTTTCCATAATTGAACATTCCTAGAGAACACCATGTCTATGGATGTAGTTAGGTTATATCATTTCCATAAATGGTCATGAGATATCTATTTCCGTATAAGTGCTAAATTCGTTCTCACATTATTCATTAATATTGTATTACTCGTGACGCACCCAATGTATCCTACCTCACCACGAACATATGTCGTCGTGGTTTCTGTCAATACATCTAAGTTTGTGAGTCATAATACTCATTAATAATAATCTTAATGTCCAAGGACCAATACAGATGTCTATATATAGGAACATCCAATGAAACCTATGAATGTGTATTTCCTACTAGCGGACCATGTTCTTGCAATATCCTCCTGGATATTACCAAGGGAGAACACCATCATAAGGTTACTCAAAGTTTCATAAGTCCCAACCCCTAATAGCTTATATCATTTGTATCCCTTCAAATGATATCATTCGGTTATAGAACATATATTCAAGAACAGTGTCATGGCACTTCTAGGTTCTCATCATAGTAGGGATCTACTATGACGTTTTAGTGTGAGAGATATTCTTAGGAAATTATCACATATTATTTCACATAGAAAAACAATCATGATGTCATATAGAGTTTATTAATATCCATCCAATGAATATAAGATAATGATAAAGTACAAATAAGTTGGTTTTTAGGGCACCAACTTTAATAGACTCCCACTTACACTAGATCCAACTACTAATAACCTTATGTCCATTAGCTCTCACATGATATTCATGCTTCTATTGAGATATGACTTTAGTCAAGGGGTTTTCCACGTTCTCTTCTGTGGACACTTTTCCCACTACAAATTCACCCCTTTAATAGAAATCCTTCAATAGGTGATACTTTTAGTGTATGTGCATTGTTCATTGATGTGACCTTGGATCCTTTTCAAGAGCCACCACTGCAATATTATCACAATACAATGTAATGGTATCCTTACTTCTAGGTACCACAACAAGATCCTAGAAAAAGATGTAAATCTTGAAAACTTCCTTGGTTGTATCGAAGTGACTATATGTTCAGACTCTTCTATAGAATCAATGACAACTAGATGCTTTGAACTCTTCCAACTCATAGCTCCTCTGTTGAGATTGAAAAACCATATCCTGATTGAAAATTCAGATCATTCTGATTTGTTTGAAAACTAGTATCAACATACCCCTTTAGGAGAAGCACCTCATATCCCCCATAAAATAGGAACATAAACATACTTCTTCTTAGATACTTAAGGATAGTCTTAACATCATTCCAATGATTTTATCTTCGATCTGATTGATATCTTCCTACCATGCTCAATGTAAAGCCAACAACATGTATAGTACATAACATGGCATACATGATATATCCTATCAATGAACCATATTGAATATTACTTATCCTATCTTTCTCATGTTTTTTTTGGGGACACATTTTCTTGGAATGATATATACCATGTGAAACTTGATCCAATCCTCTCTTGGATTGTTCCATACTAAATATCGATAGTATCTGGTTAATGTATGTACTTTGACATAGACCAAGAATCCCCTTGGATCTATCACAAATTATCTTTATCCATAGTATGTAGGTGGATTCACCTCAGTCCTTCATGGAGAATAATTTTTTCAACTGGTCCTTGACTGACTGCAGGACTAGTATTTTGTTTCCAATAAGAAATAAGTATTCAATATAAACTACTAATATAACTACCACATTCCCATGAAATTTATTTTAAACCCATGGTTCACATTCATTATTAATGAATCAAAATTATTTTATGGATTCATAAAATTTAATTTTCCATGATCTGGATTCTTTAATTAATCCAAAAATTGATATATGAAACTTGCGTACCCTTTTAGCATCACCTGGTATCACAAACCCTTATAGTTGTGTCGTATAGATATCTTGTTGAAGGTTCCTATTAAGGAATGAAGTTTGGACATCCATCTTCCAAATATCATATTCATGGAAAGATGTTATGTATAGTATGATTCTTTTGGATTTAAACATGGAAACTGGTGAAATGTTTTCATCAATGTCAATTCCTTGATGCTATTTAAAACATTCATCTACTAGCCTTTCTTTATAGGTACTAACTTGACCTTCTATGTCCAGTTTATTTTTTAATACCCATTTACACCCAACAGGATTTACATCAACTGGTGTATTGAAAAAAACCCATACATGGTTCGGATACATGGAATACATCTCATAATTCATAACTTCTATCCATCTTGTAGCTTCTAAGATCTCTATTTATTCCTTGTAGGAGAGTGGTTAATCATTTTTTAACAATAATTAGTCAACATCATTAGTGACAAGGAAATCATATCTCTTTGGTTCTCTTACCTCTCCGGTGATCCTATGAAGTACTTGTGTTTTAGGAACTTCCCCTTGTAAAAGAACATATGGAACTTGTTCCCGTACCAACTCATATGTATCTTGAGCATGAACTTCATCAAAGTTAATCTTACTAACACAAAACTTTTTGAGGTTGTTCTCCCTCTCAAGAAAGACAACATTCCTGGAAATAGTCACTTTCTTGTATGAGGTGTTGTATAGGTAGTATCCATTTGTTTCCATGTGATACCCTATAATGATACACATTGCGCCCCGAGGTGCTATTGTTTTTTCTGAGAAAGCCTTAATAATCCCCCCACATTCCCATACACATGTATGTGATAGATTGGGTTTCTATCTACTCCAAAACTCAAAGGGAATCCCATTTTATGCCTTTTTTGGTACTTGGTTTAATGTATATGTCATAGTTTGTAATAAATATCCCGAAAAGTATAATCAAAGGTCTGCATGAATCATCATCCAACTTACCATGTCCAACAAGGTACAGTTCCTACTTTCACTAACACAATTCCACTATGGTGTATAAGTTGGAGTGAGTTGAGAAAGAATCCCAGACTTCTTTAAAAGGCCGATGAACTCTTGGTTAAGATATTATCCACCTTGATCTATTAGAAAATTCTTTATCTTCTTACCAAGATGATTCTCTACTTCATTATTTAACTCTTTGAATTTATCAGAGGACTTGAACTTATATCTCATTAAGTAGACGTAGCCCTATCTACTCAAGTCATCAGTAAAAGTAATGTAGTATCAATATCCACCTCTAGTATCTACTAGAAATGGTCCACACGCATCTGTGTGAACCAATCCTTGAAGCTCTATAGCCCTTTCACCATGTCCACTAAATGGTGGATTGTTCATTTTCCTTTGTAAAAAAGTGTGACATCTATCAATTGGTTTTTGCTCAAAGTGTCTAAATAACCATATTAAGAGATCTTTGTCATGTTTTTCTCATTTATATGACCAAGGCGGTGATTCCACAATTGGTTGTTGTATGATTCTTGTGAACTTGGTTTGTTATAAATTTCCAACACTTGGTTTTCAAAATTTAATACATACAGACCATTATTTAAATTCAACATACCTTAACATATGTTTCCCTTATAAAGGTAAAAAAAATTATTTTTGATGTTGAAAATAAATAAATATGTTTCTAAACTAGATACCGAAATTATGATATTGGAAACACTAGGTACATAATAATAGCCATGTATAACTAAAATCATTCATGTCGGCAATGTGAGGTCATAATCACCAATGGAAAGAGAAACTAGCCTCACACCATTAGTTGCTCGTAGATCCACCTCTTCTCCGAAATAGTTTTTGTAATCTACTTGTTTTCTACATTTGAATACATATGTGAGACCCAGAAGTTGTATCTAATACCCAATGTGTAGTAATGAAAAGATTTAACTTGATAAAAAATGCACCTTTGGCTTCCCCTTGCCCCTAAGAACAGTTCTTATTCATGTTTCTTGACTTTCCATATACAGAGCATACTGCCTCAATTTCCTTGCCCTGCCTCTGGATCTTATTCTTCTTGGTCAGACATTGCTCGGAGGCTTTATATTGTTTGTAAATATTAGGCCCCTTTTCTTTTTCCTTCCTCTTCCTATTCACCATAAGGACTATTGGTTTTTTACTCCCCATGTCCTTATCGACTTGGTGAATTAGGGTAAGAAGATCTGATAGACTCTTCTCATAAATGCTCATATTATAATTCACAATAAAATAAGAAAAGGTCTTAGGCAATGATGATAGTATGTGATCTATACAAAACTAATCTAGAAATTTAATCCCTAAGATGTCCAAATGCTTAATATAGATAATAATACAGACTACATGTGGTCCAACTAGCATAGACTCTCTATGAATAGTAGTAAAAAAAAGTGTTGGAGATCTCATACCTCGGTTGTCTCACCTTATCTTGATAGAGATCCTGAAGGTGAGACATCATTATTTAAGAATCAATTTACTCATACTTCTTTAAAATATCATTGTTCATGGATGATATCTTGGGGCACTGAACATCTGTAGCATCATTTATATGTTTCTCATACATAAAGAGTTCCTCTTCATTCGCCTTATTTTCAGGCACAACTGGTAAAGGATCTTCCAGCACCTAAATTTGCCTCTCATGGTGAAGGATAACCCGAAGGTGCCTTTTCCAATCCTTCAATTTAGTGTCAATGAGAAGGTTTCTCTTGTTGATTATGTATCTCAATGATATGTTTAATGTCATTTTGATTGTTTTTTCTACAAATTAAGCGTAAAAAGTTTTAATACTTTATCTTGATAGATTTAAACATATAAATAAATTAATATTAATTAGTTTCCCACGAAATTTTTGAAACCTAATAGACCTCACCATTAGATTCATAATTTCTTGTTTCATGGAAATTATAGAGACAATGATATATATTTACCTTTGCATTACCCCAACTAGGGTTGGTCAAGCAACTTGAAAGATTTTAGGTAGGCATTTCAAATGCAAACTGCATTAACTCACAACTCCTCGACCTGTTGAGTGGACTCCGCAATCCTAAAATCCTTAATTTTGGATTCCATCAACCTTTGTCTCTCAGTTAAACCAAGTCATATTGGGGCATTAGACCCTTGTTTTAAACCAGGTTAAGTCAATCCATGACATAAAATTAGGATTCATCGATAATTAAAATCTCCCCAACTAGGGTTGGTGAAGCACTTGAACTTTGGTTCGATTCTAAATGAAGTAATGGAAGGCTATACCGACTTAATATTTAATTGAGGGATTTTATCCTTTATGTGTAAATTTCCATTTATTATCTTTTCATGTGCTTGTTAATGTAAAGTGTGAAATACTTAAGTGATTAACCATGTATAGACAGTATTTATTTATAAGCATTTTATTTTAGTTCCATCTTGTATGTTTGTTAGTTCATTAATTAAGTGATCACATCAAATATCCATAATGAATAACCATTTAGATGAAATAAATAAATAAAGGGAATGATCATGAGATTTAATATTGGTTATTTTGTCTGTTGGTTGATAAAATAAACCTAACCTCGGGGAGAAACACCTTGACCAATTTAAGGTTCATGTTTACAGCTTTCCACCGTTCCACCTTTGTGTCTCCTTGGATTGGTTTCGCCTCGGCTCATAACATGAACCACCTCCACTAGCTTTGAAGCTCCATCTGTTACATATTCTTTAAACTCACATACAGGTGTGGTTAAAAGGTGTTTCACATAAAAGAAACCATGGACACTCAAACCCTACATATCTCTGAGGAGAAGGCACACAAGCCAATAATTTTAATTTAATAAATAAATTAAAAAGGAACAAATCACATACAAAGGTCTAGTATATATCATTATCATCCACATATAGGAACTGAATTATGAATTTTAATAAAACTATCATTCAATTATTTATTCATTCTTATTTAGATAAATTATACTCTAATTTATTAACCATTATCCTTATTTAATAAATCTTTTTTATGTTAATCATTTTCTTCATTTCCATGATCTTCGCATCTAAAACCATGTACATAACTTGTACCTTGGAAGAAACATGGTGAATACCCATCCAAAACTAACCAGCATGTATTTATACTTGTATACACTTTATTCTTTGTGACATGTAGCATGCATGCACAATTATAATTGTAATAAAACTCATACATGATTTGAATATCTTTGAACATTATGCATATATTAATTAAACAATTATATATATATCAAACCCCTATCACATGTTGTGTCCCAATTTTATGCCCACACAAAGGTACATGTCTCAACGGTTACATAAAAAATATAATTTTTAAATCGATGTAATCTAGAAATAGTACACGACATGTACATCTGACTACAAGGTGTGTACCCTCCTCACCATCCATCTAAAGTACACACATGGGGAAACAACATCTGAGGTGTAAATCAGAAATCTTCGGAGTACGCAGCATGTTTAGTGGGCCAAATGTTGTGTAGACTCCATGGAACACGGTCACCAGTCAGGCAAGCTGTGTATGAGATACACTACTTATCCCTAACCCGAAGGGACTACACGCTATGTATAGTGGGCCACACAGCATGTATTCTAGCTGACCATGTGGCAGTGTATCCTAGTTAACACACGGTGTTAGAATTAACTACATTGTGTTTCATTAATGTACGCAGCTTGAGTAATTTCTGAATTACTTTGGATGCATTGAACACAAATGCATAGAGTGTATATCTGACTACAGGACATGTATTCTTGTGTTATCTGGACAGAACCGCCAGTAACTCCTAATGAGATCCTCAATTTAATTTTAATCATAAAATTATTGATTTTTGTTAGATCTGTGAGAAACGAAAAGGGAGGAATAGATCTAAAAATTCATATAACAATAATGATTAAACATGAATTGAAAAACTAAATTATTAACGAATAAATCATCAAAAAATTATTTAAATAATTGTAATGTAAAATATGACCACTCTGATACCACTTGTGGGTTCTGGGCGTAGAGGAAGCACAGGATAGGTGTGTACCCAGATTTAAAAAATTTCATAATCGATGATTAATTTGGGATCAATATGATGATGAATAGTAGTATCCACAGAACTGAATCAAAGAAAAAAGAAAAGGAGAGAACCTAGAACTGATAAGAGAGGATTGGCATATTTTGTTTATAATTAATATAATTAAATTATAGAATTACCTCCAAGGTGATTCATTATTCATTTATGAATGAGACCATTTTTCGAGGTACGACATCATTGTAATGTAGATTCCGAGGATAGAAATACTCTAGTGGTTATCCACACATGCTCCACATATCTCCGAACATCGCTGAAGGAGTCTTATGGTGCTAGTGTGGAAGATCTTTGCACTTACGATGTCCATCCTTGATCACCTTGAGAATGACTTCCAAAGAATTCTCCTTGATCCGATGGAGGAGGATCTCTATCTTTCTTGAGATCATTCTTGGAGAGGGAATATTTCTTTAGGCTTGAGAACCTTTCTCCAAGGATATTGTTCACACAATGATTGGTTAGACAGTTGAATGAACCCTTTTTCTAAATAGGGAACAATAACATAATGGGGAATTTAATTCACCAGCTACTAATAAATAATTAATACATCTGTCATTACTAGATTTATTATTCCATGTGAAACCCCATATCAAATAATAATAGTAATGCTATTATTTCCAAGACATGTGTTTAACTTGCACATTATATTTAAATATTATTTAAGAAAATAATATTTAATATTATTTCTCACTACACCAATAACATGGTCTGCCAATCTTCCTCAACATTTTTTGGGCCTTGAATAATGACTATTTATTTGTTAAATAAATATAACTTCATTATTCACTAATAAATAAATATTCCATCCATAATATATTCTCTCAAATAAGTTGTGAAAAATTTGAATGAGATCAGGCATACAGGAATAATTATTAAACCACAACCATGAATAATATTTAATCAACAGGTTTAATAAAAAAACTATTTAACTGAGATATTGGCTACACTTAGTATGTGACCCTCTAGGACTCTTTCTCATTGGCATTATGTGGTATTTCCTTATGTCCCAAAATATTGTCTAACAACTATTCAAGGAACCCAAGATAAAGTAGTTGATATCGCAACAACATGTCACCTCATACGAACAGTTACCATGTAATATAATCCCTTTATCCTGATATCTCTAATCAAGTAGGTTTCTTGTAAGTGGCATCATCCCATGTGCTTGATTTATCAATATTTTACTTCCCGTAATTGAACTTGCCTAGAGAACACCATGGCCATGGATTTAATTATTCTATATCATTTCCATCAAAGGTCCTGAGATATCTACTTATGTAGAAGTTGCAAATATTTTCTCACATTATTCATTAATGCAGTATTACTCATGATGCACCCAAAAATCTGCAAGAACTAGGTTCTTCTTTTGAGGTACGGATCTTTCCCTTTCAGAATATACTTATGAATATGGGGGAAAAGTTGTCAAGGGAAGGCTGTAGACCTATTACATGATGTGAATAGAATTTACAAGCCATGTATTTCTAGGTACACACTATGTAATTAGAGTTACATTCCGTATAATCCCAGTACAGGGCCACGTAATGACCTGACTAAGAATCGTATGGACACGATGTGTAGTCTCAAGTACACATCGTGCACTTTTTTTTGTTAAATCAGGAAGAAGCATCATTTTTGTAAAAACATACAGAACACTCCCCTTCGTTCAACGAATAGCGTACCCAGGAGATCTGAGGATAGGGTGGCCTCCCGTTTCATCATATGTTCTCTGATTCAAACACCATTAGATGCATTAAATTCCCCTCAATGAGATTTGGATTCCCCTTGAGCCACTCTTTATGATTTCTTCTATCATCCTAGTTATTGTAGGTTCAACATTTTTACTCATTTTGTTTATCTACTTCATTCTAGGTCAAATCAAATCCCAAAGATGGATGAGGAGAGTCATACTAAGAATAGGTGGGTGGTCTAGTTCCTTCCATTGATTGTCGACTCGAATATATATGTTGAAGTGTCATGTGCCCACTTTTAGGGTATTATTTGGTTGAATAATAAACAATTTTATTTACTATTAATGATTAAGTAATTAATTATATGATTTGAAAGAATGTTTAGGGTTTTGAACCATGATTTAGGGCCACCCCATGGGTGTGTTTCCCTTGGATGGCCATTTGGACGAGAATAACTATGAGGATTGACTTGAATTTCCCTTCTTGGGTTGTTAAAAATGTATTTCTCATTATATGATTTTCCCATGTGAGATACTTGTTATGTTAAACCATGTAAATGTTTGAATTTCATAATATTATTGTTATATGTTTTTCCCATGTGATTTATCCTCATTTTTTCATGTAGTAGTTTAATTTACATGTGTTGGTTATCAGGTAAATTGTGACCACATGAGTTGATTATGTTAAATATATGTGATTTTTTAATTAAAATGTATTACTTTTGAGATGGAATGTTTTAATTTAATTAAATGATAAAAAAGGTAATTAGAAATGGGTGAGACACAGTCTTGGTTAAAATACATGGTCCGGATCATGTAACTAATTTCACCTTATATACGTTCAGTGAATCATTGTCTCGCTTAAAAGACAATGGAAGGGCCCGAGAGGTTAATTTTGTAAAGTCTATGAGTGATCCACAGATAGTGTGGTTGTACTCATAGAATTTTATTTAAAAATACCGATTGAACCAAGGTTCTATTTAGGGATAGCCAGGCCAGGCTCTACATGAAAATGATTAAATGAATATTATGTCATGAGTTAATTATTACCTTTATATGGGAGGTCATCAGGCCTAGGAAAAACCATGAGAATTTTATATAATTCAAGGGACTTGAATAATGAAATGGATAAATTATTACGGGTCTACCAAACCACAAGTTTGGATTCAGTATTCACTTATACTTGTTTACATTGTCTTCTAAGACATCTGTTTTGCTTTATTTTGAGCAACCATATATTACTACTTTCACTATTTTTTACTGCCTATTATATATATTCATTGACATATTGGAATATAAATTGGGTGCTTTCTTACTGGGATTTAGTCTCTCACCCTATTTGGGTCACTCTTTTGGTCCCAAACATATTATAAGATTGCAATTGTTCATTAGAGAAAGCACCCTACTACAGGTACTTGATGTGTTGCTTAGGAGTAGGAGAGAATGGGACCGATTCAAGGATTCTGATGCTTCCTAGTCTCTTTTTGATTATTTTGTTATTTTGAGACATATATTGTGTATTACTACAGTTCAATTGTTTTGGTTTCTTTCTTAGAACATATGCCATGGTGTATCATCTTTTGTATGGAATGATGCTTGGTTATTTTTCTTATCAGTCTTTCACTATTTATTTCACTTGTAAGTTTTTTACTGCTTCCACTATTGTATTACTATTTATTCCTCTATTTTAATCTCTTTAAATGAGGGGATAGTTCCCCCACTATCACACCTTAGTCCCTTCCTATTAGTAGGTAGCCTTTTGTGTTTGGGGAAATACATTTGATGCCATGTGGCCAACCACGTACGGAGCACCAGTTGAGTGGCATATGGATCCAGGATGTTACAAAGTGGTATCTAAGGGTTTCTTTTCTAGTTTTCTTTATTGTTTGGTGGTGATAAACAAAGATAGAAATGAAAGGGATTTGGTACTAACTTGTTCCCAGAAGTATCTACCCCACATACAGGGTAAAGCCAAAATACCTCAAATGAAATTGTAATTTTTGGATTTTGAGCTATTGAAGTTGAATCGATTTAACTATTGGGTGACATAGTCGTTTTTTTATGTTAATATTGATATCTTTGGGGTTATATGTTTTTTTAAACCAATGACATGAGGGTATTCCATCTCATGCATCATATAGGAACTTGTTAGAAATCACATTCCATGCATTATTTCCATGCCATTTAGATAGCATTACTGATTGAATGCTATTTTTATAGATTTAGTGCTAGATATGCATGATTTTGTGATAGGTATATTGGTACACATTATGGATCAAATTGGATGGACTCCATGACTTGATCCATGAGGAATATGGGCCCTCTTGGATCAGAATTTGGTGGATCATGTTTAGTCCATGAGCTGAAATTTTGTTATTATGTGTTATATGTGATTCTAAAAATTGATTCCTAAGGAGTATGGAACACCCATAGATTGGAATTTTTAACAGAATTTATTTATTTTTCAAAAACCGTAGTTTCGGGGAAGTTTCGGAGGCTTACTATCTTGAATCCTAGACAACACAGTGTGTGATGCTATGAACACATGCCATGTGTTCTTCTATTCTGGAAGAGGGAACTTTTCTTAAGTAAACTCCAGGTACTCGGAGTACATTCCATGTGGTTTGTGGTCGCATGTCTGACCATGTGATAGAGAACATTGGATGTTGGGTTTTGAGTAGAACATGTTTTGTGCATTAGGTACACACCGTGTAGTTTTACAGGTAGAACCCATGAAAGTTTGTCCATGTAGATGTACCTGGATGGGGGGGGGGGGAAATTGATTACACATCATGTGTAAGTCTTTCATGTTGTGTAACTGGGATGTTCACATGACCAAGGCAGGTAGAGTTACACACCCATGTAAGAGCTTAAGTGTACACACTGTGTAAGGTCCATACATATTGTGTACTCATCTTTTATTAACTTTTGTGTGTTTTATACCCATTTCTTGTTCTTGTTCTCTTGAACTAAAAACCTCGATGATCATGAACTTAGGTGTGTGCTTGACCTTATAGACTCATTCCTCCACAATGACCACTAATTGTGCACCAGGATAGTGAAGGGGATCATACCCTAGAGGAGGTAAGCCATGGAATACTAGTGGACCATCTAGTCGTGCAAGTTGTGGCACCACCTGTTATACCAGATGTAGGTGATGATGCAAAGTTCCATAAAGTCTTTATTAGGTTCATAAAAACCTTACAGGGAGCATAATAGCCTACCATGTCTACAGAATAACTAACAATATTGTTCCCACAATATCATCCTCCAACATTTTCGGGAAGGCAGGCCATAGGCTGTTGAGTCATGGATAGAGTTCATGTCATCAATCTTTGAGAATCTTGAGACTCCTCATGGTTGGAGTGTAAAGCTCATGAATTATATGTTTCATGATTCTTCCAAGAGTTTGTGGGATGTTGACACATAGATAGGGCATCTACGGGACATCAAATGGGGAGATTTTCAGATATTCTTCTATTACTACTTATATCATGAGATGCTGAGGGCCAACAAAGACCATGACATTATCCATTTGGAGTAGGGAAATCTTTCAGTTATGGATTACTCTACCTATTTTACTAATCTCCAATGCTTTGTACCTATTCTGATGGGTGAAGATCAGTCAAATGATTGGCGATTTGGGGATGGTATCAACTACGACATCCGCTTGTAGGTGAATGTCTTCCCACTGACTTCTATATCTGTTATAGTGAAACAAGCACAAATTACTAAGCAAAATCAGAGGGGATCTAGAGAGGTGAGCCATGGAGGTTCAACAATAGGATCTGGTACTATTTTGACTGCTAGTAGGAAGTGTTATTTTTATCTTACACGCTGTGAATCTAGTACTCAGAACTTATCTTTTGGTATCCAGGTGTGGTGCTTCTAGTGCAGAAGAATTGGTCATACTCGGCCAAATTTCATGATGTATCCTTTCCAATTCTAAGATTTCTTCATGATGGTCCATTTAAAATGTTTCTATAGGATGTTTCTACAAGCATCTAGTGAGATAGGGCCTACACCAACTCCACATTCAGGAGAAGGGTCAGCAACTTCTCACCAGTCAGGGAACTAGAATATGTCAGGTCATTCAGTCCGAGATGGTGGTCATGGTCTTGGAATCAAGACACTAGGATCTCAGAAGCAGTATGAAGATTCAGATTAGGGTATCTAGGTGGTGTGTCAGGGCTGTGGTAGAGGTTAGAATTATATAGGGCAATAGACCCAGTATGATCAGGATCCTGGACCTTCTACTTTTATAGGTACTAATCTAGTAACCTCCATTTTAACTTCTACACTTTTTGATATAGGGGTTCACATAGTTTCATATATGCGCCTATTTTGAAGATCCTCGAGCACTGTGTTTTCACTTCTAATGATATTATTAAACTAGAAACTCTGTTTGATATTAGAATAGCAGGTGTGCAAAAGTGCAAGGAGTTCCACCTGGAAATTGATTTGTGTCACTTTTTATGGTATCTCTATGCGTTAGAGATGATAGGATTTTATGTCATTCTCAGAATGGATTGTCTAATGTCCTTTTAGGCCTTTTTTTATTTCTATCTTCATAGGGCGATTTTTACATCACCACAGTGTATATCATTTTTACACAAGAGTGAATGGGATGTCCAGGCTATCCGAGCTAAACCCAAACATCATGGGTTGAGTGGGATGACAATACAAATTTTCAGTTTATATCTAGATAAACAGAAGATAGGTCAGATGAATTTTTTTTAGTGGTTGATCATTTCAGGAATGTCTTCCCAGATGACATTTCAGGTTTAACACCGGTAAGATAGGTATATTTTTTTATTGAGATAGTACTAGGTGCAGCACCGAAATTCATTCCTCCTTATAGGATGGCTATGATGGAGTTTCAAGAGCACAAGAGGTATCTAGATGATTTTGAGGCTAAGGGTTTTATCTAACATTGTACTTCCCCTTGGGTTTTTCCATTCCTTTTTGTGAAAATTTTTGATGGTACCCTAAGGCTATGCGTAGATTATCGGAAATTGAACCATTTGACAGTTAAAAACTGGTATCCCATGTCATGAATTGATGACATGTTTGATCAGCTTCAGAGATATATAGTGTTATCAAATATTGACTTGAGATTAGGATACCACGAGGTTCATGTTCAACCTATATACATACCTCATACAGCCTTTTGTAGCAGGTATGGGCTATATGAGTATATGGTTATGTCATTCAGTCTCACGAATGCGCTAGTGGTTTCAATGGTGTTGACGAAACAATTTCTCCATCCTTACATGGATTCTTTTTTGGTGGATTTAATGTATGACATATTAGTGTATTCTAGCAATCAACATGACTATACCAACCATCTTGAGAAAATTCTAAATACACTAATATAGCATCAATTATATGATATCCTCACAAAGTGCCACTTCTTGATGGATCAGATTAATTTCTTGGGTCACGTCATCTTATAGATAGTAGTATCAATGGACCCAGAGAAGGTGAGAGCAGTAGTTAGCTAGGTGTATCCCAAGAACATCTTTTAGGTGTATAGTTTTCTAGGGATGTATTTTTACTAAATGAATTTCATAATGGACATCTCATGCTTAGAAGCACAGATAATGGGATTGAAAAAGAAGGTTGTGAAGTAAGTATGGTCAGATTCTTGTGAGATGGCCTTTCAGAATATGGAAGGGAGATTAACATTAGCAATGATACTAATTTTTTCAGAGTCATGTAGGAGCTACAAAATGTACTGTGAAGTATTAGGTATCGGTCTAGGAGGAGTGCTTATGCAGGGGGGTCGATTCATTGAGTATGTGGCTCAGAAGTTGAGGTCACATGAGAGGAACTGCCTAGTGCATGATCTCAAGATATCTGCGGTTGTTCATGCCTTACACTAATAGATATGTTACTTATTTTGGGTGTTTTTGTGATGTACACATACCAAAAAAGTCATAAGTACATATTTACTTAGTGTGATCTAAAGCTGAGGTAGCGAAGGTGGGTGAAATACCTTCAGTCCTTTGACTTTGAGCTTACCTACACATTAGGAAAAGGAAATTTGGTGTCCAATGAACTAATCCATAGGTTTCAGATGCAGGTAGTGCAGTAGGATATTAGTGAGAGGCAACATATCGAGTGTTTCGATGAGTTTCACATGGAGGTCCAAGATAGTTAGGGATAGACTTTTCGTTCATCCTTAGTTGTTACCTATACCCTAATGGAAAAAGTGAAAATAAGGAATATATCATATTATAAAGTTCTAGAACTATAAGAGATTATGTTAGGTGAGGACCCCCATTCTCATTGTACTATAGGTGAGTATGAGGTTCTTTAGTTACATGTTCGTGTATGGGTGTCAGCAGACAAGCATGAGGAGGTGATGTGGGATTTTCATGCTATAGATTGGGTGGTGCGTCATGTTTTGTCCCCAAGCTGTATTTGGATTTACATTTTCAGTACTAGTGTCCTTGTATGAAGAGAAAGGTATTTTTTTGTGATGAGATGTTCTACATGTTAGTGGGTGAAAGTGTAACACTAAAGAAGAATATGAAATTTTTAGTAGCTACACATTCCTGAGTCGAAATGGAAAAACATTGTGATGGATTTTTTTATGGGTTTATGGAGGTCACCTTGAGGTAATGATGTAGTATGGTTTGTGGTTGACAGGATTACGAAGGATTCAAATTTCATACCAATCAAGGAAACCTTCACTGTTGATGAGATTGGGAGGTTTTATATCTGTGAGATTGTATGACTACACGAGGTTCCTTATTTTATTATTTTAGATATGGATTCCCATTTTACTACTCATTTCTGGAAAGTGTTGTAGTGGGATTTGGGTACACAAGTGCTTCTGAGCACAACATACCACACCCAGATAGATGGCCAGTTAGAGTGCATGATTCAAGTACTGGAGGGCATGATTAGGGCATGGATCTTGGATTTTGGGGGTTCTTGGGAGAGACACACACCCCTTGTTGAGTTCTCCTACAAGAAATACCTTCCAAGATACTATTCAGATGGAACCAGATGAGGCTTTGTATGGTAGGCCATGTTGATCACCCATGTGTTGGATGGAGGTAGGAGAGGAAACGATGTTGGGACCTCGTCTTGTCTAAGAGACCACGGAGTAGGTTCAACAGATTAGGAAGCAGATGGCTATTGTGTAGTCTCATCATAAATCATACGCCAATCATTGTAGATGATCTTTGGAGTTCCATGTTAGGGATTGAGTTTTTCTATGTGTCGCACTGAGGTTGGGACATAAGAGGATTATGAGATAGGGTAATCTTTCATCGATATAAGTCGGTACGTTTGATATTCTGGAGAGGGTTGGGATGGTTGCCTATAGATTAAAATTTCCTCAGAGGTATAGGGCTATGCATGACGTCTTTTTCATTTCTCAATTCCAACATTGCTTTTTTGACCTAACTCACACCTTTTAGCCCGAGGAAGTGGTGTTGCACGAAGATGCGTTCGTTGAGGAGCACCTAATTCGTATTGTGGATCATAGAACAAAGGCTCACTATGGAAAATATGTTCCTTTAGTATGGGTTATATGGTATCATGGCCGAGTATAGGAAGATACATGAGAGAGGGAGGCCGATGAACAATCGTAGTGGTGGGATTTGTTCTTAGATATTTCATTATCACCCTTGGAAAGGAAATTTGGGGATCAATTTCTTTAAGGGGGATGTTTGTAAGAACCAAGTTCTTTCATTGAGGTATGGATTGTTCTATTTCAAGTTATACTTATGAAAATGGGGGGAAATATTTCAAGGGCTAGCTGAAATCTGGTTACATGATGTGATTGGAAGTTACGTGTTGTGTATTTTCAGGTATAGGTTGCGTAATTACAGTTACATGACCCATAATCCAAGAACACGTCCATTTAATGGCCTCACCAATATTTCTATGGAAATAATATGTAGTCTCAATTACACATAGTTTACTTTAATTTTTTTTCTTTAAATTGGTCAGTAGCATTGTTTTTTCAAAAAAATATAGAACTCACCACTTCATTTCATGAATAGAGTGTCCAAGCGATCTGAGGATAGGGTGGCCTCCCATTTCATCGTATGATCTCCAATTCAAACACTATTAGATGTGTTGGATTTTCCTTTCTGAGCTCTCAATTCCTCTTGAGAAATTCTTTCTGATTTCTTATATCGACCTAGTTATCGAGGGTTAATCATTTTTACTGATTTTATAGATCAACTTCATTCTAGGTCGAATCAATGCCCAACGCTGGATGAGGAGAGCCATACTAACATGAGGTCGGTGGCCTTGTCACTTTCTTTGATTGTCGTGTAGAATATACATGTCGTAGTGTCATACACCCACTTTTAGGGTGTATTTTTATTGAATAATAAACAATGTTATTTCATATTGATGATTAGGTAATTAATTACATAATTTGAAATTGTCTTTTGTGTTGTGATCCAGGATTTTGGAACACCCCATGGGTGCGTTTACCTTGGATGGACATTTGGCCAAAAAGGAATATGAGGTTTGACTTGAATTCCCATTCTTGGGTTGTTAAAAATGTATTTATCATTATATGAATTTCCCATATGAGATAATTTTTATGTTAAGCCTTGTAAATGTATTAATTTCATAACAGGATTTTTATATGTTTTTCACATGTGATTTATCCTTGTTTTTTCATGTAATAGTTTAATTTAAATGTGTTTGTTATTATGTAAACTCTTCCCATGTGATTTGATTATGTTAAATCCATGTGATAGTTTATTTTTCATGCCTTTCTTTTGAGATGGAACTTGTAATTGAATTAAATGATAAAAAAAGGTAATTAGAAATGGGAGATCTACAGTCTCAGTTAAAATACAAGGTAAGGCTCATGTGACTAATTTCTCCTTATATACCTTGGGTAATCTATTGTATTAGTTAAAACACAATGGAAGGGCTCAAGAGGTTAATTATGTAGAGGTCTGGAGCGAGCCTCAAATAGGTTGGTTGGGCTAATAGTGTTTTATTTATAAATACCAAGTGAATCTAGAATCAATTGTGGAACACCCCGGTCGGTCTCTATTAGAAAATGATTTAATAACTATTATGTCACGAGTTGATTATTACCTTTATAAGGGAGTTATTTGGGTTTAGGATAGACCACAAAACTTATATATAATTAAATGGAATTTAATAATGAAATGGATGACTTATGACACGACTTCCAAGTGAAAGAACAGGCTTGCATTCAGTCTTCACTTATACTTGTTTACATTGCCTTTCAAGAAATCGTTTGTGCTTTCTTTTGAGTAACCATAGTTTACTTTTTTTAATATTATACATTTCATTTTATATATATTCATTGATTGATTGGCACGGACCTTGGGTGGTTTCCTATGGGGATTTTGTCTCACACCATGTTTGGTTTATGCTTTTGGGCCCAAACAGATTATATGATTGCAGGTGTGGATCCGAGAAAGTATCCTACTACAGGTACATGATGTGCTACTTAGGTGTATGAGATAATGGGAACAAGTTGAGGGTTGTGATTCTTCCTAGTCTCTTTTTGTTTCTTTTTTTCTTTTGAGAAATATATTTTGTATTACTGTAGTGTAATTATTTTGGATGCTTTCTTACAACATATAACATATTGCATCATCTTTTTGTATGGAATGATTGTTGGTTAGTTATTTTATCAGTCTTCCACTATTTATTTTATTTGTATGCTGTTTATTGATTATGATATTATATTATTAGGTATTCTAATATTTTACTCTCTACTAATGAGGGTATAGTTTCCCCACAATCACAACTTAGGCCCTCACTTCTATTATGCAGCCTCTAGCATTTGGGGAAATGCGCTTGAGGCCATGTGGCCAATCGAGTACATGGCACCAGTTGTGTAACCCCCCAGGTAAATAAAGAATATGACATTTTCATATTTATCCATATTTTTTAATAAAATATTAATATTACTTTAAAGGGAATGCTATGCTTGAGGGCGTACCCAATACGCAACAACGAGTTTCTTTGAAATCTTACGTTGCACTCTAATAATAAAATAATATTATTTTAAAAGGTAGTTAACTCCTAACTGTTGTAATGGTGGGAATGAAAGTAACTAACTACAAAATGATTATATATGTTTGTCAAATATTTTTACTTTTATCCAATAAATTTTGGAGGCTTAAAATGCAAATGAATCCAATTTTAAGCATAAATCTTCTAATATTCATTAAAAGGTCGATTAACCGCCTTTTGATGGAGAACCCTTTTTAAATATACTTTTGACAATTTTATATGTTTTATTTGACAAAATAAAATCTGTCTTTAGAATCTGGACATCAAAATTTACTTTGTGTAAAATTTTGTTATTTTTCCGATAAAGATAATTTTTATTGAAAATGTTGCATTTTAATTCAAAAACTTTTTTTAATCTGATTTATTTATATGGATAGATTATATTTTGAATTTATATTAAAGTGTATTTAGAATATATTTTTACCATTTAATCTAATGGTGGTCATTGGAATTAATTTCAATTTAAAATTGGACTTAAACTAGTGTCAATCTTTTAATAGATATTGTTTCTTAAAAACACGATATTTGTTTTGGGAGCGTGAATTAATTATTAAATTAATTAATGCAACATATATGTTTTGAATTTTTTAAAATAGACATCATTTTTGAATTCGGAATATCAAATATAGCTTAGGGTGAATGTTTCGTATTTTTCTGAAAAACATCAATTTTTGATGATTAGTGAAACCACTAAGTGGTAGTTTAAAAAATGATTTTTCATTTAAATGAAGCTTTACACTTCTGTGATTTGAATTTCAAAAATCCAACATACATGGTTGTCAATAGGATGTAAAATGTGGTTCAATGGGATTAAAATAATTTTTTTGGTAAATATTAACTTTTAAGTTTTTAATCGCGATTAGAGGCAATTAGTACAATTTAAGGCAAAAATAATGGTTTAATAATATGAAATGACCTACACACATGTCCTACCCTCATTGGATGTGTCATGGCCGACAAAGAAAATCTGTGGGTCAACTCGGGGGCCCCATGGAGCCACATTGGTAGGAAAATGACATGAATAACGTTTTATTTAAAGTTAAAATAATAATGTCACAAACATGAGTTGTTTTACTAAAACATTTTTTACATGGGGTTATACAAGTCAGAATTTTTTTATAAATTGTCATTGAAAAGATAAAAATATTTCCTACATCATAGTATTTTTATTATAATTTTTAGACATTAAATAAATTAAATTATTTATGACATCATGATGATGCAGTGATTACCTCATTTTTTAACGATTTAAATAAAATGAAACGATAACGTCAAATCTAAGACCTACACATTTAAAAAACATATTGGATGGGTGGATTTCGAACCCTTATCACCTTATCCTATAAATATATCAACGTGGGACCTTTAAAATCCGAAACTCATTTGAAAATAATGTAACTGTTTTTTACTTTCCAAGAGTGCCCCTCCTCTCCTCTTATAAAAGGCCCCCACCACTACCACCTTACCCACACCTCTCAAGCCTTTGGATCGGCAAACCTCTACTCCTTTTGTCTCTCCACATCCCTCTCTTACTCCTAGAAGCCTCACATTGGGATGAAGTCCTACCAAGGAAGCCTTTGAGCTCAAATCAATGAGAGATACCCGATTTTAAGGTAATGTCTTCACTTGTGTTCTTTTGTTTTATTTTGCTTATCCAAAACCCTAAACACTTTTTATTCATTTCTTTTGTAACAACTCCAGTATCTTCAATATACTAGGATTTGTTTATAATAATTATTCGAGCTACACTTACACACACCTACATGTAATGGTTAAAGAACATACTGTTTCTGTGGATGGTGAATTTCTCCCTCACGAAACGATGATTGTTCAATATTCCTTTAACACCTTAAAAGGTGGCCATTAAGATGTAACTATATTTATATATGATATATAATATGTTTTTGTTTTACTTAATCTTCTGTATTTTTCATTTATCTCATACCTTTATGGTTTCCATTATGGTTAAACGCGATATCTTCATTTTAGGAAGTGCAGACTACCGCCCCCTCAAAGTGATTTGATTCATTAATACCATATGTGGTACGTATAAAGGATATATTTAATGATATTATATATGATTCCATACTGGAATTATAATACTATTATTTATCATTATGTTTTAATTCCATTAAATAAGAAATAGAAATGGAAGTAGCGTTCATGCGTACGTACGACATACCATCTCCATGAACGGTGCATTTCATTTCTTACCTCTAAATGGTATGTAATATTGTAAATGCATGTATATAATGGATATATATGATATATATGATATCTAAATAATGAATATAATTCTATATATAATATATATTTTACCACATGAACAACTTGTAATTATAAAGAGTTTATTTTTTACTCAAGTAGCAATGATCTACAAAACGACCATTATTAACTTAAATAATTACATAGTGTTCATAGGATGGTAATAAGTGATATAAAAGGAATAATGAACATGAAAAAGGTTCTTAAGAAAGTAGAAATTAACTCAAGTTTATTATTCAGGAGGTTAAAGAACGATCGAGTCAAGTCGGACCCGAGGTAAGGGATCCTACTCCTCTCTTTCTTTTTAAGTACACTCTTTTATGTCATTCCTTTTAAGCTCATCTTACTTGTGATTGGGATGTTCTTTTATATTACTCTTACTGTAATTTTTATGTTCATATGATTAGAGACCCTATTCTCTCTCATCAATCCATTTTGGAAGTTTTGAGTGGCGTCGTTAGGCTACCGAATTTTCGTAAGAGATCTAACCTCTCTCTTTCTTTTTAAGTACTCTCCTTTATGTCACTTATTTTAATCTCCTCTTTGTTATGATGGGGGATGTTCTATTATATTCATCTTGTTTTAAACTTTATGTTAATATGATTAGAGTCCCTATTTGATCTCATCAATCCATTTTTGTAAGTTTTAAGTGGCGTCGTTAGGCTGCTGAGTTTTCGTAAAGGATTATTCATCTCACTTTTATTCCCGTGAGATTTATGCTACATTTGCCTCAATTTCCATTGAGTGGTGTATGTAATTCCCATTATTTTACTCATTGTGTCATATAATTTCATTTATGAGAATTTACATCAATGTTGTATTGTCCTTCTTTCACGGGGTGTATGTTTCGAAAGATACCCATGTCGGTAAGGGAACCTTTCACCCTCATCTTTTTTAAAAGACTTATTTTTTATGTCTTTTAATTCACATAATATTATGTTGGGATATGTTCTTATATATCCTTATTGATTTAAATTTTATGTCCAAGTGATGAGATACCCTTTTTATCTCTCATCAACTCATTTTATGAATTTTGTAGTGACGACATTCGGCTGTAGAATTTTTGCAAGGGAACTTCTTAACCCAATTTTGATTATTTGGGATAAGCTTGTACTCCTTGAATATGTCGTTCTGTGAATATTTGTGAATAACCTCTGATTTGTTTTACACTTAATATCCACTTATATTTGGTGTATTAGTTTGTCACACATAATTATGTAATTGATTTATCCTTAATCCAAGGATACCGTCTTTGTACAGGACATCATCTCAATCTCCATTCATTAAGGCATATTTTGTTTTACACACAACCTTCTTTTATACGGTGTATAAACCCCTTTTACTTTTACGTTTATTCAAAAGGAATCTTTTTTATACGAAGCGTTTTACTAAACGAAAAAAGGGAATGTTTTTGTCGTACGTATGCGGCGACAACAACTTCTCTTCCACTGTGACCATTATTTGAGTTTCGGCTTCCTCTACAAGCCATACCTTTTTTTAAAGAGAAATAAATACCATGTTTTACTTTTATTTTATTTTGGTATTTAAAATGGTTTTCATAATTTTTTTATATCAATGTGTTTTATTGATATCTTGTGATTGAAAATTGAAAATGTTATGTTTCCTTTATGCATGTTTTATGTGATACGATTATGTTATGGTTCTTGGGAATTATTATGAAGACGGGTGGTTCTGTGAAAAACTAAGGGTGGGTGAGACCGATATAGCTCTCCAATGCATTGGGTAACGCGAAAGAGTTAAACGTTAAGGTTTTTCCGAAGAGATTTAGGGAATATACTGTGATGGGTCTTCGAAACGTAACCAAGAGGGTTAATCCCTACGTAAGAATGTTATGAATGCCTCAAGTTACCTTTATGTCTTATGATTTCTATGATTTATTCATGTTTTGATGAGGTATGTTAAAGTGCTTATGTTTTATGAGTAAAGTATGATTTCATTGATTCTTATGTATATATGTTCTTATATTTCCTTCCCATACTTTTTATAACCCTTACTGAGATTTTTATGCTCATCCCAACTTTTTGAAATGTTTTTCACAGGTCAAGGGAATGGTACATGATATGATGATAGTGTCAAGGAAGTGTCAAGAAAGAATCCATGTTTTAATTTAAATATGTTTCTGTTGATGGGATAAATTAATGCTATATTTTATGTAACAACTTTGTGTAAATGTGGAATGTAATGCAAGTTTTATGATCTAATTCTCTAAAACTCTAAACCTGAAAAGATTCTCAATGTGAATTATTCAATGTAATTAAATATTAAGTAATTTTACAAGGTCGGGGCCTTATAGTTGGTATCAGTGGTCGGTTTAGATAACTTTAGAGGTTAGAGTGTTGTTTAAGAAAAAGTCACAAGTTGTGTATAACCACAATGGTTAGTATATTAGATGGAGTCATTGTTTGTTTATGAAAGTTAGAATGAGTTTTAGATAACTTGGATAAGTATATATTGGTATTTATCTTCCTCTTTATTATTTGATGGTTTTACGGATATACTCACACTGACCTTTTTGGTTTTTGTAAATAGATGGATCTAGCAGGCACCAAAGTAACAGTGGATTTGAAGAAAATTGTGATGGTTTTATGAAAGAAAAACTGAATGATATGGGAGCTACAATGAGAACTCTTGTGGTTATCCTCAATCAACTATCTGGAGTCATGATTGACCACCTGAACCTTAGTGATTTTTATAAGGAATCGTATATGCGAGAAACAAATCCCTACGGAAGTTCAGGTAATAATCATAAAGGTATGTATGTTCAAAAACCTATGTGTCAAATATGTGGAAAGAAACACATAGGAAAATGTTTCAAAGGGGACGAAAGATGCTATAGATGTGGAAATGAGGGTCATAAAGCAAGAACCTACCATGGAAAAAGGAAGCATCTATTTGACTCTAGGAAAGGGAAAGAAGTTCATTCTAAAGGATCAATTGAATGTTTTAAATGTGGTGTGCATGGTCATTATGCAAACACATGTCCTACGAAGAAGTTTCGGGAATGGGGTCACCAAGATCATACAAATATTCATTTACCAATACCTAATGCCATTCCGATTGAGGATAAAGAAACTGACAATGAAGAGTGAAAGGTATGTATTATTTCTTAACATATGTTTTCCTATTATTGGAATCTTAGGATATGATTCATGATTTTGTTTTTAGGAAAGAATTATTTCAGAATAAGTTGAAAAGGAATGGCTAATGGATCATGAAAAATGTTTAATGAGTAAGAAGTCATCATATAAGGGATTCAATAGTTATGGTAGATTTTAGGATGGTGAAATTCTTAGATATATTAAGTCTCTTTTGATGATGGGGTTACATTGGAAGACTTTTTATAGTAACCCTGATGTTTGGTATACAAAAATTTTATTCAAGGAATAATTATCCTTTCTTTTGTGGATATATTTATAAAGAACCATTTGGGTTTATATGATCCTTGAATTTGAGGCAATTACTGGTTAATACATTTTGGGTTGCAAAATGGAAGTCATTAGATAACCTTTGTGGTTGAAATATGTTATGGTTATTTTTTATGAATTTATCTCTTTTTGAGGAATGTTATAAAATTATATAGTTTTTGAAAAGGGACAACATGCAGACCGTGTGACAACCCGTCGCGTTGGACGAAGCTATGGGAATCGAACCCACAACCAAAGTGCAACTTGTATTTATCACCTACCACTGGACTACGTGAAGTACCTGGTTAGTTTGACTAATTATTTTTAGTTAGATGATTTTAGAAATCAAGAGTAAGTTTATTTTGGGTTATCTATGGAAATTATTAACCTATCATGGAGGATATGTGATTAGGTTAATTACTTTTAAATATGAGACTTTAAGATAAACTAATGTTATTTGGAGATAAATATTAATTTTTTTACCTTGGAAGACTATGTGATTAAATCCTTCAAATATTTGGGTTTCAATAATTTTATGTACAAATTGTTTATTGAATGGTCTTTGTTGAACTTTGGGTATTGTTTGACAAATTTTGGAGATTAATAATAGATTTTTTTTTATTTATATAAAGGATTATCCTTTTCAGGTATTATTTATCTCATACTAACCTTTTTGGTTTTAGTTTTGGTTAAGGTCTAAATACATGGGAAGTACATAGTTCTCTTTTGTGGATTAGGTGATTCTCTAGAAGTTGATTATAGCTCTCTTAACGTAAACAAGTCATCCTAAATACTCATCTTTTTGAGAAAATATGAGTTCGTGTAAAAAATCTAGTAAAATTTGAAAGTCAACATGACGAGTAAGTATGTTTTCTTATGTTTTAGTTAAGCTAAAATAAATAAATTACATAATGAAAAGAAACTTAAAAAATGTTTTCCGTTAACTTTTCCTATTGGGGAATCCAATACCGTTTAACCAATCACAAGTTTGTGATTTTCTTATGGTTAACTTTATCCTAGACATGTTTACTATCACTCTCCATCAGAACATGACCCTTTGTTTTTTCCTCCATATCTATATTTTCATACTTGGAATCCTAGTATGGGTTAACTTGGGTGACATTTGTACTTCTCTCCCATTCTTTTAAAGTGATATTTTTACTAACTCTTGTTCCGATGTGGGATTTTCAATGAAGCTTCCAAGCCCAATTTTAAAATTGAGAGGACGCAATTTCCAAAAGGGGGTAAAAATGTAACACCCTTGGTAAATAAAAAAAATGACATTTTCATATTTATCCATATTTTTTAATAAAATATTAATATTACTTTAAAGGGAATGCTATGCTTGAGGGCGTACCCAATACACAACAACGAGTTTCTTTGAAATCTTACGTTGCACTATAATAATAAAATAATATTATTTTAAAAGGTAGTTAACTCCTGGATGTTGTAATGTTGGGAATGAACGGAACTAACTACAAAATGATTATATATGTTTGTCAAATATTTTTACTTTTATCCAATAAATATTGGAGGCTTAAAATGCAAATGAATCCAATTTTAAGCATAAATCTTCTAATATTCATTAAAAGGTCGACTAACCGCCTTTTGATGGAGAACCCCATTTAAATATACTTTTTACAATTTTATATGTTGTATTTGAAAAAATAAAATCCTTCTTTAGAATATGGACATCAAAATTTACTTTGTGTAAAATTTTGTTATTTTTCCGATAAAGATCATTTTTATTGAAAATGTTGCATTTTAATTCAAAACCTCCTTTCAATCTGATTTATTTATATGGATAGATTATATTTTTAATTTATATTAAATTTTATTTAGAATATATTTTTACCATTTAATCTAATGGTGGTCATTGGAATTAATTTCACTTTAAAATTGGACTTAAACTAGTGTCAATCTTTTAATATATATTGTTTCTTAAAAACACGCTATTTGTTTTGAGAGCGGGAATTAATTATTAAATTAATTAATGCAACATAAATGTTTTGAATTTTTTAAAATATACATCATGTTTGAATCCAGAATATCAAATATAGATTAGGGTGAATGTTTGGTATTTTTCTGAAAAACTTCAATTTTTGATGAATAGTGAAACCACTAAGTGGTAGTTTAAAAACTGATTTTTCCTTTAAATGAAACATTACCACTTCTGTGATTTGAATTTCAAAAATCAGACATACATGGTTGTCATTAGTATCTAAAATGTGGTTCAATTGGATTAAAATAATTTTTTGGTGAATAGTAACTTTTAAGTTTTTAATCGCGATTAGATGTAATTATTATAATTTAAGGTAAAAATAATGGTTTAATAATATGAAATGACCTAGACACATGTTCTAATCTCATTGGAGGTGTCATGTCCGACCAATAAAATCCATTGGTCAACTTGGGGACCCCATGGAGCCACATTGGTAGGAAAACGACATGAATAACTTTTTTTTTAAAGTTAAAATAAAAATGTCACAAACATGAGTTGTTTTACTAAAGAAATTTTTACATGGGGTTATACAAGTCCAATTTTTTACTATAAATATTCATTGGAAAGATAAAAATATTTCCTACATCATGTTATTTTTCTTATAATTTTTAGACATTATATAAATTAAATTATTTATGACATCAAGATGATGCAACAATTACCTCATTATTTAACGATTTAAATAAAATGAAACGATAATGTAACATTTAAGCCCTAAACATGTCAAAAACATATTGGATGGGTGGATGTAGAACCCTTATCACCTTAGCCTCTAAATATATCAATTTGGGACCTTTAAAATTCGAAACTCATTTGAAAATAATGTAACATTTTTTGACTTTCCAAGAGTGCCCCTCCTCTCCTCTGATAAAAGGCCCCCACCTCTACCACCTTACTCACACCTCTAAAGCCTTTGGATCGGACAAACTCTTCTCATTTTGTCTCTCCACATCCCTCTCTTACTCTTAGAAGCCTCACTTTGGGAATAAGTCTTCCCAAGGAAGCCTTTGAGCTCAAATCAAAGAGAGATACCCGATTTTAAGGTAATGTCTTCACTTGTGTTCTTTTGTTTTATTTTGCTTCTCCAACCCCCAAAACTCTTTTTATTAATTTATTTTGTAACAACTACAGTATCTTAAATATACTAGTATGTTTTTATAAGATGTATTCTAGCTACACTTACACACACCTACATCTAATGGTTAAAGAACATACTGTTTCTGTGGATGGTGAATTTCTACCTCACGAAACGATGATTGTTCAATATTCTTTAGACACCTTCAAAGGTGGCCATTAAGATGTCACTATATTTATATATGATATATAATATGTTTTTGTTTTACTTAATATTCTGTTTTTTTCATTTATCGCATACCTTTATGGTTTCCATTATGGTTAAACGCGATATCTTTATTTTAGGAAGTGCAGACTACCGCCCCCTCAAAGTGATTTGATTCGTTAATACCATATGTGGTACGTATAAAGGATATATTTAATGATATTATATATGATAACATACTGGAATTATAATACTATTATGTATCATTATGTTTTAATTCCATTAAATAAGAAATATAAATGGAAGTAGCGTTCATGCGTACGTACGGCATACCGTCTCCATGAACGGTGCATTTCATTTCTTACCTCTAAATGATATGTAATATTATAAATTCATGTATATAATGGATATATGTGATATATATGATATCTAAATAATGAATATAAATCTGGATATAATATATATTTTACCACATGAACAACTTGTAATTATAAAGAGTTTATTTTTTCCTCAAGTAGCAATGATCTACAAAACGACCATTATTAACTTAAATAATTACATAGTGTTCATAGCATGGTAATAAGTGATATAAAAGGAATAATGAACTTGAAAAAGGTTCTTAAGAAAGTGTAAAGTAACTCAAGTTTATTATTCAGGAGTTTAAAGAACGATCAAGTCAAGTCGGACTCGAGGTAAGGGATCATACTCCTCTCTTTCTTTTTAAGTACACTCTTTTATGTCATTCCTTTTAAGCTCATATTTCTTGTGATTGGGATGTTCTTTTATATTACTCTTACTGTAATTTTTATGTTCATATGATGAGAGACCCTATTCTCTCTCATCAATCCATTTTGGAAGTTTTGAGTGGCGCCGTTAGGCTGCCAATTTTTCGTAAGAGATCTAACATCTCTCTTTCTTTTTAAGTACTCTCCTTTATGTCACTTATTTTATGATCCTCTTTGTTATGTTGGGGGATGTTTTTTTATATTCCTCTTTCTGTAAACTTTATGTTAATATGATGAGAGACCCTATTTTATCTCATCAATCCATTTTTGTATGTTTTAAGTGGCGTCGTTAGGCTGCCGAGTTTTCGTAAGGGATTTTTCATCTCACTTTTAATCCCATGAGATTTATGCTACATTTTCCACAATTTTCTTTTAGTGGTGTATGTAATTCCCATTATTTTACTCATTGTTTAATATACTTTCATTTATGAGTACTTACATCAATGTTTTATTTTCCTTCTTTCATCCGGTGTATGTTTCGAAAGATTCCCATGTCGATAAGGGAACCTTTCACCCTCCTCTTTTTTAGAAGACTTATTTTGTTTTGTCTTTTAATTCACATAATATTATGTTGGGATATGTTCTTATATATCCTTATAGATTTAAAGTTTATGTCCAAGTGATGAGATACCCTTTTTATCTCTCATCAACTCATTTTTTGAATTTTGTAGTGACGTCGTTAGGCTGTCAAATTTTTGCAAAGGAGCTTCTTAACCCAATTTTGATTCTTTGGGATAAGCTGGTACTCCTTGAATATGTCATTCTATGAATATTTGTGAATAAAATATGATTGTTTTACAATTAATATCCACTTATATTTGGTGTATTAGTTTTTCACACATAATTATGTAATTTATTTATCCTTAATCCAAGGATACCGTCTTTGTAAGGGACTTCGTCTCAATATCCATTCATTGAGGCATATTTTGTTTTATACACAACCTTCTTTTATATGGTGTATAAACCCCTTTGACTTTTACGTTTATCCAAAAGGAATCTTTTTTATACGAAGCATTTTACTAAACGAAAAAAGGGACTGTTTTTGTCGTACGTATGCGGCGACAACGACTTCTCCGCCGCCGTGACCATTATTTGAGTTTCAGCTTCCTCTACAAGCCATACCTTTTTTTAAAGAGAAATAAATACCATGTTTTACTTTTCTTTTATTTTGGTATTAAAAATGGTTTTCATAATGTTTTTATATCAATATGTTGTATTGATATCTTGTGATTGAAAAGTGGAAATGCTATGTTTCGTTTATGCATGTTTTATGTGATACGATTATGTTATGGTTCTTGGGAATTATTATGAAGACGGGTGGTTCCGTGAAAAACTAAGGGCGGGTGAGCCCGATATAGCTCTCCAATGCATTGGGTAATGCAAAGGAGTTAAACGTTAAGGTTTCTCCAAATAGAATTAGGGAATATACTGTGATGGGTATTCCAAACGTAACCAAGAGGGTTACTCCCTACGTAAGAATGTTATGAATGCCTCAATTTACCTTTATGTCGTATGATTTCTATGATTTATTCATGTTTTGATGAGGTATGTTATAGTTATTATGTTTTATGAGTAAAGTATTATTTCATTGATTCTTATGTATATATGTTCTCATGTTTCCTTTCCATACTTTTTATAACCCTTACTGAGCTTTTGATGCTCATCCCACGTTTTTGAAATGTTTTTCACATGTCAAGGGAATGGTACATGATATTATGATAGTGTCAAGGAAGTGTCAAGAATGAATCCATGTTTTATTTTAAATATGTTTCCATTGATGGGATAAATGAATTCTATCTTTTATGTAACCACTTTGTTTAAATGTGGAATGTAATGCATGTTTTATGATCTAATTCTCTAAATATCTAAACCTGAAAAGATCCTCAATGTGAATTATTCAATGTAATTCAATATTAAGTAATGTTACAAGGTCGGGGCCTTATAAGTTGAGTGGAATATGGATCCAAGACATTACAAAGTGGTATCAAAGGGTTTCTTTTCAAGTTTTCTTTATTGTTTGGTGGTTATAGAAAGAGATGGAAATGCATGGGATTTGGTACTAAATTGTACTCAAGAGTAGCTACCTAGTGTAATGTCGCCACCGAATGGCTTGAAGGCCATAATTTTTTTATTATTTTGATAATCCACCTGTCAATGGATGAGGTGGAACCTTTACATGCCCTTAAGGCTCAGAGATAATTACAAGACCTGTAGGTCTTAGAGGGAATCACCCAGACAAGACAACTTAGAACTGATCCTCCCCAGCATATGTCATGATGATCTATACTCCACCTTCATGGGGTTGGATAGCTAGTTGTCCTCTGAAAAGTTGCACAGGCCCAGTACCGATGGAAAATCCCTACCCTCTCATTCTTTAGATTCTAGTTAGCTCTGCTCTAGTGAGTCTGCCTGCCCTAAATCCTCATCTGGAGCCTTGTCCCTTGTAGTCTGACTTGTACGTCTACATAATATGTTGGTCCAAAGGCCTTGGGGTGGCCCAAAGGCCTTAAGTTCACCCGAAGGCCTTGAGATACAACTGGCTCGAAGGCCTTTGGTGGCATGAAGTCCTTACAGGACCCGTGGCCCAAACCGGTGGCCTAGAGGCCCATATGGATGAATAGTTCTAGCTACTATAGTACCGAACAGTACCTACTACAGTACCTGCTATAGTACATCTACAGTACTTATACAGTAACCTAGAAATATGTCTCCACCCAGATTTGATCTTGGGTCTCTTGGATGCACTTTCCAAGTCCTCACCAACCAGGCTTAGGATAATGTGTTGATACCCCCTGTACTGGGTAAATCCAAATTACCTCAAATGAAATTGTAATTTTTGGATTTTCAGCTATTACAGTTGATTTGATTTCACCATTGGGGGATGATATTGTTTTTTTGTTGTTAAAATTTATATCATTGTGGTTCTATTTTGTTGAAACCCTCTGAGATGAGGGTATGTCATCTCATAAATCATATAGGAACTTATTAGAAATCACACTATATGCATTCTTGCCATCATATTTAGTGAGCATTACTGATTGCATGCATTTGTGATAGATTTTGTGCTAGATATGCATACTATTGTGATAGGTATATTGGTACATTTTATGGTTCAAATTGGATGGATTCTAATCTTTGATCCAGGAGGAGTATGCTCCCTCTTGTATCGTAATTTAGTGGATCATGTGTTCATCATGAACTAATTTTTTTTATTATGTCCTATATGTGATGCCAAACTTTGATTCATAGGGTGTATGGTCCCCCACATATTGGAATTCGGAACACCATTGATTTATTTTGTGAAAAAATGGGTTCTATGGAAGTTTCTGGGGCTTACTGTCCAAAAACCCAGACAATATAGTGTGTGACGATAGGAACACGTACCATGTATTCTTCTATTTAGGAAGAGATAATTTTTCTTAAGTACACTCCGTGTACTTATATTACACATTGTGTGGTTTTTTACAGTGTTTCTAACCATGTGAGAGAGAACATAGGATGTTGGGTTTTGATCAGAACAAGTCGTGTGTGTTTGGTACACCATGTGTAGTTTTACATAGGCAGAACCCATGCGAGTCTGGCTGTATAGAATTACCTATATGAGTGGGGAAACATGAGTACACTCCATGTTTCAGTCTGACACGCCATGTACCTAGGATTTTCACACGACCAATGTAGGTGGGGGTAAACGCCCATGTAAGAGCATAAGTTTACATTCCATGTATGGTCTTTACACAACGTGTACTCATATTTTATTAACATTTGAGGGTTTTCTGCTATTGTTTAGTTCTTGTTCTCCTGAACTGTGAACCACGATGATCTTGAACTGAGGTGAGTGCTTCACCTTATAGATTCATGCCACCAAAAAAACCTCATGTTGGGCGCAAAGAGAGTGAATTTGATAATACCCTAGAGGAGGTAGTCTATGAAATTCCAGTGGACCCTCCATTCATTCCAATTGTGGAACCAGCTTTTATACCAGACACTGGAAATGATGAACAGTTTCTTAAATTCTTTATAAGGTTCGTGGAAACCTTTCAGGGAGCACCATATTTTGTCACGTCTATGGAAGAATTGACATGAGTGTTCCAACTGCAGCATCTACCCACGTTTCTGGGGAAGGTTGGCCAGAGGCATCAGAGTCATGGCTCTTGAGATGCCTCCTGAGAGGAGGGTCAAGCTCACAACTTATATGTTTCATGATTCCAGCAAGAGATTGTGGGATGTTACCATGCAGATATAGTGTTAGTGGGATATGGCATGGGGATATTTTCAAACAAACTACTGTGAAAACTTCTATCCCGAGATACTGAGGGATGAAAATGTCTATGAGTTTATGCAAGTAGAGTGGGGAGATCTATTAGTTATGGATTACTCTTACCATTTTAATGAGCTCCATCTCTTCACACCAATTCTGATGGTGAAGATCTTTAAAAGGCTAGACGATTTGAGGATGGTCTTAGCTAAGACATCCTCTCATAATTGGATATCTTCTAGCTAAATTTTTTATCTACTGTAGTGAACTAAGAGCTTATTACTATGTATAATCAGAGGTAATTTGGAGGTTAGATCCCTAGTAGTTCGATACCATGATCTGGTACTATTTAGACCGGTAGTGGGAAGCCTCATCTTGAGCATACACACGGTGAATCTAGTACTTAGAACATATCTTCTGATATCCATGTGTGGTGCTTCCAATGCAGAAGAATTTGGAATACTAGAACAAATTTCCTGATGGACCCAGTCGAGTGTAGATCTTGCCGAAAGATGGGCCATTTACAACATTTCTATAGGATTTTTCCACCAGTATCTAGTGAGAGAGGCTCTTCACCAACTCGACATTTAGGAGCAAGGTCAGCAGCTCCTCACTAGTAAGGGAACTGGAATACATCAGCTCGTCTGGGCTGAGGTTGTGGTTGTGGTTGTGGTAGAAAGACCCTAGGATCTAAACGATAGTAGAGCGGTTCAGATCATGGTATCTAGGAATTTTATTGGGGACATAGTATAGGTCAACCATATGTAGTGTGATAGACCTTGTAAGAGAAGGATCCCATACCTTCAACTATATGAGGTACTAAACTAGTCGCCTCTGTTTTAGCTTCATCACTTTTTGATATAGGGGCTTCACATAGTTTCATATATGGGCATGTTGTGAAGAGGCTTAGGCTTTTTTTTACTTATAAAGCAATTATGAAACTAGAGGCTTCATTGGGTATTATAACGGTAGGTGTGCGACAGTTCAAGGAGTTCCCCCTTGAAATTGGTGGGTGTCACTTTTTTTGGGATCTATATTTATTATAGATGACTGGCTTTGATGTCATCCCTAGAATTGATTTTCGAGTTTCCTTTCATGCCTTTTTTGATTAATATTATCATGTTGTGTGTTTTATGTCACTATAGGGCATATCATTTCTATACAAAGATGAATGAGATGTCCATGCGAACTGAGCTAGACCTGAGCATTGTGGGTTGAGTGGGATGAAAACACAGTTTTCCAATTTATATCTGGATGACTAGGGGACACATAATATGGATTTTTCTCTAATTTTTTATCATTTCAAGGATGTCTTTATGGATGACTTTTCAGGTTTACCTCTAATAAGAGAGGTATAGTTATCTATCATGTTTGTACCTGGAGCTTCACTGGTATCCATTCCTCTTTATAGGATGGATATGATAGAGTTGCAAGAGATCCAGAGAAAGATAATGGATTTGAAGGCTAAGGGTTTCATCCGGCCCAGTACATCCCCTTGGGGTTCACCAGTCCTTTTTTGCGAAAAAGGTTGACGGTACCCTCATGTTATGCATAGATTATCAGAAATTGAACCATTTGATGGTTAAGAACTGGTATCCTCTTTCACAAAAAGATGACCCATTTGATCATCTTTGAGTAGCTCAAGTGTTCTCAATGATCAACTTGAGATTAAGATATCACCAGGTGCATGTTTGACCTGTAGAAAAACCTCTTACAACATTTCATTGCATGTATGGGCTATATAATTTTTTTTTGTTATGTCGTTCGGTATCATTAATGGGTCAGTGGTTTTTATAGCACTGATGAACCAAGTGTTCCATCCTTACTTGGATTCTTTTGTTATGGTTTTCATGGATGAAATATTGTTGTATTCTCGCAACTGACAAGACCATGCCGACCATCTTGAGATCATTATGAATTCACTTATAGAGAATCAGTAATATTATAATCTCATAAAGTGCCACTTCTGAATGGATCATATTCGCATCCTAAGACATGTCATCTTGGCGATAAGAGTATTAGTGGTTCTAAAGAAGGTGAGAGTATTTGTTACCTTTGAGAACCACAGCAACGTCTTTGAGCTGTGGAGTTTTCTATGGGAGGATGGTTACTATAAGTATTTCATAAAGTATTTATCACACTTAGAAGCACTGATGAAGTGCTTGACAGATAAGGGTGTGAATTATGTATGGGAAGATTCTTGTGATATGGCCTTTCAGGAGCTGAAAGGGAGATTAACGTGAGCACAAATACTGATTTTTCTAGATCTGGACAAGAGTTACAATGTATACTATGATTCATCAGGTATCGGTCTAGGATCAGGGCTTATACAAGGGGATATATTTGTTGCATACGGGTCTCAGGAGTTGAGTCCATTTGAGAGGAACTACCTAACACACAATATCGAGTTAGATGTGGTTGTTCATGCCTTACACCATTGGATATATTACTTATTGGGGGAGAATTTTGTGGTGTACCCAGACCAAAAAAGTCTTAAATACATCTTTATGTAGTGTGACCTAAATCTAAGGTAGTGAAGGTGGTGGAATACCTTTTGTCCTTTAATGTCGATCTTGCCTACATGATTTGCAAAGGCAATGTAGTGGCTGATGCACTGAGTAGGAGGACTGAGATATAGGTAGTGCAATAGGCCAGTAGCGAGTGGCGTCTTATGGAATTGTTCTCTGAGATGCACTTGGAGGTGCATGATAGTCATGGATACACATTTCTTTCATCCATAGCTATTACCTATACCCTACTGGACATAGTGAATATATGGTAGCTATTTGATTCTGAAAGCCTAGTTCTATGGGAGAGTATGTCAAGTGAGGACCCTCCTCCCAGTTAGACCATAGGCAAGGATGAGGTTCTGCGGTTAAATGGTCATGAATGGGTGTTAGCAGACATGCACAAGGAGCTCATGTGGTATTTTCATTCTTCAGTTTCAGCGGTGCATCCTGGTGTCACCAATATGTATTGAGATTTACATCATTAGTATGGGTGGTCAGGAATGAAGAGAGATGTATCTGGTTCTTTCATGAGATGTTCCACCTGTCAGCAGGTGAAGGCAGAGCACCAATGACTAGCAGGACTTTTGTAGTAGATACCCATTCCTAAGTAGAAATGTAATGACATCATGATGGATTTAATTATGGGTTTATCGAGGTCTCCCCAAGGTAATGATATAGTATAGGTGGTGGTTGATAGGGTTACAAAGGCAGCACATTTCCTACTGATCAAGGAAACCTTCAATGTTGATGATATTGGGAGGTTATATATATTGGAGAATGTATGAGAACATGGGGTTACTTGTTCTATCTTTTTAGAAAGGGATACCTATATTACTTTTGATTTTTGGGAAGGGACACAATGGTATTTGGGTACATAGGGGCTTTTGAGCAAAGCTTACCACCCCTAGACAGATGGCCAGTCAGAGAACACGATTCAGGTGCTAGAGGACATGCTTCGGACATGCATCCTAGATTTTGGGGGTTCATGGGAGACACACATACCCCTTCTTTAGTTCTCCTCCAACAATATATTTTAGGATACTATTAATATGGTTCCATATGAGTCTTTTTATGGTAGTCCATGCTTATCACCCTTGTGTTGGCTAGAGGTAGGAGAGGCCGCAATGTTGGGACCTCATCTTGTCCAAGACACCACTAGCAGGTTCAGTTGATTCGAAACCAGATGGATATTGCACAGTCTCATCAGAAATCATAAGCCGGTTATCGTAGATGACCTTTGGAGATTGAGGTCAGGGATCAGTTTTTTCTATGTGTCGCACCATGTTCGGGACATAATTGGATGAGGAGACAGTGTAAACGTTCACCAAGATACGTCGGTCCATTTGAGATTTTAGAGAAGGTTAGTCTAGTTACCTATAGATTTGAGTTACCTTAGAGGTATAGGGCTACGCATGATGTCTTCTCCATTTCTTAGTTGCGGGGTTACTTTTCGTACCCGTCTCACACCATTTAACCGGATAAAGTGGAGTTACAAGAAGATGTGTATTTTGAGAAGAACCCCATTCATATTGTGGATTGTATCATGAAGGTTCTCCATGGCCAGTTTTTTCCTTTAGTACGGGTGTTGTGGTAGCACAACCGAGTTCATGATGAGACATAAAAGATGGAGGCCAACGTAAAATCACATTGGATGGATTTGTTCATGTATATTTCTTCATTACCCTTGTAAGGGTAATTAGAAGATGAATTTCTTTATGGGGGTATGTTTATAAGAACCTGATTAATCCTTTGAGTTGTGAATCATTAACTTTCATGTTATACATATGAAAATGGGGAAAAATATGTCAAAGCATAGTTTCAGGCCTATTACATGATGTGACTGGAAGTTACACATTGTGTATTTCTAGGTACATGCCATGTAATTAAAGTTAAACATCGTATAATCCTAGTACACTACCATGTAATGACCTGGTGAGGATTTTTATGGACACAACATGTAGTCTCAAGTATACACTGTGTTCTATTATTTTTTCACTAAATTGGGTGGTAGTGTCATTTTTATAAAAACATCCTGAAATCATCCCTTCGTTCGATGAATATTTTGCCTAGGCGATCCGTGGATAGGGTGTCCTTCCATTTCGTCGTCCAATCTTGGATTCGAAAATCTTCAGATAAGTTGGATTCCCCTCGGTTAGCTCTCTATTCGTCATGATCATTTATTTTTGATTTCTTCTCTCAACCTTGTTATCTGGGGTTGATAGTTTTTACTCATTTTTTAGATCTACCCCATTCTAGGGTGAATCATATCCCAACACTAGATGAGGAGATTCATACTAACATGAGGTAGGTGGTCTTATTCCTTTCATTGATTTTCGTGTCAAATATATATATCAAAGTTCCACACGCTCACTTTTAGGGTGACTTTTGAGTGAATAGTAAACAAAGTTTTTTTATTGATGATTTGGTAATTAATTAGATGATTTGAAAGCATGTTTAGGGTTGTGAACCTTGATTTAGGGCCATCCCATGGGTGTATTTCTCTTGGATGGTTGTTTGTCCGAGAATGCCTATGAGGCATGACTTAAATTCCCATTCGTGGGTTGTTAAAAATTCATTTCTCATTATATGAATTTGCTATGTGAGATACATGTTATGTTAATCCTTGTAAATGTTTGAATTTCATAATAGGATTGTTATATATTTTTCCCACCTCATTTATCCTTGTTTGAACATGTAACAATATAATTTACATGTGTTGGTTATTATGAAAATTTTTCCCATGTGAGTTGATTATGTTAAAGGTATATGATAGTTTAATTCACATGTGTTTCTTTTCAGATGGAATGTGTAATTGTATTAAATGATAAAAAGAGGTAACTAGAAATGGGAGATCCATAGTTTCAGTTAAATGACAAGTTCAAGCTCATGTGAATAATTGAAACTTATATACCTTGGGTGAACCAGTATCTCAGTTAAAAGACAATGGATGAGATCAAGAGGTTAATTATGTAAAGGATGTGGGAGAACCACTGATAGGGTGATCTGTCTCATATAGGTTTATTTAAAAATGTCGAGCAAACCTAGGATCTATTGAGGGATATCCAGGATGGGCTCTATTAGAAAATGATTAAAGGACTATTATGTCATGATTTGACAATTACCATTATTCAAGAGGTCTTCCAGACTAGGCCGGACCTTGAGACTTTTTTATAATTCATGGGAATTGAATAATAAAATGGATGAATTATGATGCGTCTACCAAACAAAATTACAATCTTGGATTTGGTCTTCACTTATACTTATTTACATTTTCTTCTTAGACATCTATTGTGCCTTCTTTTGAGTAACCATATTTTATTGTTTTCACTATTTTGAACTTCATGTAATATATATTCGCTGATAGACTAGAATATTACCTTGGGTTTTTGCCTACTAGGAATTAGTCTCACACTCTATTTGATTCTTACTTTTCCATCCAAATATAATATATGATTGCATGTGTTGATCACGGAATGTGCCCTACTACAGGTACTTGATGTGCTTCTTAGGAGTAGGAGAGCATGAGACCGAGCTGAGGCTTTGGAATATTTTTATTCACTTTTTTTCTTTTTTTCTTTTGAGACATATATTGGGTATTACTGCAGTGTAATTGTTTTTTTTTCTAATTTCTTAGAACATATAACATGTTGCATCATCTTTTGTATGGAACGATGCTTGGTTTTTTATCTTATTGGTCTTCCCCTATTCATTTTAGTTGTATTCTATTTACTGCTTCTGGTATTGTGTTGATATTTATTCTACAATGTTACACTCTTCCAATGAGGGAATAGTTTCCCCACTATCACACCTTAGTCCCTTACTGCTAGTCAGTATCCTGTGGTGTTTGGGGAAATGTGGGTGAGGACATGGGGCCAACCAGGAATGGGGCTCTAGTTGAGTGGCATCCGGATCGAGGATGTAATAATATACTACCTCACAGTGAACATCTTTCATCACAGTTTTTGTCAATAAATATAATTATATGAGTCATAATAACCATTAATAATAATCCTAATGTCAAAGGACCAATACCCATGTCCGTAGATAGGAACATCCAATGAAACCTATGAAAGTGGATTTCGGAGTAGCGGGCCTTGTTCTCATAATATCCTCCAGGAAATTACCAAGGGCGCACACCATGAGAAGGTTCCTCATTGTTTCATGAGTCCCTATACCTAATAGAATGTATCATTTGTGTCCATTTAAATGATAAAATACTCCCATAGAAAATATATTGAAGAATAGTATCATGGAACTTTAGGGTTCTCATCATAGTAGGGATCCTCTATGATCTTTTAGTGTGATAGCTATTCTTATGACATTATTTCATATGAATCAATGTATTTAAGGACTCGTGAATAGAACTCTTCAAATCATGATCTTGAGTTTCAATCTATAATATTTTTATGATGATATGGAGACAATGTTTCTAGGGTGAAAGATGTGACATATACACACAACATAAGAGTCACAAATAAATCATTTTATATTAAGTGCTAAACATGAGGAAACAATTACTGTCAATCTACTCATGGATTATGATTTCTCAACAAAATACTACTCAGGGAAGGAAAATATGGTAGAAGATGAACGGAGAAGGAAATATAATGGTGTTTTGGAAAATATGAGGATTGAGAGATATCCAATGTTCACGAATTTTGTAAATATGGTTATGGGAATTATTAGGGAAGGGGAAACATTGCCCCTTTTCAATTTATTTCCCAATCATATTTATTAGAAAATATTAAATGTTCTTAACCAAGTGATGAGAATCTTCAAAAGAAAATTATATCCATAAAAGATAGGATATTGGAATATTTCTTATATAAAGATGGAATTTTGGACTTTTGAAATTGTTATGTGTCCCATCTAAACATGATCTAAAAATGGAATTATTGGATGACACTCATTGCTCAAATTTCTCCATACACCACAGTAGCACTAAGATGTATATATATTTGAAGGAAAATTATTTGTAGGAAAATACGAAGAGGGAAATTGTGGATTATGTGACCAGATGTTTAGTTTTTCAACATGTGAAGGCTAAGAGAAAACATTCTGGAAGAGTAATGCATCCTCTACCTAATACTATTTTGAAATGGGATTAAAATATAGTATACTTTTTCACTGCATTACCAAAGACTCTTAGATATAATTATGTAGTATTTATTATTGTTGATAGCATTACCAAATACAAACATTTCCTCTATATAATAGAATATTTACCTATTAAACACCTCATTAGAATCAATATTAATTATGTTTTATGACATTAAGGTACACCTATTTCAATTTCATCTAATTTTGATATATGGTTTACATAGAAATTATGGAAAAGTAATCATTTGGATTTGCATACTAAGATTCATTTGAGTACTACCTTTTTCCCTGATAATGCTGGACATTCCAAAAGGACTATTATAACATTAGATGATATGTTGAGGTAATGAAGCATTATATAGTAAAAGATATCATACCCCAACTTTTTGGGAAGAATTTGGTGAAATAAAACTTGTGGTTCATGATCTTGTTGAGGATACAACATCAATGGTAAAAGCTATGTAGACTCATATCAAAGAATCTCAAAGAAGGCAAAAATATTTATGTCAATGACCGAAGGAATGATTTGGGATTTCAAGTAGGATATCACATTTACTTGAAATTATCTCGACGGAAGGGTGTTATAAGGTTTGGTAATAAGGGAAAATTATGCCCTAGGTACATTGGGCATTTTAAAATTATTAAATGAATTGGAGTGGTAACTTATCGATTGGAAATTCCACCAAGCCTCTCTAATGTAAATGATGTATTCCATATGTCATTATTAAGGAAGTATATTCCAAAACAAAATCATATTACTAGCTATGAAGAAATAGAATTGTAACCTAATATATCACACTAGGAAGCTCTTATACACATTCTTGACATTAGGGTGCAAGTGTTGAGGAATTCGATAACTCGACTGGTAAATTGTTTTAGAGAAATCAAATAACAAATGAAGAATTGGGGGAACATGAGGATGTTATTAAGAAGAATAAACCTTTTCTATTTAGAAGATAATATTCATTAAAATTTCTGGTACGAATTTCTGGTACGAGGGAAGATTTAATATTCTATGTTTTTAAGAAAATTGCATTAGATAGTTTCTAAACATGCCAAACCGAGCCTAATCAAAAAATGAAATATTATTATTTAAAAATGACAATTATAAACTAGTTGTTGAATTGCTGGGTATTAATTTAAATAACCAAATTATGAAATATATCTGATACTCATACTCAATATAAATTTATTTACTAATTCATAGATAATAAACACTCTATTTTTTATTAAATTCATTTTATTCTTCAAATATATGTTTTCTTAAAAAATAATTTTTATTTATATCTCTATGAATATATTATAATTTTTACCACATTCAGAAAATGAAATATACGAAATGAAATTGACTTTTTAAATATTCATATGAAAATTATTTTAGGTTTATTTTTTTGGATTCCTCTCAAAATATTTAGATTTCAAAAATTAGTGGAGAATGATTTTTTTATTAAAAGCTATATTTTTGTTCTATGAATTTAAAAAGCTACATTTTTTAAAAAAATTCCAAAATAATTAGTTGAATAGTATTACTATTAATCAAATTATGGTCTTTAGAATGACTTTTAAACTTGAATTTTGTATAAAAACTTTTTGATAATTAAAAAGGCGTTTTCTAATAAAAAATCATTTTATTTTTTGTTTTAACATTAATACAATTTCTTTTAATTATTGAAATATAATGTTGAAAAAATTATTGTGTAATTATAATCATGATGTATAAATTTTTTAAATAGGATCCATTTATTTTTTGTCGTTATGAATAGTAACAATAGTTAATAATTGTCATCACATTCAGGGTAAATTGGGTAATTAATGTTACAGATAATGTCATGATGCATTAAAAATCAACCCAAAACATTCTTTAATTTCATTGAATGTTTATATTTTATCCATAATCAACCAAAATTAAAATATATATCATTTTATTAATATTTAGCTGTGATTTTGACCTTTATAAAATTAAAGTGTTAGATAAAGAAAAACAGGCGACTTTTCTTCTTTTAATATCTATAATATTTTATGATAGGGATAGATAGAAAAAATGTTAAGTTATTGATATTAATTTTAAAAATAAATTATTTTTTATCATGACTATTTATTAATGATTTTTAGTGATGAAATAATTATCTTAAATTCGTGCGCAAAGCCAACACATCATATATTAAATTTACAAGAAAAATAAATTACATGATATTAAAAAGACAAAAACTAATATAATTTGAAATAATTATTGTTTTCCATTAATTTTTACATAAATATAATATTTAATTTTAATTTAATTATTATATTTTAATTACCAATTTTTCATGATGTTTTTAAATTCAAATTAAAAGAATAGTTTTGAAATTACATTAATAATATTTTATAATAAACTATAATTTAATTAAATGATTTAAAATTTATATAAGTTTTATATTTGGAAATATTAATGGTATATGGTTGAAAACATAAACCATGGTCCAATTATGGGTTTTCATTCCTTTTATGGTAACATTTTGGACCCTTAAAGGATATAAAATGTAAATAATATGGTAATTGTCAAAAGGCTTAATGGGGTGATAAAACTAAATGATAAGGGTGAAACATAACTAAAACTCATAAAAATTTTATTGTATGAAATTTTTTAGAATACGATTTATATTATAATTTAATAATATCAATTTTGATCCATTTTTAATAATAAAATAAATTATATTAATTTAATATTTTAATAAATTTCAAGAATTCTCCTCCACTCATATATTAAAGGACGCACCATCAATAAATTATTTTCAACAAATTGAGACATATAGATCAACCAATCCCAAAATAATTTCATTTTAAACATACTTATTAATGTTTTAAAGGTTTTATTTATCATAACAGGCCAACCCTAGTTCCCCTAAGAGAAGATATAATAGAACTCTTTCAAAGAAGAGGTAATTGTCTTTACCAACCTTTCACAATTCTTTCTTCTTCAACTTCTTATAATTATATTGTAACCATAATAAAATAATCAATAATATATAATAAATATTATTATATGTTATTATTATTATGGTAAAAACATTTTCCATATATTTTATATCCTAAGAAAATTGAAAACGTTACTCTGGCATACATACAACTTATCATCTCCACGTAGCGGTGTGATGTATTATTTATCACCATTTTATATAGATGGTCATAAATATGGAACTAATTAATATATATGATATTTATTAAATAAATATACATCTATAATTTTAAAATCATATACACCTTATTTCCATATCATCCATTTAAAAATGATAAATTTCGCTCGAGCGTATGTGTGGACTACCACTTCCATGAAGCGATGTGATTTGTTTCTCATTTGAACATTAAAAGGATGGAAATTAGGATAGATATAATGGTTATATATTATATTTATTTCATGATTAACATTACAAATATTATGTAACTGTAATCAAATTACAAGGACCAAAAATTCGGTGACAAAACACGCATGAGAAAATAAAGCTGATAACACCCAAAACAATGATAATAATGAAATATTATTGAAATGAAGTGATAATATGTTATAATAGGATCATATATTATATTTTTAATGTTAATTGTATTTAATTATAAATTTTTAAATTTTTTAACCATTTTATAGGAGGCTAAATCCTGATCAACAAAGAATAACTGTGGGTTAGGGGATTTCTTCTTAATTCCAATTCCATTGAGACATGTCTAGTAATATGATCCTATATAATTTTATATGTTGTATATATTTCTAATTTTAGTTAATTAAAATGAATATATAATTATTCACTCTGATTAATGATTCAATTCAATTTATCAATCAAGAGGAACATTTAAGAGAAAATATGATTGTATTTCTCTTCTTGATCATGTATATTTTTCTTCCATGCCCATATTTTACAAAATTGTGTTATATGAATCATTTTAATTTACACAAATTATTTATAAAGGATGTTTAATGTTATACTTTTTTTTTAAATAGTATTAAAGGAATATTTTATATTCTTTTCACAAAATTGTTCATTTTTAAATATCTTTTCAGAAAAAGTCAAAAGGAATTGTTTTTAACTTGCATGGAATTAAAATACCTTCCCATTACCATAACCATTTTACACTATTTATATTCTTCTAAAATATTTAAATTGTATTGAAAATAAAAATATTTTGTGAAGGTTTTTATTTTATTCTCTAAAATAAATGCATTTATTTCAAAACATTTATTTCTAATGAATTGAACGTCATTTTTTTAATTTTGTGCTTATTATATTTCTATTGAAAGTCAAAAAAATGTTTTATTTCAATCAAAGAACATTAAATTTACCTTATAAATCCATATTATTTAAATTATGGATAATATTATTACTAAAACATATATCATTTTTACATACGGTTTTTTTGTTAGAATGTTATTTAATTGACTGGTGAAATATTGATATTTTGTATTCATTGGTCAATATGGATATTTATTGATAAGGAATATCTTTCAGGAATTAAATAAATCAATAAATATATGAGTAATGCATTATAAATTTAGTAAAAAAAATGGTATCAAAATTATATACACCATTGATGCATCAATAGGTCGCACAAGACAAATTAGTAGGCCTAATTAAATGGGTCTTTACCATTGGTTTTAAACTGTCTTAACTCAAGGTTTTGATGATAGAGATATCATGATGTCTGAGATCCTGACATAAAATACTATGAATTTCCTTTATTGAAAATTAATTTATCATTAACCCTGATATTACAACATTGATATTCTCTATGGATTAATGTTGTTCTAAAATTATTCAGTAAATAGAATGTGTTTTCAGTTATTTATCTTTCCATATTGATTATTCCTTATTTACACATGATAGCTACTATTGTATATAACCATTAATGAGAATCTGAGCACATCCTTATTTATTTTCCTTTCTATGAGATTTGAATAATAATTCATTGATTGAGTTATCAGATGTTAAAATTTATATTTTTTTACGTCTATATTCTATTTACAACAAAAAATGGGTATCATGTATGTATATGGTTCTCCAAGAATAAAAAATTTATCGATGATTTATTATTATACCACTTATAAATTTATAATATAGTATAGTAAACACTAATTCTTTGTTACTATAGTTAGGGTTTTTATAATTACGCATTCTTTTTTCCATTACATTTTTATTGTTTCTATTTGTTGATTTTTTCAACTAGTTGGTGCAGTTTTGAATTTTTAGAGCTTTCTATATTGTTTTCTTCATCACTAGTTATCTGATAAACTATTATGAATTTCAATGGATTCTTAATCGAATCCTACTTTACGATCATATTATCCTTATATTATTTAATATAAAACATTACATAAAATTGAAATTCATCACTAATTGTAATCCCTTTATGCTTCATCTTCCTATTTGGTTTAGTGGAAATATACACATAAGATTTAAAATTTTAAATACATGCTTGAGTCTTTTGTTAATGTTCATCAATCCTTATAACAAACCATAACAAATTTATTTTTATTTATTAGTTGTGGGCCACTTTTTTTGATGAAACAATATATTATTTCCTCATTCATTAACATCTTAGATTAAATTTAATATAGTTTTAAAGTATCATTTGAGTCCCTCAATATTTACATGTTGAAATTTAAGGATAATACTCATTAATACACTAAACAAAACTCTAGAAATTCTGTATTAATACAAAAATTATATCTTGAATGAATTTATTTTTTCCCCTCTAATATTTATTAAAATTAATACAATAAATAGAATATAGGTTCCCTAGAAATCTAGAAATTCATTCATTATTCAATTTAGTTTAATTACTGAGTAATAGGTCAATATAATTCGTTTATCCTTAAGAACATGCTTCTATGAATGTATCATTACACAATGTGTGAATTCTAAAACTAATAATTTAAAAATAATACAATTTGTACCAAATGACCTAACCCAAATGACCAAATGACTCAATGATTGAACCCGAAAATGGAATGAATAAAGAAAACATCTTCACCCAAAATGAACCAAATAACCTAACTCAAATAAATAAAAATGATTTAGGTGACCCAAAAGATGAATGAACAAAATAAAGTTATTTAAATGACCTAACCTAAAAATGACCAAATTACATAATAGATTGAAGAAAATAAACCAAATGACCTAACCTAAAATGAACCAAATGATCTAACTCAATCACCAAATGAAAAAATAAACCAAATGATTTAACCCAATGGAAAAATAGGCCAAATTCCCTATCCAAAAAATTAATCAAATGAACTAATCCAAGAATTAATAAATAACATAATTGGCTGACAAAAATGAACCAAATAACTTAACCAAAAATAAACTAAATGGTCTAAAATTTATTAAATGAAAAAATAAACCAAATGAACCAACCCAAAAAGAAACCAAAATCCACATAAACTAAACTAAACCATATTAAAACATTACCCACATAAACCAAACACAACTCAAGGATAAATAAAATAGAAATTAACTATCCTTAAATAATATAAAATGAATCAACCAAATTCAAACAAAATTGGAAAGATTTTAATATGTAATAATAAAATCACTTCTTTCCATTTTATAGCATGATAACTAGTATGTGTTTATTATTTTATGCCAAATATTTTATGTTTTTTTATTTAAATTAAATATGAAATTATGTTGTTATGTCACTACTTATCCCTTTTTTTACAGTTGGTATGCCTTAATTACATCATGTAATATCTTATGTGGTGTTTGGATTTCCCATTATTAATAAACTTATAATTAAATTTATATTTATTTTCTGATATAGGAAATGAAAAATAGTAAACAGTTAAATATGAAGATAATTTATAACAATTATTGGTGAATGATAGAGATGGTCATTCATCCTTTGGTTCTTGTTGTGATTATAATATTTCAAATAAATAAATCAATTACATAATGTATAATTTGATTTCCTTAACATTTTTTAAATTTTAATTAATGACCAACATCTAGGATAAAATGTGTCTCTATCCATAGTAATAATAATGGTGACCATCCTAATAGTTTGATGGGGGTGGTATTAGATATACTCTCAACAGTCAATATACCTGATCATGGACAAAACCTTCATTAGATACACTATCTATCATAGTTTCTTATCCCTTAGTTTAATTAAAGTAATAGAAGATTTTCAAATTTATTATACACCCACCACCAATTCTATATGATATTTCATTGCCTATTCCATTTCCATATCTGATTATTGCTCTCATTCCTTATCCATATTTTCCTCTTCCATAAAATGTTATACTGTGTCCATTTCCTACTTCTCCATTCTCTCTAGGCTATTATGCTTATGATCCTTAGATTATGGCACTAGCACATTCTTATCATCCTCAGCATACTAGTCATCATGAGAATACATTAGGCCTCAATAAAACTTCACATGTTAACAATCCTTTATATACTAGAGATCCATCCAAACCCATTGATCATCATACTTTAGGTATATGTATACAACCCTAGTAAATTTTAAAACCATAGTTTCTTTTAGTTAATACATGTGTTAATTTAATTTTTTTATTTTATTATTTCATATTTGGATCCACTAATATTAATTGACATGGTTTTACCCTAATTCATGATACCGGGAAACTTCATCCATAGATAATGATCAACTAAAATGCTGAAATAAAATTATTGGAAATTTTTTTTAGATTATATATGAGTTTCATTGTGATGATCTCCATATATATTGACATAATTTCTATTAAACTAGTCCCCTAGAGACACATTGGATATTGAATCAAGGATAATTCATGTGATCTGATAAGGTTATGAAAATTTATTATATTAAATTGTATATTATTATCATATTTGTATAAATTAATATTTTGGTAGAAGCTTCACTATAAGTTTCCCAATGGAAAAGATATAATGGATGCATGAATAATGGATTTAGGTGTGTTATAAAGATTGTATAATCATGAATTATATAATGGTTAGTAAGGTAGATTTGGAATAATTTTAGAGGGTATACCAACACTCATTGATTATTTAGTAACACAGTACTAGGACACTTTTTCCAATAGAAATTGTAATGAGTTTAATGTATTATTCATATTTAATAGTCCTTGATTGAAAATTAGTATGATTTTAATGCATAATTTTTTCATATTATAGAATTTTATTTTTTAGCTCTTGTCAAAAATAAATAAAAAAATAAGGGTGTTATGATATATATACACACCTTGGGGTGAACTACTATGAACGACCATGAAAGAGACTATGTTTTTTTCATGTAAATATAATCTTAATTATGTACCAACAATTGTACACAACCAAATAAAACATAACACACAAGATATAACTCAATATTAATCATGAAAAAGTGAATTTAATTTAAGTAAAATGAATAGAAAAAATCCGAGAGAAACTATCATAAATTTATTACACCAAGGAAGTACTAAAATAATATCAAATCAAACTAATCTAAACCATCTCAAATCATCATAAACTTATATAGAATTATCAGATAGATATAAATAGAACATTACGTACTTGAATTGGATCAAGAAAACTGGGATGAATCAAATTCAACTTACTAGTGAAAGCTTGAATTGAATAAATTCAAAATAAACTAAAGTATACCTAAGGAAATGAAATAGGATTAAATTGAAATGAATTGAATGAGTATTAACTGATTTAAATGTACTTTAATTTAATATGGAAACATTAATATTAATAAAATTTAAACTATATTTACATATAAACTAAATTAAATTATAAAAAATCACTAAAACTATATTAAAAAAATAAATATATAGATTTTATTATCATATAAACTACAAATAGTTTAAATATAAATTTTATATAGTATATAGTTTACAGGTAAATTATAAACTATTTACAACTTTATTATATTCTAAATGGTTTATACTTTATATGTAACCTAAAAATATTTACAGTTTATAAGAAAACTATAAACTATAATATAGTTTATTATTATTAATATTTATATATTAATATGTAAATAGATTATATCTTTAAATGATAATATATAAAGTTTATTAACATGTAAACATTTAAATAATATAAACATTTTGATATAATCATTAAATGTATCACTTTATATAGTATAAATAGTATGAATTAATATTAACATATAAACATGAAAATAGGTTCAGATAATATAACATATAAAAATTTTAAAATGTAAACTATATTAATATGTAAACATTTAAATTTTTAATATGTAAAATGTAAACTTTGTTAGAATATACATGGTATCAATTAATATTAACATATAAAAAATTAAATATATTCATTCAATATTAATATATACACTTGTAATCTATAAACTATAACTAAAGTGGTGTAAATATAATGAAACTAAATATAAATAAACTTCTATCTATACCTAACCCAGTACAAATCAAACATTGAAAAACTAATTTTAACATGATGTGAATAAAACCCTAACAGACCTAAAGTTATAAGAACCGAATATAATTAAATTGAACCAAAATAAATTCAATCAAACCTTAACTAAACTAAATTGTGAATATATATACAAAACAAATATAAATCATATTTTATTGAAATATAAAAAATAGAATAAAATTGAACCAAACAAAAATGAGTAAAATTTAATTAGACCTAACAAAATGAAATTTAATAGATATTTCTAAACATTGATTTAATTCAACAAAATAAAACACCAAAAAACTATACTAAGCCAAAATAACTCAACAAAAATTTACCTGAACAAAAATGGACCAAACTAATCTCAACCATATTAAACCAAAATTAACTAATCTGTATATTTCATTCATAAATAAAAAAAATGAAGTGGGTCAAAATGTTCCAAATTGATCTAAACATTTCTTACTCAAAATGAGATCACCCAAACCTAGTCATATTGATATAAAATGAAAAAAATCATTATAATTAAATTGAATTAAACCCTTCCAACCCGACTCAATCCAATAATAATAAAACAAATATAAATATAACTTCATAAAAATGTTCCAATCTTGGTCATTCTGGTTTGGTTTATTCTAAATTCACTTTGGTGGGGGAGATATAATTCATTTCAGGGAAATATACTTCGATTAGTTTCAATTTTGGTAAGTTAAATAATTATTATAATGGTTTAATTTTGTCTGTAAATATATTATTATTGAATAATGTTTTCTTAGACCATAGAAAACCTTGATATGGGAGGGGTGAATTAGGGTGTCAACTTTTTCTTTTAAAGATATAGATCTAGTTCCCACATTGGTACAAACTTTTAAAGCCTCACTGAAGAAATCATATAGTAATAAAACATTCACTTGCATAGATGAAACACAAAAAAACATGGTTCACCACTAAGGGATACTCCAAGGGGTATACGCCAACAGTATGTCGATTGTACCTAAGTCCTCTTATATTAATAATTAATTATTGAATACAGAAGTTCAGACACAATCACTCTATTCTATGAACACTTCCTTTACAATATTATAGGGACATCACACTAAATCCCTTGGAACACTTCCATCGAATCCCCCAATATCACTATAATGGGTTGTTTCTAACTTAGTTTAATGACATGAAGTCATATTTAGTAGATTGGAATTTAAGTCTCTGTCCCTGAATAGCATGAGACTCGTCTTGCACCTTAAACCTAAATTGATTCACTTGAAATCCATGTTAGAACAAACCATATAATAAAAACCTTGAATTCATGAAAATCAAGAACATTCATGCAATTTCTTTATTTGCGTGAAAATTTTGGTTTTTTTACACAATATTACATTCAAACACCACATATATTTTGAAAAAATAGATCATGAGTTTCACTTTATTTTCACTTAGTCTTAACAGACAAAAGGAACACTCTTCACAAAAGTTTACTACATGCAACTCTTCTTCTTAAAACTCATTCAAGTGGTAGATTCCCCATATACTTTTTAGAAATGTTACTTAGAAGGAAGGGGTTATATGCCTACTTATAGACTCAACTAAAACTATGAAAAATTTCCTTGTGTTCTTTCCATTGATCATGTACATTTCCTCTTACGCTGAGCTCTTTGATTTGGCATCACCTATAGCATAAAAGTTCCTTGTGTGCCTTCTGTTTTGCGTAAAAATATTTATTTCATGCACATAGATCTTTCACACAATTAACATTAGTGTGTTTGTTTATTTACACTAAAATATTTTGATCTATAAATCTCAAAACATCACTTGTGCTCTTCATTTCAATTCACCTTCATCCTTGTGCACAACTTATTTTTTCAAAAACAATATTATTCATTCTCTAAATTTTGGGCCCAAAAATATGGAAAACACTGGGAAACAACACCAACATAAACATTGAATCCATATGCACCGTAAAAATACTTTAATTGGAAACTCCTTGATCAACCAAATGTATGTTGACAATAAAAAACAAGACTTTATATATAGCTACCAGTTATAACATGAATTTGTTCCAATAATTTTCATATATTAAATTACATTTTTAGTTGGCAGTGTTAAACATATAAAGGTTTGTGCCTTAAGTAAAACAAATTCCTCGAGTAGAAAGATGAAATTTCGGAGTGTTTGAATGAGTTGAAATAAGAAAATATTGTATATTTTATTTTACTACATTTCAATTTTAATTGATATATTATAACTAAATATATCATGTATATTGTCAATGGTATTCTTTAGAGTCTCTTATGGTGAAACAAGATGAAAAATTAGTACCATGAAATCATTAATGATAGATCTTATGTGATTAGAACTAGGGCTGAGTTTTTTTCAATCTATTAATAATTCTTTCCCCACTAGGTATTGTCTTACTTCTTGTAGCTCTAACACCTTTAGTATAATCTATTTTAAAGAGGATCATCAATAAGTAGTATAGGTTAAATAATTATCTATGAATTAGTGTGAAATAAGTAAAAATGTCACTGAGAAGTTCATGAAATATATTAAAACTTTATGCCCATCACATCCACTATATATTATTGGGGGTTCTATATATTCTAGTTAGCAATAATATCTTTATATAATGTATCTGGTGGTAATGTTGGTGGAACAAGCATTCATCAGGGCAATGGAATTTCTAGTGGTGATGATGATGATGATGGTAAAGGAAATAATGCATGTGAGGAATTTCATAATATGGGTGATCATTGTGATTAACATGATGGTATTGGTTTTCATGAAAGGGATATTGATCCACTATATTTATAACTTGATATGTATGATAATTACAATCGTATTAATTTTGTATGGTGAAAAAAAAATTCATCGTATAGTTGTGTTATAATTTATATTTTATGTTAACAACAAATTAAATTTAAAATGTATAAATGTGTTGTTTTAAAAGTAAATTTTTATTGGTCTAATATATATTTTTCTTGAATGTGTTTTTGTGCTGAATCTAATTATTTATGGGGTTGTGGGATGGGTGGAATTTTTTTATTTGTGGGGAATATATACAAATTATCCATAAGAACAATTGGTATAATAATGGTTCCCCACTATCTAAGGGTCCACTCTCATATCATAAACTCATTCTCGCTTTCCCCTTTTTAGTGTTTCAATATCTCCCCATTGGCTATGGGATTTTTTTTCTATGGTTGCTTTGTTTCCACGATTTATTCTCTCAGACCTCTATTTTGGTTTCAGCATCACCTTCCTCAGGTTTTTCTATCTTCTCACCCACATTGGTTCCTCTTTTCTTATTCATATTTCTTATCTTCTGTTTCCTTCTGTTATAGTTTTATAGAGGTTCATCGCTTTCTACCCTTCCACACTTTCTCTGTCGATCAGACCCAATGCACACAACCCCATATCATCTAGGTGTGTTGCTTCCTCATATGGTTTTTGGATAGCGGTGTTGGGAGTTGGGGTTATGCAGGGTTCTTCATTTTTCTCGTATTCTTCTTCAGTTTCTCTCGTTTCGTTTGGGGTTAATTTTTAGGGTTTCAATTCTTAGTTCCTTTTATGGTGTCAGTACTAAATGACTTTACTTTGTTTCTATTTCCTCTTATTATGGTTTCCTTTCCATTACGGTTTATTTTTTTCTTCATTTTTTTTATCTATTGGGTTTGTTCTTAAAGAAAGTATTTTTTCCCTAGAATCATAAGCTTCTTTATCCCTACCCTATTCCCAAGCTCCATTTCTCATCTCTAGCTCGATCAGGAACAATGGTTTTTTAGATATTTGGGAGGTGGTGTTTGGGCAGTCATCAATTCTCTAGGGAATGAGCCCTTAGTTTCACTAGTTTGGTGAAGGTGAAGTGTGGTCTGTGTAGTTTTTCATATATGATGGGGTCCTTGTGTTTTTTGTCGCTCTATTGATTAGCTCTGGAAATGATAGGGTGGTAATGTCATCAGATTTTCTATATCAAAGTGTTGATAAAGATAGTGATCAATCGTGATGTGTGATGATGGTGAAGTGATGCTGGAAATGATGGTGATTGGTTAATAATGTGATTATAGTGGATAACTGAGGGTGATAGGTTTGCAATGCAATGATGCATTTTCTCGTTATGATGGTTTTTTTTTAATTTGAATGCAGAAAAATTTGTATCTTGTGCAGTTTTTTAGTTGGTATGGTTTCTGGATCAATGTGGATTAACCCATGGTTTTAGTTGGTTTTTGATGGTTTTTTGAATATTTTGTTTTTGAATGTGGTGTGTAGTGGCTTCTATTTATGTGGTATTTTCATGTATTTGTGGATCATGTATGGTTCCCACTTACACAAAAGGTGGTTTTTAAAATAATAAAAAATGGATTGTGTAACTATTTGTACAATCAAGCCCTAATAAATGTATTCCAATCATTCATGGGGAACCATTTATATAGGATTCACCAACATTTTGAAGGCTTATACCATCATTTCTAAACAATTAGTATAAATTGATTTTATAATATTCTAAATATGTTGAAATTACAACCCCCACACTTATATAACACTAACCATGAAATCTCAGCAATGTTAAAGGGTTTTAGTGAATAAATATATAAATAAATATATAAAAAACTGAGTTATGTTATTAGTTGGCTTTAGTTAATCTCTACCACTAGTTATTTGTGAAAAAAATTGCACTAGCTTCCTTATATTTTTTACACTTGAAAACTTATTAGAAAATGGAGTTAAACATAACATCATTATTGAAAAATAGTAAATGTAAATAAAACTAATGAAATATTTTATCAACCCCTATATGGGTACTAGGTTTTTACTTACCATCGTGGTAAAATTTAGTAATTAACCCCAATCAGAAGAGGGGTTTGGTTTCTTTGAAAGAAACCACCCTAAGTGATTTTTCATAATTTCCCTTAGGGTAAATTAGTCTTATTGAACCCCATGAATAGTTTACTTTACTCTCATCCCTAAAATGTAAAAATCCAATTGTAAAAGGGGTGGTAAAATGATATATTGGGCCTTATTGTTATATTTTTTATCCTCCTCTAGTGTTTTTTTATAGTAATTTTTTGGAGGTAAATATTTCTTCACAGGTCCTAGAGATTTTTCATCAAAATCCTTTAAATAAAATTTAATGAAGTTATCAAAATATTCTTTATCTATCTCTTCTTCTTCTTATTTTTGAACAATTTTGAAGTCACTTTTTTAGAGTGTGGAAGTGGGTCTTATTTTTTATTGGAAAGATGTTTCCCCTAGTTGTGTTCTATCCTCATCCTCAACCTTTAAAAGGGGTGATAAGTGTGATAATTACAATTTAATAGAATAAAAAAATATTTAAATGTTTTTAATATTAAAATTAAAATGAATCTATGATGTGGTATATTCCCTTTACATTATCAAAATCAATCATGTATTCTTCTTATAGGGTCTCATAATGTAATTTAGAAATGATTGGGAAATAAAGATTTCAAATTTATTCCCACACCAATTTTATGTCCACTTGTGAAATTAAAATACTTTCTAATTACACTTTTTTTATTCATTTTTCCTTGATCATTCATAGGGTCATGTTCATCATCACCGTCATTTCCATCAAATCTATTATCTTCCCACTAGCTGATTTTTTGGTACAGTAGTTCCAAGCTCGTGAACAACCATTGAATATATTCCGGTATTCGTAAATCTTCATTCTGATAGTGTGGGGTCATATGTAGTCTATTTTGGTTTGGTTTTTGAGTTTATTATTTTTAATCTTCCCAACCATGGTTGTGTTCCATGGGTAGTTTTTGATGTTATTGCTTTGGAAATTCTTATGTGGGTAGTTGTGAGAAAATCAAATGGATAGATTATTGGATTATTGATATATCTCCAACCATTAATATAATATCATGCACTCATTATAACTGAGAATCTAAATTCGGTTTCATTATAGATAAATGGACCTATACTTTAAGGTTTTCCCAATTCAAGAATGAAATCAGAGAAAGAATACAAAGAAAACTATAAACAAATAAAAATAGAGAAAGAATTTGTGAAATAATTAAAAATGGTCAGAAACACCAAGTATTAATCTCATGTCCCTATAATTGGTTTCGTTCTTTAAAATATTTCATAATGGAGGGGTATCAAAATAATTTCTATAGTCCCATCAATAACGGAAATATGACCACATGTTTTTCTCTCAATGATCTAGGGATAGAGTCATAACTATTCATGAACTTATATTTTTTTATATTTCTTATTTTAAAATAAATAAAACAATTGAAGTCTTATTGGGATTTCTTCTATTCTAAAATTTAAAACAATGTAGTAAACAAAAAAGAGTTATCCATAAATTTAGATGGTCCCAAGGTGAATTCCAATGGGTTATATAAAAAATCACTTATATTCTAAAAACCTAAATTGATGGGAAAACTCCATATTAATTATCTACCCATCTACCATTTTTTATCATTTTTTTAGAAAACCAATTCTCAAAGACCTTAAAACAAATAATCTACTAATTTTCCTTCTTTATTTAGTGGGCTAGAACACTCCTCAATCGAGTGAAAGATCTTATTCACACACCTGGACAAAACTAAATATCATTTATCCACTAAAACTGCATAACTCTATTGTCATAATGTGTGATTTGAATAGAGTGAGGATTTTATGTTCAATAATATGGAGGTATTCATATGTAATAATATTTAATGGAATTGAAATCACCTCCTCCACTCATCACCTTCACTATCGCACCAAAATTAGTGAAATTGTTTGTGGAAAATAAATGAATATATTCAAGAAATCCACTATGAATTAGCTAAGACTAACACTAATGGGTTAGTTCTTTATTATAATGAATCTAGAGGTCTAAATTAATTCATAGGGGTTGTAGAAAGATAAATTTAAGAGGAGGATATGGAATAAAGAAACACCAAATATAAATCAATAAATTAACATTCGAATGACAAAATTATAGTAAAACTATATAAATCCCCTAGTTATAACTATTAATATCTATGGAGGGGGAAATATTTATAAGAATCGTAGGGTAATATTTTGCTCTACTTATTTTTCAATTTAGTGAGCTATGATCATCCTTTCTTCATATGGTCATCATTTTCCTCTGTAGAGGGTGTAGATTTTTTAGTACTGAATCTAAAACCATCGTTTTCTTGTAATTATTCACATGATCTTCATCTTCTTATATTATTGGATGGATTCCACATATATCAGTTTGAGAACATTTCCCAGATCTCATTAAAAAATAAATGGTTGTTATTTATTTTTTAGGTTGAAGCCTTTACATTTTTAGAAATTCCAGTTTTTAATTCCACAGAGTCCCAAATTTTTAAAAGTCTAGAGTAAGGCACCTTGAAGGAAGTGTGATTAAAAAAATAAAATATTATGGTTTTTCATAAATCGTGACATAGTTTAGGATGTATTATGGAATTTTAAGCCTTACATACAAATTCATACATGGTATTATCTAATCCTTATCGTTCCAATCCGAAAAAAGGCATACATTAGTACTGAAGTCCTATGCACAACAACAATGACGTATGTGTCCCCTATGAAGTCTTATGCCTTTTCTAGATTTCACGAAACTCTAAAGTCATAAGTGAGGATAATTCATTAAAAGAAGATAAACCAAAGTATTATAAACTAAATACTGGGATATTTTTTCAATTTCATCAGAAGATTATAAATCCTGAAAAAATAGTTTAATTAGTGTAGGATTTATTCATATAAGTAAAAAATGATTTAAAAAATAAAAATAAAAATTAAAATCATGTAAAATTTTGAAACAAAAAATTCAAAGAGTTAGTGTATTTATTTCTATTATTTCTAAAATGAATACAACACTAAAAATCATAGACTCCATCCATTTAGAAATTAAATTCAATATTCATAAATAAATCAAAAATGAGTTGATTTCCATGGTTTTATACTAATCGTGAGGCTAATTTTCAATGAAAAAGTGATTAAAATTTTGAAAATTTTATCCCACGTCAGTGAGCCTATAATCATATATCTCTCTAATTCATTGGTTAAAGTTTTATATTTCAATAGATAACATGTGAGGTAAAAAGGTGTGAAACTAATCGACTATAGGACTTTTTCCATGATGTGATAATTATCTTGAATGTGAATCCTGACATAAGAAATGATTTTTTTTGTTTAATTTTGTGCCATATTATTATGCTACATTTTTTGATTATGTCAAATTCCTTTGTTATTTTTATGTGTCTTATGATAATTTTCTCATTATATAATATTCTTATGCCTCATTTAAAATGTTATGTAGAAATAATTATTTCATGATTCCTGATTTATGATCCATGCTTTGTCGGGTATGATTTTTTATATTATGTTCATGTACCATGATTATGTTATCACACCCACATGTCCATATTATTCCCAGTTACTATATTTGATTGATATATCTTATATTTAACCACTATTAAGGGTCTGATCTCACACTTTCTTATGTTTTTATTCCCTAGATATTGAAAGATAGTATTATGTATGATATGTCTATAAGGGAATCATGTGTGAATATTAATTATATGAGAATTTGAATAATTATTGTAAAATAAGTTTTTTAAAATAATTAATCCTCCAAAAAACATAACGTATATGTTTTGGGATTTTATTTATTGTGATATATAATGAATATTCATGTAAAATGATATAATATGCTTGAATTTAATGGTTGTTTTATATCATGTACTACCACCACCTCAATCCATGTGATGTAAAAATATATTGAGTGTGACTTATGATACACGGTGTGTATGTGTACTTGAGATGGAGGTCGTGTACTATGGATACAATTTAAGTTACCTCATAGTCATACACCTTATATTTTGGAAGCACATGGAATGTGATTCCATGTGTATACTTGACATATACATACATTACACGATTATTCACTACTTATGAGACACCTGGTGTGTGTGAGGTGCAAATTATGGGTTGGCCATGTTTATTGAGTTTGCATGTCTACTGATACACACCAAGGTACTTAATCCCACATTATAAGGAATGTGACATGGATTCACACAATGTGTGATATATTGTTTAAATTAAAAACCCCAATCACCATGGTTTCTAAAGTACATGTTTAGTATCTCAGAACTATATTATATTAATAATTAATGATGATGAAGTAACAACACATGTAAACATATATGGTGTTTGATCAAGGACTGTATTTCATGAAGTTTGAAAAATCTTTAGAAAATTGGTATTTTTTATTCCTTTCCATTAACATAATCATTTCCATCATCTCCAATAATATCTCCACTATTAGTGAACCAAAATCACCAAAAATAATATATAATGAAACTAAATAGTTAATAAAAAATCAATCATGAGTATATGATATAAAATAACCAAGAATAGTGGATGTTAGAATACCCAAGCACCCAAACAAATCAATTAACAAAACCAATAAAGAATGTTGAACATTAGGGGAAGAAATTTAATATATCATTATCTAAGATATTTTCGTGAGAGATTCAAGATAACCATTCCATTAATTATAAATTAATTTATCAATAAATGATAAGTATTCATGAACACAAATAAACAAAGTTAAATAAAAAATTTACGGTAAATTCTTAAAAAATAATTTGATAAGAATGGTGGCTCCATCCCAATACTAAAATAAAAATTATCATAAATTAATGTTTTCATGAATGAGATAAATAAATGAATTATAAAATAATTTCTTCATTATATGAAAATATAAGAAAAATAAATAATACATTTGAATATTTTTTATAAAAATTAAATCCATAATTAACTAATCCCATATGATGTTGGTCATAACATTATTTATCAAAAAAATTAAAAAAAAAATGTAATCAATTGGTTTATAAAATTATATTATTAGTGTGACATGTGGTTAAATTAATTTAAATTAATAATAATATATTTTTAAAAAATTTCTTCTTCATTTTTAAAATCATTACAACTATTCAATCTGTAATTATATTCGTTGTAAAAAAATATTTTCTTGATAAAATATTTTTAAAGAAAAATAAAATTATTTAATCACTACAAATTCTTATTAAAGTAAAACCATGAAATAATTCTCTTAATTTTATAACTCACATTAAGTTTCATAAAAAAATTCAATAAATTTGCAATCAAATATTTTGTATTTTATTTTATTTTAATCCATCCCAAATTCCTTTCATTTTTTTCCTTAGAAATATAATTTATTTGATTATGAGAAGGAGAGGATAAAATCAAATAATATAAACAAGGAATTTGAATTTTTAAACCAAATTACTATCACATTGTGGAATAGTTATCACTTGATATCCATGTCACACTCCTCAATCATCAATGTAACCACCACCAAAAATAATGTGGAGAACAAAAGGAAGCATTCTATATTGGGCGATGAGAGAGGGAGGGAGTTGAATTCCTTAAATATGTTCTGCCATTATAAAAATATTCAGAGGAAAATTAAACTTATCTCTCAACATCAAATGGGAATATGTTAAATTAAAATGTGTAAATATTTCTCCCTAACTCCCACCATGAAATATCCAATCAATTTTCCCTCATAAAACTAATAAAAAATTCCTTCATCATTTATAGTTAATTATATAAATAATATCTTCCAAAAAATATCACCAAAGTTACTATTTCATTTCAACCATGGAATGTCATTTCCACATCATCAACTGAAAAAAAAAAATTGGATAAATTTTAGGCATTAAATAAAACTTGAAAAATGCTCAATCCTCAACTCTACACCTTGGAACATAATTTATAACTCACCTTTTTAAACCACCTATTTTTTAACACATGTGTTGTTACAAATATTTTAAAAGGACTTTTATTTAAAATATAAAAATTTTATCATCCACAAGAAAATTATTTAATTATTTAAATATTATTAAATATAACTTAAAATTCATATTTCTCATAATTTATCCAAAATTCGTACCAAGGGTAAAACTCCAATTCTGAGTTCAAAAAAACAATATAAATTTTCATCAAAGGTAAATTTATATGGTGAATTTATAATTTTACACTCATTAAAGGTACCATGAATTACAATGGTATTCTTGATTCTAAAAACTTTTACAAACACTTCTTTTGCAATTCTGATAATGATTTTGGGTGGATAAAATGTTTTGACAAACCTTGGATAAATCCCTCACGATTTACTACTATCTGGTGCCTTGCTCATAACAGACTTCCAAATGATGATCGTCTACAGTCATCTGGGTTTCAACTCTGCTCTAAATGCAGCCTCTGCAATGAGCACAGAGAAGATGCTAATCATCTATTTCTTTCTTGTGCCACAACTTTTGCTCTTTGGAATTACATTTTTGATATTCTTGACTGCAGATGGTGGATGCATGATTCTACCAAAACTCAATTAAAAAGATGTGTGGATCTTAATAGTTCTCAACAAATTAAAAAAATCTTTTTTTCTGTTGTCGCTTCGATTACGCATTTCCGGAAACGTTCGCCAACCACACCGCACTTTTGAAGTCTTCTGGCATGCACCTCTTCCAGGATGGATCAAGGTTAATGTGGATGGCACCTCCAAAGGAAATCCTGGTCCTTCGTGTTGTGGTGTTGTCTTCAGAAATCACACTCGTCAGATCATTGGTTACTTCTATGGTAGCTGTGGAATTACTCCCTCTCTGGAAGCTGAAAGGATGGTATGATTCATGTCGTCTCTTTTTCCAAACAACATGGCTGGAACAACCTCTGGATTGAGAGTGATTCAACCACTATTGTGCAGGCCATTTGGAATGGTGTGATACATCTGGAATGGTCGATCACCACTCACTGGATGGACTGCATCTGTGCTCTTCACGACCCCAACTACATCATCACTCACATTTATTGTGAAGCTAACATGGTTGCTGATGGTCTTGCAAACAACAGAGTCAATCAAGACATTACCTGGCTTGATGAACTCCCTGATGACTTACTTCCCTTTCATAATAGATATTGTAATATGCTTCCATCTTTTTGACTCTTGTAACTCTTTTATTTAATTTCTATAGTGCCCAGGTTTTCTGGCCAGGAACCATCCATCTTTAAAAAAAATTATAAGTATTTATAGATTTAAATTATGTTGGTTTAATGGGAAAAATAATTTTTAGGGATGGTGAAAAAATGATCAAATGTCGGAGTGATTAAAAAATTAAATAAAGTGGTGTGAATCCTAAATTAAATATAAAAGTATAAAAATTAAAATTAAATAAAAACAATTTATTAGAGGAAACATTAGTGAGTTTCATGACATCTTCTTTAATTTCTTCTCAATATTTAGAAGATAATTATATAAATAAATTATATTTAATAAAAAACATGAAGGTAAAAATGGATCACCTTAAAATTATTGAATGAAAGATGTAAAATAACATTATCGAGTGACATATAGTTTAACCCATGAGAAAAATTGAAGAAAACCACCTTTATAGTGACCTAGGATCTTCATACATGGATATTATATCTTTTTAAATAGAAAATCAATATATTACACAAAAACATGGCTTCAGATCATAATGGATTATTGTATTTGGAAATATGGAACATAATATTCTTAATTATTTTAAGATCTTAAATATATCCAATAAAGATATTCCCCTTTAGTATTCATCTTAAACATACCCTACATAAAACATTTATTCCTAACATAGGGAAAAGAAACATAACAAAGGGTGATCTTAGATGTGTAGTAAGGGTAAGAAAAAAATATAGATCAATGGTCATATAAAAGCATAAGAAAATAATAATGTTTTTTATCATGAACATAACCTTAAAAGTTCTTACCCAACCTTTCATAGACCACAAACAAGATTCATGTAATAAGATATTATTATTTTATAAACCATGAGTTAATAGAGTGAAAACCATTATAAATAAATCATGGACCATAATAATAAATCATAAAATTATGGAACAATCATAAATATTAAAAACCATTTAATATGTAAAGGTAAATTATAAATACCATAAACATTATGGATCAAAACACATCACCTGATTCCCATTAGGGATCAAGACATGCCTGTTACCCATAGTTTATTAGGAGACACATGTTTCCCATAGTGGATAAAAAAATCATCCTCATAGTGAATCAATCCCATTGACTTGTTTCTAATTATTATATCACGACATATAAATCTTTACCCAATTAATTTGAAGGAGATAAATTCCGAACCAATCACATAATGAAAATCATACATATGTGTTCCATAAGATCATAAATCATTCATCATATCATAACCCATATAATTAAATAGGCTTCATAAAAATTTAATTATATTATAACCATTGATAAATATACATGTTTCATAATCATTTCATCATTTCATTATTCCATGAGCCCTATATAAAGAAGCAGGTTTCATAATAATTTTATCATAGTATAACCCATATAAGAAAAATATTTTTAAAAATAATATTATCATGGTATAACCCATAGAAGAGAAAAAAACTTTCATTAACATTATTCCATCATAAAAATTATTTCATCATAAGAATAAACCATTAAAATAAATAATAATAATAATGGCATCCTTGATTTATATCTCTAAAAAGCATAATTTATGTCGAATGATGTCATCTTAGATAGAGAATTATTTTTAAAGATAAATCACATAGAAAGTGTCTCAAGGAAGATAACATTTATTTTAAAATCACTTTCAAGATAAAAAATTCCTAAAAATATTTTATAAATCCATTTCTTTGATAAATATCCTTTAAAACATATAGAAGAATTTCTAAAATCATTTAAAATATTTCTTGAGGAAAATATCATTTCTGATTTGAAAAAAAATAAAAAAAATTAAGATAATTTAATTAGAAAATAATATTTAAAACTTATAAATTAATATTAAAATAAAAAAATTTCATGATGATATAATGTTTTTTTTAATTCCATAAACATTAAAACAAAGATTCCTTTCACATTTTCTATAAAAGTCAAATGAGAATTATTTGAAAAACGACATGAATATTTATTTAAAAACATTTTTTTAAAAGTTAAACATCAGGAAAATGTATTTAATAAGTTATTTTATGAATTTTGAAAATAAATTTTGAAAACATTTTTTGAAAACATTATTTTGAATGAAAAAGGGTTTTTAACCAAAGAGAGAAATAAAGTCGAATTAAAAAAACATTTTATCAATTATTTTAAGTACCAAAGAGTAAATAAATGGTAATATTAATTTAAAAGATCATTAATAAAGAGTATCGAAAAAACATAATCATATATCTTTATAGTTAGATCATAATATTTCAGTATTAGAGACTTAATCATAAATAATCCTAATAAATAATGAGATTGTAAGATAAAATAATTTCCACTTAGGTGAATTTGAAACGTACGACCCATGATGGAATATAATTAATGGAAATATAAAATATAATGATGAAAAATAAATTCCTGTCATTGCATATTAAATGGTATTTCTATACACTTCAAAAAAAGAAGGTATGTTTATAACATAGTTTGTTTCTTAAAGGGAACAAATTGAGAAAAAATCCCTTACTATTTTGGAATCTTTTGAATCATAATCCCCATGAAAGAGAGATGATAAAATAGATATATAGATAACCATATTTTTCAGTATAATCATAATAAATTAAATTCATTGTCATTAAATACACCATGCAATAGAAAAAGGTGGTGAATATGGATTGTGTCTCACTGTAATAAAAATTCAAGAAATAAATCCCTTACCGTAAGGCTCAAATTCCTTCATAAAAAATAAAAAATATTGTATGATAAATAAAATTGTATTATAAATCTATTTTATAAGCATAATTATGTGTATAATACCATATATTATATACTTATCTCCTTTAATTACCGTATTATAGACAATTCCATGTTAAAGTAACATTTTTGGGTAATAGTCACTTGTTTTTCGTATATGTTTTGATTTTTTTTCCTATTACTTAGAAAATGGATCCATAATATCCATAGTATTACTCATGAAATAATTATAATATTTATACATGAATTAAAATTTTAAGAGTAATCAATAAATATGGTTTTGAGAAATGAAGTATGTTAAAATCATGGAGACGGTAGGTTGTGCGTATGAATGAGTAATGTTTCCATTTTTCAATGATCACCATGTAAAGTTGGTAAGAAATATATTTTATTTATATAATTATAATAATATAATCAATACCATATAATTTTTTTAAATATAATTATACATATCATACATTTGGTGTGGTGATGAATCGAGAGTCACATCGCTTCATGAAGGTGGTAGTCCACATGTACACAAACAACATTATCATCATTCAATGAGTGAAAAGGTAAGAAATAAATTGATATATTATCATTAAATAATTATACATATGTCAGTAATATGAAAAAAAAATTCATTTATATCAAATATAATTATTTACTTTATCATTATTATCTTTCATGTTAGCATTAGTGAAAATGAAACACATTGTTTCACAAGGTGGTAGTATTTCATACATACGAGTGATGTCTTTATATACCTTTTGGAATGAAAATAAAAAAAAAATTATATTATATAATAATTTAAAAGGTATAATATTGTTTTAAATATAACATATATACTTTAACACATTATCAAATCCAACCGTTAGATGTGGTAATAAAAAAAATGAATGACATTAGTTCATGAGAAGGTAGTTAACTGTAGATATAAACGATGATTTCATAACCCAATTGATGGAAGTGGAGTTATTTTTAGGTAATTCTATTACATTAATAACATCTATGTATATGAAATATACTAATTAAGTTATACCATTATGTCTTAAAAATAATTTAAGGAGGAGGGGAGATGTAAAATAAAAATGTGCATTGAATAACGTTAACTCTTCTTCAGGTATACTCTTTAGATTTGCAAAATTTCATAATAGGTTGTATTTCTGCCCAAAATAAGGATTATAGTATTATAAGAGGAAAGTTTTAATGTTATTGGGGAAATATTTGGCCAAGCGAAAAGGGTATAATGGTCTGAAGAAGATAGGAGAGGGGTGGACTTTTATAATTGAGGAGGATTGATATTTTTATAAATACCCAAAAGTAATCAATAATGGTGGTTCACTCTCACCTAATGTGGATAAAAAAGTTATACATAATATAGGGGATGTATGTTATGGTATAATAACACCTCCTCTAAAAAAAGGTTTTAAACATGTTATTCCTTAGCATTTAAGTTCTACTCACTTTTTCCATTTGAATTTAAACCATGGTAACTAGTTTTTAAACAAAGGTAATTTTTCCTTTAACTCTAAAATAAAAAAGGTTCACATTAGATAAATTGTATCTAATTATTATTAATAATAAAAGAATTTTATTAATTAAAAATCAGATGTGTACTAAATTTTAATTCAATAATAAAATTATTCAAATGAACTAAATTTTATTAAAATATATATAATTTTACTAATTTTTCATTAAAACCAATTTTAAATATAATTTAGCTTCATTAATAATTTAAATGAAAATGTAGTTTCAATTAAAATTTAGTATTTTTTACTACTCATCAAAAATATATTCTTTTCCAAAAATTCTAAAAAATTCATCCTAAGATAATTTTGATATTTTGATATAAAAAATGCATATTATTTTATAAAAATATTTATTTTAAAGTGCCAAAAAATAATTTTAAATTTTTTTATAGAAAGAAAGAAAAATACATTTTTTTAGAAAATAGTATTTCCAAAACACATAAATACATTACTAAAAAATTAATTACATATTTTATTATTATTTTTCCATTATATAAAACCATTATACAGAATATTTAAAACATATTTATTCCTATTTATACCACTAATTTACCAGCTTGGTAATAGTCGTATAGTTTTAATAAAAATGTAAATTATTTTTTGTGGTTTATTAAAACAGTATGTGGAATGTAACGTGAGATAAACTCAATATTGAGTGTAATAAAAAATATTTAAACGACTAGTTTTATTTTAAAAATATATATTTTAGAAACAATTTGGGTATTACAACCTTGAGAGGATTATTAAAAATAAAATAACATTTTGAAATAGTCAAAAATAGACAACCACAAAAATATAGAAAATGGAAATATTAGAAAATCTGGAATAAATATTGAAAGGTACATTTAATGGGGAGTAAGAGAAGAAGATAAAAATCTATAAAATCTAAATTTAATATTTATAAAGTTAATGAAATATAGGGAAATGAAAAAAAAGAAGTTTTTGGGAGTTTTTCTAAAGAAACTTCATATTAATATTCTATTTGTGGGAGTTTTTAAAATAATACCCACATATGAAAAGTTGAGGAAGTATTTATTTAAAAATAATAAGAAGATAGGGAATATTGGTGAAATTTATCTTATGGGGGAATTCTCTAATATGGTGTTGAAGGATTACTGAAAATGTAATGTCATATAGGTATCTTTTTTACACCCTATAACATTGGATCATGTTAATTCTGATAATGTATATATGATTTTGGTGTGAGTGTGAATATTATTCCATGGTCAATAATTAAAATCTTATGTATATAAGATATGTAACCCACATGAGTTTCTCTTTAACTAGTGATTCAAAAAATGTTTCATCCATGAATTTTAAATTAAAAATGTTTACTGAAATTATATAAGTTTTATTTCCCATTTTATTTTATTATGTTTGATATAGAAGATGATAAAACACCCCTAATATTATGAATAATAATTTTTATAATAGGGTTAACCATGATTGTTGTAAAAAATGTGGAATTATTTTTGTGATTTGGTAGAGATCCTGTAAAATTTAGTATACATAGTGTAATTGAGAATTAAAAGATAAGAGAAAATTGTTATATGATGAAAAAATAAATAAGTTTTATATTTTGATACAGTTGAAGAAAATAATGTTATAAAATATATGTAATTGAAAAAAAGATATATAATGAAATAAACTAAAATAAGGGGGGAATTTGACAAATTATTTAATATTCATATCAGGATGTTATTAATAAATAAAAGATAAATTAGGGGTACTAGGTTTGTTTAGTTCATGAATTGAATTTTTATTTTTTATAATTTACTAAAAATTACTTGATTAATACAATGGAAACGAAATATATGTTACCTTAAGGTAGTTTAAATACAATTTTAGAAGAAGGAAAAAAGACTCATCAATGTTATGGAAAATCAATAAAGTTTATTCATTGATATAAATAAGTTAACTTCTTTTCCTTATTTTATTACTTAAAATTCAAGAGGAAATTTCTAGCTAAAATAATTAGAACATTTTTACTCTGAAAGAAACTAATGTTTTCAAATTTATGCCTTAATAGTTATTCTTTTAGAATTATTTTATATTATTTTAGGATATAATAATCAATCACCCTATATTTTTTAGCTTTAATGAAATGAAATTTATGCACTTAATTGTAAATTCAAATTTTTAGGTTCTAAGGAAGACAGGGTATTCGATATACAAATATGAAGGAAAATTGATATTTAATATAAGGGAATTATTATTTTTCATTCCATAAATTTTCACATCCCCCAAAATTCATTATATTTTTAAAAAAAATCACGAACCTTCTTAGATTCATTACTATATTTTTTTCTATTGTATAGATATTTGTTTATTAATATCATCATAACTTGTTTTAAATATCATTTTTTATAATGTGACTGGTTTATATGTAAATATATCATTTGAATAATGTTAGTATCAACTTTGAAAACTATTTTTCATCTAAATAATTTATTGACCATAAGGAGGAACTTAAAGAATCTAATTTTTTATGGTGTGGATGGTAGTGGAGGTGAAGTAGTTAATAGAGACCAGGTTTCTAGATGATAGAAAATTAGTTGTTTTTTAAAATAATATGATGAAATGAGAAGATACATTTTGATGATTAAATTTAAATGTACAATCATAAGTTGTAGTCAAATTTTATCCTTGATAATTCATCTTTGCGGAATTATAGAAAATTCACAAAGGGAAATTTTATAAGGGTTTCTCTATAAAAACATAAGAATATTTATAAAGTGGATTTTTGAAAAAGTATAAAAGTATAAAAGTATTCATGGGGTGATGTGTAATAATTTCCTCAAAAAAGGTATCAACAAATATCACTATACATCTTATAGAGGAGTAAAGGTGGTGGGATGTCTTGATTGGATGGAGGATTGTCCTTGTAGATCAGATCAAGTGGACTTCATTCTGAAAAAATTAGATGGTGATGAATACTAAAATTACTATTAGGGTCATACAATGAATATTATGATGGATAACATGAGTTTCTGACTATTCAATCATTGTAATCATCTTTCATTACCTTGAATAATAATATAGTAGTGTCCCCCCCCCCAAATATAAGGATGAAAATTTAAACCTCATAAACATTGTGTTGTTCTTGAGAATTTTGTTTCCTTTGATCATTGTCTTATAATAATTATTATATGTCTTAATTTATACTTTTTACATTGATTCATATTGATTTGGGAAAATTTTGTCTATCATGTTCCATATATCATATCATGGGTTCACATTCTGGTATATTTTTTCCACCTAATAAGTTTTGGTTGGAATATCATGGTGATGTTTTTAGTAGATTTACATAGATGAAAAAGTCTTATCAAGGCTCAAATGAAGTATTCTAGATGACCAAACCCTTAAAAAGGTGTTTTTGAGCTCATTTTAGTAGCATCATTATACCCTCATGCTTATAATTGAATATTAGCAAGCGTTTTCTGATATCTCTATTATGTTGACCATAATTTAGTGGGAGTTCACAATTTCTATATGAATAGTGCTGAAAGAGGGTCTATTAAACACCCCTAATATTTTATAAAATATATTTTTCAAATAAATTTAATCTATTTTATATTTGAGTTACATGAAATAATATAATTAGTTTTCATTACACACAGCACCGAGTTAAATGAAATGTGATATACTATTAATATATTATTATTCAATATAATTGTTAACACGTAGTCATTGTAATGGAGTGTATAAAAAGGATTAAATAAATTAAAAAATATATAAGGACAACACATGTATATAAAATGAATTGTTTTGTGAAGAATTAATTGAAAATGGAAATAAAAAATATTTTAAAAAATGGAAAAAAATATGAAAAACCTTTTTTATTAACACAAAATTATTTACCCTAATAAATAAAACAAGTCTATTTTTTTGAATAATTTTAATGAAATTTATATATTATATATTCAATCATATTTTTAAAATTTATCTTAGGTTTTTTCTCAACAAGTGATAAAAATTAATCAAATGTTTTGCATAAAATTATATTTTTCAAAACAAAACCATTTTTCTCACCTATTTCATGCTTATTTTAAAATTAATTTTTTACTCATTTAGTAAATTTATATGAAAAAGAAAACTTCATTTTTTAAATAATATAGTAAAAATTATCTTGGATTTTTGTTTTTAGAATTATCTGATAAGATCAATTTTTTTATTAATAGTGAAAATACTAATTTTTATTAAGAATTTTCATTTTATTTAAATAATTAAATAAACAAATCATTTAAAGATAGTTTTAAAAGTACACATAGTTCAAACATATATATATATATATATCTATTTTAGGTCATGATAATAAATTTTATACTGAGTTTGGATATAAAAACATTTTAGACTTCTGAACATTTTCTCTTTGGAAAAACGTGTTCTTGTCATGTCTATGACATTAATATTAAATGAAAATTTAAATATTATGTGAATGTAATTTGTAAAAATAGATTCTGTATTTTAGTCATCATAATTTATATTATATAATATAGTAAAATTTATTTTTTTCCATCATTAATAGTAAAAATTGTAAAAATTATTTACCATGGTTAAGGTAAAAATTGGTTTACTAGGGGTTAAATAAAAAAAAGGTTTAAAAAAACCTAAAAATTTTCCAAAACCCATTTTATATACATATTTATACTATAAATATTCAATGTTATATAATTTTTCATTTGGGTGAATTTTTCATTTTAAAAACATGGGTACACCTTTTTCTTTTGAAAAATTATGAGTGTACTACTCTCCTCACTTATAGAAGGGAACCCATTATCCTATCATGTTTAAACATAAAAAACTAATTGGTTCGGAAAATAAAAACCAAAATAAATTTCTTTCATCCCTCCTCTCATCCTGGAATGCATTATTTGTGTATAAATCCAACCTAGGGTTGATTCTGGTGCAAACCTAATGAAATTACCCAAAGAAGAGCTAACGTTCTTTAACAACCATTATTATATTATTTCCTCTTCGACCTACTTCAATTATAATTAAAAAATTATGATATAATATCCTCATTATATTAAAAATAATAATATTATTTCATGTTAATTTCATGAACAACAACTATATCCACTTCTATCTAATTGCTTACGAAATCATTATTTGAGGGTATAGAAAACTACTGTCTCATGAACCAATGTTATTTTTTTTCCATTACCATCTCTCGTGGATAGATATAATGCTGGATTAATTTTTTAAAATGAAATTTATGATATTATTCTTTAATGGAATTATGGTATCACATATAACTTCTTATATTCCATTCTGTGGGAATATAATAACATCCCTCATGTGTACGGCTAACTACTTCCTCACAAAGCAATTTGATTCATTATAACTTTACGTGGAAGGTACTAAGGATTTATTTTGTAATATTACATGTTTTTAAAAGGAAACACTATGTTCAATAGCATACATAATACACAACTTCATGCTTAAGAGAAAAACTAAATAATATATAATGTTATCGTCAGCTATTTGAATGGTGGGAGTGAACAGTACTAACTAAATTATGAAGATATGGTAAACAAATGTATATATAATTAATACTTTTCGTAATGGTTAATTGTAAATGAATGTAATACACTTTTTAAAATAAATGGTATTTTTTCAGAAAAACTATTTAAATGTTCACATGTGTGTTTTATACTAGAAAATTAATAAATCAATCTTATTGGATTATATTAATGAAATATATATATATATATATATTATTTTTAAACATTCAACTTATTTATTTTCTAGACTTGATATAAAAACAAATACAATTTTACAAATAAAAGAAGTATTTTTTCAAAAAAGGATGTTTTACTACCTTTTGATGAAGATATTATTTTAAATCTAGTTTTTAATAGTTATATAATTTATATATGAGAAAATAAACTAATTATTTGAAATAAAATTATTAAAATTTAATTTTTTTTATTTTTTTTATTTGTTCTGGTAAGTTTCATGTATTGATGAATAGTGAAAAAGTACTACATTTTAATATAAAACTGTTTTTCCATTTAATTTATTTATAGTGTTAAATAATATTATTTATTTGTTTAAAATTATAATTAGATCATGTTTTTATAATTTAATCCTAATTATTTTATTAGAATCAATTTTAAATTGAAATTGGATATAAAAATGTTCTGAACGTTTGAATGTTTCACCGTAAAAACATGCTTTCTCGTTCCGTCAACAGGATCAATTTTTAATTAATTCCATAACGTTATTAGTTTTAAATTTTAAAAAATATATTCCATATTTGGAATAATAATGTCCAAATTTAGTAAATAGGTCCCTTTTATTTTTGTACATTATGAATAGTGTCTTTAGTAAAAAAAATATTACTACAGTTTATAATAATTGGGTAATTAAATGTAAAAATAATATAATAAATATTATAAAATTACTCTAACACTTGTTCTAATTTCATTGTATCAATTTATTTCAACCAAAAGAATCATTGGTATGAATTTATAACCTTTGGAATCCACTTGGATGAGAGCATGATATTTATAATATTATATTCAATAAAATGTCAATTTTTTCACACTCTTGTTTTTAACAAGTAACATATTTTTAATACATGGTCATATAAGTGTTATTTTCAACTATAAATATTATTTAGTGATAATATAATTACCTAAAATGGTGACACAATGATGATGCGTTAATTTTTTAATTAATACAAATATCAAATAAAAGATATTAAAAATATTAAAATAAATATAATTTGAGATAATTAATATCATCCATGAATTTTATTGATTAATTGGACATGTTAGTTATTTTTTATAATTATAGGTTCAAATTTATGTTGTTGTGGTATTATTTTTTTATAAGGCAAAATAATGTGTTGTTTCAAAATTAATATTAATGATATTTTAAAATAATTAATATTCTATTGAAGGATATAAATTATCAAAAAATATAAAAATATCCAAATAATTTTTATGTGGGTGAAAATTAATTCCATGAATTATTTATGGTTTTTTGTATTCTTATAGTAACTATATAATCCAATAAATAGTGAAAACAAAATTTGTGATGATAAGATTTAAAGTGTTAAATAAGGGTTAAAACAAAATGATAAGGATAAAAAATAGTAAAAACATGTCTAAAAACTATTTAATAAATTTTATTTGTACCTTATAAATTTAGGATCAAACTAGAGTTTCTTAATTTACATTTGTCCATGAAAATAACTTATATATTATTTAAATCAAAGATAGTTGCAAAATATCACCATCTTTTAATTTAATATATTTTATGTATTCACATAGGGAACATCAAGATATGAAAAATTTTAAATTTCAAATTTTATCCAAATGAAATTATTTTCAGTATAAAAATTTAATTTTAATTTTTATAAATTATATAATTACCTGAAAAATCTTCTTCAATATTAAAAAAATATTTATTTAATAAAAAAAATAAACTAATTGATTTTAATAATATTAATTACGCTGTATTTTGGATTAGTTAATGTATATAATGAATTTTCTATATCTATAAGATATATTATATATGTTTTAAATCATTATATTCAAATCTGTGTTTTGTCTTATTATATTTAGAGTCAAATTAAATGAATTGTATCAAATTTGAAAATAATGAAATTATTCTGAATTAATATATTTTAAATTATTTAAAATAATAATGGAGGTAATTTATGGTCTAAAATTTATTACCATATTCATTTATATACCATTTTTAAGTCTTTTAATCTATAATATCCTTATTATATTTTGATATTTATTAGCTTTCCAAAAGTTCCCCTCCCCTCCCCTATAAAAGAGAACTCGTTCTTCTCTATTATTCCCACCCTAAAACCTCTTTGGTTTGGCCAATTTCTACCCAAATAACTTTCTAAACTTATTCACCACATTCTTCATCTATTATTTTAGGAATAAATCCCTCTTTATAAGAGTTAAGATGTTAATCAATGGTGATCATCCGACGAAGATGTATCATTTTTAATTAAGTGTTTCTAATTTATTTATTCTTCCACTTACATAAAATATTTTTCCACCGTAAAGAAATAATAAATAATGTATCCTAAATATGATAAGATTTTATTATGTTAATATCATCACCTAAATCCATCTCCATTTCCATGAAATGTGAAAATAATTATTCATCGTGTGTATGTGTGGACTACCCCCTCATGAACTGATACAATTTATTTTACATCATCGTCTCTCAAGACTGGTTAAAATTATGAAATAAATGTTTATATATTATATTAATTATAATTATTAAATAATAATATATCATTTATGTTCTTACCTTTCCATACACATAAAAATAGAAATGGTGTTCATGCGTAAGTGTGAACTATAAACTCCACAATGGGACGTGATATGTTTTTCATCACCAAATCACAAGGGTGATATATATAAGTATATATAAATGATTAATATGATATTAATTATATTATTATCATTATTTAAATATAAAATAATTCTTAGCTTCTTTCAATAATTATGGTTGAAAAATGAAAACGTTACTAATGCTTATATATAGCCTACCGTCTCCATGATTATCACATAGTTCATTTTTCATAACCATATCTATTATATGGTTTTAAAAGTATTATTGATTTATAATTATTATTATTATGTCATCAATATTATTCTTGATATTATTTAATAATGAAATCCTTGACCGTATTCTACTTACCAAAGTCATTTTGGACTCAAGTGACTAATATCATCAAAACATCCGACGTGAATTAAAATAATCTAGTGATTGTTATAACATAGTAATAAGTAATATTAAATGAAAAATAAACATTAAATTAATTTTCTAAATAAAGTTAAAATTAATCGAAGTATATTATTTAGTTATATAAATAAGTTACGTGATTAGTCGAACTCATGGTAAGGGACTCTTTAACTAAAACATTATTTTAAATTTTTTAAATATTTAGTCTTATAAATTTTTCTCTATTAGATAAATATTCTGAAAATGGTTTTTATGAATGTATTTATATAGACATGAATTTTTTAAAATTTTATTTTTTGAGTTCCTCTCAAGAGTTTCAAAGTGTTATGGGACACTTTGATTTCAAGATATCTTTTTAAATGTTTAAAATGGTTCTTTAAAATGGATTGAATATTTCTATAACATGACATGTTTTCTTATGAGTCAAAATAAAATTTTAAGAGTGAAATTTTGAAAGTTATAGGATTTATATGTTATGATTATATAATGGTACTTTGACATTTTCTGGTTGGTTTTGTGATAAACCAAGGACAGGTGGTTACATGATAAACCAAGGATGGGTGGTTATGTTATAACCTTCAATGCATTGGGTATCGAAGTCGGTCGTACGACCATTCCATTAGTAAGAGTGACATGTATGGAATTCCACAAAAGTTTATTCAATTTGATTATAATTATGTAACAAGTTACTTGATTATCTTTTATATGATTGATAATGAGTCTTCCTGAAAATATTTTGATTTTAAAAAGTTAATATAATGAGATTTTTGAAATAATGATTCCTTTTTCCGGGTAAAAATGTATGATTATAAGGAAATGTTTTATTCGTTTCTAAGGGAATAATGGTTTCCTTTATTTTAAGTTCTTTACTGGCATTTTTTATCGTCCCAGATTTTAAAAAGATCACTATATTTTTGTTATAATAGATACAAGGATGATATCTAGGAAAAAATAGTTAAGGATGATCATGAAAAGAAGTCATTTTTATTTTAAAAGGGTTTGATTTAGTGAAAAAAATGGATACTGAGTATAAGTGTCCACTTGTAATGTATAGGTATAATTTTTAAGAGTGTGTCATATTTCTCCAAAACTCAAAACTGAAAATAACCTCTATTGTTAATTCTATTTAAAAAAACACTTGAATAAGTTATGTTTAAGGTTAGGTCCTTATTTTTGGTATCAAATGGTGGTTTAATCAACTTTGGAGATTCTGATATTTTATTAAGATTTTAGGATATCATCATGGGATTATAATTTTAAGGTTGATAATAATTTCAAAGTCATATAAACCCCTTGGGATGCTTTAGGTTATGAAATTTTAAGGTGACTAACAATATTTTTGGAGACATTTTTTTTGTGGTAATTAGGGGTTATTACTTTTTGAAGATGCAAAATGAATGGTATGAGAAATATTTTAAGGATAAAACATTTTATGGTTATTCTTGAGGAATTTATCATATTTTTTTCATTTTATAAGAATTATATAGTTTTATAAAAATTATAAATCTCAGGATGGGTGATAATCTATCACGTCCAGTAAGGCCCTAGGTTTTGAATCCATATTTAAAGGGTGAAAACGGTGCATCACCTTCCACTATCCAATTTGATGTCCCGGTTAATATGAATTTTTTTTTTAGTTAAATGATTTTATTGATGAAGAATAAGTTTATTTTCGGAACATATGTTTCTATAGAATATATATCCTTGGGATTGGAAACTTATTTGGTGACTATGTTATTAATGTTGTTTTGGAAGGCGTTCATGTTTTTGGGTACCCTTTTTTATTGAGGTAAATAGAATACTATGAAATTTTATATGATAAGTAAAGTTTGAATTAAATTTTGGAATAATCTAAGATTTTATTTTTTACTTATGGTTATTTGGGTTATTTATGGAAATAATTAACATATCTTGGATGTTATTCGATTTAGAAAATTAAATTTTTTGAATGAGACATTAAGAGTAATTGATTTTATTTGGAGATAAATGTTAAACTTTATCTTGGAAGACTTTGTTTTCAAAACCTACAAAATTTTGGGTTTCAGTATTAGTTTGGATTATTTTGAGAAATTTTAAATATATCTATTTGTTGAATGGTCTATGTTGAACTTTGGATATTGCTGTTGAATTTTGGAAGATTTACATAGTTTTCCATCATATAAGTGTTTATTATTTTTTTGGAAATAATATTATACTAACCATTTTCTTTTTTTAATGTATAAATATTGGATAAATATAGGATTCATCTTTTATAGATTATGTGATTATCTATAAGTTGATTGTAATGCTTCAGGTGTGAAAATTTCATTTTGATTACTCATTATTTCGATAAAAATATGATTTTGTGCTGGAATTTGATTAATCGATGAAACTATACATTTGAAGTAAGTATATTTCCTTATGTTCATAGTTTAGGTAGTAAAATAATTCCTCAACTATATGAAAAGGATTTAAAAAACATTATTTGTTTCCTTTTCTTACTGAGAAATAAATGACCTTTTAACCCATCACAGATTTATAGTTTTTTGATTGTTAACTTTCTCATGATCATGTTCTCTATCACTCCCCATCAGATCTTTATAGTTAGTTTTTATTACATATCCAATTTTTACTACATGTAACCCTATGTGTTGTCTCAGGTGACCTTCATAATTCCCTTTCTTTATTTTAAATTGGATGTTTCATTAATACTTTTTCCGGGGTGGGACTTCAAAAAAAATTAAAAAGTGAAACCCCTAATTTTTTATCCAAAGTTATAATTATGAGGAATAAATTTATTAACGAGGGGTATAATGAACATCCTATTTTTTCTACATAAGTACTATGTTCTATAGCATACATGATATGGCACATCGAGCTTAAGCGAACAACTAAATAATATTGAAATTTTACCGTTAAAACCTAGCCTTTAGAATGATGGGAATGAAAATTATTAACTAAATTATAAAAATATGGTTTAAAAGTTTATATATAATTAATTATTTTGTGAAAAAATAATTACAAATTAATGTATACCCCGTTTTAAAATAAAATAAAATGTTTATCTGGAAAACTATTTAAATGTGCATATGTGTATTTTATACTAATAAATTAATAAATGACTCTTATTGGATTAAATTATTGAAATATATATATGTTATTAAATTTAATTTCAAAAATTTAGATTATGTTTTTTATAAACTTTATATAATAAAAAATCCAATTTTACAAATAAAAGAAAAATTTTTTTTCCAAAAGGGCAGTTTCATCTCCTTTTGATAGCGCACTTGTTTTACATCTAATTTTGGAAAATTTAACATGTTATATTTGAAAAAATAAACATATTATTTGAAATTACAAAAACAAATATTCTTTGGTTTAATTTTTTGTATATTTCAAATAAGCTTCATGTTTTTATGAATAGTGAAAAAATACTACATTTTAGTTGAATACATCTTTTTTGTCAAATATATATAGTGTTAAATTATATTGTTCAATTTTTATAAAGTATAATTGCATCTGTTTTTTATAATTCAATCCAATTTAGGTCATTTTAATAAATTTCACATTGAAATTGGATATAAAAACATTTTGAACTTTTGAATGTTTTAGATTAAAAAACTGATTTCTCATTCCATCAATGGGATTAATTTTTAATTAATTTATGAAACTTTTTATATTGATTTTTAAAAAATGGATTCCATATTTTTTTTGATAAATTTAAAATTTACTAAATTGCTCCATTTTATTTTTAGACATAATAAATAGTAACTTTAGTAATATTTTGTTTATTTCCACGATTAAGGGTAATGAGGTAATTAATAGTAAAAATAATATTTTAAATATTATAAAATTATCCTAAAACTTTTCCTAATATCATTTGATGAGTTTTTTTAAACAAAAAAAATACTTGTGTAGAAGTTAAAACCTTTTCAAGCCACTTTGATGATAGTATGACATTTATAATAATATATTCAAAGAAAAGTAAATTTTTTCACACTCTTGTTTTTAACAAGTAAAATATTTTTAATATGTGTTTATATAATTGATATGTACAACTATAAATAGTATTTCAAAATTTGAAATTTTTATCTTCATCTTGATAATTTATTTACATTTTTTAGTGAAAATTTAATTAACTTAAATGGTGACACAATGATGATGTAGTAATTGTTTAATTAATGGAAATATCAAATAAATGATATTAAAAATATAAAAATAAATATAATTTGAGAAAATTAATGTCATTAATGAATTTTATTGATTACTCGAACTTGTTAGTAAATTTTTTATATGTTTTAGTTCTAATTTATATTTTTATTTTGATTTTTTTTATAAGACAAAATAAATAATAGTGTCAAAATTGACATTAATGAAATTTTAAAATAAATAATATTTTATTAGATGGTATAACATATCTAAATATATAAAATTAATTCAACTGATTGGTATGTGGGTGAAAATGAAATCCATGACTTATTTATGGTTTTTTACATTTTATAGTAACTATATTATTCTTCAAAGAGTGAAAACACAATTTGTCACGTTAAGTGATAAAGGGTTAAATAAGTGTTAAAACAAATTGATAAGGATTAAAAAATAGTCCAAAAATTTCCAAAAATTATTAAATGAATACTATTTGACCCTTATAACTTTATTATAAATTTAAAGTAGTTTAATGGATAAGTTTCCTTTGGAATAACTTATATATTATTTAAATCTAAGATAGTTACAAAATAACACTCTCTTTATATTTAATATATTTTATGTCTTCACATATGTAACAAATCAAGATATTAATGAAACTAAATTTATATTTTTACCTAAATGATATTATTTTCATTATATATATTTTATTTTAATTTTTATAAATTATATAATTACCTTAAAATCTTCTTCAATTATAAAACAATATGTATTTAATTAACATAAAAATAAACTAATCAATTTTAATAATATTAATTTTGATATATTTTGGATGAGTTAATGTGTATAACAGATTTTATATATCTATAAGATATATTATAGATTTTTTAAATCATTATATTTGAATTCACACTTTGTCTTGATATATGTAAAGTCAAATTAAATGAATTGTATCAAATTTGATAATAATGATATTTTATTGAATTAATATATTACTAAATTATTAAAAAATAAAAAAAAACTGTTAAATTAAAAAAATGTGGATAATTTATAGTCTAAATAGTATTACCCTATACATTAATTATTTTCCTCTATAATATTCTTATTATATTTTAATATTTTTTGGGTTTCCAAAAGTACCCCCCCCCCCTCTCCTATATAAGGGAACCCATTATTCTCTATTCTTCAAATCTAAAAACCAATTTGGATTGGATAATATCTACCCAAATACCTTAATATAATCCCTTCAAAAAAATTAGAGCTCTTATTTTAGTCATAACACCTTCCATAATGGTGTTAAAGTGTTAATCAAAAGTGATCATACAAAGAATATATATGGTTTTTAATTAAGTATTCCTATTTTATTTATTCTTCCAATTACTTAAAATAATTTTCCACCATGATGAAATAATAAATTAAGTATCCTAAATATAATTAGATTATATTATATTAATATCATCCCCTAAACCCATCTCCATTTCCATCAAATGTTAAAAGAATTAATCATTCGTGTATACGCCGGACTACCACCTTGCGAACCGATATAATTATTTTTCCATCACCATCTCTCAAGACCAGATATAATTATTTAATTATTTTTTACATATGATATTAATTAAATATTTATCATTATTAAATAATAATATATCATTTATGTTCTTACCTTTACATAGAAATAAAAATGATAACTTCATTTATGCCTACATATGGACTATCACCTCCATAAAGTGATATGATTTGGTTTTCATCACCACATCAAAAGAATGATACATATATATAATTATCTTCAAATTATTGATATGATATTAATGATTTTATTATCATTATTTTATGATAAAATAATAGATAAATTCTTTCCATAATGGTTTAAAAATTAAAATGTTACTAATTCATATGTACGGATTACCATCTCCATGATTGTAAGTTAGTTCCTTTCTCTTAACAATATCTAATGGAAGAATTTAAAAGTATGATTGATTTACAATAATTATTTTTATTCCATTAATATTATTGTATATAGTATGAAATAATGACTAATTTTACCGTATTTGACTTACCTAAGTATTTGTGTACTCTTATACCGAATATTTTAAAAACATCTAATGTCAATTAAAATAATTAAGTAATTGTTTTATCCTGGAAATAAGTGATATACAGGGAATAATAAACATGAAAATAAGGTTCTCAAAAAATTTAAAATTAACATAGGTTTACTATTTAGAAATATAAAGAACGTATGTGATGATTTAAACTAATGATAATGGGATCTTTAACTAAATCATTGTTTTAAATGTTTTAAATATTTTTTCTTCAAAATATTTCATTTCTGATGAATTTTTTCAAAATGGTTTTTATGAATGTATTTATATAGATATTAATGTTTTAAAATGGTTTTTTTAGTTTCATTAAAAAGTTTCAAAGTGATAACATCCAATTTGATTTAAAAATATCTTTTAAAATGCTTAAAATTGTTTTTGAAGATGAATTCATTGTTTCTATAACATGAAATGTTTTCAAGTGAGTGAAAATAAAATTTTATGAGTAAAAAGTTGAAAGTTACAATATTTTATGTGTTATGATTATATAATAGTACTAATAAATATGATGGGTGGTTACATTATAGACCAAGGATGGGTGGTTCTATGATAAACCAAGGATGGGTTGTTACATTATAACCTCCAATTCATTGGGTATAGAAGTTGTTCGTAAGACTATTCCATTTGTAAGAGTGTCTTGTATGGAATTAAACCACATGGGCATTCCAATTGATTATCATTATTTCCAAATTTACCTATATATCTGTTAAATTATTTTTTATGACTCTTCATGAAAATATTTTTACTTTCAAAAGATACGAAAATGATATTTGTAAAATAATGATTTTTTTTTCATGCTAAAAAATGTATTATTTAAAAAAAAGATTTAAGGGTTTTCACTAGACTAATAGTTTCCTTTCCTATAAGTTCCTTACTGATATTTGGTTCTCATACCAAGTATTAAAATTTATTTCATAAGATTTAAGGGAAAATAGACACAAGGATCATATGAAGGGGAAAATTATTAAGGGTTATCACAAAAAAAAGTCATGTTTTATTTTAAAGGGGTTTCCTTTGGTGGAAAAATGGATATTGAGTATAAGTGTCCATATTTAATTTATGGGTCGACATTGTAAGAGTGTTTCCTAATTCTCTAAATCTCTAAACTGAAATGATCCTCAAATTTGAATTGTAGTTCAAAACACATGAATAAGTTATGTTTACAGTCGGGTCCTTACAAGTTTAATTAACATATGTGACATATGTGACATAAAATTTATTCTATAGTAGTTATATATTACTTAAATTTGTTTATTTTGATTCTTTATGAAAATTTAAACAATGTTCATGAATACATACGACCTACAATCTCTATGAATGGTGTATTTTATTGTATATATCTAACTTTTATGGACTACTATGAATACATACATATTTAATATATATTATACTTATGTAACATTTATAAATTTTTAGATTATGTAACCCTGATCAAAGTAATCGGATGAAAAAAATAAAAACATACACAAAAAAACATAGTTATTGCCAGAAATGGAACTTTAACATGGAATTTTTTAAAAATGTGTATTAATAGGTCATAAGTAAATAATATATGGTATGATATATGAAAGTAGATTTTTATAAAATATGTACAATAAAATTTGATTTATTATTTAGGTGTTTCTAATAAGGAATAATGAATTCAATACTTAAAGTAAGGGATTTATACCTCACTTCTTACTTCTGTGAGACACATTCCATATTTAACAATTATTTATTTTTTGTAGTTTATATACTTCCCATGAATTTATTTTATGATTACGACAAAAAAGATTATGGGATTTTCATATCCATTTTAGTATCCTTATTTAATTGTTGTTACAGTTCAAAAGATACCAAAGTGTTAAGGGTTTTATAATACAATCTCATCATTTGTTGGGATTGTTTATGTGTATGATTCTAATAAAGAAATATTATGAACTATCTTATAATAAACATATGAATTTTATTATCCTCTGGTTATTTCTATAGAATACATGTTTTCTATATATTTTCCTCTCTTTATGTACTCAAGAGTTCAAACAAATGTTTTCAAGAAAAACTGCCTTTCTTTCTCTCTTCAATCTAAAACGCCATTTTCATCCAAAACCTTGCATTCAAAAAAAATTATTTTTTTAGAATTCATAAATTATTTATTAAATACATTTTTAATTATGTTTGAATTTTTACAGAAAAAAATTGAAAATAATCTTCATTTCATTTTCCAAAAAATATCCATTTGACTTTTACAAAAAAAATGTATACAGAATATTTATTTTAAAGTCTATGGAATGAATAGAATTTACCACCCACATGACCATTATTTTATTTGAATATTTACTTATATTTTTTAAATTTATCATCAAAGAAATGTATATTCAAAATTTATATGTTTTAATTTTTTTTCCAAATCAGAATTCATATTTTCCATATGAAATATAAGAAATGATTTATAAATATTGCATTATAATTTTTCAAGTTTATATTCAAATAAAATAATTTTAAAAAAAATTATTTCTTAAAAAGTTTATTTTCAAAAAGGGAAGAATATTTTCCTCATGTAATGTTTTAAATGTTTTTTAAAGAATCATTTATAAGTTTTCAAGGTTTTTTAAAAGAAAATATTTTTAAAAATGTTTTATGATTTAAAAAGTGTTCTTTAAAGTGGAAATTAATTTTTCCTCAAGAAATGTTTTAAATTATTTTTAAATCCTCCATTGTAAGCTTTTATGTTTATTTTTAGAAACAAAATATTTTCATATTTATTTATGTTTAAAAAAATATCTTTCAAAGTGGAAAGTTTGTTTTTCTCAATATAACTTTTAAATTATTTTCAAGGATTCCTTTATAAATTTTAAAGGTTATTTCAAAAGAAAATGATTTTAAAATTTTTTTATTTTTTAAAATGTGTTTTTAGAATAGAAAAGGTTATTTTCCTTAAGAAATTTATAAAATTATTTTTAAATCTTCATTTATATGTTTTCAAGGTTATTTTAAAAGAAAAGTATTTTCAAAATGTTTTTTTACAAATATTTTCCCAATACTAAAGGATATTCTCCCCAAGAAATGTCTTAAATACTTTTTGAGGAATATTTTGTAATTTTTTAAGGTTATTTTCAAATAAAGTAATTTTCAAAAAAATTATGTTTTAAAAGGGTGTTTTCGAATAGGAAATCATATTTCCCTCAAGAAATATTTTAAATGATTTTTAAAGTTTTCTTTATGAGTTTTAATATTTCTTTTTAGAGATAATAATATCAGAAAAAATAAGAATCTTTAGTTTCAAAATGTGATTTTCAAAGAAAATAATTTTCTCAATTAATGTTCAAAGTGTATCCTAAAAATCATTTTCCATCTAATATGTAAATTTCTGGTTTTAACTATGCCTTAATAGGGATATGATCCAATGATAAAATTATTATTTTTTCTCTAAATGGATTATGTTTATGATTCCATGGTGTTTATGAATCCTATTTATCATCCATGGTCTATACCATGAGTAAATTATTATGAAATCCACATATTCTAACAGGTAATGTTATGATTAAATTATGAAAAGATTATGAAGTCTGCCTTTTTTCTATAGGTTGTGATATGATGAAAATTTTATGAAACCCATTTCAGCTCATGGGTTATGATATGATGAATATTTTAGGATCTTGTGAAAAATATAAGTATAAATTTCATTTTTTATTGGTGGGACCTATATATCCCTCCAATGAATAGGGTAAAGATTTGTATCTCTTAAGATATACAAGACTAGAATGGGGTGTCAACCCAGTTTAGTATGGAACTTTGTACACTATGATGGTCTTTGGAGTGAACATTTATTACTATGATTGTTCAGGGAGTGAACTCATTCCAATATGATATCCTTGATAGTGACCCATGAATCCTTTGAAAATTATTTTCTATTCTTATATGTAAGCCAAAATTAAATGTCTTATGTCAATTTTATTATCTCATGGATTATGTTCTTTGATTTATTTATGATTTAGGTATTATGAACATCCAATATTTATTCTATGAATCATGATTTTAATCCTTTATATGCCGGGAATAGTTTTCATATGTGATGTTAAAATTCATATACTCTTATACTCATGTTATGTTTATATATATTTCCTTTTTTACCCTTACTAAGAATTTGTTGTCACTCTTTCTTTTGTTTCATTTCCCCAAGTTATGTATAAATGTTTTAATTGGGGTATCTCTATTAATATTACTATGTGGGAAGATCATTATGAGATATGTTTAATATCCTTCTAGAAATAAAAAGGATTTCGAATCTAATCTCCAAATTCACTATACCATAACAATACTTGGTTGGTTTTTGTAATTTAATGAATATTCATATAATAAGATGTAAAATATATGTATGAAAATCCTAGTTCTGTATAGTAAGTTCCATGTAGAGAAGTTCAACAGAATGAATTTGGGGTTCTGGAGAATGCATATGGAGGATTGCCTATGTTATAAAAACTGCGATATTTTTTTGATGAGTACAAATTTGGAAGCAATGAAAAAGTAAGAATGGGGAGGCAGAGAAAGAAGGTATTATAATCGATACAGATGTAATTATACCAAATCATATAAAATAATTTCAAATAATTTAATATTGTCTCATAAATTATAAAGACAATCGCTGACGTGTGAGAAGCCCATGATGATGAAAAAAGTGTTACTTATAAGGACACTATTTTTCATGGGGATTTCAAAATGAAAGTATTTTTTCATCCATATTAATGAATTTAACATTATAAGAATCCATTTGTAATGAATTATGGTCACATATGGAGATATTTAATGGGAACTATTGTTACTCTCATCACTCCCTAAATCTTAGGATTTTATGGTCATTATCCTGAGTAGCTTTAGAGGGAAGACTGATATTATTTCTATATATGTCTAAGTCTTTATCTTGAATGAGAAACATTATAAAAGGTTTTTTAGGACCAAAGGGTCTTAGATGAGTTATACCCAAAGAGGGGTGGGTGAATCAAGTTATGGATTATTTTCTAAAATTGAATAATTTCTTTTCAAAACAATCATCCCTAATGGATATTTACCTCTTAATTATAAGGTTCACTTAATTTACTCTTGAATTTATGTCGATCCAATTGCTTAACATACAACTTCTATCATTTACAATGTGATTATATTTAACCAATTTGTTAGACTATTTCATATAGAATATAAATAAATGTATTAATATAGTAAACATGTATTTTTACTCAGTTCACCACTATAGTCTATTCCAAGGATCATCAAATAAATAGTGTAATGATGCACCAAATCACTATAATCACTACTTTTTCGGTTTTTGAATAATTCTCTCCTACCTTTGGGTCACTCCCCTTACAATGGTTATTTTTTATTAACTATATCCTTATGAAGATTTTATTTACAATTATGTATTTCACACACTGCTTCCAAGTTAAAAACAAAGTTGTCATGTAGTCCAAGGAATAATATTTGTTTGTATATTTCAAAAATTAGATGTAAGTGCCCTGAAATTTTTAATTTCACCTTCATAGAGAAACTATGATCTCAATCATATATGGAATCATCACCATTAAATGATATATCAAATAAACTTCTTCTTTATTGGAAATATCTTTATGAAATTTCAAGGTTTTATTCAACTTTTTTTAGTGAATGAAATTGTAAATACTTAACGTTGGTTCATAGTAACAATCTATTATACTTATCCTCAAGAAATTTCATTAATGAGTGTAATGATATATCCTTCTCCCCTTTATATGCATGTCTCTCAAATTCATATATCTTAATGTGAACAGCTCTTCAGTATAATTTTTTTTACAAAAACTCCAAAAATTGGTTTTATAAGCTAGCATCCCTTAATCTGATGATTCATATTAATTCTCCTTCTTCTTGTCTTCTAAATATCTTGATAGGTATACCACACATTGTTTTAGTCATTTAGTTCCAATAAATCCAATTTATTCAATAAAATACTTGATTCATAATTCCCTAGCCAATTTCTAAGTTGTCTGGAAATTAACGTAATTATGACGTGGTAGCTTCTCCTACGAAGTAAACATATTCCACTATTTCTTTAATATAGTGTGGCTCATTTCCCTATAGTGTAGTATGATAACACTATATGAGATATCATGGTAGATTAATTTAATATGAAATATCATCCTATATTTGACCAAATCCAAAAACCGCAATCATATTAACTCTACCACGATCATCGCTATGATCTCCCCAAAAACAAATTAACACAAGACATGTTATGGTGTATACCTTTACACTACAAAATAATTTCCGATAAGAATATCCTTGATCCATTATGTAAATCTACCATAATTACTCCATCCACGATACTATATATTTCTATGAAGTGGATATATTATCTATAATAAACAATGACATGTATATGGCGTAGGAACCTTCGAAACACCAGTGACCCTGAAATTCAACTCATCAACTCTATGGTATAGTCCCTTAAACTAAAATTAGTGTCATAAAGGCCCCTTTTATTATAAATTTTATAACATAATCTCTTGTTTGAGTCATATTCTATATTGACCTCTATCCCACTTAGAACATTCCTTAAGTCGAGTGTTCCTTTATAAGTCCAAATGTGGGATCAAACCTCCAAAAACATTCATCTGGTACCTCCTCATATAGTTGAGTCATATATCACCCCTCATGTTCTATGTGCCATCACGGTTCTTCCATACATTATTTCATTTCATTTGCACACACTATTATCGACCCACACTGGTACTCAATTTCATTGTTGCCTATGTCAGTCTAGCCTTTTATATTGGTTGGATTCCTCTATCATGGTTGGATACTCAGATAGCCCTAGGTGGTGGTTGGCCAATCATTCTTTTATCCAACCTCCATTGTTTCATAATATAGTATTGTTGTGATATAATGGTTAAATTAATGATCCTTATTAATTTTTCCTTACAGTGGAGACTAGGATGTTGTTGAGTGACATAATTTCTCTATGGAATATAATTTTCACCTTAATCTTGCCCCCAAAATTTTGAAAATGTTTGGAAATATTTTTATATTTCATACTAGGACTGCATTCCCTAATATGGATCATGTTCTTACAATATGAATTTAATCCAAAAAACCATGATATCTGAATCATTTACTAGAATCTAATTCATTTTCTAACATCACTACTAATGATAAATCTTCTCCACATAATTCATTTCCTTTTCTCAGCAAGTTCATCACTACATAATGTCAAAAATATCCAAACACATAGTTTTACAACAAACATCTCCACATATATTGTAATCATATCTAATCCAAATCTATAGGGGTTCCAACAATATCCCCCTTTTGATTTTATGACAATATAACCTCTTTAACTTCTCTATATTTTTAAATGAATAAAAATGGACGGAATTCTTTTAAATTCAACTTATCTTCCCCATAATTATAGTTTTATTGTATTAAATTTCATATTAATCTGAGTAAACACTCCCCATTTGTCATGGAAATACAAAGGGTGTGTTCCTTCTTAGGGTTCCTTCAATCTACCCCCTCCCGCCCTCATCTGTGGATTTTAAATAGATAAACTACTTGTTATTATACTCTCATTTTTTCATTGATCTGAAACAACACATGATCCATCTCATATAATACAATTTTTATCTTTTAAAGAAACTTTTTCTTGAAACACTCCTTACTCATAATATTGGGATGTCATTAGTTTAACTCTACCCATTTGAATAGAAAGTCCATGAAATAGATAACGAGAGACATAACACCCCTTAGAATTCTTAACACTATGGGGGAATATCTATTTATGACTTGGTTTCCCCCCCCCCATTTCCAATAGTTTCTTTTCACCCCTTATTAATACGAATTTTATAACATTCTAGTTGCATTTTCCAATTTATGAATTACTCTAAAATGTACTTTAAAATTTCTTCTTTACCTAATTTAAATATATTAATAAAAATTACCGCCTAGTACTTGAGATGTAGACAAATCCTTTAAGCCTATCAATCCTGAGATTGGTGTAAGAAACATGAGTCTATGTTAACACACATGAATCTATCCGTTGTACTAAATTTATTCATTAAAACCCATGGAAAATTTATATTTTAGCATTCTCAATAAATCCTATGATATCAAAAAAACTCACATCAAACTATTATAGTATAAAATAAAATGAATAAACAAAGTGTGACATACCCTTTTTTAGCACCATTTAGAAATAACAAATTTTTAATACCACTTGGATTTCATCTCATCCAACTATCATAGGTTCCTTCATTGAATGATAAGAAAAACCATCCTTGGAAAATTCATCTCTAACACCTCATTAATTTTAGTATTATGTCTCTTATGTATCTTCGGATTTTAGGGATACTACTTATTGAGAACTATCACCTTTTGAGTATCTTCATTTTGGATCCATAATTTATTCAATCTGGCATTTTCATCATCTTATTCTACAAGAAATGTCAATATTTCATGGATTAATATGATTTATTCAAAACTAGACCTGAAATAACTCACATTACATTTTATACATCAAACTTTACATATTTAAACTATATCTATTTTTAGATCTAAAATATTTGATTTGTGAGAACACTTACTTCATGGATTATATCTATCCTTGAATTTTTTGTAACTTCTCGACCCAAATCACACTACGAAAAGTATCCAGAAAAATGTTTACATTATCTCAAGTGTGGCTACCTATACTCCATAGGTTTATGACTAGTAGAAATGGTCTAATGAAGGTATAGTGGGGAGCCTATACCCTCTGGATTAGTAATAGAAAATACGTCAAAATTAAATAATTAAAAAAGAAATGTAAGATAACAATAATAACTAATAAACCAAAATAATAATAAACATTACAAAGATAAAAAAATCATGCATGTCTATGAGTTTATACTGTATGCAAAAAGAATAAATAGATAATATAATACTAAAAAAATAAAAAATAAAAGTACTGATCCCAAAGGATATATCCATGATCATCCTGAGCATTAGATCAGTCTTGTGCTCCTAAGATCTCATATCAAATTATATGTCCCATAGCATAATCCATGATCCTAAACCTGTAACCATGAGAACTTTTTGGGTTCCACATAGTGACCCGAATAGTTTGATATAAACTTAGTAGGCCACCAACAACTATGTACAAATCTATCCAGATTGTGAATATAAAATATAGTAGTGTGTGGGTAATAATAAAATAATAACAATGACAAAAATAAATCACTTTCGTATGGGTTCCCCTTGGGACACACTATTGATACAACCTACTTAATCCTAAGAAGAAATACATTTAAACTGATATCTCCCTATAAATATATTTATATTTATATATATAATTATATATACTAGTATGTATATATATACACTATATAGGTAATAACATATTCATACATACATATTCATAAGTAATACTAATTGGGAGTCGAGATGTGAGGCTATGGAATCCACATAGTAATATCAAAAGTTTCATAAAGGTATAACTGTCATATATAACCTAGGGTAAGCCCACAAAAACCATGTATAATCCTAATTCGTTCCATGATTATCATGGAAAATGTGGTTAGAAAAAAAATATAATTAGGTAATGGATAAATAATATACAGAAACCAAGTATCTTATTTTACTTGGAAGATGTATCAATTGATTTAATTAAAATGGAATTCTAATACAATCCAAGGTGTTTCATAAAAATTATTCCAAGTATCTGTCTAGGTATTCTATAAAAACCAATCACCATAAGGGTCAATCCAATGTGTTCCATAGAAGAACCCATGTATCACTCACTACATTGTGTAATGGTATAAACCTCTAAGTTCATCCATGGTATACCAAATAGGGAACCAAGTATCACTCATTGTTTATAGAAGGCATCCGCCAAACAATCCTATCCAAGGTCTTCTATGTAAGAACCCACATATCACTCCTAGTAAATTAGAATTCATTTAATGTATGATCCTTTACAAGGAACTACATAAAAATGAACATGAGTATCACTTATAAATTAATACAATTTCTGTAACATCTAGGCATGTCCAAAGCATTCCATGTAAGGAACACAAGTATCACTCATGATACATATAATATGAATCTTCCTGAAATAGCATCCAAGTTGTTTCATATGAGTAATATGATTATCAATAAAGGTGTACATAATCCATTCAACCTATATGACTATCCATGGAATTCCAAAAAATATATAATTATTTCTCAAGTCTCAATAGAATTTATCTTACCATTTAAATTAAATAATTAAGGATGTCTTAGTAAGAATTCAATAAAAATACAATTATAAATAATTAATATTCCTTGTCCATAAGGGTTCAATTTACTATTTCAAATATCTCTATTTGATTACCCAATTTTATTAGATAAGATGGTGCACCAAAAAGGTAGTTTTATTATACAATGGGGGTATGATTATCACACCAAGTTCGCATAATCAATTTAATTATCCCTTATATGATGTATTAATCATCACACCTAAAACATTTATCAAGAGTAAGAAATGAATTATAATTATTAGCATTTAAAATAACATCCAAGGTGGGTATTATAATTACCTAGACAAAGCATTGGTCATAACAATAAAAACAAAACACTATATGAGGTTGTTCAAGTTGATTGGAATAATCTCTAATTTCATAAATTAAATCACAATGACTACATAAATTTTTGTGTTAGCATATGAATATTTATTTTTTAGATTAAGAAGCATCATATTGAAAATCTGACACATGTTTCAATTATGGTTTTATAAAATATTAATCCTTTATGGGAAAATCCATAAACCACCTAATTCAAACATAAGATAGTACACCAGTACAATATCAAGATTTAATTAGATCTGGTTTAAGAGAAATCATGAGATTAGATAAACACCCTAAAAATAGGGTGAATTGGCTCATAAAAGAATTAAAATTCCATACTGTGTGTGAAAATGAACTAAGGATCAAGAAGAATTGAGAGATTACCGATATAAATATAATGAGACAAGTGGAAAAGGATTCTGATTTAAAATGTGGGTGATCCATATAATCCTAGAGGAGTTTCCAAGGGAGGATTCAGGTAGTTGGTTTGTATTGGAGAATAGGAATATAAAAGAGGGGAAAATAAATAAAGAGATGTGGAGAAATTTTGAATATCACCCCTCTTTAATGATCTACACAATTACGAAAACTTTGAATCCAATATGAGGTTCCATTGTCTAAAGTCCCTCACAACTCAAATAGCTAGAATATAGAAAAACCGAGTGTATCCCATATTTCTCCATTTGCAGTTTTCTGCTGAAAACATGCATGGTCATGAACCCACTGGTTCATGGATTGAAATATTGTGTGATTCCCTCTAGACCCCTAAACCACACTGCATGGTTTACCCTATAGGTATACACAATTTTTTTAGACCATGTCCTTATAGAAAAAATGTTTTATAGTTTGGGTTTCATAGTAAGTAATAACCATGTGCCTCTATCTGTTTCTCTAAAAATTCAGTTTTTGGGGATTGATGCTTTTGAAACATATAAAAAATTTAAGAAATCTTTCAATCCTTGGCACCTTTTTTAAAAAACGCATTTAAGTATTTAAAATCATATATTTACCTTCAAATTCATAGTTTAACATTTTTCCCACCCACCAAATGATATTTTTAAATTCATTTGTAAATTTACTTAGTTAAAAAAACACTCAATATTACAATCTACCCACTGTAGAACTTATCATCCCAAATAATCCTTAGGGTACATTGAAACATGAACTAATTCACTTTGTTTTAGGATTATCCATATGAATTAATACATTAAAATTTAAACACCAAATACACTTGTAAGAATTAATTCTAGCATATGGTACTTAAGATGTTGAAACTTGAACTGATGCTCGTAACCATTTACAAAACATAAAGAAAACACTAAACCAAAAATGTATGAATAGATGCATGATCATGTAGTCATCTCTTTCTTTATCTAGTTCATGGAAAATTCCACCATATGTTCTAACAATTAGCGTCCAATTCTGAGCCATGATACTTTCCATTGTTGTAATTTTCCTAAGGAATAATCCCTAAGAATTCTAATGAAACATCTTACATGATAATGAACTTGATCAAATTTTTGATTCCCAATCGATCAAATTTATCCTTGTTGAGCTATCTCTTTCATGAAAATACTCAATAAAACCTTTCACTACACTCACCTCATCCTAAGGAAATTCCAAACGTGGTTCCTCATAAACCATCTTTAACCATGAAAAATGGAAGGAATGATGAGCTACTACTAGATAACTACTTCTGAAGATTCTTGACTTTAAGAGATGATACATCAAAACCCCTAATCAAAATGCCTTTATTCTAAGGTATAACGAATTCATTCTAAACAAGCTCACAAAATCATGTAACCAACTTCCATTGATTCCTCTAACCAAAATGATAATTTCTATTGTTCTTCCATAATACGAACATAGGTGTATACTAGATCCGAAACCCTTTAATCATCACACACTAATCACCTCAACCGAGCTTGATCAAAAGTTTGGGGTAACTTCAAAATAAACCACTAGAATCCATGGATATCATCCAATTTTTTCCATTATCATGTGTTTACAATTGAAAAATTCATACAAAAATAATATTCCAACATGTAAAGAACATTGACTGAACCCAATTATAGTATCTTTCTTAGAGATAGATTCAAATAATTATCTATCTTCCAAGAGTCTATCCAAGGACTTATAATATAATAATCCTAGTATCACTCAAGTATTTTAACACCTTTATGATTTACCATTCCCCCCAAGTCTCCACTCTGAAGAGTCTGTTTATTAATCCAACAAGGCACTTAATTTCTTTCATTAGCTCAGAATATAACAAACACTCTACCAATGCACCCTAGATGATATCAATATAAGGGATTATGATCGTAACTACACCAATATTACATGAAGAGGATGAAAATGATTACCAAATAAAACATGAGACACTCTCATCATATCCCAAATTAAGTGGCTAAAATTATTTCCACTGAAACATATACAACTATACAACAGAAGGAATAGTTGAAACACCTCTAGATGAATTCCTTTTAGAGGTATAAGATGGTCTCACTGATGCATCATCACAAAATGACCGTGAATCCCTCACTATTGAGCCATTCTATAATCATTAAATCATAACCATAAATGTCAAAACAAACCAATGGTTTCTTAAAAGGTTTCATATGCATCCAACAATTTTATCATCGTACTTCCTTGTAATCATCAACAGGCTTCAAAAGAGTCACATTCTTTTTGTCCTCACTCCATACAAACCCATAACCAAGTATTATATTGAGTTTCATCTTAGCGAATAGAAACATGAACTTTTTAGCCTCATGTGATTTTAGAAGAAAGGTTAACACTCCCTAATGGTCTTTTACGGTTGTGCTCCCTCTACATGGAAGGACACTATTTTCCATGACCAACACAACGCTCCCCAAGTTAGTACTTTACTAATATTTATTTACCAAGAATGGGAACTCTTCCCATATAACATTCTCCCCACTAAACACAGGTTAAAGATGTGGCTAGTAATATTTTACCAAGCACCAATTGAAAAGATAGGAAAACCATCCTCTTAAAAGTGAACTAGATCATATTTACTCTATATGTACATGTGATACTCTCGATCCATGATCATGCACATCATTATTACCAAGAATAAAATCCAAAACTAAACTAGTCTTTCATGTTATAACAATATATCCTTTTGTAAATTCATCCCCTGCCAATGGGATAACTCGAAATATTCTAAATTTCTAGGATATTATATGTCGGAAGTGACCCAATAATGTAGTATAACATCTCAAGGCTTTAATGATTTCTATTGAACCCATACGGTTTTGTACACTATTTTAATAACTCAATGGGTACTACATGTATCATCACATACTACCTCGATATCTTATCAACACAAAAAATCATCATTTGATACTCTCTTTAGGCCTATTGACCCTATTCATCCCAGTATCTGTGGGGTGGTACTAATCATTTATTTTAGAGTTGTATTATACCATAATACTGTTAATCTAGATGGAGAAGAGGAAGGGTCACAGAACCTTCAAAGTGGTTGATCATGCCCTAGGCATGTCTTACCCACTTAATCTGAGTATTAAATGATGATCACTTGTTATAAAATTTAAATTGCTCATAAATCATGGATAAAAAGTACTAGTTTTAAAATACAATGGTACTTTGTACTTTATTTAGACAATTCCACAAGGAATCATATGCAGGTTATATCAAACTTCATTTCAAGTATTATTCGTTTATCAAAAATCTTATTACCATTTAGTTAATTTATCTTATAATTTTTTTTTATAAATTTTATTTATCCCAAAATATTCTCACATTATGGAATAGTAAAGGGAAATTTTAATTCCAATATATTGAGGAAAACACCCTTTATATTATATAAATCATTTTAATTAACCAAATATTGATATAAGAAAGAAAAACACATACTATAACAGTATATTATCATTTAAGGGGGAATTAGTTAAGTAAGGTCTCAGTATTAATTTATACACAACCTATATAAGTGGATGTGGATACTTTGAATAACCATCCCTATATAGCATAAATATACCCCCATGGGTTGATGTACATAAGACATATCAAATGGTGAAGGCACCCTATGAGGTTCCCAGCATTTTAACTTTGTTATATCTAAATGAAACCAAATAGTAGTTAATTTATTCAAGATTTAACACACCCTTAATGGGTTTATTCCATAAAAAACATTCCCTAGCTAGCCTACATGGGTCCAGTTTTCAATTTAATCATATAGGTTGTCATTCCAAAATTTTATAGATACTTTTCTTTATAAAGGAAACCATTTTTTGTAAGAGTTTATATTTGACACATTTTATGGTTTAGTTAGATATACTACCATTCCCAACCTATAAATGTACTTTACTTTATTAGTTAAAATTGGAATTCATGTACCTGCAAATAGGTTTTTACTTTTTTTTATAATATAATAAGTTTTTATGTAATGGGGAGGTTATATGGTTTAACCTTCACAATTTATAATGTACAATACAATTTATAAATTTTTACTAGCACCCATTTAAATTCAACCATAAATGATTCATAAAAAGAAACCAATGGTCCATAGATCAAACATGTCATGATTGGATAGTAAAGGTTCCTCTATCAAGAAATATAGAAAAACACCATTTAGTTTGATATAGAAACATTAACAACCAATCATATATCATAATTATAATAATAATGCAATCACGTCATAGTGATGAATACTAACATTTAAATAAACAACAATAGAAGCATGAAATATAATAATAGAATGCTATGTAATTAATTAAACATGGTAAGTATGTTGCTAAATCACACAATTCATATACAATATATATCAAGTAGTTAAGAAATTAAACATACAAGGAATGGAATATGTATTCCATGTGAATCTCTATGCCCATAATAATGTACGTAACCATACTTCCTTGACATTCTGAGAAAATAGTAAAATACTATAAATTTTATAAACTAATAAAAAAATAGAAGGTACAATAATCACTCATGGTGACATAATAATCAACTCTAATAACAAACATCACGGTCAACAATCTTATCCTTGGCCATTTTGTCTTTTCCCTATGCATGGGTTGATCACTCCCAAACATGGATATTTTCTAAGCAAAGACACATTCCTAGTCTCACATCTACTAGCCAAAAATTGTAAGCCAATGGAAAATAATATTTGATACCACTTTGTAACTTTTAGATTGAGAATTGACTGAATCGTGTTCTTCTAAGCTCACATATCCAAGTACATATCCCATAATCAATGATCCTAAACCTGTAACCCTGACGTCTATTTGGGTACCACAAAGCAGCCTGAATAGCGTGTGAGATAAAATCAATAGGTAACTTTTAATGGTGTCTAAATCTATCAAGTCAATGAATATAAAATACAGTAGTGTGAGGGTGATAATAAATAAATAATAGTTAATATAATATATCACCTCGGTCTGGATTCTTCACAGGAAACCTAACCAATGCTACCTGCTTCAGCCTAAGATGAAATACCTCTAAATAGATGTATCCCTATGAGTGTATATATATTGGTATATATATATATATTCAATAAATACGTAATAACATATTTAGACATATATATTGATACGTACTACTAACTGGGACCAAAGGCATGAAGTGAGGGCATCCACATAGTAATAGAACAAGGGTCGTAAAGGTATAACTATTGTATCGGACCTAGGTTAAACCAATGACATCCATGTATAATCATAAGTGGCTCTATAATTTTCATGGAAAATGTTCTTATAAAGGAAAAATAATTAGATCATCACGTATATAAATTGTACACCAAATACAGGTATGTTATTTGATGAGGAAGATGCATCAATTGATTTAATTAAAAAGGAATCATGAGTATATCTAAGGTGTTCCATAAAATGGAACCCTGGTATTGATCTATGTATATTACAAAAACCTATCTATATAGGATTCAAACCAAGGCATTCCATAAAAGAAACTAGGTATCATTAATGGTATGGTATAAAAGAATAACCCACAAAGCTTATCCATGGTATATCGTATTGTGAACTAAGTATCACTCATGGGTAATATAAGGAATCCACTTGGGGATCTCATCCAAGGTGTTATATGAAAGAACCCATGTTTTCTTCCTAGTGTATCATAATTCATTTACATTATGATCCCATCTACGTAATTACATAAACAGAACCCAAGTATCACTCAAGTCTTAATACAGTTCATGTAACGTCTAAGCTCATACAAGGAGTTCTATGCATGTAACCCAAGTATCAGTCATGTAACATATAATCTCAATCAGCCTCAGATCCTGTCCAAGTAATTTTATATGAGGAACCCAATTATTTCTCAATGTGAACATAATTCATTCAACCTATGATCCATTCTAAGGAATTCTGTAAAAAGGAATCCAAGTATCGATCAAGGCCTAACACATTTCATATAATCATTTGAATTAAATAATAAATAAGTCCATGTTAGTAAGCATGTCCTACACAATTCAAGTATGAATAATTAATAGGCCATTTCTATAAGTGTTCCATTTACTATTTCAAATATCTATAATTAGCTTCCCCATTTTATTAGAGAATAAAATTCACCTCAAATTTGTTTTTATTATATTATGGGGGGACATTTTTTATACCAAGTTCATCTAATAAATTTTATTATCCCTTATAATATTTATTAATCATCACACCTCAAAATTTGATCAATAGTAATAAAGGAATTATAATTATAATAATTTAAGGAAACACCCAAGTAATGTGTTTTAATTATCTAAAAAAATCATATGTCATGGGATATAAAACAATGCACCCCATAGGGTGGTTCAAGTGGATGGTAACAACCTAAAATGGTATAAAATAAAGAAAAAATAATATCTAAATTTATGATTTATCTTATTAATATTAAATTTTTTTTAAGATTAATTGAATAAAAAATATAACGTGTGACACAAAGGCATAATATATAAAACCATAAGAATTTAAGTGGAAACTCATAGACCAAATACCTCAAGATTATGATTTTACACTCGTCTAATAGTGAGCTTTGATTTCAGTATGTTTTAGGGAGGTAAGAGTATTAGACCAACACCATGAAAATAGTGATGATTTTCTTTTAGGGAATTATCATTCCATATGGCTAGGTAAAACAAAGTAAGAAACAATAGGATTCAAGGGATTACATATATTTATCCAATGATACTGATAGAGTTTTATTCTAATACTGAATTAGGAAGATCCATGGATTCCTAAGGGATATACCATGTGATGATCTGAGTGGCTAATGTGAATAGGATAATATGGAAGGAAAAGAGGGGATGAAAAAACAAATACTAAAGTAAGCTTTTCATGCCACTATCCAGATTCATCAACACCTCACATGGCTAGTGCACTATTAGACAACTATGAGGATCCTATGTTCCCCCTCTTCTGGTTTATGCTGAAAATATGCATGGTCATGAACCCTCAGGTGCATAGTTTAACAAATTGTTTGACACCCTCCTGGACCATACACTATGTCATGCAATTTCCTCAAGATGGATACATGGTTTCTTCAAAATGTGTCCCTATAGAAAACATGTATCAATATTTGGGCCACATGGTTAGTACCTACTGTGTTCCAACCGTTCACCATTGTATGTTTCTCTTGAAACAATGTTTTCAATACATGATGCACCTAAAACGTATAAAGGCTTCTGATACACCATTAAGGATTTGAAACCCATCTAAAAATATCACATTTAAGTGTTACAATTATCAAATTTACATTCTATATCTTATTTTAACATGTGTCCCATCCACCAAATTATAATTTCAAATTCATTTATAAATCTCCATTGTTCATAAACATGGGATCCAACATTTTTACCCCTTTAAACAAGTTAAACCCCTTTTAAGTAAATGTGGATAAGGGTAAATTCTATATTCCTCATGTTTAATAGGATGGTGATTCACTATGGACCATTATTTTCAGTTTTTTTCAATATGGATTCAATTTTCATATCTAAATTAGATTTTATGAAATCCAATATATTTTCCACTTCGTTGGGTTTTTCTTCTTCTACACAGCCCAACTCAAAACCTGTATTTCCCTTAATAAGCCAATATTAAGGATTTCTATTCTCATTATAGGTAGGTCTTTCTTTCCACAAACCTTATTTATTCTTATATTATCCTTACAATATTTATTAGTATTTTCCATAGGTACCTTGACATTATGAACTTATTTACATAAGATCTTCCAATTTAAGAAAAATGATAATTCATTTTTATTTTCAGAAAATCCATTTATTCATTACGATGAATTTTAGATTCTATTATAGATTTATATCTCTTATTTATGTTACATCTATCATTGATATCTTCTTAATGTATCCACTAAAATTTGTTTCTCATAGGTACTTATTTATAATTGTATGTGTGTTGGTTTTCCATGTTCATTATTGATGAGATTGTCTATAAATACTCACTATATTTTTGGTTATAATTTTATTAATTAATGTAATAATATCTATATATTCTCTATTTTTCATTTTAACTCTATTTTTTAGCCTTTACTTCAGCTTTACATCATTTTATGTACTATTTTGTCTCAAAACAAATACTAGAGGTGTTTCCGTGCATCCCCAAAAAAATAGCACATGTTTCCAAAATTTCTGATATGTCTAAACCAATTTCCATTTCCCATTGAAGGAACTCTTTTATAACTATTTTCAACTCCTTCTATATTTTCTCTTTTCTTAGTAATTTTTATGAATTTCTTCTTTTTTTATATTTGAATGGAATCGATCATAGACAAAACTATCATTTCCCATCATGTAATATTTTTTTGAAACTTTAATACTTTAATGATTAACATTTCATATGAAATAATTTATTAATTTTAATTATAACCTACTAATGTATAGTCAAATAATAAATTTAAATCATCTTTGAGTTTAGGTTTTCCCCTTTTATTGGATTGTTCCACCTCCTTCTGGGCTAAAACTAATTTGGCTGCCAATTTTTGGATCCTCTTAATCCTTTAATCAAGATGGGTATTAAGTTCTACCTTGAGTGTTTTACAAATATGAATCTCATATTTTAAATAATTATTTAGTTTATATAGTATATTAATCTGATCCTTCATCTTATAATTTAATTTAGCAATAGAATATTTAAGGTGTATTGTTTCTTCTAGGAGTATCTGTTATTTTTCATCCAGTTCTATAGGTTATTCAAAAATTTCTTCTATTATGGATTTTAAATTCTAGAATTATTTTAAGTTCATAATATACATTTTAGAATTTTTTTTTAAATTTTTGAATCCAAAAGTTTTAATTTTTCATCATGAGAATCATTATTTTTCCTCAAATATGTATCCACTTCAACAAGTTACTTGTTTAATTTTTTCAACTTTTCAGCCTCAATATTAAGAACATTGATTTGTATATCTTGTATCTTATTCACTTATTTAATCTTATTGTTTTATAATTTAATCTATTTATCCAACATCTTTGATAATTGGACTATTTAAAATTTTGGTATCCTTGGAGCTTCTTCTTCTTTAGTAGTCCTATCATTAATTTCCCTACTAGCCTTTTCATTTATTCTTATTGAATCATTGAAAATTTAAATATATTAAAAATGTTTATTGTTCATAACTTAATTTTATAGGATGTTTTATTCCTTCAACAGGGTCCTAAAATTTTAAAAAATAGTTCAAAAATATTGAATTCCACCAAAAATCTTCTTCTTCATTAGAGTTATTCCCTTTTCAATGGAAACTATGAATATAAGATCTATCTACAACATCTGCTGCAAAAACAATCAGATCATGTAAGAAAACAATCCATCAAATTTTAACATCAATTTGACACCAATATTAAAGACCTAAGGGGATTATGTGAGATATACCCTGGGGTTAAATTAAGGTATGGTTTATTTTCAAAAAAATTAACACTTTTTATTTAAACTATCACTATCCTAATGGATCTTGACCTCTTGATTATACAGTTCACTTATTTTTCTCTGGAGATTATATTGTATAATTTCTTGATGAGCCTTTATTATTAGATTTCATCTAATTAAATTTACATAAATTTTTAAAATATATTATATAGAAAATAAATCAGTGAAAACACATGGGACACATGGATTGTTACTTGGTTCACTACTATGGTCTACTCTAAGAATCATCTAATTGATAGTGTTTCGATGCACTAGAATCACTAAGCTAGCTATTCTGGGGTTTTTAGAAAGTTTGTTCTTGAATTATAGTCACTCCCCTTATAATGGTTATGGTTGATTAATTATCACCTTAGGGTCACTTCCTTCACAATTCACTATTTCACACACTACTTCAAAGGGAAAAACAAATTTGGAATATGGGCCAAAAGATATAACCTATTGTTTATGGATTACACCAAGTAGATGTAGTTTCATTTGAATTATATGTTTTTACTTCTTGTAAAATCTATAAACTCTATCATTAAAAACATCATCACATTTCCAAATAATTTTAAGGAAATTCCTTCATTAGAATGATATTTATGAAGTACCAATGTTGTCTTCAACACTTTCCAGTTAATGAATCTATAATTACCATACTTTAGTTCAAAATAATAATCACATATTCTTATCCTTTGGAAATTTATGCAATGATTTCCATGTTATAACATTATTATCTTTAACTTATTTTATCTAATATGAATAGATATTCAATATCCTCTAGTTTTCTAAACAACTGCTGCAAGAAGTTTCAAAATCCTATAACTCTTAATCTGATGATTCATATTAATTATCCTTAATTATGTATTATAGATATATTGAATAGTTTACCACACTTTTATTGTGTACATTTAGAACCATTAAATCCATGTTATACCCTCAAATATTGATTCGTAACTCCCTGAATAATTTCTAGGTTTTTTGGAAAACTTCACGATTATGACATCGTAGCTTCTCCTATAACGTAACCATATTCCACAATCAGTTTACTATGACACATCACTTTTCCCTATAACATAGTATGAGTACCCCATCTAGGATTTTTGTTTGGGTCACTTCACTACAGTATATACTCATATAGTTGACCAGATCCATAAATGTCACTCCTTTTAACTCTCTCATGATCTTCTCTATGATCACCTAAAACTTATTTGATCATCAGATAGGATACAATATGGCCATATCCATTAGAATATATTTTCCTATAATCATAAACTTGCACCATTTTTCTCTATTATATAATTACACTATATATGATTCAATATTTTTCTATGGTGTGGATACTATCTCTATAAAAAATTATGGTGTAGCTTGTTCCTTTATGGTGTAGGTTCCCATGAAACTCTAGTGACACCAAAATTTGACTCATCATCCAAACATTGTAGTCCATTGAGATCTCGAGTGTTTTAAAAAAACTCCGAAAATTTTATATATTGTGGAATGGAATCTATTTGTGTAATATCGCACATACTCTTTTATCCCATATCAAACTTTCATTATGTTGAGTGCTCCTTTATAAGTCTAAATACAAGATAACACCATCAAAAAATCCTTTAGGTGCCCACCCATATTGATGGGTGAAATTCCACCTCGCATGTGTTATAATCTTTCATAATGACACCTTATATTATGGTCTTGTATTAAATTGAATCAGTTTCAACGTATGTTATTTCTCACATGAATTACCACCTAATCTGGGGCTCCCACAAATCATAGAAAATTTCCTCTATGGTGACTAGATGCTCTGATGGCTCTAACAAGTGACTGGATAATTTTTCTTTTATCCAATTTCCCTTATGGTGTAATATTAAAGTATTGTGTCATAATTGTTAAATTAATAATCCTTGTGAATATTTACTTATAGTATGGATTGGGATGTTGCAACATAACCTCTTTTATTTTAATTCTAGAAATTTCACGTTAATTTGGCCCCCCAAAATATGAAAACACTGATAAAGATTTCTATTTTAAAAATTGGGACTCCATTCCCGGATATGTCTGATGTTCTTGTATCTTGTATTTAATCCAAATGATCCTAATATTTAAATCAATTAAGTGTTTTAAATACATATTTTGACTTCGCTATTGATGATGAACCTTACCTATGTTCTATTCCTTTCCTTTTTTCAATAATTCTATAAATATATAATTTTATGATTCTACCAAGAAATATTTTTTCAATAAAATTATAGAAAATATTGTAAAAAATATACTACATAGATACATACATATATATGTTTTATTAATACACTTTTATGGAAAAAGTGTGAAACCTTCAAGTCTAATCATACCATCAAACACTATAGAAAGAAGAATAATTATTAAAAACCATCTTAAGCATATTAGAATCAATCAAATTATATAATTTCCATGATTGAGATAATACCTTTGTGTCTGAGTCATCAATGATAATATCTTCAAATTGAGATTCTAGCTTGTCCCACGATTGCAAGAAATCTTCCAATATTATCTTCTTATTGTTTAAGCCTATGGTCAAGATTAAATATTTATTATAAATGTGGAAGGAAAGGTTTGGTCTTTATCATAGAAAGGTCATAATAAATGTAAATGAAGGAGGATACGAAGAAGAATAAGCTTGGAAGAAGTTGTTCCTATGTGTTGGAATTGTGGGAAGAAAGGTCACTAAAAGAATGATTACAATGAGCATAAGGTGAATTTTGGATGATATGCCTCAGAAAGTGGATCCATGAATCATGTATCATAATATAGGAGTATCATAATCTTATGTTCCACTAGTTCACTTGATTCTTTGGTTATAAACTCTATAGTTTCATTTAACTAAACATCCAAGATAGGAAGTATGAAGAACTATATTTTTAGAATATTCAGAAAGTTACATCTGGTCAATGATAAAGCTATAAAAATATTTGGTATGGGATGAATTTATATCTAGACAAGGAATATAATATTTTTGTATTTTTATGAAGTACATAACATCCGAGGATTAATTAAGAACTAAATTTCCATTATATCGTAAGATGATATAGTTTTTTATAACATTTGTAGATGGATCCTAGAATTTTTTCATGGTTACATGGCTATAGTGTAAGGAGTAATGGATGAGAAAATTTACCACATAGGAGTATCAAAAGGTGTGATTTATGTTAGAAACGTAACTCCCAAATTTCTATAGAATGAACATATAGGTCAACTTAGTGATAAAGGGTTGAAAATACTAGCCTTTAAGTGGAAATTATTACAAATAATAGAATTTATATTGGATTTATTGAAAATAATTAAAAGGTGGTTGTATGATAATTAAAAAAAGTGTAAGTATGATGAGTTTTTAATCATTGTTAAAGACTATTGAAGGTTGGTTATTACCTTGATATTGAGGTTTATGAAAGGATTGACAATCATTGAGGTTAAATATGATGAACTATTATTGATGGATTTATTAAAAATGATAAATATTGTTTTTTATTGAAAATCTATGAAGGATGATGATAATGACTAATGTTGATAAATGATGAGTATACATTAAATATGATCTTTATTTATAAATATTGGAAGTATAATGAATAAGTTTGACTTTTTTAGGATGTGTACCATCTAGATGTTGGAAATATTCTAGAAGTATAGATACTTGAAATGATTCCCATATATTTCAAATATTTGGGTGTCATTATAATTATATAAAGAGTCTGAGAATAAAAGGTATTATCTATAGATGGTGGTGAGTATATTTTTGAATAATGAATTCACCTTTTTCAGCACCATGTCATGGTGAATTTATAAAATCCATAGTAGGCATGGAAATAATTAAATTGTTTACATTATGTTCATTTCATAAACCATTTCAAAATAGGATTATTTTAGTTGGAAAAAGTGGGGAGGACTATTTCATATGGACAATTTTTTAGTTTATAACTTTACCTATGAGAAATGGAAAGGTGGAATATTAATTAGTAGTTAGTGTTTCATTATAATTTAAGAAACTTTATACAAAATGAAATACACATTCAAAAATAGTATGCAATCCATTTCACTTAGATTTTTGTAAACCATGGATATGTTCACTAAATAAATACATGGAAGATATGGTGTACATAAAAAATAATAAAATGTTTTTTCATAGGATTTACACTGTGTAGAATGATGAATCCCAAAGAGGGTGTGGTATAAGGTTTTTTAGCTTTATAGAATATTTTTACAAAATATGAAGAAGGAGAGATCCATGTCCCTGAGGTGAGTGTTTCAAATTTTGGGTTTGTGAAGTTAATGTTAATAATGGTAAAGTTACAATTTTACATTCTATTTTATAGTACATTTTGACTTGATCTTGAAGTTATGTGTATATTTTTTTGTTTTAAATTTTATAACTTATTAGTAGTTAATGATCTGAATTCAATGATTCTAATAGATTTATAAATTTTAGATCATCTCATAGATGGATCAATGAGAAAATTTTATGATGATTGAGTTGGTATTTAATATTTTATTTGAATTTTTCATTTGAAAACCAAAATTATAGTTGATATAGTGGATATAAATATGAATATAAACTAAGGGAGATATAAAATAGAGAATAAAAAATATAAGAAAAGGTAGTATTGTGTGTTTTGAAAGGATAATAAGGACTGAGACAAAAATTTCATTGCTAAAAATTTCAATTAAATTAGGATAGTATTATTTTTAGACAGAATTTTCATATAAGATCATGTTTTTAAGTGGAGGAGTGTAGTGTGCATATCTGGGAAGATAATATTTGATGATTATCAAATAAAAATTTAGTTCATTAAAGTAAATGGAGTTTGAATTCATTGAAGAATAATTTCATCAGTATGGATTATAATGTGGATATTTTTTTAACTACTATGTTATATTGGATTAAATACTAAAGTCATAAATCATCTTATGAGGAGTTGTTTATATATTGAAGTGGTATTCGAAAAAATATTTGGATATCACTTAAGTATTAAATTGGAAATTTATAATTAAAAAATTAGGTACCATACTTGGATTTTTCATCATTTCATTAAAATAAGAAGTGACCTAAAAGTATATAAATAGTTCTCTTAAACAAATAATTTCATAGTAGAGAATATAGGGGAGTCAACATCCTTAATAAGTTATCTTAACTAAACCATTCAATAGGTAGCCATCTTTTCCCAATATCATTATACAGATAGTGAGCCTTAGTGAGGAGTGTCCTTACCTAAAACATTATATAAACCAAATAATTATTTATATTGGATCGTAGAAAAGAATAAAAATTCTTAGTTTATGCTCTTTAAAGTATCCTTTTATAGGTGAACCATGTATAATCTCTGTGTACCTTGACTTTACAATTATGAAACAATATTATTGTGGGAAAAAGGAAAAGGATGTTGAATTTTGTTCCTTTTAAAGATGTAATAATATACTGAGGAATTAATTAGATGGAAAAAGTTAAAAGATGTTTAAAATTGTTATCACCTAGATTCACCCCCCGCCCCCCACAAGGAGTCTCGAGTCCCTATAATTGGTATCATATCCAATTGGTTCTGTTGTGGATTCACCCATAAATATCTATTATCTGATTAGTATAGATTATATTTATCAAAATTTTAGAGTGATTGTTTAATATGAGAATTTAAAAGAGTGAGTTAATGATCTTCAAGTAGATATTTATGGTTCACTGAAAGAATTTAAAATTTAGATAAATAAGAATTGAGACTATTGAAGGATTCTTTTGAGTATGTTGAAAACCATTAGTCTGAATTAATCCATATTAAATAAATAGTTTATGAATGGGGTGAAATTCATGGAAAATCTGAATCTGGTAATGATTTGAATCCAAATTAAGAAGAACAATATAAGATAAAAGTCTAAGTGCATTTGGTGAAGGAAGATATGAAATAATTATATATCTTGAAGAAAAAAATGTTACATCAAAAATTAATACTTCTAAGGATACCTTAGAAAATAATATTTTAGAATGTAAATTTTTTATTGTTTTTAGTTTTTAAGATTATTCATGTGATCATGATTCAAGAACTGGTGAAGAAGAACTAGATATAGTTTTAATTAATGGAGGTGAGGAATAGCTATATAAGAAGATTAAATCTCAAGAGAAACTATTAAATGAATTTATTGATATTATAGAAATTTATTCTAAATTTTTCAATGAGAAAGATGGTAAAGGAATATGTTTCCTTATTCATTCAATGGTATATTGGAAATTAGTGAAGATATAAGTTCAATTAAAACTCTTGAATAAAAATTGAAATCAATGGTAGGACAATTATAGATAAGAATAATAGTAATTGATTCTTTGTTATTTGTTAATTAAAAATAATTAATGAAATTTAATGTTCATTATAATCATTAAAATAAGGAAATGAAGATCAACTAAATATTCTACAAATGTAATTTTAAGATAAAGTATATTATTTTTTAGATGAAATATAATGTATAAACATGAAATGCTTCAATTTAGGGGTAATGTTAAATAATGATGAAGACTCGGTGGAAAAAATAAGAAAATGATGTGTATATTTGTAGAGTTTTCAAGATGGAAAGAAAGGTATCGTAAGGTTCATAGAATAACTATTACAATAAGGGAAGGTTTAAAGGGTGATGTATTATCATCTAATGAAATCAAGAAACCTATAGTGGAATAAAAAAGGTATAAAATTTGAGTTCAAAAAATTGAATTAAGAAAATAAATTCAAAAAATGAAAAATCAAAAAAATGTATTAAAAGGTAGAAATTTGAGTATTTTTGCATTATGGTATACCTGGTCATACAAATATCTCTCTTGAATATTCTATTCTAATCATTTCATATTCTGTAAGGAATAGAGGATCAAAGTATTTTATAACACATGAAATAATGTAAAATTCATATTATTTTTTTTATTATCCTTCTAATTTCAGTATTTAATGAATTGAATAAAAAATAAAAAACATGAAAAACAAATTCACATAAAATGGAATTCAACTCATACTTTTGAGGGAATTTTTCTTTCTTATGTACAACAAGGTCAAATGATGATGTACTGTAGAAAAAAAATCATTGGTAAGGTATCCATGAATGAAAAAAAAAATAAGTGTCTATCATAATAGAATATGTTTTGAATGTGGTTTAAAAGGTAATATTTCATATTTTTGTCATATGATAAGTTATATTGTATGAGAATAAATATTACATTGGATAATATATTCATTTACAATAAAAAATTATCTACTGATATATTACATTCAAGTAAGTATATTAGAAGGTATGAATATTTCATCATGATACTTTATATTTATGATAGTCTTGTCCTTATATAATGGTAATGTAATAATAGATGTAATGTAGAAGTCAATATTTCCTACTCATTTGAAAAGTATGGGCCATGAATGGATGAATTTTAATTATATTTCATTTGAAAAAAATTCATTAATTTCGAAGATATTAATGAAGAAATACAACAAAGAGTTTATCAAGAACCAAGGTGTCGTCATTCACATCATTCTGCTAAGAAAGAAAAGAATAAAGCAAGTATTTTAAATAATAAATCTTCTTTTTCCCTTATGGTCATAATGAAAAAATATAGAGGCTTTATTAAGAGGTTTCATCCATACCAATACAAAGAAAAAGCAAAAGGATGGAGAATTTTTCCCTATATGGAGATAAAAGTTTAGAAAATATTTATTAGTTGATGCATTCATAATGGGGACTTTTATTGATGAGATGATTCTCAAAAAGGAAATAAAAATCAGGTCATACAAGAATAATTCATGATTTCCTATCATCAATAGGATGGAATATTATGCTAGTTGAATCATTAAGATGATTACCACAAATGGAATATCGAAAAATCCAATTTATAATATGAATGAGAAAGAATATATTCCTGAGTACAATGAATTAGTGGTATTGTCCAATTAAATATCACTAGGATATCTTCTAATAATAATGAAAAAACATTGTTGGATCTCAATAACCATCCATGATCCTCAACTTGAGGATATTAGATATAAAAACTCACCTATGGTTTATAATTTATTTATGATGTTGGATTAATTGGGAGATACAATACATGGGTAATATTAATTCAATTGGATAGTTCATAGTGATATTGTGCATGATTTTCTAAAATAGAAACAAGAAATATGTGTGCATGAACAAAATTATATTTCTAGATGAAAAGTAATAATGTATCCTCTAAAATTGGTATTATAAATGATAATAGAGACAAAGGTTCAAACAAATAGTGGGTAGAAAAAGTGAGAAAAATAAATCTATTGAATATGTATTAATATGTAGTGATGAATAATTTCAAGTGGTTTCAAGGCCAAACTTGATATAAATATTTGATCGGTAGTTATTCCAAGAGGTTTCCATGAATTACCACTGTTGAATCTGGATATAAGTGCTAAAATGATGAAGTATAATTGGTACAGATCCTCATTGGATGTGAAGTAAGTGACTAAGACATATAAGAGTTTTATAATTGGTATCAAGACAATTGTGTAATTTAGAATGTGCTATCAGAAAATTAATAAGACGTGGTAGTCTCTAGATAATTAAATGGATTTCATATTAAAGAGATATCTACAATAATGGATGAATATGTGTTCCACCTATTTATTAAGTAACAATGTATTATCATATGATTTATGTTTTTCTAGGATACTTAAACACTGTTGAGAATATTTTATTATCATCTACAAGTGGTTTCAATATGTTTTAGTTTTCACAATATTTCTGATGATCAAAACTAAGGAATAAAATAGAAATAAATGAAATTAACTAAAAATATATTTATAAATATTTAGAAATAGAGAATACCTATGAAAAAATAAAGATCATAGATATCAAGTGGTATCATTGGTTTCCTATCTATAATTGATATAAATTAATTCAGGATGTATGTCTCACACTCTTATGATTAATTTCTTATGCACTAATAGTTCCATGTGAATGTTATTAATATCATAGGTAGTTTTTGGTTGAGGGATTTAAATTACTTAAGTTAAAAGTTCTTGTATGGGATTACTGAGTGATATGGCATCCTTGGTGTCATTTAAAAATATTTTATTTCATACAAAAAGTTTCAACTCAATAGGATTATAGGACTTACTGATGGATCATTTCTAAGGGATAAATTACTCGCTTCAATTTTTTTACTGACTATTAGAATAGAGTACTGAGCAGCTTCTCTTCCCTTACTTCTGAGCACTACGTGAGAAATAGAAAAACAAGGTCCTCCCTCCTCTTCCTTTTAAGCTGGGTGCGGGTATAACCCTTATAACAGGTCCTTATAATAGGCCCTTATAAAATGAATATATGTTATAAGAGCCTATGTTTGAAACCCTGTGAAATAGAAAGTCAGTACTCTACTCTAATATCTAATAGTTTTAATACCACTCTTGACCCTAAAGGTGCTACTTATATATCAATAGAATAATATTGACATTATTGAATACGATTAGTAAAAAATTTACATTTCTAAAAGTGGTATAAAGTTTTATAAAAAAATATAATATTTTTACAAGAAGTATAACAAGATATTTGAATGTGAATATTAATGGGGGTGTGATCCCTCTTAATCTAAAATTCTTGTAGATTTGTAGATGTGATGATCTCTATTGATAATCATAGATAAAAGGCTTATTGATAATGGAGTAGAAATAGTTGATGGAGTTCACCCTCATGGAATTTTGTAAGATAGGGGGAGATTATGCAGAATATTTTTGAGATGCCCAAAGTGGGTGAAAACATAAAGTTAAAACTGAAGGTGATTGGGACCTTTTTTTTAGTCAAAAAATTAATGGGATAAGAGATCCATAAAATATTTCTGTATGGTAGATCATGGATTATGAAAGAAAGGAGAAGATATTATCTCTATGGTCATTGGATTTTATGAATGTATTTTCAACAAAATTCAACGGGGTATATTGTTACAACCAAGATTTTGTATATTGTATATTGATAATAATAAAGAGGAAGTTGTATGATGACTAAAACCAAGAGGAAATATGTTGAGTTGATAATAATTTTTTAATAATGAAAATTTTTAGGTGTTATATTGATATTTATATTGATGGAGTGATTTATGATCTTTGATGATGATGATAATGAAATATCATTGGTATATTTTTCAAAAATGGTAAAAAAATGTTTGTTTTATTGTTAATATGGGAAGTATTATAATGGAGACTAATGTTGATGAATGATGAGTTGGTATGAAATATGATATGGGTCAAAAAAATATTGGATTTATAATGAATGAGTTTTAATCTATGAGGATGTGTATCATTATAATGTTGGGAATATTTTGTAACAATGGATGTTGGAAATCTTTTTGAGATTTTTTTATATTTTATGTGTGAGTGAGTCATTAAAAAGATTTAGAAAATATAAGGACTTATTTTTAGAAAATTTTGAGAAAATTGGTGAAGAATGAATTTTCCACTCTCAACACTACATTGTGGTATATTTAGAAAATATGTACTAAACATGGAAATGGATAGAGTGTGGATGTTGTGGGTGGTTTATACACTACTTCAAAATAGGATTATTTAAGTTGTAAATAGAGAGGACGACCATGTCATTAGGTATGGTGTTTTAGTTGAGAACATTACTTTTGAGAAATGACAAGTAGGATTACATAATAACTATCAAAATTTCATTATAATTGAAGTATATTTATCCTGGAAGACCTGGAGATTCATAAATATAATACAATCCATTTCACCCAAAAAAAATTAAACCATGGTCATATTGTCTAAAGATAAACATGGAGGAGATAATGGTCCTGATGATGTAGAGAAGGTTTTGTCATGGGAGTATCCTTACAAAAATTTCAATCTCAAAACAAGATTGGTATAATGAGTTCTGTATTTATATAATTCATGACAAAAATGGTCAATAGGAGCACACCATGCCATAGAGGTTAGAATTTCAAAAGTTGGGTTTGTGAAGTTGTTGTCAGACATTGGAAATTTAACATTTCATAAGAAATTTTTTATTATGGTTTCATTGGATCTAGAAGTCACATCTAGTTTTTTTATGTTATCTCCTCTATAACTACTTAGTAGTTCTGGCTTAGACTTAAATGACTCTAATGGAGTTCTAAGATAAAGATCATCTCAAATATGGGTCAATGGAATCTTTTAATTAAGAGTGAGTTGGTCGTTAATATTTTATTTGAATTATTAATTTCAAATTCAAATTGATTTTGGATATAGTGGATATGACTATATATTAAAACATAGATAGATATACAAATGAGAAGAAAATTAAGAAGAAATAGAAGAAAATGTGTTCTAAAAAGAGAATTATGTGGTTAATAATAATGGAGTTATTTAATATATATATTGAAGAAGGATCATGTTACTTATATATTTATTTCCCATTTAATATTGTTTTTTAAAGTATAAGAGTGTTGTGTGAATATCTAGGATGATCAAATTTTTGGATTATCAAAGAAATGTATTTTTTACTAAAGTAATGTTAGTTTGTTTTCATTGAATAAGAATTCCATTTTCTAGAGTTATAATCTTGATAGTTTTGTTTAATGATTTTGTGAAGTCTTGTTGAGAAGTAAAGAAATAACTCTCCCTGTAATGAGTTGTTCATTTATAGAAGTGGAATTTAGAGAAAACTTTGGAAGTCACTAAATCCTCATACTAGATAATTTATAATTTAGAATTCAAGTACCATATTTAGATTTATCTTCATGTCATTAAATTGAGAAGAGACCTATATGTCTATAAAATGTTTCATTCACTAAATAAATTCACTGAGGATAAGATAGAGTGACCCCTTGTAATAAGTTATCTTCCCTAATCTATTTAATAGGCAGTGAGCCTTTGGAGGTAGTGATGTTTTCTCTAAATATTAGTATAGGTAGTGATACTAGGTAAGGATATCCCACAACTAAAAATTTGTATGCACCAAATAGGTAGTTATAATCGATCCTTCTCTACAAGAACAATGTTGAGTGTATCATCCTTGGAATAAAATTTTCATGGTTAACTAAGTATAATATCTTTGATCCATGACATTGAATTTCTAAATCAATGTGATTTTATGAAAAATAAATTATATATTGAATTATGTTACATCTAATAAGGGTACATGATCCAAAAGAATAGATTAAATTGGTGTAATGTTTACATAATTTTAAATTTATTAACACACTAATCCAACCTCCCCGCCCCCAACCCTATTTGGGTGTCCCAGGTTCATATAGATATTGAAGGATGAATTAATGGAGTATGGATCATATATATAATGAATTATTTGGAAGAAGTAGAAGGTCTAACTCTAGATGAAATTAAATATATGAAAGTTACATAAATTAGATTGGGTTTATATAAACATATGGTAACCATCTATGGTTCATTATCATGGAGGATCACTCTAATATGTTACTTTCATTGATGAAGAAATAGGGAATGTGTGGGTGTTCTTTAAAAATAATAAGTATAAGGTATCTAGAACCAATATCTAAAGGAAACACATGGTTGAAAATGAGAACGGTTTCAATGTAAAATTCCTATGTTCTAATAATGGTGGGGAGTATGGAAGTAGGGAATTCCTATGATTCTGCTTGAGGAAAGTCATATGGTCTAACAAGACCATAATATGAAATCTAAAATGTATAATTATTGTTTTAAAAAAATGGAATATGAGAATTCATGTGGGATTCCCCATTATGTTTAGGAATAATCGGTGTTTCTTTAGCATTCATAATCAACAGGAGTCCTTTTTATCAATTAGGTCTAGAAATTTTTTAACTCAATTAGTCCAGAAGTAAATTTAATTTTACCCATATTAAAATATTTAGTGAACTCATCTACATCCACAATGATTCTAATGAACAAAAAGGATATATTATAAGTCTAAATCATGTTACCTTTTTTATAATGGTAATGAAGAGTCTTCCTTTTGAATTTGGGAAAACAAACTCAAAATTTTACCCTAAATTAGAATGTGATATCAAATGTTAAGATTTTATAGATGGATCAAAACATTGTACAGAATTATGATGAAATAGAAGTATCATCATAATTCAAGGTTAAACTGAATAGATATCCAAATGTTATGGATGTTCTAGAAATGTTAGGAAGTAAAATAGTATCGAACACAATAGACTACTTAGAGGATGCTTGGGAAGGAAGTCATGTTATTATGGTGTTTTTATGTCTTGAAGTATAGGAGAGATAAATAACTATATAAGTTCAAGAATAATATTTGAAAGATACTATTCTAAAATTTATGGTACTAGAATGATTATAGACATAGGGAAAGTTGTAGATATCAACCAGTGGTAGGCGCTTAGTGTTGAGGTATGGAATTGGCATGCACTACCTGATTCATATAAATGATAGAGATCTAAAAATCCTATATAAGAAAATAATATTTAAAGAATAAAATTATTGGTAATTATTTAGGATATATGAGATTCATTTCATCTATGTGTCTAGAATATGAGATCTGGTAGAGAGACATATTGGGAAGAAAGACCTTAAAATTAATGTTTATATCAGCTTAAAAAATAAGTGGCTGATAAGTAGAGGAATAAGAAAAGGACAATTTTAAATAGGTTGGAGTAAATTGAAGGTCTTCATTTCTTGGAGTTATTTTCATTGAAAGTAATATATATCACTATTCAGATGGTTTTGAGCAAGGTTATAAAAGAATTAATTTATCTGGGGTAGTTAGATGTGAAGACTAATTTTATTCATGGGGACATACATGAGGAAATATACATGGTGTATCTAGTTGGTTTCATAGATCATTGAAGTTGAAACCTTGTATGAAATATCAACCAAAGACTGTATAGTTTGAATCATGTTCTAAGGTAGTGGGATCATAAGTTTAATAAATTCATGATTGATAATAATTTCATCTAATGTAATGTATGCCATAACTATTATCGTATGATCTTCAATGATGGAATTTTGATCATATCACCTTTCTATATTGGTGATATTTTTTTATAGGTTTAGTGAATGAAAGGATCAATGAGATGATTCTTCAATTATCTTAATGATTCAATATAAAGGATCTCAATTTGGCTAAATAGATGTTGTGGTTGAAAATTATAAGATATTATGTTTTTTTAATATTTACTAGAGGTATTCTAACTACATATAAAAGGTGGTGGAGCACTTTTTCATGAGTGATGTGAAACCGATTAACACACCCTTGGTTATAAAATTCATGAAAATCACGGAGAAAAAAAACATGAATGGAATCTGAGGTCAAGTACATAGTAAAGGTTTGACATGAATTATCTATTAGAAGCATGATATACATCATGGTTTATAATCTTCTTTAATTTGTGTGAATGGAGATAATTATCACTAGATTGATGTGAAATTCTATAAGATAACATTGGGATTTTATTGAGTTAATTCTCTTGTAATTAAATGGTTCTAAGAGCTTTCCACATTTTTTGAATATATAATCCATTTTAGGGTCTGCATACTCAAATTTTAGATTTTATGAAGACACTAAGAAGAGTTCCATTAGATATGTGATCATTTTGGAGGGATGAAATTTAACTGGATGTTGAAGATTCAACCAATAGTTTCACTATAAATATTAGAATAGAAATACATTGAATTAATTGAAGTTGGGAAGGAGATCATTTGGTTGATGGGGTGATGGAATATCTAGAAAAGGTAATATGGTGGGATTATCTTTTGTAAATCACAATGATTGATTCACTTAGTCAAAAATTCAAGTTTAATTCTATGAAAAAGAACATTTTGTTTATGTATCACTTTATTTGAATGTTATTGGAGGATGGAGTGTTAGAAATATGAAAGATATAAGGGACTCAGAATCTGAAATACATATTGAAAAGGTCATAATCTGGGTTGTTCTGAGGTGGTGTTGTACCTCAGGTGGGTTGATATTACTAGAATCATGGCAGGGGAACCCTACAACTGAAATAGAACATTCGGTAATAGAAAATGTTAGTGGATGAATGATGGAAGAATTTATGGTTAATCTATGAAAATGATTCTCAAGTGGTAGATAGTAAGGCTTGATTGTGGAAACCATTTTATATAGCAAGAAGATTAGTCTACTAGAGGGGGTAACATTGAGAATATATTTTATGATGGTGTGGATGGTGGTGGTGGAGTGGTGTTGACCAAGAAATGGGTTTCTAGGTGATGGAAAATAGAATTTTTCCATACTGGATGACTCAATTAGAATATAAAATCATATGATATCATTAGATGATGAAATCAAAATTTATTTATGGAATATGTAGTCATAAGTTACTCTTGATCACTCTTTTTGGAGGCAGTTAACATTATTAATTTATTAATAATTTGTTATCTACTCCCCTTAGTTATTTTCAATGAAAAGTTCATAATCGGAGTGAAATTCCCATGTATTATTATTAAACCAAAATTGGAAGCATTTTTTGGAGTAATATATATTTGAGGCTGTTTTCTATTTTAATAATAATGATTTATATACTAATATAAATTTTTTTATTCTTATTTTGTGGGTTCCTTATTCCTACTACTATAATTCATTCGGCTGGAGAATTGGATAGTTCATCCATTTAAAGGTAGATATAAACCACACAAGAAGACCTAATGAATCTATAAAGAAAACCGGACCAGTTGTAATGTTCTATTTTATGTTACTAATGTATAATCCGAAATTCAATGTGACTCCACAAAAATTCAATGGACATTCTGGTACAAAAAGGATAAAAATTTCAAAGCCCAAATCAATTTTTAAGTTTCCCACCATAAGTAAAATTTTCAAACCCATAATTCTGCTAGGGATTCAAGTATAGCCGATTGATCTTGAAATTACTCCAAATCCACTAGTAAAATTTATCTATAAATTAGTATACACAAATTCAAGATATAGTTACAAAAATATATAATATTTTGGTTCAATTCAGAAGCATATTCTTCAACTAAAATTCATTCTAATTTGTGTAATATAAGAAGTCATAATCATTCGGGAAAAAGAAAAATGGTTTACTAAAACAATCATATATTCCCCTAAAAATTTCCAATATCCATTGATTTTAAAGGGTGGACTACCAATATCCATATATAAACATTATTGAAGATAATATCTCATTACAAGGATTGGTATTATTTTAAATGGGGTGACCAAAATGACAGAAAATTTGGAAGTAAAAATAGTCCATGGCCTTTGGATAAATATTTGTACCCGTATTCTCCTTGAAAGAGGTTGGAATATTAGAACTAAAGGAGATGAATTTGAATAACCATACACATTTAATGTTTTTTTATGATCTTAAAAACATAAGTTTTATCTTGAGAAACCTATCTAACACTATTTCATTTATGTTTTTCTTTATTTATGATTTATTATAATTATGTATGTGTTTTGTAACTCTATTTCAATTTTAATGAAAATATAATTTATCTCTCTAACCCTCATCATCATTTTATAGTTTATTATTTTAGTCTACATTTTTTAAAATTAATTTTTAATGTATTCCCTCTTCAACCTTTTAATTTCAGCACATGCGTTTTCTATTTACATACCAATTGTGTGTGAGTTTTTTTGTTCACAAAATTCTTTTCGTATATAGTTGTTTCTTTTCTCAATATGTTTTCATTACAATAAGGTAAACAAATAATATTCATCACCTTAATTGTTCAGTTAAACATATATTTTTGTGATTCATAATCTTCTGGGTTTTAGGTGATTGAGAGTTATATATGAATCAAGTTTATAAAAATTTGCATATTGTATCTAAACAAGATATACCACGTCTTAATGAAATATAGATGGTTTTTTGGATTCTATGGATTATTAAAACCCTTATCAAAATGGTTCATGTTCTATTTAACCTTGCATGAATGGAATTCGATTAAGATCATCACGCTAGTTGAGACATGAATCATTTTTTAAACTTATAGATTCTAATCCAAATCATATTGTGAAATTCATGTTAAATTTATGTAATACTTTTTCTATCTCAAGGATATCAAAATCCTTCAATCAAAAAATATTGACTCACCCAAATAAATTTAAATTTCTCAAATCAATCTCATTTATTCATTAATTTAATAAAAAGTATGTGAATAAAAAATCCACAAATTCAAAAGACAAAAAAGAAATTGATTCCAAAAATATAGTACCATCATAGAGGATTTGACCTGAGTGATTCTATACACATTATATTATAGAATTATACTTTATACCCATGAATATATTAATAAATTTTTTTCAAATCTAACACTATGGGAAGGAATTATTTTTTAGTTTTTTTGTAATTCTCTTGTTCCAGATCTGTATTGTGATGAGCATGTCTAATAACATCAGACGTGTATTCTATCCATTATAATTCTAAAACCCCAATAATATATAATCAGAGGAATCACACATGATTTCAAATGGTATATTCTACCTTGGTGGTAAGATTATTCATGATTAAGTGAGAGAAATTTCCAATTCATCAAATGGAATTTTAGAATTTTCCTCTGAAACAAAGTACAAATTTTTTATAAAAGTGTGGACAATGGGAGTGTAGTTTTACTAAAATAATTATTAAATTTATTGTAAAAAAACAACATTTTTCAAGAAATTACACATATCCCAAACACAATTTGGGTAGGGTAATGAATAAATAAAATCAATTTTTTACTTATCAACCTAAATACCCTCCCTAGAAACAACATGACCCAAAACAATTTCTCATTACACCCTAAATACATTTTTCATAATTTAAGACAAGATTTTCTCAATGAGTCAATAAAGAAAAAAATAAAGATTTTATAAGCATTCATAAAATTATGAACTAAAAATAGTCAAATAGTCTATAAATACCTCAATGTAATGCTTAGGATGATCTGATAAAATAGTAACCATATAGTTATGGGATGTTCTTATAGCATCGTATAGGATAAATGAAATCTTCCTATATGAAAATGTACCCAATGGGAATGTAAATATATATTTTAATCCATACTATAAATATGAAATGTAAGTGACTATTTGAAGCACCAAACGGTTCCTACTATGAATGGTGTGATGAATCACTTATGTTTGTGACTACTATATAATTATGATAAGATTTTTTTTACTTGAATAAAATATGTTTTGCTGTTCCCCTCAAGGATTATAATGTAAGTATAAACCATATAAATATTGTTTTGGTTCATTTTTATTCTGTTTCATTCCTCTATTGTATTCCAATAGTTATTTTATGGATTCATGTAAAAATTTAATATTCTAGCAAGATGATTTTGGTATAGTGTGTCTTCCAATTTATTGACATTGTGGAATGGGTTCACATTATATTACATTACTTCCACTAAGTAGGTTTTGGTGGAAATATTCTAGTGAGGTTTGAAAAAGATAATCATGGACCAACATGAATAATAGATTAATGATTCATAATTTTGTTTAATTAATTGAATTGTGTAAGTTATTCTTTCAAAATATTACCTTGAAATGGTTTCTAAAATGATAATTGCTCTGTTTATTTTGAGTATGTGATGAATTAACGAAAAATGTTTCAATTAATGTTGGGAACATATTCATAAATTGAATTCATTCAGGAGAACCTTATGTTGACTTATGACTAGTAAACCTTCCTACTTCTTGTCTATCTAAAAAAAATATTGTTTGGAGGAGATTAATGGTAAGTATAGATGTTTTATACTTGGTTTTACATAAAAGGGTGAAAATGAAATATTTTCTTCACATTATGATAAAAAAATATAATCAAAATGATATATACATATTCACACACGTATATATAATTAATTGAGTGAAAAAAAAGAAAAGGGTAGTTATTGTGCCTTTTAGTATTAATAGAAAACATAAATATAAAATAAGTCTTAATAAAAATAATAATTTTTGGTATCTTATAAATTTGTTTTAAGTTTAACTTAAGATGAAGATAATATCACATGGTTAATTTTTTTTCTTAAAAATTTGAAAATATTTTTTCTTGTGATTCTTGAAAATATACACATGATTGATAATTTTATAACATTCATTATGTATTATATTTATGCTTTAATATGATATATTTTCTTTATAATGATTTGAGATATATTCTTGAGTATAAGAAAATATTTAAGTGTGATAGTATTCAACATGTAAATATCTAATGCATGTATTTTAAAAATGAATTAGTTTAATTTTAATATATACTAATATAATAATTATAAATATTATTAATATTAAGAAAATATTATTATTATAATATATAATCATGTATGTACAAGTAGAATAATATAATTTATATGGGATTTTATGAAATTATTATAATCATAACTATTATTAATTTTAATTAATTTGACATGATATTTTATGATTTATTAGATTCAATATTCCAATTTAAGGATCTTTTCTCATGAAATAAACTTAAAATAATTTTATTTAATAAATATAAATAACCATTTATATAACATAATATAAAATAAAAAATTAAAAATCAAGGTAGATGATAAAAATTAAGATCTAGTGCATCAATAGTAGAAAAAAAATTTCACACCAACAAGAGGATCATGGGGGATAAAGAAAATATCCACATCAAATATAGAGTGCCCATGTGTAGCAAGAAAATAAGCCAATATATTGCCTTCTCTCCATGTGTGATGGATTTTGGCTCCCTTCTCTACCTTCAAGGAACATTCTTATGTTATATATAGAATAGTCTAGTGGGTAGATTTTGGATCCCACAAAAAAGTAACAATGATGGAGGCATCTAATTCAACACAACGATGATGAATACCTATTTGATGACATAATCTGAGAATGCTAAGTAATGCCTTCACCTATGTTGATGTAAAGTAATTATGTCTAAAATTAATCAAAAAACTATAACCATTTATCCTAAATGATCTCAAATTACCCCCCCCCCCCCCCCCCGCTCCCTCACTCCATCGTAGAACTTTTACATGTTTTTTTAACAAAGTGAGACATGAATTAGTCACCCAATTCATGCCCCTAATAAATTTATTAAATGTAAAAGTTGAAAGTAAAAAAAATAGGTGTAATAGGCATACACCATCATGTAATTGAGAAAAATACAGATTTTTTTAGGCATAAAACCCATCAAAAAGAACACATTGTAACAAACCTGCCTGAAAAAGTGTGTTGACTACCTAAAACGTCCCCATATCCACAAAGATAGCTTCCCCATGTGTACATAAACAACTTAAAATCATTGATTATATCCTGCCCATATAATGTGTGAATTTCACACATTTTACGATATAAAATTCTTATGTACACTCAAGGTATGACTTATTAAATCTTTCATAGTAAATTTGAAGAGAAGTAAACATCTTCAAGAGATGATAAAGGAGAGTTCAACCAGTTTCTTCACCTATTCTATCACTCACAATCATTAATAAAATAACAGTAATGATCCTATGCTAAAATTATAGAGCTAAAGAGTAATTATTATAGAAATTCTACAAGCCCATGTCCCATAAATAACACAAATTGTTTGTTTTTTAGGTAGTCTAGAATATCTAACACATCCAGGATCCCATATCTAGAGATACAATGACTCTAATTCACAAAAAAAATCATTTCCACTACTCACACGTAAATTCATGTATAGTCGTACTATAGAAAAAAACCCTATAATGATAGGTAGTTGAACCACAGCACCAACACTTCCTAAATATGCCTTTGAAACATAAGTAAAGTAACTACCAAAAAGCATGAAACAACATCCATAAACACCCCTCATCCTAGAAAAACCAGAAGAGGAAAACATAAATGTAAGAAAAATCAAATAATGGGTTCAAAGAAACCTCAGATATAAGATATGAAAAACAAAAATCACAAGCCTTTAGTTATGATTCAAATAAAATAACTCACCAAGAGAAATGATTCTTCAAAAGTTTAGGACCCAATCACAGGATGTGAACATCCATCTTGTGACATGTTATGGTTTGGGGTAACAACCTACCATTTCTATCAAAACCGTAGGTTCATCTAGTCCAAAGAGCTCAAATATTGAGAAGTAACATCATCCTGAATATCCAGTAATAGCTCAAGAGTCACAAATAAAAATGACAAGAAAAATAAAAAATGGCTCATCAAAACTAAAACTTAAGACTTGTTCCACAATAAAAATTGATTCATCCCTGCTTCAAAATTACTAAAAGTTCCACCTGTAGTCATAAAAACAAAATAAACTAGTTAATTTCACTAGAATGTTAGAGTATTTAAAATTATTATCTCGTTTAAAATATTACTCCATTTTATGAAGTATTCATTCTCTAATTTTAAGATAAAATTCCACAGTTACTTCACTATATGTGTAATTTTGTAAAACAACTTCATCTTATTTATCCATCCAATACATCAGTTCCTCCCCTATATCTCCCATGATGTTATATTCATCATTCAAATCATGATCAATATTTTCATAAAAAACTTATGCTTTCTAAACAAATTCACTATTAGAAGCGTAATAAGGTTTATTGTCGATTGTCTATGCGATGGGATCTATATTGTAAGGCCTATAGGCGTCAGAGGATATAGTGACAATTTTCCATTAAATGTTATAATAGTATCTATGTTTCTGAGTTTTCCTAGGATTTGGAGTGATGAAACCATCTGATTCAATAATTGTTTTTTTACCTTTACTAGAACCCTATTTCAAATAATACTCCACAATATGACAAGATTGGTCACTAGTATCATGAGAAGGCTCCTTAGACTCAGAGTGGAAACTTTTTCCCTCCTCTTGGACCACTTTTTGAGGTTCATTGTTTACCTTATGATCTCCCACTCAGATGGGATAGTTTTTTATGTCACCTATGGTGACGTGAACAGTATCAAAGAAACCTGATATATCATTTTCCTCTAATGAATAACAAATAGATTTCCAAGGATGGTTCTTATCAAAATATAATTATTTAACCTCATTGTAGACCCCGGAAAACGCATCCCCAAAATTTTCCAAATGCTTCCATAAATGATCCAAGATCTTAGACCTTTTTTCAAGCTTCAATTTGGTAGGTTTCAGGGCCCGAACGGAGTTACTGATTAGGAGTTATGGACATTTGAAGTTGGGATGGAAAACTGGTTCGCAAGGCCCATTCGTGAAGCCCCTTCCGCGATCACGGAGTGCCGCCACGAAGAAATGAGGTAGGAAGCTCCACAAACATATTTTACATTTGCGAACCCACCGTAAAGCAAAGGAGGCAGGATTCTCTATGACCCCCTTTAACATTTGTGATCCGGTAGAGAGCAAGCTCCTTCTTCGCGCCGCGTGAGCTCTGCTTCATGGCGCCCCCTGCCATTAAATACCCAGCTCGCCCCCCCCCCCCCCCCTTCTCCAGGACGATGACAGACACTTGTTCCCTTGGGAGGCCGATCTCCCGGTCCACGGAGCTCCGCTTTGTGGCTCTGCAAGGCCATGCTCCGTGAGCAGCTTCCTTCGTGTTGCTGCTTCGCGAGTCCCTACTACGCAAGCAGCTTCCTTCACATTGCTGCTTTGTGAGCCGATACTCTGCAAGCCTACCTTGCTCCGCAAGAGGCCCATGCTCCGCAAGCCCATGCTCCACGAGCCAATGCTCCGCGATGGTGCTCCACGATACCATGCTTCGTGAGAACCCTTTGCCCTACGAGACCCCTCTGCTCCACGAGTACATTGCTTTGCGAAGCTAATTCGCAAAGACCTATCCTTCACGAGGATCCTACTTTCGCACCCACCGGTCCATACCGCGGGGAATGTGCCCCTGCTCCCCAGCTCGAGGTCAGTGTCGTCTTGCGGTCCTGGCCCTCCGGGCTGGTCCGTTTGCTACCGTCACAGACCCCCGTGAAAATTGGAGAGTCGCACCGCTATCTTTTTATGTCGGGACTTAGGGATTTTCCATTGCGCCCTTATGCGCACCCACCTTCCACCTATGGAATACCATGATTTGAGATACTCCTCCACACACCATGAAACACCTTGAATCAACATATTCCTCTTGGTTTCATTCCCATGTCGTGAGTTGAGATTCCTATCATCAATTTCTCGAGCACCTTGAGTCAAACCATTCCTCAGGCAACTCGTCCAAACCCTATCACTTGGCTCCTATGCCAGGTTGAACCAGAAATGGAAGCCCTTTCATAATTCCCAACACCATCCATTTCTTGGCGCCTTATGGAAATATTCCTATCTACATGACTTTAAACTGTTGTAATCCCTATATGATCAACATAGGATTCCTCTTGCCCTATCCGAGAGATGCCTTATGCTCTAAGAGTAAGATGCCTAAGAGTCCTCTCTATATGACTATAAACTGTAGTGCGCCCTATGTTCCAAATATAGGATGCCTCTTTATCTAAATAAAAGATGAATTTTTCTCCAAGCATGAGATTCCAGTGTCCTATCTACATGACTTTAAACTGTAGTAATCCCTATGTTCCAAACATAGGATGCCTCTTGCTCCAAATAAGAGATGCCTTATGCTCCAAGCATGAGATGCCAATAGTCTTATCCACAAGACTCTAAACTATAGTACACCCTATGTTCCAAACATAGGATGCCTCTTGCTCTATAATAGATATACCTTATTCTCCAAGCATGAGATGCCAACAGTCTTATCTACATGACTTTAAATTGTAGTTATCCCTATATGATCAATATAGGATGCCTCTTTCTCCAAATAAGAGATGCCTTGTGCTCCAAGAATGAGATGCCAGTAGTCCTATCTACAATAATATAAATTGTAGTACACCCTATGTTCCAATCATAGGATGCCTCTTGCACTAAAGAAGAGATGCCTTATGCTCTAAGCATAACATGCCTAATGCCATGATTATAGTGGCATGATTCCAACGCCGCTTGGTATTATCCCGCTTGTGAACTAGCGCATAGGTGAAGGCCTCAATACACTAGTGGGTTGGGATGATCTCATGGCCAGACATGAGGAAGACATTATGGGCAGCTTCCTAGCGTAAGCCCCATTCAGTAGTGCCACTCCATAACGGCACCCAGGCAGCTTCCTTGCATAAGCCCCATTCACCATTGCTGATCCATAGCGTCCCTCGAGTAGCTTCCATGCGTAATCCACATTCACCAGTGTCGCTCCATAGCGGAACCCGGGAATCTTCCTTACATAAGCCCAATTCACCAGTATCGCTCCATAGCGTCACCCGGGCAGCTTCCTAGCGTAAGACCCATTCAGCAGTGCTGCTCCATAGCGGCCCCTGGGCAACTTCCATGCGTAATCCCCATTCACCAGTGTCGCTCCATAGCAGCACCTGGGCAGCATCCTTGCATAATCCCCATTCACCAGTGCCACTCTATAGCGGCACCCAGGCAGCTTCCTAGCATAAGCCTCGTTCACCATTGTCACTTCATAGTGGCACCCAGGTTGCTTCCTTGTGTAATCCCCATTCACCATTGCCGCTCCTTAGCGGCACCCAGGAAACTTCCTAACATAATCCCCATTCACCATTGTCGCTCCTTAGCCACACCCAGGCATCTTCCTAGAGTAATCCCCATTCACCTTTGTTGCTCCATAGCGGCACCCAGGAAGCTTCTTTTCATAATCCCCATTCACCATTCCTGCTCCTTAGCGGCACCCGGGCAGCTTCCTAGTGTAATCCCCATTCACCTTTTTCGCTCCATAGCGGCACTCGGGAAGCTTCTTTTCATAAGCCCCATACACCATTGCCGCTCCTTTGCGGCACCCGGGCAGCTTCCTAACGTAAGCCCCATCCACCAGTGCCACTCCATAGAGGCACCCGGGCAGCTTCCTAGCGTAAGCCCCATTCACCATTGCCGCTCTATAGCGGCACCCAGGTAGCTTCCGGGCGTAAGCCCCATCCACTGTTGTGATCCATTGTAGTGGTAAGTCGTGGACATCCTTATCCAGTGGTAAGACGTTGTGATCCTATCTAGCGGTAAGCCGTTGTGACCCAATCCAGCGGTAAGCCATTGCAACCCCATTCAGCGGCAATCCGTTGACATCCTCATCCATCGGTAAGCCGTTGCGACCCCATTTAGAGGTAAACTTTTCACATCCTTATCCAACGGTAAGCCATTATCACCCAATCCAGTGGTAAGCCATTAAAACCCCCAATCCGCGGTAACCTGTCATCAGAAGAACTACATGGACTTTGATTCCCTTCCACGGGGATACGTAGGAATCCTCTCCAAGGAACAAGCCCGAAACTATCACCATCCTTCTCCTCGGGCCTCCATCCTGGAGTAAGTCCCGGTACCATGGGCCGCCTAACGCGTAATCCCCTCTTTGCTTCTCATGGATGCACCCTTTGCGAAGTGATCGTCAGGTCTTTGCTGCCTCTTTTTTATCACACTGAGCATGACTCACATGGGCTTAGAGTAAGCATCAGCTATGACACCCGCCCCCATCCAGCATGACATTAAACTGTATGCCCCCATCCAGCATAACATTAAATTGTATGTTGTCCTGTATGACATTAAACTATACATCCCATTTGAACTACGAGGTCTTTGATCCATGTAAATGCATGGTATGTAGGAAGCCTCCATGAGGTTCAAGCCCACCGCCCGTCGTTTATTCATGTTAGGTTACACCTCTATCCCGCTTGACGTTAAATTGCATTCTAGTCCAGCAGTAAGTCGTTGTGACTATCCAGAATTATGTGGACTTTGATCCATGCCAAGGCATGGTACGTAGGAAGCCTCATGAAGTTCAAGCCCACCACCAGTGGACCCCCGGGTTCACCTTCACTTCGGTTCACTGATGAATCCCTTTGAACTATGATGACTTTGTTCCATGTCAAGGCATGGTACATAGGAAGCATCCCTGAGGCTCAAACCCATCACCCATCAGACCAAGGTCCTTCTTCACGTCAATTCTCCAACACCCACATCCCTTTTGAACTACGTGGTTTTTGATCAATGTCAAGGCATGGTACGTAGGAAGCCTCATGAGGTTCAAGCACACCACCCAGTCATTCCGACCACATTCACGTCGTTTCACCCACCACCTTGGGCAGCCTAGAGTGTAATCCCCACACCATTTTGAACTACGTGGTCTTTGATCCATGTCAAGGCATGGTACGTAGGAAGTCTCCCTGAGGTTCAATCCCACCATCCACCTAGACCAAGGTTCTTATTCACGTCAGTTCTCCGACACGCCCTTTTCTGAACTACATGGTCTTTGATCCATGTCAAGGCATGGTACGTAGGAAGCCTCACGAGGTTCAAGCCCACCACCCGGTCGTTCTGACCTCATTCACATCGGTTCACCCTCGTCCCACATGACGTTAAACTGTATAACAGAACTACGAGGACTTTGATCCGTTCTAAGGCATGGTACTTAGGAAACCTCACGAGGTTCTAGCCCAACACCCATCGGACCAAGGTCCACCTTCACATCGGTCCTCCGTTGCACCACACCGAACTACGCGGACTTCAATTACCTAGCACGGGGATATATATAGGACGTATCTTTGAGGCTCAATCCCAACTTCACTGTCGCCCTTGTGATAGTCCCGTTTCATTCCCCCTCCACTTCATTCAACTCTCCATCATCCATCCTGATTCTCACCCAGGCCGCCACATCCCGGTGCAATCATGCCATCCACCTCCTTGCTGCTCCTAGCAGTACTTGGGCCGTCATCCACGCGTAAGCCCCAACATGTCTCCAGATCGTTGTCCTCTCTGTACACCTCGATTCATCAACCCTTTTAACAACGTGGGTTTTGATCCCTATTGTATACACGGGGTACGTAGGAAACCTCCATGAGGTTCAATCCCAGCCAATGGTAAACCTTGGGGATTCCCCACTCTGGGGTGCACACTCCCTGATCCACCCTCAGTGGTGTTCAGATCAGCCATTACGGTGTGACATCTCCCCTCCAGGGAGCACACCACCTCGGATCCTTCCTCATTGGTCGTTCTGATCCATCCATCTTCCAGGTGTTCTCTCCTTCAGATATACCAATATGATCTGTCTCTATGGGACATTCTGATTACTCTCATACCATCTCCGCAAGACATTAAACTCACGTCTTACCTCGTGATAAACCTGAGATGCCTGAGGAAAACCTTAGATGACACGCCTTTGGAGTAACGGTCTCCGCAAGGCATTAAACTTGCAGCATACACCATGTTAAACATGAGAAGCTGAGGAAAACCTCAGGGACATGCCTATGGAATATGATTCCCCACATTCGACGCGGGATGCCTCAGGTTATACATCTTTGAGATTCTCTCTTATGAGAAATAATACAGGTTCCCCATTGTCCATACAACTAGATATTCCCCGACATGCTTGATGTCGTCATCTACTCCGACCGAAGGTTGCTACCATGTCAAGAACCCATGGAATGTCCTGACGGAAGTAGTGTAATTAACCGGAGTCCATGAAGATATGGCACTGATAACGAGATTAACGAACAACGTATTAAATCTCTGAGGGAGACTCGGACTATGTGACGAGTTCCGAGGATAAATCCACAGAAGGAAGAACCGACATCCCATCATCCTGTTTCGATCAAGGAGAAAACATCCCTGAACAATGAGAGAATGTTTCCCATCGTGGAAAGTAGTAATTTTGGGTAACAGCTGCGCGTCCTCACAAACCGATGTGTGAGCCCTGGCAAAAGTGTCGGAAACACTCATCATACTTATATTCAATATCATTATGACCTTCATTATGAATGTGAACCCTATAAGTGACAACATCAAGTATGAGACTATCATTGAACTCTAACAAGCTAAATTTTTGTTTTCCCTTTTCAACTCATGTAACTTGATGAGCAGGAGTTCATGCTTCCTTACTGAAACAATCCTTTGAATCATGTACAAGATTAAGGAAAGTAATATAGTAATTAGGGAGGTTTTTATAAACCATTTCTTGAAAGAATCCATGATTACAATTCTGAATCCAGATCTGGGATGGGATATCTTGAGAAAAATCAATCTCAAGACATATTATAGAGACTGAGGGTCTTGAGAGGTTATTCTTTGAAAATTATAGCTTTAAGGGATTTCAGGTAAGGTGGATATTGGGAATTGGGATGCTTTTTTAAACAGGTGTAACAATAGCCTAGGGAAATGATCCATATCCAAACAATGGTAGATTCATTATAAGGATATAAATCACGGGTCCATTTAATAACTTTCATAGAACTTGCCTTAAAAAACCTTGAGTTTATCACTCAAATCCTATAGTACTCATCATTAGAAGATATGTAGAATATGACATTGTAAGAGGTCAATAAACTGATGTGAAAACCTAAATATATAATTTTTTCAAGAGATTTTCTTAAGAACTTCAATGATGGTCTGTGTTTAAAAAAAATCCCAATAAAAAAATATCATATATAAAAAAGAAATAATTTTTACCTCATTTGTTGAAAAAGAGATCATTGGTTTCCCTCAGTAATGAAATTTTTTTACCTCTATGTATGGATAAAAACCCTGGAAAACTTTTATGATGAACACAAGATTTATGATAGTTCTTCCAGAAACAAAATTGGAGAATGATTTATGATGTGATATAGGGTTTCATTCTTGGTTTCTCATGAATGGGTTCATTAGAGAAGACTTTGTCCCCTCAATAAATTAACTAGAATTATATATTGTTCATGAATCATTAATGTCTTTACATTATCTTACCTACTTTCCAATAAGTACTCACACTGAGGATACCAATAAACCCTACACCCCCACATACTGGAATCCATCACCACCTAGTGCAAAGAATATGAAATCATAGTGAATTTACAAATGACTCTTTTTTATTCCATATTACATACAGTACTAGCACATTTAAAATTTTGAGACATCATTGAATCATGTTCGGAAACAATATATCCTTAACTCTATTTAATACCCACTATAATAAAACTTAAATATAGTCATAGATCTATATCCATGGTTAGACTAGACCATGTCTATAAGCCACCAATAACCATGGTTAGGAAAATGACCAAAGATATAGGTTAGCCAACACTAACATAAAAATGATTAAGTTTCTTAGGAATAGTGTAGGAAAGACTTATATCCACTAGCATGATTGGGTTGTGGCTATAGGCCCCCACACCAGACCCTAACTCCATGAGTTGGGTGTGCCTACGGTTATAGGAATCCTATTCTCATGATCATAGTCACCTCATGGATATAGGATCCTAACCTAGATAAAATTTATTTAATTAGTATTAAAAAAAACAATTACTCATAAAATATTATATATACACACATATATATATATATATATATAAGTTTTATTATTATGTGGTTGTGGAATTTGGTTAATACACAGGAAACCTAGGATTAAAACTTAAAAGATGTATTATTTTCCCTACCCTATTACAATAAGTATCTCTGGATGACTATAGCCATGGTCAATAGCCAATGACTATAGATCTATAGATATTGTTTTAGAAATTACCTCCATGGGATACATGACCATGGTTATAACCTATAGTCATCGTTAGATATCCTATATCCATAGTCATAGATCTCGTATATATGAAATTTTTCTAGTAATGGCCTTATTTCATCCACACCCCACATACCAATATTTTGTCGCAAAAATGCATGGATGAAGAATAAAAACATGTTTTTTTTAATATTCTAATAAACCATGAAGAGAGTAGAAATTCAAAATATTCTATCCTAGAGGATACATACATGATACCGCTATGGAATCTCCATAGACTCACTAAAAACTCACTTTTAGTAAAGAGATGATCCATATTCTCCATGGATATGTAGCTACAATACCTGAACATTAAAACCAGTTAAATGCATCACCTTTGTATAGCCTTTTTAGTAGATACATAATTTATTCTTATCCTCCAAATTATGAAGCTCGTATTTATAGGGATGCACTTACCCTATATGAAAGAACCCCAATTACACTTTTTATTTGATATCACATAGGAAATTAAAGAATCATATGCAGGAAATAGACCATTGTAACTAGGAAGGAAGACTAACAATTCCTAACTCGGTGTAATTAAAATCCCCTTATCCATAGAACATTATACTTCATCAAATAGTAAATAAAGAAAATATGGATATGAAAATCGTACGTAATTAAATTTCTGGTGTTGGGAATCTATAAAAATATATTCCGGAGTCACCCCATACATCTTTCTAAAATAATATATCCCTTGTATCCACTATATAATGTGTATGATCAATGATATTTTGAAGGATATATACTATTCTATTCTATAATCTAGAATTTGAACCTCTATTATTCCCTGTAATCGCCTCCCAAATATTTTCATTCTTGGAAAGAGCTAAGCTCACCCTTATTGAGGACCCTTCCATAAAGTCCCATGACATCTTAGAACAAAGGGCCTCTACAGTCTCTTACATCCCTTGTAAATTAAAACCAACATCCTTTATAGGAAGATACAAATATCTTTAACCATGTCAATGATGTTTCTTGTCCCTTTAACTACACTAAATAATGTCTAAAGGCATCATTTCCAATCTTGTAAGGGCCAAATTAGAAACCATAATCTTAGAGATAATATTTAATGGAATAGAGGATATAAAACTATTAATAAATGTGAGTATAACACCAAATTATAGGGAACATTTCTTCTAATTTTGTGTATGGCTAGCCACTTTATCCGAAATGTTGTCAAAATGATGAATCCAAATGTGCCCATGAATCATGGTAGCCCCAAGTTACTCAAAAGGAAATCCCCTCCTTGTAATACCCAACCACCTCTCAAGGAGATCCTCTCTTTCTCCCAGAATATCTCTTAGAACCAATAGACTACTCTTACAAACATTATTGTTTTCACCACTCTATAAGACATATACATTGAGAAGGTTCATGAAATTGGATTTCAACTTCTATTTTCCATTTTGGAATACTAATAGATCATACACAAAAAGAAGTTAAAAGACCCGAAAATCTATACCAAAAAAAAACTAACCCACACCTACATTATCCTTATAGGAATTTATATTTTTATGAAATGAGTCTTTAGAAATTATAAATAGGATTGGTGGAATAGGATGGCTTTGCTAAATTCCTCTCTCCAAATTTAAGAATCCTTATTTCCTACCCATAAGATATGTAGACATCCATGGAGATGAAAAACACCCAAATATTATATAAAAATCATAATCATTGAAACCCTTACTCAAGAATAGAAGAATGAAACACTATTACATTGTATCATATGATTTCTCCATGCCAATTTTGAGGAAATAATTTCCTCCCAATGCTATCTGATCCAAATCATCCATAATTTCTAGATCCAAACAACATACCCCTTGAATTATTCTCCCTTTTACAAAACAATATTATTAATATAAAATAATCAATGGGAGAAGCATGTATAACCTACTCTTGATAGTAATAGGGGAAATTTTATAGGAAATATTTCACAAACTAATCTTAATTAAATGTTAAAATAAATATGGATGCTAAACCTTGGGAATTATCACCATGGTAGAGGATTACATAGTATTTAGAATTAACCCATCCCTAAATAAGTATATTATAGTGTTTACATATCTACCTTGATTAAATACGATGAAAATTTGAAGAGGTAACCTATAAATCCATCATGTCCAAGTACACTATCCACTCCCATACATTTCGCACCTTCATAGATTTCATCATCTTTAGGTAAACTGGTAATGTGTCCATTATGAAACTCTTGATTTTTTCTTAAGATATTTCTTGAAAATCCATTACCCACTTCAATATATCTATAAAGATAAGTCTTAGGTATTGTATTTTTTATCACACTAGTAAATTTCTTAACTTTCATACCACCATTATTATGAGTACATAGCCCATCACTGGGATATCCACATTTATATGTTCTATTAGATATTTCTTTTCCTGGATAGGTGTAATCATCCTTTTAATTTAATATTATTAATAATGAATATCATGAGTCATTTACTTTGATTTACTGAGGAAAACCAAGTTGAAATATTATCATTGTAAGGTAGGATATATTGGGTACGTAATGAGTGATGTATCATTAATGAATAATTTGAGAAACCTTCTATTCTATAATGGAATTTGATATCTCAATCCCATTGAATGAAACTAAAATACCAAATTATGTTTATGGATAAATATTTATGTCCACATGTTAATTTTTGTAAAGTGAAAGAAAGAGACATCAATCATATAGGTTGATGAAACAAGTATGCAACATACTTTATTAGATATAACATGATAAATATAGTATATTAAAAGGTATACATTTTTATGTTGTTGTCTTTTTTCAACATTTAAATTATTTATATATTGGTGGATTATGATATTGTTAGGTGATAACCTTAGACTTTAGGTTGTTCTAACTAATTCCACAGGTAAAGGGTATTATAGGATAACACACTAAGTGTATTTGGAGCCTCAGTTAAATTCAATGTAAATTTAACATATTTTTAATAAATATTATTTTTTATGAGGTTGAATAATTATTCATATTTAGTTGATTGGAAATATTATGTAACTAATTATTTGAAAGAATATATATGAGTTGAAATATTTAAAAAATATTTATTTACTATTCTAATAAATATAATATTTATTTATTTACCATCGAGTGATGAAGCCATATTTATTTATCTAATAAATATTCATTTTTTAAGGTATGGTAAATATCACAGAGGATATAATTACCGAGTTTAATGTTATAGTAGGAAATTATACTTTAAATATCATTTAAGTGAATATTAATTTATTTATTTGACAAATAATATTTATTTTCCATAGATGATAATCATGTAAAATAAATAATAATATAATTTATATTTTTTTTAGACACGAGATTATCTAAGGAATAAGGAATTATATAAGGTCCTATGTGAAATTACCAACTCTAACATAGATTTATAAATCCCTAATCATATTATCTTTGAGGGTTTTGACATTTATCGTTCACAAAAAACACAAGAGAAAATTATCTCAAAACCTAAGATAGAAATATACTAAGAATGTGCTAAAAACAAGAACGATGATCCACCTCCTATCCCTCAAGCCTTAGAGACAACCTAATGAATCCTTCAACCATAAATAGATTCTTTATGTGATCAATGGAGGATCACAGTAGTGTTAAGGATCAACCACACTAAAACCTGGTGATTCTATAGAGATGTTATGAGGTTTTAGAGAAAGTATGGATTACTACTATATGGAATATACACTTAGATCATTTGTCATAATGATGATATGATAAGTGAGGTAAAATTATTAATCAATAGAGAAATAATTATTTGAAAAGATAATTATTTATCCATATGTAAATTAATTATAATTTTAATTTGGTAAGATGCTATATCTTTGTTCTGACAATCTTTATCGATCTTCATCATATTTATTTCATTGGTTAAGACATATATTATCATGTACATAAAAAATTATTCATTGAAACATGAAAAAATATAATATGAAAATGTCCCAATAGGTGTTTATGATACCCTTAGAACATTTAAGTAGTATCGGAGTTTTAATGTTTAAATTTATAATTATTTATTAAACATTTATTGATAGTATGCATTTATTGTTAATTTTGATTTTTTTTATTTATTATTTGAATCTGAACAATAAAATATCTTCTTCTCCAGGCTCACTCACTTTTATATTCTTGAAGAACTGTCAATGATTCTATGGGAGATGAAAATAGTTCTACCAGGTAACACAATACTAAACGACATGTAACATGTTAGTGCTTGTTCAGTACCCATTTACACCACACTAGGATGTATGACATCAAATTGGGTTTATCGTGTAGTAAATACATACAGGGTGTATTAGTGTACACTATGTGTTAGTTAGGATAAACTAGCACATGGTTTACTGGATTAAACGATGTGTATCTAGATTACAATTCATGTAGTGTACGTGAATTCTCAACAAAATTCATAGAATACACGTTTAAAGATGTTTCATGTATTTATTACATGGCACATAGGACTGGTGGCCAAGAAATACAGAGGTCACATGGCGTGTAGCTAGTGTATATGTAATGTACCTCAATTTTATCTAGGACTAACATATATGTAGAGTCCCTATGAATGTGTCATGTAATCCATTATGTGACATGTTTTTGGTTGTACATATTGTGTACCTCATACCAATCAACATGAATTACTTATAGTCCAAGTTGTAACTGGGTGGATTATTTATATGGAAGAAATTTTATTGTGGAATTAAATATATATGAAAGGCGTGTAGCTAGTGTACATAATTTATAATTAATTTTATTTTATTTTAAATATCTAATTAATTATTGTGTAAATTAATAACTACATACCATTTATTGTTGTCTTTTGTTCCATATTTAATACATGTATTAAAGCTATACACATGGCATATATTAAATGTGATATGCATCTTAAATAGTATGAATTTATATATCATGGAATGATAACACCATTTAATATGTGACACCTAGTTTACATGAATTTATATTATAAATAAATAATAAAATACCATGCAAAGAATCGCGTTTTAATTATAGTTATTTATAGTGTTGACTCAATGTGTGAATAATTTTGTTTATTTAAGATTAAGTATGAAGGGAACTATAAGAATATTTAGATACACAATATGAAAAAAATAACTAATTTATTTATTGAATTCATACGAGAATTTTTATCTTAGTAAAAAATAATTAATTCAATTGTACTCCATCTATTTTACATTTTTGTATTCGTTGCATGTATATGGATAATATTTAGCTTCAATTGGACCTATATTTGTGAATGGTTTATTTAATTTATTATTATTGATTTTCGTAATAATTTTATTATATTAATATCATGGTATGTGTTTAATCCCCTCCTCTCATTATATAAGGGCTTTCGATCCTATGGGTCCTTTTAGGTAAACCACTAAGACAGTCCTTTGGTTCCATTCTCCTGTGTGAGAACATGATTTTTCTATGAGGTATGGATCCTTTAATTTTGTGTCTAAATCTATAGGTTTTGACTAATATGGATGGATAGTGATTATATGGAGGAAACATGGGTGTTTGGGGTTTGTTCAAAGCCCGGAACCCTAGCCTGTGAGAGAAAACACTTGGAAACATGGCTAGTGGAAACTGTACTACTAAGACCACATGGTTTCTCCTAACCATGTGGGTATTTCCATAGAGAGAAGTGGGGTACACAGTTTTCTCTAACTGTGTTCCTAGGGCCACACACTCACGCATATTCTCTTCAATTTTTAGAAGAGGCTAATGGAAAGTTTGGCGCACGGTTTGTCAAATTTTGTGGTGAAACCATGAGGATCCCCTCCTCAGGGAGTTCATGGCGCATGGTTGGAACATGGTTTGACCAACCATGAGGAAAAACCGTGCGAACACTTATTCCTAGGTGAAATTACTAATTTTACCTTTAAATTATAAAAGATTAAATCATTTATTTCTTTCTTCTTTACAGTAGATATGGGACCCATTTTCCTCCCATTTGAGCTCTTCAATCCCTCCAAGCTTGGTTCAAGGGTAATTTATTTATCTATACTCCGATTAAAATTTCAATCATCTCATTGGATGTGTGCTAGTAATTGATCTATACATCTTTAACCTTTCATTATTTCTCATTCTATCGATGAAATTATTTAAGTTTAGAATCATATGCCATATTTTTAGGGAATTCATCTTTTTTTCCATTTTCTTCTGATCTAGACCGAACCAATGGTTGATAATAGACGTGTGATACTCTACAAGAATAAGGTAGGTGGTCTAGTATTTATCCCTCATAGTTGAGATTTTTTTTATTATGTGTCGTTCAACTGCAGGCACGTTTTAACATAAATTGTTGAGTAAATTGAATTTTACAATAATTAGTCTTTTTATTTTAGAACTTAATGATCCACTAAGGTCCCCTTCAATTTTTTTAACCCCTTGAGGTGTTCCAAAAAAAATTCATTATTGTTATAAATATCCAAACGGCTAAACCATCATCTATATGGTTTTTGAGTGAATTATAATTTTGATATAATAAATTAAATGGATAATTGTTGTGGTGTATCATGGTTTACATACTTATAAATCTATAATTAAATTATTGGAAGTGAGAGGTATGAACCACATCTCATGACATAATTGTACAATACTAAAGCCCTTGTTAAAGAATAATGTCATTAAATTATGAATTACCTATTACCTAATATTAAATCCATTGGTTATTTATCACTGATATAATGGTGGGAATTATGACCACTATGATCAATTATAATTTGGTATGGTGTCCCTTTCATAAATGTTATATGTGTACATTCTGGCCCTCCTACTAAGATTATATATGGGCATGGAATCCCCTTATTTGATATGAAATATGGGAATGGATAACCTCATTAATTATGATATATGGCCATGGATACCCTCATTAATTATGATATACATGCATGGATTTCCTCCTCAAATATAATGCTTGGGAATGACGTCCCTATATAATAGATTGGCATGAAGACCCTTATGAATAATAATTAATGGGCATGAGGAACATTATGAAATATGATATATATGGGCATGATGACCATATTATAACTCACACATGGTGACCCTTATTTTTATATACAGGCATGAAAACCCTTCCCGATATATGTGTATATATATATATATGTATGAAAAACGTTCCTGGTATGATACTAGTCATGGTGACCATGCTGTAATGATTTGGGTATGGTGACCCTACCACTGTCATACAGGGCATGACGTCCCATATTCTTATGATACCGGTAATGGTATCCCTTGATATTTGTAGGACTCATGATATATCTTATGAATGCCTGATTTACATCTCGGGTATAGGATAGTAGTAGTAGCCACATATATGTTTGCAAATGTCACTATGTATACAGTTTGTATATGTGTATAATAACGGTTACTTATTCAGATATTATCTGGAATGGGCCAAAGAAGTTATTGTCAACCTTATATTTTTTCTGAACCAGAGCTGACCACTTTACATTTTCTATTACTGCTTACCATTATATTTGCACACTACCATATTATATACATTGGCTGGATATTTATAGACACCATTGGTGGCCACCTAATGAGTTTATCTCACACCCTGCCCAAGCCTCCATTGCTACCCGGGAATATTATGTGAATGTAGTTAGGGACATGGAAAATCTCCTAGTGGTTGATACTTGATTTATTTATAGCATGGGAGGGGGAAGAATAGGACCGCGTTGTGTCTTGTGTTGTAGTTTGAGATATACTTTTTGGTATTTTTTTCTTTTTTACGTGAATTGTATATAATTCCTTCCGCCATATATTCCTACTTACTTTTTATAGATACATGACATTACATCATTATATGGGTGATGCTGGATATTGTTGATATTGATAATTTATGTCATTTTTGTGCTTCACCTTCCACTTCCAAATGATATTATTCTTTATATACTTATTTATCTATTTCACCATTGTGTTATATTGATCATGAGGGTATAGTATCCCCACTATTCCACCTTTGACCCTCACTACTATTCGTAGCGTCTGGCATACGGGGAGGTACACTTGAGGCCATGTGTACAATCGGATCGAGTAATAATTTAGAGTCATCTGGGTCAGGATGTAACAAGGTTGTATCAAAGAATCTTTATTTTATTTTGTCTTATCATTTTCTAATATTATATAGAATATTTTGAAGGTTTCTTAACTTGTTAATGAGCTATTCCTAGGAGTATCTAAACCATGTATAGTGAAAGGAAAAATTACTATGGATGAGATATGTTGTTTGGTATTTTTCTTATTATAGTTGATTGGATTCCTCCATTTGGTGACACAATCAATGTCTGATTTTTACTATTATGATTGAGGATTATATTATATCATAGGCCCAATATGGTAATGATTAATTGAATCATGCATCATTTTAGGCACCTTATAGAATTTATATATCATGAATTATTACATTCTATGTTTACTTACTACATGCATCACCCGCAGTAAGTTTTTGTGCTTATTTCGATGTCCATGAATAGTAATAAATATTCATAAATAGGCTTGATAAGTGAGTGGTTATGCTTAAATGGACACCACACTTTAGTTTATGAGTTGTATAGGACCATGCATATTATAATCAGTGATCTATATAGTTCAACCTTTTAAATATAGTGGTTATATAAAATGTGAATAAAATTAAATGACATTGATTCTAAAATTAAAGGGCCACTATTAAATGAAAGAAAATCGATCCCTAATATAAAAAAGAACATGATGAACGCACCTTCATTAATTCAAGGTTTTCTGAATGTTTCTTTACTTCCGGGTTGACCTACATGGGAAGCTATTACCAAATTTCCAATGGTGGACCCTCATCCCCCTTCTCTCCCCAGCCACCCACCATCTAGTTGGCCTCCACCTAGCCTCATGAGCCTCATGCTTCTAGTCCTCTGCTCTCTCTCAACTTGTTTCTTAAAGATTTTATCCTCCAGCCACCTGCTTCCCAGAATCCATGTCCTCCCTAGATCCCAAGGATCCTCATGTAACCTCTCCATCCTAGATTAGTGGATAGATCATTGATGTTAGATTTCATGAACTCTTCCTTCAGTGAAGTGCCTGCCCTGCTCTCATTGACTTTGGATTCTCTTTTCGGAGTGTAAAATCAACCCCTTGTTCTATTTCAAATATTCAAGGAATTTTAGGGGTTAACAAGACCATCCCAGGTTTCTAACCTAAACAAAATATCCTTCCATATAGCTCTTACCTCCAGAGATGAATTTGAGGTTGTCTGGTCTTGGAGCCATTTCTCCTTTATTCAATGGTGCTTACAACTCTTTTTTTAGTCTATGGAAGTCCACTATGGGAGGAAATATTCTTATAATGTTGATTCGGTCAACCTACCTTGCCTCCCACTGCACTTTCATAACCTATCCTTCCATAGGGCTATTAGAGACCCCATTGGGGATTTTCTATGCACAGATGAGTGAACTCTTCAGATTCTATAGGAATCAGTGTCTTTTATCTACATCATTATGGATATTGAAAGATATATCCTTTTGTTCATGCTTCTAAGAGTGGAAGACTCTATCAAATGGTGAAAACCCCTCCTTTATCCCTATTTTCCTTTATTATACATATCATGTATAATCCACTATTATTTCATATCAGTATGAAAAAAGAAGAAGTCTCATCATGGGGCCTTGAATCATCAAGATCTTGAGTCTGAATGTAGATCCACATTACTAGTGGCTATAAAAAATAGGTCATCAGAAGATTCTGGTGGAGTCTCCACTACTCCCCTGATCTCATCTTACCCATCAGATCCATATACCCATTTCCCTGAGTGGTTATATCAAGTGTTCTACCCTTAATCTAATTTATTTGAGGATCTAGTTCTATTTTAACCATAGGTATTATTTCCACTATGGAATAAATGGATTCTGAGTACCCCCCCCCCCCCCCCGCCAAGGCAGAAATATCTTTCATGTTCCTCTTATGGCCTTCCCCTTTCCTCTCCCTTGTTCTCTTAATACCCAAGATCATGTGGCATTATCTATATCATCGACCCTCATATCAAATGGCTATATTTATTTATCACATATGCTTGAGAGTCCCACTCCTTCTCCAATTTATTATATCTTCCCTCATAACAGAACTATGAATCGTATTATAGAAGATGATTCACAAACTCCTACTACTCCTTCTTCCCTCATGAATGGTTTATGCACCCGGTATAACTCTAGGATGTTATGTTAATTATCTCCTTCTATTTCCAAGATCCACTAAGCACTGGGGACCGAAACCAAGAGAACCATTATATAATGATCTTATGCATTATTTAGAATTATTAGGGTTTGGGTGCCTGAGTGAAGACATATTTTCTATCCAACAAGATCTACATTAACAATTCATCTTATGTTATAGTGCTTGAGCTGAAGAAAAACACCTCTAAACTATCAGTTTATTCTAAAATAATGGGTATTCTATGCTTCATTCATGGAGGGATTTCAAACCACCAAGTTTTTATTTTCTATAATTCATCTATCTCGGTAGAAAAACATGTCTTATCAGAGAAGTAGATTACTATGATGGTTCACTCAGGCTCTTCAGAGTTCCTTTTTTATTTCTTCAATAAAAATTATGATGCTAGATTAGGAGAAAAAACTATAGAGAGACCTAGACTCATGCAACATAGTATAATTTTCCTGGATGGTTGGAGGATAATTTAACACTATCATGGATATGTTAAAAAATAAAGGAGGTGGATTATACCCCAATAAATATAGACTTTATTTTTCATCTTTTTTTTCTCGATCGGATCATATCGACATTGGATTCATTGGTGAAAGTTTTACCAGGTGAAACAACCAATAATAATATCATTGAACCTACGGCTAAATGGGCCATTTCCACAACAATGTGTAGTTAATATCGTCCTTCCCAAATTCATCAGCTCTCCATCTGTTCTGTGCTATTTATAATCACTCTCCCCTAATACTTACCTTGAAGGAAAGGAGAATTGGTAGTGAATACTTCTTCTTCTCCAATATATGGACACATTATACTAATTATCACCAAATAGACATGGGATCCTAGAAATATTCCATGTTGGGTTGATTATGGATTCGTTTTCATAACAATATCTAGTGCATGAAGAAATACCCCTCCTCTTGTAACATCTCCTAGCCTACTAGTAATAAAGATTCAGATGTCCTTAAATAAGATATCGCACATGGTGAATCCAATCTAGAAAATGGGTGGGACAACGAATCATTTTCATCCATTACCCACAAAAAGGATCAAAATGATGAAATATTATAAGAAAATGAGAGGACGGCCCATGAACGCTCTGAGGCCATTTGGTTTATGGTGGGAGACAAAAACTCTACATAAATTCATGATTTATTAAAGTAAAAACATCATGGTTTCTCCCCCAACATTCATCTAGTTGATGGATCCTTCTCTAGTGATCTGGTAGTGGTGGGAGGTATGTTTGAGTTTTACTTCAATTATCTTATTTGTTACTATAACACTTGTATGTAGAATGGTTACCCATCAGGGCAAGGTGACATCTTCAACTCTATCCCAAATATGGTCTCTCTAGAAATAAATTTCATATTAGAGTGTCTCCCTGAAAATAAATAAATATGGGATGCAATTTGGTCCCGTGATTCAGAAATCTCTCTTGGGATATATGGATTCTCGAGATGTTTATATGTGATCTCTATGAACATCGTCAAGACTAGCCTCATTGAATCCATTCTAGATTTTTCCAAAAGTTCTCATCTTCCTTGGGATTAATGTTCCATAATAATGGTCCTCATTCTGAATGTGAACAAACCCACTTCTATAAATAATTTTAGGCCCATAAGAATGTTTAACTTCCCTTATAAAGTCTTTCCTTCCATCATTAATAAGAGTTTCTCTCAACACCTTCACATATTGGTATGAATCTAGAAACATGGTTTCATCAAGGGAAGATCTATTCATGACACTAATGGAATAGTACAAGAAATGATAGGAGACATTAATAAGAAAATAGTGAATTCTAATATTGTTATCAAAGTGAATATAGACAAGGTTTATGATAGAATCATGTGTAATTTCATTATCTTTGTGATGAGGTGCATGGGATTTTTGGAATTGGTGGACAACCTTTACTTCTATTACTATAGATTACACTGGTTCTTAATCATCTTCAAGGTAAAAGCTTATAGTTTTTTCAATTAGGTTTGGGGGATAAATAAAGGATATCCCCTTTCCCTTGGTATTTTCTTCATGGTGAAAGATTACCTTAGTAAACATCTTGATCACTACATGATTCTTTGTTACATTAGGCCATTTCACTACAGACCTCAATTCCATGGGTTCTCAAAACACCTATTTTCTGATGGCATGGTTTTTTTATTAATGAATATGTAGATTCCATTTGAGTATTCAACAATATCATAGAGGATTATTCTAAGTGGAGTTGGCATGTCATCAACTTTGACAAGATCTATGTTTATATTTCTTCTTCCTTCTTAGGGTGGTGCACTAAGAATATGGATTCCAAGAAAGGTTTTCATGGAAGGAAATTTCCCATGGATTACCTTAGTGCTCTTAATTATCTTGAATGAATCTGTATTCAACATTTTTAAGGTTTGGTTGACAAGATTTATAATAAAATTACAAATTGGAAAGATCACTTCTTCTTTTAGAGAAATTATTACCCTTTTAAATTGTGTTTTGAAATCCATTACAATGCACATCTTCTCCATTATCAAGGTACCAAGGTGGTTCTTCATGATATTGAGAATCTCTTGAACTCCTTTATTTTGGATTACCATTCTAATGGAAGATATCATTGGGATTCCTATAACATGTCTGCTAAACTCTCTAATAATGGTGGCACAAATAAACGGAATGTTTTGAAAATAATGGAATGGTTACAAGGTAAAATGGCATGGGAAGTGGTTGAAGGCCACTCCCTATGGAGCAGGTTTATCATCGATAATTATGGAAGTGGATTGAAATTTCTTAAAAGAAAACCCTCCCTTCATTGGAAGACCCTTTAAGGACACATCCCAAATCATCATAATCTATAATGTTGGATTGTTGGTAGGGTTAATATCATAGTATAGAACTAAAATTGGGCAGGCTCAGTGCTAGGAAACTCAGGTTGTCTGACTCTGGAGTTGTCCTTCAGGGAATCCATCTGTTACCTATCCTTTATTTAGGATGTGTTGGACCCAATTAAAAAATGATTTTTTAATGAATTAAAATGGAGGACACATAAGAGTCATGTATCTTCATAGGATCCATGTTGGGAACCTTTTCTGCTAAGGATTCTATGGACTCACTTAAATCTCTCAAATCCATAATCCTTAGTGTGATATCCTTTGGTGAAAAGAAATTCCAATCAAGTACAGCTTCCTGATCAGGAACGTTCACAAATAGGACATCATTAAAGATATGACAATGAAACTTAAGGGTGTTGTACTCATCTTTGGGTGCTCATGCTACTAGTTCTATAAGAAAGAATTGACTATGAATTTTTTTCTAATAATATGGGTGATTTTGTACTGGAATTTTTTAGGTGAGTCCAATGGTTTTCACTCTCCTATGAACTGGATCGATGATTTTATTCACCTATGTTTCAACAAATCAGGTTCCAATAATACTTAGAGGAAAGAATATTCTATTATATATGTGGTGGGTTTTTGATGTATCTCGGATGCTCGCAACTGGGTCTAACCCAATGATCTCCCCTCCTTTTGAACTGATTTGATCATCAGGGCCAGATTCCTCACCTTGGATCTCTTCCATCTTTTTAAAAACTATTATAAGTCTCCCTAACCAATTAATATTACGTTGAATAAGGTTTCCATTCCTATTACCAGCCATTTATCTTAAGGCCATTGGATACGCTATAACCCTCCCTTATATGGTGTCAAGCTTAATACTGATGGATCATGTTATGGTGGTACCAAGTAGTGGGGATGTGTTTTATAAGACCTCAAGGGTTCTTTGCACCTTAATTTTAGTTCATCCAATATCCAAGGTTATTTGTTAGGTGTGGAGGAAAATTCCATCCTCAGTGGACTTTCCCTTTTCCATTCTAAATGGATCACCTTAACAGTCATTAAATCAAACTCCAAGATCATATGTGACTCTCTATAAGGTACCATTTCCACTCAGTGGTAGATCACTTATTTTTTCAAAAATTTCAAGAAGTAAATCAATAGAAGGATGGATATTATTCATACTTGGCACATACGGAATAGTGTGGCTGACTTCCTCGACTTCATGGCATCCATTGAATCCCATTTTCTGTCATACTCTATAACTATCTCCCACTCCTCAAGATGTTCGCACCATGTTATTGGGGATTCCCTTTTCCTGAATTATTATAGTCCCCCTTTAGTACTTTCACCCACTTATTCCCTCAACTAATACATTTTTTTTTAGAAAAAATGGCCCCCATTAAATAGAGATTATAATAACAATTATAAGGTTAATTTTATCTATAAATTACAATTTACACTCTATATATTGGTACCCAGACATAAAAACATAGATCTTGACCTAGACTCTGCCTTAGTAGTGTTCATTATGTATCATCTCTTTTTTACTATATAATTGTTTCTATCACCTAGACCTGGCTTTATGAGAAACCATAGGGGTGGGACTATTACATAAGAATAATTTTACCTATTCTATTAGATTTTATATGATATTTACCAAGATAAAAAAATATATAATGTGTTTATTTTGAGTTTTTAGAGATATTCCACCATGAATTCCTCCAGTCATTCATTGGGAGGGTAATTACGACCACACTCTGGAGGTGGAGTGCCCTAATCCACTAATCATACCTCAAGTAGTTTCACTAGTGGAACCACCTATTATCATAGATCTGGGGGATGATTTCAATTTTAATGAAAGTTTCTACAGCCTATTAAAATGTTATATGAATCTCCACAACCTACATTTTCTATGGTAAGGCTTATATGGGAGTTTCTATAGCAGTGTCTAACTAATTTTTTAGGGGATAGTGTCCCCCAATTTGTAGATTTATTGCTTGATACAATAATATATATCTTCAAAAAACTTCATACACCTCCTAAGAGATGAATTAATATTTTTACTTATATGCTTCACAGATATGCCAAATTTTGGTGGGATATTCTGGATTGTTATGGTCACTATAAGGAAGTGATTTGAAGGGACTTCCAATCTAGATTATATTATTATTTCCTCCCAAAACCATAAGGTCCAATCATTATATGAAATTCATGAACCTGTAGTATGGTTTCATGAAAATTATGGACTAATGTTTTTGTTTCATAGGGATTCAGAACATTGGGCCTATTTATACTAATAATGATCCAGTGAAATCAAGATGATTCAAGGATGGTTTTAGGCATCTTATTCATTCTTAGGTGACCATTTTCCAGTTGAAAATCATATCTAATATAGTGAAGAAAGTTATTATAACTGAGAAATATCAGAGAGATGCATTAATTTTAGGCTAGGGGGTTCAGAATTGATACAAATTACTGTTTTTACTATTGGTTGGAAGTGACACTTTGAGACATCACGCATGAGAAGTGGTATCCATGTGACACCCACTGATAGTTATGTGGTTTGTCACCAATGTGTAAAGCATGATAATAATAAGCCCTAGTTCCCTAGAGAACCTGTTGAGTGTCAAGGCTGTGGTATATTAGAGAAACTATAGCATTTTTTCAGGACCTTCCCATCTATGATGAGTGGGAGAGGATTCATATCATCTCCACCAACAGAAGAAGGATCAGAAGAACCTCTCTGATAGGTAGATGGAGTACTACTGGCCATACAGGTAGATGAGGAGGTCAGGGACAAGGTTTCTAGGATTCTAATATATAGTTCCAGTACATCAGGCCTACTCTTGATTGTCAGGTTGCAAAACAGGTTAGTGAATCATGCCATATTTATTCAATGAATGTTATACCATAGTAACAGGGTATCGGGTCATCTACTATACGAGGTACTATTCGAGTAACATCAACTATACTTTTATACTAATTAAATACAGGTTTATCACACTCCTTTAACTCTGTGGATATAGTTTAAAGACTTGGGAATGATATTATATACTTCTATGGAGTTAAGACACATGACAACCCTTTAGGATTACATTAAGAGAGTGTTTTCTAGTGAAAGGAATCCCCCCTTGTTGTAAGAAACCTTTTTTAATTATTGGACCTTTTCATCCTTGAGATGATGGGTTTTGATTTCATTCTCTACATAGATTTTTATGTCCCCTATCATTCTATTGTGGATTTTTATCAATATAGGGTTTTGTTCACATCACCATAGGGTGGTACTTATATTCACAAGGGTGAGTGGGTTGTCCAAGAAGGTATAACTAGACCAGAGAATCCTATTCTGGGTGGGGTGACCTCCCAGATTAATAACTGTTATATAGAGGATTAGGGATTATATTAGACATAATCCCCTCCTGTATATGATCATTTTATGGTTGTTTCCCCTAATTACATTTCTAGACTACCTCCTGAGATAGAGATAGAATTTATTATCGATCAAGTTCTTAGAGATTCATCGATATACATTCCTCTAGATAGGATGACTAATCTTATTTTTAAGGATATTAAGATCCAAATAGGGTACCTAGAGGACAAGGATTTTATATGGCTGAGTACTTTTCCCTAGGGTTCCCTGGTCCTTTTTTCTAATAAGGTGGATAGAACCCTCATGAATGTTATGGATTACATGAAGTTGAATCAGCTTACTATGAAGAATCGATTTCATTTAACTCATATAGATGATCTATTTGACTAGATCAAATGAGTGAAGGTTTTCAATAAGATTGACCTAAGATCAGGTTATCATGAGGTGCATGTTAGATCTTCATTCATATCACGAAAGGATTTCCATGGTCGATATCATTTATATGAGTTCCAGGTTATGCCATTTGATCGTATGAACATGAAAACAGTCTTTATGGATATGATGAATTTGGTTTTACATCCCTATCTAGATTCCCTTTTGGTGGTCTTCATAGATGAAATATTGGTGTATTCTCATACTCGAAGAGACCATGCCATATATCTTTGGTTTATTTTTAATACCCTGAGAGATAACCACCTATATGTTAAGTGATAGAGATAATATTTTCACATTTTTTAATATCTATTTCAATTATATAAACCCCGCTAATTTAAAAATTTGACCTGAATAGCATTGTTTTTTTATTTTAGTTATGTTTTGATCCTGGAATTTAATATTGAACAATTATATAATTTTAACTATTTTCAATAGTTTATTTATTTTAGGTATATATTTTTCTCTATTGATCCATATCTAGTGATTAGTTTTTTTAGGATTATTATGTTTTTGGTTGAAATATTTGTTAATAGGTATAATAATTTATTCAAAACTCTAGAGGCCCAAAAAATTTGTATTTGTTGAAAGTTTTTCTGACTGGTTGAATGGACCCCACCTCATTAAATGAGGTATAATACTGTATACATGTTTCAAAAAGAATTGATTCAACTTTAGACAAAATTAGACTCAAATTATTATGTTAGTGGTGAGTTTCAAGGAAACATTTTCTCATTAGGCCATCCATTGAGCGAGTTAATATATAGGATGATGAAGGGTCCCTATATGAAGAAACATCTTCTTCTAGTGATAAATTCATATACTTTTCAACACATGTCCAACAAATATGAAAATTTTAGGTTCAAAAGAGGAATTAATTTAAAAATTTATATTGGAGATACTAAATGGATATTCTTCCTAGAATACTTCCAATACATAGATATAATTTAGTGGATTGTTTCTGTATATAACAATTTCCACACCCCTTTCATTTATATTCTAAACTTCAATTCACTTCAAAGGGTTTATATTAAAGGAGGGTTATGTGATGGTGAAGATAAGCTGCATAAGTGGAGTTAAATTGAATATAATCAAGAAATGATGTTCTATACTCCATGATGTGGTGGGAGTAGGGATCTGAGGACTCTTCTATTTTGACTTTGTGCTTTCAACTGTAAATATTTCTCTTTTAAATTATCCTAGAAATTGTTTTCCTGATTAGAGAAGGTACATTTCATTATTTTTTGAATTTTATTCTAAATTATTATGGATTTATTATAATATTATGAAATTAATGTGGTTTCTCTAATTTTTTAAATTTCATTGGAAATGTATCACCTTTGAGAATGATGAGTTTAATATTTGTTGGTTTCTCGGAGATCTTCAGGTAATTAGTTCACTTTGATAGGAGGATTAACATAAATATTTGAGGATTAAATATGGTATATAGATAATTTAGGTTTATACATTGATATATTGAGGTATAAATTGGATAATTTTAATTGGAATGAATTTATAGACAATGATTAAGGGAGTTTCCAAGGATTGAAGTTTTCTCACCACTACTATCTTTAGTTTGTTTTATTAAGTCCGTTTTTCATATAATTTATACTCACTAACATAGATTTATTATTTTAATCTGGTTTTGTGTCATTTAACATAGTTTAACTCATTTAAAATATCAATTTATTAGTCTTCAATTTAACAAAAACAAATTAACAAAGTGAGCTTAGCCCATAACCTCCTTGATAGACAACCCCATGGCCACCAATGTGCTACATTTTTAAGGGTAAAATATTAACTTGGGTAACATGGATAAAAACTAAATTTTTAATTTGGAACCATTTCAAGGGAGGTTTCTTATGTTTTTTTTATTTTTTAAAAATTTACAAGGATTTTTAACCACTAATTTTGAGTCTTAAAAAACCATAAAAGATGTATTTTCACAGCGACTACTCCTATGCTTAGCATGATTATCAACAATATGAGTAGTATAATCATGATGAATTTTTAAAATTTCAACACCAAACAATTTATGTACAAATGAATCAAAATTATTTGGAGCTTCAAAATTGGGATTACATGATTCAATAATTGAGCAAACAAATGGAGACTCCTTAAAATGCTTTCGAATAATTGAATGAACTGAATGCTAAAAAAGATACTTAATAAATATAAAATAATATCCCACCAAATTTTTATTTTGATGAACCTTTTGTGGATGAGATGATAACTATTTTATAATGTCATTTCCCAAATTCAAAGGACTAAATTATCTCTGATTCGCCTACTGATTTGTCTTTTAGGAATCAAAACTCTTTGGAAAATAATTGGGATGAATTTTCTGAAAATGAAATTTCATATGAATACCCACTGATTGAAATTGAATATTTAGAAAATTTTTATGGAACTTTGGATAAAGTGGAATACAAACTAGATCCATTCATTTTTTAAGATAATATAAAGGAACCTGAGTTGTTGACCACTCTCAATACCATTGTTTTTAACTCCCAATAAGAGATTGAACCTAAGAAGCCACTAGGATATGTCTTAAATATTGATCCAATTTTTCATGATTGTTTTAAAAAAAAATTATAACTTCTTATCCCTATGTATATTTAGTTCCCATTTCTTCTTAGTGGGTTTATTTTTTTGATAATGAGGTTTTTAAGGCTGAAATTGAATAAATAATGGTGTTCCATTTTGAGTACCCTAGAACACATGGGGATGGTGGTACCAAGTTTATTTTATAAGAATAAACCATTATTGAAGATGTAATTGATGATGAAATACATCCTATAATTATATTTCATCATCCAATTCAGGTTTTTTATGTGGATAAAGTGTTGATAAATTGATTCTGCAATTTGTCCCCTCTTCCACGACATCATTGTAACATCAAAGTAAATGTGGAGAACCTAAAGAAATCTATTTTTGGTTGGTTATACATGTTATGGGAGATGAATAAGAGATAATAAATTTCATTTTGGTTGTTCATAAGAAGAAACTACACCCACCATCATATTAGGGATGATCAGCTGGAACTGCCTAACTAGGGGAAGTGAAATCAAAGAAGCCACTTTGGGGTTCATACCAATGGCATTTTCTATTATTTTTATTTCTTTACTTTATTTCAATTAAATTTTAATTCTTTATTTTTTTAAGTAGGTTTCTATGTTTCAGAATCTAGGAGTATAGTTCGAGGCTGATACTGCTCAATAAAAATCAGGTTGTGTCTTTCCACTTCACTTGTTTTTGTCATCTCTTGTCTTTTGGATTTTTACTTCATAATTTTAAATTCCATGCACAATGAATACATTGTACAAAATAATTTTTTTTTTGGGGGGGGGGTGATCATCCTTGGTTTTATAGGATTTTTTGTGTTCTCTTTTCAAATTTCTGTTTTCAATTATTTTAAATTTTGTGTGCTTTATTTTTTAAAAAAAACTTGTGTGATCAAATTATTATCATTGTCAGTTTTAAAACTCATGTCAATGAGTGAACTGATTTATCCATTGAAACCGGATATAAATGAATAATCAGAAATATTTTGAATCAAGTTCAACAGTTTGAAAATTTTATGAAAAGACCTATGATTTTTGAATCTGATGCCACATATCATTGCCTTTTTCTTTGAAAACCCCTTTTCATGTGGCTTCTGAACCCATTTTTACATCTTCTTTACATTCACCTCTTTTCATTAGTTAACCAACCCATTCCTGTTTGAACCATAACTTGATTTATTTCTATAAAAATGTAGGGCTGAGGTTCTTATGATTTAAATGATTAATGGATTTCTTTGGAATTAAAAAGAACCCTTTTCATGATAATCCTATTTATTTTGTCCTTACATGTACATTTGATATTTCTTAATCCCTTAGTTTCCCTATACATTTATTTAGGCTATCCATATTACAATCCAATTTTCCCATTCCAACATGCTCTAAAAGTATAAATGCATTATCTAGTTGAACTTAAGTGTGGGGGAGATGAATTGTGGTGTGATACCTCATTTAGTGTTTCTTTGGGTAGAGATTAAAACATTTAAGAAATATTTTTATATTTTAAAATTTTTTGAGAGTTTTTTTCATCTGGATCTCTCAAAGGAAATGGACTTGTGCCCATCTTGAGCTCTCAATAGAATAAAATTATGCCCTGTTTGGAGATTTCCAAAAATTGATGAAAAAAAATGTCATTTTTTCTAGAGAAATGTTGATGGCATGGGATGAAAAATAAATTATAAAATAGTATTTGATATTATTTTCATCCAAGGGGTGTAATTATGAGAACATACTTGATTGAAAATTAGAATCATGGATTTTTTCTTCAAAAAGGGCCAAACCCTCTTTATTTGACCTCATTATTATTGACATTAATAATCCACTAACCTTAAGGAATAGAACAAACTTGAAAATTCATCATTATGATAACATGTTCTTAACTCACATTGGGTGGATATATTGAATTTTATTTAGCTTATGGTGATTCTGGTATGATATTGGATGATAAAATCCTTTTTGAAAATCCGTAGTTGTGTGTTGAGATATAATTTAAGTGAGGTATGTGTGTTGTCTGCATGGGGGGAGAAAAGAAGTGGAAATTTGTTAAATGATCTGAATTGAGAACTTTAAATATTTATTATTGATGATTCATGATATCTTTTGTTTCTTGGTGATAAATTGTTGAACATCATTGGTATGTGTTTTGAAATTGCATTGATTTATTTTTTATGCTCACTTGTCCCAGATTCTAAGTGATAAGTGTGTGGGAATTGATTGAAATATTATTTAATATATTTTTCATACCTATTTCAATGATTTAAACCGAAAAAAGTTAACAATTTTATCTGAATATCCTTGTTTTAGGATTTTAGGGATATTTTTAGGTTGAAATTTAAAATTTCACAATTCTATAATTTTAACTATTTTTAATAGATTTTTTATTTTGAGTGTATATTTTTTTATATTGATCAAAATATAGTGATGATTTTTTTATTCTTATGTTTGTGGTATACATCTTTGTTAGCTGGGAAAATATTTATTTGTCCTTCTAGAGGCCCAAAAAAATCAGTATTTGTGGAAATTTATTTTGGCTAGCAGAATGGACCCCACCTCATTAAATGAGGTATAACTTCATATAAAGGTGGAAAAAGTATTTATTCCAACTAGAGATGATATTTGACTCAAATAAGTACATTCCATATGATCTTCATGGAAAACATTTCTAATTAGATCAGTCTTTGAGCGTGTAAAACTATAGAAAAATAAAGGGTCCCTCCATGCATAATAGTAAATTTATTAATAAATTCATATATTTTTCAAAATGTTCTAAAAGAATCTAAATATTATATGTTATACATAGGAACTAATTTAAAAAAATTATAGAAGATACTATATGGATATTCAATCAATAAGAGTACTAAAATAGAGACAACATTCAGGGGACATATTCTATATAGAACTAATTCCAAACACCTTTCCTTTATATTCTCATATTCATTTCATTTCAAAGGGGTTTCTATTGAAGGATTTTTTTACTATGGTAAATATTTATTGGGTAAGTTGAGTTAAATTGAATATAATCAAGCCATTAAGGGCTATAATCCATGACTTTATGGGTCGGGGAGATCTAAGGACTCCTCTCTTTTGAGTTTATGCTTTCAACTGTAAACATTTATCATTTGAATTATATTGGGAATTATTTTCTTGATTTAAGGAGGTATCCATCATTATTGTTTTAATTTTATTCTAAATTATATTTTATTTATTATTATTTTATGAAAGTAATGTTGTTTCTCTCATTGATTGAATTTCTTTGGTGAAATCTCGCCTTTGAGCTTGATGAGATTAATCTATTTTGGTTTCTTGAAGGTCATCAGGTAATCAGATTACTTTCATAAGAAGATAAGGACACATATTTAAGGCTTCAATATGGTATATATAAAATTTAGGTGCATATATTTTGTTCTTGAGTTATAAATTTGTTAATTTAAAAGAAAGGAATTTATAGTCATTGATAAAGGGAGTGTCTGAGGGTTGAAGTTTGTCCACCACTCTCTTCTTTAGTTTGTTTTCATCAATCTAATTTTCATATGATTTATAATTTATAATTTGTATTTATTATTCTAATATGGTTTTTTTATATAAAATAGTTTAACTAATTAAAAAATTCCATTTATAATTCTTACATATAACAAAAACAAATTGACAAAGTGACTTTTTGACAGCATAGTCTGCAACCTCCTTGTGAGACAACCCCATTGTCACCATTGTGCTACATTTTTAAGGGGAACATATTTATTTTGGTAATGTGGAGGGAAAAAGTTCCATTAATCTTATTAAATGTCACTTATGGATCTAAAAGGTTCACTTCATGGGTTATATGCTCTCAGAGACAAGAGTATCAGTTGACCCATAGAAGGTGAGTGCTATAGTTACTTGGGAGAATCCCAAGAATTTAATTTATATACATAGATTCTTAGGGAAATATAGTTACTACATAAATTTTATATAAGACATATCAAAATTATAAAAGCATCATATAGTCTTGAATAAGACGGTTGTAAATTTTAAATGGTCATAATCCTGTGAGACATCCTTTCAAGAGATAAAAGGGAGATTGACTTCAGTGTCTATGAGTCAAGAAAAAGTTGTACCATGTATGATGACGCATTAAGTATTGGTTCAGGAGTATTTCTGATATAGTAATATTGAGTTATTTTTTATAGTATATGGAATCTAAGGAATCATGAGTGGAATTATCTGATGAATGATCTCAATTAACTGTTATTGTTCATGCCTTGAATTATTGGAGGAATTACCTACTAGGATATCATTTTGTGGTGTTTATGGAATAAAATGTCCTCAGTTATATTTTCACACATCATGACTTGAGTCTTAGTTAGTGAAGATGGTATGAATACCTTCATTCCTTTGAATTCGATCTTTATTATAGTCTTATAAAAGAAATTGTTCTTTCCGGTGTTCTGAGAAGGTCGACTCAAACATAGGTAGTTCATGATGCTAGTAATGAGTGGAAACTTATGGATATGTTTTTTGAGATTTACATAGTGGGGTAATACCATCATGGATAGTCTTCTTTTTCATCACTATCAGTGACCTCTTCACTTTTGGCGAGAGTGAAGATGAGGCAGTTTTTAAATGATGAAGTTCTAGTTATATGAGAGAGTATCTCTAGTGAGGACCTGCCTCCAGATTAGTATTTCAATAGAGATGACATACTATGTATACTTGGGTGTATCTAGGTCCTTACATACATGATAGAGGATATAATGTGAGATTCACTTGATTCTTAGTGGGAAGTTCACCTAGGTATCTCCAAGATGTATCATGGTATGTGTCGATAGTATTTGTAGTCCTAGATAAAATGTTAGATATATGGTTTTATTAATAGGTGCTCCACCTATTAATAGGTGAAGGTGAAACACTATTAGACCTATTTATTTCTATATCTGTTACCAGTCTTGAAATGGAAATGGAAATATATTGTGATATATTTTTTAGTCGTCTTACCGAGGTCACATCAAAGTAGCGACGTGGTTTGGGTAGTCGCGGATTTACTGACAAAAATATCCCACTTCTTTCTTATCTAAGAGACGTTATTAGTTTATGAGCTAGGAATATTGGATGTTTTTTGAGATTATATAGCTATATGTGGTCCTTCATACTATTGTTTTATAAATTCATTCCCATTTCACATCGAGGTGATGGAAGGGGTTATAGAGAGCTATGGGCACACATGTGATTCTAAGTGTAGCCTTTCAACCCCAGATAGATGTTCAATCGAAATAGATAATGTAGATGATGAAGTACATACTCCGATAATAAGTTCTTGATTTCATCATTTCTTGGGAGAATTATCTCCCCATTTTCGTGTTCACCTATAATAAGAGATATCATGTGTTTATTCAGATCTATCCTTATGTGTCCCTATTCGATAGGTAATTTTGTTTACCCTATACTAGTTTGAGGTAAGAGATATTGTGTTATTGGGTCCTCATATTTTTTACGAGACTCTGGAGCAGGTTCAGTTTATTAGGAAGTATATTTCTACTACTATTTATAGACAAAAATCAAATACCAATAATCATTGATGACCTCTAGATTTTGTAGTAAAGGATCAAGTTTATTTGTGGGAATCACCCATACTTATGAATAGATAGATACATAGGAAATGTATGATATTGCCTCATCATTTTGGGTCATTTGAGATCTTAGTGAGAGTTAGATCGGTATCCTATCAGTTGTTAATACCTTATAGGTATTGTACCATGCATGAAATCTTCCATGTTTTATAGCTTCTCCCTTATCTTGTTTTCATGTCTAATACTTTTGATTGTAGGCATATTGAGTTAGATTTTGATGATTCTTTTGATAAGTATCTCATATGCATCGTTTACCAGAGCACGAAATCTCTCTGAGGTCGGTCTAACCCTTTAGTAAGGGTATAATGGAATTACATACATGTAAAGGATGAGACTTGAGAGTGGGAGACAAATGTATGTGCTATGTGGCTAGAGTTGTTATCAGATAGTGTTTTACCACCCTTGTAAGGGAAACTCGGGGAAAAATTCCTTTAATGGGAGAATATTGCAATAACCTTGTTTTTCTTTTAGGTATGAATCCATTAATTTATGGTCTAAATTTTTTGTTTTGACAAAATATGGATTCCTAGTGAGGAAATAGAGGAAATGGGGGTGTTTGGGGATTATTCATAGCACAGAACCCTAATTGGTGGGAGAAAACACTGGGCCTCATAGTTATTATGAAATTTTCCATCTATCCCACATAGCTTCTCCATACCGTGTGGGGATTTTCATAGGGTAAAGTAGGGTTCACTTTTTTCCATAAATGTTTTCCTAGGGCCACATTCCTATATAGATTATCTATAGTTTTTAGTATAGGCTAATGGTATGGTTGGAATACATTTTATCAAACTATGCGGCCAAACGATATGGGTCCCCTCCTTGGGCAGTGAATGGTGTATGGTTTAGAGAAACCTATGGCCAAACCTTGTGACCCCTTATTTTTTGGTAAAATTACTATTTTTACATCAAAATTATAATTAATTAAACTATTTCTTCCTTTCTTATTTCTAGTGTATATAAGTCCCATTTTCCTCCCCTTTGATCTCCTCAATCCCTCTAAGCTAGGTTCAATGATTTCTTCTTCAGACGACTTCAATTCTACTTCTGATCATCTCGTTGGATGCGCACCGAGAAGTAATATATTAATCTGAAATCTTTTTCATTTTTCTTTATCTTGATAGTGTTATTTATGTGCAGGTACATATGCACTATTTTTAGGGTTTTCATATATTTTTCAATTTTCTTAAAATATGGACCAAAACAAAGGTCGATATTGGATTAGTGATCCTATACATTCATAAGTTAGGAGGTCTATTATTTATCCCTCAAAGTTGAGATACTTTATATTATGTGTTTTTGTGTCGCACGCCAGTTTCACTAGGCTTCTCCCCCTAAATTGATTCTACTTATAATTGGTTTTCTATTTTAGAACCTAATGATTCTATTAGGTCCCCTTCAATATTTTCACCCCTTGAGGCGTGATGATAAATTTTACATTATTTTTATAAAGGAATAAATGGAAAAATCATCATATATATGGTTTTAGATAGACATATAATTTTGATGTCATAAATAAAATGGTAACTTCTTATGGTGTAGCATTGATGACACACTTATCAATCTATAATTAAATGAGTTTAAGTGATTGGTATGACCACATCACTTGATTAAATTGAACAGTGGTCATGCCCTTGTAAAAGAAAAGTTTTAGTGAATTATTAACAAACTATTATCTCATATTAAATACATTGGATATTTTTCACTGATATAGTGGTGGTAATTTCAACCCCTGTGATCTCTTATAATTGGGTGTGGCCTCCCTTTCACAAATGTTATATATAGTCATGAATACCCTCTTTATACGATTATATATAGGCATGGCATCCCCTCAACCGATATGATATTTGGACATGGTGACCCTCATTAGTTCGGATATATGAGAATAGAGGCCCTCATTAATTATGATATACAGGCACGGATACCCTCATCAAATATGATACATTGGAATGGAATCCCTATATAATGGATTGGAATAGAGACCCTTATGAATAGTAATGAATGGGAATGACAACCCTTATACAATATATTATATGGGCTTGGAGAACATATTATTCTCGGGTATGGTGACCCTAATTGTTATCTAATGGCATGATGAAGCTTACTAATATATATATATATATATATATATATATTTAAGCCTGATTATGCTTCGTGATATGATACTGGTCATGGTGACCATACTATTATGATTCCGGCATGGAGACCCTACTACTATGAAACTGGGCATGGAATCCCCTATTATTATGATATCAGAAATTATATCCCTTGATACTCATGAGTCTAAACCTATACGTTATGGATGCCTATTGTATGCCTCAGGTTTAGGCTAGTAGTAGTATCCCTATATATGGTTGTAGACGTCACTATGTATAATGTCTAAATATGTGTAAAAACATGGTTACTTATTCAGTGATTATCTGGCATTGGTAAAACAAAGTAGTGTCCTCCTAGCATCATTCACAAACCATAGTCGACTCCTTTATGGTTTCTACTATTGATTACCATTATATCAACACACTCCAATATTATATTCAATGACTTTCTATTTATAGAAAATATTGGTGGCCTATTGAGTTTATCCCACACCCTATCTAGGCTTTTGATTTTACCTAGGAGGACAATGTGGATGTAGTTTGGGAGAGGGGAAAGTTCACATTGGTTGATGCTTTATTTTCTTATATAATGGGATCAGGGAATCATGGGACCGAGCTATGGATCATGATGCTATTGGAGATAGACTTTTTTGTCTTTTTGTTCTTTTGATACATGTATTGTATATCATGGTTGCTGCCATGTTTTTTTCTTATTTTTGATAGACACGTTATATTTCATCATTATATGGGTGATGATGGATATTATTGATATTGGTTATTTATGTCATATGTATGCTTTACCTTCTCTTGTTGGATGATATTATTCTTCCTCCACTTATTTATCTATTTCATTATTGTGATACTCAAGTCATGATGGTATAGGCTCCCCACCATACCACCTTGGACCCTCTCTTCTAGTTGGTAGCCTTTGGCATACATGGACGCGTGTTTGAGTCCATGGGGCCCACTAGATCAAGGTGTAGTTTAGTGTAATTTGGGTCGAGGCATCACAACATGTGCGTGAATAAAGGTTATATAATGATTGCAACTCCTAGTAGAGTGGAGGTGGTTCAAGTCCTGAGCTCAGGTGAAACTAATCCATAAGATACATAGGTGGAATGGTGTAATTATTTAGCTTGAACTAGTTTATATTTTTATTCCCTAAGTTTGAGGGTTAGTTTATCATCTGTTAGATAAACTAACTATTAAAAAGACTCATGATCAAACCCCTTTTATTATTTTATTTCTATCAAGTTTGGATGGTTGATTTATTTATGGATGATTTTTTATAATCTTGTAAATTAATGAATAAAAAAAATGAAATACGGAATTAAAATAAAATTGGATTATGTGAAAATTTTATTTGGAAATGGTTAATAACTTAAGTAAACCCCACTTAATATTAAAATGCATGTAATAAGATAAAATGGATAATTTATACATAAAGAATAAATACCCCTCAAATCAATATATTAATTCAGTGTAGCTTTCTACTATATAATTTATAAATGAAACAATAGATTAAAGTGTTTGACTTATCCCATTATGAGATACTACTATTCAAAATAGAGTTATAAATAACGTTTTGGGTTGACATACCAATTTTAAATCCATGGGATTAGCTTTTTCTAGACATGGTGTAAATTTGGAGGAAATTATTGAGTAAATATGAACATAGGATTTTAGGTTAGTGAGTCCACTCAAACGACACATGAGTTGTGATTTAATGTAGTTGGAAAAGACATGCCTACCTAAATAGAACTAATTAATTAACCAGACCTTCTCTTGGGTTACAAGAATAGAAATATGGGACATTTACCCTAGAGTATCCATCTGATAAGATATTCCCAAACCAATGATAAGGGCTATTAGATTTTGAAAAAATATTTAGAGACTAATAAATAATAATTTATTATTTCACATATTTTGTAATCAAGATAAAACTTATATCAAATTTTAATTAATATAGTGTTTGTAAATTGATTTTCTTGTAACATTTCAATCGTATAAGACATGTTCAATTTCATCACCAACACAAATTAATAAGGGTGGTATAGTTTTTTATGCACTGAACTACTATATAAAAATTTATAATATATACATGAATTACCTAAACTTTTTCTTAAACCTCACTAAGTAAGGGATGGAGAGAAGGATGTATATAAGAGGTACATGGGGATTCTTTGATTTTATATTTTGTCATAATTCCAGCTATGTTCAAAAAACTTATAGTGAAACCTAAGGAAGAAAATGCATATATAATGATATTTTATCTCCCATAACTTGATAAATAGTGATGTAGGAATTAGAGAAGTTATATTTTCACAAGATAATACTAGTGTAAAATGGAATAGGGTACTTAGTTATTTGCATGATTTAAATACATTGAAGTACATTTATTAATAAGTGAAGTTGATATTCCATATGCATTATAAATTTTCCATTAATATTATACTATCATACTTCTATCTTTGTTTATCCATATTCATTTATAATTATGATAAGAATGGAATGTATAAAAAACTTATTAAAGTTTTTAAAGAGATTCACCAGTTAAAAATAATAGTTGTGGGGAACTTAGTTCAATGACACTTATAGTGAACAACAAGAAAGGAAAAGTTGAAAATCCCATAACTATTTTTTAGTAAGTGGTTTTCTTGAAATATATTTCAATGATATAAATAATTTAGAGGTAGTGTAGTAAATATTTGGATATTTTCTTCTCATGTGGATAAAATGGGTCATTTAAAAGATAATTACAATAAATTGAAGAAGACAAAAAAAGTTTTATCTATGTAAACTATATTCATAATTAATTGTAATGTTTTTATTTTAATATTTGGGTATTAAATGCTATGTTATATTAAAATAATAAATCAAATAAAGAAACAATACTAGATGTATGGTGAATTATCTAAGGAGACAAGAATGGGTGATTCTTATGTTAGTCATGAGAAGCAAATAACATCAAGAAGTAATGATAAATTATCCTAGAGGATAAAATGAATTAATCCTATGTTATTACTGATAATTTTACAATTTTTGATTTCCCTTTAGATAGATTCTAGTTGAACTATTATTTATATTAATTCTTTCCTATACGTTGATCTTAGTATCCTATTAGACATAATAAGAAATTATTTATTTTGAAATTAATATTCTTAAATTATTAAATACTTAATTAAGAGTTGATAATAACTAGAATCACTGATATCCAATATTGGAAATATATAATGAATATAAATTATGAGATCAAAACCCAGTTGTGTCAAGGTAATTATTTTTCAAGTTAAACTAAAGGTTGTTGTTAAATATATAGCCAAATTATTATTAAGTCACTTTATAGCTAAAATAACTTTAGGTGTTTTTATAATACTTATTTATTTTTAGAAAAATAAACCTTTATATATGAATTAAATCCATAATTTTTTTTGAATTAGTTCATCTACATAGCATGAACTATTATAAGGATAAGTTAGTGGTAAATTCATATACTCTGTGATATTCCTTTAAGAAATTTTAAGAATGATCCGTGAAGTAATGAATTCACTCAGTAAATCTTGTATGGTCCTCCGAGATGGTATGCAAAAGTATTTATCAACCAACTATTAATTGGACATTAAATGTAAAGTGACGGATTTTCTTTGACTCACGTATCCTTATTAATATTATAGAGATATAAAAGATTGGTAGGGAGTCTTATATATTTATTATAGTCCTTCATGATTCTTTTCCAGAAATATTTCCAAATATAACAGCATAACAACTAACCATATTCCAACTAAAATGACTAATAGATATCATATAAGGTATGATATGAAGAAATTACATTATTCCCCAACTTCGTGTGTTTTGATGGGATCCATTTATAAATCTAGTGAAGGGTTCAAATGTAAATCATGTGAAACACAAAGTGAATCTCAATTTATTATCCTATATTTTCTAAGGATATCAACATCCCAAATATATAATGTTTTTAAATATACTAACTGGATTTATATATGGAATAATTTATTCCTGACATATTGGGAGTAAGAAATATTTTAATTGAATATTTCCTCCAAATGCACAAGTTTGTATAATAACATTAAACTCTATAATTATCAGTTTGAGGAATTGTTCAAGAGGAACATACTATATAGTAAGTTTAAAAAAATATTGGTGGTTTTATATTCACCATAGTGGGTAACATATTATTTACTGAGAATAATAAATCATATAGATAATAGTAAGTTTTAACTATCTTTTATTAACATGTTCTTATGATTTCAAATATAGATTCCTTGTAACAAAATTGATTTTGTATTTTAGTGGGTGAGGTAAAGTCATTTGCGGGTATTCAAAAGAAACTATACATGGATGGTATAATCGCGGTACCAATAAGGCTTAATTGATTATACCAATCCATTATTCTTAAATACATTTTAATTATTCTTTCGATATCTATTATAGTCAAAATATTAAGCATCAGATGTAAAACCCACCTCCCTTTGATGTAACTTTCTAAAATATATATATATATGAAGTAACTAGAATGTATGGATACCTCAAAGAAATACAATATGAAATTGTTGTTTTACGAATCCATTTATGGGTAGAAATAAGTATAATGATCATAGAATATTTGTTTAAAAAGAAATGCCCCCATATGTCTTTATAATGTTAGTGGGAGAACTATAATTTTCCAAAGATTTTAAGATTTACAACATATATATAACAACACCAACTCCAATTAGCCAAATATGATTTATAATTTATTAAAATAGAATAATATACATGGGATCTAATCCCAAAGGACTGATCAATTTAGTTTTCTTGAATAATCAGATACATTCATGATTCTCATTTTACATTGGAAATAAAATTTAAAACATAATAAAAGAAAACTGTTGATATCCTTGAAACTCATTCAACGGTCTATTCAACATATCATAGGGAAATAAAAAATAATGGTGGGCTAAAATTCTTGTTAATGGTTATGTAAAATGGAATCTATTGTGAGTAAATATGGAAAAATCAATATTTTAAGGTGAAAAACTAAAAACACATTCAATTTAATCAATAACATGAGAATGAAATCAATCCATTGATAATATCAAATGAAATAACCTAATGGATAATAATAAATGAATTATTAATGAAGTAAATGATTAATATTGGATTTCATGATCTCAGATATCATGATATCTTTACCATCAGGATATTGCACCAATAAAATCTAAACTATGAGTATATATGTCATAAAAATTTCATTTAATAAGGCTACCCAACTAGTTTATCTCATGAGACTCATCGATGCTTCAAGAGGCTATCTAATTCTTGGCTCCACACATCACCACATGTCCAATTCAATCCTCATATATTGAATGATCAATTTAATTCCTTAATAATATCCCTTAATTAAAAATATCTATATTGAGTAAAAAATACATAATATCAATATATCCCTACTCAAAAAAATAACTTTAAAATTAAAACATTGTATTTATAAAATTTATATGGTTTTGGAAATAATAATTCCCATGATAAAAATAATATAAATATTTAAGATAAATGTAATTTCCAATGATCATAATAGAGTTAATATTTCAAGAAAATTTTAATGACCACATCATTAGTAAGAGATAAAATATGACCATAAATTCATCACAAAAGTATATTTAATTATAAAATAAATTATTTTAATAAATAGAAAAAATTATAAATGAAATATTTAAAATGATTTTTCATAAGGATTTTTTATTTATTAAATCATTTAAATATTGTATAATAAGTTAAAGAACACAAAATCATTATAGATTTGGTATATTTCTTTAACGTCGTATATATTAAAAAAACATTCCTTTTAACTTTTTAAAAAAGTAAAAAATTAGCTATTAGCAAAAAATTTAAATATTCCTATCAAACCTTGTAAAAAGTCATGGATAACATAAAACATCCTTCATAAATAATTTTAGTAAAAAAAATAATTTTTTAAATTTTTTTTAAAAAACATGGACATAGAAGGAAACTATACCTGATCAAAAATATAATTAAGATAAGCTTGAGTTTAAATATTTATTTGCGTCATTCAAGTTCAAGAGAGAGGAAAATTGGAATAAAACATGAAAAATATTTAAATACACATAGTATGAGAAATTAAATTGATTTTATTAAGGAAATATTATAAGATTAGTTCAATGAAAATATATGAAATCTAAAAATAAAATGAGATTATAAAATAGATTCTTACCACATTGAAATATTTTAAATTGGTAACCCATAAAAGAGATTCGTCAATTTAATAATTATTAATCATAAATAAATATAAATTATTGTTAATTATAAAAATGGTTAATTATATATACCAAAAAAAGATAAATAGTTTCATAATAAAAAATATGTCTCAGTGGAATGGAAATTGAGATGAAACCCCTTACAAATAACATATAATTGAAATTAGAATTCGTTAATGAAGATATTTTATGTTAAGAATTTAAATTCAAAAAAGATAAATGGAAATAATACATAAAACAACCACATTTCATTTCACACATAACATTGACATAATATAATCATTGAATAAGTGACATAATACAATGAAATAAAATTGAGTTAATAATCCCCTTACCTCGCATTTCTATTTAGATGAACGTGTTTTAAACTAATATATAATGTTTTAAATAAATTATTAATTTATAACATAACCAAGTTAATATTTATAATATCATATACGATCCTCTTATAACATATTATCACTTATTTATTGATAATATTTTGTTATGATCATTGTTCCGGGTGTTGATCTATTTATCTTCTCACACATATTTTTCATAAAATTTCTGGTTCTTGTACTTTAATTATGGTTTAATCATCCCCAGAATGTCAATAATGATATAAATATCATATATATTCATTAAATTTTCCTTTTTTACCATCCATGTAAAGCGTAAATAAAAAATCGATCACATCGCTTCGTTGAACAGGTAGTTTGCACGTACATATGAAATACATTAACATTTTACAATAGATTGGAAAGTAAGAAGGGAGATATATTATTATAATTACATAATAAAAACTATTTTGTAAATATTATATATATACATTACTCCATATATATGACCATCAAAGTAAAATGCTGATGAAAAATGAATTGTATCACTACGTTGAGATGGTAAGTCATATGTACACACAATTAATGTTTTCACTTTCGATATGATGGAAAATAAGCAGAAAATGGTTGTCCCATAATCATAATAACATATCATTATATAGATTATAATGTATTAATTATTTTATAATTCGTATAATTTATTTATAGTAAGTATAAGAATAAATAAATTTGAAATATTTGTTAAAGACATTTACCACTTCTTTGGTAGACTAAATTTAGATCTCCTCTTAAGGGGCCTAGCTTTAGTGTTATTGAAATATCATCAACTCAATAAATTGGATCAAGAAGTTTAGAATACAAATTTTGAGGTTTTTTTCAATCTATTTTTCTTAAATTGTTATAAAGAAAAGAAAAAAAAGGGTGTCCTTTCATAAGTGAGGGGCAGGGAACTTATGGAATTACATAAAGTATTAAATTAAAATAAATTTATTTTCATGGAAAATTGATAAAAAAAATATAATTAGAATATAATATGATTATGATTCAAAATAATCTCATAAAATAAAATTTGTACATGTTTTTCTTATGTTTTTCCCGTATCTCTTAGTTTTAACCCCTCTTTAACTCTTTTGACAATTACCAAAATATAAAAGTTTTCTACCCATTAAGGGTCAATAACATTACCATAATATAAAAATTGGTCCATAAATGGCCAAGGGATGATAGTTTTGAAAATATTTCATCCTTCTTATTCTATCTAAATATTTATATGATTTTTAAATAATTTATTACAATTTTATTTTCATAAAATATCATTAATGTCATTTTGGACACTATTCGATTAATTTGACTTCAAAAACATCAATAAAATATTTATTTTGAATATAATACTTTATATAATAAATAATAAGTTTTATTTATCAATAAAATTAATGGGAAACAATAATTTATTTGAATTTTATTTCAATTAATAATTTAAAAATCATTTATTTTATTGTATAATTAACTAAAAAAAAATATTGTGTCCAGATTGCGTAAGCATTTATGCTAATTATTCAATCACTAAAAATAATAAATAAATTACCATGATAAAATTAAATTAATTTTGATTAAAATAATATTTCATATTCAATCATAATATTTTCTTATCCTTATGTGAACATACAAAAGAAGTTAAAATCAAGAGAGTGACATTTTGAGATTTTCATTACATAAAATAATATAAATGTCATTACAAAGATCAAATAGACCCAAAATTTTATATAATAGAATTTTATATGGTTATGGATGAATTATTAACATCCAGTTAAGTAATGTAAAGTGTTGGTTTTTTTAATGTCTTATCATATAATTTTTAACCTTAATTACCTGATTTACCCTTTACTGATGTGATAAATTTTACAAGGGTTACTATTCATATTTCTTAAAAATAAAAGGTTTCAATTTAAAAAATTTGAACCTCATAATTCAAAATATGGTATACAATTTTCATGATTCAATTTCTAGAAGTATATAAAAATATTATTAATATAAATGCGTAAAGTATAATGAAAAACTGTTTTTAGACAAATGTGCTTTAAGAATAAAAATTAAATTATTTAAAAATTTTGAAAATTATTTATTCAAATTAATATAAATAAAATGAATAATATTTCACATTAATACCATATCCAAAAATATAACAGGTATTTTAAATTATTTTATTTAAATTAAATAAATGACACTTTTAATAATCTATATTTTCCACTATTCACTGAACAATCATTCATTTCAAAAATTCCCAAAATTTCACCCTAATTTTATTTTTTATATGATAAATTAAAAAATAAAATAATTTTATGAAAATAAAATTTATAAAATTTTAGAATTTATATTTTAATCAAAATCTTGAGTGAAACTATGTGTATTGTGCTACTATTTCTTTAATAAGAAAATATTTCTAGAATTGAAGCTTCGGTGTTACAATATAGAAAACAATTGATTAGTATTATGGTTATATAAGAATAAATAATCTCTCTAAATATGATTTAAGTATGAAAATATGTTATAGGGAACATGATCTACTAAAATATCAAAAACATTTCGTAGTGTTACATGGTATTATTATGATGTATAGACTACATATAACTAAGATTACTTTATAAATATCATGAATTCCATGATATATACATATTATTTTTCATTTTTATGCATAAATAATAGAATGTAAATATAAAATAAGGGAAGGATAACTACATAGTCTGGTAGTCAAAAACTATCCAAAAATGCTTGGAAGATAAACATGACTAATTCCGAATAATTTGAGAAATTGTAATGCTAATATTTATGAAAGAGAAAATAAGTCTTATTTATATCATTTTAAGCTATAATCACATTAAGGATAGGTAATATTCAATTGTAGATCCTATTGTGGTTATTTTTTGTAATGTCTAGATTCAATTGAGTACGTTGTGGATTCTAATGTAGTATAAGAAACAATTTTATCAACCATTTTTTAAATATTTTAGAACTTATACCAAGATAATAAAATTCAAACATATGATGATTAATTTTAAAAAATTTATAATCCAAGATATCAGGGATGATGTAGGAAACATAATCAATGATATCATCTCTTGAGTATTTTCTCAGAAAAATGAGTTCGCACTAAAATGAACTGCCATGGGTAGTATGGTAGGCTCAACGGGTATATCCATATCTCATTAGAAGCTTTTTATCTTGTGAGGCTAACCAATTGATATGTTATCAGTTGTATTTAGTGTAAGTATGAGTTTTTTGTAGTTGGTTACCTAAAACTTACTACTATGTAAATTTGATTACCAAAATATTCGTAGTGTTGGATATTTACTAATATCTTATCACATGATGATCATCCTTCTACATGAAATCTATGTGATAATTCCCTAAGTGTACTTGTCGTAATGAAAGGTCATAGTAAATCCCCTCTATGATGAGAACCAATAAAGGTTATGATAGTATTATTAAATATATATTCCATGGAAATAAAGATATCATTTCGAAGGATTTAAATGATAAAGGCTATCAAGGTTGTAGACTCATAGGACTTTTATACACTTCTTATTATTGTACACCCATTGTATTTCTCATAGAAGGATAATATGAGAACATGAACCATTTTAAGGATATCTGAATTTATATGTTTTATTATATGTTCCTGTATTTTTATGTGTCTAATGGTCCTTATACTTTATTATTATTATTAAAAAATATCCTCGGTCATGTACTTTGATTTATTGATGAAAAACAAGATGATATATACTCACAGTGAGGTAGAATATGTTGGGTGTGTCATGAGTTATATTTCATTAATGAATTATACAAAAAGTATATGTACCTTCTATTATTTAATGGAAGTTTATATCCCAGTCCCTTTCATAGAAATTGAACTTCCTAATTAAGCCTATATCCATTATTTTCTTTTGGAATGTTCTTTTTATAAAATTCAAAGGAAGATAAAATGAGAACATAGGTTAATTACACAAGCGTGCAACATAATTTATTAGATATATCTTAAAAATAATATTATATTACAGGGTATGTTTTTATATTGATATTGTTGTTGTGTAATTTTACTTCTTTCTCTATGGGTTCCTTATTGTGTTATTATATGTTAACCTTAGACTTTAGGTGGTTCTTCTTAATTCCACTATGAAATGTTCCTAGATGGTTACACACTAAGTGTATTCAAAACCTTGGTTAAAATAAATATGAATTTAATATTTTGAATAAATATTATTCTTGAATTTGGTTCAATAATTATTCATTCTTAGTTCATATAAAATACTCAGTCACCAATTATTTGAGAGAATATATGGAGTTGAATATATAATAAATATTTATTTTACTTTTTAGTGAATATAATATTAATTCATTTATTAATTAATAATTTTATAAAATTTATTTATCAAATAAATTGTCATTATTTAAGGTTCAGTAAACATAAAAGATGATAGGCAGATATATTTTCATGGTCTAACTGGAAATGATATTATTTTATCTATAGGTGATGAACAAGTCAAATAAATAATAATATAATTTATATTATTATTATTATACTTGGGTTAGTTAAATAATAATGAATTTTCTAGGGGCCTATGTGAAATTACCAATCCTAACCTTGCTTTATAAATATTTAATTATATCACCTATATAGGGTTAAATGTTATTTATACACAACAACCACAAGATAGAATTCTCTCAAACCCTAAAATAGAAATCTTCTAAGAATACACTCTAGAACAAGAGTGTTGATCCTCCTCCTTCCTCTCAAACCTTGAAGTGAACCTAATGAATCATTCATCCATGAAGAGGTTATTATTACGATTAATGGCAGATAATTCTATAAATTAGGATCGGCCATAATAACACTCGATGATTCTGTGATGATATTTTGAGGTTTTGGAGCACATGTGTATTATTTCTATAGTTATTCAACCCATGGATCCTTTATCAAAATTTTGGTAAGAAAATTGATATCAACATATTCATCAAGGAAAAAAGTGTTTCATACTTGGGTAATTATTTATTCATATATAAATTAATTATCAATTTAACATGGTATGATCATTTATCTTGGTTATAACAATATTTACCAATATTCATAAGATTTAATTAATTGTTCGCAACATATATCATCATGTACATTACAGATCATTAATAAAAACCTAACAAAATACAAGTTTTTCATGGCCAATTAGGTGATTCCACTTCCGGTGAAGCCTTTAAAATCATGACTAGAAAGCACTCACATAATAATTACACAACTTAGACACATAGAGAATCCATGAGTCATAAAAAAACAAAAAATATAAATCAATCCATAAATGATAATGTTTCTCATATCACCCTTGAAAACCCTCTAAAATAACAATCTTTGTTTCCTTAATAAAATCATTCCATGTCAATTAATATAATTATTTAGATAATAATAACAAAGGGATATAATAATCGCATGTAAGTAAAACCACATCACTTCCACTCAATATATAAACACTTTATAATTTAAAATAGTGGTTGAAATCATGGGATTACCTTTTTAAAATAAACAATAAATAAAATCATTAATATATTTTCTAGTTATATTATAATAAACTCCAATTTTCATTTTATCAAACACTTGGTCTGCTAAAATTACATATGAAGAACAAATAACATATTTATAATGAAAAAATCATTAATGTATCATGAAATCTGTTGGAAAATAATAAATCCATTTCATAAAAATATTATATATAATTTATTGGGGTGTTATTATGAAAACAAATCAATTTAAAATAATAAAGCACCTAAGGTTATATTTTATGAATAAAAGAATATAGAATCAACTACCATTAGGATGTTTAGTAATATTAAATAGGTATTATCATCTTAATACCATCCTTTAAGTCCTATTTAATCATCATGAGAAATTATAAAAACTAAAATAATAATTTATTATAATCTACCAATTCCTAAGAAGTGATTATACTCACCATGGACTGATATTTCAGGGACGCAACTCTAAAATGAGTACAAAAACCCCATGGAAAAATCTTCTAGAATTACTCTGAAAAACATTATTACTCATAGAAATTTAACCTTAACATGGTATAATATCTTCATTCCATAAACCCTGAATGAAGAAAACTATATATAGAAGACATAACAAGAATAAGGGGTAGATGAAGATGAGATGGAAGGAGGAGAAACAAACCTCAACCACCTTGAATAGATCTTCCATAGTAAAAGAGAAATACAAAAAGGAAGAGAATCTCTAACCCATCCCTTCGTGTGTCTACCCCTATTAAAGGGAAGGAAAGGGGTTTCCCGACTTTTCATAGAAAAGAAAAATAATACTATTATTAATATTATTAATATTGTTAATATTATTAATAATATTAGTAATATGATAATAATAATAATAATAGCATAATATTTATAACAAATTCATGATTAATAATAATGATACCACTAGAGTCCCATGTTAATTATAAATTGGAATGTTGATACTTATGATGATTATAATTATAATATAAAAATTCATAAAATTGTTTCATTTTAAATCAATTTATGCTTAGAAATATTAAAAACACAATTTGTCATATATATTAACCTTTAAAATAATCAATAATATCATTACATAAATTCATAAATCAAATGGAAATTCATGGGAGGTCTATACATGAAAAATGAAAAGCGAAAAAAATAAAAACAAAAATTTTTAGTGTGTATGAATGCCTCATAGTCTCCCAAACAATTCATCATATTTATTTGAAACTAAAAATAAAGAAAACTCTTTTCTGACTTAGGAGGTCCATTATAAATAATCCAAGAAAACGAGACCCATTAATTATTCATATCCTTTATCTATATATGGCCAATCTAAGGGAACAAACCCTAAAAGATCTTATTTCCCTTGATATTAATTACCAACCCCTTGTTATTTAATATCTAGACACAAAATCTTATTTTGAGCTCAAATCAGGTTTGATTTATGTTTTTCCACATTTCCAAGGACTATCTTATGAGGATACTTATCTTTTCAGTAAATAGTTCCACGTATTGTTCCCTACTATCAATCCTCAAGGGGTTTCTAAAGAATAAATCAAACTTTGAGAATTTTTATTCTCCTTGGTTGACTCTTTAAAGTCATGGATCTACTACCACCCTCCTTATTCCATAAACTCAAGGAATTTTATAAAGTAAATATTTTTTAAAAAATTATTTCAAGCTTATCGAGTCGACTCAATGTGAAAGGAAATAAGTCGAATCTGTCGATTCTCAAGTAAATCAATCTATAAATACTGGTATAGATTCAAGAAACATGTATCCAGTTATCCCATCCACTAAATCACTGACATACACCTTCTCCAATACTTCTATAAGTGGTTATTTTCCTTACAAAAAACCCTGAATGATGTTGTAGGTGGTGCTCCTGTAGATAAAATGTCCATTGTTGCATGTAATATCCTAAGAAACAAGGATAAAAACACACAATAATTCCACACTTGAGAACATAATCATGAAAATAAATCCTATGAGGGTCAATATCTAGAGCCAAATAAGATGACAGAGTAGAGGAGTGAGCTCACTGATCTTATAATACAACTTTCTCTGTCTAACAAATCATCGATATCTTCTTATTATCAATCCAAATTACATAGAGACATAAAAATATTTTGATATTTTTAAATCTCCCTCTCATACAATAGATACATATCCAAGATTATATTATGATCCATCAAACTCATCCGGAACAATGGAGATCAATTCATCATATTCTTAGTGAAACACCCAGCCTCATGCTTCTGGTCAGTATGTTATAAATTCTAAATAACCCAAATAGGATGATTTCTATCCTAACTATAACCCTTTCTAGAATGACCATCTGGGATTTAGTTATGACAATCCAATCTCTTAACCCCCTCAAATCCCTCCTCAAAATATAACTCAATTTTAATATGTTCAGGGTGGGAGTAATTTTCAATATTTGTATCCATTTGTTCCTCAACATCATAGAAGAATTCCTCCTCTATGTTTCCACTATCCTAGTGAGCCTTCTCAATTACCAAACTAGTATAATTTATTTTCCAAAACCCTAATCAAGTCCATCATATGGTAGGACATTCCTCTTCTTCTATGAAATTATTGTAATTTTTTGCGGAAGGTATTTCCTTATTAACCTATTATATCCTAAAGAACAATGAAAATAAAATTAGAAAAATTGCACCCCACATAATCTAGAAGTAGAAATCCAATTATACCTAAATTGTAACTCAATAATTTTCTAACCCCAAGGGTAATGTAAGAGAACTTTTACATAGAATGGAAAAGAAAATATCTATGACTCCTGTTGAATCCTATAAATCCCATTCATATTTTGAGCTAGAAAATGGAAAAATATTAAGGTTATAAAAATAACCTGAATCTACTACCTCACCTCCTTCCTTACCTTTAATTAACCTAATTCCATTTCCCCAATCCATCTCTAAGCCTAAAAATCCCTTCGAACCTGATCATTAAATTCCTGAAATTTTTAGACATGTTGAAGTAAATATTTTCATCCTCTATTCCAATAAAAAGATTCTAAAGTATGAAATGTTTATTAATGAATTAGAAACATGTAAAAGGAAACTCAAATCCATAGAAATGTTTCGACCCTACAATATATTTCCATAAAGTGAAATGATCCTGGGACCTATACACTTCCATGATAAAGAGGGAACTCCAACTTTGATAATACACTCATAGACCTAGAAACAACAATCAATATCATGGTCATGTCCATATTTTTAAACCTTGTTCTAGTTCCCCTACTCCCAATGAGTGTAGAAATCCAGTTAGCTAATCAAAGAACTTCTGATCCTAAGGGAATAATAGAGGATGTTATTTCTTGAATCAAAGATATTATTTTCCCATATAATTTCTCTATCCAGGACATGGACTGTGATAAATATTATTCCTAATATACTTTAATTCTAGGATGAAATTTAATTATGACATCTAAAACTAAATTTGATGTCCATATTGGAATATTATTCATGTAATTTGGTAACCAATTCATCATGTTTAATATATTTCATGCCATGCAAAACTCAATAGAGAATTACTCCCCATTCTCTATACATGCATCTTAATTAATCTCTAAGAGTGAGTTGAACCATCAAACTTCTTGTTCTTATCATTTTAATGATTGAGGTGTTTTTGAAATTTTCATTCTCATTAACCACATAAAATATAGAGAAGTTTATGTTTACCATTTGTTTCTAAACTTTATTAATCTAAATGATCTTGAAAATAACCTTGATTTATATGCCACCTGTGATATTTTTGAATCCATTGTGAAAATTATCAATGAAAATTAAGTAAACATATTTGAATAAAATTTCTATAATCTTATATAGATTATCCTATACTCACATTCTATTATCCATTCTTGTGAAAATTCTCTCACGAGTGAGGTGAACCCTTGACCAATATTCTTACTTGTTCCAATGAGAGTGAGGTTAGTGAGATATGTGACCTAATTAATAAAATAATGATTTATAAGGTTTAAATTAACCATTCCATACCAAAAACCATTGATAAAATGGATCTTGACAAATCTATTGTGTCACAAGTCCCATCTAATCCTCATTACTCCACATTAGGAAGTGATGAACAAATGATTTAAAAACAACCAAGATATTATATTCAGATTCCATGTTGTATGAACCACATATAAATGCACCATAAAAATTAAAATTACTTCTTAAACATCTAATAAAAAATAAACACTCGTTGGACTACATCACTTCTTAAGTTAAATACCAAATGGAGGATCCATGCATTCTCTTTCCACCCCCATTGAATTTCAAGCACATCAACATGGAATAAAATAAATTATCCACTGATTTTTATAGCCTAAAAAAGGATAATTTTATCAATAATTTCATTTTAGATGAGATAATATGATGGCCCTCATAAGACTATGGATATCCTAACACAACTATCCATTTGTAGACAAAACAAATGCAGGGCATCCTGGGAGGAAACCTAAATTTTATTTTGGTTTTTTGAAACTTAATTTCATTTTAGTTTTTCTTCAAATTAATAAAATATTTTCTTATTTTCTTATATGTAATGGGTAGTATCAAATTTATCACTATGATAGGACACATACCCTAGGAACCACATCAACTTCTACCAAATTCAGAACTACCTGAAAAGATCCACCACTCGATAGTGAAGGCAGGCCACCTATTCCAAACCTAGGGAACCACTTTCCTTTTAAATTACACCCATTATCTCTCTCTATATATCTACTAAATATCATCCCATATCTCTTTCTTTCCCATTATCCCTCTCTAAAATTTTCTCTCAACTGTTTCTCACTCATTCTTCTTTTTATCTACTTCTCACATTCTCACTCATTTTTTTAGTTTTTACCATATTCATTTTTCACCTTATTTTTCTTTTTTTAAACAACATAGAATAATTAAAATCTATCACATTTTAAATATAAATAAATCAATGAAACTATTTTGAGGGAGTCACATGAATAATTTTTCTTCTTACATTTTTTTTACCCTCGATTTCTAGTTTTCACTTTTTTATTTAAGAATAATTTCCTTCTTAAGTATGTATTAATATAATAGAGAAATTTTATAAATAATATGACAATAAAAATATCAAAATATCATTCCATTACATACACATTGATCCACCTTTTAAATTCCATTCAATCCTATGAAACCCCCTTTTTTATAAACACATTACAATCAAAAAACTTATCCTACCTAAAAGTTACATTGATTTTCATTACAATTTTTTTGATATTTTACTATAGGGGAAATGAAATTTATTTTGGGTTGATATCCATTTATTTTAAAAAAAAATTAATACTCTTGAGGGAAAGTATCCTTTTAAATGTAAGAGAGTGTTTTTTCTTCAATGTGACTTGGGGTTAAAATTTAACTCAATGCCATTTTGTACAAATTTTAGGGAAAAGTGTTCAAATATAAAAAATATATCTATATAAATAAAAAAAATAAAAAAAAATATAATATAAATCATGATCTCTTGATTCATTTTTAGTTTTTTTAATATTTTCATCCCCTTCAGTTTCTCTCTCTCTCGTGAGTCATTCCTCACTTGTTTTTCACATATAAATATTTCTTTCTATACCCTTTTGTGTACTATTTCATAAATTCTATGTTGGTTTTCCATATAGATGTTATTTCCCCTCTTTCCCCCTCTTTTTTCCATTATTTTCTTACCATCTCACAACCAATGAAATCCCATAATAAATACCTCCTTATTTTTGTTTACTTTATGACATGAATTGAATTCAAGATCCCTTAAAAACTCTAAGATTTTCACATTTAGTTAGTGAATGAGTGAACCTTATTAATAAAATTGAAACATTTTGAGAGGAGTGGTTTTTTACCACATTTTCCAATCAATATTTTGATAGTGAAAAATGAATTTTTTTTATATTTGATTATAATAACAATTTATTATTTATACAATATGGATCTGTGAACTAGTCTAAACCACTTGATTGGAGAAAAAAGTTAATATTATTATGAGTAAAAATTGTTTTGTTGTGAGTTTGTGTTTTTTATACCTGATTACATGAACTATTATATGTTGGGGATATTTCATTAATTTATTCATAATTTTTTATCTACCCCCCCCCCCCCCCTTAATAATTTTCGATGAAAATTACATAATTGCTGTGAAATGATCATGTTTTAATACTAAACATCGATTTTTAACACTGTTTTGATTAATATGATTTCAAGGATGTTTACTATTTTAATAATAAATCCTTCATTACAGATCCAAATTGTGTGATTATAATTTTTTAGGTTTCCTAATTCTTATTACTAAAATTCACTCAACTAGATCATTGGATAGTTCGGCCATTTGAAGGGATGTATGGACCACATAAGAAGACAAAATAAATCTATCAAGGAAAATAGAAAAACTATGACATTATATTTTATAGACCCAATCCAAAAGTACATATTAAATTTTAATCTATAAGAAGTAATAGGAAACTCCATTACAATTGGGATAAAAATTTAAAATATCAAATTAACCAATAATTGTCCCAATAAAAGATATATGTTCAAGCCCATAATTATTCCAAGGAATATAAAGTACAGCCTATCAATATTGACTTTTATCCTAATATATAGGTCCAATTGATATTAAAATTGGTTCAGATGAGTTAAATATAAAGGCTAACATCTTTTTAGAATATTTTTTTGTCAACCTAGTGGCATATTACCTACTTAAAATTAATTCACATTTGAACCATGGAAGAAATATGAATCTTCCAAGATAGAAACACATAATTTAATAAAACAAACATATCATTTGATAAAAAATAAAATAGTCATAAAATTTGGATGGTATTCTATTTAGATCTATATATACAAAATTTTAGAATATTTATCTTGGTATAAGACTGTATAATTTGTCAAATTGGGTGGCCATCCTACTATAAATATTTTATTTAAATATAGTCCTTTACTTTTGGCTATAAATTCATACCCCTATTCTCCCTAAAAGAGGTTGGAATTTAAAAAATAAATAAGGATAATTTGAATGAATATAGAATTTCAAAATTACTAGCAGTATATTCTAAAATAATATTTTGTCTTTAGAGACCTCTCCTTTAGTCATTCATTCATATTTTTTCATTTAATTTTAATTATAATAATGTCAGTGTTTTATTAATCTATTTCAATTTTAATGAAAATATATTTTTTATCTATTCTCCTCATCATATTTATTAATTTTATTATTCTATTCCTCAATATAGTTTAAATTAATATAGAATTTCTTCCATTTTTTCCTTTTAATTTCTATGGAAGCGTGTGCTATTATCAAACCAATTGTGTGTGTGAGTTAAATGCACAACATTATCTTGTTTTACTATTCATTATTTTGTAATTTGTTTCATTACATATATTCCAAACATGACTATTCAAAACATTAAGGGTACAGTAGAACATATATTAGGTTGAAATATAATATTTTGGGTTGTTGTTGATTGAGAGTTATATATGAATCATGTTTTTAAAAATCAACTTTGTGTAGCTAGCCAAGATATGTCATGGGTGAATGAAAAAACTTGTTGGTTATGTGGATTCCATATATCATTGTAACCTCTCTCATAATGGGTCAAGTTTTCTTTAACCTAATATGAATTATATTCTATTAGGAATGCCACCCTAGTTGAGACATGTATTGTTTTAGACATTTATGGATTATTATCCAAATAATCTTGTGAAATAGATTTTAATTATATGTAATACTTTTTATAGACTGTCTATATAAAAATACATGATTCCCAAATATTAATTCTATAAAATCAATTAAAAATAGATCAATTAATCTCCTTTTGGAATTAATTTATTCAATTATTTTCAAACACACAACTCCCACTCCAATTAAAAAGAAAAAAAACAAAACACAATTAATTCCAAAACTATAATATCATCACTGAGGATTCAAATAAAGTGCCACTATACACATTATAGAATAGAACTATATCATTGATGCTCAATAGATGATAATTGGTCATGATTCATCTATTTATTCATGCTCAATTTCTTTTTCTTAGAGATAGGCTGAGGGGGGTCTTAATGGACAAGAATCCTTCATGTCTCTACTTTTCACCCAAGGCTAAGTTTTTTCTTCTCAATTATTCTCCCCTAACCAAGGATTTGGATATATAAAGTACATGTAAATTTTTGTTTTCATTGTATATTCACAACCTGATATTAAGAGTATGTTCACACATATAATAGAGTGTGCTCATTATTAAGTAAAAATGAAACTAATTTTAAATCAATGAAGGTTCACTATGAGAGATTCTTTGAGGATAATATTCTTTAATTCTAAATTCATTTTGTTTTAATTAAATATGAATGATTATATTTATTTTTTTATCAAAAATCAAAAAACCCCATGTACACTTGATTTCATAAAATATATAGAAGGCACAAATTATAATAATTGATTAGGAATATTTAGTATTTTGACCAAAAAATATCATCAAGTGATATTACCTATATTATCTAATATACTACATTTAGAAAATAAATTATTTCTTTTCCACACCCCATGAAAAAATTTTATCCAAACTTGGTATCATTTTCAGGGTACTAATTGGTCTTTCACACACTATTTATTTTCATTTTGTGAATATTGTATTACTTTTAAAAAACTAAAAAAATAAAAAAAAATATTTTCCATGATGTTTTTTAATTTTAATTACTATGTATGGAGAGACTAATCTATATTGCCACAAAAAGTAGAAAATAAAAATTAAAGAAAATCCTAGATGCGAGGAATTTAAGAATAAAAATAGAACCTAAAGAGAAAAATATAATGGATAATTGAATGTGTTTTTGAATCTCAAGAGTAGTAACAAGAGAAATAAATAGAATAAGTATAGGAATTTGTTGCCCCAATAATTTTTCAATATAAAGAACTTTAGTAGGATTACAAGGAATTACTTGAAGATCCATTCGACCTCCCTATACCATTACTTGAGGATATACTTAAAATAAAACTTTCCATCTACTATAATTATGGGAGATCAAGATGATCTGAATGAGTATTGTATAGTTTTATAGAACGTTAAAGGGTAAGTGATTCTCACATATATTACAATGAAAAGTAAAAACTTCTCTACCTCTATATTTATTGGAAATAATTGGATAATCATTTAACTAATGAGATTGAGTTACTAGTGGCCCCACCATAAGAACTCAATTTAAATGTTGAATTATTTGGAGGGGAATGTTTTTATATTGATTCCTTATGTTTTAATCTTATTCAAGATGAATTATTTAATGACATTCCCTCTGCATAAATTTCAATGATAATAGATATAAATGCACAACCCCTTGATGAAGTTAAGGATAAAGAGTCCAAAGAAGTTTTGTTTTTAGTAAAGGAGGAGAACCTATTCTTTTTCATTCTACTGGCATGCAAGTTGTATATCATTTTTAAGGGGGTGGGACAGAATTAATCTATTAACGGGATCCTCTACATATTGTGTGGTTTGAAGAGCACCGTAAAGAATATTTTTTAGTTATTCATTATAAAATAACCACACAAACAATCATATTACGGGTAACCCATTAGAATAGACTATGTAGGGGTAGTAAAAACCTAGAACCCACTTGGGGGAGGGGGTAAAAACTATGTTTTATCCCTCTTATTTCTCATCCCTTTATATTTATTTTAATTATTTATTTATTATTATTTTACTTTAGGTTTAATGTTTCAATATCTTGGATCATAACACAAGGATTCCATTTCATAAATGAACCTAGGTTGTATTTCTCCTTTTTTTTCTTCCCTTATGTGTTTATTTTATTGAAATGAAATGAGGTGTATATAAATTTATGTGTAAGGGAGTTCCTACCTTCTAATGAGTTTTTTATTTTTATTTTTTCCTTTTTTATGAACTTTGATATTTAGTGAATATTATTTATCATATTTCACCTAGGAATTTATTTTGAGAGGATTTTATTGATTTTTTAAAATTGTATTTTGAAATGATTATTGATGTGGGAAATTGTTCATTAAATTTTCTTTACAATCATTTTTATGAATTTGTATAATTTTTGTAATCCCTTCCACTAAAAAACTAACCCAAATTATTTTTACCATCCAATGGGGTATTTTAATCCACTTTTTCACATTCATCCTAGTCATGAATACATCCCCACAAAGTGTACCCCTCCTGGGCTAGTAATGGGAGAATAGATTTAGTGACCCCTGAGTACCGCCTCCAATGGGCCCCGGGTTGGTGACTAGAATTGAGGGTATAATAAACATACAGATAGGATGCATTACCCTTAAAACAAGAACATGAAGAAGAGGGAGATAATAAGGACACCAACCAACTCCTACTCAAACTATAAAAAAAATGAACCCAAGTACACATATATAATTTCATGCGTGAACTACTACAACTGAAAGGGAAAACTATATGTACCAAAATAACGTAAATATGGTAGTTCCCATGAAACCCAAACAACTCCTACAACCCATGTGCTAGTATTAACAAGCCTAATCTCTAACCTACTCCAACTTCACTAAAAAATAGTTTATATATACGTAGGGTGAGTATAAAATATTACTCAGTATGATCCTCCCTAGATCCTCTCATGAAAAAGGTAAAGAAATCATGCTTACTCACAGTCAAAACCAAGTGAAGCTGACTTGTCACCTAAAAAGGTATACTAAGTTCCCAGCCTCACCATGGATACTCTCACCAAGTATCACATATAAGATAATATAATATAATAAGGAATATTAAGGGTACCCCACTACCACCTCCCCACCATTTTTCTACTCTTCCTCAATGCCGCACATCCTGAGAATCTCTCTCCAAGAAGGTTATCCCACAAACACATGGGAAAAGCACCAAAACACACACCTTATGAGTCAAAATGCACCTCATTCATCACATCACCATGTCCATGTAACATAAGTAAATAGGTATTTATTAGGATCCACCTCAACCCGTACAACATGTATCACACATCGAGTATTATACCTCAATCCATCATAGCCCATACACTATGTAAGGATCTTCAAGAAATCATAGCCAATACATGTTATGCCTATAATATCCCTTAGAAATCTATATCCAGAATATATGTGTGTGAAATAACCACAATCCATTACATCCCTTTACACTCGTATATGGGGAAAACTAATCATTGTGTATTCTAGCATAAGTAACAACCAAGAGAATAGAGCCGAGCCAACGTGGGTAGTAATACATCCATCCTCCCATCAGGATATTGGGTAAAACACTCCCCTAGGGCTCATAATCCTTAGGGTGTCAGTTTCCCTAATTTATTGGGCGGAGTAACATATAAAAAACCAAAAATTACATGATATAATATATCTCACAATGACACTATGGGAATAACCTAGTCTCAGACTCAACTGAAGTTAACATCTCTCGGACTCCAGGCTACCACTAGTAAGACTAGATATCCTATAATCACACCCCAATTTAAAGAGATACATTAAATTACTTTATCCATTTTTATCAGTTCCACTTTATTTTAATTAATTATTTAACCATTAACAATTCTACATTATATTTCACTACCATTTCAACAAATATCCATTCCCATTAAGAATAAGAAAATTGAGTCCATGTCTTCTCAAAATTATAACCTTAGTATTTCATCCCAACAAGATCCAACCCCATGGTTTAAACATTATTCATTTATTAATAACATTACATTCCATATTATTAGGTATTCTAGGAAAACGTTATAAGCAACCAAACACAAGGGGATCAACACAGTGAGTAGATGAACTACCCATTGGGTATTTTCCACCTGTAGTAGGAGCATAGACTCATCCAATCATGAGATGCTAAACAAGGAAATCACATGGAATACCCCAAGAATATTCACCTTTATGGAAGGAGAGTAACCAAAACTATCTGCCTCAAGCAGTGAGGAAAATAAAGAAGATAAAAAAACATGGCCTTCGACCAATCAAATGATTCTAAAAAGAATCCATCTTTTATAACAATGGGTAATCCCATCTTCAACTTTCACTATCATCTCTTGTCTCTTCCCCGACACTCATATGAATATATCAATATATATCTCTACTCCATGCATCAACTATTGCCTCAAAAATTGGGCGTCCCCACCCCTCATACCAAAACATGTCTCTAGGATCAACCATCCAAGGCGCATGTCACATATGGGCCTCCCTTCCCCACATACCATAATATCCCTCCATGCTCGGCCATCCCTGGCTCATGTCACATCACAAGCAGTAGGAAACAAACATAGAAATGGGAACTCATTCCCAAAGAAAGGAATTCAGCCTTTACAAACAATGAGATCTCGCAGCTCCAAAACACAAGTCACTTGGCCTTTACAAGCAAATAGGCAACTCAGTCCCTACAAAGGCATTATATCTTATCACAAAACTAGTTCTTTATTCTATCATGGATTAACTGATTCATTAATCACAGGTTCTGACTATGGGAAACTTAATAAACAAGTTATCTCAAACTATATCAAAATTAAATAAACAATTAATTTAACATGTATTTAATTCATTTATCAACAATAATTGTCATGATTCAGGTTCATTAACTAATTCAATTAAACATGTATACTTGCATCAATTTTATTAACATCAAATTACAACAATAACAACTAGATTCATTAAATATGCCTCTTTAATTTTGTTTCCTATTTATTATAAAATAATTATAGCTTTACATTCTTTTCCAATTTCACATGCTTAACCAAGAAGAACATATATATTTCAAAATATCTAGGAAATTAAGAGGAAACTTATTATCATGGTATAAACAACAACATCATCATGCGATTGATACAAAATATTTAATATGTTTGAAGTAATTATTAGGTTAATTCCATTGCAATCCGAGGGGATAAAACATTCTAACTATATGATTTCACGTAAATAAATAGATAAGAAACAAATCCTCTAACCAAAAGTTCATCGACATTATTCTCACAAGAATAGACCATGAAACAGATCTCCAATCACCTCTCCCACAAGATCTGCATCCATCTGGAGACACTGCGACTCCACCACACCAACCAAAACCAAGATAAACCCCATTATAAACATGGGTAAGAAACCAATATAGAATGTAGAGAATATAAGAGAGTAAAATAGATCCAACTAGGAGAAATAGATAAAAAAAGGAAAAATACAATTTGGATCAAGTAAGGTCACCACAGATCGAAGATGGAAACTGAAGGATCGATCCCCAATGAAGGAATATCAAAAACGCAAAATAGGGGACTGTCAAGTCACCTTGTATGAGAGAGAGGGAAGTACCAACTGTAGGGTTTAACAACCTGAGTGGCTGGAAAAACACTTAAAACATTATGGCGTCAGAGGATTACATGACATGTAATACCCTTTAGTGCAGTGTAATGCCTTGAGGTCAGTTTCTGTTGAAAAATCATTGCCTTTAGATTTTAGTTTATTTTTCAAACCCAAAAATATTACACAATGTGAATCCCACTTTCACGTCATGAAATTATTCTACACGAAGTGAAACCAACTTTCACGTCATGAAAGTTCTATGCTCCCAATTCTCAGCACCCAAGCCCCTCCGGACCTCCTCTAAGCCTCCATTATGATCTACAAGACTCGGTAACACGCAAAGGGTTTATCTATGCAAATACAGGCTCCTAAATTAGATACCTCTAAAAACATTCTTATCCTCAAGAATCCAAAACCAACCAAGAGAGGAAATTAAAAAGGGGTCATTTGAACTAGCACCCCATGAGATACCTCTCAAAGCTCTCTCCACCATAGAAGCTCAACCACCATACTAGGGAAACAATAGAAAATCATTAAACAATGATAACTATCTCATAATCACTCTCCTATGGGAGATACCTCTCAAAAGAGAGAAATCCACGAAAAGCAATAATAAAAATCCATATCACAAACCAGAAAAGGTCTTAAACCACAAAATGAACAGCGTTACAAGAGAATAACTACACATAAAACAGATTGGGGTATTAATCATGTATCTATGACTCATGTTCATATGTACTCTTCTCCACACCAACATGTTGAGACGAGACAAAAACCTATGGGATAACGTTCTCATGTAGCACCTTCTCTTGGCGGTACAAGATCTCTATAGCCTGCTCCTCGAAGGTTGCATCATCATCAACATCGATCTCACCCAAATTGATGATGTGAGAGTCGTCATAAAGATAATAATAGAGTTTTGACATGTGAAAAACATAATGTATCTAGCTTATCTAAGGGGGAACCATTATCTCGTACTCCATGGCTCCAACATGAGCCAACACCTTGAGAGGCCCAAAAACTGGGCAAAAATATTACTCCCATGACCAATCCTTCACTACCCATGATGGGGAGTAACCTTAAGAAACACATGATCCAAAATATTGACTCCAAAGGTCTCATCCTATAATCAGCATAGGATTTTTGATGATCCTTCACAGATTTCATCCTCTCACAAATCACTTGAACCATCTTTGTTGTGTTCTATACCAATTCCAGACTGAGAATCGCCGACTCTCCAACCCTAGTATAGCACAACGGAGAACGGAAAGGTTGTCCATACAAGGATTAAACTGTTGTCATACTGGTAGTGGAATGAAAACTATTGTTTTAAGAGAACTCTACCAAGGGCAGTTTCCTTATCCACAAACCTCCATAATCCAGGACACAAGAGCACAACATGTCTTCAAGATTCTGGATGGTCTGCTCTGTCTAACCATCAATCTGCATATGAAAAGTATTGTTGAGGAATAGTTGATAACTAAAAGCATGTTTGAGACCTCTCCAAACCCTGGAGGTAAAATTAGGATCTTGATCCGAAATTATCACCCTCGGGACTCCATAGAATCTCATCACCACCCCCAGATACTTTCTTGATAAATCCTCCACTGAGGTCGACTCCTCAATCACTATAAAGTGCGCCAATTTCATCAAATAAAACACTACCACACATATAGAATCATAAACACCCTGAGCTCTAGGTAAATTATTAACAAAATCCATTGACATGTCCTCACACTTTTACGAAGGAACATCTAATGGGTTGAGAAAACCGCCGAGAACACAGAGCTTAGCCTTCACCTTCTAGAAAACCAAACATCAAGATAAAAACTCTCCAACTGCACACTTCAACCCAGACCACCAAAACTGACCTCTCAAAGATCGATACATACTTTTCAATTTAGCATGTATGGCCAAATTCAAACTATGGAACTCCCTAAAAACTATCTCATGCATTTCCAAAGGAATAAAAATCCTTCCCAGAAACAATACTTGGTGTTGTTGATCCTGAGACCAACAATCAGGGGCCTCTCTACAAACAAATCGGTCTCTATAGACCTCTTCCTCGAGATCCCTCAACTAGGACTCTTACACCTATTTCATCATAGATTACTACACCATTATCTCAAAAATATAACCTATACCCCTAAATTCTCCCATATCTAGGTGCAATGATGAGAGCTCTTCCATCACTCTCTATGAATCACTAGATTTCTGCACTAAATCATTGTATGACTTCCTAATCAGCACATAGGATAAAAAATTCCCCTTTCTAGGTGTATATTAAATATAGAAGTCTTAATACAATAAGTACTCCATCCTTCAATGTTGATGCAAGTTCAAGTCATGTTGGCAAAAAGCATACATCAAGCTCTTGCGATCGGTGAAGACCCCAAAATGTTCAACTATGAGGTAATTTCTCCACAATTTCAATGAAAACACTACTATATCTAACTCAAGATGGTAGGTATCATAGTTATAGTCATGGGGGTTTAACTTCTGAGGACCATAAAAACTACCAATCTTTGCCACATCATAACAAAGCCTAATCCAACATGTGAAATTTCATAGATAACTTAAAAATGAACCCCTTATATTGGAAGACAAAGAACTAGGTCACTGACCAACTTCACTTTCAGGTACTAAAAATTTGTCTAACATTGATCAATCCACAAGAACACCTAATCCTTTCTGGTCAATGCTATTAGAGGAGTCACAACCCGAGAGGAATTGGTTTCAAACCTCCTGTAATAGACTGTAAGACCGAGGAAAATTAGCACCAATGCCATTGTCTTGGGGGCTTCCCAAGACAAAACTACTTCTATCTTCCATTGATCCATATTTACTCTCTACTGGGATACAAAAATACCAAAGAAACGGACTTCTCAAACCCAAAACTCACACTTTGACGGCTTCCTAAACAGTTTCTCATAGTGATGAACTCCCAAAATGGCATGCATATGATTTTTAGGATCCTCCTCTGACACAGATTATAAAAGTATGTTGTTAATGACAATTACCATGAACTTATATAGGAACTCACAGAACACAACATTCATTAACCCCATGAACATAGCTGGATCATTTGTCACACCGAGTGGCGTCACAACAAGCTTTTAATTCCTATGACGACAATGGAAAGCATTCTTTGGGATATTCTCATACATTACATTATTCTGATCATATCTTGACCAAAAATTGGTCTTTGAAAACCAAATTTCACTCTTAAGTTGATAAAATAAATCATCAATCTATGGAAGAGGATAGTGGTTCTTCACTGTTACATAGTTCAAGCAACAATAATCGATTCACAAACACAAACTGCCATCATCCTTCTTTACGAACAAAAATGGTGCACCCCACGGTGGCACACATGGATAAACAAAACCACACTATAATAGACCATAGATTTGTATATAAAACTCTTGCAACTAATAAGGTTCTATATTATATGGAGACTTTTAGATAGGAGACATGTCTTCATGTAGTTTGATCCCGAACTCAATATCTCGTCAAGGGGGTAACGCTACAACCTCTTCTCGAAATACATCAGGGTACTCTTCTATGACCCTAGGAAACACTTACCAATAAACCTATGATGAACTCAACGTCATATTATCCATAAAGGTTGATAAGTAAGGAACACATATATGACCCATCTTAGGATCTCGCTCGCCAAAAAACACTACTGGATCTCCATAAGAATCGAAGAACACAACATGCCTCATGAAGAAATCCATGATAGCCTTCGCTGAATACAACCAATCCATGATGATGATGATTTCATGTGGTTATATCCATATACATAAGAAATCTCCCCAAGAGTGGTGCTTCCCCAACACTATATCGCAATTTCTACATAATTCAAACAAGTCATCTCGACCTCAAACTAGCATAGTCAACACCAAGGGCACTAGAAGCCTCTCTACCTCAAGTCCCAAATAATGGATAAGGGCCGATGATATGAATGAGAGTGTCTCTCCTAGATCATACAAATCATGTGGCCAAGTATAAAATAATAAAAGGGTACCTCTAATGACATCTAGCTCGCCTGGCACTGAAAATGCTAAAGAATGAAGTTGGACACAACCTACTACAGAGCCTCTATGACCCTGCTGGTGACCACCTATATAGCTACTCTCTGATCTTTAAGGACATAGAGAATATTGGGGCTATTTTCTACATTCCCCATCTACTCTCTGCTAATCCCAAATTGGGGAAACCTTCTACTGCTGCCTCAGCTGGAACTACCTCAATGGAGGAACCTAAAGTGGAACACATGGCACATGCTGACTTCTCATAAAGGTCGGGCAATCTCGTTACTGATTACCTCAGCCTCCATAATAAAAACATATGTCTGGTACATTATCATAGTCCTGATATCCACTTCCCCATGAAAAATGAGACATTGAGGGCTAGGATATACTCACAGTTAATCAGAAGTTATTCTATCCTGAAAATTAGGAACCCCAGACCATAACTCTGCTTTATGAGGAATCTTGATGAATCCCCTATCATATCGATCAGGTTCTTTTTAACATCCTATTGATGACCTATTCTCTTTCTATAACTTCTAGATACGTCTTTATCAGAGATGGGGGTGACTTGGAGCTGGATCTCTAGATGCAAAGCCTCATCAAAATGCCTCTCCCTACACTCCTCATCTGGAAACAAGTATGATGAATGTCTCATAAGGATCCTGAAATAAATTCCAAACTATCACATACTAGATATCCTATACTAAATTTTAAGTAGATCCTAGATACTAGATGCCTTCATGGTTGATGAAAGAAACTTAGCACTGAACTGGTCTTGGAACTCCACCCACAATACAGTTGGCTCCCCACGATCCTCGAGGAATAAGAACCACCACTACCATTATTCCCCATGTAGAATCATTACAGAAAATGATACCCAGTTCTTCTTCTGAGAATGGATCAAACTAAAGGTTATATCAACCTCCTCCAACCGTTCTTCCATGCATGTATCTAAAATGGATCCCACATAACTTTGTAGACTCTGGTTATGAAACTCTTATAGTTTCCTCCTACAAGTTTTGTCATTAGAAACCTCTACTCTATGGTGATCTTCTGGCACAACTTGTTGAACTTCTTCAGCATGAACCTGATGAGGGTGTCAACTTAGATCCATGAGTATAAAATAATTAAGAATTAGAGATCCTAAACATGGATTATGGAATAATTTAACATCAATTAACTTTTTTATTTTATTCATTTTAGGTCAACCTATCTGAACTTCTACCCATTCAAATACAAACACAAAGAAGAATAATGTGTCATCCTTTCCTAGGTCTCTACCTGATAACCACTATAACTTCATTTAGTAACCAGTGTAAGCATAAATTTCTATGCATAAAATCACAGGAGGGGATAAATACACATGTCTCGGTTGGTCTCTTGTGTTTATAACACTTTATAAACTTAGCTAACACTATTTACCTGCCATCCCATGCAACCTCACATGTTCCTAACAAAAGATTCATCCTATCTTTCAACCTAAACTCTGATACCTCTCTGTCATGACCCCCTCTCGACAAAGTGTAACCCTCCTAGTCCAATAATGGGAGAAGAGAGATAGTGACCCCCCGAGTCCCACCTCTAGTAGGCCCTAGGTTGGAGACTAGCACTACGGGTATAATAAACATGCATATGGGAGGCATTACCCTCTAAAGAAACACATGTGAAAGAGAGATAATAAGGACACCAACCAACTCCTGTATAGACTATAATAAAAAAAGGGAACCATGGTACACATATGTAATGTCATGCAAGAACTACTAAAATAGAAAGACAAAACTATAAGTACCAAAATAAAGTAAAGATGACAGTGACCATGAGGCCCAAACAACTCCTATAACCCACGAGCTAGTAGTAACTATCCTAATCTCCAACCTACTCCAACTGACCTGAAAAATAGTTTGTTTATACATAGGGTGAGTATAATAGTATACTCTATAGGATCCTCCCTATTTAATCTCATGAAAAAGATAAAAGCATTCCAAATTACAGTGAACAAGAAGTGAAACTAATCTGTCAACTAAATAGGTATACCAAGTTCCCAACCCCACCATCGCTACTCTCACCAAGTATTGCATACAAGATCATATAATATAATAACCAATATCAAGGGTACCCCGCAATCACTTTTCCACTGGTTTGTCACTCTACCCCAACGTCACACATCTTCAGCATCTCTCTCCAAAAAGGCTATCCCATAGACACCTGATCGAAGAAGAACAACATTCACATTTGGGAATGTATTATCTCAACAATAATCTATAAATTATAATGATTTTGATACTCACAAATACCCTTGTTTTTTTTACTAATGATTTTGATTTAAGTGTATTGCAGGGATTTAGTATTCATTTTGTTTATTCTGAAATTACTTTCAAGCTTTTAATTCAAAATGAATATTTATCTAAGTGTTTGGGATGTATTTTTAAGTATTATGGAAACATTATTCATACCCTACGTGGTTTAGCATAATTTATGGAATCAACTCTGTGTTATGTATAGTGTGTATGGATCGTGATCCCTACATTAGTCTTCAATATTACACGTGAAGAAGAAATTAACCCTATATTCATATCAACACGTATGGTTAATCAACCTTTCATTATCATGAAAGTATGTTTAAAGAACCTTAAGTTTTAAAATAAACTTATGTTTGGCAAGAGAAAAAAGTATGGTTAAAGAACCCTACATAATTAAATAAACCTTGCATTCCAAAGATAAATTTATGGATCATCAACATTTCTTTTATGATCAACCATATGTTTTCAACCTTATATTTGAAAGATTAACTCTATGTAGTTGAACCCTATATTGAGTATTTTTTCACTTTGTGAAGGAATCATACTTTTTAATTTTCAACATCAAAGATTTATTTTCATGATATTTTTCATAATTTTAATGATGGACTTGACTGAGTTACAAGCTATTTTAAAGCTCATTTTTTAATGTTTTAAAGATCATTTTGTTTGATTCAAAGAGTCATATTAAATGAATAAATTAAATCCTATTCATAAGGCAAATTATGACACCCATGGTAAATTAAATTTTTAATTTCTATGGCTCATAAGGCATATTTTTTAGATCTAGAACTTTGAAAATCAGGATGATCATTATATATTTCATCGAGTATTATTTTTCAAATAATCTAAAGAGAATAATTATTATTCAATATATATGGTGATCATATACACAGTGCTATAAAAAACGAATGACTCAGGAAGAAGACTAAACTTTGGAGATATACATGTTTAGTCCTATAAGTTTGAGACTGCTCTATTTTTTTGTCATTTTTAAAGTCGAAGATCTCTTGTTCAACCAGATATCTTCAGACTTATTTCATCTTGAATATTGTCTTTCTCAATAATAATATTCATATAGTTTTAGTTGCACGTTGTTGCAATTGTAAAGATCAATTTGTTTCAACAAATCAAATCTCTTTTTGATTTATTTGAGTTTTGAATTCTCGTACTCTATTGAAGTGGAGTGCCAGCTTCTTGATCTAAGATGTGGATAATCAGTTCTCTGTTTAGAACCATAAGACTTTGTTTTTAGTCTTAATTATAAAGATATCAACTTCTTGTACATAGTTGTGGGATTTTCAATCTTGTGATCAGAGTACTAGAGTATTGAAATCCACCAAGATCGCTGAGATAATATCCTGTGGAGCGGACTACGGATATTTATGTCCTGAACCACTATAAAAACTTGTGTCCTTTATTTTTTTATCCACTTCTTATTCTTTGAACAAAATTAAAACACTGCTAATCATCACTAATTTAAAGAGGGTGTTTAAATTCCAAATTGTGGAAGAGTTTTTTAAAAGAAACAATTCACACCCCCCCCCCTCTTCTGTGTTTTTTATATTCTGACCTAACAATTGGTATCAAAGGTAGTGATTTTGGATAAACCTATAGCAAGCATAAAGTTTAATGGTGTATACAAAGATGTCAATGGATAATCCAAGAGAAGGGATTTCCATGGTTTGTTCTCAAGATTTCAATGGTGAAAATTATGAGTTCTGGAAATCAAGGATGATCATTTATTTAAAAAATCCTGGATTTAAATTTTATTTAATGATTAATACTCCTTATAATATTCCTACGAAACCAGAAATTTGGGATGCTAAAACTGAAGATAAATATGATATGAACTCCAAAGCTATGAATGCAATTATATGTGGTCTTGGACCAGATGAATTCAATCATATCTCTCAATGTACTACTGCTTATGAAATGTGTAAAATCATTTGAGATTCATATGAAGGAATAGATAATGTAAGACACATAAGGTATGAAAAAGAAAAGATTAAATTTGACACATTTAGGATGTTTTATGGAGAAAGTATTACACATATGAATGGAAGTCTTATATAAATTATCAATAATTTTACAGCCTTAGGTGAACCTATCAAAAAATCTGATGAAGCATTGAAAATACTAAGATTACTACCTTTTAAATGGAATGGGATATCTACTGTTATTCAACAATCATCACCTATCAAATATCTGACTATGAAAGAACCAATTGGTAATTTGATGATGTATGAAGATGAAATTTAATCCAAAGATAAATATCAAAAAATTATTATGAAAAAGGATAATATAGCTCTAAAAGTAACATCTCATAAGCAGATAAAAATAATGATGCAAGAAGACAGAAAAGAAAAGAATTTTGATTCATCTGATTATGAAATGGAACTCGATCAGTTAGACATAATTTTTAGAAAATTTTATAAGAAAAATAAACGATTTAGAAATCCCTTTAAAAATGAGGATAAAGACTCAAGAGAAGTCAGATACTATGAATGCAAGAAAGTGGGTCATATAAGACCTAATTCTTCTCATCAAAAAGGTGAAAAGATAAAGACATAAAAGAAATATCATAAAAAAGATGATTATGAACATAAAGGCAGAAGATCAATGAAATAAATATAGAGTGTTTCTAAAGACTCCAAAAGCTCATTAAAAAGGAATAATAAAAAGAATAATAAATTCTTGGAGAAAATATTTGCTTCATGGATGAAGAAGATAAGATACAAACCTATTATTCCTCTAATTTTGATTTTGATTCTAATTGTTCAAATAATAAATTGATTGCATATTACACAATGCTAAAAGTGAAATTTGACTCCTTATTAAAAAGGCACAAATCATTAAATAATATTCATAATGCTACTTTAGGAGAAATAGATACCTTACTTAAACAACATCAAGAGTTAATTGAAAATTTTAACTCATTTACCACCAATTGTGCTGATCATGAAAAAAAGATTAAAGCATTATGAGATGAAGTATAAACTTATAAAATTCTATTATTTTCTTTATAAAAGGACAAAATATTCTGATTAAAATTCTTGGTAAAATTTTGATTAAAAATAAAAGATTCAGAATAGGAAGTAAGAGTGAAAAATCTAAAGTATATTAGAATTATTTTGTTCCCAATTAAAAAAGTGTCACTTATCATTTTTTTGGAACAAAAGGACATATAAAAAATAACTGTTATTTAAGAAAACCTCAAATCAGTGGCATTAAAAAGGATTATATTTCAAAAAGTTTATCTAAAGGAAATTATATGAGTTATGGAAAAACAAAGTAGATCTATATTCTCGGATCTCTACTAGCTAGCACTAATAGACCCAATAAAATATGGGTACCAAAACAAAGATTTTTTACACGAAAAAAAAACAAGAAAATAAATACCATTTGATATATGGACATTAGATGATCAAGGAATATGTGTAGAGATCCATAAAATTTTAATACATTGACTCTGATGGATGGAGGTCAAGTTACTTTTGGTGATAATTCCAAAGGGAAAATAATTCGAATTGGAACTATTGGAGTTCCAAAGATTATATCTATAAAAAAAGTGCTTTATGAACAATGATTTAAGAACAACCTAATAAGTATTTCTTAGAATTGTGATTATGGTTTTTGTGTTGATTTATCTAACAATTATTGTTCAGTTTTTAAAAATGAATTTCTTAATTTTAGAGCACCAAGAACTGATAATGTTTATACTCTAGACTTATTTTCCTTGTGTAAACAAAAAGTGAACTATTTATCTACCGAGACAAGTGATTCATGAGCCTTGAAAAGAAGACTTGGTCATTATAATATTTATGCTTTACATAGATTATCTAAGAAACTATTTGTTTTTTATTTACCCAGTATTAAATTTGATAATGATAGATTTGTTTATGAATGCCAAATTAGAAAGAAATACAAATTTTATTTCAAATCAATTAACAAAATTGCAACATCTAAACCTTTAGAACTTATACATATCGATTTTTTTGGACCATAAAGAGTATAAATTTTGGCTGGTAAATTATATGTTTATGTTTTAGTTTATTATTATTCCATATTTACCTAGGTTTATTTTCTAAATCTTAAGAAAGAAGTTTTCTCTATTTTTGAAAATATCTGTAAAATTATTCAAAATAAAAATGTTTTGAAAATAATTTCTTTAATAAGTGATCGTGGTGCTGAATTTGAGAATCAATAATGTAATTATTTTGGTTCAAATTTGGGTATCAAGCATACCTTAACCACATCAACAACACCTCAAAATAATGGAATTGTTGAAAGAATAAGTAAAACTATTCAATAAATAGCTAGGAATATACTGAATAAATACAGTCTACATGCTTATTTTTAGGAAGAAGTTGTAAGAATAGCTTTCTATATCAGGAATATAGTTTTAATTTGGCCTATTTTACAAAACACATATTATGAACATTGGAATAAAAATCCTAAAATAAATTAATTTAATGTTTTTGGATGTAAGGTGTATATCCTGAACACCAAGGATAATCTTGGTAAGTTGATCAAAAATCTAATAAAGGAATATTTTTTGGATATTCTACTACTTATCATGATTATAGAGTGTTTAATAAAAATTCAATGATTGTTGTTGAATCATTTCATGTGAAATTTGATGAAACTGACCCTTTCATTAAATAGAAAGATCAAATATATTAAGTTACTGACTCTCTTGATAATATAAGACTTGAACCCCTTAAAAATGATTTTGATTATGATTTTAATAAATTTCAGTCCAGTCTAAAAGAACCTGAAACTGAAGAACCAGAAAGTGTTTTGCCTAAATATTCTAGAATCCAAAATAACCACCCTTTAGAAATAGTTATAGGAGACTTAGACATAGGAATAATAACTAGAATAAGTGTATGAAATATAGTTTAATTATTTGCCTTTATATCCTAGCTAGAACCTAAGACTATTGAATAATCCTTAGAAGATGAAAGTTGGATGATAGCTATGCAAGAAGAGTTAAACCATTTTAAGATAAATAAATATTGGGAACTTGTCGAAAGACCAACCAACTATCTAGTTATTAGAACCAAGTGGGTTATTAGAAAAAAACAGGATGATCAAGGGATCATCACTTTAAATAAAACTAGATTAGTGTCCAAAGGTTATAACCAGGAAGATCATATAGATAATGATGATACCTTTTCCCCAGTGGCTAGATTAGAAGCGATTATAATTCTTCTAGCTTATGCATATCATATGAATTTTAAATTGTATCAAATGGATGTTAAGTCTTCCTTTTTAAATCATTATTTAGTGAAGGAAGTTTATGTTCAACAACCTTCTGGTTTTGAAAATCCTCAAAACCCATATTCTATTTTTAAACATACTAAAGCTATCAATGGCCTTAAACAATCACTTAGAGTTTCATATGAAAGATTAAGTTCTTTTCTTTTAAAAAATGTTTGTACTATTGGTATGGTAGATCCAACAATTTTTAAGAATATAGTTAGTTATAATACATTATTAGTTCAAATTTATGTCAATGATGTTATTTTTTGTTCAAATAATAAAAAGATTTTTCATTATTTTTAAAATATAATATAAAAAGAATTTGAGATGAGTATGATGGGAGAATTGAATTTCTTTTTAGGATTTCAAATTTATCAAAAAGATTATGAAAATGTTTTAAATCAATGTAACTATATTATATATTTATTGAAAAAGTTTGGTCATGATAACAATAAGACATATACAACTCCCATGTGTACTAATATAAAATTTGATATGGATGAAGCTGGGAAACTAGTTTACAACAAGTTATATAGAGGTATGATTGGTAGTTTTTTATATCTTACTACTAGTAGACCAGACATTATGTACTCATTATGTCTCTTTTCTAGATTTCAATAAAATCCAAAATAATCCCATCTAATTGCTGTTAAAATGATTTTTAGATATTTAAAAGGAACAATTTTTCAATCACTTCATTACCCCAAACCTTCTGATATTAATTTAATTTCATATTCAGATGCAGACTTTGGAGGTTGTAGATAACATAGAAAAAGTACCTCAAGGAACTACCACTTTTTAGGAAAATCTTTAGTTTCAGTTTCAAGTAAGAAACAATGCTCAGTTTCTCTGTTAACCGTTGAGGCTGAATATGTGTATGCTGGTAGTTATTGTGTATAGGTATTGTGGGTGAAAAATACTCTACTGGACTTTGGAAAAAAATTAGTAATATTCATATTTTATGTGATAATAATAGTTATATTAATATTTCTAAAAATACAATAAGTCATTCTAGGACAAAGTACATTGATATAAGGCATCATTTTCTACAAGATCATGTCCTCAGAAAGGAAATATATTTGGAATTCGTTAATTCTAAATATCAATTTGCTTATATTTTTACAAAACCACTTCCCACGTCTAGTTTTTAATTTATTAAGGGGGGCTAGCTTTATTTAATTTTAAATAAATTTTCTCTAATTTAATAATTATTTATCTATATTAAATTTTGGTTTCCACTTTTTCCCCCACAATTTTTTTTAAAGGGTCACATGTTTTCAAAAAAAATCATAATTATCCTATGTAATAGTACAAAGAACAAGGTACTATCAGAAACATTTTCTCTTCCCTTACATTTTTTTTCTCAAACCCTTTTTGAATACTGAAGCCTTCATCTACATTTTCCTACCTTTGAAACCCTAGAACCCAAGAACCTCATAGCTTTAGATTTTCAAAAATGGGAAAAACCAAGAGAAATTATGAGGGTGAACCTAGTGACTTGAAGTGTCAATGAGTTACTTCAAGAAATATTCTTCAAGGAAAGTAATCGATTTCAAGTGGTTATATGAGACAAGTTTATAACCTAAGCAGGCTCCTTCATTTCAAGGTCTAGAATTTCTATTTAACAAGTTAAATATAGAATTCGTCTATGTGATATAATTGAATAATTTATTTAATAGTGTTCTGTTAAGTTTTGGTGAGACTGATGACACTATTTCTACAAAGATATAGGATACGGAGTTTTTCATTTCCTCAGTAGAAATGGTTCAAATTGTTAAATGTCCCCATGAAGGTGTTTGTTATTTTGACATGCGTTCTTTTGGTATTCAATATCACAAGTCTGTGGGAATTATGTCATTTTTGTTTTGAAAACCCGTATTAGGAAAATGTATGTTATGGACCTTGGGGATGATCAAAAGGTTTTTGTAAAATTTATTCAGATGGATATTTCTCCTAGAGTGGTAGAGATTGAGAAAATTTTATATCCAGACATGTACATTAAATTTTTTATTTATAAGTGATATAAAATTGAATTTTCCGATGTATATGTTGAGGTATTTAATCTATTGTTGTGAAGCTAGGGATTGTGTGTATTTTTATCTTTATGGAAGGATATTGTCATTGATTTTGTTTAGAAATAATATGTTTCATGTGTTCAGCTCAAGAATTAAATTTCGTCACAGTAATGTTCTGAACACTGTTACTCTTAGAAAATTTGGTTTTTACTCAAGTATAGTGAAAGGAAGGCTTATTATAATTGGTGCAGATGACCAACAAAATTCAGGTTCATTTTATAAGTGGGAGTAAAGTGCTATTGGAAGTGAATGGATTAGAGAAACCCAAGGTGAAGGGGTTTCCAAATCTACCCAGCGAAAATTGAGATTTATTGAAGAAGAAGAGGAAGAAGAAAATGTGCTAGAGGACTTGGTTACAAAATCAAGGGAAAGAGTAGATCCACCTACTAAAGAACCAATGTTTGGTTTAGGTGAAGATACTCTGTTAGTTCATTTGTAAGAACCTATTCTTGAGAAAGACCAACAGGTTGAAAGTCAAATTCAAGATTTACAGGGTGTTTCTATTCCAGTTGTTCAGGAGGAAGAGTCAGCTATTCAAGAAGAAACTATTCAAGGAGAGAAACAAATGATCAAATTAGAAAATGTGGCTACAGAAATTATTGATAATCAAGTTTACTCAGTTTTTGATCATTTTGGTTAGAGACAAGAATCTGCTACTGGAGAAAAAATAGAAGTTCTTGATAATATATTTTTTCAATTGGAAAATAAATTGAAACACTAGTGGAGAAGTTTTCTTATAGATCTTAAGAAATTGTGGTTGTTGACCAGTTACAACATCAATATGAAGGGATATCTAGTTCTTAAACTAATCATGTTGAAAATATAATGATTAAATTTAGTAAAGTTCAAGAAAAAAAATTTGTTCTTAAGTAGGATCTAGAGGCCTCAAAGAAATATTTTGATGATTTAAAGAATTAATCAATGCCAAGGCTAGAGTTTGAGTCTCTTCAGACTAATCATAGATAATTAAAAGAAAATTTTGTGTCAAGGAATGATTTTTATTCTTTCAAGAGATAAATTCAAGACAATGTTTGAAAACATTGATCTGAATCTATTTCCAAAATAGATTTTGGAGACTTAAAGTGGTATTTTGGAATCCAGATTGAATCCATTAAAGGAAGTATTTTTCAATCCAATGCTTCTAACTCTTCCTCTTCTACCTCTCCAGATATGATTTTTATATTTCAAGAAATCACTACTATTATGGCTGACATGAATGACCATCTACCGAATATTTAGTGCAACAATGCTCCATTATTAGTTTTTTTGGATAATCAGAGATATCTTGTTGAGAAATTGACTTCAAGTGAACCCAGTACTAGACTTCTAATCGAAAACTTCATATATAAATTTTGCCATTTTATGCGGCAATAGGAGAGTTTGCATGACTTTTTGAAAGTCAATATTGTTTAAAATTTTCATATTAGTCAAGATTCTAGAGTTTTGATTATGAAGTAGGAAGATAGACTTATGAAAAAATTGTGGTAGATATGGAAGAGATGAAATACATGTTTCAAGCTTCTTAAAATCCTACAGAACCAGAAACATAGCCAAATCATACCCAACCTATTCAACCCTAACTATATCATTTTCCTAGGATTATCTATATTTAAACTTACTATTGTACTTATACAATTTTTTATCAATAAAATTTATTTATTCTTATATTCAGTGATTTATTTAATAATATTTTATTTTTATGTCTATAGCTAAAAATACATTCTTATTTATATACACAAATTATTATAACATTCACTTACTGATATGTGAAAAATAAAAGATGTTTTAATCTTTTTCGATACTTTCTTTTTGATCTCACAAAAAGGGGGAGAAATTTAGATAAACACAACATTTATTTCTATAAAAATAATTCTATCAAATAAAATTTAGAATTATTTTTTTAAAATGATTGAAAAATTATAAATTCTATTAATAACTTTATGAGTTTTATGAACATCAGAAATGGAGAGATTGTTGGGAATGTATTTTTCCAATAATACTTTATAAATTACGATGATTTTGATGCTCACAGATGCCCTTGTTTTTTTACTAATGATTTTGATTCAAGTATATTATATGGATTTAATATTCACCTTTTTTATTCTAAAAATACTTTCAAGTTTTAAATTCACAAGGAATATTTATCTAAGTGTTTGAGATTTGTTTTTAAGTATTCTGAAAACACTATTCATACCCTAAATGGTTTAGTGTAACGTATGGAATCAACCCTGTGAAATGTATAGGGTGTATGGACTGTGATCCCAATGTTAGTCTTCAACCTTACACTAGAAGAAGAAAGAAACACTACATTTAGATTAGTACGTATGGTTAATCAATCATATGTTATCAAGAAAGTACAGTTAAAGGACCTTACATTTGAAAGAAATCGTACATTTCGCAAGAGAAGAAAGTATGGTTAAAGAACCCTATATTAGTAAATAAACCTTATGTTCCAAAGAGAAACGTATGGATCATCAACGTTAATTTTATGATCAAACTTACATTGTCAGCCTTATGTTTAAAATATTAATGTTGCGTAGTTGATCCCTATGTTGAGTGTATTTGTCTCTTTGTGAAGGAACCCTACATTTGACTTTTCGACATCAGAGATTTATTTTCGTGATATTTTCCGTAATTTCTACAACGGACTTGACTGAGTTGCAGGATGATTTTAAGCTCATTTTAAACTATTTTAATGATCATTTTAATTGATTCAAAGGATCTTATTTAATGTAGAAATTATCTCCTATTCTTAAGGGAAGTTAGGAATATCATGGTAAATTCAATTTTGAATTTCTACGGCTCATCAGTCGTATTTTTTGGATCTGAAATTTTCAAAAGTAGGTTGCTCATTATATATTTCTTTGAGTATAATTTTTCAAATAATAAAAAGAGAATAATTATTATTAAATATTTATGTTGATCATATACATAGTTCTATAGTGAATGAACATCTCAGGAAGAATACTACAATTTGTAAATATACATGTTCAATCCTATAAGTTTTTGACTGTTCTGTTTTTTCTATTGTTTGTACAATCGAAGATCTCTTGTGCAACCAGATCACATCAAACTTATTTCATCTTGAAGATTGTGTTTATATAGATGAAAAATATCCATCTACTATCAGTTTCATGCTGATACAACTGTGAAAATCTATTTTTTTCAAAAAATCAAATCCTTTTTTTTTTGATTTTTTTGAGTTTTGACTGCTTGTACTTAGTTGAAGTGGAGTGTCAGCTTCCTGATCTAAGATCTGGATAATTGTTTCTCTATTTATAACTATAATACTTGGTTTTTAGTCTTAATTGTAAAGGTATCAACTGTCTTCACTCATTTTTTTTATTTTCGTTCTTGTAATAAGAGGACCAAACTATTTAAATTCACCAAGATCATAGAGAGAGAATCTGGTGGAGCGGACTAGGGGATATTTGTACCTCAAACCACTATAAAATCCAGGTCCTTTATTTAGGTTTATCCTCTTCTTATTCTTTGATCATATGTAAAACACTTCTTATCCTCCCTAATTTAAACAGGGTGTTTAAATTCAGAATTGTGGAAACGTTTTTGAAAAGGCATAATTCACCCCCCCCCCCACTCTTGTGTGTTTTGAATATTCCGACCTAACACGCATCTTGTGCACCAACATGAACCCCATGTATCACATCACTACATCCACATTACAAAAGTAACCAGGTAGTTTCTAGGATCCACCATAGCCCAAAAAACATATATCATACATCGGGTATTATACCTCAATCCATCACAGCCTATACATTATTTAAGGATCCTAAATCCATCATGGCCTATACAGGTTATGCCTATAATAGCCCTTAAGAAACTATATCCAGAATATATGTGTGTGAAATAACCATGGTATTTTACATCTCTCTGCACACATATATAGTGAAAACTAACTATCATGTATACCAGTATAAGTAAATACTAAGAGAAGAGAGTGGGGGCAAAGGGGTTAGTCACCCATCTATCCTCCCACAGGTATGTTAGGGAAAACACTCCCCCAATGCTCAGAATCCCAAGGGTTTTAATTTCACCTAACTAAAAGGGTGGAGAAGAATATTGAAACACAAAAGGTACATGATATAATATATCTCACAACCAGACTATAGGCATAACCTAGTCTCATACTAAACATCAACTAATGTCTACTAAACTCTTGGTTTCCACTATTAAGACTAGATATCTTATAAGCACACAAACATTTAAAGAGATTCATTAAATTAATTTATCCATTTTTATTAGTTTCACTTTAGATTAATTATTTAACCATTAATTAACCATTAATAATATTTTATTACATTTCACTACCATTTAAACAAAGATCCATTCCCTTTAGGAATAAGCAAACTAAGTCCATGACTTCTCAGAATTATAACCACAGCATTGCATCCCAGCAATCTCCAACCCCGTTGATTAAACATTATTCATTTTTATTAACAAAATTAATTTAAGTATTACCATGTATACTAGGAAAACATTCTAAGATCTGAAACACAAGGGGCTCAACAAAGTGAGTATATGAACTACCCATCGATACTTTTCCACCTATAACAGGATCATAGACTCATCCAATCACAAGAATCTAAACATGAAAATAATGTGGCATAACCTATGTGTATTCACCTATCTTGGAATGATAGTTACCAAAACCAAATACCTCATGAAGTTGGGACACATTAGATAAAGAGAAACATGCCATTTGGCCAATCAAATGATTCAAACATGCATCCATATTTTATAATAATTGGTAAACCCAGCTTCAACCGATTTTGTCATCTTCGGTGTCCTCCCACACCCCCCCCCCCCCCCCCGACTTTCATTTGCATATTTGATGCATATTTCCACTCCATGAGTCAACTGATTCCTCAAAAACCAGGCCTCCCTGCCCCTCATACCATAACAGACCTCTAGGATCAACCATCCTAGGCTCATATCACATCCGGGCCTCCCTGCCCCACATACCATAACATCCCTCCAGTCTCATCCATCCTAGGCTCACATCACATCACAAGAAGTATGAAACAAACATAACAATGGGCTCCCAACCCCAAATCAAGGCATTCATCCTTTACACACAATGATATTACACAGCTCCAAAACACAACACACTTGTCTTTTACAGGAACACGGGAAACTCAGGCCCTACAAAGGCATTATCTTTTATCATACAAATGGTTCTTTATTTCATATTGAATTAACTTTTTCATTAATCATGGGTTCCAACTATGGGAAACCTAAGAAAAAAACTATCTCAATTTATCATAAATTAATTAAACAATTAATTTAACATGCCTTTAATTACTTTATCAACATGAATCATCATAATTCAAGTTCATTAACAAATTCAATTAGACATGTATACTTTCATAAATTTTATTAACATAAAATTACAACAACAATAACCAAATTAAGTAAACGTTTCTATTTAATATTTTATACAAAAATTTATCAATTAATTCTAACATTATGTTCTTTTACAATTTCACATTCTAAACCAAGTACAAAAATAATAGCATAGATATCACACTATCTAGAAAATCAAGAGGCAACTCATTATCACAGTATAAATAACATCATTATCATGTGATCGGTAACAATTATTTAATCTAGTTCAAGTAATTATTAGGTTAATTTCATTTCTATCAAAGGGTATAAATCATGCCGACCCTAAAATTTCACATAAATAAATAGAGAAGAAACGAATCCCATACCCAGAAGGTTATCAACACTCTTCGCATTAGAACATACCACAAAATATATCTCTGATCACCTCTCCTACAAGATCTGCATCCATCTGAAGGTGTTGCAGCACCACCGGAAAAACAAAAACTGATATAAACCCCATTAGAAACATGGCTATAGAACCATCATAGAATGACGAGTTGATATGTGAGGAAACAAGATCAAACCTATAGAAACCGCTATAAAAAAGGAAAAACACACCTTGGATCAAGATGGGTCATTGAGGATCGAAGATATAAACTCAAGGATAGATCCCCATCAAAGGTATCTCCAAAACTCCAAAGAGGGGACTATTAGATCACCTAATTTGAGATAGAAAGAGGGGAGGAATATGAATCTGTAGGGTTTGACAACCCAAGTGGCTGGAAAAACAATTAAAATATTACAGTTTCGGGGGTTACACAACATGCAATCCCCTTTCACGTCGTGTAATACCTCAAGGTATGTTTTTTACAGAAAAAAAACCATCCCCTTTAGATTTTATTTTATTTTTCAACTCCCTAAATATTACATGACATGAATCCCACTTTCACATTGTGAAATTATTCTACCCATCGTGAAACCCACTTTCATATCGTAAAAGTTTCAAACTCCCAGTTCTCAGCACTCGAGTCCCTATAGACCTCCTCTAAGCCTACTTTGAGATCTGCAAGCCTCAGGAACATGAAAATTGTTGATCCACATAGCTCTAGTCCCTAACAGTCCTAATACACACACTTTCATAAGAGAATCTTTGATTGATTATGAAAACCAGAACTTATGATTTTTACCTTTAAAATATTTAGTGGTCATAAAAAAATTTTTAATGTGATTTAGAAATTTATTTGGATACCTATATTTTAAATTGAGGCTTACCTTTACATATACCCTTGTTGTCCCTTAGAATCCATTAATTATCTTAGAGGTTTAAGCTGCATTACAATCAGGTTTTCCCTTACTTGCTCGCACTCTTAATATTTTTTCATCAATATTTCAAGTTTGACTGTGGGGGAAGGTCCCTTCATGTTTTTTATTTGGGGTTAAATTTATCTCAATGTGGTGTTAGGTGTGTGTCAACATTATATGTAGTTGAAGAATGTTAATGATTCATTATTCCTTATATAAAATTCATATCATCTCGTTCTCCAAAAAAACAATAAATAAATTGAAAATGAAAAAAATGATATTATATTGAATTTTTCATTAATCTTACTTGTGTGAATCAGGTAACATTCCAATATAAATGGAGTTTATTATCATTCATTCACTGTATTCTATTTTCATCTCATCATCGATGACAAAAATAATAAAAAATTAAATGGGATATATAATATGAAATCATTAATTATATGCAATTCTTTACTCATGTCCCATATCAAAGGATTTTTTGTGTCCATAAGTTAAGGGGGATTGACTAAGAATAAATTCTTTAGCTTAAATTGAATATTCATTCATGGTACTTAAGATTTTAATATTCTCTATTAATCCTTTGAAATTTTAAATGATTTTACTGACTAACCCTTAGCCACCAAATCACCAGGAAAATATCTCATGATTGAAAAAAAAATATGTATCATGGTGTAAACAGCTAATAATTTTCACAATCTTCTAGTGACACATGCATTTTCCAAGTATGAGAACAACTCTAGATTTCATTTTTCTTGAATGAAGATTACAATAAAATTCTACAATATGTAGGTTATGATTGGTACATGGATGGATCTCTAAGGTTGTATGAATTTAGGTTTAGCATTGTAAAATCACACACAATACCCTTTATAAAATTATATTTCTAATTTGACTCCATATCCAATAATTATGATATTCTTATTATTAATTTATTGACATGTGTGACACTTTAGGAATTTAAATAAATATCATTTATACCATCTCCAATTAGACCATTAACCTCGGTCTTATTTCCTTCATCAATATTTACCTATCCTCAAGTAATGACTATTTATTTAATAAATAAATATCATTTCATTATAAATTGATAAATATAATAAATATTGTATTCATAAAACTTTAAAAATAAATATTTATTATTGTTATTTAACTCTATAATTCTTTCAAATAACATATGATTAAAACTTGGTGATCAACCAAACCCTAATAACTATTATTTATTCTAATTTTTTGAATTAAATGCTTTAATTTAAATGAGATTATGGATACACTTAGTATGTGGCCCTCTAAGACACTTTCTCAGTGAAATTAGGCATAACTGTCTAAAGTCAAATGTTAACATCTAGAAACATGCCAAGAAACACATTGAGAAAGAACTTAATGTCGTATGGATATTCAACCTTCCATGAATGATTACAATGTAAAATAACCCCTTTATCACAGTATCTCAATTCAAGTAGGTTTCATGCAAGTGCCATCAATATATATGCTTGATGTCTCTTTCTATAACTTTTCAAAAAATAACTCACCCACTGAACACCATGGCCATGGATTTATCTAAGCAGTTCTATTTCTATCAAAATTCCTTAGATATCAACTTTCATCAAGGGATAAAAGGGATAAATCTTTTCTCACATTATCCATTAATGTAATATCACTCATGACGCAGCCGGCATATCCTACCTCATTGTAAGAATATGTCATCATGGTTTTCATAAATACATAAAAGTATATGAGTCATGATATCATTTAATGATAATATTGAATCTATGGATCAATACACATGTTTTCATACTGTAACATCCAATGAAACATGGAAATGTGAATTTCTTATTGACAGGTCTATTCTCATAACCTCCTATCTTAGAGACTTCCATGATTGAACACTATTAGAATGTGTCTCAATGTATTATGATCCTCTTAACCCTAATAACCTTTATCATCTATTTCCTTTCATAAAGTATCATTTATTAGTATAACTATATTCAAAAATTCCATTGTGGAACCTCTAGGTTCTCAATATAGTGGGGAACTTCCATGACCTTTCAGTGAGACAAATAATATTAGGAAATTATCACATGAAACTTTCATGAATAGAAACAATAGCGGTGTTATAAAAACTTCATTTATAATGAAAACATGTAATCAAGTACAAATAAAGTCATATCTTAGGCATAAACTCTAATAGACTCCCAGTTTCACTAGATCAAATTGATAACAATGTTCAGTCCACTGGCTCTCATATGATACTCATGCCTCTACTGCGATAAATTATTAGTCATGGGGTCCCCCATTTTTTCCTCAATGGATACACTTCACACCGAAACGTCACCTCATAGTGAAAAATACCTCAAGAGATTAATCTTTTGAAGTATGTGCTTTTTCCATTTATATGAGCTTAGATATTTGGAAAGTTCCACTAATACATGTTATCACAGTAAATTATGATAGGGTTTTTACTATTAGGAACTATATCAATCTCTTATAAAATGTTTAAAATCTAAAATACTTCCTTGGATACATCAGAAGACAAAATATAATTTGACTCCACTGTATAATTGGTGAAAACTGGCATCATAGAACTCTTCCAGATCATAGATCCTCTATTTAGACAAAACACATTTCCCAAATATGTATTTAAATAATTTTGATCGATTTGAAATCTATAATCTATATAAACCTTGATTACTAGCTCTTAATCTCCTCCATACACCAATAACATATCCATCTTCACCTTATATACTTAAGGATAACCTTAACTATAGTCCAATGTTGTTCACCTAGATCTTCATAATATCTCCCTACCATGATCAAAGTATATGAAACATCAAGACTTATATATGACATGACATATATGATAGATCCTATCATAGAATCATATGGGATCCTACTCATTCTATCTATTTTATCTTAAGTTTGAGGACAGGTCTTATTAGAAGGATGTAAACCAAGTGATATTGGAATCAATACTCTCTTGTATTTTTCTTTACTAAACCTTTTTAGTATATAGTCATGTATGTGTTTTCACTTAGTCCAAATAGCCTCCTGGATCTATCACACATGATCTTCATCCCTAAAATATAGGTTGCTTCACCTAAGTCCTTCATGGACAAGCACTTGCTCACCCATTCCATAACCCCTGTAATGCTGATATATCAATTCTAATTAGTAATATGTTATCAACATATACAACTATAAAAATAACTATACTCCTACTAAATCACTTGTAAACAAATGGATCACATTTATTCATAATGAAACCAAATTACATTAGGGCTTTATTGAACCAAATGCTCTATGACCTAGATACATTCTTTAATCCATAAATGGATCTTTGTAACATGAATACCTTTTTGGAATTTTATGAAGCCACAAACTCTTCTATTTGTTTCATATACACATCCTCTTAAAGGTGTTTATTAAAGAAAGGATTTTTCATTCCCATTTTCCAAATATTATAGTCATGGTAAGATACTATAGAAATAAAAATTATAATGGATTTAAACAGGGAAACTAGTTAAAAGGATTCTTAATAGTCAATGTATTGAATTTTTATAAGCCCTTTATCCACTAGTCAAGATTTATGGGTTTTTACTTTACCTTACATGTCTATATTTCTCTTGAATACACATTTAAACCAAAATAGTTTTATCAAATGGTGTGTTGATCAGATCCCATACTTTGTGTTTATATATGGAATTCATCTCAAAATTCATAGATTCTTTCCATATTATAGCTTCTGAACTCTATATTGACACTTTATAGGTGAGAGGATCGTTATTTTTAACCAATAATGAATCATTATCATTTGTGACGAGAAACATATATCTCTCTATTTCTCTTACCTCTCTATTACTCCTATGTAGTACATGTGTTTTTAGAACAATTTCTTCCATGGGTACCTATGGAATCTATTATCATACCGACTATTGTATATTTTGAGAATCAACTTCATTTATGTAAACCATTTCCCCATTATCCTCCATGAGGATATGCTCCCTCTCAATAAATAAATCATATCTTGTGATAGTAACTTTCTTTCCTGAAGGGTTGTATAGGTAGTATCCCCTTTTATTTTTGGATGCCTAATAAAAATACACTTCATTCCTTAGGGTGATAGTTTATTGCTTGAACTAGCCTTAACAAATGTCTTGAAACCCCATGTCTAAACATTTGAAAAAAGAGGTTTCTTTCTACTTCATAACTCAAAGGGTATATTATTTTATTCTTTAGTTAGTACACATTTTTTTAAGTATAATTTAATCTATAATATATATCCGCAAAAGAATAATGGAAGGATTGAGTGTCTCATCATCAACCTTATCATGTCCAGTAGTATACAATTCTTCCTTTCACTAACACCATTCCACTATGGTTTATACGGTAGAGTGAGTTACGATAAAATTTCATACTCTTGTAGAAATTTGATAAAGTCTCAGTTAACATATTTACCACCTCAATTAGATCAATGTTTATTTATCTTCTTACCTAGATGATTATCAACTTCATTCTTGAACTATTTTAACTTATAAAAGGATTCAAAATTATACAACATCAAGTATATATAACCATGCCAATTCTATATTTCAATAAAAGTAATAAATTATGAGAATCCACCTCTAGATTCTTCTTGAAAGGATTGTATTCATCAGTTTATACCTTTTCTAGAAAAATTATGGCCATTTCACCTTGACCAATGAATGGTGGTTGGGTCATCATACCTTCTAAACAAGCATGAAATATTTCAAGTGGTTTAATCTAAAATGAGTCTAAGTAACCATATTGAGAGATCTTTGTCAAACAATTCTCATTTACATGAGCAAGATGGGGATTCCACAACTGGGTGTTAAATGAATCGGGAATATTTGTTTCATTTTCAATTACTAATATTTAATAACTCTTATTTCCAAATATGAAAAAAAATCCATATATGTCTAAACAATAAAGGGAAAAGATGTTCTTGGTAACACTAGGCACATAATAAAAATTCTTTAAAACCAAAATTACGCTTCTTCAAAATGTGATATGGAAGTCACCAATGGATATAGTATCCATCCTCACTCCATTGGAAACTCGTAGATCCACCTCACCTTTGTAAAACTTTCTGAATCTATATGCTTCCAGTATTTGGATACAAATGTGAGTGCAGCATGTAGTATCTAATACCCAAATTTTAGATATGAAAAGATTATAGTCGATAAATAATGAACCTGAAGCTTCCCATTTATTATTTGGTTGGGTTCAATTCCTCTTCTCATGACCCTAATTTCCACATGTAAAACATACCACATCATGTTTCTTTCCATATCTTTTTATCTTTTTATTCCTGGAAGGAAATTTCTCTAGAGCCATAGAATTATAATGAGGATTTAGCACATTTACCTTGTTCAATATAATCTTATTTACCACAAGGACCATGGGATCGTGAGGCCCCATGTCTTTATCAACTTGGAAAATAAGAGTAATAATTTCTGAGATTATATTCTCTCTGTTACTGATATTATAATTCATAATAAAACTGGAGTAGTTTTATGGGAAGTAAGGATGGAATAAAATATGTGTACAACTCACCAGGTATCTTAAAACCCAATATGTCTAGGAACTCAATGTAACCAATCATCTTGACTAAATGTTTCCCAATTGGTGCTGACTCTCTAAGATTGCAAATGAACAGTGCATTGGAGATCACATACCTCTCTAATCTCTCCTTCTCTTTATAGAGATCCGGAAGGTAAAAATGATGTTATATAGAATGCATGTCAGTATTACATGCAAAAGTTTCATTATTTATAAACCCCATTAACTATTGTATAGCATCTAATAGGGTGTCGAACCATATATATACTTGGAGACCAAATTTACAAAAAAAGGCCAATATAAAGAAGTGGATGAAGTGTTTTTTTAACATTTTCTTTTGAATTAATGAAAAAATGGTGTTAATAAAGTTATTTTTTAAAATAACTAATTGATATTGTAGAAATGAAAATCAAGAGGTGAAGACATGGGTTAAGGAATATGATTCTAGAAAAATGATCCGGGAATATTAATACTACTAGTTTGAAATGTTTTCTTCATCATAGAATTTTAATTGAATTTTCCACATTGAAAAATGATCAATTATTCTCCCTCCCTAGGTGATTAATCACACACATTAAATATTCTAGATTTTTTCCACAACTAAAACACCAAAGTTCAAAATATCTTGAAGAAATTTCACTGGAATAAATCTTGCCAAAGTAATCCAACAATTATGAAATTAAGGTTCCAAGAAATGCATCGATTATGATTCTCGCTGAATGATAATGGTATTTGGAAATCAAGAACAAGAGTTGAAAAACAATTTTAAATGAATTCAAAATCAATCTCACCAATCGATTCTAAATTCATAGAAGAAATGATATGAATAAGTTAAACGAAAAAAACCAGTAGAATTAAAATGTAGGAGCAAATGAATTTCTCCAAGATTCATTTCAAAATAAAGATTTAAAAAATCAATTATAGAATTATGAAAATAAAAACAAAGTGATAAGTAATCTCCCTCAAGAATGGTGATCACCATAGTGGGTACTACTCTGCTCTTCCTAGTAACCCTCTAATCTTATTCTCTCTCTCTGGGTCTCTAGGTCTCTGTATTCTCACGGCTTTTTATTAATCGGGAATATGTGTCTCTCTTAATGAATTATTGCCTCCCTGATTTTATTCTTCAATGCCTAATATTTCATCACTTACTTTTTGCACCGACTAAGGTCGGTCTCGTCCAAGCCCCGGATATGTGGCACTAATCGCCAAGTATTGATCACCTGCATGTGATATTTTCAAAGCCCTTCAAATAGAATCCTCATTAGTTGTAAATGTATTTGTCCAGAACTCGAGTTTGGTTCTTATAAATTAAAAATAGAGAAAAGAAATAATTATTAATACTGCAAATAAAAATATAACTTTTATAATTAATTAAATAAAATATTAGTATTAATAATAAAATAATATTAGCTATTTATATTATTAAAAATATTTAAAAAGATATTAATTATAATTGATATTATAATTAATATAATTATATATTTATAAAAACATTAAAAAATATTATCATTATTAACACTATTATAATAAATTATATAATAAATTTATTTATTTATATTTATTTAAATGATTCTATTATTATTATGATTATGAAATATTAATTTTATATATTATTATTCTTTTATTTATTATTTTTTTTATTTAATTATTTATTTATTTATTGTTATTATTATTATTTATCTTTATCCCACTTCTTATGTGGAGGGTTTTTTCTTCTTGGAAGGGGGAGGCGAGCTCGAGCTTCAATAACAGTGCTTTGTAGCTCCTCTAATAACAGTTCCAACTCTGCTTCCTACAACTCGACTATTTCTCTCGTCTATAGCTCCTCTAATAGCATTGATGAGCGGCATCAGTGGGTGGTCGTTTCGGTCAAAAATGGTTGGTGATGGAAATGGAATGCTTGATTAGACACGATGGTGGCTCAAGCTTCATATTTGTAATAGGTGGTATACGGATCAGGGATATTTAGTATAGGCACATCTAGCTAGGGTTATTTCTTCACAAGAGGAGGCTTGACCTAAGAGGATGGGTTCTAGATCCACAGTGGTGACTTGACTTGTTCTTTTAGCGGTGGATATATTTTCAGGTAGTTTTAATGGTTTTGATTTTTTGTCGGTGGTTGTTCAATTCTGCAGATGGTGGCTTATGTAAACAGTGGATGGGAGACATTGGTGGATGTAGGAACATGATGGAAGAAGGTTGTAAAAATGGGTGGAGAAGAAACCAGTGGTGGGTTGGGAATCATCATTAGGTTTTCAATGGTGGGTGAAGTGCTCGGAGCGGGGGTGGGTAGGGTTTTTCTAGTAGTGGGTTGTAAGAAACATAGGTTCTCTTTCCAGTGGTGACTCGCCCCGATGGTGGGTTTTTTCCTGGTGGTGGGTTTTGAGTTATCTTTGTGTCAACTAGCAGTGGGTGTTGAATGGTTGGTATGGATGGGTCCTTTGATTTTCTACAACTAGGTTCCACTAGTAGAAAAACAGAGAATGGTGGGTCAGTCAACTACTTGTGGATCTCCCAGCGTTAGTTCGTCTGCTTTGCAATAGAGACAATAAAAATGAAATTTTCATTCTTTAAATTATTAAAAAAAATTAAAACAATAAAATTAAAAATTAAAAAATAATTAAATTAATTATCAAAATGTTATTCAAATTAAAATTTGAACTCATAAAAAAGTTTAAAACTAAAGAATAATTAATTAAATTCAAAAAAAATATCACTAACAACTAAAATCTAAAATTAAATTAATTTTAAATTTTATATGAAAAATAATAAAATATTTTGATACACGATTATTAAATTGAAATAAAACATTAAATTCAATATATGTAAATTTATAAATAAATACATATTGATTATTTTTAATTAAAGTTTAAATATACAAACATAAGTGACTTAAATTGGAATTAAAGTTCAATTAATTAAATGAAAATATAATGATGAATTGTTTAATTAATAAAAAAATAAACATAAATAAATATTCAAAGAATAATTAAAAACATAAAAAGAAATTATAAAAATAATAAATAAAAATAAGTAAATTTAAATTTAAATGTTTTAAGGGCTAAAAATACAAAATTAAATATAGAAATAGAATAATTAATAAATTTCACTATAAAATTACAATGGTAAAAATATTTAACAAACAAGGAACAATTAATAAATTAAATGATTAAAAAATTAAATAAAAGATGTGAAAAAATATTTTAATTAAAGGAAAAATCAAATTGCCCTGTACCTTAGCATTGATTATCCTAAAGAAATTAATAATCAAATTTAGTGATGAAAAATGAATCTTAAAATTGAAAAACTGAAATTCCACAGAGTTTGTTAATGAAAAATGATTTTCCACCACGAACTCTTTTCAGCATAATGTATGAATTTCCTCTTATAAAATGATTTTAGTGCAAGATTAATTACTCTTACACTAAAATTATTTCATTTTTAAAATTTTGAATTCACTTAAACAAACATAAACATTCATTTTACTGAGACTTACAAACTTATCTTTACCTTCGGGAGAGAACACACGCATAATTATCACTAAAATAAATTAGACACATCTAAATGGATGATTTGGTTCAATAAATACATAGAAGAATAATTAAATCACCCAAAAATTTTAGGTTAAAGAAAAAAGAATGAAAGAATGAAGGAAATAATCTTAACCCAAATTAGGATTTTCATTTCATAACTCATGTAAATGCATGTCTTATATATTTGATTCAATTAAAAAAGTCTTAACTAAATTATAATTGTATAAAATTGTCTCAATAATCTAACCATGAACATATAATTTCAAGAGGAAAGTAAAATTGATTTACTCAATTAAATTCAAGGGGTATTAAATGTTTGACCTTTTCAAAGCAGTTTCATAGATTAAAAAATTAAAAAAAATATTGATCCACTAAAAATATAGGTAAAAGATTTAAAAAAGACAAAATTTTTTAAAAAAAATATGGGATTTAATGGGTTCACAATAAATCATAGTTAATCCCAATTTGAGAAGACATTATTCCCTACATATAAAACCCAAATTTGTTCACAAAGTTGAATTCAAAGGCGGAGAAGAAAATTTACTTTTAAAGTTAAAAACATATATGCAATATCAATGACTAATGACATGTTCATGGATCACAATGAAGTTAAAACAACATGTTTACCAAAATAAATATTTTACAACAGAATCAGATGCATTAATATTACATCATAGAAACAGAAAAAAAATATTAAAGTTCAAATAGTAGAATGTGAATTAATTGAGTACACAGTGAAAAAGGGTGTAAGAAAGTTTAACAAATTTGTCTAAATTGGATTTTTAACAACATATAAAATAATATTCTAAACACCTAGAAAATTGAGTCAAATTTACTAAAAGAACAAGTTTCCAGCGGTAATACCATACACTTAATTTCATATTGTGAGTGGATTTAAAATCATTGAAACTAAATTTCTAGAAGACCATGAACATGTAACAAAATAGTAATAGAGTTGAGTGGAAACTTGATAAAGAAATAAAAACTCTCAATTTTAATGAAGCTTTCTCATTTGAGTGAGGATCCAACACGAATCTTCTCCTAGATAATACAAAGTAAATATGGGAATTCCACTCTTATTTTAACACCTCAATAACAACCTTATTTAAGAACAAACGAACTAAAAGGCCAAGAGTATAAATAGAGAAATAGAAGAATAAAAAAGAGAAGTTGAAAAACAATAAAAGATAGAGCAAGTAGCATTTTATTCTTAAGAAATAAAATGGTAAAAAGAAGGAAAGACCATGGGTTGACTCTGTCGAAGAATTGAATTTTAAGTCTTCAGTTAAACTTTAGTGAAAAAGATCCTAAGACTTCATAAGAACATGCATAAGGTGATATAGTTTTTTTTTAGATTCTAAAAAATAAAAACAAGATTAATTTTATTAAAAGTAATAAAATCATGGGTTTCCTCCCATAAAGCACTTGTTTTAAATTCTCCAATTGGACACTCTAAAAAAATTACATTTCTACTACGTAGGTGTGGTTACCTAACTAGAAACCACCAAATATGTTGTTCCAAATGTTTTTAATTACAGTTTGAGTTCTATGGGTAGAAAGACTTATAAAACCACTCTCTACTCTCTTAGCTTCTAAAAGATTAACTAGAAAACACACGTCATTAATAAGGGGCTTCTCAAAGGAGTCTTCAAGTGGAGTAGTAAATATATCACCCAAGCTCACTTTCTTAATGGTTATAAGTCATTCAGACTCAGGTGGGAAAGAATGAACCCCCTCAAGCTCTGCCAAGAAATTTTTAAACTCATCAACAGAAAAAGGATCATCCAAATCACACTGGGAAGTAGTGTTTTCCACTTCTATATTAGGTTTAGATTTGAAAAAAAATTACATTTTTTGTAGGGAAATAGGAAAAGTAGGTTATTATAGGGGTGTTTCATTATCCTCATAGCTTTCCCTCTCAAATTAAACCCCAAAAATCAAATTCAAGGGTTATTATAGCCGATTTTTTACTAATATATTCAAGAAGGGTATCAATAGTATACTAAGAAAACTTAGAAACATTGGAACATAAGTGAAACTCCCATCATAAACTACTCTTAGTATCTATATGTTATTATTCACCTATCCCAGTTGAGGAAGGGTGTAAACAAGAGGGAAGATACTTTTTTTGACCATTTATAGAATCAGGTTTGACTAGATTATAAATCTTTTCCCAAATTTACTCATCTGAAAACATAAAATTATCAACCACTGCTTCAAAAAAATCAACTCTACTTAAATAATATAATGTGTTTTGAATCTCCCTTTGAAGTTAAAATTCAATAATTTCACATTCTAAATCAATTTTTTTACTGTTTCATTTCAGTTTCATGGGTATAAATATTCAAATCAGCTTCAATAAATTTAGTTTCTAGTATTTTAAAATTTTAAAAAACCTAGGTTGGTAAACACTTTTTTCCATCTCATTAAACCAATCAATTGATGAATATTTAGTAAAAATAAAAAATAGATAAAAAATTCATCAATAAATATTTCTTTATAACACAATCCATCGTCCTCTTCATTAAACAACATTTCAAATACTAATGGGTTTAACCATTCAAAATCTGGAAGATTACATTTATTAATTGTTTCAAAAATATTCTATTTAGGGATTTTATGTTTGTTGTTAACTTCTAGAATATAACCATTTTAAAATTCAGGTACAATATTGAAAATTTCAGAAAATCTAGATGAAAAGTTTTTAATTTTTAAATTTTCATTTTCTAGTTCTTCCTCATCCTGAGTAATAAAATTATCAAAGCTTATAAGATAGTGAACTTTTTAAAAGTAGGAATCATGTAAAAAATGGGACATTCTGCTTAAATCCCTTTTATTTCCATTTCAAAATTATACAAATCAAACCCATTTATGTTTTGTATGGGATCATTAGTGTTTTATTCTTCATTCATAGAGTTTTTATTCCCACATTTTACACTTCATCGGATTCATATTCTTCCCAATAATAACATTGTTCCTCAGTTTTAGCCACATGATCCTTCTCAATATCATTATCAATTTTTTTCATAACCATTTTCTTCATCACTAAATTGTAGTTTTTTTATGTTTAATCTTTTCTCATGATTCTCATGACCCAATTTGTAATTTTTTTTATTCTGTCATTGTGTGATTCATCAAATTCATCAAATTTTGAAAAAATATTTAAAATTATTTGTTCTAGTTTGGATTATATTTGGGTTCAGGTTCATAATAGTCAATTTTTTCATAATGATCAGGTGGTTATATTTTCTTATAGACACACTATCAGGCATTATGCTCGTAAAAGCCACAACAAACACTATAATTTTCATTTCGATGACACCATATAATTTTATTTTCTCTTTCTAAGCAGCATGAAACATTTCAGAATGTTCAACAGTAAAACATAGAAAGTTTTAATACAAATTCAAGTCTTAAACACACACATGATAAAGTAGAAACTGAAAGATATCACAATCATCAAATCTTTTGAATAATTCTTTTTAGCAAAAAATTTCAAATTTTCAAATTTTTATATTATTTTATATTAAAAATTATATTTTATTTTATTTTTTTAAAAATCGATCTCATGAATACTTCCCAGGAAATGTGGATAAAAACATGACATGTACATTTTTATTGTTATTGTGTGTCAAAGTTTAATTATTTATTAATATTATTAACTATTTTATAACAGATAGCAGGGTGTCAATCCACAGGGAAGGTTGGTGGATGAATTTTCTAAATAAAGTCCAATGTAAAAAGTGGATGAAGTATTTTTTATAATTTTCTTTTGAATTAATGAAAATTTTATTATTTGAAAATGATTTTTTAAAATAATTAATTGATATTTGAGAAATGATAATCAAGTATTGAAGACAGAGATTAAGGAATACAATTCTAGAACAATTCTTAGAGAATGGTAATACTACTAGTTTGAAAAGTTATATTTATCGCAGAATTTTAATGGAATTTTCAACCTTGAAAATTGATCAATTAATCTCCCTCTCAAGAAGATTAATCATGCACATTATTGATTCTATAAGTTCACTACAAGCAAAACACCAAACTACAAAACAATTTGAAGAAATTTCACTGGAATAAATATCATTGAATTAATCCAACAATTTTGAAATTAACGTTCAAAGAAATGCATTCATGATCATTCTCAACGAATGATAATGGTGTTTGGAAATCCATAACAAGATTTGAAAAACAATTTTAAATGAATTCATAATCAATCTCACTGATCGATTCTAATTTCATAGAATAAGTGATGTGAAGAAGTTAGAAGAAATAAATAAGTAGAATTAAAATCCCCAATCTATGAAATTTAGAAAAGATTAATTGAAAAATCAAGATTTCACAAATAAATTATATAATAATGAAAAGAAAAAAGGAGAAGTAATCTCCCATAAGAATTATGATCGATGTTGTGGGCACTACTCTGATCCTTTCGGTGTGCCTCCAATCTACTCCTCTATCCCTTTGGGTCTCTAGGTCTCTGTCTTCCCACTCCCTTTTTCAAATCAAGAATATGTGTCTCTCTTAGTGAATGAATGCCTCCATAGTTTTATCCTTCAATGTCTAATGGTTCATCACTGATTTCTTTCACTAACTAAGGATGGTCTACTCTAAGTCCTTAAAAACGTGGCTCTGATCACCAAGGATTGATCACCTTTATGTGATCTTTGTAGAGCCCTTCAAATATAATCCATTGTAGTTGTAAATGTATTTGGATGCCACTCGGGCTTGATTCTTGCAAAGTAAAAACTGAGAATGAAAATAATTATTAATTTTTCTCATAAAAATATAACTTTTAAAATTTATTAAATTCAATTTTAGTATTCATAATAAATTAATATTATTTATTTATATTATTCAAAATACTTAAATAAATATTAACTATAATTTATATTATTTATAATATGATTATATGTTTATAAAAACATTTAAAACATTATCATTATTAAAATTATTATAATAATTTATATTTTAAAGTTTATTTATTTATATTTATTTAAATTATTTTATTGTGATTATTATTATAAAAATTATTTATTTCTTATTTTATTTTGATTTAGTTTTTATTTTTTTATTTTTTTATTTATTATTATTATTTATTTTCATCCCTCTGCCTCTATAGGGTTGTTTTCTTCTCCGAAGTGGGATGTGAGATCGAGCTCCAACAGCAACACTCCACACCTCCTCCAACAGCGACGAAGGACGATGACGAATCCACTTCTTATGACTCTGCATCTTCTCTCATCCGTAGATCCTCCAACAGACGCGTGATATATTGGTTCAATAGTGGAATCAATGGGTGGTCATTTCAGTCAAAATGTTCAGTGATGATAGTGGAAAGATCGATAAGATATGGCGGCGGCTCGAGCTTTATATCTTCAATGGGTGGAATATGAATCAGGGATCTCCAATAGAGGCACATCCAGCAGGGGTTTATTTTTCTTGATTAGTAGCTCAAGATAAGTGGATGGGTTCTAGATCTGTGGTGACTTTACTTGTTCTTCTAGTGGTTGATATATTTGTAGGCAGTCGTAAAGGTTTTTATTTTTTGTATATTGTGGTCTGATTCGTCCAATGTGGATTATGTAAATGGTGGATGGGAGACACCTGTGGATGTAGGAATGTTGTGGAAGATGGTTTTTATGGTGGTTGAAGGACAAAATATAAATGGATTGGGAGTCATTGTTAGGTTTCCCATGGTTGGTGAAGTGCTTGGAGAAATAGTGAGTGGGATTTTGCTAGTGGTGGGTGGTAAGAAACTAAGGAGGCTTTCTTTTCATCGGTTACTCGCCCCGATGGTGGGTTTTCACCTAGTGGGTTGTGAGTTGCTGTTGGGTCAACTGGAGGTGAGTGTTCATTGGTGAGCCTAGATGGGTCCTTTGTTTTTCTACCGGTTGGTGCCACTAGTAGCAAAACAAATAACAGTAGTCCAAGCACCTACTGGGGGATCTGACAGTAGTGGTTCATCTGATTTGAAACAGAGACAATAAAAATGGAAAATATCAGTAATAAAATTATTAAAACAATAAAATAAAAATAATAAAATAATAAAATAAAAAAGTAATTAAATTAATTATCATAATTATAGTCAAATTAAAATTTGAATTAATAACAAGATTAAAACAAAAGAATAATTAATTAAATTCCAAAAAATATCATTAACAGAAAAATCTAAACATAATTTAAAACTAATTTTAATATGAAAAACAATTACATATTTTGATACATGATTATTAAATTGAAATAAAACATGAAATTCAAAAGTGTAAAATTTATAAATAAATATATATTGATTATTATAAATTAAAGTTCAAACATACAAAAATAAATGACTTACAATTAAATTAAAGTTAATTTAATTAAAAGAAAATATAATGATGACTTTTAAAATTAATAAAAACAAATTAACATAAAGTTAATAATTAAATAAGAATTAAACATAAAAATTAATTAGAAAAATAATAAATAAAAATAATAAAAAACAAACTTATAGATTTTAAAAGATAAAAATAAAAAATTAAATCTAAATAATGATTAATTTATAAATTTAACTATAAAATTACACAGGTGAAAATATTTTAAAATTAAGGAAAAATTAATTAATTAAATGATTAAGAACTTAAATAAAATATGTGGAAAAACATATCAATTAAAGGTCATATAATTATACACATCCATATCCTCGTATTTATTTAGAATCATATTGGGAAAGGAGGATATCCTGAAACATGACATCCATTACATCGTCTACATGCCTCAAAAAAGAAATACTTTTTCCTCTATAGCCTCTTTGGAAAGTTACTCAGGATGTGGGGTTCCTGATGGTGAAATAGTGGGTGCCCTAGACTCAACTATGTAGTACGTTTGATTACCATATCAAGTGTACATTTAGTTATACATGATATCATCTTACCATTATAGTGTAGAATTTTCTGTGTTCACTATAATAATGGTAATTTCTAAAGGTTAATTGTCGTATCAAAAGGTTATAGCAGATATCGAGCTATAATGAGAACCTTGAGATACAATGGAATTGATCTTAAATATATGTTATAGAGTCTAGATACATCTTACTGATTGGACACAGTAGATGTCTAACTATCAGGTGCTGGGGGCTCATAAGCATTGAGACTTCTTCTCAAGAAGTTTTCACTTGGTGATCTCTAGTAATGAGATCATGAGGACAGACCTACCAATAGGAACACCACATGTTTTCGGTGTCATTGGTCATTCCTATCTACGGACATGTGTATTATTCTCCTGAATTTAGACCATTACCAATGTATATCATTTGATTACATACCTTAATATAAGGTGAAAACCATGGTATTGAAAACGTGGAGAGGTAGTTTGTATAGGGTGCGTCGTTGGTGGTATGACATTGGCTGAATGGTCAAGAAAGGATTTGTCGCTTCCAAGTTCCAGAAGTTGTATATCTCAGGCCTGGTTGATCAGGATGGTTATGCATTAATAAGTCTTTGGCTAAAGCAGTAGAAAGGTAAATCCATCCGGATAGATCAAAAAATAATAAATCAAGATAATGACAATGACACAAGAGTGTGTCTTGATTTATGAGATATTTAATGATAAAGAGATTATAGTACATAGTCAGTGTTTGTAGGATGGTAGTCATTTCTATGACTATCCTTATCTCTTTAGGGGCCATGATGGGTTTCTATAATCTTCTCTTGTTCTGTGGATTTATTCACTGCTATCGAGATAAGGTCCTAGAGGGTCACACACAATAGCATATTCAAGAATCCGCCATATTCAGTTGAATAGGTATATGGACAGAGTGGGCCCTGCCATGGGGTCCGAGTGTTATCCAAGTTATCGATCATCGATGAATTAAATAAATTTTTTATTACTCAAATTATGAATAATTGGGATTGAATTTATTTAATGTATTTACAAGTTTAGTAAATATTAGAAAAATATTAATCGAATTAATATTATTTTAATAATAAATATTCATTTAATATTAAGCGGAATAGCGAGTCGAGTTAAATGACTAGGTTTTATCACGTAATATATTATATATATATTACAAGTATGTCATAAAAATAATAAATAATATTGGCACAGTATAGCTCATCAATTATAATTTTACTTGTCATAGCTAACTTCTATGATCATTCTATTGTTCATTGGATGTCAAGATCATATTTTATGGAAGGTGTCTATACGACGTAACCAGAAAGAGATGATGACATCATATGATGCCAATAAAGGTTGCAAGTTACTGAAATCCAATTCTGGATTAAAGTAAGAAACAAGATCTTATATTTTTCATTATAAATCCCTTGTGTCAACAAATGGTTAATGGGAGATTCAATGTTGTCCAAGTGAAATATGTTTGGCAACATATGGAAAAATAGATCTTGGTCTTACTGTTAGATAAGACCAGGGTAAAAGCAATTCTCCAATGATTGAATTAAAGTAGAAAATTGAGTTCTAGGTAATAGGATCCACTGAGGTAGATCCAATGATTTCTTGGTCCTAGTCAATCGTACATATAGTGACATTGTATTTAAAAATACAAGTTGGAAAAATTAATGTTCGGAATTGTTGCAATGTCACATGGCTTAATCTCTCTAGGTTAACATGTTGGGATCATGGGTAGAGATTAATATTTAGAATTGATACCATATTCTTTAGCAATGGATCAATCACACATGCCATAATATGTACAATAATTGATATTGACATAATATTCTTTATTATTTTAAGATTTCAATTGTTTCCAGGAGCACTGCAAGTGATTCCGTCAGAGCAGTCATCTTGTACTTCGGCGAGTAAAAATGATATGTGCCTGATATATGGAGAAAAAGGTATACTAGTTATGTTGGTATACAAACTACTAATCTGTAGATCAATTTGATCTAGTGTTGCAGTTAGGAATAGGTGATGAGCGAGTCAAGATCATAAAATCTAGTGGTAGCCATACGTACAAATACCGAGTATGTTGCAGCTCTTAAGGAAGCTTAGAAAAAATTATAAATCACAAAAATTTGTTACAGTTCTTGGATTTTCACCTAGTGAGAAAAGTATTATCATAATTTTGATATTATTACTAGCCAAGTAGTCACGTTATGATAATGGACAAAAGGGAAATACTCAGGGATACTTTATCTTGAGAAGTTTTACTCAATGAGATGAGTTCGAATATAGCAGATATGCCACATGGAGAAAACGTGGCATGCCGAGATGTTAAAGCCATTTCTCAACAGAAGCATGATATATATCATGTGAGTAGCAAACATATTTACTTGGCAAGTTGACTCTAGTGAAAGTGGGAGTGTTGAAATAGTGGGTGCCCTAGACCTAACTATTCAGTACTTTTGATCACCATATCATGTGTACAGTTATTTATACATGATTTCATCTTACTATTATAGTGTAGACTTTTCTGCATCCACAATAATAATTGTAATTTCCAACGGTTAATTTTCATATCGAAAGGTTATATCAGATCCCAAGCTATAATGAGAACCTCGAGATACAATGACATTGATCTTAAATATATGTTTTATAGTCTAGATACATCTTACTGATTTGACACAGTAGATGTCTGACTATCAGGTGTTGGGGGCTCATTAGCATTGAGACTTCTTCTCATGAAGTTTTCACTTGGTGATCTCTAGTAATGAGATCATGAGGGCAGACCTGCCAATAGGAACACCAAATGTTTTCGGTGTCATTGGTTGTTCCTATCTACGGACATGTGTATTGGTCTCCTGACTTGAGACCATTACCAATGTATATCATTTGATTACATACTTTAATATAAAGTGAAAACCATGGTATTGAAATCATAGAGAGGTAGTTTGTATTGGGTGTGTCATTGGTGGTATGACATTGGCTGAATGGTCAAGAAAGGATTTTCCGCTTCCAAGACCAGGAAGTTGTATATCTCAGGCCTGGTTGATCTGGATGGTTATACCTTAATAAGCCTTTGGCTAAAGCTGTAGAAAGGTAAATCCATCTGGATAGATCAACAAATAATAAATCAAGATAAGGACGATGACACAAGAGTGCGTCTTCCTTTATGAGATATTTAATGATAAAGAGATTATAGTACACAGTCAGTATTCGTAGGATGGTAGTCATTTCTATAACTATCCTTATCTCTTTTGGGGCCATGATGGGTTACTAGACTCCTCTCTTGTTCTGTGGATTTATTCACTGCTATTGAGATAAGGTCCTATACATTCACACACAGTAGCATATTCAAGAATCCACCATATTCAGTTGAATAGGTATATGGACATAGTGGGCCCTACCATGGGGTCTGAGTGTTGTCCAAGTTATCGATCATCAATGAATTAAATAAATTTTTTATTATTAAAATTATGAATAATTGGGATTGAATTTATTTAATATATTTACAAGTTTAGTAAATATTAGAAAAATATTAATCGAAGTAATATTATTTTAATATTCAAGATTCGTTTAATATTAAGCGGAATAGCAAGTCGAGTTAAATGACTAGGTTTTATCATGTAATATATTATATATATATATATATTACAAGTATGTCATAAAAATAATAAATAATATTGGCACAGTTTAGCTCATAAAAATTATTTATTTAGTGTACATTTAAATAAACGGGGGTCGGGGAACCCAACTGGGTATTTTGGAATTCCACTATAAATAAGAGAGGAGGCTCTCACCCTTGGTGTGCAATTCACTATTCACTCTTTTCAAGGAGTGAAATCCAGAGCCTCTCTCTCCTCCCGCTCTCTAGAGAGAGAATCTCTTGATCCATAGAGCTTGGATCAAGATCTTCCTTAAGCATCAAAATCATCTTGATGCGGTGATCGTCGGGACATCAAAAACATCGTCGGATCACTGTGCAAGCACCTGGAATTTGACAATTGATATTCCAGCATATTTTTGGAGCACGTTTGGACAATCTAGAGGGATCCTGCTTTGGATCCTTCAAGTGACGATTTCTATTGACTAGTTGCAGTTGACCACGACTTTGGATATGGAACGATTATGTTTTTATTTTTAATTTGTGCTCTTAATAATTTATGCAAGATCCTTAGACCTCTTCGGGGATTGGATCGTTGGGAACGACAAGTTCCATCATCCCGTCAATGAAAATTTTTAAAATCCCCGGCCCACCGGATTCTGTGGCGGGCCCCAGAACCTAACACCCGACACATATAATTTTCATTTGTGGCATAGTATAATGCATAAACACCCATACCATCCTTTGACATTCATACCTGTGATAATGTTATCCTTCTCGTGTATGGATCGCAGTGATATTTTTGAAGTTGTTTGATTTTCCATTTCTATAAATTAAGAACAGATAATTAATACTTATTTGATTACAAATACAAAATACTAAATCTAAATTAAATTCCATTAATCTCTCTCTATTTTTATAAAATTAATAGACCTCACCGTTAGTTTCAAAATATAGTTTTTCTTGGATAATTTAGTGAAAAATATCTATATTCCCCTTCTCACAACCCATAATTTGGCATAAAAATTTATTTTTAGGGTTTTAGGTAGGATTAACTCTCCAACTACATTAATTCACAGTTCCTTTATCTGTTGAGTGGACTCTCCAATCCTAAAATCCTGAATTAATATTTCCTCAACCCTTGTCTCTCAATTACACCATGTCCTACTTGGGCAGTTATCCCTTGATGTGATCCAAGTTAGATCAACCTGAAAAATCAAGCTAAAACATCCAAAATAATTGTAATCATCCCAACATGGGTTGTTCAAGAACATTAAACTTTGAGGTTGACTCTAAATTAAGTAGTTAAAGGATATACCGACTCAATATTTTAGTTGATGGATTTTTATCTTTATGCGTAAATCCCATTTTATCTTATCACATGTCTTGTTAACATTAAGTAGTTATACATATATTATAAAACATTCATGCATAATAAGGTTATATTTTATTCTATATTTCATACTTTTTAATTTATAGATTAGGCGATCACCAAACATTAAAAAATATAAACATTAACTATGAAACTAAAAGAAATAAAATATAAGTGGCATGATCATGATATTCACTATTGGTTAGTTTATCTAGTGGGTGATAAACTAACCCATGACCCTTGGGGAAAACACACCTTACACTGTAGTTTGGATCATGTTTTATCATTCCACCTTAGATCCTATATATCGCCATGATTAGTTCAACCTCATCTCTTGAGCATGGACTTCCTCCTCCTGCCTAGTATCTCTTTCCTTACATAAGCTTTTACTCACATGAATTTGAGGGGATCCAATAGATAGGATTAAAAGGTTTTATATAAAAGAAACCATGAAACACAGTCCCTTACATCATAAAGATGGTATGATACATAGGCCATCAATTTTAATTTAATAATAATAAATTAAAATAAATAAATAGTATACATATGGTTGGTTTATTCTAATGAGAATCCATATAACTTGCAATGAGAATAAATTTTCAATATGGTTATCAGTTACTTAAATTCCTTTTTTAACTAAGATAAAGTATCATTAATTAATGTAATTAATTAGATTTATCTCCTTTACATCCTAGCATCCTTAAATCGTCATCATCTAAAATTTTAAACAAAATTATTATAATTTAAAATTAATTAAGTGAACAAGTGTACTTGGATGAAACTTCATGTGATTATCCAAAGTTTTAACATGAAAATTGATTTAATATATAATCATTATCCCTATGAAATGGTTTGTACTATCAAATAAATTACACACAAAACACATGTGAGTAGGTTTAATTATATATTTAATTTTTTCCTTGTAAAATTGGGAAAACTATCTATAGTAGACAACACGTTGTGTATTATGTTACACGGCATGTATTTTCTTCTACCCATGACCATGGAACACACCTAGGGACTAGTTTTGTTGCCTTTTGAGGATGAGATTGATGTACATGTCATGTTTCATGATATACATAGTGTGTGGCCTTAGAGTTACATATCTCATTGGTCCCTATGTTTTTTATTTGATACACTATATAGTAAGACACCCCATGTTATCGGTTGTGAGAAGATGAGGACTAAACATCACGTATTGATGTCACACAACATTTATTTATTTAGTCCATGTTCCAGTCTATCAAGATCTATACAACAATCCACTTTTTTCATATCTTAGATCTAATTTAATCAGATCTATCTGAATTTATCCTGAGATATGGATCTGAAAACACGGGTACATGACATGTATGTAGGAATTATATATTGTGTACTTTAGGGTTTTTCCTAGAAAACCCTTTAGCACCTCCAGATAGTGTTATTAGGATGTTTCCTTGTTTTTTAATCTTAACCATTTACCAGTTATGTTAGTGAGTATGAAGTAAGGAAGATATGACGATGTTCATATATTAAAAATGAATCAATATTTAGAAAAATAAATTGCAAACACGTGAAATTAATCAAAAATAATAATTAATTATAAATTAAACATGTGATCACTCCGGTACCACTTATAGGTTCTAAGCATAGAGAAAGTGGATGGATGTAATGGGAAACTCTTATTTTTAGTCTTAATTTACATGTAATCATTGATGATCATGGAAACATGTCCAATGAAAATTGTAGATTACTTGAATAAATAAAAATACTAAAACTAATAGAGTATGATCTTCACATGTCATTTATAATTAATTTATGAGTTTATATAGAATTACCAAAACTTGTAATTCCCTTTTCATTGATGATCTGTTTTACTGGATCTCATAAAACCATTGTTGTAATGTAGGATCTAAGTGTAGAATCCCTCTAGAGGTGATCCACACATGCACCACAATCTCTGAATGTCATAGTAGAATCAATGTCCACTAACACAACCAATACTAGTCACTTGTATTATTCATGGTTGATCACAACAGAATTCTTCTTTAAGGAAGAAGAACTCTTGATGTTATCTTAATGGATTGAGAGTGGAGGAAGAGAGACTTCATTATAGATCTCTAAATCTCTATTTAGGGATTGAGTGGTTCTCTCTCTGTTTTTTGTTCACAACAAGAGTGATAATGGAAAGTGATAAAATTAGATATTTATTATGGAAGGTTTAGGGTTGGAAAATTTCAAAAAACCCCTTTTCTAACTTTATAATTTTTAGTTGATCCCATGTACAATAATAATATTATTAATATTAATATTTTCTAGATATTAAAAAAACTTTTATAATATAAATAAATAACATTTATACCATTTCCAATCGGACTATTAACCTCACTCCACTTTCCCTTGTCGACATTTACCAATCTTTGAATAATGAATATTTATTTAATAAATAAATTTCACTGAATTATTAATAAATAAATGTAATAAATATTATATTTTTTAAACCTTTCAAATAAATATTTATTATTCTTATTTAACTCGCTTATTCTTTTGAATAAATTTTTATTAAAACATGGAAATAAACCAAACCTAGATAACTATTATTTATTCTCACTTGTTAAATTTATTACTTGAATTTAAATTAGATTATGGATACACATAGCATGTGACCCTCTAAGCCTCTTTCTCATTAATATTAGGCATAACTTCCTAAATTCTAAGTTTAAAATCTAGAAATACATGAAGGAACCCACAGAGAAAGAAGTTAATGACGCAATGACATTCTACCTCCCATGAATGCTTACTGTGTAATATAATCCATTAATCATGATATCTAAAATTAGGAAGATGAATGTTAGTACCATCAACCTATATTCTTGGTGTCTCTTTCTTAAAATTTCTGAAAATAAACTCACCCACTGAAATCCATGGACATGGATTTATCTAGACAATTCTATTTCCATCAAAGAGATTGAGATGTCAACTTTTTTCAAGGGATAGAAGATATATATCCTTTCTCACATTACCCATTAATGAAATATCACTCATGTTTCACCCAATGTATCAAACCTATCAGCGATCATATACCATCAATTTTTTCATAAATACATCAAACTACATGAGTCATGATATCTATTAATGGTAATATTAAATTCAAATGGTATATACACAAATTTGTGCATTAGAACACCCAATGATACATGGAAATGTGGATTTCCTAGTGAATATTTTTGATCATGACCTCTTATCTTGGATTTTACCAAGGGATAACACCATGAGAAGGTATCTCAATATCATATGATCCTCCTACACCTAATATCCTATATCATTTATGTCTTTTCAAAAAATATCATCCCATCATATAACTATACTCAAGAATATTTTAGTGGAACCTCTAGTTTATCATCATAGTGGGGAGATTCCATTACCATTCAATGTGACATATATTCTTAAGACATTATCACATGAAAATATTATAAAAAGTACCAATAATGATGTGTTAAAATAAATTAATTAACATTGAAAACATGTAATCAAGTAATAATAAAGTTGTTGGGAACCAACTCAAACAACTATTTATCTTTTTTTTATTTACATGAGCCTCATTCTATAGAAGTGGGATAGAAGTGGCTTGAGATTTTGATTCATTAATTTTCATATAAATAGAGGATCATAATTATGTTGTTTGTTCATATTATTTAAAAGTTTTATTATAGATTTAAAACACATAACATGTTTTTCAAGTGAAGTGTATATCACCCTAGATTTATAGTAGGGGTATGTTGGTTTCGATGCATGTTTTTTATTGTCTACACACCTTTTTTGTTTCATAAATTTACAATTCTGAGTAAAAGTGATTAAAAATATAATGTCAAATAAAATATTACCAATTAAAATCCACCTTAAATTATTTTTATTCTTTTCATCTAATGAAATCATCCCAGGTTACTTGGTTTATCATATGTGTGTGTATAGTTTGTGGGTGGGGGTTTACTTTCCCCTTAGCGTCTCTAAGATTAATTTTCAAAAGAATTGTCTCAAAGGCTTTATGAGCCTTTCTAGTGACCATTAAAAAAAATTCTTCTATAAATCATCTAATATAAATGTACTTTTTAAGGGTTAATGAAAAATAATTCAATATTTCATTATTTGATTTTTTTTATAAAATAGATAAGGTATATCATAATATTACCCTAATGTCTCTCCAAATTAGTGTCTTCAATATAGGAACAACATTATGTCTTATATTTACATTAATTGGCATGTTCATTCAAGTGTGGACCCCAATGTAACTAATGAAAATAGGCTTGTTTGGGAGAATAAGTTGTTAATGGCCATTCCATCCGACATTGAATTTTATACATTTACTTCTCACTATATTAATTTTAACTCAGATTTTCTTACTATGTTGCTTAAATCTTTTTTCAACCATTTTTTGTTCAATTTCTAACATTTCCTCAATTTTATCATCATCAATATATTGTTTCTCGATATTTCTAGAATCAATATGTGGAGAATCCATTATCTGCACAAGTAATTAAAAATTTAATTTAAATTATGAAAATACAATAGTGAACATATAATATTATGAGGAAACACATTGTATATAAGAATCTAATCAAAGATATCTGACATGTTCATTGAATACCTTTTCATTTCTTTAAAGCTTGATGGGATTTATCCCCACTATTGAGTATCTAAATCCCCTCCATGTGGTCACCTATGATATACAAGAATCTTTATGCATTGGGACCACCATGAAATGATTTCAACATCTTCGTAAAGGATTTATCCTCAATAGAATTTTCATTTGAACTTGTAGTTGTTTTAGTTGAAAATATAATAATTAAATAATTTGTGTTTTCATGATTTGGGGAATAAAATATGTTTACTATCTGTGATTTCATTATTAATGGTCCATCCTTGTACCCTAACTAAAATTTACTTTCATAAATCTCAATTCATTAATTTTAACGACACTGATGGTATCAAAACATTTTCATTGAAAATTTAACATTTGTAATGTTGTATAATCCAAATCCCATATTTGTTAGATGATGGGAAAGTATGACATATTAACATGAATTGGATTTATTTCCTTGATACCAAATATATTCAATTTTTCTTCCATAAGAGTAACTCCACTATTTACTATCATAATAAAATTTTATTCCTTTGTATATAAATAAAATTTTTAATTAAAACTATTTTAATATAATACATGTATAGTTGGTTCTATGGATATCCATTAAAGTTGTTCTGAAATTGAATATATATTTGTAGAAAACTCCTTAAACTTATGGTCTCAAAACTATCCTATAAACTACAGATTATATATATTTGATATATAGCTTTTTGTCCTTGATGGATTAAAATTCTTGACAATTGTTTTTTGAGTTTCAACATATGATGAAACCTTTATATTGTTATATAAAATGTAAAGGTGATCTTTCTCCCACACTGTAATTTTTTTTGTGAAAACAACTCTTCTGAAAATTTATTCACCAATATGTTTCCCACTATGAAGTAATTTTGGGAGACCCATGTTATACACATCGGATAAGTAGTTGGTACAAAATTAAATGATTCCTTAAAAATGTATCATTTTTTCTATAACACCTTCTAGATAACTTTAATTTTTTATGTACCCTCTCAAAATATTCAGATACCATTCAATGGGGTACATCTATCTATAATGTACAATACCATAGATTCAAATATCTCTAACCAAGTGAACCATCAAGTGAACCATTATGTCAAAAAATAGAGGGAAAAACATCTCCAATTCAATTAATATTATAGTGATTTTCTTTTATATAGTTTTCAACTTTGTCAAAATTTTTCCATATTTCTTGTATTGAGCCTCACCACACTTAGGGAATTTTTAACTAATTCATGGTCCTTCAAAACAACATAAAGTCATTTCGATAGGCATGTATTCTTTCAATGATTATACCCATTAAATATATGATTTATTAACTGTATATGTTTGATAATGAAGATCATTATATTCTAGAAACATGTAATTCATGAGAGAATGTATTTTTTTTTGAATCTGTTGTCCTTAATCCATTTACAACATTCAAATTATATAGCTTTAGTAAGACAAAAAAAATATTTTTTATCTAGATCAACTATAATAAAATAGAATCTTTTCATAATTCTTTAACTTATCAAATAGTTTTGGATAATTGTAAAATTCATCTTCAACTCTCATTTTAATTTACTCAATATGATATCCATCATCTTTTATAGTTGTACTCGTATCAAAATATATATAAACTACAATGTCATCTCAATCACTAGTTATATTCAACTCATCCTCATGTTTAGTTCAACATTTATAACTTTAACATATTTTGTGATAAATGAAGTGTTCCTATAACTCCTGTGGAAAAATTTAACTTTAATATCAATAATTTAAACATATCCAAATGATTTTAGAAAGGTCATTTCCATTATCTTTTATAATATTTATTAACTCTTTACCCCAATTAACATATTCTTTTGTATTTCAATTGTCTTCCATCCATTTTTTATTTATATTCATCATATTTGGTTCAACAATATTCATATTTACCAATAAAAAATACATAGACACATTCTTTTTAAAATTATTCTCAATTTTATAGATCCGTATGTGATGTATTATCAAGTTGGAACACAACTTTGATTATTTTTCTAAATACAATAACATTCAAAATTTATTAGTCATTGTATTTGATATAAATTATTATTTCGTCAAAAAAAATTAGAACATATGAGATAAATAATTGTATGAATAAAAAGTATAATAACACATAGTTTTTATCCTAAGAAGAGACATATCATAATTAATTTTATTAGAATGGATTCACCAAAGAAGATAATGAAATTTATTATCATAAAAGAAATAATTTATTACTATCAAAATAATCAATTGTTTTTACTTATTTATTTATTTAAATAACATTCAAATTTAAAAAAAAATTAATTTAGTTTGTATCTATTTTTTTTTTAAAATGAAATAAAAAAATATTTTATTCATTGATTTCATGGACTCAAAGATGCATTGTTATGTTTATTATAATCATCTAATAGATGTACTATTAATCTCTTACAAATTCACATGTGTTTTTCTAGTGGAGGAACCAAAACATTTCATGTTCGATCCTATTTTATATATTCCTTTTATCAAATATTTAGGAGAGTATTTACAGAGATAGTAGTCATTAATTATTTTTTATTGGGGAGATTTTGGAGGATTCCAATTTTATTTTATTTTCAAATTATACCTTTGGGATGTTCTATAATTTCCTCATCACTTTTATTTTGTGTTTTTTTATGATTAATAACATTTCCATGCATATTGTTATGGTTTTCATTATTTAATCCCTAAGAGAAACTCTACTATTTTTCATTATACCATGATTATCATTTTCCTTTGTATATATTTTTTTTTACAATTTCTTCTTTAGATAATGATCATATTCTCCCATGAATATAATTACAATTTGAAGATAATTCTTTAAAAATGTTCTCTTAAATATAATATATGAGCTATTAATTGTGGATATTTGATATCCAACTTTCATCCCTTATTGGATTCATATTCCTAAAAATGTATTTTTAATTTTCATTGTATAACAAAAAATTATAATGAAAACGTGAATGTATAATGGTCATTTTTGGTGCCAAAATTTGGGAAGAGTAGAAGCAAACGTAAAGCCCTTGAGGTTGCCTTGCGAAGATCACCCATAGAGCCCCACAGCACCGCAGCCGGTGTGAAGCTCTCCCTCTGTGAAGCCACTATGAAGAAAGGATGAGGGAGGCTCTGCAATGCGATTTGATGTTTGTGAAGTCATCACAGAGCAAGGAGGTGGGAGGCTCTGTGAACTAGATTGACGTTTGAGAAGTCGATGCGGAGTAAGGAGGCGGGAGGCTCTGTGAACTGGATTGACATTTACAAAGCCTTCGCCGATCAAGGAGGCAGGAGGCTCTACAGTTACAACAAAATTCAATGTATCTTCATGCCATGAGAGCTCTACTTCGCGGCGTATCTTTCCTATAAATATCGAGCTCCCCTCGAGCCCAAAGGATGGATCCTCCGAGCTTTTGCCTTCTTAGCACTCAAATTGAAAAGCAATTTTTTCTCTGTGAACCGTGAGCACTTCAAGGTACTTTATCATAACGAAGTGCCTTTCACTTTTCTTGAATTCAACCCCTCTTCAAAGAGGGATTCCCTCCGTAGAGCCCACGGGCCTCCATGATGGAAGGGGATCCCCAAGGGAACTCATGTATTCACGGAGCACTTATGCTTTTCGAAGTACCCTCCATGCACATGTAGCCCACATGCTAAGGTGTCAAGACCCCATCCCACCAAAGATGACCCTCCTGAGATGGCAATGGTGAAAGGGAGATAATGACCCCCGAGTCTCGCCTCCAGTAGGCCCCGGGGTAGCGACTAACACCAAGGGTATGAGTTTTCACAAATATGTGAGGCATTACCCTTTTTATTTATTTAGGATCGGGAAATAGGACAAGTCAACCACCAAAAAGGAAAAGAAAAAGTGTATAGAAATAAACCCAAACCAATCCCACATGCATGTTTAAACAATTTTATAACAAGGTACAAGTACAAGAAAGCTTAAAGTACAATACCAAAATAAAACAAAAGTACAGCAACTGCAAAAACTCCAACTGTCCAACTAGTAGGTTCCTGCATGGCCCTGGTAGTCCTCTTAGAAACCTAAAAGTAAATGTAGGGTGAGAATACATTTATACACAGTGGGGAAAACTAAAGCTCTCGTGCACAAGTGGGGAGACATCCTAATGTACCGTGAGAACAATAGAAGAAACCTAGAAAGGAAATCTATCCACCAAACCTCACCAACCACACTCACCAAAAACACAAACACAATAGGTAGTAGTATATAATAACAAGAGTATTCTGTACCCCGCAACATTTCCCTTTAGTTAGATGCTCTTCCTAACGGCGAATGTCCTGACTCTGCCACACTCTCCCCACCCGCACACACCTGGGCCTCACAACCACGTATCCCGCTGCACACACCTGGGCCTCACAACCACGTATCCCGCCCGCACACACCTGGGCCTCACAACCACGTATCCCGCCCGCACACACCTGGGCCTCACAACCACGTATCCCGCCCGCACACACCTGGGCCTCAAAACCATGTATCCCACCCACACACACCTAGGCCTCACAACCACGTATCCCGTCCTCACACACCTGGGCCTCATCCCAAAGATTCTTGGGAAACAGTAGAACCTGCCCGAACATTCTTGGGCTGAAACCACCCCAATCGAAACCTACCCGAAGAGTATTAGGTGTAAGGTCGCCTCAAGCCATCACAGCCTATGACAGAAGGAGCAGGAAGGAGCTAGTAACTAAGGGAAAAACACCCTCTCCCATGAAATGAGAGTGTTCGTCACTAAGTGATCAACATGGGTGGGGTGCGATAAAACACAAAAGATACAGATATATATATATATGTATACCAAACACACAGCCCAACCTATGGCTTCTAAATAGAGAAACTGAGCACGTGCCTCGGCACTACTACTACGAAGCATGCATACAAAAAACAACCCCAACCCCATTTAGGTTTTCACGTTTCAGCAGAATTAGTTTATTTAGTTCCTTAACTACTGGGAAACTATCCACAACCAACCACATCGATCGTTCGTAAAACATATTCCTGCCATCCACAAATCAAGTTAGGAAAACACAAGCAACACAACCAGGTCCTTCTTATCAACCAACCAACCCATTGATTATTAATCCCGTTCCATTACCATGACCCACCATTCATTAAATCTTCCACTTTTTATTTATTATTCACAACCCATAGTCCGTTCATATTCCAACCCATCCCTTCCGCCCCACTACCAACCACCATAACCACAATCATACCGAATTCGTACATCATTATCCCTTTAATACCATTTATCAAAGCTCCATTTCCCATCACCAACATAGAATTCACACCAACCCATAACCAAGCCAAACGTAGCCCCACTTCTCACCCAATCCACAACAACCCACAAGACACCCCCATGTTCATTATTCTGTTTTGTTCAACCGGGTTAATCACACAAGGGTTTCAGATTTTTAGCAGCCAACTTTACGTGATTAGCCAATTTCCACATTCCACAAAGTTCCATCCACAAAAACAGTCTAGAAAGATAGGGCAACATTTAATTTCACAAGAAAAGGCCCCCAATGACCATGATTTTTATTAGGCATAAGCCTATTCAATTCACAACATATCAATAGGATAAAAAAGATAAACATAACAACTTTATCATCCCCATTCTTTAACCAGTTATTATCTTTATTTAAATGTTCAACTGGTTCTCATGAAAACAAGAGGATACCCACCCCGCATGATGCACAAATTAGAGAGACGAAGGTAAGATCCCTACCTCAATAGGTTCTGATCGCAACGCTCCCCCAGATCAACCTTAGAAGACGTCTGTCGGCGTCCGTCACTTCCATCGAGTCCCGGGAAAACCTCCTCGGGTGGAAGTCGGAAAGGAAAGGCCAGAGGAAAGATAACGGATCCAAGCTCAGAAGTTCCGCCTCATCGTTACGATCCTGTGGCCGCTGAAGGATCGTATATCGGAGCTCGGACGAAAGAGTTATGGAAGAAAGAGCCTTCGAGTCTCTTGGGAGAACTCTGCTCAGAGGAAAGGGGAGGAGAGGGGTGAGTTGAAAAGGAGGATGGGACCCCTCCTTTTATAGGCAAGAAAAGAAAAAGTACATGGCATGTACTTTATGGTACAAGGCGTGTACTCAGTTATTTCACACGGTCTCTACGCGGCTTCCAACACGGCTCCGAGGACATTGACTAGTCAACACACGGTTTGAGGGTAACGCATATGTGGGGAGGGACTACACGGCATGTAGTTTGGACACACGGCGTGTACCCATTTATTGCACACGTCAAGGACATGGCTCCAACACGGAACACAGCCGTTGACTGGGAATGCGTACGCAGGGAAGGACTACACGGTGTGTAGTACTGGACACATGGCGTGCACCTATTATTTCAGAAAGCAAGGACACAGCCTTCCACACGGGGTATACCTGGAAAGGTGGTATATGGCGTGTAGTTACACTACACGGCGTGTACTCATTTACTTCACACGGCGAGGACATGGCCTGCAACACGGGGTATACCCAGAAATGGGGTACACGGCGTGTACTCAAACTACACGGTGTGTAGTTTCAAAATTCTGGAAAGCATGGGAAAAGTCCATTTTACCCTACAGAACACTTATTGACCTTCTTTTTGAAAATGGAATGGGCCGGAGAGGTCCGGGACATTACATCAGATACCTCTTAAAACATTCTCGTCCTCGAGAATTCAAAAACCAACCCATAGGAAACCCAACAAGATACCTCTTAGGGTTCTCGTTATAACAGGAACCCAACCAACAACCCTAATCATATGTGTTAGGAATTCCTTCTCCTATGTCGAGATATTATCCTATTTAGGCGGCACTAACTCTCCTGTACGGGTTTAATCGTATCCTCATTAATGCGTCTCGATTAAGAATTGGGTCTTCCCACTTTCATACATTAGTATTTTTCCAACTTACACTGCCCCCCAACACCGTACAACCCACACACTGCCCGGACACATGGATTGGGGAATTCCTTATCCCATGTTGAGATATTATCCGCTTTAGGCGGCACTGACTCGCCTGCACGGGTTTAATCGCATCCACATTAATGCGTCTCGATTAGGGATTAGGTCTTCCCCTCCCAAGATGATAGGGCTCTTCACGTACATTTAAAGAAAAGAGGGAAACAACATAGCATTAAAAACTCACAAAAATAAGGTCCAGGCCCAAAGAATGGGCAAAAGAGTTCCAACAATGGAGTGTAATGCTCCCAAAAAAACATAAAGGAGATCATTCAAGAAAACCCAAACACATATCTATTGATCCCTGGTCCTTCTAGAGATGTTGTCATTGATGCATGCAACTATCCGTGCCCAGATCATCTGCCTCTCTGTTGACATCCTCCTCCTCGACCACGTCCCGGTTGGGATCCTTGAGGAACTCCTTGTGGCTAGCCACCACCTGCTCCGTCTCCCCTCAGAGGGACTGGAGCTTGTTGCTGCTGGAAGGGTCTTTCTAGCGACTGGTGCTGCTAAGGAAAGCGCTGAACCTGACCATCTCCATCGTACTGAGCTTGGGTCAGGCACCGACTCTGAACGAGCTCGAAACCTCCACAAGAAAAACACTTCGGTCCTGGAATCGTGAAAAAGGGACGAGGACTCGAAGATCTGAACTGGAATTGTTGGGGCCTTCTCCCTACTGGCCTGAAACTGGAAGGTCCCGTCACAGGAGACCTGCTGCTGACTGCCTTCCCCTTCGACGAACTTGGCTGGATCCCCTCACGCGGTGCACCTCCCTGTGAGTTAATCCTTTCTACAACCTCTTCCTTCTTCTGTACTACCAAGTACGTCGGAAGGGTGAAGTGGGTAACAACATATTGGAGTCAAGGGAGAAGCGCCTCCTCCAAACATCTCGCCCAAGACTCCTCATCCGAAAAGAGATCCGAAGAAAAGCGCAGGAGATCCTTGAACTTGATCCCCAACTCTCATACTGACATACTCCCCTACTGAAGGGAGAGTAACTCCTTCCGCTTCTACGCTTTGATCATGGAAGAAAGGAATTCCTCTCGGAATTCTTTCTCAAAGTCAGCCCACGAAACCTCTGCCTTTATCCTCTCTCCGAGGTAGAGCATCCACCACTATCGCGCCGCACCTCTCAGCTGACTGACTGCTAGGGGAACCCAGTACTCCCTCGGAGCATGGATCAAGGTAAAAGAGGTCCCTAGATCCTCAAGCAACCCCTTCGTCTCCTTATCTGAAGTACTACCCGCGTACTTCCTAAGGGTCTGTCGCTGGAAAGAACGGAGAGTCTTCTGCCACTGGTCATCTTCCTCCTCTCAGTCAATCCTCAACTAATCGACCGCCTGAATCTATAGGGCGTCGGCCGTCTGAGGCACCCGGGGATGACGTCCAGGTGCCATAGCAGTATGGTAAACAAGGATCTCCTAATCCCAAGTAGTAAGGAAATTTCTCAAGGTTTTATTTTATCATTTTATTTCAATTTCTTTCCCAGAACACCCAAATCAAGTAAAACACAATCATGATGTTGCATGTACCTTCCCTAGGGTCTCTATCCTACAATCCATGTAGTATCACTTGGTCGTTCGGTAGGCTCAGAGTCTTTGCATCGGATCACAGGGGGCCCTAAAATCCTGTGTCCTAGCTGGTATTCACTGGCCTATGTCACGCACCAAGATTAACTAACATTGTTGCCCTACCATCCCATGCAATCCTTAATATGCCTAGCTCTAGACTCCATCCTATCTCTCAACCATAACCTTTGATACCATTTTGTCACGAACCCCTCCCACCAAAGATTCCCCTCCATAGCTAGCAATGGTGAAAGGGAGATAATGACCCCGGATTCCCGCCTCCAGTAGGCCCCGGGGTGGCGACTAGCACCAAGGGTATGAGCTTTCACAAATATGGGAGGCATTACCCTTTTTATTTATTTAGGATCAGGAAATAGGACAAGTCAACCACCAAAAAGGAAAAGAACAAGTGTATATAAATAAACCCAAACCAAGCCCACATGCATGTTTAAACAATTTTATAACAAGGTAGAAGTACAAGAAAGCTCAAAGTACAATACCAAAAGAAAAAAAAAAGTACAACAATTGCAATAACTCCAACTGTCCGACTAGTAGGGTCCCGCACGGACCTGGTAGTCCTCCTGGAAACCTGAAAGTAAACGTAGGGTGAGAATACATGTATACTCAGTAGGGAAACCTAAATCTCTCGTGCACAAGTGGGGAGATATCCTAATGTCCCATGAGAACAACAGAAGAAACCTAGCAAGGAATTCTATCCACCCAACCTCACTATCCACACTCACCAAAAACACAAACACAACAGGTAGTAGTATATAGGAACAATAGTATTCGGTACCCCACACCATTTCCCTTTAGTTAGCTGCTCTTCCTAATGGCGAACGTCCTGATGCTGCCACACTCTCCCCGCCCGCACACACATGGGCCTCACAACCACGTATCCCGTCCGCACACACCTGGGCCTCACAACCACGTATCTCGCCCGCACACACCTGGGCCTCACAACCACGTATCCTGCCGACACACACCTGGGCCTCACAACCACGTATCCCGCCTGCACACACCTGGGCCTCACAACCACGTATCCTGCCCGGACACACCTGGGCCTCATCCCGAAGATTCTTGGAAAATAGTAGAACCTTCCCGAAGAGTCTTGGTCTAAAACCACCCCAATCGAAACCTACCCGAAGAGTCATAGGTGTAAGGTCGCCTTAAGCCATCACAGCCTAGGGGAGAAGGAGCATGTTGGAGCTAGTAACTGATGTAAAAACAACCTCTCCCATGAAATGGGAGTGTTCGGCACTAAGTTCTCAACAAGGATGGGGTGCGATAAAACACAAAAGATACAGATATGTATATATGTATAAGAAACACACATCCCAACCTATGGCTTCTAAACAGAGAAACTGAACACGTGCCTCGGCATTGCTACTACGAAGCATGCATGCAACAAACAACCCCAACCCCATTTAGGTTTTCTTGTTTCAGCAGAATTAGTTTATTTAGTTCCTTAACTACTGGGCAACTATCCACAACCAACCACATCGATCGTTCGTAAAACATATTCCTGCCATCAACAAATCAAGTTAGGAAAACACAAGCAACACAACCCGGTCCTTCTTATCAACCAACCAACCCATTGATTATTAATCCCATTCCATTACCATGACCCACCATTCATTAACTTTTCCACTTTTTATTTATTATTCACAAGCCATATTCCGTTCATATTCCAACCCATCCCTGCAGCCTTGCTGCCAACCACCATAACCACAATCATAGCGAACACGTACATCATTATCCCTTTAATACCATTTATCATAGCCCCACTGCCCATCACCAACATAGCATTCACACCAAACCACAACAAAGACAACCATATCCCTGCTGCTCACCCAATCCAAAACAACCCACAAAACACCCCCATGTTCATTATTCCATGTTGTTCAACCGGGGTGATCACACAAGGGTTCCAGATTTTAAACAGCCAACTTTACGTGATTAGCCAATTTCCACATTCCACAAAGTTCCATCCACAAAAAATGTCTAGAAAGATAGCGCAACATTTAATTGCACAAGCAAAGGCCCCCAACGACCATGATTTTCAGTAGGCATAAGCCTATTCAATTCACAACATATCAATAGGATAAACAAAGATAAACATAACAACATTCCCATACCTGTTCTTTAACTAGTTATTATCTTTATTTAAAGGTTCAACTGGTTCTCATGAAAACAAGAGGATACCCACCCCGCATGATGCACAAATTAGAGAGACAAAGGTAAGATCCCTACCTCAACAGGTTCCGATCGCAACGCTCCCCCCGGATCAACCTTAGAAGACGTGTGTCGGCGTCCGTCACTTCCGTCGAGTCCCGGAAAAACCTCCTTGGGTGGAAGTCGGAAAGGAAAGGCCGGAGGAAAGACTACGGATCCAAGCTCCGAAGTTCCACCTCTTCGTTACTATCCTGTGGCCGCTGACGGATCATAAATCGGAGCTCAGACGAAGAAGTTATGGTAGAAAGAGCCTTCGAGTCTCTTGGGTGAACTCTGCTCAGAGGAAAGGGGAGGAGAGGAGTGAGTTGAAAAGGAGGAGGGGACCCCTCCTTTTATAGGCGAGAAACGAAAAAGTACACGGCTTGTACTTTATGGTACACGGCGTGTACTCGGTTATTTCACACGGTCTCCACGCAGCTTCCAACACGGCTCTGCGGCCGTTGACTGGTCAACACAAGGTTTGAGGGTAACGCATACGCGGGGAGGGACTACACGGCATGTAGTTTGGACACACAGCGTGTACCCATTTATTGCACACGGCAAGGACACAGCTCAAACACGACACATAGTCGTTGACTGGGAATGCGTACGCGGGGAAGGACTACACGGCGTGTAGTACTGGACACATGGCGTGCACCCATTATTTCACACAGCAAGGACACAACCTTCCACATGGGGTATACCCAGCAAGGTGGTACACGGCGTGTAGTTACACTACACGGCGTGTACGCATTTACTTCACACGGTGAGGACACGGCCTGCAACACGGGGTATACCCAGAAAGAGGGTACATGGCGTGTACTCGAACTACACGACGTGTAGTTTCGAAATTCTGTAAAGCATGGGAAAAGTCCATTTTACCCTCCAGAACACTTCTTGACCTTATTTTTGACAAAGGAATGGGCCGGAGAGGTCCGGGCCCTTACATAAGGCATGGTCACTATTCATTGTGAATCACATTGCTTCTCAATGCTACGCTTTGTAGGGCACACTTTCTTCATGAAGAACTGCTCCGCAAAAGCATTTCCACTTTGCAGATCACCTTCCATATGCACCTATTCCCTAGGGCTACGCTAGTCCACTCCACTTCGTAAAGCATACCCCTTCTTAAAGCCCCTCCACTATATGGAGAACCGAAGCATCACAAGGCTTCTTCCTATGAACCCCTTTTCTTCGCAAATCATTTTCTCATGTGACCCTCCAGGTTTGCACGAAGTGATTTCAGAGTCCCTTGGGTGGTGCTTCATATTGTGTTACTTCGCCTCATGATTCTTCACATAGGCATGCTAATGGCTATTTCTTCATCGCATAGCCATGCTAACTTGGTCCTGTTAATAGACCACTCCATAATACCCCTTCTCCATGGCATTGTTGATGCCTTCCCTTCCCCAAGGGTGGGTGGGTATTAGTTATGTAAGTCCAACGGGTGAGGAGTGAACTCACCTCGTCTGAGCTGTAGGATGTTAAAATGCCAAGTTCCATTGTCCTCAGCACATGACGTTAAACTTTTACCTCACCCCATGCATAATACATGGAGAGACTCATCTTGGACATTATATATTCCCTCTAGTCTCCACAGGAGTGAGATATTACTCACATGGAATGAGATCTTATTTTCCAGAGCAGTGTCTGTCCGTGGGGGAAGGAAAACCACCTTGGTGTAAGACCCTAGCCTTTCTTGCAGGAGGAAACATCCCTAATCCTCCTATCTTCTTCCTGGACAAGGACCAGAGGGGTTATGGGCACCAGAACTCTTCTCTATTCCGTGCCAAATCCCTCTCCTGTTAGGGTTTTTCCGCCACTCGGGCCTCCATCCTAGAGTAAGTCCCAATATCCATATCCATGGGCTTCTAACCTCGCATAAGCCCCTTTTTCCTCTTTGGGATACTAGCAACACATAAGCCCCTATTTCCTTTTTGGGCTGCTAACCATGCATTATCCCCTGTTTACTTTTTGGGCCGCTGACCACGTGTAAGCCCCATTCCACTTCTCACGAACTCACTTTCATGACATGATCGTCAAGTCTTTGTTGCCTTGTGTTTCTCACACCGATCATGACTCATGTGGGATTAGAGTAATTATTGACCAGGAAATCCTCTCTAGGTAGGTTAGAGTGTAAGCCCCACACCTCATCCTGAACTATGTGGACTTTGATCCTTCCGAAGGTAAGGTACGTAGGAAGCCTTCCTGAGGTTCAAGACCAACATCAATTGGTCTCGGCCACTTCACGCTGATTCACCAATACTCGTCACGAACTACATAGACTTTGATCCTTTCCATGGTAAGGTACGTAGGAAGCCTCCCTGAGGTTTAAACCCAACACCCATCGGTCTTGACCAGTTCAATTTGGTCCATCCCCCATCCTTTATGATGTTAAACTGTATGCCTCTTTTTATTCTGCATGACACTAAACCATCCCCCAATCTGCGGTAAGATGTTGTGACCCCAATAAGCAGTAAGTTGTTGTGTACCCCAACCAATAGTAATTTGTTGTGTACCTTAACCAACGGTAAGCCGTTGTGATCCCCAACCAACAGTAAGCCATCATGTTCCCCAATCGACAGCAAGTCATAGTATTCCCCCGTCATTGGGACCCACATATATGGTCCTCCCCTCGAGCGACATACCAACCAATCTTGGTTGTTAACCAGGTGTAAGCCCCAGCATTATCATTGGGTCATTTTCTACTGCGTACACCCCGATTTTATTCCCCCATCCTAAACTACGTGTAATTTGATCCTTACCAAGGCATGGTACATAGGAAACCTTTCTGAGGTTCAATCCCATCACCCATGTCCCATCCTAGTCTTTCCCTCAAGCCTATGTGTTTCAATAAGTTCCTGCCCCAACCCGGAGGTTCCACTTCCTCCAGGTTCTCTTCGTATGGGTCGCCTCCTTAGGTGTCCCATCACCTCAGATAAACTACGCGGACTTTGATTCCTTGCCATGGGGAGATGTAGGAAGTCTTTTAGTGGCTCAAGCCTAATAATACCATCGCTTTCAAGATGGTTCCATTGCATTTCCCCACCGCTTCATTCAACTCCCCATCGTCCATCCTAATTCTTACTCAGGCCGCCACATCCCAGCGGGATCATGCTGATTCACCTCTTCACTACTCTTGATAGTAACCAGGTTACTAACCACGCATTATTCCCAGCATCAGTGTTCCCTCCAGGGGTTTCACCCATATGATTCACTCCTGTCAGTGTTCCGATCAGTCTCATCCGTCTCCGCCAAATGTTTAGCTTGTGGCATACTCTGTGTTAAACATGGGATGCTGAGAAAAACTTTAGAGACATGCCTATGGAATATAATTCCCTGTACTATATGTGGGATGTCTCAGGATTCCACACCGTCGAGAAGCCCTATCATAATGGGAAGAAATCCAGACACACCAGTGTTCCAGCATCCATACATGCCAGTGATGTCAAACGTGACTACTTCCCCGACCGAAGTTTGCTGCCCTAACCAAACCCCTTAGAATGTCCTAACAGAAGCATTGTAATTAATTGGAGTCTATGAAGACATGACACCAGGAATATTTTCACAAACAATGTCTTAATCTATGAGGGAGACCCGGATTAGGTAACAAGCTCTGAGGTGGAATCCACAGAAAGAGGAACTAACATCCCATAATCCTATTTTGATCAAGGAGAAAACATCCCTGAATAAGTGACGGATTTTTCTCGCCTTTGTAAAGAGGGAATGTGGGGAAACATTCAATGCATCATCGTCTTCCAAAAAAGAAGGATGTGAGCACCCTGGAGAAAGTGTCAGAAATTGAAATGATGAACCCGATGTGAAGTTCTTCTCCTCAATGTGGAGATTAGTAGCATTTGAGAAATCAATGGAATAGCATGTCACCAGATCTAGTTATCTAGCATCGGGTCCTGCCAAACAAATAGTATCCCTAGTGTGAAACTAACCCAAAATTAGGGTAGTCAAAACTTTGGACATCTCGATCTGAAACATTGTCAGTGTGGATCCTTCTTACCAGACACGGAAGATGGAATGATGGTGGAGCATTGGACGTCGATTTCCTTTTTGCAGCACTAATTATTTAATTTCACTACCTTCCAGGACCCAAGCTGCTACAATAGAAAACTGATCACTTCCAATCCACCGATGTAGGGGTAGGTGCAATGTCAAATGTGGCAGTCCTACGTGGCTCCACTGCTTCTACAATAGTCTCCACATCCACAACTGTTGGGCATCCACGCCCCATCTCCCCGTCTGAATTCATTCAGCGAATGGTGATAAATGACCTCATCTGCCGATACGAGGAGGGGATTCTCCCAACTTAGGATACGGCCTGCCAGAATTTAGAGGCATCTTCACCTCGTTGTCGCCATTTCCCCCAAGGGCCACACAGAGAGCCACTGATCCCCACTCTGATGCACAACCGTTTTGGGAGCCTCTCCCCGGAACGCTTCGATGACTCCCTCCCCTACGCCGATGAGGTGGGGGATTTCCAAGCCATCCTAGCCAGGATCTCATTCCAAGGGCCCCCAAAGAGAGCCCCCACTATGCCACGCCAATGTCGTCACCCGTCCCCACCAGTCGAGGAGTAGGTAATCTATGTGACTGCACCGCCAGCACCAGTTCGGCTGACCTGACGCCAATGTCGGGTGCAAGCCAAGGAGGACGCCTGTCGAGGGGTGTCAAAGTTAGAAAATACCATGGATTGTGCCATCACCAAAGTATAATGTAAGTCCCTTGTGTATAATAAGCAGGGGACCTCATACACCCAGCCCGGATCGAGGCCCCAACTTCCCCATGGGTAAGCTGGGTCGACTCTCCTAGTCACCGGCACAAGGAGCACCCACTGTGGACTGACTTGTGGTAATGACACCCATTACAGAGTTCCTCCCCATACTTCCATCATTGAGAATGCATGACATACCCGCTTCCAAGCTCGGTGTGAAGTTCTTCCAGAAGCCACCTTCAATCTGAATGAGGTTCCTCCCCACATCAGTGACACTCAGTGCGGAATCCTCTTCTACACTCATGATATCAGGTATGGAGTCATTCCTCCTTCATCAGGCCTCCGGTATGGATATGTTATGCATCCCGTAAATCACTAGTGTCGGGGGACTCCCCGATGTCCTTACAATGGCTGGTGAAGGTCCTCATCACCTCAGCAATTAGAGGAGTGAAGGTCAGCCTCACTTCATGGGAACCCATCATGGAGGTCATACCCGTGTTCAGATTGACTAGTATGAGGACACTCCTCACGCAGAAACTGCTAGGGTAAACAAGCATTGAGGTCTTAACCATGCTCTTACCAGCTCCAGTATAGGTCCTACTCGCTCCATGACTTTCCACAGAGATTCCCTCCGCACACCAGTCAGTGTACACAGAGGTCCTCCCTGTGTTCCCTTTGATATCTGTCGAGGTGATACTCACAACCCAGCTCACTCAGGCTAAAGTCTTCTCCACCCCAACACCAATACGGCAGAAGGTCCTCCTCATGCTGAAAATCGACCCTATCCCAAAGAACCATCCTAGGGAAGGAGGGTAGTTCGTCGATGCTATAAAATGAATATCGGGAAGATTCAGACAGAGATTAAACCAGTCTACTTCTCAGATTCTGAGGTGAAATACGAATCAGTGATGGAACCCTCGCCTAGATCCTCCATGTCAAAGGTCGGGTACAAAAAAGGCGCATCAGCCTCGTACTTATAGAATGTGAGGTCCACTGGATCTCTACCTCCCTCCGCAGATACATCCAAGTGGATGAAGATTTAGAAAATCCCTAAGGTTCAGCCATGAAATCACCACCATCATCACCAGAAGCACTCTCTAACTCGACCAGAGATCACGGAGAGCTATTATGGGGACCAATGGTAGACGAGCAGCATAGTGGTCCCTCACCAGTATTTGTAGTCCCTATGCTAGAAACTATGGCCGCCAGCCCATCATTCCGTGGTGTGGTGGCAAAGTCATTGTACTCTTCAAAGGATTTCCCAAGATGCAGCTATTTGTTAGCATGTTCACCTTACTCTCCACCATCCAACATAACATCTCTGTGGTCTTCTCTCGTACTGCTATCAGTTCCCCAGCCACCTCTGGTTGACAAGGGGGGTAATTAAGGTCTAGATCCCGATTCTGGACAAAGGATCTTGTAGGATATTCTGGCAGCAGACCATCTCCCAGAGATGTTTTGGCCGATTGCATCACCAAATTTTAGGGCACCAGAAGTACTCACCCAGGAGGAGTTTGGATACTTTCACTAGACCCTCTAGGTGACTCATTTCCATCTTTGTCATCGAAGAGTGGACAACCCCAAGAGTCAGGTGCACTTCGAAGACATCAGCCAACAATGTCGTCTCATTGATTTGGGTGCACTTCTTGTGCCCATGTGCCCTGAGTCACTAGGCCGCTATAGGACCCTCCAACAACGATGCATCCAGATCTTTAATGTGCTCTGGAAGATAATCAAGGAGGCTTGTCACCACATGAAAAGTCATGGTTGGGGGTTTTATGCGGCTCCCCATTTCAGTTCTATTCGGCACCAGGAAGATTTGTTGCGCGATATAGAGGATATGCCTCCGGGAAGGGTCGCGGTTAACATGGCCGACCTACCGGGGGATGAGAACAAGGTAAATCTTCTTGGAGAGGACTTGCCCCCGAGGTAGTCTTGTACCTATTGGATACATTGGGAAGGATTATTCATCAATAGAGAAATCTACTAGGTCTTCTCATTCCCACCGAGGCGTTGGTCCTCAGGAGAAATCCCAACAAGGGTAAGGAGAACCTCAGAGCCGTCTAACCCTCTGACATGTCTGGCTTAGTGCAGAAGGCGGAAGATGATCCCAAAAAATCCACTCTACATTAGCAACTTTCTGAACACAAGAAGATTTTTGAAGACCTACTTACTGAATGCACTGCGAAGTGATGACTGAACAATGGTGATCCTCGACCAGGGCAGCAAGGGAAAACACAACATCTCCCCCAAAAATCTCCCTCCAGGTGACCCTGACCATCCTGTTCACATAGACAGGGTTGAGGATGGAACTTACAGAAAGAAGGTGTGGTATGTGTCGCCCAATCCACTCGAGCAGTGTGACAATCTTTGGGACCCGTCTCAGGTTCCCCCAGCTGCTCTGCAAGTCATTTTTCCAGCTACTCCATGAGTCGTTGGGCCTACTTATCATGTCGAAGAACCTACCAACACACTGGTGGTTAGGGATCCCCATCAATATAGGAATCCTCAGCCAGATGATCCCATGAAGGGCCTCATTTCCTACCTGGAGGAATTGGAAATGTGACAGGTGTCCATCCCTCCTAATGGAAAGCCATATCTGGGGTGGTTGGATGATATTCCAACACCCCTAGGTTTCGGATATCCCACTTTTTCCCCCTTAAATCTGACAGGGGACCCACTGCAGCATCTGGCCCACTTCATCTCAAGGTTTGGACTTATGTTGGAAACTCTGGAGCAGCAGGAGGCCACAAAACTCCGGTCTTTTGTGCAACCATTGGAAGGGTTTGTGTTTCTCTGGTACAGCCAGCTGCCCATCAGATCAGTAGCCGGCTGGGAAGACATTCGTAGGCAATTTCTCTACCAGTTCAGTTCCACCACTCAAAAAATGAGTACTTCAGAACTCTTCAAGTGCAAACAGAGACATGACGAACATGTCGGAGACTCTTTCACCCGGTGGAAAGGGCTCACATACTCCCTTGACATGCCATTGACTCAATAACAACTGTTGATGATGTGTGTGGGAAATGTCAAGATAGAACCGGTCCCCTACCTTATTTCTCAAAATTACCACAAGGTATTCCTAGACTTCTCTGATAAGGCCTAGAACCTCGAATAAGCCTTGCAACAAGCCAGTCTGGCAAGTCTGTTGCCTCCTACAATCCCCGCGAGAAGGGCCTCCAGGCCAGAGCCCGCCGCGGTGGCTCAAATAGAATCCCACGTGAAACTAGAGTTGTTACCAGTGGAGCCGCATCCACATCCTCGCAAAGGCCCTCCACCTCAAGTGCAGCCTCCGGCCCAGCAACACCCACCTCAAAATCAGCAGGCATCCCCGCGCAATGCGCCACCACCACCTAGGCAAGATAACCAGGCTCCCCCTCCTCCATAGGCTTCCCCAGCCCCTCGTCAGGGTTAGGCTCTTAGTGCCCCCTTCATAGATAGGGGAAACCGAACCTACTCATTCAAAGAGGCTTAGGTCCCCAGTTATTTCTAATGTGCCTTGGAATAGAGGATTGTATGTTTTTTTGAATGCAGGAGGCCAGAAGAGGCAAACCTCAAAGATCGCCCCAATTATTGCCCATATCACCAGATCCTAGGGAACACCCTCAAAAAGTTCTATGTGTTTAAAGACTGGCTTCAAGACAAGGTGGATAAAAACATAGTCCAGTTAGGCCCAGCTCCGTCATAGGTGGCATGTATCTTTGTGAATCCCGACAATAGTAGTGACGGAGAAGGAGAGTGGCATCAGGTTTCTAACCGTGAGTCCCAGAAGTATGACGATTGGATGACTCAAAAGATAGTCACCAATGACCATGGTATTATATGTGCATGTCTAAATAGATCTAAACCTTTAGAAGACATCGTGTCATCCACTGCCATTACTTATGTATCAACAACTCAGCCATCCCCTTCCCAGAAGAGAAAGCACTGGCGACGCAAGGGAAAACAAAGTCCCCTGCCAATGACGTCGTCATCTTGTACTCTAGATGACTTCATGTCCCCAAATATGGAGATCCCCCCCCCTAGAGTCCATCCAGTAGTGGATGAATCTTCAAGTGATAGTCAAGGGTACACCTCGGTTAACACCATTGAGCTTGTAAACCCAGACATGATTTCTGACGGTGAAGAGTGTTAGGAGGATCCTCCCAATGTTCACAGTCGTCGCCAGCATCGACGGAGCCATGGCTATATGGGTCATCAGAATTCCTCATTCGGTATTTCCAGTCTGGTTGTTCATGCTACCAAAACTAGCTAGCATCCCCAACGCAGAGCTCAGCACGCGCAGCCTCCATGATTTGTGTTATTGGATTAGGCAGAGCCACCTTGACCGCATCATGATCAGCCATGCTATGCTACGGACCGATCCCAATGATCTACCCCTCATCCAATGGTCACTCCATAGGATTTGAATAGTGAGCAGTGGGATATTCCTAGCACCAATCATCCCCTTTTCTAGATAGTAGGGCCCACTAAACATCCTATCATAGAGCGACCCCATATAAGCAGAAGCTCATGCCTGGAGAGAAATTATGATGTCCTCAAACATCTTTCCATCATTCTAGCAAGGCTCTCTATCCTTGAGGCCCTTCTCCTATCAGAAGATATGCTTGAATCCCTCTCTGAGGGTTTAAGAAGCACCCCCTCCCTAGTTTGAGATGGAGGTAGCAATCGTAGAAGCCTTCCATGTTGAGGTGGTTGAGCATGCTAAATGCCAAGCCATCATATAGTTATATGGATAAGATGATGGCTCCCCCATACAGGGGCACATTCACCCACTATAAATCATCGTCCAATTTAATGGCGTGGAGGTGCACTGTTGTGTGGTCAACACTGGCTCCATGATCAACCTAATCTTGACTCTGACACTGAGAAAACTGGGGTTGTTTTAGGATGATCTGAGTCCCTCTAACCTGAAAATCCAAGGCTATGAAAGGAAATAACATACACCGGTTGGAAAGATCCACCTGAAGACCCAGTTTGGCAGTCTGGTAGCCAACACCGAGTTCATGGTTGTCTCCCAGGACACTACTTACAATGCATTGATGGGTAGGCTGTGGAGCCACCTACATACAGCAGCTCCTTCAGTGTATCATTAGTGCCTCAAGTATTCCCTAAATGGTCGAGTGAGCATACTCCAAGGTAAAATGTCTCCCTTTTCCTCTTGTGAAGCCCGCTACCTTGATGTCGACTATTACAAGATCAAGGAAAAGCAGATTCAGGCTAATGAGGTTCAGCATGATCCAGCTGCAACCGACCCGTAGACAGATCTAGATGATGCCAACATCATTTCAATCCACCAATTGGAGGATACAACCCCAGACATGGGACAATGCTTCATTGTTTCTAGAATGATGGGGAGAACATTTCCAAGTTAAAGTGATGCTTGAATATCACGCCATACTCCTACATGAATTAGGCTCAAGTAATCCTGGATCCCCCAACTCCCATTAGGTATTGGGATGTCCGCCCCATGGCGATGACTATATGTCATACTTACTTGTTTTTCCAGGATAGGATAAACTGGATCAAGCTGATGTGCCACTATTGCTTCGATGTCATCAAGCATGGTCCCTTAAGCCGAAGACCAGATGGGATTGGATCAATAGTCTTCATCGCTATGGATTCAGTAGCATAGGAGTCCCCCAATGCAGTGTCCACTGTCACCCAGGTTGGTACCAGCCTCCCATCAGGATCTGTTGACTAAAAGGAAACTCCTCCCACTAAGGATCCCTCCTCCATAAGTGAAGAAGTGGATTTAGAGGATGCTCCCTTGCCTTTGAAGAAGACATCTCCACCACGGTCGATGAATTGGTACAGGTGAACCTCGATAGCAAGGCGGATCCAATACCCACATTGATTAGTGCCACTATGCACCTCAAGGAGCAATAGTAGTATGTGGACTTCCTCAAAAAACATCGTGATGTATTTTCTTGGAGATATGATGAGATGTCGAGACTAGATCCTTAGGTAGCCATCCACCGCCTTGTCCTCCCATCAAATCATTCCGAGTTTAAGCAGCCTCCCAGAAAGATGCACCCCTCTCATGGTGCCATTGTTGATGCAGAAGTTGATAAGGTGATGAGAGAATTTTTTTTAAGGAGGTCCAGTACCCAAAATGTCTATCCAACATTGTTCTAGTCAGGAAGAATAATGGACTGATCAGAGTCCACGTCGACTTCTGGGATCTCAACTATCATTGCTCGAAGGATGATTTTCCCCTTTCTATGATGGAATTGTTTATAGATGCTACAGTTGGGTTCCAAGACCTCTCCTTCATGGATGGGTACTCCAGGTATATCCAAATCTGAATGGCTACCGAGGATGAGGATTCTATAGCCTTCAGGGCACCACAAGGTACTTTCTATTACCAAGTCATGCCCTTCGGTTTAAATAATGCAGGTTCCACCTATCAACGGGCTATGAATCACATATTTAATTTGATCCTTGGGTCACTTGTGGAATGCTATGTGGATTATCTGGTGGTCAAATTTCACCAGCATCAGGACCATCTTAAGGACCTTAAGAAAGTGTTCAACTTCTTTCATTCCTACCACCTAAAGATGAATCCATTGAAGTGTGCCTTCAAGATCACCTCTGAAAAGTTTCTTGGTTTCGTTGTCAAATATTGGGGCATTGAGATCAACCCTGAGAAGATCAGGGCCATTATCTAGATTTTTCCCCCAAGTAACCTCTAAGAGCTTCGAGGTTTCCAAGTCCAATTAGCCTACACACAACGATTCATCGCAAATATAGCCAGAAAGTGTAATCCCTTTTCTCAGACCATGAAGAAAGAATTTTTCTACGAGAAAGATGAAGAATGTCAAACTACTTTTGATGAAATCACACAGTACTTGTTAAAGCCTCTAGTTCTAATGCCATCTGTTTCTAGAAAGCCACTGGTCCTTTATGTGACCGCCCTGGAATGATCCCTCAGTTCCCTTCTTGCTCAGAAGAACAATGAGGTAACTGAGAACAATATCTATTATCTTAGCGAAATTCTCCTCGATACAGAGACTAGATACTCCCCTATCGAGAGGATCTACCCAGCACTGGTATTCGCAGTATAGAAATTACAGCATTACCTACAGCATCATGAGGTATAGTTGGTGTCTCGAGTAGATCCGCTAAAGTACATCCTGAACCGCCCAATGTTGATTGGGCATCTATCTCGGTGGGTAGTAATCCTTCAGTAGTTCGAAATCAGGTTTATCACTCGTAAGACTATTAAGAAGAAATCAATGGCAGACTTCCTTGTCACCCATCCAACTCCTGCAGACCAATCCCTTGATCTTGATTTTCCCAATGAAACGATTCTCTCGATAGACCAAGCCATTCCATGCTGGAAAATTAACTTTGATGGTGCTTCCCGGAGCCCCACTAGAAGAATCCTCAATGACCCTATGCTCAACAGAGTAGGCTTAGGTATCGTCTTCATCACTCCAGCACAATTCGTTATGCCATATTCATTCATGATGTCAGAAGGCTGCACCAATAATGAGACAGAATATTGGACTCTCATTACTGGCCTCAAGTTGGCCCTCGAGATTGACGTTCACCACTTGCATGTGAAATGGGACTCTGAACTAGTCATCAAGAAGATCAACGGTGACTATGTCGTCAGAAAGCCAGATCTCGTACCACTGTTGGAACACACCCTCCAGCTGATGGCCCAGTTCCCATCTCATCCAGATGTCACTCTAACACCTTTTCCAGCCTCGCTGCATCACATGCTGATCCCGAGAAGGATGATTTGATTATCCATGTGCCCCACTAGAGAGTCATCACTCCTGTCACTCCAGATGATGATAAAATCCCGCAGGTGAGCCACCTTACCTCCGACACCTCCACATCAGGACCTCCAGGTCCCCCAGATGTAGTTATTGAGGTGACTCCTGACTGGAGAACCTCCTTTTTCAATTATCTCCAAAATGGTAATCTCCCTGTGGATCGGGTCAAGCACGAGAAAATATAATTCCATGCATTATAGTTTACCCTCTAGGACAGTCCTGGTCGTGATCAGATCCTCTAAAAGTGTGGGTTTTATGGGGTTCTCCTCCATTGCATTCAAGGAGTTGATATTTCTCAAGTCATGCAGGAGGTTCATGTGGGTTCTTGCGGTGCTCATCAGACTGGGCCAAAACTATCTCTCCAAATCCGGAGACTGGGATATTTTTAGCCCTCCATGATCCATGACTGCATTGGATTTTCCAAAAGGTTCCATGCATGCCAAATTCATGTCAACTTTATGCATCGGCCACCAAATCCTCTCCACACTACCAAGTACTCTTGTCCCTTTGCAGTCTAGGGACTCAATGTCGTGGGACCATATCCAATGGCGATGACTCGCCAGTTCCGGTTCATCCTGACTGGTAATTATTTATTTTCCAAGTGGGTAGAAGTAGTTCTTCTCAAGGAGGTCAAGGCCCATTCCATTGTTGACTTTGTGAGATCCAATAGCATCTACTGATTTGTAGTCCCTCATGCCATCATTACCGATAATGGAATGAACTTCTAGCCAGCTAAGCTAAAGAAATTGTATGCTAAGTACAACATTTGTTCTAACCATAACTCCCATTATCATGTGCAAGAAAATGGACAGATCGAGGTGTTCAAACCCTCTCTAAAATTATACAGAAAATGGTTGGATAGAATAAGAAGAGTTGGTCGGACAAGTTCCCCAACGCCCTCTTTTCTTATCGAACAACAACACGTAATTCCACCCAGGTGACCCCATATTCCCTGGTGTACGGAATAGAGGTTGTCCTTCCCATAGTGATTCAATTTACCTCATTGCGCATAGCTATCTATGATCAGAAAGTTCCAGATAAAGTAGTTGAAATCTATCTGGCTGAGTTGGAAGTACTTGACGAGAACAGGCTTTGTGCCCTGCACAATCTAGAAAGGAATCGGAACAAGATAGCTATAGGTTTCAACAATAAAGTTTGACTCTGATCTTTCTTGTAAGGTGACATGGTGTTGTCCCTAAATACGCCAATGATACCTGGGCGGAAGCCACCAAAATTGGAGCCCAAGTGGGAAGGACCTTATGTTATTCACAAGGATTATCCCAATGGTGTATACTCCCTGGTTACCATGGATGGTGATCATATAACTCCTCCCACCAATGCCAAGTTCCTAAAGCAACACTTTTCCTAAGCGAAGAGGGTCCTACATGACCTTAAATTGTAGAGGTTCGTACATGACCTAAAATTGTAGATGGTCCTGCCTGACCTTAAACTATAGTTTGTCCTGCACGATGTTAAACTGTAAATGGTCCTACATGACCTTAAACTGTCTGGTCCCACACGACCTTAAACTGTTATGTCCCACATGACATTAAATTTTATGTCATCCCACATGAAGTTAAACTGTATTTCAATAACTATTTATGGCTTGATTTTCATCCTCATGGGATACATAGGAATACTCGGATGCCTTGTCCTGAGTCCAGCCCCAAGCTCTTCTCATTTTACTGCCCCTGTAGGGTGTAGTTCCCTTGGAGGATCCCACATGGTGCTTCTTAAGCTTCATTGTACCCACTCGTGGAAGGATTACCAAGGTTTCACCATGTTCCCCTCCTCGTTCTTCTATCCTCCCACGTCCTCACCGCATGATGCTAAACTACATTGCCTTTAGAACTACGTATGGATTGTGATGAACCCGATTTGTGTTTACATTTCCATACATATTATTGAAAAGAAAATAAATTTTTCACCAAATACCTACTTCTTAGAAGACAAATACTTTGATTTTGGAGACCTTGTCTATTTTCAGGAGCTTTCTGGCCAAAATACACAAATCAAGGGAAGTCTGTGAAAATTTTGAAACTACACGGCGTGTACTTTTCTACACGTCGTGTACATCCAGACAGGGACACGGATCGAAGGAGGGAGTACACGCCCATGTCGCTAGGAAGAATCTACATGCCGTGTGGGGCAACATTACATGTCGTGTACTACATTCTAGATGCGGTTGTTGCCGAGAAGAGTCTACACGCCCATGTGGCTGTTGAAGGAGACATGGCGTGTTCCAATTCTACACGCCGTGTCTGCTATTCTAGAAGGGGTTCGTGGAAAAAGTTTGGCATTACATGCCATGTATGGCAGCGCTACACGCCGTGTACACTCACCTACCAGGCGGCGTCGTGTTCAATGTCAAAGACGGTGTGTTATACTGCCTACCAGTGGAGAAAATGAATCCCAAAGCGTGTTGATGAAATTACATGGTGTGTACTTTCTATACACACTGTGTACTTTATTATTCTATAAATAGAGGCATTGGTCTTCGGATTTGGGAGTTCAAAACACCATTGAAGGAGGGATAAGTTCTGCTGCTACCATTCCCAAACCACCGTGGTGTCATTGTTCCACCATTCCACCTACCAATACCACTCCTCTAAGATTACACAATGAATTCATCAGGTATCAAATGTTTTGTTCCTATCATGCTTTCCATGTGTAACTAAACCCCTTGTGTTGGAGCTGTGGGTGATGAAGGATTGTATTGTGTTGTATTAATCTAGATAGTTTTGTTCATTCTTCTTAATTCTTCTTACTCCTCTTAAATCATTGATAAATATTAATGAGAATTCTGAGCCAGACCAAGGGAATAATTCTCAGTGATATAAAAGAAGAGTAACAGTGAAAGCTTTCATGACCATTGAAAAGGTTTCACCGATTCATAAATGGACTGAACCAAATTAAGAATTGAGAAACAATGACTACCAGACCAAGGAGTCAATTTCTTCAATTCCAAACAAGAGAAACTAGACCAAGGAATCTTATGATAAAAGGAAATCCAGAATGATTAATTATCATGAACAACACAACCATTTAAGCAATATGCATAAAAACTCCATAATCACCACATCCCCTATACACTTTTCTTCCTGTTAAAACAACTTTAAATTACTTGTTGTTTCCTTTAAAATTTTAATCATTTTCTTAAAGTAAAAAAAACAGTTTCACTCAATCCAAACCAAGAAAATCCGCTCTAAATTCTGCATGTTTCACTAAATTAATTATAAACTCAACTGAACCAACGCACTGCCAAAGTTCCCTATGGATTGACCCTGCACTTGCACTATACTAAGATTAAGAGTGGGTAGTATCGATTTGGCACGCCGATAACATATATTCAGTGAAATGACCGACCAAATTTTGGCACCGTTTCCGGGGAAACGTTCGGTTTAATTGCTAAAATTTAGTTGCATTAGTAATTAATTAAGTGAAAATAAAAATTAAAAATTCCCAAAAAAAATCTTTCCTAATCCTAATTCTTTTTCTCTTTTATTTTTCCCTTATTATTCCTGGTATTTGTGTTGTGATTGTGCAGAAGCTTAAAGTGCATGAATAGACTCCCAACACAGTCCAGGAGCGCTGAGTCATTGGAACAAGTTCCTCTTGATCCGGAGATCGAAAAGACCCTGCTTCGTCATCGGCGTGCACTAAAAGAAACTCACAACCAACAGCCACGAACCATGGAAAAAAAGGAAGAGGGAGAACCAGCCATGGATGCTACGGATAAGCATCCGTACCAGGACCAGCAGCCTCCCGCAGCTGGTATTCCAGAGCAAGCACATGGAGGATTTATGGAATTCCTCCCAAGGGATTACCAACGGCAACCACAATAACCTCCTCTGGTGTACGGCCTACTACAACAGCAGCAGATGATCTTCCAACATCCTTATTTCTCCCCTCAGGAGCAGTAGTACATGCAAGCTCCACCCCCTCAGCAGCTACCTCCACGCCGTACCCTTATGGAGTATGCTCTTCCTTCGATCCATGGAGCAGATACGGGTATCGTCTGTCCTCCAATACAGGCCCAACACTTAGAGATCAAGCCTGCAATCATGCAGCTAATCCTGAACACTGTCCAATTCAGAGGACTGCCCAGTGAGGACCCAAACGCCCATCTCTCCAACTTTTTGGAGATCTATGACACATTTCGTTACAATGTCGTGTCTGAGGACGCCATCCATCTTCGACCATTTCCCTTTTCTCTACAGGAAGAACCGAAATATTGGATCAAAGGACTACCACAAAGATCCATCCTCACCTGGGAGGAGCTAGCCCAGGCGTTCTTGTCCCAATATTTCCCACCATCGAAGACGTTGACGCCAAGGAATGAGATCCACAACTTCCAGCAGCATGACTCCAAGTCATTATACGAGTCCTGGGAACGTTTCAAGGAGATTCTATGAAGATGCCCACACCACGGACTCCCACTCTATATGCAAGTTCAGACCTTCTACGGAGGACTCACAATGAATACCAAGTCCATGGTAGATGCTTCTGCTGGAGATATGGTGATGAGAAAGTCTCCCGAATAACTTTTTGAACTACTGGAAGATATGTCTTCCAATAGCTTCTCGTGGCACTCCGAGTGGGGGACTCAAAAAAGAGGTATGCATATTATAGATGCTACCACCATGCTTGCTGCCCAGTTGGATGTAGTGTCCAAGAAAATCGACGCATTGAATCTCAAAGAAGCATCTCAAGTTCATGTGGTGAACCATCTAGCATGCGGCAACTGTGGTAACAACCACAATTTGGGAGAATGCCCGAGACTTCCATCTGACCCTTCAACAGGCAAGGTGATCTTTGTTGCTCAAAATCGAGGGTCGAATAAATATCAACAGTACAAAAACCCGACATGGAGAGATAATCAGAACCAAAGCTGGGGCCAACTGCAGAAAAACCCTCTGCCCCAGTGACAGCCCGTCTACAATCAGCCTCAGTACCATAATCAGTTTCTGAGACAGCAGTTCCAGCAGGGTTCCTATCAGCAGCAAGGGTACAAGAACCCTCGCCCGCAGCAGCAAAGGAAACAACCACCTCCACCACCTTCCCAGCCAACTCAACAAGATAACACATCAAGGTTAGAGAACCAGATGAATAAATTCATATCAACTGCTGAGAAGAAATTTCATAACCAGGAGGATTCCATTCGAATCCTTGAGAATCAAATTGTTTAGATAGAAAACCAGCTATCCGGGAGGTAGCCCGGTACACTAACAGGGAAAACCAAGAAGAACCCAAGAGAGGAGGCCAATGCTATCACCTTGCGGAGTGGAAAAGCGTTTCCATAGAAGGAACAACCAGCACAATAGTCTACTTCACCTCCATCCCCTGTTGAAAAAGAAGGTCCGGTTTCAGATCCCTCTTCATCTGAAGAACCATCCTTGGAGGCTCAACCAGACAAAGGTAAAGAAGTTTTCAAACCATATGTGCATGCCTTACCTTTCCCAGAAAGAATGAAGCAAAGGAAGCTGGATCACCAGTTTGTAAAATTCATGGAAGTATTCAGGAATCTGCACATCAATATCCCATTTGCGGAGGCACTGACACAAATGCCTACATATGCCAAATTCATGAAAGAAATTCTCTCCAATAAGTGGAAGATAGAGGATTTGGGCATTATTTTACAGACAGAGGAGTGATCCGTGGTCGTTCAACATTCCATTCCTCCAAATCTCCAGGATCCAGGTAGTTTTACTATTCCCTGCACAATTGGACCCTGTGACTTTGGAAAAGCTCTATGCGACTTGGGAGTAAGTGTCAACCTCATTCCATTCAGAGTTTTCCAAAAGCTCGGGCTCCATGATTTGAAGCCAACCCGAGTATCCCTTCAAATTTCTGATCGATCCATTAAGTATCTGAAGGGTCTACTAGAAGATGTACTGGTGAAAGTGGGATGATTGATTCTACATGATGACTTCGTTATCATGGACATGGAAGAGGACCAAGAGGCACCACTTATATTGGGAATACCTTTCATGTCCACAGGGAAAGTATTGATAGACGTGCACCAGGGAGAATTTATTTTCCGGGTAGGGGATGAAAGAGTATCTTATAATGTTCTCAAGGCCGTCAAACAAGAATTCATACCCGAACATGAGGGCTGCTAATCAGTGACTACCATGGATGAACAACTGAGTCGACAAGAGAATGATCTGGTATGTTCTTCCATTTCAGATGAAATTATTTTTCCATACATACCCACTGATGAAGAAATAGAGTACCTGAAATTCATTGAAGGCCAGGGTGGCCACTACTGGCAACGAGCTGCAATTCCTGACATCCAAGAGAGGGCATAAGTACAACCTATGGTACCTTCAGTTCTCAAGGCACCTGATCTAGAGTTAAATCCTCTCCCACCTTCCTTAAAGTACGGGTATTTGGGTGATCATCATACTTTTCCCATTATACTTAGTGTAGCACTATCACAGGAACAGGAGGATGCACTTCTTCAAGTTTTGAAGTGGAGAAGGTAGGAAATTGGATGGACATTTACAGATTTGAAGGGTATCATCCCTAATATTTGCACCCACAAGGTGCTACTTAAAGAAGGAACGAATCCATCTAGACAACCCCAGCGGCGTCTGAACCCTCCCATGAAAGAAGTCGTAATGAAGGGGGTAATCAAGCTCTTAGACATAGGTATCATTTACCCTATATCAGATAGTCCATGGGTAAGTCCTCTACAAGTGGTCCCTAAAAAGGGGGGCATTACTGTGGTATCAAATGATAATAATGAGCTCATCCCTACTCGCAAAGTCACGGGCTGGAGAGTCTGTGTAGATTACAGAAAGCTGAATGACGCCACAAGGAAAGATCATTTTCCCAAACCCTTCACGGATCAGATGCTAGAAAGGCTAGTAGGGCATGAATATTACTGCTTCTTCGATGGCTACTCTAGCTATAATCAGATCTCCATTTCCCATAAGATCAAGAGAAGAGCACTTTCACCTACCCGTACGGAACATTTTCCTACCGTAGGATGTCTTTCGGTATGTGCAACGCTCCCTCCACTTTCCAGCGATGCATGCTGGCTATTTTTTACGACATGGAGGAACAAATCCTGGAGGTCTTCATGGATGATTTTTCCTTTTATGGGAAGTCATTCACCACCTATTTTCGGCACCTAGAGCTAGTACTGGGGTGATGCGAAAACACTAACCAAGTTTTGAACTGGGAAAAGTGTCATTTTATGGTGCAAAGTGGAATAGTTCTTGGCCACATAATTTCATCAAAGGGGATAGAGGTGGATCTGGAAAAAATAGACGTCACTTCAAGACTTCCCATTCCTACTTCTATTAGATCCATCCTCATCTTCCTGGGCCATGCAGGTTTTTACAGGAGGTTTGTCTGCGATTTCTCGAAGATAGCTCAGCCCCTCACCAATCTCCTAACTAAGGATGCCATTTTCGAGTTCACTGAGGCATGAACCTCAGATTTTGAGCATCTAAAGAAATATCTGGTAGAAGCTCCAATCATGGTTTCTCCTAACTGGGATACACAGTTTGAAGTCTTGTGTGATGCCAGTGACTATGCGGTGGGATCTGTCCTAGGACATCGGCTGGACCGAATCTTCCGACCCATTTACTATGCCAGCAGGACAATTAATGAGGCCCAACTGAACTACACTACTACAGAGAAGCAGATGCTGGCAGTGGTATTTACCTTCGACAGGTTTCATTCTTACCTTGTGCTATCTAAAGTTATTGTTTACACTGACCATGCATCACTTAAGTACCTGTTAAACAAGAAGGATGCAAAGCCTCGATTGATCTGATGGGTACTCCTCTTACAAGAATTTGATTTATAGATCCAAGATAAAAAGGGGAGTGAGAACATGGTTGATGATCATCTATCCCGTCTAGATCTGCCACACTTGGAGAAGGAAGAGGATCGAGAAATAAGGGAGGATTTTCCTGATGAGAAACTCTTTTCAATTACTGAATCCCCTATGCCCTGGTATGCTGATATTGCTAACTATTTAGTTATAGGTGCCATTCATCCTGACCTCTCCTTCCAGTAGAAGAAAAGGTTACTCTATTATGTTAAGTGATACTTCTAGGAAGACCCACTCCTATTCCGATCCTGTGGAGATGGGAAGATCCGACGATGCATCCCAGAGACGGAGGTCCAAGGGGTCTTAGAATTTTTTTCATGCCTCACTTATTGGAGGACATCATGGACTAGATCGTACCATAGTGAAGATTCTACAATCTGGGTTTTTCTGTCCCACCATTCATAATGATGCTCGAGCCTTCGTTTCCCCTTCTGATCCATGCCAACGTACAGGTAATATGGGACGAAGAGCCGAGGTGCCTCAACACCCCATCCTGGAGGTCGAGATTTTTGATTTGTGGGGCATCAACTTCATGGGACTATTTCCCCCTTCTTTTGGGTAGACCTACATCCTCATTTGTGTTGATTACGTCTCAAAATGGGTAGAAGCCACTGCAATAGCCCACGACACAGCTAAGGTAGTCGTGACCATTCTAAAAAAGCACATTTTCAGAAGGTTCGACGTTCCTCGTGTGCTGATCAGCTACATAGGGACTCACTTTGACAAAGCGTTATTGAAAAGAGTGTTGTCAAAATATGGGGTGAAGAATCACATGGGTACACCATACCATCCCCAATCAAGTGGCTAGGTAGAGATCTCCAACCATGAGATCAAACATTTTTTGTAGAAAACAGTGAATACCTCACGAAAGGACTATTCCGAAAAGTTTGACGATGCTTTGTGGGCCTATCGCACCGCTTTTAAAACACCACTGGGGATGTCACCATTTCGTCTCATCTATGGAAAACCCTTCCATCTTCTAGTGGAGCTAGAACATAAAGCATATTGGGCCGTCAAAGCCCTAAATTTTGATCTGAAGGCAGCCACAGAGAAACGTAAGTTCCAGCTATTGGAACTCGATGAAAACAGAAGAGAAGCGTACGAGAATGCTAAATTGTACAAGGAGGGGACAAAATCCATCCATGACCGGATGATTTCTCAAAAAACATTTCAACCCGGTGATAAGGTACTCCTCTTCAACTCTCATCTTTTCTTATTCCCAGGAAAACTCAAGTCAAGGTGGTCGGGACCATTCCATATCATTCATGTATTCCCTCACGGAGTGGTGGAAATTGCTAAGTAGGATGGTAAACCATTCAAGGTGAATGTCCAAGGCCTAAAGATTTACCATCCCATGGAAGATATAGTAGGACCAATCTCCACTACCCCTTTCAGGTAAGCAAGGTAAGTAGGTCGAGCCAACGACCTAAAAAAATGCGCTTCATGGGAGGCAACCTAGAGGTTACACGCCGTTTCCCACTTGTATACACGGTGTGTACTTATCATTTTAATCTATAATCTTAATAGTATAAATCTATAGAATAAAAAATAAATAACTAGGGATGATTCCAGTGCTGATGGTAAAGTCACTGGAATTTATTCGAGCCGTCACCGATTCGAATCCTCCCGACCTACCTTTGGCATGGGGTCCCTCATTTTATTTACACGACGTGTGTGGTATTTTTCACAGGTTTATATAAATTTGTTTAAATATAATAAAACCCATGATGGGGATGGGCTGGTTGGATAGAATCGTAACCCGGTTCCAAAATACCCAGGTTCGAATCCAGACAACCGTCCCATTTCCATCATTTGTTCTTTTAATAAAACCACACGACGTGCATTTTAATATACGCTGTGTGCGCCAAAATTTTTAGATATAAATTAAAAACATTTTTTAAAATAAGGAATAACATGTGGGTGTAGTTGGTGGATTAGAAAAGTCTCGGCACCAGGTTCAAAAGACCTGGGATCGAATCGCTCTAATCTCCCCACTTCATCCTCATCCGTTCCTAAATAAAAACTAAACGTTGTGCATTTATTTCTTCCTGTGTGTATAGGTCATATAGATTAACTATATATAAATAATAAATATGGGCAGCAGTACAACCTTCGCTCCAGTGGTTGAGGGATTCCGTTTGGGACAGCCGATCGTCGGTTCGAACCTCGCCCCAAGCACCGGACCAAAGGTTGTACTTCTCCTTTTTTGATTTTACATTACACTGCATGTATTTCCCGATATACGTTGTGTATAGTTTTATTTGTAATAGAATTTATATATATATCTATTTTATTTTAATTATTAATAATACTAATTATTATATAGTTTACTATAATAATTATATATTTATATTTATATATATATATTACTTTAATATTCTTAAAAAAATGGAAATACACGACATGTAGTCCAGAATTACACGTCGTGTACCGTGGCTATATAGACCGTGGGCCACCCGGATTCAGCCCGTGTTGCACGGCCTCCCCATTTCCTCCCCTCTTCCCGTTTTCTTCTCCCAAATGCCACCCAAACCACCATACTCAGATCTATCGATTTAGGGCATTTTGGGTTCTGATTCTTCTGGAATTGCAATCCTCGGTTAAGGTATGTCGTTCTACACCATATCTTTCATGTTTTTAGACTCGTTTATGGGGATTTTCGGATCTTCTGACCGTTCGGCTTCCGCGATACATGACCGCGACATGAAGAACACATGCCATGTAGTTCTATACACGTCCACACACAAAATAATTCCAAATTTGAATATACACGGTGTGTATGTTCTGTACACACCATGTACCATTCTGTGTCGTTCCCGCATATCCTCATGAACACAGCCTCACACACCATTTTCTCGTACATGGCGTGTGTGTTTGGTACACGCTGTGTATGACATTACTTTTGGCCCCTCCGTGTGTATCCATTGACATGGCCTCTTACCCCATGTTCCTATACACAGCGTGTGTGTTCAGTACACGCAGTGTATACCATTTCCTTTAGTTGGCCCGTGTCTCGCCCCCTACACAGCCATGTTCCTCGAGTGAAAGACACGCGGTGTCTTTAACGTACACGGCATGTAGTGTTTTCTTTGAAATGATAAAAACATGGCCATGTCGTTTGTAACACATGAACACCTACACTTTGTCTGAACACGGTGTGTATGTTCGGTACACGCCGTGTACTCTTACATGGTCTATTTTTCGCCCTCGGCATGTCTATCCAGGGAACACATGATACTCTATATTTTTTACTACATGTCGTGTACTCTGGATATACACGCCGTGTAATTGTATTTTTCTGTTTTCTCACATTTTCTTTGTTTTATTTTGTTTTCTTTTCTTTTATTTTTCTTTTGTTTGGTTTTTCTTTATTTTTAAGGGTATGGCAGATCACGATCCTTCCTGAGGGAAGCGGCCTGCCTCCGCCACCGAGGGAGAGAATCTCATCTATCGTCGGATCCGACTCCGACCTCCTACACAGCTGGACCCAGATGCTCCGGTCATCAAGCTACCTCTATTAGCCATTCTACCGCCACTCACTCCCTTAGCGGAGGTCGGGCCTACTTCTACTGCCCCTCCACCATCCGAAACCGAGAATTCACGCACCACTATTTCTTCTACACCAGCTGAAACTCTCCCTGAACCATCTTCATCAGCAGGTGGTCCCTCATCGAGCCCTCTATCCACCGAGCCACCATCTACTTTAGCAGATCCACCCAGAGAGCCAGCCCCTACTGCTGCACCTACACCTAGTCCGGGACCTGTAGGTACTCCCTATCCCAGCACGGTATTCCCGGTCACCAATCTCGCATATGACAGGGTCTGACGCTTCTCTCTCCGGTCGATACCATTGAGTGGCTAATACCTCGACAACAGCATTCCGCGGCAGCTCAGTATTTGGGAAGACATGGAGGAGCTTCTCGGGCACACCCCACTCCTAGATATTTTCCAGGTCAGCACTTCTATTTTTCGTGATTTATTTTTGGTGTTTGTGGCCTCGTTTGAATTTGATGGAGCGGAGTATCGGGAGACACCTGGTGATGCGGTGCCCGTGGTACGGTTCCGGCTAGGCAGCCGGCGTTTTTCCCTCACCATGACTGATTTTGGCCGAGGGTGTGGCTTCTACCCTCATCCCATCATCCCACCTCTTATTTATACCCTTTCTAGGCCCGAACGCTCTGAACTCGTCGCTATGCGGCGGGAGATCGCTTGGACTGACCACCGGTACTCCCCCACTTCCCATAAGATCACCCTTATCGCTGACCCCATCATCCGCTTCGCCCATCGGTGCTTCAGATCCATAATTTTCCCCCGCCATGAGGATGTGGGGGTCGTGACCGGCCGTGACATGGTGCTCCTTACCTGTGTCATCCGGCACGACTACCCGGACCTCCCCTATCTATCCGCCTCCTATTTCCACTCCATGTTTACCAGCTGTCAGGGCAACCTGAACTGCGGGTTTTACACCACCCGTCTTGCCCACCACCTAGGGGTATTCGAGCCCTCTTTGCCTCATGATTTGTTAGTTCCACCCCAGAGGATGGACTTTCTCATGCTCCTTAACATGGGGATGGTCCGGAAGCAGGGGGGTGCCTAAATTCTTTCCCAGGCTCACCCCCATCCACCTGCTGACCCTCCGACCCTAGCTGATGCACCAGCTCCTTCTTACCCACCCCCTCCAGTTTCCTCACCCCACCCCATCCCACCTTACCTTATTCTTCTAGCCTTCCTTATTCTGACACACCACCAGCCCCACCTACCTCTGCACCCTCAGTTGATCTCGCCCTTTCCCTCTGCCTAGTTGCGGTGGAGCAGGTCTTGGGTCGCTTTGACAGCCGACAGGATCAGATGGAGCAGCAGTTGGTTCATACCATCATCCACCAGGACACCATTTCATAGCATTTGATTTGTATCGACAGCTTCTAGGACCGCATGGAGCAGCTTTTGGCGCATATTTCTCTGTATCTTGGTCTTCCGTTGCCTCCGCCACCTGTATCTGCCGTCACTCTTGACCCTTCTGCTGCTGCTCCACCGCCCTTCACTATGCAGGTCATGGACTCTGTTCTGCTGTCTACTATGGGCCCTGTTGCTACTTCTCCTGCCGCCACCATTGCTGCCAGTCCCAGGAGTGTTGCTGCACTTCATTTTCTATATCTCGTGCATGCGGCTCCTACTTCTCCAACTTCCCATCCCGCCGCCGGGTCTACGCCTTCAGCTTCCACACCTCCTGCGCCATCTATTCCAGCTGATCCTGTCCTAGATGGTTCCTCTTCTGAGGCAACCCCATAAATATTTTTGGGACATATTCTTTTCATTGTATATATATTTTTGATCTCTTCTTCCTGTGTTTATTATTCCTTCTTGTAGTGTTTCTTTTTCCCCATCACAGGTACTCTGGAACATTTTGGGTTGCGCTTTTACTTCACATACTATTTTCCTTCGCCTAGACATGAGGGGAGTATTATTTTTCATTTATTTTTCTTTTATTTCTTGATCTAAATCATTTCATTACTTTTCCTCAGTCTGGTCCACCTTTTGTCCCTACTTTACCATGTTCTTTATTGGGCACTTGGTGGACCACATGCGATTTTCAGTGTGGTGGTGCCTCTCTCTATTTCATCTTAGTCTTTTCCCTTGAACTAATCTAGGAGACATCATTATTAGATTATATATTTGCAAAATTGAGGCAATTTTTGGTTAATAATATTTATCAAAGCTCAATTTATCCGTAGGAAATTTTTGAGGGTTGCATGCTTATTCTAATTATTAAGTGTTTTAAAATGATTGCTGATATAGTTTCAATTGCAAATTTTAATCCTTGATTAAATTACATTGATTAGGCTAATCATTTATATGAATTTCATGACCTGATTGTCCCTTTATTATTTTTCCACTCCAGAGAGGTATTCTAAACCCTTTTTCATATTTCTTTTCTAACACCCTCTTTTTTGAGAGATTCTTAGGATATGCATCACTACCAGAATTTAAAAATTTTCTTTTCAAAACCTGAAGAATTTTTGAATTACTGTAAAATGATTGAGGCACTAGATTGTTTTCACCTCTTTATCTTGAGACCTACCCTACATTTAATCTTTGTTAAGCCCATAGAAGCCATGAAAAACCATTATTGGAAGCCACATTACAAGACTATTTCCCTTCCAACCCTATTTCTTTTTCAACTTTGCATGATTATTGATTTTGGAGCTTTAAAGAGGGAATTGGAAATACATGGAATATTTTTGTGCACAATAGTGAAATAAAGTGTGGGGGGTGCCTCTTGACTATTTGGGGAAGAAAGGGTTTCAAACAATTATTAGTTGTATTCATAAGTGTTTCCCTTGATTTCTTCTTAAAAAAAGAAGTGAACCTTGTGCTCATTTGATTTAGGAGCCCTACTTGACTAAGGGAAACAGTGGTGATTACAAAAACATTCGACTGAGCTTGTGAAGGATACATTTTCATTGAACTTTACTTCGAATATCATGAAATGTTTTTTAAAGGAATTAGACTTCCTTTTTCAAGCCTCTGAATTTATATTTTACATCTGAAGCTACCAACACTTAGCCATAGAGACATCTGAACCTTATTGATAAATCCCTCATGATTATTGTAATTCAAATTTTTTTTCTGAAGTAGAGAACAAGATATCTTGCAAACCTATGGATAGAGTGTATATACCTTAGATTGATCATAACTCTAAATAAAAACATCTTGAGTGAGGAGTGTGATATTCACTGGAAAGGTAGATCATCAAGTGGCATGCTTATTTTTGAAAGGTTGAAAAATGTGTTAGGATGAGAGTAGTTAATTGAATAATATATATGAGGCATGATTTTAATATCTTAATAATTGAATTTGTTTGTTCCTTTTAGAATTTTCCTCGGTAACTTTATCATTTACACTTTTGATTAATTGAATGCCTTCCTTTTAAAAGTATAGGCTCTCTTAATTAGATGTTGAGATTTTCTTGAGGACAAGCAAACAACTTAGTGTGGGGGAGTTTGATGCACCCGATTTGTGTTAAATTTTCATACATATTATTGAAAATAAAATCAAGTTTTCACCAAATACCTACTTCTTAGAAGAAAAATACTTTCATTTTGGAAACCTTGTCTATTTTCAGGAGATTTCTGGCCAAAATACACAAATCAAGGGAAGTATGTGAAAATTTTGAAACTACACGGCGTGTACTTTTCTACATGTCATGTACATCCAGATAGGGACACGGATCGAAGGAGGGAGTACACGCCAACGTTTCCAGATAGAATCTACATGTCGTGTGGTGCGGCATTACATGTCGTGTACTACATTATAGAAGCGGTTGTTGCCGAGAAGAGTCTACACGCCCATGAGGCCATTGAAGGAGACACGGTGTGTTCCAATTCTACATGTCATGTCTGCTATTCTAGAAGGGGTTGGTAGCCAAATTTTGGCATTACACGCCATGTATGGTGGCGCTACACGCCGTTTACACTCACCTACTAGGCAACACCCTGTTCAAAGTCAAATATGGCATGTTAGGCCGCCTACCAGCAGAGAAAATGAATCCCAAAGCGCGTTGACGAAATTACATGGCGTGTACTTTCTATACACGCCATATACTTTGTTTTTCTATAAATAGAGGCCTTGGCCTTCAGATTTGGGAGTTCAAAAAACCATTGGAGGAGGGAGAAGTTCTGCTACTACCATTCCCAAACCTCTTTGGTGCCGTAGTTCCACCATTCCACCTACCGACTCCACTCCTCGAATCCTACACAATGAATTCATCAGGTATCAAGTGTGTTGTTCCTATCATGCTTTCCATGTGTAACTAAACCCCTTGTGTTGGGGCTGTGGGTGATGAAGGATTGTATTATGTTGTATTAATCAAGATAGTTGTGTTCGTTCTTCTTAATTCTTCTTACTCCTCTTAAATCATTGATAAATATTACTGAGAATTCTGAGCCGGACCAAGGTAAAAATTCTCAGCGATATAAAAGAAGAGTAATAGTGAAAGCTTTCATGGCCATTGAAAAGATTTCACCGATTCATAAATGGATTGAACAAAATTAAGAATTGAGAAACACTGACTACCAGAACAAGGAGTTAATTTCTTCAATTCCAAACAAGAGAAATCGGACCAAGGAATCTTGTGATAAAAGGAAATCCAAAATGATGAATTATCATGAACAACACAACCATTTAAGAAATCTGCATAAAAACTCCATAATCACCACATCCCCAATACACATTTCTTCCGGTTAAAACACCTTTAAATCACTTGTTGTTTCCTTTAAATTGTTAATCATTTTCATAAAGTAAAAAAAATAGTTTCACTCAATCCAAACCAAGAAAATCCACTCTAAATTCTACATGTTTCACTAAATTAATTATAAACTCAACTGAACCACCGCACTGCCAAAGTTCCATGTGGATCGACCCCACACTTGTACTATTCTAAGTTTAAGAGTGGGTAATATCAATTTGGGGCACCGATAACATACTTTTGGTGAAACGACCGACCAGATTGATTCTCGTCCTTATGGGATACATAGGAACGCCTGGAAATTTTGTTCGTAGGTCTAGCCCCAAACTTCAGGATCTCCCATTGGGTCAAAACACATTTTTTGGTGAAATCGTTTTCCCTCGTTCACATCAAGTTCATCATGATTTTACCATGTATCCCTCCCCCCAGAAGATCTCCACCTCTTACACTGTCATGCTTGACATTAAATTGCACGAGCACATTTATGCTTCACACACTCCCTGTACTTAGGACTCCATCACCTTTCACATCCAAAAGGGCCCCCGAATGGTATGGGTACATAGACTAAGGGATCTCTTATCATTTAGTTCTAACTCTCTCATGTACCTTGAACAAAAAGTTGATATATGTCCTGCATTGCGAATATGTTCAGTGGTTGATGCTCATTTATTATCCCCATTTCAGGTCACATGATATAGATGTTGTGTTTTGAACCTAGTCAATATCTATCCTTTTTCACTGTCACCACCCCCATATGTCCCAAACATTGAGTGTAGTGATACATTCTACCCTACTGTCTCTTCAAGATTTAGTATGCCTTGGGAAGGAGTGTGATCCCATCTGTTAGACCCTTATAAAATGGGAAGAGCCTAGTCCTACTCCTTGTTTCCCACACCAAGAATTGCTCATGTGGGCTTAGGATCTATGGTAAGGCAATGCCTACATGAGAGGTCATATGGCTACAGTTGGCTGGGACTCCCAGCCTCAGGTCCCTCGACCCTTTTGGCCCCCGAGCCCAAGTTCTAATCTAGGATTGTGTGGTGTGGTATAGACTCACGTCCTCATTCAAGTCAGACTATTTTTCCACACCGCACATATCCCCTTGAGACATCCCTCATTCGCCATCATCCTCACCATAAGACATTAAACTACGAACTGGGTAGGACTTCCTGTTTCAGGCCCCTCAACCTTTTTGGCCCCTTGGACCAAGTGTTCATTCGGGGTTTTATGATGTGGTATGAGCTTATTCCCTCATTCAACTTAGGCTACTCGTCGTGCCATACACATCCCTCATTGGGGTACCTTGCCCCTATTTTTGTTCTTGCTGCATGAAGTTAAATTGCACAACATCCTTCCTCAGAAATATGTGTGTCTTGATTCCCATATTTATGGGATATGTAGGACTACTTGAACATCTAGTATTTGGGTCCAGCCCCTCCCCTTAGGAACCTCTTTATCATTCTGGTCTCTTGGCCTGAGTCTTTCCATAGGAGGGGTACGTGGTGTGGTATGGGCTTATGTCCTCATTCACATCAGGTTTGTAACAACCATGCCATGTACCTCCCTTTCCTAAGTGACCTTCGCTCCCTTTACCTACACTCATCTTTTCAAGTTTCATGCTCTTAATTTGGGCCCCTCGACTTTCTTCTGTGATTCACCAATGTGACCAAGAGTACTCTGGTTCAGAACCTAGAGTGTCAGATTCTACCAGGACATGTTGTTAACCATTTTTCAGGCTTCATGTTCCCCTTCATTTGGGATTTCATTATCTTTCACATCTGAAGGGGCCCCCAAATGGCATTGATGCTTGGTCCAAGGGCTCTCCTAACATTACGGGCCAACATCCTCGAGGGTTTTTAATGAAAAATTGATACAAGTATCGTATTGAGAATAAGGTCAGCAGTTAACACTCATTTTTTGTTCCCATTCCAGGTCACACGATATAGATACTGTGTTTCGAACATGGTCAATAGTTATCCTCTATTGTAATGCCAATCCCATCAATACTTAAATGTCAGTTACATAATTCACATCATTTTCCACCCCAACATGTCCAAGTGGAATTTTGACACTCTTAGTACTATCCTTTAGTGCACATTTTTATGTTAGGGGGACAAATCTGTGGTAGGGCATCATCCAGGGCTCCCACCTATTTCCCCTTCACGCATATCCCATGTGTTGCAAATACCTCCTCAGACCTTGTTTCCCACACTGAGTTTGACTCATGTGGTCTTAGGGTCCAAATCGAGGTTTGTGCTCGCTTAGAAGTGTTTCTCTTCTTTATGGTCCGAGCTCTAAGACCTTAAACTAGGATCTCCTTACATGTCCTATTCTCAAAACTATGTGTGGCTTGATTCCCATCCTCATGGGATACATAGGAACACTAGGACATTTCGTTGAAAGAGCATTGTCATGGGTGCCCTCAAATGATTAGTGTCATTTTGGGTACTTAGGTGCAGCAGAGTAGCTGACCAATGTCGTCTCTCAAAGGAGGAAGTGAATTAAAACAAATTTTTAGAGATATTCTAAAAATAAAATAAAAGAGAATAAAAACACTACTTGAAAGGATGGGGATTGGTTATAGTTTATAAATCTATAAGAATTTTTCTGGAAGAAGATTGTATTTTTTTTGTTTTTTTTTTTGAAATGAATTTTGATTAAAATGACACAACAAGAAGATTTTTTTTAGAAAATATTTAAAAGACATAATCGGTCTAACTCTACCTATTAAATCAATTAATTATCATTATCATTTAAATTAACATCCACTTAATTAGGATCCCTTAACTTGTTAACCCCCGAACCCTACGAGAATTAACCTTACCACAAAGATGAAGTGAATTAAACCCTATGTTATCTTCGGAACATGCAATTGCAACACCCTACTTTGATTGATGTTCTAAGATTAGCTTATGGTCAGTGATAAATTAAGGCACATTTCCCCTATGTAAATTAGAATTAATTGAGTTTTGGGATTATATTTGAACACTAAAAATTGATCATGTATGGTTTTGTATAACCGATTAAGTTCGCACTCTCACAATTTACACAAAATCTCGTCCTCGTGTGTTTTTGTGTTAATTGTTAAATTTCTTTCTTAGTTTCAATTAAATTAAAAACTCAATTAATTGATCATATTATGTGAATTTCAGTATATCATTGATTCAAAATAAAGTAATGTAGAAGGTAAGAGGTAGAATGATTACTAAAAGACTACTCTTCCATGGGTGGCGTAATCATCGTAGAAGCGAATTGCATTTGCAACGGTTTATAACGGTTATAACCCAATAACGCTTCTACTCAAGAATTCCAGCCCAAATAGGAAGATTAATAGAAGACGAAATTTGAATAAAACAGAATAAAAGAGAATAAATAAAAGAAGAACAAAGTTATTTATTATGAAAATACAAACATTACAACATGAGGAAGAAGAATAGGGCTTCGACGAAGGGATCCTTGCATCAAGAGATACCCTTATTTAATTACTTGTAGAATTGGAGTGAAACCTCTTATCCTCACCCCCAAACTTCCTAATTCATATCCCAACCCCACAAAATGGGAAAAATAAAAATTTATAGAGTGGTGGGGAGGCTTGGTTCAAAGTGGTTTCAAGTGTGAATGGGGGATATCGGCCTAATATTTTATGCCAAATTTCACCGCCCATTTGACCACCAAAACGCGTGAATCAACTGTCCTTCCAGGCAGATACTTCACGCAAAACTGATTCATGTATCTCATCTCAAAATTTGGGCCTTATCCAAGCACGGATGAAGATGTTATGGCTCAAATACAGAACTCATGTCCATTCTTCCAAGTCGAGTCCACCATTGACTTAATGGTCCATTACTCCATCCAAATACACTCTTTAGCTCTAGTGTCCGGAATAAAAGTTGTATAAAATTAATTAACGAACACTGTTAAAAAATATTAAGTTCAAATAAGTCATATTAAAATATTTAAGTGAGAAATACTACATTTTATTTTAAAAGGGTAAAACTAGAATTTTAATCAAATTTTCAAATGAATGATCAAATCCCAAATATTTCATAAATGAACATATTTAGCACAATGTTAGGAAATTATGTCATTTATTATCAATAAAATATTCAACAAAATAGTGTTTTATCAACTCCCCCACACTTACCCTTTTTCACTCTTGGGAAAAACCTCATATCAAGTAAACATCAATATCAAATCAGAACCAATTTTAAAACACATATCTTTGAGATCAAACAATTACACACCAAGAAAAATAAGATATCATGCCTCATAAAAAAACCATTATTTCAAGTTCTTCATTTATATCATTCAATATATTTCCACTTTAGTAATCCTCCCATGCACAAAACACTTACCTCACTTGAATTTTCTCTTATCACACAAATGTCATTTTTTTGCAATGTATTTCTCATCCAAACTCATACAAGGGTCACCATAGGCTTGATAAATTCCTAAATCTCTACCCGATGTGAGTCAAGGATATATGTTTATCATGAGTACTTTTCAGGGTTTTCTTGTAGCTTTCGGTTGGTAGGATTTAGATGTGAAAAATTATGTGGCTGAATGAGGAGGGCTTGACTCTTTTTGAAGAAAAATTGCATTAATCTGATTTTCAATTAAATATGGTCTTCTCAATCAACATAGCATTGATTCATGTTCATCATCATGGAAAATAATGGAATGTGTACACCATTCAAAATTTCAGCAGTAAAAATGTCAATCTTCTCGAACATGATTTTCTTAAAATCTCTAGAAAGGCACAACTTCTTTAATCGTGAAAACTCCAGAAAGGCATGGATTTCAATATAATGATTTTCTTCAATAGAAAACACATCTCTTGAGAATTTAATTTTTCACCCGAAGTATCACAAAATGTGGTAGCACAACACAAGACAGCTTCCCCGACACTTAATCTCAACTAGATTATGCAATTTCACTTCAAGAGTTGGTTGGATAGGGAAAATTGGATTGTAATGTGGCTAACCTAATAGGTTGTTCATGGATTATAAGGGATAAATAGATTAAATGTTCAAGGTAGTCCATTATAAAAAGGGATTCTTTGAAATAGGGGCTATAATACCAAACAAATTCTTTAATCATTTAAACACAAGTGCCTCAAAACCTCAAGTTCTGACAGGAATAAATCAAATTCTAGTTAAATCAAGCATGGTTTAGTTCTCTGAAGAAGTGAGGTGAATGTAAATAATATGAAAATAATGGTTCATAAGACTCACAGGAAAGTTATTTCAAATATAAAGATAGTGAGATGTGGAATTGGATTCAAAATTTAGTGTACTTTTGATGAAATTACTAAATATTTGAACTTGAAACAAGGTCATTTCAGCATTCATTTAAGCTTAGTTTCAAGGGATAAATTGTTTCACTTATTGATATGGATTTAAAAATGGTTATGAGAATCATTTCAGCTCAAAAGTTTCAAAAACACACCGAAAATTGAAAAATAAACACACATTTTTTGAAAAACACACATTTTTTTTGTTTTTTTAACAGGAAAACAATTGAAATTACTAAACTAAAAGGTTCCATCCACCACACTTAAAATATTTCATTGTCCTAAATGTGAACCCATGAGATGATATATGCACATGAAATATATAATTTTAAATAGGACAAAGAATAAAAAAGCTAAAGGGTTAGGAACAGCCTGATATACTCAAGTGATGATGGGGTCATGCAGTGTGATAAAATCCACTGCATCAGTAGGAAGTCCATCAATGTATCTCTTCAAACGTTTCCCATTGAAAGTAAAGCTCCTTCCAATGTCCTCTTGTGTGATCTCCACTACACTATAAGGAAAAATATTAGTCACAACATAAGGACCTAACCATATGGAACGCAACTTACCAGACATCAGCTTCAGTTGTGAAATATAGAGAAGGACTTTCTCTCCAACATGAAACTCCTTTTGTTGGAATATTCTATCATGAGATGATTTTGATTTTTCCTTGTAAAGCCTTGAGTTCTCATATGAGGACAATCGAATCTCATCAAGCTCTTGAATTTGCAGCTTCCCTTGGATTCCAGCTTGGGCCAAATCCATGTTGCATTTCTTTATAGCTCAATAAGCATGATGCTCAACCTCTATGGGGAGATGACATGATTTACCAAAAACAATCCGAAATGGGGACATACCAATGGGTGTCTTGTATGCTATCCTATAAGGCCACAATGCATCATCCAAGCTCTTGGTCCAATCCTTCCTATTTGGATGCACGGTTTTATCTAAAATCTGTTTTAACTCGCGATTTGAAACCTCAGCCTGGCCATTTGTTTGGGGGTGGTATGGTGTCGATGTTTTTTGTGTCACCCCATACTTCTCAATGAGGGAAGCCAAATTTTGATTGAAAAAGTGTGTCCCTTGGTCACTGATGATGGCCTTCGGTACTACAAACCTGCAAAAAAATTTCACTTTGACAAAGTCCAGAACAACATGAGAATCATAAGTTCTGGTGGCCTTAGCCTCCACCCATTTACTCACATAATCAACATAAACCAAAATATACAAAAAAAACAAAGAAACTAGGGAAAGGACCCATAAAATCAATGCCCCATACATCAAAAATCTCACAAAATAGTATGGGTTGTTGGGGCATCTCATGTCTCCTAGAAATGTTCCCAGTCTGTTGGAAATGAGAGCGTGACTTACAAAACACATGGTCATCATGGAATAAGATAGGCCAATATAATCCAGAGTCTAAAACATTTCTAGCTATCTGTTGGGGTCAAAAGTGTCCACCACGGGCAAGTGTATGACAAAAATGTAAAACAGACTCCAACTCATGATCAGGAACACACCTCCTAATAACTTGATCACTACACATGTGCCAGAGGTATGGATCATCCCAAACATAATACCAAGACTCACTTTATAATTTTTGGACTTGATGTTTCTTTGAATTTGCAGGGATTTCAGAGGCAACAAGATAGTTAACTAAATCTACATACCAAGGATGTGTACCTAATATAGAATAATGATGCTCATCAGGGAAAGTGTCCCAAAGTGGTACATGGTCCAAGGTGTCATCCTCAAATATGTGAGTAAGACTACTCATGTGGTCCACCACCAAGTTTTCCAACCCATTTTTTTCCTTTATCTCAATATCAAATTCTTGAAGAAGGAGAATCCATCAGATTATCCTGGGCTTTGCATCTGGCTTCTTCAAGAGGTACCTTAGAGCTGCATGGTCATAAAAAACAACTACTTTAGAGCCCAATAAATATGAACGGAATTTATCTAAAGAAAATATGAAAGCAAGAAACTCCTTTTCTGTGGTTGTGTAATTTGATTGGGCTGAATCCAGTGTCCTCGATGCATAGGTGATCACATGTGAATGTCCCTCCACCCTCTAAGATAAGACAGCTCCAACCGCAAAGTTGGAGGCGTCACACATAAGCTCAAAAGGAATCTCCCACCGTGGGGACTGTATGATTGGTGGAGTGGTCAAACACATCTTTATATCATCAAAGGAATTCCTTGAAGAATCGTCAAACACAAAATCAGAATCCTTTTGAAGTAATTGTGACATAGGAAGAGAAATCTTACTAAAATCTTTGATGAAGCACTGATAAAATCCCACATGCCCTAGGAAAGATCTAACATCACGCACACATGAAGGATATGGTAAGGTTTAAATAATATATACCTTAGATCTATCAACCTCTATCCCATGTTTTGACACTACATTCCCTAAGACAATGTCATGCTCTACCATGAAATGACACTTTTCAAAGTTCAGGATCATATTTTTCTCAATACAACGATTCAACACCTTTCTGAAAATACTTAGACATTCATCAAATGAAGACCCATACACTGTAAAATCATCCATAAATACCTCCTTGAAGGTCTCAATAAAATGAGAAAAAATACTCACCATGCATCTCTGGAAGGTACCTGGGGCGTTGCAAAGTCCAAATGGCATCCTTCGGTAGGCAAATGTACCGAAAGGACAAGTGAATGTTGTCTTCTCATGATCCTCTAGAGCAATAGGTTCCTGAAAATATCCAAAAAATCCATCCAAGAAACAATAATGTGTTTCCCAGCAAGTCTCTCAAGAATCTGATCAATAAATGGGAGGGGGAAATGGTCCTTGCAAGTAGATTTATTTAGTTTCCTATAATCAATACAAACGCGCCAAGTGTTTTTCACACTCATTGGAACTAACTCATCTTTCTTGTTTTTAACAACAGTAACACCACTTTTCTTAGGCACAACCTGAATAGGACTTACCCATTGAGAATCTGAAATGGGATAGATTATACCTGCCTCAAGCAATTTTTTAACCTCTTTTTTAATAACCTCCAGAAGGGTTGGATTGAGTCTCCTTTGTGGTTGCCTCACAGATTTAGCCCCATCCTCCAAAAGAATCATATTCATTCAAATGGAGGGGATAATACCTGATATGTCAGCCAAGGTCCACCTGATTTCCCTAATTTTCTCCCTCAAAAGATTCAAAAAATTTCTTCATGTTCAAAAGGGATATTTTTAGAAATGATAACATGTAATTTTTCAACACTTAACAAGTATGAGTATTTGAGATTTGGTGGCAATGGCTTGAGTTCCAATGTAGTGGGGTGGTGTATGGATGGAGACATAAAAGGAACTAAAATATGTGTGCAAAGAACATCAGTATCAGAATATACATCATCAAAATCAGAGAATAAAGCATCAAATCCATCAGCATACTCAACAGCCATGTCATAATTAGAGTTCACATGATCAAAATCAGAATATGATTCCATTTCAAAATCAAATCTTATAGAGTATTGTTCCTTAAAAACGGGTATGGAAGTTCTCTTAGAAATTAAATCAGAACCAATACTCATAATCTCACTAAGAATCAGACAATCAAATTCCATGGGGTTTTTACTTGGTGGTTCAAAATGGGAGATAACAAATTCAAAATGATCCTCTGAGGGGTACTTCATGGAATCCATAACATTAAATATCACAAATTCATCCCCAAATTCCATGGAAAGGGTACCCTCATTGACATTTATCATAGTTTTTGCAGTTTTGAGGAAGGGTCTACCTAAGATAATGGGGGAATGAGAACTTACCTGATCATCCTTTATGTTAAGCACGTAGAAATCTACTGAAAAGATCATGTCTCTTACCAGGATAAGTACATCCTCAAGAACTCCTGCTGGATATTCCAAAGCTCTATTCGCCAACTGCACCACTACTCTCATTGGTTTCAGCTCACCAACCTGTAAATAAGAGATTACAGAGTGAGGAATCACATTTATGGAAGCTCTCAAATCACAAAGTGAAACAGAAAAGTGTAACTCCCCTATAGTGCATGTGATAGTGAATGTCCCTGGATCCTTGCACTTTTTCAGCATTGCTAGAGTTGGTGTAATGAGGGCTGACACATTCCTTCTAATATTTATCCTCTCATTTCCCTTGATCCCTCTTCGATTGGTACAAAGTTCTTTTAAAATTTTTGCATACCTTGGAATTTTCTTAATGGCTTCAAGTAGAGGAATGTTGATCTCCACATGCTTAAATGTGTCAAAAACCTCCTTTTACATTGCTTCTTCAGCCATCTTCTTAGTTTAAACAACCCTGTTTGTAAAAGGAAGGGGTTTAGGAGGAACATCATTAATCGTTTTCTTACCTTTATCTTTCTCCTTGGGTTTCTCATCAGTTGATGTGGAACTGGGATTTTTTGGAGTTGAGGTGAATCTTGGTGGAATAGTAGGTGGAGAAGCATCAGTTTTTTGCTTCCCGCTTTTCAATGTGACGGAAATGACATTCCCCTTGGGATTTGGAGTAGGTTGGGATGGTAGATTTCTATAATTCATACTTAACATTTAATGGAGGGCAGTGGAAATCTGGCTTATTTGAGTCTTCAAATCCTTCAGCTCCGAACCTTGACTCTTCAACTCATTCTATTGATTAAGAACAATTTGTTTCAAAATTTCATCAGTTTTAGAATCTACCTTGGATTGGGTATTCCCTTGTTGTTGGCTTTTTGATTCTTGGGCTTCAAATCCTCTTTGGGGTTGTTCAAAACCCTTCTGGTAAGTTGGACGCTGCTAGATGTTTTTTTGAAAAGAGGGTCTTTGTTGTTGTCCAGAGACATACCTCATGTATGATTAATCCTTCCACCCTTGGTTGTATGTTGGATAAAACTTCTTTTGGGGATATGGTTGTTGTTGTTGTTGCTGATATGGTCTCACTATATTTTTCAATTCTTCCAAATTGGTATCAATCAAATGACTTTCAAGAGAAGATGTACTTACCTGATGTACTCCCCTGACATGTGGTGTACCTCGATCGCCAAATTGTTGGGAGTTTTGGTCCATTTTGTCAATCAACACACGTGCAGCTACTGGTGTCTTTTCCACCAATGCTCCTCCAGCTGCAGCATCCACCATGCTCCTCTCCATAGGTTTGATTCCTTCGAAAAATTATTGGATGAGGAGTTGCTCACTAATTTGGTGATGTGGGCAGCTTGCACACAACTTCTTGAATCGTTCCCAGTACTCATACATTGACTCCCCTTGTGATTTCTTAATCCCAGATATCTCCTTACAAATGGAAGTGGTCCTTGATTATGGAAAAAATATCTGCAAGAAAATACTTTTCAAATCGTTCCAACAAGTTACATCTTCGGGTTGTAAATAATACATCCAATCAGTCGCAGCTCCATAAAGTGAGAATGGGAATGCTCTTAGTTTGATTTTATCTTCAGAAACATTTCTTAGTTTTAAGGTTGAGAAAACCACAATAAATTCTTTAAGGTTTTTATTAGGATCCTCACCAGAGAGGCCGTGAAATTTTGTTAGCAGGTGAATTAATCCATATTTCAGTTCAAAGTTCGATTCGAGATTTTGATATGCAATGCAATTTGGTGGATAATTAATATTGGGTGCATCCAATTCTCGAATGGTTCTATTAAGTTCATTTCACTTATTTTCATCCATTGGTTATTGTTTTATGGTTTAATTTTAATTTCTTCCAATTTCAATGTTCTGAAAGTGGAGTAATTCTCCAACTAGTTGAATATTGAAACTTCTCGTAGACTGAGAATGTCTGATTTGTGCCCTAAGGCTGCATTCAATATCCGGGTCAAGATCCAAGAGATCTCCAGGATGATTTAGTGTCATAAATCAAATAAAAATGAAAATAAATAAATTGGACCATAGTAAAATAAAAATAATAATTTTGAGTTGATGGTCCAAAAAAATTAGAAGAAAATAAAAGAAGAAGAAAAAAGAAAAAAAATCAGATTGGGTAAAGAAGGAATAAAGAAGAGAGGAAGAGAATAAAATGTAAAACAAAATAAATACCTCTAATTGGTTGAAATAATTACATGCCTCCCTGGAAACAGCGCCAATTTGAAAGAGCACTATTGTGGGCACCCTCAAATGATTAGTGTGATTTTGGGGTACTTAGGTGCAGCAGAGTGGCTGACCAAGGTCGTCACTCAAAGGAGAAAGTGAATTAAAACAAATTTTTAGAGGTATTATAAAAATAAACTAAAATAGAATAAAACAAATACTTGAAAGTATGAGGATTTTTTATAGTTTATAAATCTAGAATAAGTATTCTGTAAGAAGATTGTATTTTTTTAGTTTTGAAATGAATTTCGATTAAAATGACACAACAAGAAGATGTTTTTTGGACAATATTTAAAAGGCATATGAGATATAACTCTTCCTATTCAATCAATTATTTATCATTATCATTTAAATTAACATCTACTTAATTATTATCCCTTAACTTGTTAACCCCCGAACCCTACGATAATTATCCATACCATAAAGATGAAGTGAATTAAACCCTAGGTTATCTTCGGAACATGCAATTGCAACACCCTGCTTTGATTGATGTTCTAAGATTAGATTATGGCCAGTGATAAATTAAGGAACATTTCCCCTCTGGAAATTTGAATTAATTGAGTTTAGGGATTATATTTTAACACTACAAATTGATCTCATATGCTTTTGTATAACCGATTAAGTTCGCACTCTCACAATTTACACAAAATCTCGTCATCGCTTGTTTTTGTGTTAATCGTTCAATTGCCTGCTTAGTTTCAATTAAATTAAAAACTAAATTAATTGATCATATTATTTGAATTATATTATATCATTTATTCAAAATAAATGAATGTATAAGGTAAGAGATATATCGATTAATAAAAACTACTCTTCCATGGGTGGTGTAATCATCGTAGAAGTGAATTGCATTTGCAACGGTTTATAATGGTTATAACCCAATAACGCTTCTACTCAATAATTCCAGCACAAAGAGGAATATTAATAGATGAATAAATTTGAACAAAACAGAAGAAAAGATAAGAAATAAAATAATAACAAAGAAGTTTATTATGAAAACACAAACATTACAGCATGAGGAAGAAGAATTGGGCTTCGACAAAGGGATCCTTGCTTAAAGAGCTACCCTTATTGAACTGCTTGGATAATTGGAGTGGAACATCTTCTCTGCCCTAAACTTCCTAATTCACATCCCAACCCCACCAATTGAGAAAAACACCAATTTATAGAGTGGCGGGGAGGCTAGGTTCAAAGTGGTTTCAAGTGTGAATGGGGAATCTCGGCCAAATATTTTATGCCAACTTGCACCGCCCATTTGACCACCAAAAAGCGTGAATAAACTGTCCTTCCATAAGGATGATTCATGAAAAATTGCGTCATGTAGATCCTCTCAATATTTGGGCCTGATCCAAGCATGGATGAAGGCGTTATGTCCCAAATACATAACCCATGTCCATTCTGCCGAGTCCAGTCCACTATTGACTTAATGGCCCATTTAATCCATCCAAATGCACTCTTTAGCTCTAGTGTAATGAATAAAAGTTGTATCAAATTAAGTTATGGACACGTTTACAAAATATTAAGTTCAAATAAGTCACATTGAAATATTTAAGTGCGAAATACTACAGTGCATTTTAAAAGGGTAAAACTGGAATTTTAATCAAATTTTCAAAAGAATGATCTAATCCCAAATATTTCCTAAATGAACATATTTAGCACAATGTGAGGAAATTATGTCATTTATTATCAATAAAATATTTAACAAAATAGTGTTTTATCATTCATCTACAGGTCCAACCCTATATTTTCCAACCTCTGTTGGCCCCTCGGCCTGAGGTTTCTTCTTCGGAATCACGCATGGTGTGATAAAGGACATGTCCTCATTCACATCGTGCATGATTTAGCACATAATGCACATCCACCTATAGTATCACATTACTCTAAACTATTATTTCTTTATTGCACGACATTAAGAATAATGGTTGGTGCTACTACACGACTTTAAACTGTGACATTATCGTCATGGCCGCACAATGAAAAACAACACTACATCATGTGTCCTCACTCGAGTGGACATCATGTTGGTTTTTGGTTATCCACCATACCATTTTTTAATGCCTAAATATTTCTTGATTCTAGTAGTGATACTAAGATTCTTTGTCCTAGGTCTATCGCTTCACAAAAAACAGACATCTATCCTAAAGGACAAACAAGATCTATCATATAACGCTTCTTTTGGTGCGAGGGCCAGACCTGCATGACCTATCCCTAGAATTTGTACCTTTCCATGATATCTCTATAACTATGTATGGCTTGATTACCATTCTCATGGGGTATGTATGAATGCCTAGGCACATTACCTCAGGCCTATCCTAACTTTTACTTTTGGTCCCTCAAACTAAAATTTTCCTAGGGAGCACATTGTGGTGATACAGACTCCTACTATCCTCATTCATGTTGGGTTTAATAATTAATTCCCCATGCATCTCCCTCCTTCAGTTCCATCTGGTCTGAGCTCTATGACCATAAACTAATACCACTCCACATCCTTTCTGTAAGAAGTGAAACTACAGGACATTTTCCAGAACTACGTATGGCTTGATTCCCATCCTCATGGGATATGTAGGAATACCTAGGCATCTTGTCTTTAGGTCCAGCCCCAGGAATCTAAAATCCTACCCCCTCTCTTTAGCCTCTTGGCCTAAACACTTTTGGTAACATGTGGTGTGGAGAGTACCTCCTGGTTTCTCATTCACATCGGGTTTTCCAACAGTCGCACCATGTGCCTCCCTTGCCTTTTCTCAATATGGTCTGAGTTTTATAACCCTAAACTAAGATCTCCCTATGGTAACTACACGTCGGGTTTGGATACTTTTTTTCCATGTTCACAGTCCATCGAATCAAGTACACCCATTAATGGTACACCCTATGACCTTAAGTTGGAATCGTGCAACCCCAAGACCCTTGTCCTTGAAAAGGGACTCGACTTCCTCTATCTAATACATCTTTTTGTCATACTCAGGAGCATTGTGACAAAGAGCCCGAAGTGTTGAATTTTCACAGGGACATTCCCTCTTTCCATTTCTAATCTTCTTGATCCCATTATTTGGATCATCATCCTCTTCTACGTCTAAAAGAACCCTCTTTACGGCCTGGTCTCATGCCACATTTGCTTACCTACCGTCTTAGGCCAACGTCCTTGAGAACCTCATATGACAGTTGTGACGAGACCCATGTTTCGAACATGGTCAGCGGTCGACCCCAATTTGTTTTTCCCCATTCCAATCCAACGTGATATAGATTTTGTGTTTCGAAAACATTCAACAGTTATCCCCTATCATCATGCCACCATCATTATGGTCCAGATCTCGAGCATCATGATTCACATTTTTTCACTTCCTTATGTTCAAGTGGAATTCCAACATACTTGACTTTAACCCTTCGTGCATCTAGGTGCGTTATGTAAGCGGGTCAGCATTATTGGGACGTCATTCACCTAGCATCCCATTTCCCCTAACATGTGCCTCCCTATTCCAGGAAAGTCCCATCACTATTCCTTGTTTCCCACATCGAGCATGACTCACATGGACTTAGTAGTTTTGGTAGGATTGGTACTGGTGCATCCATGCCACACATTCCTTTCATCACCCTGCATGATGTTAAAATGCACTCTCAGAACTATGTATGGCTTGATTCCCATTCTCATGGGATACGTAGGAATTCCCAAACAACCTGTCGCGGGATGGTTTTCACCTTCATCCCCTTGACCTAAGGATTTTCCTAAGTGTGTGTGGTGTGGTGTGGACTCTTATGGTCCTCATTCACATTGGGAAATGTACCGCACCACACATTTCTTTTCTAGGTATCCATATCCTCAACTCATGACACTAAACTGTAGTTCTACCCTAAACAAGTTTAGGATTCCCCATGTTAATCATGGGATGCACCAGATCCCTTTCCAGAGAATATTTTCCCTATCAACATTGGCCTCCATCCATGCCATGCTTATGAACTATGTTTGGCTTCATTCTCATTCACATGGGATGCATAGGAACACCTAGGAAATTGGCCTTGGGCCCAACCCTAGGGTCATTAAACCTTATGGCCCCTTGACCCCAATCTTGGTCCAGGAAGCATGACCTTAAAACAATGTGCACCATCCTAATCGTACGACATTTAAACTATGTGTTTATCGTTCTTACTGGTATGAATTAAAACTATAAGGAATTTCATGTCCCTACTAGATAGATCCTGTTCGGAAGTAAGTTTGATCTCTCATCATACCAATGCACCCACCCAACATGTTTCCACCACATTTGCGTAATTTCAGGAATGTTGGACTCCATTCAAACAACCCATCACTCCACCATCCACATTTTGTGTTCCCTTTATTTGGACCCTCTTCCTCTTTCACATATAAAGGAACCCCCTACCAATATGGATGCTCGGACTATGGATTGCTTACTGTCCTGCGCTAACGTTTTGGAAGACAAATGGATGACATTTCGATTCAGGCTCCATGTTTCAAACATCGGCAGCAGTCGGCCCTCATTTGTTATCTCCATTTTCGGCCAATGCAATAAGGATATTTTGTTTCAAACACGGTCAATAGTTATCCTTCATTTTTCATGCCATCCCTATAGTGTTCCGAATATTGGGTATTGTGATTCACACTTTCCATTACCCATTTTTTTGTTCGGATCAATTCTAACGCCCCTAGAATTACCCTGATCATGCACCAGAGCACATTGGGATGATGGCACGTTGATTGTTTTGATACCTTCATTCTCCAGTCATGCCTCTCCCATTCTTCCCAGAAAACCATATTGGTTGTTCAAAACCAGTATTCTCGAATCTTGGTTTTCACTCTTATATTTGGATGGAGTAACAAGGTGGTCATCCCTTATTTCTCACATCGGGCCTGACCCACGTGAGCTTAGGGATTTATCGCTGGATGTTCCACTAATGTAACGAGAATTCAATAGACCAAAAAAATGAATAACAGAACTTATGCATGAATCCATCATAAATAATCAAAGCATAGAAGTATGTTCAAAAGATATGTGCTTCATAGCACCTGAGTGTTGACCCCTCCCATGGATAGGTTGACCCTGCCAAAAGAGCGATGTAGCTCTTCTACCATCTGTTTTGTGGCATCCATAATTCGTTGTCGCCTGTTTAGTTCTCCCACCTCCTCGAAAGCAATGGGGTGTAGTTCATCATCCGCAATCTAGGCCCGCTCCTTGTTGGTTCGGATGACAGTCATCTCCTCGGAGGCTTTTTTTAGGCTCTCTTCGGCCTCTACCAGATGGGCCTACAGACGCGATATGATCTTTTATTTCACAGTGAGGAAAGCGGAATGCTCATCTTCCCAGACCTGTAGCCATTGAATCTCATTTTCAGCCTCATGAAGCATCTTGATGTTCACCACTTTTCTCCACTATTATCCCACACCAAGGCCATGGTTATATTCCCAAATCTTCTTCTCCATGAGATCTCGGACAATTATGTGAGGACTTTGGGCATCCACTCCCCCAGCACACAGTTCACGTAGCTAGGACTAAAGCCTCCCCATCCGGTCTGTCCATTTTTCTTGAGGGGTGTCATCGATGAAGCTCTTAATCAGCTTTCATGACCGGCAATGGGTGATTTTTCTATCCTACTCATCAGAGGTCATATCATCTTGATTTGTTGGGTCAGTAGGGTCATATATGGGAAACGCCCCCAAGAACTCCTTAGTAGGGTCTGCATATAGTGTCTGATCAGGTTTGGTAGGACATGTGTTGTCTGATCAATCTTCATTGTCATATACCACCTCAATGATATCAGGATTTGTCCTGCTAACAGTCCCACCAGTGATCGGGAGCATGGTCAGTTTGGGAATCCGCTTCCATGATCCCTAGAATTCCCCTGGGAAAGGCGTCGCCGGGACTACCAACCAACCTTAACAAGGCAGCCCACTCCATTTTAAGAACTATGCATACCAAGAAGTGCACGGACATTAGTTAACCTAATCAAATGGGTGGTAGGCAAGAATTTTGTAAATGAGACTTACAGAGATCAAATTTTAAGTCTCACTCCTAGGTGGTTTCCATTGGGACCCCGAGGCATGGTCCTCCTTATGTTGTTGGGAATTCTAAAAACTCCAAAAGAACTACCGTAGGAGTCTCAGCACTGCTGGACATGGAAATCTCCATAGCCGTAGGCATAGATCCTAAAGGCCCCGTAGCAGCATCTACTGTAAGGCGGTAATGGGTTCTATATATGAGGATCTCCTGCATAGTTCATATATTAGTGAGGAGTCCAAAGTAACCCGGAAGCGGACCCTGGGTAAGGGATTTAGAGTTTTACCTCGAGAGCCTCTGCAAACTCTTCAAGTTATGGGTTTGAATGTAACAGCCCAAGATTTTATGAAAAATATCCTTTTTTAATTTCACTAATGTCTTGTGTTGTACGCTTCACCAAAAGGAGCTTGCACAACACGCATCCTTGACTTGCCTTGCATTACACGCAATCGCAACCTTCCTCGATAGCGTGTGTAGTACGCAATACTGAGTTTCACGAAACAACGATATGCTATTAAAATATTATTAAAACTAGCCGTTATGAATAGTAATAACAACTTTTTAAATTTTAGAAATTTTAGCTCTCAAAATGGACTTCATTTTTGGATTCGGAATATCTAATTTAGCCTAAGGTGAAATTTTGGTACCTTTCGGATAACTTTCATATTCTGATGAATAGTGAAAATTACTAAATTATAATTAAAAACAACTTTTTTAATCAAAATAATTAATAGTGATAAATTATTAATTTGAGTGGTTTTAAAGTATATTTAGAATATATTTTTACAATTTAATACAATGTTGGTCATTGGTTGTAATTTCACATTTAAACCAGACATAATCAAGTGTCAATCTTTTGATAGATATTGTTTCTTAAAAACACGCTATTTGTTTTAACAGCGGGATTTAATTATAATATTAATTAATGCAACTTCTATGTTATGAATTTGGTAAAATAGACTTCATTTTTGAATTCGGAATATGAAATATAGCTTAGGATGAAATTTTGACATTTTTCTGAAAACTTTCAATTTTTGATGAATAGTAAAACCACTAAGTGGTAGGTTAAAAACTGAATTTTGCATAAAACTTAATTTTACCGCTTCTGTGAATGGAATTTCAAAAATCCTACAGACACGGTTGATGTCAGTAAGTAAAATGTGGTTCAATGAGATAAAAATAATTTTTTGGTGAATAGTAACTTTTTACCTTTTTTACCGCGGTTAATAGTAAATAGGGTAACTAAGGGTAAATATGATATTAATATTACCCTAACACATGTCCTAATTCTATTGGACAAGTGTAATTCGACCAAAAACAAACTTAGGAATAAAATATGACCATTTAGGCCCACTTGGATTAGATTAGGACATTTATTATTTATTTATTTAAAGAAGGGTTAAAATAGTTAAAATCAAAGTTTAATAAGTAAATAATTTTTAATATGGGGTTATACATAAGATTAATTAGATTGTAAATATTCATTAGAAAGATAAAAATATTTCCTCCATGATGGTATTTTATTTTTAATTTTTAGACATCAAATAATTTAATATATTTATGACACAAAGATGATGCAGTAATTATCTTATTAATGAAATATTGACATAATTGATAATATAAATACCAAAATAAATGTAATATAAGACTTTTTATGAATTCCACTAATTTTCTAGGTTACTATGATATATTAGTGTTGATTTAATCAACTTGGTTCGAACATATAATTCTGTTATGACTTTCACAAAAATCATATATCAAATAGTGTCAAAATTGACACAAAATAGTTTTTAAATCAAATATTATATTACTAATTGTTATTTTATTCCTAAAAATCTAAGGTTCGGCCACATGACTTAGATAAGGATATATATATTAATAATAAACAATTTGGGGTTCGTTTGGCATGTTATAGTAAGTGTATTAACCATATAGTGAAAGAAAACAAAAAGACATGGTAAAAGTTAAATTATTTAACTTAGAGTTAAATCTAATTGATAAGGTTAAAATAATACCCTAAACTTGTATAAATCCTATTGGTTGATAGGATTTCTACCCATCCCCACCTTATCTTCGAAATAAGACCCTTTGGAGCCATTATAAACCGATTTTGACTTTAATATAAAATAATATTTTGAGATATTCCTAAGGTGCCCCTCTCCTCCCTTATAAAAGGACACCTCCTCCCCCTCCTCCTCACACCAATTTGAGCACTCAAGCTCGGCCAACCCCTGCCATTTTCTCCTCTCCACTTCCCTAGAATAATCCTAGAGGTCCTGGTCTTCTTCAAAGACCAATCTTAGTTCCCTAAGTGGAGGATTCAAATAGGCGTTCCAAAGAAGAGGTAATATCCATTACCGATCTTTTCAATTTCTTTCGTCTTCAACTTCTTCTTCTTTAGTTGTTTCATGACAAAGTAATAACATCAGTATTACTTACATACTGATATGTTATTATAAATATGAAACAACCCTAATTCACCTTCTATCCATCCTACGGAAAAATGAAATCACCGCGCGTGCGTACGTACGGAATACCGTCTCCACGCCGTGGTGTAATCTATTTTCCACCATCACCTTACAAGGATGGGTATAATGGTGTAATGAGTAACTATATATGATTATTATGAAGTAATATTGATACTGAAATAATATATATATACTCCAATACAATTCCACGATCATAGGAACGATATCATCACTCGTGCGTACGTACGGAATACCGTCTCCACGATGTGATGCGACTCGTTCTACATGATCTTCATTTCATAATGATTATATAAATGAATTGAATGAATTAATATGGTATATAATACACTAATACCATTCTGGAAATGAATTATCTATAACCTAAAGATAAGAATAAGAATTTATTCGACAAAACACGCATAAGAACAAAAATTTATAAAGACCCGAGTAACAAGTAACAATGAAATATTACTAACAAGAAGCTAATAATATGACCATATATGATATCATATCAATATGTATGATTCTGGAATAAGTCAATAACATTATTTAAACCATTATACAGGAGCTTCGGACACGAACAAAGCAAATCGGACCTAAGGTAAGGGAAATATCACAATCTCATTTTTATCCGAGATTGTTTATTCGTAAGTATTTACTGGGGTGTATTTTATCATCCACATCCATGTTCCCTCAATATGTAATATTGTTTCCATCCACTTGCAATGGTTTAAATCCAATTTTACCCTTCGGTGAGTTTTTAGTAAAAGATATGAAAGGAATCTTTTGCCGTTTTTCGTATGAGGTACTTTTTGACTTTTCCGACAAAAGTACGAGATGAATGTTTTTTTTAACTTATACGGCATGAACGGATTTTTACGGTTTTATAAAGCCTTATTTTCATGAAGCTTCCTTCAAAAGATTTCATGACTATTTTCAATAAAATCTCTTTCTTTTAAAATTTCATGATGTTTTGTGAAAAGAAATTGATTTTGAAGAAGAAAGGATATTTTCCTCAAGAATGGAGTTCAAGTGTTTTGTCAAACTTATTTTCCATCTAAGATAATAAAGGGTTCTGTTTTTTACCCCTATTATTACATGGATTTGATTATGTTGTGATGGAAATATTTTTATGAATTCCTTTATCTTATATGAATTGTTTTATGAAGTCATGATGTTTAAGATTCCCATTTTTATTACATGGGTTATGCTATGATGTATGGTTTATGATTATGTGGCACACATAAGAAAGGATTCATTATAAGATGGTTGGGACCTATATCTCCCTCCAATGCATTGGGTAAAGATTTTATATCTCATGAGATAGACAGGACTGGAACGGTAGGTTATACCGGTTCAGTGAAACAGGACTGAAACGAGGGTTACTCGATTCAGAAAGGGACTTTGTCCACTAAGATAGTCTTGGCAATGAGTCTTAACTAACAAGAAATGATTCTCTATGATTATGTGTGTATGCCACAATGTTTCATGTTTTAAGTTATGATTATTGTGATTACATTTCACTACCATGATTTATCCCATGTTATGAAATTATGCTCTCTTTTGCAGGTTATGATTTCCAAAATGTTATGTTCTTATGAATACGATGTGATTGATATTTCTTTTGTTTACCCTTACTGAGAATTTGAGCTCACCCTTTTATGTTTTCTTTTCCCTAGGATATAAAGAAAGGTTTTAGGTAAAAAAAAGAAGATCTTTATGGGAGATGTTGAAGATCTTTCACCACGATTAGAAGATTTTATTCCGAGTTTCCAAAGACACTAAACTATTACGATCCTTGTGTGTGTGTTTTTGTTATGTACTAAGTATTCCACAAAAGTAATGTAAAGTCCATGTAAGTCAGGCTTCGGGTCTCTACAGTTGGTATCAAAGGAAAGGTTTAGTCAACCTTTGGAAACTAGGATGCGAAAACGTTAGTGAGATCCCTAGAGATATTTCTACGGTATGTCTAGGGATGTCCCTAAGGTTAAGTATACGTATAGGTTATAGTACTATAACTACGCTAACGATCATAGAATTAAACCTAAGATGTTAGATATTGAAGGTACTCCCCCTTTATTATGTTGTTTTCCCTAGCATGATTTTTGCCTCTCACACTATTCTTTTTGGGTTTTAGACGATGGCTGGAACCCAAAGGAACCGTGTTGATCAATGCAATGGACAATGCAATGATTGTCCTCTTGAACAAACAAATGTTATGGGAGATGGAGTGCAAAATCTTATTTCTATACTTACACAAGCTATGAATCATTCTGGACTTCCAAATGAGCAGAGAAGGGAACAATATTCTATTGAGTCCTTCATGAGGCAACGTCCACCTTCTTTCAGTGGGACTTCTGATCCACTTGTTGCTGAACAATGGATCAATACCACTGAAAAGATATTTTCAGTTCTTCAATGTTCTGAACATGATAAAGTCATCTTAGCAGTATATCATTTGGAAGGTGAAGCTGATCAATGGTGGAATCTTATCAAGAATACAAGGCAAAGAGATGAAATTGAGTCCATGGAATGGGACGAGCTCAAGAACTTATTTTTCAATAAGTACTTCCCTCGTATTCTTCGAACAAAGATGGAGAAGGAGTTTCTTGAACTAAAGCAAAAGGATGATGAATCTGTTGGTATATACGAAGCGAATTTTACAAGACTTGCAAGGTATGCATCTGGCATTATCATCCAACCTGAAAGTAAAGTTGATCGATTTTTCAGTGGCTTAAAACCAAGTCTTCGAAGGGTATTAGCTATAAGAGACTTCAGTAGCTATGAAGAAATTGTGCGTTGTGCTATCAAGGTAGAAATGGAAGTTGGTGTTACATATCCATCTCATGGTTTTGACAAGAAACGAAAGATGGAGTTCAAGGAGAAATCTCAGAATAATGGTGAAAAGAAGATGAATGTTTCCTTATGCTCAAAGTGTGGAAAGAAGCATGGTGGAGATTTTCTTAAAGGGACTAGAAAATGTTTTAAGTGTGGAAAAGAAGGTCATCGAGCAGCTGAGTGTCGAGGTAATGGAAAAAGGGTTTTTAATGATGTGAATAAAGAAAACACTGCAGAGAATGCACCACCAACACTTCAATGCTTCAAGTGCAAGGAAATGGGGCATTATGCTAATAAATGCCCTAATACAAGGGTTAGTGATGATCGACATGAGCAACCGCTTAAGGCAAAGGTCAAAGGGAAGTCACATGCGATCACTATTGGCGATGTTGAATATGACAACGATGTGGTGGAATGAATAATTGTTTATGTAATAGGATTCCAAAATAATGTTGTATCATGGAGTATTGGAATATTTATGTATTGGTCTATTGTGGTTTTCAATAATTTTATAGTACCAATAACCATGGAAAGTGATTGAGATATTTTTTTTGGAAAAAGAATGATATGCAGAAAACGAGAAAATGAAATATTTGACAGTATTCATGAGCTCATGATTGATATAAGGACTAAGTGATATCATGGTTTGAGTATATAGAATTTTGAGGATTTTTGTATATGGAAAGTGTTAACTTTTAACTGCATTCAAGTTTTCACTATGGTTCAATGGGTATTCAAGAGAGTACAAGATTAAGGCCTTTGAATGTTTGGAATGTGACCAATAAGATATATCTTATGATATATGGGGATTAACGATGGTATTAAATCTCTAGTAATTGTTTTCACTATATTATGAGAGTGGACTGCAGCATTATGGGTAAGCCTAAAGATTGGAATGGATTATGTTGAACATAAGTTAGTATTGTTTAAGGATAGAAGTTTTTTTTTAGAAAAAGGACAAACTGCAGGACGGGCGACAGCCCATCGCGTCGGACAAGGCTGTGGGAATCAAACCCACAACTGAAATGCGACTGGCCTTTATCGCCTACCACTGGCCTACAGGAAGTCCCTATTTAGTAGAAACTAGTTTTATTATATTAAGCAGTATGATATATGAAGTATAAGTCCATTTTAGGAACCATATATGATTAATCTCACTATAGATCGACTTATGTATATAATTTTTGCTAACCTTTTGTTTGAGACAGATGGAATGACCCGTCATTCTGCTAACACTTCACGAATAACAAGTTCAACTTCATTTATTTAAGAGATGAAGTGGAGATTGTTCAAGGCACGAACAATAGTGCGACTGTACCAAAATAAAGTAAGTATTTATTCTAATTCAAATTCTTCAACTTTAGGGAAACGATCTTGAAAACCAAAAAAATGTTGTCCTAGTGATCTTATATCTGATTAATCGGATGGTACCTTAGATCGTCACAAATTTATGGATTTGTGATTGTTGGCTTTTCCATAGCCATGTTCTCTACCACTCTCCATCAGAACATGATGGTTAGATTTTTCTTCCATATCCATATTTTCATCTATGTGGAAACCCAGTGATTAGTTTATTTGGGTAACCGTTAAGTTTCATACTTTTGTTTTTAAATATTGGTTTTGGTATTCCTTTTTACGATGTGGGTTTCTATTAAAGAAACTTTCAAATAGTAAACCATTTATAACCCCAACGAATTTCGAGGGCGAAATTCATTTTAAGGGGGGTAGAATGTAACAGCCCAAGATTTTATGAAAAATATCCTTTTTTAATTTCACTAATGTCTTGTGTTGTACGCTTCACCAAAAGGAGCTTGCACAACACGCATCCTTGACTTACCTTGCATTACACGCAATCGCAACCTTCCTCGATAGCGTGTGTAGTACGCAATACTGAGTTTTACGAAACAACGATATGCTATTAAAATATTATTAAAACTAGCCGTTATGAATAGTAATAACAACTTTTTAAATTTTAGAAATTTTAGCTCTCAAAATGGACTTCATTTTTGGATTCGGAATATCGAATTTAGCCTAAGGTGAAATTTTGGCACCTTTCGGATAACTTTCATATTCTGATGAATAGTGAAAATTACTAAATTATAATTAAAAACAACTTTTTTAATCAAAATAATTAATAGTGATAAATTATTAATTTGAGTGGTTTTAAAGTATATTTAGAATATATTTTTACAATTTAATACAATGTTGGTCATTGGTTGTAATTTCACATTTAAACCAGACATAATCAAGTGTCAATCTTTTGATAGATATTGTTTCTTAAAAACACGCTATTTGTTTTAACAGCGGGATTTAATTATAAAATTAACTAATGCAACTTCTATGTTATGAATTTGGTAAAATAGACTTCATTTTTGAATTCGGAATATGAAATATAGCTTAGGATGAAATTTTGACATTTTTCTGAAAACTTTCAATTTTTGATGAATAGTAAAACCACTAAGTGGTAGGTTAAAAACTGAATTTTGCATAAAACTTAATTTTACCGCTTCTGTGAATGGAATTTCAAAAATCCGACAGACACGGTTGATGTCAGTAAGTAAAATGTGGTTCAATGAGATAAAAATAATTTTTTGGTGAATAGTAACTTTTTACCTTTTTTACCGCGGTTAATAGTAAATAGGGTAACTAAGGGTAAATATGATATTAATATTACCCTAACACATGTCCTAATTCTATTGGACAAGTGTAATTCGACCAAAAACAAACTTAGGAATAAAATATGACCATTTAGGCCCACTTGGATTAGATTAGGACATTTATTATTAATTTATTTAAAGAAGGGTTAAAATAGTTAAAATCAAAGTTTAATAAGTAAATCATTTTTAATATGGGGTTATACATAAGATTAATTAGATTGTAAATATTCATTAGAAAGATAAAAAGATTTCCTACATGATGGTATTTTATTTTTAATTTTTAGACATCAAATAATTTAATATATTTATGACACAAAGATGATGCAGTAATTATCTTATTAATGAAATATTGACATAATTGATAATATAAATACCAAAATAAATGTAATTTAAGACTTTTTATGAATTCCACTAATTTTCTAGGTTACTATGATATATTAGTGTTGATTTTATCAACTTGGTTCGAACATATAATTCTGTTATGACTTTCACAAAAATCATATATCAAATAGTGTCAAAATTGACACAAAATAGTTTTTAAATCAAATATTATATTACTAATTGTTATTTTATTCCTAAAAATCTAAGTTTCGGCCTTAGATAAGGATATATATATTAATAATAAACAATTTGGGGTTCGTTTGGCATGTTATAGTAACTGTATTAACCATATAGTGAAAGAAAACAAAAAGACATGGTAAAAGTTAAATTATTTAACTTAGAGTTAAATCTAATTGATAAGGTTAAAATAATACCCTAAACTTGTCTAAATCCTATTGGTTGATAGGATTTCGACCCATCCCCACCTTAGCTTCGAAATAAGACCCTTTGGAGCCATTATAAACTGATTTTGACTTTAATATAAAATAATATTTTGAGATATTCCTAAGGTGCCCCTCTCCTCCCTTATAAAAGGACACCTCCCCCCCCCTCCTCCTCACACCAATTTGAGCACTCAAGCTCGGCCAACCCCTGACATTTTCTCCTCTCCACTTCCCTAGAATAATCCTAGAGGTCCTGGTATTCTTCAAAGACCAATCTTAGTTCCCTAAGTGGAGGATTCAAAGAGGCGTTCCAAAGAAGAGGTAATATCCATTACTGATCTTTTCAATTTCTTTCGTCTTCAACTTCTTCTTCTTTAGTTGTTTCATGACAAAGTAATAACATCAGTATTACTTACATACTGATATGTTATTATAAATATGAAACAACCCTAATTAACCTTCTATCCATCCTACGGAAAAATGAAATCACCGCGCGTGCGTACGTACGGAATACCGTCTCCACGCCGTGGTGTAATCTATTTTCCACCATCACCTTACAAGGATGGGTATAATGGTGTAATGAGTAAATATATATGATTATTATGAAGTAATATTGATACTGAAATAATATATATATACTCCAATACAATTCCACGATCATAGGAACGATATCATCACTCGTGCGTACGTATGGAATACCGTCTCCACGATGTGATGCGACTCGTTCTACATGATCTTCATTTCATAATGATTATATAAATGAATTGAATGAATTAATATGGTATATAATACACTAATACCATTCTGGAAATTAAGTATCTATAACCTAAAGATAAGAATAAGAATTTATTCGACAAAACACGCATAAGAACAAAAAGTTATAAAGACCCGAGTAACAAGTAACAATGAAATATTACTAACAAGAAGCTAATAATATGACCATATATGATATCATATCAATATTTATGATTCTGTAATAAGTCAATAACATTATTTAAACCATTATACAGGAGCTTCGGACATGAACAAAGCAAATCGGACCTAAGGTAAGGGAAATATCACAATCTCATTTTTATCCGAGATTGTTTATTCGTAAGTATTTACTGGGGTGTATTTTATCATCCACATCCATGTTCCCTCAATATGTAATATTGTTTCCATCCACTTTCAATGGTTTAAATCCAATTTTACCCTTTGGTGAGTTTTTAGTAAAAGATATGAAAGGAATCTTTTTCCGTTTTTCATACGAGGTACTTTTTGACTTTTCCGACAAAAGTACGAGATGAATGTTTTTTTTAACTTATACGGCATGAACGGATTTTTACGGTTTTATAAAGCCTTATTTTCATGAAGCTTCTTTCAAAATATTTCATGACTATTTTCAATAAAATCTCTTTCTTTTAAAATTTCATGATGTTTTGTGAAAAGAAATTGATTTTGAAGAAGAAAGGATATTTTCCTCAAGAATGGAGTTCAAGTGTTTTGTCAAACTTATTTTCCATCTAAGATAATAAAGGGTTCTGTTTTTTACCCCTATTATTACATGGATTTGATTATGTTGTGATGGAAATATTTTTATGAATTCCTTTATCTTATATGAATTGTTTTATGAAGTCATGATGTTTAAGATTCCCATTTTTATTACATGGGTTATGCTATGATGTATGGTTTATGATTATGTGGAACACATAAGAAAGGATTCATTATAAGATGGGTGGGACCTATATCTCCCTCCAATTCATTGGGTAAAGATTTTATATCTCATGAGATAGACAGGACTGGAACGGTAGGTTATACCGGTTCAGTGAAACAGGACTGAAACGAGGGTTACTCGATTCAGAAAGGGACTTTGTCCACTAAGATAGTCTTGGCAATGAGTCTTGACTAACAAGAAATGATTCTCTATGATTATGTGTGTATGCCACAATGTTTCATGTTTTAAGTTATGATTATTGTGATTACATTTCACTACCATGATTTATCCCATGTTATGAAATTATGCTCTCTTTTGCAGGTTATGATTTCCAAAATGTTATGTTCTTATGAATACGATGTGATTGATATTTCTTTTGTTTACCCTTACTGAGCATTTGAGCTCACCCTTTTATGTTTTCTTTTCCCCAGGATATAAAGAAAGGTTTTAGGTAAAAAAAAGAAGATCTTTATGGGAGATGTTGAAGATCTTTCACCACGATTAGAAGATTTTATTCCAAGTTTCCAAAGACACTAAACTATTACGATCCTTGTGTGTGTGTTTTTGTTATGTACTAAGTATTCCGCAAAAGTAATGTAAAGTCCATGTAAGTCAGGCTTCGGGTCTCTACATTGAATCACCAACTTCACATTCCTATAGAGGACTCCCTCTACCAGCCTCCTCCTCCTAGGAGGATTCGTTCGATTCTTATGGAAGAGGGAAGTGCTACCTCAATTCTGCAGTTGATAATTGTGGAGGGTCCATTTGATCTAGAAATACTTTTACCTGATCTGTCATCGGACGTAGGTCACTATGGGAGTGCATGAAGTCCTCCAACTCGGCCAGGTATTGCTCTGCCTCTGCCTAGGATACTACAAAGCTGGCCCTGATAGAGAAAATCCCTAGAAAATACTTCCTGAGATGGTTCAGGTGTTTTCACAACTTGGATAGGTTGATGAATTTCCAGTTGACATCCCATATTTCATAATATTCCGGGAACAAAGTGTTCTCCGGCATGTCTATGTGGTGCAGTCACTTCCCCAGAGCCTGGGTGGATATTCTGTGGAACCCCCTAGGTGGCCTCCCCTCTGGATGACTTTGCTCCTCTGGGACCACTAGGTCTGATGCTCCCACATCCCTTTCAACCGGTGCATGCCTTGCCAATACTGTATCTCAGCCACCATGAGATGTCCTTGCTACCATCTGGCCACGACCTCAAGGTTGGGGAAGCACCCCGTTGCTGGCCCAAATGGTTTTCTGCTTTAGCATCTCCCCAGGGTAGACCGCCTCCCAAATTTTGGTGTACTCATTCACCAGTCTAAAGATGGCCACGGGCAGAGGCAGCTCATTCCTCATATTCTTATCCTCCCATGTGAACATGAGCCACATATCCCTTATTACACATGGGTGATCCTTGTGGATCACCCCCAAATAGACTCGCGGGGTCAACCGCCGCTTGTACTGAAACTGACATACAAATTGGTGTGGGGTGTATGGCTCATAGAGGGATTCGCGTTCCACCCGCGCCACCAGGACTCTACCCTGAAAGGCTAGGAGGTAGGACCGATAATATTATGTTCCCCGACCGTCATTAGTGAACACACCTATTGGAAATGGGAATAGGTGGAAATTGAACTCATCTGCCTTCCTAACCTGATTCAGCACCGCTTGCATGGTCAGCTTGGTCGGAAAGCTCCTAACAATATTCAGAATGGAAAGGCTAAAGTTTGATCCTGGAGGGGATATGGGGTTCATATATTCATAGATTCCCCTGACATGTGCCGCTATCCACCCATACAGTAGGTGGAATGGCCCACATATTCTCTATGGCTTCTTTACCTTGCTGATATGCCACAACATCTTGTACATCTTGGCGAGCATCAAGATCCCGAGGTTGACTTGTGCCCTTGTCTCCAATATGGGCGCCATGATAAAAGTTCTCAATCACACACCCATGTTCGTGTCTCTCATCAGCAGGATCCAACTGCAAATAAGCACGGCAATGAATGCATCCAACCTAACTACCAGCTGTTGCTCGTACTGATGTTGAATCCCCACATCTTCCACTGGAAATCCTCTAAGAGCCACTAGTACGAGTGATCTTTGCCTCATTGATCCCCCTTTGGGAAATTTTGAGGCCTCACAAGGAACTACCTATTTTTTGGGAAGTTTAAGAACCGCATGAACCACCATTTGAAATCGACGTCCCTCACTGACTGCTTGTCCTATCCCAAAACTAGGTCCATCACTGCCATCGCCAGCGGTGGCATCTGCTCCAGATCCTCCCATGCACCCATAATAGGGAGGAACTCATCATACATAACCCCCAGTATTGGGACCCCTAAGATCTGATGCAGGTCCCATAAACTTATGTCAACCTCTCCATGGTGCAACTGGAAGGTATTGGTCATCGATGAACATCTACTCAGAAACTCCAACATCAGCTGCTTCGGCTGATAGATATGGAATTGGGAGGCCCAAGCTGCCTCATTCAGGCCCACTCTCCTCATCTCTACCCCAAATTCTTCGCATGAGGCACTTACCCAGTAGGACCAGGCCCAGTCATCTGTGAAGTTGTCGCCCTGGCGTAGATCCCACATGTCAGACCACCCCTTCTCTGGGTTTCCCAGGGCTTTCTTGAAGATAGTATGGTACATGGGGAGATGTCTATATTTGTAGTTTCTTCCATTAAACATTACTCACATGATTTTATTTATAGTCAGCATTTACAGGCGTGAAGTCCTTCCGGGCATGGCTGTTAGCCACCCTGAACCATTGGCGCTGGCACGACGTGCTCCTAAACCAATAAGTTGGCTCATCCCTTCTCTCTTCAGGGGTGTATACGTTATCCCTTAGGCCAAATCCATATAGAGGTAGCCTCATGGATAGTGGATATTTCTTATGACTCCCTGACAGTAGCTCTACTATTTAATTATGGTCAGAATGGCTTCGTACAAAATCCCATATACCCGAGCTATCCACCATTTCCTCCCTTCGGGCAGCATCTGTAAGGACCTCCTGGCAATCTCCTGATGATCCATTCAGTTTTTTGAAATTTTGATTTTTTTGGTTTTGGTTTGCGAAACCCTCTCGCAACCATTAGGCACAAGCCATAGAGAATACTTTCATGGATCCAAAGACTCACTGTGCGCCGCAAAGTAGAAATCCGTATTCGTGGAGAGAAATCATAGATTACGCGGAGCTTTGCAAATCCAGATCACTAAATTCAAAAAAATATAGGTAAGAAAGGAAAAAAAAAAGATAGGTCAACCTCCCTTATTTATAGGCCATGACCCCTTGTGCTTCATGGAACATTTGACCGCGGAGAGCTTCATGGCGCTCTTGGTCAGTGTGTCACCTCTCCGCCCCTCAAGCCTCCTTCACGAGCCTTCTTCAAGATTGACCAAAGAGTTTTGGTGATTGACCATCAAATTTTATCCTCATTTTTTACTTGGCTCCAAGTCTTAGGGAGGAATTTGTTGGCACCAAAATTTAGGAAGAGTGGAATCAAACACGAATCCCTTTGGGATGCCTCGCGAAGCTCGCCCGTGGAGCCCCAAAACACGACGACCGGCGCGAATCTCCCCCTCTGCAAAGCTACCACGGATCAAGGAGGAAGGAGGATCCACGAACTGGATTGATGTTTGTGAAGCCTTTGTGGAATAAATAGGTAGGAGGATCTACAGTTATGACAAAATTCCAAGTGTCTTCACGCCAAGAGAGCTCTACTCTGTGGTTCCTTTTGACTATAAATGTCGGCCTACCCTCAATCCCAAAGGACGGATCCTTCTACCTTTCATGCTCTTAACTCTCAGATCGTGAATCAATTTTTCTCTGTGAACCATGAGATCTTCAATTTACTTTAGCATTGTGAAGTGCCTTTCCCTTTGCTTGAATTCAACCCCTCTTCAAAGAGGGATTCCCTCCATGAATCTCATGGACCTCCGCGAAGGAAGGGGATCCCCAAAGGGACTTGGGTCTTCATAGAGCACTTATGCTTTGCGAAGTACCCTCCATGCACATGTAACCCACATGATAAGGCAGGGTCACTATGCTTTGTGAAGAACATTTCTTCACCATGCTACACTTCATAGGTCACCCTTGCTTCATGAAGAACTGCTCTGTGAATGCCTTTCCACTTCGTGAAGCACCTTCCATATGCACCTATTCCCTATGCCGAGGCTAGGCCACTTCACCTCATGAATCATACCCCTTCACGAATCCCCTCCACTATATGGATCACCATAGCTTCATGAGTCTTCTTTCTATAAACTTCTTTTCTCTGCAACTCCTTTCCTCATGCGACCCTTCAGGTTTTCACGAAGTGATTTCAAAGTACCTTGGTCGGTGCTTCATATTACATTGATTCACCTCATGCTTCTTCTCATAGGCATGCTAACGGCTATTGCTTCTTCATATATCCACGCTAACGTGGGCCCCTCAATGGATCACTCCATAAAACCCCCTCACCACAACATTGTTGATGACTTCCCTTCCCCAATGGAGGACGAGTATCAATTATGTAAGTCCTAGGGGTGTGGAGTGAACCCGCCTCATCCGAGCTGCAGGACGTTAAACCATCAAGCACCATCGTCCTTAGAACATGATGTTAAACTGTGACCCTGCCCCATGCATCCTACATAAGCAGCCCCATATCATACATTCTATATGCCTACTCTTCTCCACGGGAGTGAGATCTTCTTCACATGGAATGAGATTCTCTTTTTCGGAGCAGCGTCTGTCTGCGGGGGAAGGGAAACCACCTTAGTGTAATCCCCTAACCTTTCTTGTGGGAGGTAGCTTCCCTAATCCTCCTATCTTCTTCCTGTACAAGGACCAGAGGGGGGATAGGCACTAGAACCACTCTCTCTTCCGTACCAAATCTCTCTCTCGTTGGGCTTTTCCGCCACTCGGGCCTCCATGTTTCCTCTTTGGGCCTCTAACCATGCATAAGCCCCTATTTTCGTTTTAGGCCACTAACCACTCATAATCCCATGTTTCGTTTTTGGGACACTAACCACGTGTAAGCCCCATTACACTTACCACAAATGCACCTTTTGCGATGTTATCGTCAAGTCTTTCTGCCTCATGTTTCTCACACCGATCATGAATCAAGTGGGATTAGAGTAATTATTGACCATGAAATCCTCTCTAAGAAACCCAGAGTGTAAGCCCTGCACCTCATCCTGAACTTCATGAAAATTGATCCTTTCAAAGGTAAGGTACGTAGGAAGCATCCCTGAGGTTCAAGCTCAACACCCATTGGTCTTGGCCACTTCATGTTGGTTCACCAACACTCGTCCTGAACTACATGGACTTTGATGCTTACGAAGGTAAGGAATGTAAGAAGCCTCCCTGCGGTTCAATCCCAACACCCATCGGTCCCGACCAATTCACGTTGGTCCACCCACGTCCTTCATGATGTTAAACCGTACACCTCTTTTTGTCCTGCATGACACTAAATCATCCCTCGATCAGGGGTAAGCCATTTTGACCTCATCCAGCAGTAAGTTGTTGTCACCCCAATCAGCAGTAAGCCATTGTGTGTCCCAACCAATGGTAATCCATTGTGTACCCCAACCAATGGTAACCCGTTGTGATCCCTAACTAGCAGAAATCCATCATGTTTTGTAATCAAAGTCAAGCCGTTTTAGTCCCCCTTCGTTGGGACCCACATCTAAGTTCTTCCCCTTGAGCGTCAGACCAACCAATCTAGGTTGCTAACCACGCGTAAGCCCCAGCATTATCATCAGGTCGTTGTCCGTTGCACACACCATGATTCTATGCCCCCATCCTGAACTACATGGACTTTGATCCTTGCCAAAGAAAGGTATGTAGGAAACCTTCCTGACGTTCAATCCCATCACCCATGTCCCATCCTGGTCTTTACCTCGAGCCTATGTGTTTCTGGAAGGTCATTCCCCAATATAGAGGTTCTACTTCCTCTGGGTTCCCTTCATACAGTTCACCTCCTTATGTGTCTCATCACCTCACCGAACTACATAGACTTTGATTCCATACCACAGGGATACATAGGAAGTCTCTTCGAGGCTCAAGCCTAATAATACTGTCACTTTCACGATGGATGTCACCCCACTTTGGAAAGCGATAATGTAGGGAAACAATTAGTGCATCCTCATCCTCCGAAAAAGAAGGATGTGCGCGCCCCGACGAAAGCATCAAAAATAGTCATATATCTATACCTTTTCATTTTCATAAAAACATAAAAACAATTATTCAACTAAAAAAACTATTTATATTTTCTAAAATAGGAAATTTGAAATCAATATTTTTTTAATATAATTTTTCATAATAAAATTTATACCCAATTCATTATTATGACACAATAAAATAATTATTTTATTTTCAAAAAAATTACAAATATTTCTTCTAATAAATAATACATCCATGATCAAGTTACTAAACCCCTATGTCTCTTATGATTATGTTTTATCAATCATTTCCCAAATGATTGACTTTTCCATTATAACATCCCTTAAATTACACATTTTAAAATAAAATAAAAACGCTTAATAAATATTCACAAAAATAATGAAAACTCAACACATGAAATTAATTTATACCCAACTTAATTTGAATATCCAGTTATATAACAACATTTAATCATCCCAAAAGAATACAATAAACTTAAAAAATAATGAAACAAAAATGTTTCATGTTTAATTGAATCAAGATTAATCATTAAGTAATTTAATCAAAATAATTACATTATCATTGATAAATAAAAAACTGATAAATAAATTTCAAAAGTGGTAAATCATTGAATAAATAGTTAGTGTTTGAAAAAAAATAAGTCTTAGTTATTTTAAAACCTCTCAAATGGTGGGAAGTGGGAAGCTACGTGATAAGTGTTGGTAATCAGTGGTATGATTAGTGAAGATGAGAAATAGTGTAGTATAGTACGGATTATTATATTTTTTAAAATATTATTTGGGGTTCTATACATGCCATTATTTTTATAAGGAATAAAAAAATGTGAAAATCCATGCATAATCGGTTGATAAATACTAAAAACCCAAGATTCAAATGGCATACATTCAGTTTTGGGAGTCTCAATTCATCCAAAATGTACCACAAAGTCACAATAAAAATTGGATTCCACATAAAGATTCAAGGTAGGGATTATCAGAATAATAGTTAGGTTATTTTTAAAAGGATAAATGATTTTATTAGTACTAATCAAAAAACACTGATAAGAACAAAATTTATCAGTGCAAAAATGATCATTGCTCATAAAAAAACTTTTATCAATGTTGAATCTAAGGATAATAGATATATCTTTATTGAAGTTCCAAAAGGAATTTTTTTATTTTCTTTAATATCAATTTGGTTTTTCAATTTCATAATGAAAATATGAGGACTCATGTGAGGGATTAAAGTAACCACCCAATGTATAAAGAATAGATGCTACCCATACACTATGGGACAGGGAGTATAAAGAGTTGGCTACCCTTAAATACTAGAATGGGTAGTTTCAATGGTTCATCACATTATAGCGTATGATTGATGAGATTAACTTCATGGAAGAGCATAAAATGTGCTTAAGGATCATTTCAAGTATTATCTACAATATTTTGGAATAACAAGATCATTGACTATAGTGAGTAGTTGTAAGAGCTATCATAATCCGCGGTAAAATGGATAGATGATTAGAGTTTAAAGACCCATGTGTTGGGATAAGAACATCATTGTGTGATGTTGCATATTACTAATAAATACCATGATACAACACATGTATGAAGGATTAAGTGAAGGTTTATGTTTTTTGGTATACTAAGTGCACTGTGAGATATTGAAAAACTCAAATATGTGAGTTTTCATATGTTGAAATGTACTTAGGAAATAGTTTGAAGTGTGAATAATGGTTCATAAATTACCAAAGGTATTTTGGAGGGTTTTTTAAGGGCTGAGATCAACTAGAGTCAAAGTGTAGGAGGCCTAGTTTGAATTGGAAAGAAATCTGGACAAATAGCTAAGTCCAAATTCAACCTATGTAAATTCTAGTGTAGGTGAATTGTTGTGTAGGAGAATTCTAACATAGCCAAATCCACATATGTGAATGAACCACATAAAAAACTATAAATATAGAATAAATTGTATTTCAGAGTTCTAAAACTACATATGCAGGTGAATCTCTATATAGTGAAATCTAGGTATGTAGCCAAATTCAATGCATGAGGGATTTTTACTAAATATTTGAACATCATATATCCATATACTACTACATATCTGAATTCAATATCTATATAATTGAATACAGTTTCATGTAGTTGAATTCTACATTGGTTAATCCACATATAAAAATCTAAAATTTCAAAGGGAATTCGATCCAATTTAAGTAGATCTCCATGTACTGGATATCCATGTATGCGAATTCCACTCTAGGATTCATGTAAGGGAATTTTGTATACATATTGGGTAAAATTATATAGATTTTCATAATTAACATTCTGAAGAATAAAATAAAATTAATCGATTCTAAGGTTCTGAGTTTGAGTTTATAATATCATTATGATTATAGAATCCATGACCCAAGCATGTTTTTTTTAATATTGAAGGAAGATAACGACTGCATGTGTCCTTTGATTTAAAAATGTATTTACCACATTTTCTAGAATTATGTAGATGAAGAACCATTAAGGCTATAATTTTTTTTATTTATTCTTACATGATATTTATCCAAGGTTTTTCAAGTGATCAATAAGAAAATAGAAGGAAAGTTTGGAATCCAAACAATCCTGAAATAAATTGAATGTTATAGATATATTTGTTGTGTTATATTTATTATACAGTCGTAATGATTATTTAATGTGTGTAATTTCAGTGAGAATAAGATGGTGAGATCTAAAGGATACAAGAAGGATCTAGAATAGTTGATAGGATCCAAGATAAATGAGAAAGAATAATATGAAGTATAGAAGAGCACTTGAGTAAAGCCACATGGAACTACTTTCCATGATGGATATATTTTGAGATAAAGGTGTCGAAAAGTAGTGCTTCCCAAAGTGGTTATTTAATTATGTATTTTTTGATGGAATAATTAAAATCCTTCCTCATTCTCTATATGAGAAAAATAATTATGATAGGATCCATTTAATTCTCTTAAATGAAGCCAATCATGCATATGATAAATAAAGAAAATTGAGAAATAAATAAAGAATAATAATAAGAAGGTTTCGCTAGAGTGAAAAATTCAGCATGTTGAGTAACCGAGAGTTATAGTCATGTTTTTAAAGATCTATTGAAGAATAAGAATAAGTAACTACTATATGTTATAGTTAATAAGAAGAGGAAGGGGATACAGTTCTAGAGTTATAGATTCTTTGTGTGTCAAAGCTAAAATATTTTAGGGAATAAGTGAGAGATCCAAATGAGCTGATTCAGTTGATGTCTATAAAGATGAATTGAGTAGTGACTGAGTTACAGGTGCTTATCTTAAATATATTATGGAATTTTAAGTCACTATTACAATAGGAATGATATCTGATCTTGTGGATATAGATGTATCTTATAATTAAAAGGTTATCTACTTCAAAGGATGAGATTGAAATACCACACTTTCATATACCTGTTTGGATGATGTGGAACCTGTGTGAATTAGGGTATTCTTAGACCAAATTGTGTGGGTCAAGAATTCAATGTGACTATTATTGTGTAATTCCTATGGGAAGTAGGTATTTTAAAGTCTTGTGAGATTAATTCAAGTGTATACATAATGAGACTTTGTGTAGGTGTGGGAAACACCAAACCACTATATTCAAATAATTATCATTGTAGTTGAGAATCTATGTTGGGTAATATAACTAACATGGAAAGGAGTGGGTATTTCTATTGAACCTTGTAAAATTAATATGTGCATTTTATCAGTTTTATCACGCACACATTTGATGATGGTTTGGTTGAACTAAAAATAGATCTATATGCACTAACCGACATCAGGGTTTAAATTCCAAAAGGAGTTGTGGGATAGTTTGGAATTTGATAAAAAGTAGTAAATGCCCAATTCACCCCACCAGGTGTTTGTGTCGGTCTACTGGGTACATTAATTTTTATTATATTAGGTTCCATCTAATTGGATCTTTTGGATTATTTTGACATAATCGGAAATACAAGGTTCCCTTTAATAAAGATAGAAAAATATTCTATTGGTTATTCTCTTTGATTTATATATTAAATTTCATATTTCAAAAGTTTTATGAAGTGCCTCATATGGAAGAAACAATCTCAATCCTTATCAATGTTGAATTTTAGGTTTTGTACAAGACACTAAAAATAAGAAGAATAGATAGGAAAATAATTAAAGAAATAATTTGAAGAAGTAAATCGATAAACCATTATCTGAATATAATCATAGTGGTAAGTGAACATATATTGATAGGGATCCTTTTTATGATCCTATTTTAAGATATGAAGATCATGAAGAGATTAAATCGGTGAAAGTATTTTACTCTCATTTCAATGGTGATCTAAAGAATATTCCAGATGAAGTTATTTCATACATACTTTGTTTCATCAAGGAACTATTTAAAGAAAAAACATATATAGATGAAGAAGATGAATCCATGGAGAGTGCATTGGCTGAGCAGACTGGAAGATGTAATACCCTCTTGAAGATAGTGACAGTAAATGATGAAACTAGATCACATTGAACTGATTGATATTCTTAATCAGTTGAATATTTAAAAACAATAGTTTGTAATAAATTTTTATTTAAGGTTTTTCTTACTACAACATACTAAGAATTAGAGATATTATATCAAGTCATAGAGAATTTAAAAGATGCATAGATGGATGTGAAGGAAAAAATAATTAAAGACCTTAAAATTTCATCACAAAAAATTGTCAAGATGTGTGATTGGAAGATAAATAATATTAATAGTGAATGGGAAGTTAGGATGAGATTTTTTGAGTATGAAAAAAACATACTCAACCTAAGGAATCTTGAGCAGGATATTAAACTAAAAAATATGGAATTAGTTTGTGTTGAAACTTCTCAAATATCTGAAATTAATAATATTACCACTTAGTTATTAGAGTAGAATTTTTCCTCAAATATGAATTATGTCAGTAGTAAATATTCCTTGAGAAGTGTTTGGGAAGATTCACCCTCAAGCACATGGAAGAGGAACGCATAGAGTCCAAAATAACATGCATACACTGGATCTTTTTTTGTCAAAAAGTACTAAATACAAGGTATATTCTGTTAAAATTTGGGTTTTTAAAAATATTAGGAAATCCACCAAGGGATCAAGGGTAAATTTACGTAAGTTCCATAAGATAATCTCCCTAATCCAACCACAAAAAAATGATGAAAGTTTCCAAAAAAACAAGCTAATGAATATGGACATATTGTTCCCATAAGAAAAGGATGATTTGTGGGCCACTATTGGTGGTGATGAAAGCTTGGGAACATGGATATATATATTGGAATAACATTTAATTATATGAAAGTTAGAGTAATCCAGGATATGGGGGATCAAAGATGAAGTGATAATAAGACTATTTTACAACAAAAACAGGTTTCATAGAATAATAGAAATCTACCCTTGAAAAATATATTTGAAAAGTTGAAAAAAAAAGTAAATAACTCTTGAAAAATATATATACACAAAAATGATGAATGTTGGTATGTTCCAACCTACCACATCACCCATGATGATGAAATAAAGAAGGCACAATAGAAGACCAAAAATGAATGGAAAGAAGAACAAGTCTACCTTGGGAAAGAATAAATCTCTCAATAAGTCAAAGAATCCTGAGGAGGATATTCATTCCTCAAGGAGAAATGAAATTTGGGATACATTTGGAACTCCTAATAAGTTCTTATATAAATATCATCTACCTAAAGATATACTGATCAAAAATCATGGACATTCAGAAATGACTAGTAGTATGGAGCTAATAGAAAGGAATAAGTTTATATGATTGTTAAAGAAAATAAAGTCAATCCTACTGTAAAGATAATTCAAGAATGGAAGAATTCCAAGATTAATTGTAATGAATAGACTTTAATACTAACAATGTTATTATAATGAAGAGTTCTCAAAATTTTGGAGTTTATAAGAAGTTTTATGGTTTGGGAAACAAGTCTCAGCCCCATTTATCTAATTGAGAAGCTTCTAGTGGAACCACCTTTCTACCAATTCTATTAGTTGTGTGCCTACATGCATATAATTAAAAGTAAATATGTATGGAGAGAAACTCTTTTAGGTAAGTTTCTAAAGGAAGAAGAACAATTAAAGTTTGAACAGTGTTTTATAAATTCTGGAATCTGGATAGCTCCAATATTCTTGAAGTATGAGGTTTCTAATGTTTCTTGAAAATTAGTATGTGTTTCTCCTGAAAATAATAATGAAAATACTGGTAATACATGTGAGTTTATGGAAATATTTTATTTCTATGTTAATCATTCATGTTTTCCACACTAGGTTTCCCCACGTGAACTTTGGGTTAATTGGTTGATGAATCGTTGATAGTGAAAATATAATTCCACAATTTAATTCAGATGATGTTGTATTGTACTTAAGTTCTCACAATCTCTAGAAATTAGTAAGTAGTGATTCTCATAGAAATTTATCCTTGTGGTATATTATAGGAGAGAGGAATTTTAATAAGTGTTTCAACTTGTATTTCAAGTTGTATCAATCTTAAGTGATATTCAACAATAAAGTGGTAGAAAATTTTGAATGACGATCCTACAATGTTAAAAAGTGTGGATATCTTGCCCCTTGTATTTATTATCAATTAGGGGGATACATATCACATTGACTACTAAAACATATTTGGTTTTATTGTAATTTCCAAAAAAACAAAAATTGGGGTATTGAAGTGAGCAAAGGTAGTGTTTGATTGTATTTGTTTTCAATTAGGTTTTTCAATGTGATAATGAAAATATGAAGTATTTGGTGATGGCTTGAATTATCCATATAATGTTTGAAGAAGATTTGATTCGCATACACTATAAGTAAAGGAGTATAAATAATTAGTTTTCCTTGAATACCCAATTGAATATATTCTAGTGGGTAACCCATTAAATCAGATGGTTGATGAATTGAACTTCATGGAAGAACATGAAATGCACTGAAGGAGGAGTTATTGTGCTATCCAAAATAGTTTGGAATGGTTTTAGAGCTAGCAATAGTCAGAAACTCTAAAAGATATTATAATCGGTGGTAAAATCTCCAGATGATTGGGGTTTCAAGACCTATAGGTTGGGAGAATGTAGTCCTTATGTTTTTCAGTATATAATTGTTAAAGATCATGATGAAACATATAGATAAAGGTTTATGTGAAGGCTTGAATAGTTTAGAATTCAAAATGTAATGCACAATATTGAAAAACGCAGTGATGTGAGTTTTCATATATTTTAAAGTCATTAGGAATCATTTTATAGTGTAAATAATGGTTTATGAATTCAAAAATGTATTTTTATGAGTTTATAAAAGCCTAATATTAGTTGGAGTTGAATTGCAGGAGGCTTAGACTGAATTGGAAAGAAATCTAGAAATTAGCTAAGTCTAGATTCCATGTACATAAACTCTTTCATAGGTGAATTCTATCCAAGATTAATCTACATAGATGAATGACCCATATACTCAAATATTCATATCCCAAAATCATTTGTGTATCCAAATTTAGAAACTATGTACATGAGTAAAGCTCCACATAGCTAAATATAGTGATGTAGCTAAATTTATTACATAAGGGATTTCCATGGTGTATATGAACATCACATAGCCATGTACTATTTTGTATCCAAATTCAAGATCCATTTACCCGAATATAGTTCCACATATCTTAATGTTTCATTGATTAATCCAAGTATGAAAATCCAAACTGCATAAGGGAATTCAATCCAATGTATGCAGATCCCCACGTACCAGATATCCATGCACATTAATTCCACTCTAGGATTTATGTGAGGGAATTTTTTATATGTACTAGGTGAAATTATGTAGATTTATAGAATTCATATTATAAATAATAAAATAAAATCAATCAATGATAATTTTGTGATTTCATGTTCAAAATATTATCGTTTTAGATTATCCATGATTTGTGCATTTTTTGTGTAATATTTAAGTAAGAGAACTCCTGTATATATTCTTTGATTTTAAAAATAAATTTATCACATTTTCAAAACTATTATAGATGAAAAACCATCAAATCATGAACTTATATTTATTTGTAATTATATTATCTTGATCCAAGGTTATTCAAGTGATTAAGAAGTAAAAAAGAAGTAATACTAGGAAACCATCCAAGCCTGAAATAAGTTTCACAATATAGATATATTTATTGTGTTGTATTTTTTATAAAGTTGTGAGATTATTTACTATGTGGAATTTTAGTGAGAATGATATAATGAGATATTAAGTATATTAAAAGGATATAGATTAGTTATCATGAGATAAGATAAATGTGAAACAATATGATAAGTTGTAGAATAAAACTTGAGTAAAACCATGTGGAACCACTTTCCATGATGGATATATCTTGATATAAAGGTGTATAAAAGAGGTTCTTAGAAAAGAGGTTATTTCATCATGGATTTTTTACTAGAAGAATTAAAATCCCTCCACATTCACTATATAATAAAACTAATTATGATGGTATCCATTTAATGATTTTAAATGTATCCACTCATGCATGTGAGAAATTGAGAAAAATGAGAAATAAATAAAGAATAAGAGTAAGAAGGTGCCGCTATAATGAAGACAGTAAACTTGTTGAGAAACTGAGAGTAATATTCTAGAGTGCTAAGATCTATAAAAGAAGAATAATAAGAAGGACTTGGTTCATATTATAGCCTAGAATAAATGAAATTCAATATTTTTCTAAAGTTTCAGATTCTTTGTGTGTCAAAGTTTAATGATTTTAGAGAATAAATAAGAGATCCAAATAAAAAGATTTATTTGAAGTCCATGAAGTTGAGTAGAGTAGTAACTGAGTTTTAAGTGTTTCCATTGAAGAGTTATTATAATTTGAAGTCACTAATTTGAGTAAAAGGATATATGATCTTGTGTATGCATAAGAATCTTTTATATAATAGGTGATATACTTCAAAATAGGATCTTAAAATATAACACCTTCATATACATGGTGGAATTTTCTGGAACCTATGTGACTCAGGGAATTATTTGACAACATAGTGTGAAGCAATTAATTCAGTGTGAATATGGTGGTGGGAGTCATATGGGAAGAATTTATTTGAAATTCTTGTGAGAATTAGACATGTTTATATATAGTGAGACTCTCTATAGGTTTGTGAAACACAGAACCACTATATTCATATATTGATCATTATAGAAGAGAATCCATGTTGGGTCATATAAATAACATTGAAAGGAGTAGTTCTTTATACGAAACCTTTTAAAAATATTGAATAACATTTATCTTCTTTATAATGCACACATTTGATGATGGTTGGGTTGAATTAAAAAAAGATCCATATTCATTAATCGGAATCAAGGGTTAAATTCCAAAATCTATTGTAGGATATTTTGGAATTTGATAAAAATTTGAAAACACATAATTCACTCCCCCTCTCATGTGTCTACATCAATCCAATCAATATATCAATTGGTATAAGAGAACATTACCTCTGATTGGATATTTTGGATTATTTCAACTAAATCAGAATCAAAAGGTTCCCTCAAATAAGGACAGAAAGATATTTTCACAATTTTTCTATTTGATTTATATATTGAAGTGTATATTTCATATATTTGAATAATTGCATCTGATATAAGAATCAATCTCAATCCTTTATAGTTTTGAATATCAAGTTTCATCAAAGACACTATAAAATAGGCAGAGGTAAAGGCCAAGAAGAAAAGAATGATTTTTAAGAAGAAAAAGGATCAACCATTATCTGAATATACTCAAAATGGTAAGTGAACATCTATTTATAGATATACTATTGATGATCTTAGTTTGAGATATGAAGAGCATAAAGAGATTAAATAAGTGAAATAATTTTACACTCATTTCTAAGGATATCTAGAGAATGTTCTTAATGAAGTTATTTCATATATACTTGTTTTTATCAAGGAACTATTTAAAGAAAAGTCATAGCTAGAGGAAGAATCTGATGCCATGGAGAGTTCATTTCTTAGTTAGGTTAGAAGTTGAAACACCCTCTCAAAGATAGTGAGAGAAAAGGATGAAACTATCTCACTTTGTAATGATAGATATTCCCAATCAGTTGAATATTTTCAAATAATAGTTTGTGAGAAATATGTGTTTGATCATGCTATTAATGAGTTAGTCTATTCATTAGAGATAATATATAAAGTCATAGTGAATGTTAAAGATGCATGACTATATGTGAAGGAAAAAAGGACTAAAGAACTTGAAAATTAACTACAAAAAAATTAGCAAGATATATGATGTATAGATAGAAAATATGAATAGTGAATGGGAAGTCATATTGAGATATGTTGAGGATGAAAAGAACTTACTCAACCTGAGGTGCCTTGAGTAGGAGATTAAATTAAAATTCTGGAATCATTTCATGCTAGACCTTATGATATATCTAAAATTAATAATGTTACCACTCAAGTCTTAGAGTTTATTTTTCTCTCCAAGGTGAATAATTTCTTTGGTAAAGATTGATTAAGAAGTTTTGGTAAAGCTTCCAATTTTAGCACATGGGAAAGTAATACCCACAGTCTAAAAGGACATGCATTCACTAGATCTATTTTTTCAAATAGTGTTAAAAAAATGTTAATTTTTTAACAAATTTGGGTTTTTAAAAATATTGGTAAACCCACCGTGACATAAAGGGTAGATTTATGTAATTCCTAGAATATATTCTCCCTAACAAACCTCAAAAAAATTATGAAAAGGTATAAAAATAATAAGATAATGAATTTAGAAAGAGTATTCCCACAAGAAATATAAGAATATCTTTGGGCTACTATTGGTATTTCTGGAAGTTCAAGCACATGGACATAGATTATTGGAATAAAATATTAGCATATGAAAGTCATATAATTCCAAGAGATGGGGGAGAAAACCTAAAATCTAGGAAAAGCCTATTGAACAAAAGAAATAGGTTTCACAGAATAATAGAAATTTTCCATTAAATAATATATTTTAAAAGCTAGAAAAATTTCATGGCACTTTCAATATACATAGACCCACATATGGTGAATGTTGTTATGTTATAACCATCCACATCATTCATTCTAATTAAAGAAAGAAAAAATAATAGTATATAAAAAACAATAATGGAAAGATTAATAAGTGAACACTAGAAAATAATACAACTCCCAAGAAGTAAAATAATCATGAGGAGGATGTTAAGTCCTCAAGGATAAAATAAAATAGGGAAACATTTGGATGTAAACATAAGATTATAAATAAATATTATACACCAAAATATATACTAATCATAAGTACTTAATATTTGTAAATGGATAAAAGGATGGAGTAAGAAAAAAGAATCAAGCTTCTCTGATTATTAATGAAAAGAAATAAATTCCTACTATGAATAGAAGTCGAGAATAAAAGAATTCCATGTTTCATAATTATGTATATAGTAGAGAATAATGAAGAGGATGAGAATAAAGAATTATCAAAATGTTGGAGTTGTGATGTCTCTGCCTAGCTCACTTGATAACAATAGCCTAACCACATGGCCTCAAGTGCATCTCCCCATATGCTAAAGGATTCTGAATAATATCGAGGTTCTATAAGATTAGGATGGAGATACTATGACCTCATGATTAGAGTGTGGAATAGCAGTAAAATCATAACAATGAATAATGGAATCATAATAAATAACCATTAGTTGAATAGTAAAGTATCTAGATAAAATAAATTGGTAGAAACCATATCCAATATCATATAAAAACAATGATCATGTCATTATATACAAAAATAGAATACATGGGAGACAGAGGAGTAGGAATATACAACATTCTATACCACCACAAAATTAATATTTTTTTATTTCAAAATCACTTTTAAGGATAAAGTGGGAAACTATAAAAGTTCATAATATAGAGAAATTATGACATCATAAGAAATTATCAATCCACTACAAAGTAATTTAAAATAGTTTGAATTCTTAACCTTCAATAAACACCATTCAATGAAGGTAAACTCTTTTTATAGGTTTTCCTTGATGAGATCCTCAAAGTAAAAAATCCATCTTCTCCCAAGTCATCACATGATCCTATATACTTTTTTTCCCTTCATTGAAACCACATATCAATATCTTGTTCTGTTTATCAATTTATGAGGATTGTTCGACGTTCAAATCAATATGAAATAGTCTTTTAAACATTATGTGAGCATCCTACTTTGATACCATGATTAGGAAAGTCTTCTCTAACATTTCTTCATTCTAGTGCAAAAGAAGATCTTGGGTGTAGTCTAAGACAATATCCTCCTTTTTTCATTCACCAGATCAGAGGCATTTGTTTCCTCTACTTTAGTATTCGTCACCTCATTATCTCTTGGCTCTACATTCATAGTATAACCCTTTCACGTACTCTTAAGTTTTTCAATAGCATCATTCAATATTTTTTGGGGGGATTTCCTTTTCCTGAGGACTATGTAATAGGAGGAATAAAAAAATTTGAGTAGTAATTCTATCTCCATGACCTCCACATATTCTAAATAAAACAAACTGAATCCATAATGGTGTTTTTTTTCTTTGAAGAGGATCAGAGATAATATTCTGCAAGTTCTGCTTCATTGGGATCCAAGGACCATAATTCTGAGGAAGAATCATTATCCACTCATTTTTTATTTATCCTATCACATAATGGATGATTTTATTTATATCCTTCCTCCACAACAATTAATTATTCAAATGGGGGTGACTCACCATCACCAAGAACTACAAAGAGTTTATGAGAACCATTGCCAGGAACTCTATCTTTACAAAATATAACACAATAGGGGGGATTATGGGCCTCACCCAAATCATGTGTCCTATCTAAAGATAAATAGAATGCATGTCCCTGACTTTTGATTTTGAAATATCCATCCTCACCTATTTCTTATAACATAGCTTCTTGGGTATAATTGCAAACAGACCTCATGACATCTGATAACGAAGGAGAGTTCCTTGAGAAGCTTCTCAAAACTTCACACATCCCCTCAATCTCTTCTAATCTTCCTTGGGCATGTCTTGATGTTGTAGTTGCACTAAAATCAAGCCTCAATTGAGAAAAAACATCCTCTACTCGCAGTTCAGAATCCATAAGTCTCCCCTCCTTCTGAGGTATTGGAGGATTCCCAATCATCCCATTGCCCAGAGGATCCTCCATAGAGACTTGTCACCTTGCGTCCTATATGGGAAGAAAATCATCCACAAAGGTATGAAACTCCTAAGAATTTTCAAAATCCTTCTCATTGATAGGTTCCTTGGGTATCAAGGAATCTACATTAAAAGAATTCAAATCAGGCATAACATTACCTCTATAATGAAATCCCTGGGATGAGTGTCCTTGGAGGTATCATTTAACCACTGGGTCCCAGTGATAGCACACACACCACACCCTAACATGGTTGTCGGGTACTGGCCTGCCAGGTACCACCAGTTTCCCGGTGACTAATGACATCCCCCACAGGCCAACACATGTCCTTTCTAGTGTGCTTTGTCCTCACTCACACACATCCTGGGAAACTTCCCAGAAGTTCACCTATCCTAATCTCTACTCCAGGATAAAGCATGCTTAACTGTGGAGTTCTAATCAGGTAGGCTTCCGAAAAAGTAGGTGCACCTTGTTGACATGAGTCATATCATTTATTCATTTAACCCTTTATCATTCGGGGGTGTTACAATCACCCCCCCCCCCCTTTAGAGCACAACGTCCTCATTGTGGGATCTGCATCTCAACCCAGGCAGTGCACTGCACTTAAGGATGGGTACCACATTTGATACCAAATGTAACAACTGGGTCTCGGTGATAGTACAGACACCCTACCCTAACATGGTCATCAGGTCCTGGCCTTCTAGGTACCACTAGTTTCCCCGCATACACGTGGTCCACACCCTGGGGCCCACCCACATGCCCGAACAGGTCATCTGACTAATGACAGTCCCCACAGACCAACACATTTCATTTCCAAAGAGACCCAACCTTTTCTTACATTACTAATACATTATTTTAAGATAAACAACATAATACTATTACAAATAGAGGATCCAAAGGTTTAGTGTCTTTGGAAAACTAGGACCATACATAGCAATTACATCATCAAGCATAAATATTTATTTAATTTCTTCTTCTATATATTCTTATTGGAACTTGACCTCTCCTTAGTACATGTATCCACCTGAGGATATACATCAAAAGGGGTGATCTAAAAGTATAGTAAGAGGATATATAATAACATTATATCATGGGGTGGGCATAATCAAAACATGGGAAAAGATCATGAACATGAGAGGAAGCATAAATATAATACTTGAAATGTGGAAATGAATAAAAATGAAACATCATGTCTTAGTGGTTAACTACCACACATAATTGCGAGACAAGATAGCATATTTTTCACACATCATTTTACATTTACTCATGAGATTCATCACTTTACCCAATGCATTGGAGCGTTGTATAATTCTGGATGCACCCGTCACATCATAACATTATCATTATCATGATTTCCACATGGAACATATATAAAAAGTGAACATAACTAACCCATGTAAAGGAATGGGTTACATCTCATAAGAACACATTCATAAACTTTGGATTCCCCAAACAAAGAGGGAATAACATATTTGATACAAGAACCATCAACCTTGAATGAGAAGTAAAAGGTGAGTTCTTAGAAGAAGAGTTCTTTTGAAAAACATTTTGGTTCACATAAACAATTTTGATGAACATTTATATCCTATAAAATTAAATACAATTATGAAAAAATGATTTTTAAGGAGTAACCATATCAAAAATGGAGTGAAAGAGGGAGAACCCGAAGAAAGAAAATTGGGTTCGAGAATTTCCCCTTACCTTGTATCTGAATGCTTCCGTCTCTTTAATGTCCTGTATAATGAAATTATATTCATTAATTAGAAATAAAAAACCTTGTGTACATTAATATGGTTCATTATTCTTTTATTAAGTGATTTTATGTGCCTTTGTATGAGTTATAATGTTTAAAAACCATTGTTCGGAAATGTTTGTTTTTATGATTTTCTGGAGTGGTTCACTGGTATTCTTAAATTGAAGTTCGGGTAGAACATGGGTAAATATTCAGAACTGATATTAAATTTTATTAATGATATTAAAGTATTTTGAATGATCTTATAATGAATTATATTAGATCCATTTGTAGGAATAATTATAAAAGAATTAAATGATGACTGTTTGGGTTAATTTGAGCGGTTTTTTTCAATCATAATGAACTTGTTTTATTTTATCACTAGTAATATGGTCATAAGTTAGTTCAAGAACTTTAAATAGGAGATAATGCATAAAAAATATTCTATTTCAACCATAAAAATGGTTTCATTACCAGATCTGAAGGTCGAAATGGAAGAAGAAAACATGTCGTTCTTAAAGGTGATAAATTAACGACTCACGAACAACATTCTCATTAATAAAATAAAAGGAAGAGGGAAAGGGGGTTGGATGATATAATATCCCATTAGCATAATAAAATTCCATTACATGTATAATAATGAAGTTAAAATACCATTTTTATGAAGATAGGTGGGTAGATATCAAGAAATGAATTTGAACTTGAAAGGAAATTAAAGGAGAAGAGGGAGAGAAATTACCTCTTAGATCCTCCTCTTGAGATCCTCCTTAAGGAAGCTAGGTTTGGTCTTTTGATGAGGCCAGTAGCTCTTGAACGTGGAATATGGGATATTAAAGATGTTTGGGCAGAGTTTAGAGAAGTCTTGGAGCTTGAGAGGTGTGTGGAAATGAGGGTGTGAAGGGTGGTTTTTATAGTGGACGGGAGAGGGGTTTCCTTAATATAAAATTCATTAGTTTATTAATTTACCCTAAGACAAGGAATAGTGAGTCATACATGAACAAGATTAGTAAATAATGAATGTGAGTTCGGGATTTGGGTGCTTACATCACTTGTGATGTCAGGAATAGTGGGTTTTAATTATAATGTATTTATATGGTAAATTAATGTATTTTACTATTCACCAAAAAATTCAAGTATTTTAGAAAAATTCCAAAATTTAACCGCAACCATTTCTTGACGTGTGTAATCCACAAATGAAGTCCATTTTTCAAAAATAATTTTCTAAATACTATTAATTTAATATTTAATTAAAATCATAATTTACTTAAAAAACAATTTTTAAAATTAAAACTGATTTTATAGCGCTTTCAAAAATTACGTAGGGTCTTATAAAATTGTATAAAAACTATAAGACATTGATTTGATAATTAATGAACACATTTTAAGAAAATACATCTTCTTTTAAATTAATTAATTAATTATAATTATTTATTTATGACTTACAAAATACCAAAATGTTTACTAAAGTCAAATTGTCACTTTCTAAGATGTATAAATTTTATTTAATTATTAATTGGTAACGTTACTCTTATTTTGGATGATTTAATATTCATAAGAGTCATATTACTATTCATAAGGGTATTTTACTATTCAAAAGGGTAGGTAACTATTCACCAAAAATTATTTTTGTTTTATTAGACTCCAAAAATCATCTTGAACATAACCATGTATGTCAAATTCTCAAAATTCCCAATACAGAAGTGACAAACTTATGTTTAGAGGTCACATAGAACTTGGTAGTTCATTATGTTGTGTTTTCATGTGATTTTATTACATAATTATAAGAAGGGAATTTCCATTGAAAAACTTTGGGTTGTTACATTCTTCCCCCCTTAAGAAATTTCACTCCCAAAATTTCACTTTACACAAACAGGTGAGGGTACTTCTCCTTCATCGCCTCCTCCCGTTCCCAAGTAGCTTCTTCAAAATTATGGTTCCTCCGCAACACTTTGACAAGGTGGGTTGTCTTGTTGCATAGTACCTTATCTCTCCGAACCAGAATCTCTACTGGTTGTTCCTCATAAGAGATATCATCTTCCAGTTGTACCACCTCTGAGTTTAGTACATGTGAGGGGTCGAGTATGTACTTCCTCAGGAGTGACACGTGGAACACATCATGAACTTGAGCCATATTCGGTGGAAGTGCAAGTCGATAGACCACGGCTCCTATGCGGTCAAGGGTCTCAAAGGGGCCAATGTACCTTGGTCTTAGCTTCCCTTTCTTCCCAAATCACATGAATCTCTTCCATGGAGATATCTGTATGAAGACTTTATCTCCAACATCGAACTCCAAGTCCCTTCAACCGTTGTCAGCACAGATCTTTTGCCGACATTGAGCATCTTTGATGTGTTTCTGGATGACTTCAACCTTCTCTGTCATATCTTTCACTAGATCGGGTCCAAGTGGCTTTCTTTTTCCAACTTCATCCTAAAAGGTTGGAGTTCTACATTGCTTTCCATACAGAGCTTCATATGGATCCATATGAATACTCGAGTAGATTATATTGTTGTATGAGAACTCATCCAATGGGAGATGATGATCCCATCCACCTTTGAATTATAGAGAGAAGTCTCTTAGTATATCTTCAAGCGTCTGAATAGTACTTTCATACTGGCCATTAGTTTGGGGTGATATGTCATGCTGAAATTTAATTCAGTACTCAACGCATGTTGAAGACTCCTCCAGAACATAGATGTGAACCTTGGATCACGGTCAGAGACAATCGAGAGTGGAACTCCATGCAGTCTCACCACTTCCTTCACATATATCTTTGTAAGTTGTTCAAGAGATAGATCTTCTCGAATAGCGATAAAATGGGCAGTCTTGGTGAGTCGGTCAACCATAACCCATATTGCATTATTTCTCTTTGTCGTCTTCAGGAGACCCGTGACAAAGTCTATAGTAACATTTTCCCATTTCCACATGGGTATAGGTAATGGCTGCATCATACCTTTGTAATTTTGTCACTTGGCTTTATCTTTCTGACATACCAAGCACCTTGATATATATTCATTAATCTCCTTCTTCATGTTATCCCCCTAGAAGTGTTCTCGGAGATCATGGTACATCTTGGTACTCCCAGGATGGATAGAGAATGTTGAACTATGTGCATTATCCAATAGCTCATTCTTTATCCCAGGTGATGAAGGCACACAAAGCCGCATTCCAAACTGAATCACACCATTATTATCGATATGGAACTCCTACATATTCCTTTCCTTTACTGAATTCACCCTCTTTTGTATCTCCACATCATCCCTTTGTGCTTCCTTAATCTTCTCTTGGATGGACGGTTGCGCAATAATTTGGGAAAGGTAGGATGTATCCCCTGCCCTTAGGATTTCCAAATCCATTCATTTCATATCCAAGAAGATAAGGTCTTTCTCAATCCGCATCATGGATAGGGTAGCAGGTTCTTTTCTACTTAGTGCATCTGTTACCTTGTTCGCCTTTCCAGGATGATAGTGAATAGAGCAATCATAATCATTGATTAGCTCTAACCATCTCCTTTGAAGCATTTTGAGCTTCTTTTGTGTGAATATATACATTAGGCTCTTGTGGTCGGTCTATATGTCACACTTCTCACCATAAAGGTAGTTTCGCCAGATTTTCAAGGCAAAACTCACGGTTTCCAGCTCTAGATCATGCATCAGGTAGTTTTGCTCATGGATATTCAACTGTCGTGAGGCATAGGCTATCAAATTATCATTTTTCATGAGTATAAAACTTAATCCTTTCTTTGAAGAATCACTGTATATCCCAAAAATTTCTCCACTTTTCGGTAGTGTGAGTACAGGTGCAGTGATCATCCTTCTCTTTGACTCCTTGAAGCTTCCCTCACATTCTTTCGTCCAGACATACTTTACCCCTTTCCTTGTTAACTTAGTTAGAGGGCTTGACAATCGTGAGAAGTTTCTCAAAAAACGTCGGTAGTACCCAGCTAATTCAAGAAAACTACGTATTTCTGTGACACTAGAGGGCTTGAGATATTCCCCAATCACCTTTTTCTTTGAAGGATCCACAGAAATTCCCTCACTTATTATCACATGTCCCAAGAACATGACTTGCTTCATCCAAAAGTCACACTTGCTGAACTTGGTGTACAACTTCTCCTTTCTTAATATTTCAAAAACAAGTCTTAGACATTCTTAATGTTCCTCCTTGCTCTTGGATTAGATTAGAATATCATCAATAAACACTACCACAAATTTGTTGAGGTAATTTATAAAGACTCTATTCATCAAATCCATAAAGATTGAAGGGGAATTAGTAAGTCTGAAGGGAATCAGAAAAAACTAGTAGTGCCCATACCTTGTACGGAAGGTAGTATTCTTATTATCTTCCTTCTTCACCTTTACCTGATGATATCCAGAACGAAGATCTACCTTTGAGAAGTATTGAGCTCTTTTTAACTGATCGAACAAGTCATCAATCCTAGGGAGGGGATACTTGTTCTTTATGGTGATCTTGTTGAGTTTCCGATAATCGATACACAACCGCATTGTTCCATACTTCTTCTTCACAAAGAGCACTGGTGCACCCCAAGGTAAGTCACTAGGGCATATGAACCCTTTGTCCAAATGCTCTTGCAGCTTCTTATTTAACTCCTCCAGTTCGATAGGATCCATCCTACAGGGACACTTCGATATAGGAGTAGCTTCGGGTATGAGTTCAATTGAGAACTCTACCTCACGATCTGGGGGAATTCCGAGTAAATATTCAGGAAATACATCACCGTATTCCCTCGTGATGGGAATTTCCTCAAGGATTGAACTTTCCTTTAACTCATCCATTTGGGTGAGGTATGCTTCTTCATAGGGAATCAACAACTAAACCATTGAAAGATTTTGGAAAGGAGATTCATGATCATCCTTGAATTTGTAGAGGATCATGGGATGGTTCAGAATATGAAAAGATATTTCCTTTTCCCAACATTTAATATGTGACCTATATAACGGGAGCCAATCCATTCCCATTATAGCGTCAAATTCTACCAAGGGATGTATTATGAGATTTTTTGGAAGAATCTTCCCACATACACCAATAGGAGAAGATTCAAACACTTGGGTTGCAATGATTATACCACTTGGTGTTTTTACAAATATCTCTACTTCAAGTTTACGGGGATTTGATTCTATAGTTATAGAAAACTTGCAAGATATAAATGAATGCGTAGAACCAGAATCAAATTAGACTTTTTCCATTATTGAGTGAATAGTAAGTGTACCTTGTACGACTTTATTATCATGCTCCACCTCCGTGGTAGTGATGTCATACACCTTCCCTTGTTCCTTTGGCTTCAGTGGTTGCTGACATTGATTACCCTCAAGAACTTGAGGTTTAGTGCACTGACTTGCATAGTTCTCTAGTTCCCTACAGTTGTAGCATTGAACCACGAGTGGTTCCCTCCTTTCTTCTGCCACATTCTCCTTCATTTTCGTGTCTTTTAGATACTCTTGAGCATAGTTTCCTTCTTTCCCACACTTGAATCACTTCCCTGTCCCTTTCAGGTAGTTCCCATGGTGTAACTTCCCACATTTTTGGCTTGTGGGTCATTGAGTTTTCTTCCCACCTTTATCATTAGATCCACCGGCTTGAAACTCCATCTTTCGTTTCTTATCACCATAGCCATGGGACCATTCTCCAAACTCCATCTCCACTTTGAGAGCACATTGAACAAATTATTGATAACTCTAAAAGTCTCAAATTGAAAGATCCTTTTGAAGGTTTGGTTTTAGTCCATTAAATAATCTATCAATTTTTCTATCATTGTTGATAACAAAAACTGAAGCGTACCTTACAAGCCTTGTGAAATTTGTTTCATAGGTTGTGATAGATTATTCTTCTTTTTGCTTGAGCTCTATGAGTTCTCTCTCCATCTTTGTGTGAAGATTTCTTGGGAAATACTTTTTAAGAAACATTATCTTAAAGTCTTCCCCTTCCATCTCTTTAATTTCCTCCCTTGGCTTGGTGTTCTTAATCAAATACCACCATTGATCAGCCTCTCCATCTAGATGATAAATGGTTCAAGTCAACTTCTCCATATCAGAATAGTGAAGAACAGAAAATATCTTCTCCATGGAGTTGACCCACTATTCCGCAACTAGTGGATCAGAAGATCCACTAAACGTCGGTTTTCGTTGCCGCATAAAACATTTGATAGCCAGTTGATCCCTCTTTTTCCAGATTCTCCTTCCTTTTCAAGTATTTTCGATACTCTTGAGCATGATGTCATTCTTTCCCACACTTGAAGCACTTCCCCATCCCTTTGAGGCAGTTCCCATGGTGCAACTTCCCACATTTTCAGCATGTGGGCCGTTGAGTTTTCTTCCCACCTTTATCATTAGATCCACTGGCTTGAACTCCATCTTTCATTTCTTATCACTATATCCATGGGACCATTCTCCAAAATCCATCTCCACTTTGAGAGCACATCAAAAAACTTCTTCATAACTCCCTAAGTCTCGAATTTCAAGAGCCTTTCGAAGGTGTCGTTTTAATCCACTAAATAATCTATCAATTTTGCTATCATTTTTCATAACAAAACCTGAGGCGTACCTTAGAAGCCTTATGAAATTCACCTCGTAGGTTGTGACAAATTCTCCTTCTTTTTTTCTTGAGCTCTATAAATTATCTCTCCATCATCATGTGAAGAGTTCTTAGGAAATACTTGTTAAGAAACATTATCTTAAATTCTTCCCCTTCCATCTCTTCAATTCCCTCCCTTGGCTTGGTGTTCTTAATCAAAGCCCACCATTGACCAGCCTCTCCATCTAGACGATAAACAGCTAGAGTCACCTTCATCTCAGAATAGTGAAGAACATAAAAGATATTCTCCATGGAGTTGACCCACTGTTCCGCAACTAGTGCATCGGAAGATCCACTAAAGGTCGGTGGTCGTTGCCGCATAAAACATTTGATAGCCAGTTTCTCCCTCTTTGGTGAAGTAGGACATTCCCCATTATTATGGTTATTGTTCATAACCTGAGATAATTGGGTAAGAATTTCCTTGAAGTTCTGAACTCCACATCCCAAATCATTGGGGATATCATTCGTTCAATCGTTGCATTGGCCCTCGTAAGAGTTGTTGGCCTGATTTCTCCTAGTTCCCACCATTTTCTAAAATAGGAACTGTTAGAACAAAACATAAGTCAACAACTCATGAATAAATAACTTATTTATTTTCTCAATTTATACTAAAATAATAACATATGGGATCCCTATGTAAATATTCTTGTGTTCATATTTGTACTTAGACTCATGCTAGATGTTTTCCCTAGGGTTCACCAATCTGAATTCCCAAATTAACTAAACCTTTCCTCTAATACCAACGACAATAACTAGGTCCCAGTGACAGCACAGACACCCCACCCTAACATAGTCATCAGGTCCTGGCCTTCTAGGTACCACAAGTTTCCCCGCAGACATGTGGTCCCCACCCTGGGGCCCACCGACATGCCCACAGACACATTTTCCCCAACACATGTCCTTTCCAGTGTGCTTTGTCCTCACTCACACACATCCTGGGAAACTTCCCAAAAGGTCACTCATCCTGATCACTAATCCAGACCAAGCACACTTAACTGTGGAGTTCTAATCAAGTAGGATCCCGAAAAGGAAGGTACACCTTGTTGACATGAGTCATATAATTTATTCATTTAACCCTTTATCATTCGGGGGTGTTACAATCCCCCCTCCCCCCCTTTAGAGCACAACGTCCTCGTTGTGGACCCTGCATCTCAACCCAGGCAGTGCACCGCACTTAAGACGGGGTACCACCTCTGATACCAACTATAGTGACCCAACCTTTTCTTACATTACTATTAAATTATTTTAAGATAAACAATATAATAGTATTACAACTATAGGATCCAAAGGTTTAGTGTCTTGGGAAAACTAGGACCATACATAGCAATTACATCATCAAGCATAAACATTTATTTAATTTCTTCTTCTCTAGCTTCTTATTGGCACTTGACATTTCCTTAGTACATGTAGCCACCTGAGGATATACATCAAAAGGGGTGAGATAAAATCCCATTAAGAGTATAGATAAGAACAATATAGCATCGGGTGATAATAATCATTACATGGGAAAAGATCATGAACATGGGAGGAAGCATAAATATAAGACTTGAAATGTGGCAATACATAAAAATGAAACAGCATGTCTTAGTGGTTAACTACCACACATACTTGTGAACCAAGATAGCATATTTTTCACACATCATTTCACATTTACTCATTAGATTCATCAATTTACCCAATTCATTGGAGCACTGTATAATTTCGGGTGCACCTGTCACATTCAAACATTCATATTGCGCTATATAATTCTGGGTGCACCCGTCACATCATAACATTATCATTATCATGCTTTCCACATGGACCATATATCAAAAGTGAACATAACTAACCCATGTAAAGGAATGGTTTACATCTCATAAGAACACATTCATAAACTTTGGATTCCCAAAACAAAGAGGGAATAACATACTTGATACAAGAACCACAAACCTTGAATCAGAAGTAAAATGTGAGTTCTTAGAAGTGTAATTTTGGAAAACATTTTGTTTCACATAAACAATAGTGATGAACTATAATATACTATAAAATTAAAGACAATTATGAACAAATTATTTTTAAGGAGTAACCATATAGAAAATGGAGTGAAAGAGGGAGAAACCGAAGAAGGAAAATTGGGTTCGATAATTTCTTCTTACCTTGTATCTGAATGCTTCCTTCTCTTTCATGTTCTGTATAATGAAATTATATTCATTAATTAGAAATAAAGAACCTTTTGAAAATTAATATGGTTCATTATGGTTTTATTAAGTTATTTTATGTTCCATTGGAAGAGCTATAGAGTTAAAAACCATTGTTTGGAAATGTTTGTTTTTATGGTTTTCTGGAGTGGTTCACTTGTATTCTTAAATTGAAGTTCGGGTAGAACATGGGTAAACATCCAGAACTGATATTACATGTTATTAATGATATTACGGGATTTTTAATGATCTTATAATGAATTATATTATATCCTTGTGGAGAAATCATTAGATAAGAATTAAATGGTGATTGTTTCGGTTAATTTTAGTGGTTTTTCGATCATAATGAACTTGTTTTATTTTATCACTCGTAATATGGTCATAAGTTAGTTCCATAACATTAAATATGAGATAATACATATAAAATATTCTGGTTCAACCATAAAAATTATTTCATGACCATATCTGAAGGTATAAATGGAAGAAGAAAACATGTCATTCTTGAAGGTGATAAATTAACACCTCACAAAAAACATTCTCTTTAATTAAATAAAAGTAAGTGGGAAAGGGGGTTGGATGATATAATATCCCATTAGCATCGTAAAATTCCAGTACATGTATAATACTAGAGTTAAAATACCATTTGGATGAAGATATTTGGGGAGAGATCAAGAAATGAATTTGAACTTGAAAGAAAATTAAAGGAGAAGAGGGAGAGAAATTACCTCTTAAATCCTCCTCTTGAGATCCTCCTTAAGGAAGCTAGGCTTGGTCTTTTGATGAGACCATCAGATCTTGAACGTGTGATAGGGGATAGGGAAGATGTTTCGGCAGATTTTAGAGATGGATTGGAGCTTGAGAGGTTTGTGTAAATGAGGGTGTGAAGGGTGGTTTTTATAGTGGAGGGGAGAAGGGTTTTCTTAATATAAAATTCATTAGTTTATTAATTTCCCCTAAGAAAATAAATAGTGAGTCATCCATGACCAAGAATCGTAAATAATTCATGTGATTTCTTGATTTGGGTGATTACATCACTTGTGATGTCAGGAATAGTGGGTTTTAATTATAATGTATTTATACTGTAGATTAATATATTTTACTATTCACCAAAAAATTCAAGTATTTTAGAAAAATCCCAAAAAATTCACCCCAAACATTTTTCAATGTGTAGAATCCAAAAATAAAGTCCATTTTTAAAAAATAATTTTAAAAATTTTATTAATTTAATATTTAATTAAAATCATTATTTACTTAAAAACAATTTTTAAAATTAAAACTGATTTTATAGTGCTTTCAAAAATTATGTAGGGTATTCTAAAATTGTCTAAAAACTATAAGACATTGATTTTATAATTAATGAACACATTTTAAGAAAATAAATTTTCTTTTAAATTAATTAATTAATTATAATTATTTATTTATGACTTACAAAATACCAAAATGTTTACTAAAGTCAAATTTTCACTTTCTAAGATGTCTAAATTTTATTTAATTATTCATGGGTAAGGTTACTCTTATGTTGGATGATTTACTATTAATAAGGGTCGCATTACTATTCATAAGGGTATGTTACTATTCATAAGGGTATGTTACTATTCACCAAAAAATATTTTTGTTTTATTAGACTCCAAAAATCATCTTGAACACAGCTGTGTATGTCAGATTCTCAAAACTCCCAATACAAAAGTGAAAAACTTTTTTTTGGTGGTCACTTAGAACTTAGTAGTTCATTATGTTGTGTTTTCATGTGATTTTATGACATAATTATAATAAGGGAATTTCCATTAAAAAACTTTGGGTCGTTACATAGAAGGAGGAGTAGTAATGAGTTCACGACTTGTAAAAAATCGACTCCTTAAGCCTATATTTTACTTCAATATCAATCCAAATGAAATCCAGAGGAGGTTTAAAAATGTTGACCTATACATATATTTGAGGTTCAATGGGGTGGAAAACCACTTGGGTCCTAGAGTCTGTAACCAAGAAACATCCCATCATATTTCCTAGCATCTAAAAGATTGAAGGATTATTGAATGATAGTGGTAAACCTATAAGACAAACTAAAATTTTTGTTATCTCTTGGATGCTCTTAAACTACAAATAAAAGGACCAATGAGGGAGGAATAAATTATGGTTGTTGATAGAGTGTAAACCTCTGGACCACGTGAGATAGATATCTTCATTAGAGGAAAATAAAACCATCATTTTCCAAGAGTCGAGCAACCAAACCATTTCATAGTGGTGAAAGTCCCAATGAATGTTGAAAAATATATATACAGTATCCACCAAAGTCCTCCACCAACCAAATCAAGCAACTAAATTAATGTTTTTTAGGGAAGAAGCTTCTGAAAACTCTTCAAGGGAAATCGGAAGTGAAGGGGCTCCAATGGAATAGTTGAGAACCTTTGGAGCAAGATCAATGCGAGGGAAAATAGGGACTAACCCCAGGATAGTGAGGGGTAAAAATCAGAGGGAGGATAGAGCGCGAGAAGATGAGATGAAGTCATTTACACCATCATCCTTATGTGGGTGAGGTGTCGATGGATCGGCCAGTCCCAGTGAAACCCTAGAAAACCTGAATGAGGAGTCGAGTGATTCTGACTCTAATTTTACTACATTCTATACAAAAATGAAAAAAATGATCAAAATATTTCTTCAATAGTAACATGAGTATAAGCTCGGTCCTCTTCTCTCATACTTCATCTTGGTATAGATAAATCATGCATCCAGAGCATATCACTTCCCCTTTTCCCTGCCTACAACCAATAATTTTATCTAGGTACCAATTGAAGGCCCAAACTGTGTGTGAGATATACTCAGCAGGCCACCATTAATGGTGTATAATGTTATCCAATCCATGTACATATATAGAGAAGTAGTGTTTATGTAATAATATAAACTGAGAATGAAACACATAATCACATTTCATACTGGGCTCCGAATAGGACACCCATCCAACACAACCTGCTTCAACAAAAGTTAGAATTTATCTAAATTATTACTAATAAATATTTTAATTTTTGAAAGAGACTCGATACCGACATCATATCTATGGAATCCCTTGTGGATCATATCAATATAAGGGATGAAAATTTCCTATGGAATTTAAAATTTTAAAAGGAATAAATGAAGGTCATCATATAGGTATAGATCTAACTAAATAAAAGAATGTTCTTTGACTTGGAATACACTTCATTTGGATTAATTAATAAATTTACTTTTTAGAAACCTAATCCCATCCAATGTATTTCGTATAAGGAAACCAAATGTCACTCTAGGTCCACTATGAACTCGTAACCCTAAAATCCCATCCATGGAATTCCTCATATGAACCTAGGTATCTATCCGGGCATGGTATAAATACATCACCACCTTATTTTGGCCTTAGAATTCCACATAATAAACCCAAGTGTCACTTATGGTATAATAAAAATTATTGTCCTCGGCATGGCATAATGAATTGTCATGGTTCACATTCTACCCATACCATTTGACAATGAATTTAATTCATAATGGACATTTCATTTAAAGAAAAAAACTTCTCAGAAGTTGGTTTAAATAAATATCATGAGATTAAAAGGCCTAACATGGTATCAATCCATCCATATTAATCAATTAATCCATCTCATTTAGTTAAACACAACCTCTCTATTACAAGGGTAAAAAACACCTCAAAAGGTAGTTAAAATTCATATGCAACTCATGGTTATTTTATCTATTTTATAAAAACACCCAAAGGGGTGGTCTAATTTGGTTTCCTCAACCCTCATCGGTGATTATTAGTCACATGGTTCATACAAACATAGGCCCACAAATGTTATTTAACAAAAAATCCATTTGAGAGGTGATGATTGGAAAGTACGGTGCGCGGAACAATAGCACAATATATATACCACTAAACATTAAGGTAAAATCATGATACCACATACCTTAGCTTGGTAGTAGACTCCTCATCTGATATCATCTTTTTATTTGGTCTAGATTGAGAGAAATCAAAGGAAATAGATGAATGACCTGAAAATAGGGAAACAATATATCACATGGATTTATCATTCTATACAATAAGATAAATGAAGGAAGGAGGAAAGAGGATTAGAGATATTACTGTTAGATATCCAATTCCACTGACGATGAAGAAATCAACCATCATATAAATAACCAATCTCAAAGCCTATGTTAGGAGGAGAGCAGAGCTCCAAGCAGTGGGGTACTGTTTTTTTTGGGAAGAAGTAAAGATGAGGATATAAGTTAAATAGATAGAGGGGAATTTTGGTAATTTCACATTTTTTAAGGGGTGCATGGTTTTTCCACATAGTTTATCCAAAATGTGCACCAGCCATGTGAGGTTACTAATTAATTGGAACTAATTTTTTGGATAAGAACATGGTTTGGGAAAACTTTTTGCTACTCATGCGCACCCACTACCTAAGTGGCATTAAGTGTATGGGATAGGCGCATGATTTTTCAAACCATGTGGAACCTTTGAAGGTCCCCTCTGTAACTCCTCTATAGTTTTTTACAGGTCCATGCATCCTCCCCCGCATGTTTTATCAACTGTGATCCACCTCTTATAAGGCCACATAGTTGATTTGTATGGTTATAATTAACTATTCTCTAACCACACACCTCTGTTTTTTCCTATAAAAATTGGATCCCTAGGCTATAAATGATCCCTAGAATATCTTGAACCTTTCATTAAACCTTAGTCACTTCTATAAATATAAAAATAACGGTTTAATCTAAAATTTAAATAATCCTTACCAAATAAGAAAATTTAGGATCTTACAATCTCCCCACCTTAAAAAAATTGTCCCTAAGTTTCCCTTATGAGGGTGGTAAAGAATCGTCTAAGAATAACTTTGAAAACAAAGCACATACATCTGCCTCTCGATCCGAGGTTTCATCCTATATATGGTTATTATACCATATCACTCATACTAGAGGAATTGGCCTTCCTTAGAGAGACTTCATGCTCTGATAAATGATATGTATATGATTCTCTTGTAAGGATATATCTTCATCTTGTTCAACCTCGTCAAGATGAAAAACATGAGAAAGGTCTGAGTGATAATGAAATAACTAAGATATTTGGAATACAACATGAATAGTTTGATACCTATAAGGTAACTATAACTGATAGGATATCAGAAAAAACCTCTCAAAAATCTCAAAAGGACTGACATAACAAGGAAAAATTTTACCATGTCTCTAAATCTATCTATGCCCTAGTTTTGGTGAAACATAAAAGAATATATTATCCCTAACCTCAAACTCTAGAGGTCATCTACAGTGATCTACATAAGACTTATACCTATAATGATTTTTAGCCATATGATTCTTAATAATTTGTGTCTACCTTGAAGTATACTGAAATAAATGAGGTCCTAGTAGTGTTTCATCTCCTACCTCTAACCAAACTAGGGGTGAATGGAATGACCTACCATATAAAGCCTCATAATGAACCATCTATATAGTATATTGGAATCTGTTATTGTATGTGACCTCAATGAGAGGTAATTTTTTCTCCAAAGAACCTCTGAAATCTAGGATGTATGCTTGGAGAATTTCCTCTAACACTTGTGTCATACACTCAAACTGACTGTCGGTCTATGAGTGATATATTTTACTCAGTAGTACCAATAAACCCAGTGTTATATCTAACCCCTTCTAAAACTGAGGCATAAAACAATCATCTATTTCTGATACGATAGTACATGGAACTCCATGAATGTTTATGATCTCTCTAACATATATCCTTCCTATATCATCAACTAAAAAGGTCTCTTTGATAGGTAGGACGTTACTTAATCAATCTGTCTATGATCACCCATACTAAGTCACAGCCACAAAATGAAATAGTTAATCCCATCACAAAATCCATAGTGACATCATCCTATTTCCACTCAAAAATGGGAAATAATTTTAAAATACCTTTAGTTCACTGGTTTTTCACATTCACCTACTGATAGTTGGAATACCGGGTAATAAAACTAGTTATCTCCCTTTTTATACTAGGTCACTAAAACTAGTGATGAAAATCACAGTACATTTTTATAAGTCCAAGATGTACCTCCCTATAAGAGGTATGATATTCTCACATCAATTCATCCTAGATATATGTAGGAACCCAGATGTTTCTATGAATGTGAAATACCTCATCCTCATAAATGATCCAACCAAGCAGTGGGTCCTCTCCTAAAACACTCTCCATTAGGACCAAGACCTAGGGATCAAAAAGATTCCTCTTGTTCACTCTATCCAGAAGTGAAGAGGTCACATATAAAGCTATAATAATGGACTATTTTTTATGATCCTAGAACTATAAGTGCATCTCATAAAAGAGTTTCATCAACTTTCACTCACCGCTATCCTCCTAAACTTCATGTGTTTTATTTTTTCAGCTCAGATCATTAGCAACAACATTGCCTTTACCAAACATATAAAGTAGATAAAATTCAATTGATTGTTGTTATTAAAATAATATTCATTTCCTAAGATTCAAGTCACACTATGTAAATATATAATTTATGATATTTTGGTCTGTGTACACCACAAAATTCCCACTCCCTGTAAGTAATGCCTCCAACAACGCAATTCATAAACCACAGTTTTTATATTGATATTATGCATCGGGTAATTATGATCATGATGTCTCAATTGATGAGACTTGTATACTATGAATCAATCTCCCTAAATCAAAACATCTCTCATCCCGATACTTGATGTGTCATAGTAAATCATGTAGCCTCTTCTAGGATCAGGTAAAATTAGGATCGGCGATAAATTCAGTCTTCTTTTAATCTTCTGAAAGGCTTTCTCGCATGCTTTGAACCATGTAAAATTTAAACCTTTATTGTTCAAGACTGTGAGTGGTGATGAAAGACATGATAAATCATGTATAAAGAAACTATAATATCCATCCATCCCCAAGAAACTTCATATATCAAATAATTTCTTGGGGTTTTCTCAAGAAACTATGGTGCTCACATTCTATGGGTCAATTGATACTCATATATCTTAGATAATGTGACTCGGTAAGTGGATCTTGTTGATCCAAAAGTGGTATTTCTCAATATTAGAATATATCCAGTGCTCCTTCTATGTGATATAAACAATATCGAGAATTTGGTCATGTTCATGTCTAGTATGTAAGTACACTAAGATTTCATCCATGAAGACCACAAAAAATGAAACCAAGTACGGGTAAATAACATGATTCCTCAAATCCATGAATACTATTGGCACATTTATAAGACGAAAAAACCTGAAAAAATACTTTTACAAGACATATCTATGATATAATGTTTTATGTGGTATATATGATGTTCTAACATGCACTTAAGGATATCCTAACCTCAAATTGATCTTGATGAAAAGCCTTTCTACTTGAAGAAAACCCTCATCTATACATGTAAGTGGATATCGGTTCTTAACGATAAGATAGTTCAACTGATTGTAAAACATGAAAAGCATAAGGTTACCATCCACCTTCTTGAAGAAAAAAATTAGTGAACTCCACATGGAATTATTTGGTTGTATAAAACCCTTATCTTCCAAGTCCTCTAGCTACCACTTGAGCTTATATAACCCATTAATAGCCATCCTATAAGGAGTAATGGATATAGGTGTTGCTCCTAGTACTATCTCAATAGTGACATATACCTCTCTCTTAGGAGGTATTCAAGAAAATTCTTTGTATAATTAATCCCTAAAATGGTCTACTATAGGAGTTAAACCAGCCTAACATGTTCCCTAATCATCCATATAAATGCTAGTAATCTGGGCGGTCACCCTGCTCATCCCATGATGCTATGGTCCTGCACTACTTTCTTAAACATCCCATTCAACCTTGTGAATATAACTATCACAATTTGGTGATGTTAAGGACACCCTTTGATGATAAAAATCCACATAATCATGATAGGGAACCAACTAGTCCATCCTACGAATAATGTCAAAATTCATTATCTTGAGGACAAAGTGGTCCCATAAGAAATGATATATGCCTATATCAAGGTTGAACTCTAATAGAGAAAATATTTTCAATTATTTTATTATTATTTTAAATGTTTTTAATCCCACTAATGTTTTATTTTATGTTAAATTCTCATAATTTATATTTTTTAATCAGTTTTTAGCTTAATTGGAAAAATGGCCTTTTTTGGATTTTAACTATTTTATTTGTACTCTATATTTTAGCCATAAATTTTTTAAAAATGATAAAAATTGAAAAATTATTCTTTTATAGGTTTCTATGTTAATTTTTATTCATTTAATGCTTTTATACCCCAAGCTCAATCCACCATTTAGAGGCCCAGATCTAGCTCACAAGACAGGCCATGAAAATTGTGCATAGATCTAGAGAATTTTATTATTGGGGTGATATATCAAAAATGGATGGCATAATTGAGATAAAATTAGACATGTATAAAGAATATTTATATAGGAACAATATTTAATAAGTTTAAAACATGATATTAATTTCGTTTTAAGGAAATAAATACATGGTTATTCAGATGAATTGGAATGTGAATGGTCAGTTATCCAGAATAAATTCATAGAGTAAGTTGGATATATCTCTATCCACATGTTTCCAATGATGCTAAAAAAAATTGGGTAAAATGATGAGATATGAAATACAAAATTCTAAGAAGTAACATTTCCCAAATTCAATCATTTATTATGTCTACCATGAAAAAACCAATAGAGAAAATTTTTTGAGCAAAAACTTTCACCTATTTTTTCTATAAAATAGTTTTTCTTCTTTATTCTAAAGTGTTTGAAAATTAGGGGTATAATTTGTTGGAAATTTTCGTTAGTTTTGTAGTTTATTTTATTTTGTAATAGTATTATTAATTTTTATTATATGATAGTCTTCTTCTTCCTCACATTTCTTCATATTTTTATCTTTTGTGTTTCCACCTCTCTGTTTTCTCCATTGTGATCTGTTATACTCATGATCATGAGTAACTAACCTAAGGAAGTTATTGGGGGATCAATACAGTTTTGAACCCAAGTAATTTCACATTCATTCATATTGTTTCTTATTTTCATAGATTTAGGATAAGGTGGATCTTAGTGGGCAATGAGCCTTTGTATCTCCACTTGTCACCAAAGGCCTCATTTTTTGCTATAATATTCTCCCTCAATCGAGGAGGTGGATGTATGGTCTCTCGATGATCATTGAGTGTACCATATATTCTCAACATGTATAGGATATGATGTTAATTCATACTATGTATCATGTTCATTAATTTTATTTGAAACTTAAAAAAAATAGATTATGAAGGTTCACTCTAGATAATCTTTAGGGAGGATCCCCTTTCTATCTAAAATCATTTTGTCTTCATTCATTCTATATGCATTATGCATTGAATGTTTTCTTTTCTTTATCTTTCATTCTAATTTCTCAAACCTTAATTTCTTTTAGTTTTATTTCATAAATAAAAATATATATATATATATATAAGTGAATTAGAAGTAGTGAGTGCTTGATCGAAAAAGCTCCTCAATAGAATGACCTAGGTCGTCCCTTGTGTTTCACTTAGTTATAAATATTTTTTAGAGCACATATGACAATGCTTCGTCATATTTGTGTCTAGAGAGGTGAAACACTTTCTCATGCTTTTTTTCATAAAAAACTCACAAAATCATAAATTTCAAAAAAAAAAATAAAAAAATATATCTTTGTTCATGATGTCTTTAAATTCAATTTATTATACATGGTAATACCAATATTATGTTCCAAAAGAAGTTTAAAATGATATTGATGCTCATTTTCAAAGGATTGGTGGTAAAATGAATACCCTATATAGCCAAATAGAATGGATATCTGAATACATGCATGCATGTCAAGAGAAACCTGATTCAAAACCATAACCTGAACCAAAACGAGTGGTGGAAGAGATTTCAAAAATCATTTTTTATGTTAAAGAACGTAAGGAAAGTGAGAAGGATATTCTAAAGGAAATAATCACATCATCTGGCACACAACCATTGCTTGAGGAGGTCCTAGAATAAAAAATTACAACTAATATACTTATGGGAGATCAACATTTTTTGGAAGAATCGTGGAAATTTATTTATTGAAGATAACCTGAAACAAGATATTCCCATCCTTGAAAAAGAAAAATCAGAACCTTTATACCATTATCTCGCTTTAGAAGATGACAATGAAGATAAACCTTGTGATATTGAGTTGCCAATTTTCCTACCATAAGAGATCAATTTCCAAGCTAACTTACTTGAAAGGGAATATTTATTTATTGATTCATCATGTTTTAATCTTAGTCAAAATGAATTGTTTTATGAATTCACTTTCTCTGAAATTTATGATATAACACAAATGGATCAGGAATTTTATGTAAATGAAGAGACCACCAAATTGGTGGTGATTAATGAAGAAGACTTGGAAAATAATTTGGTGGTGTAACTGCCTCCTTTACAACAACTGGCATACCATATAGAGTAGGACACAATGAAAGTCAATAGGGGGAACCCCTTTCTTCTTTTCCCTCCCACTCAGAACCTAAAATTCTATCTTTATTCTTTATTGGATGTTGTGAAATTTATTATCTTATGTGGGGTTTTTTAATATTTTTTGTTACTCATTGATATCGAAAAAATTCACATGTGGTGGTTTATCTCAAAGAAACATCACCCTCCTTCTAATTAGGGATTATCTATTATAACTGTCTGACTAGGGGCATAAAAAACCTAACCCTCGTTTGGGAATCTAAACCAAGAATTATCCCTTTTACTTCCACTTTCTCTTTATTTTTTCTTTATTTTTATATGTATTGTCATTTTTTTGTATTTTTAAAGTGTTAGTAGCTATGATCTTAACTCAAGGTTTCCATTGAAAAATAAATCAGTTTGTGTTTTTCCTTTTCTTTATTTTATTTTCAGCCCAATATAAATTCTTCATGTAATTGTATCTTGATATAATTTGAGATAAAGAGGTTAGTGAATGGAATAATTTTGGTTGAGGGATTTCAACTTGTTTTTAGGAATTTTTTATTGTGATTTAAATTTATTATTCATGTCTTTTTCTAAAAAAATTGTTTTCTTTTTTCAATTTTTTGGTACGTTTTTAGGATTCATGAGCTGAATTGAATATTTGTAAATTTAAAATCATATTAGTGTTTATGTAACATTGGTTGATTTTAATATTTTATAATTTTAAATTATTTCTTAATGGATTTTTTTTCTTGATTTCTGATATTTTTATTTGATGAAGTTTGGTAGATTGTGAAACTCATGTGCACTAGTAATGTCTAAATTGAAAATCTTTCCCAACAAAATAGGTTTCTAAACCTATTCAAAATATTCTTTACATTTATATTTTTTTTAGAGTCTTTATATATATTTTTATCCAACATTTTTTATCTTTCTTAAAGTTGTTAGAGTTCATTTAATGTGTTAAGTATGATTGAGGCACCACTTTAAAATCCCTTTTTACATTTAACTTTTATTTTGTCCTACCTTTACATCTGACCTTTATTAAGCCCATAATATTCATGAAATTCCTTATTAGGAATCCACATTAAAATACATTTATCCCTTTCCATCCTAATATATTAGTTAAATTCTTTATTATTGTTGAAATCAAGTGTGGGAGAGGGAGAAGATGAGCTGTATTTTGATTTCCTAAAGAATCTATTTAAGATGAATTGAAAGTGTTGTCATATGTATTGATAATTTGGTGGAATAAATTTCATCATAGAAATATATATTGGTAGCCCAAATATCATTACAAATATGGTCCAGGTTTTCACCAATTTTTCAAGATCACAAGATACCTCTCTTTTAATCAAAAACATGATTCTGAAGAAAAATTCAAATCTGAATTCAAGTTGAAACAATACTAAGAATTGGGAAAAATAGGGAAGAAATTCATCATTGATGATGAAATTACAAGTGTGAACTTACCAAATAAAACAAGAGGTGTTTGGAGGTCATTAATTTTTTTGAGTTTATTGAGGAGCACGTCATTCTTAAGAAAAAGTATTTTCATGCATTTACTTCACTTTATAGATTAACCCTCCTCATTATACCTCGGAAGTTTTTACATTTTAAACTTGTCAACCCTCATCCTCAAAAAAAACCCATGAAAAATACCACATTATTGACACATTTTTTACTCTATTTAGTAGAGATACTAGGAGTATATCAAGCCTATAGATATCACACATGTTCTTGGGAAGGTGAAAAACTCCACATAAAATATCCTTGAGTGAAAAGAAAAATATTTTTTCAGAGAGCTAGGTACAAAATGCGTGTGAGGTTTAACATGATATTGAATATATTTTTCTTATTTTTTTGGATTTAGGGAATTTTTATCTATGTAGGATGCATGATATTTATTTTTATGTGATAATTGATTTGTCTTGTCATTTATTCTATGGGAAGTTTGTTTTGAACTTGGTATAAGATAATAGCCTAGGAGTGAAATGTTTAAGTGTGGGGGGATTGATATAGAAAATATTTTGAATTATTTTATTCTGAATTTAAATGTTTTTAATCCCAACAATGTGTTATGTTAAGGGAAATTGTCACATTTTATGTTTTTGAATCATTTTTTAGCTTAATTGGAAAAATTTCCTATTTTGGATTTTAACTATTTTATTTAAATTATGTATTTTGTAATTAACTTTTTTAACACTTATCCAAATTGAAAATTTATTATTTTATAGGTTTCTATTTTCATTGGGATTCATTTAATTATTTTTGACCCAAATCTCAATCAACCATTTGGAGTCCCAAATCTATCTCACAAGATAGACCTCGAAAACAATGCACAGATCTGGAGAATTTTATTGTTGGGAAATTATCTCATAAATGGATGGAATAAATAAGATAAAATTAGACATGGATAAATAATATATCTATAGGAACAAAATTTATTAAGCTTTACACATGATATTCATTCATTTTTAAGGAAATAAATGCATGGGTATTCGGATCAATTGGAATGTGAACAGTCAGTTGTCCAGAATAAATTCCCAGAGTAAATTGGTTATATATCTCTCCACAAATGTTTTGGGAAAATTAGGAGAGATATAAGACCAACTTTTAAAATATAAAATTTCACAAATTCTTTCATTTAATATTTATACCATGCATAAAATTCTAGAGGAACTTTTTGGAGTAAAATAACACATTTCTTTTGCTTATAAAAGAGTGTTTCTTATTCATTCTAAAGTGTTAGAAACTTAAGGGTAGCTTTTGTTTGAAATTTTATTTAGTTTTTTAGTTTATTTTATATTTTAATAATATTATTAATTTTTATTATATGTGTTTCCAACGCTTTCTCCGGGGCACGCGCATCTGTCACGCAGAGGACGCACGACTGTTACCCCACGTTCCCGCTTTCCAAAGGTGGGCGACATCCATTCCTTGTTCAGGGATGTTTGCTCCTTGATCAAAACGGGATGATGGGATGTTGGTTCTTCCTTCCGTGGATTCCTCCTCAGAGCTCATCACCTAGTCCGTGTCTCCCTCATTGATTTAAGATGTAGTTCATGAAACTCTTCTCAGCGCCATATCTTTATGCACACCAGTTAATTACACCACTTCTATCAGGACATTCCAAGGAGTCCGGTCAAGAAAGCAACCTTAGGTTAGGAGATTAGTTGCGTTGGGCATCACTGGAGTGTCTTGACACTGGGGGATTGGCATGTCTGTCTTCTGTCCCTTATTATAGGGCTTCTTGAGGGCGTGGAAGCCTGAGGCATCCCACATAGGACGCGAGGAATTGTATTCCATGTGCATGTATATGAGGTTTTCCTCAGATTCCCATGTTTAACAAATGGTATTCAGCAAGTTTAACATCCATTGGAGACGGATCGGACTGATCAGAACACTGATTAGAGTGGATCGGATGGGCGCAACCCTTGGAGGGGACACCGAGGTTGGGGCCGACGCGTGGGTGGCTTCTCGAATGCTGTTAAATGGAATGGGGTATGAGGTGGAATGATCTCACCGGGATGTGGTGGCTCGGGTAAGGATCAGGAAGGATGATGGATTTGGGATTGATCCTCGAAGAGACTTCCTACGTATCCCTATGGTGGGGAATCAAAGTCCACGTAGTTCGGTGGAATGATGGGACACCTGAGGAGGTGACCTGTGAGAATAGATGCATGGATGGGACCCAGAGGAAGTGGAACCTCCGGGTTAGGGCATGAGATTCCTGAGACATGTGGGCTCGAGGGAGAGATCAGGGTGAGACATGGGTGTTAGCCTTGAACCTCATGGAGGTTTCCTACGTATCCCTGTGACAGGGAATCAAAGTATACGTAGTTTAGGTGCTATCTGGGGCTTACACTCTGGGGCGGCCCATGGTGTCGGTAAACTGACGTGAAGGTGGACCTGGGGTCCTGATGGATGGTGTGATTGAACCTCGTAGAGGCTTCCTACGCACCATGCCTTGACACGGATAAAAGTCCTCATATTTCAGGATGATGGATATAGTTTATTGTCATGCGGGACGGGGGAGAACCTGATGTGAAGGAATGATCGGGTGGTGGGATTCAAACTTGTGGAGGCTTCCTATGTACCATGCCTTGACATTGATCAAAGTCCACGTAGTTTGGGATGGGTTGGGGCTTACACTCTGAGGCGGCCCAAGGTGGTTGGGGCTTGAACCTCGTGGAGGCTTCCTACGTACCATGCCTTGACATGGATCAAAGTCCCCGTAGTTCAAGATGGGTTGGGGGTAACACTCTGAGGCAGCCCAAGGTGGTTGGGGCTTGAACCTCATGGAGGCTTCCTACATACCATGCCTTGACATGGATCAAAGTCCCCATAGTTTGGGATGGGTTGGGGCTTACAATCTAAGGCGGCCCAAGGTGGTTGGGGCTTGAACCTTGTGGAGGCTTCCTACATACTATGCCTTGACATGGATCAAAGTCCCCGTAGTTGAGGATGGGTTGGGGATTACACTCTGAGGCGGCCCAAGGTGGTTGGGGCTTGAACATCATGGAGGCTTCCTACGTACCATGCCTTGACATGGATCAAAGTCCCCGTAGTTCGGGATGAGTTGGGGCTTACACTCTGAGGCAGCCCAAGGTGGTGGGTCATGGTCGGTGTTTTCTCTAAGCTCACGTGAGTCATGCTCGGTGTGAGAAACAAGAGGTAGAAGAGACCTGACAATAACGTCATTAAAGGTGTGTCTGTGGGAAGCGGAGTGGGGCTTACGCGTGGAGCAGCCCAGGATGTCAGGGCTTACTCCAGGATGGAGGCGTGAGGGCGAAAGAAAGCAGCGGGAGAGGGATTTGGGATGAAAGAAAGGAGAAGCACTATTCCCCATCATGCCCTTGGCTGGCCTTGGCACCAAGGGAGTGAGGAGGAATAGGGGTTCTTCCTCTGCAAGAAAGGTTAGGGGCTAACACCAAGGTGGTTTCCCTTCCTCACAGACAAACGCCACTCCAATAAAAAGGATATGACCCCCTGTGAGGGATGATCCCATCCCCATGGAGATGATTAGGCATGGATAATTTCCAATGCGGGGGGGGGGGGGGACCTTGCGTGTGAGGAACAGGGCCAGGTCACAGTTTAACGTCATGTGTTGAGGATGAGGTGCTTGGCAGTTTAACGTCCTGCATCTCAGACGAGGTGGGTTCTCTCCACACCCATATGACTTACATAACTGGTACGCTCCGCTCCTTATGGAATGGAAGGCATCGACAATGCCTTAGTGAGGGGGTTTTGTAGTGAGAACCATCAAGGGGTCCATGTTAGCGTGGCTATACGAAGAAGTAACAGTCGTTAGCGTTCCTATGTGAAGAAGCATGAGGCAAAGCAGCGCAATGGGAAGAATTTTCCAAGGGACTTTGAAGTTACCTAGTACGAGCCAAGAAGGTTTCAAAGGAAGACGGTGCATTATGTGGATACCCGGGGCACAAAAGGCACCCACGACTGGCACCCACAAGAAGAGAATTAGGGTGAGGGGTCCTAGAGAATTGTGCGCAACCTTTGAGGCTTGCGTGCAAAATAATAGACCTAGAGAACAACACCGACCTAGCACGAAATCGGTGATGCGTGTGCATAATTGAGGCGGAGGTTTTGCGTGAAACTAGAAGGATTGCGCGTAAGGAGTATGAATTGTTTGCAAGTGGTGGAGGCTACATGCAAGGACAGGGGTGCATGCAGTGGAAGGAATGCGCAATTGACTGGCCTGCGAGCAATGGAAGGGATTGGGTGCAAGGGGGGAACCCCAAAGGGATTTTAATTTAGTCTAATTCATGGGGATCTCATGTGAAGGTGGACCCTAAGGTGACTTGGCGCGAAAAGAATCGTACCTGAAGGCGATATTGCGCGCGCAGAAGACAAATTTCACATACGAGAGCCAGTTCAAATTATTCCACCACAAAATGGAAGGGGGTCACCTTCTATTTATAGAAGTATGGGGGTGTGGAAAATAGCTCGGCGTGAAATAATTGTGCGCCAGAGGCGGCGGCGTGAAATGTCAACTGCGCGGGTGCGGGGGCACGAAATATTTCACGCCCGGCCACCCCAATTCTCACGAATCCCGAAACATTCTGTGTGGGGGTATCTTTTTTCTCGTACTTGGGAATTTATTTCGCACGGCCCCTCTGGGCCCCCCAGATGGGGTCCCAGGTCCGAATATGAATTCGCTTTGTCCTTCTAAAACTTTCTTCTTCCTTGGATCGCTTTAAGGCATCTACAAATTGCCCCCCTCAAAATTGGATCGGCGAGGGGCCACAACGGTTAGATTCTGAGGGAAACTCTGAAGTGCAGGGCTCCGCAGGGTCCATTCGCGCAAAAATATGAAGCTGCGTGCAAAACGCAGAAAGGCATGGAATTCACTTTTCATGCGGGCGCGGAACCCATGAATATCCTATAAAATCCACCGCAGATCCCATGATCCATACAAACTTTCTCATGCGACAGGATTTAAGCTCTCGTGCGTGAAAAGTTCTTTGGTTTTGCGTGAAAAAACGCTCTGGCTATGCGTAATTCCACCGATATCAGGCATCATTTTATGTGCAAACCCGAGGTTTTTCGCGCCACAGTCTGAAATTTCGCGACACCTACTGAGATTTCGCCCCAGCCTCCTGGATTTCGCGCCAACGGCCAAGACACTTATTCAAAAGAAAATGGCCGCCAACTAGGTTAATGAGGGAGAAGTTGCTGCTCACAGAGTTGAAATAGCTACAAACCCAGAAGTTTATGGTGCAAAAAGGATTGTCTCCAACAACCATACCCTCCTCAACTTGTTAACCCCCACACAAAATGAGTATGCCTTGTCCAATAACCTACTGTTGTGGGACTTTGGTATTCTGGAGGAGGTCCCTCTACTAGGCTTTGAGGTGGATACGTCGTGGTCATGGGTAACCCGCGAGGATGACCTTCCTCGATACAACATCACCAACAACAGTTACTCTTCCAGAGAAACTAGGCACATGGACGTATATGTCCTGAATCCCAGTACTAGGACCATTGATGGGGGTGGCCCTGTTGCGAAAACCACCCCAACCCTCTATGCAAGCACTTTTCATCAGAGCGTCATAGACAAGACCAAAGGTTGTTTGTAGGAATGGGACATGCGGTTCGGAGGTAACTTCACCAGCGAGTGGGCTTGGTCGTACTGGTTTCTCCATACATGCGACCAATTTGGGGCCAAGATGCGGCATATTGGCTTATTTGAGGCGGTATGGACATCACAATTCCACTTCTACCGCCAGCACAAACTCCTGCCAGAGCTGTTCACCCAGTGGTCCCCTGATACCATCATATTCCATCTCCATCATGGAGAATTCAGCATCATTCTGTAGGACATTCACTGCATCGGGGGTATCCCATTGGAGGGCCATCAATACGTCGAATTCCTTATACCGATGAACATCTGGGGAGATAGATCACGAACCCCCATACTGACGTGGAACCTGCTGGAGCTGGCCAAGGAGAAGCTAGGGGTCAAGGACTTCCTGAAGGATATCGCCTACAAGTACTGGTTCAGCCTGTTCTTGGAGAAGGATTCGGCAGTCAAGATGTCAGGGCGGGGGAGACGGTGTCCAACTGCGGCACAGAGAAGCAAGAGCAGATCATACTGGAGGATCATGGAGGCGGGGCACTACCAGTCATGGGGCTACAACATAAATGAGAGTCGGGATCCAAATGTTCGGTACACCTAATTTCTCGCTACATTCCTGAGAAGGTGGATCCTACCAGTGAGGGATGCAAGGATAGGCATCCATCCTATGACTCTGGTGATAGCTGGCATCATGGCATCCAACAACAGGTTCAACCTGGGGGTCACTGTGTTGGCTCAGTTGTATGCCATCTTGGGATGCATCTCGAGAGGGGGATCTCCTAGGAGGGTATGTGGCCCCTTCCAGATCTTCCATGGCTGGGTTGCAGCTCATTGTGGCGGATACACTTTCCCAATTGCCATCTGTTCTCCGGGCAATGGCCTGTGACCCTCTCTGCTGAATATTGTCAGGGTAATGCCATTGACGCTCAATGAGGAGGGAGTACAGATTAGGATTGGTAACCATGCCAACTTCGCCTCCAGCCCATTCCCCACCCCAACTGGTCAGCTGATAGATGATGGGAAAGGCTCACTAGAGTAGAAGGAGTACTTCCAGAGCATCAGAGGTGGGGTTCTTATGGCCCGGATTGATGGGAAGATCTTCTACGATCCTTATGTTCCATCCAGGTTTGCCAGGAAATTTGGATTCCTCTAGAAAATTCCAAAAAAAGTATACATAGAAATCCGGGAGGAGAGGCATCTCTATGTTCTTTATCAGCTATGGTTGATGTTCAAGACCTATGGCTCTGGAAACGTCATCACCTTTCCTCCCACCAGAGTCGATTCTGGCCTCTCAACTGAGTATTCCGAACATTAGACCGTAGCATACCCTGAGGGGCTTCTACGGAAGCGAGTTCGACAGCTCAAGGTTGCTAGTGTGGAACCCGAGCGGCAAGAGAGAAGGCAGGGTGCCGCTAGGGGGGAAGATCAGGAGCGCGTCAGGCAACGGGGCATGCGCAGGCTGGAACCTCAACAGTGGGGGTGTTGCATGGCATGGTCACGCCCTCGTCACCTAGAGGAGGAGGGTCCCACATAGCGGCTAGATAACTTCCCAGGAAGAAAATAAGACACCTACTTCGACCTTCTGAAGATTTCATTTTCCCCGTGCTATGGTCGGCTTGGTGAACCCTGCGGTAGTCCATAAGTACTGAAGTCCTCTGGCAGAAGATAGTGCGGGAGGGATCCAGCTTCCAGAAGTCAGGTTTGATCGGATTTCCGACAGAGTGAACTATCATCATCGGCATGCATATCTGACAGCCATGGACATGTACGCACGCCGACGGGGTCGGCGTGTGGATCCACCTCTCTTGGTGAAAGTGATGCTCGGCCATGAGCAAGATATGGAAATGATGCCACCGAGGGAAGATGACAGCGATGATGATTCGTAGGGTAGTGAAATAGGAGAAGAGGCATAAAGAGAAGGGGAAGATGAAGGTGAAGGAGAAGAGGAGCCCAAAGGTGAGGGGTCTTAGGGAGCATCCCACCAAGGGAGCTTCCAGGAGAGAGATGATATCTTCGGCTCCTAGATAGATGTAACCGAGATAATCGAGGTATGCTTAAACCCTTATCTATCCTTCTCCTTTCATTCTATTTACTTTTCAATCCTTAATCCACCCTTCTTGTCCTACTCAGGAGCATATGGGTGCTTATCAAGAGTCCCTAGCCAAAGGAGGGGAGGAAGCGCCAATGGGGAAAGGTGGAGCACTGACGCCCATTATTGAATTGATGAGTAATGAGGGATCCCCCGCCACGAAAGCTCCTACAGTGTTCAGAGCACTAGAGGCTGATGCCTTGGGCTCTTATAAGTTCCTTTCTTCAATAATGGTTCTTACCTTCGGAGAACTCAATGGATTAGGGTGCTCCTTGTCTATACAGTGATCACAGCATTGGAGGCTTGTCGGGCTACTGAGCCCGGACCATCTGCGATAATTCCGATGGAAAACGTACCGCCCCATCCAGAACATGCCTCCAAAACTGAGTTGGACCCAGAAATTGGTGAGCAGGGAGCAGCGGACACCAGTGGCGCTGTTGTTGGGGCAGGGACGGAAGTCGCCGAGGGTGCCACCAGGATCAAGAGGAGAGAGGAAGGTCACCCAGATACTGAGGAGCCTATTCCCTTGGGAGGAATATCTAAGGAAGACCCTGTCACTGGCCTGTTGGCTATCTTCCCTGTCTATCGGCCCACTGACCATGAAGAAATTGATGATTCCGATTCAGAAGCGACCGAGGAGATCCGAATGACACGACACAAGGAATGAAAGTGCATCCGGCATTTTCTCAGTCAGCCTCAGGCGGAATGGCTGAAGAAGATGGGGACACTCCACACCTAGCTGTGTTTCCTGTGTGCTGAAGGGAAAGATGCTCAACACCTTCACCTGACAGTTCATGATTACATGGATGAGAAGATGTGTGAAATCAGCCGGTACTCCGACGTTACCCAGTGTCGGGAGGAGTCGGGGAGTACCCGAGAATTTATGAGGGTGGAGAAAGAGGTCCAATGCATCAAGGAACAGGTGAAAGAATATGAGATATTCATCGCAAACTGCTCTGAGCTCGTGGATCAGCTGAGGGCCTAGCTGGAAGACGCCCAAGAACAAATCGTGGAAGCGAGTCTCCAGATAACTGAGCTCCAAACTGAATAGGCGCGGGCACGAACCTGGGTCAGCGAACTGTGCTCTATGGCCACTGATGAAGAGAGAGTCCTCAGGGGACAGGAGGCACTCCTGGAGGCCACCAGCCAAAATGTGGTGGCATTGGAGAGATCTATCCAAGAAGCCGACCCTTAAGGGCCCTATTTTGGCCGAACCCATAAACTTACCTCGCCTTAATGCTTCTTGTCTCCTTTTTTTGAACTGTATGTATGGACAAATTTACTTACTTGCCCCTTTTTTAACATATTTGTCCCTTTGGTTTAACATGCTCAACCATAATCATAAAATAAATATCAATCCATTCCTAAATCCATGTGGGATGTACCTAACATGAGAAATAAGGGAGGCTTGTACTATCACTTCGTTTGATCTTGGGAGCATCAACCAAGCTTCAGGCATTTGAAATTAAAACCCAGACTTCCAAGGAGAAGAGGGAGGCCCGATCAAAGGAAGGGGACCTCAGACCAATCGATGTATCATCTTCTCAATGTGCTCTAGCGCACGAGCGGGGCAATGCCAGGGGCATTGGAATCAGTTCGAACATATGGGAATGAAAAATGCGAATCATGTTACCCAAATTCGGAACACTATGGGAGGGGCATGGAAATAAAAGGACTACTGTTGACCATGTTTGAAACACAGCATCCCTATCACATTAGCCTGAAATGGGGACAACAAATGAGGGTCACCGCTGACCATGTTCACAACACGGTACCTAACTCAAATATCATTCGTCATTCTTATAGAACGTTGGCCCAGGATAGCAGGAGGACCATAAGTCAAGAATCCATATTGTTAGGGGGTCCCTTCAAACATGATCAGCCTTTCGGAATGTTGTCCCAGGACCGCAGCCGGACCATAGGTCAAGTATCCATACTTTTAGAGGGTCCCTTCAAACGTGAAAGATGATGAGGGTACGAATAAAGGGGAACGTAAAGTGTGGAAAGTGAAGTGTTGGTTTGTTCTCACAGAATCCAACACTCCCAAAATTACACCACTGTGGTGGAAGCACATTAGGCAGGCACATTAATTAGATCATGGATCATCCTTATTTTTAGACAGGACCTCTCTGGTGAGGGAACTATTTCCTCCCAATGTCATTAGGGGGAATACTGAACTTGTTCAGGGAAAATTCTGCAGTTACACAACTCCCTGAGGGGGGGTCAGTCCAAGGGGCCAATGGTGGGAAAAAGGATGGGATTTGTGATTCCCGGGGCTGGAACTGAGATAAAATGTCTAGGCGTTTCTACGTATCCCATAAGGATGGGAATCAATCCACACGTAGTTCTAGGAAGGGTCTTAGTTTAATATCTTTGAAATCAGACCAAGGATCGGTAAGAAATGAAGGAGGCATATGGTAAGGTGATTATGAAACCATATGTGAATGTGGACATAAGTCCATATTTCCATGTGTTCCTTGGAGAAGTGTTTAGGTCATAGGACCGAACACGAAAATTAGGCCGGGACCGTGGGGATGTGCCTGGGCATTCCTACATATCTCATGAGAATGAGAATAAAACCATACGTAGTTCTGGGTGGTGGCACAGTAAGGTACCAGTGCAAAGGGTGAAAGGGGTGTGTGGGTCTAGCCCTCACACCAAAATAAGCTATATTTTATATATCTTGTTTGTCCATTAAGGTGAATGGGTTTTTTTTGTGAAGCGGCAGACCTAGGGTAGAAATTCCTGATGTCGCCACAAGAATCAATCCATATACAAGCGTTGACAAATGGTATGGTGGATAACCAATACCCAATGTCATTCCCCCTATGATGAGGTTATCACAATGCAGTGCCATTTTTCGTCATGCGGCTAGGACGATACTATCATAGTTTAAGGTCATGTGATAAGACCAAACAACATAGTTTAAGGTCATATGGAGTTGACCTGAGGGAATGTGCACGATGCGATAAAGCTTACCCGACGTGAATGAGGAAGATATCCACACCACCACCATGCATGATTCGGGGAGAGGATCCTCGAGCTAGGATGCCAGTGAGGGTCAGAGGATAAGGGGAAGGAGAAACTAAATCCCAGCTAAGCTGGACCCGGAAGTACGATGTCCAAGTGATCCCACATATCCCATGGGGATGAGGATCGAGCTGCACATATCCCTTAATGAAGATCTTATTTTATGGTCTTAGAGCTCGGACCGTGGGAGCCCTGAAGAACGTCGGATTGCATCTTTATCCCCCTAATGCGTAGAGGTGCATTGAGGGATAGTTCCAAGAGTGTCAAGATTCCAATTGGACATGATGGGGTGGAAAATAATGTGAATCATGTAACCAACATTCAAGGACAGAAGGGGTTGGCGTGAAGATGGAGGATTACTACTGACCATGTTCGCAACACAACATCCTGTCGTGTTAACCTAAAATGGGGACAAAAAAATGATCATCGGCCACTGACCATGTTCTCAACGCGGGATTTGTATCAATATGTTGTCTAAAACCCTTGGGGGAATTGGACCGTAATGGTATGAGAGCCCTTAGGCCTAGTATCCATGTCATTTTTTGGGGGTCCCTCTGGGTGTGAAAGATAACGGGGGGGGGGGCCAAATGAAGGGGAATAGGAAGCTGGACAAGTGGATGGAAACATTCCCCAGTTGAATCCGACATTCTAGGTCCTAGACCAGAGTACTCTTAGGTACATTGGCGAACCACTGCAAAGGGTTGAGGTGCCCATCTTGAGAGTATCCAAGAGATGGCGAATTCCCAGGAGAAGGGGGCATGGTGCCAAAGACCCGATGAAAAGGAGGGTAAAACCCTGTACCACACCTATATATCCCCCTCGTGGAGAGGGAAAGGCCAAGGGGCCTAGGTGACCGGAAGATCGGTAGATCTCTAAGAGATGGGACTGGACCTGAAATCTAAACGTTCAGGTAGTCCTACGTATCCCATAAGTACGGGAATCAAGCCACATGTAGTTCTTGAAGATACAATTTAACTTCATGTGGGACGACATACAGTTTAACATCATGCGGGACGAGCGTGTAGTTTAACATCATGTGGGATGACCATGTAGTTTAGGGTCATGAGGGACCGACAGTTTAAGGTTGTGTATGATCGGTAATCCAATTTAAGGTCATGGAGGACCCAGAAGGGTCAGGAAAAATATTATTTGAGGAACCTGTCATTGGTGGGAGGAGTTATACGCTCTCCATCCATGGTCACCAGGGAGTATGCTCCATTGGGATAAAACTTATGAACAATGACAGGTCCTTCCCATTTGGGCTCCAACTTGGGTGGTTTCCTGCTGGGGATCATTGGTGCCCTTAGGTCTAATACTAAATCTCCTTTCAGGAAAGAGTGGAGGAAAACCTTCTTATTTAAATCTCGATCCATCCTGCTCTGATGCATTTCTAGGTTGTGAAAGGCACAAAGCCTATTCTCGTCCAGTGCTTCCAATTCAGCTATACATATTTCATCCACTCCATTCGGTGCTTTCTAGTCATAGACTGTTTTGCGCAATGATAGAAATTGAATCTCGATGGGTAGGACGACCTCAGTTCCCTACACCACGGAATATGGGGTCACCTGGGTGGAGTTATGATTCGTCGTCAAATAAGACCAGAGGCCGTTGGGGAGATTATTCGGCCAACTCTTCTTGTTCTGACCAACCATTTTCTACATAATGTTAGAGAGGTTTTTATTGAATGCCTCAATCTATCCATTTGTCTAGACATGATAGTGGGAGGTATGGTTCGAACGTATATTGTACTTGGCATACAACGTTTTCAACTCGGCTGCTCGGAAGTTGGTGTCGTTAGCGGTGACGATAGTGTGAGGTACTTTAAACCGATAGATGATATTGGAACTCTTGAAGTCGATGATAGAATGGGCCTTGACTTCCTTGATCGGAAGTACCTCTTCCCACTTGGAAAATAAATCCGTAGTGGTCAGAATAAATCGGCATTGGTGATCCGTTTCCGGTGGGTATGGTTCTACAACATCTAATCCCCAGACTGCAAAGGTAAAATATTAATTGGTAGTGTGGAGAAACTCTGGTGGCAGATGCACAAAGTTAGCATGAACCTGGCACGCATGGAACCTCTTGGTGAACTCAATGAAGTCGTGGATCATGGAGGGCCAAAAATACCCTTGTCTTCGAATCTGTTGAGATAGTTTTGGCCCAACCTGATGGGAACCAAAGGAACCGGCGTGAACCTCTTGCATAACCTATGGAATATCAACCCCTTGAATGAAACGGATGAGAAAACCAATAAAATCGGTATTTATAGAGGATCTTCTCAAGGCTGGGACTACTCAGGAGAGTAAACTTCAATGCGCGGTGTCAGATTCGCTCGCGCTCAGCCCGGTCTTATGGGAGACTACCGCGTTGGAAGTATTCAACCAAGGGTGTCCTCCAATTGGAAACCACTTAGTTCACCGCATCCGGATGACCCGGGGGTCCTGACACAGAGGCACCGGTGGGAATATGGATTACCTATGGGCCATCATCGCCATCCAAGGTAACATGAGCTATGACTCTCTGATGCGCCATGTGGATAATCAGATCATCCTGTTCGGGCTCTATAAGTGATGCCGCTAAACTACCCAAAGCATCTGCTCGACCGTTCTGTGACTGAGGTACATGGATAACCTCTGGCTGAGAAGGGAACTAGGACATTAGCTGGAGAGTGCGTTCTAACAACGGTACAAGCTCTGGATTCCTAAAAACACAATCTCCATTGACCTACTTAATAACTAGCTCAGAGTCCCCTTTCACATGAAAATGGGGAATGTCCATCTCTAGGGCCATCTCGAGACCAGTAATGAGGGTCTGATACTCTGCCTCGTTGTTAGTTCATCCTTTTGACAACAGGAATGTGTATGGCAGAACAGCTTGTGCTGGGGTGATAAAGACGATACCCAGGCATACTCTATTGAGCCTAGGATCATTGATCCTCCTACAAGTGGGGCTCCGGGAGGCACCATCAAAGTGAATTTTCCAACATGGGATGGCTTGATCGACTAAAAGTATTTCCTCATCAAAAAAATCCAGGTCCATGGACTGATCTGCAGAGGTAGGATGGGCAGCTAGAAAGTCTTCCAATGCATGTCCCTTGATAGCCTTCTGAGGCACGAACCTAATGTCGAACTGCTGGAGGATTACCGCCCACCGCGCTAGTCATCTAGTCAACATGGGGCGATTCAAAATATACTTCAGCGGGTCTACTCAAGACACCAGATGTACCTCGGGGTGATGTAGGTAATGCTGCAATTTTTGTACAGAGAATATGAGCACAAGGTATCTATTTTCGATGGAGGAGTATCTGGTTTCCGTATTGAGGAGCATGCAGCTGAGATAGTAGAGGCTGTTCTTCATCCCCTAATTGTTCTTCTGGGTGATAAGGGCATCGAGGGACCATTTCAGGGTGGTGACATAGAGGACCAGCATCTTCCTAGAGATGGTTGGTATCAAGACTGGAGGCTGGAGAAGATACTGCTTGATTTCATCAAAGGCGGTCTGGCAATCCTCATCCCACTCATAAGCGTTTCTCTTCTTCATGAGCCGATAAAAGGGCTTACACTTGCCATCCAAATTTGCAATGAATCGGCGTATATATGCTAAGTGACCTTGGATACCTCGAAGCTTCTGAATATTGCTCGGGGGGCATCTGGATGATGGCCTTGATCTTATTCTGGTCGATCTCGATGCCCCGGTACCGGACAACAAAGCCAATAAACTTCTCTAAAGCGACCTCGAAGGCACACTTCAATGGGTTCATCTTCAGGTGGCAAGAATAGAAGAAATAGAACACTTTCTCAAGGTCCTTGAGATGGTCATGGTGCTGGTGAGATTTGACCACCAGATCATCCACATAGCACTCCACCAATGTCCCGAGGATCGGCTTTAATATGCAATGCATGGGCTGCTGATAGGTGGCTCCTGAATTTTTCAGGCCAAAGAGCATAACCTGGTAACAGAAAATACCTTGGGCACCCTGAAAGTTGTGGAATTATTGTCCTCAGGGGTTATCCAGATCTGATTATATCCAGAGAAACAATCCATAAAGGAGAGGTCCTGGAACCTGGCCATAGCTTTAATCAACAATTCTATTGCCGGAAGGAAAAAATCATCCTTCAGACAATAGCGGTTGAGATCTTGGAATTCGATACAGACTCTGATCTGCCCGTTCTTCTTCATGACTGGTACAATGTTGGCCAACCACTTGGGGTACTGGACTTCCTTAATGAATTTGGACTTGATGATCTTGTCAACCTTGTACTTGACCATGGCACTGTGAGAAGGGTGCATCTTTCTGGGAGGCTTCTTGAATCTGCGATGATTTACCGGAAGACCAAGGCAGTGGATGGCTACCTGAGGATCTAGTCTCGAAATCTCATAATAACTTTAGGCGAATACATCACGGTGCTGTTTGACGAAGCCTACGTATCGATGCTGCTCCTCAGGGGACATAGCGGCACTGATCAATGTGGGTCTCGGGTCCGCCTCGCTTCTGAGGTTCACCTGTACCAACTCTTCGACCATGGCTGAGATGCCTTCCTCAAAGGCAGGGGGTATCCGCTATATCGTATTCTCCACTTATAGAGGGATCTTCCATAGGGGAAGCTTCTTCTGAGTTATCAGGCCCCAATGGGAGGCTAGTACCAGCTTGTGCGGTAGTGGTTATTGCATTGGGGAACTCTGGCACTGCTGAGACCGTAGCAATGAAGGTTATTGACCCGATCCTATCTGGTCTCCAGCCCAAGGGGCCACACTTGATAATATCAAAGCAATAGTGGCGAGTCATCCAGAGCCAACTTATTCCATCCTTGCAAAACAGACAAGTATGATGTACCGTCGTTTCCATGAGACGAACATTCTGATACTTGATGGGAGTGGGGGGCTCTGGGACCACTGGATCCTGATTCATATAAGAATACGAAGTGATCTTCCGATGCTACCTAGATTTTGGAGAATGGTTCCCCCTGGTCCCTAAAATGACAAAACATTGCCTCATATCGGGGTTCGTGGCCTCCAACCGATGGATTGAGAAGACATAGGCATCATTTAGGCCTGCCCAGGGGTCGGTCGTAGCGGTGATAGGCTCAACATCACTTGCCTAGACTTGTTTATCCTTTCTCTTGTAATAGTCAGCATCCATCTAGCGGGCTTCGCAAGAGGCAAAAGGAGATACATCACTTTAGAGTACACCCACTCGACCATTAAGGGAGTACTTGAGGCATTGGTTATATGATGAGGGTACCTCCGCATGCAAGTGGATCCATGGTCTACCCATCAATGCATTATATGTGGTGTCCTGGGAGACAACCATGAATTCGGTGCTGGCCACTAGGCCACTGAACTGGGTCTTCAGACGGATCTTACTGACCGGGGTCTGTTCAGTCCTCTCATATCCCTAGATTCTTATATCAGAGGGAGTCAAGTCATCCTCGGATAGCCCCAGCTTGCGCAGCATCCATGTCGGGATAAGGTTGATCCCGGATCTGGTGTCAATGAGACAGCGGAAAACTTCCACATCGTTAAATTGGCTTGTGATGTATAGTGGGTGGATGTGCCCTTGTATGGATGAGCCTTCATCTTCTCTAGAGAATGAAATGATGGCCTGACATTCAGCATCCTCAACTGTTTCAGCATGGAAAGCTTCTGTATCTGTTATCTCTGTCTCAAACTGGATGGGGATCCTTAATGCCTCGGTGAGTGATTCGCGCATATCTGATGACATGCGAAGGGCTTCAAGGATGGAAACCCTTGCTGGGATGCCGGAAAGGTGCTTGATAATGTCGTACTTTCGTGCTAGGTGTGAAATTCTACTCACAGGGAGTCGCTCTATGATGGAAGGCATGGTGGGATTTGTCGGCCGGACTGACGGATGACTGGTACTGGGGATATCACGCTGCTCACTAGTCGAATCATGGAGGGTAGATGCCAGATGAGAACTAAACGGGTGAGATTGTCCTTTAGCGGGGAGAATCTAGTCGTGGCATGGTAGAAGGGGTTCTGCCTGATCCAATAGCACAAACGGTGGTAGAGGTGGTCCTGAAGACACCGAATAAAGAGGCTGCGAGTGCTAAGCTCTACGTTGGGCATGTTGTTTGGTCTCGGTGGCATGAACGAACTGGCTGGAGGTTCCAACTGATGTGCCTTAACGACCCATATGGCCACAGATCTGTCGAAGTTGGGGTCGGTTAGGGATGTTGAGGAGGTTCTCTTGGCTCTCCCCCTCGTCGGGAGTCATATGGGGGTTTACCAACTCAACGGTGTTAACCGAAGTGTAACCTTGGATATCACTTGACGAATCATCCACCACTGGGAGGATCCTGGGGGGAATCGCCATCTCCGGGGGCATAATGTCGTCGAGAGTTTGGAACAATGGCGGCATTGGTGGTGCGCGCTGCTTTTTCTTACGTCGTCGATGCTTGCTCTTATGGGAAGAGGATGGATGAGATGATGACATAGGGGTGGTGGTTGTAGCTTCTGAAGGCTCCGACTGATTTAGGCATGCACAGATAATGCCATGGGTGCAGGCAACCATCCTGCGAGCTACCCATTCGTTATACTTCTGGGACCCACGGTTAGAAACCTGCTGCCAATCACCTTCTTTGTCGCTACCGCTATCTGTCCTCACAAATACACCCGCTACTTGTGCCGGAGACGGGCCCAACCTGATTATGTTGTGGTCGATCTATTCTTCGATACAGTACTTGAACACATAGCATTACTTGATGGTGTGCCCTAGGATCCAGTAATAAGGGCAGTAGTTGGGGTGATCAGTGAGATGCTCCTCTTCTGGATTCCGGCACTTAGGAATTTGTACAATTCTCTGCTCTAAGGCATTGTGGAGGTAACCAGGGACCTGAGCCTCGTCGAACAAGTAGGCCCGATTCCTTCAATCCGAAAAGGGGGCTCTAGGAGCCTGAACCTGACAGGGGGTCGGAGGAGATTGTCGAGGAGGCGGAACTTGATTGTCTCGCCTAGGTGGTGGTGGCGCGTTACACGGGGGCGACTTCTGATTTTGAGGCGGGCGCTACTGGGCTGGAAATTGTGCCCATGACGGCGGACCTCTGCGGGGTTGCAGAGTTGGCTCCACTGGTAGAAATTATAGCTACCTAGGGGCCTCTACCTGGGCCACCGCGGTGGGCTCGTCTCTGGCAGCCCTCCTTGTTGGGATTACAGGGGGCAGCGGACACGCCTAGCTAGCTTGTTGCAGAGCTTCTTTGAGGCACTGGGCCTTATCTGAAAAGTCTCGGAACCCTCTGGTATAGTTCTGAGTGATCAGGTAGGGGACCAGTTCCGTCTTGACATTCCCTACGCACATCGTCAGTAAATTCTCCTGAGTCAGTGTCATGTCAAGGGAGTATGTGAGCCCCTTCCATCGGGCGACAAAGTTTGTGACTCTCTCATTGGGCCTTTTCTTGCACTTGAAGAGGTCTGCGGTGTTTGTTTTCTGAGTTGTAGAGCTGAACTAGTAAAGAAACTACCTGCGAAGTTCATCTCAGCTGGTCATGAATCCGAAGGGGAGCTGGTTGTACCAAACGAATGTCGGCCCTTCTAGTGTCTGAACAAAATAGCGGAGCATAGCATCCGCCTGCTATGCTGGGGTCCCTAACATAGGCCCACACCTCGAGTTAAAGTGGGATATATGTTGCGGTGGGTCCCCCATCCCATTGAAGGGGGAGAAGGTGGGGTTTCTGAATCCCAGGGGTGCTGGCATGTCATCCAACCATGTCGGATATGTCTTTCCATAAGGTGGGATGGCCACTTGTCACATTTCCAAAACCTCTAAGCGAGCGATGAGTGCCTCCATTGGATCGTCTGGATGGGGGTCCATGTCCTGATGGGGATCCCTAACCACAAGCGCGTTGTCGGGCTCTTAAATGTTGTAGCTAAGCTCAGTGGCTCGTGGACCGGCTGGTGGAGAAACTCTTGGGGCTGTTGGAGGAGCCCGAGTGGGGTTCCTCGGATTGTCACGCCATTCTATAGGGTTTGGCGATACATACCACACCCTCTTTCCGTAGGTGCCGGCCTCTACCCTTTCTGCATGGATAGGATGTTCAGGGTTACTTGGGTGTAATTTTCCAGCTGAGGGTCACCATAATCCAGACGTTGTTTTGCAACGCATTCGGCTAGGAGGTCATCAACCAGCTTCTTCTACTCAACAATCTACAGGCATAGCACGGCCTTCAAAGGATCTTCCTCTGTCTTCTGCACTGAGGCAGACAGGTCGGAGTGTTTGGGACACCGATATGCTCCTTTCCCTTACTGAGAATCCGGCTAAGTACCAATGCCTCGGTGGGCGGGGGGAGGCCCGTGAGGTTCCTTTTCTGGTGAGTAACTCACCCCGATGGGTCCAGCAATGGGGGAACATCCTCAGAGAGGAGGTTCTCATTGAGAAGTTCCAGATCGTTTTCCCCTCCCGATAGATTAGTCATGTTGACCGCGACTCTTCTCGGGGGTATGTCCTTAGCGTCGCCAAGTGAGTCGGGTTGCGGTCGAATAGCACTGAAGAGGAGGGCAGTGTACTGCCCCCAGCCACGGACTTGCGTATGGGGGGGGTAGCCTCCTTGATAACTTTTCGGAGTGTTTGAAAACTTTGGATGCATTATTGTTGGAGGGTCCTACGGTGACTAGGTGACTCAGTGTTCTGGACCACGGGGAGTGAGGCCAGGTCAACCAGACGGAATTGTTCGTCGATGTCTTCAAGGTGCTCTTGGCTCCCAGGATAAGTCACCCACCGGTGTCAAGGATGGAAATGAGTCACCTAGATGGTCTGGAGGAAACATTCAAACTCCTTCAGGGTGAGTGATTCTGGCATACCAAAATTTGGTCCTGTGACCAGCCAAAACTTATTGGGGAAGTGGCTCGCTGCGAGGATGGTCCAGAAGCTCCTCAACTCAGATTCAGGGTCTGGAATTTGATTTCCCCACTTGTAAACTAAGGGTGGATGAGGAACTGGTGGCGTTCTGGTAGGCCACCAGGCTAGTGGGCTGGCCGGTGGAGAATACAGCGAGCAGGCAGATTGGTCGCCAAATCTTGGGTTGTCCCCTGAGGACTGCAGTGGACTGGCCGCTATATCGCTATAGGATGGACCAGAGACCAAAGATCCTAACATAGCATTGGTGCCTGCCGAAAGTGGTCTATGTCATGGATCTCCCACCATTGACCCCCAAAATAGATCTATGCAGTCTCTAGCCAAGACAGAAGGCATCTCCGGAGATGACGGTGGCGACTGTGTGGTCGTTCCCTAGGGATACACCAGGTTCTTGTACTCTTGCATATACCTTCGGAAGGAGGCAGGGATCATATGGATATCACATTCTGGGAGCACGAGGCTGATGCGCCACGTTCCTGCCCCAGCCCTTGACTCGAAGAGCTGAGGAGAGGGCTCCAGCGCCGATTCGTACTCCACCTTAGAGTTCGAGAAGCGAACTGGATTGATTCCTATCTGGAATTCCCCATAATTCCTCTTGTGGTGGTGACAACCCGCCTTCCTACCCCTAGGTGGCTCCTCGGGACAGGGCGGATTTCCGACATGGGGTCATATGGCCGCACTGGTGCTGGGGTGGAGAGGGTTCCCACCCGAGAAAGCCAGGGTGTGAGGAGCACAAAGACAAATGTCAAAAGGGACACAGGGGGTGACCTCTGTGCTGGGCATTGGTGAAGTGGGGTTGGCCTCCACCCCTTCGATCATTGGGGAAAGGAGGACCTTCACCGATTGGCACAGGGACATGGGAAGGACCTCTATGTTGGAAAGTGACCGAACATGCAATGTCTCCATACTCACGGTCCGCAGCAGGGGGAGTGACCTCGTACCCAGTGCAGTGAGCGCGGGAGAGACCCCCACACAGAGTGTTTCTGTCACAGGGAGGACCCTCTCTTGGGTTGAAGGTGGTGTTGGGCATACCTCAAAGCCAAGGTTAGAAACAGGGAGGGCCTGCACCTTCCTTAGTGGCGGTACGGAGTAGGCCTCCACACTGGGTGGCATTGCTGCAGATTAGTCCGCAGCGGCCATCGCCTGTGTCGGTGACCGAAAGAGTCGACCAAACCTTCCCGTGGGGTAGTTGGGACCTCGATCCAGGCTGGGCGTATAGCTTCCCCTGCTCAACGTATGTGGGGAGTTGGTGATATGAGTCAGCAGTGGATCGGGCCACAGTATTCACTGATGTTGATGTCCCATGACGGGCGCCCTCTTCCATTTGTGCCCGATGCTGGCATCGGGTCAGATGAACTGGATCCGGTGGTGCAGGTGCGCGGCTTTCCTTCTCCTTGGCTCAAGGAACCGGGCAGCGGCGCTGACGCATCCTAGTGGGAGGCCTCACCAAGATCCCTTGAAGTGGGACTCCGATTGGGCCGAACCGGGTATCACTTACCTCATCAGCATAGGGGAGGGAGTTTTCAAGGCATTCGGGGGACAAGGTCCTGAAACGATTGAATGTCAGGGTGGGGAGAAGCGGCTCCCTACACAACCCTTTGGGGCGACATTGACGGTGAGGTGATGCTACCTCGAGATCCAAGCAGGCCATATCCCTGGGGGGGATGACCCCGTCCTCCTCGTACCTGCGTACAATGTTATTAATTACCCTTCATTATATAATATCTGATGGGGAGAGGGGGTGTGGGCACCCGGTAGTTTTTGTGGTCGAAGCCATAATGGAAGAGTCAGAACCGCGCGGGGTAGCCGCGTCGATATTGCCCCTTCTCCTTCACTGGTGGGCAGGTGATGGGATCTAAATGCAACAAATTGGTTCCTGAAAGCAGGGAGATGAACTCATTAATACTGCTAGGAAAAGGAATCGAAAACCAGTGCCCCAACGTTGTTCTGTCTTTCGTGGCTGGTAAGAGGGATCCACACTGACAACATCGCAGGACGGAATTCTCAATGTCCTGACAATCCCAACTTCTGGAGAATCTTACATTAGGCCTACTTGGTGGGACCTGGTACTGGATGATGGGGTCAAATGACATGCTTATCCACTGATGCCCCAAATTCTACTAGCCTCTATGCTGAGGATAATACTGTTCACATCGGGTTAACCATTTCTGTTTCTGACGCTTTCGTCAGGGCACGCGCATCCGTCATGCAGAGGATGTGTGGTTGTTGCCTCGTGTTCCTGCTTTCCAAAGGTAGGCGGCATCTGTTCCTTGTCCAGGTACGTCTTCTCCTTGATCGAAACAGGAATATGGAATGTCGGTTCTTCCTTTTGTGGATTCCTCCTCAGATCTCATCACCCAGTCCGGGACTCCCTCATAGATTTAAGACGTAGTTCGTGAAACTCTTCCTGGCGCCATATCTTCATGGAAACCAGTTAATTATGCCACTTCTGTCAAGACATTCCAAGGAGTCTGGTCAGGGCAGCAACCTTCAGTTAGGAGAGTAGTCATGTTGGGAATCACTGGAATGTCTTGACGCTAGGGGATTGGAATGTATGCCTTCTGTCCCTTATTATAGGTCTTCTCTAGGGAAAGGAATCCCAAGGCATCCCACAACGGGCACGGGGAATTATATCCCATGGGAATTTATCTAAGGTATTCCTCATCTTACCATGTTTAACAAAGGGTATGCCGCAAGTTTAACGTCCAGCGGAGACAGACCGGACTGATCGGAACACTGGTTAGAGTGGATCAGATGGGCGTAACCCCTGGAGGGGACACCGAGGTTGGGGCTGACGTGTGGGTGGCTTCCCGAATATTGTTAAATGGAATGGGGTATGAGGCGGCATGATCTCACTGAGATGTGGTATCCTGGGTAAGGATCAGGATGGACGATGGATTTGGGCTTGAGCCTCGAAGAGACTTCCTACGTATCCTCATGGCGGGGAATCAAAGTCCGCATAGTTTGGTGGAACAATGGGACACCTGAGGAGGTGATCCGTGAGAATGGATGCATGGATGTGACCAAGAGGAAGTGGAAACTTCGGGTTAGGGAAGGAGCTTAACGAGACGCATGGGCTCGAGGGAGAGATCAGGGTGAGACATTGGTGTTGGGCTTGAACCTCATGGAGGTTTCCTACATATCCCCGTGGTAGGGAATCAAATTCCATGTAGCTCAGGTGGCATCTGTGGTTTACGCTCTGGGGCGGCCCATGGTGTCATTAAACTGACGTGAAGGTGGACTTGGGGTCCTAATGGATGGTGGGATTGAACCTCGTGGAGGCTTCCTACATACCATTCCTTAACATAGATCAAAGTCCAATTAGTTCGAGATGATGGATACAGTTTATCATCATGTGGGATAGGGGCGAACCTGACATGAAGGAATGACCGAGTGGTGGGCTTGACCCTCATGGAGGCTTTCTATGTACCATGCCTTGACATAGATCAAAGTCCCCGTAGTTCAGGATGGGTTGGGGATTACTCTCTGAGGCGGCCCAAGGTGATTAGGGCTTGAACCTCATGGAGGCTTCCTACATACCATGCCTTGACATGGATCAAAGTCCACGTAGTTCGGCATGGGTTGGGGCTTACACTTTGAGGTGGACCAAGGTGGTTGGGGCTTGAAACTCATGGAGGCTTCCTACGTACCATGCCTTGACATGGATCAAAATCCCCGTAGTTCGGGATGGGTTGGGGCTTACACTCTAAGGTGGCCCAAGGTGGTTGGGGCTTGAACCTCATGGAGGATTCCTACGTTCCATTCCTTGACATGGATCAAAGTCCCTATAGTTCGGGATGGGTTGGGGCTTACACTCTAAGGCCGCCCAAAGTGGTTGGGGCTTGAACCTTGTGGAGGCTTCCTATGTACTATGACTTGACATGGATCAAAGTCCCCGTAGTTCGGGATGGGTTGGGGCTTACACTCTAAGGTGGCCCAAGGTTGTGGGTCATGGTCGGTGCTTGATCTAAGATCACGTGAGTCATGATCGGTGTGAGAAACAAGAGGTAGAAGAGACCTGACAATCACGTCGCAAAAGGTGCGTCAGTGGGAAGCAGAGTGGGGCTACGCGTGGAGCGGCCCAGGCTGTTGGAGCTTACTCCAGGATGGAGGCCCGAGGGAGACAAAGCGCAGCGGGAGAGGGATTTGGGATGAAATAAAGGAGAAGCATCGTTCCCCATCACACCCTTGGCTAGCCTTGGCACCAAGGGAGTGAGGAGGAACATGGGTGTTGTCTTCTGCAAGAAAGGTTAGGGGCTTACACCAAGGTGGTTTCCCTTCCCGACAGACAAAAGCCACTCCAATAATGAGGATATCACCCCCTGTGAGGGATGATCCCATCCCCGTGGAGACGAGTGGGCATGGAGAATGTCCAATGCGGGGGGACCCTGTGTGGGATGCACAGGGCCAGGTTACATTTTAAAGTCATGTGTTGGAGAGGAGGTGCTTGGCAGTTTAACGTCCTACAGCTCAGACAAGGTGGGTTCGATCCACACCCCTAGGACTTACATAACTAGTACCCTTCGCTCCTTATGGAAGGGAAGGAATTAGCAATGCTGTAGTGAGGGGGTGTTATGGGGAAACCATCTAGGGGTCCACGTTTTCATGGCTATGCGAAGAAGCAATAGTCGTTAGCGTGCCTATGCGAAGAAGAATGAGGCAAAGAAATGCAATAGGAAGAATTTTACAAGGGACTTTAAAGTTACCTCATACGAGCCTAGAAGGTCGCACGAGAAGATGGTGCAATATGTGGATACCCAGGGAACAAAAGGCACCTGTGAATGGCACCCAAAAGAATATCATCGGGGTGAGGGGTCCTAGAGAATAGCACACAACCTTTGAGGCTTGCGCGCGAAAAAATAGACCTGCACGAAAAACACCAGGCTCGCGCGAAATCGTTGATGCGTACGCATAATTGGGGGGGAGGTTTTGCGCTTGACTAGAAGGATTTCATGTAAGGAGTATGAATTGTGTGCAAGTGGCAGAGGCTACGTGCAAGGACATGGGTGCACGCAATGGAAGGAATTGTGTGCAATGGACCAGCCTGTGCGCAATTGAAGGGATTGTGCGCAAGGGGGGAACCCCGAAGGGATTATAATTCAGTCTAATCCATGGGGATCTCGTACGAAGGCGGAACCCGAGGCGACTTGTCACGAAAAGAACCATACCTGGAAGCCATATTGCGTGTGCGGAAGAAGGATTTTGCACACGAGATCCAGTTTAGATTCTTCCTCCCTAAAATGGAAGGGGGTCTCCTTCTATATATAGAAGTCCGAGGGCACGAAAAATAGCTCGTTTGGAAATAATTGTGCGCTAGAGGCGGCGGTGGGAAATTTCAACTGTGCGGGTGCGGGGGAACAAAATATTTCGTGCTCGACCGCCCCAATTCTCACGAATCCTGGAACAATCCGCACTGGGGTATATTTTTTCGTGCACTTGGGAATTTATTTCGCGCGACCCCTTCGAGCCCCACGGACGGGGTCCCTAGGTATGAATATGACTTCACTTTGTTCTTTTGAATCTTTCTTTTACCCTGGAGTGCTTTTCGGCATCTACAATATGATATTCCTCTTCTTACTCTCATTTCTTCATATTTATATCTTTTGTGTTTCCACCTCTATTTCTTCTCCACTATGATCTGTTATACTCATGATCATGAGTGACTAACCCAAGGTAGTTCCCACGGGATCAATACAGTATTTAAACCAAGTAATTTCACATTAATTCATATTGTTTGTTATTTTATTATATTTAGGTTAAGGGGGTTCTTAGTGGGCAAGGGACCTTTGTGTCTCCACTTGCCACCCGAGGCCTAGCTTCTTTCTGCAATATTCTCCCTCAATCGAGGAGGTCGATGTGTGGTCTCTCGGAGATCATTGAGTGTACCGTATATTCACAACATAGACAAGATTTTTTTTCATGCAAATTTTGAAGCATGTTCTTTAAGTTTATTTGAAACTTAAAAAGGAGATGATGAAGGTTCACTCTAGATAATCTCCTAGGAGGATCTCCTTTCTATATAACATCATTTTGTATACATTCATTCTATCTAAATTATGCATTGCATGTTTACTTTGATTTATCTTGAATTATCATTTCTAAAACCTCAATTTATTTTTGTTATATTTCATAAATAAAAAAATATATAAATAAGTGAATTAGAAGTAGTGATTTCTTAACTGCAAAAAGATCCTAAATAGAATGACATAGGTCATCCCTTGTGTTGCACTTAGTTGTAAATATTTTTTAGAGTGATTATGACAAAGCTTCATCAAATTTGAACCATTTTGGGGAGTTTAAACACTTTCACACACCTTTTTTCATAAAAAAATTCACAAAAAATCATAAATTTCCAAAAAAAATAAAAAAACTATTAATTCATGATGTCTTTGAATTCAATATATTATGTATGGAATGATCAATATCAGGTTCTATAAGAAGTTTAAAATGATATTGAAGTTCATTTTCAAAGTATTAGAGATAAAATTCAAAACCTAGAGATCCAAATAGAATTATTAGTTGAATACATACATGCATGTCAAGAGAAACCTGAGTCAAAACCAGAACCTGAACCAAAATGAGTGGTAGAAGAGATTTCACCAATAATTTTTTATGTTAAAGAACCTAAGGGAGATGATAAGGATCTTCTAATGGAAATAATCACATCATTTCTAACTCAACCATTGATCAAGGAGGTCCTAAAAGGAAACATGTCAGCTAATATACTTATGGGAGATCAATATTTTTGGAAGAATCCTGTAATTTATTTGTAGAAGATAACCTAAAACAAGATCTTACCATCCTTGAAAAATAACAATCAGAACCTTTCAATCTCTATCTTTCTTTGGAAGATTATAATTAATATTCTCCTTATGATATTGAGTTTCCAATGGTCCTGCTTTGAGAGATCAATTTCCAAGCTCACGTACTTGAAAGGAAAGACTTATTTATTGATTCGTCATGTTTTAATCTTATTCAAACTGAATCTTTTTCTAACTTCTCTTTCCCTAAAATTTATGATACAACACAAATGGATCAGAAATTTGATTTAAAGGAAGATACCACCCAATTGGTGGTGATCAATGAAGAAGATATGGAAAATCATTTGGTGGTCCTACTACCACCTCTACAACAACTTACATACCATATGGAGGAGGACACCATGAAATTCAATAGGAATCACCCATTTCTTCTTTTCCCTCCCACTAGGGACCTGAAATTCTATCTTTATTTTTTATTGGGTGTGGGGGAACTTCTTGCCTTATATGGGGTTCTCCAATCTTGGTTGTTACTCATGGATATTGGGAAAAGTCACATGTGATGGTTTATCTCAAAGAAACTTCATCCACCTTCTGATTGGGGATAATCCAATGTAACTGCCTAATGATGTGGCAGTGTTTTAACACTCTTTTCAATATCATTTATATATTTTTATTGCCTTTTTTATACCAAAATGATTGTTTTTAGTAAATATTTGATAATTGTTGTGTTTTTGTACATTCCTGTGTAAAATAATCAATTTTAGTTTAAATCAATTGTTTTTAATATTCATTATTGTATTTTTAAATAATTCTTTAATTTACTTAATTCTTTTGAATTTTACTTTTATTTTTTACTCTTTTTTTAAAAAAAATCATTCTAGCTAGTTTAGTAATTCATTAATTTAATTAATTAATTATTTATTCTTTAAATTATAAATAAATAACTCATTTTAATTTTTAATTCTTTTAATAATTTAATTTGTTTTAACAATTTAAGTTTATTCAATTAATATTTTTTATTCTTTAATTTACTTTATTAATTCTTTAATTAATTGGTTAATTAATTTAAGTTAGTGACTTTTAATGTTTTAATTTGTTCTTTAATTAATTTGTTTATAATTTTTAATACAAATAAATTCATTTTTTTTAATAAAGCGTAATAAATTTTGTCTTATTTATTTAGTTTTTAATCTTTGTCTTGGTTTTATTATAGTTTTAATTTATTTAATTTTTGTTTCGAAGATTATTTTGGCACGTCTCAACGTTCCACATCACTGCCCATCCCATCGTATCCCCCACTCATGGTGAGACCGTGAGCAACCATCACGGTGCATGTGCCACCATTTCATCAATTGTGCTAGACTCCCCATCCCACTGTTTCACCCCTCACGGTACCACCGTATTCCCAAACTTACTGTCTCACCATTTCTCAACTGTCTCACCACCTCCACCCCTTTCCTCACGGTTCCTCCTCTACTGCATTGACATTGTTACACCTACAATCACTGTGGCACCATTTCAGAACAGTTGCCACCAACTTTTACCCCCAACGTCTCACCGTCAAACCTCCAACCTCCAGCTTCTTCCCAGTGACACAGAAAACCTTCCCACTAGTGGAACCGCTCCTCTAATCCCATTCACACAACACCTCAACATATCAAAACCAACCAGTAGTAGCAATCACATAGCAAGACAAGATTTACAACAATAGAACAACAGATAGAAATATCACCCAAAGAGAAAAAAATCAATTCCGCAGTAAACGAAACCCTGAACCAATTTCATTATTGATCTACCTTATGTATCACCTCATCCTCCTACTCGCATGGTCTCGACCTCCATCCTTCTTGTGCACCACCACTATCTGTCGCACCCTGCACACCAGAACCGAGCAGCAACCCAATCCCATAAAGCCAACGCCATCCAAACCCAAGCTGCTGCTTCCTTTTTCCAAAAGCTCAGCGTCGCGCCATATTTGAACCGCCTCCCTCACAGTCATGCCATACCCACATCTCTGCGCCCCTGCCTCCATACTCACCGCACTCCACTCCATCCCTTGTCCGCACCTGAACCCTGTGGGACCACTCGATTCACCACCTCCCCATTTCTGCATCCCCTGCTCGCCGGAGATCCACCCGAAGCCCGCGCCGAGACCTCCCCCTGCTTTCCCCCTTTCTCCCTCACATCCTATGTCTAAACCCTCTCCCCCTTTACATCACCGAATAGACCCCCCCCCCCCTCTTCATTTTTTTTCAATTTTTTTTATATACTATAATATATAATAACATTTATATAATATATACTTAATATATTAACATATATATAATATAACTATTATAACATATAATATAACACATTATATAATATATATATCATATACTATACTATAATAATTATAGGTATATTAATTATAATATATAACCTTATATCTAATATCATTATGTCATTATAATTTATGTTATTAGATAAATATAATAAACATTAACATATAATAGTAATAATAATGTTAGGTATTATATATATATATATTAATATGTATTTTTATTTACTAATCTAAGTAATAATTTTAATATATAGTTATTTCAGTTTATTTTTATGTGTTTAACTTGTTTCTGGTTTTTCTGTTGTTCTGTGCAGGGGGAGCTATGGGTAGAAGCGGGGATAAAAGAAGTTCATGGGAAAGATGCTAGAATATTCGTGAGTTTGTTGCAGGGGGTTGTTTGCACTTACATGGATTTCACTTAAAAGTTGGTGTCGTGCACATCAAAGACGCTCCATGTGGATAAACAATGCATGTTAGTTTAGTTTTCTGTTTTCATCTCTAAATAAGAGGACGTGTAACTCCTCTATGGGGAAGACAGAGGAGGACGAGGGTCGGAACAAGAACGGGGGTGGGCATCATTCCACATGGGGGAGGAGACTCCACCCGATTCAGACATCCATTCCTTCCACATCTCACGGACTCGGACCGTCTTCGACTGGGAGACAAGACCTTCTCCTCCATTCTCTACCTCACCCTCGTTGCTCTGTTCTAGTTTTAATTTCAATTGTGTCTGTAAATACTTGTGTTGTGTGTTTTTTAATTAGAATTTTGATGTTTTTTTCAGTTGTTTTGTGTCGTCTATTCATCATCGCTTCTTATAGTGATCTCCAATCTCCAAAAATGGAGATCTTACTTGTGTGGCTAGATCCAGTTTATGAAACCCAACACGATCTGAAGATCCACACATCAACGTGATCACATTCTTTTTATTTGCCTTGCTAGATCACATCTGCGAGTTAGATTAAGCGAGAGTGAGATCTCGCGTAGGAATATTTTCCACTTTCTTGTTTAATTTCTTATCCCCTTCTTATCTTGATTTCTCGAAATGATAATCAAGATTTTTTGTGCGATGTGATGATCTTAATGTAATCATTCTGGTTTGTGATAATTTCTTTCCAGAATGATTTTTCTAAGTGAATCACCTTGCAGTTCGGAGAAACGCTTTAGTATTGAAGAAATTTGATGCTTGAGTGATTAATTTCTAGGAGAGACTAGTGTGTGATCTGAGACATTGATCATGCACTGTGTGAATTTGAGAATTGTTCATGTTGATCTAGGAAGGCGAGTAGGGTGTGGATTAACCTGGGTTTAGCCCTGTTCTCACTGATTTTCTTTTTCTGTGTCTTGGTGTCATTTGTTTGTCCTTGTTTTTTGTCCTATGTCTCTGCGTTTTTGCACTTTTCCATCACTGTTTCCCTCTCCACTGTGCTTTTCAGCGCTGATTAGTGTTACCTTAGGATTGTGTTTTTATGTTTTTAAATTATTTAAAAAAACAAAATGATTTTTGGAACGACCATTTAGGCTCTCGACACTGCTTCCTTGAGAGATACCCCGAGGTTAGCCACTATGCTATATCTTGGGACTTTATAAATGTAAGCTTGATCATCCTCACAACAAGGACGCTCGTAAAATTTTGGCATCGTTCCTTGGGAGCATAGTTCAGAACATCAAGAGGAGATAGTTCAGGATAGAGAGAATGAGAGACAAAGTAGTAGGACTTTGTTCGAGACTAGGGGGAGCAGATCAAGAGAAACTTACAGATTTTCCATCGCGAGTAGATTGGAGCACTGAGAGTTGAAAATCAGATAATTTTCACGCCTCATACAGTGTATACCCATCCTAGACATGTCTATAGTCCTTTAATTTGCTCAAGGAGAAGTTACCTACTTTACCTGTAATCACTGCTCCTGACTGGAATCTTCCCTTTGAGGTTATGTGTGATGCTAGTGACTTTGCAGTAGGAGTTGTGTTAGGGCAGAGGAAGGATAGGAAATTACATGTTATTTACTATGCAATCAAGCTTCTAGATGATGCCTATAAAAACTATTCTACCACTGAAAAGGAGTTGGTTGCTGTCATGTTTTCTTTGGAAAATTTCAGGCAGTATTTGATAGGATCAAGGATCATAATTTTCACAGATCATTCATCCCTTAAGTATTTGCTGGCTAAAAAAGACTCAAAACCCAGACTCAGGAGGTGGACCTTGCAGTTACAGGAATTTGATTTAGTGATTAAGGATAAGAAAGGGGCTGAGAATGTAGTTGTAGATCACTTGTACCGATTGTCCAATTCCCCAAGTAAGGAACCAAAAGAGATCAACACTTCTTTCCCTAATGAACAATTTTTTGCTGCTTCTGTGCAGCAGCCTGCTTGGTTTGCAGACTATGCCAACTTTCTAGAAGCTGGAGTCATGCCCAAGGATATATCACAAAACCAAAGGAATATGTTTATATCCGAACTGAAATATTATTTTTGGGATGACCCTCTTCTCTTTAGGAGGTATGCTGATGGGATTCTGAGAAGATGTGTGGTTGAGGAATGAGATTTTACCCATACTTGAGAGATTCCATTCATCAACATGGGGTGGCCACCATGGATGAGACAGGACTGCTAAAAGGGTCCTCTAGGCTGGTTTCTACTGGCCAACAGTGTTTAAAGATGCTAGGAGTCTAGTTATTGGCTGTGCAAAATGTCAAATGTTGGGAAATGTTGGAAGAAGGTAGGAACTACCCCAAAAATTTATTCTGGAGGTCAAAATCGTTGATGTGTGGGGATTGGACTTAATGGGACCATTTCCATCATCCTATGGAAATGAGTACATTTTGGTTGTTGTGTACTACGTGTCCAAGTGGGTTGAGGCAGTAGCTCTGCCTGATAATTCAGCTGCTAGTGTTGTAAAATTCATCAAGAAAAACATATTTTCCATATTTGGTGTGCCTCGAGCATTCATCACTGATAATGGAACTCACTTAAATAATTATAAGCTCAAAGTTCTGATGTAGAAATATGGGTTCTCACATAGGACAGTCACTACTTACCGCCCACAGTCCAGTGGGCAAGTAGAAGTTTCAAACAGAGATCTCAAACAGATTTTAGAGAAAATAGTGTCTAGCTCTAGAAAAGACTGGTCAAGGAAGTTTGATGAGGCCCTTTGGGCCTACATAACTGCTTATAATACTCCTATAGGGATGTCACCATATAGGCTACTCTTTGGTAAATAATTCCATCTACCTATTGAGTTACAGCAAAGATCTTATTGGGAAGTGAAGGCTCTTAACTTTGACTTTAAGTCTACTGGAGAGAGGAGACTGCTAGAGATGAGTGAGCTGGATGAGATTTGAAGAGAGTCCTATGAGAATGATGAAATTTACAAAGAAAGGAAAAAAATATTTTCATGACTCAATCATTCAAAATAGGAATTTCAAGGTTGGTGAGAGGGTCCTGCTTTTCAATTCTAGTTTGAAGTTGTTTCCAGGAAAGTTGAAGTCCAAGTGGTCAGGACCCTTTACCATTGTTAGAGTTTTGGTTAATGGAGTAGTTGAGTTGGTTGGAGAAGAGATTCAACCTTACTTAGTTAATGGTCAAAGAATAAATCACTTATTTAAAGGGAATCCAAAGGTCTTGGCTTCCATATCTCCGTTGGAAGAACGAGCTGATTCAAGTCTAACTAAGGACTATAAACTTAGTGTTGCATGGTATCTAACCCATGGTTTCTTAGTAGTGTCTCTTTTATTTTATGTGTTTCAATAAAGTTAATCCTTGCTTCTTTTTCTCTAGTTCAAGTTCTTAACTGTTGATGGTGCCTCATGATTTTTTGTTGTTTTATAGAGATTTGTGGCTTCCAGAAACTTGGCCAAGAAACCCCAAGGGATAAATCCACTGTATTTTATGGATAACATTTATTTATACTCACTCTCTAGGGTTACTTATCTTGAACTTCAAACTCTGAAATCCTATTTTACTTATTTGAATTTATATGTTAATGAAGAGGAGTAACAACCCAGTGATGTTGAAGAGGATCTGTTGATGAAATCCACTGCTAAAGGTCCAATAATTTAGGGAAGTGTTGTTATGCCTTTTTCGCTTTCAATTACTTGCTTACTCTTCACTATGAACTAAGTGTCGGGGAATTCCTCCTAATTTGTGAGAAATGACTGTGTTTTATTTCATGGGTTTTTATCTGCTAGTATCTAGAGAGTTGAAAAATTATTTTGAGCTGATTTGTAAACCATACTTGCACCCATTTCTTACAATTTCATTATGCTGCTATTGCACCTCACTATTAATCATTATACTATTTGAAGTAAATTGCTTAAACCATTTGTCTACTCTTTAAACATTCAAACATGAATTTTTTAGGAATAAAACTGAGCTTGTTGATGGTGATGGTTGGTTGGGTTAGCTTCTTCTATTTTTGTTTGTTTGGGTTTTTATTTTCTTTTACTTTTTCTATGGAAAAGAAAATTTTTGAACTTCATTGATACCCCTCCATATCCATTTTCATCTGAAATTTCCATCTGTATTGAAGATAAACTGTCTTCCACCTTAGAATACAACATTGGGTACAATGTTGGGTTATAAGTGTGGGGGAGAGGGGTCATTCTAGTGTCTTGTTGAATTCCCCCTTCTTGAACCTGAGTTTATGGTTGTTTAAAAAATGGTCAATTTTTTTCAAAAAAAACGTTCAAAATTACTTCAAAATTTTTCAAATTCATTCATCACATGATGGTCATTGGAGGTTCAATGGTACTTAATTTATGTTATGTTTAGTGGATAATTGTTTGTTGGATGTTGAGAGTGGCACTTAGTCAAAAATGGTCATGCATGAGTGATTGTTGAGTGAAATTGTTTGTTGTCTCTATGAACCTTTCTGTTTAGGAACTGAGGATGGGAGTGTGACAGGATAGGTTTTGTGGGATGATGATCATGATTTAGGGTAACTAGAAGTTCTCACTAGAACCCAGGTGACTCACATTTTTATTAAATAATATCCAATCACTTTTGGAAGTCAATTCGAATGATTATTAATTAAGTCCTTTATAACTGGAGTAAAATGGGAAAATGGGATCCCACGGGGAGTATTTGAGACAAGGTGCATTGGGTGTGTTTCTGTGAACAAATAAAGCCAATTTTAATCTTAATAAGTGCTATGCACAGTGCTCTACACATGGAATATGGTTGGGAAAGATTAAAATAAAGTGTCCTTGTCAAAAATGAACTCATTAAGGTGAGGGGAATTTTGAACCTAGATGAAGAAGGGAACAATTGACTTGGTTAATATTCATTTGAGTTGAATCAATAAAGTGATAAATTTAGTGGACTTTAATTTTTGGAACTTGGGGGAATGTGAGAATGGAAGGTGCACTTGGTTAAGTTTTGAGTTCCACTTCATCTAACCTGTCAACACTCCTTGAATCAGTCCTTGAATTGGAAGGTGAAGTAGGATAGTTAATGAATACACATAGGAGGCATGACATACTTGACAGTGTATGAATTTGTAAGGCTTTTGACTTCTAGTGAGTATTTGAAGCTAGGAATGACATCATTTTTGAACACCTTTGGATAGCCTGACCCATTGTTTGGTCCTGCTTCTCTTGATATTAATGTTTAGTCATGTACTTTTTGAACCAAAACTCACAAAACTTCTTTATGTTTTAAATTCAAAGACATGCATTTGTTTGAGGACAAAAAATGTTTTAAGTGTGGGGGGGTTTGATATGGCAGTGATTTAACACTCTTTACCACATATTTTTTATATTTTTATTGACTTTTTTATACCAAAATGATTCTTTTTCGTAAATATTTGATAATTGTTGTGTTTTTGTACTTTCCTATGTAAAATAATCAATTTTATTTTGAATCCATTGTTTTTAATATTCATTATTGTCATTTTAAATAATTCTTTAATTCACTTAATTCTTTTGAATTTGAATTTTATTGTTTACTCTTTTATTTTTAAAATTTTTCTTTCTAGTTAGTTTAGTAATTCATTAATTTAATTAATTATTTATTTATTATTTAAATTTTAAATAAATAACTCATTTTAGTTTTTAATTCTTTTAATAATTTAATTAGATTTAACATGTAAGTTTATTCAATTAATATTTTTTATTCTTTAATTTACTTTATTAATTCTTTAATTAATTGGTTAATTAATTTAAGTTACTGACTTTTAATGTTTTAATTTTTTCTTTAATTAATTTGTTTTTAATTTTTAATACAAATAAATTCATTTTTTTAATAAATAATAATTAATTTTGTCTTATTTATTTAGTTTTTAATCTTTGTCTTGGTTTTATTAAAGTTTTGATTTATTTAATTATTGTTTTGAAGATTATGGTGGCACGTCTCACCATTCCACATCACTGCTCGTCCCACCATATCCCCCACTCTCGGTGAGACTGTGAGCAACCATCACGGTGCATGTTCCACTGTTTCATCAATTGTGCCAGACTCCCCATCCCACTGTTTCACCCCACACGGTGCCACCGTATTCCCAGACTTACTGTCTCACCGTTTCTCAATTGTCTCATAGCCTCCATCCCTTTCCCCACGGTGCCTCCTCTGCTTCTTTGACACCATTCCACCTCCAATCACTGTGACACCGTTTCAGAACCGGTGCCACCGTCTTTTACCCCCAATATCTCACCGTCAAACCTCCAACCTCCAACTTATTCTCGGTGACACAGAAAACCTTCCCACCGGTGGCACCGCTCCTCTATTCCCATTCACACAACACCTCAACATTGCAAAACCAACAAGTAGCAGTAATCACGTAGAAAGACACGAATTACAAAAATAGAACAAGAGATAAAAATATCACCCAAAGAGAAGAAAATCAATTCAAAAGTAAACGAAACCCTGAACTAATTTCATTCTTGATCTACCTTAAGTCTCACCTCATCCTCCTACTTGCATGGTCTTGACCCCCATCTTGCTTGCGCACCACCACTATCCACTGCACCTTGCACACTAGAACCAAGCGGCAACCCAATCCCACGAAGTCAGCGCCATCCAAACCCAAGCCAATGCTGCCTTCTTCCACAAGCTCAGTGCCATGCCAGATTTGAACCACATCACTCACATCCACATCATACCCACATATCCACGCCCCTGCCTCCATACACACTGCGCCACACTCCATCCCTTGTCCGCACCTGAACCTCACGGGACCACCCGATTCACCACCTCCCCATTTTCACATCCCCTGTTCACCGGAGAGCCACCCGAAGCCCGCACCGAGACCTCCCCCTGCTTTCCCCCTTTCTCCCTCACATCCTACGTCTAAACCCTCTCCCCCTTTACTTCGCCGAATAGACCTCCCCCCCCCCCTCTTCATTGTTTTTCATTTTGTTTTGTATACTATAATATATAATAATATTTAAATAATATATACTTAATATATTAACTTATATATAATATAACTATTATAACATATAATATAACACATTATATAATATATATATCATATATTATACTATAATAATTATAGGTATATTAATAATAATATATAATCTTATATCTAATATCATTATGTCATTATAATTTATGTTATTAGATAAATATAATAAAAATTAACATATAATAGCAATAATAATATTTGGTATTATATATATATATTAATATGTATTTTTATCTAACAATCTAAGTAATAATTTTAATATATATTTATTTCAGTTTCTTTTTATTTGTTTAACTTGTTTCTAGTTTTTCTGTTGTTCTGTGCAGGGGGAGCTACTGGTAGAAGCGGGGATAAAAGAAGTTCATGGGAAAGACATGAGAATATTCATGAGTTTGTTTCAGGGAGTTGTTTGCACTTACATGGAGTTCACTTAAAAGCTGGTGACGTGCACATCAAAGATGCGCCATGTGGATAGACATTGTCTGTTAGTTTAGTTTTCTGTTTTCGTCTCTAAATAAGAGGAGGTGTAACTCCTATATTGGGAAGATAGAGGAGGTCGAGGGTCGGAACAAGAATGGGGGTGGGAATCATTCCACAGGTGGGGAGGAGACTCCACCTGATTCACACATCCATTCCTTCTACATCTCACGAACTCAAAACATCTTCGAATGGGAGACGGGACCTGCTCCTCCATTCTCCGCCTCACCCTTGTTGCTCTGTTCTAGTTTTAATTTCAATTATGTATGTAAATACTTGTGTTGCATGTTTTGTAATTAGAATTGTGATGTTTATTTCAGTTGTTTTGTGTCGTCTATTCATCCTAGATTCGAATTGTGATCTCCAATATCCAGAAATGGAGATCTAACTTGCGGGGCTAAATCCAGTTTATGAAACCCAACATGATCTGAAGATCCACACATCAATGCGATCACATTATTTTTATTATCCTTGGTATATCGCTTCTGCGAATTAGATTAAGTGAGAGAGAGATCATACATGGGACGATTTTCTAATTTATTGTTTAATTTATTATCCCCTTCCTATCTTGAATTCTCGAACTAAGAATCAATATTGGTTGTGCAATCTGACGATCTTAGTAGGATCATTTCGTTGAGTGACAATCTTTGGCTCGTATGACCTTACTGAGTGAATCACTTGTAGTTCGGAGGAACTCTTGAGTATTGAAAAAATTCGATGCTTGAGTGTTTAATTTCTAGGCAAGCTTGGTGTGTGATTCAAGACATCAATCATGCACTGTGTGAATTTGAGAATTGTTCATGTTGATCTAGGAAGGCAAGTAGGGGGTGCATTAACCTAGGTCCGACCTTGTTCTCACTAACTTTCTTTTTCTGTGTCTTTGTGTCATTTGTTTGTCCTAGTTTTTGTCTTGTGTCTCTATGTTTTTTCACTTTTCCATCACTATTTCCCTCTCCACTGTGCTTTTCATCACTAATTAGTGTTACCTTAGGAGTGTGTTTTTCTGTTTTCAAAGTATTTAAAAAATACAAAAAGATTTTCAAAACGACCATTTAGGATCTTGACACTGCTTCCTTAAGAGTGACCCCAAGGTTAGACATTGTGCTATATCTTGGGTATTTATAAATGTAAACATGAACATCCTCGCGACAAGGACGCCCGTCAAATTTTGGCATCGTTGTCGGGGAAGCAACGAGTGTCTCAGTGGTTTTTCCAATTTTTATTTTATTTTAAATCAAAAAAACATTTAAAAAACACATAAAAAACAACAAGAAAATACAAACACACACACATACACAGTGATGAACTCTAACGAATTTGATACAATGTCACTGTTTGACCCAGTTCAAGAGCTTGAGGATGTTGTTGCTAAGTTTCAGTCTTGGATGCATGAAAGAAAGCATCGAGAACTTACTGATGAGAAGACAAATTATTCTCATGAGATCATGCAGTTGATGCAACAAGCCATGGATAAGGTCAAAGGCTACCAAGAATAATGTGAAGTACCACCACCTCCCATTGAAGCCCAACATCCAGAAAAGTTGTTGAGAAGAAATTATAAAAGAAATAGAAGAAAGAAAAAGTTTGAGTTTCCCAACTTTGATATGGATTTTCCCCTGAAGTCAATGATGGAAATTCGAAAACCAGTTTCTGAGGATGTTTTCAAGGGCTAGCAGGAGATGGGACTTTCCAAGATTCAGGATGTTGGACATTTCTTTAGTGATCATTTTTTCCCTGATTTCCATTCTAATGATTTTGTTTTTAATAACTATTCTAATGATTTTTTGATGCTTCAATAGGTGGATCCATTGCATGACATTATATCATTCTTCTTAGAAGATTCATCAAGTGAGGTGGTGTGTTTTGAAGAGAGGTTGGAGGAGGTTGACTACCTCGCTCTTGCCCCGGACCCACTCCCAGGATCACTATTCCATCATAAGGAGGAACAAGCATCACTGATAAAGAGAGTTGACAATTTTAAGGAAGAAGCTATATTTTTATTCAACTTTGATTACATTGAAGCTGATTTTAATTATGTTGCTCCCTGTACAGGTTTTGAAGATGCATCTCACTTTTGTGATTTCCTAGAGAGTGAAGATTTTTTGGTAGCATCTGCTGAAGAGTTAATAGAACTCCCAATTCTAGATAACACTTCCATTTTGGGAGTTATTTTTGAAAAGGAATTTTTTGAGCTGTGCACAAGTTTACAAGTGGATGATGACAAAGTCTGTTTTTCTCAAGATAAAATAATTTATTAGAATGGACCAGAATACAAGTCATATCCAAGATTTAAAACATTACAACTTGTGCACACTCCACCTCAAGCAGAAGAAGTAGGTATGTACCCCTATATCCTATTCTTCCCTCCACTATTCAACATGAAGTACTTCATTACCAATGAGGGGAATGTGGTTGAAGTTTCCCTTGGGGTACTCCAGAGATGGTAAGTGAATGAAGTTGGAAGGAATCACTCCTGGTGGTTCTTAAGAAAGAAGTTAAATCCCCCATCAGACTGGGGTTGATCCGAAGATTTTCCAGCTGTGGACAGTCAAACAACAGCACCCCCTGGGGGTTATCCTAGGATTATCCTCTTCAGTTTATTGCTTTACTTACATATTGCATGCTGTTTTTTTTAAATTGAGTTTTTTTATACAATAAACAGGCAGTAGATTCCATGTGGATATCATCCAAGTCTCAGGGATCCAAATCACTAGAATAATGGATAAAACTCCCTAACTCCCACTTTGGATCTGCTTTTTATTTGAACTTTATTTCTCAAACACTAATGTTAAATTGTTTTATCATGTAGGTGGAAAACTGAAGCATCCAGAGTTCATGCGCAAGGTAAAGAAAGGGAGACATTAAAAAAACAATTAAATCTTACATTCAGGGAAGTAATGTTTTAATTCTAAAAGTTGTTTCAATCTACTCATTCATTTTATGTACTGCTATGAATTAAGTGTGGGGGAGTCCCCTGATTTTTTGTGAAAAGTAAATTGTGATTATTTCTTGGGTGTTAGATTTCTAGTATCTACTTAGTTTAAAAATTATTTTGAGTTTCATTTTTAAACTTGATACACCCACTATTTTTATTTTCATTATGCTGCTGTTGAACATCATTGTTAATCATGCTACAATTTGAAGTTAACTGATACAATCTTTTTTTTGCTCACAATGATTCAAAGCATGAACATTTTATGAATAGAAATTCACTTGGTTATTGGTTGTGGTTGGTGGTTTTTGGCTCTTCAAGTTTTGTTTGTTTTTGTTTTTATTTTCTTTCACTTTTTTGTGGCAAAGAAAATTTTTGAACTTCATTGATACCCCTCCATATCCTTTTTCCGCTGAAATGTCCATCTATTTTGAACTTAAACTATCTCCCACCTTGAGTGTTAAAATTGGGGAAATTGTTGGGTTTTAAGTGTGGGGGAGAGGGGTCATTCTAGTGTCATGTTGAATTTCCCCTTCTTGAACCTGAGTTTGTGGTTGTTTAAAAAAATGGCCAAATTTTTTCATTTTTTCCAAAAAATGGTTCAAAATTCCTTTGAATTTTTTCAAATTATTTCACCACTTGATGGTCATTGGAGGTTCAATGGTACTTAAATTTTTTTATTTTTTAGTGGATAACTATTTGATGGATGTTGAGAGTGTCACTTAGTCAGAAACTGTTAAGTATGAATGATTGTTGATTGTAATTGTTCCTTGTCTATATAGATCTGTCTGTTTAGGAACTGAGGATGAGAGTATGACAGGATATGTTTTGTGGGATGATGATCATGATTTAGGGTAACTAGAAGTTCTCACTAGAACCCAGGTGACTCAAATTTTTATTAAATAATATTCAATCACTTTAGAATGTCAATTTGAATGATTATTAATTAATTCCTTTGTAACTGGAGTAAAATGGAAAAATGGGATCCCACGGTGAGTATCTTAGACAAGGTGCACTGGGTGCATTTCTGTAAATAAATAAATCCAATTTCAATCTTCATAAGTGCTATGCACAGTGCTCTACACATGTAATATGGATGGGAAAGATTAAAATAAAGTTCCCTTGTCAACAATGAACTCGTTAAGGTGAGGGGAATTTTGAACCCAGATGAAGAAGGGAGCAATTGACTTGGTTAATATTCATTTGAGTTGAATCAATAAAGTGATAAATTTAATGGACTTTAATTTTTGGAACCTATAGGAAGGTGAGAATGGAAGGTGCTCTTGGTTATGTTTAGAGTTCCATTTCATCTAACATGTTAACACTCCTTGAATCAGTACTTGAATTGGAAGGTGAAGTAGGAAAGTTAATGAATACACATAGGGGGCATGACATACTTGACAGTGTACGAATTTGTGATGCTCTTGAATTCCAGTGGGTTTTTTAATCTAGACAGGACATCATTGTGGAACAACTTTGGATAGCCTGACCCATTGTTTGGTCTAGCTCCTTTGGATATTAAAGTTTAATCATGAACCTTTTAAGGTGTAACACACTAAACATCTTTCTTTTTTAAGGTCAAAGTCATGTACTTGTTTGAGGAAAAACAAAGCTTTAAGTGTGGGGGAGTTTGATGTGTCAGTGTTTTCACACTCTTTTCCACATCCTTTTTATATTTTTATTGACTTTATTATACCAAAATGATTGTTTTTATTAAATAATTGATAAGTGTTGTGTTTTTTGTACTTACTGTGTAGAATAATCAGTTTTTAGTTTAAAACAGGTGTTTTAATGTGTATTAGTTTCATTATTGATAATTCTTAAATTAAATCAACTCTTTTGAATTTGACTTTTAATTTTTATTCTTTGATTTTTTTACTATTTTTCATTCTATTTAGTTTAGTAATTCATTAATTTAATTAATTAATTATTTATTATTTAAATTGTAAATAAATAACTCATTTTAGTTTTTTAGTCTTTTAATAATTAAATTAATTTTAACAATTTAGTTTTATTCAATTAATAATTTTATTCTTCAATTTAATTAATTCTTTAATTAATTGGTTAAATAATTTAAGCAATAGTTTTTATTTTAATTTGTTTTAAATTATTTTATTAAACCCATATAAATTCATTCATTTGAAAACACAATTAATTTTATTATTTAACTTTTCTATTTTTAGTTTTTAATTCCAATATATTTAATTTAGTTTATTAATTGATTAATCTATTTTTAGTTTCATTAAATTATTTTATTTATTTAATTTTCTTTGTTGTGTTTGTTTGCAGGAGTTATGGTCGCACGGTCTTGTTCCTTTACGGTGCATGTGCCACCGTTTCCAGCCTAACTGTATCACCGTGAACATCACTCACGGTGCCACCGTTTTGCACCTGTACCACCGTATCCCACCCCTTTAGAACTGTCTCCATCCTACCATTCCACCACATGTTGTCTCATAGGAACCGTGTGTCCACCTTCACGGTGCCTGCCTCACCTTTTTTTGCACAAGTTGCTTCCTCTTCATTCACTGTCTCACCATGAGAACCCTCATGGTAGCACACCCAACCCCAGCCACCTATCTTCATGGTGCCACAGTTCCTTTGTTTTTATGGTGCCTCCATCACCTCTTCACGGTTCTTGTGCCACCGTTCCATCCCTCCATGTCTCACCATTTCTTAACTGTCTCACTGTAAAACCTCCAACCTCTTCTTCTTCCTGGTGACACAACAAACCTTCCCACTGGTGGCACCGCTCCCCTACTCCCATTCACACAGAACCTCAACACAGAAAAACCAACTAGTAGCAGAAATCATGCAGAAAGACACGAATTACAACAATAGAACAACAAAGAGAAATATCACCCAAAGAGCAGAAAATCAATTCAGCAGTAAACGAAACCCTAAACCAATTTCATTCTTGATCTACCTTAAGTCTCACCTCATCCTCCTACTTGCACGGTCTCGACCCCCATCCTGCTTGTGCACCACCACTATCCGCCACACCCTGCACACCAGAACCGAGCGGTGACCCAATCCCATGAAGTCGGCGCCATCCAAACCCAAGCCGCTACTACCTTCTTCCACAAGCTCAGCACCATGATAGATTTGAACCGCCTCCCTCATAGTCGCATTGTACCCATATCTCTGTGCCCCTGCCTCCATTCTCACCGCGCTCCACTCCATCCCTTGTCTGCACCTGAACCCCGTGGGACCACCCGATTCTCCGCCTCCCCATTTCCACATCCCCTGCTTCCCAGAGAGCCAGCCGAAGCCTGCACTGAGACCTCCCCCTGCTTTCCCCCTTTCTCCCCCACATCCTACGTCTAAACCCTCTCCCCCTTTACTTCATCGAATAGACCCCCCCCCCCTCTTCATTGTTTTTCATTTTTTTTATATACTATAATATATAATAACATTTATATAATATATACTTAATATATTAACATATATATAATATAACTATTATAAAATATAATATAACACATTATATAATATATGTATCATATACTATACTATAATAATTATAGGTATATTAATAATAATATATAATCTTATATCTAATATCATTATGTCATTATAATTTATGTTATTGGATAAATATAATAAACATTAACTTATAATAGTAATAATAATATTAGGTATTATATATATTTATATATATATATATATATATATATATTAATAAGATTTTTTATTAACTAATCTAAGTAGTAATATTAATATATAGTTTTTTTGAGTTTCATTTTATTTTCTTAGCTTGTTTGGGTTTTTCTGTTGTTCTGTGCAGGGGAAGATACTCGTAGAAGCGGTGATAAATGAAGTAGTTCACGAGAAAGGCGCGAGAATATTTTTGGGTTCGTTGTAGGGGAATTGGGTACACTCACAGAGAGTTCACTCGAGAGCTGATGACGAGCGCACTCAAAGATGAACCATGTGGATTTACTGCTTGTCAATTTGCCACTGTTTTAGTTTAGTTTTTTTCAGAATAAAAGAACCCTCGACTCCTCTCTGGAACTAGGAGGAGGGCCAATGGCCGGGGGCTGGAACAAGGACCAAGGGGGAAGGGAATCATTCCACAGCAGGAGGAGGATACTCCATCCCGATTCACACATCCATTTCATCCACATCTCATGGATAGGGATCGTCTTCAACCTAGAGACGGGACCTGGTCCTCCATTCTCCGCCTCACCCTCGTTGCCCTATTCTAGTTTTAATTTCAATTGTGTCTGTAAATACTTGTGTGTGTGTTTTGTTAATAGAATTGTGATGTTTTTTTATTTTTCTTGTATCATTCATTCATCCTCACTTCGTATTTTGATCTCGAATCTCCAGAAATGGAGATCTAACTTGCGGGGCTAGACCCAGTTTATGAAACCCAACACAATCTGGAGATCCACACATCAACGCAATCACATTATTTTTATTCGCCTTGGTAAATCGCGTCTGCGAATTAGATTAAGTGAGAGAAAGATCTTGTGTAGGACGATTTTCCACTTTCTTTTTTAATTTCTTCTCCCCTTCCTATCTTGATTTCTTGAACTGAGAATCAATATTGGTTGTACAATCTGTAACGACCCAAAAATTTTGAATAGTATATTAATTTACTCTTAATGATTTAATAGAGATGTTAATGGTTAATGTAGAAAGAAGAATCTATGGCTTTATCCAGTAGACTCGAACCATATGAAGCCCACTTATCTGAGCTTGGGAAGGAGGTGGAATATTTGGGCTTCGCTTTGGACCAAGCCCAAGCTGAACTCCAGCATGTCAAGCTTGAATGGAATCACCTACGGGAGAAGTTCAAGTTAGTGGAGATTACTACTAGGTCAATGTTATCTGAGCCTCCCCAAGATTATCTCACCTTAGCACACCTTACACTTAGGTCATATTCTGGTGTTATAAGGGGATATGTAATGATAGCGTAGCTACTTTGTGTAATCCTTTGAGATAAATAAAATTGTGATTTCTTCCTATGGTGAAGTTTGGAATTTTTCAGATGTCCGGATAAAAATAGGATGTATCTTATGGATGAATTTTGAAAAAAGGGATATTTTAAAATATTTATGTAAACCTTAAATAATTAATGGTGTGTAAGAATTTTCAAAAAATGGTCTTCTGCAAATGTGTTCAGTAAGAAATTTAGATTCTAATAAGATCAACTTATTTTTTGGTGAATAGTAAATTAGGAATAGTGATTTTACGCTTAGGATTAGTAATGTGACCAAATGGATTAGTAATATCACTTAAATAAAGTATGAATATAATTTAGGCACCTTGATTAAGTAATGTGATTCAATAAAATGGGTAAATAACTGTTTCAGAAATTATTAGTTAAGTGTTAGTTTTTTCAGGTAAATAGTGTTTTTATTTAAAAATTTAATTAAAAATATTTAGAAAATTATTTTTATAAAATGGAGTTCATTTTTTAATTTAGAGCATAGATATTATGTTAAGGTGAATTTTTGGGATTTTTCTGGAAAAGTTGAATTTTCGGTGAATATTGAATTTTCAGTTTAGAGTTTCGGGTGTTTAATGACATCATTAAGGATGTAATAATTATGTAATAATTCTGGTAGACTTATGAATAGTAATATAAGGTATGATGTGTCTCAAGTGTCCAATACCATGGGAAAATACCTTGGACAAGCCCATGTTTTTTCCAATAGCACCAATGAGGTGTCCCTTGGCCATTAATGCCTTGTCCCCTCACTTCCCCTATAAATACTAAGCCATTATCTCATACTTTCTATTCCAAAATCCTCCTCAACGAAGTTCCGGTCTCCTTACCTCCCAAGTAGTTCTCCAAAGGTTCCCTCAAACCTCCCAAGGTCCCAAACATCAATATTTCGAAGTTACTCTTCAAGGTAAGGGATCCTACCACTCTCTTTCTTTTCAAGAACTCTCTTTTTTGTCATTTATTTTATGCTCCATGTCATTATGTTGTAGGATGTTTTTTTATATTAAACTTAATTTATTTTTTATTTTAATATGACTATAGACCCCCTCTTACTCTCTTCAATTCATTTTAATAATTTTTAAGTGGCGTCGTTAGGCTGCCGAATTTTTATAAGGCATTCTTTCACCCTTCTCATTTTCAAAGTTCTATTTTCATGTCAGGTATTTCAAGTTTATTTTTTACCATGTTAGGGTATGATCTCTATATCCATCATACTTTTATTTTATGTTCATATTATTAGATACCCTATTTGATCTCATTGATTCATTTTTTGAAGTTTTAAGTGAAGTCGTTAGGCTGTCGAATTTTTCATAAGAGAAATCTTATTTTTGTCTTCCTTCCATGTTTTTCATTTCATATGGTATGTCATATAAATTTCATTACCATGTTCTTATATCCTTTATATTCTATCCCTATACTGTTTTATGGATCATTTATGAGTGGGTTACCCATGTCCCCTCTCTTTTAAAATTTTCTAAAACCCTGTAACATAACCATTATGCTGTAGAATTTTTCGTCTCAAAATGCCTCTCTCTTTTTCTCAAATTCCTTTATTTTATTAAGTGAATACTCAAAGCTCTTTATTCTACAGGGGAATTCACATATATATCAAAATGTTCTGTTTTAAATTCTTGGATTTACATATATGATACCCGCTTTCCTTTTCTGTGGGTTTAAAGTGACATAAAGATCACATCTTTAAAGCAGTTTTTAAGATGTTATGACTATCAAATGAAACCCATTTCTTTTATGCTATGTGGGTTATTTATGAAATGATTGATGATGATATATGTGGATCACATGATAATAAATACAAATTAATGGTGTTCCCTGATAGCGCTCCAATTCATTGGGTAAAGACTTAATCTCTAGAGATGAGCATTTTAACGATACCTTGGTGAATAACATTGGTAATTTTTTTATGACACCTTGGAGATGGACCTTGGTGATACGGAAATGATTTTCTAAATGAAATATTGTAGCCACATCTTCAAGTTATGTTTCATGTTCTTTTCTTTATGATATGCCAATTCTTCCATTGCTCATGTCTTCATGTTTTTATTCTAGTTCTTATTGATATCACAAGTACATTGACTCCTTTATTTACCCTTACTGGGCTTTATGCTCAGCCTTTCCTTTGAATGTATTTCTCCAGGTTATGAGATGCAGTAATTCTACTTAGTATAAACTTATGATGAATCCTTACAAGTGGTTTAGAAGAATGTTTTATTCTTTTTCATATATTATGTTCCTGATTTGCAAGACACTAAACCTTAACGATCCTCGGTTTTGTAAAATGTAATGAAAAGTTATGTTATAAAAAGGCGGGATGTTATAGTTGGTATCAAAGGGAGGTTTAGTTATTTATGGAAATTAGGATATGAAAAATTTAGGAATAGCCCTATAGAAATTTTAAATATAGTAAATCTTCCTGGTATTTTGGTGAGTATTGAGTAAGTGGTTTTTCAAGCAAATACATCCCTGTCTGGATATGAGCAGGTAGAGGCGGCTCTGGCACAGATGTACATAGGGGTAAAACTAGAAAACACTACTTTGAGCTAGACTTGAACGAGAACTGGTGCACGATAATGGGCCTTGCTGAACTCTAGGTTATGACACTCCCGGGGGATATGTTGGGTTAATCGCATGCTTTTTATGACTCATTATAAAGGAATTATAGATAAATATAATTGTTTAAGCATGATGTTTTAAGACATAGAATCCTTTATAGTTAAAAGATTTGTAAATGAAACTAGTTTCTCACAAAGATTTAATTCTTTTAGAAAATGGAGGGCAACAGTAGGAACCGTGCAAATTGTGACCGCAATGGACCATGCACTGACGGCCCTCTGATGGAAGTCGTAATGGAAACATTCATGTGAATGATGAACCAACTGAATCAAGTTATGAGTAATAACTTGAATCAAGCTGAGCAGCCGATATCACCATGAAGGGAACAACATTTTGTTGAGTCCTTTATGTGCCAATGACAACCAACATTCATTGTATCTACTGACCCATTGGTTTTGAAACAATGGATAAGCTCCATTGAAAAGATATTTTCTGTACTTCATTGTTCAGAACAAGAAAAAGTCACCCTTGATGTTTACCGCCTAGAGGGAGAAGCTGATCAGTGGTGGTCACTGATCAAAAACACGAATCCAAGAGTAGAGATGGAAGCCATGGAGTGGGAAGAGTTCAAGGGAATATTATTCAATAAGTATTTTCCTCCTTAGATGAGAATGAGAATGGAGAAAGAATTTCTCGAGCTGAAGCAGAAGGAGAATGAATCTGTTGGAATCTATGAGATGAACTTCACATGGATTTCCTATTATACCTCAAGCTTTGTCATAGAACCTAATGGGAAGGTTGATAGATTCTTTGGTGGACTACGACCTCATCTATGGAAGAATCTAGCCAACAGAGACTATGATAGCTACGAATAAATAGTTCAAAGTGCTATGAAAGTCGAACTGGAGTTTGGTGAGACACAGTGGTCTCACAAGTCTAATGAGAAGAAGAGAGCTCTAGAACCAATCCTGGGAAGAATCTTTGATCAGGAAAGAGGTGGAAAGAAAATGAAACTTGCCACATGCAATAAATGTGGGAAGAAGCATTAGGGCCACTGCTTGATCAGAAGTGGAAAGTGCTTCAAGTGTGGAAGAGAAGGCCATATTGCTTGGAATTGTCATAGTGAGGTGAAGCCTCAACTTCCCAACACTAACGACAGAGGAAAGATGGTTCTGGCCCTACTCGAAGTCCAATGCTTCAAGTGTGGACAGCTTGAGAACTTTTCTAATCACTGTCCAAATCTGAGGGCTGTGGAGGGAAATCACCATCAACCTCAGCAAAGGCCAAGGGAGCAAGGTCATGATTTTGATATCACAACAACTGAAGTTGAAGCTCCGAATGATGTGGTAGCAGGTACTCTTGTTTTCCTCTCAAAACTAGCAAGTACTTTGTTTGATTCTGGTTCTACACATTCCTTTATTTCCTCCAAGTTTGCAAAGAATATAAAATCAATCCCCGAATTGCAAGAGGTAGAGTTATCACTCAAGACTCCAAGTGGGATTATCCATGTATCAATAGTGTTTAGAGACTCTAGTGTTTAATTTAGTGAGCACAATCTTATCACAAATCTAGTATTCATTCCCATGATGGAATTAAATGTTATACTATGGATAGACTGGCTCTCAAAGTATAATGCTATGATCAAATGCAGAAGTAAGTAAATCTCAGTAGTCTTGAATGAACGACCTACAATTATCTTCCAAGGAGAGATATCCCGACCTGATCTTTTTCTAGAGTAACCTCCTATATCCTTCTTTATGGAGTTAATCGGTGAGGATGAATAAGGAAAAGGGAGTATACAAATAGAATATGTTCTGATTGTTCAGGAATACATGGACATATTTCCTGAGGAGTTACATGGACCTCCCCCAGAAATAGAGGTAGTTTTCTCCATTAAACTCGTACCTGGATCTCAACCGATATCAAAGACCCCATATAGAATGGAAAATGTGGATCTAGAGGAGTTAATGAAATAAATCCAAGACTTGTTGGAGAAGGGGTATATCCAACCGAGTGAGTCTCCTTGGGGAGCACCAGTTCTCTTTGTGAAGAATAAGTATGGATCAATGTGGTTGTGCATTGATTATAGAGAACTGAACGGGATCACAGTGAAGAACAAATACCCTCTTCCAATAATTGATGATTTATTTTACCAACTTCATGGGGCTCAATTCATCTATAAGATTGATCTTCGATCTGGTTATCATCAACTGAGGGTGAAGAAGGAAGATATTCCAAAGACTTCCTTCCGATCAAGATCTGGGAATTATGAGTTTACTTTATTCCCTTCAGCTTGACTAATGCTCCTTCTATTTTCATAGATTTGATGAATAGAGTCTTTAAGGACTACCTTGATAACTTTGTGGTAGATTTTATTGATAATATTTTGATATATTCAAAAAGTCGTGAGGAGCATGAAGATCATCTGAGGGTTACTTTTCAAACTCTGTGGAAGGAGAGGCTCTTTGGAAAGTTCAGCAAGTGTGAGTTTTGGTTACAACAAGTGGCTTTCTTAGGGCACATCGTAACCAATAAAGGAATCTCAGTTGACCCTGAAAAGACAATGGTTGTGGAGGAGTGGCCTCAACCCACAACAGTAACTGAGATTCGTAGTTACCTCAGTTTAGCAGGATATTATAGGAGGTTTGTGAATAACTTTTAATGGATTTATTATCCACTAACCAAGTTGACTCGAAAAGGGGTTAATTTCATCTGGACAATGGAATGCGAGGAAAGTTTCCAAGAGCTGAAGAAGAGATTGGTTATTGAACCAGTGTTAACACTACCCTCTATCGGAGAAGGATTCTTTATTTTTAGCGATGTGTCTCTGAAATGGCTTGGGTGCGGCCTCATGTAAAATGACAAGGTAATTGCTTATGTATCTCATCGGCTGAAGCAAAATGAGCAGAATTATCCTATGCATGATCTAGAGCTGGCGGCCGTTGTTTTTTCACTAAAGATATGAAGGCACTATCTTTATGGGGATAAATTTGATATATACACCGACCAACAAAGTTTAAAGTATATTTTCATGCAGAAAGAATTGAACATGAGACAAAGGAGATGGTTGGAGCTTATTAAAGTCTATGATTGTTCAATTCATTATCACCTTGGAAGAGAAAACAAAGTCGCGGATGCGTTAAGCAGGAAAGACCCTATTGTTCTGGAAACTATGAGGATCCAAGGAGATCCCTTGATTAAGGATCTAGTAAAGCTGTACATGGGAATTTTAAGGAAAGGGACATCATCAACCCTATCCCAAATGATTTATCAACCTTAATTACTAGAGAAGATCAAGAAGGCTCAAAAAGAAGATCTTTTGTTGCAGGAGAAGTTTGAGGCTCTGAAGGATGGGAAGTTTCCTGATTTCAATATTGATCAAGAATGTGTATTGAAATTTCATACAAGACTATGTGTTCCATCTATTCTGGAGATAAATAAAGAACTTATGGATGAAGCTCATAGCTCTACTTTCTCTATACATCTGGGAAGCACTAAAATGTTTAGAGAACTTCGTGATCGTTATTGGTGGGATAACATGAAGAGGGATATTTCTAATTACACTACAAGGTGTCTGGTGTGTCAACAAGTAAAGGCAGAATGACAACTTCCTAAGGGGGTATTACAACCGCTACCCATACCAGCATGGAAGTGGGATAATATCAGTATGGACTTTGTCACTGGTCTCCCGAAAACATCCAAAGGGAACAATGCGATATGGGTTATAGTGGACCGTCTCACCAGGACCGCCAATTTTATCTCTTTTTGGGAAGATTTCTCTCTGGATCAACTTGCCAAGATATATGTAAAGGAAGTGGTAAGGCTGCATGGGGTACCACTATCCATCGTATCTGATCATGATCCAAGATTCACATCAAAATTCTGGAGAACTCTTCAACATGCTCTGAAAACTGAATTGAATTTTAGTATGGCCTATCATCCTCAAATTGATGGCCAATCTGAAAGGACTATTCAGACACTTGAGTACATGATGAGATTATGCTCAATGGAATTTAAAGGTGGATGGGATCAACACCTCCCATTAGTTGAGTTCTCATACAACAACATCTTCCATTCGAGTATTCAGATGGTGCCCTATGAAGCTCTGTATGGAAAGCGATGTAGAACTCCAACTTGTTGGGAAGAAGCTAGTGAGATAAAGCTTCTTGGGCCAAATATTGTGCAAGAGATGACAGAAAAGGTTCATGCAATCCAACAACACATAAAGGCTGCTCAGATTCGAAAGAAGATCTATGTTGACAACCGTCAGAGGGACTTGGAGTTTGGTGTTGGCGACAAAGTCTTCCTTTGAATTTATCCATGGAAGAGATTCATGTGGTTTGGGAAGAAAGGGAAGCTCAGCCCTAGGCAGATTGGCCCCTATGAAATCCTTGATCGCATAGGAGCAAGGTCCTATCATCTAGAACTTCCACCAAACCTAGCTCAAGTTCATGATGTCTTCCATGTGTATCTCTTAAGGAAGTACATACCCGACCCTTCGCATGTACTGAACCCATAGGTGGTACAACCTGAACATGGACTCTCTTATGAGGAGCAGCCAGTGGAGATCTTAGACCGTAGAGATAAGTTTCTATGCAAAAAGACTACCCACCTTCTAAAAGTGTTGTGGAGGAATCATAAGTATGAAGAAGCGACGTGGGAGCCTGAGGAAACAATGAAGCAAAATTACCCTCACCTTTTCGACTAGGCCTTTAGTTTAAAATTTTAGGGACAAAATTTCTTAAGGGGGGAAGAATGTAACGACCCGAACATTTTGAATAGTATATTAATTTCCTCTTAACAATTTAGTAGAGATGTTAATGGTTAATTCAGAAAGAAGAATCGATGGCTTCATCCAATAGAATCGAACCATATGAATCCCACTTATCAGAGCTTGGGAAGGAGGTGGCATATTTGGGCTTTGCTTTAGACCAAGCCCAAGATGAACTCCAGCGTGTCAAGATTGAACGGAATCACCTATGGGAGAAGTTCAAGTTAGTGGAGATTACTACTAGGGAAATGTTATTCGAGCCTCCCTAAGATTCTCTCACCATATCACACCCTACACTTAGGTCATATTCTGGTGTTATAAGGGGTTATGTAATGAGACCATAGTTACTTTGAGTAATCCTTTGAGATAAATAACATTTTGATTTCTTCCTATGGTGAAGTTTGTGATTTTTCAGATGTCCGGATAAAAATAGGATGTATCTTATGGATGAATTTTGAAAAGAGTGATATTTTAAAATATTTATGTAAAACATAAATAATTAATTATGTGTAAGGATTTTCGAAAAATGGCCCTCTACAAATGTGTTCAGTAAGAAATTTAGAGTCTAATAAGATCAACTTAATTTTTGGTGAATAGTAAATTATGAATAGTGATTTTATGATTAGGATTAGTAATGTGGCCAAATGGATTAGTAATATCACTTAAATAAAGTATGAATATAATTTAGGCACATTGATTAATTAATGTGATTCAATAAAATAGGTAAATAACTGTTTCAGAAATTATTAGTTATGTATTAGTTTTTTCAGGTGAATAGTGTTTATATTTAAAAATTAAATTAAAAATATTTAGAAAATTATTTTTATAAAATGGATTTTATTTTTGAATTCAGAGCATCGATATTATGTTAAGGTGAAGTTTTTGGATTTTTCTAAAAAAGTTGAATTTTCAGTGAATAGTGAATTTTTAGTTTAGAGTTTCAGGTATTTAATGACATCATTAAGGATGTAATAATTATGTAATAATTCTAATCAACTTATGAATAGTAATATACGGTATGAGGTGTCCCAAGTGGCCAATACAATAGGCAAATACCTTGGTCAAGCCCATGGTTTTTCCAATACCACCAATGAGGTGTCCCTTGGCCATTAATGCCTTGTCCCCTCACTTCCCCTATAAATACCAAGCCATTCTCTCATCCTTTCCATTCCAAAATCCTCCTCAACTAAGTTCTTGTCTCCTTACCTCCCACGGTTTTGTCCCAATGTGACCTCAAACCTCCCAAGGTCCCAAACATCAAGATTTCAAAGTTACTCTTCATGCTAAGGGATCTTACCTCTCTCTTTCTTTTCAAGAACTCTCTTTTCTGTCATTTCTTTTATTCTCCATGTTATTATGTTGGAGGATGTTCTTTTATATTCACCTTAATGTACTTTTTATTTTCATATGATGAGAGACCCCCTCTTACTCTCTTCAATTCATTTTAATAATTTTTAAGTGGCGTCGTTAGGCTACCGAATTTTTATAAGAGATTCTTTCACCCTTCTCATTTTCAAAGTTCTATTTTCATTTCAAGTCTTTAAAGTTTCTTTTTTCCCATGTTGGGGTATAATCTCTATATCCATCATACTGTTCTTTTATTTTCATATTATGAGAGACCCTATTTGATCTCATCGATTCATTTTTTAAAGTTTTACGTGACGCCGTTAGGCTGTCGAATTTTTCATAAGAAAAATCTTATTTTTGTCTTCCTTAAATGTTTTTCATTTCATATGGTGTGTCTTTTAAATTTAATTACTATGTTCATATATCCTTTATATTCTATCCCTATACTGTTTTATGGATCATTTATGAGTGGGCGACCCATGTCCCCTCTCTTTTCAATATTTTCTAAAACCCTATAACATAGTCGTTATGCTGTAGAATTTTTTGTCTCAAAATGCCTCTCTCTTTTTCTCAAATTCCTTTATTTTATTAAGTTAATACTCAAAGATATTTCTTATATAGGGGTATTCACATATATATCAAAATGTTCTATTTTAAATTCTGGTATTTACATACATGAGACTCGCTTTCCTTTTCTGTGGGTTTAAAGTGACATAAAGATCACGTCTTTAAACCAGTTTTTGAAATGTTATGACTATGAAATGAAACCAATTTCTTTTAAGCTATATGGGTTATTTATGAAATGATTTATGATGATATATGTGGCTCACATTATAATAACGACAAATTAATTGTGTGCCCTGATACCGCTCCAATGCATTGGGTAAAGACTTAATCTCTAGAGATGACCATTTTAATGATACCTTGTTGAATAACCTTGGTAAATTTTTTATGAAACCTTGGGGATGGACCTTGGTGATACGGAAATGATTGTATAAATGAAATGTTGTAGCCACATATTCAAGTTATGTTCCATTTTCTTTTCTTTATGATATTCATATTCTTCCATTGCTCATGTCTTCATGTTTTTATTCAAGTTCTTATTGATATTACAAGTACATCGACTCCCTTGTTTACCCTTACTAGGATTTCTTCTCACCCTTTCCTTTGAATGTATGTCTCCAGGTTATGATATGCATTAATTATACTTAGGATTAACTTATGATAAAGCCTTACAAGTGGTTTAGAAAAATTTTTTGTGTTGTTTTAATGTATTATGTTCCTGATTTCCAAGACACTAAACCATGAAGATCCTAGGTTTTATAAAATGTAATGAAAGTTATGTTATAAAAAGGCGGGATGTTATACAATCTGATGATCTTAGTAGGATAATTTCACAGAGTGAAAATCTTTGGTTGGTATGACCTTGCTGAGTGAATCACTTGTAGTTCGGAGGAACGCTTGAGTATTGAAGAAATTCGATTATTGAGTGTTCAATTTCTAGACGAGACTGGTGTGTGATCCGAGACATCGATCATGTACTATGCGAATTTGAGAATTGATCATGTTGATCTAGGAAGGAGAGTAGGGGGTGGATTAACCTGGGTCAGTCCTTGTTCTCACTGACTTTCTTCTTTTGTGTCTTGGTTTCATTTGTTTGTCCGGGTTTTTTTCATCTGTCTCTGCGTTTTTGCACTTTTCCATCAATGTTTCCCTCTCCACTGTTCTTTTCAGCACTGATTAGTGTTACTATAGGAGTGTGATTTTATGTTTTCAAATTATTTAAAAATACAAAAAGATTTTCAGAACTACCATTTAGGCTCTCGACACTGCTTCCTTGAGAGCGACCCCGAGGTTGGCCACTATGCTATATCTTGGGTCTTTATAAATGTAAACCTGACCGTCCTCACGAAAAGGACACCCCGTCAAATTTTTAGAGCGGTCATTCTAGTTTCATGTTTAATTCCCCCTTCTTAAACCTGAGTTTGTGGTTGTTTAAAAAAATGGTCAAATTTTTTAATTTTTTCAAAAAAATGGTTCAAAATTCCTTTGAATTTTTTCAAATTATTTAATCACTTGATGGTAATTGGGGGTTCAATGGTACTTCAATTATGTCTTGTTTAGTGGATAACTATTTTCTAGATGTTGAGAGTGGCACTTAGTCAGAAACTGTTAAGTATGAATGATTGTTGAGTGCAATTGTTCACTGTCTCTATGGATATGTCTGTTTAGGAACTGAGGATAAGAGTATGACATGATATGTTTTGTTGGATGGTGATCATGTTTTAGGGTAACTAGATGTTCTCACTGGAACCTAGGTGACTCATATTTTTATTAAATAATATTTAATCACATTAGGAAGTCAATTTGAATGATTATTAATTAAGTCCTTTGTAACTAGAGTAAAATGGGAAAATGGGATCCCATGGTGAGTATCTGAGACAAGGTGCACTGGGTGCGTTTTTTTGAATAAATAAAGCCAATTTCCATCTTAATAAGTGCTATGCACAGTGATCTGCACATGGAATATGGCTGGGAAAGATTAAAATAATGTTCCCTTGTCAAAAATGAACTCGTTTAGGTGAGGGGAATCTTGAACCCAGATGAAGAAGGGAGCAATTGACTTGGTTAATATTCATTTTAGTTGAATCAATAAAGTGATCAATTTAATGGAATTTAATTTCTGGAACCTAGAGGAAGGTGATAATGGAAGGTGATCTTGGTTAAGTTTTAAGTTTTGATGAACAAAAGGCCAAAAATGATTTTGATAAAGTTCAAATGGATACTGGAATCAAGAACTTGGAAATTCAAATGGGGCAGTTGGCTAGGGATGCTAGTAATAGAGAAAAGGGTAGGCTACCTAACACCACTGAATCCAATCCTAGGGAGAATGTCATGGATGTGACCACAAAAATTGGTCTCCAAACTCACCAAGAGCCTAGGAAAGAACCCCAAAATGCTGAAAATGGGAAACTAGATGAAGCTGGAAACTCAAATATGAAAGAACCTGAATCTGGAAAACTGGACAGCACCACTAGAATCCCTCCAGTCCCTGTTGTTCCAACTCAAAAACCCAAAGAAAATGGATTGAAAAACAAAGGCAATAAAGGGAAGAAACTTGTTGAAGAAGAATTTGTAGAGATTCCTCCAATTTGGAGGAATTTTACCCCTGCAATCCCCTTCCCAAAAAGAATTAAGAAACCAATTCAGGATTTTGAACTGTTGGAATTTTTGAAAGTGGTTAAAAAGATGAACATTGATATCTCATTCTTGGAAGTATTGATTAAAATCCCATCATATCTGAAATCACTCAAGAAAATTTGTTCAAACAAAAAGATATTGGATGAATTTTCCACCTATATCTTAACTGAGGAGTGTAGTGCAGTCTTGCAGAATAGGATACCTCCTAATCTTTAGGACCCTGGAAGATTTTTTATCCCTTTCACATTTGGGGATAGAGGTGGTAAGTTCAACTGCTTGTGTGATCTGGGTGCTAGTATTAATCTGATTCCACTGTCACTTTTTCAGCACCTGAGATTAGGAGTTCCCCAACCCACCACTATTGTGTTACAGCTTTCTGATAGGTCCATTACTCATCCAGTGGGTAATGTCAATGATCTGTTAGTGGGAGTAGGAAAACTCTTTCTTCTTGCTGACTTTCTTATCCTTAATATGGAGTGTGACCAGGAGGTTCCTATCATTCTTGGTAGGCCCTTCTTGGCCACAGGGGGAGTTGTGATAGATGTGTCTTAGGGGAAACTGATTTTCAATTTGGGTGAATAGAAAGAAGAATTCAATGTGTTTAAGAAAATTTAGGAACCCACCCACCCAATTTTCCCAAAAGATGAGATGTTAGTTGGTGAGAGTAGTGTTGATAAGGAGGAAGAAGAGTTTCTGAGAATGATAGCTGAAATGAATAGTGAACCTGAAATCCCTACTACCGCTTTCATGGGGATCAGCTCAAGTAAGGAGAGAGAATTTTTTGATTAATATGAGGGAAAATTCTTGGAGAACATATATGAGTTTGTTTTGGAGCACATTCTTACCCCGAGAGAGGAGTCTAAGTTTGAGGAGATATCTTTTGGAACCTCTTTCTCTGAGGAAAAATCCTTGTCTATTACCTTCTTCAAGAGGCAGCATGAAGACCTTGGGCCACCCAGGCCTAAGTGTCTTCCCTCAAGCCAGTCACCACCCTCCCTTGAACTCAATCCCCTCCCTGCCCATCTAAAATATTCCTTTTTAGGAGACAATTCCACCCTTCCTGTGATCATTTCATCCAACCTGAAAGTGGGTCAAGAGAAAAATATGCTTACTATTTTGAAGAAGTGCAAGTCTATCATAGGTTGGTCGATTGCTGATATGAAAGGGATAAGTCCAGCCTTCTGTATGCATAAAATTCCAATGGAACCTGAGTGTAAGCCCAGAGTAGAATCCCAAAGAAGACTCAACCCCAACATGAAGGAAGTTGTGAGAGAAGAAGTGATTAGGTTGCTGGATGATGGAATAATTTTTCCAATTTCTGAAAGCCCCTAGGTCAGTCCTATCTAGGTGGTACCAAAAAAAAAGTGGAGTGACAGTTGTCACTAATTAAAGGAATGAGAAAATCCCGACAAGATCAGTGAATAAATAGAGAGTCTGTATAGACTCCAGAAAATTGAACAATGCCACAAGAAAGGATCACTTCTCCATGCTTGTTTCCTCTGGAAATGGGGGTGACCTTGTTTTGTTTAAGGTTCAAACATTCCAATCAGTTTCTAGCAGGTTTATTTGTAGAACCGGAAACATCCAATGATTCTATATCCATTTGGACCTACTTTCCAAAGGCAGGTACTCATTAGTTATAGAACAATGAGGCTTAAGAATTTGCATTGGTCAAGAGGATGGGAGGTCGGACTCATCACACCATTTTAGGGAGAATTATTGTCTACTCCGGGACTCTCTTTATAGATTTAATTTATGTTCGTGAATCCTTATTAAATTACCAAGTATGAAAATGAGCTTTCCTTTAAATCTGACAGTCAATGATTGATATGTATGAAGTTTAGAGAATCTTATATATGTGTATTTGAGGTTCTTCATTAGTATAGAATCATCTATATTTGTTAGATATTCTTATTCAATGGTATCCTTTAACATATTATATAGAAATATCTTGGTCATTATGATAATCATACTGGTTTTAAATCCACTCATTGGGGAACATGAAGTTTATTGTCGTTCAGAAGGAAATGGATTATTTCAAAGTTGGGATCGTACCTGCAGATGGTATACCTATGTATCCTTGTTTAGAAAAGGAATCAGAACCCACATAGTTCAGGAATTAAGATATAGTTTAACGTCATATGGGACAGATGAGAATTAATGGGTGATAATCTTGAACCTTTAGAAAGGCTTCCTACGTACTCTACTTTTAAGGTAGAGATCAAAGTCCATGTAGTTCGATTAAGAATTGTGGGGGCTTACATATGATTAACGGCCCAAAGAGACGTGTCGTGGTTACTTTTACACTCTAATCTCACATGCATCATGCTCAGTGTGAGAAACCAGAGGTATCAGTAAACCTGAAGATTTGTGCCACGAAATATGCGGTCACAAGGAATGATATGGGGATTATGTATGTATAATTGCCCAAATAGATAAAGATCAGGACTTACTTCAGAGAGGAAGCTAGAGAACAAGGTTCATAAAGGTATATGCACTTTATGGATATTTGGATACTTAACTTAGTACTTAATTCTGAGAAGGATTCCCAAATTAGAGGGGACTAATGATTGGGTTTTATTCCTGAGAAGGAAGCCCAAATCAAAAGAATTCAAGACTGGGGCTTACTCATAAAGAGGAGTTCTAGGTTAAAAGAAATTATAACTGGGGCTTATTCCTGAGAAGGAGGCCCAGGTTAAGGGAATTTGGAATTTGGGGCTTACTCCTAAGGAGGATGCCCAGATTTGGGAACGTGGACTGGGGCTTACTCCTGAAAAGGAGGCCCAGGTTAGGGGAATTATGATTGGGGATTAACCCTGAAAAGGAGGCCCAGGTTAGGCAGAAAATTATTATTGGGGCTTACTCTTAAGGAGGATTCCCTTATTAAATATCTTCTCATCATAAAGGATGAAGTTGAATGAATGAAATCTCTAACCTTAGTGACAAAAAGATATGTAAATCACTAGGTTTTGAGAGATGTTCCACAGAATTCCTTTCAGATAAGGAAGATAACAAAGGAAACATGGCATAAATGACTTTAAATAGGGTTTTAAAGGCTAAATATTTAAGAGGAGAGGTGGATTTGAAGAAAATAGTTGAATAGACAGGAGGGGCACCCAAAAAGAGGCAGGCGCGCAAGTCCTGTTTGGGCGCACAAGTCCTGGTCGCGCAAGTATACTTGCGCGACAAATGTATACTTACGTGATGGCCAACCCATAGGGTAATACCTAGGTGAGGCTTGGCTCAAGACATTAGTATTATCCCTAAAGGATTCTAAAAGAGTGGATCTCAAGTTCTGTTGAAGGGATAAGGCAGTGCACGAGTGTCTTCATTTTCCCTTAAGGGTTGAACACTTAGGCGTGCAAGTGTTGATGAATTATAACACTTAGGCCTTATTCTCCCTCTTTAGATCTTCCATTCTAGGTAAGAAATTACCTTATAAGTGATCGGAAGAATTCAAGTAGAGACTAGGGCACCGAGAGCTTAAATCTGAATTTGGATTTTTCTGCCCCCAAAATGGGGGGCCCATAAGGGGTAATTATAGGCTACTGAAGACCTTGGGTGAAAATCAAACAAGGTGAGCAAGTCACCTGCGCGACCAATATGTGGCATGAAATTATACTTGCGTGACCATGATGAAACTTGCACGAACCATGTGTAAACAAATCTTTGTTCATGCCTTTGTCAATTTTTGATGTTTCAACAAAGGATTAATCTCTTTATGCTAAGGTATTCCCCTTTCTCAGTCATTTAGACTCTGTGAAGGAAAGGAGCATCAACAAAAGCCCCCCTCAGAGTTGGATCCGAAAGGAATGAGGATTTGACTCTGAGGTAAAGGAGAAAACCAAGGAACTATGGCGCGCAAGTTGTGAGCACGTAGGTCATGGCGCGCAGGTGGGAGCCACACAGGTCATGGCGCACTGGGTGCGGCCTTTGCCTATAAATATGAGGTCATTATCGCGGAAAGCACCCATCTTTCAAGCCTTCCCGCTCTTGCCGTGCAGGTTGCTCTCGTCGTGCAGGTTCACTCGGCTTTCCTCTCATCCACACTGGTGCTGTTGTCTGTGGGTTATTGTTTCTTTGTGTCGCGCTTCTACAGAGGTACGTGGACTTGCGTAGTGATACCTGCGCACCCAAACTTGCGCCACACAAATACACTTTCACACCAATATTGGACTTTCGTGCCTTAATGCCTTATCCATTTTTTCACTTTTCCTTCACAAATTTTATAAAAAATCAACTTAATTAAGAGTTAATTATTTGACCTTTGCGCAGATTAAATGGCTCCCAGGAGAATTGGAATGGCTAATGAGCTGTCTAGAAAGTGGATTTATGACATGATGAGCATCGTTGGCCATGATTATTACAATATATGTGACAAAACTCTCACAGATTTGGCCATGTACTTGAAGAAGTATCATCTTAATTTTCCACATAGCATTTACTTGCCTCTGTATGGGCCTGGTCATCTGCAAGAAGTCAATATTCCAGAGACAAAGAATTATCTTCCACATTCTTGGTTTCAGACTTACAGCAATTTCGCTTCAGCAAGTATCTCAACTGGAGGATCATTTGTAAATACTGAAACAATGGAGAAGGCCTACATAATGCATCATAGACCATGTGCCCCAGATCTAAAACCTCAAAAGCCTAAGCTGAAACCACATTGTTATCCCTCAATCTTTCGAAACTCTCAGATGGATCAATCCAGAGGCTATAAGAAGAGTTGGGACTTCCGTCTTGGACAAGGTGTGAAGCTGACTTGGATGTGGGCATAATGGGTGTGACAAACCTTCGCAGAGTTTGTCAAAGATTTAAAAGGAGTTGCAATATATGAAGCTGTCTGGGATGGTCAGACATATGTTTATAGGAATGATGACATTGTGCCGGAGCTAACCAACCATTAGAGCCCCAAAACCAATTCTATCCATCTAACTCATGGAGAAGTAGGAATCAGTTTGTGGGATGTCTACAAGATCTCAGGGGCTCCAATTTTGGGCGATATGTATGATGAATTCATCCCCCCAAGGAAACTTGGAATGATTTGGAGGAGACTCCAGCTTTGGCTCAGGAATTATTGAAAATTTTCTACAAGATTAAGAACTAAAAGACCTCCAAAACTCATTCTAGAAAGGATATTCATCTAGAGGAGTGGATGGATATGTTTCTTACCAAGAAGGAAGAGAAAGTGCCCACCTATACTCGTCCTACTACCTGCCCCAGAACAGAGAAAAGGGGTTCTTCTGACACATTCTGGCCGACTCTAGAAGCGGGAGAATTTGAGAAGTGGGGGTACGAAGTGGATCAGAGAATCCCAGAAAAGACCCATCTGGAGGGCTTTTTAGCCTTGTGGCTTAGTGTTTATCTTCTGCCAGTTAGGGATTCAAAGGGAGGAATCAGGCGAGGGACCTTCTTTGTTACAGCCAAGTTGGCTGAGAGGAAAATGGTTGGGTTGGCCACACCCATTTTGGAGAAGATTCACATGATCTTACTCCATGTCTTTATGGGTAAGTATCCTTTGAGAATAGTGGGACCATTCCATGTTTTGTGGGGATGGGTCGCCACTCATTTCAGGACATATGCTATACAGAATGGAGTACAGGTTCCTGGAAGTTCTTTTAGGCCATCATTGAAGGAATATTCTGGAATTTTTCCATTATCCCTCAACCCCTATGACATGAAGGCGAGGCTAAGCATGTTCAAGGAATTCCATTTATTTCCTTATGGAAACCCGCCAACCGGGCGGTTTGTTGATGATGGAACAACTGGTCTGGAATTGAGGTCATACATGCTGTCTTGCAGAGATGGTGTATTGGCCACCAGGATTGACGGAGAGATTATATGTGTGGCCTATGCTCCATACAGATTTACACGCCAATTCATGTGTCTACAGCAGACTTTTGTATCCCCTCCTATGCATTTCCGGTCAGAACAACATCTGATGGTTTCCCGAAAACTATGGTTGCTGAAATCTATGTAGAAGACCGGGGCAGTGTTTGATCTACCAGTTTCTAAAACGAAGAGTAACTTGAATACATGGTATGCCGAGAACTGGATAGCATCATACCCTGAAGGGGTACTAAATCATTCCGTTCATCAGGTGGGGAAAAAGAAAATAACTGTAGATAAAGAAACCCTTCATCTGGAAGGTGACTCTTCAACACCCATAGTTGATTCACCGGGTTCCTCATCCAGTGCTTACCCACTGGATTCCCAGGATGGGGATGATGAGGCATGACATGTGTCAAAGTGTCCTTGTGCCAGATATAATCCTCCTGTCAAAATCAAGAGACCCACTCCATCGACTCCTGGTGAGTTACTTCATTGAGGCAATTTAATCTCCATTACTTTATAGAGCAACAAGTTCTATTTTATTATTCTCTATCTGTGATTGCAGGAGCTGGGAAGAAGTTGAAGTCCAAGATTGTAGGACCCTCCTCGCAGCCTTCTGGTACACATACTGAATATCTACGACCAGAGGTTGTCCAGACATGGTGGAGTTTATATTGTGATGCTGAAACTGCCTGTCTGGACCTATGCGAGGGGCTACACATCCCTGAAATAGGGAATCTTTGGGCCTCTACCGATATCCATTTCAAGAATATCCCCGATGAAGTGCGAGATTACATCAGAGAGCTGGAGATGCTTATATATGCCACTGATGATTCCATTCCTGTCACCAAGTGGGTGAAGGAAATGATAGATCGTGGCACCACTGAGGGGACTGGTACTTCCGGAGATGAGTAGTGGCACGATTACATGGCTCCTAAAGATGTATGTCTCTTTCCTTACTTGCTTTGTAACTTGATTCCAGTTAAAAATTTGTTACTTAAGGAAATTACTTTCTTCATCCTGTAGCTTGCAAAGAAACAAAATGCTGAGGTTTCTTCACCACAGTATATCCCTGGTGGTAATTCCATTGGGGCTAATGAATCTCCTCATCAGCCGGGTGAAATATCTCTAGGCCAACAAGCCATGGATGAGGAGTTAGACATAGCTCTTCATTCTCCAATTCTTGTATTTGGATATGATGATGTCATCACTCCCAAAAAGCCAAGGAAGCAAAGGCATCGAAGAAAGAAGTCCACAGATAAACGCTTCATCAGTAGTGGTAAGTCCTTTAGATATTCATGAGTCTTAACCCATGAAAAAAAACATCATACTTCTTGGGATTGCATGGTATTCTTCAATTTATCATTTGAGGGAGAGGATTGACCATCCTCTGAGAACGAAATAGGGTGCTGGTGAACAATCACAAATTCATGCTAACTCGGCTACTCCTGGAGAAGAGCCAGCATCTGTTCCCAGTACTACTCCTGCTGCTGCTACAAGGAGAGAAGAGTATGCTCTTGGTAATTTTAACAATGCTTCATAAGATGTTGAATGAAAACATCAACTGACTACCATTCTGTGATACTTTAGGTTGAAATCTTGCACCCGAACATTTGGCGTCCACTGCAACTGATGCCATAATTTTATCTGAATAAACTATCCAGGATCAGAGGCTGCAGGATGAGGGTCGCCAAGAAGATACATTGAATTCTCCCACTAGTGAGACTAACCAGGAATCTGATATATCTTTGGATGAATTGATGAAACTTGGAACATCTTTTGAAGACATTTTAGATCATGTTAAATTACCATGTAATTTAGAAGATTTTTGACGGGAGTGTTATCCTTTATCCTGTTAAAATAAATTATTATTACATTTCTGACCATGATTGGTTAAAATGTGAAGTTCCATCTAAGTCTCTCGCTGCAGCTGAGAGTTTCCCTCCTAGGGTTTTCCTAGGGTCAGCGTCTCCTTCCTCAGAGTTCTGGTCCTGCGGCGATAGTTCATTCGGATCTTTCCCCTGGTTTTACCTCCTCTGGTTCAAGGTTGGCAGTGTCTTCTACGGTTGCAGCATTTCCCTCTCCTGCACCCACGTTGGAGCTTTGGATCTGTAGAGTTTTGCAGCTCATTTTTACCCTTCTTCTGCGCCTCTCCTCAACCTCTGCGGTGAGGTCACTATTTCTGTCTGCCTCTGGGAGCCTCCACCTGTTCCCGGAACCACCTCTTGTGCCTTGGAGGGAGTCAAATCTGTGAGTGGGAGGACGGTTCCAGATCACAAACATCTCAAGCTTCACCTTAATTTAGGATCTGAGAGTTCTTTGTCTCGATATCTCCCCCAGATTTTGTGGAATTTGTAACCCTAATTCGCATCCCTCTCAGCTTTTGAACTGTGCACCCTCTGCTCATGGTTTCCTTTCTCTTTTGGCTCTCATTCCTGCTTCGTGAAGACAGGGGACTGATTGGGGGTGGGCTTCGGTTTCCACACTGGTGCGAAGTTTCCGCCGATTTGGGGTTTGAATCGCGTTGTTCCCTCCGCGTTGCTTCACCACGTTTGATCTCTCACGAAGAGTTTTATTCATGGAGCACCTGCCGTGAAGAGGTTGATTCATGAAGAGTTTTATTCGCGAAGAACCTGCCATGAAGTTTCACGGAGTTTGTGTGTTCGTGTTGTGATTGTTTCACGAATCACCTGTCACGATGGTCTGAGGCAATGTGTGTGCGCAGGGTTTCTGGTTTGCAAGGTGAGTTTGCGAAGAGGTCGCTTCGCGAAACACCTGAAGTGAAGGTAAGAGGAGGTGCAAGATCGTACAGTGGCTGGTTCGCGAAGCTTTTACCATGAGGCTCTATGGTGTTGTTTTCTCGCGAAGGCCTGAGGAGTTTTGAGGCCGCGAAGGACTGTCGTAGGGAGTTGCTCCGTGAAGACTGGGGGGGCGACGCGGGTTCGTGGGCGAGACCTTTTTTGTGTAAGTGTTCATCGGAAAGGTTGGGGATCCTGTCTTAGGTGGGTGGACCACGTAAGGGGCCGAGAAGAGGTTTACGGTCCAGAGACCCTTTTGTTGGACCGGGACTTGTTTGAAGTGAGGGTTGTTTGTGATCCGCAAGGGTGTCGGCCCTTAAGGAGGATAGTGCATTCAACCTTTGACTGGCGCCATGTATGCTGACTTAGTTAATCAATGAAAGAGGTTGTCCTTAACAGACAACAAAAAAGCAGCGATCGAGGCACGGAGAAATGAAGACCCACTCTTGGAAAAATGCATGTCTGTGATCATAGTACGAAAGTTCATTGAAAACATTTCAATTAATCAGGGGGATCTCAAAAACACTCTTCAGACCATTTGGAAACTTGATGCAGGAGTGTCTATTTGGGAGGCGGGGGACTAATCGCATCATCTTCGAGTTTTTTAAGGGGAGAGATAGGGACAAAATCTTGCGTGGAAAACCATGGTCCTTCGATAATCAACTCCTTCTCGTGGAATAATTCAAAGGGGGAGATGATATCCAGTGAGTGAATTTAACCCGCTCCCCCTTCTGGATACGAGTTAAAGGAATCCCCTTCCATGCTAGAACAGAATGCATGATGAGGGAAATTGGGGACATTCTAGGCTACTTTCTTGAATGGGACTGCTCAGACCCAATACAATGGGGTTATGAGGTTCGGATCAAGGCAGAAATTGAGGTGTTAGAGCCCCTGATGAGGGGAATGTTCCTGAAAATCAAAGATGCCAACACCTGGATATCTTTCGAATTTGAGAAACTCCCACTCTTCTGCTTTTTTTGTGGTCGTCTTGGACACCTGGAAAGAACGTGTACCACAAAACCTAAGAGTGGATCAGGTGACATCACCCTCCAATATGGACCTTGGATCCGTGAAAAAATGAATAAATATGCTTTCATCCCTGAGACAGAAAAACAAAAGGACCGTGACTGTCTCACGTTGGCACATACCAGTTAGGTGGAACCTACACATGGACAATCCATTATGCTTGGACCTCCGGTTTTCTCTAATGATGACTATCACACTCAGAGAGAAGCTGGAGTTCATCCTAACCACCTGAAGAAAAAAACTCAATCATCCACAAGGTCAGCGATGAAGCAAAAAGAACCACCAAGGCAATGCTCAATGCCAATGCTGATGCACTTTAAGCCACTAGATTCGGATCCAGATCCACAATCGTCTGTAATTTATAAAACACCAATGGAGTCCCATGGAATGACGGGAACTCCAATGCTGAGCCCAATCACCTGTCGCACATGGAAAAGGGTGCAACGTGGAGGAAGTGATGGTCACACGGAAGACCCTAACCTCGGGGTGAGGAAATAAAAAACTGAAACTCTTCAATCGGGGAGGAATCCCACCAAAAGATGGAAAATGAAAAGTGGAGAAACTAGTCTAGAGGAACCAAAGGCGGCGGCGGGCGAGACCCAGCCCCACCTAGGGAAATGATTGCGTTATGCTGGAACTGTCATGGGCTTGGCAACCCATGAACTATTCGCATGCTTCAGCGCAATTGCGCTCAAAGTCACCCTGATATGGTTTTCCTGTCCAAAACCATACTGGAAATCAAGGACACCAATGTTATTACTATGAAGTGTGGATTCCAAGGCTTCTTTCCAGTTCCTAGAAAAGGCCATTCTAGGGGCCTCTGTATCCTTTGGAAGGACAATATTGACATAACAATTTTGTCTTTCTCCATGCACCATGTGGCTGCGACTATTCAAACTGACTTGCATCCACCCTGGACCTTTGTGGGATTCTATGGATGGAGATCCCATTCTGATAAGGGGAAGTCATGGGACCTTCTATTCAAGCTATGACAGGATTTACCTAGCCCTATTCTTTTCAGAGGTGATTTAAATGAGACCATGTTCCATAAGGAAAATAGAGGCGGAAGTATTCGACACTCAGCCTCGATGTCTAACGTCAAAAAATGTGAAGTTCCATCTGAGCAAGTTGTTGGACTGCCAGTGCCTAAAGGGGGTATAGAAAACCCTACTATTTCAGAGACACAAGCTCAAGTGGAGCTTAACCCAGCAGAGCTACCTGAAACTCATCCTGAAAATCCTGTTGAAGATAGGGAATATGGGGAGGAGCCTTCTCATGTTTATGATCTACCATTTGGTAAGAGATAATAATATTTGTGGCTGAACTTAATTTTCAAGACAACTTAATCGACTTTTTTTATCCTTTGAAACTAACCAAAACTTTCAATTGACTGTGTAGGGCCATCAATTTCAGTGGTTAGATCTAGAGGTGAAGCCTCAGCCTCCACCCCAACAGGAATAGAAAGTAAAATAACAAGGGTCAGGGGGAAGGAGCAGAATAGGGAACTTCTCTAAGTGCATTAATCCCGGATTATATTCCCCCCTATGACAGTGATGCAGAGTCAGACCTAGAAGTACAAAAGGTGCTCCAATTTTCATGACTCAAGGCATGGAAGAACATATGGAAGATCATATCTGAAGTACCTCTTGAGGAGCTGTCTTTGAAGATCTCGCAACTGTCATCCCTGTTCATCATGTTGGGACTTGGAGGTTTTGGATATCAAGAGATCCATGCCGCTATGAAACAAGTCATTTTAAGGAGGGAGCAATAGCAGAGGTACCATCAAGACCTGACTAGAGTGAGGCTGTTGACCAATATCAAGGAATTTGAGGCTGTGGTGTCCCGAGCTGAGGCTGATCATGCTGCCAAGTTGAAGGAGCTAAAGTATAAGATCAAGGAGAATGTTTTCTAGGAAATGCACCTCCATCAATAGTTAGATGTTGTTACTGGGGAACTTTACCAGCTTAACAATTCATTGGAAGGAGTTCAAACAAATGGTATGAAAGACATTGCAGATTCCAAGAAATAACTCCATCAAGCTGAAAAGAGTGAAGCTAGTCATGTGCATGAGATTCAAGTGGCTACTGATGAAGCTCGGGATGTCGTAAATCAAATGAAGAGTTATGTTGAAAGTATCATGTAATCCCTGGAAAAGAGAAGAGACTCCAGTATATGGATGTCCTTCTAACTCTTGTGCATCAATGAAATACACCTTCATCTTCAATCATTTGTGTCTATATTCTTTTACTACCTATTTAAAAAAATTACTTAAACCAATGGGCATAGTAAACATAGTTTGATTTTTGATAGGATTATAAAAAATAACCCTACAAACTTTGAATCTTCCTATTCCTCAATATTACCTAAATCATACAAAATGTATGTTTAGTGACTGGGACTTGACTTTTGTTCAGAGTTCCCTTTTCTTTTGTGGGTAGTTTAAAGCCATGCACGCCGGACATAAAAAGTATAATGTTTAAGTTCGAAATAGCTTTGACTGAATGAATTAAAATTGACTCAATTCCTTGATAATTTATCTAAAAACATATTACCATATTCAAGTATGGGTAAAAAATGTAAACTATGACTTAAGAAATTTTGAATCTAAGGAATGATATGAAAAAAGGGAAAAAAGGCATTAGAAGAAGTATTTCCCAAAAATGAAGTTACCACTATTTAACAAACCCGTTAGAGGGTTGAAGTATGGAGGGCCACTTAAGGGCATTGGCTGCATAGTTAAATAATATCATCTTTTGGCTGATAGGTCTATTATGTAGACTACTTATTCAAGTCAGCCTAAGGGCATGTGCTGCAAATTCAGGCAAAAGAACACTCAAAATTTTTAATTTTCTATTGCTAAAAAACCAGTGAAAGCTTATGGAGATTCAAATTTTTCAAAGCACAGAGTCTGATGTATAGAGAGAGGTACTTGAATATAGAGAGGATGTTTCCAATCAAGATTATCAAAGAATAGGATGAATGTCACTCCTATGAAGGTCTGACCCAAACGTAGGGAAGGGAAATATAAACCATATACTTGAATACTTTTAGATCATGAAAAAAAGTATGGTACAAATATGTTAAGGATGGCTATTTTTGCGGATCCCTATATACTTTCATTAAGACAAATAAGGAAAAAAGAGGTTTTCCTCCTAAGAATGAAGTTACCACTATTTGACAAACCTGTTAAAGGGTTGAATTATGCAGGGCCACCTAAGGGAATTGGATGCATAGTAAAATAATATTATCTTTTGGCTGACAGGTCTGTTATGTAGACTACTTATGCAAGGCCACCTAAGGGAACATGCTGCATAGTCAGGTGAAATAACTCTCGGGTATCAGACATTTTGTGACCAGAATCCAAGAAAAAGGGTATAGATATCTGGAAGTATTTAAGGTTAAGATTATGATACATCAAAATGGGAATTTTTCAATGCATGTAGGAGATACAAAGACCAATGCTAACCATAATCATGTTGTGGCTGGGTCCAGAATTAAGGTCCTGGAATTCACTACATATCCCATAAGGATGGGAATCAAGCCATACGTAGTTCTTGAAATATAGTTTAGCGTCATGTGGGATGAGATTGTAGGAGATCTTAGTTTAGGGTCATAGAGCTCAGACCATAATAATGAATACACATTGTGTGTTTTATAAACCTGATGTGAATGAAGACCAGGGTTTTCATACCACATTCATGTTTTCATAGGGGGACTTTTCAGCCAAGGGACTAAAAGTGGAATTTGGGGTTAGGCCCAAATACTTGGGGATGGATTCGAGGGATGATCGAAAATTCCTATGTATCCCATAAGGATGGGAATCAAGCCACACGTAGTTCATGAAATACTATTTGTACAGATTTGGTTCGTACAAATGAAGGGTGAAAGGGGACTTTAGTGCAATGATGGGTTGACTGAAGATTAAAGGTTCGGGCATTGCCATGTACGCACGTAGTCTTTGGAATATAACATGATTGGAGATCAATGTAAATAATGATTCCCTCTCAGGTGAGAGTGTCAAAGAATGTTGTAGTTTATTGTTGTACAGGACAAAAAAGTGCAAATAGTTTAACGTTATATAGCAAGGATGATGGTGAACCAATGTAAAAAAATATTGGTTCTGGGGGAGGCTTCACGAATCAACATCGTATGAGATGGAACTGAACTGATGTGAAGAGATTGGTTTCAATATTGAACCTCAAGAGGTTTCCTACGTACCCAGCCTAGAAGTCAATGATCAAAGTCCATGTAGTTCGATTAAATAATGAATTGGAAATCAAGTTGTTCTTGAGGACAACGACCTATAAAATGGTGTCGGGACTTACACATGGTTAGCGACCTAGAGAGGTTGTTATGGTTGAAGTTTACTCTAAGCTCACATGAGTCATACTTGGTGTGAGAAACAAGAGGTAGAAACAACATTAACGATGCACAGTTTAACGTCATGTTGGATGAATAAGGGAATGTGCAGTTTAATGTCGTGCAGTAAGGACTTAGGGGGGACCTATGCAGTTTAATGTCATGCATTAAGGACAAAAGAGGGTCTGTATAGTTTAACGTCATATAGAAAGGACGGGTGTTGTACAGTTTATTGTCATGTAGCTAGAACGTATGGCTATGAAATTTAATGTCTTGTAGTGAGGACAATGGGGACACTATTTAACGTCATGTTGGACGTATTAGAGACTTTTTCACAGTTTAACATTATGTGGGATAAAGAGGTTCACAGTTTAACGTCGTATAGCTAGGATGACACAGATTAATGTCATGTTGGATGACACGGTTTAACATCATGTTGGACGTAAGGGTGCTATACAGTTTAACATCATGTAGATAGGATATAATAGGGACAATACAGTTTAACATCATGTTGGACGACATAGTTTAACGTCATGTTGGATGACATAGTTTAACATCATGTTGGATGTAAGGGTGTTGTACAGTTTAGCATCATGTATCTAGGATATAAGAGGGATAATACAGTTTAACGTCATGTTGGATGACACAGTTTAACGTCATGTTGGATGAAATAGTATTTGTGTTACACAAAATACTTCTTCAGAAATCTGGCCTTTGTTGGAGTCGTCATGAGTTCTCCATCCATTGAGATTAAAGAATAAGCTACATTGGAGTAGAAATTATGTATTGAGTAAGGTCCTTCCCGCTTTGGCTCAAGCTTTGGAGGTTTATTTCCTGGTATCATTGGAGTTATTAGAACTAATACCAATTCTCCTTGAATGAATGAACGAAGATGAACTTTTTTGTTGAAAGCATGTGCTATTCGATTCTGATAGACTTCGAAGTGGTGAAGGGTGCACAATATTTTTTCATCTAATCATTCCAATTCATCCAATCACTTTTGAGATTGTTCATCTATAGATGACTGATCACAAATGGCTACTATGATCGAGGGTGATTTAACCTCAATGGGCAAGACTGCTTACATTCTATATACCAATGAATATGGAGTTGACCACATTGCAGTGCAGGTGGTGGTCCGATAAGCCCATAAATCATGAAAGAGTTTATCAGGCCATGATTTCTTATCTTTATCCACCATCTTTTGTAGTATTTTTTATAGAGTCTTATTGAAGGATTCTATTTGTCCATTGGTCGTTGTATGATACCGATATGAATGATTGGATTTAATGTTGTATTCTTGATACAACTTCCTTACCTCAGATGAACAGAAATTGGTGCCATTGTCCGTCAATATGGTATGCGGGACACCAAATCTAGTAATGATGTTAGACTTGATGAAGCTAACAATGCTTTTAGAACTAACTTCTTTGATAGGTATTGCCTCTGCCCATTTGGAAAAGAAGTCATTATCAGTAAGAATATACTTAAACTTCTTGGATATAGCTAAAGGGTAAGGTCCTACTACATCCATTCCCCATGTGGAAAATGGCCATGAGTATTTAGCTGTATGAAGCAACTCCGGGGGTTGATGAATGAAGTTGAAATGTACTTGGAAAGAATGACACTTCTCTATGAAATCAACACAATCTTGTATCATTAAAGGCCAAAAGTATCCAAGCCTTCGAATTTGATCAGATAGTCTATGTTCAAACTGGTGGGCACCACAGACTCCTGCATGCACTTCTTTCATGATAGCCATTATCTCTTCACCATCAATGCATCTGAAGATAATTACATCAAAACCTCTTTTGTAGATAATTTTCTCTAGGTGATCTAGTCTATCATAAAGAGTAAAATTGACCACACGTCGCAGAACTTGTTCTTTCCCAGCTCTATCAGGTAGGAGTGTTCCATTTTGAAGATATTCCCCGATAGGCGTCATCCATCCCATAGTATGACCATATGGTTCAGAAATGGGACTCATTTTATTGATTTCCTCTATTCTGGTTTGAACATAAGGTGAAATTGTACGACGGTGGGAAATACTGATGATTGTCTCGTCCTGATTTGGATCTGCCAGAGCTGTGGCTATATTTGCCATTGCATCAGCTTGGGCATTTTGTGATTGCGGGACATAAGAAAATGTTGGTTCTGAAGTAAATTCTGCCATTAATTCTCTGACATAATCACACAAATGGATTAACTCTTCTTTTCTGATGGCATAATCCCCATTGACTTGTTTGATTACCAGGTCTGAATCACCTTTCACCTTTAAGTGATTTACTTGTGCCTGAAGCGCCAACTCCAATCCTGTGATGAGAGCTTGATATTTTTCTTCATTATTTGTACCGCCTTCCCTCAATAAGAAGGAATAGGGTAGCACTTCCTTTTTCAAGGAAATAAGCACAATTCCTAACCCAACTTTGTTGAATTTAGGATCTCCCATTTTCTTCCCTGTTAGACTTCTGGAAGCACCATCAAAGTACATTTCCCATGTTTGAAGATTATCTTGAATAGAGAAGACTTCCTCATCAGGAAGTTTAGTATCTAAAGATGTATCTTCTACTGAAGTATGTTCAGCAAGGAAATCAGTCAGATCTTGGACCTTTATTTCCTTTTGAGACACATACTGGATATCAAATTGCTGAAAAATAACTGCTCACCTTTCCAGACGTCCTGTAAGCATTGGACGGCTAAGGATAAATTTGATCGGGTTATTGAGAGATACCAATTGAACCTCATGATGTTGCAGGTAGTGTCTCAATTTATAAACTACAAAGATTAACTCTAGGAATCACTTTTCAATACTTGAATATAGGGTTTATGCTTCAAGCATAGTCTGACTGAGATAGTAAAGGTTGTTTTCATTCCCAGCATCATTCTTCTGGGCAAGGAAGGCACCCAGTGATCGCTCTAAAGTTGTCACATAAAGAATAAGTGGTCTTCCTTCAACAAGTGTCATTAATACCGATGGAATCAAGAGATATTTCTTGAGAATATTGAATGCTTATTGACATTATTTAGTCCACTGGTAAGTGACTCCCTTCTTCGTCAATTTGGTAAAGGGTAAACTTTTGCCTTCCAGATTGGCGATGGAACGCCGAATATAGGCCAAGTTTCCTCGAAGTCCTCTCAATTCTTTCAAATTTCGATGAGGTGACATACCAAAGATTTACTTTTTCTTCTCAGGATCGACTTCGATACCGTGATGGCGTACAACAAAGCCGAGAAATTTTCCTGAGGTTACCCCAAAAGCACATTTCAAGGGGTTCGTCATAAAATTATATTGTCGAAGTTTGTGGAATATGACTTCCAAATAAGCCAAGTGATTTGAAAGTTTCCTATATTTAACCACCAAATAATCCACATCACATTTAACAAATTTCCCTAAAAAGGGTTTCAAGATACGATGCAGGGCACGCTGATATATTGCGCCTGCATTCTTTAGGCCAAAGTGCATTACCCGATAGCAAAACACACACTAAGGGGATCTAAAAGCTTTAGATTATTCATCTTCTGGAGCCATTCGGATTTTTTTATACTTTGAATATCCATCCATGAAGTAAAGTGCTTCATAGCCAGCTATTTCATAAATTAAGAGTTCTGTGATCGGAACTGGAAAATCATCCTTAGGACAATGCCGATTAAGATCTCTGAAATCAATGCAAACTCTAATTTGTCCATTCTTCTTTTTCACAGGGACAATATTATCCATCCATTTGGGATATTGAACTTCTTTGATAAAGTTAGCTTTAATAATATTATCCACTTCAGCTTCAATTTTGGAAGCATAGGTTGGGTGTGTTCTTCTTGCGGTTTGATTAAATCCTTGATGTTCTTCTGGAAAACCCAAATAATGAGTAGCAACATCAGGATCAAGACCTGTAATTTCTGTATAATTCTAAGCAAATATATCTTGATTCTTCTTTAAAAATGAAATATACATTTCTTGCTCTTCAAGAGTCATAGCCGCACTAATTAAAGTGGGTCATGGATCTTCTTTTGTACCCAGATTTATTTCATTGATTTCATCCACAGTGCTAGAGATACCCTCTTCAAAAGCTAGAGGAGCATCCCTGAGATCTTCCTCTTCTTATTTAACACATGTTATCTCTTCTGTTTCTACTTGCATAGTAGATGATGAAGCAGAATTTCCATGATCAGGAGAGAAGTTAAAATTTGAACAACTTGAGGAAGAACCTTCCATTTCTTACCCTATTGATTATGAAGGGTCTTCCTTGGGTAATAAAGAGGAGATGATGGATTGAGAATCAAAATCATCGTTCACCTCTAACATTACTATAACTTCTTCTCACCTGGTTGGTGAAGTATAGAGTTTCTGGATTTCAGCGGATGAAATAAAGACATCTCCATTTGAGCTTTCATCATTGCTTGGTGAATCACCAATTTCTCCCATGCTGTCTGGCTTGATTGTCGTAATTGACATTATGGAAGTTTCCATAATAGTATTTGGATTTGGGTCTATCCTATCAATTTTATTGACAGGCAACACATAATCTGTACTCACATGTATAAATGGGTTTACTGGAATCTTTTCCAAACCATATGGAGCATTAACTTTGGTAACCTCCCTTGTTATGGATTTCTCATTTCCCTCCATATGATAGAATTCCGCCTCAATGTATTGAGAATAACATGTTTTGAATGGGGCCTTATCACCATACAATGTCCCAATTTGACAATTGAAATAGTATTTGAGACATTGATGGTATGATGAAGGGATAGCTTCATGTTGATGTAGCCAAGGTCTTCCAAGAAAAATATTGAAGGCTGTGTCATGTCGAACAACCCTGAAATCTGAATTGGATACAAGATATCCAAACTGAGTTCTGAGTGTGATCTCTCCTAGAGGTTCTTGTTCATTTTTATCATATCCTTGCAACATCAAAGTAGAAGGAGATAAATCAGATTCGGTGAGGCTCAATCAACGAAGTGTACGAATGGGGATGAGTTTGACTCCTGAACCATTATTAATGAAAGCTCGTCGGATGTCCACATCATTGACCTTTCCAGATAAGTACAAAGGTCTAATATGTTCATGCACGACATCATCTTCATCTTCATCTGTAAAATATATCACTACATGGAATTCTGTAGGATCATTCTCTACATGGTAGACTTCAGCTGCAGCAATTTCAGATGCGAATTCCTAGGGACTTGAAAAAGCCTCAATGAGTGCCTCCTAAAGATCCTTTGATATATTCAAGGCATCCAGAATTGATAACTTGGCCAGTACATGGGCCAAATTTTTCAATACATCATATTTTTGATCCAAAGGTCTGCGTTTCCCAACAGGAACATGTGGTTTTGCAGGTACCTTAGAAGTTGATGCTTTGGAAGTAGATGCTTCGTGTATCGGGGTAGGAGTTGGAAATACTCCTAGATTTTGAAGATTAGACCGACTAGGTATATTTACTTGTTGAGAGGAAGAAGGTGTAACCTTCAATCGATCCTCTAAAATAATTGTGTCAGGACTGAATCTTCCATTCATGGAAGAACTGTCTTGTTCCTTTTGAGCCCGCTGAAGGTCTCTACCACGAGTTTCTGCTGCATACACAGTTCTAGCAGGGGTAGAATTGGAATAGTGTTGTCTGGGATATCCACATCTTCATCTGTATCCTAGACCTATGGAACTCCTTCTAATTCCTCTGTTTGATACAGGGAACTCAGGCTCATCGAGATTGAAACTGTGACTGGAATAAGGATCTATTAAGTGAATCATGTTAACAGAACCAAAAATAAACTCTTCATCTGATGAAGACTCTGCCTGATTAGTCAATTTAGGTTGTTCCGTTTAGTGGGGCAGTGCCCATTGCTTTGATGTAGATGGCATAAAATCTTCCAGAGTCAAAGAAAACTTGGGATTTGACACGATCTCATCTTCTTCTGACTGTTCCTCTTTCTTTTAATTATGTCATTTCTTTGAGAATTTTCCCTCTGATGAAGAGGGTTTTGCTGTGGAATTCATAGAATAAGACACAATTGGTTTCTTCAATTGCATTTGTAAAATGGAAGGAGTTCGGTTGATTGTTTTTCTGACCATACAATCATCATATTTCTACACATTTTTGCTTTTGACTTATTGCCACTCACCTTCTTCCTCTGGATTTTTAGCAGTAACACATGCTACCTGAGTTGAAGAACCTTTCAGTTTGACTTGTCCCGAGTACACCATCTTTTTTAGGAGGTATTTAAAGAAAAAAAACTCATGAATGGGATTCCCCAACATCTGATGAAATGGTCAATAGTTGGGATGGTCTTCATCTCCTTCCTTGTTTGGCATTTTGGTCCTTGGCAACTGAACCAATTTATTTTCTAGAGCAGAAATGAAGTAACCAGGAACTTAATCATTTCGGAAAGAATAAACTTTTCTCTTTAACTCCTCAAATTGTTTCCATATTTGATCTCTTTGATCATCTTGATGAAACGGAATCTGTTGTTGACACTCGGGAGGTGGAGCCCTTTGATAAGATGAAGGTTTTCAAGTAGAAGCAGGTACATGGGCTTGTTTAAGCGTAACTGTAGCAGTCTCTGCTTTACCCATTCTCCTTCTTGGAGTTGATGGAATTACACGAGTTTTATCCTTAGTCTTTTTAAGAGATTCTTCGATCTACTGAGCGATTTAAGTAGGGTTTCGAAACCCTACTGTGTATTTCATAGGGATCAACGGTGTGCATAATTCATCACACAAATTTTCCACACAGATTGGAAAAAACTCTTCTTGAGGGAGTTCTAATATTAGGGAATATATTAATACATTCCAGCGAGCAATGAAATATGAAAATCTTTCATTCTCCATTTTCTGACAATTTTTAAGATAAAAAACTGTTGTCTTTGGCAAAGTTGAGCTGAATTGAAGAAGTAATCGTTGACAGAGATCTTCCCACCCGGTAATTGACTAGGATTTCAAGCTTGTATACCAGAAAAAAGTAGGACCTTGTAATGACTGTACAAAACACCTGATCTTAACTGCTTCTTGTTGTTGAGGGGTTCCCATCATAGGATCACAATGAGAAACAAAATGTGTTAAGTGTTGATCTGGGTCTCCCGAACCATTAAAGATTGGGAATTTGGTACTTGCAAAATTTGATGGGGGAGGAATTGAATCAACCCATTCAGGGTAAGATCTCTTTTCTAGTTGAATTTGTGCATGCTTTCCCTCCATATCTTCCAACTGAGCTTTTAATGACTCAATGGTAGTTATTAACTTTTGAGAAACATCCGGTTGAACTTGGACCTGAGCAGGTGCAATAACTGGAGCTTGGACAGGTGTGGTGGCTGGTACTTCAACTGATGGTAGGACCACCGATTATTGTTGTGCATGACCCATAGGACTAGACCTGTAAGGGTGTACTGGTAAAGGAGGATACTCTTGATCCATCTCAGTAGCTGCAAAAAATTCCCTTGGCTGACTGACTCCAGCACGCTTAGGAGGAAGACTACCTTGAAGTAGTTCTGCATTCAACCTCCTTAATTCCTTCATTTCTTCCTCCTGTTGTGAAAATATTTTCTCTAGTGAGAGTGATTGTCCTTATCCAGAGGGAGGGTGGAATGTAACCTGATTCTTTACTTTCCCCTTGTTGGATGCCTTTCGAAGAGGGGGAAGTTGGTTACTTGAAGGAATAACAAGATTCTGGGTAAGCCTTTGGTTTCATGTATGCACACCTTCTTCATTTTCCTCTATGTGCATAGACTATTGAGCATGAACTTCTTCATCTTATCCCTATGAGTGAGCCTCATGTTCTGTAGGATCAGCAACAATGGCATTAATGACATTTATTGATGCATAACGCAATGCATCCCTTCTATCGGCATTTCTGCGATACTTTCTTTTTCCATGTCCCTGATGAGACACTGCCATATATTGAGTTGATCCCTCAGGAACTTATTGATGAACCTTAATTTTGAGGGAATGTCCTAATAATTCGGCTCTTCGTTCCTCTTGTGGATTCTTCCCTAATTGAGAGAAGACTGACTTTCTATGAGGAAGTTATTGAGGATTTAAAAGACCCAGTCCTGTGGACTGGGGCTGTTCCTACTATTCCTGCTCAACTCCTCGAATCCTATTTGTTGATTCCGAGGGTTGGGATAAAAGAGTCCCCATTCTGGAAATATGGGTTGGTTCTTGAGCTGCTACATCTGAGACTTTCTTAAAATCTCTCCTGATCTTGCGGACTTTAGTCCGGAAATTGGCTGGATGCATCAACCTACATCTACTCAAATCACCTGGCTCAAAAGACCGTTGGATGATTTCTGACACTTATTTCACCTGATGATGTGTATGCTCTAGATGAGAAGCTTGTTTGATATTCTCATTTATCTAATTCAAGAGTAATTCGACAACTTGTTCTCTATTTTCCTGACTTTGAGAAGAACTAGTTGAGGCTTGTTCCTAATCAGCCCTTTGATTATGCACAAAATCAGCTAGATGTGGCCAGTTCTGGGAAATAACATTGCATGAGACCACCTTTGGTGGGATTTGTTGACTGGAGAGTACAGTGAAATATTGTGATCCATGAACACCCCATCCCCTAATATGAATATTAGATGGGGCATTGTAAATTAACTGGTGAAACCTTTTCAATGCGCCAAGTCATGAACGCTGAAGGGTTCTCTGCTATTTTTCAGCCTTTGGATATCGGGAAACTGAGAGAGATGCCAAATAAATTTGGCATTGTAAACCTTATATTATCTTGACATGATTTTTATATTCATCATAAGATAATATTTTCTCTTTCATGTGACAAAGAGTTTTCCACATGTTGAGACGAATATCGTGAATACAATCTTCCATCAACATTTCTAGAATGTCATACTGAGAGTCAGCCAAAGGCCAAAACATGACTGGTACTTCACCTTTTTCCAGTTGTTTTCTCATATTCATCACTTACTCTTTATCATTTGATGAATATTCTTCTACCTGATTAGACAAAATATGGTGCTTCTTTGTTGCTTCATCTGATTCAACAAGATTGGTAGAGAATTTATTTATCAAACTAGAAGATAAATGACCCAGGGGTGGTTTGGAGAATGACCAACACCCCGGGATATCTTCTGACTGAGAAAGTATTTCACCTACTAGCGGTAAAGCATCAGACATGACTGGATTCACATTTGCAAGTGCCTCAAGATAAGATGGATTTCTCATTACTACATTGTATTTTGAATAATTATCTAGACAATGCGAATTACTAATATAGAGAAGACTTTCATAGCTAAATTCATCATCATGGGGAGGACTACCATGGTGGGTTATAGAAAAATATGAAACCTTTTTCTCCTTGATCTTCTAGCCACGCAGAGGGTTATCGTGACTCTCATCTGAAGATGATACTTTGGGATCGACCGAACTGTCATGAAGCAAGCCTTCATGAGGAAGTGTCTGATGAAGAACTTTGGAATTAATATCCCCAATATTGGGAAATGAGAGAGTAGAATCTTGAGTTCCAACAGATAATTTTCTGAGTGCATCAAGAACTCCAGCATAGAGTAAGGCCTTATTACAGATTGACCCTTGATTTCTTGACTGTACTGAATGGGTATTTTTTTTAGATGCCTTCTTACCCACTTTTGGAACCACTTGTTGACGAAAGTGGTTATTATGGGCAGGTGTATGTGCCTGCTCAGGAGAAATAGTCAGGTTAGGCTGATTATCTCCATTCAAATCAGGTGTATGTGCCTGACTTGATTGTCTATATGACATGGGGGAGTATGCAACACAACCCTCTTGGACTGGAACAGAGGTGTGTATCTATTCTGGAGTCATATGTTGATGTGTCACTCCACTGACAGGGATAGATTTATGATTCTTTCCCTGTGATGTTGCTGAAGCTATTATAATATTCTGACAGGCATCCAGAATATGAATAGGGATTTTCTTCTGCTCCTTCACCATTGTTAGAATGTTCTTGGTGACTTCAGCTGCCGGAACGGGAATATATGTTCATTGCGTGCTTGGAGTAGGTGTGTATTCCTGGTCCTGTCATTCTTTTCCTATCAGTGAATTCTGACAGTACTCATGTGTGGGGGCATAGAGTTGAGTCTGCTCCAAATTTGTCATCGGAGCTTTCCAACTAACTTCTCCAAGTGCTACCAAACAAGACTGTTGGTAGGCTAGATTAACATTGGCAGGTGTATGTGTCTGCTGTGTATTATTCGTCAAGTATGTTTGATGACTTTCTTTCAATACTGGCAGACGAGACTACTGACAGAATTGTTGATTATAAACATGTGTATGTCCCTGCTTATCAGTTGCCACCATGTTAGATTGGTGAGCTTATTTAATTGTAGTTAGACGAGCCTACTGACTAACTGATGAGTTATAAACAGGCATATATGCCTGCCTATAATACTATGTCAGAATTGCGTGGTGGGATTGGCGTTTTACTGCCAGACGAGTCTGCTGGGTAGTAACATCAGGACGGATGGGTGTATATGCCTGCTCGTTTCTTGACATGAAATTGTCTTGATGGACTTCTCTGGAGGGGGAAGAAGTAATAACCTGCTTCTTGTTGACCATATTTCACCTCTAGTGGTTCGTCTTGTAGACTCGGGTCTGAGGGACCTAATCTGAACCCCTAAAGGTGATACCCTCATCATGTTGAGGGTGCACTGTCGCACGAGTCTGTAGGTGATTGTTGATGGTAGCCCTCGGGAAGTACTCATGTCTCCTTGAATTAAGGCCTTGAGTGACCTTCTCATTCACCTCCTCATAATATGGGAGGGACTGGTGATTGAGTTCTGGGGATAACGACCCAAAACGGTTGGAGACGGTGGTTGGAACCACCTGCTTCTTGATCATTGGTCATCACTGTCCGGACAACCAGGGTGAATTATTGACTTGGAGGGCTTGTCGAGCGGCCTCCAGAGTCGGAATGGTACAGTGTTGATGATATTCTTTAATCAGTGCATTTGAGACCCAACGTTGAAGATGATGAGTAGGTGATGTCGTCCTCAGAGCGGACGAGGATCTAGAAGGAGTAGCAGTAGATGCATTCACAGGTGTGAAATTTAGCAAATCCATTTCTATAATGCAGAAGATCTTAGAAAAGAGTGCATGTTTGATATAATAGACATAATCGAGATAATTTTGGCTACTACATCTTTTGGATGAGCACATATGTTATTGATTGTTTTTTTGGCCCTCTCATTGAGTTTAAATAGGGGCCTAACAAATAAGTAAAACATCATTTTAACTTGGTTAAGGATTCACGTCGGGTTCACCATTTTTTTTTCCTCTAGAAATGGGGATGACCTTATTTTTTTTAACGTTCAAACTTTCCAATCGGTTTCTAACAGGTTTATTCGTAGAACCAGAAACATCCAATGATTCTATATCCATTTCTACCTACTTTCCAAAGGCAGGTACTCATTAGTTATGGAACAATGAGGCTTAAGAATTTGCATTGGTCGAGAGGATGGGAGGTTAGACTCATCACACATTTTTGGGGGGAATTATTTTCTACTTCGGGACTCTCTTTATAGATTTAATTTATGTTCATGAATCCTTATTAAATTACCAAGTATGAAAATGATATTTCCTTTAAATCTGACAATCAATGATTGATATGTATGAAATTTATAGAATCACATATATATGTATTTGAGGTTCATCATTGGTAGAGAATAATCTATATTTGTTATAGATTCTTAGTCAATGGTATACTTCAACATATTATATAGAAATCTCTTGGTCATTATGATAACCATAGTGGTTTTAAATCCACTTAGTGGGGAACTTGAAGTTTATTGTAGTTCAGAAGGACATGGATTATTTCAGAGTTGGGATCGTACCCGAAGATGGGATACCTACGTATCTTTGTTTAGAAAAGGAATCAGAACCCACGTATTTTGGGAATTAAGATATAGTTTAACGTCATGTGGGACAGATGAGAATTAATGGGTTATAGGCTTGAACCTTTATAAAGGCTTCCTACGTACTCTACTTTTAAGGTAGAGATCAAAATCCACTTAGTTCGATTAAGAATTTTGGGGGCTTACGTATGATTAACGACCCAAAGAGACGTTCTATGGTTACTTTTACACTCTAAGCTCACGTGATTCATGCTCGGTTTGAAAAACAAGAGGTATCAGTAAAACTGACAATTTGTGCCACGAAAGATGCGATCATAAGGAATGATATGGGGCTTATGTACGTATGATTTCCCAAATAGATAAAGATCAGGACTTATTTCATAGAAGAAGCTTGGGAACAAGGTCCATAAAGGTATATGTGCTTTATGGATATTTGGATACTTAACTTAGGACTTAATCATGAGAATGATGCCCAAATTAGAGGGGACTTATGATTGGGTTTTATTCCTGAGAAGGAATCCCAAATCAAAAGAAATCAAGACTAGGGCTTACTTCAAAAGATGAGGTTCAGGTTAAAATAAATTATGACTGGGGATTATTCCTGAGAAGGAGGCCCGGGTTTAGGGAATTTGGAATTTGGGGCTTACTCTTAAGGAGGATGCCCAGATTTGGGAACTTGGACTGGGGATTACTTCTAAAAAGGAGGCCCAAATAAGGGGAATTATGAATGGGGATTAACCCTAAAAAGGAGGCCCAGGTTATGAGGAAAATTATGATTGGGGCTTACTCCTAATGAGGATTCTCGTATTAAAGATCTTCTCATATTAAAGGATGAAGTTAAATGAATGAAATCTCTAACCTTAGTGACATAAAGATATGTAAATCACTAGGTTTTGAGAGATGTTCCACAGAATTCATTTGATATTAGGAAGCCAACAAATGAAACATGCCATAAATGAATTTGAAGAGGGTTTTGAAGGCTAAATCTTGAGGAGGATAGGTGGATTTGAAGAAAATAGTTGAATAGATACAAGGGGCACCCAAAACGAGGTAGGCGCACAAGTCCTGTTTGGGTGTGAAAGTCTTGGTTGCGCAAGTATACTAGAGAGAAAAATGTATACTTGCACGATGTCCAACCCATAGGGTAATACTTGGGTGAGGCTTGGCTCAAGCCCTTATTATTATCCCTAAAGGCTTCCAAAAGAGTGGCGTGCAAGTTCTGTTGAAGGGATAAGGCGGCGCGCGAGTGTCTTCATTTTCCCTTAAGGGTTGAACACTTAGGCGCACAAGTTTTGATGAATTATAACACTTAGTCCTTATTCCCCATCTTTAGATCTTCCATTCTAGGTAAGAAATTACCTTATAAGTGATTGGAAGACTTCAAGCAGAGACTAGGGCGCCGAGAGCTTAAATCTGACTTTTGGATTTTTTTCGTCCCTGAAATGTGGGGCCCACAAGGGGTATTTATAGGCTACTGAAGACCTTGGGAGAAAATCAAATAGGGCGCGCAAGTCACCTGCATGACCAATATGTGGCGCACAAGTATACTTGCGCGGCCATGATGAAACTTGCACGACCCATGTGTAAACAAATCATTGTTCATGCCTTTGTCAATTTTTTATGTTTCTTCAAAGGATGAATCTCTTTATGATAAGGTATTCTCCTTTTTCAGTCGTTTAGACTCTGTGATGAAAAGGAGCGTCAACAATGCCATTTTTGGATCAAATGTTAAATAGATTGGAAGGAAATGAATTCTTTTGCTTTCTTGATTGTTATTCTGGTTACAACCAGATTTCCATTTCACCTAAGGACCAAGGGAAAACCACATTCACCTGTCCATTTGGTACATTTGCCTACTAGCGGATGCCCGTTGGCTTGTGTGGTGCTCCTGCCACTTTTCAGAGGTGCATTATGGCAATTTTTTCAGACATGATTGAGAGTATTATTGAAGTGTTAATGGATGATTTTTCTGTTGTGGGAGATAACTTTGAGAACTGTCTAAAAAACATGGAACTAGTGTTAGAAAGATTCGAAGAGACCAACTTAGTCTTAAACTGGGAAAAGTTCCAATTCATGGACACTAAAGGCGTAGTTTTGGGATACAATGTTTCTAAGAAGGGGATAGAGGTCGATAATGCTAAAATTGAGGTCATAAAAAAGTTTCCCCCACCTAAAAATGTCAATGGAATTAGAAGTTTTTTAGGTCATGTTGGGTTCTACAAGAGTTTGAAAATTTGACGGTAATCCTTATCGCGAGGATGGTCAAGCTTACATTTATAAAGACCCAAGATATAGCACAGTGGCTAACCTCAGGGTCTCTCTCAAGGAAGCACAGTGGAAGGAAAGGGTCAAACCACAGGGAGGCCTCATGTTGTGTTTGGCGATCTAAAAAAAATAAACTAAACAAAAACACACATGAAAAAAAAACAAGAAAAAAACAATTGGTGGTGGTGAAGTGGAGTGAATGAGATTTAGTGTGTGAAGAAGTGAGGGTAAGATGGTGAGTGCAATGTGAGTAGACAGAGAAGCAAGAGAAATTGTGGAGCAAACAACCAATAGATGAGTAAGGGGGAAAGTCTACTGGCCGATTTGAAATTTGTAAGCCTCGTTCATGCACTGGAGTTTTGAAAATATGGATCTGACTAGAAGTAACTGGATAGATTTTTCATTTGGTCAGTTTGTGATGAAATAGCTCTTACATTCCTTCGACTGTAAAATTCATTCCATCCAATGGTGAAAATAAGTCAGAAGTCACCGGGCTCAACCTGTCATTTGAGTTCGGTGTGTCTCTCTCATTCGAGCATAACTCACTTGTCAGTGAGTTACTCAAATTGAAACAGTTTTTATTATGGTGAAAACAAGATTGGTTTTCACTCGATCCTGTTGTTTTGAAAATAAACTCATTTATAAACAATGAGAGAGACAATCCAATTAAATGATGAGGTGTATGAATGAGACTAAACAAATCAAATCAACCAGCTTATTCCCCCCAAAGGGAATTAGCCAGACATATTTGTTGGTTTTAATGCAACAATAGAGTAAGAATTAATGTAGTTCATATTGAAATAAGTGCATAAAAATAGAGCACAATAAAAACTAAGATGTTCGAACTCCCTGCTACTACTCTCGGAAATTCCAACTCCTGCTGCTCAATGGTGGATGTGGCATTGGAATGCACTCAATGTCCCAACTTGGGAATCGAGGTGTGAAAATGCTCTGATCTGCAACTCTCGGTGCTCCAATCTACTCATGATAGAAAATCTCAATGTACCTCTTGCTCTCCTTCCCATATTCTTGATCAAAGACTCGATGATTTGTCTCGAGTTCCCTCTATCACGAATGATCTCCTCGAATGCTCCTGCTCCGCTGGATAGTTCAATGCCTCTCCCACCCTCTGTGCATTCATCACCCAATCGAAGTCTTTGGAATCTCATCTAAATTGTTCCCCATCCTCCACGTGTCACTTTCACTGTGTTTCTCCCTCCCACGCTGGTCACCAGAGCAGTTGCTCCTAATCGAATGAAAAATATGCGCACGTGGCGAGCTAATTTCTTCCCTAGAAACAGCAGATCCACATGGCGTGCTTTTATGTGCACGACACGATCTTTTAAGTGAACTCAATGTAAGTGCAACCCACCCCCTACAATGAAACAACAAAAAATTCATGTGAGTCAAATAAATAATAAAATGAAACTACCATATATTATATCACAACTTAAAATAAATGAAAACACTTATAAAGAAGTATGTATATTATAATAATATCTAATATTATAATTACTAATATATGTTTAATGAATATTATATTTATTTAATAACATTAGTTATTATGATGTACTGATATTATATAATGATTATATATTATTAATTATATACCTATAATTATTATAGTATAGTATATCATATATATTACATACTACATATATCATATTATATGTTATAATATAATAAAATAAAAACTAACTAAAAAAAATAAAACACAAATAGTAGGGGGGTCTGTTCGACGAAGTGAAGGGGGAGAGAGGGTTCTGGTTCATGCGGCGCAAACAGAGAGGAGGTGGGGGGCTTCGGGCGGAGTGAAAAAGAGGGAAGAAAGGGGGAAGGAGAGCCAAGGAGTCTTGGCTATGTGCAGTGGTGGAGATGAAGAGTGATGAGGGCTTGAGGCGGGGGTTGATGCTTTGACCACGGCTTCGGGTGAGGAGTGTGGCGGCCTAGGGTTTAGCTAACAGGGTGGATGTGGCGCAGGGAAGCAAATGGGAGTAGCGGCTTGGAGTTGGTGGTGGCGAGCAAGGAGGAAGAAGGCGGAACTAGTTTAGGTGGATCGTGCAATGCCGAGGAGGTGATTCGGGTGGAAGCATTGGATTCAATCAGTGGATGTAAGGAAGATGCGGTCGAGAACCGGGGATGCGGCTCCAGATTTGGGAACGGTGAGATCGGGTTCCTGGTGCTGAAATGTTGTTGATTGAAGAATTCATCTGTGGCTGGGTTGATTTTTTTTATTTTTTGGATCACTCTTCATTTTGTGTTGTTTTTATATTGTTGTTGTTTTGGATTGCTGGTGTTGGTTCGTTTTGTTGTTTTGAGGTTCTACGTGAATGGGAGTAGAGGAGCGGTGCCACCGGTGGGAAGGTTTGTTGTTTCACCAGGAAGAAGCTAGAGGTTGGAGTTTTGACGGTGAGACGTTGGGGGTAAAAGACGGTGGCACCGGTTCTGAAACGGTGCCACAGTTATTGGAGGTGGAACGGTGTCAAAGCGGCAGAGGAGGCACCATGAGGAAAGGGGTGGAGGCAGTGAGATAGTTGGGAAATAGTGAGACAGTAAGTCTGGGAATACGGTGGCACCGTGAGGGGTGAAAGAGTGGGATGGGGAGTCTGGCACAATTGATGAAACGGTGGCACAAGCACCGTGATGGTGGGGAATACGGTGGGATGGGCAGTGATGTGGAACGGTGAGATGTGCCAGTGTAATCTGCAAAAATAAAATTAAATAAATTAAAACTTTAATAAAACCAAGACAAAAATTAAAAACTAAATAAATAAGACAAAATTAATTATGCTTTATTAAAAAAATGAATTTATTTGCATCAAAAATTATAAAAAAATTAATTAAAGAACAAATTAAAACATCAAAAGTCACTAACTTAAATTAATTAACCAATTAATTAAATAATTAATAAAGTAAATTAAAGAATAAAAAATATTAATTGAATAAACTTAAATTGTTAAAACTAATTAAATTATTAAAATAATTAAAAACTAAAATGAGTTATTTATTTAAAAGTTAAAGAATAAATAATTAATTAATTAAATTAATGAATTACTAAACTAACTAGAATGAAAAATTTTAAAAATAAAAGAGTAAAAAATAAAAGTCAAATTCAAAAGAATTAAGTAAATTAAATAATTATTTAAAAAGACAATAATGAATATTAAAAAAAATTAATTTAAACTAAAATTGATTATTTTACACAGGAAAGTACAAAAACACAACAATTATCAAATATTTACTAAAAACTATCATTTTGGTATAAAAAAGTCAATAAAAATATAAAAAGGATGTGGCACCTAACTAGGGGTAGTAAAAACCTTGCACCTGCTTGGGGGTCTAAACCAAGAATTACCCCTTTTATTTCCACTTTATCTTTATTTTTTCTTAATTTTTCTTATTTCTTGTCATTTATTTCTTTTAGTTTTAAAGTTGTAGTGGTTTGGATCTTAACTCAATGCTACCAATGAAAAATAAATTAGGTTGTGTCTTTCCTTTATTTTATTTTCTAACTAATATAAATTCAGAAAAAAAAATATTGATCTAATTTGAGATAAAAAGAGGGTAGTGAATGGTATAAGTGCGGGGGAGTTATTTCAACTTGTTTTTATGAATTATTTGTGTGCTATCATTTTATTTTTCATGTATTTTTCTTCTTTTTTACTTTTTTCAATTTTTAGTATTTTTTTATGATTCTTGAGCTAAATTGAATACTTTGGAAATTTAAAACCAAATTATTGTTTTTGTCACATTTCATTATTTAAATATTTAATAATTTAAATGGTTTATGAATGGATTGTTTTCCTGATTTATGATCTTTTCATTTGATGAATTTGGTTGATTGTGAAACTCATGTGCACTAGTACTGTCCAAATTAAAAATCTTGCCCAACCCAAGAGATTTCTAAACGTGTTTGACATCTTCTGTAAATTTCTATTTTTCTTGAGAGTCTTGAGATATGTTTGGGATCAAGAACTTTCTATTTTTATCTTTTTCAAATCTGTTAGAGTTCATGTAATGTGTTAAGTATGATTGAGGCACCACTTTGAAACACTTGTTTACATTTAACTTTTATTTTTTCCTACCCTTTCATCTAACATTTATTAAGCCCATAGTAGACATGAAATTCTTTTTTAGGAAGCCACATTACAATCTATTTATCCCTTTCCAACCTACTATATAAGTTAAATGCATGATTATTTTTGAACTCAGGTGTGGAGGAGGGAGAAGATGAGTTGTATTTTTATTTCTCAAAGAATCTGTTTAATTTGATTTGAAATTGTCGTCATATGTATTGATACTTTGGTGGAAGAAATTTCATGATGGAAAGATGTATTTTTTTTTTCCAAAATATCATTAAAAATATAGTACGGGTTTTCAGCAATTTTTTAATATCACAAACTGCCTCTCTTTTCCTCAAAAACATCATTTTGAAGAGAAATACATATCTGAATTCAACCTAAAACAATACTAAAAATTGGGGAAAATAGGGAAGAAATTTATCATTGATGCTGAAATTACAAGTGTGAACTTACCAAATAAAACAATAATTTTTTAGAGGTTATTCATTTTTGATATTATTAAGGAGTACGCCATTATTTAGAAAAAATGTTTCCATGAATTTACTTCACTTTAAAGCTTAACCCTCCTCATTTTTCCTCTTAAGTTTTTACATTTAAAACCTGCCAACCCTTATCCTCAGAATAACCCATACAAAAGGCCTCATGATTGTCACATTTTTTACTCTATGAAGTTTAGATGCTATGAGGATATCATGCCTATGTAGATCACACATGTTCTTGAGAAGGATAAAAACTCCACCTAAAATATCCTTGAGTGAATAGATAAATATTTTTCCAAGGAGGTAGGTATGACATACATTTGAGGTTTAACATGAGATTGAATCGTTTTTTTATGATTTTTTAGGAGTTAAGGAATTTTGATCCATGTATGAGGGATGATATTTCATTTGATGTGATAATTGAGTTGTGTTGCCATTTATGCTTTGGGAAGTTTTTTTGACCTTGGTATAATATGATTACCCATGAGTGAAATGTTTAAGTATGAGGGAATTGATAGAGAAAATATTTTCTATTATTTTATTCTGAATTTAAATGGTTTTAATCCCACCAATGTTTAAGTGTGGTGGAAATTTTCACATTTTATGTTTAATTTTTATGCACCCAAATTTATTCTAAATTTAAGGTAAATTGTCACATTTTTATTTTTTTGAAACATTTTTTAGATTAATTGAAAAAATGGCCTATTTTGGATTTTAACTATTTTATTTACATTAAGTATTTTGGACATAACTTTTTATAAAATAATCTAAATTGAAAAAATTATTATTTTATAGGTTTCTATGTTCATTGGGATTCATTTAATTATTCTGTACCCAAATCTCAATCCACCATTTGGAGGCCCAAATCTAGCTCACAAGACAGACCTTGAAAACTATGCCCAGATCTTGAGAATTTTATTTTTGGGACAATATCTCATAAATATATGGGATGAATGAGATATAATTATACATGGATAAAGAATATATCTAGAGGAACAAAATTTATTAATGTGGACACATGAGATTCATTCAGTTTTAAGGTAATAAATGCATGGGTATTCAAATGAATTGGAATGTGAACAGTCAGCTGTCCAGAATAAATTCACAGAGTAAATTGGATATCTCTCTCTCCACATGTCTCCAAAAAAATTGGGGTGAAAGAGGAGAGATATAAGACCAAGTTTTAAAAAGGGACATTTCCCAAATTCATTCATTTACTATTTTTACCATCTAGAAAATTCTAGAAGAACTTTTTGGAGAAAAACTTTTCATCTCGTTTTCCTATAAAAGAGTGTTTCTTATTCATTATAAAGTATTGGAAACTTAGGGGTAGCCTTTGTTAGACATTTTATTTAGTTTTTTAGTTTATTTTATGTTGTAATAGTATTATTCATTTTTATTATATTATATTCTTCTTCTTCCTCTCATTTCTTCATATTTTTATATTTTCTGTTTCCACCTCTCTTTCTTCTCCACTATGATATGTTATACTCATGATCATAAGTAACTAACCTGAGGAAGTTCACCGGGGATCAATACAATTTTGAAACCAAGTAATTTTACATTAATTCACATTATTTCTTATTTTATTAGATTTAGGCTAATGGGGGTCTTAGTGGGAAAGTATCCTTTGTGTCTCCAATTTTTACCTGAGGCCTAGCTTCTTTCTGTAATATTATCCCTCGATCAAAGAGGTAGATGTGTGATCTCTCGATGTTCATTGAGTGTACCATATATTCACAACATGGAAAATATTTTATTTTCATGCATATGATAGAGAATTTTTATTAAGTTTACCTGAAACTTAAAAATGGGACGATAAAGGTTCACTCTAGATAATCTCTTGGGAGGATCTCTTTTCTGTATAACATCATTTTGTCTACATTCATTCTGTCTGAATTATGAATTGCATGTTTAATTTTATTTATCTTTAATTATCATTTATAAAACCTCAATTTATTTTAGTTTTATTTCATAAATAAATATATATATATATATATATAGAAATTGAATTAGAAGTAGTGAGTTATTGACTGCAAAATCTACTCAAAATAATGACCTAGGTCATCCCTTATGTTGCAATTAGTTATAAAATATTTTTGAGAGCACGAATGGAAATGATTAATCAAATTTTCATCATTTCTAGGGATTTTAAACACTTTCAAAAACCTTTTTTCATAAAGAATACACAAAAAATCATAAATTTCAAAAATTTAAAGAAAAACTCTTTGTTCATGATGTCTTTCAATTCAAAATATTATGCATGGAATGAACAATCTCAGGCATAATAAAAATTAGGGAAAATGGGGAATAAATTCATCACTGATTCTTAAATTACAAATGTGAAATTACCAAATAACTCAAGAGGTTTTTGGATTTGATACATTTTTGAGCTGATTGAGGAGCATGTCATTCTTGAGCAAAACTGTTTTCATGCTTTTACTTCACTTTGGAGCTTAACCCTCCCCATTCTACCACAAAAGTTTTTACATTTAAAACCTACCAACCCTCATCCTCAAAACAACCCATAAAAAATACCTCATTATTGACACATTTGTGACTCTATGAAGTGGAGATACTAGGAGGATAGAAAGCCTATGGAGATCACATATGTTCTTGGGAAGGAGAAAAACTCCACATAAAATATCCTTGAGTGAATAGAGAAATATTTTTCCGAGGAGGTAGGTATGAAATGCATGTGAGTTTCAACATTATATTGAATGGATTTTATGATTTTTGATGATTTGAAGGATTTTTATCCATGTAGGGTCATTATATTTCCTTTGATGTGATAATTGAGTTGTGTTTTCATTTATGATTTGGGAAGTTTGCTTTAACATCGGTATAAGATGATTGCCCAAGAGTGAAATGTTTAAGTGTGGGGTAATAGATAGAGAAAATATTTTCAATTATTTTATTCTTAATTTAAATTTTTTTAATCCCCCAAATGTGTTATTTTAAGGTCAATTTTCACCTTTTATGTTTTAAAGCATTTTTCAGCTTACTTGGAAAATGGCCTATTTTGGATTTTAACTATTTTATTTACATTTTTTATTTTTTCCATAACTTTTTATAAAATAATCCAAATTGAAAAATTATTATTTTATAAATTTCTGTGTTCATTTTTCTTCATTTCATTATTTTTTACCCAAAGCACAATTCACCATTTGGAGGCCCAAATATAGCTCACAAGACAGGCCTCGAAAATTGTGCACAGATCAGGAGAATTTTATTTTTGGGATGATATCTCATAAATGGAGGTCCTAAATGAGCTAAACTTTGACATAGATAAATAAGCTATCTTGAGTAAAAACATTTATTAAGGTTTCCGTGTGAGATTAAGTAAGTTTCAAGGTAATAAATGCATGGTTATTTGGATGAATTAGAATATGAATAGTCAACAATTCAGAATAGATCCCAAAGTAAATTGGATATATCTCTCTCCAAACATGACCAATGAATATCAAAATTTGTGGGTAGAAATAGGAGATATAAAACACCAACTTTTAAGAAGTAACATTTTCCAAATTCTGTCATTTATTATGTCTACCATGAGTCAACTTTTGGAGTAACTTTTTGGAGAGAAAAAATTCACTTATTTTCCTATAAAAGAGTGTTTCTTATTCATTATAAAGTGTTGTAAACTTATGTATAGACTTTATTGGAAATTTTATATAGTTTTTTAGTTTATTTTATGTTTTAATAATATTATGCATGTTTATTATATTATATTCTCCTTCTTCCTCTCATTTCTTCATATTTTCGTCTTTTGTGTTTCCACCTCTCTTTCTTCTGCATTGTGATATGTTATACTAATGATCATGAGTAACTAACCCGAGAAAGTTCCTAACGGATCAATACATTGTTTATCCCAATTAATTTCACATTCATTCATATTGTTTCTTATTTTCTTAGAGTTAGACCGAGGGGGGTCTTAGTGGGAAAGGTGCCTTTGTGTCTCTACTTGCCACCCAAGTCCTAGCTTCTTCTTTCTATAATATTCTCCTTCGATCGAGGAGGTGTATATGTGGTCTCTTGGTGATCATTGATTGTACTATATATTCACAACATGGACAGGAGATGATGTTCATGCATACGATAGATCATATTCATTACATTTATTTGAAAATTAAAAAAGATATGATGAAGGTTCACTCTAGATAATCTCCTGGGAGGATCTCCTTTCTGTCTAATATCGTTTTTTCTACATTCATTTTGTCTGCATTATGCATTGCATGTTTAATTTTATTTACATTTCACTCTCATTTCTCAAATCTCAATTTATTTTAGTTTTATTACATAAATAAAAAAAGTATATAAAAAGGTGAATTAGAATTAGTGAGTGTTTGGCCACAAAATCTCCTCAATAGAAAGACCTAGGTCATCCCCTATGCTGCACTTAGTTATAAATATTTCTGAGAGAGTGTAAAAAAACACACCATCACACTCTTTGCACTGGTGTACACCTTTTGAATGAATCCCCAATGGGGTATTGAGTGTCATTACTCCATAGGAATACTGAATCTCAAGCCAAATACTCTCCACAACAGCAACATATACAAAGGAGTATAAATCACATGTATCAAATAAATCAGAAACTAGAGTATAGGATAATAAGATCATACATCTAACCATATATGGACCAACACTCTAATCCTCAGGGATTAGTTTCACTACATATATCTGTCCTTTCCCATAGCCCTAAGATACAACTTGACTACCCTAGGCAGTCCCACCCTGCTAGTGTTGTAATCCCTGTGTCTTGATCCCCCAACTATAACCACCTCATTGGTCTAATCAGATGGAATTATTCCAGCTCCCTACCTAACAAGGTGTTACTAACCTTGTTCCTAAATGTGTAGTTGGTGAATATCCTCTCTCACTGATCACTGGAGTAAAATCTCTACAAAAGTGATGAAGATAAACTATCTTACCTCAAGATCATCACTCAACTAGGTCCTTGATACATTGGGTCTTTGTATGTCTTGGCCTACCACACTAATGGAATACCACCTTTCTACCCGATTTCACACTCTGTCTATTGATTCTCCCATAAGAAGACTCAAAACAGAACTTACTTCCACTAGTTGAAGCAGTTCCATGTTTATGAGTCAAACCACCCTATCTCACACCATCATCCTCTCTAAAGTTATACTCAATAATGAGTGTTTGATTCACTATTTAAGATATGATAGTCAACCAGAATATGGTCACCTACAATAAAATTTCATACCATAGACCATCCTCAAATCGCTTAGCCCTAGATAACTCATCAACTAGAAGGATTAGGGCGAAGTGATGGACCTCCATGAGATGTGTGGAGTAGTCCATAACTAATAAATCACCTTGCCCTATGTGTATAAATCTATAGATCTATCAGCCCTCAACGTCTCAAGATATAAATAATCATAGAAGCCTATTTATAAATCACTCCAAACCATATCCTGATAATTATCTTCCTAGGTAATAGCATCCTGCTATTTCTTGGAAAAATCTCATAGTATGTATGTAGTGAGATTCACTCACCTCTCCATAGGTGTCTCGAGATGCTTGAAAATAGATAGCATGGCCTCCAACCATGACTTCGTAGCCTATGGATAGGCATCCCCTGAAAACATGGGCAGATAATGTTGGTGAAATTCCCACATCAACTCTACCAGAGTTGGGTTAAATCACGGGGCTCCCTGTATAGTCTTCATGAGCTGTATGAATTCCTCTAGAAAATGGGTGTTAGTTCCCTGATCAGTTATAATAGGAGGTGACATAAGTGTCACTACTTGAGGTAATACAGGTGGCTCAGGGCCCACCACCTCTAGAGCGTGGTCGTTGCCACCCTCCTGGCGCATGACTCAAGGACGTCATGGTAGAATAGCTCTACAAAATCCAAGAGAACACCTTAGATAAGGTTTTGATGATGATATATATCACATAAATATGAATATGATTGGTATAATCCTTCCTATATAAGATTCACACCCCTCTACCTGCTCCTAAAGCTAGGTATGGGTAACGTATAAGCCCATAATGAGTTACAAGAGATACTACCTACTACCTACTAAAAAGGTTGGTTTTGAATCAAGTTATATGTTTCATATCAGAGGTCCTGATATATAGTGTTTCAATTAAAGTTATAGTGGAAAACACCCTTTAATTTTCAATTATCATCAATATTTAACAGCAACCATTTCATTTAATTTTCAAGTATCATCAATTTATACTCATTTATGTATATAATAGTCTAGTTAGATGAGTCACCATTCCCAAGTTATAAATTACTATGCTTTAGAAGTTTCAATTGGCACATCATGTAACTGAAACTGGACTTTTTCATCTAGCATCAAAATATAACAAGTTCATATATTATTGTATGATTATATGGGTTACACTTCCCAATTTATAAAGGCCCATACACTTTAAAAATTGTCATTGTCACTCACTTAATCATGAACATAAATGTTTCATCCCATGAAACCAATGGTTTATGGCCCAAACATGTCATAATTGGTTAATTAAGGTGACACCATCAAGTTATATGGGAAAACACAATTTAGGTTGATGCAGACACTTTGATAACCAATTTTATATCATAGCTACAGTAAGGCATGCTATCATAGAGTAATAATACCAGTGAACATGGAAATAACCACAGAATCATGGTACATAATTAAGCATACTAAATATTTACCTAAACATGGTATATAGATAAACATGGAACATAATCAAGTAATTTTGTAATGCAATCTACATGGCATGACATATACGTGACATGTGAATCTATATGTGCCTATAATGATGCATGAGTCCAATACCTCCTTGTAATATTGGGCCAAGGGTAAGATTGAATCCATATCAATAATAATAAATGCCACATATCATGTGTTTCACCTAATGGTGAAATCAATACAATTATAATAGTCATAATCTAGAACATCAATTCCCTTCCTAGGTAATTTGGATTTTCCCTATATGTGGGTAAGTTACTCCCACGCATAGGATCATTATAAAATTCCAACACATTCCTAGTATCGTTTCTACCAACCCAAATAGTAATACAAAAGAAAAATAGGGCTTTGATACCACTTTGTTATGTCTCAGCCCGGCTTACTCGATAACAATAGCCAATCTTATGGTCGCATGGTCTCAAGCACATCTCTCTATTTGGAAGAGACTACTGACTAGTAGCGAGGATCTATAAGAGTAGAGTGGGGAGACTATACCCTCATGATTAAAGCGTGTCATAGTGGTAACATAATAATAATGAGCAGATGAATCATAATAAATAACTAGCAGTAGAAGAGTAAATCAACCAGATAAAAAAACTGGTAGAAACCATATCCAATATCATATTCAAAATGATGATCTTGTCATGCTATACAAAAAGAGAATACATGGGAGACAAAGTAGAAGGCATATACAACATTCTATACAAAAATGAAAAAAATAAAAAAACATATCTCCAATAGTATCATGATCATAAACTCGGTCATATACTCCCATACTCCATCCTAGTACAGATAAATCAAGCATCTATAGTAGGACACTTTCTCTTATCTCTACCTACATCCATGAAGTCTGTATGGGTACCAATCGATGACCTGAACAGGGTGTGAGATATACTCAGTAGGCTACCACCAATGGTATCTAAGGATATCCAATATATTTATATATATATAAAGAAGTAGTTTGCAGGTAATAATATAAATTGATAATGAAACACATAATCACATGTCGGATTGGGTTTTGAACAGGACACTTGTCTGACACTACCTTCTTCAGCTTAATCTGGAATGTCTCTGAATTATTACCAATTAATATTTTAATTTGTGAATGAAGATCAAGACCTAGATCATATCCAAGGCTTCCCACATGGATCGTATCAATTTAAGTGATGAACACATCCCATGGAATTTTAAAATTTACAAGGAATAAATGAAGGTCATCATATAGGTATAGCTTTGACTGAATCCAAGCATGTTCTCTAACTTGTACAACATATAATTTGGATTGATTAATCAATTTACTTGTTTCCAACATGTGTCCATCCAAGTCACTTTATATAAGGAACCTAGGTGTCGCTCCATGTGCACTGTGAACTCATCACCATACAGGCCCGTCCATAACATTACTCATAGGTACCCAAGTATCTCTCAAGGCATGGTATAAATTCATCTCCATCAGAGTATGTACTTGGAATTCCACATAATAAACCCAAGTATCACTCATGGAATAATATAAATAACTCCAATCAGATTCCATCCTTGACATCCCATGTAAGGAACTCAAGTGTCATTTGTGGCATAATATAAAGCACTACCCTTGGAGTCTGTCCTTGGAATTTCATGTAAGGAACCCAAGAATTACTCGTGGAATAATATAAATCACTAATATGTGTATCATTTTAATTCAATAATCTTGATGATCTCATCTATGGAATTCCAATTTGAAACCCATGTATCACCCTCAGCATGGCATATGGTCATGGTTCACAATCTACCCATACCATTTAATAATGCATTTAATTAAAAATGGCCATTTCATTTAAAGTAAAACAACACACATAAGACGGTGGTTCAAATACATAGCCTATGATTATAAGGCCTGTCGTGGTATCAATCCATCCATATTAATCAATTAAGCCATATCATTTAATTAAACATAACCTCCCTATTACAAGGGGAAAGAACGCACCTCAAAATGTAGTTCAAATTTATATGCAACTCATGGTTGTTTTGACTATTTTAGAAACACACCAAAAGGGTTGGTCAATTTGGTATCCTCAACCCTCACCGGCGATTACGGGTCACATGGGTCATACAAACATAGGCCTACATATTTTCTTTAAAAAAACTCTATTTAAGAGGCGATGCTGGGAAAGTTTGGTGAAAAGCACAGCAAAGCAATACATATACAACTAGAATTTAATGGAAAAGCTTGAGAGAATCTAACATAGATTGTTGGTAGACTCCACATCCAATATCATCTTCTCATTCGGTCTAGACTGGGAGAAATCAAAGAAAATAAAAAAACTCATGGAAAATAGGGCAAAAGAGTTCATATGGATTTAGCATTCTATATGGAAAGATAAATGAAGGAAGGAAGAAAGAGGATTAAAGAGATCACCATTAGCGATCCAATGCAATTGATGGAGAATTAACACAATGTGAAGATCCTAGCTCAAATTCTAGGTGAGGAGGAGAGGAGATATCAAGGTGATGGGGGAGTTGTGTGTGGGAGGAAGAAAAGAGGAGATAAGTTAAATAGAGAGATGGTAATTTTAGTAATTTCACACTTTTTAAAGAGTGTGTGGTTTGGCTACATGGTTTGACCAAACCGGGTGCCAACCATGCTGGTTTATTAGTCAAGTGGCACTAAGAGTGCAGCTAAGTGCACGATTTGGGAAAACATGCACAACCCATGTGCACCGACTACCTAAGTGGCACTGAGTGTGCGGGCTAGGCGCACAGTTTGTCAAACCATGCGTTGCCCATGCAGACCCCCTCTACAAATCTATATTTTTTCTCACAGCAATGAAGCATCCCTCATATGTTATATCAATAGTGACCGACCTCTTACAGAGCCTCATGGTTGACCCGCATGGTTACTAATAACTGTGCGCTAACCATGCGTCTTTGTTTGTTCCTTCAAAAATTAGAGCCTTGAGCTCCATGTGAGACCCGAACACTCTTTAACCTTTCCTTAAACCTTAAGTCTTCCATAAGTATGAAAAGAATTTAAACTAAAATTTAAAGAATCCATACCTCAAAAGAAAATTTAGGATCTTATAGAGTTTTCAAGAATAAATTAAATTGGTTGAGAAACAAGTCCCATTCCCACTGCTCCAACTAAGAAGTTGGAGGTGGAACCACCTTTCTCCCAAGTCTATTAGTTGTGTGCTTATATGCTATGAATTAAATGTGAATATGTATGGAGAGCATCCCTTGAGGGTGAGTTTCCAAAGGAATCAAAGCGACTAGAGATTGAACAATTCTGCTTAAATTCTAAAATCTAGAAAGCCCCAACATTCCTGAAGTATGAGGTTTCTGAATTTTCATGAAAATTAGTATGTGCTACCCCTAAAAAGAAGAAAGACGAGGCTAGTATCACATGTGAGTTTATGGACATCTTTGATATCTAAATTAATCACTCATGTTTTCCACATTGGGTTTTCCTAGGTGGACTTTGGGTTGATTGATTGATGACTCACTTCTAATGAAAATGTAATGCTGCATTTTAATTCAGAGGATGTTGTGTTGTTACTAAGTTCCCACAATCACTTGCAACCAGTAAGAAGTGATTCTCATAGAAATTCTTCCTGGTGGTATCTTAAAGGGGATAGGAATTTGAAGAAGTGTCTCCCCTTGTATTCTAAGTGGTATCAATCTCAAGTGATATCCGACAATAAGGGGGGATATGTTAAGGGATGGCCCTATTGTGTTAAAACAAAGGAGTCTATCTTACCATTTTCATTTATTTCCAATTTAGGGTATATATATATCACATTGGCCACTAAATTATATTTGTTTTTATTGGAATTGAAAAAAAAACACAAAGAGGGAGATTAAAGTACCCTAAGGTGGGGTTCCATTATATTTGTTATCAATTAGGTTTTTCAATTTGATAATGAAAAGATGTGGCATTAGGTGATGGATTAAAGTATCCACCCAATGTATGAAGAAGAGTTGTCATACATTATGGGTAAAGGAGTGTGAAGAGTTGGTTGTCCTTGAATACCTACCTAAACAGATTCAAGTGGGCAGGACATTACATCAGACGATTGATGAGTTGAACTTCATAGAAGAACATGACATGTGCTGAAGGAGGAGTTCCAATGATTTCTATTATAGTTTAGAATAGAAAGAGTACTGGCTATATTGAGCAGTTGTAAGAGCTATTATAATTAGTGGTAAAATGGCGTGCTGATTGGAGTTTGAAGACCGGCAAGTTGGGAGAAGGCCATCCTTGTGTGCTGCTCTATATGACTGTTGAAGACCTTGATGCAACACATGGATAAAGGCTGCAGTGAAGGTTCAGGTTGTTTGGAATCTGAAGTGCAATGTGCGATATTGAAGAACCTAATGAGGTGAGTTTTTATATGCTGCAAAGTCCTCGGGAATCATTTTGAAGTGTAAAGAAAGGTTTATAAATTCCCAAAGGTATTTTGATGAGTTTGTGAAGGGTTGAGATCAGCTGGAGTCGAAGTGGAAGAGGCCTTGTTCGAATTGGAAAGAAATCTGGACAAATTTCTAAGTCCAGATTCCATTTACGTAAATTCCAGCATAGGTGGATTCCTATGTAGATGAATTCCACCATAGCCAAATCCAAGTGGATGAATGAACCACGTATGAAAATCTAAGCAGCCAAAATCAGCTGCCTATCCAAGTTCAGAAACTTCTTATGTGAGTGAAGCTCCACGTAACCGAATCTAATGATGTAGCTGAATTCCTTATATAAGGGATTTTCACAGCATATCTGAACATCACGTAGCCATATATTCGTTCCGTATCTGAATTCAAGATCTGAATACCCAAATGTAGTTCCATGTAGTTGAATATTTTGTAGCTGAATCCATGTATGTAAATCCAAACTGCGTAAGGGAATTCAAGCCAATGTAAGTAGAAGCCATGATCCAAGTGTGTTTTGTGGAAGATTAAAGGAAGAGAACCGCTGCATATATTCTTTGATGCTAGAAATGAATTAAAAGCCTTCCTCATTCTCTATACGAGGAAACTGATTAAGATGGTATCCATTTAATGCTCTTAAATGAAGCTACTGGTGCACGTGAGAAATTGAGAGAATCAAGAAATAATGAAAGAAGAAGAGTAAGAAGGCATAACAGGAGTGAAAGACATTCAACATGTTAAGTAACCGAGAGTTGTAGTCTAGAGTGTGAAACACCAAACCACTGTATTTAGATACAGATCATTATAATAAAAAATCATTGTTGGAGTGTATAACCAACATGGTAAGTAGTGGATCTTTGTACCGAACCTTATAAAAATATTATGTGCCTTTTATTTTCTTTATTTGCTTGCACATATTTGATGATGTTTTGGTTAAACTAAAAAGAGATTCATATGTACTAACCGGCATTGGGGGTTAAATTCCCAAAGGGGTGGAATTCGATAAAAAGTAGGCAACACGTGATTCACCCCCCCCCCACTCAGGTGTCTGTACCGGTCCACTGGGTACATCAATTATCAACGTTAAAACTTTAAGTGCTGATAAAAATGCATTGTATCAGCACTGCATTTAGCGTTGATAAACACTGATAAAAATGAAAAATGAACAAAAATGAATACATAAAAATATTAAAAAATATTAAATAATATTAAATGAATAAATATTAAAAATGGATAAATAATATTCAATATATAAATTAAAAAAAATATTAAAAATGAATAAATATTAAAATAATTTAAACTATTAGTTGGGGGTACCGGGCATAAGGAAGAAACGAATACGCATGCACCCATTGACACTAGGTGGACCAAGCCAATATCCCCCCACCCCCAGGGCTAACCTGCATCCTTTTACTAGAACCACCTAGAGATCCACATGACAAATCCCAAAAGGTATATATCCACATAGTCAGCTGCTACAAGACTGCTACAGTGCCCAACCATAGTGCCCAACGACGGTACAGTTACAGTTCGCCCACCATAGTCAAATCCACAGTGCACCTGTTACAGTGCGCCCACAACAGTATTGCTACAATGCCGCAACAATACTTGCACGGTAACTCGACCAAAATGCCACTCCCGAGAGTCGATCCCTATATCCCTGGGATGCAAAACAAACACCTCAACCACTAGGCTAAGGCTTGCCTACAAATAAATAATAAAATAAAAATGAATAAATCTTAAAAGGTACAATTAAATAAAAAATATTTACAATAAATTACCATTTAAAAATGAATAAATAATTAATGTCTAAATATTTAAATAAACAAATATTTAAATAAAATTGAATAGATATTAATTAAATAAATTAAAAACATATTACCAATATTAAATATTAAAAAAAATAAATAAAAATTTACAAAAATATTAAAAGATTAAATTACAAAAAAATATTAAAAATTAATAAATATTAAAAATTAATAAATAATATTAAATGAATAAATATTAAAAATGAATAAAATTTAACAATTAAAAATGAAAATTAAAAAATATTTAAAAATGAATAAATAGTATTAATTATATAAAATTCAAAAAAAAAATAAAAATGAATAAATATTAAAAATTACATTTACTTACAAAATATTTACAATAAACTAATACTTAAAAATGAATGAATATTAATTGTATAATGATTTAAATAAAAATGAATAAATATTAGTTAGATAAATTGCAAAAATATTAAAAATATTAAATATTTATAAATAAAAAAGAATAAATAAATATTAAAAAATGAATAAAATATTAAAATATATAATGAATAAATATTAAAAAAATAAATTATAAAGATATTAAAAAGGGATAAATATTAAAAAATAAATAAATAATATTAAATGAATAAATATTAAAAATGAATAAAATTTAATAATTAACATTGAATAAATTGTAATAATATTTTAAAAAATGAATGGATAATGTTAATAGTATAAATTAAAAAAAAATAGAAATAAATGAATAATGCAACAAAAATAAATAGATATTAAAAATTAAATTTAAAAACAAAATATTTAATGTAAATTACTAATTATATAAATGTATATAATGTTAATTTCATATATACAATATTAATATTGATTGTATTTGAATATTTTTAATAATATTGGAAATTTTTTATTGATTATATAAATAAAATAAATATTTAATATTATATAAATGTATTTAAATATTATAAGTTGTATTTTCAAAAAATATTATTAATTATATAAATTAATAAATATTTTACACTAAACAAAAATGTATAGTTATATTTATATATATTATAGTTGTATTATATTTAAATGCAAAAAAAATCAATACCTTGTACTAATTTAAATGTAAATACTAAATTTTTTTAAATTACATTTAAAAAAAGTTTTATTCATTATTTTTTTATATTTTAATTACAATTTTTTAAAATAATTATAATGTGCATGTGCATGTATATATTTATTATTAAAATGAACATATAAAAACAAGTTTGAGTTGAGTCCCTTTATTAAGAAAGCATAGCAAGAGCAAGGAGAGTTAAGGGGTTAGACATTGCATTCCTACCCCCGTTTCAAGAAAAACAAGAGTACACAAAATCCAAAGAAACCTCAAAAAAGCAACATCAATGTCCAAGGTCCTTTAAAAACTGAGCCTGAGATTGAAGGCTCATATTTTGTTGAGCCCCTCGAGATAACCGACTATGAGGACATCACCCTTAATCTCCATTGATTCACAGGTTTTCCTTCAGAATGGGTAGCATCCATGACTAGAAGGGAAACCTCCTCCCTAGTATCTTTAATTTTAGATTCCTCCATAATAATTTCAGGAGCATCAAGAATGGTAAAAGAATTCAAAGAAAAAAACATTCACATGGGTGGTCCTAGATCTTGTTTAGCATATTTTAGAGATGCATTTGGGTCTTTAGGATCAACATCACATTGAAGATCATCCATTCTATCCATTTCCTGATGTTAATTATCAAATGTAGTCCCCACTACATTCACATAATTGGTTGATTCATCCCTATCCCACTCACTAGTATATGGATGAAAGCCCAAGAGTTCCTCTCTCTAACCACAAAAGGTTGTATTCAGACTACTCTTAGTGGCACACATCCTACCTAGATCATATCCCTTCCAAGGATTTCACTTCAAAGATGCATCCTCTTCTAGTTTCTTGTTTCCTTTATGATCACCTGAGACTTACAATTTCTTCTCCTACAATAGCTGATAATCAATTTCATCTTGAGAATCTCTCACAATCAGATTCTTCATGATCATATTCAAAACCCTTCCTCCCAATGTTCCCAACTAGTGAATCATTATAGGATTCCCTCTCATCCTCATCATCACCCCATGAACCTAGAATTAAGGATAGGATTTGATAGGATAAATGCCAATGATCATGCTGCAAAGTTGCACCATAAGGTCCTAAAAAAATGCATCAATATAATCTACATTAAAAGGATGAAAATAGGATAACTAGTTTTTCTTAGAGAGATTAGTCAATCCCATTCCAGACAACTCCTTCAAATTCTGCACTCGAGAATTAAATGTTGGAAGAAGTGTCATAGATGGAAGAATCAATCCCCATCCTTATCAATGATGAATTTTAGGTTTCTTCCAAGACAATAAAAAATAGAAAGAAGATAGGGGCCAAGAAGTAAAGAAATAATGTGAAGAAGCAAAGGGATAAACCATAATTTTAATGTACTCATAATGGTAAGTTTTCATCTATTTACAGATATCCTTTTGATGATCTTATTTCAAGATGTGAAGAGAATGAAGTGATTAAATCAGTGAAATAATTTTACTCTCATGTCAAAGGTTATCTAAATAATTTTTATGATAAATTTATTGAATACATACTTGGTTTTATCAAGGAACTATTTGAAGAAAAATCACATCTAGATAAAGAAGTTGATTTCATATAGAGTGAATTAGATGAGCAGGTTAGGAGATGAAATAGTCTCTTAAAGCTAGTGAGAGTAAAGGATAAAACTATCTCACTTTTCAATTAATGATATTCTCAATTAGTTGAATGTTTGAAAATAATAGTTTGTCAGAAATATGTGTTTGAGGTTGTTGTTACTGAAATAGTCTATGCATTAGAGATAATACATAAAGTCAGAATGAGTGTAAAATATGCATGGATAGATGTGAAGGAAAACATAATTAAAGATCTTGATAGTTCACCAAAACAAATTAACAAGATGTATTATGGATAGATGGAGAATATGAAGAGTGATTGGGAAGTCGGGTTGAGATTTGTTGAGGATGAAAAGAAATTACTCAACCTGAGGTGTCTTGAGTAAGAGATTAAACTATAAAATATAGAATCATTTCATATTGGATCTTCTCGAAAATATAAAATGAATAATGGTACCGCTCAAGTCTTAGAGTTGATTTTTCCCTCAAATGTGACTCATTTAAATAGTAAAAAGTGCTTTATAAGTTTTGGGGAAGCTTTCACCTCAATCACATGGAATAAGAACACCTACAATCCAAAAGTGCGTGCATGCACTAGATATATTTTTTCAAACAGTGATGGATAAAAGGTAAATTCTATTCATATGTGGGTTTGTAAAAATACTAGGAAACCCACCAAGGTATTAAGGGTTAATGTATGTATGTTCGAGAAGAGAGGTCCCCCAATCCAACCACAAAAATCTGATGTAAAGGCCTAAAAACAGCAAACTGATGAGTCTGAAAATATTGTGCCCACAAGAAAAGGAATATTTATAGGCCATTGTTGGTGTTGCTAGAGGTTTGGGCACATGGAAATAGATTTTTGAAATAACATTTCTGAATATTAAATTCAAATAAACCTAAGAGATGGTGAGATAAAATATTAAAGTGAGAACAATCCTGTTTTGTCAAAGAAATAGGTTTCACAGAATAAGAGAAATCTTCCCTTGAAGAACATATTTGAAAAGATGAAAAAATATATGTGACACTTGAAACATATATAGACATAGAAAAGATGAATATTTTAATGTTACAACTAGACACATCACCCATGCTTATGAAATAAATAAGTCACAATAGAATATTCAAAAGAAAAATGTAAAGAAGGACAAGTCTTCCTCAGGAAAGGATAAAGCTCCCAATAAGTCAAAGAATCCTGAGGTGAATGTTAATTCCTTGTGGATAAAAGAAATTTGGGATACATTCGGAACTTCTAATAATATTTAAAAAAATATCATGAACCTAAATATGTACCGATCATAAGGCCTGGACAATTGGAAATGGATAAGAGGATTGAGTGAACAGAAAAGAATTAAGTTACTATGATTGTTAAATAAAATAAATTCTTTACTACTAAGAAGATAAGTTGAGAATAGACAAATCCCATGATTACTCATAATGAAAATACTTGGAAAATAAAAAATAGGATAAGAATGGAGAGTTCTCAAAATGTTGAAGTTTCCAAGAAGAATTTACATTTGTTGAGAAACAAGTCTCAGCCCCATTGCTCCAACTGAGAAGCTGGTGGTGGAACCACCTTTCTCCCAAGTCCATTAGTTGTGTTCTTACATGAAAGTAATTAAAAGAAAATATTTATGGTGATAATCCCTTGAGGTGGAGTTTCTGAAGAAATAAAAACTACTAGAGTTTGAGTAATTCTACAGAAATTATAGAATGTAAATAGCCCTAGCATTCTTGAAGTATGTGGTTTCTAAATTTTCTTGAAAATTAATATGTGTTTCCCCTAAAAAGAATAATGAAATGTCCAGTATAACATATGTCACACTTGTATTTTTATTTTCATTCCTTATTCTAGTTCATCTTTTGGATCATGGTTTTCCTCTCGAGTTTTGGGTGTTCCGGGTTTAAATTTTGAGCTATTTTTTGTTTATCTTTGGTTACAATTCTATTCTTTAGTTTCCCCAAGAGTTTTTGGTGAAAATTGGTAATGTTAGGATTGATAACAGGTGGAACGCAGTTGGAACACAGTTAGGGGAAACCATGCACCCTCACCTTGAAAACTGTGCGGCCAATTGTCATGTTTGGGCATTGTTGACTTCATGGTTACCACATGGTTTATCAAATTGTACGGTGTATCCCTCTTGAACAGTGGAGACAACATGGTTGCCACATGGTTTGGAAAACCATGCTGGGTAACCATGAAACTTGTCCAGGTGGATTAAAAATGTGATTTTACCTTTATACCCTCTTTGGATTTTATCCCCAAATCGCACATTCTTCCCCTATCCTGGTTCATGTAACCCAAAGGGGGTTTGTCCCTTCTTCTCCAAGTCTCTCCTCCTCTCCCTTAGTGTGGATCTAGTGGTTCCTTCATGTTTTGGGGGTGATTTCTCAAGGTAATCTTCTCATCTCTTCTCCTTATTCATTCTCCTTCCATTTTTTTTAGTTCTCCTACTTCCATGGTATTTTTGATCTATTTTTCATGTTTAAATTGGTTTATATTAGGGGTTTTGTATTCTTAGAGTTTCTCTTGGATGTTCTTAGCTCTTGGAACCTTCGTGGAGTTGTTTTGGGTTGGTATTGTTTAAGTGTACATGAGTTTAAGTTAGGTATCCCTTTTCACTTGTCCTTTAAATTTAATATTCGTTAATTTCTTGTGTTTCTCACCTTATTTATATGTTAAATAGTGAAGTATGATTTTTGGAACAATTTTTTGATGAGAAATGAATTTGTTTTTTAAATCATATGTATTTGTTTTGTTATGTAATGCACTCCAAGTGTTTGATAAATTGCCCGGTTGTATTTTGAAAGTGGAATGTGGTTTTTAAAGCATGGATTATATTTTTAAATGTATAGGTGTCATTAAAAAGGTGGTTCAGCTTTATCAAATGGATTTCTAAATGGTTTGGACTTGAAAGTGGTTTGTGTTTGGTTATTTGAAAATGATTTGACATGTGGTGATGGTGTGTGGCATGTTTGGCATTTTGACGAAAGTGGATTTGGTTTATAAATGTTGCATTAGTACTTAAAGATAATTTTGTAAAATTCTTGTGAGATTTAAAATGGTGTGATTGTGCCTTTTTAGAAAGGTGTATTTGGTTCTTTTGAAATGTGTGACTTATCGAAGGGTGTTTCAGGTCTGTTTGACAGTTTTGAGAAAGTGGTGATCTTGAAAACTTTCCTTGGATAATTATCTTGCCTTGAATATGTTGATAGTTGCAGGAGTACCATGCTAATAGGTTCCCTCAGATGGTTTTAAGGAAATAGTTTGTTACTTGGGGTGGCTCAGGGGTGACTTATTGTCTAAGATGCTTGTGTATTCTATATGTGCATGTGATTGGCCACTTGTTTTGTATTGTTGGATCACCCCTAATTTACTCTTGAAATGAGAACCTGTCATAGCTAGCGGATTTTAGGTGAACAGTTCTTTCACTAGCTTATGATTTCACTCTTGATAGTGTCTTGTAGTATGGGATATGTTTTGTTTTTTATTACTATGGGATAGTTCCCCTCGGTCAGACCAAGTAGCATGTGATCGAGAATGTGGGTGAATTTTAATATCATCGGGTGAGGCATGCGTTCAAGATGAGTCAAGATGTATAATATGTTATAGATTATTCCACTAAGCTCCTAGGTTCTCCCATGTTCTTCAGCACTTAGTTGTCTATAGTGGATGATTGAGATGCATTCTTGGTTGGTTTCTTGTGTGTGTTATTTTTCTATTTCCCTTGTTATGTGATCATTACTACTAATTTCTCATATGGTGTATTTCTTGGCCAAAGGTTTTTCATTGGTTTTTTAAAGTTTTATGAAAATAATTGAGAAAATATTTTATACTTTTTTTCCTCTTTTTAAATTAAAAACGTCATTTTGTTCTTCAAAAATACTAATGTATGTTTCATAGAATAAAACTTTGATTTAAATATAAAAAGTTAAATGGACTATTTTTTGTTTTAAAGTGTAAATGTGTGTGAAAAGCCTTGATTTATATATTATATTTCAAACCTGAAATTGATGTTACTTTTATTTAAAGGAATTTCATTGGGAATATATTGGTTTGGGCATGCCTAATGAGTTTTAATACTCATGTCTATAGTTCTTTCTTGTTTTTAGCTTTTGGAGTAGGTTCTAACTTGGTTTCGATCATCGTGGTTGATGGTTAGTTTTGGTATCATGGAGTGACCCTTGGGGCCACATAGAGATGTTTTGGTTGTTAGGTTTAGTTGGGGTTTTGTTATATCATTTTTTTTGTATTTTTAGTTTCGTATAAATGATTTTCAATTTGGAATATTGTATTTATTTAGGATTCTCTATTTATTTTTTGTTATTCATTTTGTTTATTTGCAATGTGAAAAATTATTCCCTTGGTTACTTTGTTGATGTCTAGAACTAGTTTCCAACCTGGGAGGATTGAGAACGCCTCTCAGACCTTATCACAGATCGACTTAAGTGACTGGTTCGGGGTCGACTAGAGTTGGTTTATAACAAAACTGTATCAGAGAAGGTTGGTTCTTTAGAGTACCTTACTTTTAGAGCAACCATTATTATTTGGGATGCCATGGTAGATGGAGCAAGGTTTTCAGAGCTTGGGGTGTAGGTCTGGGGGAGTGTTTGGCCAACACTTTCTAGACCAAACCCTAAGTTTCCATGGGAAGTCAGGTTTGGTTTGGTTTGTCTGGTTCTTATTGGCTTTTTTGTTCTTGGGAAATGAAAGGATAGATAGGATAAGGGTCTCAGTGATCTTGCAGGTCCTAGAAAGCCATGTGGAGCTTGGGATATGTTCCTAGAAGAATCTCTGTGATGGTAGCATGATTGGCATGTGAACTCCAACTATATATCCAAGTCACCCATCGATACAAGTTTCCCCTTGTGAATTGTTTTGGGTCTTCTTGATTCTATTTTTTTAAACCCTTGTTTTGGAATTGTAAAACTTGTATTTAAAGTGGTAATTGTCTCGTTTTGGGATGATAAAAATGGATTTTCAGATTTATTTTAAATAAATATTTGGAGAAATGTATTTTTATAAAATGATATTGAGGTAAAACCAGGATGGGGATAATGAGATTAGATTTCTATGATCAAAACATGGGGTTTATTGATTTTGTTTTTGAAATAGAAATTTTTTATAAAGAGGGTTTTGAAAAACTATTTTAAATGAGAAATAATTTTTTAATAAAATGAGTTTTTAATCAAATGATTTTTTTATGGAATGAGATTTTTTGAGCTGCTGAAAATGTTTTTAAATGGGATAAATTGAATTTTTGAATGGAATCCATGAGACTTTGTTTTGAGTAGGATAAAATATATTGGTGTGTGGAGTTTAAAAATGGGTTTTGACTTGGTAATTAGAAAGTGTTTGAAAATTTTTATGAATTTTGAAATGGTAGTAGATTGAGAATATGAAAATTAGGTTGAACATTTTTTCAAAAAATAGGAATGTTTATTTTGACCTTTGGTATTCCTGTGAGTGATCACATGCATGGATATGTATAGGAATGTGGATGGATGTGGACATTAGTTGATGAGTGCCCGGGGTAGCACAAGAATGTGCATGTGTGAGGCTTTATGGAACACCATTGGTGAGTGTTCAACCCACAAAGTTTGTTTTTCCATTAAAAAGCGTTTTTAAGAAGAGAATTGTGATGTTTTGATATTCAGTGGTCATGTGGTGTAATCTCTTATGATTTGGAATTATTTCTTATGTGGTGTTTTGAGTTTGAGAGCTCTTTTTGAAGAGCTAGTTTTGATTGAGTTATTAGTTTTCTTGTTACTTATTATACACCCCCATAAAGATTTTATGGATATTAGAGGTGAAACTATTGGTGGTTCACCATTGGTATACCCTCCAATTGATAAACCTAAGGAATTTATCCTTGAGTTTTGAAAGTTGAATCTTTCTCTCTTTTATGGTCAAGCAGATCCTCTCACAGTAGAAGAGTGGATGTAGAAAGTTGAAAGGATCTTTAGTCTCCTTGAGTTTCCTAGGTCATTAAAATTTAGATTTTCTACCTTTATGATTGAAGGTCTAACCTAGAAGAAGTGGAAGTTGGTTTCTTGAACCAAGGCTTGGTAAGATCTTACCTAAGAGTTCTTCAAGGTTTTATTCATCTGGCAGTATTTCTCTAAGATAGTGAAGGTGAGGAATGGGATGGAGATTTGTTGTATGTAGTAAGGTGAGGGATCAGTGTTGGAGTTCTTTTTCATTTTTTAGATCTATCTCCTTACCTTTCAGAGTTGTTTGTGGATGATTCCTTAAAGGCTCTACATTTTAAGAGTGGGATTCATCTTGATCTACAGTCAAAGGTGTCAGAGTTTGGTTTGACCTCTATTGTCGGCATGGTGAGGTAAGTTATTCGTGATGAGGATATGTTATAAATAGTTCTTGAGGAATAAATCCTTTCTCCAATCTCTTGAAGTGGTGAATGGAATTCCAGTATGAATATAGAAAATTGTCCTGAAGCAATGGGTGCTGGTCATGGAATTAAAAGGAATATTGATCCTTCATCAACTTCATCTAAGCATATGATCATGGTGTTTTAGTAGTGTGGAAAGACAAATAATAATAATTATTCATGTATGAATTATCTAAATACCTTCCATGACTTTGGATTCCAAGGTCGCTTTCAATGGTTCTATCGGGGTGTTTCCAAGAAGCAACATGGAGCTCTTTTATAGGAGTAGGGTGCTATTTGGGCTCAGATTGAATCCCCTTTTCTATGTGTGACTCTTTTGCTATAATGTTCATGTTTGGTGGTGATTTTGGTGTTGTGTTACCTTTAAATTATACAAGTGGATGCAATGGATCTCTTGAGAACTTATGTTTCTATAGAAGCATGTTTTTTTTGAATTTTTTGAATTTTTTCCATCTTGAGTGATGGTGTGCCTTATTGAGTGTCTTGATTCTATTGTTTCTAATTTGAATTAAAAACGGGATGATGAGTGTGTATCTTCTAAACCCTTAATTCAATGGAAATAAGGAATTCTAATCGGGGATTATCAGCTCCTAGCTGTAAGGTAGTGGATGCTTCAAGGCATCAGAGCTCCATCCATAGGCCCTAGAGTTAAGCTTGCATATAGTCAATAATTAGGGGTGTGAAGGACCTTAGTCTAGATTTTGTATTCTATGATGGAATGGGTATATTTTATGATTCTTTTATTTAACTCCTTTATCTTGGAAGGTCCTATTTTTGGAAAGAGGCATAGAAAATTTGTTTCCTCATTGTGGTCCTTGTGATTTGGTTTTTCGCTCTATTTGGAGTTTCTTCTATTGGGTCCCCCTTGAAGTAGAGTTTTTGGTCAGTGTGGGGAGTTATAGTTTAGTCTATGGTTGGTTTCTCATGTTGTTCTATGATGGTTATTCTAAGTTGGTTGGTTCTTAATGGTGGGGAGACCCACCATGTGTCTCGGTTGGGTCTCTTCCAAAGTCAGTGGGTTCTAGTGGGGTTCTAATGGTGGGGAGTCCATTACAGCCTCCCATATTGATAATCCAGTTCATTTTCTAGTGTTTTCTTGGAAATGGGTGGATTCAATTTAATTTATCTTTTTTTAGTTCCTCATCATTTGGGGGAAGCTTTAGAAATTTGTAGTACACCCAACAATTTTGTCTTTGGTTGGATGTGGGGGTTGCAATTTGATTTTTATGTTGTTTCTCGAGAATTGGTTTAGGTTTGTTAGTTTTTTTTCAGGTTATTGGTAAGTTTTTTTGTGCTTGTAAAGGTTTTATTTATTTTAGAGTTTGTATAAAGTTTCTGGGAAAATCCCATGTCCTTTTAATTGATGAACTATAGATTCTGTGGCTTTCTGGGGGTAGAAAGCATAATGGTGGGGATAATTGTCACTCCCAAATTTTTATTTGTGTTCCTTATTTCGGTTCATCTTTTAGGTATTGGTTTTACTCTTGATTTTTGGGTATTCTAGGTTCAAATTTTGATCTATTATTTTGTTTACCTTTTTTTCACTTTTATTATTTAGTTTCCATATGAGTTTTTGGTGAAAAGTGGGCATTTTGGGTTTGACAACAGGTGTCGCGCAGTTAGGGGAAACTGTGCTCCCTCACCCAAGAAATTGTATAGCCAATTGTCATGTTTGGGTAGTGGAGACTGCAAGGTTATTGTACGATTTTTCAAACCATGTGGGAAAACCATGTGGCATTTCTCACTTAGACAGTGGAGACGGCATGGTTGCCTCATGGTTTGGAAAATCGTGCAGGCTAACCACGCAACTTGTACAAGTGGATTAAAAATTTTATTTTCACTTTCTACCATCTCAGTATTTAACCTCAAATTTCCCATTCTTCCCATATCCTAGTTCATGTATCGCAAAGGGGGATTCTACCTTCTTCTCCAAGCCTCAACTCTTCTCCCTTAGTGTGTATCTAGTAGTTACTTCAAGTTTTGGGGGTGATTTCTCAATTTAATCTTCTCCTCTCTTCTCCCTCTTCATTCTCCTTACATTTTAATTTTATTTTTCCTTCTTTCATGGTCTTTTGGATCTAGGTTTTATGTTTCCCTTGGTTTATGTTGGGTTTTTTGTCTTATTAGTGTTTCTCTTGGTATTTCTTGGCTCTTGGAACCTTCTTGGAGTTGTTTTGGGTTGGTGTTGTTGAAGTGCAAGTGCGTTTGAGGTAGATTTACCTTTAAATTGTTTTTTAACTTTAAGATTTGTTGATTTATTATGTTTCACAGCTTCTTTATATGTTAAATAGTGAATTATGAGTTTTGGAATATTTATTTGATGAGAAATGAATTGGTTTTCTTGATTGTGTTGAAGCATATGGATTTTTTTTGGTATGTGATTCACATCAAGTGTTTGATATATTTTATGGTTGGATTTTGGTAGTGGAATATGGTTTTTAAAGCATGGATTGGATTTCTAAATGTATTGGTGGCATTAAAAATGGTGGTTTGGATTTATCAAATGGATTTCTAAATGGTTTGGACTTGAAAGTTGTGTGTGTTTGGTTCTTTGAAAATGGTTTAGCAAGTGGTAATGGTGTGTGCCCATTTGTAATTTTGATGAAAGTGGATTTGGTTTATAAATGTGGTTTGAGTGCTTAAATGGAATTTTGTATAATTCTTGTGAGATTGAAAATGGTTTGTTTTCACCTTTTCCAAAAGTTGGATTTGGTTCATTGGAAATGAGTGATTTATCGAGGGGTGTTGGAGGCTCGTTTAGAACTTTTTTGAAAGTGGTTATCTTGAAAAATCTCCATGGATAATTCTCCTTCCTTGAATATGTTGATTTTTTTGGGAGGTCCATGCTGAGAGGCTCCCTTATGATCGAATGGTTTAAAGGTAAGAGGTTTCTCCTTGGGGTGGCTAGGGGTGACTTGTTAAGTGAGATTCTTGTGTATTCTATATGTACATCTAATTGGACACTTGTTTGGAATTGTTGGATCACCCCCGCTTTACTCTTGACATGGGAACCAAGCATAGTTAGCAGATTTTTGGTGAATTGTTGATGCACTAGCTTAGGATTTCACTCTGGATAGTGGCCCATAATAGGGTATATGTTTTTTTTCTATGGGATAGTTCCCATAAGTCAAACTAGGTAGGGTTTGATTGAGTGTGTGGGTAAAATTTGATGTCACTAGGTGATGCATGCCTTCAGGATGAGTAAATATATATAGTATATTATAGATTATTCCAATAAGCTCCTAGGTTCTCCCATGTTCTTTATCACTTAGTTGTCTATGGAGGATGATTGAGATTTATTCTTAGTTGGTTGTTTGTTCATGCTATTTTTCCATTTCCTTTATTATGTGATCATTTCTACTACATTCTCATATGGTGTATTTCTTAGAAAAAGGTTTTGTATTGGTTTTTCAAAGGTTTATGAAAATCGTTGAGAAAATGTTTTATACTTTTCTTCCATATTTTTAAATGAAAACATAATTTTTTCCCTCAAAAATACTAATGTTTGTTTATTGGAATAAAACCTGTATTTAAATGGAAAAAAGGAAATGGGCTATGTTTTATTTTAAAGTGGAAATGTTTGTGAAATTACTAGCTTTATATAGTGTATTTCAAATATGAAATTGATTTTGATTCTATTTAAATGAAGTTTATTGGGAATAGATTGGTTCAGGTATGCCTAATAAGTTTTAATACTCACTCCTATAATTCTTTAATGTTTTTATCTTTTGGTGAAGGTTCCATATCGGTTTCAATCATCATGGGTGATGGTTGGTTTTGGTATTGGGGAGTGACCCTTGGGGTGACATGGAGACATTGTGGTTGTCAGGTTTAGTTAGGGTTTTGTTTTATAGTTTTTTTGTATTTTTAGTTTTTTATAAATGATGTCAAATGTTTAATATTGTATTTATTTGAGGTTCTCTATTTATTTTTCATTGTTCAGTTTGTTTATTTATAATGGGTGAAATCATTCTTTTGGTTACTTTTTTGATGCTCAACACTAGTTTCTATCCCAGGAGAATCAAAAACACCTCCCAGACCTTTCCAAGGATTGACTCGGTTGACTAGTTCGGGGTCAACTCGGGTTGGTCTGTAACAACATATGAGTTTATGGGTAGCTTTTATGTCTAAATTAATCACTCATGTTTTCCATGCTAGGTTTTCCCATGTAGACTATGGGTTGATTGGTTTATCACTCGTTGTAAATGAAAATGTGATACCACATTTTAATTCAAATTATGTGTTGTTATTACTAAGTTCCCAAAATCACTTGCAAATGGTAAGCAGTGTTTCTCATATAAAGTTCTCCCAGTGTTATCTTAAAGGGGAGATGAATTTGAAGAAGTTTCTCCCATTTTATTTCAAGTGGTATCAATATCAAGTTATTTCTGACAATAAAGGGGGAGAATATATTGATGGATGACCCTACTATGTTAAAAATGGGGAGATAATCTTACCCTTTGTATTTATTTTCAAGTATGGAGAGACATATCACATTGACCACTAAAGAATATATGGTTTTATTGGAATTTAAAACAAACAAAAATTAGGTGATTAAAGTTCCCAAAGTAAATGTTTTATTATATTTGTTTCCAATTATTATTTTTAATGTGATGATGAAAATATGAGGTCTCATTGGTATAACATGTTACCATATGAATGTGGGATAAGGCCAAGATATTGGGGAGCAAAGATTAAAGTGATAACATTATGATTGTATAAAATAAATAGGTTTCATAGAACAAGATAAATATGCCCTTAAAGAATATATTTGAAAATTTGAAAAAAATGCAACTTTAAATATATATAGACACACATATGATGAATGTTGGCATGTTATAATCATCCATGTAACCCATGCTGGTGAAAGAAAGAAGGAACAATATTAGATGAAAAAGAAGAATGGGAATATTAACAAGTCTTCCTTGGGAAATAATACAGCTCCCAAGAAGTTGAAGAATCCTGAGGAGGATGTTTAATCCCCAAGGAGAAAAGAAAACAAAGATACATTTGTAATTCCTAATAAGATTTTAAATAAATATAATTCACCTAAATATATACTAATCATAAGGCCTAAACAATTGGAAATGGAAACAATAGTGGAGCAAGCATAAAAGAATCAAACTACTCTGATTGTTACAGAAAATAAATTCATTCCTACTTTAAAGAGAAGTAAAGAATAGAATAGTTAAATGTTGCATCATAATGAATAGACTTTGAGACTAACAAATAGTATGAGAATAAATATTTTTTAAAATTTTTGAGTTTTCAAGAAGAAGTTACATGGGTTTAGAAACAAGTCCTAGCCCCACTACTGTGACTGAGAAGCTGCTGGTGGAACCACCTTTCTCTAAATTCTATTATTTGTGTATTTACATGATAGTAATTAAAGGTGAATATGTATGGAGAACATATGTTGGGGGGAATTTTACAAAGTATTTGAAGCTACCAAATATGGAACAATTATTCTTGAATTACATAATCTAGAAAACCCCAACATTCCTAAAGTATGAGGTTTCTGAACTTTCATGAAAATCAGTATGTATTAACCCTAAAAATAAGAAAAACAATTATGGTATCACATGTGATTTTATGGACATATTTGATGTCTAATTTAATCACTAATGTTTTCCACATTGGGTTTTCATTGGTGAACATTGGTTTGATTGATTGATGACTCACTACTAATTAAAATGTGATACCACATTTTAATTTAAATGATGATCTTTTGTTCCTAAGTTCCCACAATCACTTAAAACTGGTAAGTAGTGATTATCATATAAGGTTATCCTAAAGATATCTTAAAAGGGATATGAATTTGAAGAAGTGATTCCCCTTGTATTCCAAGTGGTATCAATCTTAATTGATATATAAAAATAAGGGGGGTATATTGATGGATGAAACTAATGTGTTAAAAATGTTCAGACTATCTTACCATTTCATTTATTCTCAATTATGGGGAGAGATATCACATTGACCACTGAAGTATATTTGGTTTTATTGAATTTTAAAAAAAACACAAAGGGGGTATTAAATTACCCTAAGGTGGTGTTTGATTATATTTGTTATCAATTATATTTTTCAATCAGATAATGAAAAGATGAGGTCTTGGGTGATGGATTGAAGTATCCACCCAATGTATAAAGAAGAGTTATCATATACTATGGGTAAAGTTATATAAAGAGTTATCTATCCTTAAATACTTGGATAAACATATTCAAGTGTGCATACCATTATATCAGATGATTGATGATCTGAACTTCATGAAAGAACGTGGCATGTACTGAATGGGGAGTTCCAGTGTTGTCCACAATAGTTTGGAATAGAAAGATTACTTGCTACAGTGAGAAGCTATAAGAGACATTATAATCAGTGGTAAATGAGCTAGATGATTGGATTTTAAAGACCCATGAGTTAGGATATGGTCATTTTTGTGTGCTACTGAATATTATTGATAAATACCTTGATGCAACACATGGATGAAGGCTAAAGTGAAGGTTTGGTTTGTTTGAAATTTGAAGTAAAACAAGTGATATTGAAGAACTCACAGAGTTGAATTTTCATATGTAGAGATGTCCTTAGGAATTTGTTTTAAGTGTGAATAAAGGTTTATAAATTTCCAAATGTATTTTGATCAGTTTGGGAAGGACTGAGATCAGCTGGAGTCAAAGTAGGGGAGGCCTAGTTCAAATTGAAAAGAAATATAGACAAATGGATAAGTCTAGATTTCACATAAGTAAATTCCAACATAGGTGAATTCCTAAATAGGTGAATTATAGCATATCTGAATACATGTAGACAAATGAACCATGTATAAAAAATTATGTAGCCAAAATCAGTTGCATATCCAAGTTGAAAAACTGCATATGTGAGTAAAGCTTCACATAACTGAATCTAGTGATGTAGTTGAATTCCTTATGTAATTTATTTTTGTTGTGTATTTAAATATCATGTGGACATATACTTTTCTATATAAAAATTAAAGATCTATTTACCTAAATATAATTCCACGTAGTTATATGTTGTGTATCTAAATCCCCATATGCAAATATAAACTACGTAAGGGAATTTAATCCCACATAAGTACATCCCCACATACTAGATATCCACATATGTGAATTCCACTCTAGGATTCACATAAGGATATTTTTCACACATATTGGGTGAAAATTTGTATATTTATAGAATTCTCATTTTGAAGAAGAAAATCAAATCATTATATTTGGGGAATATTGAAGGAAGAGAACCGTTGGATAAATTCTTTGATGCTAAAAATGAATTTATTGTATTCTCAAGAATAATGTAGATGAAGAACCATTGAAGCTCAAACTAAACTTTATTTGTGATTAAATGATCATGATCCAAGGTTGTTTGAGTGCTTGAGAAGAAAAGAGAAAGAAAACTGGGAATACACCCACATTTGAAATAAGTTCCACACAATTTGTTGTACTTCTTATATAGTAGTGATGATTGTTTAATGTGTGGAATTTTAGTGAGAATGGGATGATGATATCACAATGTTGTTGGAAGGATCTGGAATAGTTGTTGTGATCCAAGAGAAATGAGAAAGAAAAAGATAAAGTGTAGAAGGGTACTTGAGAAAAACAATGCGGAACCACTTTCCACGATTGAGATATTTTGAGATAAAGGTACAGAAAAGTGGTTCTTCCCAAAGTGGCTATTTTATGATAGATTTTTTTCTGAAAGAATCAAAATACATCCTCATTTTCTATATGATGAAACTAATTATGATGAGAGTAATGTAATTCATTTAAATGAAGCTACTCATGCACATGAGAAATTAAGAAAATTGAGAAAGAAAAAAGAAGAAGAGTATGAAGACGTTGTTGAAGTGAAGACATTCAACATGTTGAGTAACTGAGAGCTAAAGTCTAGAGTGTAAAATGAGAAACCACTGTATTCAGATACTGATCATTACAGTGGATAATTAATTTTGGGTCTTATAACTGACTTGGTAAGGAGTGGGTCTTTGTAACAAACCTTATAAACATATTATGTGCCTTTTATCTACTTTATATGCATGCATACGTTTGATGATGGTTTGGTTAAACTAAAAATAGATCCATATGAACTAACCAGCATTGGGGGTTAAATTCCAAAAGGGGTTGCATGGTAGTTTGGGATTTTATTAAAAGTAGGAAATGGTTGATCCCCCCACCCCCACCCCCTCTCAGGTGTCTGCACTGATCCACTAGGTACATCAATTATCAACATTAAAATTTCAAGTGCTAATAAAAATGAATTTTATCAGCACTACATTCAACATTGATAAGAACCGATAAAAATGAAAAAATATAAATATTAAAAACTAATAAATAATATTAAATGAATAAATATTAAAAATGGATAAATAATATTCATTATATAGATTACAAAAATATAAAATATGAATAAATAATAATCATTATATAAATTGAAATAATATTTAAAATGAATAAATATATAAAAAAATTAAACTATTAGTTGGTGTTACAAGTTATAAGAAAGAAATACATATGCATACACCCATTTGAAACTAGGAAGACTACGCCAACATTCCCCACCAAGGGCTAACCTACATCCATTTACTAGAACCACCTAGTGATCCACATGACAAACCCTAATAGGAATACATCCACAAAGATAGTTCTTATAAAACTATTATAGTTCCTGACTATAGTACCCTTACATTGCACCCTCCATAGTCGAACCCATAGTGCACCTCTTATAGTGCACCCACAACAGTGCCGCTATAGTGCCGCTAAAGTACTTACATGGTAACTCGGTAAAAATTCCACTACTAGAGTCGATCCCTATATCCCGGGGATATGGAATAGACACCACAACCATTATATTAAGGAGCACCTACAAATAAATATTAAAATAAAAATGAATAAATATCAAAAAGTGCATTTAACTAAAAAATAATTATAATAAATTTCCAATTAAAAATGAATAAAGAGTAAATGTATGAATATTTAAATACACAAATATTAAAATAAAAATGAATAAATATTAATTACATAAAATATAAACATATTTACAATATTAAATTTTAAAAAATATAAATAAATATTAAAAATTCAATAAATTACTAAAATATTGATTAAATAAAATAAAAAATATTAAAAATGAATATATATTAAAATGAATAAATAATATTAAATGAATAAATATATAAAGGGAATAAAATTTAACAAAAGAAAAAAAATCAAAAAACTATTTAAATAATAATAAATAATATTAATTATATAAAATAAAAAATATATAAAACGAATAAATTTTAAAGTAAAAATGAATAAATTTTAAAAATTACATTTAAATGAAAAAGATTTATAATAAAAAAATAATTAAAAATGAATGAATATTAATTATATAATGATTCAAATATATAAATATTAAAATAAAAATGAATAAATATTAGTCGGATAAATTACAAGAATATTAAAAATATTAAAAATTTATAAATAAAAATGTATAAATAAAAAATAAATCATAAATAAATCATAAAAATATTAAATGAATAAAATTAAAAATTAATGAATTATAAAAATATTAAAAAGGGAAAATATTAAAAAATAATAACAAATAATAACAAATGAATAGATATTAAAAATAAATAAAATTTTATAATTAAAAATTAAAATATTGCAAGAATATTAAAAAAATGAATGGATAATGTCAATAGTATAAATTGAAAAAATATTATAAATGAATAAATATTGAAATAAAAAATGAATAGATATTCAAAATTACATTAAAATACAAAATATTTGTAATAAATTAATAATTATATAAATATATATGTAATTTTAATTATATATATAATATTAATATTGATTGTAATTTAATACTTTTAGTAATATTGGAAAAATTTTATTGATTATATAAATAAATAAATATTTAATATTATAAAATTGTGTTTAAATATTATAAGTTATATTTTCAAAAAATATTATTAATTATATAAATGAATAAATATTTTCCCCTAAATAAAAATGTGTTGTTGTATTTAAATATACTATAGTTGTATTATATTTAAATATAGAACAAAATCAATAAATTATGCCAATTAAATATAAATACTAAATTTTCTATAAATTTCATTTTAAAAACTAGTTCATTCATTATTTTTTATATTTTAATTACAAATTTTTTTAAAAATATAAAGTGAATGTGCATGTATATATTTATTATTAAAATGAACATTTAGAAATAAGTTAGGGTGATGTCCCTTTATTAAGAAAGCAAACCAAGATAAATGTGAGTAAAGGGGCTAGACATTTCATTCCTTCCCTCATTCTAAGAAAAATAAGAGTACACAAAAGCCAAAGAAACCTAAAAAAAGCAGCATAAAATTCCAAGGTCCTTTAAAAATTGAGCCTTAGATCGAAGACTCATATTGTGTTGATCCTCCTGAGATACCCGGCTATTAGGTCAACACCCTTATCTTCATTGATTCACGGGGGTTCCTTCAGAATGGGTAACATCCATGACTAGAAGGGGGGACTCCTCCCAAATATCTTTAATTTTATATTCCTCCATAATAATTTCAAGAGAATCAAGAATGGTTAAGGAATTTTTAGTGGAAACTTTGTATGTGGGTGGTCCTAGATCTTGTTTAACAAATTTTAGAGATGAATTTAGGTCTTTAGGATTAACATCAATTTAAAGTGAATAAATTTCATCCACTTCTTGATATCAATCTACAAATATATTTCCCACTACATTCACATAATTGGATGAATCATCCTTATCCAGCTCACTAGTATCTGGATGAAATCTTGGAAGTTCCTCTCTCTAACCACAAAAGGTTGTATTTGGACTACTAGCAACGACACACACCCTACCCAAACCATATCCCTTCCTAGGCATTGAATTCAAAGAGGTATCCTTTTTTAACTTGTTTTTTTATTTAAAATCACCTGAGATTAATAGTTTCTTATCCTAAAGTAGCCAATAATCAATTTCCTCTTGAGCATCTATCTCACAATCAGATTATTCATAATCATATTCATAACCCTTTCTCCCAATGTTCCCAACTAGAGCATCCTTAGGGGATGTCCTCCCATCCTCATCATCATCCCAAGAATCCAAACTTAATTTTGGGATTTGATATAAAAATTTACCATTATCATGCTACAAAGTTACACCATGAGGTCCCACAAAATTGATGACACTATAATCTACATTAAAAGGATGAAAATTGGAAAATTGGTTTTTCTATGAGAAATCAATCAACCCCATTTCAGCCTACTCCTTCAAAGTGTGCACTCAGGAATCTGAATACTCCCCGCCATCTTGATCCTTGATGATCTCTTTTAAAGCTAAAGAACTATATTGGATTCCAAACTTATGATCCTGAGAGGAAAACTAAGATCCATAAGCAGGTACATCACTAAGAACCTTCTCCCTCGACTGGTTCTTCATTACTACAAAACTAGTATAACTCTCTTGCAAACCCAAAGCAACCAAACATGCATCAATACAAAAATTATTTAATACAATACATTTATAATGTTATTTATTAGAATAGACAATGTTATAAATGGGTTTCTACATCGATTATATGATAACTTATTTAAAAAAACATGTTGGTATGTTTTAGACATCAGTTATAGGATAACGAATATAGAGAAAAAAGGTTTTCTTTGTTGGTTATAAGATATCTGATATAGAAAACAATTTAAAAAAGTAATAAGTCAATCCATGTTTTATTTTTCAATCATGTGTTCAATTTCCCAGTTGAAGAAACATAATCTTCTTCTTCAAAACCTACTAAGTCTGATATCTCTTCTCCTTCCTTTCTATAATCACCATCAGCTCTACCCTCACTCCCCATCATCATACCACTCTCACTCTCCATCATCTAAATCATCACCTTCACTATCACCTTCATCGTTGTCCTTCTCATCCACCATTATCCCCTATGATTTTTATTTTACATAGATTTTATTCCTATTTTGTATTTTTCACAATAACTAAATTATTTTTTATTTATTTATTAATTTTTATATGATTATATTATGTCATGGATAATAGAAATCCCATTTAATTAATAGTATATCATACAGTGATTATTTGATGACGGGGTGTTTAGGTCTAGTTGGTTGTGTTCATTATGATGAATGGTTTTCAAGCTTTAATAGTCATATAAGATTAAATGTTGAATTTATTGTGTATTATATATGACGTGAACCTAAAAGGTTTCACTATTATAGTTGAGTCTATGAAATTTTTATATTTCCCAATAAATAGGTCATTGTTCTTGAATTTTTTATTGCACGATAATTTACATGATGAATATATATTTATATAATCCATTATGTCACAAAGTATGGAGTCTAAATTATTTTTCATGATGAATTTTTTGAGGAATAATTGATTTAGCATTACTATATAATGATTATATAACAGTTAAATTTTACATTTTTTCTAAATGAATAATTAATTAATGCATATAATGATTATTTAATGTTTTGTATAATGATTTAAATTTTAAGTCACCTATTCCCCTCCAATGATCATGTTGAAACTAGTTTATTATTTTAAAATATGATTAGCTATCTCAATTCAATTCCTAAAATTAAACTTATTTTTCTCACATTATTATCCTTTGTCAAAACTAAATTTAATCCACCTCAAGTAACATGGTAACATTATATAGAAACATATTCTCACATAATGGTACTCTAAGAAGCATGTCTTCATTTATGATCTGATATTAATCTAACAACTCTTTATTTATCTTTAATAAACATAGTATAAGATATCCATTTCTAACCACAATACTCTATTATTTGTATTATTAAAACTCGGTATGTTTCCATCTATCATGATTTTTGTAATCTCATGTTTTCTCACTCTCCAATATTTGATATTTTTTATGGATTTTTTTTACTATTTACATTTAAACAATAATAAAGGACATTGTAAAACTATTTCACTTAGGACATTCCACTATCACTATCTTATTTAATATTTTCTTATATTTTCTATTATTCATAGAAAATTTTTCATTGAATATTATATTTTAATTCTAAAACCTGTGTTTTGATTCCCATTATATAAGTTAAAATTAAAAAAAAATCTAGACATTCATAAACCAATAGGCCATTTATATTATGATATTTATTTGTTTTTATTGTTATTTATAAATTTAATTTGAAATTTAATTTCAATATATAAGGACTTATATTCAACACTTGAAATATTTAATAAGTGATAATGAGTCGTAGTATGATTAATGTACTGAAAACCAATGATGAATATGAGTAAGGAGTTGATGGTTTTTTATAATTTTCCAAACAAAATGTTTTGAACAACAACATGTTTTTCTGTCCATGTTTGAAATGTTTTAATATGATAAAGTTGTAAAGTAGATAAATAAAATATCATTTAATTTTTTATGGTTTTAATCTAAGTTATTGTCCTTGGATTTTGAATGGTGAAATTGGTCAGAATTCAAGATCTATTGATGATGAAGATTTTCAAGATTATAAGTCGAGTCAAATTGAAGAAATGATTCATGATATTAGAGTGGAGGAAACCGAGAAAGCACTAATGATTTATCACCTATATGGGGATGCTGAAAAAAAATCTTATTCAGGTTGTATGAAATTTAATGTTATATTAAAAGTGTTATGATTTATTAACTTTAAGTCTAGAAATTTATGGAGAGATAAGAGTTTTACAAAGTTGTTAGAGATGTTGAAAGATAATATTTCTAAATAAAACGATCATCCATATTCATATTATAATGTGATGAAAATATTATGACTTGTGGTTTTGGGGTATAATAAGATACATGTCTTCCAAAATGACTATGTTTTATATAAGAAGGAATGTAAAAGTCTGTCAGAGTGTCCTAAATGTGGCTCATAATGGTATAATTTGAAATAAAAATCACATATTTATTTGGAAATTACTAAGACTCCTACTAAAGAAATTTGGTATCTTCTTATAATTATGCATTTGAAACTTTTATTTTAAAATTAAAATGATGGAAAATGGTTTAAATAGAATGAATAAGGATGAATATCTGGTAGAAAATTACAACATCCAACTAATTTTCCACAGTTGAAGAAAATTGATCAAAGGTTTCCTACCTTCAAAAATAAAGTTAGAAATCTCATACTTGGACTATGCACAGATAGAATAGATCCATATTATAGCCTTAGTAGAAAACATTTTTTGTTGTCTAATTTATTTATAATTTAAAACTTATCTCCTAAATTTTGCATGAATAAAAAATATGTCATGTTGAGTTTAATGATTTTTGTACCAAAATAGCCTAGAAAAAATATTGATATTTTATTATCACCATTAATTAATGATTTAAAGATTTTTATGGGAGGAAGTATCAGATTTTATGATTCTTATAAAATAGGATATTTTCAATTACATGAAATGATTACGTCTACTATAAATGACTTCCTAGTATAAGGAAAATTTTCTAGATATAGTGTTAAAGGTCATAAATCTTATCCAATTTGTGAATAAGGGACTTTATATTATCAAATACAATATAGAATAAAAATATTATACATGGGTCAATGAAGGTTTTGGTATATAGACTACTCTTATCAAATATTAAAAAATGAATACAATGGGTCATGGGAATTTTATATTTCTTAAAATCCTTTGTTAAGTGGTTAGTATCTTAAGAGGGTGAAAAAAATTGTTGTCATATTGGTAAATACATACAAAAAAATTGTAATGACGTGAATATATTGAAGAAATGATTAATATTTTTTGAAAATCCATATTAGATATATTATGAGGTCAAACAAAACATTTTTTCTGTGCATGTTGAGAAGAATATTTATGATAGTTTAATTGTAACATTATTAGATATTAAAGTCAAGACAAAGGATGGGTTGAATGCAATAATGGACTGATAATCAGTGAGAATACATTTGGAGTTAGCTCCCACTGCTAAAGGAATGTGAGCATACCTGCCTCTATCTTGTTATACATTATCCAAGAAGGATAAAATCTATTTTTTACAATGCATCCATGGTATCAAAGTATCTCAAGGTTATTCTTAAAATGGAAAAATCAATAAAATATTTTATGTTGATGGGAATTAAATATCATGACTTTTATGTTATGATGCAACATCTCTTACCAATTTCATTATGTGGAATACAACCCATCTGTGTCGAATTAACTATCATCAAGGTATGTTATTTTTTCAATTCTATTTATAACAAAGTGGTGGATCTTAATTAATTGAAAAATATGAAGAATGATGTGGTTTATATACTTTTTCAATTGGAAATTATAACAAACTGGCATGGTTTGACCCGATATATCACTTGACTTGGCTAGCCACAAGACCTGAAGTACATTCTTGATCACCATGGGCTGGTTACAAGCACTAGGGTATGACACTTAACCATTTGGGAATAGTTTTTCCCTTGAAAATTATGCATGAACCAACCATGAATTGTGTGTGTATTCTAAAAAATAATCAACATCAATAGATAAATATATCCAAAAAGAGTATACACAGTAATGACTAAAATTAGATATCATAAACATCACCATTTAACAATTTACAAACAAGACACATACATGATATTAATTGTTCAACATGAAGAAAATTAAAAATGGGGATAATGAAAAAGAGGTTGATATATAACATCTTGAAAAAATTAAAATCCTAAAATTCTCTACATGATATAAACTTCGTGAGACCATCATCTCCACCATCCCAAATCAACCATGGATGATGGTGACCAATAAGAGACATTAAACTATAATGTGGCCTTACCTTTACATGTTCCATGTAAAATATGGCATGAATATACCCAATGGCATATACAAGGTGTGAGGAAAAATCCTGGAAGGATACCACCATGAATCTAGATAAGGTCTTTCTCCATGCAAACCAATAACTCTAGTTTGAAAACAACATTCAAAACAATTTCACTTTGAAAAATTTTTCTTTAAAAATTATTTGATTTTCTAAAAAAAATTCCATGTTTCAAAAACATGCATGAAAAAGGATAAAATAAGAGGAAGTAAATCCACGCAACATAATCATAAGTATAAGTAACATTAAATAATAAATATGGTGTTTAAGAATAAATACAAGGGCATCCAAATCAAAAAAAGGCACTAATAATAAGAATTAGGGGCTTTGACTAATAATGTTGAGTATGAACTAGTCTAAGACATGGTTTTATAGTTATCTAAGCATGTAAAACATGTTTTAAAGATCCATCAGTCTTTCTGGGGTGATACATCCCATGGGCGCCCTTGGTCCATATAGGACACATTCTTTCCAAGAGATCACTCAGTCCCTTGGGTAATATCTTTTATAAGAGCTCACTCAGTGCCTTGGTCAACACTTCTTATCTAGTCTATGACATAAGATAAGGTTTAAAGTGACTAATTCATTCATACATCCAAGGTATCCCATGAGTTATACATTTCCAAACACATAAATCCATAATTAGTTCCAATTTCATAAATCGCACATGCCCATAATAATAAAACACTAATAATATGGTAAAACCTTTTTAAAACACCATTTATAAATCTAATTTAAACCATAAATCCTCCTTAAGGAATTTTATCAAACAAATTGCATGCATTTAATTAGAGGCAATTTAGCATATAAAAACTAAATTAAATAAATAACTAAAGTTATTCCATGGAAAATCACCCTTAAATAAATACACCTACCTTGCAAATAAATAAAAAACCATCTCCCTATATAAAAACCACAAGAATGAAGAAGGAAAGGTCATATCACACCTAAACCACAAATAAATAATATAAATCCTCATCCACAACCCTAGGATTGACTATAAATCATTCTAGGGTTTCCCAATTCCATAAAATGAAATAAAAAGGTAATAAAAGGGTGGAGGAGGAAGAAATCAAGAGAAAACATGATTACCCCAAGCTAAACCACCAAAGATCAAGGAAAATCCAAAAAAAATCAAATAATAAAGATATTAAAGACAAGGGGGTGTTGCACACATGAAAGGGGGGAAGGTAGTGGGTTGGGGTAAAAATATGTCAAGGTAAATTTGGTAAAATACCAAAATTTTGATGAGCAAGACAACCCACATGGTTTAGCTACACTGTTAGGAAATTAGTGTACCAACCATGTAGGAGCCACTGCCTCCAAAAAATAAAGTTGCATGGTTCCAGGAGATCACTGCATGTTTCGATAAACTATGAACATACTATGTCAAACTGTATTTTCCCATAAATATCCCTCTCAAAATGTTAGCTACATGGTCACTATTAACCAGGTGACACCCCTATGTCAAGGTATGTTTCTCTAAACATTGTGGTTTTTAACCTCTAACTCATGAATACTCCAATAATAAATAAATAAATAAAACTCTAAATAAGATGTAACAATGACCTGATGGGTATCACAATTCTCTCCAAAACACCACTTTATTCCCCCAAATCCCTCAAAGATCCTCAGAATAAAACATGTGAGGCCACTACTCCCTCACCCAAGATTCCCACTCCCATTTATCATGGTTATTTCCACCATAATACCAAATTACATAGACCAATGGGATCAATTTACCATAGAGAACTGTGTTATGATAATCTTGGATATGAACAAGTTTCTTTATAGGGATAATATCATGTTCCACCACCAAATCCTCCCACTCCATCACATGAGAAGGATTTTTATGGTACTTTTTAAACTGGGATACATGAAAGACATCATGGATCAAGGTTATCCAAGGTGGAAAGTCTAACTGATAGGCCACCTTCCCAAGAATCCCTATAACCTAAAATAGCCCGACATAACATGGAACCAATTTCCTTATATTTCCCAAGTGAAAATGTCCCAGTCAAATAGATACCTGAATAAATACATGATCAACAACCTAAAACTATAATGGGTGATGATGACAATATGTATAAGATTTATGGTGACTCTGAGCTATTATTAACCTATTATGAATTAGATAATCTTTCTTCATTATCTCCTGGATGAGTCTTAGTCCAAATAATGAATTCTCAACCAGATCATCCCAACACAATGGGGACTAACATGGTCACCCATACAATGCCTCAAAAGGATCCATCTTGATTGATTCCTAATAACTGTTGTTGTTTGAAAATCCCACCAATGAAAAATTCCTCTCCCATAAACCCCCAAATTCAATCATGCATGCTTTAATAACATCCTCAAGAATCTCAATGGCCCACCCAAACTATTCATTCCTCCATGAGTGATACATTATGATCAAATTTAACTAGGTTTCCATGGAATACTGGATAATCTTCCAAAACTGATAAGTAGAATGGGTATCTTGGTCAGAAACTATCACCTAGGGAACTACCAAAATGGGAAGATTCTAAAAAAACTCAATTGTCCTCTGATGCTTAGCTTTTATACCCTTGCAGGTCAAACATCAGGAAATAAATTCAACAACTAATTGTCTCATCTTGGTCTACCAATACCTACTCCTCTAGGTATAAAACATATTGTTATCCTTGGGGTGAATAACACCACTAGAATAATTCCCCTCATTCATAAATTCATGAATTAAGGTCAAAGGAACACCAAATATACCAAGACCAATCACATGAGGTATACACACTATTTAAAGCTTTTACAATCTACTAGTAGTCAAGGTCAGATGTATACTCACACTAAACCCGATCAAAAAGAGAGGGTGTGACCGGAACTCTAGTCAAGGACACCCTCTCTTCATCAACCAACATCTCAAGACTCATATTAGTAAACAAACCCATAAAATCTACTCATCCAAAGATTCTTTCATTTCTAGGATCGGTAAATTTCTACTCAAGGTATATGTGATCACATTACCCTTATCGGGGGTATAGGTTATATCAAAATCAATGGTTTGAAGATACTCCACCCAATATCACTACCTAAGATTTAAGACCCTTTAGATGAATATATACTTCAGGTCATTATAATCTAAATAAATTGTTAACCACTCCTTGAAGAGGTAATGGTGTCAAGTATTCAATGCATGCTTCATGAATGCCAACTATAGGTCATGGGTGTGGTAATTCCTCCAACATAGTCATAGCTGATGATATCCATAGGCCACCCCATAATCATCCTATATCATCACACACCCCAACCCCATACCATAGGCATCATAATACACTACATAAACCATCCCAAGATCAAGAATAATCAAACCTAGATCTGATGTTGACCAAACCTACAACTCCTCAAAATATCTCTATAACTTCTCACTCCACTCAAACTTCTCCCATTTTATAGTCAAGGTTTTCAATGGGAAATCAATCCTAGAGAAGTCCCAAACAAAATTCTTATAGAAACCATCCAGTCCCAAAAATATCATAATCTCAAAAAATATCTTAGCCTGCTCCCAAGATTTAACCACTTATATCTTATCAGGGTATACTAAAATCCCTTTCTCATAAATCACATAATCCAAAAACATGACCTGCTAGATCCAGAACTAGAATTTAGAAATCTTGGCACACAGGCAATGCTCTTTCAAGGTTCCAAAAAAACCTTCAGATAGTCTCTATAGTCTTCCTCCATCTTGAAATACACCAAGATATCATCAATGAACACGACCATGAAGGATTATAAAAAACAATGAAATATTTGGTTTACCAAATCTATATATACTGTAGGATTATTATTGAGGCCAAATTATATAACTATATACTCAAAATTCACATACTACCTCCTAAAGGATATCTTAAAAACATATTCTTCCCAACCCATAAACTAATGATACACTGACTTTAGGTCAATTTTTGAAAACCATCAGGATCAAATAAATCGATTAAAAATATCATTGATTCAAGGTAATGAGTATTTACTCTTAATGGACACCTAATTTAGCTTGAGATAATCTATGAAAAGTCAAAGAATCTCATCTAATGTATTTGAAAAAATAAATAGTGATTCCCATGGTGATATGATCATAAGAATTAAACCATTACTTTCAAATCCTTCCAACTGAAACAGTAACTCTTTCAACTCAGAAAGTGAAATCTGGTATGATGGTAGAGAGATGGAGATCGTCCCTGGGAGAAAGTCAATAGTGAACTCAACCAATCATTGGGGTTAAAACCTATAAAATTCATCCAGAAACACCTTGGGGAACTGGTAAACCACCACTGGAAGACAACCATATGAACCCTACTCAACAGTATCAAATAAAAAATTAGAAAACTTCCCTAAAGTTAATCCCACATCTGAATTAACGAGTCCTTTCCCTCTTGACATCAAGTTTGACTCAACCTAGAAAATGTCGGTATTCCCATAAAAAGATAGAAACTATAACCTATTGTGATAATAGTCAATAAGATCTTTAAAATTTATCATTCAATTTATACTGATAATGATATTAAAAACATTCAAGTCTAACATATGGATGTCCCACACGACCTCAACGTCAAAAACTAAAACATGACACTTTGGGAACTTAAAACCTTTATCCTTGTTATTTTACAATGGGGTGAGTAGATCCATAATAAATGGAATAAAATTTTCTCTCATAATGAAATTGAAAAAAACTTTAATGAGATAAAGGAATGGAAAGCACCCATATCAAAAAAATCTAAATACATAGAAGAAACAATAAGCATCGTACCACTTACGGTGGCTGACAAAAATCCAAAGTCTTCAAGTTCCATATCTATTATATAGATATATCCTAACTTAGGACCTATATAAGAATTATTAGATGAGTGATATTACCCTTTAGACTAAGTTTGAGATCCCACACCTATGGAAGCATCATATTGCACCTATAAAACCCTGTAAAATGAAGAACCAACTCCACTCCCCTATGGAGATTCCTGCAAAAGTGTTGAAGATAACTTGGATTCCCATATTGGTGGAACATCCTAAAATACTATAAAAAATCATGTCTAGTATGTCCATACTTCCCAAAATGATAACAAGTCACCAGATTATTTCTTGAAGAATCCATTGGAATTGAACCCAATGACTCTTGAACAACTCTACCACTATTCGGACAAGGCTCATCTTGATTCCTCTTCTAGATAGAATAAGAGCTCTAACTACTATCTATTATTTAAGAAACCCCACTAAGACCCATATTCTCAACTAAATCTAATTTAACAATAACTTTTTTATCCACCACTTTCGTATAAGTCAATACTCAAAGGAGGATAATCATTGATTTGATCTTAACCTTCAAGCTTGTTTCAAAATGTCTCACTTTGAGATAGTCATTCATGAGGATATTGGGAGAAAAATGAACTAAAATTTCAAAATTAGTAATATATTCCATCACATAAAAGTCTTATTTTCCATGGTTATGAATTAATAGGCATTTTCTACCCTCATTGTTTTAGGATAAAACTACTGATTAAACACTTTCTTGAAGGTATTCTAACTGAGATCTTCATGCCTATTCACTTGAACCATGGATTCCCAACATTTTATACCTAGTAATTATAGTATATGAGTGGAAAATATATATTTAGAGGTCACATGGGTATCTAAGAAAATAAATACATTATCAACCCTTTTGATTTATTCCTTGGGCTCATGGGTACCTCTATCACCATGGAAAACTAGTGGGTTCTATTTAGTGAACTCCTAAGCATGGTATATCATCTATACCTAACCTAATTCAATAAATTTTACTAGGTATTAAATTATTCAAATCACTAATTCCAAAAAAGTAGGATCAAACTAAGATTTTTCTAGTGGAACATTCTTCACAGCTCCCTCCCTTTCTTGAAAGATGCCTTTTTGGGAGGCGTTGTCTACAAAATAAAAGGCCCAAAATCATTCAATATATGGTTCAATTTAAAAATACATTAATCAAACATAAAAAAAATTAATTAACCTCAAACAATAATTATTAACTTCAATAACAAATCCAAATAAAGAAGGGTGAGAATTTAAAAATTTAAAACATTTCCCCATTATGCATAGTTTAGTTGCATGGTTTGGAAAATCATGCACCAACCATGTGAAATAGAACTGAAATATTGAATACCTAGTCACCCAAGCTCTGCATAGCTACTACTAATAGAGTTCCTAAACCATGAATGTCTGATTTCCTTCCCTATTTCACATAGAAACCCAAAATTTCTCAAAAACACTCATGGGTTCTTCCCAAGACACATAATAAATGATAAAAGACATAAAATCGCATTAAAGAAATCCAAAATTGGGTTCCTATTGTAAATAAAACTCCTAACCAACCATAGAAACTCAAGGTTTGGCACGATTAAGAGCTATATAGGAACTCCTCTACACCTACATCTTGAGCCCTAACAGTCCTAACTCTTATCTACCACTAACCCATAAATAAAAAGAGGATTTTGATATCATTTTGTAATGAACCAACCTGGGTTGACCTAACATATCACCTGATCTAGATCACCACAAGGCTCAAAGTGTGCTTCCCAGTCACCATAGGCTGATGAAAAGCACCATGGAATCACACTTAATAATTTGGGAATGGTTTCACCCTTAAAAAATAGGCATGATGCATCCATGAATTGGATGTCCACACCAAAAAATAAGAAACATCAATGTATAAATATATCCAACTAGATTATATAAAACAATGACTAAAATAATATATCATAAGAATCTCTATTTGATAATTAATAAACACAAAATAAACATGATATCCATAGGTTAACATGAAAAAAAATCAAAACATGGATCAATCCAAAATGGTCGATACATAACATCTCAAACAAACCAAAATCCCAAAATGATCCACATAATCTAAACTACATGAGACCATAACCTCCATCATCTCAAACCAACCATGTATGAAAGTAATCAATAAGATACACCAAACTATAAGGTGTCATTACCTTTACCTATCTCCTAAAAAACAAGTTTTTCATACTCTCAAAGGAATATATAGGGTGTGATGAAAAAACCCCAGTAGGATGCCATAATGAATGTACATAAATTCTTTCTCAATGAAAACCAATAACTCTAGTTTGAAAACCACTTTCAAAGAGATTTTACTTTGGAAACATTTATTTATAAATCCTTTGGTTTTATCAAAAACAATCCATGTTTTAAAAACATTCATAAAAAAGGCTCAAATAATAGGATGTGAAGTGACACAACATAAGAATAAGCATAATAAATACTAAATAAAAATGGATTTAAGCATAAATAAAAGGTAATCCAAATCAAATAAGGAACAAGTAATAAATTTCATGAGATCTAAATAATGGGGTTGAGTACAACTTATTCTAAGACATAGTTTTTAAAATGATTAAGAAAGTACAACAAGTTTGGAAGCTCCCTAAATATTCCTCGAGACATACATTCCATGGGCGTTCTTAGTCCACATTGGAAACATTCTTTCCAAGAGCTCACTTAGTCCCGTAGGAAACATCCTTTCCAAAATCTCATTAAATACCTTGGGTAACACTCTCTAACTAGTCCATAACAAAGGCTAAGTCTTTAAATGTCTAAATCACTCACACACCCAAGGTCTCCCATGTGCTACACACTTCCAAACACATTGATCCATAATAAGTGCCAATTTCATAAATCACAAATGACCATAATAATCAAACACCAATTACAAGTTAAAACCTTCTAAAACCCTTTTTAATCAAATTTAAACCATCAATCATCCTTGAGACATTTTATCTAATACATTACATGCATTTAAATCACTTACTTTAGAAAATCCACTTTAAACCATAAAATTACCAACATAGATCAAGAATAAAACTAAGCATGGTTATACCATCAATAACAACACAATTTAGAGGCAAATTAACACATAAAAACTAAATGAAATAAAGAACAAAAGGTAATCCATGGAAAATCACCTTTAAATAGAGACACCTACCTCACAACCCAATAAAAACTAATCACCCTTTATGAAAACCATAATAACTAAGAGGGAAAGGTCCCCACACACCTAAATCACAAATAAATAACATAAATCTCCCATACACAACCCTAGGGTTTTCCATAAATCATGGTAAGGATTCACAATTTCATAAAAATGGAAGAAATAAGGAAGATGAAGGCTGGAGGAGGAAGAAATCAATAAAAAACAAGCTTACCTCAAGCTAAAACATCAAAGATCAAGAGAGTTCCACTAAAAATCTAAAGAGGAAAGAGCTATAAGCCAATAGGGATGTTTAACATGAAAAAAGGGAAGAATAGAGTTAGTTGGGGTAAAAATTCATCAAGGATAATTTAGTAAAATACCAAAATTTAATGAGTTGGACAACTTGTGTTGTTTGGACACACAATTTGGAGAATTGTGAGGGAGCCACTACCTCCCCAAAACAAAGTCATTTGGTTCCTAGATATCACCACACTGTTTAAAAAACCATGTAAAAATTGTAACAAACCACATTATCCCCTAAAAATCCCTCTCGCGTGGTTTACTAATGGTTACAACTAACCATGTGTTATCCATGATCTAGAACCTATTCCCCCAAAAATTTAGGTTTTAAACCACTAAATCCTATAAAATCCAAGAATAAATAAATATAACTCAAAAAAATATTCCCTAGTGACCTAGTGGGTGTCACATAAATGTACTCTCCATCATATTTTTTGATATCATGGTGCATTTAATGGTTTATTTTGTGTGAGAAATAAAGTTTTGTGCTCTTATATATCTATATTGGATGTATCATTTTTAAAGGTATATAAAGATATTGAAGGGGTATGTTAAGAATCTATATCAACCAAAAACCTCCATTATTGAGAAATATATTTCCAAGTAATTGTATAGTTTTTTACATATTACTTGTCTTTAGTATACCACATCAGTTTGCCTATATCTTATCATGAACAAGTTAGTTTTGGGGGAAAGGGGATTGGTGGGTTCAAAAATTCATTCATCAGACAAAAAATAAAGCATACCCATTTATAAATCTTGAATACTATATATAATTCTTAGAAATATATAACCTCTCATATTAATCTTTTAAAATAATAGAATATAAAAAATAAAGATATATGGATATTGTATGAGCATGATAAAACTTTTTTACAATGGTTTAAAGAGAGCATGTATCGTAAATTAGATGCATCGAAAACATTGATATGGTTAGCGAGTGACCCGTATTTAAATATAATAACATCGTATGGGTATGACATCAATGGTTATACATTTTATACCAAATATTAGGAAAATATAAGTGTAGTTCATAATAGTAGTGTATTGGTGTTTTCTAAAGAAATGCATTTTTCAAGTGTAAAGGACAAAAACCCAATCCCCACTTCAAGTTCAAGTTATGGAGTTATTGAAGAGATATGGAAAATTGATTGCATTAAATTTTGAGTTCCTATGTTCAACTATAAATGATTTATCGATAAAAATAGTAGTAAACACAATGAATTTGGTATAGTTACAGTAGATATAAATAGAATGGAATTCACAGATAACCCTTTTATCATGTAAACACATGTTAAACAAATATTATAAGTTCTTGGTCCATTAAATATGTAGTGGTTTATCATTTTATAAGGGAAAGATATATTTTGGTGATATGAAATTTTATTATGATGACATCTCTGGTTCCATAGAAATTTAGAAAAGCACATTTATGACCAAGTCGTAGACATGGTTTATTCCATATAGAAAGATCATGAAGAAAGAATATGGGAAAACAATCTTTTAGTAATCTCCTAATATTATATACACCATATATTTTTTTTAACGTTTAAAATACTGTAAAATATTACATATACTATTTGTAATATTATTTTTTATTTAAGTCACATATTTTAAAAAATAAGATATATTAATTGTTTTTTTGGTTTTATTTGTATAATTTTCTAATTGATCAATTTTTTAAAATGTTAGATATACTGTTTTTAATTTTATAAAGAGTTTAACTCTTTTTTTGTATCATTTTCCAATTTTTATTCAACTATAAATGTAACAGTTGGATTTATAAAATCTTGTAGTTAAGTTTTTTTTTCTTTTGTCTATATCATTGCATGTCTCAAAAATGTTGTAAATTTTTTTAGTATTTTAGTTAACTACTTCAACAAATATAAATAAAAATTCTTTTGTTTAGTTTTGTTATGGTTGTATTATTTTATAAATTATAATTTAATTATATAAGTAACTGGTAGACTATATAGTATTTCACTAATTTTTAGTTAATTTGATATGCAAGATAATGTTTTATCAAATAGTCCAGTCACCTAGATCTTATAATGAGAATTGTATGCATACTTCCATTAAGGATCCTCCTCATTATTCAACACAAGATACTTACACTTTTAAAGCAAAAGAGAAGGATTTTAGGGTTAGTAAACATGGTTTCACACATTTACCTAAATTATAAATTTCTTGTATCTAGGACCAAAGCATAGTTATCGAGTTTAATGATAATGGTAATACTATGGGTCTAAATTCCATAAAATTTAAAACATTTATATCTTTGAAAGATCAAGAAAAAGTAGTAATTATGTTTTTTTATTATAGAAGTTTCAACCAAGAAATATTATCCCAATAATGGGAGACCATTTTTGTAAGATAATTTATTATTATTTTATTTATCATGACATGTTTTTATTAATTTAGGTTATTTTTTCCTTCTCATCATATAACATGTGATATACATGACACTAGATAAGTCAAGAGGAAATGTTTATCTTTTTCTTCTAAAAGGTTAAGATATTTTAAATCAATTTTAACTCTGGATTTCATTTTTGGTGAAAGGAAAATTAAGATTCAGGTAATTTTTATGATTTCCTAGATGAAGATACATGGTAAATTTTTATTGAAAGTATACAGCAGGAAGAATTTTCGATAAGTGAAATGTCAACTTTTTGAAGTGTTTCATTATAAAATCATTAAAAATGATCATATTAATGATTTTTTTGTCCTTAATTAATAGGAATTAGGGAAATATCATCAAAATATCTAATAAAAAAAATATAACCTCATATTTTATCTCATAAAGGGTATATATTGTTGGAAGAAAAATTTTGGCTCAAATTTTTAAAAAAATGAGACTTGAGTCATCAGGCTCCATAGAGATTACCCCCAGCTAGACAAGAAAAATTTAAAAGGGGTTTGATGTCAAAAATGGAATATATCATACAGATGAGGTGAAGGATATATATGGAAAGATTATAAGTAGTTATTTGAGTTGTTTTTTAAGTTTGTATTTTGTAATTCGCTAATAAATCTTCCAAATATTCTATACAGGATACCCTTGACGAGTAGTGAACATAGAGGAACTTTATACCTAAGGGTAGGAATGATATTTTTATTATTGTATTATGGAAGCACAAATACCCAGGTCATGTATGAAAATACTTGGTGGGTGTACTAATTTAAAAAGTGTTTGTTTGTTCTGAAACTTCTTACAGGGATGATGTTAATAAAGAAAAAAATAGATGTTCTAGAAGATAATGATATGTATGGGTGAGAAAATGGAGGAGAGGATTAGATTTTTGATATAGTTGATGTTTGGTGACATGTAGAGATAGTTTCAGGCCGAATATCCACCTTCACCAACATATCCCACTCCTCCACCTCTTCCGAAATATCTTGCTTCTCCACCTCCACCTCTAGGATTCCCATATAATTTGAGTTATATGTTGAGGTACACTAGTGTCATATTATAGTATATGGGATCATATATAATATTGGGGATACACTACATCATTAATATATGGATATGGATCAACTTAGGGTAACAATATAGGATATTATAGATAGATTAGCTAGAGTATTATTCCCTACTAATGAGGTATCTACAGTTGGAAAAAGTTTCTGATATTTTTTATTTTTCCATATCAAATTTTCCAACAACTTACTAATAAGGTATGCTTTGATTATATCATTTATTTAATATCTGTTTTAAATTTGTTTTAATATTATATTATATATATATATATTATAGGAATACATTAAAGGTAAAGACATATTATATAGAAATCAAAAACATGTTGACACCTCATCATATTCGCTTCTTGTTTTTGAAGGACTTTATAAATTATCATCATATGAATTATGTTAGGTGATACTTTTGAAGTGATAATGGATATTTAAATTTGTGAGAGTGACTATATAGTGATAATTTATAAGAGAGATATCATTGATTTTCTATCTACAGATATGTTAGGTCTCATAATGATACAAATATTTCACATATAAGTTGATTATCATAGTTATTTCAATTATATAAACTTTATCTAACTTCATACCTATGATTTTTTATTAATTTTCCTTGTTGGTTATTCAATAACTGACATGAAAAACCTTATGAATTTTAGGTTTTCAAGGTGATTTATACATCAGTTTTTAATGAACTGATGTTAAATATATTTTTTGATGTTTTTTTTGTATAATATATATAAAAAGGTTATTTATTGCATTGCATACAATGATATCTATAAATAAATAAACTTAAAATCTAAAAAATAGATATTAAAAACACCTTTATGTACTATTAAGGAGCCATGATTTCTCTGTACACCAGTTGGAGACTTCCCCATATCCAAACCAACCTGAAACCTTGAACCAAACTTCAAATACCCAACCAAGCCCTGTGATGGTGTAACATATTGATGGGAATCATCCCTAGTATACTAGCTTAAATACACATCCTTTATAACCTTCATGATTGAACAAGATACAAGATTCAATTTAAAGGTAACCCCTATTGGAAAAACCTATGCAAATTTATCCTTATTAGAATGCTCATGACTCTGTATATTGATAGAGTTCCCATGACCTTGTACACTAGATCCAGTATCCTGTAAACTGGACTCACTGGCAGTAACATCATTTTCACCATTCAATTTTTCCCCTTATCAACATAATTACTTTCAACATGCCCAATTAATGAACAAAAAGAATATATCATGGGATTTTTACAAGAATAATTATCAGGTCCTATAGATTTACATTCAAGGAAAAACTTAGGGGCTTCTCATACTCAATATGTATTTCAAATTCATAATTATTAGTAGACAGGAAGACCTAATTAACTAGAACATAATAGATATCCACTTCAATAAAAAATCAAGAATAATGAGAAATTTTTTAAATTTTAGACTCTTTATATAGTTTAAGTGTAACTCCAATAGAAAAAGAAACATCCTTGAGAATTATAAGATTCCATGTAATCCAATTGAGATCATAGACACTAACCCACAATTGAACCAAGAACTTTTTAACCTCAAATGGATTAAAATTAAAATCTTATTTCTGACTGTGAAAAAAAGAAGATTGAACGATATAGAGCCAAATCCCTGTGAATTTATTTTCATGTATCTATATGGAAAAGGTAGATGAAAATATCCATGTCCCGTTAAGATGCATCTCCAACCAGTCAACCCCCAAATAGAAGAAAGACGAACAACTAAATCCTCTAATTTCCAAGGCTTTATGCCTTTTAGAAGGATCAATATAACAATGATAAAATGCTTACCCAACTATATTCCCTCAAAAATAGATTCTTGATTTGAAACTACTTGATTAACCAACCACTTATTTTGAATTATGTTAGTGTCTACATCTTTAATTAGAAAAAAGAACAGTAAGCTCCAACATTAAAAGGCATGTCTTTGACAAAAACGTCGTCACACGTGGTAGGTGAAACAACCTTATTATCCTCATCTCTGACACCATAAATGATGACATATGTATAATAATAATAATACTAATATATTTAAAAATATTAAAAAACTATATAATTATTTAGTTATAATTAAAGTTCAGTTTTTTAATTCATTTAATTAAATTAAATGTATTATTTTCCTTGAAGTATAAAATTATATTGATAATTATATGTATTCTAACTATAATATATATATATATATATATATAATATATACATATATATTGTTATCTAGGCTCAAATGTGTGTGATTTTATTTATATATGTTTATATATAAATAATTACACATATTACAATGAGATATGTGAAATTGAAAAATCAAATGAATTTTGTTGTTATATAATGATATATTCATATACATGCATACATATACACATACATACACATATACATACATACATACATATATACACATACACACACATATATATACATGTATATACACATACACATACATACACATATGAACACATGCACATACATAAAAACACATACACATACATGAACACATACATACACATACACATATATACACTTACATTTATACGTACACATACATCCACATACATATATATTCATACTAATAAATACACATAAGAATGCATACACATACACATGAATACACATACATACACATGCACATGCAAACACATACACACACACATACACACACACATGCATATATAAACATACATGCACATACATATGAAGACGCACACACAGACACACACATACATATGTTGGAGTTGTTTCCCTAAAACCAACATTATATATATATTCATGATCTTGAATATTGATAAAATATCTTATCACATATTGATTGTTCTTCTACGTAACATTAATGTGATAATGTTCTAGAATATCTATCACTTTAAAAGGTTGTAATAGTTCCCTATTATGATGAAAACCTTGGAATTCCATGACAATATTCTTAAATACATGTTCTACGATCAAATAACATTTTATGATGGGACACATAGTATGTATGACTGTCAGGTTCTTGATACTCATAAGTAGACAAAAATTCATTTCATGAATTTCACACTTGTAATGTTCAGTATGGGAGATTATGAGAACAAACCCGATAATGGGAATTATACATGTTTATGTGTCATTGGATATTATTGTTTGTAAATGTGTGTAATGATCATTAGACTTTAATATAATTATAAATGTATATCATGAATAGTGTACTTTGATGTATTGATGAAAATAATAATGACATGTGCTCATGGAAGGGTGGTATATGTTGGGTGTGTCACGAGTGATATACATTAATGAATAAGTCAAGAAAGGATTTATCTCTTTCATTTCATGGAAGTTAATATATCAACCCTTTTATTGGATTAGAACTATTGAACTAGAATTCAATGGTCATGGTGATTGATGAGTTCATTTCAGAAAGTCACAGAAAGACAAGTCAATTTTATGGTTTGATGACATGAGTATGAAACATGATTGATGATAAATCGAGATAAAGGGGTTATATCACACAATGATAATTTGTATGTGGTCATCATCATTGTGAAATTTACTCATTCCTTTATGGGTGCCTTTATGTGTTTTTAGACATTGATATTCGACTCTAGGAAATCCTGCCTAACGCAACTAAGGAGAAGGACCATAGGTACACACACTTTATGTATACATAGATCTTAGTTAAATTCTTTTTTAACATAAAAATAGGAGTAAATTTTATTATTAAGACCAAAAGATAATATTTATTTATAATTTATTGATTGCTTGTATGTGGTCACTTTTTCAATATATGAGTTGAATATTAAATAAATATTTATTCTCAAAATTGTTGAATAGAATATTTATTTATATATTTTTTTGTTAAGAAGGTAATAAATAATATTTATTATCAAATAATTATTTAAATGATAAGAACCATGGGTTTGGTATACCAATCCCATGCTCCTGAAAATTTTATTGAGAAAAAAAAACACACACACCAAGTAAAATAAAGGAGAGTTACACGATGCATATTCCCAAACACATCAAAGAAAAATATCCAAATAGCAATGTTGATCACACTATCCAGGATTCTATAAGGAACCTAAATAATTGATATAACAAAAAGTGAGTTCCTAAATATATAAATCAATTCATGAGAATCTCCTACCTTTTACCCATGTTCCATGGTCCACCCCCAAGATAATGTCCACCTCTCTTCCAAGATTTAGGCTTCTATCAAAGTTTGTTTAGATCATTAATGTCCAAATATTTTGGGTATCCTACCTATTTCTTATCATGAGGTTTATGTGTACTAGGTTTCCATGATAACTCTCAAATTTCCACTATCAGGTTGGACCAAATATGGTCTTCAATGTAGTAGGATATGAACTCCAAGACTTTGAGGTATTCACTATAGATAAAGAGGCTCGATACAATTTGTAAAAAAAATATACTCAACTTGATAGTCAAACCAGTCAGTGCAAGAAGAATTGAGTCCCTGAGGAAACCCCTCTTGTGCAAACATATCTAGTGGGAATTTGGAGTTCATTTGCAAAGCCTCATCACATTCCTCATATATTGCCTTCACAATGTTGTCTTAAATAGATTTCATGGAATAAAAGAGTTGATTGGGGTAAGAAATCTTATAGTCCTCATCTCTACTAGGGTAGGAAAAATCCATGATAGGAAGTGTTTCTTCCATAATAGCCTTTCCTAAGATTTTATCAATGCCACTATAATTCTCTAATTGAACACCTTATTGGATTTATTCCTCCTTATGATAAGAATATTCATACACCATATCAACAAAGTTGGAGATAGAAACCTAACTTTTCACCTTATTTCACATTGATTTTCCACCTTGTATAAATCCATTTATTGTATCCAGAAACTTCCCAACTACAATATCAGGAGTACTTGGTTCCACTTATTTTGAAATCTTTGAGACACCTTTATTCAGTTGATCACTAATCGATTTAGTAACTTTGATAGATTTTGAAAATCCCATATTAGCACCTTGAAAAACATGGTTTATCCCAGCAACAATAGTAGGTTATAACTTTGAATTTCCATATAGGACCATCAAAATCTCCTTGATGATAGGACAAGCTATGGTGATAGGGATTGAGGATTTTATCTCAATCACCTTCTCCAGTGCATTTTTCTCTATTGCAGTAGGCCTGTCTGGTTTTATAGATCCTTCAAAATGGCTAGATCAGCACCCTCACTGGTGTTAGTCCTCCTAGTAGTCTTAATAACATGGAACTCACCCATTAGGTAATTATTTAAAAACATTACTAGATGTTTATCTACCCTATTTATGTAGATCTTGATTGGTGCTGAAGAAATCCAAGGAGATTTTTTAAAGGAAATTCCAATTTCCCCAAATTTCCTAACTCAACATGAATAGTTTCAGATAAAGGGGATCCCTTTCTAGACTTATCTCTTATATAAGTAGAAAAGTATAAATTAATTTTAACTTTTCTATTTGAGTCAATCAGTTTATGTTCATGTCACAATAGATGATTGGTATCTACCTATGCTTTTAACTCACCACCAGTCAGACCATTTTCAAGGCGATCACCTTTATCGTTTAACTCTAATGCTTTAGGTAGAACATCCTTAAAGTTGAAATTTGGATTAGAAGGATGACTCTCATACTCAATATTAGCACAATAACCCTTGATCCTTACCAATTAAAGGAGAGAGTCCCACATGCCAACAAGAGTTGAAATCTCGGGTACCAGAGCCTTTGAGGTGAAAATCACTTGCTCTGATTACTGTGAAATTCCTTATTTCTAAATTTTTCACCCCTCCAAGTTTAGACAATTACCAATCACTGCTTCATTATCCTATTCCTTGGAGAAGTTAGTGCTCCTAAATTTAGGATCTTTTATAAAATCAACCTTGGGAAGGCTCCCTGAGTATTGAGGATTGTTGACCTGAAGAGAATATCATTTCTTTATATGATAATGATTCACATCATGTCCTCTCAAATGAAAATTGGAATAAACAATTTCATTCCTATAGTTTGACTTTGAATTCCCAATGATTCGACAGGCTGAGAAGAAAGGGGTAACCTATTATATTTAATCTGAAGGAAATTCTTATCCCGAGGCATAGAGGGAACAACTCTATCAATAAGAGTGTAGCTAAGATCAGCTTCCACTAATACCCTCATGAAGTGACCAAAATTGACCAATTCAGTAGTACTATCCATTTTAATTAGAATTACAATAAAGGAGGAAATTTCCTAAAATATTTTTGGATTCCATAAAGTATTAATTTTTTAATGTAAAGAATTATATTTATTTTATCTATGAGACATGCGCACATCAAATAAATAATGATATTATTATTATTATGTGTGGAGTTTCTTAAGGATTATGAAAATAATTAAGTGTCAGTGTAATTATTTATTATCTAACCTAAATTTATGTATATACCCAGTCATATCATTTCCTAGGGTTAGCCATAAGATACATTGTTGTGAACAATGAATTCTCTCTCAACAAAGAACACCTATAGAGATTCACTCAAGACTGAGAGAACTCTACAGCTTCCACCCTCACGGAAAGGATAGAATAACAAAAAGACAATCCTAAAACTTGTAATATTGTGTTGTGGTTAAGAGAAACAACTCAAGATTAATGAATCATTCATGCTAGCACCTGGTGTTACATCGACGTTGTTTAAAGATCAAGGAGCTTGTATGGATCACTACTAAATAGATTCTATTTTGGATCATCTCAGCATAATGACATTATAACCCAGATGAGGTTTTCTCAATCAAATCTACATAAAAAAATAACTCAAGACCGATGTATTTTATTATTATTAAATTAATTACAGATTTAACATGGATGATCTTATCTCATGGTTAATATATTTTTTTCCAATTCTTAGATTACATTTGTTATACATGTTGATTCTTCATCAAGTTCTTGTAGATTACTCATTGAATCTGAAAAAATCCAAACTAAGCAAGGGCTCAACCATCACTTACGTTAAACTTGAAAATTTCAACACATACATGTATAACACACAGACACAGACATACACATATGCAAACATACATATAGACACACACACACACATAGAGAGAGATATATATATACACATACATACACATATACAAACATACACACACACATGTGCACGTGCGCACAGGTGTGCATGAATGCATCCATATACATACACAAACATATACACATACGTATATATACATGCACATGTATGTACATACACATACACATACACATACATAAATTTATATATATACACCAATATGCACACATGCACACGCACACACATATAGGCACACACACATGCATGCATGCATGCATATATATACATACATATGTCAAACCTTCATTTTTTTAGTATATATTTTTCTTTTGTCGCACCGTGGGATTTTCAAGCCTTATTAAACATGATTCACACCACTACACTAACAATTACATTAATATATATACTTATAATATATTTTATTTATTAAGGATACAATACAAAGAAACAATTATATTTACATATAAATTTTAATGTATTTAAATATGTTATTAAATATTTTTATTAATTAACATAAATTTGATAATTCACTACTATAAAATAGTGCTTATTCAGCACTACACTTTTATCAGCGTTAAAAACATTGATAAAAGGGAACCTTTATCAGCACTTTTCTTAGTACTGATAAAATAAAAAATATATATATATAATATTAAAAACTTATTTTAATATAAATATATATAAATATATATATATATTATTTTCTTAAATATTATTTATACAATACTAAATATGTATTTATACTTAATATATAATATATTTAGTGAAAATTGTTTATAAAATAATTAATGATTAATATTAATTAACAATTTTCTATTTAATATCAAATAATAGAAATTTAACAAAAAAATCATGATAGAAAAAATAATAAATTAATTTAGATCTTATGAAAAGTTGAAAAAAAATCTTTAGCTTCAAACGACCATAATTTTTTATCTGGGTGTCTATTTGGGCACTATGAGATGTTAAATAATTTTTTTTGAAGAGATATATGCCATATAGACATAGGGGAACCAAGGTCCTTGTTTTTTCTTAGAAATAAAAGGCCTTTAAGGAATCCAAAATTGATCTTTTAGTTGGAATACCCTAATTTTTTAACAATATATGAAATTTCAACTTTGTTAAAGAGGTTCTTCTTGCCTTTTTTTGGTGGAAACTGAATTAATTATCTAGGATTACATTTTTTTATGAACCAACCCAAGTACCCTAGTAACTTGATAATCGAGCTATCCCTGACATAGCTCGATGGGCATTCTTGATCCCCATGGGTTGATAACCAGCACCTAGCAATATCCAAACTGAAAGTGGGAATGATTTTTCCACTAACAATGCAAAAGTAAAATAAACAAGATAGTATGCACGTCAAAAGAAACTTCAAAGGGAGTAATGTATTAAAAGTTAATAAGGCATAAACAATCTTAAGGTACTACAACCCAAGTACTGAAACAAAGGTAAAATATCCCAAGTCCCTAAGGACACAACTCACCAAATCCAAGGTCCAATAGTTAGATCCACATCTAAGAGATCTTTTCCCCTTGCTCAAACCTAGAAGGAGATCATCTACAAACACCCAAAGGCACCAGTAGGGTGTGAGCTAAAAGGCCCAGTAGGGTTTCACCAAGTATTCCATAATAGATGCTAATAATTGATTAACCAAAGTAATGTTTTCAATTTTAGAATAAAAAAGTTTCCCATTTTAAATCATATTTAAACAATTCATGCTATACAGTTCAAATGATAGGAAATACTTTAAGAAAAGGCTTTAAAAGTGATGGGATATTTCTAAAACAATGGATTAAATAAAATTTTATATAAAATAGATTATATAAATTCAGAAATACTATAAAATATTTTAACAACATTAGCATACATTTTTATCTCAAATATAAACAAGTGAGAAACATAGTCATCTTCCAAATAGGTATGAAAGTTCAAACCTATAAGACTCCACACTCTCTAAGTGATCACGGTAATATGTGTACACACACATCCTATAGACACTGGTTAGAGAGGACCCATCACCATCTCCTAAGGGATGTGACCTATTTCATTTATGTTTTAAAACATTGTATAATCGTAGATTGTGTCCAAATAACTCACAATATGCCTAAGTCTTGCATTAACTCTTACACAATAAATGATAGGAAATTTATTTTATGACTTCTTAAAATAAAATTAAATCCCATTCCCCCATTTCAAATGCCAATTTTCCATTTAAAACAAAAATAGGTTTCAATTAAAAACATGCATTTTTAACAAGATAAAATCACTGAGTTTCTATCGAAACATTTTAAACCATTTTCAAAATTTAACAAATTCTATAAATTCTATTTCAAAAATTAAATTCAATAATTTAATTGAAACCATTTTCATTCATTTGCAAACACACCCCAATTCAATGGAATTGGGGGGTTTCCCCATTTTATTTGAAAAACCATTTCAAACCTCCCAATTCACTAGAATTGGGTTTTTAATAAAAACAATTGAATGAAATTTGAAAAAAATTGAATTTAAATCAACAAATGAAATAAATCAATCAATTTAAGGTTAATTAATTTGGATAAGTGGGATGGAATCACCTACCTTTTTCTCAAAACTCAACGCACGCAATGAAACCTACCAATAAGAACGGAGGTGCGGAAGGCCTTGAAACTTAACTTAGAAACGAGATACAAAAACACGGAGTATAAATCCATCAATTTCAGTATGATATATTAAACCCTGAGGGGGAGAAAGAGAAATAGACAAAGAAAAAGGGAGAACCCTTACCCAGGAATTCACACCACAAGCACAATGACAATCAAACGCCGAAAGAAAGGACTCAGAAGGGTTGGAGTGCTCCAAGATCACCTGGGATAGGATTTAGATCAAGATAAGTGAATATAGAGAGGATGAAAAGTGGGAAGTTCAGTCATTATACTTATATATAACTGGTACACGAGGAAATACACAATGTGTAATCCCATTACACATTACGAAATAGATAACTTTCGTAACCGCAGGCAAAACCCATCACTTAGAATTAAAAAACAATCTTTAATTAAATCACAATGTGTAAAAAATAATCACAACATATACCTTTCATAGTGTGAACCCTTCTCATGGTATGTACCCATCAACCATTACAGATCGTGTAAACTTATTACATATCATGAAAACCTCCAATATCCTATAGAAATGACCAGTTAAAGCTGAGAGTCCAACAAATCTATGACTTCACCATTATAGGTATCCTCACAATTCATTATCAACCCTACCTATACAATGAAAATAAAAAACCACAACATTGTTAAATACATACATGTTAGATCGGTAATGGGATGTTTCGACCTCTCCAACATAAAATTGTTTTCCCCCATAAATCCTATGAAGAAGCTTCCATGCCAAAAAGATGAGGCCACTAATCTCTCATCAGTACCTTGCATTCCCACATCTCATGATTATCAAAAACATGTTTTCATAGCACACAAACCAAATGCATATTCCTCCCATGAAGTACCTTGGCCTTAGAATCAAATATCCTGACCAGCTACTCAGTCAATGATAAATCAGGTTCAATCTCAAGATCACTCCAGCTCAAAATGTGAGATAGATCAAGGAGATACTTTCTCATCTATGATACATGGAATATTTTATGTATCGATTTCATCTGTGGTGGAAGTTCTAAATGGTATACGGATTTTCCCAACTACACAATAATCTCAAAATCTCCCACAAAATGAGGAGCAATCTTCCCTTGCCTCCCAAGTCATCGATAAACCAGTCAGGGTGAAACTTTCAAGAACTCATGGTCACAAATTTAAAACTCCAAGATTCTACGATGACGATCATCACAAGACTTATACCAGCTCTGGGCTATTAACATTTTTTGATGAATTAACTGAATCTTTGTTGTCATCTCTTTCACCAAAATTGGTCCAAACAAGGAAATTTCACCAGTCTATAACCAACACAATGGATATTTACAAGGATGACAATACAAGACCTCAAAATGATCCATTCTGATTGAGGATTGGAAACTATTATTACAATAAAACTCAACCATCCCAAAATGATCATCCCAAGCCTCATAGAATTTAATAACACAAGTATGAAGTGTGTCCTCAAGAATCTGTATAGATATATCTATCTTTACTTCTGATTGTGGATGGTAGGCCATGCTCAAATGGACTTGAGATCCCAGTGCCTCCTGAATACCTGTCCAAAAGCAAGAAGTGAACCGAGGATATCTATCGAAAACTATTACAGATGAAACTCTATGCAAACAGAAAATCTCTTTCACGTAGATATTTCCCAACTCCTTAACTTTGTTTATATCACAAATGGGTATGAAGTGAGCCGGCTTGGTCAGCCAGCTGATTACAAAACATATCTCATTATTTATTCTCTGGTTATGAGGAAACCCAACCACAATGTCCATATAGATATCATCCCACTTCCAAGTAGGAACTGGAAGTGGCTATAGAAAACCTGAAGGTTTCTGATGCTCAGCCTTAACCTATTGGAATGTTTAATGGTGGGAAACAAACTCAGTAATCCCTCATCTCATACCAGGCTACCAAAACTACTTTCATATGTCATATAACATCTTAGTTTTTCCTAGGTGCATATCCCACTGGGAATTATGAAAATCCTTCATCATATACTTCCTTGTTTCTAACATAACAATGAAGTGATTCTGATGACATAGAACACCCTCTTCAGACAATGACCACTGGGAAACTATCTCCCCACCATAAAGAGAGTATCTAATGGTATGGAATTCATCATAAAGTTGTTGATACTAAATAATAATCTTAAGAATAGAATATGTTAACTAAATGTTGGCTAAAGAAAACTCATCCTCTGGTTCATAGACTTCAATATTCAACTATGAAAAGAGATCCATCAAATTACACTCTTCTGAATATTCTTTCATTTCTTGGGTTGGAAGTTTCTTACTCAATGCATCTATAATGAAATTCCTTTTCCCTTGGGTATAGGTGATGTCAAATTTGAAAGATTGTAGATACTCCACCCAAGGCCTCTAGAGGAGATTCAAATATAATTGAGAGAAGATATAACTTAAGCTATTTTTTTCTGAATACACAGTAAACCTTTCTCTATTAAGGTAATGTTTCCAACTCTTAAGAACATACATTACAACTGTAAGTTCAAGTTCATGGGTAGGATAATTCTTCTCATGAGGCCTAATATGATTAGATTCATAGGGAACGACATGATTATCTTGTATAAGAACATATCCAAAGCCTAAACTCGATGCATCACAGAAGAGCACATATCCCCATCTAGCCTCTGGAAGAGTCAACACCGGTGTAGTGGTAAAAAGACATTTCAGTTCAATAAAAGAAATCTGATATTTATCATTACAACAAAACATCACTCTCTTTTGAGTTAGAGTAGTCACCGAAGAAGAAAACTTTGAGAAGTCCTTTATGAACTAACAATAATATTCAGCTAAGCCCAGGAAACTATGAATCTCAAAGACATTTTGTGGTTACTCCCAATTCATAGCAGCCTTCACCTTATTAGTATCAACTGATATTCCTTGTTCCAACAACACCTATACCAAGAATTTCATTTCTGGAATCCATAAGTCACACTTTGAAAGCTTGGCATAAAGTCAGTGATTTATCAGCAGACTCCGAACTGTTCTCAGATAATGTACAAGATCTTACTTAGACTTAGTGTAAATGAGGATGGAATGCATAAATACTACCCAAAATTTATTCAAATACTCATGGAAAAAATTCATCAAATCTATGAAAACTACAGGAGAATTTGTTAGACCAAAGGGAATAACGAGGTACTTATAATGGCCATACCTTCTCCGAAATGTGATTTTCTGAATGTCAATTTCTTTTATCCTCATTTGATGCTAACCAGATCAAAGATAGATATTTAAAAACCACTTCACCCATTTAAAATGATTAAATAGATCATAAATATATGAAAATAGATACTTATTATTTACTATAACTCTATTGAGCTTTCGGTAATCAATACAAAAGCGAAGAGAGCCATCAGTTTTCTTAAAGAAGAGAACTGGTGCCACCCAAGGTGACACACTCGGGTGTATAAATTCTTTCTCAAGAATATCATCCAACCGAGACTTTAATAATTTTAGTTCATATGGTTCCATATGGTAAGAGAGAATTTAAACTGGTTGAGTATCAGGCATTAAGTCAATAGAAAATGCAACCTCCATTACTGGTGCCAAACCAGAGAAGTCAGAAGGAAACACGTCCGGAAATTTTATGACAACTGGAGGGAGATTTCCGCACAAATATTCCCACTCCAATTCAGAATAAAACACTAATATTACTTTACCCAACTCTATATAATAAGGTTCATCCCTGCTCGACCTTAGGTCATATTCTCCTTAAAAAACAAGAGACACATCACTAGGTGTAGTAAGGTAGACTCATTAATGATAAAAATCAATTCGTCACTTATTGCCAATGATCCAATTCATACCAAAAATGATTTCAAGAGGTTTCATATTAGGGACTAAAAAAATCTAAGATATCTTGATATCTGGTAGATAGAAGATGCAAGCGGGGCTACAAAGACCCTCTCTCTCTTCATACCTAGAGGTGTAGTAATATCCATTACACAAGATAAAAGCTCCACATAAATATTTAACATATTAATAATATGGGTTGAAATGAATGAATGAGATACACCAGTATCAAATAGAGTAGTCACTAATAAAGAATCTATAGTAATGGTACCTCTCATAGTCACTAGACCCGCGTCTACTTCCTCTAGAGACTCTTGTACTATGTGAAGTAGCTTTGTTATGGATTCTTATGGATGGAACTCTTTTGTATGTGAAAAATCTAATTTCCATGAAATTTTAGGAGGAGATAATTATCTTGTTCCACTACTAATAGTATAAAAGATATGGAAGAATCTATGTAAGTTCCCTTAACATCCACATGCACCATAGTTCTTGAGTGCCTTAGTGAAAACCCTCTTAGAATGACCTAGTTTGACACACTAATAGAAAATCAAAGGACTTACCCCTGGAACTGTAAGAGGTCTGGAATGACCTTGTAATCGATAAATGTTGCGAGAATCATCACGCCTCCAATTTACCTTGAAAGAACTTATGATACCATTGGGAGAAAAAGAAACTCCTCTCAACCCTAACTTTTCAGCCAGGTCCATCTCAACCATCATCACCATATCCAGAATATCGGTATAAGTGGTCATCTTTAGTAATAAAACCTAATAAAAAATATCTTATTGAAGTCCCAACTTGAACCTTTGAGTCTTCATCCTCTCATTAGATACAATCTCAGGCAAAAACTACACGAGTTCAGCAAAGTGATTTTAATACTCAGTCACAGTTCTCTCAGTCTACTCAATCTTGAAAAACTCCACATCCTTGGAAAACACCATTAAATCTAGATAGAAGAGGTCAGTGAACATAACATTGAAGTCTTTACACTATAATCCCTCATGTTTCTTCATTTTCACCATCGTGTCCCACCATCTCCTACTTTGTCCCTCTAACATGAAGGTGGCACACTTCACCTTGATCTCATCCGGTGTCTCTAAGAAATCAAACATACATTCTATCCTTCCCAACTATTCCTCGTCATGTTGAGGATCAATGGATCCTTTGAAAACTAGTAGCTTCTGTTTAATGAGATCTTGAGAATTAACTTTGAGAACGTCTATCTGAAGTTCAAACAACTGGATCATGAATAGTAACTGGAGGTGGTGTCTATCCTAGAGCTTGGACAATGCACACAATCACCTCAACTAAATTCATATATAAAATAGGATTCACTCACTAAGATTTAGTATAAACCTCTTAATAAATCTGATTTATACATATTCTCGGAGGAATGATGTTACACAATATCTGCAAACAATAAGGAAGACATCAGATAATGATCAAATATAGCAGTGAGGGAAACATAATCTTGACCGGCAGAACAAACAAGATTTGGATTTTACTCTATCCAAATAAAAATAGGGAAAATACTATAATAAATCCATAATACATCTTTCCCTAACCACCCTTGGTTACTTAAGGTTCATTGTGGTGAGATCTAGTTAGTCACTCTATCACAACTACCTCATAAGTCCTGAAAATTCTTCATAAATTCATATTGACTTCAAGAAAAAAATCTCAACCTACCTTTGACGCCACTTTGTCATGAACCAGCCTGGGTACCCTAGTAACTCGATAACTGAGTCAATCCTGACATAGCCCAAATGGCATTCCTAATCCCCACGGGTCGACGACTAGCACTAGGCATCATACACACTAAAATTGGGAATTATTTTCCACTAACAATGCGGAAGAAAAAGAAACAAGAAATTATGCACATCAAAATAAAATTCACTAAGATTAATGTACCAAAAGTAAACAAGGAATAAACAATCCCAAGGTACTACAACCCAAGTACCAAAATAGAGGAAACACAACCCAAGTCCCTAAGTACACAACTCACCAAATCCAAGGTTCAACAGTTGGATCCAACTCCAAGAGATCCTTCCCCCTTAATCAAACTTAGAAGAAGATAATCTACAAACACCCAAAGTCAAAAGTAGGGTGTGAGATAAAAATCCTAGTAAGGTCTCACCAATTATTCTATAACAGATGACAATAATATATTAACCAAATTAATGCTTCCAATTTTAGAATAAAGAGGTTTAGCATTTTAAAGAATATTTAAATAATTCATGTTATACAGTTCAAATGATGGTAAATACTTTAAGCAAAGGCTTTGTAAGTGATGTAATATTTCTAAAACAATGGATTAAAAGAAAATTTTATATAAAATAGTTTATATAAATTTAGAAGTCATGTAAAGCAGTTTAACAACATTGGCATACATTTGTATCTCAAATATAAACAAGCGAGCAACATTGTCATGTGCAAATAGGTATGAAAGTTCCAGGCTATAGGATTTTGCACTCTCTAAGTGATCACAGTAATATGTTTACACACACTTCTTATGGATATTTGTTAGAGAGGACTTGTCACCCTCTCTTAAGGGATGTGACCTGCTGCATTTATGTTTTATAACATTGTATAATCATAGATTGTATCCAAATAACTTAAAATTTATTAAAGGCTTGCATGTTCTCTTATACAATCAATGATGGTAAATTTATTTTAAGACTACTTAAAATACAATTAAATCACATTCCCCCATTTCAAATTCCAATTTTCCATTTAAAACCAAAATAGGTTTTAATCAAAAACATGCCTTTTTAATAAGATAAACCCACTAGGTCTATATCAAAACATTTTAATCCATTTTCACAATTTAAAAAATTCCATCAATTATATTTTAATAATTAAATTCAATTTTTCAGTTAAAACCATTTCAATTCATTTACAAACACACCCCAATTCAACAGAATTGGGGGTTTTTCCAAATTTCTTTCTAAAACCATTTCAAACCTTCCAATTCACTGGAATTGAGTTTTTAATCAAAACCAATTGAAATAAATTTCAAATAATTGAATTTAAATGAATAACTAAAATAAATCAAGAAATTTAAGGTTAATCAATTTGGCCAAATGGGATGGAATGACCTACCTTTCTACCAAAACTCAACGCCCGCAATGAAACCCACCAATAAGAACGAAGGTGTAGAAGACCTCAAAACTCAAACTAGAAATGAGATCCAACAACATAGAGTATAAATACATCAATTTTACAATAATATATTAAACCCTAGGGAGGAGAAAGATAAATAGATGAAGAAAAAGGGAGAACACTTACCTGGGAATTCACACCGCAAGTGCAATAATGATCGAATGTTGAACGAAAGGACTTGGAAGGTTAGAGAGCTCCAATATCTCCTGGGATAGGATTTAGTTTAAGAGAAGTGGATCTTAAGAGGAGGAAAAGTGGGAAGTTCATCCATTCTAACTACATATAACTAGCACACGGGGAAATACACAACATTTAATCCCATTACATGTCGTGAAATAGATAAATTCTATAACCACTGAAAAACCCATCGCTTCAAATTAAAAATTGATCTTTAATTAACTCACGATGTGTAAAAATTCATCACAGCGTGTTACTTTCACAATGTGAACCCTTCTCACGGTATGCACCCAAAAACCATTACACGTCATGTAACCTAGTTACACAGTATGAAAACCTCATGTAGCCTATAGAAATGACTAGTTAAAGCTAGGAGTCCAATAAATCTATGACTTCACCATTATAGGTATCCTCCCAATTCATTCTCAACCCTACCTAGTCAATGAAAAGGGAAAACCATGAAAAGGTTAAAGACATACCTGTCGGATCGGTAACAGGATGTTATAACATTCATAAGGATATTATGATGTTCAAATTTTATCTTTTTCATTTTTTTGTTTTATTTATAATTAAATATATACATAGGTCCCTGGGTTCACCTCAATGGTAGAACCCCCTACGAGGTCTCTATGAGGTCTTGGGTTTGAGTCTCGTCAAGTACTTCCCTGGTGGAAGTGTAAGATTTTCTTGTATTTCTTCCCCCTCCCCAAACCATTGTAAATACATACACATATATACATATTTCTATATATTTATATATAAAAAATAATTGTATAAATAAATATTTAAACATTTTTACATGTAAAATATATTTTTTAAATATATAAACCATATAGAAATGAACATTTATTATCAATTTTATTTTAAAAAAACATTTTATTTACCTTATAAAAACTTATGAATATATATATATATATACCTATATAAATTTATATATAAGGTTTATATATAAATATATATGTGTATTAATAAATAGATATATATTTATATGTATAAATATATATATATATACATATAAATATATATATATATAAACACACACATATAAATACACACACACAAACATATATTATATACACACATGCACATATATATGTATAAATAAACACACACACACACATAAATACACACAAACATAAATTATATACACACATGCACAGACATATGTATAAATAAATATACACACACACACACCCATAAATACATACACAAACATATATTTTATAAATGTATTTGAAAATAGTTATATAAATATATAGAAAAATGATAAATATATATATTATATATACTTGCACAAACATATGTATAAATATATATTTTATATACACACACACACACAAACATATATTTTATAAATGTATTTAAAATAAATTATATATATATGAATAAAAAAATATGTATGTAAATATATATAAATAAATAGAAATATCATAAAATATAGAAGAAGACAATATAGAATAGTGGTAAGGGTATTCACTTTGCACATAAAGACCACAAATTTGAATCTAGGCGTGCGTGGGTGAGTAGGGAGGTGGGGCAGCACTGACGGATGGGGGGATTAAGCGTTGATGCAGGGCATCACGCTTGAGCAGGAGGGTGGGGTGGGTGCAAGTGCTAACAAAGGGGGTCTGGGTAATGACAAAAGGGAGGTGGTACATGAGTGGAGTACCTAAATAATTTCAAAACATATTTTTCTAGTTTTACTAGTATTTTTCTTAGTATTGATAAACACACCCTTTATCAGTGTTCACTAATAAAGGGGTCCTTTATTAGTGTACTCTTTATCAACGCTTATTTTAGTGATGATAAAGAGTGTGTTTGTCAGTGCTAAAATATTTTCTCAAATTATTTGATCTCCCACTTTCCCTCCTCATGACAGCCACTCTAGCCAACAACCCTACCCTTTATCAATGCTCACCCCTGCCCCCACTCCATCCCATGACCCTATCTTTTATCAGTGCTCGACCCCACCAAACAACAATGTTAATGCACTCACACACAAGCCTGAACCTATAGGGATTCGAACTTGGGACCTATTTTTTACATAGGGAACACCTTACCATTTCTCCATCCAAATTTCTTGAATATTTTACAAATTATATATTTTTTGTGTATACATAATTCTATTTTATTTATATATTTATTCATATAATTAAATATACTTATATAATTTGTTTTAAATAAATTTATAATTTTTTTTATATTTACATATATATATATATATATATATGTATAATTTTTTATTTAAATATATATTTATATATTTAAATATTTACATATATATTTATATATTCATTTATATATTTATATATTTATATATTTATGTATACTTGTATATTTACATATAAATTTTTTATAATCTATTTATAAATTGTATATTTATTATAAATATATTTGTGTGTGTGTGAACTATATATATATATATATTTGTGTGTATGTGTATATATATGTGAATGTATATATATTTTTAATATATATTCATTTCAATGTATAAATATACATACATTACAATTACATTTTCCACTAGCCTTGAGGATTTTATTGGTTATATAGTGACATATTTATATATACTAGTATTTTTCTCATGTACGTTTTCACATTTTTTGTTAGCATTATAAAGAAAAAATATAATGAACAAACACCAACAAACACAGAAGCCACAAACAAAATAAAACTTGCAATCAAATTGGAGACAACACACAACAAAATTTTTAATTTATGAACATTTTCAAAGAATATATATCATGAAAATATATAGTTATCAAACATTAGTTTTTTATCTTATATGTCATTTCACCACTCCACTTAAGTATTATATTGAGGAAAACCACCACAAATGGAACCAGAATGAAAATTATAGCAATAGAAGACACCGAACACCCACAACACTTATCACCTAGAATGCACAGTATGAATACTCTCAATGATGAATCCCATATAACAAGAAGTGAACGAAACTCATATTTTAAGAACCAAAAAAATAGGAACATTATATACTAAACCAAAACAAAATATAATGTAAATTATAATTTAACAATACAAATTTTAATAATATAATTTGAAGTTATAAAGTTATGTCTTTAGTCTATTTTTTCAGCCTTGATTTTTTTACCTTTTGAGGGTGAGGACATTATCTGTGGGATGTCGTTTTGATCAGAAAGTTTTGAATGTGAATGTGATGTGTTTTTTATCATATCAGTATGATATTCCAAATTGAAATATTGAAGAACATATCTCTACAAAACAAAAATTGGATAAATAAAAATAATTTAAATTCTTGATGATTAAAGAAGAATGAAAATGCTTGAATAAGAAAACCAGCTACCCTATTTCTCACATTAATAAAAAAAACTGTAAAATTTCAATTTCAAATCCTTGTATATATAAAAACTCCCATAATTCAAACACTTAAACTTTCCCATCTCCAAAGGGTTACTAAACACACAATATTTTAATAGAAAGGCTTTCAAAAGCACATCACATAAATCTATTAATATTGGTCTACTATGCATACAAACTAACATATATAAAAAATAAAAATTATTGAATGGAGGGTGTAGAGGCCTAGAAAGGATCACAAATAGTGTACGGAATGAGGTAACTAAGGTGGTATATACAAAGTAACAAATGCATAGAAGGGGTGTAAGGTAGACAGGTAAGCATAAAAAGACTCAATTGAAGTATCAGGCGTATGAAGGTATAACAATATGTTGTCCACATTAGGGCTAAGGAAATTAAAAGAAACAAAAAAATCCATTATAAAGAAACAAAAAAAATAACTACAGTTTGGGATAAAACCTCCACTATCAAAAATACAATGTCAGATTTTATTTTCTAAACATAGTTAACACTAAAAAAATAGTTTACAATTAAAAATACAGTTAATTAAATTAACACTAAAAAAATTGAATTAATATTTTTTATATAATTAACACTAAAAATATAGTTATCACTAATCAAAAATAAATTAATACCATTAATATTGTTAACACTAAAAAATACAATCAATAGTTGAGGCCCATACTGTAAAAGGTAGTGATGGAGATGGGTTATTTCTGAACTCTGATAGCCATGAATTATGTAAGAAATTTTTTAAAATAGAATTATGAAACTATACAAATCAATATAAGAAATAATAAAAAAATCTTGAACAATAGAAAATATATTTAACTTAATCAAAAACTCATATAAATTGTACAACCATGACATGGTTTAAAAGAGAATATATTGTTGAAACAAAAATGAAAAATAGAAGTTTAAATATTTGTGAAGAAAATAAAAAAAATGATCTAAAACCCTGCATAAGTGTGAGATTTCTTCTACAAAATGGATAACCGCCTTTGTAATTTTGAAGCATGGGATTACTTATTAACAGTTATAAATTAACACCATAATGACATTACTATTTTTAAAGAGGATAAATTCCCTTAATCCAACCCCAACATTAATATCTACTTAATAAACCCACATAAAATTATTTCACTGATATTTAGTATTTGATAATATAAACTAGATAAAAACATTATCTTAATTGTAAATAGTAAATCACAAAATATTGAAAAGGGGAAGAGAGAGTGATAGAGAAATATCAACACTATAAAACATGGCTATCACTACCACTAACAAAATACAAGTACTCAAGAGACATGGATAAGGAACTCTTAGATAAACAATGTGATAATAAAGAAATCAGGAACATAAATGAAAAAAAGAGAAAGAAAAATCCAAAATAGAAAATTAAAATCTTATAAATTCATGAAAAGATGTAATTTTAATCATTATTTTTTAAATAATATAATAAAATGAATATATTTTTCTAAATTTTTTTTGGATGTAGAATTTTATAAGGTAAAAATTATTAAATTATCCACTTTATATGAAGATATAAAATTTTAAAGGATAGTTCTATTTATTACAATGAAATTAAATAAAAAAAATATTTCAAAAATAAATACACCAAGTTTGGAAAAAAACTGTGGTTCATAGTATAGGATATGCATATTACCCTTGGTGATATAACTATGAAAAATCAAGACGTGAAATAATATATACCTTCATTGTATTCAAACCATTAAATTTCTCATATATTTTATTTTTCTGCTTGATATTCTCAAATTTAAACCTTGGAGAGATAGAAATCACAAACTTTATTGTCTTTCCCTAATTCTACAATTTATTTTTGAATACAGCATTGAAAAATTAATGTAATTTTTTTTTCCTGAGCAAGATAAAAAAATTCAAATATATTTGAAGAAATATATCAAGAACTGGATAAAGAACATAAGAAGTGGTCAAGGGTTCTCACCAACATTAACTTAACTCTAAGGTTTTTTCATCTTTGTTAATACTTAAAAATAAGGACCCTAAAACACATAAATGAAAATAGAGTTAACCACATCTATCTAATAACATAATAAGAAAAATAATAAGCACTTATACATAGACACAAATACCACACATACATATTCAATTTCTTTCTACTTTAATGGAAAATAAAAAATAATAAAAAGGTGTTAATCATTAATGTAAAACAAAGGTTTTCACACATAACAATGTTTTCAAGGTAACCAAATAAATAATAGAAGTCTTTAGCATACACATTATTAGTTAAGTTCTTTATATACAAGACAGAAGAGGGATTTCTGGAAATAATTCTGAATGAATGTGTGGTGAAATAATCCTAGGTGTGTTGATCTCAAGGTACAAAATTGTATATGCCAAATATTGAAAACAATACTTAACAACAATATAATAATGGTTTCAAGCATCGCATAACTATTGCTTGAACTAAGAAATTTAATCCATATAGATCTCTTGTTTTAAACTATTTAATAATTAAAATCATCATTTATAGTATAATATAGAAAACTATTATTCTACCCATGTGAACATACATCCATACTCCTTTTTTGGCATTACAATGAACTAATATAACAAACAAATACCAAAAAACACAGAAACCACAAACAAAATAAAACATGCAATCAAATTGGAGGCAAAAACACTAAAGTTTTTAATTTATAAACACTTTCAAAGAATATCTATCATCCAAATATGTAGTACTAAAACATCTGGTTTTCATAATATATTTCATTTCACTACTCCATTTAAGCATTATATTGAGGAGAACCACCACACATTGAACCAAAATAAAAATTATATCAATAGAGGACACTGAACACTCACTAAACTTACTACCAGGTATCCAAAATATGAATAAACTATCATTGATGGATCCCATATAACAAGAAACAAAAAAACTCATATTGTAAGAACTAAACAACATTAACACTTTGGACTAAACCACAAAAAAATAATATAAATTTTGATTATACAATACAAATTTTGATAATATAATTCAAAGTTATGAAGTTATACCCTTAATCTATTTTTCAGTATTTATTTTTTTCATTTTTAGGATGGGGAAATTATCTGTGGGATGTCACTTTGATCAGAAAGTGTTGAATATGAATGAAATGTGTTGTTTAAAACATCATTATTATCTTCCAAATTGAAATGTGGAAGAAAATTTCTCTACAAAATAAAAAATTAGAAAAAAAATAACGGAAATGTTTGGATATTAAAGAAGAATGTAGATCCTTATTATATAATAAAACTAATTTTCCTATTTCAAACATTAATAAAAAATGTAACATTTCAATTTCAAATCCTTATATGTGTAGAAACTACCATGGTTCAAACACTTAAACTTTCCCAACACCAAAGGATTACTACACAGGCAATATTTCAATCAAAATATTTTCAAAAGAATGTCAGAAAAAGTTATTGATATTGGCCTATTATGCATACAAAATAACATAAATAAACAATTAAAATTGTTGAATAGAAGGTGCAAAGGTCCAGAGAGGATTCTAAATCATATGGGGCATGAGGTAACTAAGGTGTTCTGTATGAACAAATAAAGGTAGAGATGGGGTGTAAGGCAAAAAGGTAGGCATGAAAGGACTCAATTGAAGTATCAGGCATAAAAGGTATAGTAGATCGCTTGCCACATTAGGGTATGGGAAATTGAAAGAAAACAAAATAATTCATTATAGAGAAATATAATAAATAACTGCAGTTTAGGATGAATCCCCCACTATAAAAAATACAATTTCAAATTTTATTACCTAAATATAGTTAACACTAAAAATAAAATTTATAGTAAAAAATTTCATTAATTCATTTAACACTACAAAATTGAATTAATATTGATGATACAATTAACACTAAAAATATAGTTAACACTGATAAAAATGGAATTAATATTATTCATATAGTTAAAACTAAAAAATATAGTCAATAGTTGAGGGAAATATCATAAGAGTTAGTGACAGAGATGGGTTATCGCTAAACTTCGGTAATCGTGAATTTCTATCAGAAAAAAGATCATGTAAAGAAGTTACATTGTTGGAAATTTATTAACTTGTGTCCAATTTTGGAAGAATGTGGAAGTAATGGAATGAGCTAATAGGCATATGAAGTACAAATAAAATAGAAGCAAGAAATTTTGTAAAATAGAATTATGAAACCATACACAAATTCTTATAAAAAATAATAATAAATCATGAACAATAGAAAATATATTTAACTCGGTCAATAACCCATATAAATTATATAGATACATCATGGTTTAAAAGTGAATATATTATTTAATTAAAAATTAAAATTTTAAATATTTTTTAAGAAAATAAAAAAAATGATCTAAAAACCTACAGAAGAGTGATATTTCTTGCACAAAATGGATAATTAAATTTGTAATTTTGAATCATGGTATTACTTATTTGAAGAATTAAATTATCATAACAATGACATTTCCATTTTTTAAAAGTATAAACTTGTCTAAGACAACCCCAATATTAATTACTACTTAATAACCCCATATAAAAATATTTCACTAATATTTAGTATTTGATAATATAAAATATATCAAAACTTTATCTTTCTTTTGAAAAGTAAATCACTAAATATTGAAAAGGATAAGAGAGAGAGAGGTAGAAATATCAACAATGCAAAAAATGACCATCAGTACCCCCAGAAAAATACAATTAATCAAGAAACATGGATTGAGAAATCTTAGATAAAAAATTTGATAATAATTAAATCAAGATCATAAATGTTAATAAAAGAAAAAATTTCCCAATAGAAAATTAAAATATGATAACTTTATGAAAACTTGATATTTTAACCATTACTTGTTAAATAAAATTATTAAATGCATAACTTTTCCAAATTTCTTTTAGATGGAGAATGTTTTTAGGCACAAAATATCAAATTAAAAACTTTTTATGAAGATATAATGTTTTCAAGGATAGGTCCAGCTATTATAATGAAATTAAATAAACAATATTTCAAAACTAATGTACCAAGTTGAAAAAAAAAGGTGGTTCTTAGTATAGGACATATGTATGACCCTTGGTGATGTAACCATGCTAAAGAAATATGTTAAGGGTTGATACCTTTATTATAGTAAAATCATTAAATTTCTCATATATAGTATTGTTGTGCTTGAGATTCTCAAATTTAAACCTCAATGTGATAAAACTCTCAAACTTTATTATCTTTATCTCATTCTCCAATATATTTTTGGATGCATCATTGAAAAATGAAAATAGAAAATCTTTTCATGAGCCAGATACAACCAAATTTTTTCAAATAGATTTGAATAAATATATCAATAATCAGATAAATAATATAAGTAATCAAGGGTTCTTTCTAACATTAACTTAACACTAAGGCTTTTTTCATATTTGTTAATGTTGTTAAATAAGAACTTTGTATCACATAAAGGAAAATAGAGTTAACCCCAACTATCTAATAACATAATGAGAAAAATAATATTCCCTATAATAAAAACTCATATACCACACATACATATTCACTTTCTTTTTAATTTAATGGAAAATAAAAATTAATAAAAAATTGTAAAACATTAATGTAAAATAGAGGTTTCCACACAAAACAGTGTTTTCTAGGTAACCAAATAAATAATAAAATTATTTATCAAGCACATCATTGGTTATGTTATTTATATATAAGACTAAAGAGGGATTTATAAACATAATTCAAAATGAATGTGTGGTGAAATAATCCTACGTGTGTTGAACTCAAGGTGAAAATTTTTATATGACAATTTTTGAAAAAAATCGTTAATAACATTAGAGTAATGGTTTCAAGCATTGTATAACTACATGCCCTAACCAAGAAAGTTAAAGCATATAGATATCTTGTTTTAAACTATTTAATAAAGAAAATTTCTATTTATATTATAATATAAATAAATAGTATTTTTTCCATGATAACATACATTCACACACCTTTTGTTGGCATTATAATGAACTAATTTAATAAAAAACACCAAAAAATATAGAAACCACAAACAAAATAAAACATGAAATCAAATTGGAGAAAACACACCAAGAATAGAAAAAAAACAAAATATAATAGAAATTATGATTGTACAATATAGATTTTGATAATATGATTCAAAGTTATAAAGTTATAAATTCGCACTATTTTTTTAGTCTTGATTTTTTTCCTCTTTAGGGTGATGAAATTATCTATAAGATGTCGTTTTGATTGGAAAGTGTTGAATGTAAATGTGATGAGTTGTTCAACACATCAGTATCATCATCTAAATTAAAATGTTCAAGAAAATTTATCTGTGCAAAAAAATGGATAAATAAAAAGAATAAAAATTCTTGGAGATTAAAGAATAATGTAAATGCTTGGATAAGAAAACCAAATAACCTACTTTTCACATTAATAAAAAAATATAACATTTCAATTTTAAATCCTTTTATGTATAAAAACTACCATAATTCGAGCACTTAAACTTTCCCAGCACCAAAGTCTTACTACACATGCAATATTTTAATAGAAAGGTTTCCAAAAGAACATCACAAAAAGATATTTATATTGATATACTATACATACAAACTAACATATATAAACAATTAAAATTGTTGAATGGAAGGTGCAGAGGCCCAAATAGGATCACAAATTGTGTGGGATAAGAGTTTACTAAGGGGGTCTATATGAAGCACTAAGGTCTGAGATGGGGTGTGAGGTAGAAAGGTAGGAATTAAAGGAATAAATTGAAGTATTAGGAATACAAAGGTATAATAGAATAATATCCACATTAGGGCCTATTAAATTGAAAGAAAACAAAAAAATCATTATAAAGAAATATAAAAAAATAACTAAGGTTTTGGATGAAACACCCACCATCCAAAAGACAATTTCGGATTTGATTATCCAAATATAGTCAACACTAAAAAATAGTTTACAATAAAAAATATTATTAATTTTATTAACATTATAAAATTGAATTAATATCATTGATACAATTAATAGTAAAAATATAGTTTTAAATTATAAAAAATAGAATTAATACCATTAATAAAGTTAACACTAAAAAATAAAGTCAGCAGTTGAGGCACATACCATAAGAGGTGGTGATGGAGATGGATTATCATTTAACTATGGTAGTCAGGAATTTGCATAAAAAGATCTTGTTTAAAGGTTACATTGTTGGAAATTTATTGATCTATGTCCAATTATGGAAGCAAGTGGAAGTTCAGGAGTGAGGAAATAAGCATACGAAGGACAAATAAAATAGAAGTAAGAAATTTTTTAAAATAAAATTATGAAACTATACAAATAAATATAAAAAATAATAAAAAATCATTAAAAATATAAAATATATTTAAATTAATCAATAACCCATATAAAATGTATAACCATGTCATGGTTTAAAAGATAATATATTTTTTATATAAAAATTCAAAAAAAGGTTAAATATTTGTAATGAAAATAAAAAATAATGATCTAAAAACCTGTAGAAGCATACGATTTCTTGTACAAAACAGATAATAGGAGCGGAACATGGAAAATATTTCTAAATGATTCTTCAAAAAATAGACCCAAGTCATTCTTGAAAAATAATCTATGAAATTAAAATATATATAGACCAGTTTTGATTGACTAGGACTGGGTCCACAGATATTAGAATGGAACAAATGAAGATTAATGGATATGCGAGGGGGGTTGTAATAGAACATAGGTGACCCAATGATGCTTTGCATAATGACATGACTCACAGTTAAATGGAGGAAGGTGAAAAAACCCCGGAAAAAGTTTCTGAATAATGGGGGTGGGTAAATGAAAAAATTGATAATGAAGTTGGAGGGCATGAGCAGACGTGGTAGGATATGTGAGAATGGGGGTTGAGTCAAGCACATACACCCCACCATGAATTCATCCACTACCAAGAACTTGAGTCGTTGAATGCTCTTAAAATATAACCAAATCAGGTGAGTAAATGTCTTGGAACTATAATTCATCTATAAGTTTGGTAATGGATAATAAATTAAAGTTACAACTGAGAACAAAGTAAATAGTATGTAGGTTCAAGGTAGGAGTAATTGAGCAACTCCCATAACTCGTAATCTACATTGTATGACCATCGACCACAGTAACATTACCTCCAGTCGAAGTCAATTTATAGAACCAAAGAATACATGCATCCCCAGTGATGTGATCTGAGGCACCAGATTCAAGAACCTGGGATGTGGACCATTGGGATAGACATGCTTCTGGAGTATCACCATGAGAAATAGTGGCATTTGATGTTGCCATTGATTGGGTGCTATAAATGCATGTTGATAAGGTGATGAAGGTTCACAAAAGGGTATGAGTCATTACTGATAGTGATTAATACTTCCAAATAAGAACCCTACAACACATGAATTAAAATAGAGTTAACTATATCTATCTAATAATACAATGATAAAAATAATAATCACTTCAACACATACTCATATACCACACATACATATTCACTTTCTTTCCACTTTAATGGGAAATAAAAATAAATCAAAAGGTGTTAATCATTAATGTAAAACAAAGGTTTTCACACATAACAGTGTTTTTGATTATCCACTGAAAGAGGATAATATTAATTATTTATATTATAACATTTATGTGCTTCATTATTCATAAACACTATTTTAGTGCATTTTACAATTTGAACATTATTTCACATTAAGATTATAATTCTTTGTTAAAGTTCACTATTACTTGGTACATATTTGAACACCTCCTAAAACAAAAAATGATATTGATTTTATTTTCATATTTTATTTTCAGGTCTTCCATTCTATAAGAAACAATTTATGATTTTGGAGCACTTGAAGATTCACATTAGAAGATCACCAAAGTGGGCCTTGAACCAACTACATTTTGGGAAAAGTAAATTAGACAGTTGCTCAATAAAGAGACTATAACAGGAAATATCCAAGCCCAATAATTCTCAAAATTTAAATTAAGATAGATGAAATCAAGGGGAAAATTTAATCCAACAATGATAAGAGATAATTCTGAGTGTTAAAGGGAGTTCCACGCGGCCCAAGTTGGATATAAAATTTTGGGCTAGATTCTGCAGCCCAGAACAATATCCCACCAATTTAATCATATCCTGAAAAATACAAAATATTTTGGGATTAGATATTATAGGTTTTTAGGAGACATACGAGGATCCATTTTCTTATTCTATGGACCACTAAAATTCAGCCATCTAGAAGGTCATTTCAGCACCTCTGTTTGGTGGATGTAAGCTGACTTCTATTTCAAAAGGGAGGAAAAGTCTCCTCTCCATTAAATTTCCACCCACCTAGGCCCACCATCATTAATTTAGGTGACTTCCACTATGGTAGTATCTACCCAAGGATTTAAAAATTCCTATTTAAGTCAATATTGGTGAAGTATTTGATCATATTTGGTTCTTGGTTTAATTGTATTGTTATGTTGCGATTTTGTTGTCTTAAGTTTTTCTTTCACATGTAAGTTGTTCTAATTCACCTTAATTTCCTAATAAAAGTTCTTATTATCATATTATTATATTCTTATTCATATCACGTTGATTATATTGCCTCAAGGTTTTAATTTATTCACACCAAACCTTATGAAATTATCATACAATGGTGGAGTGGTCATTATTTCATTTTTTTACTTCTTCAATTCCTCCCTCATGAGTCTACTTACCACTTATATTGAAACTACAACATCAATGGAGGGATAAAACATATATGGTTTGTTCCAAGGGAGTATCAAGGGTCCATATTTAATGTTATTTCTTGCTCCATTAATGTCCAATCACTTCTTCTTATTGAGAATTTTGTTTGACGGTCTTTAAACTCCTTCATCCTTGTTATATTTATGGCCACACACTTCAAGTGATATTACAAACCTTTACCTTGGAGTGCTCAGAAATTTTATCCTACATGTGTATAGGTGCTTAGTATTAGGTTTTTTAGGTATTAAACTAGTAAGTGATGATTTTTTTTGACCTTCTTAAATGAACCCATATCAAATATAAGAAATTGAAATAGTTGAAAAAGGAATGCATCCAATCCACCCCAAGTGATAACCTAGGATCAACTCATTATTTTAAATTGAATTCACTTAAATATCTTAGTTTTAACTTAAAAGTATCTAAATTAAACCCAAATTTGGCCACTTCATATCCAAAAATAGTCCATATAATGTACGTGTCTATAGTTTTCTTCTTAGGTCTATGAGGATTCGATAACACAAGATAAACTTCAAGCGACCACTTAAACCTAAAAACTTGGGTAAATTTGAGTGACATAAAATTTTGGTACCACTTTCAAGGACCTAAGTAATTTATCTTAGACAATAGCATCCTTTTTTATCCCACTTCTTTGTTCTCACCCTGATATCCATCTCATGGAAGGTAATTTCGAATAAAACCAAACATGGGGAACCTCTTCCTACTTTTATCACCCCAAACCAAGTGTGATGTACAATGAACATCCTAGTTTCTACTGGTGGGATAATAAAAAACTGATTGATCCACAATGTTTTAAATACTATTCTCTAAAAAACATTCCTAACTATGACGATTTCCAATCCCAACAAGGCCAATCTGAACATCCTCCTATAGAATTACAACAACTTAATTATCCTACTGGAATAGAACACCTATATCAACCCCTTTCCCATCATGATCCACATATATTACTTGAGAAATTGTGTCAAAAAATTGATTGAATTGATTCCTAGGTTTCATCCCTGATATTATAACCAAAAATCATTGAAATGGTTATGGAACCCACTCCCACTCGGGTTTTACATTCCTCATCATTGATAAAAGAATATTGTTACATAAAAACTTCTCATAAAAATGATAAAGCATAGTCCTTTTAATTTAAGATATATGAAGAACATGAAGGAATTTTTTATGGTTGTTTCAATCAAGAGGAAACTAATTTTTTTTATTCACAAGTGGGAAATTTGTCATCTTGGATTGAGTGTCCTGAATATTGCTCCATTGATGATATTTCAGAACCAAAAATCATTGAACCATTAGGATAAATAAAAAACTTCAAGTCTATATCCATTAATGAAACTAATATTTAAAATTTTGTGGTTAAATATTGTGTTCCAAAGGAACCAATTTTTTTGAGAAATTTTTAAAATGAAATTCAGTTTGATTCAAAGTCTCAACATGTTTTTGAATCTGTTAGCCATCCTAAGCTCAAATTCAAGGTCCATAAATCCTCTCTCAAGTGTTACATAACAAGAGATAACAAAAAACATTCAATAATAATTTCATCCTCTCTCATTTCTAATGATAATAAAATATTCATTTATGTCATAAGAAATATTAAAAAAAGCAATTGTATGGATCCTTTTCTATTTTCATGGGATTTACTTATTCACTGGGAGTTGTATGAATTTTCTTGAATCAATTTTCAAACCATCCCACCAAACTCAATGGAGAACCAATAATGATCTAATTGATGGGGGGGAATATAATCCTTAATATGTTTAAATTTGGTATTGGATAAGTTGGGGGGTTCATGTCAATCTAACGACATTAAACAAAGTGCTTTCCAGTAGACAACCTGGGTTCTACATTGATTTTATCTTGTGTGTTTTTTTGTTATTTTTGTTATGGTAACATCAAGGGGTACCCATTGTGTTCTATTTTTTTGGTTTTTGAGATTTATGGGCTGATGAAATTCATGAACTTTTAGGCAAATCAGAGGTGTACAATCAAAACTGTCATCATTGATGGGGCTTCTCCACATGACATGGAGATCAAGGGATTAAATGGGAGTAACATGAACTTCAACTTCAACCACCGGGTGAATTTATTCCATGATTCTCATTTTAAAATTTATTTTTGAACTCCTCTTCTCTACCTCTACCCACCTTATGAATTTTCATTTATTTTAATACTGGGGATAGTGTTATTTTAATTTAGTGGGAGATTAAATAAAAAAATTATTTTTATGTTCAAAAAAAATAAAAATAAATAAATAAATAAAGGGTTTTGAAATAAAAAATGAATGGAATGAGAAATTACTTTAATATTGAACATGATAATAAATATTTCACACTTTGAAATTAAATATCAAATAATCTTGCATTCCTTGATTCTGATTTTGATGCAAGTTTAAGTTCATGAGCATAGATTTTGGAAAGTGCAGTTGTCTGACAAGATTTTTCATTATTTATATTTTTATCCATTAAAAAACAAAATGCACATCCTTTTGATTGTGGGGTATTATTTTGTGTTCTTGGGGTCCCATAATAAATGGTATAGGTTTGGTGATCATTTTAATTTTAACATGAGTATTCAAAAAAATCAAAAAAATCAATTGTGAGTAGAGAAATAGACTGACCTAATGTCTGGCTTTAGGCACTTGAGGATCATGAATCTATAGTTTTCTAGCCTGATGTTTGGAATTTTATCTCTATTTCTGGTAATTGAAATTTTTTTGGATTGATTACACTTGTTATGATTCCTGAGTATGTGATCCTCACTTGATTCCCTAAGGTCTTTGAGCCTGGGGGTCATCGGCAAAGTCTTGCTACATGGGTTGACTTTATTGAGGTCAACTTCAATTAACATTGAAAATTTTCCACAAAAAAAATAGAAAAATAGAAAAAATTAATACTCATCTTAATATCAAAATGTGATTCCACATAGCACTTCCATCTTTTCTCCCTTGAATAAAGATGAACCCCCATGTCTATTGTGACGCACAACACTTCATCATGTTTAATTGAAATTGGATGAAATGTGACGATAAAGTTGAACAAAGAAATGGGATTGGGATTGAGATATACCTCTATAAATAGCTTGTTTAATATTATTTTGAAGGGTTTCATAATTTTTTGGTATGAGGCCTTTGGGTGAGCAATGTGTAATAAAATATTTTTTGGAAAAGGGAATTCAAATTTCATATTTTTGAGATATATTTTTCTCGGGACTAGAAAACTCAAGTTGGGGGTGGGATTATCTACTAAAATAGGCTAATATTTATTGTTTATATTATAATATTCATGTTCTCTATTATTCATAAACACCATTTTTAGTGCATTTTACAATTTGAACATTATTTTATATTATGATTGTAATTCTTTGTTAAAGTGTATTATTATTTGGTATATATTTTAACACCTCCTAAAACACAAAATAATATTGATTTTATTTTAATATTTTATTTTCAGGTCTACCATTATATAAGGAATAATTCATTCTTTTTTAGTACTTGAATATTCACATTGGAAGACCACCAAAGTGGGCTTTGAACCAACAACATTCTGGGCAAAGTAAATTGGATAGCAACCCAATAAAGAGACTGTAGAACCCAAGATCCAAGAACAATAATTCTAAAAAATGAACACAAGATAGATTAAATCAATGGGAACATTTAATCTAATAGTGATAATAGATAATTCATAATGTTAAAGGGAGTTTCATGTGGCCCAAGTTGGAGATAAAATTTTGGGCCAAATTCTGCAGCCCAAAACAACATCCCACCAATTTAATCATATGTCACAACCCACAAACTATTTTGGGATTAAATATTAAAGGATTTTAAGAGACATCCGGGGATATATTTTCTTCTTCTATGTCCCACTAAAATTTTTCCATCTAGAAGGTTATTTCGGAACCATTGTTCGATGGATGCAAGTTGGGTTCTATTTCGGGTCAAGGGTGTAAAAGTCTCATCTCCATTAACTTTCCACCCACCTTGGCCCACCACTATTAATTGAGGTTAATTAAAATATTGTAGTCTCAACACAGGGATTCAAAAATTCTTATTTAATAGAGTGGTAGTGAAGTATTTGATCATATTTGGTGCTTGGTTTAATTCTATTGTTATGTTGTGATTTTGTTGTCTTAAGTTTTTCTTTCACATGTAAGTTGTTATAATTCACCTTAGTTTATTAATAAAAGTTATTATTCTCTTATTATTATGTTCTTATTTATATCACGTTGATACCTTTTTCTCAAGTTGTGAATTTATTCACACAAAACCTTGTGAAATTATCACACAACGGTGGAGAGATCGTTATTTCATTGTTTTTTTACTTATTTAATTCCTCTCTCATGAGTTTACTTCCAACTTTCATTGAAACTATAACATAAATGGAGGGATAATACACTTGTGGGTTGATCCAATGGAGTAGAAAGGGGTTTTATTGGATGTTATTTCTCACTACATTAATGTCTAATCACTTCTTTTAATTAATAATTTTTTTACGATCTTTAAACTCCTTCATCCTTGTTGAATTTAAGGCCACACACTTCAAGTGATAATATGAACCTTTACCTTGAAGTGCTAAAAAAATTTATCCTCAAAGTGTATAAGTGATTATTATTAGGTTGTATAGGTATTAAACCAATAAGTGATGATGTTTTTTGATATTCTTAAATGAACCCATCTCAAATATAAGAAATTGAAATAGTTGAAAATGGAATGCATCCAATCCACCCCAAGTGATTACCTAGGATCAAATAATTATTTTAAATTTAATTCACTTAATTATATTAGTGTTCACTTAAACCTATCTAAAATCAACCCAAAGTTGGACACTTCATAGCAAAAAATAGTCCATAGAATTTACGTGTCTGTAGGTTTCTTCTTAGGTCTCTGATGATTCAACAACCCAAGATAAACTACGAGTGACCTCTTAACCTTGAAAACTTGGGTAAATTTGGGTGAGAAAAAATTTTGGAACCATATTTGGGGACCTAAGTATGTTATCTTAGACATTAGAATCCTTTTTTTCATCCCACTTCTTTCTTCTCACCCTAATATCTTTCTCGTGGAAGGACATTTTGAACAAACCCAAACATGGGGAACCTCTCCCTACTTTCATTCCCCACACCAAGTGTGATGTAAAATGAACATTCTAGTTTCTACTGGTGGGATAATCAAAAAGTTATTTAGTCACAATGTTTTAACTCCTTTTCTTTATAAAACATTCCAACATATTACGAGTTTCAATCCCAAGAAGGCCAATTTGAATATCCTCCTGTGGAATTTCAACAACTTAATTATCCTCCTAGAATAAATCATCGGCCATCTCCCCTTTCCCATCAGGTTCCACAAATATTACTAGATAAATTGTGTCAAAAAATGAAAAGAATTACTACTGAGGTTTTAGAATTTATATTAGAACTACAAAGCATTGAAATGGTTATAGAACCCACTCCCACTTAGGTTTTCCATTCCTCGTCATTGATATAAGAATCTTGTTACATGGAAATTTCTCATGAAAATTCTAAAGAAGAGTCCTTTGAATCTAAGAGACCTGAAGAACATGAAGGAATTGTTGATGGTCATTTAAATCAATAAGATACTAATTTTTTGTATTCTCAATATGGAAATTTGACATCATAGATTGAGTGTCCTGAATATTTCTCTATAGATGATTTTTCGGAACCAAAAATCATTGAACTATTAGGAGAAATAAAAAACTTCAAGTCTATATTCATTCATCAAACTGATATTTCCAATTTTGTGGTTTAATATTTTGTTCCAACGGAACCAATTTTGTTGAGAAATTTTGAAAATTAAACTGAGTTTGATTCAAAGTCCCAACCTCTGTTTGAATCTACTTGTCATCCCGAGCTCAAATTCAAGGTCCATACATCCAATCTCAAGTCTTCCATAATAGGGGAAAACAAAAATAATTAAATATTCATTTCATCCACTCTCATTTATAATGATAATAAAATATTAATTTATGTCTTAAGAAATATTAAAAAATTAATTGGATGGATCCTTTTCGATTTTCATGGTATTGTCTTATTCACTAGGAGTTGTATGATTTTTCTTGAATCAATTTCCAAAACTTCCCACCAAACCCAATGGAGAACCAATCATGATCTAATGGATGTGGTGAAAAATATAATCCTTAAGATGTCAAAATTTGGTATTAGGTAAGTTGGGGTGGTTCATGTCGAGCTAACGATATTAAACAAAGCGCTTTCTGAGTGGAAACCTGGCTTCTGTGTTGATTATATTTTTTGTGTTTTTATGTTATTTTTGTTAGGGTAACCTCAAGGGGTTCCCATTGTGGTCTAATTTTGTTGGTATTTTTGATTTATGGGCTTCTAAGATTCTTGAATTTTTAGGCAAATCACAAGTGTACAAACATAACTGTCATCACTAATGTGGCTTCTCCAAATGACATGGAGATCAAGGGATTAAATGGTAGTAACACAAACTTCAACTTCAACCACCAGGTGACTTCATTCCATGATTCTCATTTTCAAATTTATTTTTTGAACTCCTCTTATATAACTCTACCCACCTTCTTAATTTTCATTTCTTTTAACACCGGGGATAGTGTTATTTTATGTTGGAAGGGATGAAATAAAATGTACAAAAAAATATAAAAAAATGTTTTGAAATAAAAAAATGAATGGAATGAGAAATTCCTTTAACATTGAAAATGATAATACATATTTCACACTTTGAAATTGAATATTAAATAATATTGAATTCCATGATTCTGATTTTAATGAATTTTTATGTTCATGATCATAGATTTTGGAAAGTGATGTTGTCTGATGTGATTTTTCACTATTTATATTTCCATCCATTAAAAAAACAAAACGCATGTCCTTTAAATTGTGGGGTATTAGTTTTATTTGTTAGGTCCCATAATAAATTTCTTAAGTTTGGTGATCATTTTAATTTTAACATGAGTGTTCAAAAAAATCATTAAAAAATTAAAAAAAATCAATTGTGCATAGAGAAATGGACTGACCTAATGTGTGGCTTTCCGCAATTGGGGATCGTGACTCCATAGTTTCCTAGCCCAAAGTTGGGAATTTTATCTCTATTTTTTGTAATTTGAATGTTTTTTTGATTTAGTAAACTCGAGATGATGCCCGAGTATGTAATATTCACTTGGTTCCCTAAGTTCTTTGAGCCTCAGAGTTATTGGCAAAGTCTTACTACATGTGTTGACTCGATTGAGTTCAATTTCCATTACCATGGAAAAATTGTAACAACAAAAAAACACAAAAAACAATAAATAAAATAGAAAAAATGAATACTCATCTTAATATTGAAATGTGATTCTACCTTGCGCTTCCATATTTTCTCCCTTGAATAAATATGAACCCCCATGTCTATTGTGGTGCACAACACTTCATCATGATTAATTGAAATTGGATGAAATGTGGCGATTAATTTGAAAACATTAATGCCATTATGATTGGGATATTCCTCTAGAACTATCTTGTTTTAAATTATTTTGATGGGTTTCATAATTTTTTGGTATGAGGTCTTTGGGTGAGCAATGTGTATTAAAGTGTTTTTGGAAATGGGAATTCAAATTTCATATTTTTGATATATATTTTTCTTGGTAATAGAAAAACTAAAGTTGGGGGTGTGATTAGTCACTAAAAGTGGTTAATATGAATTTTTTATATTATAATATTCATGTTCTTAATTATTCATAAATATCATTTTTAGTGCATTTTACAATTTGAACATTATTTCACATTATGATTGTAATTCTTTTTTAAATTGAACTATTACTTGGTACATATTTGAACACCTCCTAAAACAAAAAATGGTATTTATTTTACTTTCATATTTTACTTTCAGTTATCTCATGCTATAAGGAACAATTAATTATTTTGGAGCACTTGAAGATTCACATTGGAAGACCACCAAAGTGGACCTTGAACCAACAACATTCTGGGAAAAGTAAATTGGACAGCAGCCCAATAATGAGACTATAGAGGAAAATATCCAAGCCTAATAATTATCAAAATTGAACTTAAAATAGATTAAATCAAGGGTAACATTCCATCCAACAGTTAAAAGAGATAATTAGAAGTGTTAAAGGGAGTTCCATGTGGCCCAAGTTGAAGATAAAAGTTTGGGCCAGATTTTGTATCCCAGAACAACATCCCACCAATTTAATCATATCTCTAAAACCAAAAAATATTTTGGGATGAAATATTACATGATGTTAGTAGACATATGGGGAACCATTTTATTCTTCAATGTCCCACTAAAATTCTTCCATCTAGAAGGGAATTTCTGCACCTCTATTCAGTTGATGCAAGTTGGCTTCTATTTCGGGTTAAAGATGGAAAAGTCTCCTCTCCATTAACTTTACACCCACCTAGGCCGACCACCATTTATTTAGGTGACTTCCACTATTGTAGGCTCTACCCAAGGCTTAAAAAATACCTATTTAAGGTAGTATTATTGAAGTATTTGATCATCTTTGGTGCTTGGTTTAATTGTATTGTTATGCTATGATTTTGTTGTCTTAAGTTTTTCTTTCACATGTAAGTTGTTCTAATTCACATTAGCTTCTTAATAAAATTTATTATTATACTATTATTCTGTTATTATACATACCACATTGATATAGTTTCCTAAAGGTGTGAATCTATTCATACTAAACCTTATGAAATTATCACACAACGGTGGAGTGATCATTATTTAATTTTTTTTTACTTGTTCAATTCCTCCCTCATGAGTATATTTCCCACTTCCATTGAAACTATAACATCAATGGAGGGATAAACCACTTATGGGTTGATCCAAGGTACTATCAAAGAGCTTTATTTGATGTTATTTCTCACTTCATTAATGTCTAATCAATTCTTTTAATTGAGAATTTTGTTTGATGATTTTAAACTCCCTCATCCTTATTGAATTTAAGGCCACACACATCAAGTGCTAATATGAATCTTTACCTAGAAGTGATAAAAAATTTGATACTCCAAGTGTATATTTGATTAGTATTAGGCTGTGTGGGTATTAAACTAGTAAGTTATTATGTTGGTTGATCTTCTTAAAAGAACCCATCTCAAATATAATAAATTGAAATAATTGAAAAAGGAATACATCTAGTCCACCCCAAGTGATAACATATGATAAAATCATTATTTTAAATTGAATTCACTTAAGTATATTAGTTTTCCCTTAAACCTATATAAAATCAAACCAAATTTTTCCACTTAATAGCCAAAAACATTCCATAGAATGTACGTGTCTATTGGTTTCTTCTTAGGTCTTTGAGGATTTGAATACCTAAGCTAAACTACAAGAGAATGCTTAACCCTAAAACCTTTGGTGAATTTGGGAGAGACCAAATTTTGTCACCATTTATGGTGACCTAAGTATGTTATATTAGATAAAAGAATACATTTTTTCAACCCACTTCTCAATTCTCACCCTGATATCATTCTCATGGAATACAATTTTGAACAAACCCAAACATGGGGAACCTCTTACTACTTTGATCTCCCCACACCAAGTGTGATGTACAATGACCATCCTAGTTTCTACAGGTGGGATAATCAAAAATAGATTGAACCATAATGTTTTAACTCCTATGATCCACAAAACATTCCAACCTATTATGAGTTCTAATCCCAATAAGGCCAATCTGAACATCCACCTATGAAATTCAAACAAATTAATTATCCTCCTAGAATATAACTCCTATCTCAACCCCTTTACCACCATTATCCATGTAAATTGTTTCAAAAAATGGATATAATTACTTTCTAAGTTTCATCCTTGATATTATAACTATAAATCATTAAAATGGTTATGGAACCTACTCCCACTCAGGTTTTCCATTCCTCGTCATTGATAGAAGAATCTTGTTACATGAAAACTTCTCATGAAAATGATAAAGTAGAGTCCTTTGAATATAAGAGACCTGAAGAACATATAGAAATTGTTGATGGTTGTTTAAATCAAGAGTAAAATTATTTTTTGTATTCATGGGAGGGAAATTTGACATCTTGGATTGAGTGTCCAGAATATTGCTCCATTGATGATTTTTTCAGAACAAAAAATCATCGAACCATTTGGAGAAATAAAAAACTTCAAGTATATATCCATTCAAGTAACTAATATTTCCAATTTTGTGCTTGAATATTTTGTTCCAAAGGAACTAATTTTTTTGAGAAATTTTGAAAATGAAATTGAGTTTGATTCAAAGTCCCAACCTGTGTTTGAATTTGTTAGTCATCCTGATCTCAAATTCAAGGCCCATACATCCTCTATAAAGTCTTCCATAATAGGGGATAAAAAACATTCAATGTTAATTTCATCCTCTCTCATTTATAATGATAATAAAATATTCCTTTATATCTTAATAAAGATTAAAAAAATCAATTGGATGGATCCTTTTTTATTTTCATGGGATTGACATATTCATTGGGAGTTGTATGATTTTTCATGAATCAATTTCAAAACCTTTACACAAAACCCAATGAAGAAACAATAATGATCTAATGGATGTGGTGAAAAATATAATCCTTAAGATGTTAAAATTTGGTATTGGGTAAGTTGGGGGGTTCATGTCGAGTTAAATACATTAAACTAAGCACTTTCTAGGAGGAAACCTGGCTTCTACGTTGATTTTATTTTGTGCGTTTTTGTGTTATTTTTGTTACGGTAACCTTAAGGGGTTTCCATTGTGTTCCAATTATTTTAGTTTTTAAGATTCATGGGATATTTATATTCATGAATTTTTAGGAAAATAATAGGTGTAAAAACACAATTGTCATCACTGATGAGTCTTCTTTTAATGACATGGAGATCAAGGGATTAAATGGGAGTAACAGGAACTTTAACTTCAACCACAAGGTGACTTCATTCCATGATTCCCATTTTCAAATTTATTTTTGAACTCATCTTATATACCTCTACCCACCTTCTGAATTCTCATTTCTTTTAACACTAGGGAGAATTTTATTTTAAGTTGGGGAGGGGGGAGATGAAATAAAAAATTTACTTTTGTGTGCAAAAAATAATAATTAAAAAATAATAATAAATTTTTTGAAATAAAAAATGAATGGAATGAGAAATTACTTTAACATTGAACATTATAATAAAAAATTTACACTTTGAAATTTAATATCAAATAATCTTTCATTACTTTATTCTGATTTTAATGCAAGTTTAAGTTCATTAGCATAGATTTGGGAAAGTGTGGTTACCCAACGTGATTTTTCACCATTTATATTTTCATCCATTAAAAAACCCCAAAGTACATCCTTTCAATTGTGGAGTATTAGTTTGAGTTCTTGGGGTCCAATAATAAATTGCATAGTTTTTCTGATCATTTTAATTTTTACATGAGTATTGGAAAAACATCAAATAAAAAAATAAAAAAATCAATTGCGTTTAGAGAAATGGACTAGCCTAATGTATGGCTTTCGACACATGAGGATTGTGAATCCATAGTTTTCTAGTTTGGAATTTGGAATTTTATATCTATTTTTGGTAATTTGAATATTTTTTTCATTGATTAAACTTGAGATGATTCCGGAGTATGTTGGCCTCACTTGGTTCCCTAAGGTGTTTGAGCTTGGGAATCATTATAAAATTCTTTCTACATGGGTTGACTCGATTGAGTTCAATTTCAATTACCATGGAAAAATTGAAACAACAAAAAATAGAAAAAATATATATATATAAATTAATAGTCATATTAATATTAAAATGTGATTCCACCTAGAACTTACATATTTTCTCCCTTGAATAAATATGAACCCCCATTTCTATTGTGACACACAATACTTCATCATGCTTAATTGAAATTGGATGAAATGTAGCGATAAAATTGAATAAATGAATGTTCATGGGATTGGGATATGCATTTGTAACTATCTTGTTTAAAATGATTTTTGATGGGTTTCATAATTGTTTGGTATGAGATCTTTGGGTGAGCAATGTGTATTAAAATGTTTTTGGAAAGGGGAATTCAAATTTCATATTTTTGAGATATATTTTTCTCAAGGCTAGAAAAACTCAAGTTGGGGGGGGGGGGGGATTATCAACTGAAATAGGATAATATTAATTGTTTATATTATAATATTTATGTGCTTCATTATTCATAAACACCATTTTTAGTGCATTTTATAATTTAAACATTATTTCACATTATGATTGTAATTCTTTATTAAAGTGCACTATTACTTGGTACATATTTGAAAACCTCCTAAAAAATGATCTTGATTTTATTTTCATATTCTATTTTCAGATATCTCCTGCTATAAAGAACAATTCATGCTTTTAGAGCACTTGAAGATTCACATTATAAGACCACCAAAGTGGCCTTGAACCAACACACTCTGGGCAAAGTAAATTGGACAGTAGCCCAATAAAGAGACTGTAGAGGCCAATTTTCAAGCCCAATAATTCTAAAAATTGAACTTCAGATAGATAAAATCCAGGGGAATATTTAATCTAATAGTTACAAGAGCTAATTTGGAGTGTTAAAGGAAGTTCCATGTGGCCTAAGTTGGAGATAAAATTTTGGGCCATATTCTGCGGCCCAGAACAACATCTCACCAATTTAATCATATTTCTCAAACCACACTCTTTTGGGATGAAATATTACATGATTTTAGGAGAAATTATTGTATCCATTTTCTTCTTATATGGATCACTAAAATTAGATCATCTATAAGGTCATATCGGCGCCTCTCTTCGTTGGATGCAAGTTGGCTTCCATTTCAGATCAAGGGTGGAAAAGTCTCATCTCCAATAACTTTCCACCCACCTAGGACCACCACCATTAATTGAGGTGAATTACACTAATGGAGGATCCACCCAAGGCTTAAAAAATTCTTATTTAAGGAATTGGTGTTGAAGTACATGATCATCTTTGGTGCTCGGTTTAATTGTATTATTATGATTTGATTTTGTTGTCTTAAGTTTGTCTTTCACATATAAGTTGTTCTAATTCACCTTAATTTCCTAATAAAAGATCTTTTCATCCTATTATTATGTTATTATTCATACCATGTTGATACCACTGCCTCAATATGTGAATTTATTCATATAAAACCTTGTGAAATTATCACACAATGGTGGAGTGATCGTTATTTTATTGTTTTTTTACTTCTTCAATTCCTCCCTCATGAGTCTACTTCCTACTTCCATTGAAAATATAACATCAATGGAGAGATAAACCACTTATGGGTTGATACAAGGGAGTATAAAGGGGGTGTATTGGATGTTATTTCTCACTCCATTAATGTCTAATCACTTCTTTTAATTGAGAATTTTTTTATGGTATTTAAACTCTTTTGTCCTTGTTGAATTTAAGGCCACACACTTCAAGTGCTAATACGAACCTTTACCTTGGAGTAATTAAAAATTAGATCCTCAAAGTGTATAAGTGATTAGTATTAGGGTGTTTATATATTAAACTAGTAAGTGATGATGTTGTTTGATCTTCTTAAATGAACCTATCTCAAATATAAGAAATTGAAATAGTTGAAAAAGGAATGCATCCAATTCACCCCAAGTGATAACCTAGGATCAACTCATAATTTTAAATTGAATTCACTTAAACATTTTAGTGTTAACTTAAACCTATCTTAAATCAACCCAAATTTTTCCACTTCATAGACACAAATAGTCCATTGAATGTATATTTCTATAGGTTTCTTCTTAGGTATCTGAGGATTTGACAACTCAAGTTAAACTACAAGAGACCGCTTAACCCTAAAAACTTGGGTAAATTTGGGAAAGACCAGTTTCCAAGGTAAAACAATAAATATTAAAGGTCTTTATCAATAACATCATTGATTAATTTAATTATATACCTTACTAAAGTGTGATTTTTAGACATAATTATAAATTAATGTGTGGTGAAACAATCCTTAGTGTGTTAAAATAAAGGTAAAAAATTGTATATTCCAAATGTTGAAAACAATACTTAAAGAAATTGGAGTAATGGTTTCAATATTCACATAACTAAATGCCTGAACCAAGAAATTTAAATCATATAAATCTCTTGTTTGAAACTATTTAATAAATAAAATATCCATTTATAGTATAATGTAAACAATATGTATGTCTCAAACTTATCTTTAGTTATAAAAACTATAGGTGACATCTGATTTTCAAGTGAATAACTTTTTTGGATAAAATATTTTTTACATGTGGAAAAGTATGTAAATATATACATCACTTTAACCAAATAATCCACCATTATTCTAAAAAGGAAGATGCATGTAGCTTCAGGCATGATAGATCCTCTAAAAAATATACACATATAGTTAAAATTTAAAAAAAATCATAATATCATGAAATGATGTTAACTAAAAAGAATAACATACTTATTTTAGAATAGGAGAATCAGAATGGAATAAGTATCTAACAAGATATCTAAATAGATATAGGAAAATAGGTGGGCATGATGTATAAATATAGATGATCAATTCCAGCATCAATAAAATTGTTTCCTGGAGTATAAGAGAACTTAGACAAGATAAATTAAAATAACAAAACTACCAATTAAAATAAATATTTTCACCTCTATTTATACTTGAATGTAAATAAATACTCTCAAATAAAATGGATTTATAGTGAAAATTGTTTTAGGGGCTTGTCTTCCAAATAGAAGTTATAATCAATTGAAAAAATTAAAGATAATATCATATTACCTGAACATGGAAAATTATGAATACTTTACCTTGAATCTTTCATCTTGTCCTAGGTAAAAAATAAAAAACTAACTACAATGGTAACATAAATTAAAATAAAATTTAAAGAGAAATATTGGGATTGGAAATCCCATTGTACTATAATAAGCTTAAAGTATTTATTTTCAAACATGGCCCTGACTTTCCCAACACCATGTTTTTTATGTTTTATTTTATATGACCATTGATTCAAATAAAAAATAGCTATGATAATAATAAAAAACCATATATGACTATTCACCAACAACATTTATTAGGGGTATAATGAAAACATTAATTGATTTTAAATTTCATTATCAAAATTTAAAGAAACTCAAAAACAAATCAAGCATAAAATTTCTAAATATTGTAATCAAAAGTTTTTAATTTGAAATAATTTATAAAAGGTAAATATGTTAATTATTTTTAGTCTAGAATTAGATACCTTGGAACCCAAAAAATAATTACATAGATGAAGAGTAAATCACTCATATGTGGAAATAGTCATAGGAAGGGGAAAATAATTTTAGGGAATCAAAATCAAGGATGTGGCTCTAGTTGAAGAAGAAAGAGAATCCCAATAATGGATGATGGAGGACATAATGGAAAAATTGTGAGGAGATAAGAAAAGTATTGGGGCTTCAAAAAAATCGGGGGAGCTGATATCATTGAAAATATAACATAAGAAAACTAAGAATCTTGGAATTGGTTTATTCATATAAAAAAAATTACTATTCAAAATTACCTTTTGGGAGTCATCGTGGTCGATTTGAGCCATGTCAATGAGCAACATGACATAGTTGGTAGTTGATTCACCTATATCTGTAGTGGATATAGTCACTTCTAGGGGAATAATTCTAAGAATAATATATCTAAAATCCGATTAACCCTCAATGAAAAGAATAATTTTTTAAGCCTTAGTGTATAAACTTCTGCCATGATTGATGTCAGCATCAACTTATGAATGCATTTCATGATGGATAAACACCTACTGATTGATGGATGAACACTTAAATGGATCTCGTTGAATGATAGAACATATATGAGGTTATTTAAATCAAGTTAGTAGGAAATTATTATTATGGAAGAAAAAAAAGATGATAGAGGTTGGAAGATTGATCGAGAGCAGTGGACCTCGGGTGTCGTCTATGGTTGGTGAGGTTTGAAACCTGATTGAGGTTCTGGATAGGGAAGATGAAATTTTAGGGATAGATCAAGAGGTTCATGCACATGAGAGTCAAATAGAATCATACTAGTTGGATACGCGTTGCTTGAAGGGTAGGTGAGGAGAGGAAGATGGATATACGGGGAGTGAGGGCAGAAATTGAAAAAATAGGTTTCACGAGGAAGATGGATATATGGGGAGTGAGGGCGAAAATTGAGGAAAATGTGTCATGGGGAAGATGAATCTATGATTGAAATTGGAGTGGTCGGTTTTGTTTTTTTTGAGAGAAAGATGGGTTTTTTAGAGAAATCATTCTTTGAGGGTAGGACACATGTCCAAGCAAGTTTGAAAAATAATAATATATAGATATGTATGTCTCAAACTTATATTAAATTATAAACTTTGGATGTGAAATCTGATTTTGAAGTCAACAAATATTTTAGATCAGATATTTTTTACCATGTAAAAAATAGGTAAAGATATACATCACTTTAACTAAATAAGCCTTCCATGATTCTAAAAATGAAGATACATGTAGCTTTAATCCTAATGTATCCTCTAGAAAATATGCAGATATATCTCAAATTTGAAAAAAAATCATAATATCATGTGATGATGTCAACTAAATATAATCACATACAAATTAATTTTAAGATAGGTGCGTTAAAAGAAACATACATCAGAATTGAATAAGTATCTGACAAGATATATAAATATAGATAAGAAAAGAGGTAGTCAAGAGGTATAAATATGTATGACCAATTACAACATCAATAAAAAAATTATGGAGTATAAGAGAACTTATACAAGATAAATAAAAACAAAAAATCTACCAAGTATAGTACAAATGTTCACCTCCATTCATACTTGAATGTAAATAAAGACTGTTAAATAAAATGGAATTCAAGTGAAAATTATTTTAGGGACTTGTCTTAAATCAGAAATTAGGATCAACTAAAAAAATTAAATGTAATATCATATTATCTAAACATAGAAAATTTATGAATGATTTACCTTGAAACTTACATCATATTCTAGGTAAAAAATAGAAAACTAAGGCTAATGGTAACACAATATAAAATAAAATTCAAATTGAGATAATGGGATTGAAAATACCGTTGTATGGTTGCAAGATAGAGTATTTTTTTAACCTAGACCTAAGTTTCCTAATACCATGTTGTTGTGGAAATTCCAGGAGCAACAAAGCATAAAATAATTCATAGAATAGTGAAAGGTAAAAAAATAAAATAATAATAAGAAGATCTTGGAAACAAGAATTTACATGGTTTGGGAAATTATCCCTATATCCATGGAGCGGTAAAATTTCACTATAATTTGATAACACAATTTAAAGGGAGATTTCAAAGTTTCAAGCACACACAAAACCCTATCTTGAAATGGGCTAATAAGGAGGATAATGTACAATTCTACCAACCACACAAAAAGTTTGTTGTGCAAAAGGAAAAGGTGGAAAGAAGTCTATATCGGTATAGTGTCGCAGAAATCCAAGTTCAAGATGTTATAGTGGCCAACATCTAGATGTCTGCATCGCTATAGTTTTCATGACAAAAGTCTTTATTGTTATAGCACTCTGTCTGTGTCAGTCAGTCAGCTCGTCTATATTGATTAGAGTTGCTATAGTTCTCCAAAATTTAGGTCAAGGGTGGCCCCTGGACCTCCAGAGCAGGGGCATATTTCCCCTTACAACCCCCAAAAAGCTCATCGTAGAAGTTGTGTCTCAGTGTACAGTATGGGATGTAAGCATTTGGCCGAAACATCATCCAAAATGGATCAGGCTACACCAATCCAACACACGTTGTGTATGTTTTGTTTTCTATAACCATTGATTCAAATAAAAAATATATATTAACATAATAAAAAACATATATAACTATCCACCAACAATATTGTGTAGGGGAACAAGGATGACATTAATTGAGTAGAAATTTCTTCGGCCCGTTTTCAAGAAACACAAAAAAAATATTCAAGCATGAATTTTATAAAGACTGTAATCAAGTATTTTAAATTTGAAATAATTTATTGAAGGGTAGTATGTTAAGAAACATTATAGTTGAGAATTGGGTGCTTTGGAACCCAAAAATAATTTCATGGATGAAGAGTAGATCACTCATCTATGGAAATAGTTACAGGAATGGAAAAATAATTTTAAGGATTCAAAACTAGGGATGTGGATTTAGTCAAAGAAGAAAGAGAGTCCCAAAAATGGATCATGTATGGCATAACGGAAATAGTTAAAGGAGATAAAAATGGTATTATGGTTTCAAAAAAAATTCATGGAGATGATAACATTAAAAACATAACACAAGAAAACCAATCATCTTGGAATTGTTTTATTTGCATAAAAAAATTTCTAGTCAAAATTACCTATTGAGATTCATCATGAACGAATTGGGATATGATAATGAGAAGCATGACATAGTTGTTAATTGAGTCACTTGTATCTGTAATAGATACAGTCACTTCCAGTGGATGGATGCTGAGAAGAAGAGATCTAAAATCCGATCAACCCTCAATGAAGTGAAGAATTTATAGGCTTTTGTGTATAAATGGCTGCCTTGATGGATTTTGGCCTCAATGTATGAATGCATTTTGTGATGGATAGACCCATGTTTAGGTATGGATGAACACCTAGATGGATATCAATTAATGATAGAACATAGGTGAGGTTTTTGAAATAAGGTTAGGAGGAAATGATTATTACAGCTGAAAAATATGACGAAGGTGGGCAGATTGATAGAGAGTATGTGGAATTGGGTGTCACCAGTGGTCAGAAATGTTATAACACCTGATTGAGTTTTTGAACAAGGAATATGGAATTTGAGGGACAGATTAGGAGGGTTTCATGCGTGGGAGTCGAAGAGAATCTTACCAATCGGATAAGCATCGCTTTAAGGGAAGGTGAGGTGAGGAAGATTGATACTTTGGGATCAAGGGAGGAAATGGTGTAAATAGGTTTTGTTAGAAATAAAGGTATGTGGGGAGTGAGGGCATAAATCAGTGAAATAGGTATTGTGAGGAAGACATAGAAATGATGAAAATTAGAGTGGTGAGTTTCTTGTTTTTTTGAGAGGTGTATGATTTTGTAGGGAAATCATTCTCCGAGGGAAGGACAAGTGTCCAAATAATAAGATATAGATGTATATATATCTTACAATATATGTTTATTTTAATATATATACATATATTTATTTATTTACACATACTTTTAGAATATATAAAAAAAAAATTTATTAGTACACATAAACATGTATATATTTATATGTAAATATTTTGTATACATTTTTATAGGTATATATATATTCATAAATTTATAAGGTAAGTAAAATAGTTAGTTTATTAGTTTAAACAAAATGGATAATAAATATTTATTTCCATATGGTTTATATCTTTAAAAATATATTTTATTTGTAAATATATCTAACTATTTATTTATAAAATCAAATACTTATATAAAGATATGTGTATATATATGCTATATTTAATTATAAATAATATTATAATATGAAAGAGGGTAAAATTTCAACACCAAAATATTCATATGAGTGTAATACCTGTGAATAAATTCAATCTCTGCAAAAAAAATAAGAATACCCAATTAAATGAAGCTAAAATCTCATCAAATATTAAAAAAATAGGGTATCCCAACTAAAAACTTGGTTTTGGAGGCCTTATGAACATGTTTTGACCTAGAAGATGTTAGATGTGCACTAAAATGTACATGCTTGAGATGCATGTACACATGAATATGATGCATGGAGTATATATATGATATATGATATATATATATATATATATTATGTTTTATAGTGTATATAATGCGTGCATTTTTCATACATGTGGTGCATGAATATAATATGTGTGTGTGTGTGTTATTTATTTATCCTGAATGGTTTATTCATTAGTTATAATCCATCATGAATGGAATAATTTCTTTGTATTTATTTATTGAAATGAATTCAATAAAAAAATACCCCAACAATCAAAAATTCATATGATGTGTTATGTTTTGAGAAGCCTCGGGCTTTGGATATATAAAAGTATGAGATCCTCTCATGTCCTCTCCTATTGGGTGTTTGGTATGAAATCTACATAAGCCTCTTACAAAAATCACTTCTTCCCGAGAATTGTTTATCTCACCCAATAAGGTGCTTTCATCCCTTTATTTGCTTGGGAATCCTCACAATGCGGTTGTGTATTCATTGGTTGGTGTATCACCTTAGAGGTAGGGTGCTTTTGTTCACTATAAGTGATATATATCAAGCATCCTCCATCATCAATGAAGAATATAGTTACAGTTTTTTGTGATTTCTAGGTACTCTATTTTATAGTATTATTTACATGTTATTTCTTGAAGATATATCTCTTGTATTTTGGGCCATCTCCCACTACAAATTATTATTAAATGGTCATACAAAACCCATCAATGGTATCATTTTCTCCCAAATTTAGCACCTCAATACGATTTTCTATTTTTGAATGGTTTCCAGTGGGTTTTTTCATGGAACTGAAAACACTCAATGGTTATATATCCAATTGGACCTGCTTTCCAAAGGCTGGAACTCATTATATGTATTGACCAACAATGCTTAAGAACTCACACTGGTCGAGAGGATGGGATATCGAGCTCATCGCACCCTTTTGCGGGGAATTATTGCTTACTTTGGGACTCTCTTATAGATTTAATAAATGTCCATGAGTCCTTCATTAATTACCAAGTATGATATGGGTCATCCTAAGATTATCAATCGATTGTTATCATGTATAGATTTTAGAATCATCTATATGTATTTGAGTTTCTTCATCAATGGAGATATCTATATGTATCTGAGTTTCTCTATTAATGGTATCCTCTAATGTGCTACTTACAGATTATTTTGGTCATTATTATGATGATGTTGGTTTTATAGCCACACTGTGGGGTAATCTGGAGTTTATTTTCATCCAATTATATAGAGGTCACTCTAGAGTTTATCATTGTCTAGGGAGATGGGATTTTTTTGGTGTCGGGATCAAACTCATAGATGGGTTTCTTGCATATCCTTGTGAGAGGAATCAGATCCCATATAGTTGGATGTATCTTAATAGGGAACATCGTACCTTTGAAGGTCATGTTATAAAAACCCAATTGTATAGTTTAACATCATGTGGCAAGGACATCTAGGAAAAAATTTCCTAGTCAAAGTTTGGTGTGAGACTTATATTGAGACGGCTCAGGGAAACTTGAAAGGAGGATGGATTCCCATGTTAAATTAGACCATGCTGGGGTTATATCCCATAAAGAATAGGTTTCACTTGGAAGATTGGGTTTTAATCTCATAGAGGCTTCCTACGTATCCCATTTAGATGGGAATCAAATCCCACGTAGTTCGATGAATCTTGCAAGGTAGTATGGACCTTTGAGAGGATAGGTTTGGGCTTAATCTTAAGAAGGATACCCCTTGTAAAAAGGGACCATGAGATATGTTTTAACTCATGGTAGTTTGGGTGCATAACTTGGGGTTTACACCTAAGGAGGATTCCTGAATTAATGGAATTAGGATTGGGGATTACTCCTGAGGAGGATACCCAGTGAGCTCGGGCCCTAAGTGGGCTTCCTAAGTATCTTGATTAGTAGGAATCCAATTTATCATAGTTCAATATGTCACATGGACCATACGAGTGTCATGATCATAACTAACGTCTAAGACCACATTATTCATGATCGGTGTGAAAAACAAGAGGTAGTGGAATATTTGAAAAATCACACAATATACTTTGCCATGATGGATGGAAAATTTAGGGTCATACTCCTAAGGAGGATGACCATTTGAGGATTGTTTGGGGATTACTCCTAAGGAGGATTCCCATTTGAGGTTTGGTTGGGGCTTACTTCTAATGAGAATTCCCATGTGAGGTTTGTATGGGGGTTACTCCTAAATAGGATTCCCATGTGAGGTTTGGATGGGGCTTACTTCTAAAGAGGATTCCTATGTACCATTTGGGTCTTATTCTAAAGGAGGATGTCCATTGGGTTCAACCTAGTATAGGAGTTAGGTGATGAGGTTTCAGGAGTTTCTTGAGAAGTTTATCGACTCAAGGTACTCGTGGAATCCAAGAGGACAATCAAAACTCGTAAAATGGGAGAGGAACCAAGATGAGTTTTTTTCTCAAGGAATTTCGGGGATTTTGGAGAAGTATCTAAAATCATGGTATTCTTGGGGAGGATGTTAAGTCCGTATAGATTGTTACCTAAAACGTCCTCGACCCGGCCCAAAATGTTCGTTATGTGACTCTTAATTTTTTATAGGGGCCAATAACGGAAGATAAGGGGCCAACCCGAAGGGCTGGGACCATAGCCCAGGACTAATCCCAAGTGGGGGTTTGAGGTCGCATCCCCTGTGGTATGGACTAGTGGGATCGTGTAGGTGGGTCGCATGGGTGGGTTTCCTGGGTGGGTTTCCCAAGTGGGTCGCACGGGTGGGTCTCCCAGCTATGAGTTGTGTAGGTGTGTCGCCTAGCTATAGGTGATGCAGGTGCGTCACCCAACTATGGGTCACCCAGGTTCTAGGCTTGGGGCCTCACCCTAGTGATGGTTTTCCATGATAGGTCGCCCAAGTAGTGATGGACTACTTGGGTGAAGGACCAGCGCAGCCAGAGCCCTCTCCTGGATTCTCGGTCCGAGAGTTCGGTTGTCGTCTAAAAATTTGAAGTGGAGGGGTCTATTTATAGACCTATTGGGGAACTTTGTGGATGGAACTATGCATATAGGCCTGTGTGTATTGGTTTCACGAGTGTCCTACACAGTGACGCGATCTCCATTATAAAAATTTTCTATCTTTTGATTGCCATAACTTTTGACGTGGAAGTCTGTTTGGGCTCCGCGACCAGTCAAATAGAAGATCTTGAAGAGATTTACACATAATGATATATGGAATACACCAAATATTCTTAAAATAAACTATGAGATTGAATTTTGATGTGTCGACAACTTTTTATCATCGATCTTAGAAATCCACTGCCTACTCCTTGAGGGGGATCTTTCCACTTATCCCTCATTGTAGAGTAGTCTCATGGAAAATGGAAATCCAACCATGAATTATATGACAAAGTTCATAAAACGCATTTTTTGGTGTCAATAGTAGCAAAGGACGGTTCTTCAAGAATTAAATTTTTTTAATCAATTTTTTTCAAAGAAAAAAATGTACAATGTTTTCATAAAATTGTATACAGTTTTCAGACCCATATGTGAGATACGTAAGGGAAAATATGATTTATCCTTATATTGGTTGACTAAATAAATGTTATACCCTTACACGATATGGTTATGTAAAGGTAGATATGTCTTTACCCATATGCAGTACCCTTACGCAGAAGGTCTTTGTAAGGGTAACCCCTTTGTTACCTTTATTCAAATGAGTTTCATAAAGGTAGTACCCTTATACAAAGAGTTTGTGTAAGGGTCATTGGCACTTTACCCTTACACATAAAGGTATTAGAGATGTTTTGTAAAGGTACTTGATGTTTACCTTTATGCAACAAAATAAAATTTGAGATTACTCTTATGAAAAAGAGTTATGTAAAGGTAATACCTTTATATAGGGAGATGCATAAAGGTAATTTGTGCATTACCTTTACAGAACAGTATTCCATTGAGCTATGTAAAGGTAACCTTTAAATTAACATTATGCAAGCTTTTAAAAACATTATTTACCCTTACGCAAAGCATTTTCATAAGGGTAATAAGGGGATACCCTTACATAGAATATGGATTGTGTGTAAGGGTAAACAAAAATTGTATAATTTTTTTTAACATACTAAATGTTTTTAATGGTTTATAAATTTTTTATAAATCATGTTAAAATGTAATTTGGGAATATTTAATTTATAATAATTTTATAAATTAAATAATTTTTTATAATTTTTTATAATTAATTAAATAAATTTTTATGAAACATTATTCCAAAATATTATAGGTCAATATTTTAAAATACCTTTTGAAAAATTAAATGGTATTCCTTATGACTTAGAAATAAAAGTTTTGTTTAGAAATCGTGAGAGGAGATTTTTAAAATGTTTATAAATTATATAAATATATGATATTTAGATTATAAAAAATTTTTATATCATATATATTGAATTATAAAATTTTTATAATTCATGAAATGTCATATAAATTCCATTTAATATAAAATATGTAGAATTTTATATTGAAATTAATATAAAATGTTTATATTCTTACTAAATTATAAAATATTTATAATTAGATTTGATTTTTGATTTTTTCATGGATTGTTATCTCATATTTAAATATTTGAATTATTCATTTATTTAAATTTTATTCCCTTGTATATTCAGGTTATGTAAATTGTTTAAGAAATGTGAATATTGTGTATGCTTTAGTTTAAAATTTTAAACCACTTCTATGATAGAGCATTACATTACATGCTAGGATTGACTCTATAATGAATTTATTTTTTCATCTATCTTGACATCAAATTTTAATTGATGTTATTAGCTTGAATTTAGTTGTTGAATATAGTTTATGCATATTAGGTTTTAGAGTTATGATGAATTTGATTCTATCTTGAGTAAAGTATCCCCGGGTAGAGGGACTTGGAGTCAGACTACCTACTTACCTATAGGCTTATGCCTTGTCTAGGAAAGTGAATTAGGTTGGTTATCTTTCATGGGAGGTCTTTGATGGGTCTCGTGGGGATTTCTCGGGTTCGAGTATCCCCCTGGGGTGTAGCCTAGTGGTTATGTCTTTGAGGGTTCTCACGAGAGGTCTTATGTTTGAGTCTCTCCAATTACTTGTAGTTGTTGTAGATTTTCTTTGTTTCTTTGTATCCCCCTCCCCCAAAATTTTGTAATATGGAGATTTTCAATTTCATATAATTTTTTTCTTTTACATGAAGTGTTCATGTATCTCATAAATATGATGCATCTGGATATGTATGAATATGTTTGGCTTCTATTTTTGGGTGAGTAACATAAATTTGTGGGTTGTGTAAAGGGTTACACATCAATATGGTTTGAACATATTGATTTGGTGGAGGGAATAGAATTCAAATCTAAATTACTAGAAGCATGCATACATAAAAGTTGATAACATGATATGGGGTGGTTAGATTAAAATACACTTTAAATACTAGGTGTGAGATTCCTTCCAGAGCAACACTTGTCAAGATCTCGATCATCTAACTCAGCATTTTCACACTAAAGCGGGGTGCCCCTAGATTATCTTGTGTAAGGAAATAAAGAAAAGAGTGACTCTAAATTATTCAATAGGTTGTTTCACACCAAATATGTAACATCCCAGATCCAAATTTCACTCAATTAGTGCCCCATACATGGTTGAGTGGCATCTGGATCCGGGATGTTGCAAAGTGGTATTATAGGATTTCTTTTCTGGTTTGCCTTACTGTTTGACGACATTAGAAAGGGATGGTAAGGAAATGAAGTTTGGTAATTAGTTGTTCCTGGGAGTAGCTACCCCATGTATAGGGAAAAGTCAAATTACCTTGAATTGAATTGTGATTTTTGGATTTTGAGCTATTATAGTTGATTCGATTTCACCATTGGGTGAATCACATGTAATTGTGATGTTATGATTGATATCATTGTGGTTTGGTTTGTTGCAACCTGATGAGATGAGGGTATTCCATCCCATGAATCATATAGCCACTTATTATAAGTTACATTTCATGAATTATTCCATGAAATTTAGAGAGCATTATTGATTTCATGTTGTTGTGATAGATGTCATGATAGATATGCATGTTGTTGTGATAGGTACCATGATAAATATGTCTTCTATTGTGATAGGTGTATTGGTACGTGTTATGGTTGAATTAGATGGATGAAAAACTTTGGTCCTTGAGGAGTATGGGACCCCTTGTATCGGAATTTAATGGATCATGTTTTGGCTATAGGATATAGATTTTGTTGTTATGTTCTATATGTGGACGCCAAGATTTGATTCGTAGAGATTATGGGACCCCACGAATCGATAATTGGAACATCGTTGCTTTTTTTGAAAAAACAGGGGTTCTGGGGAAGTTTCTGAGGCTTACTATCCAGAAACCCAGACAACACAACATGTGGTCCTATAAACACACACCATGTGTTCTTTTGTTTGGGAAGAGAGAAATTTTTTTAAGTACACATTGTTTGATAATTGATCGTGTGTCCGGTCGTGTGAGAGGGAACATGGGTTGTTGGTTTTTTTGGTTTGTGCATGTCATGTATAGTAGATACAAACCATGTAGTTTTACTTAAGAAGTTCATGTGTTGCTCTAACCATGTGGAATTACATGGCCTGGAGGGAGAAATTGAGTACACGTTGTATGAAGGGATAACACACCATGTACCTGGGATGTTTGAACGCCTAGACCTACAGGAGTACACGTCTATGTAAGAGCTCAAGGGTACATTCCATGTTTAGTTTCTACACATTGTGTACTTCTTTTCTAACACCCTTTTAGGTTTTTTTCTTATTTTATCCCCTGTTGTTAGTTTTGGACCTGTAAGTAGTCCTTTATGAGTAGTTTTCCACATAGATTGCAATGGTGAAACTCATGGAGCATTCTAATGAATCCTAATGGGTGTTTTTTGGATTCTATATAAATAGATAGGTTTTTCCTCTAGTCATCATTTTTAGTTGTCTCGAGAGAGTGAGACCAAATTGTGACCTGTTATTTGAGATGAGTTGTGAGCTATCTCTTGTGACTTATGCTTTGAGGATGTTTCCCTTGAGAGATCTATCCTTCTATCCTATGAGGTCGTGATACAAGTTGATATTGAGGATTCCATGTAGGATTCCTTTACTTATGTTTTGACCTAGAGAATCCCATGTAGGATGTCTCTATCTTTTATATGGTTACCAAGGATCCCTTAAGGGATTACTTTTCTTATGTGTTGTTCTAGGGATTCCCTTGTAGGATCTCTCTTCTATGTACTAGTTTTGAGGATACCTATTTTAGGATGCCTCTATTGTTTATCTTTTTAGGATCCCAAGTAGGATTCCTCCCTTGACTTTTTATCTAAGGATCCCATGTAGGATGTATTTTCTCATGTTACCTGGATGATCCTAAGTAGGATGCCTCTTAGTGTTATTACACTTATGCTTCGTAAGGGGCTAGCCTATGGTAGAGCTTTCCGAAATTGGTACCACACAGGTGTCGTTGTTCCTAGTAGGACGTTTAATTCCTTAAAGGGGACACCCTTGTTCAAATGGGTGATTTTTGTATCTTGACCCTTAATATGGGAATGATAATTGGGTAATTCTCAGTTTGACCGGTTAGACATGCCTCGGGCATGGTTAAATATTTAAGAGGTCATGTGAACCTCTCTTTCCATAAGTGATGGGCGACTTGGTATGTCATCATCCATGTAAATGGTTGTGTTGATGATATTCTTTTGATCCAGTTGTTGTGTAAGCCATCTGGTACTAGGATGCATAGGGTGGAAAACCTATGAATAACACCCAGAATGTGTCATTTGTCCTTGTAAACTTGGGGTATTATATGTTGACATATGCAGTACCCATCAAGTGTTAAATGTTAAAAACAAGTCGCCAAGTTTGGTTAAATCACTAAGCTTTGAGCTATTGTGTCTGTTCTCGGTTATCTTCAGAGTAGAGTGACCTGAATGTTTTGGAACCAAGTTCATCTCACTGATCAAGAGTACTTTATACGATACGAGTGTTTTGACATGCTAGTTGTTATAACTTTGTATTTCATGCCAAGTGATTTGACGTGGTGATCATGGTTACTGGAACGAAATCCATGTGTTTAAGTTGGTTTTGAACTAATGTGTTTGAAAGTGTTTGTAACACCCCAAGCATCCACGGTACGCTTCTCTTTGAATAATATAGTAGCGTGTGTTGTACGCAACTTCGAGTACTAACACACACCACAACCAATCAAACTAGCCGTTATGAATAGTAATACCCACTTTTTGAAATTTTATACATTTTATCTTTCAAAATGGACTTCATTTTTGGATTCAGAATATTGAAATTAGTCTAGGGTGAATTTTTGGTACTTTTCTGATAACTTTCATATTTTGATGAATAGTGAAAATTACTAAATTTTAATTAAAAAAAAAATTAATCGAAATAATTAATAGTGATAAATTATGAATTTGATTGGTTTTAAATTATATTTAGAATATATTTTTACCATTTAATCCAATGTTAGTCATTGGACATAATTTCACATTTAAACCAGACATAAACAAGTGTCAATCTTTTGATAGTTATTGTTTCTTAAAAACACGTGTTTTGTTTTGACAGTGGGAATTAATTTTAAATTAATAAATACAAATTATATGTTTTTAATTTGGTAAAATAGACTCCATTATTGAATTTGGAATATCAAAATTATCTTAGGGTAAATTTTTGGTATTTTTCTGAAAACTTCTAATTTTTTATGAATAGTGAAAAACACAGAGTTATAGTTTAAAACTGAGTTTTTATTTAAATAATTATTTATTTTATTTAAATAATTTTATGTCAAAATAGATACATAATACCTATATAAGTTCAATGTAATTAATTGGAGTCAGTTTATAATAATTTTAGATATATAAAAAATTTATTGAACTTTTCACCATCTTTTACCCACCTCCTAGGAGAATTTACAAATTCACATAAAACATAATTTTACCGCTTCTGTGAGCTAAATTTTGAAAATCTGAGAGACACGGTTAATATCAAGGAGTAAAATGTGGTTTAATGAGATGAATTTTTTTTTTGGTGAATAGTAACTTTTTACTTTTATTTACCACGATTAAAAGTAAATAGGGTAATTAAGGGTAAAAATGATATTAATACTACCCTCACACATGTCCTAATTCTATTGGACAAGTTTATCTCAACCAGAAACAACATTAGGAATAAATATTATCATTTAGGTCCACTTGGATTAGATTAGGACATTTATTATTATTTAATTCAAAGAAGAGTTAAAAGAGTTAAAATCAAAGTTTAATAACTATAACATTTTTAATATTGGGTTTTACATAAGATAAATTCGATTATAAATATTGATTAGAAATATAAAAATATTTCCTACATCATGGTATTTTATTTATAATTTTTAGACATTAAATAAATAAATTTATTTATGACACAATGATGATGTAATAATTACCTTATTCATGAAAGAATCAAATAAATGGTATTATAAATATTAAAATAAATATAATTTCAAAGTTTTTATGACATACATGAATTTTATAGATGAATATTACATGTTAGGATAGATTCAATTATTATTTTTTGAAGTAATCATGTTGTTATTATTTTAACAAAAAAAACAAATACCAAATAGTGTCAAAATTGACATAAAATAGTTTTTAAAAAAAATATTATATTATTAATTGATATAATGGTCCTAAAAATATAATGTTCGGCCAAAATACTTATATAATAATATATATTACATTAATGAACCAATTAGGGTTCTATTGGCAGTATATAGTAATTTTATTAACCATATAGTGTAAGAATACAAGAAGACACGGTAAAAGTTAAATTATTTAACTTAGAGTTAAATCTAAATGATAAGGTTAAAATGGTAACATAAACTTGTATAAAACCTATTGTTTGAGTTTTTTTAGACCTATACCCACCTTATAAGTTAAATAATCAACTTTGGAGCCATTAGAAACTGAATATGAATTTATTATAAAATAATATTTTAAGTTTTTCCTAAGGTGCCCCTCACCCCTCTTATAAAAGGGAACTCCCCCTTCTCTCTAATTCACACCTTCTAATCAATTTGGATCGGCCAACCCCTGACCAAATACCCTCTAAACTATCCTCCCTTCAACCTAGAGGCCTTTGTTTGATCAGAAATCCAACCTAAGGAGCTCTTTTTATCACATCAAAAGGAAGAACTCAAAGAAGAGGTAATGATTTCACCACCCTCTTTCAAGTTCCTTTCTTCTTCCACTTTTTTTATTTGTTGTTTCCATTATAAAATAATAACTCTAGTATATTCTATATAATGTGATGTTATTATAATTATGGTACAGACAAATTCATTATTCTGTCCACCCTTTGAATGACATGTCACCATACGTGTGTACGTACGGCATACCGTCTCCACGTCATGGTGTAATTGTTCTTCAATACATTATTATTTGGATGGGTATAATAATGATGTGTATTTGATAAATATAACATTATAAGGATTAAGTATATATTATATACCATCCAATTATATATTATATTAATATCAAAATAATGATATTTTCGCTCGTGCGTACGTACAGATTACCGTCTCCACGACACGATGAGATTAATTTCCAAGTTCACCATTCATCGACGATTATAAAAATATATATTACTAATAATTATGTAATATATGAAATAATAATGCTACTGGAGATATATATATATATATAAGTATTTATGTACTTACATATATCTTATTCACTTACTTCCATTCAATACTATATGAAAACGGAAACAACGTTTATGCGTACGTACAGACTACCGTCTCCATAAACGGTGTTTTCCATTTCATATATACGTATATTATAAATTTTTATATTATAAATATATACGATAAATAAATCATTTTTATATTCTGGAAGTATTTAAATCATGATCTATATGATACAATCAAGAGTAACAAGTTAAAACACGTACGATAAAGAAAGCGATTATTACCCGAAATATTAATATAACATGGAAATTATTATTAAATGGGTAGTATAAAGTCATAAATGAATAATGTATGATATCATAAATATTAATATGGTTATTTTATAATTTAATAACATACTATAGTCTTCATATAGGAGTATAAACGTACCCTCGACTAAAGGAAAGTGCAAGGTAAGGGGTTTTCATCTCACTTCTTATTTTCATGAGATTCATGCCATATTGCCACTATTACCTTTTGTTTGGTTTATGTACTGTCCATAATTGTATTCTTTGTGTAATACACTTTAATTTATGTGTTTTTACATATTCATTGTATGATACCTCTTTCATGGGGTGTATATTTCGTAAGTTACCAAATTGGTAAGGGTTAATTTCACAATCTCTTTGTTATCGGAGGTTGTTTATTCGTAATTATCTACTGGGACATCTTTATCATCGACATCCATGTTTATTAAAAATGACTTTCAAAACATTTTTACTATTTAATATACAATGGGTTAAAGTAATTTATATCCTTATTTGACCTTATACGTTTTTAAAGGAATATTTCCGTCGTTTTCCAAACAAGTTACTTTTTGACCTTTTCGACAAAACTAAGGTAAGAATTTTTTTTAACTTATATAGCAGGTGCAGTTATTCTCCACCATTATTACACCTTTAAAGCTTCCATTACAAGATTATAAGAATATTTTCAAAGTAAATGTTTTCTTTTATAATTATGTGACTTTTAAATGATTTCAAAAAAAGACATATTTCTCTCAAATAGTTTTGATTTCATCTTTGTCAACATCCTTTGATAAATTTTACACTTGTTTGAAGTTGGTTTATTATGATGAAAATCTTCCATATTGTATTTAAGGTTTTGTGATATGTTTGACTATAGATGAGTCATTTTTATTCCATTAATGGCTTATGATTAATGTTTTGGAATTTCGTATGCTAGTTTTAATATGAATGTTTATGTCATATTTCATCCTCTTATTAAGATGAATGTGTTGGAATAGTATGTTCTGGGTTGGGGACCGGTAAAAGTAAGCACTCCGGGTTGGGGTCCGGTTACAGCAGACCCTCTAGGTTGGTGTCCGGTTATTAGAGGCACTCCAGGTTGGCGTCCGGTTATTAGAGGCACTCTGGGTTGGTGTCCGGTTATTAGAGGCACTCCGGGTTGGTGTCTAGTTATTAGAGGCACTCCGGGATGGAGTCCGGTTACAGAGGCTCTCCGGGTTGGGATCCGGTTAGAGTTATCCCTTAGGTCTTGACACGAGGCCTTGACACAGAAATTAAAGTTCGGCATTATGCATTCCATCATTATGAAAGTGGTTATTGATATTACATGTGAATATTCGACTAGTAGAATATCCATGTGAATGAATAAATGGAATTATTTCATTTTAGATCTACCATATTATGCTGAAGTTCAAGTTTAAAAGGCTTATGAAAGTTTCTGATGTATTGCTTACCCTTACTCAGCATCTGAGCTCACCCCTTTATATGTTTTATTTTTCCCAGGATTCCAAGAAGTGTGTTGTGACTGATATGCAGGGTTAAACCAAGGGAATAATGGCATCCATAAAGATTATTTATGTTGTTTTGTATGTATTAAAGTGAAATGTAACATTCTTGTATGTAATATATTTTCCAAGACTTCTAAACCGATCGGTCCTTCGGGACTTGATTCCTTGTAATCATGCAAATGTATTAAAATAATGCACTGACTATCGGTAACTGGGGTCGGGGCGTTACAGTTGGTATCAGAGGATGTTTAACAATAACCTTGATAACTAGATTTAGATAAAATCTGATTAGAGCATATTACCCTAAGATAGACTTTGAGTATTAGTATAGAAGAACTTCCTAGAATTTTTTTAATGTAGAGATTTTGTGAGTTTTCCAAGAAAATACATCCCTATCTGGATACGAATAGGTAGAGGTGGCTCTAGAACAGATGTACCTAGGGGTAAAACCCAAAAACACCGCTTTGAGCTAGACTCGAACAGAAACTGGTGCAAGACAATGGTCCTTGCTGCACTCTTGGTTACGACACTCCTGGGGGATATGCGTAGGATAATTCTCATTTTATTTACAAACCATTATGAAGGGCTTATGAGTATATACTTACTCAAAGAAAACATTTTTATGATTATGGATTATATCCGTAAACTGTTTAATATATGTTAAGTGTTTTACAAGTTCGGGATTAGGTATTGTTATTCATAAACTAATCTATTGTATGCCGTTGTTTAGAAATGGTGCCCAGTAAAAGGAATGAGAACTCCAACAATACACATGATCCAAAGAGTAAGAAGGATCATTTCTTTCATGGTCCTAATCCATTATTTAGAAGGGAAATAGTCTCCCACGTATTATCATAATATGAAGAAATAGTATCATGTGTGGATAAGATAAGTAAAGAATTCTCGGAGTCCTGTCGCTTTGAAGGGAAGCCAGAGAAGGAAAGGATGGTAGAGAGAAGGAAAGATAAATGGAATAAGGTAAAGAATGTTTTTCCCATATGTTATAACTGTGGAAAGAATCACCTTGGAAGATGCTTGAAGGTAATGGGTGTATGTTATAAGTGTGGAGAAAAAGGACACCATGTACGTGACTGCAAGGGTAAGAAAAAGATTTCAAATGTACAATGCTTCATCTGCAAGGAGTTTGGAAACTACACGAACCAATGTCCTAGTCATCAGACTATGCCGCAAATGATGCTATTGGATAATATTCAAGTTATGATACTACTACAGATGAAGAGGAATGACTTGTGTTCTTATGTTGTTATTTTGTAATTATTTCATTGAAGTGTTGTATCAATGATGTACTTGAAATAAATAAGGATTGTACTGCAGTACTATTTCATTGAGGATTTGAGATTTTATGGTACTAAGAAAAGTAACTCTATAGTGAGTTAAACGTTTTGGAAATTACATGGTTGAAGTAAAGATAAACCTTAATATGGTCCTGATATTGAGCTACTGATTTTGGAATAAGATATGGTTGATTTGGGTAAATTATATTGGATATTCTTGACTGCCTCGAAACTGATTAAAGATTTGTATATTCCATCATTGTTGGAGTTTACAACATTTTTGGATGGATGAAGTATATCCAGTATTCTATAAGGAATAAGGGAGCAATAATGTAATCAATAAGGTTTTATGGTAATTCAGGATGTTTCAGTGTTTTAAAAGAATACAAGATGAAGGTATTCACAAGCTATTACGGGGTAAAAAGGATCTACATTATGTTTACCTTTCATATAAATTTTGGACTAAGAGTTTAAAGAAGTGTTTTGGATAAGTCTAAAGGTTGGAAGGGATTAAGTTTGAAAGGTTATTTTTGGAATTTTATAAAGGACAACACGCAGATCGTGTGACGAACCGTCGCGTCGGACAAAGCTGCGGGAATCGAACCCACAACCATAGTGAAATTGGGATTTATCACCTATCACTGGACTACGTGAAGTTCCTGGATGGTATAATGTAGTTTCTTTTCATAAAGGGTCTGATATGTGAATTATAAATTCATTATATTTGGAACCCTATATGATTAGGATAAATGATTATTTTTGAGTTGTATTATGTTTTGGGGTGAAAGATGAGTTTGTGGTAGAAATTTATTAACTGATAAAACTCTAATTATAAATTAAGTATATCTCCTTATGATCTTATTCAATCTCATAAATAAATTCCTCAACATTAAGAAAAGGAACTTAGAACAAAAATGTTGTCCTAGATGGTACCTTAGATCATCACAAATTTATGGCTTTGGGATTGTTGGCCTTTTCATAGCCATGTTCTCTACCTCTCTTCATCAGATGTTGATGGTTAGATTTCTCTTCCATATCCATATTTTCCTACATGGAACCCTAGTATGTGTTTTTTCAGTAACCTTCATACTTACCACTCTTTATTTTAAATAGAGGCCTCATTAATTCATTTTTCGATGTGGGATTTCAACTAAAATATTTTGAAACGTCAACCTCAAGTTTCCAATACCGAGCATAAATTGCGAGGATGCAATTTATTTACGGAGGGGAGAATGTAACACCCCAAGCTTCCACGGTATGCTTCTCTTTGAATAATACAGTAACGTGTGTTGTACACAACTTCAAGTACTAACACACACCACAACCAATCAAACTAGCCGTTATGAATAGTAATACCCACTTTTTGAAATTTTATACATTTTATCTTTCAAAATCGACTTCATTTTTGGATTCATAATATCGAAATTAGCTTAGGGTGAATTTTTGGTAATTTTCTGATAACTTTCATATTTTGATGAATAGTGAAAATTACTAAATTTTAATTAAAAACAATTTTTTTAATCGAAATAATTAATAGTGATAAATTATGAATTTGAGTGGTTTTAAATTATATTTAGAATATATTTTTACCATTTAATCCAATGTTGGTCATTGGACATAATTTTACATTTAAACCAGACATAAACAAGTGTCAATCTTTTGATAGTTATTGTTTCTTAAAAACACGCGTTTTATTTTGACAGCGGGAATTAATTTAAAATTAATAAATGAAACTTATATGTTTTGAATTTGGTCAAATATACTTCATTATTGAATTTGGAATATCAAAATTAGCTTAGGGTAAATTTTTGGTATTTTTCTGAAAACTTCTAATTTTTGATGAATAGTGAAAACACAGTTATAGTTTAAAACCGAATTTTTATTTAAATAATTATTTATTTTATTTCAATCATTTTATGTCAAAATAGATACATAATACCTATATAATTTCAATTTAATTCATTGGAGTCAGTTTATAATAATTTTAGATATATAAAAATTTTATTGAACTTTTCACCATCTTTTACCCACCTCCTAGGAGAATTTGCAAATTCACATAAAACATAATTTTACCACTTCCGTGAGCTGAATTTCGAAAATCTGAGAGACATGGTTAATATCAAGGAGTAAAATGTGGTTCAATGAGATGAAAATAATTTTTGGTGAATAGTAACTTTTTACTTTTATTTACCACGTTTAAAAGTAAATAGGGTAATTAAGGGTAAAAATGATATTAATATTACCCTCACACATGTCCTAATTCTATTGGACAAGTTTATCTCGACCAGAAACAACCTTAGGAATAAAATATTATCATTTAGGTCTACTTGGATTAGATTAGGACATTTATTATTATTTAATTCAAAGAAGAGTTAAAAGAGTTAAAATCAAAGTTTAATAACTATAACATTTTTAATATAGGGTTTTACATAAGATAAATTAGATTATAAATATTAATTAGAAAGATAAAAATATTTCCTACATCATGGTATTTTATTTATAAATTTTAGACATTAAATAAATAAATTTATTTATGACACAATGATGATGCATTAATTACCTTATTCATGAAAGAATCAAATAAATGGTATTATAAATATTAAAATAAATATAATTTCAAAGTTTTTATGAGATACACGAATTTTATAGGTTATTATGACATGTTAGGATATATTCAATGTATTTTTTTTAAGTAATCACCTTGTTATTTTTTTAACAAAAAAAACAAATACCAAATAGTGTCAAAATTGACATAAAATAGTTTTAAAAACAAATATTATATTTTTAATTGATATAATGGTCCTAAAAATATAAGGTTCATCCAAAAGACTTATATAATAATATATATTACATTAATGAACCAATTGAGGTTCTATTGGCATTATATAGTAATTTCATTAACCATATAGTGTAAGAATACAAGAATACATGGTAAAAGTTAAATTATTTAACTTAGAGTTAAATCTAAATGATAAGGTTAAAATGGTAACCTAAACTTGTCTAAAACCTATTGATTGAGTTTTTTTCTACCTATCCCCACCTTAAACTTTAAATAATCAAATTTTTAGCCATTAGAAACCGAATATGAATTTATTATAAAATAATATTTTAAGTTTTTCCTAAGGTGCCCCTCACCCCTCTTATAAAAGGGCACTCCCCCTTCTCTCTAATTCACATCTTCTAAGCCATTTGGCTTGGCCAACCCCTTCCCAAATACCCTCTCAAATATCCTACCTTCAACCTAGAGGCCTTAGTTTTATCATAAAGCCAACCTAAAGAGACCTTTTGATCAAATCAAAAGGAAGAACCCAAAGAAGAGGTAATGATTTCACCACCCTCTTTCAAGTTCCTTTCTTCTTCCACTTCCTTTTTATTTGTTGTTTCCATTATAAAATAATAACTTCGGTATATTATATATAATTTTATGTTATTATAATTATGGTACAACCAAATTCATTATTCTATACACCCTTTGAATGACATGTCACCATATGTGCGTACGTACGGCTTACCGTCTCCACGTCGTGGTGTAATTGTTATTCAATGTATTATTATTTGGATGGGTATAATAATGATGTGTATTTGATAAATATAACATGATAAGGATTATGTATATATTATATACCATACAATTATATATTATATTAATATCAAAAGAATGATATTTTTTCTCGTGCGTACGTACGGATTACCGTCTCCACGACGCGATGAGATTCATTTCCAAGTTCACCATTCATCGATGATTATAAAAATATATATTACTAATAAGTATGTAATATATGACATAATAATGCTACTTGAGATATATATATATTTATATATATAAGTATTTATGTACTTACATATATCTTATTCACTTACTCCCATTCAATACTATATGAAAACAGAAACAGTGTTTATGCATACGAACGGACTACCGTCTCCATAAACGGTGTTTTCCATTTCATATATACGTATATTATAATTTTTTATATTCTAAATATATATGATAAATAAATCATGGTTTATATTCTGGAAGTATTTAAATCATTATCTAAGTGATACAATCAAGAGTAACAAGTTAAAACACGTACGATAAAGAAAGCGATTTTTACCTGAAATATTAATAAAACATGGAAATTATTATTAAATGGGTAGTATAAAGTCATAAATGAATAATTTATGATATCATAAATATTAATATGGTTATGTTATAATTTAATAACATACTATAGTCTTCATACAGGAGGCTAAACGTACCCTCGACTAAAGGAAAGTGCAAGGTAAGGGGTTTTCATCTCACTCCTTATTTTCGTGAGATTCATGCCATATTGCCACTATTACCTTTTGTTTGGTGTATGTACCGCCCATAATTGTATTATTTCTGTAATACACTTTAATTTATGTGTATTTACATATTCATTTTATGATACCTCTTTCATGGGTTGTATATTTCGTAAGTTACCAAATTGGTTAGGGTTAATTTCACAATCTCTTTGTTATCTGAGGTTGTTTATTCGTAATTATCTACTGGGACATCTTTATCATCCACATCCATGTTTCTTAAAAATGTCTTTCAAAACAATCTTAATATTTAATATACAATGGGTTAAATTCATTTATATCCTTATTTTACCTTATACGTTTTTTAAAGGAATCTTTTCGTCGTTTTCCAAACAAGTTACTTTTTAACCTTTTCGACAAAACTAAGTTAAGAATGTTTTTTTAACTTATACGGTAGGTTTGGTTATTCTCCGCCATTATTACATATTTTAAGCTTCCCTTACCAGCTTATAATAATATTTTCAAAGTAAATTTTTTCTTTTATAATTATGTGACTTTTAAATGATTTCAAAAAAAGAGATATTTCTCTCAAATAGTTTTGATTTCATCTATGTCAACATTCTTTGATAAATTTTACTCTTGTTTGAAGTTGATTTATTATGATAAAAATCTTCCATATTGTATTTAAGGTTTTGTTATATGTTTGACTATAGATGAGTCATTTTTATGCCATTAATGGCTTATGATTAATGTTTTGGCATTTCGTGTGCTAGTTTTAATACGAATTTTTATGTTACATTTCATCCTCTTCTTAAGATGAATGTGTTGGACTAGTATGTTCCGGGTTGGGGACCCGTAAAAGTAAGCCCTCTGGGTTGGGGTATGGTTATAAGATACCCTCCGGGTTGGTTTTCGGTTATTAGAGGCACTCCGGGTTGGTGTCTGGTTATTAGAGAAACTCCGGGTTGGTGTCTGGTTATTAAAGGCACTCTGGGTTGGTGTCTGGTTATTAGAGGCACTCCAGGATGGAGTCTAGTTATAGAGGCTCTCCGGGTTGGGATCCGGTTACAGTTATCCCTTAGGTCTTGGCACGATGCCTTGACACAGAAATTAAAGTTCGGCATTATGCATTCCATCATTATAAAAGTTGTTATTGATATTACATGTGATTATTCAACTAGTAGAATATCCATGTGAATGAGTAAATGGCATTATTTCATTTTATCTATACCATATTATGCTGAAGTTCAAGTTTAAAAGGCTTTTTTTAGTTATACATTGCCTTAAATGTTTATGCTTATTTATGAAAGTTTTGGATGTATTGTTTACTTTTACTGAGCATCTGATCTCACCCCTTTCTATGTTTTTTTTCCAAGATTCCAAGAAGTGTGTTGTGATTGATATGTAGGGTTAATCCAAGGGAATAATGGAATCCATATGGATTATTTATGTTGTTTTTCATGTCTTAAAGTGAAATGTATCATTCATGTATGTAATCTATTTTCCAAGACTGCTAAACTGATCGGTCCTTCGGGACTTGATTCCTTTTAATCATGCCAATGTATTAAAATAATGCACCGACTCTGGGTAACTGGGTCGGGGAGTTATAGTGTTTGTTCCTTCTTCTTTATGTTTAAGACACACCTAGGTGGGGGCGTCACATTGGTTCTGTTTAAATGTGTTCTTCCAGGTAGAAGTATCACAATCAAGGACCATTCAGAGATGGTCATTTCTACTAGAATTCCTTTGAGACTCGTGAGTCTTGATATACGTTGTTGAGTTTTGGTTGTGTGTGCATTCCTTGTGAGGCACCAATGATCATGGATGGACCTTGGTGATTAAGCTTAATCTTTTTCAGAAATTTATTGGGATAAAGGCATTGTGATCAGTTAAATGATGATGCATCAACAGGTGAAGCCAAGTTTTCTTTCAAGAGGTCGACCAGTAGTGGTTCGGCTATACTTTTCTAGTGATCCTTGTAATCCTATTAGTGTTATCTATCTTAAGAGATGATCATGTCCCCTATCTTTAAATCATCCTGGGTGCACTAAGAGATAGTTGGTTATATGTCGTGCTACAGTTGAAAGTTGTTGGGCTAGTTTGTGATCTCTTTTTGTGTTGTGTGCTAGATGCATAGTTTTAAATGAGGCTTGGTTAATCTCGAGTGATGCTTGGGTTCCCGTGTAGGAATACCTTGGATAGACTCTGGTATTCCTATCATTTTCTTCAACGTGACCTCCAGAAAGATGCCACTTTGGGTTCAGTGAGTGTTCTTATGTGGAATTTCAACCTTGTACCAAAGTCTCACTTGTAACAGGGAGTATGGACCACCTTAGTGAGTTACTTGGACTCCAATTTGATGAATATGAGGTTATCTCGGACTTATAGTTGAGGTCATATGTGATGATTTGAATAGGGGTAATGATTCCAGTGGGATGGATCTGGAATTATGCTTTTACTCATGTTGTAGCATGACCTTTTAATTGATCAAGGGATGGCTTGACAAAGGAGAATTAATGAGAGACATGTATGAGATTCAGTAAGCAGGATCATTTTGGTCATATGGTGCCTTGGAAGTAGGCATTGTGTTTTGTTACAATACTCTAGCCTTTTAAGCTGGGCGTTATAAGATAAGTCATCCAGTGATGGTTTGACTTGTTATCCTACTTGTACTTCATGTTGGGTTCCAGTGGACTAGTTTAAACACTCTTCTAGTTTAAGGTGGGTGTGATGTAAAAGTCTGCAATTTCTTTTGACGAAATATTGTGTGACCACTTTTGATGAGTTAAATCTAGGTTTGACCATTCTTTACTATGATGCCACTATTATGACCTCAGTTGTGTTTAGGTTGGCCCAGTTAAAGAAAAATCACATTGGTAGCATCACTAGAATGCTCAAGGGTGTGCTTTGTGGAATTTTCCAGTGGTGGAGGTGTTATGGTAATGATTCCATTTTATTTGTTCTTGACAGCCTCATGAAGGTTGTGTTGTTCCTACCAATCAAGGAAAACATTAGTGTTGATGAGCTTGGAAGGTTGTAAATCTGTGAGATTTTATTACTTCTTAGGGTTCCACATTCTATCATTTCAGATAAGGTTGCTCGGTTTAATTCTCGTTTCTGGAAAGGGATACAAAATACACTGGGTACACAGGTTCTTCTGAGCATATCTTACCACTGCCAGATGGATATCCAGTCAGAGCGCACAATTTTGGTGCTGGAGGAAGTGATTCAAACATGCATCCTAAATTTCAAGGGTTCTGGGGAGAGACACATGCCCTTGGTTGAGTTTGCCTATAATGATAGATTTTAGGATACTTTTCAGATGGCGTTATATGAGGATTTGTATGGTAGGCCATGCAGATCACCCCTGTGTTGGATGGAGGTAGAAAAGGTCGCTATGTTGGTACCTCATCTTTTCTAGGAGACAACTGAACAGGTTCATGTGATTTGGAAGTGGATGACGGCTATGCAGTCTTGTCAGATATCTTTGTCAATCACTGCAGAAAACCTCTTGGTTGGAGGCAGGGGATCGATTTTTCCTATGTGTTTCAACTATGTTGGTACCAAGCTATGCACAATGTATTCCACATTTCTCAGTTACGACATTACTTTTCAGACCCTTCCCATTCCTTTCAACCTAAGGAGTTTGAGTTCCAAGTATATGCATCCTTTGAGAAGCATCCATTTCAAATTGTGGATCATAGCATGAATATTCTCCATGACTAGTTTGTTCCTTAAGTATGGGTGATATGGTAGCACATACGAGTTCAGGATGAGACCTGGGAGAGAGAGGTTGATGTACGATCATAGTGTCCAGGATTTTTCTCAGTTATTTCTTCACCACCCTTAGAAGGGAAATTTGGGGATGAATTGCTTTAAGGGGGGAAGTTTGTAAGAACTCAATTATTACTTTAAGGTATAGATCATTTCTTTAAGGTTTTTTTTAAGTAATTGGATGAAAAATAGTGTTACACACCATGTATTTTCAAGTACACATCGTTTAATATGGGTGCACTCCATGTACTACCCAGTACACACCATGTGATGGTCTGGCCAGGACCGGAACAGAAAAAGGAACTACATGGTGTGTATTTTTAAGTACACAACATGTACTTTTATTTTTTATTTTTTCTAAAATGGGTAGTATCAGCATTTTTCTATCATTTGGAAAGAGGGATCACTGGGTATTGTGAGCAGCACCACCGGAGCTCGTTTTGGTTCCCGATTGTCCATATGAACTCTATTTTGATCGTCATTGGATGCGTTTGAACCCAATAGGCAAGCTCTAATTCATCTTGATCCATTCTTTGTGATTTTTACTCTCAACAAAGTTATCATACCTTGAACGTTTTACCTCATTTTGTAGATCTACTTTTTTCAAGTTTTAATTGAAGCCCGACGCTGAACGAGGAGAATCATACTAGTATGAGGTAATTGGTTTTGTGTCTTTCACTCAATATCAAGTTGTTTATATGTGTCGTAGTACCATTTTACTATGTTTAGGGTGTATCCTTGAATGAAAATTGACCATTGTTATTTTCTAATGATGATTAGGTGACGGATTAAATTAATTTAAGCATGTTTATCTTTTTTGGTTTGATTTAAGGCCACCCCATGGGTGTGTTTCCCGTGAATTATCATTTATGGCCATTTATCCTAGTTTGCCTATGAGGAAAGCCTTGTTTCCCTTTTTGGGTTGTCAAGTATGAATTAAATTTATAATGTAATTGAAATTGTGATCAATTGTAATTGAATTGATTAATGGTTTGGGATTAGTGATTTCCCCTTTTCCCCATGTTATGCCTATGTCTATTTAAGCATGTTTGTAATGTTTTTCTCCAATTTTGAACCTGCCCATGTGAGTTTAGTTACTTTTAAAGCCTTGTAAATATTAGATTACATATTAGTCTTGTGATATGAATTGCCCATGTGAGTATAATCATTTAAGCCTTCTGATAGTTTAATTCCCTTGTTGCTTGTTATGTATGATGCCCATGTGAGTAGTTATTATGTTAACCATGTAATAGTGTAAATTACATGTGTAATTAATTATGCTGAAATTATTATACATCGGTCTTGGCCCTGAGACATGATTAAATGCTTATACATAGATCTTGTCTTGGAAACATGCTGAAATTATATACATCATGGTTGGCCCTAAAACATGTTGAAATGCTTATATACCGGGTTTTACACTGAAACATGCTGAAATGTTGATATAATGGGCTCGACCTTGATTAACTATTATGATGGCAGGTGAGGATTGGTTATACCTATGGGTGAGTATTGTTTATGCCTATAGGAGAGGTGTTTAATTGAATATTAAAATGGAATGACTTATGATGTGTCTCCCAAGCTAAAGAAAAAGCTTGTATTCGGTATTCACTTTACTTATTTAGATAGCCTTCTGAGGTATCTATTTTTCATCCTTTATACAGGGGATTTATTGGATTAGGCCATATCTTGAGAATTATATAATTCAATTTAATTGTATTGTTGAACTGAATGTAATGAATGAAAATGGAAACCAGTGCATGTATGATTGTTTACTTTTGAGTACTTCCTACTTATTTTTTTCACTGTTGTACACTACTGTTGCATATATGCACTAATAGTTAGGCATAGATATTGGGTGGTTGCCTACTGGGATTCATTTCTCACACCCTGGTTGGGTCATGATTTTGGGCCCAAACAGATTATATTTTTGCTGGTGTCGATATGGGCAAGCACCCTTCTATAGGTACTTGATTGTTGTTAGGAACAGGAGAGCATGGGACCAAGTTGAGGCTTGTGATGTTTCTAAGTTTTCTTTTATATTTTTGTACCTTGGTATTGTATCTTGCATATGATTATAGTGTATAATGTTTGGATTCTTTCCTAGAACATGTGACATGTTTCATCATCTTTTGTATTGAATGATGCTTGGTTATTTATCTTATCAGTCTTCTGCTGTTTACATCATTTTTATATTGTTTACTACTTATGCTATTGTATTATTATTTATTATTTTATGTTACACTTTTCCAATGATAAAATAGTTTCCCCACTATCACACCTTAGGCCCTCACTACTAGTTGGAAACTTCTGTAGTTTGGGGAGATGCACTTGAGGCCATGTGGCCAACCGGGTACGGGGTACCAGTTGAGTGACATCCAGATCTGGGACGTTACAAAAATAGGGTTCCCCTAGATTGCCTTATGATTAACTTATTTTTGACATTTTCTTTGGGTCACTATAGCTAGGAAACCCTGAGGTTTAGGTGTAATAGCTTGAGATTTTAAAAAATTACTATATTCAATATCATATATAATACGCAACACCATGATTAAATGAACCAAGAGATTTTAATTTTTCAATGATATAGTCATATAACTAGAAATTAAATTGGAGGGTATGAATAGAATTAAACACTTTTTGAAATATATATAAAGGTACTATTCAATATAAATTTATTTATTAATTCTTAGTAAATAATCATTCCACTTTATAGTAAACTAATTTTATGCTTCAAAAATATTTTTTCTTTAAAAATAGTTTTTATTGCTTTTGTGAAGAAAAAATATAACTAATTTATGGAAATTTTAGAAATTTTATTCGATAAAAAAATTATGATTTTTGAATTCATAATGTCAAAATTATCTTAGGATGAATATTTTATAATTTTTTGAAAAGTTTTATTTTTCAATGAATAATGAAAAATGTTGTTTTTTATTGAAAACTGTTTTTTCTTTTTAAGTACTTAAAAGGTCACATCATATTTTTGATTAGTTGTAACATTTAATTAGTTAATTTTTAATTAAAAATAATCCAATAAATGTTATTGGATCAAAATTATACTTGAATTTGGTATAAAAACATTTTTATACTTAAAAAGGCATTTTTCTAAACAATCACTTTTCATTGTGTTTTGTTGGTTTACTTTTACATTAAATTATGAAACTTATAGGAATTTAATCTTAGAAAATGGATCCCATATTTGGAACTAGGATTTTAAAATTTGGTAACTAATTCCCTTTTATTTTTTTCATTATGAAAAGTAACTATAGTAAATTTGTGTTGTCACAGTAAAGGTAAATCGGGTAATTAAGTTTAAAAATAATATGATATGGTCTCAAAATCAACACAACACTTTACTATATTTAATTTTATGAGTATATTTCATCCATAATAATAAAAAAATTAGAAAATGGGTCAATTTATTACCATTTTCCTTTAATTGTAACATTTATATTATTTTATTTAAATATAAAGTCAAAAATGTCACTCTCTTAATTTTAATATATATAATATTTTATGATAGGGATAAAATAAAATTATGTTTAGTTATAAATTTTTATTTTAAATATAAATTGTTTTTTTTTTTCATGTTAATTTATTTTTATTTTTTAGTAATGAAATAATTTCCTTAAATACTTACACAATGCCAACACGGTACTTGTGCATGTAGTACAAAAATCAAGTAAATGATTTTAAAAAATCTAAAAGTAATATTTTTTTCAGTGATTTAAAGTTTTCCACAAATTTTTAAGATACATTTAACATATTAGAAATGTTTTAAATGTTTATATTTTAATTTCATTATTTTTATGTTATTTTCAATGTCAAATTATGTGAATAGTTTAAAAAATTATATTAATGATATTTTATAATAAATAATATTTTAAAATTCATAAAAATCGTATATTAGTTCAATTGAATGGTATATAGTTGAAAATATAAACCATGGTCCATTTATGTATTAATTTTCCTTTTATAGTAACTTTATTGACCTCTAAAGAGTAAAAAACATTGATATCATAGTTATTGTCAAAAGGGTTAACAAGGGTTAAAAAAAGATAAGGGTGAAAATATCACCTAAAATTGCCCAAATTTTATTTTATGAGATTATTTATACTCCTACTCATTCTATATTTTAATTATATTATTTTTGAGATACTTTAACATGAATATTAATTTATATTAAATTAATACTTTAAGAAATTTCAAGGATGTCCCTCCCCTCACTTGTAAAAGGGAACCCCCTAACCTCTCCTTTCCAAATTTCAAGAGACATTTGTTTCAACCATGACGTATCCAAATACATTCCAAAAATTCCTACCCATATTCTAGAGTTATTATTTTGATAAAAATACCAACCTTAGGGGAATTAAGTTATAAAGAAAAGGAGGTTGTTTGAAGGGGAGGTATAGCTTTTAACTGAATGTTTTAGTTTTATTTCTTATTATGCCTCCTTCGATTATTCTTGAACCATGATTAAATAGTAACATAATTATATTTCATATACTAAGATGTTATTATGTTAATGGAATAACCTATATCCATCGCCTCTTTCGTCAAATGGGAAATTAAACCATTATTCGTGTGTACGATGGGTTACCACCTCGCAAACCAATGTAATTAATTTTTTATCATCATCTCTCACAACTGGTTATAATGATTGATTTAATATATAAATATCTACTATTTATAATAAAATTGGATATTCCATTTCATGTGTATTATCCATCATACATTCTTTTCCTTCCAAAACATTTCACCATCAATACTCTCCTCTATGCCTGACAACCAACTCAACCCTCCCACCTCTCCGGATTCCAAAATTCCACCCTAGGGTTTAGATTGTATCACTCTTACCTGTTATCCTCCTGGATTGAAATTCCACTCATGTATCTCCCTCCTTCCTGATTTTCCGATTATTTTTGTTTAAGGGTTTCCTTTCTGCTTTATCCCGTGTTTGACAGTCTCCTTCTGATTGGTTCCCCTTCTAAGAATTCTTCTTTTTCCCTCTGCATGTGAAACTCTCCCAATCTATACCTAAACTTATATCTTCCCTATCTATACCTTAATGAGGATTCATCCCACCACCAACCATCGGTGACACCTGAGGTCTAGTGCTCTCTATCAATCATATCAAATTATTCATATTTTTCAATCAACTGTAATATTAGTGCTTTATTCTTCAAGATCCAATAAAATTTTTCTAATCGGGTTCCTGATCATCAGTCGATTGAAATCATTGAGTTCTCATGAGTCCACCATACCAAATCTTCTTAGAAATTTCCATCAGGTTTACTCAGTGAGCTTAGTATTCGTCACTTAATCATCCCAGGTGGGATTCAGCCAAGGGTTCAATGATTCAGCATCCAAAATCTCATATTCCTACCAAGTTTTGCAAACATAATTAGCTATAATAAATCTCTAATAAACTTCAAATCAATCATACACCTATTTATTGATATCCTTCATAGATTTTATTCCCCCTTATTTCAACTTATCCCAGATACAATCAACAACTTTGAGCCCCCCCCCCCATTCTAGATGTGTATCTTAGTGTTGTTGTTTCTTTATTTGATGTAAATTCTACCAAATGAGATGTTATTTATGATTTATAATTTGATATTGTATTACATGATCAACAAAATTGTGACTAATGAGATTAAATTCCTTGTTTAATTTAGGTTTTTTATCACCATCTCTAATTTTTTCATGCAATGGTAACAAATATTCAAGGTAATTTTTCATCAATGTAGTTATTTATTTTCTATTTCTATTTTTATAAATAGATGAGGTTTCTTTTATCACAAATATAATTAATATTTCTAACCATGATTTTCCCTAGGATCAATATCCATTATTTTTTTCATAGATCAAAAAGTGAAAAAATTATTTTTATCATTCTTAATAATTTTTTATAACCATACACCATGTAGTATATCAGTTCTTATTTATCTTGATATCTTTTTATATTAATTATCATTTAAATTTATGTCCCTATTGTTGCTTACTCATGCATGTGACATGAAATCATTCAACCATAGTGATTGTTTTTAGTGTAATTCATTCTTTATTTCTTCGCTATTTCACAGCACTTCAGGGTGATTTATATAATGGAAAAACATATTTTAGTATGTTGTGTATGTGTTAATAGATATGTTGTATATTGCATATGTTTCCATGTTGTATATGTGTTTTTTTGTATGTTGTGTTGGCATGAAATTCCTTAACAATAGTATGTTGTCTTACATATTGCCATGTTTTATATTTGTTCTCATTCAATGTTGATATGTTGTATTTATAGAATTAATTGTATATGTAGTTGAAATACTGCATATGTGTCTCTTTTCACTCTTACTATATTGTATTCACTAGTAGTATCTTGTATATCTATATGCTCTTAGAATTTTTTCATAATGTTAGTATGATATATTTTATTCATTGGTAGCATGTTATATATGTTTATACATTTTCATGAATGTATAGTCATTGAAATATTTTTTTCCCATGAAAAAATGTCACAATTCCAATTATTTTATCCCCTCAATATGTTTAACACATGCTCCATGGTCAATACTTTAGTTCATATATTTATATTTTCTACTCAATTATCTCAGTATATTCCTCACAGGTCAAATACCTTTGGTAATATTTCATCATATGACTTTAGTTTCCTTGGGATATAGAAACTTCCATTTATCTTCTTTGTATTTGATTTTATTTATTTATTTTTCCATAAAATTCCATATGTGTATCTCCTTATCAAGAATTGATCTCTAATAATCACTCATCCTCTACAGTGTCTGTATGATCTTTCAATTTTTATTTTCTTTCAATGCACTTTATTTTTGTCCCTGAAAATTTCATACGTGCATATCTTTTTAAGCATTGATCTAGCTTGGTTCCCTCATTGACCTGCCTTCATTGACTCCAAGGAAACTTCGTGTATAGACATATATCAGTCGTATATTCATTCCATGAACTACATTGATCATCCAATCTATTTACTTTAATCCATGTATACACTTGGACTACTTCCAATTGGGAAATATTTGGAATAAAAATTATAGTTATTTTCATCAATGATTCCACCAAAAACTTGTAATTTATTATTACTTCAATTATTCTCTTTTAATTACTCAAAAAAAATTCTTCAACCGTTGTTGCCTTAAGGCTACTGGATAGTTCTACAAACAGGTAACATGGTAATCCAAATGGAATACGTAGTCAATTTTTCTAAATATTTTATAATTATAACTTTTTTCCACTTTTTTGGTTACTATGAATAAATGGAATAATATTTTTTCTTATGTCTATAATTTCTATGCATCTCTATTTATATTATGCTAATATTTTTTCAACTTTAAAAAATATTCTCTAAATTACATAAATTTTAATTTTTTATTTTATTAAATACAAATATGAATAGACTCATGAATTTTCATGGTAAAAGTACTAGTTATATTCATGACATAGTTATCATTCTTGAAAGATAAGATGTAATTTTTTCTTACCTTTTCATCTATTGAAAAATAATAATGTTGTTCATGTGTACGTATGGATTACTACCTCCATGAAGCGATGTGATTCATTTTACATAACCACATCACATGGATGGTATATATAAAGTTTTTAAAGATATAATAATCATTCTATAATGATAAAATAATACTTTATTTCTTTCTATCATATTTGTTAAAAAATGGAAATGTTACTCATATGTATGTATGACCTACTTTCTCTATGATTGAAATGTAATTAATTATTCATAACCATATTTAATGGTTGGTTTTAAAATGAATAAAAATGATAATTATTCCATTATTATTATTTTAGAGATGATTAAATAATGACCCCTTTTAACCATGGTCAACACACCGAATCTATTTTGAAATTATGACCAAACAACCTTAAAAACACCCAATATGGACTCAAATGATTAAGTAAATAAAAAATTTATTAATATAAATAAAATAAATGGTTTAATTATAAGGTATTAAACCTGTAAAAGGTTATTAATAAATAAAATATTTGATATAAGTTCACTATATAAGTGTTCAAGGACATACATGGAAAGTATGGACTCAGGGCAAGGGATTTTGTCTCAATTTCTCTTCATTGAGGCATATTTTAATATCATTCACCTAATTTATTTTATATGTTTCATATAATTACCTTTTTACATGCCATGTCATAAATCCTTCATACTTTATGGTATTTCAAGTTTCAATTCAAATTATTTCATCCATGGGGGTTCAACTTGAAAGTACCAAGTGGTAAGGGGTTTTTTAACTCAATTTATATTAATTGGTTTATACTTACACTTCATTGATTATGTTATACCAATATTATGTGTTAAATAGCCTATGATTGTATTATATTTAATTTCAAATTGTTTTGTGTGTTTTTAAAATTACTACACATAATCACTTAATTGATTAATTCGGACTTCAATGATACAATTTTTTTAAGTATTGTTTGTCTCAATATTGTTTCTTTGAGACACATTTTGTAATATGCACCTATTTAATTTTAAAAGGTGTATATGATGAATATTGTGATATTATATCATGAATGAATATTTTATCATAATATTTTAAGTTCCTTTCAATTTCTCTCTTTCATGAAATATTTATTCAAATGTTATAAAATTTGTGTAAGAGTTTTCATGGTCTTAGTTTCAATTATTTGAGACATGTTTCATGTTATGCACCATGATTTATTTTATATGATGTACCTATTCCCCCATGAATTTGTTTTAACATATTATTTCATGGAGATTATGGTTTTTATATAATCATGTTATGTTCCTCCATTCAATGGTTTTTTTATTCAAGTATTACCCAGGATGCAGGGCTTTCTCTTCTCAAACTTCCTTCTTTGAGATATGTTTTGATTGATGAACCTATATTAATTTATATGGTGTATAAACTAACTCTTGAAATATAATATCATGAATATTTTTATACTCATGGTATTTTATGTTCCTTATTCTATTCTATCTTTCTTTTTTTAAAGGTCGTAAAGGGTTTTTCTTTAAAACTTTGTTTTAAAATTTTTAAAGACTTTTAACTAGAATTTTCCTCAATTTTATTTATCTTATTTCAATAATGTTATTTTATAAACATAAATTATTTCATAAAGATATTTTCCATGATATTTTTCCTTCTTTTAAAAGGTTTTAAATTGAAATTTCTTAACATTTTCTACATGGGTCACTTTGGATTCTCTTTACAAAATTTTGAAAATAATGTTTAGTTTTAATGCTTACGACATGAAAGTATTTTCCCACTATTGTGTGATAATTTTACAAGGTTTGGTGTGAATAAATGCACAAGGTTTGGTGTGAAAAAAAAAGACAATCAAAATAACGATCACTCCACCATTGTGTGATAATTTCACAAGGTTTGGTGTGAATAAATTCACACCTTGAGCCAATGATATCAACATGATATAAATAATAATAGAATAAAAGGATAATAATAACTTTTATTAATAAACTAAGATAAATTAGAACAACATACATGTGAAATAAAAACTTGAGACAACAAAATTGCAGCATAACATTACAATGAAAGAAAGCATCCAATATGAATAAATCCTATAACACCACTACCTTAAATAATAATTTTAATAGCCTTGGGTCGAGCCTCCAATATTTAAATTCATTCCACTTGAGTATGGTAGGCTTAGGGTGGTATAAATCTTGTGTAACTTAGACTTTTCCACCCTTGACCCGAAGTGGAAGGCAGCTTTCATCCACCAAACAGACGCGTCGAAATGACCTTCTATATGGCCGAATTAGAGTGGTCCATAAAAAACTAAAATAGAGATATTGATGTATCCTAACCTCCTAAAAATTTTCAGCTCAAATAGAAATTTTTTTGAGAGATTTTATGAAAATGGTGGGATGTTTATCTGGGCCGCAGAATTTTATCTCCAAATTGGGCCGCCTGGAACTCCATAAAAACATCCGAATTAGCTCTTTTCACTATTGGATGAAATGTTATACATGATTTCATATATCTTAAGTTAAATTTTTAGAATAATTGGGATTGTATCTTGGCCACTAAATTATATTTATTGGGATGTTGTTCAGTTTACTTTGCCAAAAATGTTGTTGGTTCAAGGCCAACTTTAGTGGTCTTCTAATGTGAATCTTCTAGTGTTACAAAAACATGAATTGTTTCTTATAGCATAAGAGACCTGAAAATAAAATATGAAAATAAAATCAAGGGAATTTTGTATTTTATGATGTGTTCAATTATGTACCAAGTAATAGTTCACTTTAACAAATAATTACAATCATAATGTGAAATAATGTTCAAAGTGTAAAATTCACTACAATGGTGTTTATGAATAATTAATCTCACAAATATTATAAATATTAACAATTAATATTAGCATATTTTAGTGTCTAATCACATCCCCCTCTAACTTTAGTTTTTCTAGTCCTAAGAAAAATGTATCTCAAAAATATTAAATTCATATTCCCTTTCCCAAAAACATATTAATACACAATGGTCATCAAAAACCCATATACCAAACAACTATGAAACCCATAAAATTATTTTAATACAAGATAGTTTCATAAGTAGATACCAATCCCAAGACCATTCCTTTGTTCAAATTCATTTTCATATTTCATCCAATATCAATTAAGCATTAGGATGTGTTGTGTATCATAATAGACATGGGGGTACATCTTAATTCAATGGGGAAATGACAGAAGTGCTAGGTATAATCACATTTCAATATTAAGATAAGTATTAAATTTTTTTTTCAATATTTTCATGGTAATTGAAATTTCACTCAATAGAGTCAACCCATGTAGCGATACTTTTCCGATGACTCCCAGGCTCAAAGACCTTAGGGAACCAAGTGAAGCCCACATACTCGGGCATCATCTCAAGCTAACTCAGTCAAAAACAAAGTCAAATTACCACAAATAGAGATGAAATTACTAACTCCGGGCTAGAAAACTATGGAGTCACGGTCCCCAAGTGCTGAAAGCCATGCATTAGGTCATTTCATTGCTCTACGCGCAAATTTATTATTATTTTTTTTATTTTTTTATTGAATACTCATATTAAAACTAAAATGATCACCAAACCTGTGCTATTTATTTGGGGGACCCCATGAACTCAAACTAATACCCCACTATCCAAAGGACGTATGTTGTGATCTTTTCTTTTATTTGGATGAAAATATAAATGATGAAATTTCACAATAGACAGCCACACTTTCCAAAATCTATTATCATGAACTTATACATGGATTAAAATCAGAATCAGGGTATGCTAAATTATTTTATATTCAGTTTCAAAGTGTGCAATGTGTATTATCATGTTCAATGTTAAAGATATTTTTCCTTCCACATATTTTTTTTATGCACACAAAATTAATTTTTTCTTTCTTTCCTTTCACCCCCCCCCCCCGTTTAGAATAACACTATCCCCAATGTTTAAAGAAAATAAAATTTATAAGGGGGTAGTGGTAGAGGAGAGGAGTTATAAAAGGAATTTTAAATAATAAACATGGAACAAAGTCACCTGGTGGTTGAAGTTGAAATTCTTGCTGCTCCAATTTAGTCCTTTGATATCCATGTCACTTGTAGAGTTACCTAGTGGAAAAAATGAAAAGGTAAACAAACAAACAAAACAAAACAATATATATTTATTTATTTATTTATTCATATAATAAAAAAATAAAATATAAGTATATATACAAAAATTATAGAATAATGGAGTACTATAAGTTTTAGGTCAGTGGTAAGTGTACTCCCATGTCTCCCTTTGGTCCCGGGTTCGAGTCTTCGCGGCTTCGCCGGTTGTGACGAGGTTTTCCCCATGACCTATGATGTGTCCTTTTAAAAAAAATTGTATTGTTATTTTAACCTATAAACACATAAAAATAAAATGAACTGATGATACATTATATTCTTTTTAAATTCCTAGGTAAGTTATTACTCAAGGATCACACCACATGACACGGATGAATATGGAACTCCCCTTTCATACCCATCTATAATCATAATAGAAGAACAGATAAATAGTCTATTTTTTTATTTTTTTTAAATCAAAATGATTCATTAATCCTATTTTAAATATAAATATGATTCAAAAATATAGGAAACATGAAAACCACAGGTTTCTTCCCATATAGCACTTTTGTTTAACATCGTTAGCCTAATATGGATCCTAAATCTATCAATTTTTTCTTGGTTCATAGGTTGGATCAATTAACTCAACCTCTATTTCATGTTTATTGAATGATTTAATGAATGGTTTTAACCTATGACCATTGACCTTGAAAATGTGACCACTTGTGGGATCCTGAATCTCTACTGGCCCATGGAGGTACACATGATGCACTATAAAAGGACATGACCATCCAGACCTTAACTTTACTAGGTGTAAATGAAGTTTTGAACTATACAAGAGCACAAATTTTCCTGGTTCAAAATTTTTGACTTTGATATTCCTAGATCGGTAGGCTTTAACTATAGATTTATTTATCATTTAATTTTCATAAACCTCCATCCTAAGTTCATTAAGATCTAATTTCCTATTTTCTTTGGCCAAAGAAATGTCAAAATTCATTTTTTTGATTGTCCAAAATGCCTTATGTTCAATTTCAATAGGTAAATGGAATGCTTTACCATAAACCAACCTATATGGTGACATTCCTATGATGGTTTTGAATGTTGTACAATATGACCAAAGGGCTTCCAAGAGTTTCTCGGACCAATCTCTCCTAGAGGGATTGACAGTTTTTTAAAGAATTTTCTTAATCTCCCTATTTGCCAACTGAACTTGACCATTGGTTTGAGGATGGTATGTAGTGGAAACTTTATGATAAATACCATACTTATACATGACTTAAGAGAATGGGTGGTTGTAGAAATGGGTTCCTCGATCACTGATTATATCCCTAGGAATTCCAAATTGAAAAAATATGTGCTCTTTCAGAAATCAAATCACAGCATGATGGTCATTGGACTTGGTGGGAATGGCCTCAACCCATTTTGAGATATAATCATCAGCGAAGAGGATGTATAGGTATCCCATAGAGTTTGGGAAGGGTCTCAGGATATCAATTCCCCAACAATCAAAGATTTCAACGACCAGAATGGGAGTGAGGCGAATTTGATTCCTTTTGGTAATGGATCCTAATTGTTAACACTAAGGGAAATTTTTCAGGATTGGAAGGAATACGTAGTGAGGTTAGACTAGTAGAAACCACTTTGGAGTACTTTTCAGTGGTTTTATTTGTGGAAAGGTGGCCTCCACATGCCTCTTAATGACAAAATTTTTGAATGGACTCTTGCGCATACTCGGAAACACATCTCCTAATTATTTGATCAGGATAGAACTTGAAGAGGTAAGGATCATCAAACACATAGTGTTTTACATCAAAAATGAATTTATTATTAGCTTGGGTCCTGAGGAATTTTGGAATGTCACCCGTAACCAAATTGTTTTCTATGTCAGCATACCATGGTCAATCACCCACAGAATAGAGGTGCTCATCAGGAAATGGATCAGACATAGAAATGTGATGTGAGTTTTCTTTGGATTCCATCTTATAGAGGTGATAAAATAAAAATATTTCAACATCCTTTTTATCCATAATGGTTAAATCGAACTCTTGATGAAGAAATATCCACCTAATCAATCTATCCTTGGAATATTGTTTTTGGAAAAGATATTTTAGGTCTGAATCGTCGGTGAAGACAATGATGGGTGATCTTAATAGATAGAACCTGAATTTATCTAAGGAAAATAAAATAGCAATTAACTCTTTCTCAGTGGTGGTGTAGTTGATTTTTGCATCATTTAAATATTTTTTTTCATAAGCAATGACACATAGAGTTTTCTCACGCTATTGTCCTAAGACTGCTCCTACAGTGAAGTCACTCACATCACACATGATCTCAAAAGGAAGTTTCTAATTTGGATATTACATGATAGGTGGAGAGATAAGAGCTAACTTGAGTGTATAGAATGACTCCTCGCAGCATTTGGTCCATAAAAATGGAGTATCTTTCACCAATAGAGCACAAAGTGGTCAAGAAATAGTGCTGAAATTCCTAATGATCCTTCTATAGAAACCATCATGTCCTAAGAAGGACCTAACTTACTTAACATTTTTAGGATAGGTAAGGTGAAAAATGATGTCTACCTTAGATTTATCAACTTCAATCCCTCTACCAGATTCCATATGGCTTAGAAAAAGTCCTTCTTTTACCATGAAATGGCATTTTTTCCAATTTTGGATGAGATTATTATCCTCAAATCTTGACAAAACCCTTTAAACATTTAGAATTCATCCCTTAAAAGTATCTCCAAATATGGAGAAGTCATCCATGAATACCTCTAAACAATCCCCCACCATGTCCGAGAAGATTCCCATCATGCACCACTGGAAGGTACTAGGGGCATTACATAACCCAAAGGGCATGTGTTTGAAGGAAAAGGTGCTGAATAGACAAGTAAAGGTTGATTTTCCTTGATCTTATAAGGAGAACTAGATTTGATTATACCCTGATAATCCATCTAGGAAGCAATAGAATTGATGACCCGCCACTGGCTCGAGGACTTGATCAATAAGGGGTAAGGGGAAATGGTCTTTCTTGGTATAAGAGTTGAGCTTCCTATAGTCAATATAGACTCTCCATCCACTACTGACCCTTGTGGGTAGAATGTCACCATCCTCATTGGTGATCACTGTGATTCCAGCTTTCTTTAGGACAACTTGAATTGGACTTACCCACTCACTCTCAGCAATGGGGTAGATGATACCCACTTTCAACAACTTAATAAGTCATTTCCTGACTATATCCATAAGATTTGGATTGAGTCTCTGCTGAGGTTGACGACATGGTTTGGATTCAGATTCAAGAAAAATCCTATGGGTTCCAATGAATGGGCTAATCCTAGGGATATCAGAAAGGGTCCATCCAATTGCTTTCTTATGCTTTCTTAGGACATCCAGTAACATAATATCTTGATTGGCTTCAAGAGAGGAAGAAATGACAATAGGAAAGGCTTGATTGTACCCTAAGAATGCATACCTGAGTGATGAAGGTAGAACTATAAATTGGAGATCAGATTGGTTATCACTTTCCAAGAAAGGATGGGACTTTTTGTTGAACTTAGTTTCTTTGTTCAGATTTCTTAACAGAATTGGTTGATTGGGAACAGAATTTTCATCTACTAAATTGGACAAATTAGTGTCATGAATGGGTATGGACTTAATGTTATTGATTTCACCAATGTTATCATGGATTTTTTATTCTAGAAAATCATCAATAGATCTATATGAAAGAGATTCAAGATAAGGAGAAAAATTCCCTCATGTGAACAAATAAAATCAATCTCTTCTTGACTTAAAAATCCTTTAGTAATCCCTTGATGTTCCTTGAGTTCGCTATCAACACTACCAATCCAGTTAATCTCATGTATCTCTTCATCATCCCCAATTTGAGAGTTTTAATTGTAGATGTTCAAGTCTAGACTCATGTTTCCAAAGGTGATGGTCATATTCCCATCTCAAACTCGAATAACAGATTTGATTGTTACAAGGAAGGGATGTCCAAGTATGATTGGGGTTTGCTCCCTAATACCTAATCTTGGGTGATTTTCAAGGACAATGAAGTCAGAAAGGTAAATGAAATTTTAAACTTTCACTAAAACATACTTTAAGATCCCCTTTGGAACTCAAACACTATGATCAGCAAGTTGAAGAGTGATAGATGTGGGTTAGAGTTATTTGAGACCTAACTAACAATATATGGCATAAGGAATGAGGTTCACATTGGCTCCCAAATCACAAAGTGCTTTGACAACATTGTTCTCTCCAAACTCAACATTGATGTATGGACATCCTAGATCTTTCAACTTTGGAGGAATGGTCCCTTGAATGGTGGTACTCACATTAGCATCCAAAAGGACTTGGTTTTTATGTGTAAAATTCCTTTTAAAAGTGAAAAATTCCTTTTAAAAGTGAAAAATTCCTTAATATAATTTGATTAGGAAGGAATGGTTTGGATTGCATTAAGAATTGGAATGTTCAACTTAACTTGAGAGAAGATTTCCCTCAAAGTTTCATTCAGTTATAGTTTATATTTTCCTCTCATGTGTTGAGGGAAGGGAGTAGGTTGTTTGATTTTTTGGTGTGGTTGTAGTTCCTTCACATTATAATTGGGTTTTTCAGAATCTATGGGTGTTTCTTCATAATTTTAATGCATTGTTGAAGCTTTTAATTGTTCTGGAATGTCTTGTTCAGGTTTCTCAATGGATTTCCCACTTCTTAAAATAGTTACTGCTTTGAGTTGTTCATGAGAGGTTTGTGTTTAACTGGATTCACCCTTTAAAGTTGAGGATGGTACCACCTGAGTAGGCATGGGTGCCTTCCCGGTTTTAATGGTTTGTAGTTCATATTTAAGGGATGATACTTCTGAGTTCGTTTTCTCCATTTGTTTACACAACTGTTCGAGGATTGGTAGAGGGATAGATTTAGTAGGGTCTTGTGCTGGTTGGTTTATCCCAGGAGGATAGTTTGGTTGTTGGATTGGTTGTTGCATGGGTTATTGGATGGTTTGTTCATATTGGATAGGAGTGTGTTGGTATTGGGATGGTTGTGGTTGGAATTGATTATGGTTTTGGAAGTTTTTTGTAGGTTAGGGTTTGGTCCTTGTGGTTGGCTAGGTTGTTGGTTATCTTTCCAGTGGAAGCCTGGGTGGTCATTATACCTTGAGTTGAATGTGTTTTGGTATTGGTGGTTTTGGAATTTTAGGGAATTGACTTCAGAAAGTGATCCTCCTAGAATAACATCTTTAATGGAAGGGATGGTTGGGCAGTTTTCAGTCACGTGGTCATGTTTGTCACAAATTGTGCAAATAGGGTCAACAGTTTGAATTTCATGGACCTTCATAAGATCGATCTCCTCGACCTTCCTAGTGAGTGCAACAAGTTTATCCCTAAGGATTTCCTATTATATAAGTGTATGCATTCTAGTAGTTCTTTTTGTCTTTTAAGAATAAGGTGATGTTCTCCATGTTTGGTTTTGTTCAGCAAGGCTTTCTAGATACTTGTAAGCATCATTTGGGGCTTTGTTTTTAAAGGTCCCATTACACATGATGTCAATGAATTGTTTGTTCCCCGGAACCAACCCTTCCTAGAAAATTCAAACTTGTTCTGGGATTGAAAATCCATGGTGAGTTACCATGTTGAGTGTGTATTTTAACCTTTCCCAGGTTTTATAAAATGACTCCCCTTATTTTTCAAAAAAGTTTTGGATGCTCTTTTTAAGTGCAATTGTTTTGTGGTGAGGGAAGTATTTTTTGTAGAATTGTCTTTGTAATTGGTCTGGGAGTGGATTGATATTGGTCTCAAATTGTTTAACCAATTATTTTTTCTATACTTAAGTGATAAATGAAAGAGTCCCATCTTAGCTGACTCAATTTGATGTGGTGGGCACAAGGTTTCAACAATGTCGTTGAACTCTTTAACATAAAGGTATGGCATTTCCGACTCCATCCCATGGAAGGTTGGAAGGTGGTTTAGGGCATGAGGTTTGAAAACCGAGTGGGATTATCCTAGGGTATCATGCCAGATTAAAGAGGGTGCATTGGTCCAAGAAGGTGTGAGGTAGTTGTTCAGGGTTTGATAGACTACATTCCCCAAGTTTGGGGCTACCTCATTTGGATTTCCATTTTGGTTCCCACTCGGGTTTATGAGTTGGTTTCTTTAGAAGACCTTCCATTGAAATGGGCTTAATTTTTGACTCTAGAGTATTAGGAATATTAGGATCTAATTTAAAGATTTCCCTTGGTGTACTTGACTCCCCAACCCCTAGACTATCCACCCTAACGAGACAGTTTGATTGGCCACGAGTGTAGGTGGACATGTGCTAAAAGAAAAAAATGAGAAAGGGAAAAGATAGGAGAATTTGGATGAGAATAGATGAAATGGGGGAGAATATAATAGGTGTTGATATGACTTACTTGGGTCCCTAGAAACAGCACCAAAATTTGGTCTCACCCAAATTTACCCAAGATTTTAGGTTTAAGCAGTAACTTGTAGTTTAGCTTAGGTTATTGAATCCTCAGAGACCAAAGAAGAAACCTATAGACACATACATTCTATGGACTATTTTTGGATATGAAGTGGACAACTTGGGTTGATTTTATATGGGTTTAATTTAAATCTAAGATACCTAAGTTAATTTAATTTATAATAATGATTTTATCCTAGGTTATCACTTGGGGTGGAGTGGATGACATTCTTTTTTAATATTTTCAATTTCTTATATTTGAGATGGGTTTATTCAAGAAGATAAAAAAACTTCTTCACTTACTAGTTTAATACCAACACACCATAATACTAATCACCTATACACTTAGAGTATCAAATTTATGAGCACTACAAGGTAAATTTTAATATTATCTCTTGAAGTATGTGGCCTTAAAATTCAACAAGGATGGAGAAGTTTTAGAATCATCAAACAAAAATCTCAATTAAAAGAATTGATTAGACATTAATGGTTTTATAAATAAAATCCAATACATCCCCTTGATACTCATTTGGATCAAACCATAATAATTTTATCCCTCCATTGATGTTATGGTTTCAATGGAAGTGGGAAGTAGACTCGTGAGGGAATAATTGAAGAAGTAAAAAAACAATGAAATAACGATCACTCCACCGTTGTGTGATAATTTCACAAGGTTTGGTGTGAATAAATTCACACCTTGATCCAACGGTATCAAAATGATTTGAATAAGAACATAATAAGAGGAGAATAATAACTTTTATTAAGAAACTAAGATGAATTAGAACAACTTACATGTGAAAGAAAAACTTCAGACAACAAAATTGCAGCATAACATTACAATGAAAGAAAGCATCCAAGATAAATAAATCCTCCAAAAACACTGCCTTAAATAGGAATTTTAGGAGACTTGGTTAGATCCTAAAATATTTAAAATCATCCCACTTGATTATGGTAGGATTAGTGTTGTGTAAATCTTTTGGAACTTAGACTTTTCCACCCTTGACCCGAAGTGAAAGGCATCTTTCATCTACCAAACAGACGCGTTGAAATGACCTTCTAGATGGCCAAATTGTAGTGTTTCATAGCAAAATAAAATGTATATCTGGATATCTCCTAACCTAATGTAAAATTTCATCCCAAATTTAATTTTGGTTTGAGAGATATTATCAAAATGGTGGGATGTTTTTCTGGGTCGTATAATCTAGCCCATAATTTTATCTCCAAATTGGGTCACCAAAAATCCATTAAAACATCCAAATTAGCTCTTGTAACTGTTGGATGAAATGTTCTCCATGATATCCTATATCTTTATTTAAATTTTTAGAATCATTGGGCTTGTATCTTGGCCTCTATAGTATCTTTATTGGGCTATTGTCCAGTTTACTTTGCCCAGAATGTTGTTGGTTTAACGCCAACTTTGGTGGTCTTCTAATGTGAATCTTCTAGTGATCCAAAAACATGAATTGTTCCTTATATCATAGGAGATATGAAAATAAAATTTAAAAATAAAATCAAGACCATTTTTTATTTTAGGATGTGTTCAAATATGTACTCAGTAATAGTTCACTTTAACAAAGAATTACAATCATAATTTGAAATAATGTTCAAAGTGTAAAATTCACTAAAATGGTGTTTATGAATAATTAATCTCATGAATATTATAAATATTAACAATTAATATTAGCCTATTTTAGTGGCTAATCACTAGGCTCTAGTTATTTCTAAAATGAGTGAACATAGGTTATGAATATAACATTCTAAGATACCAAAAAGTTTTCTCTATGTTTTCTATGAGTATTAAATGGTTCTTGTAACACCCCAAGATTTTATGAGATATATTATTTTTAATTTATTTGATATCTTATATTATACACTACTCCAAGATTATATTGTACTACACGCAACACCATATTAGCTTGCAGTATATGCAACACTATTCTTGCCTCGTGTTACACACAAATTCAAGTTCGTTTTGTGGAAATTATTCTACGCAACATTATGTATAGATTTTGTTTAATGTATAAATGAAATAAGTTTTGATTATATTATACACAACACCAAACGAAGCTTTCACTACACGCATCCCTGGCTTGGCTTGCATTACACACAATCAATACCTTCTTCGATAGTGTGTGTAGTATGCAATAGAAAGTTTCACTAAACGAGCGATTATTATGAACTAGCCATTATGAATAGTAATACCCACTTTTTGAAATTTTATAAATTTTATCTTTCAAAATGGACTTCATTTTTGGATTTGGAATATCAAAATTAGCATAGGATGAATTTTTGGTATTTTTATGAAAACTTTCAATTTTTTATGAATAGTGAAAACACTTGGTTACTATTTTAAAACTGACTTTTTATTTAAATAATTATTTATTTTATTTAAATTTAGTTTAGGTCAAAATTGATACATAATACCTATATAATTTCAATGTAATTCATTAGAGTCATTGTATAATAATTTTAGATATATAAAAATTTTATTAAACTTTTCACCGCCTTTTACCCACCTCCTAGGAGAATTTGAAAATTTACATAAAACTTAATTTTACCGCTTCTGTGAGTGGAATTTCGAAAATCTGAGAGACACAGTTAATATCAAGTAGTAAAATGTGGTTCAATAAGATAAAAATATTTTTTTGTGAATAGTAACTTTTTACTTTTATTTACCACGGTTAAAAGTAAATAGGGTAATTAAGGGTAAAAATGATATTATTATTACCCTAACACATGTCCTAATTCTATTGGATAAGTGTAATTCAACCAAAACCAACCTTAGGAATAAAATTTGACCATTTAGGTCCACTTGTATTAGATTAGGTCACTTATTATTATTTTATTTAAAGAATAGTTAAAAGAGGTAAAATCAAAGTTTAATAACTAAAAATTTTTAATATAGGGTCATACATAAGATAAATTAGACTATAAATATTAATTAGAAAGATAAAAATATTTCCTACATAATGGTATTTTATTTATAATTTTTATACATTAAATAATTTAATTTATTTATGACAGAATGATGATGTTGTAATTACCTTATTAATGAAATATTAACACAATTGATATTATAAATACCCAAATAAAGGTAATTTGAGACTTTTTATGAATTTCACTAATTTTATAGGTTAATATTACATGTTAGTATTTATTAACTTTAAATTTTTTCGAACTAATCATATTTTTATGATTTTCAAAAAAATAAATTACCAAATAGTGTCAAAATTGGCATAAAATAGTTTTTAAAACAAATATTATATTATTAATTGTTATTATATTCCTAAAAATCTAAGGTTCGGCCAAATGACTTATATAAGGTTATATATATTAATAATAAACCACTTGGGGTTAGTTTGGCTTATTATAGTAAGTTTATTAACCATATAGTGTAAGAAAACAAGAAGACACGGTAAAAGTTAAATTATTTAACTTAGAGTTAAATCTAAATGATAAGGTTAAAATAGTAACTTAAACTTGTCTAAAACCTATTTTTTGAGATTATTTTGACCCATACCCATTTTATCTTCGAAATAAGTCAATTTGGAGCTATTATAAATCGAATATGACTTTATTATAAAATAATATTTTAAGTTTTTCCAAAGGTGCCCCTCTCCTCCCTTATAAAAAGGGCACCCCTTCCCTCTTCTCTTCACACCCTTTTGAGCATTGAAGCTCGGACAAAACCTGCCAATTCATCTTCTAAACCTCTCTAGTTATATCATAGATGTTCTGGTATTCTCAAAATACCAACTCTAGTGCCCTGAGAAGACGTTTAAAGGAGGTGCGTCGAGGAATATGTAATCTCTTCTACCGACTCTTTCAAGTTTCTTTCTTCTTATTCTTCCTCTTCTTTAGTTGTTTCATTATAAAGTAATAACATCAGTATTAATTATATACTGATATGTTATTATAAATATTAAACAACCCTATTTCACCTTCTATCCATCCTACGGAAAAGGAAATCACCGCGCGTGCGTGCGTACGGAATATCATCTCCACGCTGTGGTGTAATCAGTTTTTCCACCCCCACCTTACTTGGATGGGTATAATGGTGTAAATAATAACTATATATTATTATTATAACATCATACTGATACTAATATATTATATCATTCACTCCAATTCCATTCAATAAATATAGGAACGATAACATCGCTCATGCGTACGTACGGATTACCGTCTCCACGACTCGATGAGATTCATTTTCCAAGTTAACAATTCAAGAATGATTATAAAGTATATATAATAATTAATCATAAAATATATGACATAATAATGCTACTGGATTTATGTATATATATATTTATGTCATCTACTTTATTCCATTCAATTCAATAAGGAAACGAAAAAAATCATTCATGCGTACGTACGGCCTACCGTCTACATGAACGATGTATTTCACTTCATTTATCTATCTATTATATATATATATATACTGAATATATATGATATATAAATCATGATTTACATTCTGTAAGTATGTAAATTATGATATAAGTAATAATAATATCAATAACAACAAGTCCAAACACGTACGATAAATAAAACGATTTTACCCAAAACATTGCTTTAACTTGGAATTTACAAAAGAACGGGTAATATAAATTCATAAGTGAACCATATATGATATCATAACAATGAATATGATTCTTTAATAAGTAAATGACATTATTTAAATCATTATACAGGAGGTTCGGATACGTACGAAGCATAATAGACATAAGGTAAGAGAAAATCTCGCAATCTCATTTTTATCCGAGATTGTTTATACTTCAGAATTTACTTGGGAATATTTATCATACACATACATATTTCCTCAATATGTAATATTATTTCTATACTCCTACAATTTTTTAAGTCAAATTTTACATATTGGTGAATTTTTTGTAAAAGCTATGAACGGAATCTTTTGTCGTTTGTAGTACAAGGTACTTTTTGACTTTTTCGGCCAAATACGAGAAGAATGTTTTTTTAACTTATACGGCATAAATGGATTATTAGGATTTCAGAGAACATTATTTCAATGAAGCTTAATTTAGAGGTTTTCAAGTTTATTTTTAATCAACTTCTTTTAGTTTACAATTGTATGACATTTTAAGAAAGGAAAAATATTTTTGATGTAGAAAGGATATTTTCCTCAAGAATGGAGTTCATGTGTTTTATCAAAATTATTTTCCATCTAAGATAATATAGGGTTCTGTTTATATCTCTATTTTTACATTGATTTGATTATGTTATGATGGAATTATTTTTATGATGTCATTTTATGGATTATTTTATGATGGCATGATGTTTAAGAATCCCATTTTTATTACATGGTTTATGCTATGATTTATGATTTTGTGGCACACATAAGAATGGTTTCATTATGAGATGGCTGGGACCTATATCTCCCTCCAATGCATTGGGTAATTATTTATATATCATTAGATAGACATTGATGGAACGTAAAGTTAATCCGGTTCAGTGATACAGGACTGGAACGAGGAGTGAACTCGGTTCAGTAATGGACTCTGTCCACTAATATGTTCTTGGAAGCAATGCCTTGGATACTATGGAAATCATATCATGTGATTAATGGTTTTCCACAATTAAATGTTTTATTCCCATGCTATTTTATCATGATTAATGTTCCTTTATGACCTATTCCTTACGCACTGCCAAGATTTATTTCACAACTCAATATTTTGATGTGTAAACTTTATGTTCATGTTTTGAAGTTAAAATGTATATGGTTTGTTTTATTTTCTCCATGCCTACCCTTACTGATAATTTGAGCTCACCATTTATATGTTTTCTTTTCCCTGGGATATAAATAAAGGTTTTAGGTAAGAAAACAAAAGGGGAAGATCTTTATAGGAGATGTTGAAGATCTTTTACCACGATTAGAAGATTATGTTCCGAGTTTTCAAAGACACTAAACTATTACAGTTCTCGTGTGTTTGTTTTCGTTATGTATTAAGTTTTCTATAAAAGTAATTTAATTTCCATGTACATCAAGATTTGGGTCTCTACAGTTGGTATCAAAATAAAGGTTTAGTTAACATTTGGAAACTAGGATGCGAAAACTTTAGTGAGATCCCTATAGATATTTCTAAGGTATGTCTAGGGATGTCCCTAAGGTTAAGTATAAGTATAGTTTATAGTCGTATAATTACGGTAACAATCTTAGAATTAACCCTAAGATGTTATATATTGAAGGTACTCCCCCTTTATTATGTTATTTTCCCTAGCATGATTTTCTCCTCTCACACTATTCTTTTTGGGTTTTAGACGATGGCTAGAGCCCGAAGGAACCGTGTTGATCAATGTAATGGACAATGCAATGATTGTCCTCCTGAACAAACCAATGTTATGGGATATGGAGTGAAAAATCTTATTGCTATACTTACACAAGCTATGAATCATTCTGGACTTCCAAATGAGTAGAGAAGGGAACAATATTCTATTGAGTCCTTCATGAGGAAACATCTACCTTCTTTCAGTGGGTCTTCTGATCCACTTGTTGCTGAACAATGGATCAGTACCATTGAAAAGATATTTTCCATACTTTACTGTTCTAAACATGAAAAATTCATTCTGGCTATTTACCATTTATAAGGTGAATCAGATCAATGGTGGACTCTAATTAAGAATAATAGGTCCCAAGATGAAATTGAATCCATGGAATGGGATGAGTTCAAGAACTTAGTTTTCAATAAGTACTTCCCTGGTATTCTTTGAACAAAGATGGAAAAGGATTTTCATGAGCTTAAGCAAAGGGATGATGAATTTGTTAGTATATACGAAGCGAATTTTACAAGGCTTGCAAGGTATGCATCTGGCTTTATCATCCAACCTGAAAGTAAAGTTCATTGATTCTTCAGTGGCTTAAAACCAAGTCTTCGAAGGGAATTAGCTATAAGAGACTTCAGTAGCTATGAAGAAATTGTGTGTTGTGCTATCAAGGTAGAAATGGAAGTTAGTGTTACATATCCATCACATGGTTTTGACAAGAAACGAAAGATGGAGTTCAAGGAGAAATCTCAGAATAATGGTGAAAAGAAGATGAATGTTTCTTTTTGCTCAAAGTGTGGAAAGAAACATGGTGGAGGTTGTCTTAAAGGGACTAGAAAATGTTTTAAGTGTGGAAAATAAGGTCATCGAGCAGCTGAGTGTTGAAGTAAATGAAAAAGGGTTGCTAATGATGTGAATAAAGAAAAGACTGCAGAGAACGCACCACCAACACATCAATGCTTCAAGTGCAAGGAAATGGGGCATTATGTTAATCAATGCCCTAATCTAAGGGTTAATGATGATCAACGTGAGCAACCTCTTAAGGAAAAGGATAAAGGGAAGTCACATGCGATCACTATTTGTGATGTTGAGTATGATAATGATGTCATGTAATGATTAAGTGTTTATGTAATGGGATTTCAAAATAGTATCATGGAATCTCATTTATGGCATCATGGAATTTTGGAATATCTATGTATTGGTTTTCAATAATTATATGGTACCGGTAACCATGAAAAGTGATTGAAATATTTTTGGAAAGAAGATGATATGCGCATAATGAAGAGATAAAGAAAAAAAAATGAAATGAGCTCATGACTCATATAAGGATAAAGTTATATCATTGTTTGAGTATATAGAAATTTTGTATTTTTGAATGTGGAAATGGTTAAATTTTGACAGTATTCATGTTTTCACTAAGAGTCAATAGGTATTCATTTTTCAAGAGAATACATGATTAAGGTATTAACAATTTTTTAATTTGACCAAAAAGATATATCGTATGATATATGGGGGATAAATGATGGTATTCACATGCTCGGCAGATGACATTTCTAGTAATTGTTTTCTTTATACTATGAGCTTGGACAGAAGTATTTTGGATAAACCTAAAGATTGGAATAGATTAAGTTAGACATCAGATAGTATTGTTTAAGGCTATAACTTTTTGTTATATTATAATAGTATAGTTTTAGAAAAAGGACAACTCGTAGGACGGGCAACAACCCATTGCGTCGGACAAGGATGCAGGAATCGATCCCACAACTGAAGTGCGACAGGCCTTTATCGCCTACCTCTAGCCTACAGGAAGTCCCTGGTTAGTAGAAATTAGTTTTAATTTATTAAGTTTCATGATATATGAAGTATAATTCCATTTTAGGAACCATATACGATTAATCTCACTATATATGGACTTATGTATATTTAATAACTTTTGTTAAAATTTTGTTTGAGAGAGATGGAATGACCTATAATTCTATCACATGATCTGATAACACTTCACAAATGACAGATTTAACTTCAGTTATTTAATAGATGAAGTGGAAATTGTCCAAGGAACAACCAACGGTGACATTGTACCAAAATCAAGAAAATATTTCTTCTAATTCCAATTTCTTCAACTTTAGGGAAATGATCTTGAAAACCAAAAATGTTGTCCTAATGCCCTTATATCTGATGAATTAGATGGTACCTTAGATCATCACAAATTTATGGCTTTGTGATTGTTGGATTTTTCATAGCCATGTCCTCTACCACTCTTCATCAGAAGTTCATGGTTATATTTCTCTTCCATATCCATATTTTCACCTATGTTGTCCTACGTGGAAACCCAGTGCTGAGTTACTTTGGGTGACTGTTATGATTCTAACTTCCCTTTTTAAAATGAAGTTTTATTATTCCTTTTTACGTTGTGGGTTTCTATGAAAGAAACTTTCAAGTTGTAAACCATTTATAACCCCGGCGAATTTCAAGGGCAAAATTCATTTTAAGGGGGGGTAGAATGTAACACCCTAAAATTTTATGAGATATATTATTTTTAATTTCTTTGATGTCTTTTATTATACACTACACCAAGATTATCTTGTACTATACGCAACACCGTATTATCTTGCAGTATATGCAACACTATTCTTGGCTCGTGTTACACACAAATTCAAGTTCGTTTTGTGGAAATTATTCTACACAACATTAAGTATAGATTTTGTTTAATGTATAAATGAAATAAGTTTTGATTATGTTATACACAACACCAAATAGAGCTTTAACTACACGAATCCCTGACTTTTCTTTCATTACACGCAATCAAGACCTTCTTCGATAGTGTGTGTAGTACGCAATACAATGTTTCACTAAACGAGATATTATTATAATATTATTATGAACTAGCCGTTATGAATAGTAATACCCACTTTTTGGAATTTTATAAATTTTATCTTTCAAAATGGACTTCATTTTTGGATTTGGAATATCGAAATTAGCCTAGGGTGAATTTTTTGTATTTTTCTGAAAACTTTCAATTTTTGATGAATAGTGAAAACACTAGGTTACTATTTAAAAACCGACTTTTTATTTAAATAATTATTTATTTTATTTAAATTTATTTTAGGTCAAAATTGATACATAATACCTATATAAGTTCAATGTAATTTATTGGAGTCATTTTATAATAATTTTAGATATATAAAATTTTTTTTGAACTTTTCACCGTCTTTTACCCACCTCCTAGGAGAATTTGAAAATTTACATAAAACTTAATTTTACTGCTTCTGTAAGTGGAATTTCGAAAATCCGAGAGACACAGTTAATATCAAGAAGTAAAATGTGGTTCAATAAGATAAAAATATTTTTTGGTGAATAGTAACTTTTTACTTTTATTTACCATAGTTAAAAGTAAATAGGGTAATTAAGGGTAAAAATGATATTATTATTACCCTAACACATGTCCTAATTATATTTGATAATTTTAATTTGACCAAAACCTACCTTAGGAATAAAATTTGACCATTTAGGTCCGCTTTTATTAGATTAGGACACTTATTATTATTTTTTTTAAAGAAGAGTTAAAAGAGGTAAAATCAAAGTTTAATAACTAAAACATTTTTAATATAGAGTTATACATAATATAAATTCGACTGTAAATATTAATTAGAAATATAAAATTATTTCCTACATAATGGTATTTTATTTATAATTTTTAGACATTAAATAATTTAATTTATTTATGACACAATGATGATGTAGTAATTACCTTATTAATGAAATATTAACACAATTAATATTATCAATACCCAAATAAATGTAATTTGAGACTTTTTATGAATTACACTTATTTTCTAGGTTAATATGACATGTTATTATTGATTCAATTAACTTTTTTAGAACTAATCATATTGTTATGATTTTCACAAAAATCAATTACCAAATAGTGTCAAAATTGACATAAAATAGTTTTTAAAACAAATATTATATTATTAGTTATTATTATATTCATAAAAATATAAGGTTAGGACAAATGACTTAGATAAGGTTATATATATTAATAATGAACCACTTGGGGTTATTTTGGCTTGTTATAATAAGTTTATTAACCATATAGTGTAAGAAAACAAGAAGACAGAGCAAAAGCTAAATTATTTAACTTAGAGTTAAATCTAAATGATAAGGTTAAAATAGTAACCTAAACTTGTCTAAAACCTATTGGTTGAGATTATTTAGACCCATCACCACTTTATCTTCGAAATAAATCAATTTGGAGCTATTATAAACCGAATATAACTTTATTATAAAATAATATTTTAAGTTTTTCCAAAGGTGCCCCTCTCCTCCCTTAAAAAAAGGGAACCCCTTCCCTATTTTCTTCACACCCCTTTGAGGCATGAACCTAGGCCAACCCCTGCCAATTAATATTCTCAACCTCTATATTTATATCATAGAGGTTCTGGTCTTCTCAAAAGACCAACTCTAGTTCCCTAAGAAGAAGTTTAAAGGAGGTGCGTCGAGGAAGAGGTAATCTCTTCTACCGACTCTTTCAAGTTTCTTTCTTCTTATTCATCCTCTTCTTTAGTTGTTTCATTATAAATTAATAACATAAGTATTACTTATATACTGATATGTTATTATAAATATGAAACAACCCTATTTCACCTTCTATCCATCCTATGGAAAACAAAATCACCGCGCGTGCGTACGTACGGAATATCGTCTCCACGCCGTGGTGTAATCAGTTTTTCCACCACCACCTTACTTTGATGGGTATAATGGTTTAAATAATAACTATATATTATTATTATAACATCATACTGATTCTAATATATTATATCATCCACTCTAATTCTATTCAATAAATATGGAAATGATATCATCGCTCGTGCATACGTACGGATTACCGTCTCCACGACGCGAAGAGATTCATTTTCCATGTTAACAATTCAAGAATGATTATAAAGTATATATAATAATTAATCATGACATATATGACATAATAATGCTACTGGATTTATTTATATATATATATGTGTATCTCATCTACTTAATTCCATTCAATTCAATAAGGAAACGAAAAACAGCGTTCATGCGTACGTATGGCCTACCGTCTCCATGAACGGTGTATTTCACTTCATTTATCTATGTATTATATATATATATATATATATACTGAATATATATGATATATAAATCATGATTTAAATTCTTTAATTATGTAAATTATGATATAAGTAATAATAATATCAAGAACAACAAGTCCAAACACGTACGATAAATAAAATGATTTTACCCAAAATGCACCTTTAACATGGAATTTACAAAAGAAAGGGTAATATAAAGTCATAAGTGAACCATATATGATATAATAACAATGAATATGATTCTTTAATAATTCAATGACATTATTTAAATAATTATACAGGAGGTTCGGATACGTACGAAGAATAATGGACATAAGGTAAGGGAAAATCTCACAATCTCATTTTTATCTGAGATTGTTTATACTTTAGAATTTACTGGGGAATATTTATAATCCACATACATGTTTCCTAAATATTTAATATTATTTCTATCCTCATACAATGGTTTAAATCAAATTTTAATTATTGGTGAGTTTTTAGTAAAATATATGAACGGAATCTTTTGTCGTTTGCAGTATGAGGTATTTTTTTACCTTTTCGGCCAAATACGAGAAGAATGTTTTTTTTAACTTATATGGCATGAATGGATTTTTATGATTTCATATAAAATTATTTCCATGAAGCTTCCTTGACAGGTTTTAAAGTTTATTTTTAATCAACTTCTTTTTGTTTACAATTGTATGACATGTTAAGAAAGGAAAAATATTTTTGATGTAGAAAGGATATTTTCCTCAAGAATGGAGTTCAAGTGTTTTATAAAAATTATTTTCCATCTAATATAATATAGGGTTATATTTATATCTATATTTTTACATTGATTTGATTATGTTATGATGGAATTATTTTTATGATGTCCTTTTATGGATTATGTTATGATGGCATGATGTTTAAGAATCCCATTTTTAATACATGGGTTATGCTATGATTTATGATTTTGTGGCACACATAAGAATGGTTTCATTATGAGATTGGTGGGACCTATATCTCCCTCCAATGCATTGGGTAAATATTTATATCTCATGAGATAGACATGGCTGGAACGGCAAGTTAATCCAGTTTAGTGATACATGACTGGAACGAGGAGTGAACTCGGTTCAGTAATGGACTTTGTCCACTAAGATGGTCTTGGAAGCAATGAATTGGCTACTATGTAAATAATATCATGTGATTAATGGTTTTACACAATTAAATGTTTTATTCACATGCTATTTTATCATGATTAATGTTCCTTTATGACCTATTTCTTACGTACTGCCAAGATTTATTTCACAACTCAAGATTTTGATGTGTAAAATTTATGTTCATGTTTTGAATTTCAAATGTATATGGTTTGTTTTATTTTCTCCATGCTTACCCTTACTAGGAATTTGAGCTCACCCTTTATATGTTTTCTTTTCTCTAGGATATAAAGAAAGGTTTTAGGTAAGAAAACAAAAGGTGAAGATCTTTATGGGAGATGTTGAAGATCTTTCACCATGATTAGAAGATTGTGTTCCGAGTTTTCAAAGACACTAAACTATTATGGTCCTTGTGTGTTTTTTTTTGTTATGTATTAAGTATTCTAAAAAAGTAATTTAATTTCTATGTACGTCAAGCTTTGGGTGGCTACAGTTCCTTTGATCAATATTGATATCACATGGATCGTGATTTTTGATTTTCATGAATCTTGTATTTTCTGAATCTTTATTCGATGTATCTTTTTTTATGATACAATTTTTTTGTATGATTACTTTTATGTTATGCTCATTCACATTTATTATGTCATCATACCCTTATTCTCATGCTCACTGATGATATTCAATTGTTAATTAGTATGTTTATCATTCATGGGAATTTGAGTTAACCCTTATTATGTTTTGTTTTTTCCTAGGTTATGAATAATGATATTAAATTATTTGTTACTATAAATGTTTCATGTGTGAATAATTATATGGGAGATGTTGATGTCTTAATATGGAACATAAAAATCTGGATATAGTGGGAAAATTCCCACTTAATGAAATGGGTATTGTTATGTAAGTGTTTATACTAAATCTCTAAAAATTTAAACCTAAATATCCTTAGGTTTTTAAGTGATACAATATTTTCCTTTTGATGTTGTAAGTTTTTTATGGTTCAAATTGCATCACATTTATCAGTATCAAATCCATAAATGTAGAGATTATTTTTTTAATCACTCGATATAGGAGTTGTGGGTCTGAGGCTATTATATTATGATACTAAAGGAATAGAGTCGGATTTATCCATATGATGGATTTGAAGCCATGAGTTTCAAACTAAAGTGGGGTCATTTTCTTAGTGAAATATGGACCTTGACCCACTAATGGGTTTTATATATTTTAAAGGGGAAATCATTTTAGTGGGATCCCATTTAATAAAATTCCTTATTGAATGCTTATAAAATATAATACTCATCTGATAAAAGTTTTTATTATAAATAATATTATCATCATCATCAAGATAAACATTATGATTAAATCATTTATAAGGAGGATTTTAATGTAATATACCACTTAGACTGGTAATTTAAGAATGGTTATTAAGCTATATTGGTTATTTAAAAAAAGTTCTTAAGGAAAATTCTTTGTGTCATAATAGTTTCTTCCTGAGTAACCAAGTGATGAAATTTTTCAACAAGTGAATCTAGATGATTATAGAATCATGGATTAATTCATTTAAGGTTTCAAGGTAATTAGATGAAAAATGGATCATTTTAGTTAGAGAATTTATCCTATTAAAATATATGGAAATGTTCCAACAATATGACTGAATTCAATAAAAGTTTACCCAATATTCTCAAAGTGTTGAGAATGGATAAACTGGGCATATGATGTCTGGATTCTGGTACTATATGGATAATACAAGTTGGTAAAATTTCAAATTAGAAGAATAAAAGTTAGTTGAAAAGTTTAGAAATGTTTCTTCAAGAATCTGGTCAAGGTCATTAAAAAATAGGGCTATCGAGAGGTAGGAATAATAATTCCATATGATGGAATTATCCAGAATACCTAAAGGAGTTTGTGAAACTCCATGGAAAGTCCATGTCAGGTGTGGATGTTATAAAAATTAATTCTTCAGTTTTGAAAGGTATGTTATACCGAATGTATATTTTATAAGTATTGTAAATATACAGCAGTTCAAAACAAATGAAGAATTGTTTGAGCTTGTAGTTTTCATTCATGGAGTAAAGTGTTACTACATATGAATGTAAAGGGTAATTTCAAGCTTAGATGAATCTTAGTAAAAGATGTGTATATTTATCTCATTCATATTATATGATAAGAAAAAAAAATTTCTAACAAAGAGTTATTATGAACAACATGAGATTCTTTAGTGTATACACATGATTTATGATTCATAAATTTCTATAACATGTTTTGAGAAGAAGATTTGGATAAAAGTGTTTATCTAGGATAAAGTGTTTATCTAGATGTTTATTAAAATATGAGGGGATGTGTTCTCACTGTCCATCAATGATATATTTTAATAAAATCTTCTCTTCAAAAAAATGGAAATGATCCTAACACGTAGAATACCATATATGATATGGAAACAATAGTTTATTTTTAAAATATTCATACTAAAAGAAAGTTGATGTTATTTCCTAAAACACAAAGTAATTTTTATTATGTCTTATAAAGATATTCTGAAGAGAATATAGTGTCTAAGAGGTTAGTGGGGATATTTTCAAACTTAGATAAGTTCAAAGTTAACAAATAAAATATTATACCAGATTTATCTTAAGTGATTATTTACTTTATATCCTAAAGAGTTAGGACATGTAATAGTGAAGAAAAATGTAAAATAGTTACTTTTAGTTACTGTGTGAAAGTGAATATCATTTTTAACTAATTTATTATACCAAACTAATATTATAGTTATTTTTCACTTGATATCCTAAGGAAGTTTAGGATATGTGATAATAAAGAAAAATGTAAAGAGTTGCATTTAGTTACCATAACAAGTGAACATCACTATTCCCTAAAGGTTTATACCATCCAATACACAGAGTATATCATTTGGTATCCTAAAATACTTTAGGATATGATGGTAAAGATAAATGTAAAGAGTTACATTAGTTACCGTAACGAAATGGATATCACTTTATCATAAAATATTTTAGGATGTTCTGGTAAAGTGATAATGTAAATAGTTACATTATTTGAAAAATGTTTCAAGAAAAAAAATTGACAGAAGGGTTCCAAGGGTGATGATGATGTACTTAGAAAGAGTTTTAAGTAGACAAAAAAATTAACATTGTAACATTTGATGTTGTGAAGTTAAGGAGTTTGAATATGTTCAAAGAATTGAATGTGAGGAATATAATTCTTAATTCATGCAATTATTTAAACTTGATTTCTTCATAAATGTTTCTCACTAAGAGGTTCATGCGAGTATTTTATCGAATAGTCACATAAGGCTGTGGCATGAATTACATATGGATGTAACATTTAGAAAACCATTACTACAACAACAACATGAGGGTAATGTAAGGTCTCTAGGTATTTGATACTTGAGATATTGATTTAATGGTTATAAATATATCATGTATTTATAATAAAGTAAATCTCCATTTATCATTAATTCATGTGTACTACAATTTACTTTACAAAAATTTTCAAATGATAAATATCCCCTTAAAGGAAAAACTTTGAGTTTTACCTAACCAATTATCATCATAGAGCTTAATGGGTTGTGATGATGTATAAAACTTAGCTTGAATAGATTCTTTTATCCACTAAAAAGGGTTGTATATGTGATATAAAGAATATATTCTTGAGGTAATAAGTAGAGAATTATTACTTGTACTGATTCATGAAAGTATATAGTGTACGTTTAATAATTCATATTATGCATGTATTTTTCATGTATGTGATGCATGAATATATATATATATATATATATATATATATTATTTATTTCTCCTGGATGGTTTATTCCTCAGCTACAATCCATTATGAATGGATTAATTGATTTGAATTTGTTTATTGAAATGAATTCAATAAATAAACACCCCAACATTTAGAAACACATATGATGTGTTGTGTTTTGAGATGCCTTAGGCTTCGACTATATAAGAGGATAATATCATCTCTTATTGGGTGTGTGGTATGTGATGTGTGTGAGCCTCTTTCAAAACTCTCTTCTTCCTAAGCATTATTCATCTCTATCACATCTCGACCATTGTAATTCCTTTATTTTATTCTTTTCTAGGACACTAACTTTGAAAAAATCTCACTTATACTAGTTCCAACTTCTAATGACTTTCAATATGCTAGATCTCACATGAAGATCATGTTTATACTAAGTTAGGTATTTACTTAAGGGGCCCACTATGTTTTCATCTGTGGATACTCTTATCACTATTAATTCACCTCTTTGAGAAAAATATGTCAAGATATGATATTTTCAAAGTATTTTCTTTGTTATTTGATGTGATATTGGATCCTTTTCAAGGTTCACCACTATAGTATTATCACAATAGAGTGTGATTTGATCTTTACTACTAAGAATCATATTAACCTCTTGCATAAAGTTTTGTATCCAAACTATTTCTTTAGATTCCTCAAAAACCATAATATACTCAGACTCTACTATAGAATCAACGACCATGGCCTCCTTTGAGCTCGTCCAACACTCAATACCTCCATTGAGAGTGATGATGTATAATAAATATGATTTTAGGTATTCTTTAACTATTTGGAAACATGCATATGTATATCCCAAAATAACTAGTTCCTTATCTCCTCCATAAACTAAGAACATATCTTTAGTTTACCTCAGATATTTAAGGATAGAATTGACTACCATCCATTGGTGGTTATGTGGGTCAGCTAGATATCTTCTTACCACACTTAATGCATGTGTGAAATCTAGCCTTGTACATAACATATCATACATGGCTGACCCAATAGCATATTTATATGGAATCCTTTCCATTAGGAAACATTTTTTTTGTGAAATATGAATTCCAAGTGACACTGGAAACAATCCCCTATTTGGTTTTTTATACCAAATATTTTAATTATCTTTTCAATGTATGTACTTTTATTTGGACCAAGCAGCCTTTTGGATTGATCACAGTGGTTCCTGATCCCATGAATATATGTTCTTTCACCAAATTCTTTTATAGAGAATAATGTGTTCAACTAGTATTTTAAAAACTATAATACTGGTGTTTCATTTCCAATAAGTATTATTTCATAAATATAAACTATTAAGAAAATGGAATAACTCCCATTAAATAGTTTAAAGACACAAAGTATCATATTCTTTATTTATAAAACCAAATTCCATTATAGATTCATCAAAACAAATCTTTCATGACCTGGATACTTGATTTAATCCATAAATAAATCTATGAAATTTTCATACATTTCTCAAATCCTTTAGAGTCACAAAACCTTTGGGTTGTGTCATATAAAAATATTCCTGAAGGATCCCATTAAGGAAGGTTGTTTTAACATCCATCTACCGAATCTAATAGTCATGGAAAGTTTCTATGGAAAGTAAAATTCTGATTGATTTTTGCATAGACACTATTGAAATGGTTTCATCATAGTTTATGCCTTGATGCGATTTGAATCCTTTTGAAACCAATCATGCCTTATAGGTACTAAATTATCCATCCATATCTCGCTTCTTATTGAATACCCATTTACAACTAATAGGATTTACATTCACTGGTTGATCTACCAAATTCTAGACTTGGTTTTGATAAATGGAATCTATTTTAGAATTTATTTCTTTCCAATTGGAAATTTGGTGCCACTTACTACTTCCTTATAGGTTACATGATCATTATTATAAACTTATAATGATTCACCATACTTGTTGACTAAAAAACCATATCTTTTGGTTCTTTAACCTATCTTGTAGTACATGTGTCTCTAGAAAATTATCTACCATGGGGATTTTTGGAATCTATTCCTATACAAACTCTTGTGTATCTTGAGCTTTAACTCCGTTGAAGTCTATCTCATTCGCACTATCTCCTTTAGAGATGTGATCCTATTTATTAAAGGTGGGACATATTTTAACCAAAACATTCTTATATATAGGATCATATATCTAATATCCTTTAGTTTCATTAGGATACCATATAAAGATACACTTAGTGCCTTGGGTGTGATTTTGTTTTTAGAAATATCCTTAACAAACACTTTTCAACCCCACACATGAATATGAGAAAACATGGATTTATTTTCATACCAAAGTTGATAAAGAATATTGGTTTATACTTTAGTTGGAACTTGATTTAGTATTTATGTTTTTTTCTATAATGTGTGTCCCTAAAAGGATAATGGAATACTTGCATGAATTGTCATTGATCTCACCATATCTAACATAGTGTGTTTCCTCCTTTCACTAAGACCATTTCATTGTGGTGTATAAGGAGGAGTGAGTTGGGATAGAATCCAAAAATTTCATAAATAATCAATGAATCCTTGATTAAGATAATCTCCACCATTGTGTAATCAGATTTTATTAATCTTATTACCAAGATGGTTCTCAAATTAATTATTGTAATCTTTGAATTTATCCAAATAATCTAACTTATACCTAATTAATTAGACATATCCATATCTACTAAAATCATTAGTAAAAGTTATAAAGTATGAGGGACCACCCCTTTCTTAAATTGAAAATTTTCCCCACACATTGATGTGAACTAATTCAAGAAGCTCCTCGACCCTTTCACTATTTCCACTAAAGGGGGATTTAGTCATTTTTCCTTTCAAAACTGCATGATATACACCAAGTGGTTTTGATAAAATGAATCCAAATATCCATATTGGTGTAATTTGGTCAAATGATTTTTATTTACATGACCTATACAATGATGCCATATTTGGGTGTGTTATGAGTCATGTGAACTTGTTTTTTATCAATTTTCAATACTTGGTTCATATAATCAAACACATAAAGTCTGTTTTTTAAATATTTCTTAACATAACATATTCTTTCTTTATAAAAGAAGTAGAATTTATTCCCAAATTTGAAAATAAACCCATATGTATCATGTTTGGATATAGATATAATGTTTTTATGATTTAATTCAAAAAATAACAATTTTTTAAAATTAATATCATTCATGTTGGAAATGTGAGGTGGTAGTAACCAATAGCCACAGTAGTAAGTCTGATTCTGATGGCTACTCATAGATCAACCTCGTCCCAAGAAATATTCCAAATATAATTTTTTTGCCTATATTTTAATACATATGTGAGCACCATATGTTGTATCTAATACCCAATTTCTAGAAATAGATAAATTCCATTCGACAATAAACATACCTGAAGCTTACCCTTGATTCTTTTTTTGGGTGTAGTTTTCCTTCAAATGGCCCATTTTACCACATGTGAAATAAATAAAATCATGTTCCCATTCTTATCCATTGATCCTTATCTTATTATAAGGGTGTTAAAAAGTATATTTATATGTAAAGATATTTTCTTGTACTTTGATATTATTCACTATAGGGACAAAAGGATTTTATCACTTCATATATTTTTAAACTTAGAGAAGTGGAGTGAGAATATTAGGGAGGTACTTATCTATGTTTTCTACATTGAAATTTGAAAAAAACTAGAGAATATCTGAGGGATTAAAGAAAGAATGATATTTGTGCACAATTCATTAGGTGTTTTGAACCTTAGAACCTATAGTCACACAATGTATCCAATGAGTTTGACTACATGAGCCCCAGTTGGCGAACCTCCTCCAAGTTTCCTCTAAAAAATCCCCTAGATATATCAAACTATTCTTGTCTTACTCTCTCCTAAAAAAGAGCATGGAGATTTTAGATCTGGATCTTAACATCCATGTATTCATGTGGCTTCATGAGTTCATTATACATAGATGAAATCATTAAACATTGATTTCTAACTGCATCACTCAAGTGTTTATCATAGAAAAAAAACTCCTCATCACTCACCTACTTTTCAAGTGGATTAGGCATTGAGGATTATATCATGTAATATTTTGGTTTATGGAACCACACTACCCATAGGCATCTAAACCATTCCTAGAGGTTACTGCAAATTAAGATATGATATTTCTCCAGAATAGATCATAAGGAAAAAGTGGTATATGAACTTATCATTATTCCATAATAATAAAATATAATATTATTAGTAATTTTCTTGATTAAAAATTATGTGAGGAATAATAATTTTACTTTTTATTAATCCTCCCGCTATTTTATCAAGTCTCAATGGACATCACCATTAAACTCAAAATGACACATCACATTAGAAATAATGGTGGTAAGGATCCATATTTCCCTTCTTCTGATCCATACTATGGCCATAAAAATCATAAGAAGGTGTTTAGGTAGAGTGTCTTTCCAAGTGGGGGATTGCAGCTCCTTATTCTATTTAGTGGACTCCCCAATTCTAACTATGATTTCCTCAACACTGGCCTCTAAATTTGTATTTAACAGACTATAGCCATTAAATTCAACACAAATTTTGTTAATTATACCAATCATCTTAGATAAAATTTCCCAATGACTAAAATTTCCCCCAAATATAGCCTAAACCAATACTTTAACTATGGTTTTTCTTAATTTAGAAAATGTAATTCATAATGACTTAATATTAATTTTAGGGATTTTGTTTCTTATGCATAAATAATTTATCTTTTATCTTTTATATGTCTTGTTAATATAAATTGGATTTTAATTTAGGGATTAACCATGTTTTAATAAAAAAAATATATGCATAACCTATTTATTTCAATTCCATCTTTTCATATTAAACCATTTATTTATGTGATAGAATCCCTAAATCAATAAAATAAATCTTTAATATACAGAAATAAAATAAATAAATAAATAACATGATCATGATAATATATATTTCTTGATATATTAAGTATACAATAAATCAACTTATAACACTAGGGGAAAACTTCTTGTATCAGTCTTGGAATGGGTTACATCATTCCACATTTCCACCTATGTATCACTCATGTTGGTTTTGTTTTGGTTTCATCTTGAACTGCCACCACCTCAACTATGCCTTGAACCAACTCCATGCACCTTCAGATACTTCTTTTATTACATATGTTTTATAACTCACATGCATGTGAGGGGAACCAAAGTATTGTTTAAGGGGAATTATAGAAAATAACCTTAGACATTCAGGTCCTACATAATAAAGGAGAGAGGGATGGCATGCAGGTCATAAAATTTAATTTAATAATAAATAATTAAAAACCATGTAATAAATTAAATTTAAATAAAACCAAAACATACATAGGTCTAGTCAGATCTTGTGATCAGTCATACACATGAAATTATTACATATTTAAGAAAAAATTCTATCATTTATTTCAATTCATTCATGTAAAGACCCAAATTGTTCCATGTAATTTTTTTAATTAAATGGTAATTTTATGAGTCCGCGAAAATTGACGGCGCGTGATTCTGAGACCCGGTGTGCCCGGAATGAATTTCTAAACTTTTCTTCGGGTACGTTCAGTAAATGTATGAGTGGGTTTTTATAACTGTCACGACCCGACCCTACCCGGGCTCGAGCCGCAACTACCCCAAGCCCGCCTCCATAGGCCAGGGGTTGGCGACCAGTGCCGAAGGCACAACAACTCAGGGAGGCCTTTGCCTAAGTACCTGTACACACACACACAGCACACTCAATGCAAAAGTGCAGAGTAAAAGAAAGAAAAAGTATAGTAAAAAGAAAAACTGCTATATATATAAACCACAGATGTGAATCGACCTCTAAACAGTAAAAAGTACAAGCTGAAAAGAAAAGGGGCAAAACACGCACCCAACCAAAAGTGCCATAACTCGGCAATAGGTAAACAAAAAGAAACAGCTGACGGGTCTCCCACTTGGAACCCGGCCATGACCACCGCACGCGGTCCAAGCTCCCAAGCTCCTACGCTCCACTGAAGTCACGCTCCACCTGTCCGTCGTCTGCAAGGGAACACCAAGTGCGGGCAAAGCCCAAGCAGGGGTGAGTATAAAAATAATCAGAAGGATACCCCGAAGGCTCGAGGGAGAAACAAAGGAGGTACCGAAGGGTGAGTATTAGAGCAAAGAGGAAAAGTAGAGGAGTACAACTAAAAGTGAAGTAAAGAGCCTAGCTCAACCCAACGAGAGAAAGGTAAAGGACTCGTCCAAACACAAGGAGACAGAAAGGGTGAGAAGATGAACTTCTCGTCGAGTCTTCTCTACCTATAGAAGGAGAGTAGACTCTTCCAACCACAAGAACCTAGACACGAAAAGCACGTGGCATACCCCGCGCGTCTTCGCCTCTCCTGGAAGGAGAGTAAACAAACCCAAGTAGGGGGTATCGGAACATGGTATATACAAATCCATATGCTCAACAAGAAGCCTGAACAAGGTCGTAAGGGGATCTTTGTCCCATAGCTCAGCCTAAGAAAAGAGTATCCAACAGTCCCAGAAGTAAACTCCATCGATACCCATCATCCCGCACGTCTGCCCCGAATCGCAAGCCAAGGGGCTTGGTCACCGCACCTCGACACTATCCACTTTGGGCGGCACTGACTCGCCCGCATGGTTTTAGGTCACGTCACAAGGATGCGTCTTGGTGGGGGAAAAGCTCCTCGTACTTGAGAGTTCTGGGGGAACGTCAAACCTCACCTCGTCACTGCCTTGTAGTCGAGAGGTCTCTTCAAAGTCAAACTGTCACAACACTGACCCGTATAACCAAGGGTCCCGCTCCGGTAATCATGGAGGAAAGCCACAGGCTAGCCTAGTAGAAGGACTGAGCCTGGAATGCCAACCGGTGTCCCACTACCCAGCCCTGCTGGAGGGTAATTCATAATAAGATACTGGGTGACCCACTGCCCAGCCCTGCTGGAGGGTAAACCATAATAAGATACTGGGTGACCCACTGCACAGCCCTGCTGGAGGGTAAACCATAATACATCATCCGGCGACCCACTACCCAGCCCCACTGGAGGGTAGACCTTAATACATCATCAGGCGATCCACTGCTCAGACCCGCTGGAGGGTATAACTGGAATAAGTCGACAGGTGACCCACCGCCCAGCCGTGCTGGAGGGTAGACCTGGAACTAGACGACGGGTGACCCACTGTCCCGACCTGCTAGAGGGTAGACCCTAAGAGGTCGTCGGGTGACCCACTGCCCAGTCTCTGCCGGAGGGTAGACCCTAAGTGCGTCGGGTGACCCACTGCCCAGTCTCTGCTGGAGGGTAGACCCTAAGAGCATTGGGTGACCCACTCCCCAGTCTCTGCTGGAGGGTAAGCCCTAGAAGTCAGCGAGCAACCCACTGCCCAGCCCTGCTGGAGGGTAAACCCAAAGAAGTCGATGAGTAACCCACTGCCCAGCCCCGCTGGAGGGTAAAACTCAGAACTGCTCTATCCATCTCTACTAGAGGGTACAACACTGTCCAACCGAACACGGAGTGGGTATCGCGCAACCACCCAACTCCAGAACAACTCTCCCAAAAGAGGTTCATCACCTGTTCCATCACGGGGTGCCACTAGCACCGCTACTGGCCGATCCATCGAGAACGAAACCAGGGGGAGAACACTCAACCCTGCTGGTCAAAAAACACACAGAGGGACCCTCTATGTCACGAGAGGTCAAAGTACGCAAAGCAGAACACGACACGCACATGGGGCCCACACGACATGTGGCCCCAAGTCAACCCCAACCAAGCGTATGAACATCTCAGGTACAAACTACACGTACCTCCAAGTGTTCCTGTATACTCCCAGAGTATACCTCGTTCCAGCCTATAGGCTATCGTGCACACGGCACCCAACGTCCATGCGAAGGCGTGACTTAACAACTCCAACCTACCACCTCATTGGCTGAGGCACATCTAACCACATCTCTTCACTCACACGGGAGTGCATGCGATCACACGCCAAGGGTTCTCTACAAACACGACAAGAAGAACTACCATCAGAGTGCCTTTCACATTTAATGAGATCGTGCGAGAGGCTTCGCACAACTAAACGGATCACACCGTTGTAATCCTATCGAAAAAATATGCGAGATAGACTACTCACCCGCCTCAAACGGATATCCGACAGAAAAGTCGCCAACACCGCCTCACGCCCAAACGGCATCCCATGATCCCGAGCCCCGGCCCCGAAAACAGTCGGTCGCATCGCACCATTGCGGTCCCCTCAGGAAAACACGTCAAAAGCACTACCCACATGAGTGCAACGGATATCCGGAGAAAAAGATGCATTTCGGCGCACCGCACACGAGCGGTGCCACGTGGGACCCATATCCTGGTCCCGAAACTCAATGAACGGATCGTACCGTTGCGATCCTGTCGAAAAAACACACAAGATGGACTATTCACTTGTCCAAAACGGTCGCCCGGTGATAAAGATGGAAAATCACCGTCGACGCCCAAATGGCCCTCATGGGCCCCGCACCATCATGCCGAATTAGAGCGGGTGGATTGTACCATTGCAATCCCCTCGGAAAAACATCCAGAATTGACTGCTCGCACGCCCCGAACGGAAGCCCAATGAGAAAGTAGCTAAACGCCGCTCGCAGCTCGGAAGATGGGCCATGGGGCCCGCACCTCAAATCCAGTCTCAACGCCCGAAACCATGTCGGAAACCCCCGCCTCAGTGCCAGGGTCGCAACTCCACTGACGGCGCTCAAAATGGACGTCGGACGCGTCCGCGCCGTCCAAAACAAGAATCTCAAAGAAAAAAACGCTCGTCCACTTAAAGAAACATCGCGCCTCCAAGGCCCCTCATTTCGGGGATTAAAAATTCCCAAAACCATTTCAAAACGTTCCCCTCGACGCAAGGTCTATGCTTCCGCTGATGGCGCGCAAAACGGATGCTCGTAGCTTTCGCTACGGGCGTCGGAAATTCCAGAGGGGGAAACACCCTTAGGCCGGACCGGCCCGGTCCGGCCGGTCCGCCCACAGCTGGCCCGCGGCCCGGACGTGGCCCGTCTGGCAGCACCGGACCCCCCTTCCTTGGGTCCAGTTTTCTCCAATCAGACCGGCTTGTGGCCGGTCTTTATCGCGCCGCACAGGACCCGCGAACCGCGGGTCCCTGTCTCCTCCGCACCCCCGAGGTGCTGACCTCGTGGGTCTTCTCCGATCGCGACAGGGCGCCGCCGCCCCTCATCCACAGTGGCCCATTGTGACACCGCCGCCTGCGCTGCCCGGAGCCAGCTCCTCCACTCGACCACACCTCCTTCCCAAGTCTGGCCTCACGCCTGGCCGACGTCGCTCGCCCCCCAGCTCGCCTGGCGCCTCGCTCGATGGCCGAAGCCCGGCCGCCTACTGCCGATCCGCGCTGCGCGCACCGTCACTGCTGAGGAGGACCCCCGTCGTCATGACGCACTGCTTTGCTACTCCTCTGCGGTGCTCACCCGGCCGAACTGGCCTCCGTCGCCTAGGAAAAAGGCCGGACCACCCTAAAACCGCCGAACAACCACCTAAAAACCCGCAATCTTCGGCTGGCGATTGCGGAGGTCTCAGGACTCTAAAATTTAAATCTGAGGGGTGCGTTGGGAAGCTGGGGATGTATACTACTTTTTTATGGTCTTCGTTCGAAGATCAAACATCAAATCTATGCCATAATACAACTTGAAACAAGGGTCCGAAAATTAAAACGCAAAACCAAATAACTCCTACCTCGTGGGTGTTTCCTAGAGCTTCGTCGCCGAACCGCCACCTTGCCGGAGCTACCTCGCCGGAGGTGGTGGAGGAGAGGGAGAGGAGGGGCTGCTAGGGGGAAGGGGAAGGAGAGGGGTGGGGTTAGGGTTTAAAAAGAAAAATTAAATTAATTAAATTTTAATTAATTTAATCCTCAATTTTGACTCGCATCCGAAACGCCCGACGGGGTCAAGGTTAAGCCTCCCCTAGGGTAAACACCACCTCCCGAGCACAACGGTGGTCTCAGAATTTGATTTTGAGCTTCCATTTTAATGTTATAAAGCTGGACACCCAAAGCCGCTAAATTACGAAAACACCCCTGGGGCCATTTTTCACTAACGGCCCGCGCCCGCAAAACTTACACCCCTCCTAGGGTAAACAGCACGCTTTGAACTCAATGGTTCCCTCAATTTCCCAATCCGATCCACCGTTTAAGAGATACCTGTGTTTCAACACTAAATGAATAAATTAATTAATTAATTTATCCGTTTAAGCTTCTGAAAGTGAGCGAGGGGTCCAAACATCCCGGGCCGACATGTTTTATGTCGTTCCTAGGATAGACACCCCATTACGGACCCATCCGTACACTCAGATCTCTGATCCGGAACTCCGTTTAGGAGTTATCCCATTTATTTGGCGTTTCCAGTGTGAACGCACTGAAAATTTAATTCCGGCCACTCCAGGGCTCGGAATCGCATGCCGTCTAAAGGCGCTGCTCTGGAATATCATCAAGAATATTCCAAAGTCTTTCACAGCAAAAACTGGGTTCTTACATCATTCCATCCTTCAAGCTTTTCGTCCCCGAAAAGAAAAAACAGGGAACAACTCAAGGTACTAAGCCCACACCTGGCTCTCCCGTACCCAGAAGAACTCTCGCAGAGCTCTACGCCACCGCACACAGACCAAAGGATTGATCTGTTCACGCGAGGTCATCCCTTGTCGATGTCGTGCACCCACTCCAGACTTTGGGGTTAGGGCAAGGCGGTAGGGAACCTCGTCATCCCTTTGCATGGTCTCAAACGGCCCGAAGGCTCTCAGGTGTAGCTCACCTCCCCGACCGAACCTCCACGTCGCACGTCGCGACTGGAATCACCGCCCTCACCTGGAACAAGGACCGGTGATTCCCTCCTTCAGAATATCCATATGGTAAAACACCCAAGGATATCTGGTCATGCAAGATTACACAGTCGATGTCTCTCAACCAAGACTCTCTTACACGCTCGGAAGTGAAGGAGTCAACACCATCGACTAAAGGAAAAGGTCCCACACCTTTTTCCTTACCAACATAGGGTTACACCCGATGCCCTGCGTCACCCAGGTAACACCTCAAATAAGGATCAGGGAGAAAATCCTTTCACACGCAGAGCCTAACAATTCTACTACAAGAAGTAGAAGAGTCACAAGGGGTACCTCTTACCATCCCATGCTATGTAGGATCGTAGACATCCAAAGCTCGCGGCTGTCCGTGGTCCCAACTGTCAGCTCCCGGAGCCTGACGTGGACCACCTAGTGGTGATGGCAAGACCTTGTAACATCATCCCCTACCTCTAGATCATCTCACTCCTCTACTAGAACCACCTCTTTGGGAACTACTCCGATCATGGTGCTGTCTCTGTCATGGTGGTGCGCCTACTGCCTGCCCGAAGCTCTCAGCAACTCGGGTTGGGAAGTCTCGTGCCAAGTGACCTCGCCCGTCACAAGCATAGCACCGACTCTATCTGGGATGTACTGTTGCCCTCCGGTGCCACTGTGGTTTACGACCACGCCCCTGAGTCCGTTTGTCATAAAGCCACCTGCGTCGAGGTCTTGCTTGTCGACGCCTGCTAGCTGTGGCAGACGTCTCAGCTCCAACGTGTCTGCTGCCACCACCAACTCTAGAACGTGACAGGAGGCCCTCTGTCACCAGCTCCTGCTCTAGCACCCTGAAATATATGGAAATGCCCAAGGGTACTATGAAAGCACGAATCTCTCAGCGGAGACCCTACTCAAACTTCCGCACTCTAAGGTTGTCGTCATGGACCATGTCCGGGTAAAAGCGTGCACGGTCTGCAAAACTAGTCGCGTACTCATCCACCGTCATCCCTCCCTGCTAAAACTACAGGAGCTCCTGAATCTGAACAGAGCACAGCAGGAGGGGAAAAACTCCTCACGAAACAACAACTGAAAGTTGCCCCATGAAAGCGACAACTCATCAAGAAGCTGAGTCACCAGACTCTACCAACGCCAAGATACTCCACGAAAAAGGTCGGCTACCAAATCCACCCTTGGATCTGTCGGCATCTGCACAAGCCTAAAAAGGTGAAGCACTGCCTCGAGCTACACCTCTTCTGCCTGAGGGTCTGGCTCGCCGCTGAACCTCAGCGGTCTCTGCCGCTGGAACTCACAGAGCGCGCTCAACTTGCGCTCAAGCTCAGCCTGCTCTGCTGAAACTATCTGCTGCTCAACATGTGGGGGTGCTGCTACCGGCCCACCCAGATAAAGGGCTCGCATGATGGGTCCTGGACTGAGGCCTCGTAGCTCACAGGGTCGTCGTCACACACCCAAGCTGGTATCTTGGCTGGCTGTCTTCGCGGAGACATCCTGAATATCATCAAGGAGTGTCGCGGTCAGATGAGCATATATGTATATAACAATAACAACGATGGGGAGCTGACTCAAGAAGGACGGTCAAAGACACAATCCTATGTGATGCACAATCCAATTTTCCCTACAACATGTCTCTCAGCATGCCGAGTCGACAAGCGGTTTATCAGGGTCCTGGTGAATGGATACGTCAGCCGCCGCACCATCACTGGATTCCCTGGCCTGAGAGCCGCTCTCGAGACACGTTAACATTATTGCCCCATATCCCAACCAATTCCTCTTTTAGGGGCGTCCACACAACGTCCCAAGGAACAAACCACCTTTGATACCACTTTGTCACGACCCGACCCTACCCGGGCTCGAGCCGCAACTACCCCAAGCCCGCCTCCATAGGCCAGGGGCTGGAGACCTGCGCCGAAGGTACAACAACTCGGGGAGGCCTTTGCCTAAGTACCTGTACACACACACGCAGCACACTCAATGCAAAAGTGCAGAGTAAAAGAAATAAAAAGCAGAGTAAAAAAGAACAACTACTATATATATAAACCACATATGTGCATCGACCTCTAAATAGTATAAAGTACAAACTGAAAAGAAAAGGGGAAAAACACGCGCCCAACCAAAAGTGACACAACCCGGCAATAGGTAAACAAAAAGAAACAGCTGACGGGTCTCCCACCTGGAACCCGGCCACGACCACTGCACGTGGTCCAAGCTCCCAAGCTCCTACGCTCCACTGAAGTCATGCTCCACCTGTCCGTCGTCTGCAAGGGCACACCAAGTGCGGGAAAAGCCCAAGCAGGGGTGAGTATAAAAATACTCAGTAGGATACTCCGAAGGCTCGAGGGAGAAACAAAGGAGGTACCGAAGGGTGAGCAGGAGAGAGAAAAGGAAAAGTAGAGGAGTACAACTGAAAGTGAAGTAAAGAGTCTAGCTCAACCCAACGAGATAAAGGTAGAAGACTCATCCAAACACAAGGAGCTAGAAACGGTGAGAAGATGAACTTCTTGTCAAGTCTTCACTACCTATAGGAGGAGAGTAGACTCGTCCAACAACGAGAAGCTAGACACGGAAAGCACATGGCATACCCTATGCGTATTCGCCTATCCTAGAAGGAGAGTAACCAAACCCAAGTAGGGGGTACCGGAACATGGTATATACAAATCCATATGATCAACAAGAAGACTGAACAAGGTCGTAAGGGGATCTCCATCCTGTAGCTCAGCCCAAGAAAAGAGTAGCCAACAGTCCCAGAAGTATACTCCATCGATACCCAGCACCCCGCATGTCTGCCCCGAACCGCAAGACAAGGGGCTCGATCACTGCACCTCAACACTATCTGCTTTGGGTGGCACTGACTTGCCCGAACAGTTTTAGGTCGCGTCACAATGACACGTCTCAGTAGGGGAAAATCTCCTCATACTTAAGAGTTCTGGGGGAATGTCAAACCTCACCTCGTCACTTCCCTACAGTCAAGAGGTCTCCTCAAAGTCAAACCGTCACAACACTGACCCGTATAACCAAGGGTCCTGCTCTGGTAATCATGGAGGAAAGCCACAGGCTAGCCTAATAGAAGGACTGAGCCTGGAATGCCAACCGGTGTCCCACTGTCCAGCCCCACTGGAGGGTAATTCATAATAAGATACTGGGTGACCCACTGCCCAGCCCTGCTGGAGGGTAAACCATAATAAGATACTAGGTGATCCACTGCCCAGCCCTGCTGAAGGGTAAACCATAATACATCATCTAGAAACCCACTGCCTAGCCCCACTAGAGGGTAGATCTTAATACATCATCAGGCGACCCACTGTCCAGCCCTGTTGGAGGGTAGACCTGGAATAAGTCGATAGGTGACCCACTGCCTAGCCGTGTTGGAGGGTAGACCTGGAACTAGACGATGGGTGACCCACTGCCCAGTCCTGCTGGAGGGTAGACCCTAAGAGGTCGTCAGGTGACCCACTGCCTAGTCTCTACCGAAGGGTAGACCCTAAGTGCGTCGGGTGACCCACTGCCCAGTCTCTGCTGGAGGGTAGACCCTAAGAGTTTCGGGTGACCCACTGCCCAGTCTCTACTGGAGGGTAAACCCTAGAAGTCAGCGAGCAACCCACTGCCCAGCTCTGCTGGAGGGTAAACCTGAAGAAGTTGATGATTAACCCACTGCCCAGCCCCGCTGGAGGGTAAAACTCAGAACTGCTCTGGCCATCTCTACTGGAGGGTACAACACTGGCCAACCAAACACATAGTGGGTATCGCGCAACCACCCAACTCCAGAACAACTCTCCCAAAAGTGGTTCAGCACCTGTTCCATCACGGGGTGCCACTAGCACCGCTACAGGTCGATCCATCGAGAACGAAACTAGGGGGAGACCACTCAACCCTGCTAGTCAACAAACACATAGAGGGACCCTCTACGTCGCGAGAGGTCAAATTACGCAAAGTAGAACACGGCACGCACATGGGGACCACACGACGTGTGGCCCCAATTCAACCCCAACCAAGTGCACGAACATCTCAGGTACAAACCACACGTACCTCCAAGCACTCTCGTATACTCCCAGAGTATACCTCATTCCATCCCATAGGCTATCGTGCACACGGCACCCAACGTCCAGGCGAAGGCGTGATGTAACAACTCCAACCTTCCACCTCATCAGCTGAGGTATAGCCCACCACATCTCTTCACTCACACGGGGGTGCATGCAATCACACGCCAAGGGTTCTCTGCAAACACGGCGAGAAGAACTGCCATCAGAGCGCTTTTCACATTTAATGAGATCACGTGAGAGGCACCGCACAACCAAATGGATTGCACCGTTGTAATCCTCTCGAAAAAACATGTGAGATAGACTACTCACTCACCTCAAACAGATATCTGACAGAAAAGTCTCCAACACCACCTCATGCCCGAACAGCGTCCCATGATCCTGAGCCCCGACCCTGAAAATAGTCGGGCACATCGCACCATTGCGGTCCCCTCAGGAAAACACGTCAAAAGCACTACCCACATGAGTGCAATGGATATCCGGAGAAAAAGATGCATTACGGCACACCGCACATGAGCGGTGCCACGTGGGACCCGCATCCCGGTCCCGAAACTCAACGAACGGATTGCACCGTTGCGATCCTCTCTAAAAAACACACAAGATGGACTATTCACTTGTCCAAAACGGTCGCTCGGTGATAAAGATGGAAAATCATCGTCGACGCCCAAACAACCCTCGTGGGCCCCGCACCATCATGCCGAATTAGAGCTGGTGGATTGCACCATTGCAATCCCCTCAGAAAAACTTCCAGAATCGACTGCTCACACGCCCCGAACGGACGCCCGAGGAGAAAGTCGCTAAACGCCGCTCGAAGCTCGGAAGACGGGTCGTGGGGCTCACACCTCAAATCCAGTCTCAACGCCCAAAACCGCCCTGGAAACCCCCGCCTCAGTTCCAAAGTCGCAACGCCACTGACAGAACTCAAAACGGATGTCGGACGCGTCTGCGCCGTCCAAAACAAGAATCTCGAAAAAAAAACGCTCGTCCACTTAAAGATGCGTCGCGCCTCTGAGGCCCCTCGTTTCAGGAATTAAAAATTTCTAAAACCATTTCAAAACATTTCCCTCGACGCAAGGTCTGCACTGACGCTGACGGCGCACAAAACGGACGCCCGTAGCTTTCATTACCGGCGTCGGAAATTCCAAAGGGGGAAACCCCCTTAGGCCGGACCGGCCCGGTCCGGCCGGTCCGCCCACAGCCGGCCCGCGGACCGTCCAGCAGCACCGGACCCCCCTTCCTTGGGTCCAGTTTTCTCCAATCAAACCGGATTGTGGCCGGTCTTTGTCGCGCCGCGCAGGACCCGCGAACCGTGGGTCCCTGTCTCCTCCGCACCCCCGAGGCGCTGACCTCGGGGGTCTTCTCCAACCGCGACAAGGCGTCGCCGCCCCTCATCAGCAGTGGCCCATTACGACACCTCCGCCTACGCCGCCCGGAGCCAGCTCTTCCGCTCGACCACACCGCCTTCCCAAGTCTGGCCTCACACCTGGCCAATGCCGCTCGCCCCCAGCTCGTCTGGCACCTCGCTCGATGGCCGAAGCCCGGCCGCCTGCTGCCGATCCGCGCTGCGCGCGCCGTCGCTGCCGAGGAGGACCTCTGCCGCCGTACCGCACTGCTCCGATGCTCCTCCGCGGTGCTCACCTGGCTGAACCGGCCTCCGCCACCTAGGAAAAAGGTCGTACCACCCTAAAACCATCGGACAACCACCCAAAAACCCACAATCTTCGGCTGGTGATTGCGGAGGTCTCGGGACTCCAAAATTTAAATCTGAGGGGTGCGTTGGGAAGATCAGGATGCATACTACTTGTGTATGGGCTTCGTTCGAAGATCAAACATCAAATCGATGCCATAATACTACTTGAAATAAGGGTCCGGAAATTAAAACGCAAAACGAAATAACTCATACCTCGTGGGCGTTGCCCGGAATTTCGCTGTCGAACCGCCGCCTTGCCGGAGCTGCCTCGCCAGAGGTGGAGGAGGAGAGGGAGAGGAGGGGCTTCTAGGGGGAAGGGGAAGGATAGGGTTGGGGTTAGGGTTTAAAAAGAAAAATTAAATTAATTAAATTTTAATTAATTTAATCCTCAATTTTGACCTACACCCGAAACGCCTGACGGGGTCGAGGTTAAGCCTCCCCTAGGGTAAACACCACCTCCCAAGAACAACAGTGGTCTCGGAATTTGATTCTGAGCTTCTGTTTTAATGTTATAAAGCTGGACGCCCAAAGTCTCCAAATTACGAAAACGCCCCTGGGGCCATTTTTCACAGACGACCCGCGCCCGCAAAACTTACACCCCTCCTAGGGTAAACGGCAGGCTCCGAACTCAACGGTGCCCCAGGTTTCCAAATCTGAGCCACCGTTTAGGAGATACCTGTGTTTCAACACTAAACGAATAAATTAATTAATTAATTTATCCGTTTAAGCTTTCGAAAGCGAGCGAGGGGTCCAAACATCCCGCGCCAACATGTTTTATGTCGTTCCAAGGATAAACACCCCATTCCGGACCCATCCGTACACTCGGATATCTGATCTGGAAATCTGTTTAGGAGTTATCCTATTTATTCGGCGTTTCCAATGTGAACGCACTGAAAATTTAATTTCGTCCACTCCAGGGCTCAGAATCGCATGTCGTCTAAAGGTACTGCTCTGTAATATCATCAAGAATATTCCAAAGCCTTTCACAGAAAAACCGGGTTCTTATAATAACTTTTGAACTAGTGCTCGGAATTGAAATTTGAGGGCACCGTTGAACTCACAGTGTCGATATTCGCTTAAGGAGACTTTCACCTCGATGGCAGTTGGTCGAGAGTGAAAGATAATTTTTGGGATTTTTGTGAAAGAATAAAATAAAATGGTATAGAATTTTATTTTTATTTTATTTTGAAACCACCCATGTGTATATTTTCACAGGTGGGGACCACCTGAACTAAAACCTCCCATGAGAGGTTATGGAGGTAGGGACCACCAAGCGTAACCTCCCATGAGAGGTTATAGTGGTGGGGACACCTGAGGCTTAAAATCCTCTTGAACCCCTAGAACTCCCTCATAAGTGTGGGGATGCCTCTTAACCTTCCCCCACTTAAATAGTGCCACCCCCTTTAATTTATTATGCCAACCTATGTAATTAATTAACCCAATTTGAAATTGTGCCAACAATTAAAATTGGGGAAACACAATAATTGGCTATTATTCTTTTGGGGGAAAGTATTGGCAAAGGGGAGAGCTCTTGGAGGCTTACACTTCTTACAACAAAGAACGTCGATGCACGACTTCGAATTCTTCTTCAGAACATCCACCAATGAAGAACACCATCGAAGAACGTTCTTCTGAAATCAAGGAAGAGGATGACGAACGAGCCTGACATCGAAGCGTGGTTTCAGAAGTGACGATCGTAGGAACCCTCTTCGCCTTCTTCGACTTCTTTCTCGTGCCAATGTCAACGAGCAATCCGAGGTAGGGTTTTTGTTTTAAATTCTTCTCTCTTTCCGTTCTTGATAATTATTCATAATTCAAGAAGGAATTATAGCCGCTTACTGCCTCTTTAATACTGAGAGTGCGGGCCAAACAAAAATGGCTTTTCCTCTCCTCAAAACTTGTGATTAATTGTTGATTTCGGTGGAGGAATGTCTATGAACCATGGTGGGTCATGATAATGGCATCTGGCACCACCACCGGCCATGACGAAGGTGACGGCGCAACAGCGCCACACCGCGGCCACTGCCGCCCCGCAGCCTCTGCACCCCAAGTCACTACCGCCTGCTCCCTCTGCGCCGTCCGTGGTCGGGTCGCTGCCCTGTGGCCGAGCCACCACCCTCCGTGACCAAACCATCGTCCATGGCCAAAACCTACGACCAATCCACCAAGCCACCACCCTCTGTGGCCGAGCCGCCATCCACGGCCAAACCCCATGGCCGAGCCTCCGCCCCGCAGCCGAACCGCCCAGCGTCCGGGATGCCGCCCCACGGCCCTGCCGTGCCACCCGCAGCCTCATCGAGCCACCTCGAACGAGCTGTCCTGTGGCCTCCGCCCTCCCAGCTGATTCGTCCCACACCCTCACGACACCCCCCAGTCAAGCTGCCCCATGGCCTCTGTCACCCTGCGGCACCCGCAGCCTCTCGCGACCCTCGCGGCCTGCCGGACCACCCAGCGGGCCGGGCCACCCAGCGGGCCGGGCCACACCATGGATCGGGTCAACCCGAACTGGGTTGACCCTGGCCAGGTCGGGTCGGGTCGGTCCGACCGGGTCGGCCCGGACCCAGACCAAATATGAACCTATACTTTACTTGGGCCATAACTTTGGCATCGGACGTCCGTCTGACGAACTTTCAATGGCACTAGAAATCTTTGAGTGAGACGGTCCCTTTGAGTTTACCCAACTAGAGTTTTGGGTAAAGTTGAGGTACGGTCGGGTTGGATCAAGCACGAATCCAACCGGGCCCCCGGGACTAAAAGGCTAACAACTCACAGACCGTACATCCGATTGACGCGTCGTCTGTTGCGTTGAGACCCCTATGATGTGGCAGACCTTTGAGATACTTCTTCATGGGACTTCATAGCATTTGGAGTATTTACTAGTGACTTGTGGAGTAGATCCTCCTGGAGACGAGCAGGCTTAATGTGGGAACCCAATAGCTGGCTGTGACGAGAAGAATGAAGGGTGATCCTATGTGGGTCATTACCTAGCGATCCGGTGTGGGTCAGCACCTAGCGATCTTATGTGGGTCAGCTCCTAGAGATCCTGTGTGGGTCAGCTCCTAGTGATATTGTGTGGGTCAACTCCTAGTGATCCTGTGTGGGTCAGCACCTAGTGATCCTGTGTGGGTCATCTCCTAACGATCCTGTGTTGGTCAGCTCCTAGCAATCCTGTGTGGGTTAGCTCCTAGCGATCCTGTGTGGGTCATCTCCTAGCGATCATGTGTGGGTTAGCACCTATTGATCCTGTGTGGGTCAGCTCGTAGTGATCCTATGTTGTTAAACTCCTAGTGATCCTATGTGGGTCAGCTCCTGGCAATCCTGTGTGGGTCAGATTCTAGTGATCCTGTGTGGGTCATCTTCTTTACAGAGTAAGATGATTCAGTAGTTACATATAATCATCTCTACTATTGTACTTAATTTATAACTGGTGTGAGCTGAGTTCTTACCTGTGTGGTACTTTCCTTTGTGGTAATACCTTGGTGGTATTCTTATGTGTGGAATTTCTGTGTGGTACTTGACTTTGTGGTTTTCCTTCCTTTGTGGAATAGTTTAGCTTTGGGCTTTTGGGTTGGACCCTGTGATTCCACATGATTGATATGGGTATACTTGATAACTTAGGTATATGTATGGGCATATAACTAAGTAGGGTTAATATTTGACTTCATGCTTTGAGGTTTATCCTTTGTGAATTTTGTGAGACCTTGAGGGTCTCAGGGTACCTATTGAGTATTGTTATACTCACCCCATCATGGGATATGCTCTCACCTTATTGTGTTTGGTACAGACGACAGACAGTGTTGATTGAGACTGAGGGTACCAATACAGGATGGTTCCTGGAGGAGGACCTTACGACAAGTTGGTACACGGAGGAGATGGACAGACATGGAGTGCTAAGGAGGCGATCTGTACCTACCCTTCAGGTAGGAACCTCAGAGGACGACCCAGTAGTTGTCTTCCTTTCTTCTCCAGTTTACTTGTACTTTCAGTTTCTTGTACTTTCCAGTTGGGCTTGTATTTTGGCCACTTTTACTTACTATACTCACTCTGTTTACTATTAATTTTACTTTTGTTTGTATCTTGTTGTGTTCTTGGTTGCATTTTTTTACAGGTTATAAAGGCAATGCCTTCCCAGTTTTAGGGATTACACCTTTCGGTGCTAGTCGCCAGCCCTAGGCCTATGGAAGGTGGGCTTGGGGTAGTCACGGCATGGGCCCCAGGGGACAGGTCGTGACAAATTGGTAATAGAGGATTTGGTTCAACCGTAGAACATAGAACTCTAATATTTATTTTAATGGCAATAGTGTTAAGTGTTATGAGTGTGGTTATCAATTTAGGGAATCCAGTTTTGGTGCAGCAGCCTACGTATCCATACACCAGCACCCTGACTTCTGATTTCTGACTTAGTGCACGAAAACACTGAGTGTGTGTGTGTTTTCAAGAGTCTTATTGGTGAACTCTTTGAGTAAGCTCACCAGATATAAATTATTGACTGTGGTGCACCTGTTTCTTTTAAGGATGCCACCACGCATATAGCCAGCTAGGGTTCTGAGAGTAGCATGCACTGATACCCCACCAAGCGACAAGGCCTCGGTGCAAGGCACTCTTCCAGTAGAGGCACTAGTGGAGGCACCAATGGTACCATTACCCATTGGGCCACCGATGCCACCAGCCTCATAAGGAGAGGGTGCATGCTGCTTGAGCACGTTGCATGAGTTCCAGTGCCAGAGGCCACCCAGGTTTAGGGGAGATACGGACTCGCAGGCAGCTAAGGATTGGTTGGAGGCTTTAGTGAGAGTCTTCCAACTTGTAGGAACACCATCCGATCTCATGGTGATCCTTACCGCTAGCCTTATACAGGCATCAGTAGGCAGATGGTAGAGATTGATGCTCCAGGTTCATGATGAGGCGATGCTTCTCTAGGCAGACTTCGAGAGCCGGTTTCGGTCAGAGTTTGTCCCAACGACTCTTTGTGCAGTGCGCATACAGGAGATACTTCATCTACAGTATGGCAGCATGATTGTGGCTCATTACTCAATGAGTTTCACTGACCTCTCACATTACTCCACTGATATGGTATGGGACCCATTCTTTAGGGCCCAGACCTTTGAGTAGGGGCTCAGGTGAGAGATCAGGGATTTCATGATCTCACTCATCATCCTGACATAGGCGGGGGTGTTAGAAGGATCCCTCTTAGTGGATAGTTTCCGTACTGAGTAGTCACGAGCAGTGAAACCCACCACTAGTTGTCACATAGCAGAGTCTTATGCAGCTGGCAGTAGACAGATGACACAGAGGTCCAAGAGGACCAGACCTATATGTGGACGACCGTAGGATTCATGGTTGGTTGTGTGAGTCACTCAAGGAAGAGACGGTCATTCCAGGAGCGTGCAGTGTTACTGTAGAGACCTGAAGCCTGACGTACATGGACATTACATTACATTTGCGGAATACTTAGTACATAACAAAAACACACACACAAGGATCGTAATAGTTTAGTGTCTTTGGAAACTCGGAGTATAATCTTCTAATCGTGGTGAAAGATCTTCAATATCTCCCATAAAGATCTTCCTTTTTTTACCTAAAACCTTTATTTATATCCTGGGGAAAAGAAAACATAAAAGGGTGAGCTCAAATTCTCAGTAAGGGTAAACAAAAGAAATATCAATCACATCATATTCATAAGAACATAACATTTTGGAAATCTTAACCTGCAAAAGAGAGCATAATTTCATAACATGGGATAAATCTTAGTAGTGAAATGAAAATCCAATAATCATAACTTAACACATGAAACTTTGTGGCATTCACACATAATCAGAGAGAATCATTTCTTGTTAGTCAAGACTCATTGCCAAGACTATCTTAGTGGACAAAGTCCCTTTCTGAACCGAGTCACCCTCGTTTCAGTCCTGTTTCACTGAATCGGTATAACCTACCATTCCAGCCATGTCTATCTCATGAGATATAAAATCTTTACCCAATTCATTGGAGGGAGATATAGGTCCCACCCATCTCATAATGATACCATTCTTATGTGTGCCACAAAAGCATAAACCATACATCATTGCATAACCCATGTAATACAAATGGGAATCTTAAACATCATGACATCATAAAACAATTCATATAAGATAAAGGAATTCATAAAAATAATTCCATCACAACATAATCAAATCAATGAAATAATAGGGATAAAAATAGAACCCTTTATTATCTTAGATAGAAAATAATTTTGATAAAACACTTGAACTCCATTTTTGAGGAAAATATCCTTTCTTCTTCAAAAACATTTTTCCTTTCTTAACATGTCATACAACTTTAAACTAAAAGAATTTGATTAAAAATAAACTTGAAAACTTGTAAAGTAAGCTTCTTGGAAATAATTTTTTAAAAATCCATTCATGCCGTATAAGTTAAAAAAAACATTCTTCGTACTTTTGTCGGAAAAGTCAAAAAGTACCTCGTACGAAAAACGACAAAAGATTCCTTTCATATCTTTTACTAAAAACTCACCGAAGGGTAAAATTGGATTTAAAAAATTGTAGGTGGATGGAAATAATATTACATATTGAGGAAACATGGATGTGGATGATAAAATACACCCCAGTAAATACTAAAGTATAAACAATCTCGGATAAAAATGAGATTGTGATATTTCCCTTACCTTAGGTCCGACTTGCTTTGTAAGTGTCCAAACCTCCTGTATAATGATTTAAATCATGTTATTGACTTATTCCAGAATCATATTCATTGTTATTATATCATATATGGTCCACTTATGACTTTATATTACCCGTTCTTTTGTAAATTCATGTTAAAGTAGCGTTTTGGGTAAAATCGTCTCATTTGTCGTTCGTGTTTTTAACTTGTAATTATTCATATGATTACTTAGATCATGATTACTTAATTACAGAATATAAAACATGATTTATATATATATATATTCAGAATATACATATATAATAAATCAGTAAATGGAAAGAAATACACCGTTCATGGAGACGGTAGTCCGTACATACGCATGAACGCTGTTTTTGTTTCCTTATTGAATTGAATGGAATTAAGTAGATGACATACATATAAATATAAATAATTCCAGTATCATTATTAGGTCATATATTTCAATAGTACTTATTATATATACCTTATAATCATTCATGAATGGTTAATCATTGAGAATGAATCTCATCGCGTCGTGGAGACGGTAGTCCGTACGTACGCACAAGCGATGATATCGTTCCCATGGTCGTGGAATTGTGTTGAAGTGTATGTAGACTATTTAAGTATCAATATCACTTTATAATAATCATATATAGTTACTCATTACACCATTATACCCATCCTATTAAGGTGGTGGTGGAAAATAGATTACACCACGGCGTGGAGACGGTATTCCGTACGTACGCACGCGCGGTGATTTCATTTTTCCGTAGGATGGATAGAAGGTGAATTAGGGTTGTTTAATATTTATAATAACATATCAGTATGTAATTAATACTGATGTTATTACTTTGTCATGAAACAACTAAAGAAGAAGAAGTTGAAGAAGAAAGAAATTGAAAAAATCGGTAATGGATATTACCTCTTCTTTGAAACGCCTCTTTGAATCCTCCACTTAGGGAACTAAGATTGGTCTTTGAAGAAGACCAGGACCTCTAGGATTATTCTAGAAAAGTGGAGAAGGGATTTTGGCAGGGGTTGGCCGAGCTTGAGTGCTCAAATTGGTGTGAGGAGGAGGGGGAGGAGGTGTCCTTTTATAAGGGAGGAGAGGGGCACCTTAGGAATATCTCAAAATATTATTTTATATTAAAGTCAAAATCGGTTTATAATGGTTCCAAAGGGTCTTATTTAAAATCTAAAGTGGGGATGGGTCTAAATCCTATCAACCAATAGGATTTACACAAGTTTAGGTTATTATTTTAACCTTATCAATTAGATTTAACTCTAAGTTAAATAATTTAACTTTTACCGTGTCTTTTTGTTTTCTTACACTATATGGTTAATAAAATTACTATAACATGCCAAAAGAACCCCAAATTGTTTATTATTAATATATATATCCTTATCTAAGTCATTTGGCTGAACCTTAGATTTTTAGGAATAAAATAACAATTAATAATATAATATTTGATTTAAAAACTATTTTGTGTCAATTTTGACACTATTTAGTAATTGATTTTTGTAAAAATCATAACAGAATGATAAGTTCTAAAAAAGTTAATTAAATCAATACTAACATGTCATATTAACCTAGAAAATTAGTGGGATTCATAAAAAGTCTCAAATTACATTTATTTTGGTGTTTATAACATCAATTATTTCAATATTTCATTAATAAGATAATTACTGCATCATCATTGTGTCATAAATAAATTATATTATTTAATCTCTAAAAATTATAAATAAAATACCATTATGTAGGAAATCTTTTTAGCTTTATAATAAATATTTATAGTCGAATTTATCTTATGTATAACCCCATATTAAAAATGTTTTAGTTATTAAACGTTGATTTTAACTATTTTAACTATTCATTAAATAAAATAATATTAAATGTCATAATCTAATCCAAGTGGACCTAAATGGTCATATTATATTCATAAGGTTGTTTTTGGTCGAATTACACTTATCCAATAGAATTAGGACATGTGTTAGGGTAATAGTAATATCATATTCACCCTTAGTTACCCTATTTACTATTAATCGCGGTAAAAAAAGTAAAAAGTTACTATTCACCAAAAAATTATTTTTATCTCATTGAACCAAATTTTACTTACTGATATCAACCGTGTTTGTCAAATTTTCGAAATTCCATTCACAGAAGCGGTAAAATTAAGTTTTATGCAAAATTCAGTTTTTAACCTACCACTTAGTGGTTTCACTATTCATCAAAAATTGAAGTTTTTCAGAAAAATGCCAAAATTTCACCCTAAGCTATAATTGATATTCCGAATTCAAAAATGATTTCTATTTTACAAAATTCCCAACATATAAGTTGCATTAATTAATTTTATAATTAATTTCCGCTGTCACAACAAATAGCGTGTTTTTAAGAGATAATAACTATCAAAAGATTGACACTTGTTTATAACTGGTTTAAATGTGAAATTACATCCAATGACCAACATTGTATTAAATTGTAAAAATATATTCTAAATATACTTTAAAACCACTCAAATTAATAATTTATCACTATTAATTATTTCGATTAAAAAAGTTGTTTTTAATTAAAATCTAGTAATTTTCACTATTCATCGGAATATGAAAGTTATCCGAAAAGTACCAAAATTTCACCTTAGGCTAAATTCGATACTCCGAATCCATAAATGAAGTCCATTTTGAAAAATAAAATTTACAAAATTTCAAAAAGTGGTTATTACTATTCATAACGGCTAGTTTTAATAATATCTTAATAGCATATCGTTGTTTAGCGAAACTTGGTGTTGCGTACAACACACGCTATCGTGGAAGGTCGCGATTGCATGTAATTCAAGCTAGGTCAGATATGTGTGTTGTGAAAGCTCCTTTTGGTGTAGCGTATAACACAAGACATTAGTGAAATTAAAAAGAATATTTTTCATAAAATCTTGGGCTGTTACATTCTACCCCCCTTAAAATGAATTTCGCCCTCGAAATTCGTCGGGGTTATAAATGGTTTACTATTCGAAAGTTTCTTTAATCGAAACCCACATCGTAAAAAGGAATACCAAAACCAATCTTTAAAAATAAAATTATGAAACGTAACGGTTACCCAAATAAACTAATCACTGGGTTTCCACATAGGTGAAAATATGGATATGGAAGAGAAATCTAACCATCATGTTCTGATGGAGAGTGGTAGAGAACATGGCTATGGAAAAGCTAGCAATCACAAAGCCATAAATTTTTTACGATCTAAGGTACCATCTGATTAATCATATATAAGAGCACTAGGACAACATTTTTGGTTTTCAAGATCATTTCCCTAAAGTTGAAGAATTTGAATTAGAATAAATACTTACTTTATTTTGGTACAATCTCATTGTTGTTCGTGCCTTGAACAATTTCCACTTCATCTCTTAAATAAATGAAGTTGAATTTGTTATTCATGAAGTGTTAGCAGATCATGTGATAGAATGACGGGTCATTCCATCTATCTCAAACAAAAGGTTAGCAAAAGTTATATACATAAGTCGATCTATAGTGAGATTAATCATATATGGTTTCTAAAATGGACTTTATACTTCATATATCATACTGCTTAATATAATAAAACTAGTTTTTACTAAACAGGGACTTCCTGTAGGCTAGTGGTAGGCGATAAAGGTCAGTCACACTTCGGTTGTGGGTTCGATTCCCACATCCTTGTCCGATGCGATGGGCTGTCGCCCGTCCTGCAGGTTATCCTTTTTCTAAAACTACATTACTATAACATCCCATCAATAATATCGAAAATCTTCTATCCTTAAACAATACTAACTTATGTCCAACATAATCCATTCTAATATTTAGGCTTATCCATAATACTGCAGTCCACTCTCATAATATAGTGAAAACGATTACCAGAGATTTAATACTGTCGTTGATCCCCATATATCATAAGATATGTCTTGTTGGTCACATTCCAAACATTCAAAGGCCTTAATCACGTATTCTCTTGAATACCCATTGAACCATAGTGAACACTTGAATGCAGTTAAAAGTTAACATCTTCCACATACCAAAATCCTTAAAATTCTATATACTCAAACCATGATATCACTTAGTCCTTATATTAATCATGAGCTCATGAATACTGTCAAACATTTCATTTTCTTGTTTTCCCTTCATTATGCGCATATCATCTTATTAAAAATATCTCAATCACTTTGAATACCACATTAGACCAATATATAAATATTCCAATACTCCATGATACAACATTATTTTGGAATCCCATTACATAAACACTTAATCATTCCACCACATCGTTGTCATATTCAACATCACCAATGGTGATCGCATGTGACTTCCCCTTGTCCTTTTCCTTAATTGGTTGCTCATGTCGATCATCACTAACCCTTGGATTAGGGAATTTATTAGCATAATGCCACATTTCCTTGCACTTGAAGCATTGAAGTGTTGGTGGTGCGTTCTCTACAGTGTTTGCTTTATTCACATCATTAGAAACCCTTTTTCCATTACTTCGACACTCAGCTGATCGATGACCTTCTTTTCCACACTTAAAACATTTTCTAGTCCCTTTAAGGCAATCTCCACCATGCTTCTTTCCACACTTTGTGCATAAGGAAACATTCATATTCTTTTCACCATTATTCTGAGATTTCTCCTTGAACTCCATCTTTCGTTTCTTGTCAAAACCATGAGATGGATATGTAACACCAACTTCCATTTCTACCTTGATAGCACAACGCACAATTTCTTCATAGCTACTGAAGTCTCTTATAGCTAATTCCCTTCAAAGACTTGGTTTTAAGCCACTGAAAAATCGATCAACTTTACTTTCAGGTTGGATGATAATGCCAGATGCATACCTTGCAAGTCTTGTAAAATTCGCTTCGTATATACCAACAGATTCATCATCCTTCTGATTTAGCTCAAGAAACTCCTTTTCCGCCTTTGTTCGAATAATATGAGGGAAGTACTTACTAAAAAACAAGTTTTTGAACTCGTCCCATTCCATGGACTCAATTTCATCTCTTGGCCTCGTATTCTTGATAAGATTCCACCATTGATCAGCTTCACCTTCCAAACGATATACTGCTAAGATGACTTTATCATGTTCAGAACATTGAAGAACTGAAAATATCTTTTCAGTGGTACTGATCCATTGTTCAGCAACAAGTGGATCGGAAGTCCCACTGAAAGAATGTGGACGTTGCCTCATGAAGGTCTCAATAGAATATTGTTCCCTTCTCTACTCATTTGGAAGTCCAGAATGATTCATAGCTTGTGTAAGGATAGAAATAAGATTTTTCACTCCATCTCTCATAACATTTGTTTGTTCAGGAGGACAATCATTGCATTGTCCATTGCATTGATCAACACGGTTCCTTCGGGTTCCAGCCATCGTCTAAAACCCAAAAAGAATAGTGTGAGAGGCAAAAATCATGCTAGGGAAAACAACATAATAAAGGGGGAGTATCCTCAATATCTAACATCTTAGTTTAAATTCTATGATCGTTACCATAGTTCTAGGATTGTATCTTATACGTATACTTATCCTTAGGGACATCCCTAGACATACCTTAGAAATATCTCTAGGGATCTCACTAACGTTTTCACATCCTAGTTTCCAAAGGTTGACTAAACCTTTCCTCTGATACCAACTGTAGAGACCTGAAGCCTGACGTACATGGACATTAAATTACATTTGCGGAATACTTAGTACATAACAAAAACACACACACAAGGATCGTAATAGTTTAGTGTCTTTGGAAACTCGGAGTATAATCTTCTAATCGTGGTGAAAGATCTTCAATATCTCCCATAAAGATCTTCCTTTTTTTTACCTAAAACCTTTCTTTATATCCTGGGGAAAAGAAAACATAAAAGGGTGAGCTCAAATGCTTAGTAAGGGTAAACAAAAGAAATATCAATCACATCATATTCATAAGAACATAACATTTTGGAAATCTTAACCTGCAAAAGAGAGCATAATTTCATAACATGGGATAAATCTTAGTAGTGAAATGAAAATCCAATAATCATAACTTAACACATGAAACTTTGTGTCATTCACACATAATCATAGAGAATCATTTCTTGTTAGTCAAGACTCATTGCCAAGACTATCTTAGTGGACAAAGTCCCTTTCTGAACCGAGTCACCCTCGTTTCAGTCCTGTTTCACTGAACCGGTATAACCTACCATTCCAGCCATGTATATCTCATGAGATATAAAATCTTTACCCAATGCATTGGAGGGAGATATAGGTCCCACCCATCTCATAATTATACCATTCTTATGTGTGCCACAAAATCATAAACCATACATCATTGCATAACCCATGTAATACAAATGGGAATCTTAAACATCGTGACATCATAAAACAATTCATATAAGATAAAAGAATTCATAAAAATAATTCCATCACAACATAATCAAATAAATGTAATAATAGGGATAAAAACAGAACCCTTTATTATCTTAGATATAAAATAATTTTGATAAAACACTTGAACTCCTTTTTTGAGGAAAATATCCTTTCTTCTTCAAAAACATTTTTCCTTTCTTAACATGTCATAAAACTTTAAACTAAAAGAATTTGATTAAAAATAAACTTGAAAACTTGTACAGTAAGCTTCTTGGAAATAATTTTTTAAAAATCCATTCATGCCGTATAAGTTAAAAAAACATTCTTCGTACTTTTGTCAGAAAAGTCAAAAAGTACCTCGTACGAAAAACGACAAAAGATTCCTTTCATATCTTTTACTAAAAACTCACCGAAGGGTAAAATTGGATTTAAACAATTTTAGGTGGATGGAAATAATATTACATATTGAGGAAACATGGATGTGGATGATAAAATACACCCCAGTAAATACTAAAGTATAAACAATCTCGGATAAAAATGAGATTGTGATATTTCCCTTACCTTAGGTCCGACTTGCTTTGTAAGTGTCTGAACCTCATGTATAATGATTTATATCATGTTATTGACTTATTACAGAATCATATTCATTGTTATTATATCATATATGGTCCACTTATGACTTTATATTACCCGTTCTTTTGTAAATTCATGTTAAAGTAGCATTTTGGGTAAAATCATCTCATTTGTCGTTCGTGTTTTTAACTTGTAATTATTCATATGATTACTTAGATCATGATTACTTAATTCCAGAATATAAAACATGATTTATATATATATATTCAGAATATACATATATAATAAATCAGTAAATGGAAAGAAATACACCGTTCATGGAGACGGTAGTCCGTACGTACGCATGAACGCTGTTTTCGTTTCCTTATTGAATTGAATGGAATTAAGTAGATGACATACATATAAATATAAATAATTCCAGTATCATTATTAGGTCATATATTTCATTAGTACTTATTATATATACCTTATAATCATTCATGAATGGTTAATCATTGAGAATGAATCTCATCGCGTCGTGGAGACGGTAGTCCGTACGTACGCACGAGCGATGATATCGTTCCCATGGTCGTGTAATTGTGTTGAAGTGTATGTAGACTATTTCAGTATCAATATCACTTTATAATAATCATATATAGTTACTCATTACACCATTATACCCATCCTATTAAGGTGGTTGTGGAAAATAGATTACACCACGGCGTGGAGACGGTATTCCGTACGTACGCACGCGCGGTGATTTCATTTTTCCGTAGGATGGATAGAAGGTGAATTAGGGTTGTTTCATATTTATAATAACATATCAGTATGTAAGTAATACTGATGTTATTACTTTGTCATGAAACAACTAAAGAAGAAGAAGTTGAAGAAGAAAGAAATTGAAAAGGTCGGTAATGGGTATTACCTCTTCTTTGAAACGCCTCTTTGAATCCTCCACTTAGGGAACTAATATTGGTCTTTGAAGAAGACCAGGACCTCTAGGATTATTCTAGGAAAGTGGATAAGGGATTTTGGTAGGGTTTGGCCGAGCTTGAGTGCTCAAATTGGTGTGAGGAGGAGGGGGAGGAGGTGTCCTTTTATAAGGGAGGAGAGGGGCACCTTAGGAATATCTCAAAATATTATTTTATATTAAAGTCAAAATCGGTTTATAATGGTTCCAAAGGGTCTTATTTCTAAGCTAAAGTGGGGATGGGTCTAAATCCTATCAACCAATAGGATTTAGACAAGTTTAGGTTATTATTTTAACCTTATCAATTAGATTTAACTCTAAGTTAAATAATTTAACTTTTACCGTGTCTTTTTGTTTTCTTACACTATATGGTTAATAAACTTACTATAACATTCCAAACGAACCCCAAATTGTTTATTATTAATATATATATCCTTATCTAAGTCATTTGGCCGAACCTTAGATTTTTAGGAATAAAATAACAATTAATAATATAATATTTTATTTAAAAACTATTTTGTGTCAATTTTGACACTATTTAGTAATTGATTTTTGTAAAAATCATAACAGAATGATAAGTTCAAAAAAGGTTAATTAAATAAATACTAACATGTCATATTAACCTATAAAATTAGTGGGATTCATAAAAAGTCTCAAATTAAATTTATTTTGGTATTTATAACATCAATTATGTCAATATTTCATTAATAAGATAATTACTGCATCATCATTGTGTCATAAATAAATTAAATTATTTAATGTCTAAAAATTATAAATAAAATACCATTATGTAGGAAATCTTTTTATCTTTCTAATGAATTTTTATAGTCGAATTTATCTTATGTATAACCCCATATTAAAAATGTTTTAGTTATTAAAGTTTGATTTTAACTATTTTAACTATTCATTAAATAAAATAATATTAAATGTCATAATCTAATCCAAGTGGACCTAAATGGTCATATTATATTCATAAGGTTGTTTTTGGTCGAATTACACTTATCCAATAGAATTAGGACATGTGTTAGGGTAATAGTAATATCATATTTACCCTTAGTTACCCTATTTACTATTAACCGCGGTAAAAAAAGTAAAAAGTTACTATTCACCAAAAAATTATTTTTATCTCATTGAACCACATTTTACTTACTGATATCAACCGTGTCTGTCAGATTTTCGAAATTCCATTCACAGAAGCGGTAAAATTAAGTTTTATGCAAAATTCAGTTTTTAACCTACCACTTAGTGGTTTCACTATTCATCAAAAATTGAAGTTTTTCAGAAAAATGCCAAAATTTCACCCTAAGCTATAATTGATATTCCGAATTCAAAAATTATTTCTATTTTACAAAATTCCCAACATATAAGTTGCATTAATTAATTTCCGCTGTCACAACAAATAGCGTGTTTTTAAGAGATAATAACTATCAAAAGATTGACACTTGTTTATAACTGGTTTAAATGTGAAATTACATCCAATGACCAACATTGTATTAAATTGTAAAAATATATTCTAAATATACTTTAAAACCACTCAAATTAATAATTTATCACTATTAATTATTTCGATTAAAAAAGTTGTTTTTAATTAAAATCTAGTAATTTTCACTATTCATCAGAATATGAAAGTTATCCAAAAAGTACCAAAATTTCACCTTAGGCTAAATTCGATACTCCGAATCCATAAATGAAGTCCATTTTGAAAAATAAAATTTACAAAATTTCAAAAAGTGGTTATTACTATTCATAATGGCTAGTTTTAATAATATCTTAATAGCATATCGTTGTTTAGCGAAACTTGGTGTTGCGTACAACGCACGCTATCGTGGAAGGTCACGATTGCATGTAATTCAAGCCAGGTCAGAGATGTGTGTTTTGAAATCTCCTTTTGGTGTAGCGTATAACACAAGACATTAGTGAAATTAAAAAGAATATTTTTCATAAAATCTTGGGTTGTTACAGTTACGCATGCAGCGGGTAGGGTCACATGGCTCGTTACTATCCTACCCGTTGTATGGATGATCAGCAGATGGTCAAAGGACCACCCAGGAAAAGACAGAGGTTCAACTGAGGAGGTCTGTAGGGAGCAGGCGCACGTGGTAGAGGAGCTATCTATGCAGTTGGCAGTGGGTGATGATTCGAGATGTTACTGCCACTACCACCAGGTGGTCCACCCCAGCCACAGGGAGTAAGTGGATAGGGGCGAGCTTAGCTCCAGGTAGCTGAGGCCTACGATCACGGTGCTTCGGAGATGATATGAGGTACGATCTCTATCTAATACACCTTAGTTTTATTACTTATAGACACAGGTGCTAGTCATTCTTTTATTTCCACTTCCCTCGTTCAGATCTTGGAGATTCTGATGGAGCCGTTGGATCGATCCTTACGGCTAGAGACTCCTATAGGAGCAGATTTGACGATTACGCACTGGTGCCGGTAGTGCGAGCTTACTCTAGGAGGCAAGATCTTTGGCTAAGATCTCCTAGTAGTGGCGTCAAGGCCATATGACGTCATCTTGGGTATGAACTGGTTATCTATAGTACATGCTCAGATTGACTGTACTAGGCACAAAGTGCAGTGTGTCTGCACGGATGGGACCAGGTTTACCTTCACTGGTAAGAAGGGAGCCTTTGCAGCACATAATGGACTTACCCAGAGGAGAGTGCAAACTATCACTCATCAGTTGGCTAGCCTTACCCTCGGATTAGTTGATGTCGAGCGTCTGAGTTATTCTATAGTGGTGGACCAGTACGCAGATGTCTTCCATGATGATGTTACGGGTCTACCTTCTCCCAGAGAGGTGGACTTTTACATTGACTTTTACCTCAGGACGACATCGATATCCACACCAACATATCGGATGGATCCTATGGATCTTCATGAGTTGCGGTTACAACTAGAGGACTTGTAGGGGAAGGGATTCATTCGGCCTAGTGTTTCACCTTGGGCAGCCCCGATTTTGTTCGCCAAGGAGGATGGGAGATTGAGGCTTTGTATTGAATATCGGCTCCTCAATCAGGTGACCGTGAAGAAAAAGTACCCACTTCTGAGGATTGACGATCCCTTTGATCAGCTGAAGGGAGAACAGTGGTTCTCAAAGATAGACCTCAGATCAGGCTATCACCAGCTCAGAGTACGAGACAAGGATGGGCATAAGACAGCTTTCAGATGTTGGTATGATCATTATGAGTTCTTGTTTATTCCATTCGGTGTAACCAACACTCAAGCAGTGTTCATGGGACTCATGAATAGTATATTTCAGCCATACCTTGATCGCTTTATAGTAGTCTTAATTGAAGACATTTTGATCTACTCGGCTATTGAGGAAGAGCATGCCTATCATTTGCAGGTAGTACTGGACACACTCCGTGAGAACCAGCTTTATAGTAAGCTCTCAAAGTGCCAGTTCTGGATCCAAGAGGTTCACTCTCTGGGAAATGTCATATCAAAGGCAGAGTTGTAGTGGATCCATTGAAGATTGAGGTAGTACTTTCTTGGGAGCCACCCAGGAGTGTGAAAAAGGTACGGAGTTTCATAGGTTTGGCTGGATACTACTAGAGGTTTGTGCCAAATTTCTCCAGAGTTTCAACACTGGTCTATCAACGTTGACGAAGAAGGGGAAACCCTTCATGTGGTCAGAGAGATGCCAGTGGAGTTTTCAGGAGCTGAGGTAGAGGTTGACTAGTGATCCGATCTTGAGGCTACTGGAAGAGGCAGTAGGGTACGTAGTGTACTATGACACATCAGGGATCAGGCTTAGATGTGTCCTAATGCAGGAGTGAGAAATTATCGCATATGGTTCTCGACAGCTGAGACAGAATGAGCAGAACTACGCTACCCATGACCTGGAGTTAGAAGTATTGGTCTTCTCCTTGAAGATGTGGTGGCACTATATGATGGTCAAACATTTTACAGTGTACTCTAATCACAAGAGTCTCGGGTATATCTTCTCTCAGAAAGACCTGAACCTAAGACAGCAACGTTAGTTTGAGTTCCTCCAGGACTATGACTTCAAGATAGTCTATACTCCTGGGAAGGGGAACATTATAGCAGATGTACTCAGCATGAGGACTGGTATACAGCTTCTAGGTGAGGAGACAGAGCAGCTGGCTGTTTTGCAGATATCCTTTGTGGTTCGAGATGGAGCAGTTTTTCTTCTGTCTCTTACAATCACTCTCACACTTCTTCAGTGAGTCAAGGAGGCACAGCATGGGGATGCTCACTACGAGACACGACATGCTCAGATATCCACTGGACAGACACCTGATGGATTTTCTGAAGGTGGGGAGCACGTCATTCTCTTCAGAGTACGTACCACGGTACCCGTGTTGCTTCGAGAGGAAGTGTTGAGGGAGTTCCACACATCCCCTATAGCGGTACATCTATAAGTGGCGAAGATGTATCAAGATATCCGACGATAGCACTGGTGACCAGGGATAAAGAAAGTAGTAGAAGGGTTTGTCTCTCGGTGCCTCACTTCTCAGCAAGTGAAGGCAGAGCATCAGGTTCCATCAAGCTTGGTTCAGCCTTTAGAAGTCCCAGAGTGAAACTGGGATGGGATATCCATAGACTTCATGATGGGTCTTCCATGTAAATCCAGGGGTCATGACTCGATTTGGGTGATTGTCGACCAACTCACCAAGTCATCCCACTTCCTACTGATTAGAGAGTAGGGTTCAGTAGAGAGATTGGGATGCCTCAATGTGTAAGAGATTGTATGATTACATGGAGTACCATTAACAATTGTCTCTGATTGTGATGCATATTTTACTTCCTGGCTATGGAAGGGGTTCCAGGAGGATTTCGGGACGCAGCTTCATTTGAGCACTGCCTTCCATCCTCAGACGGATGGCCAGATTGAGCGGACCATTCAGACCCTCAAGGACATGCTACGTGCATGCGTCCTTGAATTCGGTCGCAGTTGGGAGAATCACTTACCTTTAGTGAAGTTTGTATAAAACAACAGTTATCACTCCATCATTGGGGTGGAACCTTTTGAGGAGTTGTATGAAAGACCTTACATATCACCTTTGTGATGGATTGACCCAAAGGAGTCAGCACTAGTGGGACCAGAGATGGTACGAGCTACCCCAAAGAAATTTTAGATCATCCAGGAGAAGATAAAGACTACACAGAGTAGGAAAAAGTCTTATGCTGATAGGAGATGGAGACCTCTAGAGTTCAAGGATTGTGACCATTTCTTTCTATAGGTATCACCTCGATGAGGTTTGCGGAGATTTGGTCGAGGCAACAAGTTATCTTCGAGGTTCATCGGACATTTCAGGTCCTCAACAGAGTTGGAGAGGTGGATTACTGCTTATCTCTTCCACCTCAGTTGCACCGGGTGTAGGACGTATTCTACATATCTCGGATGATGAGATACATGCATGACCCTTCCCACGTCATCAACCATGAAGAGCTGGGCATTGATGATGGGGCGACTTTTGCAGAGGTTCCAGTTGAGATTGAGGATTGATAGGAGCAAGTACTTCGTGGGTGGTCGATACCTCTGGTGCACATTCGTTGGCAGCACGGGAACCTCCAGGAGAGCACATGGGAGCAGGAGGCTCATATGCGTGCTCAATACCCCCACTTGTTTACCTAGTTTGAGTTGTGGCTTATGGGGACGTAGAGCCCTGAGGTGGGGAGAATGTAAAGACCCGAATTTTTCAACGTAATTTTTTTTTAATTAAATGGGAATTTTATGAGTCCGTGAAAATTGACAGCGCGTGATTCCGAGGCCCAGTGTGCCCAGAAAGAATTTATAAACTTTTATTCGGGTATGTTCAGTAAACGTATGAGCAAGTTTTTATAACTTTTGAACCAGTTCTTGGATTGAAATCTGAGGGTATCGTTGAACTCACAGCACCGGTATTATCTTAAGGAGACTTTCACCTTGATGGCAGTTGGTTGAGAGTGAAACATAATTTTTTGGGTTTTTTGTGAAGGAATAAAATAAAATAAAATGGTGTAACATTTTATTTTTATTTTATTTTGAAACCACCCATGTGGATATTTTTACAGGTGAGGACCACTTGAACTAAAACCTCCCTTGAGAGGTTATGGAGGTGGGGACCACCGAGCCTAACCTCCCATGAGAGGTTATGGTGGTGGGGACCACCCAAGGCTTAAAACCCTCTTGAACCCCTTGAACTCCCTCATAAGTCTGGGAAAGCCTCTTAAACTTCCCCAACTTAAATGGTGCCACCCCCTTTAATTTATTATGTCAACCTATGTAATTAATTAACCCAATTTGAAATTGTGCCAACAATTAAAATTGTAGAAACACAACAGTTGGCTATTATTCTTTTGGGGGAAAGTATTGGAAAATGGGAGATATCTTGGATGCTTACACTTCTTCCAACGAAGAACATCGATGCATGAATTCAACTTCTTCTTCGGAACATCCTCCAACAAAGAACATCATCGAAGAACATTCTTCAAAAATCAAGGAATAGGATGAAGAATGAGCCCGACATCGAAGCATGGTTTTGGAAGTGACGATCATAGGCACTCTCTTTGCCTTTTTCAACTTCCTTCCTATTCCAACTTCAATGAACAATCCAAGGTAGGGTGGCTGTTTGAAATTCTTCTCTCATTCTGTTCTTGATAATTCTTCATAATTCAAGAAGGAATTATAGTCGCTTGCTACCGCTCTAATGATGAGAGTGTGGGAAAAACAAACATGGTCTGTCCTCTCCGTAAACCTTTTGATTAATTTTTTATCACGATGGAGGAACGACTACGAACTATGGTGGGGCGCGAGAACGGCAGAGGGCACCACCGCCGGCCGCGACGAAGGCGACGGTGCAATGGCACCGCCCCGTGGCCTCCACACCCCGCGGAACCGCCGCCCGCGGGCTCTGCACCGTCTACGGCCAGTTCGCCCCCCCACAACCGAGTCGCCACCCTCCATAGCCAAGCCGCCACTCTCTGTGTTCGAGCTACTGTTCGTGGCCAAACCCCGCGGTCGAGCCACCACCCCGCGGTCGGGCCACCGTTCGCGGCCGAACCGCCCCGCGGACGAATCGCCCCATGACCCCATCGCGCTGCTCGTGGCCTCACCGAACTATCCTGACTGAGCCATCCCATAGCCTTTTCCCTCCCGGCTGAGCCACCCTGGGCCGGGCCGAGCCGCCCCGCGCCCTCGCGGCACCCCCCGGCCGAGCCACCCCGTGGCACCCGTGACCCTCGCGGCCTGCCGGACCACCCAACAGGCCAGGTCGCCCAGTGGTCTGGGCCGCAAAACGGTCTGGGTCGACCTAAACCAGGTTGACCCAGGCCAGGTTTGGTCAGTTCAATCTTACTGGGTCGGCCCGGACCCGGACCTGATACGAACCTATACTTTATTTGGGCCATAACTTTGGAACCGAACATCTGTTTCACGAACCTTCAGCAGCGCTGGAAATATTAGAGAGAGATGGTCCCTTTGAGTATACCCCACTAGTGTTTTGGGTAAAGTTGAGGTACGGTCGAGTTGGATCAAGCACGAATCCAATAGGCCCCCCGAGACTAAAAGGCTAATAACTCACAGATAGAGCGTCTGATTGACACGTCATCTGTTGCGTTGAGACCCCTGTGACGTGGAGGACCTTTGGGATACTTCTTCATGGGACTTCGTAGTAGTTGGAGTATCGACCAGTGACTTGTGGAGCGGATCCTCCCAGAGACGAGCAGGCTTAGTGTGGGAACCCAGTAGCTGGCTGTGACGAGAAGAATGAAGTGCGATCTTGTGTAGGTCAGCACCTAGCGATCATGTGTGGTTCATCACCTAGTGATCCTGTGTGGGTCAGATCCTAGAGATCATGTGTGGGTCAGCTCCTAGTGATCCTGTGTGGCTCAGATCCTAGCGCTCCTGTGTGGGTCAGCTCCTAGCGATCCTGTGGGGGTCATCACCTAGCAATCCTGTGTGGGTCAGCTCCTAGTGATCTTGTGTGGGTCAGCTCCTAGAAATCATGTGTGGGTTAGCTCCTAGCCATACTCTGTGGGTTAGCTCCTAGCGATTCTGTGTGGGTCAGCACCTAGCGATCCTGTGTGGTAGGGGTTTCCATGGGTCGGGTCAGGTCGGGTCGAAGACGTTTCAGGGCCCGACCCAAACCAAAAAGTTTGGGTCGGGTCGGGTCAGTTCACATGCTTCAGGAGCAGCTAACCCAACCCAACCCAACCTGTTGGGGTCGGGTTACCCGTCGCATGCCCAAAGGACCCAACCCAACCCAACCCACTATGAGTCGGGTCAATTCGGGTCGGGTTATATGTGTAAACCCGACCCAACCCGACCCAACCTGATGGACCCGAACCAGCCACTCAGACCCAATCCCCCTAGACCCAACCCGATGGACCCCTGTTGCCCCCATGCTGCACACCAGCTTGCCTGTACCCCTCCCCCATACAGACCAGTCGACCCCCTCCCCCACCCTACACAGCCTCAGCCTGCCCCTCTCCACCTTACACACAAAACCCAGCCCCCTCCCCCTACACTGAACCCCTTCCCCCTCCCCCCTGCACCCCCTCCCCCTCCCCCCTGCACCCCCTCCACACCAGTCATCAGACCTAGCCTCCCCCCCTGCACCCCTGCACACAAACACCCCTCCACCCCTGCACCAGCCTGCACCAACCTCCTTACACCCCTACCCCCCTCCCACCATGCACACCAGCCTCCCCCCTACACACTCCCCCTGCAAACCAGCCCCCCCCACCTCTCCCCCCTGCCTGCACACCAGACCCACCCCCCCCCCTGCACACCACCTCCCCCCAGCACACTCCCCCCTACAAACCAGCCTACCCCTACACAAAACCCCTCCACCCCTACACTTCACCCCAGAACCAACCTCCTTACACCCATGCCCCCTCCCACCATGCACACCAGCCTCCCCCCTCCACCCTATAAACCACCCCCCTCCTCCCTACCTGCACACCATACCCAACCTCCCCCCTGCCTGCACACCATACCCAACCTCCCCCACCTTCACCCCTGCACCAGCCCGCCTCCCTCCCCCTTGAACCCCTACCCCCCCCCCCCCCCATTCACACCACCTCCCCCTGCACACTCCCCGCCTACAAACCAGCCTACCTCCCTCTCTCCCCCGTCCTGCCTACACACCAGACCCAGCCCCCCCCCCCCCTGCACCCCTACACTAGCCTTCCCCCCTCCCTTCCTGCACCACTGCCCCCCCTACACACCACCTCCCCCCCTTCGCACACCCCCTACAAAGAAAACCATCATTCCCCCTCTCCCCCTGCCTACACACACCAAGAAAACCCATCCTCCCTCTCCCCTGCTCCCCTACCCCCCCTCCCCCTACACCCCCCCCCCCCCCCCCGCACACTCCCCCACTACAAACCAGCCTTCCCCCTGCCTTCCTGCACCCACCAAACCAACCCAGCCTCCCCCCTGCACCCCTTCCCCCCTCCCCCCTACACACACCAGCCTCCCCCCCTACACACTCTCCCCCTTGTAAACCAACCTGACCCCCCCCCCCATGCCTGCCTGCACACCAGACCAGACCTAGCACCTCCCCCCCTACACTACACCCCTCCCCCCTCTCCCCACCTTCACACACCAGCCTCCCCTTCCCCTACACACACCAGCCTCCCCCTCCCCCCCCCCCTTCACCCCTGCACCACCATCCCCCCCCCTACTGCACCCCTGCACCAGCTAAGCTAGCAGCCTGCACCCCTTCCCCAGACCAGACTCAACACTGAATAGTGAACACATACAGGTTGTATCCAGCCACACATATCTCAGACAAAAATAATAGTAAAAAAATAAATATAATATAATTCAATAAAAACTAAAAAATTGTATTTGTATTAAATGCATAATACTAAATGCTAAATATGTTTTATTTATAAAAAACATCATATAAAGGTGAAGTCAATTACAACAACAATAAACATGGAGAAAATAAAAAAAACAGCATCTAATTAGGCCAAAATGCCAATAAGGTAAGGTTCAGATCAAGATTCATAAGCATAGATATTCATAAAATATGTACGCTACGTATAGGTAAGAAAACCTATTGACAAAAGAAATTAGCCAACAGCATCCAAACTTCTGAGAGCAGAGACTCCACCATCTTTAACCCTATATAAGTTCAATGTTTTTGACAATTTAAGAAAAAAATTAAGAAGCGAATAAAATAGAAGAAAAACCATGTTTAACTTACAATTTAAGAATCAATCACCCAGATCAATTTCAGGAAACAGGTAATATAAAATTGGAAGCCTTCAGGGCTTATATCTCTCCACAAAAAACCTGAAAAAATCACCCAGTACAAATATTTGTCTTAATAACCTCGTAATTTTAAGAAACAACTTAAAAAACACACATGAAATGAGGGTACGAACCATTGCTCACTGCGCAAGTTTATCATTTTCCAAAATTTAGAAAAAAAATGACCTGAAATCTCCATCCTTGTAAGTATATAGAGGGTATGGTCAAGAAGGTAAAAAAGCTGAGGTTTTAATTAATTTTGATAGGAGAATGTCCCTATGCTATGAAAGGGAATGAAATTAAAAAAAACATAGAAAAAAGGCATGCATGCAAGATGGAAGAAGTTAAGAAGGCATGTCAGTGGCCCAAAAATATTGGTCAAACAAAGAAAGAGTGTGTAGTTTGGCATGATCAATTAGACAAGACTAAACAAATTAATAAAGCATAATACAATTCTAAGAACAAATAAAAACATGTTCTTGTATTTCATGAGGATTCATCCACAAAATATTCCTTGAAAAGAAAACTGAGATAGATTAAACAACTTCACATGAGTAATAAATTCATGGGAAGAAACTATATATTTTTTTTTTGTGGGTGATCTATGTATGTGATGATAGTATTTTGAAAAGAATTTGTAAAACAACCATAAATTTATAAATTAATGAAGAGTGATCCATCCAACATCCTTGCCTATAATACTTTAGAAAGTGAAACTCTAATCATGAATTGTGGTGGATGATGGAATATCTTAAAAAAGCACAACAAAAGAAAGAACAAGTCATTATTTAATTTTTTTCAAACAAAAATTTATAATTTTAAAATGAAAAAAGATAAAAATCATAATATTTTTAATAGTACCTGATTAAATCTATTCCACTTCTTCTAGTTTCTTTCCAATGTCAATTGGTTTAGACTTTCTAAACCAATTTTGTGAGAAAATTAATGCTTCAACGGTGTTTGGATTAAAAAAACTATGAAACAGATCAAGGACTCATCCTCCTGTACTAAGAGCAGACTCTGAAGATATAGTAGTTAATGTAATTGCTAGAATATCTCTAGAAATGCATGAGATAACATGATATTTGCTTGCCTTTCCTTTCCACCAACTTAAAATATCAAATCCTTCAAAATCATCCTCATAATCATCAATCTCAAGATATCTCTCTAGTTCATTTATTTGTTGTGTTAATTGCCTTTTCCTTTTATTTAATCTATATGTATCTTTCCATTTCTCATCATCCTCACTATTGGTACTAACATCATGAATATGTGACTCTTGATGTGAACTTGACTCACATTTATCAATAATTGATGGGATATTTACATTTGTAAAACTCATAGACATTATTCAACACCTCTGTTAATTTATTGATCAACTGAGTTTTGTCTTCTTCATCATCAAACATCATTTCAAAACTATCCCAAACATATTTAAATTTATATCAGGGATCAAGAACAACTGCCACAAGTAAGAGAGAATTAAAATTTGAACCAATACCCCAATACTTGTCCAACTTAAGTTTCATTTCAATAGCCATTTCACTCAGAGTAATATCATGACTCTTAATCCATTTCTTGATTTTTCTATATATGTCACAAAGAGTATGAAAGAATGTCTGACAGGTCACATGTATAGAACCAGAAAACTCAACAGTGTTGTCATAAAAAAATTTAAGAACTTGACATATACACGAGCACGCTCCCAATAATATGTTGTAGGAGCCCCACCTTCACAGACAAGAGCACTCCTAAAACTTTCATCCTCCTCAAGGTGAATAAATACTTTCACATACTTCTCTATAACATCCAACATAAAGTAACAAGAATTTCACCTAGTAGGCACATCAAGAATTATGGCATGTTTACTAAGACTTTTTAACTCCTCGACTATGCTCTTGAAAAGAGCCATTCTTGAAGGTGAACTTCTCAAAAATTTGTAGGAAACTTTGATTCTACCAATTGATATTGATATTTACTTTATCCCATAACTAATAATAAAGTTTAAAATATGTGCACAACATATCATATGCATATACTCTCCATTAAGAATAAACCCATTCCAATCATTAACCCTCCTCACCAAATAAATTATCGATGTACTATTAGAACTATCATTTTCCACAGTAACAGTATTAATCCTTTCAATCCTCCATTGTTTCAATGTTTGTTCTAATACTTAACCAATTGTTTCCCCTTTATGATTCGTAACAAGACAAAACTGGATTATTTTTTTATTTAAGATCCAATTATCATAAATAAAATGTGCAGTCACACACATATAATTCAAATTCTTAATTGAAGTACATGTGTCGGTTGTAAGACATACCATGTGAGAGAAAATATCAAACATAGACTTCAATTTTTCTTTCCCATCAAAATATAACTGCAAGCAATCCCTAGCAACGGTTTGTCTAGATGGAACTTGAAATTGAGGCTGAACAACTTCAACAAATTCTAAAAAACCTTGATTATCAACATATATAAATGACAACTCATCAATGATTATCATTTTATCAAGAGCTATTCTGCACTCTTCTTGGTTAAAATGGGCTACTGAAATTTTAACCATCCCATCATCCTGATCTCTACACTTCATTATAAGACCAAGAGTGGTTTGACTTTTGTCAAGATTTTTGTGTGGATTTTTTTTTCACTTTATCAAATGCCTATTCAAATTACTAGTTCCATGTTTCCCAGATGTGCAAGCATAATCTTTGGCACAATAATTAAAAATAGCCCTTCCATTTTTATTATGAAAATGATCCCAAGCTTGAGAAATTCTAGAACCAGTAGGATTATGAATTATTACCTTAGGAGACCTCTTAGTACCCTCACTTTCTTCAACTGGTATGCAACTACTCCCCCCTCATATTTCAATTAATGTGTAGTTGGATTAGACCCCATCTGACTTTGGGTTCCTGTGCCAACTGGAGGATTAGAACACTTATTTTATCACCACCTCCTTCCATGAATCTCTAGCTAGCTGCTGTCATATCGTGGCACACACACCCCTGGGCCCTGGTAGAATAAAGAGAATAAATTTTATAACCAATATATGGATTTGAAATTACAAATACAAGGATAATCAATGATAAAAATTTTAAGAACAAATTTTTTTAAATGATTATAAGGCACATCATGCCTTGAGCCCAACACGACACCTACTCAACAACTAAGGATGCTTTGACCACTACTCATCATCAAAAAAATCCAACACTTTACATTGCTAGAACCACCAATATAAATACAACATTGTTGACATCATCGATGATGAAACACCAAAAACCAATATTATTATTTTCAGACCATCACAAAAAAACCAGGGACAAGAAAACCCAATGCCACCAGAAAACACACCTGACCACAAAAAAATTTGAATCGAATTGAGACAAAATGGCAGATACTAGACCACATCATCACTATCACATCACAAGACCACTAATAGTAAACAAGGAAACCCCAAACTACCACCATAAAAGGAAAAATAAAACCCAAATGAAGAAATGAAACCAATGCTAGTCATCCTACCTCATGTAAAATTAAATTGTTAGATTCTCAAACAACACATCCTAAAATCCCTACAAAAACCACATCACAAAACCAAAATTGGGCCTAGTTGTAGTTCAATAGTTCGAGAAAAAGGTTCAAGGTGTAAAGGTTAAGTCGAACTAGGTAACCAGTGGATGTGTGACTAAACCAAAATTTTACAGGAGTAGAAAAATAAAATTGATAAATCATACATAATGAAAAGGAAAACATAATTTAAAAGAACATGATAAAAAAATAAATTGCTTACCACCACACCCATGTGTAATAGCAGTAGGAGGAGGAGGTGACTCGAGCCAAGGGATTTCTCCCGAATCCCGAACCCAAATTGCTGAGAAGGTGTCTTTCATGGGAGGAGGAAAATGAGGAGACCTTTTCTGGGTGGGTTTGGAGGTGCAAAAGGAGGAAAGAGGAGAGGAGGATGGAAGAAGGGTTTTTTAGAAGAAGGATAAGAGAGAAGAATAGAAGGATAGGGGTTCAGGAAGCTCGGGGAAGGAGGAAGGAAGGAATAAAGGGGGTTTCGTTCGCCACCTGTCAAAGGGTTTCTTCACCGCACATGAGGGAAGGTAGGGGTCGGGTCGCGGGGAGAGGAAGGAGGATAGGAGAGGAGCCCGATGAGAGTGTGAGGGAGGGAGGGAGGGCGACGTGAGTTGTGGTTGAGTGAGAGAGATAGATTAGGAATTTTTTTTAGGCTGGCACCCATCGGGTCACGGGTCAGGTTGGGTCTAAATGACTCCAACCTGAGACCCAAACCAACCCATGCATGGGTCAACCCGTTATGAACCCGACCTGAGTTTTTTTTCTGTAACCTGACCCAACCCAACCCCACCCGATCGGGTCGGGTCGAACTTGTCAGGTCGGGCCGGATCTGGACACCCCTACTGTGTGGGTCATCTCCTAACGATCCTGTGTGGGTTAGCTCCTAGCGATCCTATGTGGGTTAGCTCCTAGCGATCATGTGTCGTTCATATCCTAGTGATCCTGTGTGGGTCAGCTCCTAGCTATCCTGTGTGGGTCAGCTCCTAGCGATCCTGTGTGGGTCAGCTTCTTTACAGAGTAATATTATTCAATAGTTACATCTAATCATCTCTACTATTGTACTTAAGTTATACCTGGTGTGAGATGAGTTCATACCTATGTGGTACATTCCCTTATGGTAATACCTTGGTGGCATTCTTCTGTGTGGAATACATGTGTGGTACTTGCCTTTACGGTTTTCCTTCCTTTGTGGAACAGTTGAGATTTGGGCTTTTGGGTTAGACCCTGTGCTTCCTCATGATTTATATGGGTATACTTGACAACTTAGGTATATGTATGGGAATATACCTAAGTAGGGTTGACAGTTGACTTCATGCTTTGAGGTTTATCCTTTGTGGATTTTGTGAGACCTTGAGGGTCTCGGGTCCCTACTGAGTATCATTATACTCACCCCTGCATGGGCTATTCCTGCACCTTGTTGTGTTTGGTGCAGACGATAGATAGTGTTGATCAAGACTGAGGGTACCAAGACTAGATGGTGCTTGGAGGAGGACCTTATGACGAGTCAGTATGCGGAGAAGATGGACGGACGTGGAGTGCTGAGGAGGCGATCTGTACCTACCCTTCAGGTAGGAACCTCGAAGGACGACCCAGAAACTGTCTTCCTTTTTTCTCCATTTTACTTGTACTTTTAGTTTCTTGTATTTTCTAATTGGGCTTGTATTCTGGCCCTTTTTACTTACTGTACTCACTCTGTTTACTATTCAGTTTACTTGTGTTCAAATCTTGTTGTATTCTTTGTTGCGTGTCTTTACAGGTTATAAAGGCAATTCCTTCCCAGTTTTAGGGATTACGCCTTTAGGTGCTAGTCACCAGCCCCTGGCCTATGGAAGGCGGGCTTGGGGTAGTCATGGAACTGGCCCTAGAGGACGGTTCATGAAAATTCATCAATAAAATAAAACATGATTGAATTAATATGATTAATTATCTTATTAATCATTTAATTAATTTTATCTTATTATATACAATCATCCTAACATTCCCATCTATATTTATTTTAACTAAAATAAATTATTTTATTTTATTTAAAACTTAATAAAATAGCACACAGTTTTATACTTGGAAGTAACTCAATGATTACCTATCTAAACTACTTAGTATGGTTATAATTGTATACAATGCACTCATACACAATATTGTGTACATGGAATGTGTTGAAATTTCACTACATGTACTTCAAAATTAATTTCACATTGAACACATGAATATTACATTTCATATACAATTTAATGTGTTGAGTCTTTAGTATAAAATTATTGTGAATCAATTATATTTTTGAATATTACGTGGAATTATTTAATCATTTAATATAATATAAAACCTAATGACTGGCATGTATTATCAATTTAATGACCCATAGATCTAATTTTTATGATTTTTAATGGATTAATTAATTAAATTTAATATTTTTTTTATAAATAGGTAAAGTACAAGATGTGTTAAAGTTGGCCACACTGTGTGTACTTCTCTTTACCAGATATCTACAGTACATTCCTAGGGACTTGGTGTGTACTTCTTACAAACATTTATGAACTAAATGGTGTATATAGTGGATACACAGTGTGTACTTAAAGTTTCCAACGAGCCCGTACCCGAGTGGTAAGGGCTCCTGCTTGGGATCCAAGAGACCCAGGTTCAAAACTGGGTGGAGGCGAATTTCCGGGTACTGTAACAGAACTGTAGCAGTTACTGTAGTAGTTACTATTCGGTACTGTAGCAGCCGGAACTATTCACCCGATTTTGGCCTTTGGGCCACCAGTTTGGGCCTACAGGTCTCCAAGGCCTTCGGGCCACAGGGCCTTCGGGTCACGTAGACCATGGAGTAGCCCAGTTCACACAAAACAGGTCCCAGAAGAGGATCAGAGCAACAGGAGTAGCAGCCACCAGATGTAGAGCTAACCGGATTGGAATAATGAGAGGGTATGGCAGCCGCCATCGAGACCAGGCACCATGCAGCTTTGTACGGGGAAATTCTAGTCGATCAGCAATGCAAGGTGTGGAGCTAATGAGATCAATGATTCATGATGCTGGGGAGGGGAAGTTCTAGTGGGTTGGGCCTATGGGTCATGTAATGGTCATGGTATGCCTCGGGGCCTTTGGGTCATGTGTTGCGGGTCATGTCGAGCCTGGTGCCTTGGGCCTACAGGTCATGTACTAGGTTCCCCTTCAACCCTTAAAAGAGGCATTATATATATAATAAAATAAAAAGAATACCTTTGGGCCATTCGGGCAGTGTGTACTTAAAGTTACATGGCTTCCATTCTATATGTATCGTGTATTAAATACATGTGGTGTATTAATTATGTGACCTGACTTGACCTTGTGTCTTCTACCTTGAAAACACATGGACTACACACCGTGTAGGTAATATACAACTCATGTAGTCTAGAAAATCCATGTTCCATCCTGGGTGGTCAACAAATGGTGTATTTAATGAACATGGTGTGTATTTACTACATGATGGCCCAAAGTCCAAGTGGGAATCTTGGTGCAATGAACAAGAGTACATGACATGTAACAAAGGAGTACATGTCGTGTAACCTTGTATTATCTGGTGAGAATTATTAATGCCTCTGGATGGGTCTCCATATGTGTTTATCATTAATTATTAACCGATCTGGGATAAGTGAGCGAGGAATGGAGAGGAAAAAGAATAAATTTCAATGATGTATTAAGAAATATTTAAAACTTGATATGAAATTTAACTTTTAAATGTGTAATGATCAAACATAAAATAAATAATTAAAAAATAATATGTCCCCTCTGATACCACTTCATGGTTTTGCGCACAATGGAAGTGCTTTTCAAGGTCGATCCCAACTCAACAATTATTGAATTTGATAGATAATTTTCATATTGTACAAGATGTAAACGTCATAACTAAATAAATGTTTCCAAAGAATATTGACAAACAAGGTCACTGAAACCAAGATAAGATCTTTTTTCATTAGATTTACAATTAATTTAAGTATATAAAAAGAAATAATACCACAATATTGAGATATTTCTTTAATGAATTTATTTATCATCTGAAACCCTTTGTGTTCAACTATTATTGTGTTTGTATTATCCAAGTGTATAATCCCTCTAGTGGTGATCCACACATATTCATATGATCTCTGAACAATGTCGATGTATTGTTGGGTGTTATCATGGTGGATCAATCATTTTATGATGTTTATATTGATCACTACAACAATTCCTTTAGGCTTGAATAGTTATCCTAGAAATCTCATTCTTGATATAATGGATGAGGAAGGAGAATCTCTAAATAATTCTTCGATCTTGAGAGAGAGAACTAGATTTTATTGGGTACAAAAATTCTCAATTTTGATCAATCTCTACACAATAGACATAATCATCTAATTATAGAGATACGGTTACAATTAAAATATTTATTAATTACACAGTGGCTCTTAGATAATATAATAAGACTTATATTACCCCATATCATGTAATAATATTATTATTATTATTTTCTCTTATTGTGTGAATATTATCACAATGATAAATATTATTTTACCAACTTGCAAATAAATATTTATTTCTAGATAAAATATTGGTATGATAGTCCTCCTCAGGATTTATAAATAAATATTATAAATATGTGTAACATTTAATTATCTTATAAATAAATATTTATTTAATTTATGTGATCAATAAGTCCTAAATAAAATTATTCCTTTATATTGAGAATAATAATTATTCCAATAATTAAATTCCAATAGAATTTAATTGATATCAATGGAAATACTTAGTGTGTGGACCTCTTGGATTCTTTATCATTAGCATTAAGTGGTCTTTCCTGAAGTCCAAGATTACTACCTATAAATGGGTCAAGTCACCTAAGATAAATAATTTAATGTCACAACATCGATAACCATATATGATCACTCATTATGTAATATAATCCCTTTATCATGATGTAAGATCTCTGGTTTCTCTATGTGGTATAGATCTTTTGAATTTCAATTTAACTCTTTGGTTTTGACCTAATGTGAGTGCCTAATGAGTTCACAATAGTTTTAAGGGTGTATGAGGCTTGTTCAGATCCTAGAGGCTCAGTTTTTTCAAAAGGCATCTTGGTCACACGATTAGTAGAAACCATGTAACCCAGGTTTCATTATTTTCAGAATCCATTTTGAGCATTTTACAGCATAAAAAGGGGCTCACAGACTACCCAAACCATGAACCTAAGGTTTCATGCCCATTCATGGCCCTGTAAATTTTAATTAGAGTCCAAATTCATGGTCGGCGCGCCATTTCTAAAACTGTGTTCCATGACCGTGTGAGGGGTGATAGGGGACAAAGGAATATGTAATGGTTTGTGAGTTTTTTTCTAAATCGTGCACATGAACCATGCAGGTTCCCCATTAAGGTAGTGATGGGTGAATGGTTGCTACATTTTTTGGCCAATCATGTGGCCAAACCATGAGACTCAGTTAACATGTGGTAAATTACCATTTTTTTGTTAATTTTTCTTAAAACCTATTTATTTTTTACTTTTTCTCTCCATCGGACAACCCCTTGAAATTTGGGAGCTCGCTTCAAGCCTTGAGGTAGGCTTTGATCCTAATTCTTCATCTGGGATTTAATAAAAACATTGTTGGTCTCATTGGATCCACACTTGTGATTTATTTATTCATCTTACACATTTCTTTATTTTTCTTCATATCTACAGAGTTATTTTAGTGAAAGGTCAATGAGATATACTATTAGTAAAAATTAAATCCTTTGTATGTAAAATTACAAATTTTGAAGATAAACATCATGCAAGGTTTGAGACAACCTAGAAAGTGCTTGATTATGTGATTAATTTTGGTAATCCCATTAGGGTATTGAGTATTTATTTGTAAGAACTTAATTCCAGATTTAAAATTTTTAGTTCTTTTTTATTGGAACACCTAAGAAATAGGCCAATTCTAGGGTAATCATCCATTCTAAATTTTCCATTGGATTTTTACTGAATCAAAGTTCAATGTTGGATAATTATTTTACTATGGTTATAAAGTATATATTCTATACATTTTCCTCAAAGTTTTCTAATTTATATTCCTTGTTGTCATTGTTCCACACTCTGAGCTTTTTGGCATTACCCATAAAATAAATTGAATGCTTTAATTTAATAAATTGGAACATGTTAAGGTTTCTTATTAATGTATTTTTATGGTTAGTGGTCTTTCACCTTAATACAGACCACCCATGGGGTGTGTCCTTGTATCTACCCCATGTTATACCACCTGTTGGGTGTGTGTGAGCTCGCCAATTTTAGCAGGATCCCTAATGATAATTTAATGAATTTTTTAAGGTTTTGAGAACATTTTTTACCTATTTACTTTTAAATTAATGTAAAGAATTAAATTTAATTGATAGGTTAATTTTGTTTCATCCTTTTCATGTGATTACATGTGATTAAAATGTATAAATGGTTAAAATGGAAAATTTCTAATGGGATATAAGAACCCATTGGTTGTCAATGGTAATTATTGATGAATTGATTATGGTAGTGGATACTAAGGACATTTTTACTCCTTAGATCCCAATTCTATAGGATTATATGGAAATTTATACTCCATGGATCTTGATTATGGTAGTGGATGCTAAGAACATTTATACTACTTGGATCCTGATTCCATAGGATTCCAAGGGAATTGCTACCCCTTGGATATGGATTGCATGAACTCGCTTCAGACATGATCTATGGACATGCTCCTTGGACTCCACCCAAGTTGATACTGAGTTTCCATCCAGATTCTCCATGGACTCAATAAGTATGCCTAGGTATTTTATACCTTGGATCTAGCCCTTCGTGGTCTCACAATGGATTACATGGCATAGGTCGATGCGGATGTTATAAACTTTATTACATGGCATTGACTTTATTGATATTTTTCTATATTTACATATAGATCATGATTATGATGGATTGATTATATTTGACCCTTGCAAGGGGTGTTTGATTATAGTTGGATGACTGGACAGTATCACTTCTATATTTGACTCTTTACCTTTATTACTATTAAACTTGGTATATATTACACACTACTCTAGATTTTATACACACACTAGACATGTTATAAACACCATTGGTGTTGTCCTAATAAGTGTTATCTCACACCCTATTTGATCAATTATTGGGTACCCTAACATACTTCATGGATGCAGGTAGGGATTGGGGAAAGTTCCCACTTTATGATGCTTGATTTGATCATTTCTTATGAGAAGGAGAGCACGGGATCAAGCTAGGATCATGATGTTATCTGGAGATATTCCTTTTTAGTATTTTTTTTATTTTGATACATGTATTATATTGGATGCATATTTCCATGTATTGCATGACTTTTTGTATAGATACATGACATGATCATCATCATATTGTACATAAAACTACTTTTGGATTATTTATTATTACAGTATTCTGGAAGTTATCTTCTATCATGATTTATATTGTTCTTTAGATATTTATTATTATGATTACTCTATTGTATTACACTCTAACATGATAGAATAGTCTCCCTAAAGAAACTGCCTAGTCCCTCGCTGTAAGTCAGCAGCCTCTGGTGTATAGGGAGGCATACTTGAGGCCATGTGACCCACCAGATCGAGACATTATTTTGTGATTCCTGGGTCAGGATGTTATAGAGTGGTATCATAGTACTTTCTTTTATGGATTTAATATTTTGGGATAATATATAGTAAATAAAGAAGTTTTGTAATTTGGTAATGAGTTATGTCTGGGAGTAGCTAACCCACATACAGAAAAAATCTAAATTTCCTAGAACAAAACATGTTTTTTTTTTTAATTTTTCCTATTAAAATTGATTTGATTCCACCGTTGGGTGAATCACTTGATGTTTGATGTTCCTTATGATTTAATATTTTACCTTTGTCTAATGAGATGATGGTATTCCATCTCATGCATCATTTTAGGAACCTTAAATAATTCACATGGCATGCATTATGCCATACCATATAGGATGCATTGCTTGACTACATGAAATTTATTATGTGTTCCTTAAAATATATAATTGATACTTAATAAATGATTGTGTGTAGGGAATTAAGAAACATATTTGGTACTTATATTTCTTGTCATAACCTAAATAGTGTTTTTCTTCTTAGTCTATAACATACAACCTAAGTACTCAATTATGGAACGTTGAGTAATAGACCATTGGTCTCATGGATTGGGATGTGTTATGGTATGAATTAAGTGGACACCACACTTTGGTTTCTAAGGTGTATGGACCCTTATATGTTGAAAGTGGTGATGTATTTGGTTCAACCATTTAAAGATAATTTCAATATAAATATGATTTTAAATGAAATTGAAATTCTGAAATGAAAATGTCACCATCAAATATATCAGGAATCTTATTGTGAAACAAAGATCTTAACCTAGACTCAGCTTTAGAGAGGGTGGTAGGAAGTGTCTCTGGTACTTCATATGATTGTTATTTTTTACCCAGTCTTGGCTTAAGGATAATGTAGAGGGGTGTGACTTTTTATAGGTGGGATTCAACATATCCTATGATTTTATCTATGAATTAGTCTCTAATTGGTTATTTTATAAGGCGTTTGTTTGGAATTGTAGAGATATTCCATCACGATAGCCTCCAATCATGCACCAGGAGGGTAGTGGAAACCATGATTTAGAGGTGGTGGGATGTGAGCCACTAGTAGAACCTCCAGTGATTCCAGTTGCAGCACTAGCAGTTATTCCGAATGTGGGTGTTGATTCCCAGTTTTGAGAGAGTTTTGTTCACTTTATACAGACCATTTAGGGAACCCTGCATCCTACCTTATCTATGTAAAATACAATTCATGTGTTCTAGTAGCAGCATCCTCCCACATTTTCAAGGGATGGAATTCTACAGGCTACTGAGTTGTGTCTTGAGACTATATTTTCGATTTTCCAGCTTCTGTACACACCTCTTGATAAGAGATTGAATCTTTTAACATATATTATTTGGGGGAAGCTAAGAACTAGTGGGATGTTTTAAACTAGGCCTATTAACTTCAAGATATGGTTTGGGGGGATTTCCAAACCAGGTTTTATAATTACTTTTTTCCCAATACTCTGTGAGTAGAGAAGGCCAGTGATTTTATGTGTTTGGAGTAGGTAATGATGAATGTTGTGGATTATTCATCATGATTTATAGAGATTCATTATTTTTCACCAATTTATCTAGTTGATGATCCATCTAGGGAGAGATTCTTCGATGAAGTTCTCAAGTATATAGTTCGATCATAAGTCAATATTTTTTAGTTGACTACTATTACTGAGATAGTGAATCAAACACTTATTACTAAAGGAAACTTGAGAGAAGATAGGGGCACATAGCAGTACAGTTCAGCCTCTCTACCTAATGGTTCAGTGTCAACTAGCATAAAGTGTATTTTTGAGGATTCTCTTGAGGGGAATACCAGCCAAGCTATTTGTTCTGGAAATTCCACATTATATCATTTGTGTGGGAGAAAATGACATATAAGGTGTCAGTGTGATAGAAACTCAGTTGAGTGCTAAGCATGAGGAAGGATGGGTCACATACCATGTTCTTATAGGACCTTCCCTCCAATAGTCAGTATAAGGGGATCGAATCTGACTTCAGGTTTTGGAGTAGGATTCACAGCTCCATGTCAGGTTTAGAGCTGGGGTAGTACTAATCATTCGGGTTGTGGTGGTGGTCATGGATGAAGCATCCAGGAACTAATTGTACAACGACATCAGAGTGAGCATCCTTCGGGTGGTGAGGTAGTTTCATAGGGTCACAGTTCAGACTAGATATATTCTGTATAGACTACACCTATGTATTAGAGCGTTGATACATCTATGGTGAGAGGTATAGTTTTAGTGGCCTCTTATTTAGTAAATTCCCTTTTTGATATGGTTACTTCTCATAGTTTCATATTTGTACCAATTGTGGAGAGCCTCGGTCTTGTTGATTAGTTTTATAATGGTTTTATAACACTTGATTCTCCATTGGGGATTAAAACGGAGGGTATAAATCAGTGTAGGGAGTGCCCCATTGAGATAGGTGAGTATCGCTTCATATGGGATCTCTTCATCCTTAAGATGATAGGGTTTTACGTCCTACTCAGGATGGACTAGCTAGTTTCTTATTGAGACCATATTGATTTTGTTCACTAGAGTGTGACTTTCACATCACTATAGGGTGGAGTTTTTATTCACAAGGGTGAATGGGATGTCCAAATAGGTAGAGTTGAACTAAAGAATCATGGTATAAGAAGAATGATAACCCAAATTTCTATTTTCTATCTGAATGATCAAGGATCTTGTTAGGAATATTTCCCTCTAGTGATTGATTGTTTCAAGGACATTTTCTCTAATGAATTTTTTAGACTACCTCATAAGAGAAAGGTGGAGTTTTTTATCAAGATAGTTTTAGGATCTTCATCATGATCCATTACTCCTTATAGGATTGATACTATAGTGTTTCAAAAGCTCAAGAGTTATCTAGAGGACTTGGAATCAAAGGGTTTTATATGAACCTATACTTATATGTGGGTTTCATTGGTCCTTTTTGTGAAAAAATGGACAAAAACTTTGGGATATGTATGGATTACCAAAAATTGAACCATTTGATGGTTAAGAACCAGTATCATTTTCCATGGATAGATGATATCTTCGACCACTCGTGGTACACCTATGCATGAGGTTCATCACCCATGCATTGTTGGGGCTCTAGCAGGCTCTCCTAAGATGGCCTGACCAATTTTCCCCTGTGGGTAGGAAATATAGAGGGATGGCCCTGTTGAAGGCTTGCTAGGATCTAGCTAATTTTTAGAAAAATATCATCAAAGAGTTAGAAAATTCTTTAACAAAGTCCACAAAAATTTCATAAGGTTTATAAATAAAAGTTTAAATTCAAAAACATAAATTTTCACTCTTTTCAATCCATTTCAAAACCAAATTCAAATTTATCCATAAATTACTAAAATGTTGAAAATCAAGGGTTGTTATATTAAAAAACATTAATAAATCATTGGTTTTTTAAAAAAATGCACATAAATTTGGTATATCAAATACCCCCAAACTTAAATCATTCTTGTCCTCAAGCATAAAATCTAAACATTGAGTTTAAAGAGGGCACCTATAATTAAATTTCAAAATATTAAAATCAAATGATTATCAATTTAAAATAAATCTTTCAAAATTCACATAACATTTCATTTAAATTTCTCAATTTTTAAATAATTAATCAAATCATGTATTTTACTTTTTCCCATTTTAAATTAATAGAAGATTCTCTGTTCATTTATTCAATTTCTATAATTTCTAATTATTAAACATTCCAAATCATGATTTACTTCACCTGAATATTTTCACTCATCTATCATGATAAAATTCAAGTAGATTTATGCTCATATCATTAGAAAATGATTATTATCCATAGGCTTGTAAATGAACTAATTTCTCCACTTTGTAAAGACAAAATGCATATAAAATCAAGAGGGCTTTCAATTAAGGTTCAAATGTCTCTGAGGCTTTAGGATGGTAGGATTTGATGTTTAAAATTTAAGGTTCTAGGAGGAGTTTTAAAGCATAAATCATGATATTAAAGGTAAAAAGTTTAATGGAATTATCCCCTTATAATTGTAACGAATCCTAGATTCCTCAAAACTTAAATCAAAGATCATGACCAGTTTAAGCATAATGAATGATTTGTCCCCTATCTTGAATTTTTTTCTATTTTGATACCACTTTTTTTATTTTTCAAATAATCTTTTATAAAAATTTATATTTCATTATTTTGTTCTTTTTTCAATTTATCTTTTTTTATTCGAGAGAGGAAAACAATAAAACATCATGAATGAATTAAAAACCTTTTATTATTCCCACAATAATAACCCCCACACTTCTTCCTTACAATTTAGATCATCTCATTTACCATGATTCTCTTCACCCCCACACTTAAACTTTAAAATATCCTGAAAATACTAATAGAAGGGTAGGAATGGATAAAAATGGCATGAAATAAGGCTCATGCCTAATAATTTAATTCATGGTATCTATGGGATAAATAAGGATTAATGTAAATGTGATATTTTAAGGATAAGTGTTTTATTAAAAGATGTATCTATCATTTTAAATGTGTTATTATATAGTCATAATTGTGACAAGTTCAAATGAAAGTTCTGGTTGGTGACATGTCCTAAGATTACTTGAGAAATATGGTCAAGAATAAAATAGGAAGTACTTGGTCTAGAAATCCTCTCAAGAATGAGAATATGATAATTTGACAATCACTCAAGGCATGATTAATAATAACAAATCAAGTCACATGAATTTCAAAAATTCAAATCATGAAAAATGGTTACAAAGTTTTATTTACATGAATCAAGTAATTCCTTCAAATAATGAGTCCTAATTTTAATATCCATGTTTCATTTTAATAATTTAATTTCCCATTTTTGATCATTTAATTTTATTAATATTGAAATTTAAATCATGGCATCCCAATATTCCTAAGTAACTAATGTCTCTTAAATAAGCAGTAAAGCATTCTTCAAGCATTGGTATGCAATTTCCACTTTAAATATCCAAACATGACTTGGACAAAAATATAAGTATTTTAAGATATTAAACACTAAAATTATTGAAATCACTTTCCTATGAATTTCATTCATCTTTCCTTCTTGGTTGTTGGGGCTACCTTCTTCCATTATGAACCTATAAAAGATAATTACTCAATTAACCACAATTATCATATCATTTAAGCTCAAAAAGATAAGTGGGAGTGTGATGCATGTTGGACTACTTCCTAAAATCGAAATTGAAATCTAATTTTCTAGAAATAAAGTGAAAGGGATAAGACTTGGTATAATCCCCAAAGTGGGACCTAAATTTTAACTACCTCCATAGGGCCATACCAACTGATATCTAAAGTCTGATGGTGTTTTAAGCTTCTTTGATTTGAACCACCACATATAGATTTTCCCAACTTGTGCTTAATCCTTATAGGTGAGGAATGATCCATGGATAGAGTATACCAGATCCTACTCCTTAAAAATTATGTAAAGCTCACATTTAGGGGGTAGGATAAAGTATGAATCATCATCCTTATTGGTTGATACTTCTGCAACCTCCTTCTATTCTAGTTTTGGCTTTATAGGGGTTGCATGCATTGAATAATCAAAGTGAAAGTAAATAGGTATTTCTACTTGAATAAATTTGGAATTTTTAATAAGAAATTTATCCCCTTTAATATGATCAGTGACTTTTCTGATTTCCTTAGGCTTAGCTACTTGTATCTTCTGATGGGTCTCCTCAAATTCGTGTTCATTAACATCAGGGAGCTCTATGTGTTCCTCAATAGGTGCATGTCCAATTTCTTCACCTTCCTCTAAGGCATCTAAATAATTGACCAAATCTAAAAATTCAAAGAAATAAGGAGTGATACTTAATTCAAATTGAATAAAATCATAAAACAAAGAGTTCAAAGAATGATCATCTCTCTGATTTGGTTTCGATTTAATAACTACCTCAGTGGTTAGTGTCTCTTGGATTAGATTCCCAATGGATGGAGGAAATACTACTACAAATATGGCCTTTATCAGTGCTAGAAAAGTCGATTAACAGTGCTAAAAAAAGCTTTGTTAATCGAGGCGAGGATAAAGGGGGGTCCCTTTTATTAGCGCTCCAAAAAGAGTTGATAAAGGTTGAAAAAATATTAAAAAAATAAAAAAAATATTTTTGCAATTCTGGGGGGCTTCAACAGCGCTTGAAGCCCCCCTTTAACTGCGCTTACTGCCCCTGGTAGCCCATGCACGCCCCAGGCCAGCTCCACCCAGCCCCACCCCCCTTTAACAGTGCTAGTTAATTCCCCACACCTGCGCGCGCGACCTACCTCTCCTAGGATTAGAACTCGAGACCTCTTGCATGTGCGCCTAAGCCTTTACCACTCCATCATATTGCTTTGCTTTTCATTTATTAATATGTCTAGCTATTTATATATATATTTAGTTATATTTACTCATATATTAATATATATGTATATTTAGTTATATTAATATATATATCCGTATATTAATTTATATATATATATATATATATATATTTAGTCATATTAATATATACATATATATTAAGTCATATTAATATATACATATATTTAATTATATTAATATATATATATATATATATATCTGTATATTAATATATATATATTAACATATATATATATATATATATTCATATTAATATATACATATATATTTAGTCATATTAATATATACATATATTTAATTATATTAATATATATATCTGAATATTAATATATATTTATATCTATTTATATATATATTTATTTAGTAATAATTTTTTATCAGTATATTTATTTGTATATTAATATATATTAATATATATATATATATATAATTAGTTTTAAATACATTTATAAAATATGTTTTCTTATGTATGTTTTTATAAATAAATAAATACATACATATATACAACACACACACAAATATATATTATATGTATATCTTTAGGTATAATTATACATATTTATATATATTTACAAATATTATATATTAATATGTATATACAAAAGTTCTAGAAATGGTGTTTCGAAAAACCTAACAAATCACAGAGTCACTGAAAAAGACATAACTTCTTCTCCGGGTGTCCGTTTCAGTTACATGAATAGTCAAACTGAATATCATGGAACTAACTACGATAAAACAGGTTCCATAGGCTGAAAAAACACACATATCAGAAGTTATGACTGTTTTAATAAAAATTTGACAGGGGTCCGGACACAGAAACTGAGTTTTAGAGTCCTTCTAGTGGTTTTTTGGGATTTTTGGGTCCTATACATGACTGAGACAATGTATCAGTCAACATTATGCATATATCTCTTCGTTTCCTTCGCTTTGAAATGTGGTAGAGCCCAAACAAACACCCAGAGTGAAAGTTATGGCCATTTGAAGTTGGACTTTTTTCAGAGTGCTATAACTGATATATCTTTCGTTCCTCTCATCTTCTAATAGTTTCGACTAGACGTGGTCATCACTCATTTCAATAGATTCAATTTGACTACTCATGGTTCTCAAATGGACAACTGGAGAAAAATTTATGGTCGTTTTAATGAGTTGGTGGTTTCATAGGTTTTTAGGAGATATGAGAGTTGCAAAATTTCAAGCGACAATAACTTCTGTTCTTAGTGTTTGTCTTGGCTCTACCACATATGAAATCGAATCTTGTGAAGATTTACACACTCTGGTGATCACTAAAACTCATTCTCACATTCTTTGAGGTTCAAAAAGGATCAAAAACCTTCTGAACAGTCATAAGTTTTGATCTGGGGGTCCGTTTTTCCATAACTTCTGCTCCGGGTGTCCGTTTTGCCTAAACCACATATAAAATCAAATATTACGACCAGACCTACACTACGGTGACCATTGTAACACCTTCTCATATTCTTCTAGGTACGAAAAGGTCATTAATCCCTACAAACGGCCATAATTTCTGCTCCGGGGTGTCCATTTTAAGTCTACGACATATCAAATCGATATAAAACATATTTTAAAAAATATTTATTATATTTATATCAATATAAATATACTTATATATCAATATATTATTTTTTATGAATTTTTTTTTTTTTGAAATATACACATTTATCAGTTCTAGGAAAATGTGAACTGATAAAACCCCCCTTTATCAGCGCTACTAAAAAAAGAACTGATAAAGGGGGGCTTTATCAGTGCTAAAAAAAACGGTGATAAAGGGTCACTTTTAACAGCGCTTTTAAAAGTTCCCTTTATCATAACTTTTTTAGCGCTGATAAAGGGTGGCACTGCGGAAACCCAGTTTTGTGGTAGTGCAAGTAGTTAGGGACCTCCATTTTTACTTCAAATTCCACTAATTGGGTGGTGTCTTCTTTCACTGGTGCTGGATCATTTTATTTTCAATGTGTTTAGAGATAAATAAGTTCCTCACATTTATTCCAGAAGTCATATAATTATTTTTGATCTCCTACATGTATCTCAGTAGAAAATTCTTTCTTCTTTGCCTCCTTAGATAATAAAATAGGCTTGTATTTTGGTTTAGGTTCAGGCACAAGTTTAGGTTATTCTAATAATTCTTGGAAGTGTGAATTTATCCAATCCATTTTTCCTTGGAGATCTTTCACCTTTTCATCAAGCTCTTGAATATCATACTTAAGTTTTTATTTTTCCACTTTCTCTTGGAAATCTTATGGGGACACTTCTTCAAAAAGTGTTGAGAGGAAATAATGAGCACTCTTCTTGTGTCTTGGAAACTTATTAATAGAATTCTAGGAAGTACTCCCAGAATTCATTGAGATCTTTGGACAATCCTGAAACCAATGATTGCTCAAGGGTCTTCTTGAGATCCTGGATGGGGTCATTGAATTCCTCCTCTTTGTAAATTTGGATCTGTGCTCCCCTGATCTTTCTAGCCCATAATGAAACACCGTCTTCTGCAGACTAGGGTGCTTCAACTTCTAGCTCTAAAACTCATGAGTAATTGTTCCATGAATTGAAAAAAATCATTTGAAAACATCTTGTATTTTTTTAGTTTTTAGTTTTATAAAATAAGTATAATATATCTAAAATGTGAAATATAAAAAGATAAGTAAACTTATGATTGGATCCTTGTAAATGGAACTAGTTTTGATGAATGCCTGTAGTGGGGTGTGAAAAAGCAATATTATTTTCCTAGTGTAATAAAGTAGCTGACCAAGGTCGTCTCACTTGAGGAGCCTTTAAATTTTTTCACCTACTTTATTTAAATCACATATTCTACTTATTTTTGTTGTTTTTAAGTTTTAAAAGGAAATAATGAAAATATTTTTGGGTTTTTGATTATATGAAATATCGAAATTTAAACTAACATACAATGCTAAATGGGATGAGTTAAGGAAGAAATGACTTGCCTTTGGGGTTTAGTTTTGGATTCAATCATTATTTTCATTTATATGTTTAATTTAATTTTGATAATCCAGTCATTAAATATCATGTTTGGACTAATATTATTTATTTATAAATTGTGGAATATAATTGAGTGCCTAAGAACTCTTAATTCCACCTCCTCCTATAATCAAGGTTGATGACCCTCCTTGGTCTAAGAGGTTCCATCTTCCAAGACCCAACTCTATAAATGTTGTTTCATCCATTGATTAGTTCAACTCTTTTATATAAATATTTAACCAATAGAGAGAGGGAAAAGATATTTACATAAAAGAATTGAAATAGATTGAGTCTCATGTCATTGGCGGTAAGTCGTCAAATTTGTGACATTCATCTCACCATGCATGTTACTCAAATCTAATACAAACTTAAAGTAAACTTTAAAGAAGATTCAACAACACCTTGACCTCCCCTAGGGCTAAGTCTCGGGGTCAGCATCCCATTTCTGAGAGTAAGAGATCACAATGGTGGAAGTGATATAAAGAGAAGAAGAGAAAAAGAATATAATAAAATGAATAATAAATTAAAAAGAATGTGCTGAGAAATAAAATAATAAAAATAAAAGTATAATTGGAATGAGATAGAGAGAGGGAATAAAATAAAATAAGATAAAGTGATAAGAAAATAAACTAAAATAAAATGAAGAAAAATTATATAAGTTATAGTGTTAAAATAATAATAATAATAATTATTATTATTATTATCGTTATTATTATTATTATATATATATGAGAATAATATTTGAAAAATAAGAAGAGAATAAGAAAATAAAATTTTAAAATAATAATTCTATAATTATATTAATAATAATGATGATGATAATTTTAATTATTTTAATTATTATTATTATTAAATAAAAATAATTAAAATAAGAAAAGAAGAATAATAAAAAAATGTTGGAACAAAAAATAAAAATACATGATCTATTTTTATTTATTTAAAATAAATTAAAATTACAATTTAGAATAAAAATGAAAAATAAAACTAAAATAAATAAAAGAAAAAAATAAGAAGAAGGGGGGAGAGAAGGAGAGTTGTAGCAGCGGCAATCGAGCCCTCAGCTCAGGGAGATCTCTATTCACAGTAGTGTCTGGTGTCGATCTCCTCATAGAAAAGAGAAGGATCCCTCTTTTTAAGCCATCCAAGGAATATCCCCTCGGGCGCTCTTCTTCAAGGTACCCCTTGAGAATGGGTGTGTTGTCCTTATGGAGAAATCACACCCACGAGCCACGGGTGTGAATCCACTGTGTGGAAGGAGTCCACATGGTGTGTGAAGTGAAAAAAGGGGCACACTCGGGAAGTATTAGGCAACTTCTTTGGGTGTATCATGTAGCAACAACATGAAGTAGGTGAGGTGTCATAGAGGTGAGGCCAAGGAAAAAGTTACTAGAGGTGTGGGCAGGAGGATGGCACGGTTGCGGGCTCCCTTTTCTCCTCTGGCATTTACAGTGGCTAGAGGAGCTCAATTTTTGGGTCCATGATAGTGATTCTAGGTGACATAGTGGGGGTGATCAATGGAGGCACATAGGTGTTAGGTGGAAGTTCAGGCATGCAATGGCCTCACCTCCCTCCAACCTGCTAAGTGGCCAGAGGATCTCGACATGGGCATACAATGGTGGAGAGTCACAATGGAGCAGTAATGGTGTAGATGGTTCTTGCATGGGGTGTACATAGTAAATGTGGTGGATCTTGGTGATTGTGGGATGTAATGGATAAGTAGACGGATCATGAATATGTTGGCGGTGAAAGGCATTGTTGTGGGCGCTCTCAAATGATATTCAGTTTCAGGTTATTTGGGTGCAGCAGAGTGGCTGATCAAGGTCGTCTCTCAAAGGAGAAAGTAATTTAAAACAACATATCAAAGGTATTTTGAAAGTAAAATAAAATAAAATAAAAAACATATAAGTATGGGGGATTTTTCAATGTTTATAAAATAAGAAGAAGAAGCATGTTGGAAGAAGATTGTTTTTTTAAATGAAATTTGATTAATAAAACACAACGAGAAGATGTTTTTTTATAAAATATTCTAAAAGGTGTAATCAACATAACTATACCTCTTCACTTACTTATTAATAATTATCATTTAAATTAATATCCACTTAATTATGATCCCCAAATTTGTTAACCCTTGAACCCTACAGGAGTTAACATAACCAAAAAGATGGAATGAATTAAACCCGAGGCTAACTTCAGAACATGCAATCATAACACTTGACATTCTAAGTCTATATTGTGGTAAGTGGTAAATTATGGCACATATCCATTCTATGAAATGAGTATGAATTGTGTTTATGGATTATATTTTAACTCTACAAATTTATCCTGTGTGCTTTTGTTTCACCGGTTAAGTTCGTGCTCTCAAAATTCACACATTACTCAACCTCACGTGTTTTTGCATGAATCGTTCAATTACTTACTTAGTTTCAATTAAATTAAAAACTCAATTAATTTATAATATTAATTGAATTATATTATCTCATTGATTCAAAATAAATTAATGAAGAAGGTTATAGATAGATCTATTACTAAAAATAACTACCCTTCTATGGGCGGTGTAGTCATCATAAAAACGTTTTGTATGTGCAAAGGTTTGGGTATAACCCAATATCATTTATACTCTCGATTCCAACCCAAATAGGATGAGTAAAGAATAATTTAATTGAACAAAACATAATTAAAGAGAAGAAATAAAATAGGAATGAAGAAGTTTATTATGAAAGCATAAACATTACAACATGAGAAAGAGATGAAGGCTTCGATGAAGGGGTCCTTACTTCAAGTTATCTCCCTATGAGTATAGAGAGTTACAGAACCTCCAAGGTGATTAGAGGACTCCTATGTAACTCAAAATTGGTAGCACTTCACTCCTTGGTCAAACTTGCAAATGAGGTTCCCAATGTGTCAATTTATAGCCAAAATGGGAGGCTTACAGTGCGATATATGGCTAAAGATGCTGGAATACAACTTTTCTCCATGTCAAATTTTGTGGCTAATGGAGGCTTACAGTGCAATATATGGCTGAAATACAGAACCAAATCTTTGACTTCTTATAGATTATGTCCCCTGGACAGATTGGTTTGGATGGCCACTTTAATAGATTAATTGGGATTTTATTTCTTGAGATGAGTTGCATCCCATGAATTTATGGATCAGAACAAAAAAATCAGCCCATTTAGATGCATTTATTTTTCTAAATGTGCAAAACAATGGACATATGTACTTGGGATTCCATACAGTTTGGCCCATTTTCCTTCTAGATCATCTATGACCCTCCAAATCACCTCCACCTACAACGAAATCACCAAAACCAGAATAATTGACCTTTTTAACAGTGATAAAAATTTAATAATTGAATCAAATGGGATGTGAAATTTGAGATAATATTTGTAATTTTGAATACAGAATAAGTTTAAAACAGTGATGTAAGGGTGAAATAAAGCAGTGAATTGTGATGCGATCACACCCCCACACTTACCCTTTTGCACTCCTGGGAAAAACCTCATATCATGTATTACAAAAAATTCTGACAACTAGAAACAAAATATATAATTACTCCTCAAAAAAATTAGTTCAAGTTCTTAATTCATATCATTCAATATATTTCCAATTCATTTATCCTCCCATGCACACAAAACAATTACCTCACTTTCATTTTCTCTTATCACAAAAATTTTAATTTTTCAGAAATTTCTTTCTCATCCAAACTCATAAAAGGGTCTCTATAGGTTTATAAATTCCTATATCTCTACCTGATGTAAGTCTAGGATATATTTTTATCATGATAAATTTTCATGGTTGTTTTGTGGCTTCTGGTTGGTAGGATTTATATGTGAAAAATTATGAGGCTGAATGAGGAGGGCTTGACTCTTTTTGAAAAAAAATTCTATTATTCTAATTTTCACTCAATTATGGCCTCCTTCTTACTCCCCTTAATACAAATTCATCTCCACCATCATGAAAAATCATGGAAATTTTACATCACACATCATTTCAGCAACAAAAAATGCCAATCTTCTCAAACATAGTTCTTTGTTAAAGCTCCAAATAGGCACAACTTTCTTTATTCATTGGAAACTCTAGAATGGAATAACTTATTTTATCATAAAATCTCTAGAAAGGAACAATTTTCAACATAATTAGTATAAAATACATCTATTTAACATTTTTTCCTCCCAAATTATCACTAAATGAGGTAGCACAATACAAAATAGCTTACCCCACACTTAAGTTCAACTAGATCATGAAATTTCACTTCAAGAGTAGGTAGGATAGAGAAAATTGGCTTGTAATGTGGCTAACCTAACAGTTTGTTCATTGATTCTATAGGATAAAAGGATTAAATGTTCAAGGTAGGCCATTAAAAAAGTATTATTAGAAAAGGGGGCTTTAAAACCAAAGAAATTCCTTAATCATGTAAAACACAAGTACCTAAAATTCTCAAGTTTTGATAGGAATAAAACAAATTATGGTTAAATCAAGCATGGTTTGGTTATCTCGAGAAGTGAGGTGAATGTAAAGAATATAAAAAAATGGTTTATAAGACTCATAGAAAAGTGATTTCAAATATAAAGACAGTGAGATGTGGCATGGGATTCAAAATTCAGATTAATCTTCATAAAATTCCTAAAGATTTGAACTTAAAACAAAGTCATTTTTAGCATTAATTTAATCTCATTTTCTTGGGATAAATTGTTTCTCTTATTTATATGGATTTCAAAATTTTGATGAGAATAATTTCAACTCAAAATTTTTAGAAACACACAAAAATTTAAAAAAACACACACAAACAAAAAAATAATTGAAATTTCTAAAATAAAATGTTCCCTGCCCCACACTTAAAATATTACATTGTCATCAATGTGAACCCATGAGATGATATGTGGACATGAAATGCAGAATTTTAAATAGTAAAAATAATATAAAATTGAAAGGGTTAGGAATAACATGATATTCTCAAGTGATGATGGGGTCATACAATGTGATGAAATCCACTACATTAGTAGAAATTCCCTCAATGTATTGCTTCAAACATTTCCCATTGACTATAATGCTTCTTATAATGTCCTCTTGTGTGATATTCATTGTGACATAAGTAAAAACATTAGATACAATATAAGGACCTAACCATCTGGAATGCAACTTATCAAGTATCAGCTTTAGTCATGATCTATATAGTAGGACTTTCTCTCTAACATGAAACTCCCTTTGTTGGATCACTCTGTCATGAGCTGCTTTTGATCATTCATTTTAGAGACTTGATTTCTCATATGATGATAATTTAATCTCCTCAAGCTCTTGAATTTGTATATTCCTTTTAATTCCATCTTGGTCCAAATCCATGTTGAATTTCTTTATAGCCCAATATGCTCAATGCTCAACTTTTACAGGGAGATGACAAGCTTTCCCAAAAACAATCTAAAATGGGGACATAACGATGGGGTTCTTGTATGGTATCATATAATCCAACAATGAATCATCCAATCACTTTATCCAATCCTTCCTATTCAGCTACACGGTTTTCTCCAAAATTTGTTTCAACTCACGATTTGAAACCTTAGCCTAGCCATTTGTTTGGGGGTGGTATAGTGTTTATTTTTTTTGTATCACCCCATACTTCCTAAGGAGGGAAGCCAAATTACAATTATAAAATTATGTCCCCTGGTCACTGATTATAGCCTTTGGTACTCCAAACCTACAAAAAAAGTTGTGTCTTGAAAAATTCCACTACAACATGAGAATCATCAGTCTTGGTGGCCTTAGCCTCCAACCATTTACTCACATAATCTACAGAAACCAAAATATAAAAAAATAAAAATGAATTCGGAAAAGGACCTAAAAAATCAATTCCCCAAACATCAAAAATATCACATAATAATATGGGTTATTGGGGAATCTCATGTCTCCTAGAAATGTTCCCAGTGTGTTGTTAAGATGATCATGACTTACAAAACACATGGGCATCATTGAATAATTTAGGCCAATATAATCCATATTCTAATAATTTATTAGCTATTCCTTGGGGTCCAAAGTGTTCTCAACATGAAATTATATAGAAGAAATGCAGAACAGACTCAAACTCATGATCAGGAACGCACCTCCTAATAAATTGATCACTACACATGTGCTAGAGTATAGATCATCCCAAAAATAAAATATTGACTCACTCTTTAACTTTTGGAATTGATGTCTCTTTAAATTTGTAGTAATTTCAGAGGCAATTAGGTAGGCAACTAAATCAGTATACCAAGGATACGTATCTGAGATGGAATAAGGATGCTCATCTGGGAAAGTGTCTTTAATTGGTACTTGGTCCAAGGTGGCATCCTCTAATGTGTGAGTAAGCCTACTCATATAGTCCACCAACAATTTATCTGACCCCTTCTTGTCCTTTATTTCAATATCAAATTCCTAAATTAAGATCATCCAATGGATAAGTTTGGGCTTTGCATTAGGCTTCTCCAAGAGGTACCTCAGAGCTGCGTGGTAAAAAAACAACAACTTTAGAGCTCAATAAATATAAATGAAATTTATCTAAAGAAAATATTATGGAAAGAAATTCATTTTCCTTGGTTGTGTAGTTTGATCAGGTTGTATCCAATGTCGTTGATGCATATTCAATCACATGTGAGCGTCCCTCCACCCTCTGAGATAAGATATATATGATCATGAAGTTGGAGGCGTCACACATAATCTCAAAAGGAAGCACCCACTGTGGGGGATATATGATTGGTGTAGTGGTCAGACACTTATTTATCTCATCAAATGAATTCTTTCAAGAATCATAAAGCAAAAAATCAGAATCCTTTTGAAGTAATCATGACATAGGAAGAGAAATATTACTAAAATATTTGATGAAGTGCCGATAAAATCTTGCATACCCTAGGAAATATCTAACATCACGCACACATAAAGGATAGGGTAACGATGAAATAATATCTACCTTAGATATATTAACCTCTATCTCATGTCTTGACACTACATTCCCTAATAAAATGCCATGCTCTATCATGAAATGACACTTTTCAAAGTTTAGGACTATATTCTTTTCAATACAATGATTCAAAACCTTTCCCAAACTAGAGATACAATCATCAAATGAATATCCATACACTGTAAAATAATCCGTAAATACCTACATGTAGGTCTCAATAAAATTAGAAAAAATACTCACCATACATCTCAAGAAGGTACTTGGGGCATTGCAAAGTCCAAATGGAATCCTTCGGTAGGAAAATGTGCCGAATGGACAAGTAAATGTTGTCTTCTCTTGATCCTACAGGGCTATAAAAACCTAAAAATATCTATAAAATCCATACAAGAAATAATAGTGTGTTTTACCAAATAGTATCTCAATCATTTGATCAATAAATGAGAGGGGGGAATGGTCCTTGTGAGTGGACTGATTTAGTTTCCTATAATCAATACACACACGCCAACTATTTTTCACCCTCATTGGAACTAACTCCTCTTTATCATTTTTAACAATAGTAACACCACTTTTCTTAGGCACAAACTAAATAGGAATCACCCACTGAGAATCTGAAATGGTATAAATTATACCTACCTCAAGCAATTTTTCAACTTCTTTTTTAACAACTTCCAGAAGAGTTGGATTCAGTCTCTATTGTGGCTACCTAACTGGTTTATCCACATCCTCTAAAAGAATCCTATGCATGAAAATAGAGGGGATAATACTTGATATATCAGCCAAGTTCCACCCAATTTCCCCAATTTTCTCCCTCAAAAGATTTAAAAGTTTTTCTTCATGTTCAAAATGGAGATTGTTAGCAATTATAATAGGTAATTTATCACCACTTAACAGATATGAGTATTTGAGATTAGGTGTAAATGGATTGAGTTCCAATAAAGGGGGTACAGTATGGATGGAGACATAGAAGGAACTGAAATATGTTCACAATGAGAATTATTACCAAAATAATCATCATCAAAATTAGAGAATAATGCATTAAAACCATTAGCATATTCAACAGTCAAGTCGTAATTAGAGTGAACATGATCAAAATCAGAATATGAGTCCATTTCAAAATCAAATATAATAGAGTTTTGTGCATTATAAACTGGTGTGGAGGTTCTCTTAGACATAAAACTAGAACCAATACTCATAATATACCCAAGAATAGGACAATAAAATTCCATGGGGTTTTTATTTAGTGGTTCAAAATGGGAGATAACAAAAGAAGAATGGTCCTCTAAGGGGTACTTAATGGAGTCCATAACATTAAATATCACAAATTCATCTCCAAACTCCATGGAAAGTGTACCCTCATGAACATTTATAATATTTTTTTTAGTTTTGAGAAATTTCCTACCTAAGATAATGGTATCATGATAATTTACCTGATCATCCTTCATGTTAAGTATGTAGAAAACTGCTAGAAAGATCATGTCTCTTACAAAAACAAGTACATCCTCAAGGACTCCCACAGGATATGTTGTAGCTCTGTTAGCCAACTGCACCACTACTCTCATTGGCTTAAACTCACCAACCTATAAAGAAGAAAATACAGAGTGAGTCATTACATTTATGGAAGCTCCTAAATCACAAATAACATCAGAAAATTGAAACTCTCCCATGGTGCATGGGGTGGTGAATGTCCCCAGATCCTTGAACTCTATTGGAATTGGTAGAGTTGATGTAATGAATGCTGAAACATTCCTTCCAAGATTGATCCCCTCATTTTTTTTGATCCATCTTCGATTGGTACAATGTTCTTTTAAGAATTTTTCATACCTTGGAATTTTCTTAATGGCTTCAAGTAGAGGGATGTTGATCTTCACATGCTTTAATGTGTCTAAAACCTCTTTTTACATAGCCTCATAAGCCATATTCTTGGTTTGTATAACTATATTTGGAAAGTGAATGGGTTTAGTAGGAACATCATCAATATTTTTCTTACCTTTTTCTTTATATTTTGGATGCTCATCAGTGGTTCTTGAATGGGGCCTCTTCGGAGTTGAGGTGAATCCCAGTGGAATGGTAGGTGTGGACGTATCAGTTGTTTTCTTCATGCTTCTCAATGTGATGGAACTAACATTTCCCTTGGGATTTGGAGTATGTTGGAAGGAATATTTCCATAGTTATTACTTACCAGTTCATGGAGGGTAGTGGCAATCTGGCTCATTTGAGTCTTTAACTCTCTCAAATTCAAACCTTGACTATTCAACTCATTCTGTTGATTAAGAAAAATTTGTTTCAAAATTTCATCAATGTTAGAATCTAAATTTGGTTGAGAATTTATTTATTGTTGACTTTTTGATTCTTTATCTTCAAATCTCCTTTGGGTTTGTTGGAAACCCTATTGGTAAGGTGGAGGCTTCTTAAAATTTTGTTGAAAAGGGGGACATTGTTATTGTCCAGAGATATACCTCATGTCTAATTGATCCTTCCATCCTTGGTTATATGTTAGAGAAAATGAATCATAATTCTTCTAGGTATTTTGTTGTTGTTTCTGTTGATATGGTCTCCTAGGGAATACCACTGAAAAATCTTTTGCCTCTTGTAGTTGGGGGAAACAATCAGTCGGGTGGTCTATTTCAGTGTAAATTCCACACGGTCTCACAAGAGTGGGTTGGGATGTCTTTTGAGTCAAAGAAGTATGTCTCACCATAGTGGTCAATTATTCCAACTTGGTATCAATTAAATGACTTTCAAGAGAAGATGGACTTACCTAGTGTACTCCTCTAACATGTGGTGTACCTTGATCACCAAATTGTTGGGAGTTTTGTGCCATCTTATCGATCAACGCATGTGAAGCTACTAGTGTTTTGTCAACCAATTACCATCCATCTACGGCATCCACCATTCTTATCTCCATAGGTGTGTGTCCTTTATAGAAGTACTGGATGAGTAGTTTCTCACTGATTTGGTGATGTGGGCATCTTGCACACAACTTCTTGAATCGCTCTCAGTACTCATACATTAAATCCCCTTGGGATTTCTTGATTCCTAAGATCTTTTTTCAAATGGAAGTGTTCCTTGATTCTAGAAAAATATTTTCAATAAAAGAAGTTTCAAATCATTCCAACATGTTACATTTTCAGGTTGTAAGTAATATATCCAATCCTTTGTAGTTCCATCAAGTGAGAATGGGAATGCTCTTAGTTTTAATTGATCTTCAGATACATTTCTTGGTTTTAAGGTTGATCAAACCACATTAAATTATTTTATATTTTTATTGTGATCCTAACTAGAGAGGCCATGAAATTTTGGAAGAAGGTGAATTGACCCAGATTTTAGTTCAAAGTCCGATTCAAGATTTGGGTATGCAATACAATTTGGTTAATAGTTAATATCGGGTGCATCCAATTATCGAATGGTTCTATTGAGTTTATTATTATTGTTTTAATCCATTGGTTCTTGTTTTATGTTTTATTCAGAAGTTTTTCCAATTTCAATGTTCTTAGAGTGTATTAATTCCTTAGTTGGGTAAATTTCAACACTTCCCATAGACTGATATTGTCTAATTTGATCCCTAAGGTTGTGTTCAATATCAAGGTATAGATCAAAGAGATCCTCAGGATGGTATCATTCCATAAATCATATAAATTGAGAAAATTAGACCATAATATCATAAGAATAAGTTTTAATTAATGGTCTAATAGAGAAGAAAAGAGAGAGGAAGAATAAAGAGAGAGAGAAAAAACAAACAAAAAATGAGAAAGGGGAAAGAAGAATTAAGAATTAAGATAAAACAAAAGGATAAAATAAAAGTGAAAAAATACCTATAATTAGTTGAATAAAATACTTTCCCCCCCATAAACATTTTCAATTTGAAAGTCTCGGTTGTGGGCGCTCTCAAATGATATTTGGTTTTGTGTTATTTAGGTGCAGTAGAGTGGATAACCAAGGTTGTCTCTCAAAGTAGGAAGTAATTTAAAACAACATATCAAAGGTATTTTGAAATTAAAATAAAATAAACAACTTATAAGGATGGGGGTTGTTCAATGTTTATAAAATAAGAAGAAGAAGCATGTTGGAAGAATATTTTATTTTTTTGTTTTGGTTTTTGAAATGAAATTTGATTAATAAAACACAATGAGAAGATGTTTTTTTATAAAATATTTTAAAAGGTGAAATCCATATAACTCTACATATTCACTTAATTATTAATAATTATAATTTAAATTAATATCTACTTAATTATGGTCCCCTAATTTTTTAACCCTTGAACATTGTAGGATTTAACATAACCACAAAGATGAAATGAATTAAACCTAAGGCTAACTTCAGAACATGCAATCGTAGCACCCTGCTTTGATTGACATTCTAAGTCTAGTTTATTGTTAGTGGTAAATTAGGAAAAATATCCATTATGTAAAATGATTATGAAATTTTCTTAGGGATTACATTTTAACTCTACAAATTTATCCCATGTGTTTTTGATTCACTAGTTAAGGTCATGCTCTCAAAATTCACACATTACTTGGCCTCGTGTATTTTTGTATGAATCGCTCAATTGCTTGCTTAGTTTCAATTAAATTAAAAACTAAATTAATATATCATATTAATTTAATTATAGTATCTCATTTATTCAAAATAAATGAATGAATAAGGTTAGATATAGATCGATTACTAAAAAGAACTACCCTTCTATGGGTGATGTAGTCATCATAGAAACGTTTTGTATGTGCAAAGGTTTAGAAAGGGTGTAACCAAATATTATTTCTACTCTTGATTCCAGCCAAAATAGAATTAGTAAAGAATAATATAATTGAACAAAACATAATGAAAGAGGATAAATTAAATAGTAATGAAGAAGTTTATTACAAAAACACAAACATTACAACATGAGAAAGAGAGGAAGGTTTCGATGAAGGGATCCTTACTTCAAGATATCTCCCTATGATTATAGAGAGTTACAAAACCTCCAAGGTGTTGATAGGAATCCTATGTAACTCCAAATTGGCAGAACTTTACTCCTTAGTAGAACTTGAAAATGAGGTGCCCAAGGTTTCAATTTATAGATAAAATGGGAAGTGGTTTTGGGCACCCAGATTTTGAGATACCAATTGTGTATCGGTTTTGGGTTGGTAAATGGCATTATATTGACTTAGAAAAAATTAAAAGTTGTATCCTAGTATATTGACTATCTCCATGCCAAATTTGGTGGAAAATGGAGGATTTCCACATGAGATATAGTCAAAATATAGAACCAAATCTTTGACTTCGTGTAGATTATGTCCCCTAGACATATTAGTTTAGATGGTCACATTAATGGATGAATTGGGATTCTATTTCTTGAGATGAGTTGTAGCCCATAAAGTTATGGAGTGTCCCACAAAAATTTAGCCCATTTGGAGGCATTTATTTTTTGAAATGTGAAAAATAGTAGATATATGTCCTTAGACTTCCATGCAGTTTGGCCCATTTTCCTTTTGGATCATCTCCAACCCTCCAAATCACCTCTTCCTACAACAAAATCACCAAAACAATAATAATTTACCTATTTAACATTGATAAAAAATTAATAATTGAATAAAATTGGATGTGAAATTTGAGATTATATTTTTAATTTAAAATACAAAACAATTTTAAAATGGTGATGTAATTGTGAAATAAAGTAGTGAATCGTGATGCGATCAAGCGGTAAGGACGGGGGTGTCTGGAGACATCAGGGGGCACAGGAGCGACAGAGAGGTGCGAGAGAAATGAAGCTGTGGTGGAGAATGACAGAGGAAAGTGGCGCTACAATGTATTTCCAATCACACATTAAAAAGGTGGCATGATCCCCGGTCCATTGTAAGGCTGGATGCGGGAGCATCCATCCAGAAGCCTGCTACGGGAATGGGCTCCCGCATGAAACTGCACACACCCTTCAGGCCACAGCACACACGGCTCGTGTGATCCCCTGGGCTCACCCTACTACCCATGGGGTTCACCACCCATGGGACACCCATGTATTAGGTTCATCACCCATGCATTGTTGGGGCTCTAACAGGCTCTCCCGGGCTGGCCTGGCCGGCTTCCCCCTAGTGGACTGGCTATGTGGTAGGCTAGCCCAGTGAAAGGCTTGTTGGGCCCTACCTAATTTTTTGGAAAAATATCATAAAAAGAGTTATAAAATTATTCAAAAAAATCCAAACAAAATCATAATATTTATAAATAAAATTTTAAATTTGAAAACACAACTTTTCACTCTTAAATTCATTTCAAGTCCACATTAAAATTTACCCATAAATTACTAAAACATTGAAAATCAAGAGTTTTTACATTGAAAAATATTAATAAATAATTGATTTTTTGTCTAAGAAAATGCACATAAATTTGTTCTTTCATCGACCTAAATCCTTCATTATTGATAAGTATATTTTTAAAGAGGTTTCGGATTTTTTTTCCACGCTTATTTTCTGAAGTAGAGCACATTAGTTTGCCTACATCTCACCATGTTCCAATAAATTATGCGGGAAAGGGGATATTTTAATTGAAAGTAAAATCATTGATCGGTGAACTGATAAAGCATATACATTTATACATCTTGAATAACAAAAATGATGCTCATCCATATATAACATTGCACATGAATGTGTTAAAATGATGTTATCCAAAGAAGAAAGATGTATTGATTTTGATTGAGCATAATAAAACTTTTTTACCATGGTTTAGAGTTATTGTTCATGGTAGATCAGATTCATCAGAAACATTGAGATGGTTAGTAGGCGGTCCAAGTTTAAATTTGATAACATGGTCTAGGTGTGAAATTAATGACTATACATTTCATACGAAGGATCGGGATAACAGAAGTACGGTTCATAATAATAGTGTATTTGTGTTTTTAGAAGAAATAATAATAGTGTATTTATTTTTTGAGTGTAAATGAAAAAAAACAATATTCATGTCAACTACATATTACAAATTCATTTTAGAAATATTAAAGATTTATTAAATTAAATTTTTATTTCCAGTGTTTAACTGCAAATGGGTTATCAGTAACAACAATGGAAGACATGATTCTTTTTAAAAAGATGTTTATTTTTGTGAGATATCTACTTACATGAAAAGATTAATAGATAGTATTGATGTGAATGTTGTAGAAATGGTTTTTTCCATAAAGAACGATCATTATGAATGAATTTGGGAAAAATCTTAATTAATTTTCTATTATTACAGGTAACATGTATTTATTTCTTGTTTTATAAAAAGTTAGATATATTAGTTTAATTTTTTATTAAAACACATATTATAACTAATAAGTTAATTGTTTTATTTAAATTAGTTTATTTTTTATAGTTTACCCATACTTAACTTATGTTTACCCTTGTATAATTTTTTTTATTTGTTGATTTTATGGAAAAACAATTAATTTTAATTTAATATGTAAAATAAAAATAAAAAATTGTATAAAATAATATATTCAAAGAATATTATTTTTATTGTAAAAATGGTGTAATATGTTGGATCATTTTTACTATTTTTATACCATTTTTGGAGTAAATCTACTCCAAATGGTGTATTGCATTGGAGATTATCTAATGAATATGATAAATGGTGGTTTGTTTAGTATTTTTTTGTTTTTTATGTATCATTTTAAAATTGTTGTTCAAATTTTTATGTAACGGTTGAATTTTTTTTATTTTTATGTCATTTAATCTCTCATTAATGTTGCTTTCATTTTAACTAACTACTTTAACAAATATTAATAAAAGTATTTTTAGTTTAGTATACATTTTGTTGGATAATTTTTCATTTTTTATTTAATTTTATATGTAATAGTTGGATTTATGTATTTTTGTATTAATTGATTATTACTTTGATTCGTAGGATAATGATAGATCAAACATCTAATTCACCATGAGCTTCTAGGGAGGACTGTATATATACTTTTGGGGAGGAATGTACACATACTTCTATTAAGGATCCTCCTCATCCTTTTACACAGGATCCATCTACTTCCATAGGGTTAGAGAAGTCTTTGAGGGTTGGTAAATGTGGTAGTACAGATTTACCAAAATTACCAGTTGTTTGTAGTTGGGACCAGATGATACCAGTTGATTTTGATGATAATGATATTTTTATTGGTCCAAATTCAAAACAATTTAGGACTTTTATTGTAGTTCAAGCTTGAGGAAAAGTTAGTATTTTGATTTTTGATTGGAGTAATGTTTACAAAGTGATAATATGTCAATTATGGGAGATAATTTTGGTAAGCTCATTTGTTATTATTTTACTTATCATGAAATGTTTTACTAACATAATTTTTCCCCTTCTTATTATATGAAATACGATATACCTCATACTAGAGGAGTCGAGAAGAAACCTCGAGCTTTGGCTGCTAGGAGATGGAGGTATTTTAAATAATCCCTCACATCATATTTCATTTTTGGGGATATAAAAAATCAAAATCCATGTGATATATATCCATTTATAGATGAAGATACATAGAATCATTTTATTGAAAGTAGATGATAAGAATCATTTTTGGTTAGTTTAATGTTATATTTTAGAAGTTTTTTATATTAATTATCATATTAACGATTTTTTATTCTTAATTTGAAGAAAACAAGGTGATATCATCAATACACCCAATCCAAAAAATATATGCCCTCATACTTTATCTCATAGATGGTATTAATTATTAAGAGAATAAATGATAGCTGAAAAAAATTAAAAAAAATTGAGAGATGAGTCTTTAGGATTCACATATTTTGACCCTCCCCCCCAAGTAGACATAAAAATAGAAGAGGGATCAGATGAGAAAAAATAGGAAATATCTTACTAAAGAGTAGAGGGTTATATCTAAGAGGATTGTAAGAATTTATTCAATATATTTATATTATTTATGTTAAATAAAATATTTATATATTGTGGTTCACTTTGAGTTTTTCAAATAATCTATATAGGAATCCCTTGATGATTATAGCACACAAAGGACCTTCATAGCTAAGGGTGGGAAGGATGTTTTATCTACTGTATTAGGAAGTCTCAAAGACCTGGTTCATGTATGAGGATACGTAGTAGGTGTGTAGATAAAAAAGTGTTTGGTCGTTCTGAAGCTTCTTTGATGGAGGATGTATATAAAATAAAAATATAAGTTTTAGAATCTATATTTTAGGATATGGGTGAGATTATGGGGGATAGGATCTGATCTTCAGTAAATTTGATGTTTACAGACACACAAAGATAGTTTCAAGTTTTAGATCCCACTCCTCCACCTCCTCTTACTTATCCAACTCCTACACTTCCTCCTCCATAGCTTCCCATTTATTGTGATTTATATGTTGAGGATCCCCAATATCATATTATTGCATATGGGATTATATATTATATTGGGGATATATTTCATCATCAACATATAGAGATAGATAATCTTATGTTAATTATATAGGATATTATAGATATATTGAAAATAATGTCATTTTCTATAGATGATATCATTATAGTTAGACAAAGTATCAGTTATTTTTTAGTTTGGCTATCTAGACTTGTCTGATAAATTACCATTTAGGTATGTGTATATTTTATCCTTTATTTCATATTGGTGTTAAATTTGTTTTAACATTTTATAATGTATATATTTATCTATTTTTGTATAGTAATGTTTTAAAGGTAAATATATATTTTATAGACAGTAACAAGTATAGGCTATTATGACTTCAGATTAAAATTCTTTTGGAGTTGATATATTATCAACATATTCATCTTTATTGTTCAAATTTTATAACCTTCCAATGTATACTAAATTTTTTTGGGCAATCAGTGAATATGATGATTTTAAAGAAATATATTATGAAGCTTATAAATGAATATTATTTGGGCATTAACACATTTAAAATATTTTCCATGTAAGTGGATTTTCATATATATTTCAATTATTTTAATTTGTTGAAACATAATAATTATGTTTGTTTTGTATTAAGTATCTTTATACACTTTGTATACAATATGATATGATATTAATATATGGATTTATTGACCCACAATTTATTTCACATGTAGCGATGATAATGAGATATATAGAAAGAATAGTTTTTATGCTGAAATATTTTAAAATGATATAATTTGGTGTTGGATGTTTCCTTATCTTCAAGAATATGGAACATATATTTCATAAATTTTTATATATCTTAATTGAATAAACACTCACATTATATTTTTTTTATATTAATGGTCATTGAATGTTGTGTGTGTTTTCCCAATAGAGAAGACAACTTATTGTATATTCTCTATACATTGTGATGTTCGATATAATTTTAATAATGTATTGAACATGTAAGTTTGATTATTTGAATAATTTTACATATTGTAATGAAATTTAAATTTATTTCCTATATATTATTTTCAAATAGGGTATGGTATTACTATTATAAATCCCTAAGGATTAATGTTGTATTTATTGATAATATGATTGGTTGAGGTTAATGACCAAAATAAATATGAATGTTGGAATCTCAATGAAGAAAGTTGAATTTTTTGACGATGTTATTATTGAAAACATATATTTATGATGAATAAAATATTAAAGTGTTTCTTTGATGATTGATATATCCCAAAGGCTTGATTCCCAAGGTATATTTTTGACATCAATTCCCATATCTATTTTAAGTATTTTTAAAGTTATGATTAGCTAAGTGAAGAGGCATCCTAAAGTGAAGTATGTTACATAAGACTGCAAGGAAAACACTAGACTGTAGTAGTGGCCATAGTGGGTATGATACAGAGTGCATTTGCACCACAATGGTGGCTGTATAGGTGATTTTGAAAGAGAAGACTACATTGTAGCCTTTATTACTATGCCACAGCCTCCATGTAAATACCATAAGGTTGTTTTGAAGGTGCAAAAAAGAAAGAAAACCTTGGTTGGCCATCAATTCCATATCAACCCTACACAAGTGGGAGAAATCTAGACCATGTAGGGGAACTAGTCGGGATAGTTATCCAAGGTGGCACCATAAAGGTAGGTGAGCACACACATGGGTCGGCATGTGCATGTAGAAGTGGTCCATGTCATAGGGGTAATAACACAAAGAATATGGTTCATGGTATAGGGTAGCACTATATAGGAGGTCAGGAGAAGACCCTAATACTATTATCTTCTGAGTCAAGGGATAATGTTAGTATATATGCTGTGAGAAACTTGGAGAAAAGTCTAACATATGACATAAGGATTTGAGGTTGAGCCGCAGCCAAACAAACCATATCACGAAGTGGTTATGAGAGGATTTCTGCAACCATTTAATTTTTAGGGTGTTGACACCACAAAACTATGGCTACACCACATCCCCTTTGGGTGTAAATTCTTACATGTTATAGCACCAAAGGCTACACTACAGACCTCATTGGATAAAAAGGTATCCACCCTACAACTAGGACTTATGACGTAGAAGTTATGAATTTAGAAGAAGTAGATATTCCAGGTTCTCTTGTCCTATAGGATGCTACACCAAAACAGTTGTCTCTATGACATATCCATTTTGGTGTGATATGTGGTTTGAGTAGATCAGGTCATATATTTATAGAGTTAATAGAGGATTTATTACACATGATAGATGTAGATCTGGTTGACCAGATCATGGTGTGTGTAACCATATTGCAGTGAAGTGTGTGAAACTAGATATTTTACCATGGTAGACTTTACCATGCTACATAATTGCGCAATGGGTGATACTATATTGCAATGATGAATACCACACTATAAAAGTTTGAGGTGTTTCATCACCATCCTTCAGAACACATCGTATCTAAGTGTTTTCCTTCCTTCCACAAGTAATTACTACTCACCATTTATAGATAAAGTCATGGGTCTTTATTGGAGGTTTGAATAGACCAATTATGGTGTAATAGGTGGATATTTTGTGGTTCATCATTTATTATTTATTAAGGATTATCATGAAGGAAAAAAAGATAGTTGAACATGGATCATATTTAAGGTCTGAATTTTAAAGAATAATACGGAGTTTTTTCAGACATGGATCTAGAAATATTGAATAATTAGAAACCATTAAATATTTTTCAAAGGTTAAAGAAGGTTATTTTTATGCATAAAAAGGTATAATTATTCCAGAACTATTTTGGAATGTGTAAGTGTTGCATAAAGGTATTATCATGGAGTTGAAGAAGCAGGCCAGTAGAACTTCAATAGAATATCTACCTTATTTTAAAATGCATTAAGTATTACTGATTAAGGGACCTACATGTCCATAAATAATATGTGAATCCTTTTTGGAGAAGTAAGAAAAGTAAGAGGAGGAAGTTTATTCTTTCCACCAACAGTGTTCTAAATAATGAAGGTTCAACTGAGTGATCCTTTGGGTGTAGCGATTTGTCTCTAAACCTTGTATGGAAGTGAGCCTGGGTATAGGAGTAACCTATCCCAAACTTGTGTAAGTATTTAACTTCATAGTGGATTTTTGTGCATGGAATGATATTGATGCATGCTCCCTATATTTATCCTAGTGAAGATGAACCAAGTAAATAATCATTTCATATTTACATTATGTATGCACACCAAAAGAGATCAAGAAACCCTAATCATATCTAGTAAATAGTGTAGAAAGTGACCCTCAAGGTTGAGAATTAAATATAATATAGGTAAAGTGAGACTTCTAAATGAGTTAGTGTTTTAATTTTCATGGACATTTCATACCCTAATTCACCCCCCCCCCCCCCAGGGTAATCTCACTCTAAGTCAATTGTATAACTATAAAAAATGGTATCATATCTAGGTCCAATTTTGGATTTATTATTACTTTAACTTGATCTAAATTTGTATTGAAGATGAAATCCATGGTGAAGGATCCTTTATTTAATGTAAATAATTTTATATCCTGGAAATCAGAGTTCATCCAATATATTTTCTCTTGGGGTCTCTCAAGAAGTGTTTGAAGATGAAATTTTTCTATTGATAAGGCATAGATTTTTCTTTAAAACAAATCAAAAAAATTGATATTGATTATTAGGTCAAAGAAGAATTAAAGGAGGTTCTTATATATTACATACATAAATAAGTGAATAATTTCAAATTATCCAAAGAAATTTGGGAGAAATTGAAATATTTGTTTGAAAAAGAAGAAAGGCCCAGTGAGAACTGACTTATGACAAAATGAAAGAAGAAGAAGAAGAAGAAGAGCAAGAGGAATTCATCCCAAAATTTGTGTTACCCAGTCAAAGTAAAATATAAAACTAATGTTATCTTTGATTCATACCCTCATGTGGAGAAAGGATGTAAAATTTTAGTCTCTCTATTGGAGCTAAAAATAATGTGTGATTCTTGTCGTGAAGAGGAAACAAAATCTAGTTATTATTCCAAGGAATTCTCATGCAATGAAAATGAATAATGATGGAGGGTCATGCCTATAGTGTAATTTTTAATTATTGATAATTTATCCTTAGAAAAACAAGGGGTTAAAGGATGAATAAGTGACCTTGAATTTCAACATGTATAAAATGGTAATGAAGATGAAAGATTAAAGTGATACACTTGAGGAGCTTTCCAAATAATTTAGAAAATAAATGGCAGTATAAAAGTAATTAAAGGAAATTATTTCACAAAAACACAATATGAATAAAGAAAATGGGATTTGAGAGATTTTGTCTTAGAGTTGAAGAATTTTTCTGTAGATCTGGAAGAAAAGAATGATAGGATAAGATACCTTTAGGAGAAGATGAAAACATCAAGAGAAAAGGTTAAAATCCCTCAAAATTTCAACTCTAATTATGAATTAACTAAGATTTTCTATATATGGAATTTAGAAGAAAAGTTTTGTTCCATGAAAAATCTATAAGTGTGGTTCCACAAATAAAGAAGGTACCAAAGTGCTTTTATTCTAGAATATTTGGGCACATCATGGTAAGATTCCTCATGCCAATAATCCCAAAGAAGTAATAAGAACTCCAGAAGTACCAAAATCACATTTGAGGAGAAACAAAATGAGGTATTATTCTTTTAGAAGATGTTTTATTTTCTCTAACCTCATTTATATGAAAAGATATTGTAATTTTAGTAATGGATATAAGGATAAATAATCCATATAGAGACACTCCACTCTTATGACTTGTATGGAGAATGCTTTCCTGTAAAAGGCCTATTAAGCTATAAAATAGGTTCAATGTTTTGGAGGTTGAAAAAGAGATGAAAAAAATGGTATATTAAACACCAATATCTAAGTAATCAAAAAATATATCTTTGAATAAAAATAAGAAAATATGGAAGAAAAAAACATGAGGCTTTCTCAGCTATGAAGAAGGTAGAAAAGAGTTTGATTTTCACTACAAAAAATAAGTTATATTCTAATATGGAAGTCTTGGACTTCAATGAAGAGGCTTTACAAATTAGTCCTATATAAACCACTCAGGGGTAAAATATGAGGATTAAATGGAAAATAAATCAAGATATGATATCTACGAGTGATGAAACTCAAGAAGTTATTTGTTCAAGTGTGATAAATTCCGCAATTGTGGAAAAACACAAGCCAAGGTAGGATGAAAATGTTGAAATTCATAAAAAGAAGTGTGCTAGTAGAATAATTAAAGGATGGTCCCTTGGAAAGATGTTGAGTTGTTTGGCTATAAGTGATGATGAAGAACTTATAGATATTATTGTATTCCTTTCCTAAAATATAAAAAAGGGAAAAGGAAATGTGGTGGTAATGGGTTGGTTTATTTTGACTAGCCCTATTCCTAAACTTGAGGAACCTCAAGGTACCCCTCTCTCTATATAATTTATTATTTTATAACTATTTATAAAGAGGTGTAGAATTAAGGGGGAGATGAAATCCATGGGGTGTTTTTTCTTTAATGGTACATGGTTGTTTGTGCATAGAAAATCATGAGTGGATATAGTAGAATATAAATATGGATTAGAATAAATTTTCATGAAAACAGTTATTTTAGTTGTGTTCAAAATATTAAATAGATATTTGATTGTATCAATTATTATAAAGACTAAATATGCATGTATATGGAGAATTTACATGCTGAAATTACATGGAAACAAGGCTTGGATAGTGTACAAAAAAATAGTATTAGGATATGTGTTTCAATCTAGAAAAAAATCAAGTGGTTTTAGACTTATTTAAGAGGATTGAATAGGAAATAGAAACAACAACAAAAATGAATTATATTTTCATATATATTTTTTTCTAACAAGTGGTTTTGTTTTTGGTATCATCTGATATTTTCATAATATCATAAAGTTGTTGAAATTTTTTGCTTCAAAAGAAAATGGTTCCCCCACTGCTGAACACTAACAATTGGCATAAACAAGTGGTATCTAGAAAAAAATACTCAGGGGGATTTTTTTATAAAAATAAAAGATATTAGTCCTCATAAAAAGTTTTTTTTGATGTCTGTGAAGTTATGAAAGGTTTGGATTTCAAATCATATCATTTTTTTAAATTGAACAACTTTTTCACCAAGTGGTGAATGTTTATGAAGTGGTATCAATTATTATTTTCCTAAGAGGACTTCACAAAGACTTAAGAGGAAGTGAATTGATATATTGAGAATATATTCACTTAGAAAAACTACCCTCTTTTATAAATGACTACCTTCTAGTCTTTTCTTAAACACAATTAGTGGTGAAAATAAATCATAGAAAAGAAAGATCAAACACAAATATTTATAGTGGTTTGAGGAATAAAAATCCTCTAGTACAATCCACTAACACTCTTATCCATTATATTAGTGATTTCCACTATACCAATAATTTTTTTGGGGACTGTCTGTCCTTTTTCCATAGATTTCACAACTAAGTGCATGCAGTCAACACTTGGTGCAAAAAGTACATGAGTTTTCAACCGGGCTCTAGAAAATCTTTATAAACACCAACCTTCAAGGTTCTTTTACCAGTAATCTTTTAAAAATATATGATAAAAATAGTGTTTACAAATGAATCTCACTATTTTAAAATATAACTGATATAAGTAATAAATTTCTAGGTGATATGATAAAAAATAAAATATAGCTCAAGTATAGTATTCTAAAATGACGGCAAGGATGATTGATAAAAACACTGCTTAAGATCAAGAAGATTCTTTTTATTTTCATGTAAAACAAAGAAGTGCATAAGAGATTATATATATAGAGAGAGAGAGAGAGAACTCGGAATCTTGTTTAGACACTTCTTTGCTTCTCCATATATCTTATTTTCACTTCAAAGAACTTATGTAATGCATGAAAAAACTTTTCTTTTAATCGCATATCTCATATCCATAAAATTTGCAACTCTTAATTTAAAAATATACATTATTTTATTAGAAATACCTCAGCAATAGTAAATACCAATAAATTATAATTTTACTTGTTTCCTTCCTCAACACTTGTCTCTTATTATAATAATTTTTACCATAAATATGTAATCTAATATTTAAAGATTGCATGGAAGCATTAAAATATCACTCAAGTACTTCAATGGTAATAAATACCAAGTTTTAGCATGATGTAGCTAATTTCAAATCACCAAATGAAAAAATTCTACATATTTGAATTCACTTAGTTGATTTGATCTATGTAGCTGAATTCACATATGCCTTCTTCACATAGTTGATTTTCCTCACATAGCCAATTTTTCCACATAGCTAAATTTTCTTCACATAGCTAGATTGATTCATGTAGTATTTTTATTCAAATAGCTGAATGGAACCATGTAGATAATTTCACCACATATCCAAATCATATAGTTGATTACTCCATGTATCTAATTAATATAAGAAATTGATTACCTGTGTAGTTGGATGATCAATGTAGGTGAATTCCACATAAGCATTTCTAGGATGTAGCCAATTTACATAATTGATTTGAGTAGTCGAATGATCGACGTAGCCATTTATCTATATAGCTAAAATCTTTACATAGTCAGTTTTTCTAGACATGGGAAAATTTTATCTAAAGCATCCAGAATTGCCGACTTAAGGATTTTAATAGAAAAAAACACTTAAAACAAGATAAAACTTCATAAACATGTATTTGAGATAATAATAACCTAAAGTACATGGGATTTGTTGGAACAACATTAGTAGTCCAACAATATCCCCCTTTTGATGAACAAAAAATCCATAATATATTAAACAAGAAAAACCAAAAAGGTTTAACAGTATTTTGCACAAAATTATAATATATATTTATTTATTTTAAAATGTAGAGTTTCTCCCCCATAGTTAGAAACTTATCTTCTTTTTATTAATTGAGGAATTATCCCTATTTGATTAAACAAAGGTTAAATTTTTCTAACTTTTCTCACTTTTATGTCATTAAAAAGGAAGGGTAAATAGAAGAAAAACATTGTAAATTTAGCACATAGATTAATGAACTATTCAATTATAGTACTAAAACTGAATATGGAATAATAGAAGGAGTGTAATTCAATTAAAAATACAAAGATATTAATAACATTAAATGACAACAATCATAGAGAAAAAGATAATAAATTAATTACATCAAATGAAAACAATCACTAAGAGAAACATTAGAAATGAATAAAGAGGCATTTATTTCATTGATGGAAAAATAATATAAATATTTGCATCCACTCAACCCCACAAAAACACAAATAAAATATATCATTCAAAAGAATGGATCTTATGGATGGGTTATTGTAACGACCCGAAATTTTGAATAAATCTTGTTTCCTAATTTTGTTTGTTATTTTATACTCAACAAAACTGTTTCATTTGATAACATGAGTATAATTAAAATGAGACTGTTGGGTTTTGACTGTTATATGATCGTAGGTCAATATGACCACTGGAAACTAAACGTTTTGATTATTGTCTCCAAATACAAGTGATCTTGGTTAATTAATATAGAACGAAGATTTGATGGCCTCACCCAGTAGTCCTGGACCGATCGAAGCCCATCTAACAGAACTTGGGAAGGAGGTAGCACCACTGGGCTTTGCTCTGGACCAAACCCAAGCCGAAATTCATCATGTGAAGCTAGAATGGAATCGCCTTCACGAGAAGTTAAAACTGATAAAATTACTACTCGTGCGATGTTGGTCGAGCCGCCCACAGATTCTCTCACCTTAGCACACCTTACACTTAGGTCCTATGCTGGTGTGATAAGGGGCTATGTAAGGAGACTATAACTGCCTTGTGTAATCCTTTGTTTTAAATAAAAATTTTATTTCTTCTTATGATGAATTTTATGAATTTTCAAATGAACGGATATATATAGTATGCATATTTTTTATGAATTTTAGAAAAAGGATATTTTAAAAATATTTATGTAAACCTTAAATAATTAAAAATGTGTAATGATTTTCAAAAAATGTTCTTCTACAATTATGTTCAGTACGAAATTTAGAGTCTAAAAAGATCAACTTGATTTTTGATGAATAGTAAATTATGAATAGTGATTTTTTCGCTTAGGATTAGTAATGAAGCCAAATGGATTAGTAATCTCATTTAAAGAAAGTTTTAATATAATTTAGACACCCTGTTTAAGTAATGTGATTCAATAAAATGGGTAAATAATGGTTTCATAAATTATTTGTCAAGTATTAGTTTTTTCGGGTGAATAGTGTTTTTTAATTAAAATTAAATTAAAAATAATTAGAAAATTATTTTTATAAAATGGACTTTATTTTTGAACTCAGAGCATCAATATTATGTTATGGTAATTTTTGGGGATTTTTCTGAAAAAATGAATTTTCGGTGAATAGTGTATTTATTTAAAAATTAAATTAAAAATATTTAGAAAATTATTTTTATAAAATGGAGTTCATTTTTGTAATCAGAGCATCGATATTTGGTTAAGGTGAAATTTTTGGGATTTTTCTGAGAAAGATGAATTTTCAGTGAATAGTAAAAATGCAGTTTTAGGGTTTCAGTATGTTTAATGACATCATAACTATGTCATGATGATGTCATGAGATATTTTAAGGGTTGGCCGACCAAAGGTGATGAATTATTGTATGGGGGGCCCATGTGTCCTAACTCCATGGGAAATACCATGGGAGAGCCCATGGTTTTGAGAAAACCACTTGTGAGGTGTCCCTTGGCCATTAATGCCTTGTCCCCTCACATTCCCTATAAATACCTACCCTTTCCTCCGTTAGTTTTCACTCCCAACTCTCCCCCAACGAAGCTCTGGTCTCATTACCTCCCAATGAGTCCTCCCAAGGTGCCCCCAAGCCCTCGAGGTCCCAACCTTTGAGTTTTAAGAGTTACGTTTTAAGGTAAGGGATCTGACCCCTCTCTTTCTTTTCAAGTGATCTCTTTTATGTCATTTCTTTTATGCCCCATGTTCTTATGTTGGAGGATGTTATTTTATATTAATTATACTTATATTTTATGTTCATATGATGAGATACCCCCTCTTACTCTCATCATTTCGTTTTATGAAAGTTTAAGTGACGCCGTTAGGCTGCCGAATTTTTAAGGGATTCTTTCACCCTTATCGTTTTGAAGATCTATTCTCATGTCAAGTCTTTCATGTTCCTTTTTATTATATTGGGGTATGATCTCTAAATCTATCATACTAATCTTTTATTTTTATATGATGAGTGACCCTATTTGATCTCGTCAATTCATTTTTGTTGAAGTTTAAGTGACGTCGTTAGGCTGCCAAATTTTCATAAGAGAAATCTTATTTTTGTCTTCCTTTCATGTTCTTCATTTCATATGGTATGTCTTTAAAATTTCATTACCATGTTCTTAAATCCTTTATATTCTGTTCCTATACTGTTTTATGGTTCATTTATGAATGTTTGACCCATGTCCCCTCTCTTTTCAATGTTTTCTAAAACCCCGAAACATAGTCGTTATGCTACAGAATTTCCGTCTCAAAAATGTCTCTCTCTTTTTATAAAGTTCTATTATTTTATTAAGTGAATACTCAAATATCTCTCTTATATAGGGGTATTCACATATATACCAATTTGTTCTATTTTAAATTCTGGGATTTACATACATGAGACCCTCTTTCCCTTTCTGTGGGTTTAAAGTGACATAAAGATCATGTCTTTAAAGTAGTTTTATAACGTTATGATTATGAAATGAAACCCATTTATTTTATGCTATATGGGTTGTTTATGAAATTATTTATGATTATATATGTGGCTCACATGATAATAAATACATGTCAAGGGTGTGCCCTGATATCTCTCCAATGCATTAGGTAAAGACTTAATCTCTAGAGATGAACTTTTAGACTGATACCTTGGTGAATAACCTTGGTAATTTTTTAATGACACCTTGGGGATGGACCTTGGTGAAACAAAATGATTGTCAATATTAAATGTTGTAGTCACATCTTCAAGTTATGAAAAATGTTATTTTTATTATGATATGCCTCACGATTTCTTTCTCATGCCTTAAAGTTCTTTTTCATGACATTGTTGATGTATCCCAAGTTCACATGTTAAATGTTTCCCCTTGTTTCCCTTACTGGGCCTTCTGCTCACCCTTTCTTTTGATGTATGTCCCCAGGTTATGAGATGCAATAATGAACCTAGGATGAACATGAGGAGAATCCTTTCAAGTGTTTAAGAATAATGATTTATGTTTTCATGTTTTAAGTTCCTGGTTTCCAAGACACTAAACCTTAAAGATCCTCGGTTTTGTAAAATGTAATGAAAGTTTATATGATAAAAAGGCGGGATGCTATAGTTGGTATCAAAGGATGGTTTAGTTATTTGTGGAAATTAGGATATGAAAACTCTAGGAAGAACCCTATAGAAAAGTTTAAATATAGGAAATCTTCCTGGTATTTTGGTGAGTATTGAGTAAGGGGTTTCCAAGCAAATACATCTCTGTCTGGATACGAGCAGGTAGAGGTGGATCTGGCACAGATGTACATAGGGGTAAAACCCAAAAACACCGCTTTGAGCTAGACTCGAACGGAAACTGGTACACGAAAATGGGCCTTGTTGCACTCTTGGTTACGACACTCCCAGGGGAAATGCTTTGGTAAATTCATAAGCTTAGTATGAACCATTATTAAAGGAACAAAGATAAAATAAAATAAAGATTCACATAAGAATATATGATCATGGATAACCTAGTTTGAAACCTAGTGGATCACAAGTTAGGGTATACTTTTCTTCTACAAGTTATCCTTATATGCTTTAATTTCCTTTTCATGATTATTGGCTAAGTATTTAAGCCCCTAATTATACTTTCTCTTCTTAGTTAATGGTGGGAAATGGAAGAACATGTCCCAACAACCAATGTGATAGGAAATGCGATGGTTGTCGTATTAATATGACAGAGATGATTAGGGGATTAAAAGATGATTATTATTTTTTAAGACGTTCACTATTTTGGGGACTCTATATGATCGATGTAAATAGATTACTACGGTATTTTCATTGAGGAGTAAGGTTGACTTATATTTTGAATAATCAATGAATTTAAGGTGGACTTATAGTAATTTAGGTTACTTATGGAAATGATTAACCTATCTTGGGTAAAATATTTTTAGGTTATCTACTTTTGTTATAAGATGTTAGGTGTGGTTGATGTTGTTTGGAGATTAACAATGAAGTTTATTTTGGAAGACTATGTTATCAAATCCTTCTTGTATTTGGGTTTCAATCTTATTTTGGTTTATTTTGAGGAATTTTAAGGACCGTTATTTATGGAATGGTCTATGATGAACTTTGGGTAGTACCATGGAACATTGAAGATTTAAAATTAGTTTCTATTCCTATGGGATTCTTTCTTTTTGAAGAGTTGTTTTACCTTACCCTTTTTGTTTTTGGGATAATTTTTAAAGATAGAAGAAATATATAGTTAATCTTTTTTGGATTATGTGATTCTCTTGAAGATGATTCTTGTGCTTTTGATGAGACCAAGTGTTTTTGAATTCTCATCGTTTGGAGAAAAGATTAGTTTTGGTAGAGACTTATTAAAGGATGAAACTCTACTTGAAGGTAGGTATATTTCCTTATGTTTTTGTTCTATGTAGTAAATGAATTCCTCAAAATTATGAAAAGGAACGTAAAACAAAAATGTTGTTGGTTTATGTTTCCTACTAGGTAATCAAAGACCATTTACACACATCATAAGTTTGGGATTTTCTCATGGTTAACTTTCTCCTAATCATGTTTTCTATCACTCTCCTTTAGAACGTGACCCTTTATTTTCTCCTCCATGTCCATGTTTTCCTACATGGAATCCTAGTATGGGTAAACTCGGGTGGCATTTGTACTTCCTTTTCTTTCTTTTAAAGTAATAGTGTTACTGACTCTTTTTCCGATGTGGTACTTTCAATGAAATTTCAAAACCCAATTTTAAAAAATTGCGAGGACGTAATTTCTTAAGGGGGAAGATTTTAACGACCCAAAATTTTGAATAAATCTTTTTTCCTAATTTTGTGTGTTATTTTATACTCAACAAAACTATTTCATTTGATAACATGAGTATAACTAAAATGAGACTGTTGGGTTTTGACTATTATATGATTGTTGGTCAATATGACCACTGGAAACTAAACGTTTTGATTATTGTCTCTAAATACAAGTGATCTTGGTTAATTAATATAGAAAGAAGATTTGATGGCCTCACCCAGTATAGTCTTGGACCGGTCGAAGCCCATCTAATAGAACTTGAAAAGGAGGTAGCACCACTGGGCTTTGCTCTGGACCAAACCCAAGCCGAACTTCATCATGTGAAGCTAGAACGGAATCGCCTTCGCGAGAAGTTCAAACTTATAGAAATTACTACTCGTGCGATGTTGGCCGAGCCGCCCTCAGATTCTCTCACCTTAGCACACCTTACACTTAGGTCCTATGTTGGTGTGATAAGGGGCTATGTAAGGAGACTGTAACTGCCTTGTGTAATCCTTTGTTTTAAATAAAAATTTTGATTTATTCTTATGATGAATTTTATGAATTTTCAAATGACCGGATATATATAGTATGCATATTTTTGATGAATTTTAGAAAAAGGATATTTTAAAAATATTTATGTAAACCTTAAATAATTAAAAATGTGTAATGATTTTCAAAAAATGGTCATCTACAATTATGTTCAATACAAAATTTAGAGTCTAATAAGATCAACTTGATTTTTGATGAATAGTAAATTATGAATAGTGATTTTTTCGCTTAGGATTAGTAATGTGACCAAATGGATTAGTAATCTCACTTAAAGAAAGTTTTAATATAATTTAGACACCTTGTTTAAGTAATGTGATTCAATAAAATGGGTAAATAATGGTTTCATAAATTATTTGTCAAGTATTAGTTTTTTTGGGTGAATAGTGTTTTTTAATTAAAAATTAAATTAAAAATAATTAGAAAATTATTTTTATAAAATGGACTTTATTTTTGAACTCAGAGCATCGATATTATGTTATGGTAATTTTTGGGGATTTTTCTGAAAAATGAATTTTTGGTGAATAGTGTATTTATTTAAAAATTAAATTAAAATTATTTAGAAAATTATTTTTATAAAATGGAGTTCATTTTTGTAATCAGAGCATCGATATTTGGTTAAGGTGAAATTTTGGGATTTTTCTGAGAAAGATGAATTTTCAGTGAATAGTAAAAATGCAGTTTTAGGGTTTCGGTATGTTTAATGACATCATAACTGTGTCATGATTATGTCATGAGATATTTTAAGAGTTGGCCGACCAAAGTTGATGAATTATTGTATGGGGTCCCCATGTGGCCTAACTCCATGGGAAATACCATGGGAGAGCCCATGGTTTTGAGAAAACCACTTGTGAGGTGTCCCTTGGCCATTAATGCTTTGTCCCCTCACATTCCCTATAAATACCCACCCTTTCCTCCTTTAGTTTTCACTCCCAACTCTCCCCCAATGAAGCTCTGGTCTCATTACCTCCCAAGGAGTCCTCCCAAGGTTCCCCCAAGCCCTCAAGGTCCCAACCTTTGAGTTTTAAGAGTTACGTTTTAAGGTAAGGGATCTGACCCCTCTCTTTCTTTTCAAGTGATCTCTTTTATGTAATTTATTTTATGCTCCATGTTCTTATGTTGGAGGATGTTCTTTTATATTCATTATACTGATATTTTATGTTCATATGATGAGAGACCCCCTCTTACTCTCATCATTTCGTTTTATGGAAGTTTAAGTGACGTTGTTAGGCTGCCGAATTTTTAAGGGATTCTTTCACCCTTCTCGTTTTGAAGATCTATTTTCATGTCAAGTCTTTCATGTTCCTTTTTAATATGTTGGGGTATGATCTCTAAATCTATCATACTGATATTTTATGTTCATATTATGAGAGACCCTATTTGATCTCGTCAATTCATTTTTGTTGAAGTTTAAGTGACACCGTTAGGCTGCCGAATTTTCATAAGAGAAATCTTATTTTTGTCTTCCTTTCATGTTCTTCATTTCATATGGTATGTCTTTAAAATTTCATTACCATGTTCTGAAATCCTTTATATTCTGTTCCTATACTATTTTATTGGTCATTTATGAATGTTTTACCCATGTCCCCTCTCTTTTCAATGTTTTCTAAAACCCTGAAACATAGCTGTTATGCTGCAGAATTTCCATCTCAAAAATATCTATCTCTTTTTCTAAAGTTCTATTATTTTATTAAGTGAATACTCAAAGATCTCTCTTATATAGGGGTATTAACATATATATCAAGTTTTTCTATTTTAAATTCTGGGATTTACATACATGAGACCCGCTTTCCCTTTTCGTGGGTTTAAAGTGACATAAAGATCATGTCTTTAAAGCAGTTTTAAAACGTTATGATTATGAAATGAAACCCATTTCTTTTATGCTATATGGGTTGTTTATGAAATGATTGATGATTATATATTTGGCTCACATGATAATAAAGACATGTCAAGGGTGCACCCTGATAGCGCTCTAATGCATTGGGTGAAGGCTTAATCTCTAGAGATGACCTTTTAGACTGATACCTTGGTGAATAACATTGGTAATTTTTTAATGACACCTTGGGGATGGACCTTGGTGAAATGAAATGATTGTCAATATTAAATTTTGTATCCACATCTTCAAGTTATGAAAAATGTTATTTTTATTATGATATTCCTCACTATTTCTTTCTCATGCCTTAAAGTTCTTTTTCATGACATTGTTGATGTATCCCAAGTTCACATGTTAAATGTTTCCCCTTGTTTCCCTTACTGGGCCTTCTTCTCACCCTTTCTTTTAATGTATGTCCCTAGGTTATGAGATGCAATAATGAACCTAGGATTAACATGAGGATAAGCCTTTCAAGTGTTTAATAAGGATGTTTTATGTTTTCATGTTTTAAGTTCTTGGTTTCCAAGACACTAAACCTTAAAGATCCTCGGTTTTGTAAAATGTAATGAAAGTTTATGTGATAAAAAGGTGGGATGCTATAGTTTTGGTTGGGAAGGTGGTTTGGGTGGAGGTATCTTGAAAGTAGGTTTGATTCAGGAGGTGTTTGGAGTTCCCATTGGAGAAGGTTGTACAACCTTTCCAAGTTCTACACCAGCTCCTTCTTCACTACCAACAGTTGATTTGAAATGCAGCATTTGGACATGGGTGATGAGAACTCCTTCAATATTTCCTTCAAATACACTAAAATCATAGGTTCTAGTAGCCTAAAAATTCACTTTATTTATAGGTTTATAGGATGATTCGTCTTATCTAGATCGCTCAGTATCTAGAGAAGCATCCACTTTTGCTTGATCTTTCTGATAGATTCTCAAAGCATCAAAAGTAGCATCAATCCTCTATATGGAAATTATATAGGTATTTAAAGGAGTACGGACTAGGTATATTATACCTCTTAGATTAGATAGGGAATTTGTACATATATATATATATCCTTTTTATGATATTAGACTTACAAAACTCAAGAATAATCATAGATGTCTTGCTAGGTATTTTCCTAAATATTGTTAATCCATTGTTTAGTAATCCTTTAAAAAAATTAAGATAACAAGAAGTAAAATGTTGAGGAGCATTGTCCATAGGAGGACTGATAAAAGGATAAAGGTTAGTAGTAGATGGTCCTGATGGAATTTCCACTAATATCTTCTTTAGAATCCAATAGAACTCTACATATTGATCATTCTTCCATTAACTGATTGGAGATTTTTTTCCATACTGGTCACTTGATCTATAAAAATTTTAACTAATTCCTTAATAGAACTAATAAAAGATTATGGAACTAGAGCACTAATAGAAGAACATATGATAGGAATAGGTATAGGTTCTATAGAAGTAATATGAGCAACTAAATCAGGGGTAGGTTGAATATAAGGAATAGGACTTGGAGGTTTATAGACAACCAACTCCTTTCCTATAATAGAAACTAGAATAGCTATAGCTTTTGTAGACTCTACACTTGGTTCTTCCTATGAAGATCCAAAATATAGTCCTTGAACTTCTTTATAAACCTTATAAAATAATGTTAATAGGAACTGATGGTTTCTAAATATAGGACTAAGAGATCTAAACCCCATACCTCAAGTATCCATATAAACTTTCAAGATATCTTCCAATTTCCCATAATATTCTTCATAAAATCCTAATACTTCATTTAATAACCTATTAGTTCCTATAAAAAACTTCTTAATAGATTATCTAGTATCTTTGAACTCTACAAAAATGTCACAAACCGTCCCCCGGGGCCCGTTCTGTGACTATACCAAGCCCGCCTTCCATAGGCCAGGGGTTGGCGACTATCATCGGAAAGGAGTTTCCCTAAAATGAAAAACCATTGCCTTTGAACCTGAAAACACACAAACTAAGAACACGACAAGATGAAAACCACGTAGTAAAACTGTAGTAGTAAAAGTGTGTACTGAAAGTAAAGGGGGTTGGAATACAAGCCCAACTGAAAGATATAACTACAATAGAAAACAACTCCTAAGATCATCCACCTATGATCCTAACTGAAGGTTAGGTATATCTTGTCTCTACAGCTCTCCACGTCAACTAGTCCCCTCCATGTACCGCCTGGTCCTGGCTCCCTAAAGTCTAATCCAAGATGTTCGTCATTTGTACAAGACACAACAAGGTGCGGGCGAAGCCCGTTCATGGGTGAGTATAACAATACCCAGTAGGGACCCCAAGACCCCAAAAGGTCTCTCAGAATTCCACAAAGGAAACACCATAAGACATGATATCAATCACAAAGCACAAAGAAAAATGCTCAACTCAAACCAGGTATATAACTCAGAGATCAGGAATAAAGATGATTAGTCTTAAGATATATCATTTTATTCCATTATGAAGTTTCCAAAACTGAACCATGAAGGAGTTGTTCCATTATCGATCCACACAGGGTCATATGTCACTGATCCATGATGGTTCACTCTAAGGTTGGTCCTTTTTGGGTCACGCACTGCTGATCCACACAGGGTCTCTATAATGCTGATCCACACAGGGTCGCTATGATGCTGATCCACACAGGGTTGCTAGAATGCTAATCCACACAGGGTCACCATGATGTTGATCCACACAGGGTCTCTATGATTTTGATCCACACAAGGTCGCTATGATTTTTATCCACACAGGGTCTCTATGATATTGATCCACACAGGGTCACTCTTCAATTGACAGCCAGCCACAGGATTCCCTATACTCAGTGTGATTTAGTTCCGTAGGATGTTCCTCAGGATATCATTCATTCGTCAACTACCAAGAATTTCCACAAAGGAGTAAACCAAAGGACCGCCATGTCGTAAGGGTTCCAACGCGATAGACGGAGCATCAATCGGATGCCCGGTCTGTGAGTTATAAGTGTTTTAGTACTGAGGGCCCGGTTAGATTCAGATTCTATCCAACTCAGTTGTGCTCCAAATTTATACAAGACTCAGGTAGATTATCTCAAAAGGACCATCTCGTTCCAAGGATTCCATCTTCATAGACAGTTTGTCAAACGGACATCTAGTTTGTGAGATACGGCCTTATAAGCGTATCTGGGCTGAAAAGGGTCAGGGCCCGGCCCGACCCGACCCATCCCGACCTGAGCCGACCCAACCCAAGTCCGACCCAACCCAGCCTGAACCGGATGGGCCGGCCCGGCCCACCTTAGCTGGGCGTGGCCCGGCCCAGTGGTTAGCGTGGTCAGCTAGCTGGGTGGCTCGCCCCCTTCCTAAATGGCTGAGCCATTCAGGTTCCTTCAACTAGTGGCACCACGTGGTGTCACCCCCCCCCCCCCCCCCCGTCAGTGGGACCTATGGGGAGTGGGTCCCCTCCACCACACCTTCTCTCTGCGGTGCATGACGGTGTTCCGCCGCTACCAATGCGGGCGCCCCGTCGGTCCGTCGCGGTGCCTCTGGGCACCACCTCTCCTCTGCAGTTGGCAACAGCCGGTCGCCGGCACCGCCGCACTGGTGCCACACTAGATGGGATTCTATGGTCCATCGAGTGAGCTCTGGTGGTCTATTTTCCCTTATATTTTCATCTACGGGCCTTCCGGGATGCTACCGTCACTACGTGGCTCCCAGATTCAGGATTCTGTCGAGTTAAAAATTCACCCCCAAAGAACGCAACAAAAACTAAAGCACGAGAGGGTCTGGGCCTTATTCATTTGGCCCGCTCCCTCCGCATTAGAATCATATCAAGTGGGTAGTAAATAAATCATCACATAGATAAAATATTACCTCATTCAATCTTTTCCCACAACAACCACCCACAGTTTCATATGAATCGCAGATCAACTCGTTTTGGTTGATCTGCGTTCGTTATGATTTTCAAGAACAAAGAAAAGAAACAAATTATCTTTAATTTAAACATAAACATACCCTGACTTAGATTTGAAGGATATGTCATGATTTTGGAAGGATAAACTATGTTCGTTGAAGCCACCAGTGTTCATGGATCTCGAATCTATTCCCCCAATGATGTCATTCAAGCCTCCATTGTTTGTTAGAGGGAAGTTTTTTCTTCGGTTCTTCGTCAAGTATTCTCCCACGATCCACCAATCCTAATTTTTTTCCAAATATTTAAGATCCCAAGAGTTTTATTGAGATATTAATCCTCCTATTCAAATAATGGTCCATTATTTGGTGTAATTAATGAACCATATTAATTAAACAAGGAGTGGTTACACAATTGATGTGTAGCCGGAATTTAATTTCCCTTAATAAAAGTCTAACCACCTATGTGGTCCCCACCACAATCACTCAATATGTGGTAGAGAAATAAAATAACATTTTTATCTTATTTTATTATTATTCAAAAATCTATAAAACTATATTTTTCACCCAACCTACTACAGTTGAAGTTAAGCCTCCCTTAAGTGAATCTCGACACTATGAGTTCAATGGTGCCCTTGTATTTCAATTTTGAGCACCGTTTCATAATATAGAAATTCCTGCTTGCACATTTACTGAATGTACCATAAAAAATGTTTAAAATTCCATTCTAATCATATCGGTCCTCGGAATCAAGTGATGTCAATTTTTACAAACTCATAATAATCCCAAATAATTTAAAAATATATATATGGAATTTTCGAGTCTTTAAATTCTCCCCACCTTAGGGATTTTCATCCCCAAAAGCTACAACAAAACTAGGGGAATAAATGGGGGTACTGAGCATGTATCTGAGCCTCTTGCTCCCATGTGCTCTCTTGGAGATTCATGTGCTACCAAAAAACTCGCACTAGAGGAATTGACCGTCCATGAAGGACACTCTCTTGTCAATCCTCTATCTCCACTAGGAACTCTGAAAACTTCAATCCATCTTCGATGTCCAGTTCTCCCTAGTCGATAACATGTGATGGATCATGCACGTACCTCCTCAGCTGTGACACATGGAAAACATTAAGCACCTGGTACATCTGTGGGGGAAGAGCTAGATGGTATTCCACCTATCCTACTCTATTGAGGATCTAGAATGGTCTGATGAACCTCGGAGATAGCTTGTATCCCCTTCCAAACCTCTATAATCCCTGTTGGGGTGAGACCTATATGAATACATGGTCTCCCTCCTCAAAATCCAAGGGTCTCTATCTCCTATCAGCATAAGACTTCTTCCGACTATGTGCCATCTTCATCCTCTCCTAGATGATCTGCACCTTTTCTGTGGTAGCCTGTACCAACTCTGGACCCATAAGTGCTGACTCCCCTGGGTATGTCCAACATAGAGGTGATCTACATGGTCATATGTACAGGGCCTCAAACGAATCCATGCCAATGGTGGAGTGATAACTCTTGTTGTAAGTGAACTCCACTAGTAGAAATTGGTCCTCCCAACTAGGGCCAAAATCAAGGACACAAGTACAAAGTATGTCCTCAAGTGTATAAATGGTCCGCTCTGTCTGACCATCTATCTGAGGATGAAAGGCGGTGATTAAACTTAACTGAGCCTTGAACGCCTACTATAATCCCTTCTACAAGTGGGATGTAAAATAAGCATTATGATCTGAGAAGATCATTGATGGAACCCTGTAAAACCATACAATCTTCTGTACGTAGAGAAATCCCAAGATCTCTACTCATCCCTGCTCTATAATGGGTAGAAAGTGGGCTAACTTGGTGATTCGGTCAACGATCACCCAGATGGAATCATGTCCCCTGATCGTATGTGGTATCCATGTCACTAAGTCCATGGATATACCATCTCACTTCCATTCTGTCACCTCAAGTGGTTGAGCTAAGCCTGTTGGTACCTAATGCTCAGTCTTTACTTGCTAAAAAGTAAGGCATTGTGAAACGAACTCCGCCACCGCTTTCTTCATCCCTTGCCATCAGTACTGGCGTCATAGGTCCTGGTATATCTTCGCCACACCAGAATATACCTCCAAAGGGGATGTATGTAACTCCCTTAACACCTCCTCCCATAGTGTCATGGGTACCATAGTGTGTCCTCTATAGAGTATGACATGCTCCCCACCTTTATAAAATCCATCAGGAGCCTGTCCTGAGGATATCTAAGCATGTTGGGCCTCGTAGTCAACATTCCCAAGTTGTTCCTCCATGACTCACAAAAGGATTGGGGGAGTAATTATCATAGACTAGAGGTAATCTACCCCATCACTATCCATGAAGGATATCTGCAACATGGCTAGCTGCTTTGTTGCCTCACTCAACAACTGTAGATCGGACCTCCTGCTGAGTGTGTCTGCCACCACGTTCCCCTTCCTAGGAGTATAGACTATCTAAAATTCATAGTCTTGGAAGAACTCTAGCCATCATTGTTGTCTCATATTCAGGTCCTTCTGTGAGAAGATTTACCTAAGACTCTTGTGATCAGAGTAGACAGTAAATCGTTCGCCCATCAATTAGTGTCACCACATCTTCAATGCGAAGACCATTGTTGCTAACTCCAAGTCATGGGTAGCATAGTTCTTCTCATTTTGTCTTAGCTAACGTGAGTCTTAAGATATTACCACTCGTTCCTGCATCAGGAAACATCCTAGTCTGGTCCCTAATGCATCGTAGTAGACTACATACCCAATGCCCTTCTCGGGTAGCCTCAAGATGGGGGCACTCATCAATCTTTGCCTCAGCTCCTGAAAACTCTGTTGGCATCTCTCCATCCACACAAAGTTCTATCCCTTCTTTTTAAAAGTTAACAAGGGTTATGATACTCTAGAAAAGTTAGGTATGAATCTCTGGTAGTACCCAGCCAATCCCAGGAAAGTCTGCACCTCGGTCACACTCCTGGGTGGCTCCCAAGAAAGCACTACCTCTATCTTCTCCAGAACCACTACAACTCCAGCCTTGGATATAATGTTCCCTAGGAAGTGTAATTCCCATATCCATAACTTTCACTTTGAGTGCTTTCCATAAATTTGGTGATCTCAGAGTGTGTCCAGAACTATCCCCAAGTGTGTGTCATGCTCCTCCTCCGACGCCGAGTATATCAATATATTATCAATGAAGACCTCAAAGAAGTGATCTAGGTAAGGATAAAAGATCATGTTCATGAGTCCCATGAACACTGCTTGGGAGTTATTCACTTCAAAAGGAATCACCAAGAACTCATAGTGGCCATACCGGTATTTGAAGGCCATTTTCGGTACGTCCTCATCTCGTACTCTAAGTTGATGATAGCCTGATCTGAGGTCTATCTTAGAAAACCATAGAGCTCCCTTCATCTGGTTGAAGAGATCATCAATCCTTGACAGGTGATACTTGTTCTTCAAGGTCACCTGGTTCAGGAGCCAATAGTCCACACAAAGCCTCAGACTCCCATCTGCCCTCTTAGCAAACAAAATTGGGGATGCCCATGGAGAAACATTGGGCCTTATGAACCCCTTCCCTTGTAAGTCCTCCAACTATACCTACAACTCACAAAGCTCTACAGGAGCCATCTGATATGCTGGTTTAGATATTAGTTATGTACCAGGGTACAGGTCGATGTAGAATTCTACCTCTCTGTGAGGAGGTAGTCCCAGAACATCCTTAGGAAAAACATCAGCATATCGGTCCACCACTACATAATAACTCAGACTCCTCACATCAACTACTCTGAGGGTAAGTCTAGCTAACTGATGAGTGATCAGTTTCACCCTCCTCCAAGAAAGTCCATCCTGAGCTGTAAAGGTTCCCTTCTCACCAGTGAATGAAAACTTGGTCCCATCCTCACGGACACACCGCACTTTACGCCTAAAATAGTCAATATGAGCATGGACCATGGATAACTAGTCCATACCCAAAATTAAATTGTAAGTCCTCAACACTACTACTAGAAGATCCCAGTCAAAGCTCTTTCCTCCTAGAGTAATCTCGCACTACTAGAACTATTTTGTAATCATTGAATCATCTCCCGTAGGAATCTCTAATCAAAAGGATTGAGCCAATGGCTCTACAGGAATCTCCGAGATCTGAACGAGAGATATGGAAATGAAAGAGTGATTGGAACTTGTGTCTATAAGTACTAAAGCTAGGGTGGAGTAGACACAGATCGTACATTGAATCATCTATGGAGCACTATGTTCATAGGCCTCAGTTGCCTAAATTTGTGCTCGTCCTTGTCCGCTTTCCCCCTGAGGTTGGGGTGGACCACCTGGAGGTAGTGGAGGTAGAACCTCAAATCGTCACCCACCGCCTGTTGCATGACCTTCTCCTATTCCACTTCCACTGCCCTGTAGACCTCCTCATTTGAATCTATGCCTCTTCCTCGGCGATTCCTCGACCGTCTGCTGATCTTTGGTACAGTAGGTCGGGCATTCGCGAGCCATCTGTCTTTTCCTGTCGCACGTGAAGCACAGTCCACTCCTCTGTTGACCTTCTCTACCTCTTGAGTTATATACCTCTGACCCTACATCCTGGGGAGTTCCTCTGGAAGGTATGACCTTCTTGGACCTCTACTTCATCTACCTACGGCCTGCTACAGATGACTCGACTACCTTTCATCCAGTGGTGGCTCTCACCATCGGTACCTACTCAACTAAGAATATCTCCACCAATAATGCTTTCTTGAGTACTCCAGCCTGCGTCAGGATATTGAGTGATATCATCGACGCTCAGATCTTCCGTCGAAGACCCTACTCAAAGGTCTAGTCCCTGAATAAAGGGTCTTGTACCATGTCTTTGGAGTAGTGTGAGAGGTCATTGAATCTCTCCGAGTACTGGGCCACTGTCAGGATACCCTAATGTAAGTGTAGGAGCTCCTAAATACGCACAGAGAATAGTGTCAATAGAATGAACTCTGACCTGAAGAGGCTCTCGAAGTCCTTCTATGTGAGGGTCACCTCATCCTGTAACTGGAGCATCAGGCTCTACCATCTCCCTGACGTGCCCTGGAAAAGACTAGCAGCTAGGATTACCATCTGCTCTGTTGGTGTCCCAACTAGGCGGAAAACTCTAGCCACAACCTCCATCTAGTCCTCAACTAACTGGGGATCTTTCTCACCTCGATACCTCGGAGGAATCTTCCATTGGAACTCATAAAACTCACTCAGTCGGTGTGCACCATTCGCCAGTGGGGATGGTGGCAACTGCTTCCCAATGGGTAGTGGTGCTGCTGGTGCACCACCCGAAGGTGCTATCACTATAAGAGGGCCCTGCACAGAAGCCTCATCACTCGGTGGTCCTTCATCGTGAAGTATCTCTGGAATCCTAGTTGGTTGTCTATGTGGAGGCATCCTGAAAAGAAAACAGGTGTGCCATAGTCAATAAGTTATACCTGGTGAGTTGACTCAAAAGAGATCAAAATTAAAACATTTCCAAAACACACGTAATCTATTTTTTCATTCACCGAGTCAGAAATTAGAATTCAGGGTCCTGTTGTATGGATACGTCGGCCGTCGCACCAACACTGGACTCCCCAAACTGAAAACTCACACTTGAAACACTTAACACTATTGCGCCATTGGAAAAATCATAGTCCTAGTTCTTCAGTAGAACCAACTCCTCTGATACCACTTTGTCACGACCTGTCCCCCGGCGCCCCTACTGTAACTACCCCAAGCCCACCTTCCATAGGCCAGGGGTTGGTGACTAGCACCAGAAAGGAATTTCCCTAAAATATAAAGGCATTTACTTTGAACCTACAAACACACAAACCAAGAACATGATAAGATGCAAACCGCGTAGTAAAATTATAGTATTAAAAGTGTGTACTGAAAGTAAAGGGGAGGAATACAATCCCAACTAAAAGATACAACTACAAAAGAAAAAACTCATGAGATCATCCACCAAGGATCCTACCTAAAGGGTAGGTACAACTCATCTCCACATCTCTCCACATCAACTAGTCCCCTCCATGTACCACATGGCCCTGGCTCTCTAAAGTCTCATCTAATTTGTTCGTCATCTGCACAAGACACGACAAGGTGCAAGAAAATACCATGAAGGGGTGAGTATAAAAATACCTAGTAGGGACCCTGATACCCCCAAAGGCCTCTCAGAATTTGACAAAGTAAAAACCATAAGACATGATCTCAATCACAAATCATAAAGAAAAAGACACAACTCAAACCAGGTATACAACTTAGAGATCAAGAATAAAGATGATTAGTCTTAATCTATATAATTTTATTCCATTAGGAAGTTTCCAAAACTGAACCACAAAGGATTTTTTCCATTTTTTATCCAAATAGGGTCATATGTCACTGATCCACAATGGGCTGCTCTAAGGCTGGTCCTCGTCGGATTGCACAATGTTGATCCACACAGGGTCGCTATGATGTTGATCCATACAAGGTCTCTATGATTTTGATCCATATAGTATCTCTATGATATTGATCCACATAGTGACTCTATGATGTTGATCCACACAAGTTCACTCTTCAATTGACAGTCAGCCATTGGATTCCTCGCACTCGGTGCGCTTGAGTTCCATAGGATTTTTTAATCAAGATATAATTCATAACTCAAATACCACTAAGTTCTAAAAAGGAGTAACCCAAAGGACTGCCATGTCATAAGGATTCCAACATGAAAGACAGTGCGTCAATCGGACGCCCGGTCTGTGAGTTATAAATGTTTTAGTACCAAGGTCCCGATTGGATTCGGGTTCGATCCTACCCGGTCATACTCCTACTTTCTCCAAAACTTAGGTGGAGTATCTCAAAAGGACTATCTCATTCCAAGTATTCCAGATCCACAAAAGGTTCATCAAATGGATGTCTGGTTTGTGATATATGGCCTTTTAAGCATATCTGGGCCAAAAATAGTGTCGGTCCGATCTGACCTAGTCGGACTAACCCGACCCACCTTGAACTGGGACAACTCGACTTGGGTCAGACCTAGACTGACCCGAATTGGCTGGGCCAGCCCAAGTGGACTGGGCCACATCGGGATCGGCCCGCTAGGCCGCGGGATTGGCCCGCTTTGCTGTGGATCGGCCCGCCCCGCCTTAGCTGGATGCGGCCCACTGAGCAGCCCAGCTCGGTGGCTGGCACGGTCTGCCAGCTAGGTGGCCTGCCCCACTTCCTGAATGGTTGAACCATTCAGGTTCGTTCAACCTATGGCACCACGTGGCACTGCCCCCTATCAGCAGGACCCGTGGGGTGTGGGTCCCCTCTGTCTTGGCTTCTCTCCGCGTCGTGTGATGGCATGCTACCACTGCCAACACGGTCTCCACATCGATCCACCATGGTGCCTCTGGTCTCCACCTCTCCTCCACGGCCAACGACAGCCAGCCTCTAGCCCCGCTGCAATGGTGTCGCACCAACAGGGCTTCTGTGGGCCACTGAGTAAGCTCTGGTGGTCCGTTTTCCCTTCCGTTTTCACCTATTAACCTCCTGGAATGTTGTTGTCACTGCATGGCTCCCAGATTCAGGATTCTGTCAAGTTTAAAATCCTCCCCCAAAGAACGTGACAAAAACCGAAGCGGCAGAGAGACCGGGCCTAGTTTTTTTGGTTCGTGCCCTCCACATTATCATCATATCAAGTGGGTAGTAAATAAATCATCACATAGATAAAAGATTACCCCATTCAATATTTTCCTGCAACAATCACCCGCAGTTTCATACGAATCACGGATCAAATCATTTTGGTTGATCCGCGATTGTAATTATTTTCAAGAATGAAGAAAAGAATAAAATTCTCTTGAAATTAAACATAAAAAACCCTGACCTCAGATTTGGAGGAGATGTCACGGTTGTGGAAGGAGAAACTATGTTCGTTAAAACTGTCGGCGTTCTTCGATCCCAGATCTATTCCTCTAACGACGTCATTCAAGCCCCCGTTCTTTGTTAGAGGGAAGTTCGTTCTTCGGTTCTTCGTCAAGGATTCTCCCACGATATACCAAGCCTCATTTTTTCCAATGATTTAAGATCCCAAGAGTTATATTGAGAGATTAATCCTTTTATTCAAATAATAGTCCATTAGTTGGTGTAATTAATGAACCATGTTAATTAAATGAGGAGTGGTTACACAATTGATGTGTAACCAGCATTTAATTTCCCTTAATAAAAGTCTGACCGCCTCTGTGGACCCCACCACCATCACTCAAGATGTGGAAGAGAAATAAAATAACATTTTTATGTTATTTTATTATTCTTCAAAAAGTCGTAAAATTATCTTTTTCACCCGACCTATTGTGGTCAAAGTTAAGCCTCCCTTAAGAAAATCCTAGTGTTTTGAGTTCAAAAGTGCCCTCGGATTTCAATTCCAAGAACTGGTTCAAAAGATATAAATTTATGCTCACACATTTACTGAATGTACCATAAAAAAGTTTAAAATTTCGTTCCGGGAACACCGGGCCTCAGAATCAATCACCGTCAATTTTTACAAACTTGTAATAATCCCAAATAATTTTAAAAATATATATATAGAATTTCTGGGTCTTTACATTCTCCCCACCTTAGGGATTTTCATCCCCAAATGCTACAATAAAACTAGAGGAACAAATGGAGGTACTGAGCACGTATCTGAGCCTCTCACTCCCATGTTCTCTCTTAGAGATTCCAGTGCTTCCAATGAACTCGCACCAGAGGAATCGAATACCCATGAAGTACCCACTCTTTTCGATCCTCTATCTCCACTGGGAACTCTGCAAATTTCACCCCATCATCGATGTCCAGCTCTCCCTAGTCGATAACGTACAATGGATCATGCACGTACCTCCTCAGTTGTGACACATGGAAAACAGTATGCACCTGGTGCATCTATGGGGGAAGAGCTAGATGGTACACCACCTTGCCTACTCTGTTGAGGATCTGGAATGGTTCGATGAACCTCGAAGATAGCTTGTTTCCCCATCCAAACCTCTGTAATCCTCATCGGGGTGAGACCCATAGAAATACATAGTCTCCCTCCTCAAACTCCAAGGGTCTATTTGTTGACATAAGACTTATTCTAGCTCTGTGTAGTCTTCATCCTCTCCTGGATGATCTGCACCTTCTCCATGGTAGCTTGTACCAACTCTAGACCCATAAGTGCTGACTCCCCTAGGTCTGCCCAATATAGAGGTGATTTGAATAGTCCCTGTATAGGGCCTCAAACAGAGCCATGCTGGTGGTGGAGTGATAATTTTTTTTGTAAGAAAACTTCACCAGTTACAGGTGGTCCTCCCAACTGCGGATAAAATCAAGGACACAAGCACGAAGCATGTCCTCAAGTGTCTGAATGGTCCGCTCTATCTGACCATCTGTCTGAGGATAAAAGGTGGTGTACAAACATAATTGAGTCCCAAATGCCTCCTGTAATCCCTTCCACAAGTGGGATGTAAAACAAGCGTTGTGATCTGATACGATCATCGATGGCACCCTGTAAATCCTTACAATCTCATGTACTTAGAGACGTCCCAAACTCTCTATTAATCCCTGCTCTAGAATGGGTAGAAAGTGGGTCAACTTGGTGATTCGGTCAACGATCACCCAGATGGAATCATGTCCCCTGGTTGTACGTGGTATCCTTGTCACGAAGTACATGGATATATAATCCCACTTCCATTCTAGCACCTCAAGTAGCTGAGTTAAGCATGCCGGTACCTGATGCTCAGCCTTCACCAGCTGACAAGTGAGGCATTGTGAAATGAACTCTACCACTACTTTCTTCATCCCTGGCCACCATTACTGACACCGGAGGTCCTGGTACATCTTCGTCACACTAGGATGTACCTCCTAAGGGGATGTATGTAACTCCCTCAACACCTCCTCTTGTAGCATCATTGGTACCATAGTTCATCCTCTATATAGTATGACGGGCTCCCCACCTTCAAAAAAATCCATCAGGATCCTGTCCTGAGGATATCTAAGCACATCGGGACTCGCAATCAACGTTCCTAAGTTGTGCCTACCTAAATCCCTGAAGGGGTGGGAGAGTAACTGTCATAGACTGGAGGTAAGCATATCCATCACTATCCATGAAGGATATCTGCAATGCAGCTAGCTGATTTGTCACCTCACTCAGCAAATATAGACCGGACCTCCTGCTGAGTGTGTCTGCCACCACGTACCCCTTCCCATGAGTATAGAATATCTCAAATTCATGGTCCTGGAGGAACTTTAGCCATCATTGTTGTCTTAGGTTCAGGTCCTTCTGTGAGAAGATATACTCGATACTCTTGTGATCAGAGTAGACAGTAAACTATTCACTCATCAAGTAGTGTCGCCACATCTTCAAGGCGAAGACCACTACTGCTAACTATAGGTCATGGGTAGCGTAATTATGATCATGTTTTCTTGGATGATGTGAGTCATAGGAGATTAATACTCAATCCTGAATCAAGATACATCCTAGTCTAGTCCCTGATGCATCACAGTAGACTATATACCCAACTCCCTCCTCTGGTTTCCTCAAAATGGGGACACTCATCAGTCTCTGCCTCAGCTCCTGAAAACTCAGCTGGCATCTCTCTGTCCATATGAAGGGTTGTCCCTTCTTTGTCAAAGCTGAAAAGGGTTACGCAACTCTGGAAAATTCAGTTATGAATCTCCAGTAGTACCCAGCCAATCCTAGGAAACTTCAAACCTCGGTCACACTCCTGGGTGGCTCCCAAGCAAGCAATGCCTCTATCTTCACCAGATCCACTACAACTCCATCCTCTAAGATAACATGCCCTAGGAAGTGGACTTCCCATATCTAGAACTATAACTTCAAGAGATTTCCATAAATATGGTGCTCTCAAAGTGTATCCAGAACTATCTGCAGGTGCGTGGTGTGCTCCTCCTTCGACGTCGAGTATATCAAGATGTCATCAATGAAGACCACCACGAAGCGATTGAGGTAAGGCTGGAAGATCCTGTTAATTATTCCCATGAACACTATTGGGGAATAGGTCACACCAAAAGGCATCACTAAGAACTCATAGTGGCCATATCAGCATCTGAAGTCCGTTTTCAGTACGTCTTCATCTCATACTTTGAGCTGATGATAACCTGATATGAGGTCAATATTTGAAAACCATTGATCTCCCTTCATCTAGTCGAAGATATCATCAATCCTCAGTAGAGGATTCTTGTTCTTCATGGTCACTAGGTTCAGGCATCGATAGTCCACACAAAGCCTCAGACTCCCATATTTCTTCTTGGCAAACAAAATCGGGGATTCCTATGGAGAAACACAGGGCCTTATGAACCCCTTATTCTGCAAGTCCTCAAGTTGTACCCACAACTCACAGAGCTCCACATGAGCCATCCGATATGCTAGTGTAGATATCGGTGTCGTCTCGGGGTATAGGTCGATGTATAGGTCTACCTATCTGTGAGGAGGTAGTCCTAGAATATACTTAGGAAAAACATCAGCATACTGGTCCACCACTACAAGATAAATCAGACTCCTCACATTAATTTATCCAAGGGTAAGGCTAGCCAACTGATGAGTGATTGGCTGTACCCTCCTCCAAGAGAGTCCATCCTGAGCTATAAAGGTTCCCTTCTCGCCAAAAAAGGAAAACCTGGTCCCATCCTCACAGACACACTGCACTTTGCGACTAAAATAGTCAATCTAATCATGGAACATGGATAACCAATTCATACCCAAAATGACATCATAAGTCATTGATGCTACTACTAGGAGATCTCATCCAATGCTCTCACCTCCTAGAGTAATCTCACATTTTCAGCACCAGTGTGTAATCATAGAATCCTCTCCCATAGGAGTCTCTAATCGTAAGTATTGATCCAATGGCTCTACCGAAATCTCTGAGCTCTGAATGAGAGTTATGGAAATGAAATAGTGACTGGAACCTATCTCTATAAGTACTGTATCTAGGGTGGAGTAGACACAGATCATACCTCAAATCATCTTTGAAGCACCATGGTCATTGGCCTCAGTTGCCTGAAGTTGTGCTCGTTCTTGTCTACCTGCTCCCTAAGGTCGGAGTGGACCACCTAGAGGTGGTGGTGGTAGATCCTAAAATCACCACACACTGCTTGTTTCACGGCCTTCTCCTTTGACACATCTATCACCCTTCGGACCTCCTCACTCGAATATCTGCCTCTACCTTGGAAGTCCCTCGACTTTCTACTGATCGTCGGTATAGTGGGTCAGGTATTCACAATTCATGTGGCCTTGCCCGCCGCACGTGAAGCATAGTCTGCTCCTCTACTGACCTACTCTACCTCGTGAGTTCCGAACCTCTGACCCTACATCCTGGGGTTGTCCTCCGAAAGGTATGGCCCGCTTGGACCTCTACGTCATCTTCCTACTACCTACTGCAGATGACTTGGATACCTACCATCCGATGGTGGCTCTCACCATTGGTGCCTGCTCAACTAATAATCTCTCCACCAATAATGCTTGCTCGAGTACTCCAGCCTGGGTCAGGATATTGAGTGATATCATCAATGCTCTGATATCCCACCGGTGACCCTACTCAAAGGTCTGGGCCCTGAAGAAAGGGTCTCATACCATGTTAATAGAGTAGTGAAAGAGGTTAGTGAATCTCACCGAGTACTGGGCTACTGTCAGATTTCCCTACTGTAAGTGTAGGAGCTTTCAAATACGCACAGAGTGTATTGTTGCTGGAACGAAATCCACCCTGAAGAGGCTCTCAAAGTCCATCCAAGTGAGGGTCACCTTGTCGTGTAACTGGAGCATCAGGCTCTACCGTCTCCCTACTGTGCCCTAGAAAAGACTAGTAGATAGAATCACCATCTACTCTACTGGTGTCCCAACTAGGTGAAAAACTCTAGCCACAGCCTCCAGCCAGTCCTCAGCTGCCTGGGGATATGTCTTTACATGAAACCTCATAGGCCTCTACTGTTGGAACTTGTGCAACTCACTCATTCAGCATGCATTGTCCACTAGTGGGGCTTTTTGAAACTGCTTCCCAATGGGTAGTGGTGCTTCTAGTGCACCACCTAAAGGTGTTATCGCTATAAGAGGGACATACACTGAATCCTCATTGCTCAGTAGGTCGTCATCATGAACACTCTCTGGAATCCTAGCTGGATATCTATGTCAAGGAATCCTGAAAAGAAATAGGTGTTCCGCAATCAATAAGTAATAACTGGTGAGCTGACTCAAAAGAGATCAAAATTAAAACATTTTTAAAATGCTTTCAATCAGTGTTTTCATGCACCGAGTTGGAAATCAAAATTCAGAGTCCTGTTTTATGGATATGTCGGCCACCACACTAACACTGGACTCCCCAAACTGAAAACCACACTCAATACACTTAACACTATTGCTCCATTGGAAAAATCAGAGTCCTAGGTCTTCGGTTGAACCGACTCCTATGATGCCAATTTGTCACGACCCATCCCTCGGGGCCCATTCCATGACTACCTCAAGCCCTCCTTCCATATGCTAGGGGTTGGTGACTAGCACCATAAAGGAATTTCCCTAAAATGGAAAGACATTTCCTTTGAACCTGCAAACACACAAACCAATAACATGACAAGATACAAACCACGTAGTAAAAATGTAGTGGTAAAAGTGTGTACTGAAAGTAAAGGGGTCCAGAATACAATCCTAACTAAAAGATACAACTACAATAGAAAAAATCTCTTGAGATCATCCACCAAGGATCCTACCTAAAGGGTAGATATAGCTCATCTCCACAGCTCTCCATATCAACCAGTCCCCTCCGTGTACCACCAGGTCCTGGCTCCCTAATGTCTCAGCCAAACTGCTCATCGTCCACACAAGACACAATAAGGTGCGGGTGAATCCCATGCATGGGTGAGTATAACAATACCCAGTAGAGACCCCAAGACCCCTAACGGTCTCTCATAAGTCCTCAAAGGAAAAACCATAAGACATGTTCTCAATCACAAAGCACAAAGCAAAAGACTCAACTCAAACTAGGTATACAACTCAAAGATTGGGAATAAAGATGACTAGTCTTAATATATATCATTTTATTTCATTAGGAAGTTTCCAAAATTGAATCATGAAGGACTTTTTCCATTTTCGATTCACACAAGGTCGTATGTCACTCATCCACGATGGGCCGCTCTAAGTCTGGTCCTCATCGGTTCGCGTACTGTTGATCCACGCAGGGTCGCTAGAATGTTGATTTACATAGGGTCACTATGATGTTGATCCACACAGGGTCACTAGAATGCTGATCCAAACTGGGTCTCTATGATGATGATCCACACAATTTCTCTATGATTTTGATCCATATAGGTTCGCTATGATATTGATCCACACAGGGTCGCTATGATTTTGATCCACACAGGGTGCTCTTCAACTGATAGTCAGCCATAGGATTCCCCGCACTTAGTGCACTTGAGTTCTGTAAGATTTGTTCCTCAAGATATTAGTTGTGCCTCAACTTCCAAGAAGTTCCACAAAAGAGTAACCTAAAGTACCACCATCTCGTAAGGGTTCCAACACGACAGACTGTGCGTCAATTGGACCCCCGGTCAGTGAGTTATAAGTGTTTTAGTATAGAGGGCCTGGTTGGATTCGGGTTCAATCCAACCCGGAAGTACTCCAACATTATCTAAAAATCGAGTGGAGTATCTCAAAAGGACCATCTCATTCCAAGTATTACAACACCATAGACAGTTCGTCAAACGGACATCTGGTTTGTGAGATATGGCCTTTTAAGCATATTTGGGCCGAAAAGGGTCTAGGTCCGGTCTGACCCAGGTCCTACCCAACCCAGACCAAACCGGTTGGGCCAGCCCAAGTGGGATGGGCTACGGAAGGCTCAGCCCAATGTGCAGCAGACCGGCTCAGCCCACCTTAGCTGGGCGCGGCCCGTCGGGTGGCTCGGCCCGATGGCTGGCGTGGTCCACCAGCTGGGTGGCCCACCCCACTTCCCAAACGGCTAAGTCGTTCGGGTTCCTTCAACCAGCGGTGCCATGTGGAACTGCACCCCCTATTAGTGGGACCCATGGGGTGTGGGTCCCCTCTGTTTTGGCTCGAAGTTGTGGCTTCTCTCCGTGGCACGTGACGACGTGTCGCCGCTGCCAATGTGGCCGCCCTGTCAGTCCGTCGCGGCGCCTCCGAGCGTCGCCTCTCCTCCATGGTCGGTGATAGCCAGACGCCACTGTCGCCAGCCGCCACTGTCACCTACCATCACCGGCAGGGATTTATCAGGCCACTAGGAGAGCTATGTTGGTCCGTTTTCCCTTTTTCGCCTACGGGCCTCCTGGGATGTTGTCGTCACTGCGTGGCTCATGAATTCAGTATTCTGTCAAGTTGAAAATCCATCCCCAAAGAATGCGACAAAAACTAAAGTAGCGGAGGGTCTAGGCCTTATTCATTTGGAATGTGCCCTCCTTATTAGCATCATATCAAGTTGGTAGTAAATAAATCATCACGTAGATAAAATATTACCCCATTCAATCTTTTCTCGCAACAACCACCCACAGTTTCATACGAATCGCGAATCAACTCATTTTGGTTGATCTGTGTTCATCATGATTTTCAATAATGAACAAAAGAAACAAGTTATCTTGAATTTAAACATAAACAACCCCTACCTCTAATTCGAAGTATATGTCACATTTGTGGAAGGAGAAACTATGTTCGTTGAAGCCGCCGGCGTTCGTCGATCCCAGATTGATTCCTCCAATAACGTTGTTCAAGCCTCTGTTCTTCATTGGAGGGAAGTTCGTTCTTCGATTATTCATCAAGGATTCTCCCACGATCCACTAATCCTCATTTTTTGCAATTATTTAATATCCCAAGAATATTATTAAGAGATTAATCCTCCTATTCAAATAATGTTCCATTAATGGGTGTAATTAATGAACCATATTAATTAAACAAGGAGTGGTTACACAATTGATGTGTAACCAGCATTTAATTTCCCTTAATAAAAGTCTAACCACCTCTATATTCCCCGCCACCATCACTAAATAGATGGTAGAGAAATAAAATAACATTTTTATGTTATTTTATTATTCTTTAAAAGTCCATAAACTATGTTTTTCACCTGACCTACTACGGTCGAATTCAAGCCTCCTTTAAGCGAATCCCAACATTATGAGTTTAACGGTGCCCTTGGATTTCAATTTCGAACACCGGTTCAAAAGATAGAAATTCCCACTCACACATTTATTGAAATCACCATAAAAAAAGTTCAAAATTTCGTTCTGGGCACACCGGGCCTCAGAATCAAACGCCGTCAATTTTTGCAGAGTTGTAATAATCCCAAATAATTTTAAAAAAATTATATGGAATTTCTAGATCTTTAAAAACAATATATTTCTTCAATTATTGCATCATAGTTGGTGTAATCAGATCACACTTAAGACATTGGAGTTGAGAAGACATAGAATTCAATTCTGATAGCATATGATCAACTCCACTCTAAAAATCTAGAACAACTGAAGGTTTTGAGGTGGCAGATGTAGAGGGCTAAAACATCTTGATGAATTCAAATTGGATTAAAAAAACCTCATAAATTGTTCAATATTTCCTTAATTTATATCATAAAATAATTAATCTCATAAATAATATATTGAGATAAGTCATATTGCACCAATAGAAGGTTCTAAAACATATCTATCTAAGATGGATCCATTACTCCAAGCTCATTAAATTTTGATTTGGTAGGGTATACATATTTCATGCTCCTTAAAATATATTTCATCTCATTAATCTCCTTTTAAATTACTATAATACTATCTTACTATATATGAGGAACAATATGAATATTCCTTATCAGATCTGTTTGGGTAAACAAAAACCCAACCAACTTGTCAAAATCATCCTTGGAAATATAGGACTCCTTGAATTATCTAATATCATCCTTATAGGATTTCAACTCCTATTTTATATTATTATTATCTCCTCGAAGATTATCAAACTCAACCATTATAGTAGAATAAAAGGATTGCATACCAGATATTTTAAAACTTTTAGTGATTGAGGGTACATGTTCATGCAAAATAGAAGGTGGTGATGGTATGGGAGGTGTATGAGAATGTTCAATAGATTCCATAACCACATCATCATCTCTTTATCTATAAATAGGTGATATAGAATAAATTGGATCTAGCATCTGAGCTTCAACCTCATCCCTAGATCTTCCTTGAGCATCTGAAACTATAGGGAGAGTCTCAATTAGCCTCTCTTTAGGAACTAGAATAGTTTTCTAAACAAATGGATCATCATGATGACCAACTGGAATAAATTTTGCATATAGGCTCTGAGTAGACTTTCCACTTCAGGTCTTACTACTAGAAACTCGAGTTTTAATCTAGCACCCAGTGTCTCCCGCACTTCCCTAGCAGACATCATCTCAACAAGTGTCTCATACCTAAGTAGTGAGGTTTGGGATGGATTCCCCTGAGCCACACTTTTCTATCCAATGGGTTTCAAATAACTTGAAACAAAATCCAAAAAGTAACCAATAGTCTTCAACAAGACAATATTTAAGGTATTGCTTTTGTGACATTTTACTACCTCTCCCTTATTCAAATCAACACCCTTCTTCTTCAAAACTAGGGAGATCAGTCTACCATAAGGATATTAATTTAGATTTCCTTTTCCTTTAAATCAATGATGCATATAGTGAATCATGTACCTTTAAATATTAAGATTTAGATTATTGATTTGGATGTATAATACATAATACCCTGAAACAATACCTTATATGTATCTCCATATCTTTGAGAAATCTTAATCTAAAAAACTTTCAAAGAACCTTCCACATAGGTTAAAAACCATTTATAGGTTTCTTTTCAAAAGAAAAGGATCCAAATAAGAATTTCAACACCTCTATTAGTCTTTCAGAACCAAAAAAAACCAAATTTTGACTAAAGTTAAACTCCCCCTCATGAGGATAATGAAATATATCATTCATTTTAACCAAATAAATCATTACTACATTACCATTTACATTTAAAGATATAACATACTCTTTTTGGTTGAACTAAAACTTGGAATTCCTCATAAATTCATTAACTTCTTCCTTAAATAGAAAACTATAATTCTTCTCATCAAAAAATTCCCAAACACGAATCTAAAGAACCTTCTTTAGAATCATTTTGATCTACTTCAACTAGCTCATGTCAAATGCCTTCCTTGTAAGAACTCTATGTGGCACACTTACTTTTTCTATCTTATAATAAAAATATATTCCTTAATCTTTAAACTTATCATTTCCCATGGCATATAGGTTGGTTTCAGATTGAGAGAAAATCAAGAGGTTTAGGAAGATAATTCAACTTCTAGGAGATGATATTTATGCGAATGGAAAAAGAGTAGCAGACCGATTGTGGTTTTTATCATTAAATTGAATCCCAAAATTTTTACATACCCAATTGGTTTTTAGGTAAATTTTGACTAATAATAACTAAACAAACTAAAAACTAAAAGAAATAAATTCTATTTTTTAATACAACGTTTAATTAGAGAGTACACTAAATTAATTTTAATAAATCATTAAACACAAATCATTAATAAATAAATCTTAAATTAAAATTCAAAGAAATAAAATAAACTAAATTCATTTAAATTTGAATAAAATCAATTATCTTTTGATAAAATAAAAACTTTCACATGCAAGGGGTTTGTTAAAAATATCTTCTAACTGATTCTTAGTGAAGATAAAATAAAAAGTAATATTAGATTTTTAAGCATGATCTCTGAAATAAATAATGCCTTATATCTATATGATTTGTTCTATAATGGTTTATTTGATTATTTTAAATGTTGATAGGACTAATTTTATCAAATTTAATTGATACTTGATTATAATTGAATCCAAAATACATTAAGTTATGTTTCATTTACAATAATTGTGCATAACAACTACCAGTAGTAATATATTCTTCTTGAGTAATAGATAATGTAGTAGAGTATTGTTTAATACTAGATTAGGATACTAGGTATTTACCTAGAAAATGGAAGGTTCCTGAAGTACTCTTCCTATCTAGCCAACAACCACTAAAGTTGGCATTAGAATATGAATTTAGATTAAAATCATAAGTTTTTAGAAAAATTAATGAAAGAGAATTTTTTATTTTATATAACTTAAAATTATTTTTAGAAATTTTTAAATGAGATTATTTAGGTTTTTCTTGAAATATATCACAAAGACTCCCAATTATAACAAATACAATAGAATATTGATTATTCCTCTAAATAGATTGTTTTCAAATAGACTCCTAGTTTCATCCAAGTCAATCTTTTCATTAAAACTCATAGGGGTTGTATATACTTTACCACTTTTGAGTCCAAACCTTTTAAGTAAGTCAAGTATGTATTTTCTTTTATTTATAAAATTCTCAAACTCTTTTTAATAAATTTTAAATATTATAAAATAATTTAACTCACCCATCATACTCATTTAAAAATATTTTTACATGAGTTTTTAAACTTCATTATAAAATTTTTTATTTGTAAAACCAAAAATCGCATCATCGATGTATATCTGAACTAGAAAAATATATGTATATGAAATTTTCTTAAATAGAGTAAGATCTTCCTTACCTATTAAATATCCATTTGATAAAACAAAATAACTTAAACATCCATACCAAGCTCTAGGTTCTTATTTAAGGACATAAAGAGCTTTGGTAAGTTTAAAAACTGAATCTGGAAAATGATGATTTTAAAAACCATGAGGTTTTTCTGAATAAACTTCATCTATAATAAAACCATTTATAAAATAAGATTTTATATCCACTTGATATAATTTAAAATTCATATGTGGTGTGTAGGATAGAATAATCCTAATGGATTTTAGTCTAGCTACATGTGATCATGTTTCTTCATAATATATACCTTCTTCTTGATTATAACCTTTGGAAACTAGTCTAGCCTTATTCCTAGTGATCACACCATGATCATCCTTTTTATTCCTATAAACCCATTTGTTCCTATAGCAGGATAGTCATAGGGTTTATCAAATAATTATCAAACCTTGTTCCTCTTGAACTGGTTTAATTTCTATTACATTGATACAACCCAACTCTCATTTACTAAGGCTTCTTCTGCAGTCTTAGATTATAGTTGAGATCAAAAGGAAGAAAACTCAAAAATGTTTCCTCCACTCCTTCTAGTCTTAATCCCATCATCTAAGCTTTCTATAATTATTTATAAGGGGTGGATCTTTAGGGTTCTGGTTTATCTAGGTACCACACTTTCTAGTTCACTGGTGTCCAACCTTTTAGGATTTGGTTCTAGAAAATAAAGTTCCAACTCTTCATCATTTTTAATTTAAAAGTGGGTCTTATGTCACATGTTTTCAAAAGAATCACTTAACTCATCAATTTGATTCATTTTGTGATCAAAAAGATCACTTTAATCAAATTTCACATGAGTTGATTCTTCAAAAATATTTGAAATTTTATTGAAACCCATATATTCCTTGGAAGTAGTAAAATATCAAAGGAAGATTCTTTCATCATCATTTAGATTGAATTTACCAAGATTATCCTTGGTGTCTAGAATATAAACTTTTTATCCAAGCACTTTAAAGTAAAAAAAAATGGATTTCTATTATTCCATAGCTCATAAGGTATTTTCTTTAAAATATTTATTATTATAACTCTATTTATGACATAAAGTGCTAAATTTATAGCTTCAGACCAAAAATGATTAGGCATGTTATATTAAAATAACATTATTCTAGCGATTCCTTGAAAATTCCTACACCTCCTCTCAACAACACCATTTTCTTGAGGTGTCTTGGGGGTAGAAAATGTATGTTTGATACCTTGTTTTGAACAATAGTAATTGAGCTCATGCTTTTCAAATTCTCCTCTATGGTCACTTATTAAAGAAATAATTTTGTTATCTTTCTCTTTTTGAACCAACTTTAAAAAACTTATAAAAACAAAACAGACTTCACTCCTAACACTTAAAAATAAAACCCAAGTAAATCAAGAGAAATCATCAACTAATCCATAAAAAAATATTTTCATTGTAGGATTTCAATTCTAGATGGAACAAAAAAATCATATGAATTATTTCTAGGGGTATATAAGTAGAAACCTGTTTAATTGGTTTAAAATATGACCTATTTTACTTGCCCAATCAGTATGCATCACATAGCTTCTTTTTATTGAATTTAAGTTGAGGAAAATCTGAAAATAAATTATTTTTAGATAATTTTATTAAAAATAGACATTAAAATGTCTCAATATACTATTAAAAAACCAAGATTAATTTGTTTCATCATTTAAATAGTTCAATTTTTGTCTACTCAAATAATTAAGATCAAGACTATAGACACTCTCTATTCTAAGTGCCTTAAATTTAAGAATTTTATCTTTAAAAAATGAATAGGAATTATTTGAAAAATCAATAAAATAACATTCATCATAAATTTGAGAAATAATTACCATATTATTCTTTGATCCTTCCATGAAGAAATTTTTTTTGATGAGAACTGATCTTGGATTAATAATTGATCTGACTCTCATAATATTTCCTTCAGTATTATCACCAAAAGTGACATATCCTCTATCAATTTTTTATAAGGAGTGGATTTTAGAAAAATATTTACTCATATGACTTGAATATCCACTGTTCATGTATCATTTTTCATTAATACCCTTGGACCTTTTTTCCTACAAAGAAAAATAAAACAAGAAATTGTTTTGGTACCCATATTTTCTCAGGTCCAGCAATGTTAGCAACTAGATATTCAGGAACCCAAATATGTTTGTACTATCTAGGAAATCTAACACTATATTTTTAAAAAAAATTGAAAGAAAATAATGTTTGAAGACATAAAATTGAGGGTTTCTCAAACTATAATTGTTTGTATAATTCACTAAATCTCCATAGTAAAAAAAATTCATTTTGGAGTGATTTTTGTCTTCAGAACATGGAACAAAATAGTTTTTGTAGAGATTTTCCTTCTCACCTTGGCTTCCTATTCCAAATTTATTTTTATGAGTTTTTTATTTACAAGGATTTTATTTAAATAGTTTTCACCTTTTTTAAAAATACCTGCAGGATCTTTGAGGTCTTGGACTTATTTTTTTTTTATTTTTCAATCTTATTTTCATGTTTAATGCATTATGCAGTAGAATTTTCTAGATTGGTTTTAAATTTTAAATTTGTTTATTTAATTCCTATTTTTCAATTACCATATCATTGTTATACTTTTTAAGAGATTTTCTTTTCTTTTATAAATATTTATACTAATTTTCCATCATAGTACAATATTAATTTAATAATTCATAAGATCAATTTTCATTTTCAGATTCAAACTCATGATCAAAAGAATAATGTGAATGTACCTCATTAGAGTTTCCCATAAAATTCTTGTTGGCCTTCTAATTAGAATGTTCATTTTTTAATTCTGAATATGAAACATCACTAGAATCCTATGAAGCACTCCATTTGTATTTCATGGATTTATTTTTTTAGACAATTTTCTTAAAGTACTTTTTCTATGAATTTTTGTTGACTTATAGCTGTGGATAATCCAGTTTAATGTGTCCAAGATCTTTTCATTCATAACATCTTACTTATTTTGAATTATCATTAGAATACTTATACTTGTTGAAGGGATTCTTAAAACATATTCTCTTATTGTATAACTTTTTGAACTTCCTAGGATAGTAAGCAAGCTCATTGTATGAAGCGGAACTACTTGAATTATATTCATCATATGACTTAGATATTTGAATTTATTTACATTTCTTATCATCTTTTGAATTTGAAACTTTTAAAGAATAATTCTCCTTCCTAACTAATCTATGATCTCCTACTTTATCTTCCATATCTTCCTCAAACATCATAATAGTTTAAATGAGATATTTTATTTTAAATTTTTAAAATATTTATATTGTCTAATAGAAGATGAGATGCCACTCTATATTATTGGTAGAATTATAAGGATTTTCAATGCTTGATCTGGCTCAGAAATTGGTGCTCCTAAAGAAATAACATTTTTTACAATCTCTATAAGTCTTCTGTTTAACTGAGTGATTCTCTCACCTTCCAACATCCTAAAAGTGTCAAAATTTAACTTAAAATATTATATCTAAGATATCTTGCATTATTTATACCTTCATAATCAGCCTCTATAGTATTCCATGGGATGTTTGAAATTGAGAGTCTTGGTTCAACTCATCTGGAACTAGTCCATAAATAATAATAATCATTGCTTTAGAATTTAAATCATAGTTTTTTTTTTGTATTTGTATCCCTTGTTTTAGGTTGTGTTACTAGAATTGTGAAAGGAATTATGACTTAGAGATAAACCTTCAGACCAAGGTTCTTTATATAGATGATCATATGTGCCTTCCATAAACCATAATTATCACCATTAAAATAAGGATCTATTACCATAGATATACCTTATCTTCTATTAGTCATTATAGCTATTTGAAAGATTATCTTTAGACTTATACCTTTGATATTTAATATCTCAAGAGTGATAATCTATAATAACAATTTTTGTCCCAATAGGACTACAAAAACACTCAAGAGGGGGGTGAATTGAGTTCTTGAAAATTTCTTCACTTAGAAAAACCAACCTCTTTTAAAAATGAATTGATTTTGATATTTTCTTAAACAAACGTAGTGGTGGAAATAAATAACTGAAAATAAATATAGGACCTAGAGATTTATAGTGGTTCGAGAAAAAAAAAATCCCCTAGTCCACTCCACCAACACTCTTCTCCATGATTTTAGTGATTTCCACCAGACCAGTCCTTTTGTTGAAGGCTTCTATTCCTTTCACCAGGGACTTAATGATTGATTGAAAGTAGTCAAAACTTAGTATAATAACACATGATATTTAAACTGATCTCCAGTAAGGATTTATAAACAACATCCTTCAAGTTTATTTTATCAGTAACCTGTTACAATGAAATAGATGATAAAAATAGTGTTTACAGATGCAGCTCATAGTTTTAAAATACAACTAAAAGAAGGAATAAATCTCTAGTAGAGATGATAAAAGGTAAATACAACTCAAGAAGAGTCTTCTAAAATAAGAGAAATGATGATTGATAAAATCACAGCTGAAGATCATGAAGCTTCTTCTTCTTTTAATGTAAAATAGAGTAGCGAACGAGAGCTTCTAGGGAGAGATAAATCTTGGAATCTTGTTCAGAAACTTTTTTTCTTATCTATATATCTATTTTCACTTCATATCACATATGAAATGTATGAAAAAACTTCTATTTTAATCACACGTATCAGATCCATAAAATCCACAACTCTTAATTTAAAACTGTATATTCTTTTCTTAGAAATATCTCAGCAATAGTAAATTCCAATAAATTATCCTTGTAATTATTTCCTTTCCCAGTAATTGTATCCTATTATAATCATTTTTACCATAAAAAATAATCCATCATTTAATGATTTCATTGTATCATTAAAAACTCAATCAAGTTCTTAAAAGGTAATAAATACTAGGTTGTAGTAAGACATAGATGATTTCATATCACCATATAGCCGAATTCTACATATTTGAATTCATGTAGCTGATCTGATCCACATATCTAAATTCACATGTTTCTTATTAATGTAGTTTATTTTCATCACATAGCCAATTTATCTACGTTGTCAATTTTTCTTCATGTAGCCAAATTGAGTCATGTAGGATTTTGACCCAAATGGAACCATGTAGACAATTTCACCATATATCTGAATCATGTAGCTGAATACTTCACATAACCAATTCACATAATTGATTTATCTATGTAGTTTTTTTCTCACATAGACAAATATCGATGTAGGTGAATTCCACGTAGGTGTTTTCATGACATAGCTGATTTATGTTGGTGAAACCTTTACATAGGAGATTGAATTAGTTGAATGCCCAACATAGCCATTTCTTTATAGATCCAAAATCCCCGTGTATTCAATTTTCCTAGACTTAGTAAAATTTTATCCAAAATGTCTGGGATTACATACTTAAGGATTTTAACATTCGAAACACTTAAAATAAGATAAAACCTCATGAACACACATAAAAATAAAATAATCAATAACATATGAAACAGAATTTGATATCATTAAAACCTAAATTTCATGGGATATGTTGGAACAACATTATTAATACAATAATTACTACATTTTATGGTATGTTTATCTCAACCTAGTACTTTTTTTATTTTCTAATGGTTTTGTGTGAAGTGATAGAGATCATAGGTTATCTTTTGTGAATGGAAAGATAAAGATGTTAAGTGTATTTCATAGAATTCATGAGTGACATGGACATCCTTATTGATTTTCTATAAAAACTAACATTTTCTACACTAATATCTGGATTATCAGGCTTATAAAATTTTTATGACTTCTCAACTGCCAAGTGGTAAATTCACTCAGTGAATCTATTATGAAAATTTCATCAAAAAGGGATATTGGATTGTATAACATGGGGTTTCAAAATATTTGGATTATCAACATGTGGTTGAATCTAAAAATAAAGTTGGTTTGAAACATATGGGGAATAAAACCCCAAAGGGGGTAGAGATTTCTTGGATTCATCACAAACACCAAGGGGGAGAAATATTTCAATGAAAGGGGGGCCTATTTTATAACAAGAGGAGAATTTTCATGCATCAATATATTTTTTCCTATGAAGTTAAAAATTATATTGGAAGAAAAACCACATGGATTGACCCTAATAATTTTATTGATAATAAGGTGGAGAAGTGAAAATAAAGTTGTTCACTTGATCTCAAGGTGATATTGTCAAGGTCATATGGGAGAAGTTTATCTCAAGTGATTTGGAAAAAGGAAAGGTAAAAAGGGATATTTTCAACTAAATATAAAGGGGTAGATTGTTAGAAATACCTATGGATTTATGTTGGATTTGTTGATAATAATAACAGTCAATGTTGATGAGAAAAATGAGGGTGAATGTTTCTATATCAATGAAAAGTTTGCTTTTTTGATAATATTATTGTTGATAGAACATATTTATGATAACCAAATTATTGAAGTGTTGATTGGGTGATTGATAAATCTCAAAGGGTTTATGTCCAAGTTATATTGTTGACATTAATCCTAATGGCTATTTGAAGTGTTTTCATAGTTATGATTGGCCAAGTGAAGAGGCAACCTGAAGTGAAGTATGTTTCACATCAGTAAAAAGGAAACACCCGCTGCAAATGGTGACTATAATGAGTGTGATATATAGAAAATATATGCCACTGTGGTGGATAAAGAGGTGATTTTTAAAGATAACACTATGCCATAACCATCATTAATATACTACAGCCTTCATGGATATGTCATAAGGATGTTTTGAAGGTAGGAAAAAATAAATCCAACCTTGGTCAGACAGCCATGCCAGGTAAACCCTATACATGTGGGAGAAATCTCAAGCACGTAGGGTAACCAACATGTTCAGATATCCAAGTTTGAACTAGGAAGGTAAGATAGTGTGCACATGGAAGATGTGGTCTACATTGTAGGGTTGTCAGTGTGAAGGAGGTGGTCCATGGAACAGGGTGGTACTTTAGAGGAGGTCATGATCAGACCCTGATACTTGTATCTACCGAGTTAATGGAATATGTTAGTATATATTCCATGAGAAACCTAAATAAAATTCCAATGTGGGACACAAGTATTATATATTGTGCCACATCCAAATGAACCATGACACAAAGTAATTTTGAGAGGATATTTTCTCCCCTAAATTTTTTAGGATGTCCATGTTGTAGCACCGGGGTTATGTCATAGCCCCTTTATGTGTGAAGGCTTACACACCACAAAACTAAAGGTTATGCTACAAACCCCATTAGACAAAAATGAGTCCATTTTGAAGCCAGGTCTTACAACGTAGAGGGTCTGAATTTTAAAGAAGCATATATTTCTGGTTCTCCAATATTATAGGAGGCTACATCATAGTAGTTGTATCCACACCACATCCAGTTCAGTGTGAGATGCGGTTTGAGGAGATAATGTCATAGATCATGTGGAGTAAATAGAGGAGTTATTTCATGTGAGATATGTGGATCTAGTTGACCAGGCCACAGTGTGTGTAACCACACCACAATGAAGTGTGTAGAATTAAAGACTACACCATGGTGGACTTGACCATGTTGTAGAAGTTCCCAATGGGTGATACTATATACTTTTTATGAATACCACATCATAGAATATGGAGGTTTTTCACTGTTTTCCTTCATACCACACCACATAAAAGTGTTTTCTAGGTTTCCATGAGCGGTTACTTATCATCATTTGTGGGTAAAGTCATGGGCCTTTATGGGTAGTTTGAAGAGATCAATTATAGTGAAAAGGTGGAGATTCATTGGAACTTGATTTCCTATTTATTAAAGAATATCATGAAGCCCAAAAATATTTATGAGCATAGAGAATATTGAAGATCCAAATTTCACAGAATAAGAAGGTGTTTTTTCATATGAGGGGTTATAATTTTTGAAGAATTTAAAACCATTAAATATCTTTTCAAGGTTGAAGAAGGTAATTGTTATGCATATAGTAAGGTATAATTGTTCCAGAACTATTCTAAAACTATAAGTTTTGCATATAGGTATTCTCATAGAGGTTAATAAGCACCCCAGTAGAACTTCAATAGAGTATCTAACTTATTTTAAGATTCATTTAGTATTGTTGATGAAGGGACCTACATGTCCATAAACTATATGTGGATCCTTTATGAAATAGTGAGAAAAGGTAGAGGAAGGAGGTGATTATTTCTAATAGTATTGAGCCAAAGAAGGAAGGTTCGAGGGAGTGTTCCTTAAGAAGTAGTAACCTGTTCCAAAACCTTGTAAGGCACTGAGCCTGGGAATTAGAGAGGCCTATCCTGAACCTATATAAGTAGTGAACTTTATAGTGTATTTTAGTGAATAGAATGACATTTATGTATGCTCCTTGTATGTATCCCATTGAGGATGAACCAAGTAAATACTTTTGTCATGTTTATATTATTCATGCACACCAAAATATATCAAAAAACCTTAATTGTATCTAGTAAATAGCATAACAAGCGACCCTCAAGGTTGAGAGGTCAGGATCCTATAAGTTAAGTGATACTATTAAAGGGGTGAGTTTTTTAATTTTTCATAGATAGTGCATACCCTGATTCACCCCCCCCCCCCCCCCAAGGTAATCTCACTCTAAGTCCCCTATATAAGTGAAAAAAGTGCTATTAAAGGTCGTTTCAATTTTGGATTTTTTATTTCTCTAACTTGATCTGAATTTGTGTTAAAGATGATATATATAGTAAAGGCTCTTTATTTTATGGAAATAATTTTAGATCTTGGAAAATTTATTTTATTTGATATATGTAATTTTCTTGATAAGTGGTTGAAGATGAAATTGTTCTATTGAGAATGCACAAAGTTTTATTATAAATAGATCAAAGAAAATTTGTTATTGATGATTTGGTAAAAGAATCATTAAAGAAGGATATCAAGTAAGAATTTCATAAATAGGTGAATCATTGTAAGTTATCCAAATAAATGTTGGTGAAATTGAAATATTTTTTTGGAAAATAAGAAAATTCTAGTGAGAAGTTCCTTATAAAAAAGTTAAGAAGGAGAAGAGAAAGAATAAGTCATCCTAGAAGTTTTTTCCCTATCTAAGGTAAAATATAAAACTAATGTTATATCTAATTATTAACCTCATGTAGAGAAAGGATATAAAATGTTAGGCTCTATCTTGGATCTAAAAATAAGATGTGATCCTGGTAATGAAGAGGCAACAACATCTAGTTGTTATTCCAAGGAAATCTTAAGCAATGACAATAAAGAACAATGGAGGGTCATGCATGGAGTGTAGCTTTCAATGATTGAAGATATATATTTGGAAAACATGAGGTTAAAGGATTAAGTAGTGGTCATGAATTTAAATATGCATAAATTGGTAATGGATATGAAATATCAAATTGATTCGCATGAATAACTTTCCCAAGAAGTCAGAAAACAAATGGTTATAGAGAAAAAATAAAATGCAAGTGTTCTTTCACTAAGAATAGAATCTATAGAAAGGAAATGGGATCTAAGAGATTCTAGCTTAGAGTTGAAGAATTTGGATACAGAAAATAATAAGAGTGTATGAGACCATGAGGATAGGATGAACACGTGAAGCGAAAAGGTGAAAATCCATCCAAAATCTATCTCTACTTATGCAGTAACTAAAAGTTGTCTATATCTGAAATTTGGAAGAAAATAGTAGTTCCATGAAAAATATTGAAGTGAGTCTCCACAAATTAAGAAGGCACCAAAGTGATTTTATTATTTAAGATTAAGGAACATCATGTAAATATTCTCTGAATCCAATAATCCCAAAGAAGTGAGAAGAGATCCGCCAATACCAACATCTCATTTGAGGAGAAACCAAATGAGGTATGGTTATTTTGGAAGATATTTTATTTTATCTAACCTCATTCACATGGAAAGGTATTAAAATTATAGGAATACATGGAAGGATAAATAATCCATACAGAGACACTCCGCTCTTATGAATTACAAGGAGAATGCTTTTCTTGGAAAAAAGTCTATTAAATTGGAAAATAAGTTTAATGTTTTAGAGGTAGAAAATGAGTTTCAAAAAAGTGTGTATCAAACACAAAAATATGATTACTCAAAACAAGTCTCATTAAAGAAAAGGAGGAAAATATGGAAGAAAAAAACATGAGGTAGTTTCATCGGTGAAGAATGTGGAAAAGAGTGTGAGGTTCACCCCCACCAAAGAAGTTTTATTCCAATATGGAACTCTTGGTCATCAAGGAATAGGTTTTCCAAAGTGGTCCTACACAAACCACTTAGGGGTGAAAGATAAAGATGTAATGGAAAATAAATCTGGAGATCGTATCCACTAGTTATGCAACTCAAGAATTTATTTTTTTCAAGTGTGATCAATTCCAAAATTATGGAAAATCCCAAGACAAGGTAGGATGATAATGTTTACGTTCATAAAAAGAAGTGTTTAAGTGGAAGAATTCGAGGGAGATCTCTTGTAAGTGTTTGAGTTGTTTGGATATAATTGATGATGAATAACTTATAGATATAATTACATTCATTTCCCGAAATCTGAAAAAAGAGAAAGGAAAATGTTGGTGGTAATGGATTGGTTTATTTTTATTAGCCCTATTCCTCAACTTGAGGAACCTCATGGTAACCCTCTCCCCATATACTTTATTACTTTCTAACTATTTGTAAAGATGTGCAGAATTAAGTGGTAGATATGATCTATGGGGTGTATGCTTTAAAAGAAAATGGTTTCTTGTGCTAGAAAATCATGAGTGGATGGATCTAAATGAAAATCTGTACCAGCAGAAATTTGCATGAAAATTTTGATTTCAGTTGTGTTCCAAATCTTAAATTGAAATTTTATTATATAAATTGCTATCAAGATTGAAAATGTATGTATATGGAGAATTTCTATGCTGAAATTACATGGAAATAAGGCCTGAATAGTGTACAAAAAAGATAGAATCAGAATATGTGTTTGAGTCAGGCCACAAATCAATTATTTCCATCCCTATTAAAGATGATTGAATGGGAAATAGCAGTAGGCACAAAAATGAATTATTTTTTCATATATTTATTTTCTAAAAAGTGGTTTGATGCTTGGTATAATCTAATATTTTTAGGATATCAAAAATCTACTAAAAGTTGTTTCTTCAAATAAAATTGTGCCCCCACTATTGAACACTAACAAGTGGTATAAAAAATTGGTGTCTAGAGACAAATAATAAGGGAAAGTTGTGCTGAAAATAAAGTCTACTAAGCCTCTTCATAAGTTTTTATTAAAGTCTGTGAAGATCTAAAAGTCATGGAATTAAAATGATATCATTTGTTCAAATTGAACCACTTTTGAAATAATTGGTGAATGTTTATCAAGTGGTATCAATTAATTCATCACATGGAATGTTTATCACAACCTAGTACTTTTTTTATGTATTAATGGTTTGGTATGAAGTGATAGAGATCATGGGTTATCTTTGGTGAATGGAAATTCAAATTTGTTAAGTGTATTTCTTGAAATTCATAGGTGACATAGACAAACTTTTTGATTGTCTATAAAAAAATTTGTTTCCTACACTGAGGTCCATATTATCAATCTTAGAAAATTTATATGACTTATCAAGTTCTAAGTGATAAATTCACTTATTTAATATCTCATGAAAATTCTATCATAAAAGGATATTAACTTATGTAACATGTGGTTTCAAATGATTTGGATGATTAAAATTCGTTTGATGCCAAAAATAAAGTTAGTCTAAAAAATGTGGAGAATAAATAAAAAAAGGGAGTAAATATTTCTTGGATTTATACCATATGATGAAGTGTTGGCATTTTCTCTCTCAAAATATTCTAACTAAGTGCAGTATAGGGGCTAACCTAGGTCATTCTCTTGAGGAGTCATTGTAGTCAGTTACTAAATACTTAGAATTCACTTTCTTCATATATATTTTTATGAAATAACACTAAAATAAATTGAGGTTTGATAAATGAGAATTCAATACTAAAATTAAACATGCATATTTAATGAAAACACAATGAATGCAAATAGAATGAAGTTAGAAATAAATGAGATATTCCTGAGAGAATCACCCCGAGTGAACCTTCATTATCTTATTTTTAGTTTTAGATTTACTTAATTAAACACTCCATTCTATGTTTGAACATGATATTCTAAAAATGGTTTTGAATATACATTACACTCAATGATCACCAAGAGACCGCACATCCACCTCCTCGATTGAGGGAAAATATTACAGAAGAAAAAGCTAAGCCTCGGGTGGCAAGTGGAGACACAAAGGTTCCTTAACCACTAAGATCACCCTAAAAATAAATCTAAGAAAATAAGAAACATTAATCATGAATATTAAAATAATTTGGTTCATCATTTTATTACTCATCTGGGAACTTCCTTGGGTTCGCTACTCATAATCATGATCATAAGAGTTCACAGTGGAGAAGAGAACGAGGTGGGAACACAAAAGATAAAAATATGAGCATGAGATTAATAAGAAGACCAACATATAATAAAAATACATAATATTATTAAATAAAAATAAAACACTACAAATCTATTGAAAATGGCCACCTAGAGTGCCAACCCTTTGAAATGAAGAAGAAACACTCTTTTATAGGCAAAAGAGATGAAATTTATGGATCTAAATATATCCACTGAAAGTTTACAAATTTTATCCCCATTAAATGACAAAATTTGGGAATAGTTACTTCTTAAAATTTGTTACATTATGTATACTATGTAAACCTAAAAAAATTAGTTTCATTGGACACATGTGGAGAGATCTGTATCCAATTTACTGTGTAAATTTATTCTGCCTGGGTTGATTATTTGTATTCCAATGCACCAAGTTCACATTCATTTATTTACTTGAAAATGAAGGAATAACGCATGGAATACTTAATAAAAGTTGTTCATACAGATTTCCTCTAGGTCCATGTAAAATTTTAGCTTATTTTTATGATCCATTTATCATATATGATCCCAACATAAAAATATCTAGATCTATGCATAGTTTTTGAGGCCTACATTGTGAGCTAGGTTTGGTCCTTCAAATGGTAGTTTGAGCTTTAGGTAAAAAAGAATGAAATGAATCCCAATGGATTTAAAAACCGAAAAAATAATAATTTTTCAATTTTAATTAGTATAGAAAATTTTATGGACTAAACACTGAAATAAATTAAAACAATTAAAATCCAAAATAGGCTATTTTTGCAATTAAACTCAAAATACTTCAAAACCCATAAAATGTGACAATTGACCTTAAAATAAAAATTTGGTGGGATTAAAAAAATTAAATTAAAAATAAATTAATTGAAAATATTTTCTATGTAAATTTCACCATACTTAAACATTTCACTCCTGGGTAATCATCTTATACCAAGGTCAAAACAAACTTCCCAAAGTATAAATGACAACACATCTCAATTATCATATTAAGGAAAATATCATGCCTCCTACATGAATAAGAATTTCCTAAATCCTAAAAAATAATAATAATCTATTAAATATCATGTTAATCACCACATGCATGTTTTACCTACCTCCCCAGAAAAATATTTCTCTCTTCACTCAAGGATTTTTTTGTAGATTTTTTCTCATTCTCAAGAACATGTGTGATTTCCATAGGCCTTCTATCCTCCTAGTATCTCCACTTCACATAGTCATAAATTTGTCAATCATGAGGTTTTTTTCATGGGTTTTTCTAAGGCTGATGGTTGTCACATTTTAAATGTAAAATAATCTAAGGCGGAATGAGGAGGGTTAAGCTCTAAAGTGAAGTAAATGCATGAAAATAGTTTTACTTGAGAATGGTGTGATCCTCAATCAGCTAGAAAATGAATCACCTCCAAACACCTATTTATTTCATTTGTAAGTTAACACTTTGAATTTTCATATTCAATGATAAATTTATTCCCTCTTTTCCCCAATTGTAGCATTTTTTCATCTTGAATTCAGATCTGGATTTCTCTTCATAATCATATTTTTTGAGGAAAAGAGAGACAACTTTTGATCTTCAAATATTTTTGAACAGCTAGCCCATATGTGTAATGATATTTTGGTACACCCATACATATTTACATCATTAAATTTATTCCACCAAATTATCAATGAATGTGGAAATGTTTTTTTTCATTTCAACTTAAACAGATTATTCAAGAAAGCATAATACAATGTATCTTCTCCCTTCCCCACACTTGAGTTCAATAATAATCATGCATTTAACTTCTAGATTAGTTTTTAAAGGGATAAATATCTTATAATTTGGTTGAATAACAAGGTATTTCATGGATAATAGGGGCTTAATAAAGTTAAAATGAAAAGGTAGGCCAAAATTAGAGTTCAATGTAAAAAGGGTTTCAAAGTGATGCCTCAATCATACTAAACACATTCCATAAACTATAAAAGCTTTTAAAAAGAAAAAAATAGAAATTTATGGATCACAAAACATGTCTCAAGACTCTAAAGAAGATAAATGTAAATAATATTTCAAAAAGTTTTATAAACCTCTTAGGTTGGATAAAATTTTCAATTTGGATTAAACTAGTGTGCATGAGTTTCATAATCAATAAAACTTCATCAAATGAAAAGATCATAAATCAAGAAACAAAATCCCTTGATCAATAATTTAAAAACTCAAACATTCAAATCAATTAATGTTCCAAAAACACTAATATTTTTTGAATTTTCCAAAAAAATTTATTTATTTCAAGAATCCTAAAAACACACCCAAAATGAAAAATAAAAACATGAAAAATTCATAAAAATACCAGAAAAATAAAATTAAATCATACAACAAATTCATAATAATAGGTTGAAATAATTTTCCCACACTTATTCCATTTACAACCATATTTTTATTTTAAATCATATCAAGAAATTTTTACGTGAAAATTTTTAATTGGGTAGAAAATAAAATAAAGAAAAGGAAAGATACAACATGATTTATTTTTCAGTGGTAACCTTGAGTTAATCTCCAAGATGATACCGATTTAAAAATACAAAAAAAAGTAAGAAACAAAACATAATAAAAAGAAATAAAGATAAAGATAAATGACAATTAAAATGGATAATTCTTGGTTTAGAACTCCAAGCAGGAGCTAGGTTTTTACTACCCCTAGTCAAGCAGTTGTAGAAGTTTATCTCCAATCTGAAGGTGGGTGTGGTTTATTTGAGATAAACCACCACATGTGACATTTCCAAGTGTCCATGAGTAAACACAAATAATTGAGAACCCCAAAGAATATAAGAAAATTTCCTACCCTCAATAAATAGGAAATAGAAAATTTTAGTTCCATATTAGGAAGGAAAAAAGATAATAGTCCTCCCTATTGACTATCGTGGTGTCCTCCTCTATGTGGTAAACAAGTTGTTATGGAGTTATTCACACCACTAAATGATTCTAAATCTCTTTTTCTTCAATATACACCACTTTGGTGGTCTATTCATTAACATACAAGGTCTTCTCAATTTTTTCTATGTCAGAAATTTAAAAAAAAAAGACGTCAGAAAATAATTCATCTTGAATAAGATTAAAACATAAAGAATCAATAAAGAAATCTTCACTTTCAAGTAAGACATCTTGGAAATTGATCTCTTCTGGAAGTACCATTGTAAACTAAATCTCAATTGGTGAATCATAATCATTGTATTCCAAAGAAAGAGATAGGTAGAGAGTTACTTTTTTTTATTATCAAGGATGATAAGATCAAGTTTTAGGTTATCTTTAATAAAGTGATTCTAGGATTATTCAAAAACATGTTGATCTCCCATTAGTATATCAGCTAGAAGGTTTTCTTATAGGTTCTCCTCAATCAATGGTTTAGTGTGGGATGATCAGATTAATTAATTTAGTATATCCTTCTTACCCACCTCATATTTTTTAACATAAAAAATTATTGGTGAAATATCTTCCACCACCCATTCTAGTTTAGGTTCCATCTTAGGTTTGGATTTCTCCTTGGATGCATGTACATGTTCAGTAATCCACTCTATTTGGATCTCTAAATTTTTCATTAAATAACTAATCCTTTACAAATGAGATTCAATATCATTGTGTACTTATTCTTTCACTTGATATTGGTCAGTTGATATAGAATAATTTGAATTGAAATACATCATGAACAAAGAATATTTTTTTGTTTTTAAAATTTATGATTTTTTTTTGTTTTTTAAATGAAAGCAAGGAAAATTATTTATAAAATTTTAATGAAAATAGTAAATTTATACCACTTTGATCCCTGAAAATGATTTCAATTTTATGAATAATTTTTTTGCATGCTCTCAAAATATTTTAACTAAGTGCAGCACAGGGGCTGACCTAGGTCGTTCTCTTGAAGAGTGGTTGTGGTCAATCTCTCACTGCTTATAATTTACTTTATTTAAATATATTTTTATGAAATAACACTAAAATAAATTGAGGTTTTAGAAATGATAATTCAATACTAAAATTAAACATACAGATGCAATTCAAACACAATGAATGCAAATAGAATGAAGTTAAAAAATAAAGTAGATATTACCAAGATATTCACCCTGAATGAACCTTCATTATCTTATTTTTAGTTTTATATTTACTTAATGAACACACTCTATCATATGTATGAACATACTCTTCTTAATATGGTTGTGAATATACATTTCACTCAATGATCATCGAGAGACCACACATCCACCTCCTTAATCGAGGAAAAATATTGTAAAAGAAAAAGGTAAGCATCAGGTGGAAAGTGAAGACACAAAGGAAACTTTCCCACTAAGATACCCCAAAAACTAACTCTAAAAAAATAATAAAAATTAAGAATGAATTTTAAAATACTTGGTTTCATCACCAGATTACTCTCCTTGTAACTTCCTTAGGTTATCTACTCATGATCATGAGCATAAGAGTTTACAGTAGAAAAGAGAATGAGGTGGAAACACAAAAGATAAAAATATGAGAATAAGAGAAAGAAGAATAATAAAATAAAATAAAAATGAATAATATTATTACATAAAAATAAAACATTAAAAATCTACTAAAAATTTATACCTAGAGTTCCAACCCTTTAAAATGAATAAGAAACACACTTTTATACGAAAAAGAGGTGAATTTTTTGGCTCCAAATATGTACCCCAAAAGTTTATTCATGTTATCCCCATTAAATTATAGAATTTTAGAATGTTTTCTTATTTAAAGTTGTTAAATTATTTATCCTATATATACCCACAAAATTTTATATTCATTGGACACTTTTGGGGAGAGATATATCTAATTTTCTCTTTAAATTTAATCTGCTCAGGCTGACTATTCGTATTCCAATACACTGAGTTCCAATTAATTTATTTCCTTTAAAATGAAGTAATAATTCATTTGAACCTTAATAAAAGATGTTTCTATGTATTTCCTATAGTTCTATTTAGAATTTTACCTTATTTTTACCATCCTTTTATGCAAAATGATCCCAACATCAAAAATCACTAGATCTGTGCATAGTTTTCAAGGCATGCATTGTGAGATGGTTTGGGGAATTAAAATGGTGGATTGGGATTTTATTCTAGAAGAAGTAAATGAATCAAAATGAATATAAAAACATAAAAAATAATAATTTTTCAATTTTATTAGTTTATAAAATGATATGTTTGAAATATTGAAATAAATTAAAGTAGTTAAAATCCAAAATAGACCATTTTTTAAATTAAACTAAAAATACTTTAAAATCCATAAAATGTGACAATTAACCTTAAAATAACACTTTTTGGGGATTAAAACAATTAAATTATAAATAAAATAATTATAAATATTTCATCTATCATTATACACTAAGGGGGAGAAATATTTCAATATTAAAGGGTGAATTTTCTTTCATCAATGGATTGTTTCCTGTGAAATTAAAAAGTCCAATGGAAGTAGAAGAACATTTATTGGACCCATTTAATTTTATTTATGATAAGGGTGAGAAGCGAAAATGAAGTTAATTCACTTGATCTCAAGGTGATATTATCAAGGGCATATGGGAGAAGTTGATCTCTAGTGATTTTTCCAAATGAGGGTTCAAAAGGGATATTGTCAATTAAATAAAAAGGGTAGATTGTTAGAAATACATAAGGATTGATTTTGTATTTATTGAAAATAATATTGGTTGAGGTTAATGACTAAAATAAATATGAATATTGGAATTTCAATGAGTTAAGTTTAATTTTTTGATAATACTATTATTGACAACACATGTTGATGATGACCAAAGTATTGAAGTGTTGCTTGAGTTATTGATAGATCCCAAAGAGTTGATGCCCAAGGTATATTTTTGAAAAAAATCCCCAGGTCTATTTCAATTGTTTTGAAAGTTATGATTGGCCAGGTTAAGAGGCATCCTAAAGTTAAGTATGTTGCATAAGATTGAAAGTGAAACACCACACCATAGTGGTGGCCTTGGTGGGTGTGTTGTAGAGTGAAGCTATGTTGTAATGGTGGATGAAGAGGTGATGTTGAAAGAGAAAACTATGTTTCAACCTTCATGACTATTCTTAATCCTTTGTGGCTACGTCATAAAGATTTTTGGAAGGTGGAAAAAAGAAATACAGCCTTATCCATTCGTCTAATCCAGCTCGACCCTGTACATATAGGAGTAAGATCAAGCACATTGGGGAACCAACCAGGACAACTAGCCAAGTATAAACTAGGAAGGTAGGTGAGTGTGAAAATGGTTCAATGTGTTCATGGAGAAGTGGTATGCATCGTAGGGGCAGTAGCGTAGAGGAGGTGTTCCACAGTGCAGGCCAGTACCATAGAGGAGGTTGAGATTGGACCATGATACCCGCATCTATCGAGTCAAGGGATCATGTTAATATATATACGGAGAGAAATCCAAAGAAAAGTCTTATGTGGGACATAAGGATTCTAGGTTGTGTTATAGCCAAATGAACCACGACATAGAGTGGGTGTGAGAGGATTTCTACACCCTTGGATTTTTTGGGCTGTCCATGTCGCAACACTTAGGCTACATCGTATTCCCTTCATTTGTGAAGGTTTATACACCACAACACTAAAGGATACACCATATAACCCATTAGAAAAAAAAAAGGAGTCCATGTCATAGCTAGGTCTTGCTATGTAGAGGTTATTAATTTAGCATAAGTAGATATTTCAAGTTTTCCTATCTTACAAGAGTCTACGTCATAGCAGTTGTCTCCATAATGCATCAAGTTCGGTGTGAGATATAGTTTGAGGAGATCATTTTGTAGATCATGTGGAGTTATTGGATGAGTTATTTCACATGAGAGGTGTGGGTCTAGTTGACCAGGCCACAGTGTGTGTAACAACACCACAATGTAGTGTGTGGAACTAGATACCACATTGTGGTAGACTTGACCATGTCATATAAGTGCACAATGGGTGATATTATTCCATGATGATGAATACCACACCATAAAATTTAGAGGTTCTACACTATCATCCTTCAAAACACGCCACAATCAAGTGTTTTCCCAGTGTTTATGAGCAGTTACTTTTTAGCATTTATGGGGAAGTTCATGGGTATTTATGGGTAGTTTGAAGATCCCAATTATGGAACAATAGATGGAGATTCATTGGCACTTTATTTCCTATTTATTAAAGAATATCATGAAGGCCAAAAATATATATGTACATATAGTATATTGAAGATATAAATTTTAGAGAAGAATAAGGTATTGTTTCAGTTGAGGGGTTAGAAGTGTTGAATAATTTTCAACCATTAAAGAGCTTATCAAGGTTGAAGAAGGTAATTGTTGTGCATATATCAAGGTATATTTGTTCTAGAACTATTCGAGAAAGTGTAAGTGTTTAATTAAGGTATTCTCATGGAGGTGAATAAGCATACTAGTATAACTTCAACAGATCATATACCTTATTTGAAGATGTATTCAGTATTGTGGATGAAGGGACCTACATGTCCATAAACTATTTGTGGATCCTTTCTAGAGTAGTGAGAAAAGGAAGATGAAAAAGGTGATTCTATCCACCAACAGTGATCCAAAGAAGTAAGGTTCAAGTTAGTGACCCTTGGGACACAGTGAGTTATCCCTAAACCTTATAGGTCAATGATCATAGGCATAGGAGTAACCTAAAACAACCCTATGTAAGCAGTGAACTTCATAGTAGATTTTAGTGCATAAAATGATGAGAAAACTACTTAGATTCTTGATCATAGAGATCAAGTATTGTAGAATAATTTACTCTACCGGGTTAAGGCTTTGTAGAGAAACCACATGGTTGAAGAAGCAATGTGGGAATCTGAAAATGCTATGAGGGAAAGGTACCCTCACCTGTTTAATAAGTAAATAAAAAATTGTGAGGATCCAATTTCCAGAAGGTGGGTAGAATGTAACAACCTAGGTACTTAAAAAATAATTTATTTTTATTCTGTAATTAAATATATAAATTCATTATAAATTTATAATGAAGTAATTTATATTTATAAAAATTAAGTAATTTTTACTGATGGAATAGTAACTTGACCTTATAAATAGTAATATGACCATTAGGATTAGTAATTTGGCCAATAGAATAGTAACTTCACCTATGAGAGTATAAATAAAAATTTTGTATCTTATAAGTGTAATCATGATATATTTATATCATGGAACAAGTTAATAAATATTTTGAAAATGATAAATTAATTATTGGTATTTTTGTGAAACATAAATATTTATTTATAATTTTATAATTAATTTAATGATTTAAAAGAAATTTTATTTTCATAAAATATATTCATGAATTAATATTTTATTGTCTTATGTTTATAAGATAATTTTATGAGACCTTGATTATTTTTTTCAAGGTGTTATAAAATCAGTTATAGTTTTAAAATTTTTATTTTTCGAATAAATTGTGATTTTATTTAAAAAATAAATTTATCATATTTAGGAAATTATTTTGATACGATTGTGTTCATTTTTGAATTCTACATGTCAAAAAATGTTTGGAGATATTTTTTGGGCTTTTCCTGAAATACTTGAATTATTAGTAAATAGTGAAATATGATAATTTATGGTATATATACATTAAAAGTTAAATAAACTATTCCTAACATCATGAATTATGTAAGAACAATAATATCAAACTCTCCTTGATTATTTTAGTATATTTTATGATAATTCTCAAACTATTAATATTCTTGATTCAAATTAATAAACTAATGAATAAAACAATCAAAAAAACCCTTCTCTCCTCCTCTATAAATACCACCTCTCACCTCCTCTTCTCCTCACACCTCTCAAGATTTGTTTCTTTTCTAATTTATGTGAAATACTCTTACCAATAATCTTCCCTACATCCAAGACCTACTGGTCTCACTAAAATTCCAAAACCAAGGGCCTTAAGGAGGATCTCAAGTAGAAGAGATCAAAAGGTAAAAATCCTCTTTCATTTTCTTTTACTTTTTTTCAATTCTTTTTATTTTTTTATACTATATTAACCTCATCTTATCCAAGAGGTGTGAAAAATTAAGTATCTTATATATACTATAATTTTATCATGTTTATATAAAAAATTATCATCATACCTTTTCTCCTCTCCCTTTTATTCTAAAAATAAAAACGTCATCTCTGATGTGTCGAATTACCGACATCGTAGACAATGCATTTTCAATTTCTATTAGTGCCTTCATGGATGGTCATAAAACCATTTTAATGGTTCAAAAATATTTTAAAATTTATTATATAACATCTTTTATGTTTTGGGATTAACATATATAGATAATATTTAATTATATAATGAAACTAGTTTATGATTATCGAAGAACCGCCAAAATGATCTAAACAAATATCATTTATGTTTTATCTAATGAGTCATCATCATATCTAAAAACAAAATGATTTATCATATAATTTAATATTATGAAAACATATTAATACTATTACACTTATCTAGTTTCACTTCCATTCGACAAGAAAATCCATTACGAACTGACCATGGAATCCATGTAAAGAATGCACCCGAAACAATGTAAATAATAAAATATTATTATTAAATGGGTGTAATGATGTTATAAAATGATAATATAAGGTTTTATAAGAATAAATAATTTTTTTAAAAATATTAATAACACTCTTTTAACCAATATACAGGACGTTTAAACGCATTTGAAGTAAGATGAACCCGAGCTAAGAGAATTCTTAACCCAATTTTCATTCTTTGGGTTAACCTTCTACTTCATTGATTTTGTCATGCTAAGATTATTTGTGGCTTAAATGTCTAATATATTATGTTTTATTATGTGTATTTACAGTGAGTATACATATTCCTTTCATTTTATTAATTCTCACTTTAATGATATGGTATATGTAAGGGACTCCTCTTTAAAAAACCTCTTTTAAATTTCTATTTTCACAAAATTTAAAAAAGAATGTTTTTATAAAAAATTTCATGTTTTATGATTATATTATAGTTTTTGGGAATTTTTTATAATTAATGGTGTGACCTATAACTCCCTCCAATTCATTGGGTATGTTTAAGTTGGAGGTCGGTCGTATGGTTACTCTAAGTGTAGCTCTGATGGTTACACCATAAGGAAGCTGTGAGGGTTATATTGTAACATAGTCGTGAGGGTTATAAATCATAAGGTAGTCATGAGGGTTATGATATTAAGTAAGTAATTTCACAAGTTACCTATATGTTTTATTTATTTTTTCTATGTTTTATGGAAATCTCTTATTTCATAAAGTACATGATACTTTATGGGTGAGAAGTGTGTCTTTGTGAAAATGCTTTCATATGTTTATAATTATTCATGTACTAATGGTTTCTATACTTATTTTTATATACCTTAATGATATTTTGTTCCCATACCAAGTTTTAAAAAAAAAATCACAGGGTTTAAGGATGGGTAAGAGAAAAGGAGAAGCCAAGATGAATATTGTGAAGCCTTTTTATGAAAAGATTTCATGTTTTTATAACAAACTTTTGTATTATGAAAAAAATAGATATTATTTTAAGTTGTACCCAAACTATATTCTTGTGGGTTGATATGTATAAATTATGTCCTAAATTTCTAAAACTCTAAACCTAAAATATATTTGTGAATGTTAAGAAGTTAATTCTAAATGAATTTACCAGATTATGTAATGTTAAAGGTTAGGTCCTTATTATTGGTATCATAACAAAGTTTAGATAAATTTAGGGGTTAGAGTGATGCAAATAGAATACCATAAATGATTTTTAACTTATGTTTATATTGAAATGATATAGAATTTAAATATTACCATGTTTCTTCTTCTAATACATGCCTACTTGGAATGATTTTCCAGAGAAGAAACAGGGAAGTTGAAGTAGGAAGGCACCAAGAGGTTGATATTTGTCTAAATGTGTAGCCTGGAATGGTGGGAATTGGAACCAAGTAGTTTGTGATAGTAATGGATCTGTTGATGTATTCTATAAATGGTGGTGGTATCCATACAATAGAATAACCATAACTACCACAAAGGAATGTGATGATAGTGAAACATTTTATGAGCTAACACTCTCCTACTTTCAGTGGATCTTTTGACTCAGTGAAAGATGAAGGATGGATTAAAGCCCTTGAGAATATATTCTATGTCATGGGGTGTTCAAATAATCAAAAGGTTAGTCTTGTTATTGAAGGTGAAGCTGACCAGTGGTGGTCAATGGTAAAAAATATCAGGAATAGTGAGAAGATTGATGCCTTGGAATGAGATGAATTTAAGAATCTATTTCTTGAAAAATATTTGCCTAAGGTCGTTTGACTTAGGATGGAAAAACAATTCCTTGAATTGAAGAAAAATGAGGATGATTCAGTGGATTTGTAACACCCTAGCCCCAGTTACCTATAGTCAGTTCATTATTACATAATATTGGCATGATCGCAAGATATCAAGTCCTGAAAGACCGATCAGTTTAGTATCCTTGGAAGTACTAGATACATTCATAAGTTTTACATTACATTATGAAATAAAAAATAAAAAACATTGTGTCTCCTTTTAAAACACTCATACCCATTATCCTATCCCTATAGGTCATTCATAAAATACTTCTTTGCATCCTGGGAAAAATAAAATATAAGAAAAGTGTGAGCTCAAATGCTCAGTAAAGATAACAATATAGTAGAAACTATCATAAATAAGCATAAAAAATTAAGGAAATGTATAAGACTAAAACACAAGCCTTTTAAACATAAACTTAAGTATAATATGTAAAAGATAAATTAAATAATTCCATTTACTTATTCACATAGATATTCTACTAGTCGAATAATCACATGTAATATCAATAACTAATTTCATAATGATGGAATGTATAATGTTGGACATCATAACCACGTAGTCAAGGCCTTGTGCCAAGACTACAAATAAAAATATTGTCAAGACCTTTTTCCAAGACATTATTTTGTCTCATGAGACCTACCGATGCATCGAGGGGCTATAGCGGGCCCCGTACGTCACTTACTATGTCCAATGCATTCCTCATACGAAAAAGTTGAAACATAACATAAACATTCGTATTAAAAATAGCATACAAAATGTTAATACTTTAACTATAAACCATGAATGGTATAAAAATATCTCATACACATTAAAACATATCATAAAACCTTCAATAAAATATGTAAGATTGTATCATAATAAATCAACTTCAAACAAGCATAAAATCTAACAAAGGATGTTGACATAGATGAAATCAATCCAAAAACTATTTGAGTGAAACATCTCTTTTTACTTTGAAATCATTTAAAATTAAAGTAAACATTTATTTTGAAAATATTCTTATAAACCTGTAATGGAATCTTAGAAGGTGTTATAACGATGGAAAATAGCTACACCCATCGTATAAGTTAAAAAAACATTTTTTCCTTAATTTATCGAAAATATCCTAAAGTACCTTGTTTGGAAAATGATAGAAAGATTCCTTTCAAAAAAATTATAAAAAGTAAAACAAGGGTATAAATGACTTTAACCCATGGTCAAAGAAATAGTAAAAATGTTTTGAAATACATTTTTAAGGAACATGGATGTGAATGATAAGGAAGTCCCAATAGATACTTGTGAATAAACAACCTCATGTAATAAAGAGATTGTAAAATTAACCATTACCTTATACTTTTACTTAGTAAAGGGTAAGTTAACCTAATATATAATGGTTAAATCATTGTTATTAATTTATACAAGAAACACATGAATAAATATGATATCATATATGATCCTTTAAGATTTCTTTGTTAATAATATTTTAGTATTATCATTGTTTCAGGTGTTAACTGATTCGGTTTCCTTTATGTTTTGTTACATAAGTCATGTTTATTATGTATAGGATGTATTTGATTCATATATATAATTAAATTAAGTTCCTAAACATTATTGTTTTAATCATCAAATGAAAATAATTCTTGAATGGTTACGATGGGGAATGAAATCTCATCGCGTCGTGGAGACGGTAAGTCGTACGTACGCACGAGTGACAATATCATTCTATTGATGGTGAAATCGTATGTAATTGGATGTTATATTATATATAAATAATCATTAACATGTTATATTTATTATTTACATAAATTATACTCATTATTATACTCATCCAAATAATTAAGTGTTGAATAACAAACTACACCATGATGTGGAGATGGTAAGTCGTATGTACGCACGTATAGTGACTTTGTCATTCATAGGATGGATAGAATAATGAATATGGTTGTACCATATTTATAATAACATCATAGTATATATAAGGTACTGTATTTATTATTTTGTTATGGAAAAACAAAGAAAGAGGAAGTGGAAGAAGAAAAGAACTTTGAAAGAGGTGATGAAATAATTACCTCTTCTTTGGGTGCGTCTTTTTTATTTGAACAAAAGGTATCCTTAGGTTGGATTTATGATAAAATTAAGTCCTATAGGATGAATTGAGGGTATTTTTGATAATATTTGGTTAGGGGTTGGCTGATCCAAATGTCTTTGGAGGTGTTAATTTAAGAGAAGGGGAAGTACCCTTTTATAAGAGAGGTGATGGGCACTTTAGGAAAAGCTTGAAATATTATTTTATTAAAAATTTATTTTCAGTTTATAATAGCTCCAAATAGATTTATTTAGAGTATAAGGTGGGTATGGGTCTAAATACTCTCAACCAATATTTTTTAGACAAGTTTAGGTCTCCATATTAACCTTATCTTTTATATTTAACTCTTAGTTAAATAGTTTAACTTTTACCATGTCTTCTTGTATTTTTATACTACATGGTTAATATAGTTACTATAAAATATCAATCAAACATCAAGTGGTTCATTAATGACATATCTAACATTATATAATTCCTTTGGCCAAATCTTATATTTTTATGAATATTATATCATTTATTAAAATAGTAATTTTTTAAATCTCATTTATGTCAATTTTGACACTATTTAGTATTTGGTTTTTGTGAAAGTCATAACAACTTGATTACTTCAAAAAAAATACATTGAATCAAACCTAAAATGTCATATTAACCTAGAAAATTCACTTATAGCATCAAAAGTTTCAATTTACATTTATTTTAATATTTATAATATCAATTATTTTAATATTTTATTAATAAGGTAATTACTGCATCATCATTGTGTCATAAATAAATTTAATTATTTAATGTCTAAAAATTATAAATAAAATACCATGATGTAGGAAATATTTTTATATTTTTAATGAATATTTATAGTTAAATTTATCTTATGTGTTGCCTTATATTAAAAATAGTTTAGTTATTAAACTTTGAATTTAACACTTTTAACTCTTCTTTAAATAAAATATAATAAATGTCCTAATCTAACCCAAATGGATCAAAAAGGATCTTATTTTTTTCCTGAGGTTTATTTTGGTCAAAAAACACTTATTCAATAGAATTAGAACACATGTTGGGGTAATTTTATATTATTATAGTATTATTTCTACCTTTAATTACCCTATTTACTTTTAATTGTGGTAAATAAAATTCAAAAGTTACTATTCAAAAATAATTATTTTCATCCTATTGAACCACATTTTACTTACTGATACCAACCGTGTCTCTTGGATTTTTGAAATTCAATTCACAGAAGTGGTAAAATTACATTTTATGCAGATTCACAGTAGTGGTAAAATTACATTTTATTATAAAATGAATCTAATTAATTACATTAGACTAATATAGGTATTATGTATCTATTTTGAATTTAAAATAAATTTAAATTAAAAATAATTATTTAAATAAAAATTCAGTTTTAAACAATAATGCAGTGTTTTTCACTATTCATCAAAAATTGAAAGATTTCAGAAAAATACCAAAAATTCACCCTAAGGTAATTTTGATATTCTGAATCCAAAAATTAATTACATTTTGAAAAATAAAATTTATAAAATTTCAAAAAGTGGATATTACTATTCATAACTACTTTTTAAATTATTAGTTTGATTGGTCGGGATGTGCTAGAACTTGGAGTTGCGTATAATGAAAGCTATTGTATTACTCAAAGAGAAGCATATCGTGGAAGCTTAGGATGTTACATTGTTCCCTCCTTCAAATAATTCCGTCCTCAAAATTTCTAGAATATTACTGCATAAAAAGATTCGGGTGGTTCTTCATCATAAGTTCCTCAGGTTCCCATGTTGTCTCTTCCATTTTATGGTTTTTTCAAATAACTTCTACCAAACGAGTCGTCCGGTTTCTCAACACTTGTTCTCTGATATTAAGAATCCTGATTGGCTCTTCACAATAAGATAGATCTGGTTCCAGTTTTATTTCTTCATAGGTGAGTACATGTGTTGGTTGAGACATGTATTTTCTCAACAGTGATATGTGGAACACATCATGACTTTGGAGAGACTTGGCGGCATTACCAAGTGGTAAACTACAACTCCAATTCGTTCTAGAATTTTGAAAGGTCCAATGTACCTGGGACTTAATTTACCCTTCTTACTGAATTGTATAACACCCTTCCATGGAGATACATTCAAGAAAACATGATCACCTACTTGAAATTCCAAATCCTTCCTTTGGTTGTCAGCATAGCTCTTTTGCCTACTTTGAGATGATTTGATGTAGGTTTGGATAATATTCACCTTTTACATTGTTTCCTCAACAAGTTTTGGGCCTATGAGTTTTCTTTCACCAACATCATCCCAAAAAGTTGGTGTGTGGCATCTCTTTCAATATAACGCTTCATATGGTGTCATCTGAATACTTGAATAGAAAATATTGTTATATAAAAATTCTACCAGAGGTAAATACTGATCCCACATACCCTGAAAGTCAAGTGAGAAAGATATGAACATGTCTTCTAAGGTTTGAATAGTCCATTCTGATTTTCCATCAGTTTGAGAGTAGTAGGCAGTGCACAAACAAAGTTCAGTATCTTGGGATTTCTGAAGACTTTTCCAAAATCTTGATGTAAAACGGGGATCACGATCAGAAATAATCGATAGGGGTACACCATGAAGTCTTAAAACTTCATTAATATTTAATCTTGCTAAACGTTCAAGTGGTAAATCTTCTCTTATAGTAATAAAATGTGTTAACTTGGTAAGACGATCGACAATGACTCATATTGCATCATTATTTTGAGGAGTCTTTGGTAGCCCCATGAAAAATCCCATCATAATATCATCCCATTTCCACTCGGGTATGGGAATAGGTTGCATGAATCCTCTAGGATGTTATTGTCCAGCCTTCACCTATTGACAAACCATACATCTTGACACATAATCAGCAATCTCCCTCTTCATGTTTTCCCATTAAAAATGTTCCTTCAAATATCTATACATATTAGTGCTACTAAGGTTTATAGAGAAATTGGAGATATGAGCATCATCCAATAATTCTATTTTTAGATCAGGTATATCAGGAACAAAAAGCCTCTTCTCAAATTTCAAAATTTTATCTTCATATATAAAGTAAATAAATCTCCCATCACTCACAACTTTAATTTTATTTTGAAACTCCTCATCATCAGTCTCAGAACTTTTTATCCTTTATAGTAAAAATGGTTTGGAAACCATTTGAAAAAGTATTGATGTTTCACCTTCCATGATTATTCCCATATCCATATTCACTAGATCCATGAACATATGATCCATTTCAACTCTCATATTGTTCATAATTCTATGATCCTTTTTACTCAAGCATCTACCACCTTATTTGCCTTCCCGGGGTGGTAGTGTATAGTGCAATCATAATCCTTGAGTAGTTAAATCCATCACTTTTGCCTCATGTTGAGTTCTTTTTGTGAGAAAATATATTTCAAACTCTTGTGATCAGTATATATCCCACATTTTTTCACCATAGAGATAGTGTCTCCATATCTTCATAGCAAAGATTACAGCTGCTAACTCGAGATCATGAGTAAGATAGTTTTGTTCATTAATTTTTAGTTGTTGTGATGCATAAGAAATAACTTTATCATTCTTCATAAAGACATAACCAAGTCCTTTATTTGAAGCATCACTATAAATAACAAACTCATCATTCCCCGATGGTAGAGTCAAGATATGATCATTGACTAATCTTCTCTTCAATTCTTCAAAACATTCTTCATACTCTTTTTTACAAACAAATTTAACCCTTTTATGTGTGATCTTGGTTAATGGGTTAACCAATCAGGTAAAATTTTGGATGAAACACTGATAGTAACCTACTAAACCAATAAAACCGCGTACCTCAATTATACTCGTCAGTACTGGCCATTCTTGGATAGCCCTTATCTTTGAAGGATCAACAGAGATTCCATCCTTAGAGATAATATGGCCAAGAAAAGAAATCTCCTGAATCCAAAATTCAGACTTTCTAAACTTCCCATATAATTCATTTCTTCTAAGAATTTTTATAATAGTGCACGAGTGATTTTCATGATCTTTGTATCTTTTGGATTATACCAAGACATAATCGATAAATACCACTACAAAGTAGTCAAGATGTTCCTTGAAAACTCTATTCATTAAATCCATAAAAACATAGGGTGCATTAGTCAGTCCAAAAGGCATTACTATAAACTCATAATTCCCATACCTGGTTTGAAATGTTGTCTTTGGAATGTCTTCCTTTTTCACGCACAACAGATGATATTCATATAGAATGTTAATCTTTGAAAAATATTGAGCTCCATGAATTTGATCAAATAAATCATCAATACGGGGCAGATACTTGTTCTTTATTGTTATATCATTAATCTCCTTATAGTCAATGAACAACCTCATATATCCATATTTATTCTTAACAAAAAGATTAGGGGCTCCCCATGGAGAAATAATAGGGAGAATAAATCCTTTATTACTCAATTCCTCTAGTTGTTTCTTTAGTTCCACTAATTTCATAGTGTCCATTCTATAAGGGGTCTTCGATATGGGCCTTGAACCATGAATTAAGTCAATGGAAAACTCAATTTCCTATTCTAGAGGATGTCCAGGTAAATCCTCTGGAAACACATCAACATATTCTTTCACAATAGGTACATCCTCTATTTGAACATTTTGTTCCTCACCCATATTTATTTCACTCCCTTCCTCCCCAATAATTGAATTTAGTAGAGATATAGAGGGTGGATCTAGATGAGAATCAGATGGTTATGTTTCTGCTCCAAAGATAAGTTATTCCTTATCATCATCAAAAAAATTAACCTCCTTCTTCTTACAATAAATTTTCGCATCATGGTCCGAAATCCAATCTATACTGAGGATTATATTAAATTCAATCATGGGTATGGCAATAAGATTGGTAGATAAAGCACGTTTATATTCCATAATGGTAACTGATTGACAAAACTTTATTGCTATGATACTTTCCTTAGGAGTTTTGACTGACAACTCCCTTGTTAAGTCAAATTGGAAATATCTAATTTTCTTAGAAAACTGGGAAGATATGAAAGAATGTGATGATCCAGAATCAAATAAATCATTGGCTAATTTTGAGGAAACGATTAAAGTATCTACCACCACATCATTAGGAACTTCAACCTCAGCAGTAGTGATCGCATAATCTTGGTCTTGCTCCCTTGGCCTTTTTTGAGGTAATTTTTTTTGACGCTTAGGACATTCATTTGCATAATTCCCCATTTCTTTACAATTGTAGCATTTAACATTGAAAACCTCTTTCTTCCCCATGTAATTATGAGCTTGGTGGCCTTTTTCTCCATACTTATAACAAACTTCCATCCCATTTAGGCATGTACCAGGGTGTTTCTTCCCAAAATTACTATAGGATAGAAAGTCAATTTTTTCCTTATTCCCCTTATTTCCTTTTCCAGAGTGTTAAACAGATTACTTCTTCTCTTTCTTCTCTTTAAAGTCATAATACTTAGAGAATATAACAACCCTGCTTTTTATTACATACTTAAACCTGATTTATTACATAAAATATTCACTTGATACAACATAGAAGATCGATAGTTCTAGTGTCTTTGGGGCTTAGGAACATTACATAACGTCTTAGAACATAAAACACACAACATCTTTATTTAAAAATTCCTTTACATTACCACTAAATTCCCCCGTACTTAGCATTGCATGGGATAACCTGAGGACATGCATAAGAAAAGGGTGAGCTATAAAGCACAGTAAGGGAATAAACATGGAATAACATGAGGAATACAATACATGTTAGAAAATAGGCATATAAATGGATCACAATAGAAACATGAACATAAAGTCATGATAAAGCATGATAATCATAACATGGAAATGTGGCAACAACACTTAACAAGGAATTTGCATGAGCCAAGGCTCATTGCACGTGGAGCATGAGTAAACCCTCATTGAACATGAAGCACGAGTAAAACCTAGTTTCACTTGAATTGGAATTATTCAAAACCCATTGCACATAACGTATCATGATACTATAATTTACCCAATTCATTGGAGCGCTATCAGGGCGCACCCTTCTTAAACATTTCATTTCATGCATAAGTGTGTCACGTGGATCATATAACATGGAATCAATCTACATCATAAGTTATTCCACGATTAAGTAATGTGGAATAAATACATTAAAGTACCATTAAATAGGTATATGTGCATAAATTTGAATACCCTTGATAGAGACATGGGTATGGTATTCACTGCACAATGATCTTGTCTTGGAAAAAAGCGGTGCAATTTCGGCAGCATAACGGCGTGACATAAGGATTCATGAAAATAGTTGATGAGATATAAAAGGTTGTCTATTCATATATACATGAAATGGATAGTAAGGGGGTCATATTTATACATGTTCCAACAAACTTAATGTAATTTAGATTCATAATACAAAATTATTACTTGGATGTAAAAGAAGAGAGAGAAATCCCTCACGGAATTTTGGCATGGTAACAGGTGTACGTGGGAGGATTTAATGAAAGAGAAAGGGGTATCCCATAATCAAAACATAAAAAAATAGTATGGGGGAGGTGAAAAATAATATCCCAACATTTTTAATTTAAAAAAAATGGCATAACAACTTAAAGAAAATTAGACAAAAATGAGAAAGGAAGAAATCCCTTACTTAGAAGTGTGATCCCAAAGGCTTGGGAGAGGCTTGAGAGAGGATTATTGGGAGATTGGGAAACCTTGGGAGGATTCCCGAGAGATGAGGTCATGGGTTGGTCGAAATTCAAAGGCTTTTAGTTAAGAGGAAGTGGGATCTTGGGTGGGTTTATATAGGAAAGGAGAGAGAATTCTTTATTATTTAGATTTGAGACACCTCACATTAAACTAATCAATACCACAAACCAGAACATGGTTTTTGCCCATAGTTTTTGAAAAGGGGAAGTGGAAAACAATATTTTATAATTCCAATGTCCGAACTTCTTAAAATAATAGATTTTCTTATGTGGAGATGAGTCGCACTCTCAAGGAAAACAATTTAAAAAGACAAAATGTTTTATAAGACTTGGAGGGTCCACAAAAGCTTTGTAAAATAAATCAAACAAATATAAAATCACATTATTTTAATTATAAAACATATATTGTCCGAAAATAATGTTTATAGTATTTTATTACCTCACCATTGGGTCATTATGATGTCATAAAACACATTATATATTTAAACGGTATTTAATTTTTTACCCAAAAATTCGACTGTCTCAGAAAATTATGAAAAATTCACCATTGGATAATTTTGATATCCTGATTCCAAAAATAATATTCATTTCATCTAAATAATTTTATAAATATGTGAATTTTTACTTTTAAAATAAAAACCAACATTTACCGAAAATTCATGGGTTTTGACAAAAACAGTTTTCAAACCTTAATAAAAATTACAATTGCATTCATAAAATTATATGATCATTTATATTTAATAAAAAGTAATTTGATAACAATATTTTATTAAAATATTATTTAATTCAAAAATCCATTAATTCATCAAAATAGATTTCTTAGTTGAATATTAACTAAAAATACTATATATGCTTTAAAAATTATTTACAAAGTAACAATAATAAATTGAATGCACATTCTTTATACAAAAATAATGTACATAGTCATAGTTCTAGGGTCTTGTTACATAACCCCTTATAACACCTGCATAAGACTGAAGGGTAAGGTGTGTGATGGTGACAGACTCTTGGACTGGCTCGAATAACATCGCTCGGGTGGTAATCACTATTAACTTCCACTTCTCCCGTAGTCGGTTCTGCTCAAACTTAATGTGTTCAAGCTCATCTTGGGCTTGGTCAAGAATGAATCTCGATGACGTCACCTCCTTTTTGAGCTTCGACAAATGGGATTTGTATAGGGAAAGTCTACTGGATGAGGCCATCACTTCCTTTGTCTGCGTAAATTGGATTTGTTAAAGCCTTATATTTATACTAATCATGTGATCACTATTAAACGGCTATATTAGAAACAGTAAAAATTCATAACGGTATTTTAAAATACAGAAACATAAAACCAATGAAGTTCACATTTTATATAACCATAATAAGACATTTAATTATATCAAGAAGAATTTTCATTAATGAAAGTTTGGGTCATTACAATCTTCCCCCCTTAAGAAATTTTGCCCTCAAAATTTTCTTTTCCCACACTAAAATAGATGTGGGTGACTTTGCTTCATCGCTTCCTCTAATTCCCATGTCGCTTCTTCAGACTTGTGGTTTTGCCACAACACCTTGATGAGGGGCATTATCTTATTTCGTAGAACTTTTTCTCTATGATCTAAGATCTTCACTGGTTTCTCCTTGTAAGAAAGATCATCCTATAGTTGTACTACCTCTGAAGATAGTACATTTGAAGGGTCCAGTATGTACTTTATTAAGAGGGATACATGAAAGACATCATGTACTTTGTTCATGGTAGGTGGAAGTGCTAGTCGATAGGTCACATCCCCAACACGATCAAGAATCTTGAAGGGGCCAATGTACATAGGACTTAACTTCCCTTTCTTTTCAAAACTCATGACCTTCTTCCATGGAGATATGCATAGAAATACCATGTCTCCAACTTTAAACTCAAGTTCTTATCGATGGTTATCTGCATAACTCTTCTGTTGACTCTGGGATACCTTGATATGCTGCTGAATGGTTTTCACCTTCTCCACCATTTATTTGACCATTTTTGGTCCTAGCAGCTTACGCTCACCGACTTCATCCCAACATGTCAGTGTTTTGCACCTCTTCCCATACAGGGCTTTATAAGGTGCCATTAGGATGCTTGAGTGGAAACTATTATTGTAGGATAATTCAACTAGTTGAAGATGTTGGTATCACCCTTCTTTAAAGTCCATAGAACACACTCTCAACATGTCCTCAAGTGTTTGGATGGTCTACTCAGATTGGCCATCAGTTTGAGGATGATAAGTCGTACTAAAGTTCATCTCAGTATCTATAGCATTTTGAAGACTCTTCCAAAACTTAGAGGTGAATATTGTATCTAAATCGGATACAATAGATAGTGGTACTCCATGCAGCCTTACCACTTTCCTGATATATATCTGTGCCAGCTGATCCAATGAGAAATCCTCATGAATTACAAAGAAGTGTGCAGACTTTGTAAGAAGATTCACAACAACCCAGATTGCATTGTTGCCTTTGGATGTCTTCGGAAGTCCGGTGACAAATTCCATGGTTATGTTCTCCTATTTCCATGCCGGTATGGGCAATGGTTACATCATCCCCTTAGACTTCTGCCTCTCTTTCTTCACTTGTTGACATTCCAGGCACTTTGATGTATACTCAGAGATCTTCTTCTTCATATTATCCCACCAATAATTCTCTCAGATATCTCGATACATCTTTGTGTTTCTTGGGTGAATAGAGAAATGTGAACCATGCGCATCATCCAAAATTTCCTTCTTCAGCTCCAGAATTGATGGAACACATAGTCTTTTCCAAAATCTCACAATTCCTTCTTTATTAACATTGAACTTCAAGGATTTCCATTTTCTGATAGCTTCCAATCTCTTATGAATTCCCACATCTTCCTTTTGATAATTTTTTATCCTTTCTAAAAGATATTTTTTATCAATCATTTGTGAAAGGATTGATGGTGTTCCCTTATTTATGATTCCCATGTCCATCTTCATCAAATCTAAGAATATTGGGTCCTTCTCAATTCTCATCAATTATAGAATTGTTGGATCCTTTCTACTTAGAGCATCTTCCACCTTGTTCGCTTTCCTATGGTGGTAATGGATTGAGCATTCATAGTCTTTGATCATCTCTAACCATCTTCGTTGGTGCATGTTCAACTCTTTCTATGTGAATATATACTTGAGGCTTTTGTAGTCCATATATATTTCACACTTCTCCTTAAATATATAATTCCGAAAAAAGTTAAAGTGAAGATCATCACAGCCAACTCCAAATCATGTGTTGGATAATTCTGCTCATGAACTTTCAATTTCCTTGAAGCATAGGTAATGAATTTGTCATTTTGCATCAACACACATCCCAGGCCCTTCTTCGAAGCATCACTGAATACCACAAAAAGTTCTCCACTTGTGGGTAAAGTAAGCATGGGTGCAGTGATAAGCCTCCTTTTTAACTCCTTAAAGCTTTCTTTGCATTCATCACTCCAAGAAAACTTTACTCTCTTCCGATTTAGCTTGGTAAGAGGGTTGGACAATCGTGAGAAATTTCTCACAAATCGTCGATAATATTTAGCTAACCCCAAGAAGCTACAGATATCCATTACTGATGTTGGACTCGTTTATCCCTCAATCGCATCTTCTTTGGAGGGATCCATAGATATCCCATTACTTTTGATGATATGGCCCAAGAATGAGACCTACTTCAACCAGAACTCACACTTGTTGTACTTTGCATAGATATTCTCCTTCCGCAAGGTCTCTAGTATAGTTCTTAGATGCTCCTCATGATCCTACTTGGTTTTAGAGTATATCATAATATCATCTATAAAGACTATCACAAATTTTTCTAGGTAATCCCTAAAGACTCTATTAATCAAGTCCATGAAGATTGCTGGAGCATTAGTGATTATGAAAGGCATTACTATGAATTCAAAGTGCTCGTATCTTGTACGAAAATCACTCTTAGAGATATCTTCCTTCTTCACCCTTACTTAATAATATCCCGACCGGAAATCCACCTTGGAGAAGTATTTTTCTCCATGCAGCTGGTCAAACAAGTCATCAATTCGTGGGAGAGGATACTTGTTCTTTATCATGATTTTTTTAAGCTCACGATAATCGATGCAAAGGCGCATTGACCCATCCTTCTTCTTGATGAAGAGGATTGGTGCACCCCATGGTGAATCACTTGGGCGTATAAACCCTTTATCCAGATTCCCCTGTAGTTGTTTCTTCAGCTCCTCAAGCTCCACAACATCCATTCTATATAGAGTCTTGGATATTGGCAATGCCCCAAGTATAAGATCAATTGAGAATTCAACATCCCCAGAAAATTCCCTCACAATAGGCATGTCTTCAAGGATGGTTTCCTCCTTAGACTCAATCATCTAAGCCAGATATGTGTGCTCATATGGAATTAATATCCATGCTTGATATGATGGATCTAAAGAAGATTCATCTTCCTCCTTGCACTTGTATAGAATCGAGGGTCGATTCTCCACATGGAGAGTGATTTCCCTCTCATAGTAATTTATGTTGGATCTATATAAGGAAAGCCAATCCATGCCAAGAATTGCATCAAATTCAAATAAAAGTAGTATGAAGAGGTTTTTCAGGAAATTAAAACCACAAATTATGATAGGGTAGGAGTTATATTCATGGGATGCAATGATTGACCCATTTGTCATACTCACCAACATCTTTACTTACATGATTTGTGGTGGTGTTAGGATTGTTATAATAAACTTTTGGGATATAAAATAATGTGTAGAACCTAAATAAAAAAGTATGTTCGCTATTATTGAATGAATAACTATCGTACCTATCACCACTTTGTTGTCGGGGTTCACTTCGACAGTAGTGATGGCAAAATCTCTCCCTTGGTGCCTTGGAGTTTTTTGGTTGCCTCTGAAAATCCTTAGATTAGGGAAATGATTTGCAAGATACCCTGGTTCTTTATAGTTGTAGTAATGAACAATGCGTTGAGGTTCGAATGGAGCGTTCCTCTCCTCTGTTGCAGCCGCGGGTTTTTCTTGTCGGCAGTTAACAACTAGGTTCCCTTCTCTTCCACACCTAAAGCATTTCCTCATCCCCTTCAGGCAATTTCCAGGGTGATTCTTTTTGCACCTTTGTCAAGTGGAGTGTTGGATCTTCTTAGCACCATTGGATTTATCCATTAGACTGCCAGCATTGAATTCCACCTTACGCTTCTTATCCCTATGATGCCCCTGAGATTCTCTGATATCCATTTCGACCTTAAGGGCACATTGGACAATTTCCTCATAGCCGTCGAAGTCACGAATCACCAGCGCTTTACGTAGGCTAGGTTTTAACCCACCAAAGAATCGATCATCCTTGCATTCGGGGGTAACGACAAATCCAGATTCATATCATGCAAGCCTTGTGAAGTTTTCCTCATACGTTCCGATAGATTCGTCATCTTTTTTCTTGAGGTAAAAAAAGTCCCTTTCTATATTAAGTCGGAGGGTGCACAAAAAATATTTATCGAAAAACATCTTCTGGAAATCCTTTCATTCCAACGCCTTGATCTCACCCTCAGGATTTGTATTTTTTATCAATGTCTACCATTGATCGACTTCACCTTCCATATGATAAGTAGCTAGAATAACCTTCTCTTATCGGAACATTGAAGGATGGAGAAGATCTTTTCAATGGAGTTAACCCATTGTTCGGCGATTGAGGGATCAGACGATCCATTAAAAGTAGGAGGCCTTTGTCTCATGAATCTCTCGATAGCGACTTGTTCTTTCTTGGGGGGGGGGGGTGAATGTTCCTCTTGACCCATGTTTATATTCAAATATTAAGTTAACTGAGAGATAAGTGTGACAAAGTTTTCAATTCCTGCTCCCATCGGATTGAGAATCTCATTTGCACAGTTATCACATTGATCTTCACATCAGTTGTTAGTCCGAGTCCTCCTATTATCGGCCATTAGCTGGAATAAAAGTAAAGTTAGGGGTAACACATAAAGTTTAATCCAAGTACAAAACTGATGACTTATAAATAACTTTAATTTCCTAAACTTATGAATTCATAGGCTTCAATCTATGATATTCATGATCTACTTTTTAACATATATTCTTAGGGGAATTTTTTTAATTCCTTTAATATGGGTTCATACTAAGATTATGAATTTACCAAAGCATATCCCCCGAGAGTGTCATAACCAAGAGTGAAACAAGGATTTTTGTCATGCACCAATTCTCGTTCGAGTCTAGCTCAAAGTGGTGTTTTCGAGTTTTACCCCTAGGATACATCTGTACCAGAGCCACCTCTACCTGCTCATATCCATACAGGGATGTATTTGCTTGATAAACCACTTACTCAATACTCAACAATACTTAGGGATGTTTTTATTATACTTATTCTTGTCTCTAAGTCTTCACTAGGGTTTTCTAATCCTAATCCCAAAAATAACTAAACCTATCCTCTGATACCAACTATAACAACCCTGCTTTTTATTACACACTTAAACCTGATTTATTACATAAAATATTCACTTGATAAAACATATAAGATCAAGAGGAATAGTGTATTTGAGGCTTAGGAACATTACATAACATCTTAGAACATAAAAAACAAAACATCTTTATTGAAAACTTCCTTTACATGACCACTGCATTCCCTCATACTTAGCATTGCATGGGATAACCTGAGGACATGCATAAGAAAAGGGTGAGCTATAAATCCCATTAAGGGAATAAACATGGAATAACATGAGGAATAAAATACATGTTAGACAATAGTCATATAAATGGAGTACAAAAGAAACATGAACATAAAGGCATAATAAAGCATCATAATCATAACATGGAAATGTGGCAACAACACTTAACATGGAATTTGCATTAGCCAAGGCTCATTGCACATGGATCATGAGTAAACCCTAATTGCACATTAAGCATGAGAAAAATCTCATTGCACTTGAATTATAATGATTCAACACCCATTTCACATGATGTATCATGATACTATACTTTACCCAATGCATTGGACTGCTATCAGGGCGCACCCTTCTTAAACATTTCATTTCATGCATAAGTGTGCCACATGGATCATATAACATGGAATCAATAAACATCATAATTTATTACACGATTAATTAATGTGTAATAAATAAATGAAAGTATCATTCAATAGGTATATGTTCATAAAGGTGAATACCCTTGATAGAGACATGGGTATGGTATTCACTACACAATGATCTTGGCTTGGAAAACGCATTGCAATTTCGGCAGCATAACAGCGTGACATAAGGATTAATGAAAATAGTTGAGGAGATAGAAAAGGGTGTCTCATCATATTTACATAAAATGTACATTAAGGGGTTCATATGGATACATGTACCAACAAACGTAATGGAATTTAGATGCATAATACAAAAGAATTACTTGGATGTAAAAGAGGAGAGAGAAATCTGTCGTAGAATTTCGGCATGGTAACGGGTGTACGTGGGAGGATTTAATGAGAGAGAAAGGGGTATACCATCATAAAAATATAAATAGGATAGTATGGGGGAGGTTTTAAATCATACCCCAACATTTTTAATTGAAAACAAAAGTTCATAACAACTTAAATAAAATTATAAAAAATGAGAAAGGAAGAAATCCCTTACTTGGAAGTGTGATCTCAAAGGGTTGGGAGAGGCTTGAAAGAGGATTCTTGGGATATTGTGTCACCTTGGGAGTATTCTAGAGAGAGTAGTTCAGGGTTTGGTTGAACTCCAAATGCTTTTAGTGAAGAGGAAGTGGGAACTTTGGTGGGTTTATATAGGAAAGGAGAGGGAATTCTTTATTATTTAGGTTTGGGACACCTCACATTAAACTAATCAATACCGAAAACCAGCCCATGGTTTTTGCCCATGGTTTTTGAAAAAGGAAATTGGAAAACAATATTTTATAAGGCCAATGGCCGAAATTCTTAAAATAATAGGGTTGCTTTTGTGGAAGTGAGTTACACTCTTAAGGAAAACAATTTAAAAAGACAAAATGTTTTATAAGTCTTGGAGGGTCCACAAAAGCTTTGTAAAATAAATCAAACAAATATAAAATCACATTAATTTAATTATAAAACATATATTGGCCAAACATAATATTTATAGTATTTTATTACCTCATTATTGGGTCATTATGATGTCATAAAACACATTATATATTTAAACGGTATTTAATTTTTTACCCAAAAATTCGATTGTCTTAGAAAATTATGAAAAATTCACCGTTGGATAATTTCAAAGTCATAATTCCAAAATTAAAATTCATTTTATCTAAATAATTTTATAAATATGTGAATTTTTACTTTTAAAATAAAAAACCGACATTTACCAAAAATTCATGGATTTTGACGAAAACAGTTTTCAAACCTTAATAAAAATTACAATTCCATTTATAAAATTATTTGATCATTTATATTTAATAAAAAGTAATTTGATAAAAATATTTTATTAAAATATTATTTAATTCAAACATCCATTAATTCATCAAAATATATTTCTTAGTTTAATATTAAATAAAAATAATATTTGTGTTTTAAAAACTATTTACAAAGTAACAATAATAAAATGAATGCACGTTATTTATACAAAAATAATGTACATAGTCATAGTGCTAGGGTCTTGTTACATAAGTCCTTTTAACACCCACATAAGACCAAAGGGTAAGATGTGTGATGGTGACAGACTCTTGTGGTGGCTCGGATAACATCGCTCGGGTGGTAATCTCTATTAACTTCCACTTCTCCCATAGTCGGTTCCGCTCAAACTTAACATGTTCAATATCGTCTTGGGATTGGTCAAGAGCGAAGCCCAATTATGCCATCTCCTTTCCGAGCTCTGAAAAATGGGCTTCGTATGGGGCAAGTCTACTGGATGAGGTCATCGCTTCCTTTTTATGAGTAAATTGGATTTGTTAAAGCCCTATATTCATACTAATCACGTGATCACTGTTCAACAGCTATATTAGCAACGGCCACAATTCATAATGGTATTTTAAGATCCAAAAACATAAAACCAATGAAGTTCACATTTTATATAATCATAATAATACATTTAAATAGATCAAGAGGAAGTTTGGGTCATTACAGAGAATTCATTTTCTATCTTGATAGCACATGAGACTATATCTTCGTGTGATAAGAAGGACTGTGAGACTAATTCTAGATAGAGAAATGGTTTTAACTCATAAAATAATCGATCAATCTTACTTCTTGGGTTACGTATATAATCCGCAGCATTCCTTGATAACCTTGTAAAGTTTGCCTCATACTTTGTGATATTCTTATCCTCCTTTTGCCTCAGACTCAGAAATTGTCTTTCCATATCAGCTTGATGTTCATGAGGAAAGTATTTTTATAAGAAAATATCTTTAAACTCCCTCCATTCTACATTTGATACTTATTTATCCTCTTTTTTGTTTTGAATTAATGACCACCATTGATCTGCATCTCCTAAGAGGTGATAAACTGCCATGACAACCTTTTCCCTTTCGCTACTCCCCAAAGCATGAAATATTTTCTATAAAGAACCTATTCATTGATCAGATACAAATGGATTTGTATTACCATTGAATTTTGGTGGTTGTTGCCTCATGAAACAGTCTAACATTGATCCTCCACATTGTGGATCAGGGTGCTCCATATGAATAAGGTTATTATTCATAACCTGAGTGAGTTGTCCCAGTATGGTTATATGCTCATCAGAACCATTTGTATCACCTACTACACTATAATTATTTTGAATATGAGGGAAATCCCTACATGGATTATGTGCGTTGATATAATTTTCATTCCTTCCACTAGGTTCCATTTCTAAACAATGGCATACACAAGATTAGTTTATAAATCACAATACATAATTCCAAACTTATAAAGTACTTAACATAAATTGAACAGTTTATGCAAATAATTCATAATCATAAAAAAATGTTTTCTTTGGGGAAGTATTTACTCATAAATCCTTTATAATGGTTTTTAAAGAAAATGTGAATTATCCTAAGCATATCCCCCGGGAGTGTCAAACCAGGTGCGCAGTAAGGTTCGTTGTCGTGTACCAGGATACCCCGGGTCAAGCCTGTGGCGACCCGACCCTAGAATACCCGGAGTCGATGCCTTGAATCATCATGTGTAATTTTATTTTTACAAAAACAAAAGTACACTGATAAATTACACATCATGCCCCATACAGAGGATCAAATTCGGTTCAGGTTCTGGGAAACCAACCACTTTTTTCATACTTCTTTATCCCAAACTGATACCTGAAACATTTTAATCAAAAAAGTAGGGTGATCATATGAATGCCCACTAAGGGGTTTTAAAAAACATAATACCCAATTATCACTTTTGAAAACATTCGTTAAAACTTTCCATAAAACATTTTTCTTAAGAAAAGTTGTAACACATGTAACATATCATAATAATAAAAGTGCACAATTAAAATCATGCTAACAGAATTAAAAGGGAACATGATTCAATTATAGGCATGATCATTTAGAGTAATAAGTAAAAGAAATTCTAAATATGTATTAAATTTTAATATATACGTAAAAATTTAACAACTAAGAGTAATGAATAATCAGAGTTGCGTGTAAAGGTAATAACTTCAATTTCATACACTGGTTACTAATTCCCTGAGTGTTAAGCATACATCATGCCATAAGCATTTACTTTTTATGATACTCATAAGTACTGGCTCTTAACCATGGATATTATAATAGTCGAATATCCACTTGGTTAATTATCATACACATAATGAGGGAACATATAATATCAGACTCTGTCAGGACCTCATGTCAAGACTCTAAAATGTCAATGGCCTCACGCCATGACCTGAAATGTAAATGGCCTTGTGCCATGACCTGAATGTCTCATGATAACTATTGATGCATCGAGGGGCTTTCATTAACCAGCCCCCAACCTGTTATACTGATTTTATACATTCCTCATATGCTAAAAGGTCATATATTTAAAATTTCTCATACCACTTTGAATATTTAATTTCACATTTCATATTATTCAAAGTGTCTCATACCACTTTGAACAATTTAGGACTTAATCCATATTTGGTCATAGTAGTTAGATTTCATCCTTTAATATTTACATATATATAAAGTGAATCATGCGTTTAGATGATAATAACAATTCTATCAACTAAATGACAATGTCACTGAATGGTAAAATGATGAGCTGATTTGGTGTATGGGCTGACAACTAATGCACTAAAAGAAATACAAATTTTGTCACATATAATGATAAATTATAAAACCATATAAATCAATTACATATTGTAATTTCATCTGGATGCATAATTAATTAAAAGGTAAACCAAACATTTCATTTAGGGTTTTAATCTTGCATATTCTCAAAAATTTATTGTTAAAATGCTTTTGTATATCACACCATGATATCAAAAATAGAAAGTAAAAAACTCAACCACAACCAATTCCAAAATCCTAATAACACCCATATGACTTAAAATTAACAGGGGTTCTTAAATTAAAAACCATAGAGTGAAATTTAAATGGGTTACTTATGAAAAATACTTATGTAGGTACATATATGCTTATGTAAACATGAATATCTCGCATGTATAATCAAGTACACTAATGGGTCTTACACCAAAGTTAGTAGTCACTTACTTATTTATCAAAAACATCCATTAATCATAGAAGTTCAATGTTGAAGGATTTATAACTGGTCCAAAAGGTGATATACACAAACTATACCATTATATAAGACCATGTATACTATATATAAATATGTATATATGAGAATATAACAAAATTCTACCTCATCTTTGAAACTCAAAGTATAACATCATTGGGTATGTATAGTATATAAAAGTTTTATACAAAATATAATTCTTTTCATTTTGAAGTTCTTTATTAACTTTGAAGATCAAAGTTTAGAAATCTTAAATTCAGACATAAGGGGTTTGTGTAAAACTGTAAGGTTGTATATGTGTATATATATATTCATATATATAAGGTGTGTATATATATTGCATGAGGAACGGAATTATTCCTTCAAGTTTGAAAAAAAATTTCATAACCCATAATCCGTAGGACCTAGGGTCGGGTATTTGAGGGTTTCTATCCAAAACTGTATGATCATACCTATTTATATATATAAACTGAAAATACATACAACCGTGTATATATATAGCACATCTTTATGTTTTTTATGCATTACGAAAACCCTCAAGTTCATAAAACTTCTTAGACTCAAAATCCAGGAGACTTAGGTTCGGTTTAAGAGAAAGTTTTAATTGAACCATAGGGTTAAATATATATTCTTATGAGTATACACATGTATATGTATATACCCTCAAACAAAAAAGAAAAGGAAATTTAAAAACCTTACATTAGTTTGAGGAGGGAGGAGAGGGCTCGGTAAGAGTTCAGAGGTTCCTAAAGAAAGTGCTCAAGGAGGAGGAAAAACTGTGGAATTCTTGTGGGTGCCAAGGGTTGCTTATATAAATTATATTATACTAGACTTTTACAGAATATTTTAAGGACACTTGTATAGGATCTGAGGCTTCTTCGGTATATTAAAAGACTGGGGGAAGGTCTTTGTGGAAAACACGTGAAAGGAGGAGGGTCCAGTGGCTGTCACGAGAGAAGAAAATGGTGAAAATAAGATATGTAGGGGTTACTGGTTCAAAGTAGGTGGAGAAGAGGAAGAAGACATCGCAGGAAGAGAAACCGGGAAATAAATGGATGGCTAGAATATGTTCTGACCTTGATCCGATGGTTGGGGTGCATCTGTGGATTTTAAAAGTGATGGATGGCTTGGATTTGATACACAACTAGATCGGATATCCCTGGTTCGAGGTGAAGTTTTAAAAGTCTCGGATGGCCAAGATTAGGTCTGTGTCAGATCGGATGGTGTACAAATATGCGAAGGTATTCCGTGGCTGCTGAGGGTCAAGCTCTGGATCGAAATCAATGGCTTGGATCATGCACGATGTGATCCAACAACCCAGATCCCGTTTTTCCTGAAAATCCTCATCCCACATCGAATCGGTGAGACGTTTGAAGCCTATTTATAAGCCTAAGACTCCCAGTATATGTTCAGATATCATAGCTCACACAAAGGGGGCCTTATACACGGGCTCCCGCCTCCCGCAGGCCTCGGCCTACCCCTTCCCCGCCATAGCCTCGCACCCACGGTGGCACACTCTGATCCCTCATGCGCTCTTGTGTGCCCTTTAGGGAAACTATGCCCATGCTTGGGCCGGCCTAAGATGAGGCTGAGGGTTAGGCTCAGCCGCCTAGCGTGAGCTACCTACCTTGGCCCGGCTAAAGGGCTGACCCTAGTGGGCTTATTTTTTTAATAAAAGTCAACTTCCAAAATTATAAAGTCATAAGGAAATTAATACATTCATTTTAACTATATTGAAAATATATTATAAAACATGACTTTTATTTAAACTTTGAAAGGTTAAAGAGTACAAATTAAATTATACTTTTTCTTAACTAAGATTATTACTAAAATTATTTATAAACACTAAAGTTTTAAAGTATAAGTTATAACTTCAATATATCCATATGAAAAGTTTTATACTAGTATTATAGAACTCAAACATAGTTTAATCAAAAATAAAAAAAACATAGTTTAATTAAAACATTGTTTAAGAATTATCAATGAAAACATTTACAATATTTTTTAAATATTCGCAAGGCATTTGAAATCCCCATCTCATTTCAAAATAATTTAAGTGTAGTTCAAAATATTATACCATGTCCTTTTAAAGTTCATGATTAGAGGTTGTTTTATAATTTTCAATTCATAACTTAAATATTTGGAAAACTAAATTATAATTAAATGTTTTTAATTAATTCATCAAAAGGCTAATGACTGTAATTATAGCTGTTAGAATTCAATGGCCACCCAAGGAAACGGTTGAGTTGATGCCTTATAAAACCATGCCTTAAGGTGTCCTAATTTCAAGGCAATTAAAGAAAATGGCTCTCATCATTCCATTGGTGCTTAGTGCAGCTGTTGTGGCTTTGGCCATACTAATGTTCATTATGACGGATCCTAAGGACCCATATTACCTTATTGGGGTTTTGGTTGTTTTGGGTGGTCTCCTTGTAATTTTGATAGGGCTTTTGATAGGTATTTTTGGGTATTATGGATTCTTGTGATCTTTGTGTATTGTAAACACTTCGATGTCTTATTTAAATAAAAATCCTTATGTCCATTTTTTATGTTTTATTCAGTTTGCATAAAAATAAAATAAATTAAAACCTATCACGACCCGCCTTCGGCAAGACGATGAAAGGGGCTGCAAGGGTCCCCTCCCTTCCTTCCTCTAGTTGAAGACGAGATAATGACCCCTGAGTCCCACCTCCAGTAGGCCCCGAAGTGGCGACTAGCACCAAGGGTATAACATTTTCACAAAATGGGACGCATTACCCTTTTTAGTTAACCAAGATTATGAGAAAGAATGGGTCAACACCAAACACCACCAAGTATAGAAAACTCAAAGTAAAAAACCAAACTACATGCATGTTTTAATAAAAAAAACTGAACAAAGTATAAGGAATCCAAAGTACAATACCAAACAGGAAAGAAAAAGGCTAAGAAGAATCCAACAGCGACCAACAGCAACTCTAACATCCAGACTAGTAAGGTCCCCCACGGCCTCCGAAGCCCTCCTGGAAACCTAAAAGTAAACGTAGGGTGAGCATACAAAGTATACTCAGTAGAAAAACCTAAAGCTCTCGTGCAAAAGTAGAGAGACGTCCTAAAGTCCCGTGAGAAGTAGAAGAAACATCATCTATCAAGGAATCTATCCATCCCACCTCACCAGCCACACTCACCAAATAACACAAGCAGTAAGATAATAGTAAAGAATAAAACATTTGGGTACCCTGCACCACTATTTCCCCCACTAGCTAGCTGCTCATCCCTAACGACAAATGTCCTGACGCTACCACGCTCTTCCTTCCCGCACACACCTGGGCCTCACAACCATCCACATCCCTTCCCGCACACACCTGGGCCTCACAACCACACATCCTTGTGCGCATACACCTGGGCCTCATCCCGAATACACCTGGGAAAACAAACCGTAACCAGAACCCCTGCCTGAAAACACCTAGGCCTCATCCCAAAGATTCTTGGGAAAACAACTTCCCGAAGAGTCCCAAGATAACAACACACCAAACTAAACCTACCCGAAGAGCCATGGGTGTAAGGTCGCCTCCATCCATCATAGCCTAGGGAAGAGGGAACAGGAAGGAGAGTAACTAGGGGGAAACACCCTTCCCCATGAGATGGGGTGTCCGACACTAAGTGCCCAACGCGGGTGGGGTGCGACTAAACACAAAACATACAGTTACACATATATATACCAACACATGGCCCAACCTATGGCTCCTCAAACAGATACAAGCAGGTGCCCAAGCACTGTTACCTCATAAAACAAGCACACAACAAACAGTTCCCTGTTTCCCTATTCAAGTTATCATTTCATAATAGTTCAATATGAGTTAATCCCTTTACTACTGGGCAACAAACAGGCACAATCATAGATGAAACAACAATAAATCGGGAAGGAAAACCATCGCGTAATTTAAGCATTCACACCCGGTTCTCTTGTAAATAATAACATCAAAGTGGGATCAGTGGAAACCCTCGAAAAACTGGAACCAATGAAAAACAAAAACAACCCATTGGTTATCCCCACATTAATTCATTACCATTCCACCCATTTCATTATTAACTTTCCACTTTTATTCATGTTCACAACCCAACCTACAGCCCTGCTGCCAAACACCACCATAGCCACACAACAACTCATGTCATTCCAACCACACCATTCATAGCCCCGCTATTCACCCATCCATAACAAAACACATTCACCCCTTCACCCATTTCATAACTGAACCATCCTAGAATTCATAATTAATTCTTTTATATTATTTAGTTCAACTAGGGTGATCACACAAGGTTATGGGCATTCATATTCAACAGTCAAGTTTAAGTGTTTAACCAATTCATGCATGATTCCTATTCACCACACGATGCGTAAAACAGAGCATAGCATAGATGCGCAAACAAAGGCCCCCAATGGCCGTGATTTTCAGTAGGCCTAATCCCATTCAATTCATAACAACATAATAGGGAAAGCATGGGTAAAAACATGTAACAACATTAACAAACTTCCTCATCCCCGTTATTTAACCGGTTATTATCTTCATTACAAAATTGATTAAATGCCTCTTGGGAACCATAGAACACCCACCCCGCATGATATACAAGGAGGAGAGACAAAGGTAATATCTCTACCTGATTGATCAAGTATCGATGTTAAGTCCTCGCGTGGAAACTAGAAATCAGGAGTAGCAAGAACTCCACAGAATGCGATCAAGGAAAACTTCACAGGGCTACAACTCGTCGGGAGGTAGGGTATTCTGAGCACAGGGTGATAGAGAAAGAAAAAAGAAACCTAGGGAGAAGAGAATCCTTTAGGTTATAAAGTCTGAGATATAGCATTCCCGGGATGGTTAAGATATGGAGAAAAAGTTGAAACCGCAGAAGAAGTGGGATCGTGGGTTGACCACGCGGTTGGGCCACCCCACACGTTTAACTTAAAAGGTCCCTACCCTTCAGGGCGGTTAAAACCAATGCACACCTCATTAACCAAGGAAGGACTCCTCATAGGATGCGGTAGATGAATTTTTGAAAATGCGGTTAAAGGCATGAACAAAACGCATGGTCTTTCATTTATGGAGGGTACCTCATTAATCATTTAATTAAACGCCATTAATGGGCTTTAAAACAGGTTTAAAGGGGTCAAAATATGGTTTAAAAACCAATTCGCGCAAAAAGGAGGCGCTACTGGAAAACCCGTGGAGAGGTCACCGGTAGGCTGAGGCCACCGATAGGCCAAGGCTACCGTCAGGAGTCTTAAGCTTCACTGAGAAGCTAGGATGGCCTTCCAGAGCACCCAGAACACCCCAAACATCAGATTTTCACCATATAATGGACCACAAAACCCCGGGCCATTACATCAGATACTTCTCAAACTATTCTCGTCCCCAAAAATATAAGAACAACCAGAAAGGAGAAAAGTGGGGTCTAAACAACCACCCTATAAAGATACTTCTCAGGGGAAAACCCTTGAGTTGTTCGAAAGTTGGAACAGAACCCCCTACATCCAAGAATACTCCCCCAAGAGTTATAAACCACAAACATCCACAATAAGCACAAGGATCACACTATCCAACACCTGAGTCAGGGAGTCCCTTCCTACATGTCAAGATATTATCCGCTTTGGGCGGCACTGACTCGCCTGCACGGGTTTAATCACATCCACATTAATGTGCCTTGATTAGCAGTCAAGTTTTCCCATCATCACACATTCGGACACAAAACAAGCAGAACAAGCATTTCATATATTAAAGCACAAGGTGAAACATCTCAACAAAACTCAGAACAAAAAAAATGGAAGTCAAAACAGCGTACTGAACGCGTAACTGGGCCTCCCGCTCCCAAGTGCTCTCCTCCAGGCCACCATGCCTCCACAACACATGAACCGAGGGGATGGTTCATCCACGAAGCACTTTCTCTTTACGATCCTTGATCTTGATCAGTCTTTCTATGAAGTTCGCATTGTTTTTTACATATAACTCTCCCCAATTAATGACGTGGGAGTCGTCGTGTAGATATCGACGAAGCTGGGAGACGTGAAATACGTTGTGAACTTTCTCCAACTGAGTTGGAAACGCCAGTTGATACACCACCTCAACAACTCGTCCCAACACCTCGAAAGATCCGATGAAGCTAGGGGAGAGCTTACTCCCGTTCCCAAACCTTCGCTGCCCACATCGAGGGGAAACCTTCAAGAACACATGATTTCCAACCTCGAACTCCAAGGGCCTCCTCCTACGATCGGCATAAGACTTCTGCCGGTCATGGGCTGCCTTCATCCTCTCACGCACGAGATGAACCTTCTCAGTGGTGCCCTGCACCACTTATGGCCCAAGAACAACTATTTCCCCAATCTCTGTCCATCAAATGGGTGAACAACACTACCTTCCATACAAGGCCTCAAATAGTGTCATGTCGATAGTGGAGTGGAAGCTATTGTTATAAGAAAACTCCACCAGAGGCAAGTGTCGTACCCATGATCCCCCAAAATCTAGAACACATGCCTGCAGCATGTCTTCCAACGTTTGGATCATTCGTTCTGTTTTCCCATCTGTCTGAGGGTGGAAAGCAGTGCTAAGGCGTAACTGGGTGCCAAAGGCATGCTGTAATCCCCTCCAGACTCATGAGGTAAACCGCATGTCTTGATCGGAGACAATAGATCTCAGAATCTCGTACAACCGCACCACCTCATCCATGTACCTCTGGGCTAAGGTACTCATCGGGCTCGACTCCTTAATCGCCAAGAAGTGAGATGATTTTGTCAACTGATCCACCACTACTCAGATGACATCATAGCCTCCCTGAGCCCTGGGTAGCCCTGTGACGAAGTCCATCGATATGTCATCCCACTTCCACTCAGGAACATCTAAAGGCTGTAACAACCCTCCAGGAATACGGTGTTCAGTCTTCACTTGCTGACACACTAGGCACTTAGCCACAAACTCTTCCACCGCCCGCTTTACCCCAAGACACCAAAACTGTCCCCTCAGGCCTTAGTACATCTTTGAGACCCCGGGATGTATTGCTAAAGCTGAGACATGGAACTCACGGAGAACTCCTTTACGCATCATCTCCAGAACAAAAATCCTTCTGCGGAAAATCATCTGATGTTGACCATCCTCTGACCATCCCTCAAGAGCATTTCCTAGATAAACACGATCTCGCATCACTTCTACCTCCGAGTCCCCCCACTGAGACTCTTCCACCTACACCACTAAAGAGGAAACTATAGTCATCTGAAACAGACAGCCTCTTCCACCTTCCAACCTTGCATCCAAATGCAAGGCCGCTAACTCTTCCATCGCTCTCCAAGCATCTACAGATTCCCAAACTACTTCCTTCTACGATTTCCTACTCAGGGCATCAGCCACAACATTACCCTTTCCCTCAGTATAAGAGATCTCGAAGTCGTAGTCTTGGAGGAACTCAACCCATATCCACTGTCGCAAGTTCAGATCCCACTAGGAAAAGACATAACGCAAGCTCTTGTGATCTGAGAAGACCACAAAGCGCTATTCGATGAGATAATGCCACCACAACTTCAATGCGAACACCACGGCCGCAAGCTCTAGATCGTGGGTGGCATAGTTACGTTCAAGAGGACATAACTTCCTAGAACCATGAGAGATCATTCCTCACTACTGCATCAGTACACATCCCAACCCAAGGCCAGAAGCATCATATAATACTTCAAACAACACCCCTTCCTCTAGTAATCTGAGTACTAGAGCACTGACCAGCTTCTCCTTTAGGTAGCCAAAAGCTGTCTAGCACTGGTCGCTTCACATGAAGGCATGGTCGTTCTTAGTCAAAGCTGTCAATGGAGCTGCAACTCGAGAGAAGTCGGGCACAAACCTCCAGTAATAGCCTACCAAACCCAAGAAACTACGAACTTCCACAACATTTTTGGGTGCTTCCCATGAAACGACTGCCTCGACCTTTGACAGGTCTACTGATATTCCCTTCTAAGACACTATGTGTCCAAGGAAATGTACTTCTCACATCAAAAACTTTCACTTAGACATTTTCCCATAAAGATGGTGGTGTTGACGGACTCCCAAAACTACCCTAATATGCTCAACGTGCTCTTCCTTTGATCTTGAGTAGATAAGGATGTCGTCGATGAACACCACAATGAACTGGTCCAGAAACTCTCGAAAGACAGAGTTCATGAGGTTCATGAACATAGCTGGTGCGTTCGTAATGCCAAACGGCATGACCACAAACTCAAAGTGGCCATATCTGCACCTGAAATCTGTCTTCGAGATATCACCTTCCTTCACTCTCATATGGTGGTATCCAGACCGCAGATTGATCTTAGAGAACCAACCTGCTTCCCTCAGTTGATCGAAAAGATCGTCTATCCTCGGGAGGGGGTAACAATTCTTGACCGTCACCTGATTCAACCTCCGGTAGTCTATGCACAGTCGTAGACTACCATCTGCCTTCTTTACGAACAAAACTGGAGCACCCCACGGCGACACGCTGGGTCGAACAAAGCCCTTCTCCATCAGATCGTCAATCTAAATCTGTAACTCCCGCAACTTAGAAGGTGTCATCCGATAAGGAGCCATTGAGATCGGGCAGGCACCAGGCTGTAAGTATATCCCAAAATCAACATCACGTCGAGGGGGTAGAGTCACAACCTCATCAGGAAATACATCAGGGAATTCTCTTACAACCTCTGGGACATCCATCATTCATGCATCCACCGACTCCACTGACACCCCGTTCAACATAGAAAGGAGTGGCCCCACATGTCGACTCCCCACCTAATAACTCCGCTCCCCAACAAAATCCACACATCGTCCATCCTCATTGGAGAATTCAATCCTTCTTCGATAGCAGTCGATGATGGCATGCACGAAGAATAACCAGTCAATGCCTAGAATGACATTATATTGCTGCATCTGTAATGAAAGAAGGTCTCCACTAGACTGATGCAGTCCCAACATCATTCTACATCCCCATAAAAAGTAAGATACGCTGGTCTGACCCCCAACTGGTGTTCTCAACACTAGGGGCACAAAAAGTCTCTCTACATTCAGACCCATACCATGGGCTAATTTGGGTGTAACAAAGGAGTGTGAAGCTCCCAAATCAAACAAGGCAGAAACAAGAGTGCTGAATAAACTGATCGTACCTCGAACGACCTCTGGTCCTGCCGGATCTATTAACTCTGCGGAGTGCAACTGTCCACGCCCAGCTCTTATGCCTCGCTGCTGTCGACCACCTCCCCGACCATGCCCTGGTCGAGGTCCCTGAGGAGCTCCTTGGTGTCAGTCTCCTCCCACAAAGTCGTCCTTCGGAGGGTCAGGGGCCTGTTGCTGCTGCTGGAAAGGCCTCACCGGCAACGGATGCTGCTGAGGTGGGTGCTGAAACTGCCCACCTCCACTACGTGGAGCTCGAGTCGAACACCTGCTCCGGATGTGCCCGAAAACTCTGCAAGAGAAACACTTCAGTCCTGGACTTGTGGAAAATGGGTGAGGTCCAGAAGCTCGGGACTTGAACTGATGAGGCCTAATCCCTGCTTGTCGAAATCTGGAAGGCCCTGTCGCTAGAGACCTGCTACTGACCGCCTTCCCCTTTGATGAACTCAGCTGGTTCCCCTCTCGTAGTGTGCCTCCCTTCGAGTGCATCCTCTCTACTATCTCGACCTTCTTCTGTACTACTAGGTACATCGGAAGGGTGAAGGGAGTGACAACGTACTGAAGAGAAGGACGGAGTGACTCCTCTAACCGTCTTGCCCGAGACTCCTCATCCGGAAAGAGATTTGGGGAAAAGTGAAAGATATCTTTGAACTTGATCCCCAGCTCCCTCACTGGCATGATTCCCTGCTGAAGGGAGAGAAACTCCTGTCTCTTCTTAGCCTTCATCGTAGAGGAGAGGAACTCCTCACGAAATTCCTTCTCAAAACCGGCCCATGAAACCTCTGCCTCTGTCTTCTCTCCCAGGAAAAATGTCCACCACTGACATGCTGCTCCTCTCAGCTGACTGACGGCCAACGGAACCCACTACTCCCTTAGAGCATGGATCAAAGAGAAGGTGATGTCTAGCTCCTCAAGCCATCCCTCCATTACTGAGTCAGAAACGCCGCCCTCGTACTTCTCGAGGGTTTGTCGCTGGAAGGAGCGCAGAGCCCTCTGCCACAAGTCGTCCTCCTCATCTTGGTCAACCCTCTTCTGGTCAACTACCTTGATCTGTTGGGCCTCAACCATCCGATTTTCTTGTGGATAACGTCCGGGTGCCATAGCTGCAAGGTAAACAAAGAATGTCTAAGCCTGAATAGCAAGAGAATTATTATTATTATTTTCGTATTATTATTAAATTTTTCTCCCCAAGGTGCCCCAAATAAATTAAAAACACAATCAGTATGATGCATTTACCTTCCCTAGGGTCTCTACCCTACAATAAATGTAGTCTCACTTGGTCATTTGATAGGCTCAGATTCCTTGCATCGGATCACGGGGGGCCCTAAAATCTTGTGTCCTAGCCGGTCCTCCCTGGTTTATTTCACGAACCAAGATCACCTAACATTGTTGCCCTACCATCCCATACAATCATCATTGTGCCTAACTCCAGACTCCATCATATCCCTCAACCTGCCTCTGATATCATTCTCTCACGACTCTCCTTCGGCAAGACGATGGAAGGGGTGACAAGGGTCCCCACCCTTCCTTCCTCTAGTCGAAGACGAGATAATGACCCCCGAGTCCCGCCTTCAGTAGGCCCTGGAGTGGCGACTAGCACCAAGGGTATAAAATTTTCACAAAATGGGAGACATTGCTGATAGAGAATTTTCGTGGATACCCTCAAATTATTAGTGTGATTTTGGGGTACTTAGGTGCAGCAGAGTGGCTGACCAAGGTCGTCTCTCAAAGGAGGAAGTGAATTTAACAACTTATTAAAGGTATTCTAAAAATAAAATAGAATAGAAGTAAAACACTACTTGAAAGGATGGGGTGGTTGTTTATCGTTTATAAAACTTGAATAAGTTTGCCGGAATAAGATTGCATTTTTTTTTGTTTTTAATTTTGAAATGAAGTTTGATTAAAAAGACACAATAAGAATATGTTTTTTTTAGAAAATATTTTAAAAGGCGTAATTGATCTAACTCTACCTATTCATTTACTTATTAATAATTATCATTTAAATCAATATCCACTTTATTATGACCCCCTAATTTTTTAACCCTTGAACCCTACAAGAGTTAACTTAACCACAAAGATGGAATTACTTAAACCCTAGGCTAGCTTCGGAACACGCAATCGCAGCACCCTGTTTTGATTGTTGTTATAAGGTTAGCTTATGGTCAGTGGTTAATTAGAGAACATATTCATTCTGGAAATGAGGATGAATTGTGTTTAAGGATTATATTTTAACTCTACAAATTTATCCCGAGTGGCCTTGTATTACCGATTAAGATCACGCTCTCACAATTTACACAAAATCTCGACCTCACGTGTTTTTGTGTTAATTATTCAATTGCTTGCTTAGTTTATTAAAATTTAAAAACACAATTCATGGATCATATTAAGTGAATTACAGTAGCTCAATGATTCAAAATAATTAAATGAAGAAGTATAGAGGTCTATCGATTACTAAAAAGAACTACTCTTCCATGGGCGGTGTAGTCATCGTGGAGACGTTTTGCATGAGCAAAGGATTGAAAGGGTAGAACCCAATCTCGTCTCCACTATTGATTCCAAACCAATTAAGAAGATTACGAGAAGAATAAAAGGGAGGAACATAGAATATTATTTGAAGAAAAATTCAAGAAACAAACATGAAAGAAAAGAAATACAAAGAGGAGGTGGGAGAGGAGATCCTTTTTGAAAGAGAGGTTTGCACAAAGCCTTACTTCTTCCAAGAGTTGTTAGGGGTTCCCAAGAGACAAACTTTCGGCCACACCTTCCCAAATCCTCAACCATCCCTCCCAAAGATTTAAAACCCCCTTTAAATAGAGTTTGTGAGGGCTAGGGTTTCATAACTTTTTAAGTGTGAAATGAAAAACTCGGCCAAATATTTTATTCCACGTTTCACCACCTAGTTGACCTCAAAAACGCGTGAATTGGCCGGCATTAAAGAAGTATTATTTGTGACAAATCATGTCCCCGAGATTTCCTCAAAATTTGGTCTCCATCCAAGCCTTGATGAAGAAGATATGACCCAAATACAGAACCCATGTCCATTCTACTGAGTCCAGCCCACCATTGGTTTAATGGCCCATTTACTCCATCCAAATGCACTCTTTAGCTCTAGTGTCCTGAATAAAAGTTGTAGAAACTTAAGTGAGGAACATTTTTACAAAATATTAAGTTAAAATAATAAATATTAAAATATTTATCTTCAAAATACTACAGTGCATTTTAAAAGGGTAAAACTGGAATTTTCATCAAATTTTCAAATGAATGATCTAATCCCAAATATTTCATAAATGAATATATTTAGCACAATGTGAAGAAATTATATCATTTATTATCAATAAAATATTCAACAAAATATTATTTTATCAACTCCCCCACACTTACCCTTTTGCACTCCTGGGCAAAACCTCATGTCAAGTAAACATCAATATCAAATCAAAACCAATTTTAAAACACATATCCTTGATATCAAACAATTACATACCAAGAAACAAAATATATCATGCCTCATAAAAACCATTATTTAAAGTTATTCATTTATATCATTCAATATATTTCCACTTTATTTATCCTCCCATGCACAAAACACTTACCTCACTTGAATTTTCTCTTATCACAAAAATGTCAAAAAAAATTGCAATGTCTTTCTCATCCAAACTCATACAAGGGTCACCATATGCTTGATAAATTCCTAAATAGCTACCCGATGTGAGTCAAGGACATGTGTTTATCATGAGGACTTTTTAGGGTTGTTCTGTGGCTTTCGGTTGGAAGGATTAAGGTGTGAAAAATTCTGAGACTGAATGAGGAGGGCTTGACTCTTTTTGAAGCAAAATTGCATTAATCTAATTTTCACTTAAATATGGTCTTCTCCTCAATCCCCATAGTATCAATTCAGATCTATCATCATGAAAAGTCATAAAAAATTTACACCATTCATCATTTCAGCATAAAAAATGTCAATCTTCTCAAACATGATTTTCTTGAAAGCTTCAGATAGGCACAACTTTCCCCCTCTATTAGAAGCTCCAGAAAGGCACAACTTATTTTATCATGAAAGCTCCAAAAAGGCACATCTTTAAGTATAATGTTTTTCTTCAGCAACAAACACATCTCTTCATAATTTTATTTTTCATCTGAAGTATCACAAAATGTGGTAGCACAACACAAGACAATTTCCCCCACACTTAAGCTCAACTAGATTATGAAATTTCACTTCAAGAGTTGGTTGGATAGGGAAAATTAGCTTGTAATGTGGATAACCTAACAGGATATGCATGGATTCTAAGGGCTACAAGGATTAAATTTTCAAGGTAGTCCATTATAAAAAAGGATTCTTTGAAATAGGGGCTTTAAAACTAAACAAATGCCTCAATCATTTAAACATAAGTACCTCAAACCCTCACGTTTTGACAGGGATAGATCAAATTATGGTTAAATCAAGCATGGTTTGGTTCTCTCAAGAAGTGAGGTGAATGTAAATAATATGAAAATAATGGTTCAGAAGCATCATAGGAAAGTGATTTCAAATATAAAGACAGTGAGATGTGGCATGGGATTCAAAATTCAGTGTACTTTTCATGAAATTACTAAATATTTGAACTTGAAACAAAGTTATTTCAGCATTAATTTAAGCTCAGTTTCATGGGATAAATTGTTTCACTCATTGATATGAATTTAAAAATTGTGATGAGAATCATTTCAGCTCAAAAATTTCAAAAACACAAAGAAAATTGAAAAATAAAAACACACAATTTAAAAAACACACAATTTTTTGTTTTTTTTTAAACAGGAAAACAATTGAAATTACTAAAATAAAAGATTATCACCCCCAAACTTAAAATATTACATTGTCTTCAATGTGAACCCATGAGATGATATATGCACATGAAATGCAGAATTTTTAAATAGGACAAATAATATAAAAGTGAAAGGGTTGGGAACAGCCTGATGTGCTCAAGTGATGATGGGGTCATGAAGTGTGATAAAATCCACTGCATTAGTAGGAAGTCCCTCAATGTATCTCTTCAAACGTTTCCCATTGACTGTAAAACTCCTTCTTGTGTCCTCTTGTGTGATATCCACTGCACCATAAGGAAAAACATTAGTCACAATATAAGGACCTAACCATCTGGAATGCAACTTACCAGGCATCAGCTTCAGTCGTGAACTATAGAGAAGGACTTTCTCTCCAACATGAAACTCCCTTTGTTGGATCATTTTGTCATGAGATGATTTTTATCTTTCCTTATATAGCCTTGAGTTCTCATATGATGATAGTCAAATCTCCTCAAGCTCTTGAATTTGCAACTTCCTTTGAATTCCAGCTTGGGCCAAATCCATGTTGCATTTATTTATAGCCCAATATGCCTGATGCTCGACTTCCACTGGGAGATGATATGATTTCCCAAAAACAATCCTAAATGGGTACATACCAATAGGGGTCTTGTATGTTATCCTATAAGCCCACAATGCATCATCTAAGCGCTTGCTCCAATCCTTCCTATTTGGCTACATGGTTTTCTCCAAGATTTGTTTCAACTCATGATTTGAAACCTCAGCCTGGCCATTTGTTTGGGGGTGGTATGGTGTTTATGTTTTTTGTTTCACCCCATACTTTAGAAGGAGGGAAGAAAAATTATGATTGCATAAGCGTGTCCCTTGGTCACTGATGATGGCCTTCGGTACTCCAAACCTACAAAAAAATTGCGCTTTGACAAAGTCCACAACAACATGAGAATCATGAGTCTCGGTGGCCTTAGCCTCCACCCATTTACTCTCATAATCAACATCAACTAAAATGTACAAAAAAACAAAGGAACTAGGAAAAGGACCCATAAAATCGATGCCCCATACATCAAAAATCTCATAGAATAGTATGGGTTGTTGGGGCATCTCGTGTCTCCTAGAAATGTTCCCTGTGTGTTGGCAATGAGAGCATGACTTACAAAACACATGGGCATCATGGAATGAGCTAGGTCAATATAATCCAGAGTCTAAAACTTTCCTAACTATCCATTGGGGTCCAAAGTGTCCACCACAAGCAAGTGTATAACAGAAATGCAAAACAGACTCAAACTCATGATCGGGAACACACCTCCTAATGACTTGGTCACTACACATGTGCCAGAGGTAAGGATTGTCCCACACATAAAACCTAGACTCACTTTTTAATTTTTGGATTTGATAATTCTTCAAATTTACTAGGATTTCAGAGGCAAAAATGTAATTAACTAAATCAGCATACCAAGGATGTGTACCTGAGATGGTATAGAGATGCTCATTAGGGAAAGTGTCCCGAAGTGGTACCTGGTCCAAGGTGTCACCCTCTAGTGTGTGAGTAAGCCTACTCATGTGGTCCACAACCAAGTTTTTTTACCCCTTTTTGTCCTTTATCTCAATATCAAATTCTTGAAGAAGGAGCATCCATCGGATCAACCTGGGCTTTGCATCTGGCTTCTTCAAGAGGTACCTCAGAGCTGCATGGTCAGAAAAAACAACTACTTTAGAGCCCAATAAATACGAACGGAATTTATCTAAAGCAAATATAACAGCAGGAAAGGAAAAGGATAAGCAGAATCCAACAGTGACCAACAGCAACTCCAAAATCTAGACTAGTAAGGTCCCGCACGGCCTTCGAAGCCCTTCTAGAAACCTGAAAGTAAATGTAGGGTGAGCATACAAAGTATACTCAGTAGGAAAACCTAAAGCTCTCGTACACAAGTGGGGAGATGTCCTAAAGTCCCGTGAGAAGCAGAAGAAACATCATCTATCAAGGAATCTATCCATCCCACCTCACCGGACATGCTTACCAAATAACACAAGCAGTAAGATAATAGTAAATAACAAAACATTTGGGTACCCCGCACCACTATTTCCCCCACTAGCTAGTTCCTCATCCCTAACGGAAAACGTCCTGACGCTACCACGCTCGTCCTGCCCGCACACACCTGGGCCTCACAACCATCCACATCCCTGCCCACACACACATGGGCCTCACAACCACACATCCCTACCCGCATACACCTGGGCCTCATCCCGAAGACACCTAGGAAAACAAACTGTAACCAGAACCCCTACCCGAAAACACCTGGGCCTCATCCCAAATATTCTTGGGAAAAAAACCTACCTGAAGAGTCACGGGCTAACAATACGCCAAACGAAACCTACCCGAAGATCCTTGGGTGTAAGGTCGCCTCCGGCCATCATAGCCTAGGGAAGAGGGAGCAGGAAGGAGAGTAATTAGGGGGAAATACCCTTCCCCATGATATGGGGTGTCCGACACTAAGTGCCCAACATGGGTGGGGTGCGATTAAACACAAAACATACAGTTACACATATATATACCAACACACGGCCCAACCTATGGCTCCTCAAACAGATACAAGCAGGTGCCCAAGCACTGCTACCTCAAAAAACAGGCACACAACAAACAGTTCCTAGTTTCCCTATTCAAGTTATCATTTCATAACAGTTCAGTATGAGTTAATCCCATCACTACTGGGAAACTAACAGGCACAATCACAGATGAAACAACAATAAAGTAGGAAGGAAAACCATCGGGTAATTTAAGCATTCACACCTAGTTCTCTTGTAAATAATAACATCAAAGTGGGATCAGTGTAAACCCTACAAAAACTGGAACCAATGAAAAAAAACAACCCATTGGTTATCCCCACATTAATTCATTACCACTACACCCAGTTCATTATTAAATTTCCACTTTTATTCATGTTCACAACCCAACCTGCAGCCCTGCTACCAAACACCACCACATCCACACAATAACTCATGCCATTCCAACCACACCATTCACAGCCCCGTTGTTCACCCATCCATAAAAAACACATTCACCCCTTCACCCATTTCATAATTGAACCATCCCAGTGTTCATAATTCATTCTTTTATATTATTTAGTTCAACTGGGGTGATCACACAAGGTTATGGGCATTCATATTCAACAACCAAGTTTAAGTGTTTAACCAATTCATACATGATTCCCATTCACCAGACGATGCGTAAAACAGAGCATAGCATAGATGTGCAAACAAAGGCCCCCAATGGCCGTGATTTTTAGTAGGCCTAAGCCCATTCAATTCATAACAACATCATAGGGAAAGCATGGGTAAAAACATGTAACAACATTAAAAAACTTCCTCATCCCCATTATTTAACCGGTTATTATCTTCATTACAGAATTGATTAACTGCCTCGTGGGAACCATAGAACACCCACCCCGCATGATACACAAGGAGGAGAGACAAAGGTAAGATCCTTACCTGATTGATCAAGGATCGACGTTAAGTCCTCATGTGGAAACTGGAAATCAGGAGTAGTAGGAACTCCATGGAACGCGATCAAGGAAAACTTCGCGGGGGTACAACTCGTCGTGAGGAAGGGTATTCCGAGCGCAGGGTGATAGAGAAAAAAAAACCTAGGGAGAATAGAATACTTTAGGTTATAAAGGCCGAGATACAGCATTCTCGGGATGGTTAAAATATGGAGAAAAACTCGAAACCGCGGAAGAAGTGGGATCGTGGGTTGACCACGCGGCTGGGCCACCCCACACATCCAACTTAAAAGGTCCCTACCCTTCAGGGTGGTTAAAACCAACACACACCTCCTTAACCAAGGAAGGACTCCTCACAGGATGTGATAGAGGTGTTTCTGAAAACACGGTTAAAGGCAAGACCAAAACGCATGGTCTTTCATTTAAGGACGGTACCTCATCAATCATTTAATTAAACGCCATTAATGGGCTTTAAAACAGGCTTAAAATGGGTCAAAACATGGTTTAAAAACCAATTCTCGCAAAAAGGAGGTGCTACTGGAAAACCCGTGGAGAGGTCACCGGTAGGCTAGGTCTACCGGTAGACCAAGCTACCGGTTCCACTGGTAGGCTGAGACCACCAGTAGGCCCCACCCACTGATAGGCCCCGCCCACCGGTGGGCCCAGGATAACGGTAGGCTGAGGCCACCGGTAGGCCCAGGCTATCGTCAGGATTCTTAAGCTTCATCGAGAAGCTGGGATGGCCTTCTAGACCACCCAGAACACCCCAAACATCATATTTTCACCATGTAATAGACCCCAAAACCCCGGGCCATTACAAAACCATATTATTATTATTACAAGAGAAATAAACTTCAGGGCGTCACATTATCCCCCCCCCCCAATAGTAATTTCATCATCGCAATTCATTTCATACAACCACACTAAAGAAGACTCACTGACGTTCTTTTATCACATCCTCCATTGTGGAGGATCCTCAGGTAAGGCTAGATGAATACCAAAGTTGGTGTTCAACTCTTTTGCCTCTCTAGCCTAAACACACTTCAGACAGTATGGATTGAACTCATACTGTGTACACTCGGGCTTCTAGATGGAGGCTCTAAAGGTAGAGAACTCAGATATTTATGAATGGACAAACTCTCTAAGGATTTGTGGAACCGTCTCTGGTACATGTAGGCTGCACGTATATCCCCTTCTAAGGCAGCCTCTTGAAACCTTACCCTGGCTGTGAAGTTTCGAGATTGGGTGAAGCATAGGAAAAGACCTTCTTGGTACTTTCCCCTTCATTTGTACTCAACAAGTTGAGCACTGGATATATAGTGGTAGATGTAAGCATTCTCTTCACAGGAACAGAGAATGTCCGGACTGTTTGATATCCCATAAAGATATTTGCTCGTTCTCCGCTGGTTTGAAAATGGAAGGTACTCTTCTGCACAGGTTTTGACCATTATGGTCTCTAGTATCTCCATGGGAAGATATAAAATGTGGGTTTGTCCTTCCATTTGAAAAAAAAATATGAAATTCCAATCAGTGAAACAAAAACACCAAAAAGGTAGAAGGAGGAAGAAACAACGAATTATATTTTCATAAACAACTAGTGCATAACACCCAAGACTAGTGGTTTCCCCAATTCCCAATTACACGAATCCCCAAAACAATTTCAAAACTCTCAATATCCATGAACCATATGCAACCCGAGTAGTCTGGTTCAATCTCGTGGGTGCACTTATGGTGTCTCTAGAGTCTGACATGAGGGGTGTATAGCTGAGAGACATCAGTGTGTACTTGATGTCTGTACATGGAGCGGGAGGCTTCAAATTCAAGAATTTTGAAGTCCATTACTTGACCAAAATGGCCATAGGACAAGACTTGGCACATATATGTTGCGCGGAGGTCTCCTGCTGCTACAGCTTCTTGGAAGGCTATGAGGGATGAGATGCCTTCTGCTATGGTGAAGCATCTAAACAGTACTTTGAAGTATTTCCCACGATGTACATAGGATGGAAATTGGGTTTGCATCATAAAAAGATAGTCCAAACCTGCTCCCTAGTGGATTTGAAGTGCCCAGGGAGAGTTGGACACGTCGTAGAGGTGTTTGCATGTCATACGAATATGGGCATAGTTTACAAAGTTTTCGTGACTGGCTATGGAAATTATCGTTTCTAAGGCCTCAATAAGAAGATACAAAAGACTGTTTTTTCCGTATTCCATATGAAAAATATGAAAATATCATACTTTGCAATGCTTAAGTAAATTTTTTAGTTCTGGTTTTCCAGAGCTATCTAAACCGAATCCTTTGATACCAACTGTGGTGACCCGACCCCAGAATACTCAGAGCCAGTGCCTTGAATCATGATGTGTAATTTTATTTAAAAAAAACAAACATACATTGATAAATTACACATCAAGCCCCATACAAAGGATCGAATTCAGTTTAGGTTCTGGGAAACCAGCCACTTCTGTCAAACTTCTTTAGCCCAAACTGATACCTAAAAAATTTTATTCAAAAATGTAGGGTGATAATATGAATGCCCAGCAAGGGGTTTTTAAAAAAAATGTAATACCCAATTATCACTTTTGAAAACATTCGTTAAAACTTTCCAGAAAACATTTTTCTTAAGAAATATTGTAACACATGTAACATATCATAATAATAAAAGTGCACAATTAAAAGCATGCTAACAGAATTACAAGGGAACATGATTCAATTATAGGCATGCTCATTTGGAGTAATAAGTAAAATACATTCTAAATATGTATGACATGTGAATATGTAACTAAAAATTTAACAACTAAGAGTAATGAATAATCATAGTTGCATGCAAAGGTAATAACTTCAGTTTTATACACTGGTTACTAATTCACTGAGTGCTAAGCATACATCATACCATAAGCATTTACTTTTTCTGATACTCATAAGTACTGTCTCTTAACCATGGATATTCTACTAGTCAAATATCCACTTGGTTAATTATCATACACATAATGAAGGAACGTATAATATCAGACCCTATCAAGACCTCGTGTCAAGACTCTAAAATGTCAATGGCCATGCACCATGACCTAAAATGTTAATGGCCTTGTGCCATGACCTGACTGTCTCATGAGAACTATCAATGCATCGAGGGTATTTCATTAACTGGTCCCCAACCTATTATACCGAGTCTATACATTCCTCATATGCCAAAAGGTCGTATATTCAAAATTTTTCATACCACTTTGAATATTTAATTTCACATTTCATATTATTTAAAGTGTCCCATACCACTTTGAACAATTTAGAACTTAATCCATATTTGGTCATAGTAGTTAAATTTCATCCTTTAACATTTACATATATATAAAGTGAATCATGCATTTAGATACTAATAAAAAGTCTATCAACTAAATGACAATGTCACCGAATGGTAAAATGATAGGCAGATTTGGTGTATGTGCTGACAACTAATGTACTAAAAGAAATACAAATTTTGTCACATATAATGATAAATTCTAAAACCATATAAATCAATTACATATTGGAATTTCATCTGGATGCATAATTAAATAAAAGTTAAACCAAACATTTCATGTAGGGTTTTAAGCTTGTAGATTCTCAAACATTAATTGTTAAAATGCTTTTGTATATTACACCATAATGTCAAAAACAAAAAGCAAGAAACTCAACCACAACCAATTCCAAAATCCTAATAACACCCACATGACTTAAAATTAATAGGGTTTCTTGAATTAAAAACCATAGAGTGAAATTTAAAGGGGTTACTTATGAAAAATATTTATGTAGGTACATATATGCTTATATAAACATGAATATCTTGCATGTATAATCAAGTACACTAATGGGTCTTACACCAAAGTTAGTAGTCACTTACTTATTTATCAAAAACATCCATTAATCATAGAAGTTCAATGTTCAAGGATTTATAACTGGTACAGAAGGTGAGATACACAAACTATACCATTATATAATATCATGTATACTGTATATAAATATGTATATATGAGAATATAACAAAATAATACCTCATATTTGAAACTCAAATTATAACATAATCGGGTATGTATAGTATATAAAAGTTTTATACAACATATAATTCTTTGATTTTTGAAGTTCTTTATTAACTTTGAAGCTCAAAGTTTAGAAATCTTAAATCCGGATAGAAGGGGTTCATGTAAAATTGTAAGGTTGTATATGTGTACATATATATTCAGATATATAAGGTACATATATATATATATTGCATGAGGAAAGAAATTATTCCTTCAAGTTTGAAAAGAATTGCATAACCCATAATCTGTAGGACCTTGGTTCAGGTATTTGAGGGTTTCCATCCAAAACTGTATGATCATACCTGTTTATATATATATAAACCGAAAATACATACAGCCATGTGTGTATATATATCACATCTTTATATTTTGTATGCATTATGAAAACCCTCAAGTTCATAAAACTTCTTGGACTCAAAATCAAGGAGACTTAGGTTCGATTTAAGAGAAAGTTTTAACTGAACCATAGGGTTAAATATATATTCTTATGAGTATACACATGTATATGTATATACCCTCAAATAACAAAGACAAGGCAATTTAAAATCCTTACATTAGTTTGAGGAGGGGGGAAAGGGCTCGGGAAGAGTTCGGAGGTTCCTGAAGAAAGCATTAGAGGAGGAGGAAAAACTGGGGAATGCTTGGGGGTGCCAAGGGTTGCTTATATAAACTATATTATACTAGACTTTTATAGAATATTTTAAGGACACTTTTATAGGATCTGAGGCTTCTTCAGTATATTAAAAGACTGGGGCAAGCTCTTTGTGGAAAACGCGTGAAATGAGGGGGGTCCAGTGACTGTCATGGGAGAAGAAAATGGTGCAAATAGGATATGTAGGGGTTACTGGTTCAAAGAAGGTGAAGAAGAGGAAGAAGACACTGTAGGAAGAGAAACCGGAAAATAAATGGATGACCAGGATCTCTTCCGGCCATGATCTGGTGGTCGGGGTGCGTCTGTGGATTTTAAAAGTGATGGACGGCTTGGATTTGATCTACAACTAGATCGGATGGCCCTGGTTAGAGGCGATATTTTAAAAGTCTCGGACAACCAAGATTAGATCTGTGTCAGATCAAACAGTGTATGAAAATGAAGAGGTATTCTGCGGCTGCTGAGGGTCGAGCTCTGGATCGAAATAAACGGCCCAAATCACACGCAATGTGATCCAATGGCCCAGATCTCATTTTTCCTAAAAATCCTCATCCCACATCGAATTAGTGAGATGTTTGCAGCCTCTTTATAAGCCCAATACTCCCAGTATATGTTCAGAAATCACAGCACACACAAAGGGGTCCTTATACACGGGCTCCTGCCCCCCGCAGGCCTCAGCCTACCCCTTCCCCGCCATAGCCTCATGACCACAGTGGCGCGCTCTGATCCCTCATGCACTCTTGTGTGCCCTTTGGGGAAACTATGCCCACACTCGGGCTGGCCTAAGTTGAGGCTAAGGGCTAGGCTCAGCCACCTAGCATGAGCTGCCTCCCTTGGCCCGGCTAAAGGGATGGCCCTAGTGGGCTTATTTTTTTAATAAAAGTCAACTTACAAAATTATAAAATCATAAGGAAATTAATAAATTCATTTTAACTATATAGAAAATATCTTATAAATCATGACTTTTATTTAAATTTTGAAATTTTAAAGAGTACAAATTAAATTATACTTTGTCTTAACTAAGAGTACTACTAAAATTATTTATAAACACTAAAGTTTTAAATCATAAGTTATAACTTCAATATATCCATATGAAAACTTTTATACTAGTATTATAGAACTCAAACATAGTTTAATTAAAAAGAAAACAAACATAGTTTAATTAAAACATTGTTTAAGCATTAGCAATGAAAACATTTACAACATTTTTAAAATATTCGCAAGGCGTTTGAAATCCTCATATCATTTCAAAATCACTTAAGTGTAGTTCAAAATATTATACCATGTCCTTCTAAAGTTCATGATTAGAGGTTGTTTTATAATTTTCAATTCATAACTTAAATATTTGGAAAACTAAATTATACTTAAATGTTTTTAATTAATTCACCAAAAGGCCAACAACTATAATTATAGATGTTAGAATTCAACGGTCACCCAAGGAAATGGTCAAGTTAATGCCTTATAAAACCATGCCTTAAGGTGTCCTAATTTCAAGGCAATTGAATAAAATGGCTCTCGTCATTCCATTGGTGCTTAGTGCGGCTACTGTGACTTTGGCCATACTAATGTTCGTTATGACGGATCCTAAGGACCCATATTACCTTATTGGGTTTTTTGTTGTTTTGGGTGGTCTCCCTGTAATTTTGATAGGGATTTTGATAGGTATTTTGGGGTAGTATGGATTATTGTGATCTTGGTGTATTGTAAACACTTCAGTGTTTTATTTAAATAAAAATATTTGTGTCCATTTTGTATGTTTTATTCAGTTTGCATAAAAATAAAATAAATTAAAACCATATTATTATTATTAAAAGAGAAATAAACTTTGGGGTGTCACATTATTCCCCCTTAATAGTAACTGTGTCCTTGTAATTAATTTCATATAACCACACTAAAGAAGACTCCCTGACATTCTTTTACTACATCCTCCATTGTGGAGGATCCTCAGGTAAAGCTAGATGAATACCCAAGTTAGTGTTCAACTCTTCTGCCTCTCTAGCCCAAACACACTTCAAACAGTATGGGTTTAACTCATACTGTGTACACTCGGGCTTCTAGAGGGAGGCTCGAAAGGTAGAGAGATTATAGATGTTTGAATGGACAAACTCTCTAAGGATTTGTCAAACCGTCTCTTTTCTGAAGATGCCAATGACATCAACGTGGTCATATAAACTGATACTCAGGATTTGGTATATGTAAGTTGCATGTATGTCCCATTCTAAGGCAGCCTCTTGAAACCTTACCATGGCCGTGAAGTTTCAAGATTGGGTGAATCATAATAAAGGGCCTTCTTGGTACTTTCCCCTTCGTCTGTACTCAGCAAGTTGAGCATTGGATATACAGTGGTAGATGTAAGCATTCTCTTCACAAGAATGGAGAATGCTCGGACTGTTCGATATCCCGTAAATATATTTGCACATTATCTATAGGTTTGTGAATGGTAGGTACTCTTCTGCACAGGTTTTGACCATGATGGTCTCTAGTATCTCCATGGGAAGAGATAACATGTGGGTTTGTCCTTCCATCAAATTTTTTTATTAAAGTCCAATCAGTGAAACACAAACACCAAAAAGGTGGAATGAGGAAGAAACAACAAATTATATTTTCATAAACAACTAGTACATAACACCTAGGACTAGTGGTTTCCCCAGTTCCTAGTTACATGAATCCCCAAAACAATTTCAAAACTCTCAATCTTCCTGAACAATATGCAACCCGAGCAGTCTGGTTCAATCTCGTGGGTGCACTTATGGTGTCTCCAGAGTCTGACATGAGGGGTGTATAGCTGAGAGACATCAGTGTGTACTTGATGTCTGTACAGGGAACGGGAGGCTTCAAATTCAAGAATTTATAAGCCCATTACTTGACCAAAATGGCCATAGGTTAAGACTTGGCACATATATGTTGCGCGGAGGTCTCTCACTGCTGCAACTTCTTGGAAGGCCATAAAGGATGAGATGCCTTTCTCTACGGTGAAGCATATAAAAAGTCCTTCAAAGTATTTCCCACGACGTGCGTAGGATGTAAATTGGGTTTTCATCATAAAAAGATAGTTCAAACCCGCTCCTCGATGGAGTTGAAGTACCTGGGGAGAGTTGGACACGTCGTAGAGGTGTTTGTATGTCATACGAATATGGGCATAGTTCAAAAAGTTTTCTTGACTGGCTATGGAAATTATCATTTCTAGGGCATCAATAGGAAGAGACAAAAGACTGGTGTTTCTGTTTTTCATATGAAAATTATGAAAATATCATACTTAGTAATGCTTAAGTAAATTTTTCAATTCTAGTTTTCCAGTGTTATCTAAATTGAATCCTCTGATACCAACTGTGGAGACTCAAATTCGATGACTTGAATCGTGATGTGTAATTTTATTTTTACAAAAACAAACATAAACTGATAAATTACACATCATGCCCCATACAGAGGGTCGAATTCGGTTTAGGTTCTGGGAAACGAGCCACTTCTGTCATACTTCTTTAGCCCAAATTGATACCTAAAAAAATTTAGTCAAAAACGTAGGGTGAGCATACGAATGCCCAGTAAGGGGTTTTAAAAAAACATAATACCCAATTATCACTTTTTAAAACATTCTTTAAAACTTTCCATAAAACATTTTTCTTAAGAAAATCTCTAACACATGTAACATATCATAATAATAAAAGTGCACAATTAAAATCATGCTAACAAAATTACAAGGGAACATGATTCAATTATAGGCATGCTCATTTGGAGTAATAAGTAAAAGACATTATAAATATGTTTGACATGTGAATATGTAACTAAAAATTTAATAACTAAGAGTAATGAATAATCAGAGTTGTGCATAAAGGTAATAACTTCAATTTCATACAGTAGTTACTAATTCACTGAGTGTTAAGCATACGCCATGCCATGAGCATTTACTTTTTCTGATTCTCATAAGTACTGGCTCTTAACCATGGATATTCTACTAGTCGAATATCCACTTGGTTAATTATCTTACACATAATGAGGGAATGTATAATATCAGACCCTATCAAGACCTCATATCAAGACTTTAAAATGTCAATGGCCTCACACCATGACCTGAAATGTTAATGGCCTTATGCCATGACCTGACTGTCTCATGAAAACTATCGATGCATTGAGGGGATTTCATTAACCGGTCCCCAACCCATTATACTGAATCTATACATTCCTCATATGCCAAAAGGTCGTATATTAAAAATGTCTCATACCACTTTGCATATTTAATTTCACATTTCATATTATTCAAAGTGTCTCATACCACTTTGAACAATTTAGGACTTAATCTATATTTGGTTATAGTAGTTAAATTTCATCCTTTAACATTTACATATATATAAATTGAATCATGCATTTAGATGCTAATAACAAGTCTATCAACTAAATGACAATGTCACTGAATGGTAAAATGATAAGCAGATTTGATGTTTGTGCTCACAACTAATGCACTAAAAGAAATACAAATTTTTTCACATATAATGATAAATTCTAAAACCATATAAATAAATTACATATTGGAATTTCATCTGGATGCATAATTAATTAAAAGGTAAACCAAACATTTCATGTAGGGTTTTAATCTTGAAGATGCTCAAACATTTATTGTTAAAATGCTTTTGTATATCACACCATAATGTCAAAAATAGAAAGCAAGAAACTCAACCACAACCAATTAAAAAATCCTAATAACACCCATATGACTTAAAATTAACAGGGGTTCTTGAATTAAAAACCATAGAGTGAAATTTAAAGGGGATACTTATGGAAAATACTTTTGTAGGTACATATATGCTTATGTAAACATGAATATCTTGCATGTATAATCGAGTACACCAATGGGTCTTACACTAAAGTTAGTTTCCACTTACTTATTTATCAAAAACATCCATTAATCATAGAAGTTCAATGTTGAAGGATTTATAACTGGTCCAGAAGGTGAGATACAAAAACTATACCATTATATAAGACTGTGTATACTATATATAAATATGTATATATGAGAATATAACAAAATTCTATCTCATCTTTGAAACTCAAAGTATAACATAATTGGGTATGTATAGTATATAAAAGTTTTATACAACATATAATTATTTTCATTTTGAATTTATTTATTAACTTTGAAGCTCAAAGTTTAGAAATCTTAAATCCAGACATAAGGGGTTTGTGTAAAACTATAAGGTTGTATATGTGTACATATATATTCAAATATATAAGGTATGTATATATATATATATATATATATATATATATATATTGCATGAGGAAAGAAATTATTCCTTCAAGTTTGAAAAAAAATTGCATAACCCATAATCCGTAGGACCTAGGGTCGGGTATTTGAGGGTTTTCATCCAAAATCATATGATCATACCTATTTATATATATATAAACCTAAAATAAATACAACCGTGTATATATATATATATAGCACATCTTTATGTTTTGTATGCATTATGCAAACCCTCAAGTTCATAAAACTTCTTGGACTCAAAATCCAGGAGACTTTGGTTCGGTTTTAGAAAAAGTTGTAACTAAACTGTAGGGTTAATTATATATTCTTATGAGTATACACATGTATATGTATATACTCTCAAACAATAAATACAAGGCAATTTAAAATCCTTACATTAGTTTGAGGAGGGAGGAGAGGGCTCGGGAAGAGTTCGGAGGTTCCTGAAGAAAGCACCGGATGAGGAGAAAAAACCATGGAATGCTTGGGGGTGCAAAGGGTTGCTTATATAAACTATATTATACTATACTTTTAAAAAATATTTTAAGGACACTTGCATAGGATCTGAGGCTTCTTCGGTATATTAAAGGATCGGGGGAAGGTCTTTGTGGAAAACACATGAAAAGAGGGGGGTTTAGCGGCTATCACGGGAGAAGAAAATGGTACAAATAAGATATGTAGGGGTTATTGGTTCAAAGCAGGCAGAGAAGAGGAAGAAGACACCACATGAAGAGAAATAGAGAAATAAATGGACGACCAGGATCTGTTCCGGCCCTGATCTGATGGTCGGGGTGCGTATGTGGATTTTAAAAGTGATGGATGACTTGGATTTGATCTGAAGCTAGATCGGATGGCCCTGGTTCGACATGACGTTTTAAAAATCTCAAACGGCCGAGATTAGATCTGCATCGGATTAGTCGGTGTATGGAAACATGGAGGTATTCTGCAGCTGTTGGGGGTCGATCTCTGGATCAAAATCAATGGCCCAAATCACGCGTGATGTGATCTAATGGCCCAGATCCCATTTTTTCCAAAAATCCTCATCCCGCATGGAATCGGCAAGATGTTCGCGACCTCTTTATAAGCCTAAGACTCCCGGTATATGTTTAGAAATCACATCACACACAAAGGGGGCCTTATACATGGGATCCCACCCCCCGCAGGCCTTGGTCTACCCCTGCCTCGCCGTAGCCTCGCGCCCATGATGGCACACTCTGATCCCTCGTGCGCTCCAATGTGCCCTTCGGGGAAACTATGCCCACGCTCGGGCCAACCTAAGCTGAGGCTTAGGGCTAGGCTGAGCCGCCTAGTGCAAGCTTCCTCCTTTGGCCCGGCTAAAGGGCTGGACCTAGTGGGCTTATTTTTTTAATAAAATCCAACTTCAAAAATTATAAAGTCATAAGGAAATTAATACATTCATTTTAACTAGATAGAAAATATCTTATAAAACATGACTTTTATTTAAACTTTGAAAGGTTAAAGAGTAAAAATTAAATTATACTTTGTTTTAACTAAGAGTATTACTAAAATTATTTATAAACACTAAAGTTTTAAAGCATAAGTTATAACTTCAATATATCCATATGAAAACTTTTATACTAGTATTATAGAACTCAAACATAGTTTAATTAAAAAGAAAACAAACATAGTTTAATTAAAAAATTGTTTAAGCATTATCAATGAAAACATTTACAACATTTTTGAATTATTCGCAAGGAATTTGAAATCCTCATCTCATTTCAAAATCACTTAAGTGTGGTTCAAAATATTATACCATGTCCTTTTAAAGTTCATGATTAGAGGTTGTTTTATAATTTTTAATTCATAACTTAAATATTTGGAAAACTAAATTATACTTAAATGTTTTTAATTAATTCACCAAAAGGTCAACAACTATAATTATAGTCATTAGAATTCAACAGTCACCCAAGGAAATGGTCGAGTTAATGCCTTATAAAACCATGCCTTATGGTGTCCTAATTTCAAGGCAATTGAAGAAAATGGCTTTCATCATTCCATTGGTGCTTAGTGCGGCTATTGTGGCTTTGGCCATACTAATGTTTGTTATAACATATCCTAAGGACCCATATTACCTTCTTGGGGTTTTTGTTGTTTTGGGTGGTCTCCCTGTAATTTTGATAGGGCTTTTGATAGGTATTTTTGGGTAGTATGGCTTCTTGTGATCTTGGTGTATTGTAAACACTTCGATGTCTTATTTAAATAAAAAACCTTGTGCCCATTTTGTATGTTTTATTCAGTTTGCATAAAAATAAAATAAAATAAAACCATATTATTATTATTACAAGACAAATAAACTTTGGGGTGTCACAAATCCCAAAACTCCTTGTCAGAGTTTTCACTCCTATGTACATCTGTGCCAGAACCACATCCACTTCTAGTATCCAGACAGAGACTTATTACTTGGAAAACCCACGTAATATCTACATTACAAAAAAAAATTGGATGTTTTTCTATACTAATTATCAAAGTCTATCTTAGGGTAATGTTCTCTAATTAGAGTTTTTTCTAAATCTAGTTTTCAAGGTTTGTACTAAACTTCCTATGATACCAACTATAATACCCCGACCCTAGTTACCCAAAGTCAGTACATTATTACTTAACATTGGCATGATCACAAGAGATCAATTCCTAAAAGAGCAATCAATTTAGTTGCCTTGGAAGTACTAGATACATTCATAAGTTTTACATTAAATTATGAAATGAAAAATAAATAAAATTGTTTCTACTTTGAACACACTCATATCCCTTATCTTATCCCTACAAGTTAGTTATAAAATACTTCTTCGCATCTTAGGAAAAATAAAATATAATAAAGGGGTGATCTCAGATGCTCAATAAGGATAATAATATAACGGAAACTATCATAAATAAGCATAAACATTTAAGGAGATGTATAAGACTAAAACACAAGCCTTTTAAACACAAACTTAAGCATAATATGGAAAAGATAAATCAAATAATTCCATTTACTTATTCACATGGATATTCTACTATTTGAATAATCACATGTAATATCAATAGCTAATTTTATAATGATAGAATTCATAATATCGAACATCATAACCACATAGTTAAGGTATTGTGCCAAGAATACAAATACAAATATTGTCAAGTCCTTGTGCCAAGACACTATTTTGTCTCATGAGACCTACCGATGCATCAAGGGGCTATAGCGGGTCATGCCCGTCACTTACTACGTCCAATGCATTCCTCATATGAAAAGGTTGAAACATAACATAAACATTCGTATTGAAACTAGGATACGAAATGTTAATACTTTAATTATAAACCATGAATGGTATTAAAATATCAAATCCATATTAAAACATATCACAAAAACTTCAATACAATATAAAAGATTGTATCATAATAAATTAACTTCAAACAAGCATAAAATCCAACAAAGGATGTTGATATAGATGAAATCATTCTAAAAACTATTTGAGTGAAATATCTCTTTCTAAATTGAAATAATTTAAAATTAAATAAAACATTTATTTTGAAAATATTATTATAAGCTTTTAATGGAAGATTTTAAGGTGTTATAATGGCGGAAAATAGTCACACATGCCGTATAAGTTAAAAAAATATTCTTTCCTTAATTTTTCGAAAATGTCATAAAGTACCTTATTTGGAAAATGATAGAAAGATTCCTTTCAAAAAAAATTATAAAAAGTCAAACAGGGGTATAAATGACTTTAAACCATAGTCTAGGAAATTTTAAAGATGTTTTGAAATGCATTTTTAAGGAACACAGATGTGGATGATAAGGAAGTCCCAATAGATACTTATGTATAAACAACCTCGGATAATAAATTGATTGTAAAATTAACCATTACCTTGTAATTTTCCTTAGTCAAGGGTATGTTAACCTCATTTATAATGGTCAAATCAGTGTTATTAAATTATATAAGAAACACATTCATAAATATGATATCATATATGATCCTCTAATATTGCTTTGTTAATAATATTTTAGTATTATCATTGTTTCGGGTGTTAACTGATTCGTTTTCCTTTATGTTTTGTTATGTAAGTCGTGTTTATTATGGATAGAATATATTTGATTCATATACAGAATGATATTAAGTTCTTAAACATTATTTTTTTAATCATAAAATGAAAATTATTCTTTAATGGTTACGATAGGGAATGAAATCTCATCGTGTTGTGAAGACGGTAAGCCGTACGTATGCACGAGCAACAATATCATTCTATTGATGGTGAAATAGTATGTAATTGGATGGTATATTATATATAAAGAATAATTAACATGTTATATTTATTATTTACATTAATTATATTCATTATTATACTCATTCAAATAATGAAGTGTTGAATAACAAACTACACCACGACGTGGATAGAGTAAGTCGTACGTACGCACGTATGATGACTTTGTCATTCATAGGATGGATATGATAATGAATATAGTTGTAATATATTTATAATAACATCTTAGTATGTATAAGGTACTAGATTTATTATTTTGGTATGGAAATAATAAATAAAGAGGAAGTGGAAGAAGAAAAGAACTTTGAAAGAGGTGATGAAATAATTACCTCTTCTTCGGTTGTTTCCTTTTGATTTGAACAAAAGGGATTCTTAGGTTGGCTTTATGAACAAATTAATGCATCTAAGATGAAGTTAGGGTATTTGGGAGGAGATTTTGGTAGGTTTTTTCTGATCCAAATGGATTTGGAGGTGTAAATTTAAGAGAAAAGGAAGTACCCTTTTATAAGAGAGGTGAGGGGCACTTTAGGAAAAGCTTGAAATATTATTTTTATTAAAAAATTATTTTCAGTTTATAATATCTCCAAATGGATTTATTTCTAGGATAAGGTTGTTATGTTTCTAAATCCTCTCAACCAATAGGTTTTAGATAGGTTTAGGTCACCATATTAACCTTATCTTTTAGATTTAACTCTTTGTTAGATAGTTTGACTTTTACCATGTCTTCTTGTATTTTTATACTACATGGTTAATATAGTTAGTATAAAATGTCAATAAAACCTAAAGTGGTTCATAAATGACATATATAATATTATCTAAGTCCTTTGGTTGAATCTTAGATTTTTAGAAATATTATATCATTTAATAAAATAGTATTTGTTATAAAAACTCATTTATGTCAATTTTGACACTATTTAGTATTTGGTTTTTGTGAAAGTCATAAAAACTTGATTAATTCGAACGAAATATATTGAATAAACTCTAACATGTCATATTCACCTAGAAAATTCTTAGATGGCATCAAGAGTTTTGATTTATATTTATTTTAATATTTATAATATCAATTATTTTAATCTTTTATTAATAAGGTAATTATTGCATCATCATTATGTCATAAATAAATTTAATTATTTAATATCTAAAAATTATAAATAAAATACCATGATGTAGGAAATCTTTTTATATTTTTAACAAATATTTATAGTCTAATTTATCTTATGTGTAACCCTATATTAAAAATGGTTTAGTTATTAAATTTTGAATTTAACACTTTTAACTCTTCATTAAATAAAATATAATAAATGTCCTAATCTAACCCAAATGGATCAAAAATGATCTTATTTTTGTACTAAGGTTGATTTTGGTGGAAAAAAATTATCTAATATAATTATTACATGTGTTGGGGTAATTTTATATTATTATAGTATTATTTCTACCTTTAATTATCCTATTTACTTTTAACTGTGGTAAATAAAATTCAAAAGTTACTATTCACCAAAAAATATTTTCATTCTATTGAACCAAATTTTACTTACTTATATCAACTATGTCTCTCTGATTTTTGAAATTCAATTCACAGAAGCGGTAAAATTATGTTTTATGCAGATTTGCAAATGTGCTTATAAGGTGGGTAAAAGACGTTAAAAAGTTCAATAAAATTTTATATATTTAATCTTTATAAAATGTCTCTAATGAATTGAATTGGACTAATATAGTTATTATGTATCTATTTTTACTTTAAAGTAAATTTAAATTAAAAATAATTATTTAAATAAAAAGTCGGTTTTAAACAATAACGCGGTGTTTTCACTATTCATAAAAAATTGAAAGATTTCAGAAAAATAACAAAAAATCACCCTAAACTAATTTTGATATTCTGAATCCAAAAATGAATTCAATTTTGAAAAATAAAATTTATAAATTTTCAAAAATTGGATACTACTATTCATAACTACTTTTTAAACAGCTAGTTTGATTGGTTGGGATGTGCTAGAACTTGGAGCTGCGTACATCGCAAGCTATTGTATTACTCAAAGAGAAGCGTACTGTGGAAGCTTGGGGTGTTAAAAGTTGTGTATGAAGCAAACTTCACTGGAAAGTCAAGGTATTCTTTAAATCTTATTCGGGATCTTGATAGTAAAATCAATCGTTTTTACTCAGGATTGAAGTTAAGGTATCGAAGGGCATTGACTTCCCATGAATTCAAAAGTTATGAAAAACTTGTCTGATGTGTTGAGGGGGTAGAAACGAAGTTTGCTGATAATCACGTGTACTTTGACAATGAGTATAATAAGATTTCCATATGGAAAGTGATGGTTAAGAATCAATCAAATAAATTTGAAGGTAAGAAAATTCAGTTTCCAGTTTGTGTAAAGTGTGGTAAAAATCACCCTGGGGAATGCCTTAACAAAACTGGGAAGTGTTTTCAATGTGGTAAGTTTGGACATATGGATTGAGATTATAATGAAAATGATCTTAAGATTAATTTTGATAAGAAAATTGTAAAGTGTTTTAAATGTGACGAGATGAGTCATTATGCAAATACCTAGCTAAAGAAATATTTGAATGATGGAAAGCAACCAGATTATAAGCAGAAAGGTGCAGTGAGATCCTTTACGACTACGTCAGTATATGTCGGGTCATCCAATGATGTGGTATCAGATACCTTGTTTGTTTACTCAGATTTTTCTAATGTCTTGTTTGATACAGGGTCTACACATTCCTTTATTTCTAAAAAAAATCTACTAAATTGGAAATTTCACCTCAAGAAATGAAACTAAAACTCATGGTTAAAATACCAGGGGAAAATATTACAACAAAAAGGCATTATAATAGTCTTTCTCTTATTGTTTATAGAAAGAAATTACCTGCAAACCTTGTTGTTTTACCCTTAGTAGAGTTTGATATCATTCTGGGTATGGATTGACTTTCTGTTTATTATACAAAGATTGATTGTATAGATAAAGTAGTTGTTTTTCAAAAAGAATTTCAGTTTGTATACAAGAATGAACTCATACAATTGATAACATGTCAGGAAGCTGAGAAACTGTTAAAAGATGGAAATTAAAGTTATCTTACTCATATTGTTGAAAATAAGGGAACTGTTCAGATTAATGATGTGTTAGTGGTAAATGAATACCTGAATGTTTTTCCGAATGAGTTGTCTAGTGTTATACCTGACTGGGAAGTTAAATTTACCATTGACTTAGTTTATGATGCTAAGCCAATTTCAAAACTCCCATATCTAATGACTCAAGTGGAATTTCTTGAAATAAAAAATCAATTGCAGGAGTTGTTTGACAAAGACTTCATTCGTCCTAACACATTACCATGGGGTGCTCTTGTTTTGATCATTAAAAAAAAGATTGTTTCATGTGACTTTTCATTGATTATAGAACTTTGAATAACATTACTTTTAATAATAAGTATCATTTGCCTCATATTGATGAATTATTTGATCAGCTTTAGGAAGCTCAATATTTTTCCAAGATTGACTTGAGATCTGGGTATCATCAGCTAAAGGTAAAAGAGGATGACATCCCGAAAATAGTTTTTCTTACTAGATACGGGCACTATGAGTTTGTTGTTATGTCCTTTTAGTTTGACAAATGCCCCTAGTGTATTCATAGATCTTATGAATAGAATATTCCCTGAATATTTAGATAAGTTTGTTGTTGTTTTTATTGATGATATTTTGGTTTTTTCAAAAAGTTATTAGGATCATGAAAAACATTTAAGAATTGTCTTGCAAACTCTCAAAGAAAAAAAGTTATACAGGAAATTTGGAAAATGTGATTTTTGGTTGCAATAGATTTCTTTTCTTGGACATATCTATATATCTTCTAAAGTTGGCTTTTTCAGCCTACGTGTCACAACATGAGGAATTCACATCTCCCCCGCGGTTTACTTCCCTCAGAGCATCCTCCAAAATCCCCAATCCTCTACCCCCTACCCGCCCGCGTATCCTCTCCTCAGCGTCTAGGGTTTCAGCAGTATTGTCTCCCTTAGAAGCCGATCCTCTTCATCTCTGACTCTTCCTGAACCTTGTCACCGGCAGTCATCAGCTCCTCCCTCAATTATCATTCCTGTCGCGCTAGGGTTTCCGACTTCCTCCCATCCGGCTACCTTCATTCATCATTTCCACTACCGCCTTCGAAACTCTGTCTTCATACACCGCCCTTTGGCTCCCCGTCTCTGGAACTCCTCATGTCCTCATCTCCATCTCTATTCACAGAAATCAATCACCTCGACTACAGAACTCCTTCGCATCACCTCGGCTCCCTATCTCTGTTCACCTTCACCTCCTCTATCTACCAGCACCATCGATTCACCTCTAAAAACCTACTTTGTTCCAAAATATTCTCTACTATCAACTGCTGAAGATGACTTGCGACAGCCTCTTAGCGAACCCCTTTTACCATCACCAACAACATATTCAGAAATCCCACATATCTACATCTCTGGAATAGGTATGTTCTCTTAATTCCCTAGAAATGTTCACACTTATACTTCATTTTGTTCTCATATCTATGTGTGACAGCTTCATTGGCGACATACCTTAGTTCGTTGACGCATTCTACTACCATTGTCCTTCGTTTTCCCTCTAGTAACCCATCAGTTCATCTGAATTTGATATTATCTACTGAAATCTAACCATTGTCCTTCATTTTCTCTTTAGTTCTTCTAAACTAATTTATATTTACCCATGTTGTGTTTTTATCCAAGGTGTTTCGTGATTTCTTTTTCCCTTTTACATGTACATTTATTTGATGCACTTTCTATTTTAATATGACCGTAATAATATGAGTGGATTCTTGTGATTTTTACTTTTGTATATTTTATCAACATCATTAAAAGTGGTATGTCACAAGATTTGAACAGTGTCCTTCCATAAACAGTAATAGATGCAAAATGAATACGGACCAATGGACTTGGAAATTGGTCCTCCTACCCATGCTTACACCAACTGATTTGTGAAGATGGTTGTGGGTCTGAAAACTAGAGTCCTCTGGGTCATGTTCAATAAAGATGAATCCCCCAACCCCATTTCCAGTGTTCTAGTGATTTTTATTTCGATGAATAATGTGATTACTATTATCCTATTTCCGTATGTTTATTCATTTATGTGACTGTAGATTAACAACTGTAATGGTTTATACTATGATAACTTCTCCAAAAAACAGTGGTTATAACCCTAATCTCTGGATTGAAGGCTTGAGTTGTAGGTACGTTAATAATCTTGAAAGTTATTTAGTAGATGAAATAATAATATAAATTGATTTCTTTTTTTTTCCATTATTTCTCATACCATGATCTTATCCTGCCTCTTCCTTTTGATGAAAGGTGCAATGAATGAGGTAGGACTATGCCTTTTCGGCCTGCTGAAGACTTTTTAGCCCAAAATGGATCAAATAAACAAATGATAGAGATGACAAATAATATGAATAGAGCTCAACCAGAGACTGAAGTGTTGTGCAGGGGAACTGTTAAGGTCATCCTTTCGATTACTACTTGATTTCTCTGAAAAAACATCAATTTATGTGTTTCATATGTTTTAAACCATTTGTCAAATAAGTGAATTAATTTTTCTGAACTATTAAATATTTTTTTTGCAGTGTATAAGTTCAATAGTTGTTATGTACATGCAACAGTGGTTATAAACCTAATATCTGGATTGAAGGATTGAGTTGTAGGTACGTTAATAATCTTGAAAGTTATTTAGCAGATGAAATAATAATATAAATTGATTTCTTTTGTTTTTCCATTATTTCTCATACCATGATCCTATCATGCCTCTTCTTTTTTATGAAAGGTGAAATGAATGAGGTGGGACTATGCCTTTCCGGCCCACTGAAGACTTTTCAGTCCAAAATGGATCAAATAAACAGATGATAGAGATGAAAAATAATATGAATAGAGCTCAACTAGAAACTGAAGTGTTGTGCAGGGGAACCGCTAAGGTCATCCTTTCTATTACTGCTTGATTTCTCTGAAAAACATCAATTTATGTGTTTCATATGTTTTAAACCATTTTTCAACTAAGTGAATTAATTTTTCTGAACTATTAAATATGTTTTTTGCAGTGTATAAGTTCAATAGTTGTTATGTACATGAAACAAGTATGTTCTCCTAATTCCATAGAAATTTTCACACTTATACTTCATTTTGTTCTTAGATCTATGTGCGACGGCTTCATTGGTGACATGCCTTAGTCCGTTGATGCATTATACAACCATTATCCTTATTTTTCCCTCTTGTAACCCATCAGTTCATCCGCATTTGATATTATCTACTTAAAACTAACCACTATCCTTAATTTTCTCTTCAGTTCTTCTAAACTAATTTTATTTCAATGATTTAAAGACAAGTAATCCTCTGTCAATTGATATTGTCTCTTGTCTAATTTGAGTTATGTATCTTATTTCCTCTATTGAACTTCTTTAGGTTTTAGGGTTGTTTCAGGGCTGTTTCAGGGCTGTTGATCATCACTGGGAAAGATACCACTTTTCCACTGTTGGTGCTCAAGTGGACATTTGGGATCACAATAGGTTTGATCTGGACTCTGTTTTTTTCCCTCAGGGGTAAGACTGATTTTATTTCAATTCTTTTATGACAAGAAATCATTTTTCAATTGATATTGTCTCTTATCTAATTAGTTCTTTATCATATTTCCTCTGTTGATCTCCTTTACATTTTAGGGCTGCTGATCATCACTGGGATAAATACCTCTTTTCCACTACTGCTGCTCAAGTGGACATTTGGGATCACAATAGGTTTGATCTGGACTCCATTTTTATTTCCTTGGGGGTGGTACTGGCGATGGTGTTTTTTGTTAATTTTATAATGAATATTTTTTTAGTCCTACACAATTCTACTTCTTGATTTTAAATTTAAAAATCTCAATATGATTTCCATAAATTTGTCTGATCCAGTGCATAAATTTTAATGGGGACATGACACTGTCCAGTTTGATCCTTAGGATCCTAAAGTCTTGGAAACATTAGGAAGGTAGGCTCATGAATTGATAGGAAAAAAGGTCAAAAATTTTGTTTGGTTTGCAATGGAAAGTATTTTAAAAAATATATTACTGGTTATAATCAGGTTATCACTGAATATCAATTTTTCTTTCCCCAAGATAACATTTTACTTTAATATTATTGATTTCTTTATTCTTTTCCATGACTTTTTTGCTGATAATTTCACCATAAATTGATAGGATTAGATACTACTAAGGAAACAACTACAAATAGGTTTTCAGATATGTATTGATCATTATGTGATTTTGTTTTCTAAATTATGATTCATTCACTACCATCCAAATGGGTTCTAAATAGATGAAGAAATCTGTGATGGCAGTCACAAAACTCAATTCTTCCCTTCCCAGTGTAGAAACATCAATTTTTAACAGTCATGGGGTGCTGCAGAATATGTAAGGTATGGTTTTCATAATGTTGTCTTTATTTCTCAGTGATTTATTATTCTTTCATTTTTATATTTCATGGATTTACATAGACATTCTCCAGAGGTATTGTTTTCATAACACTGGATTTATTCCCCAGTGATTTATTCTTCTTTCATTTTTATGTATTATGTAGTGGTTGTTGAATATCTATTTATATGCAGTGACTGGATACCTTCACTAAAGATGATGTTGTGGCTACACCTACAACCATTAATGTAGCATGGAACATCCACATCCATGGATTCACCTGCTTTGATCATGAAAACCCATTGAATCTTACATCAAATAGGATTAGTTTCTCTCATACTGGACAATAATATAGGATATTTCATATATATTATTAGTTCCAAATTATTTCAATTAGTTTCCCTTTTTAATATTGTTATGTGCCTCCTGTTTTTTTATGAAAAAAATGATCATGCAATGGTTGAATATTCAATAGATAATCAAGGTTTCTAGAGTTACTATATGATGATATTTTCTACTAACCATGAATTCAATATTTGTGTTGGTGTTTTAGTTCTCCTATAATTAGAAATGCTTTGGTAAGCTTTAATATTTGGTAGGTTATGTTCGAAACAATCTTGATTTAAATTAATGTAACATTAAAATGGCTGAATGGTTTGGTTTTTATAATTGTCAGAAACATTTTGGTTGTCTCTGTTTGCATGGTGGTGAGATTTTTCAAGAATAAAAGAGGCTGAAATTGGTGTTATTGTGTATGTTTTATATCTAAAAAGGTTCTCTGTGTTTCTAACTTGCAGTGACTGGAGCCCTTCACTGAACATGATGTTTGCTACATCTACAACCATCAATGTAGCATGGCGCCTCCACATCCATGGCTTCACCTGCTTTGATCATGAAAAACCATTGAATCTTACATAAAATAGGATTAGTTTCCTCTCATACTGTACACCAATATAGGAGATTTCAAATATATTATTAGTTCCAAAATATTTCAATTAGTTTCCCTTTTTAATATTGTTATGTGCCTCCTATTTATTCTTGGGAAAAAATGATCATGCAGTGGTTGAAGATTCAATAGATAATCAAGGTTTCTAGAGTTACTATATGATGATATTTTCTACTAACCTTGCATTCAATATTTGTCTTGGTTTGGTTTTTTTAATTTTTCAGGAAAATTTTGGTTGTCTCTGTTTGCATGGTGGTGAGCTTTTTCAAGAATAACAGAGGATGAAAGAGGTGCTATTGTGTATGTTTTATATCTAAAAATGTTGTACGTATTTCTAACCTGCTTTATATTCATTCTTTAACTTGATTTTCATTACGATGAATACTCTTTTGCAGGAGATGAAGTATCATTCACCTGGATATCTTCAAAACTATTCCATTATTGACACACCCACAGGATGTTACCAAAAGGGTATTCAAGTTGGTGGAGGTGCAAGGTATTTATCTTGATACATTTTATGAAATTGTAGTCATTTTTTAAATTCAATAAACAATTAATTCTAAATTTATTTGTTTATTTCTGATTTGCATTTCCTTTTTTGATTTCCAAACTTTCTTCAGGGGAACACTTCAGACTATATTGTTCTTCAAAGCATGAGTTGAACATCAGGCACTGAAGGAGTAAGTTCCTAGATTATGTATATAATAACTCCTGCCCATCCAGGTTCGTATGTTTTCAAATTTAGTTCTCATGATGCACTACCGTTTTCAAATTCACATGATGCACTACTTTGTTTTCAAGTAAAAAACCATGCACTACATTCTCATTGAAACATTCACTACTTTCTCAATTGGGAAAACATGCACTACTTACTCAAGTGGGAAAACATGCACTACTTTTTCACATGCAATACTATCTCATTCAAAACAAAGTACAACATCCAGGTTCGTATGTTTTCAAATGTATTGCAGCATGTTTTTAATAAAATTTTCCACTGTTGTCAATGTTTTTTATGTTTTCCACTTTTTTATGGCCAGATGCTCTCCCTGTCATTTAATTCACATGATGCACTACTATTTTTTTTATGTTCTCCAGGTCGATTACTTCTCATGATGCAGTACTGTTTTTTTCATTGATAAATGATGTTGATCCTATTGGTGGAATAAATGGGCTATGTAAAATCAACCAACCTTCAATCTTACCAGCCATAACAGGTAGTGGATTACCTATATTTTCACATGTTGATCATATCGGTCAAAAAATGAGATACATTGAACATGTTGATTTCTCATATGTTTCCATCATTCATTGCACAGGTTGTGTTGAACGAAACATGGCAAATTTTTTGAGAAGATATGTTATATGTACAATGAAGAAGGTTAAAAATAGAAGGTACATGTATGTTTACCCCTTATACATGCATGCATGACAACAAAATATGCCCTTTTTTAGTATACTTTTTTAAATGTTGTTGATTTTTCTGAATATATGAAGTTTGTTTACATCCCTAATAACGTCACCTATTCCAACTTATGTTGTATGGAATTCTTGAAATATATCATTTTGTCTAATAAATAACTCCTTGAAAAACTTCTAAAGCATGTATTACTTTCTCTTTGATTATCTATTTTTTCAATAACAACCATTACCCATCCATGGCATATGAAAGAGGTCCAATTAGACTATTAGATGTAGAAACTGGAAAATGAGTAATATGTTTTTCCAATTCATAATAACTTGGAACTACCAATGCTATCAAACCTGGGGAAGCAGTAGCAGGGTTTCACAGGTCCACATAACTAGGAACAATCATTACTGCAGGAATAAATAAGCCAAAATCAAAACACACAGAATCAAAAACATTAGCAAGAAGAAAACATGATACTGCCTGGGAAACTGAAATGTAACATTATCCCCTTTTCCTGAATTGAATACATCTGTAGTGGATAGTGACAATAAATTCCTCACCCTATCCATGTCCTAATAACCATAATGACAAATAGGCTTGATACAAATAGGCTCCATCCTCCTGATTTATGAGCCACTAATGGAATATGAGACCAGGTTATAGTTCATAAATCCACATTAGACATGGTAGAATTGGTTCCCTGTACACTATAAATTATCTCGAAAAAAATACTTAACATAGTATACTATACTTGAATAAGGATCTCTCGTCAGAGAAATTATCATATCATCAATGGGTTTTGAAATATAAGACACCAGATCCTGTGATTTCTTTAACCCAATACATGAATTTTTAGATAATTCAAATTACTCAGATCCTGTGGTTATTTTTCTGTATAATATCCAAAGAACATATACTGAAATATCTTAAATATTTTAAGATAGTTCCTTTATATTATTAATATGATCCATTGATATTATATAACAATGTTTGTTTTTTTAGGTTCATTGGAAGGATTATGAGGCATTGGACTAGGCATCCAGTGCTTGATTTTCAAGGGTGGTTAATTAACCTTTCTAGCATTCTTTGAGAAGGCATTCTTGTGCTGTTTTTAGTGTTTAATTAACCCTTGTGGAATTTTCATTCTACCTTCTTCCACAAATCTCCACAGAAGGTGTGATGTATTCTATTCCCATTTATCTTCATTTGGTTATTCATTTTAAAAATCCATTATTATATGAAAATTTCTAATCTATAGAGTATGTTTTGGTTATTTCTATTTTGTATACTATATATTTTCACATGAATATTTCATATCCTGCACATGCATATTACATAGTCATCTTTGAAAATATACCCATTTTAACTTTTATCAATATCCTAATTAAAACAAAAGGTTATTTGATACAGTTTCTTTACATAATATGTATTCTAGCTCCCTTAATCCTTCAACGCGTTGTTTTTTATTGGTTCTACTCATTGAAAACATTTTCTATTGTTTTCTATTAGTTCTATTATAACATGTCCATGATAGACAATCTCTATGCATGCAATGGTGTCATGATTGTTGTAATACTCCCAATATTTGATGTACAGATTTGGAGGCATTGATCCACCCAAATTTTTATGATCATTTGGACCCAAAGAGCCTGTTTCAAAACAGGCGTTTTTGTTACTATTCAACTTGAAGTCTCACGAGTTATACTGGTGGTGTTGGAAAAAAAATCATTGTGTTGTGTAACTTGGATTTATTTGTTTATTCAATTACTATTCTGATTCAGATGACAATCAGTTATGTAATGCCCCCCATCCTTCCGCTTTCACTACTGTCGCCCATAGTACATCTATGTTGTAAACATTAAACAATTGAATGAGTTTAATGTTTTTTAGTATATCGATTGTGTCATAATAGTTTCTCCACAAATATTTCAATAATAAATGTTCATTATTATCATTGTAATGTAATATTTTCTTATTGAAATCAACATTTATTTTATACTGCCCTGCATTCTTATTGAAATAAGAATTTATTATATAGTATCGTGCGAATGCACAGGGGAGTACTAGTTGTAAACAAAGATGACATAACACTTGATCCTTCCAAGATAAAAGTGGTTGATTAATGACCAAAACCTACAAATGTTATAGCGATTCGTAGTTTTCTTGGATTGGTAGGTTATCACCGACGGTTTGTTAAAAAATTTGCACGGTTATCTAATCCGTTAACTAAGTGAACACAAAGGGGTTAAATTTATTTGGACAGAAGAATGTGATGTTTGTTTTTCGGAACTGAAGAAAAGATTGGTGAATACTTCAGTTTTGGCTTTACCTTCCAAAAATGGTGATTTTGACATCTACAGTGATGCTTCATTGAAGGGACTAGGTTGTGTTCAGATGCAGAATGATCAGGTAATTGCTTGTACTTCAAGACAACTGAAACTTCGTGTGTTAAATTATCTCACACATGATTTGAAATTATCAACTATGTTTTTTGCTTTGAAAATTTGGAGGTATCATTTATACGGAGCCAAATGTAAAATATATACTGATCATAAAAGTCTGAAGTACATATTCACTCATAAGGAATTAAACATGAGACAGATAAGATGACTTGAATTGATAAAGAATTATGATTGCACAATCAATTATCATCCTGAAAATGCAAACAAAGCGACAGATGCCTTGAGTCGAAAACATCACACGACATTAACCATGTTACGTTTGGAACATGACATCTTGATTGATGATTTGATGATTTTTGGCTTGGAAGTTGTTGGTGCCGAAAATTCCTCTGTTCTGTTTTAGGTGTCAATGCAGTCGTCACTGTCAGACAGAATTAAGCAAGCGCAGAAGGAAGACGACGAGTTTTAGAAAAAAATGTAGAACTGATGAAAAAAAGTAAGTTGCCAGAATTTAACAATGATAGAAATTGTGTTTTAAGATTTGAGAATAGATTATGTGTACCTTGTAATTCTCAATTGAAGAAAGAATTGTTGTATGAAACTCATAGTTCTTAATTTTCAGTTCATCCTCGCAGTAATTTCCACCGAAAGACCTTAGTGATTTTTTGCAAAGAAAAGCTCTCTTAAAATTTTGCCTTGGAATTCTATGGTGATTTTTTATGGATTTGTATTATTTAAAAAATAGTTTTTATCCTTAATAGAAGCACATTTTTTATACTTTTGTAAACATAGTATTTTTTACGATGATTAATAAAATTGTTATAAATTAAAAAAATACTATGTTTAAGATTTTCAAAGAAATAACAATTTTACATGTTTGCAAAAAAAAATATAATTTTTTAATGTACTTAAAAATGTAATTTTATTTGATTTTTAAAAAAATAACAATGATCAAATTATTTCAAAACCAATTCCATTAAAAAATATAACCATTTTTTATAACCTAAAAAAAAATATCATACCTTTAAAAAGACACAGTTTTAAACGTGATTTTTAAAATAGCATTAATTATCGTCCGCGCCAGCCCGCAATCACCGGCTCATCTGCTGCTGCAGTCCCAAATCCAGCCTACCTGGCTGCGTCTGCTCCGCATCAACACCAGACGCGCGCGTACGAAACCGCGTTTCGCTCCTCCGCGCTTTAGACACAGACGAAGAGCACCCCCGCATCCCTTCTCCGTCACCGTCGTCCAGGTCCCACGCCCGTGAACCGTCAGCCGCCCCTCGCCGGATCCGATCGGGAGTGCGCCAACCTTCCACTCCTCCGCACCGCAGCTATTCTGCCTTGAACGCAGAGTTCCACCGAATAACTGTTTCCCGCAAAACATTTCCCAAACCGGGAATTTGGAGCCGTCGGGGTTAGAACCCCGACTTTCAACCATTATGACAGTTGTCATGTAAAACGGGCGTGCTGGGGGAGAGAGGCCCGAGAGCCAAGCGAGGGAGGCGATTCCGTGAGAGAGAGAGAGCGACACGAGAGCGAAGCGAGGGGAGGTGATTCCGTGTGAGAGAAGCCTCTCAAACATAGACCTTTCCTTTCCATTTATCTCCCAGAGGCTCCCGATCCACCGAAGAGATTGATCCGGCCGGCGGGGCGGCGTTGTCGGCTGACGAGCGACTCGCATGTTCCAGTGATCTCGCCAAAAGATGAAATGGGGGTCATTGCTTAAGGAATTTAAGGAGAAGGTTGGCCTCACGCAGTCTCCATCCTCCGCCTCTCTGTCATCGTCATTGCCATCTTCATCAGGACAGGACAATGCTCCCTCTGCCTCAGCCATACCTGACTTCGCGCCTTCTTCTTCCAGGTTCTCCTTCCCCTTCCCCATCTCAGGAACCGGTCAGTACTGCATTAGCTTTTTTCTTTTTAAAATTTTTCTGTAGATGGATCTAATTCTCCTCGTCATCGATCCATATTGATATATAGCTAATAATAATCTTGATTGCTTTCTTAGCTGAGATGAAGGTAACAGAAAACGTTCTCACGTGTTTTCCATTCTGTTAAGAGGACATTTTTATTCTCAGTGATTAATGCTTTTAAGCTTTGCTGTATTTTTCAATGGCACAACGGCATTTTAGTGATTACCTCCTCTTGCTGCTGCTGCTTGTACGTGCATCAATATTTATCCATACCTCTATCTAGCCAAGATGTGTTTGATTTCCCTGATGACAGAAATCCATGGAAAAGATATGGATATGCTGTCCCAGCCATTGATTTAAAAAAATATATTTTTCCATTTTGACTGTTGTTTATCTTTTTTTTTACGTGTCACAAGATATTCGTTGAGTTTTTTCCGCGGGACAAGACCCTTTTGTTCTTACCATTTCAGTATTGTAATCTTGGCACTAATAGTCTAGTTATCGCTAGCTGCCGCCTTTTTTTTGCCGCTTTTATGGTTGTATTGATTGAGGTACCCACTGTTGATTTGGTTCTCATATTTAAGAGGCTTTCATGCCAGCTTGCCTTGCATGGCTACTGGTTCACATGTTTACCATCAAGCAGTGCATTACATTATTTCTGAACCTCCGTGTGGATTGTTAACTGCAGCTATGTTCAAATGTTTTTTTTAGCTACATAGGATAAGCATATAATATGTCACCATTGGTGGACTGTTATCTCTTTTAAAGAATGTATAAATTCCTTGGATTGATCTTCACTTTCAATGTATGTTGAGAACTTCACTGAACTGATTTTGTGGATGACCTTCCTCAACATAATCAGCATGCACAATACTGGAAATATTTATTTCATAATCAGTATGCTTTATATTCCAAGCTCTTGTTCAAGAATCCCAGGTCTAGAGCTGGAATGGATCCCACAAATTGGTATTGTGATAACCAAATGCTTGCGCCGGAAGGTTCATCTAGGTTTTTTGGTATTTCATTTTTTTTTTGGGTACAAACAGAACGGAAAGATCCAAATCATGGACAACAGGGCTGAGGTTTACTGGAGCCGATTGCATCTTTGAGTACTGGAGCTTTCGTTGTTGTTTGTGGTTTGCTAATTACCAATACTGCTTTGTAGCAGAGCTAAATTTGTGTAGGTGAACAGAACATTCCAATCTCAATCTATTAGGTTAGCGATATTAAGCACTGAACCCACACCCTCTATCCAATGGTTTCTATTGAAAAGAAGTTTGATAACATTTGAAGTATTTCTGTCTACCTCCTTAATTCTATATCTCAGCCCCCATTTAAGTTTGAGGCTTTTCGATATACCCCAAGATGCTGCTTCTTCAATAGATCAAGTACTGGTCAATTTGTAAAAACCAGCTAACCGTTCTCTCCTATATTTTCTCAGCAAATCTCTCCACCCAATCACTGAAATTTTCCCATTGATTGCCCGCTTGTTGTAATTCAACCCAATCATTCTCCTCTATCGCATTTCAATTTATGTCACATTCTACATGATTCTACTAGGCTGCCATAGTAGAATCATGGTCTTTAACTTTCATTTTTTTGAGAATACTGGGTTTTGTCTTATGCTAATGTTTTTTCTGGATAAATTTAGAAATATGTTTTAAAATGATTGAAATTACCAAGGGCGTCAATGACTTTTCCAGAAACTGCCACAACTATAATGGCAAAAACAAAGAGAAACAGGAAAAAAAGAATCAGAGTGCTACACAAACAAGAAAGGGCAATGGTGGTGCAGGGAGGTAGTTGTTAAAATTATGAAGTTGCTACTAGTAAGAAAACACAGTGTATTTAATTTTATTTTACTAAAAATTACCTTCATTAAGCATGAAAGAGAATATTATGTCAATATAAAACTCATTGTTTTTTTTAAATTCATTATGATTGATGATAAATTCAATGTAACCAGCCACTTTTAACTTTTTTTTTTTGTGAAATGATTATTTTTTGCTTATACTTAAGACCAAAATTAGTAGCATGTAATGTTGGTTTGAGCGCAGTGGCAGCGCGTGTCTGACCAATGATTGACACGATTTTTGTCGGATCTGATGGATTTTTCGCATATTGTACAAGATGTAAACGTTTTGACCAACAAATTTTTTCCAAAGAATATTGACAAAGAAAGTTGTCAGAATGTGATAACAGTCTATTTATAATTAATTTAATAGATCGGAAGAAAGAATACATCGGTTTTGAGATATTTCTTTGATAAAGATGTTGATTTTTCTAACCCAATTGGTGTAGCGTCGTTGCATTTTGAGGACCCAAAGTAGAGCTTCTTTAGCGGTGATTCACATGCGCTTATTCGATCTCCAAACAACGCCGATGAATAGCCGGGTGCTAGCGCGACCGATTGATTGTCTTGAATTATTCGCTTTTGATCGCTTCACGTTCCTTCGGGCTTGAAGAAACCTCTCTTGTTCTTCTCATTCTTGAGAGGATGAGAGGCAGAAGATGATCTTGAGAGGAATCCGTTGTGCACAATGATTAACCTTCTTTAGTTAGGATTTAATATTTTATCAACTTCACAAGGACCCTTATTAATTTATTAAACCCATATAAGACCCCATCTCATGCAATAAAATAATATTATTTTATCACATGATGTGCACTAATTGGCGCAACGATAAATATTATTTTACGGTCTTGCAAATTAATATTTATCTCCAGACCTAATCTCGGTCCACTTGTCCTCAGTTTTTATCGAATACCTGAATAAATATTTTATTAAATATTTAACTCTCAGTCTAGAGAATAATCCCTTTGTTATGATATCTTATCAAGCGGGCTGCATACTTGTGTCATCAACCTTAATTCTCGACATCTTTCTTTGATTATCCGAAATGAACATGTCTACATCACCGTGACCATGAAATTTGTTTCGACGGTTCCATTCCAATCAAAGAGCTTAGATATTAATTTCCATACATATGGAAGAGACAAATCATTCTTTGACTTATTAATAACATATCATTCGTGCGCACTCAACGTACTTAACTTCACCATGAAGTGTATCGTCATGGTTTACGATAATACATTAAAGTGTGTAAGTTATGATATGTATTAATAATAATCTTAAAGTCTAAGGATCATTACACATGCTTGCAGACAAGAAAATCCAATGACACATAAAAATGTGGATTTCCTACAGGCATGTCTGTTCTCATAATCTTCCGTCTTAGAGATTATCGAGTGCGAACTTCATGAGATGAGGTCTCATCTACTTATGAGTACTCGCACCTGACAATTAGCATACTATGTGCTCCATCATAGGATGTTATCCAACCATAGAACATGTTTAAGAATATCGTCACGACATTTTAAGGTTCTCATCATATCGGGGAACTGATATGCCCTTTTTAGTGCGACAGATATTCTGGCACATTATTACATTAAAGTCACGCAGAACTATGAATGATATGTAATAATGCAATAAGATATTTTAATTAATATTCACTTGAATATACATACAATCCAACCAACTCCAACAGACTTCCACTTGGACTTGAGGTAACTGCCAATGACTTTCAATCCGCTAGCTCTCACTGATGATTATGTTTCTACTGAGTTAAGACTTTAGTTAAGGGGTCTGCAACATTATCTTCCGTGGAAACTCTACTCACAGTGGCATTACCTCTCTTCCCTGAAGAGATGATATTTCCGAAGTATGTACTTGGACTTCGCTGTAGAATTGGTAACCACTGTTTGCTTTGAACTCTTCCAGCTCACAACACCTCCATTGAGAGTGATGATGCATCCCGTCTCTGATTTTAGATGGTTCTGATCTGATTGGAAACTATTGGAAACTAGCAACGAGTATGTCATCGACATAAACTATCACGAAAACGATTGCACTCCTACTAATCTGTTTATAGACACAAAACTCACATTCGTTCTTTATGAAGCCAATTTCTGTTACGGCTTCATTAAATCAAATGTTCCATGATTTTGGAGTCACAAGCCCTTCAGGTTTTGTCATATTTATAGCGACCCAAGCCTTTGACACATAATATTACATAATTTTTAACATAAACATCTATTAATTACAACCCAAAGATCGTGAGACCTAGTATCTTTGGAAGATTAGGTTTATAATACATCAAAGTGATGCTAAAATAAAACCTCTATTTTATTCTCTGTAATGAGCTCCTAAATCCTTTTGAACTCCTAAAACCGCATGAGATAACTTGGGGAATACATAGACAAAAGAGGTGAGCTAAAAAGTCCAGTAAGAAACTAAACACGACAAGAAAACATAACGTGTGAGTTAAAGGTTCAACATGATATCATAAAAGAGAAGACACATGAGTGATCAAATGGAAGCGTAATATAAAGAACATGGTATCATAAGATCATAGCAACTTAGGAAATGTGACAACAATATAAAACATGACATAAACATAAGTCAAGGCTAACCTCCAAGACAATATCACATTGTGAACAAAGTCCCATAATGGATTAGGCTCACTCCCTAATCCCATAACGGCGTCTCATGAGACATAAACATTACCCAATACATTGGAGGACTGTATAATTTCGGAGCGTCACATTCATATCATGTACATGCATATGTGTGCCACATAAGGAAATTAATCATAAGACATAAACATAAAAATTAACCATGAAAAGAAAATGGGTTGCATTATCTTGCCTCATATCATAATCAAGAGGTTTCTTAAAAAAAACATTTGTGAAATGAACACAAGACATGTATTACCTCGTCAAAGTAAGAAAAGATAAACTAAGTATATATGTGAAAGTGTTGACACCCTTTTTTGTCATGCGAGAACGAGAGGCTTCAAAGGGAAATACTTCAAGGGAAAGAGAAGTGAAGAATGCCAAGGGTCGCACACTTCGCCGAAGGCATACCGTGCAGGGCCCATATTAGCGTCACCGCACAGGTCCAACCTGCACACCAGCGGCACCACGCAGGCCCCAGACATGCGCGCTCAGGAGAACCGCTCGGGTCACACCCGCGCGACCCACTTGCGCGACCCACCTGCGCGACCCACCTGCGCGGGGTGTCTACTCCGCCCATGGTCCCAAAATTGCCTATAAACAGGACATCGGAGCTCTTCATTTCAGAAGAATTGAAAACCCGGAGAAGCCTCAAAGCTCTACTCGCCCTAGTTCTTCACCCAGGCCTTTAGAAACTTTTAGGTAGATTTTTAAGCCTCGTAAGAAAGAAGGAATTAAGAGGGGTAGTAGGATTAAAGTTCCCATAGTGTTTCAAACACAAAACACCTACACAAGACACCTTCCGCTCGCCCAACTTTTACCTGTGCGGGCCACCCCAAGTCAAGCACACTAGGGCGAAGTCCCCTTCTTATTCCTGGAGTTTAAGCGTCCGTCGTCCAAAGACACCCGTGGAGACCCTTGGAGCCTAGAACAAGGTCTCGCCCAAGTATTGTCGCCTAGGTTGTCCATCGCCCAGAGATCTCATCAGTTCGCCCCGATATGCCCTGCGTGAGCTATCTTCAGCTCGCCCAACCTTCACTCGCGTGAGCCTCCTTCAGCTCGCCCAACCTCCCCTTGCGCGAGCCCCCTTTGAGCCCTCTCTTCATGTCGTCGATGGCAGAACACCCCCTTCCCTGGGACTCCCATATGAGGGAGACCAAATCAAAGCCTCCACCAAAGCCTCCAGACTTGCACAACCATGGCGAAAGACACCAGTATGTCTCCCATTCGGTTATACATTCCTTTGGTAAGAGGTGTTCCTCACTTGTCCTTCTTGACGAGTAGGGTCCTCGGGGTGTGTACAATTATGCATCCCTTCGGTAATGAGGACCCCAACCTCGGGGTAGTGCCAGGGACCTCCCAATTTAGACACGAGGGCTAGGGCTTTGTCCTTCCCTTCTCGTCTCTAGGACCAGGGACCTCTTGTTTCAGATTGTGAGTGGGGGGGGGATCATGTTTGCTTTTCCATTTGGGGATTAGTGCCTTATCCTCATCTCTTCTCTAGAACCAGGAGAAAGGGCATCCCTCCTGGAGTAAGCCCTTGACCTTTCTTATGTGTCGTAGCCAGATGGGTAGCCAGATGTGCCTACCCTGGTTACTAAAACAAGAGCCCAGCTTTGTCCACCAGCGGATGAAGTTGATTGTGTGGTTTGCCAGATCTTCGATTTCTTTTTGTTTCTCACACCGAGCATGACTCACGTGAGCTTAGAGGTTGGTAACGATCATGACATCCGCACGATCAGATGAATGTCTCTGCAGAGAATCTGTTTCCGGATCTTCTCGCCTTCCTTTAGAGGGCTTCCATAGGCGTGGGTCCTCAAAGCCATGTATCTAACCCAAAGGTCCTCCTATCCGGTATAAGCCCCTACAATGTTATCACCATCCCAAAGGGCCAAATCTTCTGTGAGACACACCTTCAGAGGGCCTTCATAGGTGTGAGTCCTCATAACCGAACTATGTGGGCTTTGATTCCCGTCCAAATGAGATATGTAGGAAGCCTCCCTGAGGTCCAAACCCAACACCACAAATTAACCCTTTTTCTCTCTGGGTCACATTCCCAGTAGCGTCAAGTCTAGCCTAGGATGCCACATTCCCTTCGGGTTCCTTGGGCCACTTCGGTGTAAGTCTGAAACACACGTCCGATTGTCGCCTATCGACCGGTCAAAGTTCCGGTGCTCTGCTAATGTGTATAGCAGCACTCGGGTCGAATCCTCGGCGATGATACTTTGTAATAGTCGTTTGTTTTTAGTTGATTGTATTTTGATTAGGGGGGTTTGTTTGCAGAGCTTAATTGAAATGATTGATTGACTATAATTGATTTAATAAATTGATAAATATTGGGGTGAGTTCATTATTAGGGAGTTAAGCTTGTGATATCCTTGAGCTTTGCTTTATATTGCATTTAAATTAACACCCACTTCACAAGTTGACGTCGATTAGAATTCCCAAGTGTTAAGGCTTTAATCCAAGCCTTAACTTAACATAGGGTTCTAATCTTGATCATATTTTGTTTATGGTAGTGTATTTATGGTTCCAATAATCCATGGAAACCACACGTTAAACAAAACAAGTCATTAATCCATGACATGCTAAGTTCAACATACACAATGTTAATTCAACGAATACTCATCGAGCGAAAGCTCTCAATCGCTTAACATACCTAAATTAAAACTCACCCCTGTGTTGAACACACACACGGAAGATTTTTAGAATCAAAAATGGAATTTTGATTGAATGAGGAAGAAAAAGAAGGGAAAGGGATTCAACTGAATTTAAACTATTTTAAGACCATTAATATTATACTACAGAAGGTGGAGAAGAATAAGAGGTATTGAAGAAGAAACAAGCACTAAAATTTGATTGAAATGAAAACAAAGTTACACAATTATAATGGAAAGCAAACATAAACAAACATGAAAGAGAAGTGGAGGAGAGGTCTCTCTTGTTGAAACAGGATCAAAGCATATCCTCCCAGAACCTTGTCAAGGATCTAGTTATGCCAAACCTCCTCCTTAAGTGCTGAAGTGCCAACCCTTTTGAAAGGAGAGGAGGGGATGTATTTATAGCCCAAGGTGGTGGACTGTTTACATTCCAGAAATACCCCTCAACTTGGCTCGCCGATATGTATATCCAGACAGCCGAATCTTGAGAAATCTCCTTCTTCAAAGTTGTATATAAAAATGTCTTCTGTCTACTGTGAAAATTTGGCGGCCATTGGACTTATTGAGCCAAAGTTATGACAGTTTTAGTAAACAATTCTGATATGTCCATTTCAATACAGACTTTTTCAAAGTCCATAATGTGAATGGGTTTTTGAATTGGAAGATGCCCTCAAATAAAAATCATTTCTTCAACAAAGTTGGCCGCCCGAATCTCCTCTTTCACACTGAAAAAGCTCAGCTTGAATGGATGTCTACATCAGGAGAAATTGCAAAATTAGTGTGCTGTTTTTAATTCCCGGCCAGAACGGTGGGCTGAACTTCAATGCATCAGTTGGGCCCCTTGTATTTGTTATTGGGTTCTGAAATTTTTATCATGGACTCCTTTAAATGTCCTCCGAACTTGGGAGGAGAATTAAGGTATTTGGACTTCTGGATTGAGTCCAGTAATTCGACCTTCATATATGGTCCAGTTTCTTCACAGTTTCCTTGGGCCTTCTTGTGGGGTCTATATGACCCTCTAAATGGACGAATTTGCCAAATGTGACTTCTAATGAAATGTTGGAATTGTAATTGGGAACCCTACAAAACAAGAATCATGCAATTTGGATAAGTAGGGTGATAGTTATTGTAAAAACATTAAACAGACTTGAATCTGGATAAATCCAAATAGTGCTCAAAAATTATATTTAATATTTAAACATTAATATTTCACAAAAATTATGCACATTTCATATAAAATCAGTAAAAGGAGTATGTAAAAAGATATGAAAATATTAATAACATCAACTCCCCCACACTTAGTTTTGTGCATGTCCTCATGTGCAACAAATAGAAAAACATGACAAAATCATTTTCACTCACCAACAAATATTAAAATTTTGTTTTCTCCAATCAAGGGAGGTTTAGACTATTTCACTCATCCATTTTGAAATCCACCACAAGTTGTTACAGAAACAATGTTCCAAAACTAATTCATTTTTCCATGCTCAAATTTAGAAATGGAAAATGTGGACACTCAAAACTCACATCTCTCAAGATGATAAAATTTATTTGTGAAGGTTCACTCTTTCACCAACCAAAAGTGAAAATCTTAGAGTTTGAAAAGAGCTCTCAGCTTACAATCCCTATCCAAAGTGAACAAGAATCAAGAGGTCTTTTTAAGGGGTTTTTCTGTGGCTATGGGACGGTAGAAATATAATGTCCAAGAGAGAAGAAGAGGGGTAAAACACCAACATAGAAAAATCAATGCACATTTTTTTGAAATAAAACATGGAAGGAAATGAAAACACATATTTACAAGGGAATGATTATGTGAAGAAAGACACAATAGAGGAAGAAAATATGAAGGTAATGAGAAGATGAAATATTTACAAAACACAAAACTTCTCCCATAAAGAATATAATGCAAGTGTTCCTTTTTTTTCTTTTTTTTTCTTTTTTTTTCGAAAGTTGAACTTGGAAAAGATCTCACACTCATAACCCAACCCATGATTGATCTCCTCACGACACTAATTGTAATAGTTATAACAAGATCAAAGGTTGAGGAAGAGTGATTTTTGACCTACCCAAGACACAACCCATTTTTTCATCATTTTTTTTATTTTTATTTTTGATTTTTTTTCATCATTTTTTTGAACCCTTGTCAATAACATTTGCAAAATTACATAAATGGAAGTTCATTACATTCCCCAAAACACACTTATTGACAACCTCTCCCCCACACTGAAATGGATGCTTGTCCTCAAGCAGATGATAACACACCGGAAAGTAAGGAAATGATACCCAAAAATGAAATCCATTCCCCCCACACTTAAATTTCAAAAACTTATGCAATGAAAATCCATGTTGATATTGGGTGGGATAAGGTATTGGGCTTGTAATGTGGCTATCAAGGAAAAGATTTTCATAGGCTCGAAGGGGCTTTCAAAAGGAGGATTAATGTAAGGGAAATGGGAGGCTATTTGGCTATTGTGATTCTCATGTGGTTCAGAAAATGCCTCTATCATATTAATACACACTAAGGTAGGAAATTCAGCTCGAAGGTCCACAAAATCAAGACTCACAAATGGGGGTGAAAACACACATTTTGAAAAGATGGCCACATGTGGCCTTGACATGAAAGCAAATGTTGTTCCTCACGGTTCGGGAAAATCATTTTCCAAATCAAGAAGTGAGCATTCAAAATTTGTTAATTTTGACACAAAATTCTTTATCCAAAGTCATGATGAAAATACAAAATTTTTGAGATGAAAACATGTCTGTTAACTCCCCAAAATGGTTGGACAAAATTTGAAAATTGGAAGGTGAGTAATCATGACTCTTGAGTTTTTTTTATTTGTTTTAAGTGATCATTTTTTTGTTTTTTTTTTGTTTTTTAGGTTTTTATTTGTTTTTGTGTTTTTATAAAGACACCCACACAAAATAAAAAGTTAAAAGAAAGGTTTTGATAAAGAAAGTGGTTAAAAAAATGAAAGAGAGAGGAAGAAGTAGAAAGAGGTAGAGAGAGGAAGAGATAGAGAGAGAGTTAAAGGGAAAGAGGTGCCCCTGGTTTGGATTTGGCGGGTTTCCATCTCCATCCAGTGGTAGGACGACTAGATAATTTGGGGATTCGGTGGAAGTAGAGGTTGATCCAAGATTGTGGGATGTTACCTGAAAAAGAAAAATCATTATTCATATAATGAAAAACTAAAAAGAAATTGAAATTTCACAAAAGTAAAAGAAAACATGGGTTGCCTCCCAAGAAGCGCTGCATTTATTTGTCTACAGCTGGACAGTTGCAGTGGACTACCCATAGTTTGACGGTGGCCATCGTATTTTCTCAACTCCAGTGTGCTTCCAGAAAAACTTTTTCTTTGGAAGGCCTGACGATTCATTGGATAATTTCTTCCCATCCTTGTTGGTGTGCTTGAAATTCAATGGGGTTGGAAAGAGAATATTTCTATTCTCACTTTGGTCTTCATCCTGAGGAATGATGTTATCCACAAAGTGCTGGTTTTCTATGCATGGAAATTCAGGAAGATTGCTCAATTCTGATGGTTCATTTTTGTAAGGATCAGATAACACAGTACCACAATATGAGATCCCAATTGTTTTTGACTCATTTATTTCATCACTTACCGATGTAGAGTAATGAGGATCAGTGGAGTCATAAAACTGAATAAAATTTTCAATATCCTTTATTTCAATATTGTTCGCCAAAGAATTGTCAATTTCAACCTCACCAGTGATCACTTTATTAATTAGGGAACAAATGTCACAAACATCACTACCATCAGGACAATATAAACACATTGGTTCAGGGTTCACTTCACATATAACAGAATTTTCAGAATCATGGATAGGAAAGGATGAATGTGGGATAATCATATTTGAATCAACAAATGAGCATTCAAGTTCATTTTCTTTATTACCATTCATGTTGGAGCATTGCAGGTCAGGGGTGAGATGAGATTCCAAAGAGTTTTCAAGATCCTTTAGATCAATGGAGTTTGCATTTGTAATGTCAACATCAATTTCACCATTTATGACTTTGTTAATCATGGTGCAGATTTCACAAGATCCTTTGTCATTATAACATAAAGAACATGGTGGATTGGGGTTTGATTGACTCTTAGAAGTGTCATTAGAAGCATGGATTGAGAATGCAGAGTGATCCTCAGATGGGTATCGCATGGTTTGGAAAATGTTGAACTTGACCAGTTGGTCACCAAATTCCATGGATAAGATGCCAGCATGGACATCAATTTTGGTCCTCGCAATCATGAGGAATGGTCTTCCTAGAATTAGGGGAGATTGAGAAGAGTTCGTCTCACCTTCCATGTCAAGAACATAGAAATCAGCAGGGAAGATAAGATCATTGACTCAGATAAGGACATCCTCAATTATTCCCTCAGGACTGGCTGTGCTTCGATTGGCTAACTGAATGAAAACACCTGTTGGATGTAAGGGACCTAGACCAAGGTTGGAGAATATGGATTTGGGCATGACATTAATTGAGGCTCCTAGGTCTATGAGTGCATCATCAAAGTTGGAACTTCCAATTTGGCATGGAACCGTAAAGGTACCTGGATCTTTGCACTTAATGGGTATGGACTGCTGGGTGGAAACATTTTCAAAGGTCCTAAGTTGCCTCTTGTGGGTACACAACTCCTTGAGAAACTTGACATACTTAGGAATTTGTTTTATGGCATCTAAGAGGGGAATGTTGACTTCAACACGTCTAAACATGTCAAGCATTTCAGGATCAGGTTCAAAGGACTTCCTTGTCTTAGAAACAGCTTGAGGAAAAGGAATTGGGTTCCTAAGTGGAATGGAAGGAGGTGATGGAATGGATTCAGATTCCTTTTCAATTTTCTTTTTCTTTTCATTTTCTAGGTCAACATTCAAAGGAGGGTTTGAGGATTTATCTTGAGGCATATCAAGTTGCTTTCCCGATCTAAGTGCAATTGCACTTACATTACCCTTGGGGTTGGGTAATGGTTGAGCTGGGAGTTGGGAAGAATTTGATTGTTGTTGCTGGCTCAGGTGGGATGCAAGTTGACCTATTTGAGTTTCAATGTTTTTAAGGCTAGAACGGGTGAAGGAGGCAAGATCTTCCATTGCACTTTCCCATGGTTGCTTGGAAGAAGAGGCTTGTTCCTGGTTGTGATTGTCTTGATTTTGGTTCTTGGTAAATCGATTGTATTGGTTTTGGAATTGGGAAGGCTCACTAGGATAATGGAATCCAGGAGGAGGAATAGGAGGATTGATCCTTTGAGGTTGAGGGACAAAAGGGTAAGGTTGTTGGAAGTTACCAACACCTTGACTGTATTGAAACTGGTTTGGGTTTTGAGGAGAGAATTGAGGGGGATGAGAAATGGGATTACCATACCTAAGGCCTTGGTTATAGGAAGAAGAGAAGGGCTCAGAGTGAGGTTGGTTGAGTTTCTAACAAACTGACCTGATAGTTGAGAGTTGGTGTTCCGCTGAGCATATGCTGCATTGAGCTCCATTGGTCCAGATGAATCGGATTGATCCTCTTGAAGTTGTGGACATGTGTCAGTTGGATGAGATGGAGAGTTGCAGATTCCACAGTTTTTGACAGGTCCAGGAAACATTGATTGTGGAGAAGACGAGGTTGGGGATTTGGTGGCCACAACTAGTTGTCGCACAAGACCTGTAAGTTCACTCATCCACTCGGTTATCTTGTTTGGCTCAATTGTTTGATTATCTTGGGCTTGCTTGACTTGAGCATGTGCTCGAGTATGAAATTGTTGTGTGTTTGCAGACATGTTACTTATGAGATCTCTTGCTGCTGCAGGAGTTTTATCAACCAGAGCACCACCACTTGCGGCATCAATGAGAGTTCTCTCCATAGCCAATAACCCCTCATAGAAGTATTGGATCAAGAGTTGGTCAGGAATTTGGTGGTGTGGGCAGGTTGCAACAAGCTTTTTGAACCTCTCCCAGTACTCATGGAGTGATTCACTTGGGAATTGACGTATACCACTTATTTCCTTTTGGATAGAAGCAGTACGAGAAGCAGGAAAGAATTTTTCTAAGAAAAGTCGCTTCATGTCATTCCATGTGGTTATGGAATCAGGAGGAAGGTAGTAGAGCCATGACTTAGCAGTGTCAGCTAGAGAGAAAGGGAAGGCTCGAAGTTTGATTTGTTCTTCAGAAACCCCTTGATGCTTCATGGTAGAGCACACTACTTGGAACTCTTTAAGGTGGAGATGTGGATCCTCGCCGGCTAGCCCGTGGAAATGAGGGAGAAGATGAATCAAACTCGATTTGAGTTCAAAGTCAGCCTCTATATTTGGATATTGAATACCAAGAGGTTGGTAATTCATATCAGGGGCAACGAGTTCTTTAAGTATTTGTTCCCTAGGATTGACCATATCTAATTCAATTGGTTGGACAAGGATTGGTTCTTGAATTATTTGATTATCTCTTATGTTCCTCCTAAGTTGGCGAAGTGTTCGCTCAATTTCAGGGTCAAACAAATCCGAGGGATTGTTTGGAAGGCTACGGGGCATTCAGAGAGATTTTGGAAGAAAGAGGAAGACACGTTTTTCTTTGTATTTTTTTCAGTTTATGATTTTTATGAGAAGACGGGTTTTTCTTTGTGATTTTTTTCAATTTTTTTTAAAATTTTGTTTTTTTTTGGTTTTTTTGACAATAACCAGAAACTAATGACTAATTAAAGCACCATCCTCGGTAACGACGCCATTTGAAACGCACGACCGATTGTCGCCTATCGACCGGTCAAAGTTCCGGTGCTCTGCTAATGTGTATAGCAGCACTCGGGTCGAATCCTCGGCGATGATACTTTGTAATAGTCGTTTGTTTTTAGTTGATTGTATTTTGATTAGGGGAGTTTGTTTGCAGAGCTTAATTGAAATGATTGATTGACTATAATTGATTTAACAAATTGATAAATATTGGGGTGAGTTCATTATTAGGGAGTTAAGCTTGTGATATCCTTGAGCTTTGTTTTATATTGCATTTAAATTAACACCCACTTCACAAGTTGACGTCGATTAGAATTCCCAAGTGTTAAGGCTTTGATCCAAACTTTAACTTAACTTAGGGTTCTAATCTTGATCATATCTTGTTTATGGTAGTGTATTTATGGTTCCAATAATCCATGGAAACCACACGTTAAACAAAACAAGTCATTAATCCATGACATGCTAAGTTCAACATACACAATGTTAATTCAACGAATACTCATCGAGCGAAAGCTCTCAATCGCTTAACATACCTAAATTAAAACTCACCCCAATGAGAGATTTACTCAGCCATTAGGATTGTTTATAATCTGGGTTTAATGTTTATGGTGACGATTTAAAAAGATTAGAAAAAGAAAGGGACAAGAAAAAAGTAGTGTGTTGAACACACACGAAAGATTTTTAGAATCAAAAATGGAATTTCGATTGAATGAGGAAGAAAAAGAAGGGAAAGAGATTCAACTGAATTTAAACTATTTTAAGACCATTAATATTATACTACAGAAGGTGGAGAAGAATAAGAGGTATTGAAGAAGAAACAAGCACTAAAATTTGATTGAAATGAAAACAAAGTTACACAATTACAATAGAAAGCAAACATAAACAAACATGAAAGAGAAGTGGAGGAAAGGTCTCTCTTGTTGAAACAAGATCAAAGCATATCCTCCCAGAACCTTGTCAAGGATCTAGTTATGCCAAACCTCCTCCTTAAGTGCTGAAGTGCCAACCCTTTTGAAAGGAGAGGAGGGGATGTATTTATAGCCCAAGGTGGTGGACTGTTTACATTCCAGAAATACCCCTCAACTTGGCTCGCCGATATGTATATCCAGACAGCCGAATCTTGAGAAATCTTCTTCTTCAAAGTTGTATATAAAAATGTCTTCTGTCTACTGTGAAAATTTGGCGGCCATTGGACTTATTGAGCCAAAGTTATGACAGTTTTAGTAAACAATTCTGATCTGTCCATTTCAATACAGACTTTTTCAAAGTCCATAATGTGAATGAGTTTTTGAATTGGAAGCTGCCCTCAAATAAAAATCATTTCTTCAACAAAGTTGGCCGCCCGAATCTCCTCTTTCACACTGAAAAAGCTCAGCTTGAATGGATGTCTACATCAGGAGAAATTGCAAAATTAGTGTGCTGTTTTTAATTTCTGGCCAGAATGGTGGGCTGGACTTCAATGCATCAGTTGGGCCCCTTGTATTTGTTATTGGGTTCTGAAATTTTTATCATGGACTCCTTTAAATGACCTCCGAACTTGAGAGGAGAATTAAGGTATTTGGACTTCTGGATTGAGTCCAGTAATTCGACCTTCATATATGGTCCAGTTTCTTCACAGTTTCCTTGGGTCTTCTTGTGGGGTCCATATGACCCTCTAAATGGACGAATTTGCCAAATGTGACTTCTAATGAAATGTTGGAATTGTAATTGGGAACCCTACAAAACAAGAATCATGCAATTTGGATAAGTAGGGTGATTGTTATTGTTAAAACATTAAACAGACTTGAATCTGGATAAATCCAAATAGTGCTCAAAAATTATATTTAATATTTAAACATTAATATTTCACAAAAATTATGCACATTTCATATAAAATCAGTAAAGGGAGTATGTAAAAAGATATGAAAATATTAATAACATCAAAGTCCCACACCAAATTTTGACTAATCACCTTTCGCATAGACGTTTTTGGCGCATGACGTTAAATTGCACGGTTTGGTCCTCATCACATGACCTTAAAAGGTATGATGTGTCATGTTAAGCGGCACCGAATTACGTGAGTTCTGATTTCTTTCACAAGGATACATAGGAAGCCCATCTTATGGGGCCCGATCCCGACATCGAAACAACTCCCATCTCCTTGGATGATGATAAATTTTAGAGTGCCTCACTGTGTGGCTTGGAACCAACATCGTAATGATAAACGATTAAAGAATCTCTAATCCGCATACAAAAGGGTACCATTGATGGAGAACCTCAGATACATATAGATGTCTTCGTCGATGAAGAACCTCAAATACGTACAAATGATTCTAAAATCCATACATGCTAATAATTGATTGTTAATTCAAGGGCGACCTATGTCTTACTTGAGAATTAATGAAGGATTCACGAGTGTCTTAAATCTTTAAGAGAGTCCCGAAATAGGCAATAATTCTCCTCAAAAGGGTGTGATGAGCCCGACCTCCCATCCTCTCGATCAATGCGAGTCCTTAAGCATTGTAGGACCATCTCCGAATAATTGTCTGCCTTTGGAAAATAGTTTCGTGAAACATCTCGAATAAGGGAACTTTTGGGTATTCCTGGCTCTACGAACAAGACCTGTTGGAAGCCGTTCGAAAATGGTGAACTCGACGTAAATGATTGTGCTACATTCAAACCCCCATAATCAAGTCGTCAAGTGTAAAATCAACGCCACATTTTCGTTGGAAACAGAGACATATATACATAATTTGAAAGCAATCCATAACATCAAAGGTTGTCGTCGTTGATGAAAATGTCTTTAAAAGATTACATGAAATATTTTTTTTGAGAAAAATACCCTTTTCGCTTTGAAATCGCTTCTTAAAAATCTAAAAATTTCTAAATTATTATAGAAAACATTTTCTTTAAAAAGAACCATGAAAACTTATAAAGAAAGGTTCAAAGAGTTGAGTGGTTATGGCGGTAGGTAATTCCGTACATGCGGTATAGGTTAAAAAAACATTCTTTTCACTCTGTGGTAAAAAGGTTAAAAAAGTCTCATTTGGAAAACGACATGAAGATTCCTTTCAAACTGTTTTGTAAAAAGTCAAACATGGGTAAAAATGTTTTTAATAAATCCTTTGGGGAATGTTAAAAATATTCTAGAAAATATTTATTTTAGAAAACATGAATATGGAAGAAAAATGATTTTTGACCGAAGAAAGAAATGAAGTCAGTTTTTCTTAAAAACATTTTCTCAATCATTTTAAGTACCAAAGAAATGAAAATGATATTATTATTTGAAAATTTCATGAATAACCAAAGAAAAAGAAAATGAAAGGGTTTTATTTGGCAACGGTCAAATAATTTCCTACAACAGAAATTCAAGCATAAATAATCCCGATTAAAATGATATTGAAACATAAACCGTTAACGCTTTGGTAACTTTTGAATTATAACCCTCATTAATGAAGTAGATGAATCGTAACTTAAAATATCATGAAGTATGATGGATTCGTGATATAATATGTAAAGGGGCAGTATATACACCATTTAAAAGAAAACAGGTGCATAAAAGAACATGCGTCTCAAAGAAAGAAGTTTTGAGACGAAACCTTTATCTCGAGTCTCGGTTTTGTCGTGTATGTCTTTTGTCTCCTGTATGATAAACTTATATTAATTATTTGTTTTCTTAAGAACCTTTTTCAGGTTTAATCACTCATACTTAAACCATTTACTTCATTTATTTTAATGGCATGTTTAATTACATAACCAGTTATGTCTACGTCGGGTGTTTTGAGGACGCTCAGTTCATAATTTCAAAACGACATCAGTTTGTTGACCGCGTCCAAAGAGGTCATTGTTTCATCATCTCTAGAATAATAATCATGACATGATTATCATTTTTATATATAAATTATACTTTTAAAAATAGCTATGAATTATGATTATGAAAAATGAGCTACGTTACAATCATGGTGACTGTAGACCTTGCGCACGCATGTGTAACGTTTCCATTTTTCAACGATCATGATGGAAAGAAGATAACTGTTATTTTATTTTTCTAGAATGATCTTAATATCATAAATATCATATTCTTTTTTTAAACACACTTACATATACCATCTATGTGATGCGTTAATAAAAAAACGGATCATATTGTTTCGCGAGGTGGTAGTCCGCCGTACACACGAACGATGTTATCATTTTCCATGGATGAGAAGGTAAGAAAATATATGATATATCACTTTTTCAGAATGATTAATATGTCTTGAATATCATATATATATATATATATATATATATTAAATCCATCATTATGAACAACCGTGGGATACGATGATGGAAAACGAATTATATTGGTTTACGAGGCGGGAGTTCGTCGTACACACGAATGATGGTTTCGTTTCCCATTTGATGGAAAAGAAGATCTCGTAGTTCTTGGTCTGTGAAGATGCGTTTTTAGGTGCTCCATTTGATTTTTCCATTGAGGTTGAACCTCAACTGCTCGAGAGATAGCAACCCATACACTGATAAGGGATGTATGGATTCTCGAGAAGAGAGGAGCCGTGGTCCTCCCGGACCACCCGGATCCCATGAGTGAATAGAAAGTTGGATCTACATTATTGGATCTCACCTGAATCGCATCATCTATCCTCTTGAGTACGCCATGCTAATGTGCCTTGGATGATCCACATCTCAGGGTCAGGCGCTGATGAACACATGGAACTATCGTGGCTGAGAGCCCTCACAGCCCAGGCACAATGACGCAATTATCAGGGGCGTGCTCTACCACTGAGCTAATCGCCCGTTGTGCAGGCCTCCTCCTCCGGAGGAGGCGGCCCTCTATGCCAAATAAGCGAGAGAAAAGAAACCCCATCCCTCTCTTTCCTTTTTTCGCCCCCATGTCGCCGCATGAGACCTTTAAGGGGATCCTATCCATTTGTTGTTTGTTGTTCCGACCTAGGATCATAAGAAAGAATAAATATTATGCCATTGACATAATAACATCTCAGTATATAAGAGATACTGATGTTATATTTGAATTGTTAATACATAATTGAAGGTGGAAAAAGAAGTAAAAAGGACCTCGGTGAAGATGATTACTTTCAATTAGAAGAACCTCCTTTGAATATCTTATTAAGAACCTTAAGGATGGTCTTTTGGGAAGACCGAAAGCTTTAGAATATGGTTAAGAATGTTAAGGAGATATATTTTGACACAGTGGTGAAATTGCGGTGTCTTTGTCATGATCTCGCCGGCGTGGAGCGGAGCGGCGCCCCATCGCTTCTGGTGGTTGGATCGCGCACAGAACGCGATCACGCCGCCTCCACCGCGATCTCGGTTGTCGCGGTTCCGCCGCGATTCCGGTGGGAGCGGCCGTGCCTTGTTTTGGTGCCAACGAAATGCTTTTTTTTTGCCCCATAAGTTGTCAAACCCCCTTGGCCCCTGCCTCACGCATCCCATTTCTCCCTTCACCTGTAGCGACGACGCCCTCATTGTTGCTACACTTTTTTTCCAGGCGCCCCTTCTTCTCCTTCCTCACTGTAGCGGACTTCTCCTTTCTTCCTTCTGCTGCCATCCATCTGTGCTTAGCATCTACTATTTCTGTTCTCTCTACAGCTATGGCTTCATCTTCTCAGCCATCTATTGCACCAACTGATGCTACAACATTATAGTTTTTTCCACCATTGGTGAAACCTCTAGGAAAAAATTTAAGAGACATCAACAATAAAAATAGTCACATGTGTTTTTTGCATGATAGAGACCAATGGTGGTATTACTCGAGCCAAAGAATATCAAATGAGATTAGCGGGAAATGTTTAGAAGTGTAAGAAGACTCCTCAAGAAATGAATGACAAGCTTCTTGTAGCGCAAGCAAAGAAAAAAGCTGACGAGTCAGCATATATGAATGAGATTCATGATCTTGATGATGATATGGAGGAAGAGTTTGAAGAAATTCATGTTGCTGAGAGTGAACAAAGAAGTTATGCATGTAGGATCATGTCCTTTAAGTGGCAAGAGAGTGGAAAATGTGAAAGGGCCACTTGTTGTAATGTTCATGGATGATCCGACTGCAAGAGTAGTCAAGGTTGCAAAGCAAACAAACATTAATGATGCTTGTAGTAAGCAATTAAAAGATCGAACGGTGCAATACATAGAGCGTTTCCTTTGCACAAATGGGATTGCTTTTAATGTTCGATCGAGAAGTTTTAAGATAATGGTGGAAACAATTGGGCAATATGAACCACACTTGAAAGTTCCAAGCTATCATGAGTGTAGGGTTCCTTTTCTTAAAAAGGAGTTAGAGTATACAAAGGAATTGTTGAAGAGTTATGAAATTGAATGAGATAATCATGGCTGCTCAATCATGTTTGATGGTTGGACAAACAAGAAAGGATGAACCTTGATCAATTTCTTGGTAAATTTTCTAATCGGTTCCATGTTTATAAGAAGTGTTGATGCATCAAGTTACGTGAAAACTGGAGAAACAGTTTTTAAGTTATTGGATGATTTTGTGGAAAAGATTGCAGAATCAAAAGTTGTGGAAGTAGTTACTGACAACGAAAGCAATTTCAAGTTAGCCTTTAATAAAAAACTTTTGTTTTAAAAGTACTTGCATTTCATTTTAAGTTTTATCAATTCAGTTAACAACATAAGATTTTAATTGCTTGTTATTGATTTTGTATTATTTTAGGCAAGTTGTTGATGACTAAGAGGCAACACTTTTTGAACTCAATGCGCCACACATTGTCTTGATTTGACCTTGGAAAACATTGACTAGCTTGGTAGGGTGAAAAGGGTTATAGAGAGGCATTAAGCTTGCGACCTTCATATACAATCACTCATTGACTTTGAACATTATGAAGAAGTTCGCCAACAAAACTAAGTTGGTGAGATATGAAGTTACTTGGTTTGCTACAACCTTTTTAACTTTACAAAGGTTGTATTTGTTGTACCTCTCGAACCCCTCGTGGTTTAATTTTCATGATCACAATCACCCTCTTGTTTTACTAATCTTGTTTTCAAGTGTTTTTGTTGATAGGCATGATTTTAGGTGCCAAGGAATTGGGCCAAGAAAGCAACAAGGCAAAGTGGACTGAAATTCAGTCCACCGGCCAACCGATGGAAGAGCACCGGCCAGCCGATGGAGGCCTGGACAGAAGGCATCTTTCTGTCCAGACCACCGGCCAACCGGTGTCACACCAGCGGCCAGCTGGTGGCACCCTGACAGAAGGCTGAGCCACTGCCTCATCACCGGCCAACCGGTGGCCTCAGCACCGGCCAGCCGGTGGCACCCAGCAGAATAGTGTTTGCTACTGCCTACGCACCGGCCAACCGGTGGTCTTCTCACCGGCCAGCCGGTGGAGCCTGAGCCAGAGCCCTCTCCCATTTTGCACACACCGGCCAACCGGTGGCTCTGTACCGGTCAGCCGGTGGAGCCAGTCAAACTAGCCGTTGGGCTTTTGACCAGCCTGTCCACTTGGCCTCCAACGGCTCCGAAAGCCTCTCCAACGGCTCCAAAGGCCTCCAACGGCCATATGAGGGTTCCCCCTCTATAAATAAAGGACCTTGAAGCCCCGGAACACTAACCAAGCCATACGGAAGCCAACGGACACATTTTACATCATTTGGCGAACCTCCGGCGGACTTCCTCCAAGGAACCCCAATCGCTCCAATTCAATTCCACATCCAAGGAGCATCACCAAAGAAGCTTGGGAGTGCACGTCTTCAACTCCAATCATCCATTGGCGCCCAAGGCTTCTCCAAATACGGTTTTTATTGTTTTATTCATTTTGAGCTTAAATTTGGGTTTGTGCCTACAAACCCCCATCTCTTTCATTCCTCTCTTCATTTGGGTTTTCACACCACCTTTAAGGTGTGAAGAGGTTAGTCAAGCCTTTCCTTTTAAAAGGCTTGAGTCTCGGTGAGCTAGCCTTCACCCGTTAAAAAGGCTAGTGGGTTTCTTGCTCAAACCATTAAAAAGCAAGCTGTAATAGGTGAGCTAGCCTTCACCTGTAAAAAGGCTAGTGGGTTTCTTGCTACAACCATTGAAAAACAAGCGGTAGTGAATCTCTCAACGGTTGAGTTGGGAGCGGAGACGTAGGCCGGGTTTTAGGCCGAACTCCGTTATCATTTCTTGTGTCTTGCCTCTTTATTTTCGCTGCACTTTCACTTTGATTTTTAATTTGTAAATCATTTTTTAAAAGGCAATTCACCCCCCCTCTTGCCATCAATTCCCCTTTTCTCCGACCAACAATTGGTATCAAAGGAAAATTTGAGTAATACCCTAACCGGTTTCAAATTCAAGATCCATTTTTGATGGCTTCCACCTCTTTCGCCCCCGAAGGCTTTTCTTTGGGTCGTGCTCCATTTTTTGATGGAACCGACTATACTTATTGGAAAACCCGCATGACCACTTTTCTTAGAAGCATTGGCTATCCCATTTATAAAATTGTCATGCAAGGTTACACTCTCTCTTCCCCCGATGAATCCAAATGGACTCAAGCCGATATTAGAAATTTCGAGCTTGATGGCAAAGCCATGAACGCTCTACATTGCGGCCTTGATCGTAATGAGTTCAATCGAGTTTCCACTTGTACCACATCTCATGAAATCTGGAAACTATTGGAGGTTACCCATGAAGGGACCAACAAAGTCAAGGATACTCGATTGGACATGTATCGTCAAGATTTTGAGTCTTTTACCATGCATCCATCTGAATCTATTACTGAAATGTTTACGCGTTTTACTGATGTTTGCAATGGGAGAAAGTCCCTTGGTGATGATATTTCTGCAGAAACTATGGTGAAGAAGATCCTATGGATCCTACCAAGCTCATGGGCACCAAAAGTCACGGCAATCCAAGAAGCAAAGGATGTCAAAAACATGCCGGTAGAAGAGCTCATCGGATCCCTCATGACTTACGAGATCACCATGAGGAGGCAAGCTGAAAAGGAAGGCAAACTGATCAAAGTTCCAAAGAACATCGCCTTCAAGGTACAAAACGAAGAAAGCTCATCCTCCTCATCTTCTTCCTCTTCAAGCGGCGATTCCGAAATGGAGAACCTTGCCCGCAAAATGCACAAGTTCATGAAGAAGCACAAGAAGAAGAAATCCCGCAAGGCTCAAAAGGAAAAACCTAACGAAAAATCCGAGCCCAAGGTAACATGTTACGGGTGCGGCGAAAAAGGCCATTACAAGCCCGATTGCCCACTCAACAAGAAAAAGGCCAAGCAAAAAGAGAAGAAGAAGGCATTCAAGGCCACATGGAGTGATAGCTCCACTTCCGACTCCTCCTCCTCCTCAAGCGACAACGGTAACAAATGCCTAATGGCATTTCATGAGGTAACATCTTCCGACTCCTCTTTCTCTTGTTCTTCAAATTCAAATTCTTTCAATCATTTATCCTACGAGGATCTCCAACATGCGAGAGATCAATTGGAGGAAGGTTTTCATGAACTTTCTTCCAAATTTGTTTCTTTAAAAAAGAATTTCAAAAAACTCTCTTCCGAAAAAGAACAACTTCTCAAAGAGAAGGAAGAGTTGACCCTCAAAATCCAAAACCTTCCCGATATTGATTCCATGGAATCAACTATCAAAGATTTAAGGGAATCCCTTGCCAAGTTCACCCAAGGTGAACAAAATTTGAACAATTTGCTTGGTTCCCAACGTATATCTAGAACCACCCAAGGGCTTGGCTATTCCAAGCAAGCTTCCTCTTCCCATGCACCTACTATTTTTGTAAGGGGGAGCTCCCAATTTAAATTTTGCAATTATTGTAAAAAACCCGGGCACTTAATTTATGAGTGCAATTGTAAAAATGCCCGGTATGGCCGCCCCAAAAGTGTTTTCTTTAATGATGAATTTTTTAAGAGAAGACCCGCCACTAGACAAGTGTGGATTGAAAAATCCCTTCTAGCGAGTCTCTCCGGGCCAAAATTTGTCTCGGTTTCAAAAACCTCTCCCCAGTGATTTGTTGTTTTTATTTAGGGGGAGTTAGGATCGCTTTAGTTTTTTTTTCAAAATTTTCATTTCAAACTTTCAATTTCAACACTTGGTTTCAAATTTTTCAATTCAAAATTTTCATTTCAAAATTCTTGATTCAAAACTTTCAATTCAAAATTTTCTATTCATTTTTCATTTCAAACTTTCAATTCAAACTGTTATTCAATTTTTCATTCAAAACTTTCATTTCAAATTTTTGATTCAAAACTTTCAATTCAATTTTCAAAAATTTCAATTGGTTTAAAATCTCCATCTTGTTTTTCAACTCTTCCCTCAATCAAGTTTTATGCCCCGTGCTATTTTGATAATCACAAAGGGGGAGAAATTCTTGATTGATTGGGGGAAAAATCTTTTAAAGCATGTCTTTCATTTCATTTTTACATTGTCTGTTTTGGTGATTGTGATCATCAAAATAGGGGGAGATTGTTGTACCTCTCGAACCCCTCGTGGTTTAATTTTCATGATCACAATCACCCTCTTGTTTTACTAATCTTGTTTTCAAGTGTTTTTGTTGATAGACATGATTTTAGGTGCCAAGGAATTGGGCCAAGAAAGCAACAAGGCAAAGTGGACTGAAATTCAGTCCACCGGCCAACCGATGGAAGAGCACCGGCCAGCCGATGGAGGCCTGGACAGAAGGCATCTTTCTGTCCAGACCACCGGCCAACCGGTGTCACACCAGCGGCCAGCCGGTGGCACCCTGACAGAAGGCTGAGCCACTGCCTCATCACCGGCCAACCGGTGGCCTCAGCACCGGCCAGCTGGTGGCACCCAGCAGAATAGTGTTTGCTACTGCCTACGCACCGGCCAACCGGTGGTCTTCTCACCGGCCAGCCGGTGGAGCCTGAGCCAGAGCCCTCTCCCATTTTGCACACACCGGCCAACCGGTGGCTCTGTACCGGTCAGCCGGTGGAGCCAGTCAAACTAGCCGTTGGGCTTTTGACCAGCCTGTCCACTTGGCCTCCAACGGCTCCGAAAGCCTCTCCAACGGCTCCAAAGGCCTCCAACGGCCATATGAGGGTTCCCCCTCTATAAATAAAGGACCTTGAAGCCCCGGAACACTAACCAAGCCATACGGAAGCCAACAGACACATTTTACATCATTTGGCGAACCTCCGGCGGACTTCCTCCAAGGAACCCCAATCGCTCCAATTCAATTCCACATCCAAGGAGCATCACCAAAGAAGCTTGGGAGTGCACGTCTTCAACTCCAATCATCCATTGGCGCCCAAGGCTTCTCCAAATACGGTTTTTATTGTTTTATTCATTTTGAGCTTAAATTTGGGTTTGTGCCTACAAACCCCCATCTCTTTCATTCCTCTCTTCATTTGGGTTTTCACACCACCTTTAAGGTGTGAAGAGGTTAGTCAAGCCTTTCCTTTTAAAAGGCTTGAGTCTCGGTGAGCTAGCCTTCACCCGTTAAAAAGGCTAGTGGGTTTCTTGCTCAAACCATTAAAAAGCAAGCTGTAATAGGTGAGCTAGCCTTCACCTGTAAAAAGGCTAGTGGGTTTCTTGCTACAACCATTGAAAAACAAGCGGTAGTGAATCTCTCAACGGTTGAGTTGGGAGCGGAGACGTAGGCCGGGTTTTAGGCCGAACTCCGTTATCATTTCTTGTGTCTTGCCTCTTTATTTCCGCTGCACTTTCACTTTGATTTTTAATTTGTAAATCATTTTTTAAAAGGCAATTCACCCCCCCTCTTGCCATCAATTCCCCTTTTCTCCGACCAACAGTATTTGCAAAAAAATTACCTCAGAAAGATGTTTACTTTTGAAGAGTGGTTGAGATCCAAGAATGCAAAATGGAAAGCGTGCCGCCGACATTGTGTTGATGCCTTTATTTTGGAATGATGCTGTTTATAATCTCAAGGCTATGAGACCTCTTGTAGAAGTTCTTAGATTGGTTGATAATGAGTAGAAACTTGATTGGAACTTATGAGGTGGAGGTAGTTAAGGGGTATTTCTGTCTTTGTAAGGGATAGTTTTTTTGGGGGTTTAGCGTCCGTTGTGGGGGGGATATTGTTAGGGGAAAGGGGAATTTGTTAGGCGGTTAAGGGGGAGACGGTTTTAGGATCAAGCTGGGTAGGGGAATCTGTTATTAATAAACAAGCAGGGGGTGAGAGGGGAAAAGAGAGTATTCTGGGAAATTGGTCTTTTGGCTTGGACTCTGCTTAGGCTTGGGCGAGAGTGAAAATTGCTGAAGTGTTCTCCACCCTTTTCTCTTTCCATTCCTCTTCTTATACTCTTTGTAATTCTCCGTGTCGTTTCTTTCTTAAAATACAGTGTTAGTCCTCCGTGTTTATTCAATTGGTTCGACCTCCCGACCTCCATCTGGGAACGAGCTCAATCGCACGAGGCAACCAACCGTTTTCTTTCTGGATCCCCTCGGATGCGCGGCCTGCTTGCCTCTTCTGCCACTGTTTTCCGTTTCCAGGCGGTCCGTACTATTTCCGTCTCTGGCTCGGACTGCCAACCATTCGTTCAGTGACTGTGTTTTCAATAGCTTCACATTTGATGAGGCGAAACGAGCTACCGAAGGGACTTCATCGGGCGACGACACTTTCGGCCGTCTTCGCCATCTCGTGTTACGATCCGGTGTGCGCGACCATGCCACGTCTGACGATCCATTGCTGCGGTATTGGGCTCTTTGCTCCGTAAGTATCCCTGCTCCCGCCTTTTCTCTGGCATGCTTCCAGCTCAGCCAGGTACGACTGCTTACAACGTCAAAAGAAAAAAAAAGATAGACAAAGAACAAAAAGAGGGGCGACTCTCCAACTTTTGTCGGAAGGGAAAAAAATACAAAACAAACAAAACACCGTGCGTTCCGAGTTTTTTTCCTTTTCGCCGGTCCAACTGCGCACAGTGCTGAACGCCCGTCTGGTATCAAACTCCCACCCTGTTTTTTACACACCACCGCCACCCGATGGAGACTCGGAAGCAAAATCGTCGGGATGACTTCGACTAGCGATTGGGCCGCCTCAAAACTCTTGTCTCCAACCTGACGTCGGGAATAAAGACTATCACTGTGACACATAGCAGACTTGGGTGCAAGAGCGCTTGGAGCTGTCCGAATGCCGTAAGGAACAAGCTGAGTTGCACTCCTACATTACCGGTGTTCTGCGCCGCCTGAAGAAGGCGCCACAGCTGGCAGCAGAACCTTCGCCGTCTTGCATTGCGCCTTCAGCTTTGCACACCGTAGACACGAGTGTCTTCAGCAAACCCGGGGAGGAAACTAGCCTTCGCGCACTTCCCACTGACATGGGTATCGATTAGCACCCAACTGCCAAACGGGTGGACCTTCCGGTGTTCGATGGTAGGGACCCCAGGGGTTGGATCACGCGCGCCGAGCTTTACTTTCGCATTAATCTGACGTCGGACGATGTTAAGGTATCGCTTGTGCAGATTAGTATGGAAGGGGTTGCGGTCCATTGGTTCAACATAATGCAGGAGGTTCATCCAAGAGAGTCGTGGGTAGCTTTCAAAGAGTTGCTCATGGAACGATTTAGCGGGCTCGAGATCCAAAATCCTTATGAGGAACTAGCCGCACTACATCAGATCGGGTCGGTCGAGGAATATATTGAGCAATTCGAATATCTGTCGTCTTTACTTCCTTGCCAACCCGAGCCACAATACGTCCGGTATTTCTTGCATGGACTCCAAGAAGACATTCGCAGTTGGGTTCACATCCACAACCCCGAGACTCGCTTGCAGGTTATGCGTTTAGCTCGACATGTGGAGCTTGCTTTCACGGGTAGTGTGGGCACCCAGTACCGCGGCGGTGGGTTGTCGACTCCTCGTCGGGTGCGTGATGTTGACCTATGGCGGCCACCAGACCATTCAGAGACTCAGCTGTTGACTGAGACCCATCCCCAACCACTCTGACGAGAGGAGGGTGATGGGATAAGAGTTCGCTAGGAGCCTCCAACTCAGACACCTCCTGGCCGGCGCGACACTCGATACTTAACAAACCAAGAATGGGAGGACCGCTGGAGCAAAGGCCCGTGTTTGAGGTGTGGGCGGCCCTTTAGCCCCATGCATCGCTGTGCCGATCCCAAACTGCGGGTGGTATTGTTGGGCGAAGATGGAGACAACGCTAATGATGATCCTTTTTTTCAGTCTTGAGGACAAGACGTTTTAGGGGGCGACGAAATGATAGGAACTTATGAGTTGGGGGTAGTTGAGGGGTATTTCTGTCTTTGTAAAGGATAGTTTGTTGGGGGTTTAAAGTCCGTTGTGGGGGGATATTGTTAGGGGAAAGGGGAATTTGTTAGGCGGTTAAGGGGGAGGCGGTTTTAGGACCACGTGGGTAGGGGAATTTGTTATAAATAAACAAGCAGGGGGTGAGAGGGGAAAAGAGAGCATTCTGGGAAATCGGCCTTTTGGTTTGGACTCGGCTTAGGCTTGGGCGGGAGTGAAAACTCCTGAAGTGTTCTCCATCCCCTTCTCCTTCCATTCCGCTTCTTCTACTCTTTGTAATTCTTTGTGTCGTTTCTTACTTAAAATACAGTGTTAGTCCTCAGTGTTTATCAAAACCCACAATGTGTTTCATTTATGAGGCTACGGTCAAGGCAAAAACGACCATTCAACTTTTCAAGAAAGATGAAATCAAATATAAGGATATATTTGGGATAATTGATGAAAGATGAAATAGTCAATTGCATCATCCATTGCATGCTGCGGGTTATTATTTGAATCCTCAAATTTTCTATGGAAATCCAAGTATTCAAATAGAGGTGATGAAAAACTTATATGATTGTATTGAGAGATTGTCTCCTACCCACAGAGGGGGAAGACAAGACTTGTTTAGAATTGACAACATTTAGAAGCGCACCAGGCTTCTTTGGTGGGAAACGTTGCATGAGACAACGAAGTACAATAGCTCCTAGTAAGAGTTTATTTTTTGTCTTGATTGTTTAATTACATGATCCTTCATTTAGATCATTACGAAACAATGCTAATAAATAATAATTACAGCTGAATGGTGGAAGAATTATGGAGGTGGAACACCATCTTTGATGACAATTTCCATCAAAGTTTTGAGCTTGACATGTTGCTCATCGGGATGTGAGAGGAATTAAAGTGTCTTTGAGCATGTAAGTAACTAGTATCAATACTCAACTTGCTTTTATTTAAGCTTAAACTTTATTAGTGATACTGATGTTTTTTTTAATTTTTATGAAACAGATTCATTCTAAAAAGAGAAGTCGGCTCGAGCATCAAAGGTTGCAAGACTTGGTGTTCATCAAATACAACCAAACTTTGAAGGATCGGTTTGATTCCAAAAATGTCATTGATCCTGTTAAATCATTTTTTCTATTATTCTGTGTATTTCCAAGTCCGACATCGGAATACTCCTATATGTATTATGTATTCTCAATCTATAAAAGTAGGCATCCGCCTCACTTTGAGGTAAGGAGTTTTCCTCTCTACATTGTATCAGAGGGAATATAATCCCGAACCCTCCCTCTAGACTTTTTTTCCTCCTCTCTGGTCCGCCCTATGTGGCCACCCTCCTCCCTCCGGCTCTGTCCCCGGCGGCTCCCATCCCCGGCGGCTACCTTATGCGGCTCCCTCTGGCGTTGACCCAGCGTCGCCCCTCCATCGCGATGCCTCCCTGCGTCCCTCCGGCGACTCACAGCTCCCTGCGCTGCTTCCCAGCGCGACGGCCCCGCCCTCCCAACGCGCTCGACCGGCCTCGTCCAAGCGCGCTCCATCGCGACAACCCCACCCTCCATCACGACCCAGCGCGACGGCCCCGCCCTCCATCGCGACGCCTCCCTACGCCGCTTCCCCACGCGACGGCCTTGCCCACCCAGCGCGCTCGGCCGACTTCGTCTCGTTGCTCCCTGTCGACTTCGCCCGACGATCCTCCACGCCGACTCCCTTCCCGGCGGATCCCTCCCGGCGCCCTCCCGTTCCGCCGACGGCCCCTCCCGGCGCATACATCCCAACAAACTTTTTTTTTTCCAGCCGCGGCTCCCTCCAGGCGAACCAGTCCAGGCGATCCGGTCCAGGCGAACCGGTCCAGGCGAACCGACTCCCTCCAGGGGAACCGACATCCTCCCGGCGCGCACAACTTGCACAGACTCCCGATGCCCCTCCCGCTGTCCGCTGCATCTCGCGGCTCCACACACTGCCCGACATTACGGCTTCCTGGCTTCCGCCGGCCCCGCTTTCTACCGGTCGCGCCTCGTGGCATCCCGCTACTTCTGACCTCTTTGGTGGTTGTCCCACGCCTCCATGGCAGCCTCTTTGGCTCTGCCCCAGATGATCACCGCCTCCACCCGCCTGGTCGATGAGCAGCTTGACGCCACCAACTTCTCCATTTGGCGGAAGACTGTTTTGATGTCCCTGACAGGAATGGACCTGGACTCTCACCTGGAGGATCCTCCACCGGCATCGACTGATCCCGACTACCGTCCATGGAAGCTTGCTGATAGCAAGATCTTCGCCTTGCTGGTCAACTCCATGGATCGTTCAGTGAAGGATGTCACCCGGACCGCGAATACCGTCAAGGAACTCTGGGATTCCTTGCACATCATGTATTCTGAGACCAACAATTTGGCTCGGGTCTCCGACATTTTTCATCGATTGTCTCTCCTTCGCCAGCTGGATCGGCCTTTCATGGCCTATTTTATGGAATGGAAAGGTCTTCGCGATGAGTTGCAAGAGTTGTGGCCTGTACCCCAGATACCGACAGCCGCTCAGACTCAGAGAGACCAACTTTGCATCTTCAATCTTCTCAATGGTCTCGCCCCTGAGTATGCCACGACGACTACTGAGATGCTCGCCAGCCCTTCTACGTTGGATATACCACAGGTATATCATCGCCTGGGCAAGGCCCAACAGACTCTTCCCCCGACCACCCCCATCTTCGACCACTCAACTCTCGTCGGTCGTGGCGGTGACTGCTCAGGCACTCGTGGCCGTGGCCGTATGGAGGGTCGTCCATGTCCCCTCTGTCAACACTGTGGCAAGCTCGGCCACCTGATTGATCGATGTTGGGTACTTCATGGGCGCGCATCTCAGCACCTGCGGCAGGGTCAGACAGCCGTCCAGGAGGCTTCCTCCTCAGTCGCCACTCTCCCACCATCTCTGGACCTGTCTATGGCGGACATCCGGCTGAGTCATGATCTTCGGACCTCTACCGGACCTGGTCCATTTTTGGCTTCTCTAGCCCATTCAGCTGCTTCCGCCGCCTTTGTCGGTCGTCGCTTCCCTGTCGGGATGCTCGACTCAGGTGCCTCTGATTACCTCACCGGTGATGCTGGTATGTTGACCTCCTACTATCCTTATGCCGGTCCATCAGCCATCACCGTCGCCGATGGCTCCACTATCCCCATTGCGGGCTTCGGTGCATGCTCCCTGACGTCATCACTTAACTGTGTTGCCATATTTACCTCCTCTGCTGTTGTTTTTCAGGAGCATACTACGAATCGAGAACTTGGTAGAGGACAGCTTCGGGACGGGATCTAAATGTTTGATGGACTGACACTCGTCGTCTGCACATCTATCTCTGCTTGCGCCTTGGATCTTCATTCCCGGTTGGGACATCCCCCGCCTCCACTATTCATCACCTTTATCCAGATTTCAGCCAGTATATTTCTTTTCATTGTGAGTTTTACTTTTGTGAAACATCATCGCACTTCATACATTCCTCGAGTGGATACAAGGGCTTCCAAACCTTTTGACTTGGTTCATTTAGACGTTTTGGGCCCCTGTACCATCTCGAGTCATTTGGGGTATAAATACTATATATCTTTCATTGATGATTTTTCGCGAATGACTTGGCTATACCTCTTTCGAGAACGCTCCGAAGTGTTTTTCACATTTCAGACATTTTACAATGAAATTCATAACCAATTTTCCACTTTTGTTAAATGTCTCCGCTCGGACAATGGGCGTGAGTACCTCTCCACTCCTTTTCGGCACTTTCTTCAGGCGAAATGCATCATTCATCAGACCTCCTGTCCTGATACACCCCAGCAGAATGGAGTGGCTGAGCGGAAACACCACCATATTTTGGAGACTGCTCGTGCCCTCCTCTTCCACTGACAGGTGCCTCCGCATTTTTGGAGAGATGCGATACTCACTGCTACCTACCTTATAAACCGCCTTCCTTCTTCTATTCTCAGGGGGAGACTCCTTTTCGGGCTCTATTCTCTTCTCTCCCCCTCACTCCCTTCCGCTTCGAGTGTTTGAATGTCTATGTTATGTTCGAGACACACGTCCCAGACTCTCCAAACTCTCTCCCAAATCCCTTCGGTGCATCTTCCTTGGCTATTCCCACACTCAGCGTGGATATCGCTGCTACTCACCGGACCTCTGGAGGTACGTCATCTTTGCTGACGTCTCATTTGTCGAGAACTCTCCGTTCTCCCTTCCCTCTCCTCATCCTGATTCAACCATCGATGATTGCCTTCCTCTCCTCATCCACCCTCCTCCGGTGTCTCCCCCTGCTGCTGACACCCATTTTGGTAGGTTCTACTCACGTCGTCCATCACCTGTATCCCCCGTTCCGGCCAATGACACCATCGTTCCCGCTTCGTCCGATGCTCCTGCCCCGGCACCAGAAGACTTTCCCATTGCCCTCCGGAAAGGTACTCGCTCTTGCCAGAGTACTCCTCTATTTGTATCTTCCTACAGGGGTGTGTCAGCTCTGGAGACAGTTTCTATTCCTCGCACCGTGGGTGATGCAAAATCTCACCCGGGATGGCTAGCCGCAATGCGGGATGAGTTGCAGGCCTTGGAAGAAAACCATACTTGGGATCTTGTCCCCCTTCCAGCAGGCAAACAGGCGGTTGGCTGCAAATGGATTTACACAGTCAGGCTGAATCCTGATGACACTCTCCATCGACTCAAAGCCCGCCTTATGGCCAAGGGCTTCGCTTAGACTTACGATATTGACTATTTTGATACCTTCTCTCCAGTTGCCAAGATGGCCTCCGTTCGGTTATTCATCTCTCTGATATCATCATCGTTGGCCTCTTCATCAACTGGATGTCAAAAATGCATTCCTCCATGGATTTCTTGAGGAATAGATTTATCTGTCTCAACCCCTCAGTTTTTGTGCCTCTAGTGCCGAGTCTCAAGTCTGTCGACTCCGCCGCTCTATTTACGGCCTCAAGCAGTCTCCTCGTGCTTGGTTTGACCGCTTCAGTACTGTCGTCACTGACTTTGGACTCTCTCGCAGCATGAAAGACCACACTGTGTTCTACAGGACGGTCTCCGCTGGTTGCATCCTGTTAGTAGTTTATGTGGATGATATCATCATCATCGACAGCGACAGTGACGACATCACCCACTTCAAGGGTCATCTTCACCATCACTTCCACACTAAGGATCTCGGTCCTCTCATATACTTCCTCGGCATCGAGGTATCGTATTCTTCAGACACCATTTTCCTATGCCAACGGAAGTATGCATTGAATATTCTATAGGATGCTGGGCTGACACAGGCCACTGCTGTCGACACTCCTCTGGAGCCCGGGGAACGGTCTCTTTATGACTCCTTCGAACCGTATTCACACCCAGAGCGGTACTGTCGACTAGTGGCTAACTCAATTATCTTACCATGACTCGTCCTGACATTGCCCGCGCTTTCAGCAAAGTGAGCCAATTTATGGAGCATCCGACCACCTCTCATTGGGATGCTATCCTTCGCATCGCCAAATACATCAAGCGAGATCCTGCTCGTGGTCTTCACTACTCCCAGCATGATCATCTCAATATTGAGGCCTTTTGTGATGCAGATAATGCTGGTTGCCTTGCTACTCGGAGATCAACTCCTGGGTTTGCTGTATTCTTGGAAGGCAACCTAATCTCCTGGCGCAGCAAGAAACAGACGGTCGTCTCCTGCTCCAGTGCGGAATCCGAGTACCGTGCCATGACCACCGTCACCACGAAGATTATTTGGCTTTGCCATCTCCTTCTGGAGCTTGGCTTTCCTCCGTAGTCATCTGCTCACATATGGTGTGACAATCAGGCAACCACCAAGATAGTTTCGAATCCCGTCTTCCATGAACGCACGAAACATATTGAGGTGGACTGCCACTTTTTTCGCCACTACCTGGAGTACGATCACGTCAGCTTTAGCCACATCCCAACGACAGACCAGCTTGCCGACATCTTCACCAAAGGCCTCCCAGGGGCTCGTCTAGCCTCGCTCGGTTCCAAGCTGGGCATCCACAACATCTGCTGCCCAGCTTGAGGGGGAGTATGTCTGGTCTTGTATGGTCTTGTATGATGTCTTCTTTCTTTTTTGTGGGACTCGTTGTCCAAGCTGGGCATGTCCAGCTTGAGGGGGAGTGTTAAATCCTTTTTTTTATTATTCTGTGTATTTCTGAGTCCCACATCGGAATACTCCTGTATGTATTATGTATTCTCAATCTATAAAAGTAGGCCTCCGCCTCACCTTGAGGTAAGGAGTTTTCCTCTTTACAGATTCCATTGTCCTAAAGAATGTTGATGATGATACTAGTGAGTGGTTTTTAGGACAAATGAATGATAACGAAGATCACGCTGAAGATGAATCGGTGTTTGAGGATGACAACACCATGACTTGGGGATTAGTTGAGGAAGCTACCGGGCCCGGTGAACCTTCTCATTATACAAGGAGGAAAACAAAAGGAGGAGGAAGCTACGGGGCCGGTGAAATTTTGTGATCTCTCTGTATTTTGTGCTCCTGAAACTAGTGAATTTTTTGCTTCTCTGTGGACGTAGGGATCATTTCCCGAACCACGTAAATCTCTGTACCCCAAAATCTTCTTCTCGTTCTTTTGTTTTTCCCTTTTACTCTTCTCTGAATCGTTTATCCCTTTGTTGCTCCTAGCGTTTTCCGCAACATTCATCACTATCTTTACATGCACTTGTTTTGTAAGGTCTTCAAAGTAAATGTTTTATCTATATGCTTTATATTTCACCTTACTATTCAAGAGAGGTACAATGCAATTTTCGGAGTCAAAATTGAACCTCCCCCCCCATGAGCCCTCTCTCCTTTTTACCAACCAAGGGGTGCTATGTGGCACCCTCATATTTAGTCACTGTCACTTCACTTCATATCAAAGCACGACCACTTCAAGTTCATGGTCACTTCATTACTTTAGCAAATTCTTAGAAACTCATGACCAATTCATTTATAGTCACTAAAATAAATTGCACAGTTATGTCAGATGAACCGCACAATCGCTTCTATACATTGTCAAGATTCATAGGAATTCATGGCCAGTAAAATGAATTGCATGGTCATTGTAACCGAACCGCACGGTCACCTTGATTGAACTGCACAATTGACCATACACTATGCCTTACGAACATTTCAACACATTTAGCTACAATTCCAGAACATCTCCAATGATTTCCAAACTTCTTCTAAAAATCTATATATCATAAATTAATTTCAATAAACATCATGATGACCTTATTCATCATTGTCTTTACATGCACTTGTTTTGTAAGGTCTTCAAAGAAAATGTTTTATCCATATGCTTTATATTTTGCCTTATTATTCAAGAGAAGTACAATGCAACTTTCAGAGGCAAAATCGAACCTCTCGTGCCCCCCATGCACCCGAGGCCTCTGTCAGCCGTTTGATCGGCTCTCCCTTGGCCATCCGATCACATGGATCGGACAACACTGCACCATTTGTGGGGCGTGATGCCTGCATTGAAGAGGGAGGACTACGTGGCCTTCCTTGTGTTGTACAATAAAAAATCGGACGACCTTTGTTGTATCGTTGCCCCGCCGCCGTCCATGACCTAAAACCTAAAATTTCTGATGCAGAAAACGGTGGGAGCAATGAAGTGACAAACGATTGTCAGAAGAGTAAAGGAGAAAAACAAAAAAACGAGAAGAAGATCTTGGGACATAAGGATTTACGTGGTTCGGTCACCCAAGTCCAAACTGCTACAGTGGCCGGTGACAAGAAGTCCGCAGAGCTACAATACCATTGTCTCCAAAGTTTGAGCTACTAGAATAGTCGTGCCAAAGTCCGCGCTGCTACAGTGCATTGTCAGTGTCGACCGGTCATATCTGCTACATTCGGTCAGAGTTGCTACAGTGCTGCCTCAAAATTTGATATGGGGGCCGTCGACCCTCGGAGTAGGGGCGTGTTTTTCCCTGCAACCCCCAACAAGCTCACTGCGGAGCTCAACCTGCGGAGTTGCGCCCTGGTGCGCAGTATGGGCCGCAAACTTTCTCCCAACATTATCCAAAATGGATCGGGCTACACCAATCTAACAATTTTTTGTCTCTAATTGCCACCAAAATCCAACAATACTTTTGTCTCGTTGTATGGATTCCAAACATATAAGTTATACAACGTGAATCAAACGTTTTTAGGCCTTTAAAATCTAGAGAGTAGTTGTAATTCGATCAAACTTCTCTTTTAAGGTATCTTTCGGTCCTAACTTGGTTTGTCATGATCTTGGTGTGGCTGAATTCGTTTCACTGATTCATTCAATTTGATACATGTTAGACTTTGTGATTCAATCCGTAGAATTTTTTTTCCCATTTTGATGAAGACATAAAACCTCTCTCTTGAACATCTCTAGAACCATACATCGGATATTTGAAATTCTTGCGTCCATGGATTCATCTCATTAATATCTTTGTGTTGATCTAAGATAAAGGTCGCAGATCAAAGAATAGAAAAATTTGTCTAACCTTGAACCCGATCGACAAAGAATGCACGTAAAACGAGGAGAACGAAGTTGCAATCAAAGAACCATACCTTGTGACGACTTCTCGATGAACTCCCTTCCAATCTCCGGTATCTCTTCCTCCTCGATGGTTGCCTCCTTGAGAGGATATTAGAGTAAGGTAGGGTTTGTGTCAAGAATATCTATAATATGTTATTTATTGTGTTTTTATTGGTTAATTTAATTTCTTTTTTTTTTAAATTGCCAACAACAATAGAATTTCAACAGTGTCAGATGAACACCAAACCTCCACTTTGATAAAAACTTTCCATCCTGATTTAAATAATGAAGGCCATTTCTTTTTCCGATATTCTGCTTGGGAGAAAATTTCTGTTTTACCTTTAGTGGGCCTGAAAAGTCCAATACCAATACTTCTTTTCCAAACTTCTTGTGGTACTTGAATAAACTTTTAAAGGACATCAAATGAAACTGAAACGGAAGCCAAAGCTGAAGCTAAGTTATTCTTAAAAGGAACCTGAGATACTAATGGCCGCCCAATCGGAGGGGGTTGAAGGCATGGTGGTAGGGTGGGAGGTGTGCTTGGTGAGAGGTATCTCATCTAGTGCACTGGGCGGTTGATAGTAGCCGGTTCTAAGGTTTTCCGGGCTCTGATACCATGTAAAAATAATAGACCCAGAAACTGTGCCTATTGAATGAGGTTAGAGCTCTTTATTTATAGAGAGACAAAGGGATACATGATTTCAGATAGATAGGAAATAGAAAATTTAAACTAGATGAAAAAAGGATGGGATAGACCTTTTCAAATAGAACTGAACCTAGGTAGACCCATATTTCTGTTACTTAAATTAACGAACTTCATTGTTTCAGAACTTATTAGTGATTCGTGCATTATTCTTTGTGCTGGGAAAATGTTATTCTCTATTTTATCCGAGACCACAAACTGTCTTTACCTATGTTTCAGAACTCTATGTTTTTATATTTGAAACATCTTTGAAATGTATCAGTTTATTTATTTCTCTAATTTGTGGAAAGCATACCTCTCATCTAGTGCACTGGGCGGTTGATAGGAGCCGGTTCTAAGGTTTTCCGGGCTCTGATACCATGTAAAAATAATAGACCCAGAAACTGTGCCTATTGAATGAGGTTGGAGCTCTTTATTTATAGAGAGACAAAGGGATACGTGATTTCAGATAGATAGGAAATAGAAAATTTAAACTAGATGAAAAAAGGATGGGATAGACCTTTTCAAATAGACTGAACCTAGATAGACCCATATTTCTGTTACTTAAATTAACGAACTTCATTGTTTCAGAACTTATTAGTGATTCGTGCGTTATTTTTTGTGCTGGGAAAATGTTATTCTCTATTTTATCTGAGACCACAAACTGTCTTTACCTATGTTTCAGAACTCTATGTTTTTATATTTGAAACATCTTTGAAATGTATCAGTTTATTTATTTCTTTAATTTGTGGAAAGCAGAAACAAACATGAACTGGAACTGGACTTCAAGAGATACTGGGAAGAGTTCCGCTCATCCGGCTCTGAAAAGGTGCCCCACTTTCTCCACTTTGTTTTTTTATTTTTCCAGTTTCACCTGATATAATTATGCGCTTTCTTGTCCCATCACATCATCTATTTTTTTCCTTAAAATTTTGGCTGTTAATTAAAGTTGTCTTTGGTCCATGCAGGAGAAGGAGGCGGCCTTGAATTTGACTATAGATGCTTTTTGCAGACTAACAAAGCAGCATGCGGATGTCCCTCAATTAGTCACAATGTATATACGATTGCATTGATTGTTCTAGATTAGTGTTCTGTTCATCCTTGGCATTCTCAGTTGATTCCTTTTCCACCATTTTGCGTTTGCTTCATTGAATATGCAGTCATTGGTGGTTTGCGTCATGATAAAATGAATCATTTATAGGCTGGCATGAGTGATCTATGATGCCAAACAGTGTACAACTTCATTCATTTTTTCATCGACACAAATTTGTTTTCTCTAAGTATCTTCTGCATGTTCTGGTCACTTTGTGCCATATTTGTTGATTACTGTTTCGTTTTTCTCATGTTCTGAAATATTTCACCTTTGCATGGCGCCACTGTACTTTTTTATTTTTTACTTCTGGTGTACATGGTATTGGAACTAGCTCACCTTATCCCTGCTTCATGTTTTCAGCTTTCATATTTGTTTTTTATAATTGTTTTGTGTTGTAATAGTATCTGTTGTATGTCTGCTTGTGTTGTACATTTTGATAGCCATACGTTCAGTCACAATCTCTAATAATTAATAATTTCAGAAACTTTTTTACTGCACCTTTTTATTCTTTAATTAATGTCAAGTTTGTTGGTACTGATGTTTACCAACCTATCATCATTTTTATTTTACAGATTAGTTGAGACGCACATTTTCTCTTTTGTTGTTGGAAGAGCATTTGTAACTGATATTGGGAAGTTAAAAATTTGCAGCAGAACAAGGTCATTAGATTCTGAAAAGCTTCTAAGGTTTTTTTCAGAGGTCACAAAGGTTTGCCTTTTAATAATTACTGGAAGTTAATAGAATATCCCCTACCAAAAAAATTAACCGTTGATGTGCTTTGTAATTAATTTTTATGCTTAGTTTCCTGCAGGATGGCTTCTGTCCTGGATCAAACTTGTTAAATGCTGTTGAAGTTCTTGTTTCTGAGGTATATTTCTGAAGATTTGTTTTGTTGTATTTTGCTTACCCCCCATCCCACCGGTGTCATCTTGCGTAGCATTTGAAATGCGGTTATTTGCATGCCACTTATTGCATGACAGCATTTTGCGTCGGTTGTCTTCAATTATCCTAATTTATAATGTATTGATTACTCTATTTTTGGCAGCCTGTTGATAAACAGTCCCTCATTGATTCGGGTATTTTATGCTGCCTGATTCACGTTCTCAATTCCCTCCTTGGAAATATAGCATCCAATCAAAAGCAACTGGCTGAACAGAATGAAGGTCTGCTGGCCACTGAAACTGATTACAATGGTGCTGGTGGGCAAGCCCGCTTGCTTGAGGTACCTTTTATTTTGTGGATGCTTGTTTACATGTCATAGCGTTACATTGTCCGCCCACCTTCTGGGGTATGAAGCTTTGGGTGTTGCTGTCCATCTGGATCCATGGTTTTTGAATGATGATACTAGAATATACTGGTTTGGTTATTGTTGGACTTAGTTGTGTCTGAGCCCAGTGTCATGCCTTTAGAGTCCCACATCTAATTTCTCTAGGTTGTATCATTTTGTTTTATCTATAAATTAAAAGTTCCACCTCTTATCAAGGCATGTGATTTCATTCTATATGGTATCAGAGCCTAAAAAATTCTTCCTTGCTCCAACTGTAGCTGTCGTTTGCCTCTATCAGGTTGTCTGCAAATCCCTCTGCTACCCAGTTGCCAACCCCCTTGTTATCCAGGCATGACTCAGGTGCGTGTAACCTAGGTGTTGTGCCTCCGCAGGCGTGTGCCCCCTGCTGCCGCGCGACCCACCCGCCTTGTTGTCGTGCCACTCTCCCTCCATAGCTCCCACTACTAGGCGTCCCTTCCTCACAACTTTGCTTCCGTTGCCCAACATGCTCTCTAGGGTCTATGTATGCCTAGAACAACACCCATATGATGTGTCTTTGTTCGCTTACTTATCTCACGTGAAGTCACCTTGAGACGTCTCAAGCATGACATTCATATATTTTACATAATTTCCCATAATTATACATTTCATCTCTCAAATAATACACACTTTCTGAACCTAAAAGTTCAGTGTCTTTGGAGATTACACCTAATATTACACCTAATATTATTTAATTAAACCTAATATTATTTAATTAAATAAATAATATTATTTCTCATAAATTCCCAGAAAAAAAATACACGGTGTGTATATTTAATATACACGGCGTGTACTTTTGTTTTTTCATTTTTCTTTATTTCCTCCACCACATTTATTATACCTTGAATAATGGCTATTTATTTCTAAAATAAATATCACTGCATTACTCACTAATAAATATATTATTTCACCCACAATATATTTTCCCGAATAACTAGTATCGAAATAAATGCGATCAGCCATCCTTAAATAATGATTAAACCACAATCGAGAATAATCCTTACTTTCGGGTTTTATTTTTACCTTCTCTGTATTTCTTGTTTTATTAAAGTTCTTTTATATTTTTTTACTTTGTTTTAGGAAAAAGAGCTAAACCTATCAATGCTTAGGATAAATTTGTCTGCGGCATATGGTTGCCTCTTTTGAAGTCATGAATCTTGTGTTGTCTCTGCTTTGCTGAAAAGCTAAACACTTTGTTTTCTTGTGCAATTTAGATTTGATACCACTGATAATAACAAAAGATTTCTGTTTTATGAAGATAGAGGGAAGTGTTGTGCATATTATGAAAGCATTGGCAAGCCATCCTTCAGCTGCACAGACTTTGATTGAAGATGATTCTCTTCAGTTACTGTTTGATATGGTCGCTAGGGGGTCTTTGACTGTTTTCTCTCAATATAAAGATGGTGTTGTTCCTTTGCACACTATACAGCTTCACAGGCATGCAATGCAGGTTTGCACAGGCTAGCAGAATGTCCCTTTTGCTGAATTCACATTACATAATCTGTATCATCTTCATGTTGAAATGATGGATAATGCTTGTTTATTGTTTTATCCTTTTTTTTCCAGATACTTGGACTTCTTTTGGTTAATGACAATGGAAGTACAGCCAAGTATATACGCAAGCATCATTTGGTATGCATAGCTATAACTAATTGCCTTTTTTTCATTTCTTTTATCTAGGGTTTTTCAGCTTCAATGGCAGTATGACTGGAAGAATTTTACTTTGTTTTTTTTTTCAACCTGTGGCATTTATAAAAATAAGAAATGCGAGAGGAAATATAAAATAAAAGAAAAATACCACATGATAGGAAACACTTTATGATTTTTGAAATCAATAGGTGATGAGTGCAGATGAATGTTTGGTGCTAAGTTATTAAAAATTGATATTCAATGCTAAGCTATCTTGCTTCACCTTTTGATCCATTCCTAAAATCCTGCTAGTTTATGTGCATCATGGAGTTGGCGCTTAGTGTCAGGTATTCTCTAGCTATAACCCTATTTTGATAATTACTTTGATAATAATTACTGCATTATCTGTTCAAATTGGAGTTGATGATTAGAACTTAAACCTTTGATTTTGTAGAAGTGCAATCAGTAGATTGATTTCCAGTTTAATGCCCTATTGTGTGAAACTGCATAGAATTGGTCTCCCTGCGTGCTTGGATCTGCTCTCCATTATTGGATGATCTAAAGTAGTATTCGTGTGTTTAAATGTTTTTTCTGTTGCAACATAATCTCGTTTGAGCTTTGCTCTTATGTTTATGCTTGTTCGAGTTTTTTTGGTAATGTCGGTTACTATTCACTGGATTTTGGTTGTCCATTTATACAATTGTTGAAATGTTCATGCAAATATATTTTCTTCTGCAGTGCTAATTCCGTCTATGATTTTCTGATTTGAAAATTCTTTTTGCCCTTTTGATAATGTTTGTATGTATCTGTAATTTGATGCTGGATCTTTCCTGCATCCAGATCAGAGTTCTTTTGATGGCTGTGAAGGATTTTGATCCTGATTGTGGTGATCCTGCGTACACTATGGGCATTGTGGACTTGCTTCTTGAATGCGTGGAGCTGTCATACAAACCTGGTAGTAGCCTGCTCTCACCCATAGAAAGCCTATTGATTTAATGTTTTTGACTCACCGTCAACTCAATGTAGTTTTGTTACCACCTATTTTATTGTTTAAAAAATATCTACTTATTTACTTCTGACTAAGATGATTTTGAATTACAGAGGCTGGTGGTACCAAACTCAGGGAGGACATACATAATGCCCACGGTTATCACTTCCTTGTTCAGTTTGCATTGACTCTCTCCAAAATGCCAAGAAACAATGGTTTTCAGTATACCCATTCCAAGTCTTCTTTTAAAGAAACGATGGCTTCCAATGATTCCCATGAAGTCTCTGATTCTGCAGGGAAAGATTTTGTAGCTACAGGGGATGCTTCGTCACACCTTCTGCCCACTCTATCCCGGCTGCTTGACGTTCTTGTTAATTTATCTCAAACTGGCCCTCCTGAATCTACTGGTTCAGCTGGTGCCAAGGGTTCCAGATCTTCAAATGCCAGGGCTAGTGGACATGCTAGAAGTCGAACATCATCATCTGAAAGGCTTGCTGATGAATTTTGGGAGAAGGGTAACAGTAAAGTTAAAGACCTGGAAGCAGTCCAAATGTTGCAGGACATTTTTCTCAAAGCTGAGAGTAGAGAGCTGCAGGCAGAAGTATTAAATAGAATGTTTAAGATCTTTTCCTGTCATCTTGAAAATTACAAGCTGTGTCAGCAGTTAAGAACAGTGCCACTCTTTATACTTAATATGGCTGGTTTTCCTCGGTCTTTGCAAGATATAATCTTAAAAATACTTGAATATGCTGTGACTGTTGTGAATTGCATTCCTGAGCAGGAGTTACTTTCACTTTGCTGCTTGTTACAGCAGCCAGTTATGGCTGAATTAAAACAAATGATTCTGTCTTTCTTTGTAAAGCTTTTATCCTTTGACCCGCAGTACAAGAAAGTGCTGAGGGAAGTTGGCGTGCTGGAAGTTCTGTTGGATGATCTAAAGCAGCACAAGTTCCTTTTGGGTTTAGATCAAAGTCATGGTAACTTCAATCAATCGGAGAGAAAATCTAGCTCTAGCAGCTTCAAAACACACTTGGACAGTAAGGATGTCATTATTTCTTCCCCTAAGCTAATAGAATCTGGTTCAGGGAAGTTGCTACTTTTTGAAGTTGAGGAGACAACTGCTGTAGCATGGGATTGTTTGGTTTCGTTACTAAAAAAAGCTGAGGTGAATCAGGCATCATTCCGATCTGCTAATGGTGTGACCCTTGTGCTGCCATTTTTGGAATCTGACATGCATCGGCCAGGGGTCCTTAGGATATTGTCATGTTTAATTATTGAAGATGGAAGACAGGTCTCTGGGTTCTTCATTCCTCTAGCATATTGTTTTGCTTTTTCTGTTCATTTGTTATGATATTCATTTTGATATCTTGTTTCCAATGCATTTTTTTTGCTTTTGGTTCTTGAAATTTTTGATCTTAAAACTTTTCTTAAGTTTATGCATTTATGTAATTGAACACATACTGATACCATGTTATTTTCTCAACAAGTTTGTTTGCAAGCCAATTTTACTCATCGTTTTTCTTCTATATTTTGTTTCCCAACAATTAGGCTAAATATTTGATTGTCTAGCTGTTTTTTTCTGCCCGTCATTGCCAATTTTTTGAGAAGCCTGTTGTCGAGGTGGCCATCTTTTCATTTAATGAGGGAATATGTTTCACATGTTCCCTTCCATAAAATCTGACCAAGTTTACTGCTTTCCCAGCTGTCAATATTTTCACTTAATGAGCTTGAACTTTTGTAGATTCACTCTGAAGAATTGGGTGTCTTGGTTGAAGTCTTGAAAAGTGGAATGGTTACCAGTGTTTTGGGATCACAGTACAAGCTTCAATATGATGCAAGATGTGATGTTTTGGGAGCATTGTGGCGCATTCTTGGAGTCAATAATTCAGCTCAAAGGGTCTTTGGTGAAGCCACCGGCTTTTCTCTTCTTTTAACCAACCTCCACAGTTTTCAAAATGCTGAGGCGACCCTGGATTCAGTTTGTTACATTAAGTTGTTTACATATCTCATGCGTGTTGTGACAGTTGGAGTAAATGATAATGCTGTTAACAGGATAAAACTGCATGCAATTATCTCTTCCCAAACCTTCTATGATCTTCTGTTGGAATCTCACATGATTTGTGTGGAGTGTGAGAAGCAAGTTACACAATTGCTGTTGGAACTTGCTTTGGAGTTGGTCCTTCCCCCATTCTTGACCTCAGAAAGTTCCTCTTCTCCTGACTTTAAAGAAGATGGATCTGCTGGTTTTATTTTAGCGACTCCTCATGGTTCCTTTAATCCTAATAAGGATTATGTGCGCAATGCAGGAGCTGTCGGAGTACTCATTCGTTCACTGTTGCTTTTCACTTCAAAAATGCAGGTAGAAATACTCGACTTTATTCAAAAGCTTGCTCGTGCTGGCCCCATCAACCAGGAAGCCCTCACATCCGTAGGTGTGTTGCACGTGTTGCTTGCTTTTATGTTTTCCACTTGGGATATTACTTTATGTTTCTTACTATTTCCTTGTAAGTGTTTAGGTTGTGTGGAACTTCTACTGGAGACAATTCAACCTTTTTTGTCAGGCTCACCACCATTGCTATCCCATACTTCAAAAATTATTGAAATTCTTGGTTCATATAGGTATGAACTGTGGTAATATTTGTACGTTTGTATGTGTATATTGTCATCCTAATGGGTTTCATGTATATGTTTGCAGATTGTCGACCCTAGAACTCCGCATGCTTACTAGATTTATATTGCAAACAAGGCTGATGAAGTCAGGTCACCACCTTGCCAATATGATGGAGAGGTTGATACTAATGGAAGATATGTCATCCGACGATGTTCCTTTGGCACCGTTTGTTGAGATGGACTTGAGCAGGACTGGGCATGCTTCTGTTCAAGTATCACTAGGTGAAAGATCATGGCCTCCTGCTGCTGGTTATTCTTTTGTTTGTTGGTTTCAATTTCGCAATTTCCTGAAACCGCCAATCAAAGATCCTTGTCTTTTCAATGTTGATGGGCATTCCAAGACCCGGGGATCCTCTGGTGGACAGCACAATGGGGATCATGTTCTCCGCATATTTTCTGTCGGTGCAGTCGATAAGAACACATTCTATGCTGAACTTTATATCCAAGAAGATGGTACGCTAACACTTGCAACAAGCAGCTCTAGCTGTTTGTCCTTTTCTGGGTTAGATCTTGAGGAAGGTAGGTGGCATCATCTTGCAATTGTTCACAGCAAACCCAATGCTCTGGCTGGACTGTTCCAAGCTAGTGTTGCATATGTGTATCTTAATGGAAAGCTGAGACACACGGGGAAACTTGGGTATTCCCCCTCTCCGATTGGGAAATCACTGCAGGTAACCATTGGGACACCAGCCAGCTGTGCTAATGTTGGCGATTTGTCATGGAAGCTCCGCTGTTGCTATCTTTTTGAGGAGGGGCTGACTCCTGGCAGTATATGTTTCATGTACATTCTTGGTAGAGGGTATCGAGGACTCTTCCAAGACACAGATCTACTATCCTTTGTCCCTAACCAGGCTTGTGCCGGTGGAAGTATGGCTATCCTGGATTCATTAGATGCCGATTTGTCTTTGGCTTCTAATTTGCAAAGGCTTGACAGTGCTAGCAAGCAAGGGAGCTCTAAGGCTGAACGAAGTGGACTTGTGTGGGATATGGAAATATTGGGGAGCCTTTCATTGCAGCTCTCTGGAAAAAAGCTTATTTTTGCATTTGATGGGACAAGCACTGAAGTTTCTCGTGCATCTGGGGTGTTCTCCATGCTGAATTTAGTTGATCCAATGTCAGCAGCTGCTTCTCCCATCGGAGGTGCATAACTAACTAAACTTTGGTTACACCATGTACTTTTGATCTTTAAATCAAAGAAATACTAATATCAGTGCAGCTGTTTTTTAGCCACTGATCCCTCTGCTTTTGATTCTGTTTATTTGTGCTGTTATTTTTACTGTTATTTATTTGTATTTTGAGGCAGGCATACCGCGTTTTGGACGTCTTCATGGGGATGTCTATATCTGCAAGCAGTGTGTGATTGGTGATACCATCCTCCCTATAGGGGGAATGACTGTAGTCTTGGCCCTTGTTGAAGCTGCTGAAACAAGGGATATGCTACACATGGCTCTGACATTACTTGCTTGTGTACTACATCAGAATCCACAGAATGTTCGGGACATGAAAACATATCGGGGATATCATCTGCTATCACTCTTTTTGCATCGCAGGATGTCATTGTTCGACATGCATTGTCTTGAGATATTTTTCCAGATAGCTGCTTGTGAAGCATCATTTTCTGAACCAAAGTATTTAAGAAAGGTTCAAGCTGCACCTTCACCTGCTGCAACTATACAGGAAGCTACCTTTGAGGATCCTGGTTTTTCAAAAATACGTGATGAATTTTCTTCTGCAGGATCTCATGGAGATATGGATGATTTTTCTGGACAGAAAGATTCTTTGAGTCACTTCTCAGAGCTTGAGGCTAATGAATTGCCTGTAGAAACATCAAATTGTGTTGTTTTGTCAAATGCAGATATGGTTGAGCATGTGTTGTTGGACTGGACCTTGTGGGTAACTGCTCCAATTTCAATTCAGATTGCTCTTCTTGGCTTCCTTGAGCACCTTGTATCTATGCACTGGTACAGGAATCACAACCTGACTATTCTACGCCGGGTTAACCTTGTTCAGCATTTACTTGTAACTCTGCAGAGGGGTGACGTTGAAATTCCTGTCTTTGAAAAATTGGTTGTTTTGCTAGGGGTAATTCTAGAAGATGGGTTTGATTTTTCTGAACTGGATCATGTTATCAGGTTTGTAATAATGTCGTTTGATCCACCCAAATTAGGGCCACGTCGTGAAATTTCTCGAGAGTCCATGGGAAAGCATGTTATTGTGAGGAACATGCTTCTAGAGATGCTCATTGATCTCCAGGTGACAACAAAACCGGAGGAGCTTCCTGATCAATGGCATAAAATTGTCTCGTCCACACTGATAACATATTTTCTTGATGAATCTGTTCATCCTACTAGCATGAGATGGATTATGACCCTTCTTGGTGTGTGCCTTGCATCTTCACCTACATTTGCACTTAAATTTCGCACCAGTGGAGGTTATCAGGGTTTGGCTCGGGTGCTTCGCAGTTTCTATGATTCACCAGATATATATTATATTTTGTTCTGTCTGATATTTGGTAAACCTGTTTATCCAAGGCTTCCAGAAGTTCGCATGCTAGACTTCCATGCTCTTATTCCATGTGATGGAAATTATGGGGAGTTGAAGTTTGTGGAGTTATTAGAATCTGTGATTTCCATGGTGAAATCTACATTTGACAGGCTGAGTGTGCAATCAATGCTTGCTCATCAAACTGGTAGCGTTTCTCAGTTCAGTGTGGGCCTTGTGGCAGAACTTGAGGATGGGAGCTCTGATACAGCTGGAGAGCTTCAAGGGGAAGCTCTGATGCATAAAACATATGCAGCACGCTTAATGGGCGGTGAGGCATCTGCCCCTGCCGCCGCAACTTCAGTTTTGAGATTCATGGTTGATCTAGCAAAGATGTGCCATCCTTTTTCTGCTGTTTGCAGACAGAGAGAATTTCTTGAAAGTTGTATCGATCTGTACTTCTCTTGTGTTAGGTGCATTCTAAGTATCCTTCGGTTTTTAAACCCTCTCTTCCCCTGGTAGCCACCCACTCTGATCAGGGTTGGGTTGTTTACCTCACTTTATGTGTCATTTTGGGGTCCCTTTAATAACACTTGTTGAAAACTGCTTATAGCGCTTGTCACTTATGATCAGTGGTTCTGTGCAAGTGTTTCCATAGTGTTTATTGAAAATTTGCTTTTTTTTTTCACTTGTTCAAGTGGTTTTCTTCTGGGATTTAAGTGCAAGTATTTTTTCGGAAACAGATCAAACAGTGCTTAATTTTTCAAACCGCTTATCGTAAGTGATAAGTGCTATAAGCTGTTTTCATTAAGTGCTGTCAACAGACCCTTACTGTATTCTTGTTTTGTGGCTGAAAACTGTTATGTTGGATTGCTCTTTCATTTGCCCATTTGAGTATCTTTCTCATTGTTGATGCCTTGGTTTACAACTTAACTGGTTTCTTATGGCAGGGCTGCCTTTGCTGTGAGGATGGCTAAGGAGCTCACTGAAACAACAGAGGATAAGAATTTTAACGATGTTGCTGATTCTTCGACTGGTTTAACGAATGAACGAGAACAGTCTGCCAAAACCTCCTTGAGCTGTAAAAGCTTCCCTCAGGGGCAGGCAAGCACTAGTTCTGAAGACATGCCTGTGCCTCAAACTGACAAGGCTGGTGGTGAAGCTGATGCAAACACTGTCGCGTCGCAGCATGAATCAGAAAAATCAGTTCAAGAAGATTTCAATGCTGCTCAAAATTTGGATGGAGAAACTATTGGTGAGGTATACTCTACTACTTCCAGTAGCAATGGACTCAATTCCCGTAATAATAAAAGCAGGCTAGAACCCATTCATCCAATTGATTCACAGAGTTCTGCATCTTTAAGCATGCTCGATTCCCCAATTTTATCTGAGAAATCTAATTCCAGAACATACATTGCACCCATTACTTCTCCTGTTGTTGCATTGACATCTTGGCTGGGAAGTGTTAACCATGATGAATCAAAGCGTCGCTTAGTTGGAAGTCCTTTGGAATCTCCTGTGTCCGTGAGTGAGTTTGACCAGTCCTCTGAAGTGAAATCTATTTCTAAAGGATCATCTGCTCCAAATACATTTATTTCTGTTAGTTCCAAGTTCCTCCTTGAAATTGATGATTCTGGCTATAGTGGTGGCCCTTGTTCTGCCACAGCTACTGCTGTTCTAGATTTTATGGCTGAAGTGCTTTCTGATTTCTTGACCGAGCAGATAAGAGCAACACCTGCTATAGAAAGTACTTTGGAAATTGTTCCATTATATGTCGATGCTGAATGCGTACTAGTTTTCCAGGGGCTATGTCTTGGCAGATTAGTGAACTTCCTTGAAAGACGAATCTTGCGTGATGATGAAGAAGATTATAAAAGATTAGATAAAAGTAGATGGTCTGCAAATTTAGATGCATTTTGCGCGATGATAGTGGATCGTGTTTATATGGGTGCTTTTCCCCAGCCTGCTGGTGTGCTGAAAACTTTGGAATTCTTGTTATCCATGTTACAGCTGGCAAACAAAGATGGCCGGATAGAAGAAGCATCTCCCATGGGTAAGGGTCTCTTATCTCTTGGAAGAGGAAGTCGACAGCTGGATCCTTATATACTTTCACTTCTTGAAAATACAAATCGGATGATATTGTATTGTTTCCTGCCGCTGTTCTTGGTTAGTATGGGTGAAGATGTTCTTCTTTCTCAGTTAGGATTGCAAACTGAAGCAAGAAAAAAACTGTCCTCATGCTCCCCACAGGATGATGCTGGGGTTGATATCTGCACTGTCATGCAGTTGTTGGTCGCTCACAAGGAAATCATCTTCTGTCCCAGTAATCTTAATGCTGATTTAAATTGTTGCCTTTCTATTAATTTGATTGCTCTTCTTCATGATCAAAGACGGCATGCACAACAATTGGCAGTTGACATTTTCAAATATTTGCTCGTGCATCGGAGGGCTGGATTAGAGGATTTGCTTGTCACCAAACCGAACCAAGGACAGCATTTGGATGTTCTACATGGCTTCGACAAGCTTTTGACTGGTAATTTACCTGATTTCTTCACATGGCTTCGGAGTTCTGAGCAGATTGTCAAAAAGGTTTTGGAGCAGTGTGCTGCAATTATGTGGGCCCAGTATATTTCTGGATCAGCGAAGTTTCCTGGAGTGAGAGTAAAAGCCATGGAGGGTCGGCGTAAGAGGGAAATAGAGAGCAGATCTCGAGATTTCCCTAAACACGACTTGAGACATCCGGATCAAATAAATGCACGGCGATGCGCACTTGAAATTGTTCGTGATGCAATGTCTACTAAGTTGAGAGTTGTCCGTCAAGATAAATTTGGTTGGGTCCTTCACGCTGAAAGTGAGTGGCAAACACACCTTCAACAACTTGTACATGAAAGAGGAATTTTTCCAATGAGTAAAGTCACTGTGATGGAATATCCTGAATGGGAATTGTGTCCCATTGAAGGTCCATACAGGATGCGCAAAAAACTTGGCCGCTGCAAGTTGAAAATTGACACGATTCAAAGCTTGCTAGATGGACAATCCGAATCTGTACAGGTGGGATTGCCCAAAGCCAAGAGCAGGAATAGTCTTGATGCTTCAGATGCAGACTCTGATTCATTTTTCCATCTTTTAACTGATAAAGCTGAACAGAATGAGTTTGGTGACGGGCTGTATGATGAATCATTTTTCGAAGAGCCTGATGATGTGAAAGATGCTGACTCCTCAAGGGCTGGGTTGAATGATGATCAAGGAAGTAGCATAAATGAAGCAAGCCTTCATTCTGCTCTTGAGTTTGGTGCCAAGTCCAGTACTTTCTCTGCCTCCCTAACAGAGAGTGTGCAAGGAAGATCTGACCTAGGATCTCCAAGGCAGTCTTCTGGGAAAACAGATGAGCCAAAGGTTATGGAGGGTAAAGTAGATAAGGATTTGAATGATAATGGCGAATACCTTATTAGACCTTATTTGGAACCTTTTGAAAAGATTAAATGCCGGTATAATTGCGAGCGAGTTGTAGGCCTTGACAAACATGATGGTATCTTCTTGATTGGGGAGCTTTCCTTGTATGTCATTGAGAATTTTTATGTCAACGATTCTGGTTGCATTTGCGAAAAGGAATGTGAAAGTGAACTTTCTGTTATTGATCAGGCTTTGGGTGTAAAGGACTTGACCGGTAGTTTTGATTTCCAGTCCAAATCAACTTCATCCTGGGGAACTATGGTTAAGGCATGTGTTGGGGGAAGAGCATGGGCTTACAATGGTGGTGCATGGGGCAAGGAAAAAGTGTGTTCTAGCGGTAATCTTCCTCACCTGTGGCGTATGTGGAAGCTCAGCAGCATTCATGAAATCTTAAAGCGCGATTATCAGCTTCGTCCTGTTGCAATCGAGATATTTAGCATGGATGGCTGTAATGATCTCCTGGTTTTCCACAAGAAAGAAAGAGAAGAGGTGTTCCGGAATTTGCTTGCCTTGAACCTTCCGAGGAACAGCATGTGAGAAATTAACTTCTTGCTGACCTTTCTTTTATTCACTGGTCATCCTAGTTCACTGTGATCATTACTTTGATTCTGCTGTTAGAAAGATCATTATTGCTATATGACCATTGAATTGGGCCTCATTAGGCTTGACAGTTGCAGTCTTGATTTGTTTCAAGTCTTTCACCGCATAAAGCTTTCACTGGATTGAACATAGTGTTAGGTTGCGGTTGGTTTTTGAAAGCATTTTCTGTTTTTTATTTTAAAAATATATATTAGAAAATATGCTGGAAAACGTTTTGGAGAGTGAGGGGAAGACAAGAAAGTATGTCAGTTGATTATCCAAACATTTTCATTTTCTAGAAATATGAAAATAAGTCTGCATTTGGTTTTGAAAAATGTTTTTTGTTTTTCATTTCCCAAAAAAATATTATAAAAGCAAAAAACAAAAATCAAAAACCGAAAATTTGTTCTTATGTTTCCTAGAAAATGAAAATGCATGATGTAAATTATATGCTTCCTTATTTTATCATACCTTTCAAAATATTTTTTAACACATTTTCTATTACCTTCTTGAAAATTGAAAGCAGGAAATGTTTTCCAAAATCCAAATGCGGTCAAAGTTTTTTTATTTAAAAAATCTCTCATTTTTATTTGCATTTTCTATTTTTTTCATTTACATAATTGAATGCATTTTCTAATACATTTTCAAATGCATTTTTGGAAATGAAAACAGAAAATGTTTTACAAAAACCAAATACAACTTTGCATTCTCTATTGTTATCAGCTAGCTACTGTGGGTGAAAACTGGCACCAGAAAATAAATGAAGGAATCTTTAAAATCCATCAAATTGAACTTTAACATCTAAGGAAAACCCAAGAAACGGGCACTTGGAAAATAAAATTAATGGCTTTGAAAGTAGCAAAAACATCAGAGTTGGGTGAAACAAATGGCAAACATTCCCATTTGGGTGATTTTTGGATTTGTGACACCCTTCCCATATGCGGTTCTCTTCAGCATGTAAGCCTATGCTGAATTTTCAAATTTTGATGTTTATTATCCCAGGTTGCTTCCACCGTTTGGTTTATCCCTTAGGAATGTTGAATTGTTTATGCAACAGGTTAGACACAACTATTTCTGGATCAACCAAACAAGAAAGCAGCGAAGGCAGCCGTCTATTTAAGCTTATGGCCAAGTCTTTCTCCAAGAGGTGGCAAAATGGAGAAATTAGCAATTTCCAATACCTCATGCACCTTAACACCCTAGCAGGACGTGGGTATAGTGATCTCACCCAGTATCCGGTGTTTCCATGGGTTCTTGCTGATTATGAAAGTGAAGTTTTAGATTTTTCAGATGCCAAAACATTCCGTAGGCTTGATAAACCGATGGGTTGTCAAACATTAGAAGGTGAAGAGGAATTTAAGAAAAGGTAGAGCTTTTTTCATCACATTAGTGGGTGTTTTTAGTATGTTTGATTTATTTTCCTTACACAAGATGGATGGATGTTGCTCTTATATTAAGCAGATGCGTTCATTCTGCTGCATCAGGTATGAAAGCTGGGATGATCCCGAGGTCCCCAAATTTCATTACGGTTCTCATTACTCTAGTGCTGGAATTGTCCTGTTTTACCTCTTGCGGTTGCCGCCATTTAGTGCAGAGAATCAAACGCTACAAGGTGGCCAATTTGACCATGCGGATCGTCTTTTCAATAGCATCAAAGATACATGGTCAAGTGCTGCCGGCAAGGGAAACACATCAGATGTCAAGGAACTCATTCCTGAATTCTTTTACATGCCAGAGTTTCTTGAAAACCGCTTCAATCTCAACTTGGGTGAGAAGCAGTCTGGAGAGAAGGTTTGCAGTCATTCCAATCTTTTACTTTCTTCCATTTGATGATTAATTGGTGGAAGGAAATTTATGATTTGCATTTGTTTTGTATGCGGTTTGCCCATCAATGCACATGCTTTAGTGTTTTAATGATTCCTGGGTGGTTTATCCTGCAGGTTGGCGATGTTGCTTTGCCTCCATGGGCAAAAGGCAGCTGTAGAGAGTATATAAAAAAGCACAGGGAGGCATTGGAATCTGATTATGTTTCAGAAAATATGCATCACTGGATCGACTTGATCTTTGGGTGCAAACAACGGGGGAAGGTGAGCCATTTTAATCCACCGTCTTTTTGGTTATAAGATGCCTGTGATCTTTTGATGGGCTATAAAGTTAAATTGATTTGTATTTAAGCTTTGAAAATTCATAAAATAAACCCCAGATCTCTCTATATTTCAAGCTGTGAGCTGGGGGTAGTATATTTTCACTTGGTAGAATTGCTCACTTCCACCCACCATCTCAACTTTTTGCAGGAGTGGCAATTTGATTCCCCTGTGGTTTAACGCTTGTATTTTGATTGTAGGCTGCTGAGGAGGCTGTAAATGTTTTCTATCATTATACATATGAAGGCAGCGTGGACATAGACTCGGTAATGGATCCTGCAATGAAATCTTCTATTCTAGCTCAGATTAATCATTTCGGGCAGACACCAAAGCAGCTATTTCTCAAGCCTCATGTGAAACGGCGATCTGACAAAAAGCCCCCTCTAAATCTACTCAAGCATGCAGGGCATCTCTCCCCGCATGAAATTCGCAGAAGCTCATCTTCCATAACCCAGATCATTACTTTTCATGATAAGATTCTTTTGGCTCGAGCAAATAGCTTGCTGAAGCCAAGAACCTATGCTAAATACATCGCATGGGGGTTTCCAGATCGTAGCTTGAGATTCATGAGCTATGATCAAGATAAGCTTCTATCCACCCATGAGAATCTTCATGGGGGCAGCCCCATTCAGTGTGCTGGTTTTAGCCATGATGGTCAGATCCTCGTCACTGGAGCTGATGATGGAATGGTTTGTGTTTGGAGAATCGGCAAAGACGGGGCTCGTGTCCAACGGCGCCTGCAGCTGGAGAAGGGCCTCTGTGCCCACAGAGCGAAAATCAACTGCCTCCACGTGAGCCAACCATTCATGCTGTTGGTGAGTGGATCCGATGACTGCACTGTCATATTTTGGGATCTCAGCTCCTTTGGTTTTGTGAGGCAGCTCCCTGAGTTCCCTGCACCGGTCTCAGCGGTTTACGTGAATGACTTGAATGGGGAGATTGTGACAGCTGCGGGCATTCTGCTGGCTGTTTGGAGCATCAACGGGGACTGTCTTGCAGGGGCCAACACGTCACAGCTGCCATCTGATTTTGTAGTGTGCGTGACGAGCTGCGTGTATTCTGACTGGCTGGATACGAACTGGTACGTGACGGGTCACCAGAGTGGGGCGGTGAAAGTATGGCAGATGGTTCACTGCTCTGAAGAGGGGGGCTTGGAGACTGGCAGCTTGGAGTACAGGTTGGTGCTGCGCAAGGTTCTGAAGTTCCACAAGCATCCGGTCACTGCCCTTCACCTGATGAGTGATTTGAAGGCAGTGTTGAGCGGGGACTCAAGTGGGCGGTTGGTGTCGTGGATGTTGCCGGATGAGAGCCTGAGGACATTGTAAATCACATCATTCCTGTTAGTTCTCATGCGTTTTTGACTATATAGGTGGGGTGCATCATTGTTTTTGGTTGTGTGCGGTGTATATAGGTGGGGAATTTGTACAGTGATGGTTATATGCTGAGGGATTTTAGCGGCGGCGTCGCTGATGATTTATATTCTTTGACCGGCACGACTGTGGTTAGGCAGTCGTTCCATTTTGTCGTTCAGCCTTTGGACCTTAATACAAGGTGAGTGCCATTGAGTGCCTATAAAAGGGACGCGAAACAAATGGATGAAAACATTTGTGGCAGTTTGATCCATAGGTGGAGCTTTTTGTTCTATCCCATTCCCTTTCAATCGAAGTTTGTAGCGCAGAAATAGTTTTTGGTATTCACACTTTCCATGGATGTCTTTGATGGTGATAGGTTGTTATTTGTCACCCAGACATTTTCCTCGACCACATTTAAAGAGGTTCCGCTTTGTCAATTAAAGGCATGTTCTTCATTGTTCGAAGTTATATTCTGAACCTTTTATGGGAAATCTTGTGACATGAGTCATGTATTAATTTGAGCTTGAGGATGTCCTACAAAACCTCTCAACAACGTACGTCTAATATTACATTTAATTGTCGTTCACATGATCATGAACATAAAGTCAACCAATATGCATCCTTCCACAACTCATAATAAAACCACATAGTGGACCATGCGCCGAAATTACGTTTAATAAATATACATGCATAATTTTCTTGGTGAAAAATAACTCTTAGTTCACTATAAATTTTCAATTATATCCTTTACAAGACAACTCATTCCCTATGACCGATTTATGGGTTAATTACGCTTTCAAATTCACCACTTGCCCAAAAAGCAAAATGCGGATTGTACATCATTTTGCACAATTACACAATACAATTCACAATTAAAACACAATCAAGATCTAATGATTTAATATCTTTGAAGATTAGCTACATATCCATCTAATTACACGATACAAAGGAAAAGGTGAGCTAACACCCCAGTAGGGTGAAAAACACAGGGAATATCAGTAAGACATGTGTTGACGCCAAAATGTGGGAAGGAGAAGAAGACATAGACCCGAGAGCTGCCTCGCGAAGCCCTTTCGCGGAGAACCGGTCGCATCGCGCCGCTGCGAAGCAAGGAGGCGGTAACGCTCCGCGACCGCCCTTGACGTCCGCGACCCTTCGCGAAGCAAGGAGGCGGTAACGCTCCGCGACCGCCCTTGACGTTCGCGACCCGCCGCGAAGCAAGGAGGTGGTAATGCTCCGCGAACGCATTTGACGTTCACGACGCGCCGCAGAGCAAACGAATTCCTCTTCGCGCCGAGCGCGCGCTGCTTCGCGGCGCCTCTCCACTATAAATACCGACCCCCCCCCAAGTTCAGGGGGCGGACAATCCAACCTTTCGACTTCCTAGCTCCCGAATCGCGAAGCACCCTTCTGCTATGCGAACCATGAGCTGTGCGATGTACTTCTGCTCTGCGAAGTGCCTCCCATTTGTCTCGTTTTGATCCCCTCTTCCTAGAGGGATGCCTTTCGCGGAGCCTAAGGGCCTCCGCGAAGGAAGGGGATCCCCAAGGGGACCTGGGTTGTCGCGGAGCGTTTATGCTTCGTGAAACACCCTTCATATACAGAAGCACATTGCATCACGATACCTTGCTTCGCGAGGCACATTTGCTCCGCAAGGCAGTGCTCCGTGAATGCCTTTCCACTTCGCGAAACACCTCCCATATGCACCTCTGCCCTATGCTTAGGCTGAGGCGTCCCACTTCGCAAAGCACACCCCTTCGCAAGCATCCTTCGCCACGCGGAGCAACAGAGCTTCACAAGACCCCTGCCTATGAACCCCTCTGCTTTGCGATTCCTTTTCCCATGCGGCCCTCCAAGTTTGCACGATGTGATTTCAAAGTTCCCTGGACGATACCGCCCGTTGCGTTGCTTCGCCTCATGCTTCTCGCATAGGCACGCTAACGACTATTGCTTCTTCGCATAGCCACACTAACATGGACCCCTCGATGGTTCGCTCCATAACACCCCCTATCCACGACTTTTCCTGTCCCCTCTCTGCACCAAGGAGCAGAGGGTACCAGTTATGTAAGTCCTAGGGGTGCAGAGCAAACCCACATCGTCTAAGCTGCAGGACTTTAAACTGCTAAGCACCTTCATCCTCAGCACATGACGTTAAACTGTGACCTCGCCCCGTGCCTCGCATGTGGGGTGCCCCTACCTTGGACATTCTCCGCGCCCACTAGTCTCCACGAGGATGAGATCTTCCCTCACAGGGGATGATATCCTCCTCTTCGGAGTGGCGTTTTTCCGCGGAGAAAGGACAACCATCTCGGTGTAAGCCCCTAGCTTTCTTGTAGGAGGCAGCATCCTCGCTCCTCCTTTCTTCTTCGATCCCCAGGGCCAGCAAAGGGCGTGATGGGGAACAATGCTTCTCCTTTCTTCGATCCCAAATCCCTCTCCCGCTGCGCTTTGTCACCATTGGGCCTCCCTCCTGGAGTAAGTCCCAACCTCTTCGTGCTGCTAACCACGCATAAGCCCCTGTTTCCTCTTTGGGCTGCGATCACGTGTAAGCCTCACTCCACTTCCCACGGATGCACCTTTCGCGACGTGATCGTCAGGTCTCTGCTGTCTCTTGTTTCTCACACCGAGCACGACTCACGTGGGCTTAGAGCAATCACCGACCATGACATCCACCCTGGGCAGCCTAGAGTGTAAGCCCCATGCCCCCCCAAATGAACTACGTGGACTTTGATCCCTGCCAAGGTAGGGTACGTAGGAAGCCTCACTGAGGTTCAAGCCCACCACCGTCCATTGGTCCCGACCATCTTCACGTTGGTGTACCAAGCCCCCATATTCTGAACTATGAGGTCTTTGATCCTCGCCAAGGTAGGGTACGTAGGAAGCCTCAACGAGGTTCAAGCCCAACACCCGGTCGTTCAGATCCCCTTCACGTCGGTTCGCCCAAACCCATAACTGAACTACGTGGTCTTTGATCCCTGCCAAGGTAGGGTACGTAGGAAGCCTCCACGAGGTTCAAGCCTAACACCCAATTGGTTCCGACCATTCGGTTCCATGCCCCGTTCCGAACTACATGGACTTTGATCCCTACCAAGGTAGGGTACGTAGGAAGCCTCCCTGAGGTTCAAGCCCACCAACACCCAGTCGTTCTGACCCCCTTCACATCGGTTCACCACATCAACCGGAACTATGTGGTCTTTGATCCTTGCCAAGGCAGGGTACGTAGGAAGCCTCCACGAGGTTCAAGCTCAACAACCATCGGACTCCAGGTCCATCTTCATGCCGGTTCCCACCACCTGAACTACGTGGTCTTTGATCCCTGCCAAGGCATGGTACGTAGAAAGCCTCTCTGAGGTTCAAGCCCACCACCCATGGGACCTCAGGCCCTCTTTCACGTCGGTTCACTGACGCCCCACCATCAATCTGGACCCCCAGGTCCTTATTCACGTCGGTTCACTGACTCCTGCCCCATACGGGAACTACGAGGACTTTGATCCTTGCTAAGGTAAGATACGTAGGAAGCCTCCCCGAGGTTCAAGCCCAACATCCAGCAGTTCCGACCCACTTCACGTCGCCCCCCCTCCCCCGTCCTGCATGACGTTAAACTGTGGACCCCATCCAGTGGCAAGCTTCTGTAACTCCATCCAGCGATAAGCCGTTGTGACCCCGTTCAGCGACAAGCCGCCATCAGACGAACTGCATGGACTTTGATTCCCTGCCATGGAGATATGTAGGAAGCCTCTTCGTGGCTCACGCCCAAAACTATCATCATCCTCATGATGGTTCCATCCCATTCACCACCCCCTCACGAAATCTTCCATCATCCATTCTGATTCTTACCCGGGCCACCACATCCCGGTAGGATCATGCCACCCCATTCCCCGTTCCAACTAACAGCATTCGGGAGGCCACCCACACGATGGCCCCGGTATTGGTGTTCCCTCCAGGGGTTCCTCCATCTGATCCACTCTTGTCAGTGTTCTGATCAGCCCGATCGGTCTCCGCTGGACGTTAAACTTGCGGCATACCCTATGTTAAACATGAGAAGCTGAGAAAAACCTCAGATACATGCCCATGGCATATGATTCCTCGCGTTCGATGTGGGATGCCTCAGGCTTCTGCGCCCTCGAGAAGCCCTATAATAAGGGACAGAAAACCGACACGCCAATCCCCCAACATCCAGACACGCCAGTGATGTACAACATGACTACTCCCCTAACCGAAGGTTTCTTCCCTGACCTAACCCCTTGGAATGTCTTGATAGAAGCAGTGTAATTAACTGACGTCCATGAAGATATAGTGCCATGAAGAGTTTCACGAACAACGTCTTAAGTCTATAAGGGAGACCCGTACTAGGTGACGAGTTCCAAGGAGGAATCCATGGAAGGAAGAACCGACATCTCATCATCCTGTTTCGATCAAGGAGCAAACGTCCCTGAACAAGGAACAGATGCCTCCCGCCTTTGGAAAGCGGAATGCGGGGCCACAGCTGCGCGTCCTCCACAGACGGATGCGCGCGCCCTGGCAAAAGCGTCGAAAACAGAAATGGTGAACCCGATGTAAAATTATTCTCCTCAATATGGAGATTAGTAGCGCTCGGGGAGTCAATGGATTGACGAGTCACCAGATCTAGTTATCTGGCACCGGGTCCCGCCAAGCAAATAGCGGGCCTGGCGTGAAACTCTCCAGAAGTTGGGGCAGCAGAACGTTGGACATCCTATTTTGCGGCGTTGTCAGCATGGATCCCTCTTACCGGCCATGAAAGACGGGATGGCACTGGGGAATTGGTCGTCAATTCCTTTTTCTTTCAGCACTGATGAATTAATCTCCCTGCTCTTAGGAATCAGGTTGCTGCATCTGGAATGCGATCACCTCCTGCACACCGGTGCCGAGGCAGGGGCAGCACTAACGCGACAGTCCTGCGTGGTTCCACCGCTTCCGCGATGACCTCTACACCTATGGCCCTGGGGAACCCACGTCCCCCTCTCCCCGTCCGAGGTCATTCAACTGAGGGTAATCAACGACCTCGTGCGTCGCTACAAGGAGGAGGGCATAATCCCAACCAGGGATATGGCCCATCTGAATCTGGAGGCGTCCGCGCCTCACCATCAATGCCGCCCCTGAGGGCCGCGTAGGGAGCCATTGCTCCCCACCCCGACGTACAACCATTTCAGGAGCCTCTCCCCGGAACGCTTTGATGACTCCCTGCCTTATGCTGATGATGTAGGTGATGTCCGAGCTAGCCCGGTCAGAGTCCCATTCCAGGGGCTCCCAGTGATGGCTCCCACCCGGCCGCGTTAGCGCTGCCGCCCGGTCTTGCTGGACGAGGAGTAGGTAAGCTATGCACCTACATCACCGACCCCAGTCCGTCCGACCCGATGCCAGCGTCAGGAAAAAGCTGAGGATGCCCACCAGGGGCTGTCAACATTGACAGCTACTGTGGCCCGAGCCACCGCCGACAGATATCATCAGTTCCCTGCATACACTAAGCAGGGGCACTTATATTCCCGACTAGGATCGAGGCCCCAACCACCCCATGGGCAGGCTGGGTCGACTCTCTTGGTCGCTGGCATAAGCAGTGGCCGCCGCGAACCAACCTGCAGCGATTCCACCCAGTATGGAGGTCCTCCCCGTACCACTACCACAGAAAGCGCAAGCCTTCCCCGCTTTGAGGCTCAACATGGAGGTCTGCCCTAGGCTACCCCCAAACCGAATGATGGTCTTACTCATGTCAGCGACGCTCAGTGCAGGGGTCTCTCCCGTGCCCACTACACCGGGTATAGAGTCATTCCTCCTGCCACCGACAGCCGGTGCAGGGACATTGCCCATCCGATATCTCTTCCACATGGGGACCCTCCCTATATCCTTTCAGTATCTGGTGAAGGTCCTCCTCGCCTCGACAACTAGAGGGGTGAGAGCCAGCCTCGCTCCACCCGCACCCAGCACAGAGGTCCTACCCGTGTTCAGTTAGACTGGTACAAGGACTCTCCTCGTACTGAGATTCCCCAGGAAAACAAGCGTGGAGGCCCTCCCCATGCTTCTTCCAGTTCCAGCAGAGGTCTTGCCCGCTCCAGTGCTATCCATGGAGGTCCTCCCCATGTCCCCTTCAACATTTGTCCCAGTGCTCCTCACACCCCATCTTTTTCGGGTGGAAACCCTCTCCGCCCCAGCACCACTATGGCTGGAGGACCCCGTGTCAGAAATCAGCCCTGTCCCGAGGAGCCACCCAGGGGTAGGAGGGTGGGTCGCCGTCACCATAAGAATAATTCTAAGAAGGTCTGGATGGAGATCAAACCGGTCCGCTTATCAGACTCTGAAGCGGAGTACGACTCAGCTCGAGAACCCTCCCCTCGCTCATCCGAGTCAAGGGCCGGGGCAGGAACGAGGCACATTAGCCTGGTGCTCCCGTAATGCGAGGTCCATTGGATTCCCACCTCCCTTTGCAGGTATATCCAGGAGGATGAAAATCTGGAGACCCCGCAGTTTACAGTCGTGCAATCACCACCATCGTCACTGGAAGCGCTCTCTACCTCCACATGAGATCACGGAGAACTATTCTTGGGAGCAATGGCGGGCGAGAAGCATTGCGGCCTATCACCATCAGCCCTAGACCCTGATCCAGGAATGATGACCATGAGCTCATCTTATTGCGACGTCGCGGCCAGGTCGCTACACTCTTCGGAGGACAGCCTGAGATTCGGTGGCCAGTCATCCTGCTCGCCGTACTCTCCACTGGCCAGCCTGCCGTCCCAGCAGTCTGCCTCAGTACCGCTACCAGTTCCTCAGCCACCACCAGTTGACGAATGGGGAAATCAAGGGCCAGACCCTGAATCTGAGCCAAGGAGCTTCTGGAACATCTTCGCAGCGGACCACTTCCCTGAGAAGTTCTGGCCTATGGCAGCGCAGAATTTCCGTATACCAGAATCCCTCACCCCGGAGGAAGTTGAGTGTTTCCACTACACCCTCTGGGAAATGCATTTTGGTCTTCATCATCGGCCAATGGTTTATCCTAGGATCCAAGTTCATTTCGAAGACATCAGTGAACAATGCTGTCTGGTTGATCTGGCCGCACTCCCTGTGACCCAGCGCCCTGAGTCACCAGGTCGCTGTGAGGCCCTCCAGCAGCAACGCGTTTAGAGTATCAAGGTACTCCGCAAAATTATCAAGGAGGCTACCCCCCACGTGAAAATCCGTGGCTGGGGGTAGTATGCTTCCCTCCTCTTCAGCCCTATCCGGCGGCATCCTGACTTTCTGGGCAACATCAAAGACATGCCCCCAAGAAGGGCCATGGTTAACATAGTCGACATAGTGGACGAGGAGGACGAGCTGAAGCTTCTCGATAGAGACTTAATCCCTGAGGGCATGCCACCGCTATTGGACCCATCGGGGAGGGTCACTCGCCAGCAAAGGAACTACTAGGTCTCCCTGTGCCCACTGAGGCATTGGTACTCAGCCAGAATTCTGGTAAAGGCAAAGAGCATGTTGGATCTGTCAAACACTCCGACCCGTTCGCCTCAGTGCAGAAGATGGAGGAGGACCCCGAGAAGGCCACATTGCGCCAACAACTTGCTGAGCAGAAGAATCTGGTCAATGAACTCTTGACAGAATGCGTGACAGAGCGACGTCCCGACTATGACGATCATAGGCCAATACAGCAGGGGCATGAACAACTTCCCCTCGGCGAGCTACCCCCAGGAAACCCTGATCATGCTGCTCCCACAGACAGGGCTGAAGCTGGAGCTCATGGAAAGAGGGCATAGTATGTCTCACCAAACCCTCCTGAATGGTGTGAAAATCCAAGGAATCCAGCTTGGGTTCCCCCAGCTGCCCCGCAAGTCGCTCCACCAGCCGCTCCACGAGCCACTGAGCTTGTTTACTGTGTTAAGGAACCCGGCAACGCACTCGTGGTTAGGGATCCCCGTCAAGATAGGGACCCCACCCAGATGATCCTATGACAGTGCTCATAGCCCGCCTTGAGGAATTGGAAATGCGACAGGTGGAAATCCCACCTGATGGTAAGCCATACCTAGCATGGGTGGATGATATGCCGGAACCTCCGGGTTTCGAGAACCCCACCTTCTCCCCCTTCAACGGGACGGGGGACCCATCGCAGCACCTGACCCACTTCAACTCAAGGTGTGGGCCCATGTTAGGGACTCCAACGCAGCAGGAGGCTTCCAAGATCCGCTGTTTTGTTCAAACATTGGAGGGACTGACATTCGTCTGGTACAACCAGCTCCCCGTCGGATCCCTTACCAGCTGGGAGGACCTTCGCAGGCAATTCCTCTACCAGTTCAACTCTACCACCTGGAAAACCAGCATCGAATACCTCTTCAAGTGCAAGAAAAGTCCTGATGAGCGAGTCACGGACTTTATCGCCAGGTGGAAGGGGCTCACATAGTCCCTTGACATGCCACTGACTTAGGAGAAATTACTGACGATGTGCGTAGGGAACGTCAAGACGAATCTGGTTCCCTCTCTGATCACCCAGAACTACCCTGGAGGATTCTGAGACTTCTCCGATAAGGCCCAATGCCTGGAGGAATCCCTACAACATGCCATCCAGGCATACACGTTTCCCCCTGTAATTCCAGCGAGGAGGGCTTCCAGAGCCGAGCCCACTACGGTGGCCCAAATAGAATCCCCCAGACAACTAGAATTTCTACCAGTGACACCAACCCCATAGCCTCACAGAGGCCCTCGACCTCAGGCGCAGCCTCCGGCTCAGTAGCGTCCTCCTCAGAATCGGTAGGTGCCCCCGCAGAATGCGCCGCCACCGCCCAGGCGGGACAATCATGGTCCACCTCCTCGACAGGCCCCTCCAGCTCCTCGCCAGGACCAGGCTCCAAGGGCCCCCTTTCCAGATAGGAGAAACCAGACTTACTCGTTCAATGAGAATCAGGTCCTCAGTTACTTCTGTAGCACCTTAGAGCAGGGGATTGTACGCTTTCCTGAGTACAGAAGGCCGGAAGAGGTGAATCTCACTGATCGCCCCAAATACTGCCCCTATCATCGGATTCTGGGGCACACCCTCAAGCAGTTCTATGAGTTCAAAGGCTGGCTTCAAGACCAGGTCGATAACAACATAGTCAGGCTAGGCCCGGCCCCGGTACAAGTGGCGAGTGTCTTTGTAAGGCCAGACAGCAGTAGCGACAGCGAAGGTGAGTGGCAGCAGGTTTCTAACCGCGATTCCCAGAAGTATGATGACTGGACATCTCGCAAAATGGTCGCCCGTGCCCATGGTATCATTCAGGCATGCCTGAATCAGCTGGAGCCTTTAGAAGCTGCGGCCACCACTTCTGCATCATCATCTCAGCCGGCCTCTTCCGATAAGAGCAAGCATCGGTGGCGCAAGGGAAAGAAACGCACCCCGCTAATTCCATCATCGTCCTGCACTCTCAGCGACTTTATGCCCCCGGAGATGGGGATCCCTCCCAGAATCCACCCAGTGATGGATGACTCTTCAAGTGATAGTCAAGGGTACGCTTCGGTTAATACCATGGAGTTGGTAAACCCCTATATGACTCCCGACAATGGGGAGCGCCAGGAGAACCTCCCCAACGTCCCCAGCCGATGCCAACGTCAGCGGAGCCACAACCATATGGGTCGTCGGGGCACATCAGCTGACACTCCCAACCAGGCTGTGCATTCTACTAAGACCAGACAACAGGCCCAGCGCAGAACTCAGCACGCACAACCATACTATGACCAGCCTCACCCTGCTATAGGCCGATCTCAGTCGTCCGATCCTCATCTGACAACTACTCTTTGGGCTTCGACTAGTGAGCAACGAGACATTCCCAACACCAGCCAGCCGCCGGTTCGGCCGGCAGGGCCCCGCCATGCCTCCTATCACAGAGCGCCCTCCTGCAAGCAGAAGTTCGCACCTGGAATGGAAGTATTATGTTATCAAGCACCTCACTAGCATCCCAACGAGGATTTCCATCCTTGAGGCCCTTCTCCTATCGTCAGATATGCGTGAGGCCCTCGTTGAGGCTTTAAGAAGCCCCCTTTAGTTTGAGACGGAGGTAGCAGCCACGAAATCCTTTCATGCTAAAGCGGTCGAGAACGCTGAATGTCAAGCCATCATTTCATTTTCTAGAGAAGATGAAGGCTCTCCCATACAGGGGCACATCCGCCCGCTATACATCACCGGCCAATTTAACGGCGTGGAGGTTCACCGCTGTCTTGTTGACACCGGCTCCGAGATTAACCTTATCTCGACGCGGACACTACAGAAGATAGGATTATTCGAAGATGACCTGACTCCCTCCGATTTAAGAATTCAAGGATACGATAGGACAAAACAAACCCCAGTCGGTAAGATCCGTTTGAAGACCCAGTTCAGCGGCCTAGTTTCCAGCACCGAGTTTATGGTTGTCTCCCAGGACACCACATACAACGCATTGATGGGAAGACCATGGATCCACCTGCACGCGGCGGTCCCCTCATCATATCACCAATGACTCAAGTACTCCCTCAATGGATGAGTAGGCGTACTCCAAGGAGATGCGTCTCCTTTTTCCTCTTGTGAAGCCCGCTACTTGGACGCCGACTATTACAAGAGAAAGGAAAAACAGATACAGGCAAGTGAGGTTGAGCCCACCACGGTTGCAACTGACCCCTGGGAAGGTCTGGATGATGCCTATGTCTTTTAGATCCATCGATTAGAGGCCAAAACCCCCGACATGGGTCAATGTTTTTTTGTCTCTGGTACAAGAGGAAAGCATGTTCCCAAGTCTAAGCGATGACAGAAAATCACCTCATACTCCTACACAAATCAGGATCAGGTGATCCCAGAGCCTCCTACCCTCGTACGATATCTGGATGTCCTCCCCATGGCAACGGAAGTACATCATACGTGTCTGTTTTGCCGGGATGGAATAAACCGGCTCAAGTCAATGCGCCACTACTGCTTTGATATCATAAAGTGTGGACCCTTGGGTCGAAGACCAGATGGGATCAGATCGACTGCCTTCATTGCTATGGTTTCAGCAGCACGTGAATCTCCTGATATAATTTCCACCACTGTCCAGGCTAGTACCAACCACCCATCACGATCTGTCAACCCAGAGAAAGCTTCTCCCACTGAGAATCCCTCCTTCGCAAGCGAAGAAGAAGATCTGGAGGACGCTCCCCCTTCCTTTGAAGAGGGAGTTTCCGCCATGGTCGATGAACTGGTATAGGTGAACCTTGGTAGCGAGGCAAATCCGAGACCCACATTGATCAGTGCCACCATGTCCCACAGAGAGCAGTAGTAGTACATGGATTTCCTGAAACAGAACTGTGATGTGTTTTCCTGGAGTTACGATGAGATGCCAGGACTAGATCCTCAGGTAGCCGTCCACCGCCTTGGTCTCCCGACAAACCATCACGGGTTCAAGCAGCCTCCCAGGAAGATTCACCCTTCTCACGGTGCCCTAGTTGAGGCCAAAGTTGACAAGATTATTAGATCCAACTTCATCAAGGAGGTCTAGTACCCAAAGTGGCTAGCCAACATTGTGCCAGTCAGGAAGAAGAACGGAAAGATCAGAGTCTGCATTGACTTCCGAGATCTCAACCGTCACTATCTGAAGGACGATTTTCCCCTTCCGGTGATAGAATTATTGATCGACACTACAACTGGGTTCCAAGCCCTCTCATTCATGGATGGTTACTATGGATACAACCATATTTGAATGGCCCCTGAGGACGAGGATTCCACATCTTTCATGGCACCCAAGGTACTTTCTGTTACCAGGTTATGCCCTTCGGCCTGAAGAATGCAGGTTCCACCTATCAGTGGGCCATGCACCGCATATTCAAGCCAATCCTCAGGAAATTGGTGGAATGCTATGTGGACGATCTGGTGGTCAAATCTCCCCAGTGCCAGGATCATCTCAAGGACCTTGAAAAAGTGTTAGGCTTCCTCCGTTCCCACCACTTGAAGATAAACCCATTGAAGCGTGCCTTCAGGGTCACCTCTGGGAAGTTTCTCGGCTTTGTCGTTAGGTACCAGGGCATTGAGATCGACCCAGAAAAGATCAAGGCCATCAGCCAGATGCCTCCCCCGAGCGATATTTGGGAGATTTGAGGTTTCCAAGGCCACTTATCCTACATACACCGATTCATTGCGAATCTGGCCGGAAAGTGTAATCCATTTCTTGGCTTATGAAGAAAGGCTCCGTTTACAAGTGGGATGAAGAGTGAAAGACCACGTTCAAGGAAATCAAGCAGTACCTACTCCAACCTCCAGTCCTGATGCCACCTATCCCTAGGAAACCACTGATCCTATACGTGAATACCCTGGAATGATCTCTTAGCACCCTTCTCACTCAGAAGAACAATTAAGGGACAAAGAACAACCTCTACTACCTCAACCGCATGCTCCTAGATACAAAGACCAGATACCCCCCCATCGAAAAGAGCTACCTTGCACTCATATTTTCCATGCATAAGTTGCGACACTACCTGCAACACCACGAGGTACAACTGGTGTCTCGGGTAGACCTGCTGAAGTACATTCTGAACCTCCCTATGTTGGCCGACCATCTAGCATGGTGGGCAGTAATCCTCCAGCAGTTCGACATCAGGTTCGTGCCTCAGAAGGCTATTAAGGGACAAGCATTGACAGATTTTCTAGCTGCCCATCCAACCCCTACAGGCCAGTCCCTGGACCTGGATTTTCCCGACGAGGAAATCCTCTTGATAGATCATTCCGTCCCATGTTGTCAGATGTACTTTTATGGTGCCTCCCGGAGCCCCACTGGCAGGAGACTCAACGACCCTATGCCCAACAGAGTAGGCCTGGGTATCATCTTCACCACCCCGGTGCAAGCCATTCTCTCATACTCATTCCTGTTGTCATAGGGATGCACCAACAATGAGGTAGAGTATCAGGCCCTCATTACTGGCCTCGAGCTGGCCCTCGAGATCGATGTGCCCCATTTTCATGTGAAAGGGGATTCTGAACTGGTCATCAAGAAAATAAATGGTGACTACATCATCAGAAAGCCAGTGCTCATACCATTGTTGGAGCGCACCCTCCAACTAATGGCCCAGTTTTCATCTCGGCCGGAAGTTACTCATGTCCCTCGATCTCAGAATGGTCAAACCGATACCCTGGCTGGCCTGGCAGCATCACTTGCAAAACTCGAGCAGGATGATCTGATTATACACGTGGCACATTAGAGATTCATTGCTCCCGTCACCTTGGATGACGACAACGACCTATGAGCAAGAAATCTTACTTCCGGAGCCTCCACGTCAAGACCACCAGGTCCCTCAGATACAGTGGTTGAATCGAACCCTGACTGGAGAGCCCCCTTTGTCGAGTATCTCTAAAATGGTTACCTCCCGGCTGATCAGGCCGAGCGTGAGCGAATCTGACATCGCGCATTGCAGTTTACCCTCCAGAGTGGTCCTAGTCTTGAGAAGATCCTCTACAAGCGTGAGTTCGATGGTGTTCTCCTCCGTTGCATCCAAGGAGTCGAAATTTCTCAGGTCATGCATGAGGTTCATGCCGGTTCCTGCAGTGCCCACCAGACTGGGCCGAAGCTGTCCCATCAGATTTGGAGATTGGGATACTTCTGTCCCTCCATGATCCATGACTGCATCGAGTTTGCCAAGAGATGTCACACGTGCCAAATTCATTCTAACTTCTTACATCAGCCACTAGAACCTCTCCACTCCACCAAGTACTCTTCTCCATTCGTGGTATGGGGACTCGATGTCGTGGGACCATACCCACCAGTGACAGCTCACCAGTGCAGGTTCATCCTGACCGCCACAGATTTCTTTTCCAAGTGGGTAGAAGTAGTTCTACTCAAGGAGGTCATGGTCTGTTCTATCATTGACTTTGTAGGAAAATGGAAATATCGAGGCATTCAACAAAACCCTCTCTAACATTTTGCAGAAAATGGTTGATCAGAACAAGAAGAGTTGGTCGGAAAATCTCCCCAACACCCTCTGGGCCTATTGGACGACAACTCGTAATTCCACCCAGGTGACCCCATATTCCTTGGTGTACGGAGCTGAGGCCGTCCTGTCCATCGAGATTCAGCTGCCTTCGTTACGCACAGTGGTCTATGACTAGAAGGCGCCGGATAAGGTAGCCGAAATTCTTCTGGATGAATTGGAAGCGCTTGACGAGAATAGGCTTCGTGCCCTGCACAATCCGGAAAGGAATCAGAATAATATAGCTAGAGCCTTCGATAAGAAGGTTCACCTCCACTCATTTCTACAAGGTGACTTGGTATTGGACCTCAGGGCACCAATGATCCCCAGTAGGAAACCACCAAATTTAGAGCCCAAATGGGAAGGACCTTACATAATTCACAGGATTTACCCCAATGGAGCATACTCCCTGGTGACAATGAATGGGGAGCATATCACTCCTCCCACCAATGCCAAATTCCTCAAGAAATACTTTTCCTGAGGTAGTAAGTCCGACACGACCCTAAACTATCTGGTCCGGCATGACCCTAAACTGTTTGGTCCAGTATGACCTTAAAATGTCCAGTCCTACATGAATTTAAACTGTGTGTTGTCCTTCACAACGTTAAACTGCATCTTCAGAACTAAGTGTGGCTTGATTCCCATCCTCATGGGATACGTAGGAACGCTCAAGCATTTCGTCTTGATCCCAACCCCAAACTCTTCTCTTTGACTATTCCCCTAGGTATAGTTCTCTCAGAGGATCCTCACATGATATGGTGTAGGATTCCTTAGCCCCACTCATGCCAGGATTATAATGGCCACACCATGTGCCCGCTCCCTATTCTTCTATCCTCCCACCTCCTCACCACATGACGTTAAACTGCATGGCCTTCAAGAACTACGTACGGATTGATTCACATCCTTATGGGATACGTAAGAATGCCTAGACATTTTTTCTGTTGGCCCAACCCAAATGCCAGAATCTTCCCCTCGGGACAAGACATATGGTGGGGTGCAGACTTTTTCCCCAATACACATTGAGCTCATCTCGATCCAGCCATATGTCCCACTCCCCAGAGGTGTCCGCCTCTTTCACCACCCTGCTTGACTTTAAAATGTATGGGTATAGCTATGCTTCACCCACTCCTTTGATTGGGACTCCATCATCCTTCCCATCCAGAAGGGACCCCAAATAACATGGATTCCAGGACTAAGGGATCTCCTACCACTTAGAGCCAACACCCTCTAGGATGTTCAAAAACAAGCCGATACAAGTCCCGCGTTATGAATATGGTCAGCAGTTGATGCTCATTTGTTGTTCCCATTTCAGGTCACTATGGGGACGCTGTGTTTCGTACATGGTCAAAATCTATCCTGCGTCGTTAGAACCACCCCAAGATGTACCAAAAATTGAGTGTAGTGGTTCATTCTGCCCCGTTATGTCTCCAAGTAATGAAATCCCTTCGGGAAATGCTAGCTATTAGACCCCATACGATAGGGAGAGCCAAGACCGGCTCCTTGTTTCCCACACCGAGCACTGCTCACATGGGCTTAGGAGCTGCGATGAGGTGGTAACCGCACAAGAGGACATATGGCTTCCCATCCGAGGCCCAACCTCATGCCCCTTGGCCTTTTCGGGCCCCCAGCCTAAGTTCTCACTTGGGATTGTATGGTGTGGCATGGGATTATGCCCTCATTCACATTGGGTTACTCACCATTCCGTACACATCCTCGGATGGGGTACCTTATCCTCTATTCGTCCTCCTGGAAAGACGTTAAACTGCAAACTGGTCGGGCCTTTCCGACCAAGGCCCAGCCTCAGGCCCCTAGGCCTTTTTAGGAACCCAACCCAAGTTCCTATTTAGGATTGTATGGTGTGGCATGGGATTATGTCCTCATTCATTCCGGGTTACTTGCCATTCCGTACACCTCCTGTATGTGGGGTATCTTACCCACTTTCATCCTCACTACAAGACGTTAAACTACAGACTGGTTGGGCCTTATGATCCAAGGCCTAGCCTCAGGACCCTTTTCCTTTTCGGGCCCCCGGTCCAAGTTCCTATTTAGGGTTATATGGTGTGGTATGGGATTATGTCTTCATTCACGTCGGGTTACTTGCTGTGCCGTACACCCCCTTATTAGGGTATCTTACCCCTATGTGCCTTCAAGAACTATGTGTGGCTTGATTCCCATCCTCATGGGATATGTAGGACTGACCGAATGTCTAGAATTTTGGTCCAGCCTTATCTCTCAAAAATATCCCTTTCACCTTGGCCCCGTGGCCTACCCTTTCTCGGGGAGGGAAGTATATGGTGTGGCATGAGATTATTTCCTCATTCACGTCAGGTTTGTAATGACCACGCCACATACCTCTCCCTCCTGGGAGTTCTCTATCCCTGTATTCTATACTCATCCCTTCAAATCAGTGACTCTCAAGTTGAGCACCCTCTTCAACCCTCTTCGGCGATTCACCAATGTGACTAAAGGTACTCTGGTTTAGTACCTAGAATGTCAGACTCTACTCGGACATGCTTTCACCTGTTTCTCAGGCTTCGTTTTCCCCTTCGTTAGGACTTCCATCATATTTCACACCCGAATGGAACCCCAAGTGGCATGGATGATAGGCCTAAGGGATCTCCTACCATTACGGGCCAACGTCCTTGAGGGCCGCAGACAAAAAATCGATACAAATCCCACATTTAGAATATGGTCAGTGGTCGATTCTCATTTGATTTTACCCGTTTCATGCTAACACGACATGGATGTTGTGTTTTGAACATGGTCAACAGTCATCCTCCATTATCACGCCAACCCCATTAAGCCCAAAATGTCAGTTAAATGATTCACATCCTTCTCTACCTCATCATGCCTAAGTAGAACTTTGAAACTCTTGGTACTATTCCTTAGTGCGCATCTTCATGTTAGGAGAAAAAAAATCCATGATAAGGCAATCATTCGGGGCTCCACCGATTCCCCGTTTTGCATATATTTTACATATTGCAGATACCTTATCCTACCTTATTTCCTAAACTGAGTTCGACTCACATAGGCTTAGGGATTGGGTTAAGGTCTGCCTTTACTTGGGATATTCTTGCTTCTCCATGGTCCGAGATCTAAGATCATAAACTAAGATCTCTTTTAGAAATACGCAGGAACACCCAGACTTCTCGTTTTCGGGTCCAGCTCAATTGGGAGCTAGTTTCTCCTGTCCCTTACCCCCTTACCTCTATCTTGGCACCTTGGCCCGAGGTTTCTTTCACAGAATTGCGTACGATGTGGTATGAGATTATGTCCTCATTCACATCGGGTGTGTTTTATTGCACCGTGCACATTCCCCCTTTAGCCTCGTTTCTACTACGTCTGTGCCACATGACGTTAAAATGCATGCCTGGTCCCACCACATGACCCTAAACTATGACATTATCATCCTGGACACATGGAAAAAAACAACACTGCATCGTGATGTCCTCACTCAAGGGGACACCGTGTTTGGTATCAGTCACACACCATACCATTTTTCAACGCCTGCATACAGCTTGATTCTTGTGGCGATGCCGGGACTTGCTATCCTAGGCATGTATATTCACAAAAAAAAACCATTCACCTTAAAGGACAAACAATATACATCAAATACTGCTTCTTTTGGTGAGAGGGCCATACCCGCACGCCCCTTTCATCCCTGGCACTGGTACCTTACTGTGCCACCCCTTAGAACTATGTATATATTGATTCTCATTCTCATGAGATACGTAGGAACGGACGAGCACTTCCCCCATGGGCCCAGCTTAACTCTTGTTTCTATTCCCTCAACTTAAAACCTTCTCGGGGAACACATGGTAATATGGGACTATGTCCTCATTCACGTCGGGTTTCATAATCACTTACCATGTGTCCCCTACACTCCTTACTGATCCATGGTCCAAGCTCTATGACTGTAAACTAAGACCACTCTACGTACTTTCCACAAGACGTTAAACCGCATGAAATATTCCAGAGCTACATATGGCTTGATTCCCATCCTCATGGGATACGTAGAGACACCCAAACATTTCGCCTTGGGTCCTGCCCCAGGAATCGTAAATTCTATTCCTCCTCAGTTTTAGCCCCCTGGCCTGACCCCTTGTGGGGAACCATGTAACTGTAGCTTTTCCCTGAACAAGTTCGGGATGCCCCACGATGACATTGGGAAGCGACAGTTCCCTCACCAGAGAGGTACAGTCTAAAAGAAGGAATGATCCATGATCAGACCGATGCGCCCATCTAATGTGCTCCCACCACGGTGGCGTAATTTTGAGTGTTGGATTCTGTTCGAACAAACCATCACTCCACATTCCATGCTTTGAGTACCCCTTATTTGGACCCTCATCCTCTTTCATGTCTAAGGGAACCCCCTAACAGTACGGATGCTCAACCTATGGCTCGCCCATTGTCCCGGGCCAACGTTCCGGAAGGCCAATGAATTACATTTTGAGTCAGTCCTCGTGTTTCGAACATGGTCAATGGTCGACCCTCATTTTATATCCCCATTCCAGGCTAACACAATAAGGATACTATGTTTCGAATATGGTCAAAAGTTATTCTTTATTGTCACGCCACCCCCCACAGTGTTCCAAATCCTGGGCATCGTGATTCACACCTCCCATTACCATCTGTTCGGATTGATTCCAGTGCCCATGGCATTACCCCATTCGTGCACAAGAGCACACTGGGAAAACGGTAATTCAGCTATTTTGAGATCTTCATTCTCCAGTCAGGTCTCTCCCACTTCCCCTGGAAATCTGGACCATTTGTTCAATCCCTGGATTCCCGAAGCTTGGTTTGCACTCCTACGTTTGGATGGGGTGATAAGGTGGTCATCCCTTGTTTCTCACATCAGGCCCGACCCACGTAAGCTTATGGAATGATCACTGGATGCCCCGTGAACATCACGAGGATGCAATAAACCAATATAAACAACAGAACTCATGTATTCTATGACATCAAACAATCAAAGCATGAAAGTACATTTGAGAGTTTTCTAATCATTACAGTACCCGAGGTTCGACTCCCCCCATGGAGGGGTTGACCTCATCAAAAGAGCGTAGAAGCTCCGCCACCCTCTGGCTGGTGGCATCCAGGAGTTGCTACCGCCTGTTCAGCTCCCGCTCCACCTCGGAAGTGAGGGGACGCAATTCATTGGCAGCAATTTGGGCCCGATCCACGTCGTTCTGGATGGAGGTCATCTCCTCAGAGGCTCGCTTCATGACCTCTTCGGATTCTTCCAGCTGGGTCTTCAATTGCAATATTAGCTCAGATTGCGCGTTGAGGGAGGTCGAGTGCTCCTCCGCCTGATTCTGCAGCCGCTAGACCTCATCTTCAGCCTCCTAGAGCCTCTTGATGTTTACTGCCTTCCTCCACTGCCAGCCCACACTGAGGCCATGGTCATACTCCTGAATATTTTCCACCATAAGATTTCAAACGAGCATGTGGGGATACTGGGAATCCACTCCCCCAGCACACAGTTCACGCAGCCGTGAGGGAAGTCTGTCCATCTCATCCAACCATAGTGCTTGGGGGGGTGTCATTGATGAAGCGCATGATCAGATTCCACAATCAATGACAGATTATCTTGCTATCCTCTTTATCGGAGGCCATCTCATCCTAGTCGGCACGGTTGGTAGGATCATACGTGGGGAACGCCTCCAGGAACTCTTCAGCAGGGTCCACGTCTGGTGTTTGATCGGGCATGGTGGGACTGAGGCTGTCTGACTGGTCCTCATTGTCAGATCCCACCTCAATGATCTTAGGATCAACCCCACTGACGATCCCACTGGTGATCGGGAGCGCCACAATTAGGTCAGTTAGGGCCTCTGCCTCTACGACCACCGACATTCCCCTGGGAAGGACGCCACCATAAGCCTCGACCAACCTTGCCAAGGCGACCCATGCCATTTGAAGAACTGTACGCGCCAAAAAGGGACATGGACGTCAATAAAAATGGTTAGGGTATGGAAGTCATGTAATTGGTGGGGGGGACTTACAGAGATAGAATCTCTGGTCTCGCTCTTGGGATGATACCGTCGGGACCCCAAAGCGTGGCCCCCCGTATATGATCGAAAGGTATGAAAGCTCTAGAGGGGTCACCTCAGGTATCCAAGCCCAGCTGGAGGTAGCATCAGACGCGGCGGCAGGCATAGATCCTGAGGGCCCCACGTCAGCATCCACTGAGGGATGAGAATGAGTTCTATGTATAAGACTCTTTTGCACGGTTCAGATGTTAGCAAGGAGCCTAGAATAACCTCAAATTAAGTCTCGGAGACGGGGGTTTCAAATTGTTACCTCAAGGGACTCTGCGAACTCTTCAAGATCTGAGTCTTGATCTCCAACTTCGCCATCCTCTAATGGGCTCCCTCTCCTAGCCTCATCTCCCTAGGATGAATCTTCTGATTCTTCCGGTAGGGGGAAACGCTCTATCAAATCTGCGGTCGACAACTACAGGGGAGTAGTGCGATCGAGAAACACCTTGAATCGATCTTTCATTGGACAAGGAGCACCCTGGGAGTGCACAAATTCCTCCAGATCAGTCAGATATTGTTCCCCTTCAGATTGGGATACCGAAAAGCTGGCCCGGATAGGGATTATCCCTAGTAAATCCATCCCGATACGGTTCAGGTGATGCCACAACTCAGCGGGGCAGAGGAATTTCCTATTGACTTCACAGATGTCCCAGGCCTCTAGGAAGACGGCATCCTCTGGCATGTCGATATGGCGCAGTCACTTCCCTAGAGCCTGGGTGGGTATCTTGCAGAATCCTCTTGGCGGCCTCCCCTCTGGATGGATCTGTTCTTCTGGAACTGCCGGGTCTGCTACCACTGTTGGATCTATGGCTACTGCCTCACCCTCAACTGGTGTGGGCCTCGTCTCCATGGCAGACCTACCACCACGGGATTCCCTTGCTGCCTTTCAGCCCCGAGGTTGGGGAAGCTCACCATCACCGACTCAAATGGTTGGCTTCTTCAGCATCTCCCCCGGGTAGTCTGCCTCCCAGCTCTGGGCATATTCCTTTACCATCCCGATGACGGTGGTCGACAGAGGCAAATAACTCCGCATTTTCCCATCTTCCCACGTGAACATGAGCCACATTTGCCTCATCACGCATGAGTGTTCTTCATAGCGCAACTCCAGATAGACCTGTGGGGTCAGCCTCTGCATACACTGGAATTACCTTGAAAACTGGTGCGGGGTATACGGCTCGCAGAGGGGATCACGGTCCACCATCGCCACTAGAAATCCACCTCGAAAGGCTAGAAGATAGGCCCAGTGCTCTTCCGTTCCCTGACCATCATTAGTAAATACCCCCATCGGAAATGGGAACAGGTGGAAATTGAATTCCTCCACCCTCCACACCCGGTTCAGAACCGAAGGTGCAGTCAGTTTGGCCGAAAAGCTCCCCGCGACATTCAGGATCGATGGGCAGAAGTTCGAGCCCGAAGGAGAGATAGGGTTAGGGTATTCGTAAACCCCCCTGATATGTGCCGCTATCCACCCATACAGGAGGTGGAATGACCCACATACCCTCTGCGGTCTTTTCCCCTCATTGATATGCCACAACACCTTATACAACTTGGTGAGCATCGAGATTCCCAGGTTGATCTGCCCTCCTATCGCCAATGTGGACACCATGATGAATGTGCTGGGGCATACTCCCATGCTGGTATCCCTCACTAGTAGGATCCAACCACAGATCAGAGCCGCGATGAATGCTACCAGCCCGACTATTGGCTGCTGCTCATTGCTGACACTAAACCCCCAGGTCTTCCACTGGCTGTCCTCTAAAAGTCACCATTACGAGTGGTCCTTACTATGAGCCCCCTTCGGGAAAGTCCGAGGCCTCTCCGGAAACTACCTGTTTTTTGGGAAGTTCAGGAATTGTTTGAACCACCGCCTGAAGTGGATATCCCTTAATGCCTCCTTGTCCTCCTTGGGTACAAGCTCCATCAGCGCCATCGCTAGACATGACATTTTCTCTAGATCCTCCCACGCACTCATGACGGGGAGGAATTTGTCATACATCACCCCCAGTATTGGGACCCCCCGAGATCTGGTGGATGTCCCACAAGATGATACCAACCTCCCCATGGTGTAAGTGGAAGGTATTGGTCCTCAATGACCATCTTCTCAATAACTCTGGAATCAGATGTTTCGGTTGATATATGTAGAATTGAGAGGCCCAAGCCACCTCATACAAACCCACTCTCCTCAGCTCAGCCCCAAACTCCTCACATGAGGTGCCTACCCAATAGGCCCAGGCCTAATCATCTGTGAAGTGGTCACCCTGGTGCAGGTCCCATTCCTCAGACCACCCCTTCCTTGGGTTCCTCAAAGCTTCCTTAAGTATCGTGTGGTACATAGGAGGAGACGTCTCAGGCTGAAGCGCCTTCCCATTGACATTACTCAGGTGGTTGTATAAGAAATCAGCATTGATGAGTGTAAAATCATCCCGGGCATGACCATCATTCGCCCTGAACCATCAGCACTGGCACGACATGCTCCTGAACTAGTAAGCTGGTTCGCCCTAACTCCCTTCTGGGATGAGGACGTCATCCCTCATCCTGAAGACAAACAAAGGCAACCTCCTACACAATGGGTAGTTCTTCTGGCTCTCCGATAGCAGCTCCACCAATGAACTATGGTCTGAGTGGTTCTGTACCAACTCCCCCAGACCCAGACTATTTTCCATCTTGTCCCTCTGGGCGGCATCCACAAGAACCCCTCAACAGCTTTTTGAAGAGCCATTCAATTTTAGAACTTGGACGATTTTCAGGTTGGTTTGCAAAGCTCGTTTTCGGAGAGAGTTCGGGAAGCCGGTTCATGGAGAGAGTTCACGAAGCCCATTTGTGGAGTCCTTCCCACGCCTTAAAGCGCAAGATAGAAAATCACTATAGCGAATTCAAACAATTGCCATGTGCCGCGAAGCGAAGACCCGATTCGTAGAGAGCAGTTGCGGAGTACGCGAAGCTTCGTGAATCGAGAGTGCTAAAGTCCAAAATCACAGAGACGAGAAGAGACAAAAGAGTGTTCTGGTCCCCTATTTATAGGCGACGGACCCTTGGACCTTCACAGTGCGCCACGACCGAAGCCCGCTTCGCGGAACGTCTGGCCAGAGCTTCGCTTTCCCGCTTGGAGATCCCTCTTCGCGAGGTAGCTTCGCGAACGACCGGGGATTTTGGCGATTGACCCTCATACTTATACCCTTGACTTCTTCATGTCTCTAAGTTTGAGGGGGGTATTTGTTGACGCCGAAATGTGGGAAGGAGAAGAAGACACAGACCTGAGAGCTACCTCGTGAATCCCTTTCGCAGAGAACCGATCGCATCGTGCCACCACGAAGCAAGGAGGTAGTAACACTCCGCGACCGCCCTTGATGTTCGCGACCTGCCACGAAGCAAGGAGGCGGTAACGCTCTGCGACCACCCTTAACGTTCGTGAGCCACTGCAGATCAAGGAGGCGGTAATGCTTTGTGAACGCATTTGATGTTCGGGACGCGTTGCAGAGCAAATGAATTCCTCTTCGCACCGAGAGCGCGCTGATTTGCGGTGTCTGTCCCCTATAAATACCGACCTCCCCCCCAAGTTTAGGGGGAAAACAATCTGACCTTTAGAATTCCTAGCTCCCAAATCGAGAAGCACCCTTCTGCTCTGCGAACCATGAGCTGTGCAAGGTACTTCTGCTCTGCGAAGTGCCTCCCCCTTGTCTCGTTTTGATCCCCTCTTCTAAGAGGGATTCCTTTTGCGGAGCCTAAGGGCCTCTACGAAGGAAGGGGATCCCCAAGGGGACCCGGTTTGTCGTAGAGAATTTATGCTTCGTGAAACACCCTCCATATACACATGATCTACATGCCAAGGCAGGGTCATTGTACTTCGCAAAACACATTGCTTCACGATACCTTGCTTCGTGCGGCACCTTTGCTCTGCAAGCTAGTGCTCCATGAATTCCTTTCCACTTCACAAAGTACCTCCCATATGCACCTTTTCCCTATTCTTAGGCTAAGGCGTCCCACTTCGCGAAGCACACCCCTTCGCAAGCATCCTTCGCCACACTGAGCAGTAGAGCTTCATAAGGACCCTACCTATGAACCCCTCTTCTTTGCGATTCCTTTTCCTGTGCAGCCCTCCAGGTTTGCACAATGTGATTTCAAAGTCCCCTGGACGATACCGCCCATTGCGTTTCTTCGCCTCATGCTTCTTCACAGAGGCACGCTAATGGCTATTGCTTCTTCACATAGCCACACTAACGTGGACCCCTCGATGGTTCGCTCCATGACACCCCCTATCCACGACTTTTCCTGTCCCCTCTCTGCACCAAGGAGTAGAGGGTACTGGTTATGTAAGTCCTAGGGGTACAGAGAAAACCCACCTTGTACGAGCTGCAGGACGTTAAACTTCCAAGCACCTTCATCCTCAGCACATGGAATTAAACTGTGACCTCTCCCCGTGCCTCGCATGCGGGGTGCCCCCACCTTGGACTTTCTTCATTCCCACTAGTCTCCACGAGGATGAGATCTTCCCTCATAGGGGATGATATACTCCTCTTCAGAGTGGAATTTGTCCGCGGGGAAATGGCAACCATCCCAGTGTAAGCCCCTATCTTTCTTGTAGGAGGCAGCATCCCTACTCCTCCTTTCTTCTTCGATCCCCAGGGCTAGCAAAGGGCGTGATGGGGAACGGTGCTTCTACTTTATTTGGTCCCAAATCCCTCTCTCGCTGCACTTTTTCGCCCTTGGGCCTCCCTCTTGGAGTAAGTCCCAACCTCTTCGGGCTGCTAACCACGCATAAGCCCCTATTTCCTCTTTGGGCTGTGATCATGTGTAAGCCCCACTCAACTTCCCATGGACGCACCTTTCACGACATGATCGTCAGGTCTCTGTTGTCTCTTGTTTCTCACACTGAGCATGACTCACATGGTCTTAGAGCAAGCACCGACCATGACATCCACCCTGGGCAACCTAGAGTGTAAGCACCATGCCCCCCATATGAACTACGTGGACTTTGATCCCTGCCAAGGTAGGGTATGTAGGAAGCCTCCCTAAGGTTCAAGCCCACCACTTTCCATTGGTCCCAACCATCTTCACGTCGGTGCACCAAGCCCCCATATTCTGAACTACAAGGTCTTTGATCCCCACCAAGGTAGGGTACGTAGTAAGCCTCAACGAGGTTCAAGCCCAACACCTGGTCATTCCGATCCCCTTCACGTCGGTTCGCCCAAACCCATACCTGAACTACGTGGTCTTTGATCCCTTCTAAGGTAGGGTACATAGGAAGCCTCCACGAGTTTCAAGCCCAACACCAAATTGGTTCCAACCATTCGGTTCCATGCCCCGTTCCAAACTACGTGGACTTTGATCCCTGCCAAGGTAGGGTACATAGGAAGCCTCCCTGAGGTTCAATAACACTAACACTCGGTCGTTCCGACCCCCATCATGTCGGTTTACCACATCAATCGGAACTACGTGGTCTTTGATCCTTGCCAAGGTAGGGTACGTAGGAAGCCTCCACGAGGTTCAAACCCAACAACCATCAGACCCCAGGTACACCTTCACGCCGGTTCCCACCACCAGAACTATGTGGTCTTTGATCCCTGCCAAGGAAAGGTATGTAGGAAGCCTCCCTGAGGTTCAATCCCACCACCCATGGGACCTCAGGTCCTCTTTCACGTCGGTTCACCGATGACCCACCATCCACCTGGACCCTAGGTCCTTATTCACGTCGGTTCACCGACTCCTTCCCCATACGGGAACTACGAGGACTTTGATCCTTGCTAAGGTAAGGTACGTAGGAAGCCTCCCCGAGGTTCAATCCCAACATCCAGCAGTTCTGACCCACTTCACGTCGGTCCACCCCCCCCCGTCCTGCATGACGTTAAATTGTGGACCCCATCCAATGGTAAGCCACTTTGACTCCATCCAGCGGTAAGCCATTGTGACCCCATTCAGTAGCAAGCCACCATCAGATGAACTATGTGGACTTTGATTCCCTACCACAGGGATACGTTGGAATCCTCTTTGAGGCTAAAGCCCAAAACTATCGTCATCCTCATGAAGGTTGCATCCCATTCACCACGCCCCTCACGAAACCTTCCATCATCCATCCTCATTCTTACCCGGGCCACCACATCCTGGTGGGATCATGCGATCCCATTCCCCATTCCAAATAATAGCATTTGGGAGGCCACCCACACGATGGTCTGAGTATCGGTGTTCCCTCCAGGGGGTTCCTACATCTGATCCACTCTCGTCAATGTTCTGATCAGCCCGATCCATCTCCGCTGGACATTAAACTTACGACACACCCTGTGTTAAACATGGAAAACTGAGAAAAACCTCAGATACATGCCCATGGAATATGATTCCCCACGTTCGACATAGGATTCCTCAGGCTTCCATGCCCTTGAGAATCCCTATAATAAGGGACAAAAGACTAACACGCCAATCCCCCAACATCCAGACACGACAGTGATGCCCAACGTGACTACTCCCCTAACCGAAGGTTGCTGCCCTGACCGGACCCCTTAGAATGTCTTGACAAAAGTAGTGTAATTAGCTGGCATCCATGAAGATATGGTGCTGGGAAGAGTTTCATGAACAACGTCTTATGTCTATAAGGGAGACCCAAACTAGGCGATGAGTTCCAAGGAGGAATCCACGGAAGGAAGAACTAACACCCCATCATCCCATTTCGATCAAGGAGAAAATGTCCCTGAACAAGGAACAGATGCCACCCACCTTTGGAAAGTAGGAATGTGGGGAAACAGCTACGCGTCCTCCACAGACGGATGCGCGCGCCCTGGCGAAAGCATCGGAAACAGAAATGGTGAACCCGACATGAAATTATTCTCCTCAATATGGAGATTAGTAGTGCTCAGGGCATCAATGGATTTAAGTGTCACCAGATCTAGTTATATGGCGCTGGTTCCCTCCAAGAAAATAGAGGTCCTGGCGTGAAACTTACTAGAAGTTGGGGTAGCAAAACGTTGGAAATCTCGTTCTGCGGCGTTGTCAGCGTGGATCCCTCTTACCGTCCATGGAAGACGGGATGGCGTTGGGGCATTGGTCGTCAATTCCTTTTTCTTTCAGCACTGATGAATTAATCTCCCTACTCTCAGGAATCAGTTTGCTGCATCTGGAATGCGATCACCTCCCGCACACCGATACGGGGGCAGGGGAAGCACTAACGCGGCAATCCCACGTGGTTCCACCACTTCCGCGATGACCTCTAAACCTATGGACCTAGGGCACCCATGCCCCCTCTCCCTGTCCGAGGTCATTCAATGGAGGGTAATCAACAAACTTGTGCATCGCTACGAGGAGGAGGGCATAATCTTGACCTAGGATATGGACCATCTGGATCTGGAGGCATCCACGCCTCACCGTAAATGCCACCCCCGAGGGCTGTGCAGGGAGCCATTGCTCCCCACCCTGACATACAACCGTTTCGGGAGCCTCTCCATGGAACGCTTTGATGATTCCCTGCCTTATGCTGATGAGGTAGGTGATGTTCGAGCCAGCCTGGTCAGAGTCACATTTCAGGGGCTCCCAACGATGGCTCCCACCCGGCCGCATCAGCACCGCTGCTCGGTCTTACTGGATGAGGAGAAGGTAAGATATGCACCTGCACCATTGGCCCCGGTTCGTCCGACCCGACACCAGCATCGGGCGCAAGCTGAGGACACCCGTTAGGGGGAATCAACATCGATGACTACTATGGCCCGAGCCACCACCAACGCATATCATTAGTTCCCTGCATACACTAAGTAGGGGAACTTATATGCCCGTCCAGGATTGAGGCCCCAACTGCCCCACAGGCAGGCTGGGTTGACTCTCTTGGTTGCTGGCACAAGTAGTGGCCGCCGCAAACCAACCCGCAGTCATGCCACCTAGTATGAAGGTCCTCCTTATACCACTACCACAGAAGGCACAATCCTTCCCCGCTTTGAGGCTCAGCATAGAGGTCTACCTTGGGCCACCCCCAATCTGAATGAGGGTCTTCCTCGCGGCAGCGATGCTTAGTGTGGGGGTCTCTCCCATGCCCACTACACTGGGTACAAAGTCATTCCTCCCACCACTGACAGCCGGTGCAGGGACATCACCCATCCGGTCTCTCTTCCACATGGGGAACCTCCCCATATCCTTTCAGCATCTGATGAAGGTCCTCCTCACCTTGGAAACTAGAGGGATGTGGGCCAGCCTCACTCCACCCACACCCAACACGGAGGTCGTACCCGTGTTCAGCTAGACCGGTACAAGGACTCTCCTCGTACTGAGATTCCCCAGGAAAACAAGCATGGAGGTCCTCCCCATGCTTCTGCCAGTTCCAGTGGAGGTCTTTCCCACTCCAGTGCTATCCATGGAGGTCCTCCCCATGTACCCTTCAACATTTTTCCCGGTGCTCCTCGCACCTCGACTTTATCGGGTGGAAACCCTCTCCGCCCCAACACCACTGCGGCCGGAGGACCCCGTGTCAGAAATCAGCCCTGTCCCGAGGAGCCACCTAGGGCCAAGAGGGCAGGTCATCACCACCATAAGAAGAATTATGAGAAGGTCCGGATGAAGATCAAACCAGTACGCTTCTCAGACTCTGAAGTGGAGTACGACTCATCCCGGGAACCCTCCCCTCGCTCATCTGAGTCAAGGGATGGGAAGGAACAAGGCACATCATCCTGGTGCTCCTGGAATGTGAGGTCCATCAGATTCCTGCCTCCCTTCATAGTTATATCTTGGAGTATGAAAATATGGCTACCTCGCAGGTTACGGTCGTGCAATCACCACTATCGTCACCGGAAGCATTCTATACCTCCACAAGATATCACAGAGAACTATTCTAGGGGCCAATGGTGGGCGAGCAACATTGCAGCCTATCACCAGAAGCCCTAGCCCCTGAGCCAGGAACGATGTCCATCATCCCATCTTATCGCGACATAGAGACCAAGTCACTACACTCTTCGAAGGACAACCCAAGATTCGGCGGCCAGTCAGCCCGCTCACCGTACTCTCCACCAGCGAGCCTGCCGTCCCAATTGTCTGCCTCAGTACCACTACCAGTTCCTCAGCCACCACCAGTTGAAGAATGGGAAAATCAAGTGCCAGACCCTGAATCTGAGCTGGGGAGCTTCTGGAACATCCTCACAACAGACCACTTCCCTGAGAAGTTCTGGCTCGTGGCAACGCAAAATTTCCGCATACCGGAATCCCTCACCCCGGAGGAAGTTGAGTGATTCCGCTACACCCTCTGGGAGATGCATTTTGGTCTTCTTAATCTACGAGTGGTTTATCCCAGGATCCAAGCGCATTTCAAAGACATCAGTGAACAATGCCATCTAGTTGATCTGTCCGCACTCCCTGTGACCCAGTGCCCCGAGTCACCAGGTCACCATGAGGCCCTCCAGCAGCAATGCATTCAAATTATCAAGTTACTCCACAAAATTATCAAGGAGGCTACCCCCACGTGAAAATACATGGCTGGGGCCAGTATGTTTCTTTCCTCTTTATCCCTATCCAGCGACAACATGACTTGCTGAGCGACATCAAAGACATGCCCCCAAGAAGGGTCACGGTTAACATGGCCGACATAGTGGATGATGAGGACGACATGGAGCTTCTCGATGGAGACTTACCCCCCCGAGGGCGTGCCACCACTATTGGACCCATCAGGGAGGGTCACTCGCCAGTAGAGGAACCTACTAGGTCTCCCTGCTCCCACCGAGGCATTGGTACTCAGCCGGAATTCTGGTAAAGGAAAAGATCATGTCAGAGCTGTCAAACACTCCGACTCGTCCGCCTCAATGCAGAAGATGGAGGAGGACCCCGAGAAGGCCATGCTGCGCCAAAAACTTACTAAGCAGAAGACGCTGGTCGATGACCTCTTGGTGGAATTCACATTAGAGAAACGACCCGACTACGACGATCCTAGTCCAGTACAGTAGGGGTAAGAACAACTTCCCCTCAGCGAGCAACCCTCATGCAACCCTGATCATGCTGCTCCCACGGACAGGGCTGAAGCCGGAGCTCACGGTAAGAGGGAATGGTATGTCTCACCAAAACCTCCTGAATGGCATGACAATCCATGGAATCCAGCTCGGGTTCCCCCAGCTGCCCCACAAGTCGCTTCACAAGCCGATCCACGAGCCGCTGGGCCTGTTTACCGTGCTGAGGGACCTGACAACACGCTCGTAGTTAGGGATCCCCGTCAATATAGGGACCCCCACCCAGATGATCCAATGACAGTGATCATATCCCGCCTTGAGGAATTAGAAATGTGACAGGTGGCAATCCAACTGATGGTAAGCCATACCTGGCATGGGTGAATGATATGTCGACACCTCCAGGTTTTGGGAACCCCACCTTCTCCCCCTTCAATGGGATGGGGGAACCACCACAGCACTTGACCCACTTCAACTCAAGGTGTGGGCCCATGTTAGGGACACCAGCACAATAGGAGGATGCCAAAATCAGATGTTTTGTTCAAAAATTGGAGGGGCCGACATTCGTCTGGTACAACCAGATTCCCATTGGATCTGTAACCAGCTTGGAGGACCTTTGCAGGCAATTCCTCTACCAGTTCAGCTCTACCACCTGGAAAACTAGCATTGCAGACCTCTTAAAGTGCAAGAAAAGGACTAATGAGTGAGTCACAGACTTTATCACCAGGTGTAAGGGGCTTACTTACTCCCTTGACATGCCACTGACTCAGGAGAAATTACTGAAGATGTGCGTAGGGAACATCAAGATGAAGATGGTTCCCTCTCTGATCATCCAGAACTTCCCTGGAGGATTCCTAGACTTCTCCAATAAGGCCCAACGCCTGGAGGAAGCCCTGCAACAGGCCAGCCAGGCATGCCCATTGCCCCCTGTAATTCCAGCGAGGAGGGATTCCAGAGTCGATCCCGCCGTAGTGGCCCAAATAGAAGCCCCCAAGAAACTATAATTGCTACCAATGGTACCATCCCCACAGCCTCGTAGTGTCCCTCCACCTCAGGCGCAGCCTCCGGCTCAGCAGCGTCCTCCTCAAAATCGGAAGGTGCCCCCGTGGAATGCGCCGCCACCACCCAAGCGGGACAATCAGGGTCCACCTCCTCGACAGGACCCTCCAGTTCCTTGCCAGGGCCAGGCTTCAAGGGCCCCCTTTTCGGACAGGAGAAACTGGACTTACTCTTTAAATAAGAATCAGGTCCCCGGTTACTTCCGTAGCACCTTAGAGAAGAGGATTATATGCTTGCCTGAGTGCAGAAGGCCGAAAGAGGCGAATCTCACTGATTACCCCAACTACTTCCCCTATAATCAGATTCTGGGGCACACCCTCAAGTAGTTCTATGTGTTCAAATTCTGGCTTCATGACCAGGTCGATAACAAGATAGTCAGGCTGGGCCCGACCCCAGCACAAGTGGCGGGTGTCTTTGTATGACCAGACAACAGTAGCGACAACGAAGGTGAGTGGCAACAGGTTTCTAACCGTGATTCCCAGAAGTATGATGGCTGGATGGATCATAAAATGATCTCTTGTTCCCATGGTATCATTTGGGCATGCCTGAATCAGCCAGAGTCTTCAGAATCTGCGGCCACCACTTCTACATCATCATCTCAGCCGACCTCTTCCCATAAGAGCAAGCATCGGCGATGCAAGGGAAAAAAACGCGCCCCTCCAATGCCAACGTCATCCTGCACTCTCGATGAATAAGCCCCCGAAGATGAGGATCCCTCCCAAAATCCACCCAGTGATGGATGAATCTTCAAGTGATAGTGAAGGGTACGCTTCAGTTAATACCATGGAGTTGGTAAACCCCTATATGACTCCCGAAAACAGGGAGCGCTAGGCGAACCTCCCCAACGTCCCCAGTCGATGCCAACGTCGACGGAGCCATGAACATATGGGTCATTGGGGAACATCAGATGACACCCCCAGCTAGGCCATGCATGCCACTGAGACTAGACAGCAGGCCCAATGCAGAACTCAGCACGCATAGCCTCTTCATCCGATGTCGTCGAGCCCGCCTCCACCACCGTTTGTGCTACTAGATCAGACAGAACTGCCTCGACCATGCCATGACCAGTCTCTCCCTGTTACAGGCCGATATTAGTCGTTCGGTCCTCATCATACAACTACTCTTTAGGCTTCGACTAGTGAGCAATAGGACATGCCCAGCACCAGCCAGCCGCCGGTTCGGCCGACAGGGCCCCGCCATGCCTTCTATCACAGAGTGGCCTCCTACAAGCAGAAGTTCACACCTGGAACAAAAGTATGATGTTATCAAACACCTCTTTGGAATCCCTATGAGGCTTTCCATCCTTGAGTACCTTCACCTATCGTCAGATATGCGTGAGGCCCTCGCTGAGGATTTAAGAAGCCCCCTCTAGTTTGAGACGGAGGTAGCAGCTGCAGAAGCCTTTCATGATGAAGCGGTCGAGAACACTGAATGTCAGGCCATCATTTCGTTCTCTGGAGAAGATGAAGGATCTCCTATACAGGGGCACATCTGCCCGCTGTACATCACCGGCCAATTTAACGACATGGAGGTTCGCCGCTGTCTTGTTGACACCATCTCCTGGATTAACCTTATCCCAACGTGGACACTACAGAAGATGGGATTATATGAAGATGACCTAACTCCCTCTGATTTAATAATTCAAGGATACGACAAGACAGAACAAACCCCAGTTGGTAAGATCTGTTTGAAGTCCCAGTTCGGTGGCCTAGTTTCCAGCACCGAGTTTATGGTTGTCTCCTAGGACACCGTGTACAACGCATTGATGGGCATACCATGGCTCCACCTGCACGCGACGGTCCCCTCATCGTATCACCAATGCATCAAGTACTCCCTCAATGGCCAAGTAGGCATACTCCAAGGAGATGCGTCTCCTTTTGCCTCTTGTAAAGCCTGCTACTTGGACACCGGATATTACAAGAGCAAGGACAAACAGATACAGGTAAGTGAGGTTGAGCCCGCCACGATTGCAACTGACCCCTGGACAGGTCTGGATGCTACCTATGTCTTTCCGATCCATATATTGGAGGACACAACCCCTGACATGGGTCAATGTTTTGTTGTCTCTGGTACAAGAGGAAATAATGTTCCCAAGTCCAAGCAACGATGGAAAATCACCTCATACTCCTACACAAATCAGGCTCAGGTGATCCCAGAGCCTCCTACCCCCATACGGTATCAGGATGTCCGCCCCATGACAACGATAGTATGTCATACATGTCTGTTTCGCAGAGATAGAATCAACCAGATCAAGTCGACGCACCACTACTACTTTGATATCATAAAGCATGGCCCCTTGGGCCAAAGACTAGATGAGACCAGATCAACTGCCTTCATTGTTATGGTTTTAGTAGCACGTGAATCTCTAGATATGTTGTCCACCACTGTCTAGGCTGGTACCAGCCCCCCGTCATGATCTGACAACCCAGAGGAAGCTTCTCCCACTGAGAATCCATCCTTCATAAGCGAAGAAGAAGATCTGGAGGATGCTCCCCCTACCTTTGAAGAGGGCGTTTCCTCCACAGTTGATGAACTGGTATAGGTGAACCTTGGTAGCGAGGCAGATCTGAGACCCACATTGATCAGTGCCGCCATATCCCACGGAGAGCAGCAGCAGTACATGGATTTCCTAAAACAGCACCGTGATGTGTTTTCCTGGAGTTACGATGAGATTCCAGGACTAGATCCTCAGGTAGCCGTCCACCACCTCGGTCTCCTAACAAACCATCATGGGTTCAAGCAGCCTCCCAAGAAGATTCACCCTTCTCACGGTGCCCTGGTCGAGGTCGAAGTTGACAAGCTTATTAGAGCCAACTTCATCAAGGAGGTCCAGTACCCAAAGTGGCTAGCCAAAATTGTTCCAGTCAGGAAGAAGAATGGACAGATCAGAGTCTGCATCGACTTCCGAGATCTCAACTGTCACTGTCCGAAGGATGATTTTACCCTTCTAGTGACATAATTATTGATCGACGCTACAACTGGGTTCAAAGACCTCTCCTTCATGGATGGTTACTCTGGATACAACTATATTTGAATGTCCCCCGAGGACAAGGAGTCCACAGCTTTCAGGGAACCCAAGGTACTTTCGGTTACCAAGTTATGCCCTTTGGCCTGAAGAATGCAGGTTCCACCTATCAGCGGGCCATGTAATGCATATTCAATCCAATCCTCGAGAAATTGGTGGAATTCTTTGTGGATGATCTGGTGGTCAAATATCCCCAGCGCCATGGCCATCTCAAGGACCTTGAGAAAGTGTTAGGCTTCCTCTGTTCCCACCACCTGAAGATGAACCCGTTGAAGCGTGCCTTCAGGGTCACCTCTGGGAAGTTTCTCGGCTTTGTCGTCAGGTACTAGGGCATTGAGATTGACCCAGAGAAGATCAAGGCCATCAACCAGATTCCTCAACCGAGCAATATTCGGGAGCTTTGAGGTTTCCAAGGCCACTTAGCCTACATACACTGATTCATTGCGAATCTGGCTGGAAAGTGTAATCCCTTTTCTCGGCTTATGAAGAAAGGCTCTACTTACGAGTGGGATGAAGAGTGACAGACCGCGTTCGAAGAAATCAAGCAGTACCTACTCCAACCTCCAGTCCTGATGCCACCCATCCTCAGGAAACCACTAATCCTATACGTGACAGCCCTGGAACAATCACTTAGCGCCCTTCTCGCCCAAAAGAACAATAAAGGGACAAAGAACAACCTTTACTACCTCAGCCGCATGCTCCTCGATACAGAGACCAGATACTCCCCCATCGAAAAGAACTTCCTTGCACTCATATTTTCCATGCATAAGTTGTGACACTACCTGCAGCACCATGAGGTACAGCTGGTGTCTCGGGTAGACCCACTGAAGTACATTCTGAACCGCCCTATGTTGACTGACAATCTAGCACGATGGGCAGTAATCCTCCAGTAGTTCGACATCAGGTTCGTGCCTCAGAAGGATACCAAGGGACAAGCATTGGAAGATTTTCTAGCTTCCCATACAACCCCTATGGACTAGTCCCTAGACCTAGATTTTTCTGATGAGGCAATCCTCTCGATAGATCATGCTGTCCCATGTTGGTAGATGCACTTTGATGGTGCCTCCCGGAGCCCCACCGGTAGGAGACTCAACGACCCTAGGCTTAACAGAGTAGGCCTGGGTATCATCTTTATCACCCTGGAACAAGCCATTCTACCATACTCATTTCTGTTGTCAGAGGGCTGCACCAACAATGAGGCAGAGTATCAGGCCCTCATTACTGGCCTTGAGCTGGCCCTCAAGATCTATGTGCCCCATTTGCATGTGGAAGGGGATTCCAAACTGGTCCTCAAGAAAATCAACAGTGACTACGTCATCAGAAAGCTAGAGCTCATACCATTATTGGAGCGCACCCTCCAACCAATGTTCTAGTTTCCATCTCGACCGGAAGTTACTCATGTCCCTCGATCTTATAATGGTCGAGTCGATGCCCTGGACGGCTTGGCTGTATCACTTTTAGAAACTGAGTAGGATGATCTAATTATACACATGGCACATCAGAGAGTCATTGCTCTCGTCACCCCGGATGATGACGACAACCTACGAGTAAGCCATCTTACCGCTGGAGCCTCCATGTCAGGACCCCCAGATCCCTCAGATATAGTGGTTGAAGCGACCCCCAACTGGAGAGCCCCCTTTTTCAAGTATCTCCAAAATGGTTACCTCCTGTCTGATCGGGCCGAGCGTAAGCGAATCCGATGTCGCGCGTTGCAGTTTACCCTCCAGAGTGATCCTAGTCTTGAGCAGATCCTCTACAAGCATGAGTTTGATGGTTTTCTCCTCCATTGCATCCAAGGAGTCGAGATTTCTTAGGTCATGCATGAGGTTCATGCCAGTTCCTGCGGCACCCACTAGACTGGGCCAAATCTGTCCCATCAGATCCAGAGATTGGGATACTTCTGGCCCTCCATGATCCATGACTGCATCGATTTCACCAAGAGTTGTCACGCATGCCAGATTCATGCTAAATTCTTACATCGGCCGCCATAAACTCTCCACTCCACCAAGTAATCTTGGCCATTTGCGGTATGGGGACTTGATGTCATGGGACCATACCCACTGGCGACAACTCTCCACTACAGGTTCATCCTGGCCGCCACAGATTTATTTTCCAAGTGGGCAGAAGTAGTTCTGCTCAAGGAGGTCAAGGCCCGTTCTATCATTGACTTCGTGAGCTCCAATATCATCCACCAGTTTGGAGTCCCTCATGCTGTCCTCACCGATAATAGCGCCAACTTCCGAGCAGCCGAGCTGAAGAAATTGTACGCCAAGTACAACATCCGTTCGAACCATACCTCCCGCTACCATGCGCAGGCAAATGGAAAGATCAAGATGTTCAACAAAACCCTCTCTAAAATTTTGTATAAAATGGTTGGTCATAACAAGAAGAGTTGGATGAACAAGATCCCCAATGCCCTCTGGGCCTATAGGATGACGACTTGTAATTCCACCCAGGTGACCCCATATTCCCTAGTGTACGGAGCTGAGGCCATCTTGCCCATTGAGATCCAGCTGTCTTCGTTACGCACAACGGTCTATGACCAGTAGGTGCTAGATAAGGTTGCCTAAATTCGTCTGGATGAATTGGAAGTGCTTGACGAGAATAGGCTTCGTGCCCTACACAATCTGGAAAGGCATCAGAATAAGATAACTAGAACCTTCAACAAGAAGGTTCGCCTCCGCTCATTCCTATAAGGCAACTTGGTATTATCCCTTAGGGAGCCAATGATCCCTGGTAGGAAACCACCAAAGTTGGAGCCCAAATGGGAAGGACCTTACATAATTCACAAGATTTACCCTAATGGAGCATACTACCTGGTGACCATGGATGGCAAGCCTATCACTCCTCCCACCAATTCCAAATTCCTCAAGCAATACTTTTCCCGAGACAGCAGGTCCGACACGACCCTAAACTGTCTAGTTCGGCATGACCCTAAACTGTATGGTCCAGCATGACATTAAACTGTCCAGTCCTACATGACTTTAAACTATTCGTTGTCCTGCACAATATTAAATTGCATCTTCAGAACTACGTGTGGCTTGATTCACATCCTCATGGGATACATAGGAATTCTCATGCATTTTGTCTTGACCCCAGCCCCCAAACTCTTCTCTTTGACTATTCCCCCTGGGTATAGTTCTCTCGAAGGATCCTCACATGATATGGTGTAGGCTTCCTTATCCCCACTCATGCCAAGATTATAACGGTCGCACCATGTGCCCGCTCCCTATTCTTATATCCTCCCACGTCCTCATCGCATGATGTTAAACTACATGGCCTTCAATAACTATGTACGGCTTGATTCCCATGGGATATATAGGAATGCCTGGACATTTCGTCTATTGGCCCAGTCCAAACACTGGAATCTTCCCCTCGGGACAAGACATATGGTGGGGTGCAGACTTTTTACCCAATACACGTTGAGCTCATCTCGATCCGGACGTATATCCCACTCCCCAGAGGTGTCTGACTCTTTCACCATCCTGCTTGACTTTAAAATGTATGGGTATAGCTATGCTTCACCCACTCCTTTGATTGGGACTCCATCATCCTTCCCATTCAGAAGGGATCCCGAATGGCATGGATGCCAGGCCTAAGGGCTCTCCTACCGCTTTGGGCCAACACCCTCGAGGATGTTCAGCAACAAGACAATATAAGTCCCGCGTTGCGAATATGGCTAGCGGTCGATGCTCATTTGTTGTTCCCATTTCAGGTCACTACGAGGACGCTGTGTTTCGAACATGGTCAACAACTATCCTGCGTCATTAGAACCACCCTAAGATGTCCCAAACATTGAGTGTAGTGGTTCATTCTGCCCCGTTATGTGTAACTCCCCAAATGATAAAGGGTTAAATGACTAAATGATATGACTCATGTCAACAAGGTGCACTTCCCTTTTCAGGAGTCTGTCTGATTAGAACTCCATAGTTAAGCATGCTTGGCCTGGAGTACTGATCAGGATGGGTGACCTCCTGGGAAGTTTCCCAGGGTGTGTGTGAGTGAGGAAAAAGCACACTGAAGATGACATGTGTTGGCCTGTGGGGACAATCATTAGTCATATGACCCATTTGGGCACGTGAGTGGGCCCCAGGGTGGGGACCGCGTGTCTGCGGGGAAACTGGTAGTACCTGGTGGGCTAGGACCCGATGACCATGTTAAGGCGGGGTGGTTGTGCTGTCATCGGGACCCAGTTGTCATATTTGGTATCAGTGGTGGTACCCAGCCTTAAGTGTGATGCATAGCCTGGGTTGAGATGTAGAGCCCACAACGAGGATGTTGTTCTCTAAAGGGGGGGTGATTATAACCCCCCAAATGATAAAGGGTTAAATGAATAAATGATATGACTCATGTCAACAAGGTGAACCTTCCTTTTCAGGAGCCTGTCTGATTAGAACTCCACAATTAAGCATGCTTTCCCCAGCATGGGGACCACGTGTCTGTGGAGAAACTGGTGGGCGGGGTCCAGTTGTTACATTTGGTATCAGAGGTGGTACCTAGCCTTAAGTACGATGCACAACCTGGGTTGAGATGTAGATCCCACAATGAGGATGTTGTGCTCTAAAGGGGGGGGGGGTGATTGTAATGCCCCCAAATGATAAAGGGTTAAATGACTAAATGATATGACTCATGTCAACAAGGTGCACCTTCCTTTTTGGGAGCCTGTCTGATTAGAACTCCATAGTTAAGCATGTTTGGCCTGGACAAATGATAAAGGGTCAAATGACTAAATGATATGACTTATGTCAACAAGGTGCACCTTCCTTTTTGGGAGCCTGTCTGATTAGAACTCCATAGTTAAGCGTGTTTGGCCTGGAGTACTGATCAGGATGGGTGACCTCCTGGGAATTTTTTCCAGGGTGCGTGTGAGTGAGTACAAAACACACTGAAAAGGACATGTGTTGGCTTGTGGTGACAATCATTAGTCATATGACCTGTTCAGGCACATGGGTGGGCCCCAGGGTGGGGACCACGTGTCTGTTGGGAAACTTGTGGTACCTAGTGGGCCAGGACTCGGTGACCATATTAAGGCGGGGTGGTTGTGCTGTCACCGGGACCCAGTTGTCACATTTGGTATCAGTGGTGGTACCCAGCCTTAAGTGCGATGCACAGTCTGGGTTGAGATGTAGAGCCCACAACGAGGACATTGTGCTCTAAAGGGGGGGGGGGGGTGATTGTAACGCCCCCAAATGATAAAGGGTTAAATGACTAAATGACATGACTCATGTCAAAAAGGTGCACCTTCCTTTTAGGGAGCCTGTCTAATTAGAACTCCACAGTTAAGCGTGCTTTCCCCAGGGTGGGGGCCACGTGTCTGCGGGAAAATTGGTGGGCGGGGCCCAGTTGTTACATTTGGTATCAGAGGTGGTACCCATCCTTAAGTGCGATGCAGAGCCTGGGTTGAGATGTAGATCCCACAACGAGGATGTTGGTCTCTAAAGGGGGGGTGATTGTAATGCCCCCAAATGATAAAGGGTTAAATGACTAAATGATATGACTCATGTCAACAAGGTACACCTTCCTTTTCAGGAGCCTGTCTGATTAGAACTCTACAGTTAAGTGTACTTGGCCTGGAGTACTGATCAGGATGGGTGACTTTCTGGGAAGTTTCCTAGGGTGTGTGTGAGTGAGGAAAAAACACACTGAAAAGGACATGTGTTGGCATGTGGGGACAATCATTAGTCATATGACCCATTCAGGCACGTGGGTGGGCCCCAGGATGGGGACCATGTGTCTGTGGGGCAACTGGTGGGCAGGGCCCAATTGTTACATTATGTCTCCAAGCAACGAACTCCCTTCGGGCAATGCTAGCTATTTGACCCCATATGATGGGGAGAGACGAGATCAACTCCTTGTTTCCCACACTGAGAACTTCTCACGTGGGCTTAGGAGCTGTGATGAGGTGGTAACCGCACAAGAGGACGTATGAATTCCCATTTGAGGCCCAGCCTCAGGCCCCTTGGCCTTTTTGGGCCCCATCCCAAGTTGACACTTGGGATTGTATGGTGTGGCATGGGATTATGCCCTCATTCATGTTGGGTTACTCGCCGTGCTGTACACATCCCCGGATGGGGTACCTTATCCTCTCTTTATCCTCACGAAAAGACGTTAAACTGCAAACTGGTCAAGCCTTTCCGACTGAGGCCCAGCCTTAGGCCCCCTGGTCTTTTCTGGACCCTTGTCCTTTTCAGGCCCCCGGCCCAAGTTCCTATTTAGGATTGTATGGTGTGTCATGGGATTATGTCCTCATTCACGTCGGGTTACTTGCCGCACCGTACACCTCCTGTATGTGGGGTATCTTATCCACTTTCGTCCTCACTGCAAGACGTTAAACTGTAGACTGGTCGGGCCTTCCCGTCCGAGGCCCAGCCTCAGGCCCCTTGGCCTTTTCGGGCCCCCGACCTAAGTTCCTATTTAGGGTTGTACGGTGTGGTATGGGATTATGTCTTTATTCATGTCGGGTTACTCACTGTTCCATACACCCCCTCGTTAGGGTATCTTACCCCTATGTGCCTTCAAGAACTATGTGTGGCTCGATTACCATCCTCATGGGATACGTAGGACCACTCGAATGTCTAGACTTTGGGTCCAGTCCCATCTCTCAGAAATCTCCCTTTCACCTTGGCCCCGTGACCTATCCTTTCCCGAGGAGGGGAGTATATGGTGTGGCATGAGGTTATGTCCTCATTCACGTCGAGTTTGTAACGACCACACCATGTACCTCTCCCTCCTGGGAGTTCTCTATCCCTGTATTCTACACTCATCCCTTCAAATCGGTGACTCTCAAGTTGAGCACCCTCTTTTACCCTCTTCGGCAATTCACCAATGTGCCTAAGGGTACTCTAGTTTAGTACCTGGAATGTAGGACTCTACTCGGACATGATTTCACCCATTTCTCAGGCTTCGTGTTCCCCTTCGTTAGGGATTCCATCACCTTTCACACCTGAAGGGACCCCCAAGTGGCATTGATTCTAGGCCTAAGGGCTCTCCTGCCATTATGGGCCAACGTCCTCGAGGGTTGCAGACAACAAATCGATACAAATTCCGCATTTCAAATATGGTCAGTGGTCGATGCTCATTTGATTGTCCCCATTTCAGGCTAACATGATATGAATGTTGTGTTTCGAACACGGTCAACAGTCATCCTCCATCGTCATGCCAACCCCATTAAGCCCAAAATGTCAGTTACATGATTCACATCCTTCTCTACCTCATCATGACCAAGTAGAACTCTGAAACTCTTGGTACTATTCCTCAGTGCGCATCCGCACGTTAGGAGAAAAAAAATCCGCGATAAGGCAATCATTAAGGGCTCCACCGATTCCCCGTTTTGCATATATTTCACGTATTGCAGATACCTTATCCTACCTTATTTATTACACCGAGTTCAACTCACGTAGGCTTAGGGATTGGGTTAAGGTCCACCTTTACTTGGGATAGTTTTGCTTCTCCATGGTCTGAGCTCAAAGACCATAAACTAAAATCTCTTATAGAAATACGCAGGAACACCCATACATCTCATTTTTGGGTCCATCTCAATTGGGAGATAGTTTATCCTACCCCTTACCCTCTTACCTCCATCTTTCCCCCTTGTCCTGAGGTTTCTTTCACGAAATTGCATACGGTGTGGTATGATATTATGTCCTCATTCACATCGGGTATGTTTTATTGCACCATGCACATTCCCCCTTTAGCCTCGTTTCTACTATGTTTGTGCCACATGATGTTAAAATGCACGCTTAGTCCCACCATAGGACCCTAAACTATGACATTATCATCCTGACCGCACGATGAAAAACAACACTGCATTGTGATGTCCTCACTCAAGGGGACACCATATTTGGTATCAGTCACATGCCATACCATTTTTCAATGCCTGCATATAGCTTGATTCTTGTGGCGATGCTGGGACTTTCCATCCTAGGCCTGTCGCTTCACAAAACAAAACCATTCACCTTAAAGGACACATAAGATATATAAAATACCGCTTCTTTTGGTGTGAGGGCCATACCCTCACGCCCCTTTCATCCCTGGCACTGGTACCTTACCATGCCACCCCTTAGAACTACGTATAGCTTGATTCTCATTCTCATGAGATATGTAGGAACGCCCAAGCGCTTCCCCCATGGGCCCAGCTTAACTCTCGTTTCTAGTCCCTCGACCTAAAACCTTCCCGGGGAACACATGGTAATATGGGACTATGTCCTCATTCACGTCGGGTTTCATAATCACTTACCATGTTTACCCTTCACTCCTTACTGATCCATGGTCCGAGCTCTATGACCGTAAACTAAGACCACTCTGCGTCCTTTCCTCAAGATGTTAAACTGAACAACATCTTCCAGAACTATGTATGGCTTGATTCCCATCCCCATGGGATACATAGAGACACCCAGGCATTTCGCCTTGGGTCCAGCCCCAAGAATCATAAATCCTATTCCTCCTCAGTTCCGCCCTCTGGGCTGACCCCTTGTGGGGAACCATGTAACTGTAGCTTTTCCCTGAACAAGTTCGGGATGCCCTATGATTTCATTGGGAAGTGAAAGTTCCCTCGCTAGAGAGGTTTAGTCTAAACGAAGTAATGATCCATGATCAGACCGATGCGCCCATCTAATGTGCTCCCACCACGGTGGCGTAATTTTTGAGCATTGGATTCTGATCGAACAAACCATCACCCCACATTCCATGCTTTACGTACCCCTTATTCGGACCCTCTTCCTCTTTCATGTCTAAGGGAACCTCCTAACAGTACGGATGCTCGGCATATGGCCCGCCTATTATCCCGGGCCAATGTTCCGGAAGGCCAATGAATGAAATTTTGAGTCAGGCCCCGTGTTTCGAACATGGTCAACGGTCAGCCCTCATTTGCTATCCCCATTCCAGGCTAACATAATAAGGATATTGTCTTTCGAATATGGTAAAAAGTTATTCTTTATTGTTATGCCACCCCCCACAGTGTTCCAAATCCTGGTTATCGTGATTCACACCTCCCATTCCAATCTGTTCAGATTGATTCTAGTGCCCCTGGAATTACCCCATTCATGCACAAGAGCACACTAGGATAACAGTAATTTGGCTATTTTGAGAGTTTCATTCTCCAGTCAGGTCTCTCCCATTTCCCCCCGAAAATCCAGACCGATTGTTCAATCCCTGGATGCCCGAAGCTTGGTTTTCACTCCTACATTTGGATGGGATGATAAGGTGGTCATCCCTTATTTCTCACATTGGGCCTGACCCACATAAGCTTAGGGAATGATCCCTGGACGCCCCATGAACATCACGAGGATGCAATAAACCAATGTAATCAACAGAACTCATGCATTCTATGGCATCAAACAATAAAAGCATGAAAGTACGTTTGAGGGTTTGCTGATCATTACAGCACTCGAGGGTCGACTCCCCCCATGGACGGGTTGACCTCGTCAAAAGAGTGTAGCAGCTCCACCACCCTCTAGATGGTGGTGTCCAGGAGTTGTTGCCGCCTGTTCAGCTCCCGCTCCTCCTCAGCAGCGAGGGGAAGCAATTCATTGGCCGCAATTTGGGCCCGCTCCACGTCGGTCTAGATGTAAGTCATATTCTCAGAGGCTCGCTTCATGCCCTATTTGGATTCTGCCAGTTGGGCCTTCAATTGAAATATTAGCTCAGATTGCGCATTGAGGGAGGTCGAGTGCTCATCAGCTCGATTCTGCAGCCGCTGGACCTCATCTTCAGCCTCTTGGAGCCTCTTGATGTTTATCTCCTTCTTCCACTGCCAACCCACACCGAGGCTACGATCATACTCCCGAATCTTTTCCGCCATAAGATTTTAGATGAGCATGTAAGGATGCTGGGAATCCACTCCCCCAACATATAGTTCATGGATCCATGAGCGAAGTATTCCCATCTCATCCAACCATAGTGCTTGGGGGGTGTCATTGATGAAGTGCGTGATCAACTTCCATGATCAGCAACAGACTATCTTGCTATCCTCTTCATCGGAGGCCATCTCGTCCCAGTTGGCATGGTGGGAAGTCTCATACATGGGGAATGCCTCCCGAAACTCTTTATCAGGGTCCACGTATGGTGTTTGATCGGGCGTGGCAGAACTGGGGCTGTTCGACCTATCCTCATCGTTGGATCCCACCTCAATGATCTCAGGCACAGCCCCGCTGATGGTACCACTGGTGATCAGGAGTGCCACAATTAGGTTAGTTGGGGCCTCCGACTCCATGACCACCAGCATTCCCTTGGGAAGGACACCTCCAGAAGCCCCGACCAACCTCGCCAAGTCAACCCATGCCATTTGAAGAACTGTACGCGCCAAAAAGGGACATGGATGTCAGTAAAAATGGTCAAGGGGATGGTATTCATGAAATTGGTGGGGGGGACTTACAGAGATCAAATCCCTGGTCTCGCTCTTGGTATGATGCCATTGGGACCCCAAAGTGTGGCCCCCCCGTATATGATTCGAAGGTCTGAAAGCTCCAGAGGGGTCGCCTCAGGTATCCTATCCCTCTTGGAGGTAGCATAAGATGCAGCAGCGGGCGTAGATCCCAAGGGCCCCGTGTCAGCATCCACTGAGGGAGTAGAACGAGTTCTATGTATAAGAATCTCCTGCATGGTTCAGATGTTAGCGAGGAGCCCTGAATAACCTAAAAGAAAGTCTCAGAGAATCGGGTTTCAGATTGTTACCTCAAGGGCCTCTGTGAACTCTTCAAGATCCGAGTGTTGATCTACAACTTCTCCCTCCTCCAACGGGCTCCCTCTCCTGAACTCGTCTCCCCAGGAGGACTCTTTTAATTCTTCTAGTAGGGGTAAGTGATCTCTCAAATCAGCGGCCAAAAACTGCGGAGGATTAGTGCGATCAAGTAACACCTTGAATCGATCTGTTATTGGACGAGGAGCACCCCGGGAGTGTACGAAGTCCTCCAGCTCATTCAGATATTGTTCCCCTTCATATTGGGACATCGCAAAGCTGACCCGGATAGGGCTTATCCCCAGTAAATCCATCCCGAGACATTTCAGGTGCTACCGCAACTCAGCAAGGTCGAGGAATTTCTTGTTGACTTCCCCGATGTCCCAGGCCTTCAGGAAGACGGCATCCTCTGGCATATCGATATGGCACAGTCGCTTCCCTAGATCCTGGGTGGGTATCCTGTGGAATCCTCTTGGTGACCTCCCCTCTGGATGATTCTGTTCTTCTGGAACTGCCAGGTCTGCTACCACTGTTGAATCTATGGCTGCTGCCTCACCCTCAACTGGTGCGGGCCTCATCTCCATGGCAGCCCTGCCACCACTGGATGCCCTTGCTGCCTTTTGACCCCGAGGTTGGGGAATCTCACCGTCACCGACTCGAATGGTTGGCTGCTTTAGCATCTCCCCCGGGTAGGCCGCCTCCCAGATCTGGGCATATTTCTTTATCGGCCTGAGGACATCGGTCAGCGGAGGCAACTCGTTTCGCATTTTCCCATCTTCCAGCATGAACATGAGACACATATGCCTCATCATGCATGGGTGTTCTTCATAGCACACCTCCAGATAGACTTGTGGGGTCAGCCTCTGCATACACCAGAATTTCCTTACAAACTGGTGCGGGGTATACGGCTCGCAGAGGTGCTCACGGTCCACCCTCGCCACCAGAACTTCACCTTGAAAGGCCAGGAGATAGGCCCAATGCTCTTTTGTTCCCATACCGTTATTAGTAAATAACCCCGTCACCAATAGAAACAGGTGGAAATTGAATTCCTCCACTCTCCACACTCTGTTCAGAACCGACGGTGCGGTCAGTTTGGCCGGAAAGCTCCCCGCGACATTCTGGATCGATGGGCGGAAGTTCGAGCTCAGAGGAGAGATAGGGTTTGGGTATTTGTAAACCCCCCTGATATGTGCCACTATCCACCCATATAGGAGGTGGAATGACCCACATACCCTCTATGGTCTTTTCCCCTCACTGATATGCCACAACACCTAATACATCTTGGCGAGTATCAGGATTCTCAGGTTGATCTGCCCTCCTGTCGCCAATGTGGACACCATGATGAATGTGCTGGGGCATACTCCCATGTTGGTATCCCTCATTGGCAGGATCCAACTATAGATCAGAGCCACGATGAATGCTACCAGCCTGACTATTGGCTATTGCTCAGTGCTGACACTAAACCCCCAGGTTTTCCACTGGCTATCCTCCAAAAGTCGCCAGTACGAGTGCTCCTTACTCTGAGCCCTCTTCGGGAAAGTCTGAGGCCTCACCGAAAACTGCCTGTTTTCTTGGAAGTTCAGGAATTTTTTGAACCACCACCTGAAGTGGACATCCCTTACTACCTCCTTTTCCTCCCCGAGTACAAGCTCCATCAGCGCCATCTCCAGCCGTGGCATTTTCTCTAGATCCTCCCACGCACTAATGACAGGGAGGAATTCGCCGTACATCGCCCCCAGTATCAGGACCTCCAAGATCTGGTGGACGTCCTACAAGCTGATACCGACCTCCCCATGGTGTAAGTGGAAGGTATTGGTCCTCAATGACCATTTTCTCAATAAATATGAAATCAGCTGTTTCGGTTGATATATGTGGAATTGAGAGGCCCAGAATGCCTCATACAAACCCACTCCCCTCATCTCAGCCCCAAACTCCTCACACAAGGCGCCTACCCAGTAGGCCCATGCCCAATCATCTATGAAGTTTCCGCCCTAGCGCAGGTCCCATTCCTCAGACCACCCCTTCCTCGGGTTCCTCAAAGATGCCTTCAGTATCATGTGGTATAGAGGAGGAGACATCTCTAGCTGCAACTCCTTCACATTGACATTACTCAGGTGGTTGTATAATTAATCAACATTGATGGGTGTGAAATCCTCCCGGGCATGGCCATCAGTCGCCCTGAACCATCAGCGCTGGCACGGCGTGCTCCTGAACTAGTAATCTGGTTCGTCCTGACTCCCTTCTGGGATGAAGACGTCATCCCTCAGCCCGAATCCATACAAAGGAAGCCTTCTACACAACAGGTAGTTATTTTGGATCTTCGATAGAAGCTCCACCAATGAACTATGGTCCGAGTGGCTCCATACCAACTCCCCTAGACCCAAACTGTTCGCCATCTTGTCCCTCCAGGCAGAATCTACAAGAACCCCCTCGATAGCTTCTTGATGAGCCATTCAGTTTTATAACTTGGATGATTTTTGGGTTGGTTCACGATGCTCGTTTATGGAGAGAGTTCACGAAGCTGGTTCACAGAGAGAGTCCGCAAATCCTGTTCACGGAGTCCTGCCCATTCCTTAAAGCGCGAGATCAAGAAGCATTGTAGCGGAGTCAAAAACCTGCTGTGCACCATGAAGCGAAGACCCAATTCACGGAGAGAAGTCACGGAGTACATGGAGCTTCGCGAATTGAGAGTGCTAAAGTTCAAAATCATGGAGACAAGAAGAGACAAAAGAGTGTTCAGGTCCCCTATTTATAGGTGAGTGACCCTTGGAGCTTCGCGGTGTATCCCGATTGAAGCCCACTTCACGGCGCGTCCGGCCAGAGCTTTGCTTTCCCGCTTGGCGAGCCCTCTTCGCGAGGTATCTTCACGAACGATCGAGGATTTTGGAGATTGACCCTCATAATTCAACCCTTTAATTCTCTGTGGCTCCAAGTTTGAGGGGGGGGGGGTATTTGTTGATGCTACAATGTGGGAAGGAGAAGAAGACACAGACCCGAGAGCTGCCTTGCGAAGCCCTTTTGAGGAGAACTGGTCATATCGCACTGCTGCGAAGCAAGGAGGCAGTAACGCTCCACGACTGCCCTTGACGTTTGTGACCCGCCGTGAAGCAAGGAGGTGGTAACGCTCCGCGACTGCCCTTGACGTTCGAGACCCACCACGAAGCAAGGAGGCGGTAACGCTCCGCGACCGCCCTTGACGTTCGCGACCCACCACGAAGCAAGGAGGCAGTAACGCTCTGCGACCGACCTTGACATTCGTGACCCACCACGAAGCAAGGAGGCGGTAAAGATCAGCGACCGCCCTTGACGTTCACGAGCCGCCAAAGAGAAAGGAGGTGGTAATGCTCTACGAATGCATTTGAAATTCGCGACGCATCACGGATCAAACAAATTTCTCTTCACACTTAGCGCGCGCTGCTTTTCGGTGCCTCTCCCCTTTAAATACTGGCCTCCCTCCCAAGTTCAAGGGGTGGAAAATCCAAAATTTCAACTTACTAGCTCTCAAATCACGAATAACCCTTATTCTCTGTGAACCATGAGCTGTGCGAGGTACTTCTGCTCTGCAAAGTGACTCCCCCTTGTCTCGTTTTGATCCCCTCTTCCGAGAAAGATGCCTTTTGTGGAGCCTATGGGCCTCCACGAAGGAAGGGGATCCCCAAGGGGACCCAAGTTGTCACAGAGCATTTATTCTTCGCGAAACACCTTTCATATACACATGATCTACATGCCAAGGCACGATCATTGTACTTTGCAAAGCACATTGCTTAATGATACCTTGTTTTGCGAGGCACCTTTGCTCTACAAGGCAGTGTTCCTTGAATGCCTTTCCACTTTGTGAAGCACCTTCCATATGCACCTCTGCCCTATGCTTAGGCTGAGGCATCCCACTTTGCGAAGCACACCCCTTCGCAAGCATACTTCACAACACGAAGCAGCAGATCTTCACAAGGCCCCTATCTATGAACCCCTATTCTTTGATATTACTTTTCCTATGTATCCCTCCAGGTTTGCACGATGTGATTTCAGAGTCCCCTGGATGATACCGCCCGTTGCGTTGCTTCGCCTCATGCTTCTTCGCATAGGCACACTAACAGTTATTGCTTCTTCACATAGCCATGCTAACATGGACCCCTCGATGGTTCGCTCCGTGACACCCCCTATCCATGGATTTTCCTGTCCCCTCTCTGCACCAAGGAGTGGAGGTTACCAGTTATGTAAGTCCTAGGGGTGCAGAGAAAACCCACATCATCTGAGCTGCAGGATGTTAAACTTCCAAGCACCTTCGTCCTCAGCACATGACGTTAAACTGTGACCTTGCCCCATGCCTCGCACGTGGGGTTCCCACACCTTGGAAATTCTTCACACCCACTGGTCTCCATGAGGATGATATTTTCCCTCACAGGGGATGATATCCTCCTCTTCAGAGTGGCGTTTGTCCATAGAGAAAGGGAAACCATCTTGGTGTAAGCCCCTAGCTTTCTTGTATGAGGAAACATCCCCGCTCCTCCTTTCTTCTTCGATCCCCAGGTCCAGCAAAGGTCGTGATGGGGAATGGTGCTTCTCCTTTCTTCGGTCCCAAATCCCCCTCCCACTATGCTTTTTCACCATTGGGAATCCCTCCTGGAGTAAGTCCCAACCTCTTCGGGCTGCTAACCACACATAATCCCCTGTTTCCTCTTTGGGCTGCGATCACGTGTAAGCCCCACTCCACTTTCCACAGACGCACCTTTCATGATGTGATCATCAGGTCTCTGCTGTCTCTTTTTTCTCACACCGAGCACGACTCACGTGGGCTCAGAGCAAGCACCGACCATGACATCCACCCCGGGAAGCTAGAGTGTAAGCCCCATGCCCCCATATGAACTACGTGAACTTTGATCCCTGCCAAGGTAGGGTACGTAGGAAGCCTCCTTGAGGTTCAAGCCCACCACTGTCCATTGGTCCTAACCATCTTCACATTGGTACACCAATCCCCCATATTATTAACTATGAGGTCTTTGATCCCCGACAAGGTAGGGTATGTAGGAATCCTCCACAAGGTTCAAGCCCAACACCCGGTCGTTCCGATCCCCTTCACGTCGGTTCACCCAAACCCATACCTAAAATACGTGGTATTTGATCTATTCCAAGGTAGGGTACGTAGGAATACTCCCTGAGGTTCAAGCCCAACACCCAATTGGTTCCGACCATTTGGTTTCATGCCCTGTTCTGAACTACGTGGACTTTGATCCCTGCCAAGGTAGGGTACGTAGGAAGCCTCCCTGAGGTTCAAGCCCACCAACACCCGGTTGTTTCGACCTCCTTCACGTCGGTTCACCACATAAACCATAAATACATGGTCTTTGATCCTTGACAAGGAAGGGTACATAGGAAGCCTCTATGAGGTTCAAGCCAAACAACCATCAGACCCCAGGTCTACCTTCATGCCGATTCCCACCACCTGAACTACGTGATCTTTAATCCCTGCTAAGGCAAGGTACGTAGGAAGCCTCCCTGAGGTTCAATCCCACCACCCATGGGACCCCAGGTCCTCTTTCACATTGGTTCACTGACACCCCACCATCCACCTGGACCCTAGGTCCTTATTCACTTCAGTTTACAGACTCCTGCCCCATACGGGAACTACGAGGACTTTGATCCTTGCTAAGGTAAGGTATGTAGGAAGCCTCCCCGAGGTTAAATCCCAACATCCAAAAGTTCCGAACCACTTCACGTAGGTCCGCCCCCCACCCCCCCCGTCCTTCATGATGTTAAACTGTGGACCCCATCCAGTGGTAAGCCGCTGTGACTCTATCCAACGGTAAGCTGTTGTGACCCCATTCAGTGAAAATCCGCCATTAGACGAACTACGTGGCCTTTGATTCCCTGCCACGGGGATATATAGGAAGCCTATTCAAGGCTCAATCCCAAAACTATCGTCATCCTCATGACAGTTCCATCCCATTCACCACCCCTCACGAAACCTTCCGTAATACATCCTGATTCTTACCCGGGCCGCCACATCCCGGTGTGATCATGCCACCCATTACCCATTCCAACTAATAGTATTCAGAAGTCCACCCACATGATGGCCCTAATATTGGTGTTCCCTATAGGGGGTTACTCCATCCGATCCACTCTCGTCAGTGTTCTGATCAACCCGATCCGTCTCCGCTGGACGTTAAACTTGCGACATACCCTGTGTTAAACATGAGAAGGTGAGGAAAACCTCAGATACATGCCCATGGCATATGATTCCCCACATTCTATGTGGGATTCCTCGGGCTTCCGCACCCTCAAGAAGCCCTATAATAAGGGACATAATACTGACACACCAATCCCCCAGTGTCTAGACACGCCAGTGATGCCCAACGTGACTACTCCCCTAACTAAAGGTTGCTACCCTGACTGGACCCCTTGGAATGTCCTGACAGAAGCAGTGTAATTAACAGGCATCCATGAAGATATGGCGCCAGGAAGAGTTTCACGAACAACGTCTTAAGTCTATAAGGGAGACCCAAACTAGGTGACAAGTTCCAAGGAGGAATCCACAGAAGGAAGAACCGACATCCCATCATCTCATTCCAATCAAGGAGAAAATGTCCCTGAACAAGGAACAGATGCCGATCGCCTTTAGAAAGCGGGAATGAGGCGCCACAGCTGCGTGTCCTCCATAGACGGATGTGTGCGCCCCAGCGAAATCATAATAAAAAACATACATGAATGATCATAAGGTATAAAAGAGTAAGTATTTTGGAACCATGTAGATATAACAACATAAACATGTCACATGACATCAGAGTATAGAAATCAATATGGATGAATCATAAACCATGGAAACATAAGCATAACATAGGAATGCGACACATACATAATCATGAGATATCATAAGAATATGTCAATACTAATCGCCAAGACCATCATAACATAGTGGACTAAGCTAATAGACCATGTCCCATAACATAATGGTCTAGGCTAACTACCCTTGTCTCATACATAATAATCTCATGTGATGTAAAGTTTTATCTAACGCATTTAAGGACTATAATTATAGTTCCACCCACCACATAAATAAAATCCTTAAATATGTGTGCCACATAAACATGAAAAAAATCATAGAAACATCAAAAGTTATAACATGATTAACTCATGAAAATAAAATGGACTACATAAAAAATTTCATGAGGTATAAAAAATCATCCAAAGACTGAAAGTGGAAGATACAAACCTATACACCTGCCAGCTCACCCCAGCTCTTTCACATGAAAATTTGAAATTGAAATTTTTAATCTTTGTTGTGATGGTTCCCTTGCATTGTTTAGTGATGTTTTGGAAGATTTTATCATGGTTTCCCACATCCCATATTGTTTCCATTTAAAAAATTTAAAAAGCGATTGAGGAAGAGAATCCTTAAAAGGAAGATACTAAACTGTAAGGAAGTTAAGAAAGAATTTCCTTAACATTTTGATGTTTTTATAAACAAGGAAAAAAATATGAGTGGAGTATAAAGGAAGTATAAAATGAATAAAAAACATGTAAAGGAACATAACATATAAAACTTCCAAAGGAAGCAACAAAAATAAAATAAAAGAGTGAAGTGAGAGAAAAAGACTAAATGAGAATCGTAAAAGGATAAAGAGAGAAAAATGTTGGAGTTGGTGGCCTAAAACCAACTACTTTGTACTTTATTCATTAATAAATACCTTATCACATCTTTATTTCTCTTCTACGTGACAATGCATGTGATAATATCCCAAGGATAGTTGTTTCACTAAAGGTTCATAGGAGATCCCCACTATGATGAGAACCTAAAAGTGTCATAACACTATTTATGAATATATGTTCTATGAACAGATGATGTTATTTGAGGGACATAAATAATACAAGGCATTAGGGGTGAGGAATAAAAAAACTTTGAGGAACTTTCTCATGGTGTGTGCCCTTGGTAATATCCAGGAGGATATTATGAGAACGAGACCTACCAGTAGGAAATCCACATTTCATAGTGTCATTAGATGTTCCTATCTACAGATGTGTGTATTGGAACTTAGACTTTAAGATTATTATTAATGGGTATTACAACTCACGCACTTAGATGTATTGACAAAAATTGTGATGACACACTGTTCACACCGAGGTAAGATATGTTGGGTGCGTCACGGGTAATACTGTATTAATAGATAATGCGAGAAAGGAGTTGTCCCTTCTGTTCCATAACAGAAGTTGATATATTAAGCCCTTTGATGGAATTTATATAGCCTAAATTGTAACACCCCAAGATTCCATGGTATGTTTCCCTTTGAATAATGCAATAGCTTGCATTGTACACAACTTCGAGATTCTAACACATCGCGACCAATCAAAGTAGTCGTTATGAATAGTAATACCCACTTTTTGAAATTTTATAAATTTTATCTTTCAAAATGGACTTCATTTTTGGATTCTGAATATCGAAATTAGATTAGGGTGAATTTTTGACACTTTTCTGATAACTTTCATATTTTTGATGAATATTGAAAAATACTAAATTTTAATTAAAAACAATTTTTTTATTCAAAATAATTTATAGTTTTAAATTATAATTTTGAGTGGGTTTAAAGTATAATTATATTATATTTTTACAATTTAATCTAATTTTGGTAATTGGATGTAATTTTATATTTAAACTGTACATAAAAAAGTGTCAATCTTTTGATAGTTATTATTTCTTAAAAACACACTTTTTTGTTTCGACAACGGGAATTAATTTTAAATTAATTTCTGCCACTTCTGTGTTTTGAATTTGGAAAAATGGATTCTATATTTGGAATCAGTAGGTACAAATTGTGTAAATAGGTAACTTTTATTTTTAGACATTTTAAATATTTACTTCAGTAAATATTTTATTTACCATGATTAAAGGGTAAAAATAATAAATAAGGGTAAAAAAATAATATTATAATAATACTAAATTACTTTAACATTTATCCTATTCCTATTGGTTTATTAATGTCCGATCATGGTCATCCTTGGGTTGACTTTGGGACCCCATGGAGCCACATGGGTGTGATAATGACATTTTATATTAAATAATCTAAAGTAAAGACAAAAATAACAAAAGAAAATATCTTTTAGTAAAACAATTTTTATATGAGGATATATAATTGATATATTCGAATATAAATATTCATTAGAAATATAAAAATATTTCATACATCATGATATTTTATTTATAATTTTTATACATAAAATAAATATATTTATATATGACACAATAATGATGCAGTATTTTCCTTATTAATGAAAGAATCAAATAAATGATATTATAAATATTAAAATAAATATAATTTGAACGTTTTGATTCTATAAAATAATTTTATAGGTTAACATGACATGTTAAGGTTGATTCAATGAATTTTTTTCGAAGTAATAATGATGTTATGACTTTAACAAAACAAAATTATTAAACAATGTCAAAATTGACATAATTGAGTTTTTAAAACAAATACTATATTATTGGTTGATATAATATTCCTAAAAGTCTAAGGTTTGTCAAAAGGGCCTAAATAATATTATATGTTTAATTAATGAACCTATCGGGGTTCTCTTGGTAGTTTATAGTAAGTTTATTAACCATATAATATAAAAATACAAAGAGACATGGTAAAAGTCAAACTATTTAACTAAGAGTTAAATCTAAATGATAAAGTTAATATGGTGACATAAACCTGTCTAAAACCTATTGTTTGAGAGGATTTATACCCATCCCTATACTATCCTCGAAATAAATTATTTTTGAGCCATTAGAAACTGAAAATTACTTTATTATAAAATAATATTTCAAGCTTTTCCTAAAGTGACCTTCACCTCTCTTATAAAAGGGAACTCCCCCTTCTCTTAATTTCACACCTCCAAAGCCTTTTGGTTCAGACAAAACCTACCCAAATATCCTCTAAAAATCCTTCACTTCATCTTAGGGGCATTACTTTGGTCAGAAATCAAACCTAAGGATCCCTTTTGATCAAATGAAAAGGAAGAACCTGAAGATGAGGTAATAATTTCACCACCCTCTTTCAAGTTCTTTTCTTCCTCCACTTTCTCTTTCTTTGTTGTTTCCATTCTAAAATGATAAATACAATATCCTATATATACTGTGATGTTATTATAAATAGGGTAAAACCATATTAATTATTCTATCTATTCTATGAATGACATGTCACCATACGTGCGTACGTACGGCTTACCGTCTCCACGTCGTGGTGTAGTTGTTATTCAAATACATTATTATTTGGATGGGTATAATAATGATGTATAATTGATGTAAATAATAAATATAACATGTTAATGATTCTGTATATATGATATACCATCTATTTAAAAATGTTTTTAAGTTAAAATAATGATATTGTCGCTCGTGCGTACGTACGGATTACCGTCTCCACGAACACGATACAATTCATTCCCCATCGTAACCATTCAAGAATAGTTTTCATTTGGTTATTAAAAATAATTATTAAGATCATAATATCATTATATATATGAGTAAAATACATCATATCCATAACAAACATGACTTATGTATCAACACATATAAAGGAAAACGAACCAGTTAACACCCAAAACGATGATACTACTGAAATATCATTATCAAAACAATATTAGAAGATCATATATGATATCATATTAATGTATATGGTTCTTTCATAATTTAATAACAATTATTTCACCATTATATAGAAGGTTAACCTACCCTCTACCAAGTAAAATAACAAGGTAAGGGTTAATTTCACAATCTCTTTATTATCCGAGGTTGTTTTTACGTCAGTATCTACTGAGACCTCTTTATCATCCACATCCGTGTTTCTTAAAAATGTATTTCAAAATATTTTTAATATTTAATATAAAAAGGGTTAAATTTATTTATACCCTTATTTAACCTTATATGTTTTTAAAGGAATCTTTCCGTCGTTTTCCAAACAAGGTACTTTACGACCTTTTCGAAAAAATTAAGGTAAGAATGTTTTTTTAACTTATACGGTGGGTGTGGTTATTCTCTGCCATTATAACATCGTCGAAGCTTCCCTTATAATCTTATAATAATATTTTCAAAATAAATTTTTTCTTTTATAATTATGTGACTTTAAATGATTTCAAAAAAAAGAAAGTGATATTTCTCTCAAATAGTTTTGATTTCATCTATGTCAACATCCTTTGATGGATTTTATACTTGTTTGAAATCAATTCATTATGAAACAAATATTCCATATTGTATTGAAGGTTTTGTGATATGTTTGACTGAGGATGTGTTATTTGCATACCATTAATGGTTTATGGTTAAAGTATTGACATTTCGTATGCTATTTTTAATACGAATGTTTATGTTATATTTAAACCTTTTCATATGAGGAATGTATTGGACTTAGTAAGTGACGGGTGGAGCCCAATATAGCTCCTAGATCCATCGATAGGTCTCATGAGACAACTAGATGTGGAATTGGCCGAGGACTTTCCCATTTTGATATATGGTTTTGGTCGAGGCCTTAATCATTTTTAGATGTCTTGGCCGAGGCCTTGACAAGATGTTTCAGAATGTCCGACATTATACATTCCCTCATAATGAAAATAATATTGATGGTTCATGTGGTTATTCGGCTAGTAGAATACCCATGACTATGTTTTATTCTGGAATTATTTACTTAGCTCATATTCCTATCATAAAAGTGTTCATGTTTATTATTTATAAAGGCATGTGTTTTCAATTATTCACCATGCCTAATATTTATGTTATCTTTCACTATATTTCTTACCCTTACTGAGAATTTGAGTTTACCCCTTTCTTATATTTCATTTTCCCAGGATATGAAGAAGTTAGTTATGAGTGAATTGCAGGCATAATCTACGAGGCTTGGATGTTTCTAATGGAATAAATTAGTGTTGTATTTCTTTTCAAGTTGTAAAGTTGAACTTATGTATGAATCTTGTTCCAATAATACTAAACTGATCGGTCTTTTGAGACATGATTTTCTTGTGATCATGCCAATGTTATGTAATAATGAACTGACTCTGGGTAACTAGGGTCGGGGCATTATAGTTGGTATCAAAGGAAGTTTAGTACAAACCTTGGAAACTAGATTTAGAAAAACTCTGATTAGAGCACATTACCCTAAGATAGACTCCAAGGATTAGTATAGAATAACTTCCTAGAATTTTGATAATGTATATATTTTGTGTATTTTCCAAGAAATACATCCCTGTCTAGATATGAACAGGTAGAGGCGGCTCTGACATAGATGTACCTAGGGGTAAAAACTGAAAACACCACTTTGAGATCAACTCGAATAGGAACTGGTGCACGAAAATGGGCCTTGCTGCACTCTTGGTTATGACACTCCCGGAGGATATGCTTAAGATAATTCTCATTTTCTTTACAAACCATTATGAAGGATTTATGAGTATATATTTTCTCAAAGAATTTTTTATGATTATGGATTATATCCATAAACTATTCAATTTATGTTAAGTGTTTTATAAGCATCGAATTATGTATTTCGATTCATAAACTAATCTAGTTTATGCTATTGTTTAGAAATGGAACCTAGTGGAAGGAATGAAAACCATATCAATGCACGTAATCTATGTAGGGATTTCCCTCCTACTCAAGATAATTATAGTGGAGTTGGTGATGCAACTGGTGCTGATCAGCTTATCACCATACTGAGACAACTCACTCAGGTTATGAATAATAACCTTACCCATATGGATCACCCTGATCCACAATGTGGAGGATTAATGTTATATCTCTTCATGAGGAAACAACCACCAAAATTAAATGGGAGTTGGTTGCGCCCAAATTTACCCTACAGGTATGCGGTCGTTGTAGTACAGGTAGGGGTCGAATCCACAGGGACCGAAGAAGAAACCGAGAGACACTTTGATTTTGGAAGGATTTGGCTATGGAGTGGCCAACTATTTGGATTGATTTGATTTTAATAACTACTGATTTAATCTAAAGAAAATAAATTAAAACATACAATTACTTAGTCTAAAACAATTAGTGGAGATGGGTTGATCCTAAGTTATTACTAGGGTTAAATTGGATGCATTTATTTTCTTATAACATTCGTTTCACTAATTCAAGATGTATCCAAAAAAATGATATAATTTCTCAACATAATTCACCAATTTAATCCCTACAACATTCCAAGGCTAATCACCAATGCACTTAGAGGATCAATTTAATGATCACTCCAAGGAATTGTATCGCACTAGAACTCAAAATGTGTTATTGTTAAAGTTGGTGAAGACGAAGAAGAAAATAAATCATCAAATGGAAATCTTAAAGTAATAAAATGATTACAGAAATTAAGATCATAAAATAACATCCAATCTGCCCCATGCAACTCCCTAGGACCAACCCATAAGGGGTTAGCCCTCCATTTATGCTATTAAATAAATGGAAGCGGGAAGTCGACTTAAAGAAGCAGAATTGGAGAAGAAAAATAAAACAATGAAATGATCAATCCACCGTTGTGTGAATAAATTCACAAGTGCTGGTGTGAATAAATTCACACCTTAAAGCAAAGGTATCAAAGTGATAATAAGAAGAAAATAAAAATATGAAATGAAGAACTTTTATTAAGAACTAATGTGATTCAAATAACTTACATGAGAATGAAGAACAATTACAACATCAAATGGACAGCAAAACATTACAATGAAACAAAGCATCCAAGATCCCTAAATCCTCCACCACTAATACATTAAATAGGAAAAAATTAAGTCTTTTATGAGCCCCCAACATCCCATGTGCCTTTAATTAATTGTATTGGGGAAAGGTGGGTGGAACATTAATGTTGAGAGACTTTTCCACTTCTTGCCCCGAAGTTGCAGCCAGCTTGCATCCAATGGAAATACGCGCCTAAAGGACCTTCTAGAAGGAAGTATTTGAGTGATCCCTAGAAGACTTACATGAATCCCCGGATGTTCCCTAACATCCTGTAAAATTTCAGACCTAAATAATAAACATTTCGCGATATATGATATAAATAGTGGGCTGTTTTTCTGGGCCGTAGAATATGGCCCAGAATTGAATCTTCAACATGGGCCGCCTTAATAACCACCATTGAGGACGAATTAGCACTGTACACAGAAGAATTATTTGTTCATATATATGTATTCTAGCCTCCCATGAATTTTGGGCTTCATTGGGCCTTTATTGTGGGACCCACAGTCCGATCAGTGGGATGATATCCAATCTACCTTCTCCAGAATTGTTTCCTTTCTTCACCAAAAATATCCATCATCATTTATGAATAATACATTGATCTATGAATGAAAAATGTTCATATTTAAGTTTATATCCATTTAAAAAAATATCAAATTAAAATATGGACAATTACATTCTTTGAAATCAGATGAAACATTGGTCCTAAATTGGTGCATATTAGGCATGAAGTGCACAAATGATGAGAATTGATGTTCAAAATTAAAATCCACTAACTCAGGCCCATAAGATAAAAAATTAACATTTAATAGTCTTAAAATTGTAATCAAAATATGTGTTTTTATTGGCTAATCACATCCCCCAACTTGAGTTTTTCTAGTCCCGAGCAAAATATATCTCACAAAAATGAAATTCAAATGACCTTTTCCAAAAACATTTTAATACACATTTCTCACCCAAAGATCACATACAAAACAATTATGAAACCCATCAAAATCATTTAAAACAGGCTATGTACACAGGCATATCTCAAGCCCAAGCCCATTCCTTTGTTCAAATTCATTTCCATATTTCATCCAAATTCAATTAAGCATGATGAAGTGTTGTGCGTCACAATAGACATGAGGGTTCATTTCCATTCAAGGGAGAAAAGATGGAAGCACTAGGAGCAATCAAATTTTAATAATAAGATGAGTACTCATTTTTTTATTTTCTTTTTTATTTGTTTTTTTTTGTAATTTTTCCATGGTAATTGAAATTGAACTCAATCGAGTCAACCCATGTAGCACGACTTTGCCGATGACTCCCAGGCTCAAAGACCTTAGGGCACCAAGTGAAACTCACATACTCGGGCATCATCTCGAGTTAACTCAATCAAAAACAAATTCAAATTACCACAAATAGAGATAAAATGCCCAACTCTGGGCTAGACAACTATGGAGTCATGATCCCCAAGTGCCGAAATCCACACATTAGGTCAATTCATTGCTCTACGCGCAATTGATTTTTTTGAATAATCATGTTAAAATTAAAATGATCGCCAATCCTATGCTATTTATTATGGGTCACCAAGAACTCAAACTAAAACCCCACAATCTAGAGGATGTGCATTGTGTTTTTTTATTAAATGGATGAAAATATAACAGTGAAAAATCACATCGGACAACTGTACTTTCCAATATCTATGCACATGAACATAAACTTGCATTAAAATCAGAATCAAGGCATGAAAAATTATTTGATATTCAATTTCAGAGTTTGGAATGTGTGTTATCATGTTCAAGGTTAATGAAATTTTTCCTTCCACAGATTTTCATCTCCCCCCCAACTTGGAATAACACTGTCCCCAGTGTTTAAAGAATTGAAACATAGAAGGGGCAGGATAGAAGTTCAACGAAGACATTGAAAATGAAAATTATGGAATGAAGTCACCTGGTGGTTGATGTTCAAAATGCATTCCCATGTCTCCCTTCAGTTCTGTTTTGTCTCCCAATGGATTGGACGATTGTTCCCAGCTTTTCCCAATGACCTATGACATGCCTTTAATTTTTTTTTAATATAAATATTTTTTTGTATTTTTTTAACCTAAAAAAAACATAAAAAAAACATAAACTGATGATACATTGTCTTCTCTATATTTTCTGGGTAAGGTATTACTTTGGGATCACACCGCGTGACAAAGATGAATACGGTGCTCCCCTTTCATACCCATCCTTACTCATAAAATAAGAACAGGTCAACAATCTATTTTTTTTAAATACCTACAAAAACATAAAATAAAATAAATTGATGATACATTGTCTTCCTAATATTTTCTGGGTAAGGTATTACTCAGGGATCACACCGCATGACACAGATGAATATGGTGCTCCCCTTTTATACCCATACTTACTCATAAAAGAAGAACATGTCAACAGTCTATATTTTAAAAAAATAAAAATAAAAATAAAAATGAAAAAAAATGAATCACAATGATTTGAAACATGAAAAACACGGGTTGCCTCCCGTGCAGCGCTTAATTTAAAGTCTTTAGCTCGACTTGAACCCCCCAACTTAACCAATTCAAACTTTAAAAATTTTAATGACCTCATCTTTCTCTACTTCAACATGATTGAGAATGCGTATCCCTTGTGGTTGGTAAGAAGATTTGGAATTTAATTCATGAACAATCCTATTTTCTAAAATGAATGGAAAAATCCAAGGAATATCAGAAATGGTTGATCTTTTTTCTTCTGTAGTCTTTCTTAATAAATCAAAGATCAACCCCTCTTTTTGGGTTTCATGAGATAAATGAATGAAACCCCCAAGATCTTTCTTAACACAAATGATAGAGTAATCGAGTGTGGAAGGAAGGACAGTGATTTTGATCTTGGTTTGGATAGGACATTTAGACACAGGTTGAGAATTTGAATCCAACTCAGTTTCATTTTCCAAAAAAATTGTTTCATTTTGAACAGAAGATTCAACCAAAAAATTGGAAAGAATAGTGTTAGGAATGGGCATGGACTCAATGTTTTTGATTTCTCTCAGTGGTTCAGTGATTGGTGTTTTTGAAAAATCATCAATAGAGTTACACTTAGGAGACTCAATCCACGATGTCAAATTCCCCTCTTGTGAATACATGAAATCAATTTCCTCCTTATTTAAAGACCCTTCAACAATTTCTTGATTCACTTCCCCTACCCCAAATCCAAAGTTCGGTTCTTCAATAAATTCATGAGAGGCTTGTGGGAAACTAGACACTTCACATAAGGTTTTGGAAGGTACAGTTGGTGTAGGGATGAGTTCCTCAGAAGTATTAATGTGTTGTAGTTCTAATCTCAAAGATGATACCTCGGAACTCATTATATCCATTTTATTACACAATTTTTCAAGAAATTATTGAGGAACAGATAGGATGGGATGTTGAACATTATGGACTAAAATAAGATTAGACTCTTCAATCATCCTTGAGAGGGAAGGAAACTGATCATTTAAACATTTATTATCCCATTGATTGTACGTCTCATCGGGTGCGGGGTAATCATTCAAGGGTTGATCAAAGAAATTTTCAAATTTAGAGGTTTCCCAATATTGAATTTCCATTGGATTCCTTCATGAGTTTCTGACATGGTGATTTTGAAGATACTCCATTGGAGAAGACATAAAGTTGGATTCTAGATTCTCAGGACACACACAAATAGAAAGGGGTAAAGATAAGAGAGATGGGGTGAGAATAGAGAACGTGGGGTGAGAAAAGGATGATAGTGTCTAATATAACTTACTTGGGTCCCCGGAAATGGCGCCAAAATTTGGTTGCACCCAAATTTACCCTACAGGTATGCGGTCGTTGTAGTACAGGTAGGGGTCGAATCCACAGGGACCGAAGAAGAAACCGAGAGACACTTTGATTTTGGAAGGATTTGGCTATGGAGTGGCCAACTATTTGGATTGATTTTATTTTAATAACTACTGATTTAATCTAAACAAAATAAATTAAAACATACAATTACTTAGTCTAAAACAATTAATGGAGATGGTTTGATCCTCAGTTGTTACTAGGGTTAGATTGGATGCATTTTTTTTCTTATAACATTCGTTTCACTAATTCAAGATGTATCAAAAAAATGGTATAATTTCTCAACATCATTCACCAATTTAATCCCTACACCATTCCAAGGATAATCACCAATGCACTTATAGGATCAATTTAATTATCACTCCAAGGAATTGGATCACACTAGCACTCGAAATGTGTCATTGTTAAAGTTGGCGAAGACAAAAAAGAAAACAAATCATCAAATGGAAATCTTAAAGTAATGAAATGATTACAGAAATTAAGATCATAAAATAACATCCAATCTTCCCCATGAAACTCCCTAGGACCAACCCATAAGGGGTTAGCCCTCCATTTATGCTATTAAATGAATGGAAGCGGGAAGTCGACCTAAAGAAGCAGAATTGGAGAAGAAAAATAAAACAATGAAACAATCACTCCACCGTTGTGTGAATAAATTCACAAGTGCTGGTGTGAATAAATTCACACCTTAAAGAAACGGTATCAAAGTGATAAGAATAAGAAAAGAAAAAGAGGAAATTAAGAACTTTTATTAAGAACTAATGTGATTCAAATAACTTACATGAGAATGAAGAACGATTACAACATCAAATGGACAACAAAACATTACAATGAAACAAAGCATCCAAGATCCCTAAATCCTTCACCACTATTTCCTTAAATAGGAAAAAATGAAGTCTTGGCCGAGCCCCAAACATCCCATGTGCCTTTAATTAATTGTGTTGGGGAAAGGTGGGTGGAACATTAATGTTGAGAGACTTTTCCACTTATTGCCCTGAAGTTGCAGCCAGCTTGCATCCACCGGAAAGACGCGCCTAAAGGACCTTCTAGATGGCCGAATTTTAGTGGGCCCTAGAAGAATTTAATGCCCCGGATGTCCCCTAACATACTGTAAAATTTCAGACCGAAATAATAAACCTTTCGCGATATATGATATAAATAGTGGGATGTTTTTCTGGGCCGCAGAATCTGGCCCAGAATTTAATCTTCAACGTGGCTGCCTTAATCAGCACCATTGAGGACGAATTAGCACTGTCTATAGAAGAATTATTGGTTCCTCTATATGTATTATAGCCTCCCATGAATTTTGGGCTTCATTGAGCCTGTATTGTGGGACCCACAGTCTGATCAGTGGGATGATATCCAATCTGCCTTCTCCAGAATTGTTTCCTTTCTTCACCAAAAATATCCATCATCATTTATGAATAATACATTGATCCCTGAATGAAAAATGTTCATATTTAAGTTTATATCCATTTAAAAAATATCAAATTAAAATATAGATAATTACATTCTTTGAAATCAGATGAAACATTGGGCCTAAATTGGTGCATATTAGGCATGAAGTGCACAAATGATGAGAATTGATGTTCAAAATTAAAACCCACTAACTCAGGCCCATAAGATAAAAAATGAAAATTTAATAGCCTTAAAATTGTAATAAAAATATGTGTTTTTATTGGCTAATAAGGAGTAAAAATACATTAGTATCTGAGCAATGGATAAATTCTTTAGAGAAAATATTTCATTCTTTGGGGAGTAGCAAAAGGGAAAAAGTTGTCATGGAAGTTTATCGCCTCACAGGATATGCAGATCAATGGTGGTCATTGATTCAAAACAAAAAGGAGGATGAAGAAGTATCAAGTATTAAATATAGGTATTTTAAAGAGATTTTCTTAGAAAAATACTTTCCTTATGACCATCGAGCAGATATGGAAAGGAAATTTCTGAGTCTGAGGCAAAAGGGAGATGAGAATGTCGCAAAGTATAAATCCAACTTTACAAGGTTAGAAAGGCATGATGCAGATTATATTCATAACCCAAGAAGTAATATTGATCGTTTCTTTTATGGGTTAAAACCATTTCTCCGTCGAGAATTAGTATCATAATCCTTTTCAACGTACGAAGATATTGTCTCATGTGCTATCAAGACATAAAAGGAATTCTCTAAGTCTTACGACTTTAAAGCAAAGCAAGAGAAGAAGAGATCTTCTGAACACTATGGGAAAGGAAATAAGGAAACAGGGAAGAAGGGAAGGGTTGAATTTCCACCCTGTAATAATTGTGGAAGGAAGCACCCTAGTGCCTGTCTAAAAGGAAAAGAAGTATGCTACAAATGTGGACAGAAAGGCCATCTTGCTGGTGATTTTAAGGGAAAGAAAGAAGCTACCAATGTTCAATGCTACAATTGCAGGTATATGGGACATTATGAAAATGAATGTCCAAATCATCAGGGAAACTTACCTCAGAAAAGGCCAAGGGATCAATGCCAAACTTATGTGATCACTACTACTGAGGTTGAAGCTACGAAAGACGTGGTGGCAGGTAATTTAATGGTTTCCTCAAGTTTAGAAAATGCTTTATTTGATTCTGGATCACTGCATTGTTTTATATATTCCTAGTTTTCTAAAAAAATTAGATATTTCCAATTTGATTTAACAAGGGAATTTTCAGTCAAAACTCCTAAGAGAAGTATCACTGGAACAAAGTTTTGTGAATTGGTTCCCATTAGGCCATATAAATGTTCTTTATCTGCTGATCTCATCGTCATACCCATGATTGAATTTGATATAATCCTCGATATGGATTGGATTTCAGACCATGATGCGAAAATTTATTGTAAGAAGAAGGAGGTTACAATTTTCGATGATGATAAGGAGTACCTTATCTTTAGAGCAGAAACATCACCATCTGATTATTATCTATATCCACCCCCAGTAGCTCTAATAAATTCAATTATCGAGGAGGAAGAGAATGAAATAACTATGGGTGAGGAAAGGAATGTTCAAATATAGTATGTACCTATTGTGCAATAATATGTTGATGTGTTTCCAGAGGATTTACCTGGACATCCTCCAGAGTGAGAAATTGAGTTTTTCATTGATTTAATTCCTGGTTCAAGGCCCGTATCAAAGACCCATTATAGAATGACCATTGTGGAATTAGTGGAACTAAAGAAACAAATAGGGGAATTCAGTAATAAGGGATTTATACTCCCTAGTATTTCTCCATGGGGAGCCCCTGTCCTTTTTTTAAGAAGAAAGATGGATCTATGAGGTTGTTCATTGACTACAGGGAGATCAATGCCATAATAATAAAGAACAAGTATCCCTTACCTCGCATTGATGATTTATTCGACCAACTTCATGGAGATCAATATTTTTCAAATATTGGATTTCGATCTGGATATCATCAGTTGTGTGTGAAAAATGAAGACAATCCAAAGACAACATTTTGAACTAGGTACGGGCATTACGAGTTTACAGTAATTCCTTTTGGGCTGACTAATGCACCCTATATTTTCATGGATCTAATGAACAGAGTTTTCAAGGAATATCTTGATGAATTTATAGTGGTATTTATTGATGATATCTTGGTATACTCCAAAAGCTATTAAGATCATGAAAATCACTTGCGCACCATTCTGAAAACCCTCATAATAAATGAATTATACAGGAAGTTTAGAAAGTGTGAATTCCGGCTTCAGGAGATTTCTTTTCTTGGCCATATTGTCTCTAAGGATAGAATATCTGTTGATCCTTCTAAGACAAGATAAATCCAAGAATGTCCAACACTGATGAGTATAACTGAGGTACACCGTTTTATTGGTTTAGCAGGTTATTATCGACGTTTTGTCCAAAATTTTGCCTGATTGTCTAACCCATTAACCAAGTTCACACGTAAAGGGGTTAATTTTTTTTGGAAAAAAGAGTGTGAAGAATGTTTAAAAGAATTGAAGAGAATATTAGTCAATGCTTCTATCTTGACTCTACCATCAAGAAATGATGGGTTTGTTATTTATAGTGATGCATCAAAGAAAGGACTTGGTTGTGTCCTTATGCAGAATGATAGAGTTATTTTCTATGCATCACGACAGCTACAAATTCATGAGAAAAACCATCCCACTCATGATCTTGAGTTAGCAGCTGTAATCTTTGCTCTAAAAATATGGAGAAATTATCTCTATGGTGAAAAAATGTGAGATATATACCGATCAAGGATTATGATTGCACGATACACTACCACCTGGGGAAGGAAAATAAGGTGGCAGATGCTTTGAGTAGAAAGGATCATAGAGTTTTGAACAAGATGAGAGTTAAAAAGGATCCTATATACATGGATCTAGTAAATATGGATATGGGAATAACCATGGAAGGTGAAACATCAATACTTTTTCAAATGGTTACAAAACCATCTTTACTAGAAAGGATAAAAAGTTCTCAGACTGATGATGAGGAATTTCTAAAAAAGATTAAATTTGTGAATGATGGGAGATTGATCGACTTCGTATATGAAGATGGAATTTTGAAATTTGGGAAGAGACTTTGTGTTCCTAATATACCTGATCTAAAAATGGAATTGTTGGATGATGCTCATAGCTCCAATTTCTCTATACACCCTGGGAGCACCAAGATGTATAGAGATTTGAAGGAACATTTTTAGTGGGAAAACATGAAGAGAGAGATTGTTGATTATGTGAAAAGATGTATAGTTTGTAAACAAGTTAAAGCCAGAAGGCAACATCCTAGAGGAGTCATGTAACCTCTTCCCATTCCTGAGTGTAAATGGGATAATATTACGATGGACTTTTTCATGGGACTACCAAAGACTCCTAGAAGGAATGATGCAATATGGGTCATTGTTGATCATCTTACCAAGTCAGCACATTTTCTTGCTATAAGAGAAGATTTACCACTTGAACGTTTAGCAAGATTGTATATTAATGAAGTTTTAAGACTTCATGGAGTACCCATATTGATTGTTTCTAATCGTGATCCCCATTTTACATCAAGATTCTAGAAAAGTCTTTAGAAAGACCTGGATACTGAACTTAATTTGAGCACTGCCTACCACCCTCAAACTGATGGACAATCAGAACAGACTATTAAAACCTTATAAGACATGTTGATATCTTTCTCAATTGACTTTCAAGGTATATGGGATCAATATTTTACTCTGGTAGAATTTTACTATAACAATAACTTCCATTCAAGTATTCAGATGGCACCATACAAAGCGTTATATAGAAAGAGATGTCGCACACCAACTTGTTGGGATGATATTGGTGAAAGAAAACTCATAGGCCCAGAACTTGTTGAGGAAATGATGGAAAATGTGAAGGTTATCCAAACCCACATCAAAGCAGCTCAAATTAGGCAGAAGAGCTATGTCGATAACCGAAGAAAGGATATAGAATTTCAGGTTGGAGATCATGTTTTCTTGAAGGTATCTCCATGGAAGGGAGTTATACGATTCAGTAAGAAGGGTAAATTTAGTCCCAAGTAAATCAGACCTTTCGATATTCTAGAACGAATTGGGACTGTATCTTACCGTTTGGCAATGCCTCCAAGTCTCTCCAAAGTTCATGATGTGTTCCACATATCACTGTTGAGAAAATACATGCCTAACCCAACGCATGTACTCACCTATGAGGAATTAGAACTGGAACCCGATCTATCTTATTGTGAAGAGCCTGTCAAGATTTTTGATACCAGAGAACAAGTGTTGAGAAACTGGACAAATCGTCTGGTAAAAGTTCTATAGGGAAACCATAATATGGAAGAGGCAACGTGGGAACCCGAAGAACTTATGATGAAGAACCACCTGAATCTTTTTATATGGTAGTTTTCTAGAAATTTTGAGGATGAAATTATTTGGAGGGGAGAATGTAACACCCCAATCTTCCACTGTACATTTCCCTTTGAATAATGCAATAGCTTGTATTGTACGGAACTTCGAGATTCTAACACACTGTGACCAATCAAAGTAGCCGTTATGAATAGTAATACCCACTTTTTGAAAATTTATAAATTTTATCATTCAAAATGGACTTAATTTTTGGATTCGGAATATCGAAATTATATTATGGCGATTTTTTGGCACTTTTCTGATAACTTTCATATTTTTTATGAATAGTGAAAAATACTAAATTTTAATTAAATTTTTTTTTAATCAAAATAATTTATAGTGTTAAATTATAATTTTGAGTGGTTTTAAAGTATAATTAGATTATATGTTTACTATTTAATATAATGTTGGTCATTGGATGTAATTTCACATTTAAACTGTACATAAACAAGTGTCAATCTTTTGATAGTTATTATTTCTTAAAAACACGCTTTTTGTTTTGACAGCGGGAATTAATTTTAAATTAATTTCTGCCACTTCTGTGTTTTGAATTTGGAAAAATGAATTACATATTTGGAATAATTAGTTCCAAATTTTGTAAATAGGTAACTTTTATTTTTAGACATTTTAAATATTTACTTAGTAAATATTTTATTTACCATGATTAAAAGGTAAAAATAATAAATAAGGGTAAAAAAATAATATTATAATAATATTAAATTAACCTAACATGTGTCCTATTCCTATTGGTTGATTAATTTCAGATCATGGGAATCCTTGGGTTGATTTTGGGATCCCATGGAGCCACATGGGTGTGATAATGACATTTTATATTAAATAATCTAAAGTAAAGACAAAAATAACAAAAGCAAATATCTTTTAGTAAAAAAAATTTTATATGAGGATATATATTTGATCTATTCAACTATAAATATTCATTAGAAAGATAAAAAGATTTCCTATATCATGATATTTTTTTTATAATTTTTAGACATAAAATAAATATATTTATATATGACACAATAATGATGAAGTATTTTCCTTATTAATGAAAGTATCAAATAAATGATATTATAAATATTAAAATAAATATAATTTGAATGTTTTGATTATATAAAAAAAATTTATAGGTTAATATGACATTTTAAGGTTGATTCAATGGTTTTTTTAAAGTAATAATGCTGTTATGACTTTAACAAAAATAAATTATTAAATAATGTCAAAATTGACATAATTAAGTTTTTAAAACAAATACTATATTATTAGTTGATATAATATTTCTAAAAGTCTAAGGTTAGGCCAAAGGGACTAAATAATATTATATGTGTCATTGATGAACCTATTAGGGTTTAATTGGTAGTTTATAGTAAGTTTATTAACCATATGTTATAAAAATACAAAGTGACATGGTAAAAGTCAAACTATTTAACTAAGAGTTAAATCTAAATGATAAAGTTAATATGGTGACCTAAACCTATATAAAACCTATTGGTTGAGAGTATTTCGACCCATACCCACCCTATCCTCTAAATAAATCATTTTGAGCCATTATAAACTGAAAATTACTTTATTATAAAATAATATTTCAAGATTTTCCTAAAGTGACCTTCACCTCTCTTATAAAAGGGCACACCCTTCTCTTAATTTCACACCTCCAAAGCCTTTTGGTTCGGAAAAAACCTACCCAAATATCCTCTAAAAATCCCTCACTTCATCCTAGAGGCATTACTTTGGTCAGAAAGCCAACTTAAGGAGCCCTTTTGATCAAATCAAAAGGAATAACCTGAAGAAGAGGTAATAATTTCCCCACCCTCTTTCAAGTTCTTTTCTTCTTCCACTTCCTCTTTATTTATTGTTTCCATTATAAAATGATAAATCCAGTATCATTGATATACTGTGATGTTATTATAAATATGGTATAACTATATTCATTATTCTATCCATCCTATGAATGATATGTCACCATACGTGCGCACGTACGACTTACCGTCTCCACGTCATGGTGTAGTTGTTATTCAAACACATTATTATTTGGATGGGTATAATAATAATGTATAATTGATTTAAATAATAAATATAACATGTTAATTATTCTTTATATATGATATACCATCTATTTACATATGTTTTTAATTTAAAATAATGATATTGTCACTCGTGCGTACGTACGGATTACCGTCTCCATGAACGCGATGAGATTCATTCCCCATCGTAACCATTAAAGAATAGTTTTCATTTGGTTATTAAAAATAATTATTAATAACATAATATCATTCTGTATATGAGTCAAATATATCCTATCCATAACAAACACAGCTTATGTATCAAAACATATAAAGGAAAACGAATCAGTTAACACCCAAAACAACGATACTACTGAAATATCATTATCAAAGAAATATTAGAAGATCATATATGATATAATATTAATATATATGGTTATTTTATAATTTAATAACAATTATTTCATCATTATACATGAGTTTAACCTTCCATCGACCAAGGAAAATAACAAGGGAAGGGTTAATTTCACAATCTCTTTATTATCTGAGGTTGTTTTTACGTAAGTATATACATGGACCTCTTTATCATCCACATTCGTGTTCCTTAAAAATGTATTTCAAAACATTTTTAATATTTAATAGAAAAAGTTTTAAAGTCATTTATACCCTTATTTAAACTTATATGTTTCGAAAGGAATCTTTCCGTTATTTTCCAAACAAGGTACTTTACGACCTTTTCGACAAAATTAAGGTAAGAATGTTTTTTTAACTTATACGGAGGGTACAGTTATTCTCTGCCATTATAACATCATCAAAGATTCCCTTACAAGCTTATAATAATATTTTCAAAATATTTATTTTATTTTATAATTATGCGACTTTAAATGATTTTAAAAAAAATAAAGAGATATTTCTCTCAAATAGTTTTTATTTTATCTATGTCAACACCCTTTGATGGATTTTATACTTGTTTGAAGTTGATTCATTATGAAGAAAATCATCCATATTGTATTGAAGGTTTTGTGATATGTTTGACTGTGTATGTGTTATTTTTATACCATTCGTGGTTTATGGTTAAAGTATTGACATTTCGTATGCTAGTTTTAATACGAATTTTTATGTTATATTTCAAACTTTTCATATGAGGAATGTATTGGACTTAGTAAGTGATGGGTAGAGCCCACTATAGCTGCTCAATGCATCGGTAGGTCTCATGAGACAACTAGACGTGGAATTGGCTGAGGCCTTTCCCATTTTGATATATGGTTTTGGCTGAGGCCATAATAATTTTTAGACGTCTTGGCCGAGGCCTTGAAAATATGTTTTAGAATGTCTGGAATTATAGATTCTCTCATTATGAAAATAATATTGATGGTTCATGTGGTTATTCGACTAGTAGAATACCCATGACTATGTTTTATTATGGAATTATTTACTGAGCTCATATTCCTTCCATAAAAGTGTTCATGTTTATTATTTGTAAAGGCACGTGTTTTCAATTATTCAGCATGCCTAATATTTATGTTATTTTCTGCTGTATTTTTTACCCTTACTAAGCGTTTGAGCTCACCCCTTTCTTATGTTTAATTTTACTAGGATATGAAGAAGTTAGTTATGAGTGACTTGGAGGCATAATCTAGGAGTCTTGGATGTTTCTAATGGAATAAATTAGTGTTTTATTTCTTTTCAAGTTGTAAAGTTGAACTTATGTATGAATCTTGTTTCCAATAATACTAAACTGATCGGTCTTTCGGGACATTATTTCCTTGTGATCATGCCAATGTTATGTAATAATGCACCGAATTTGGGTAAATGGGGTCGAGATGTTACATAAATAAATCCATGACCATGGTAAGGAATGGGAAAATTCAATTCTGGGAAGTCAAAGAAAGAATAATCAAGAAAATGTGTTGGTGACACCAGCATGCAACCCACTTGATTCGAGATATTGAGACAAAGGTATTAAATTACACGGTAAGCATTCGTAGGAGGTGATACGTCATTGCAGTGTTAAATTATTTCTCTATGGGTGCCTTGGCATGTTGCTAGATGCTAACCTTGGACTTTAGGAAGACTCCACCTAATGCCACTGAGAAAGAGGCCTAGAGGGTCATATACTAAGTGTGTCTAAGTATCTTAGTTAAATATTAATTTAACAAGTTGAATAAATATTATTCTCGATTGTGGTTTAATAATTATTCATGGATTCCTGATCACATTTATTTCGACACTAGTTATTCGAGAGAATATAGTGTGGGCGAAATAATATATTTATTAGTGAGTAATGCAAAGATATTTTTTAAGAAATATATAGTCACTATTCAAGGTCTAATAAATGTGGCGTAGGAAATAAAGAAAATGAGAAAAACAAAAGTACATGCCGTGTATATTAATATAAACGCCATGTATTTTTTCTAGGGATTTATGAGAAATAATATTATTTATTTAATTAAATAACATTAGGTGTAATTCGTTAGGCACATGTCAAGTGATAATAATAGTCAACTGTTATTATTAGACATGAGGTCTTACTAAGAATTAAATGAAAATGAATAAATTCTTTCGGGTAATTAATTAATTTTATTATTCTGAGTAATTAAAATTCCAATTATATTATTCTTATTAACCTATAAATTTTTTGTGGTTGTGAAAAATGGATCAAGAGAAAGATCTCAAGCTAAGAGAGAATTTTTTTGCCTCCTAGAATGCTCTCAAGTTACAAGATAGATCCTCCTCCAATAAAGAAAAGCACTTTGGAAGCGGCTCTTAAGGTGATCAAAGGAGTACATCGCAAGCAAAGGCTCTTTCATGCTAGCACCCGAAGATCCCTTTGGTGACATCCAGAGATACGTGGAGCATGTGTGGATCAATTCTAGAGGAAGCCTACACTTGGCTTCTATGATGCAACAAAAGATCACATCAGATCATGACCAGAAACATCAACGAAGAGAGAATTCCATCAAGGCAATTCTTATCAATTAATTAAATTAATTATAACCAACATATGATGATCCACTCAATGGTTCTGGGACTCTCCCTTTTCTTTTGTTCTTCGTTCTATTCTGAAGATTCAACGTTTTATCATCGTGATGGATCTCAGATTGATTATTGTTAACGGAAAAATTAAAGTTGGGTACACCCATCCACATGCTTCCACTGCACCTGGAACCTATAAGTGGTATTAGAGGGGTCATATAGTTTATTATAATTATTTAGATTTTTGTTGATTATTTACACATTTAATAATTTAGTTGTTTCAATTCAAGTTAATCATTCTGCAAATCTGAATCTCGAGATCTGTTCCTCCTCTTTCGTTTATCATTCACCTTACAAAAACAACATTTTATTTTAATTTTGATTAAAATAAAATAGAGGATCTCATCTAGAGGTTCCAAAGCTTCCTGGTCATACAAAACTAGAACACACGACATGTATTCGATAGTACACACCATGTAGTCTAGGTTCCATGCACTGAGACTGGTCCGCCAAACCAAGCTGTGTGTTGGAGTCTATCTAAGTCTTAAATGACTCCGTGTGTTGACCAGGAATAGATGATACACAGTTTCCAGATTACATGCCATGTGGATCATTGGACATGACGTGTAGTCCCTTCAGGTTAGGGTTAGACCATGTACCCTGTACACGTCTTGCCTGACTGGAGACCGTGTAACACGAAACTACATGGTGTGTACTGGACACGCCATGTACTATGAAGATTTAATAAGTACATATACATGCCATGTCCCCGGGCGTGTACTTCATATGGATGGTGAACGATAGTACACACCGTGTAGTTGGAACTACACACCGTGTACTCATCCAAATTATGCAGATTTATTAAAATTTATTATTATATTATACAAACCCTTGAGATGTGTACCATGATGTGGGCGTAAACCTAAGTCACAACACGCGATATGTGTTATATATATATGTGTTTAATTTAACATCTGTGTAATGTTCATTTCTACTCATTGGGTAGTTATGAATGGGAATTCACTGGGCTGCCTTCAAGGTACATGTTACGTACAAAGATAATTTTAAATGAATTAATTTGTTTAAAATTACGATGGATAAGAATCTCAAGGAAATTCAGAAAAGGGATTAAGATAAAATAATTGATTAATTAAATATAATTAATTGATTCAAGCGTGATTTATCTTAAATAAGAACGATTAAAGAATTGAATGCTAGTTTTATTTATATGTAAATATTGTTGCATGTATGGATGATCATGAGCTAGACCAAGACCTTTTTATGTGAATGGTTTATTTTAATTTATTTATTTAAATTAAATTTGTTGTCCTGCAAGCCTTCTACTCATTAATATGTAGGGCCTGCATGCCCAAGGTTTCTTTTATGTAAAACCCCATTTTACCCCTCACTTGGAAGTGAGATAAAAACATCTGTAATGGATGAAGCTCCCAATCTAGTGGAGGCATCTCAAGTTAGGATCCAAGGTGAAACCAATCCAAGGAGATACAAAGGTGGATAGGTAAAAAGATGTAAACACGAACCCAAAAGGTTCAAGGTGTTTCTCCCATAGGCCTTAGGTGAGTTTATCAACCACTAGATAAACTAACCAATAGAAAAATATCATGATCATACCATTTATTTTATTTCTATCAGTTGTAGGGTTTATTTATTGTGGGTGTGTTTTCATGATCACACAATTAATAAATTAAACAAGCATGCAAGATGGAACTAAAATAAGACCAACTTATGAGTAAATATTATCTTAGGCATAATATTAACAAGCATGTAAGAAAGATAATAAAAATGGAAATTTACATATAAGGATAAAATCCCTCAAATAAATATTAAGTCGTTATAGCCTTCCATAATCTTGGTTAGAATCAAACCATAGTTCAAAGTGATTGAACAACCCTATTTGGGGTGCTTTCAATTATCGGGGAATTCTAATTCAAGGTTTTGGGTTGACTTGACTTGGTTCACATCAAGGGTTGACTACCACAACAAGACTTGGTGTGACCAAGAGTCAAATGTTGAGTAAATCCAAAATAAAAGGATTTTAGGATTGGGTAGTCCACTCAACGGATCAAGGAGTTGCAAGTTAATACAGTTGGAATTTAGAATGCCTACCTAAAACCTTTTAAGTTTCTTGAACAACCCTAGTTGGGGTAATTCAAAGTGAAATATGGATCCTTTTCACTAGAATATTCAGGCAACAGAATATTCCAAAGTCAATGGTGAGGGCTATTGGATTTTGATAAAATATTGGGAGGCTAATAAGTATTAATTTAATTATTTGTCTCAGTTTTATCATAATAAAATAATAAATATTTGTTCATCTTAAATTGTAGAAACAAAAATAAAAATGAATTCAAACATATCATTGCTAACCATACTCGAGAAGGAAAACCTTCTCACCGACACCAATTTCCAGGAGTGGTAGAGGCATTTACGCGTCATCCTTTGACACGAGAGGAAATTGTATGTGCTGGAGGAGAATATTCCAATTGAACCTGGAAAAAAGGATAGTGATGAGAAACTATCTCTATATATGAAACATATGGGTGATTCCACATATTTCCAATGTTTCATGCTATCGGTCGTATCTAATGAGCTCTCAAAGTAACATAAAAACATGGACGTGTATAACATGATGTCTCGCCTTAAGGATCTCTATCAAGAGAAGGCGAGACAAGAGAGATATGAGACCTCCAATGCTTTGTTCGCAACTAATCTTGGAGAGTCTGTTCCAGCTAGGCCTCATGTAGTCAAGCTTATTAGCTACATTGAACGCCTGAAAATCTTAGGGATTAAATTCCTGGATGAGTTGCGTACAGATCTCATCCTATCATCACTTCCCAAGACCTTCTCTAGCTTTATTGTCAATTACAACATGAGAAATAATGATAAGAGTCTATCAGAACTTCTGACCTTAATTCTCCAAGTAGATAAGAACATGGGGCATGAAAAACCCACAATCCTTATGGTGAATAAGAAAACGAAGGACAAGGCAAAGGGGTTAAGGACTTATAAATGTTCTGAAGCCCCTGAGCACTATCCCTCCAAGAAGGAGAAGATCCTGAGTTAGGTAAATGAACAAGAGACAATATGTTTTTCATGTGGAAATCCAGGGCACTGGAAGAGGAACTGCACTCAGAAGAATGGGGACGCTAAGGTGCGTTTGTTATCGAGTGTAATATTTCCATTTATACACATTGGGTATTAGATAAAGCTTTTGGGGCTCATATATGTATTCAAATTCAGGAACAAAGTAGATTTAGAAATATTTTCAGAGTATAGGTGGATCTTCGAGCTGCCAATGGTGCGGGGCTATATGTGTTGGCCATTGGCGATTACCAACTCTCATTTCCAACTAGGATGCTTTTGGTTTTACATAACTGGTATTATGTTCCTAGTGTTACCAAGAACATAATTTCTATATCATGTTTGGATATGGATGGATTTATTTTCAAGTTTGGAAATAAGGGTTGTTTATTTTATAAGAACAACATATGTTATGGTATGGTGCATGTAAATAATGGTTTGTATGTATTAAATTAAGAAAACCAAGTGTTGACAATCAATGAAAAAACAAACTCACATGACTCATACAACACCCAGTTTTGGAATCACCGTCTCAGTCATGTAAATGAGAAGTGCTTGACAAAGCTCTGCCAAGATGGTTATTTAGACTCTACTAAGCTAAAACCACTTGATAGATGTCACGCTTGTTTACAAGGTAAAATGACCAAGCCACCTTTCAGTGGACAGGGTGAAAGGGACACAGAGCTTCTAGGATTGGTGCACATGAATGTCTGTGGAACATTTTCAGTAGAATCTAGATGTGTATATTCTTACTTCATTACTTTTATTGATGATTTGAGTAGATATGTCTATATATACTTAATGAGGTATAAGTCATAGGCCTTAGAGAAATTTATGTAATTCAAGAATGAAGTATAGAATCAACTTGGTAAGAAGATAAAGAAGCTTCAATCAGATCTTGGTGGAGAATATATGAACCAAGAGTTTATCGACCTTTTACGGGAGTCTATGATTTTATCTCAACTCAATCCTCCTTATACACCACAGTGGAATGGTGTTAATGAAAGGAGGAATCACACCTTGTTGGACATGGTGAGGTCGATTATGAGTCATTCAAATCTTCCATTATCCTTTTGGGGATATACATTACAAACTGAAACATACACATTAAACTGAGTACCAATTAAGGAGGCAAATGGAATTTCCTCTGAGTTATGGAATGGAAAGAAACCCATTTTGTTGCACACACATGTATGGGTATACGAGGTGTTTGTTAAGGCCTTCTCAAGAAAAAAACTAGCACCCCGGTGCATGAGGTGTATCTTTATAGGATATCCCAAGAAAAAAAAAGATATTACCTATATAATCCTTAAGAAAAGAAAGTGACTGTCGCCAGACAAGCTGTCTTTCTTGAGAGGGAGCACATCCTCAAAAAGGATAGTGTGATCAATATTGACTTCGACAAATTTGATGCTCAAGATACATAAGAGTTGGTACAGGAAAAAGTTCCATAGGTCCCTGTGGAAGAGGTTCCAAAAACACAAGTATTGTGTAAGAGCTCAAGAGAGGTAAGGGAACTAGAGATATTTGATTTCCTAGTCACTGAGGATGATGAATCATTATTATTGGACAATGATGAACCTATCTTGTACAAGGAAGTAGTAGAGAGATCAAAAGCTGCAAGATGGCTAGAAGCTATGAATTCTGAGATGGATTCCATATATCAGAACCAAGTTTGGGTTCTGGTCGAAGAGTCAGTTGATGTAAATCCTTTTGGATCCAAATGGGTATTAAAGAAAAAACTGGACATGGAAGGTCAAGTTAGCACCTATAAAGTAAGGTTAGTGGCTAAAGGATTCAGACATCATCAAGGAATTTACTATGATGAAACCTTATCACCAGTTTCCATGTTTAAATCATAAGAATCATACATGCCATAGCAGCTTACCATGACTACGAGATTTGGAAAATGGATGTCAAAACAGCATTCCTTAACAGGAACCTTCAGGAAGATGTCTATATGACACAACCAGAAGGGTTTGTGACACCAGGTGAAGCCAAATGGGTTTTCAAGTTGCATAAATCTATTTATGGATTAAATCAAGCATCCAGGTCATGGAACATTCGATTTGATGAAGCCATAAAGGAATTTGGTTTCATTAAGAATGAATGTGAGCCATGTGTTTATAAGTAGTTTAATGGAAATGTGGTCTTTATCCTAGTAGTATACATTGACGACATATTACTTATTGGAAATGATGTACCAATCTTACAGTCAGTTAAGTACTAGTTAGACAAGTGTTTTTTCATGAAAGACTTAGGTGAAACAACCTACATTCTAGGGATCAAGATCATTTGTGATAGATCCAAAAGGCTACTTGGACTAAGTCAGGGTACATACATTGAACATATAATAAATAGATTTAGTATGGAACAATTCAAGAGGGGATTGGTTCTAGTGTCACATGGCCTATATATTTCTAATAAAATGTGTCCTTATACACAATAGGATAAAGATAGGATGAGTAAGATCCCATACGCTTCAGCTATATGACCCATCATGTATTCCATGTTATGTTCCAGGCTTGATGTTGCCTATGCACTGAGCATGGTAGGCAGATATCAAGAAGATCTAGGAGAATAGCATTGAACTAATGTTAAGACTATCCTTAAGTATCTGAGGATAACTAAGGATATGTTCCTGGTGTATAGAGGAGACGAGGAGATTGTAATCAGAGGGTATACTGATTCTAGTTTTCAGATAGATCAGAACAATCTGAAATCGCAATCTGGATATGTTTTCTATCTTAATGGAGGAGCTGTGAGCTAGAAAAGTTCAAAGCAGCCAATTTTCGCCGATTCTACAATGGAGTCTAAATATATAGTGGATTCTTATGCAACCAAAAAATCCGTCTAGATTTGAAACTTTTTCCAAGAGATTAATGTTGTGCCTAGAATTAAAGATCCTATCACATTGTATTGTGATAATACTGCAGTGGTGGCTCTTTTAAAAGAACCAAGGTCACATCAACAGAAAAAACACATTCTATGGAAGTATCACCTCTTGAAGGATTTCTATCAAAGGGGTGAAGTTGTAGTGAGTAGAGTGTCCATGGAAGAGAATGTGGCGAACCCCGTGATTAAAGGCCTATCTCAACATAAGAATGAATATTGTGTGAGAGATAGTGGGTTAAAGGTTGTTAACAGTTGGCTCTAGTCCAAGTGGGAGTTTGTTGGAGTTGGTGGCCTAGAACCAACTACTTTGTACTTTATTCATTAATATATACCTTATCATATCTTGATTTCTATTCTACGTGACAATGCATGTGATAATGTCCTATGGATAGTTGTTGCACTAAAGGGTCATAGTGAATCCCTGCTATGATGAGAACCTGGAAGTGCCATAACACTATTCCTGAATATATGTTCTATGTCCAGATGATGTTATTTGTTGGATACAAATAATACATTCCATAAGAGGTGATAACTCATAAAAATTTGAGGCACCATCTCATGGTGTGCGCCCTTGGTAATATCTAAGAGGATATTATGAGAATAATACCCGACAATAGGAAATCCACATTTCATAGTGTCATTGGATGTTCCTATCTACGGACGTGTGTATTGGTCCTTAGACTTTAAGATTATTATTAATGAGTATTACAACTCACGCACTTAGATGTATTGACGAAAACTATGATGACACACTGTTTGCAGTGAGGTAGGATATGTTGGGTGAATCACGAGTAATACTGCATTAATAGATAATGCGAGAAAGGATTTTTCCTTTATGTTCCATAATATAAGTTGATATCTTAGTCCCTTTGATAGAATTGATATAGCATAAATAAATCCATGTCCATGGTAAGGAATGGGAAAGTTCAATTCTATGAATTCAAAGAAATAATAATCAAGCACATGGGTTGATGGAACCATCATGCAACCCGCTTGATTCGAGACATCATGAAAAATAGATTACATTACTCAGTAAGCATTCATATGAGGTGACACATCATTGCAGTGTTGACTTCTTTCTCTATGGGTACCTTGGCATGTTTCTAGATGCTAACCTTGGACTTTATTTAGACTCTACCTAATGACACTGAGAAAGAGTCCTAGAGGGCCACACACTAAGTGTGTCCAAGTATCTCAGTTAAATATTAATTTAACAAGTTAAATAAAGATTATTCCCAATTTTGGTTTAATAATTATTCAAGGATGCATGATCACATTTATTTTGACACTAGTTATTCAAGAGAATATAGTGTGGGAAAAATAATATATTTATTAATGAGTAATACAATGATATTTATTTAAGAAATAAATAGTCATTATTCAAGTTTTAATAAATGTGGTGGAGGAAATAAAGAGAATGATAAAAACAAAAGTACACGCTGTGTATAATAATATACACACCGTGTAGTTTTTCTGGGGATTTGTGAGAAATAATATTATTTACTTAATTAAATAATATTAGGTGTAATTATCTGGGCGCATGTCAAGTGATAATAATATTCAACTGTTATTATTAGACACAAGGTCTTACTAAGAATTAAATAAAATAAATAAATTATTTCGGATAATCAATTCATTTTATTATTCTGAGTAATTAAAATCCAAATTATATTATTCTCATTAACCTATCCATTCTTTTTGGTTGTGAAAAATGGATCAAGAGAAATCTATCAAGTCAAGAGAGAATTCTTTTCCTCCAAGAATGCTCTCAAGTTACGAGAGAGATCCTCCTCCATCGGATCAAGGAGAGCACTTTGGAAGTGGCTCTCAAGGCGATTGAAGGCGGACATCACAAGAGAAGGCTCTTCCACGATTGCACCCGGAGATCCCTTTGGTGACATCCAGAGATACATGGAGCACATGTGGATCACCGCTATAGAAAGACTACACTTGGATTCTATGACACAATAATGGATCACATCAGATCGTGACCATAAAAATCAATGAAGAGAGAATTCGATCAAGGTAATTATTTTCAATTAATTAAATTAACTATAACCAACATATGATGATCCTCTCTATGGTTCTAGGACTATCCTCTTTTCTTTCATTCTTTGTTCTATTATGAAGATCCAGTTTTTTATCATTGTGACGGATCTCAGATTGATTATTGTTAATGAAAAAATTAAAGTTGGGTACACGCATCCACGTGCTTCCGTTGTACCCAAAACCTACAAAGAATTCCCTTCCCAACTTTGTAAATATACCACAATCAATGAAAAGTGACATGAAACATTCATAGATAAAAAATAAAGAATATATGATTTATCCCTAAAATGATAAATAATCTAAAGAACATGGATATGAAAGAGAAAAATCCAATCAAAAAGTGAGGTAAAGAGAAGTTCCCCTTACCTTAACTTTTGACTTAATCAAATGTGCTCTTACTCCCTGTATAACCAACTCTAGATTATTAATTAACTATTTCATAATCTTACTCATATATATTTTATTTAATAATAATAACCTTTTCATTTATTTCTTATTTATCAGTTAGTGCATGGAAGAAATCCATAGCGTGCTCGTTTCGGGTAACATTATCTATGATAAAGAATTACTTTATAACAAACCTTCATTTGAGTGACACCATTATAGAACCATAATAATAACTTAAATTCATATTAGATATCATAAATATTTAGTATTCATGTTTTTTTAACCCTCTATAATCATAATTAAGAAAATAAGGTCTAATTATTCATGTAGGTGGTTGAACTAACCCAAACATGGACTAACTAAAATGAAAAAATTATTATGAGTAGATTTTTATTTCATTATTTTGAAAAAAATCCCTTAAGTTGACTTTATAGAGATTCTGGGTTGTGTTTGTTGATAATGCATGTTTACGAAGTTCCAAAGTTTAGATGACTATGAGGTATTCATGAAGGAAAGGCATTGGAGGTGTTTGAAGTTTTCTTGAGAATATTATGTTAGAGTATATGAAGGATTATCTCACAAGTCAGGAATAATATCAAACAAGTTAGGCAAACTCATAGAACTAAAGTTACTTGAACCTAGTGTCATTTGTGAACTTGAGGTGATGTGTTTTTTTGGAATCATGAATGGTCATGTGACACATGTTTTTTCAGATCGGTTTTACCTATAATCAGGGTACTCATCTCATATTTAGGAAGAGAGAAGAATATTGAGGAAGATTATGAGCTAAGTGCCTTATATTCACACAAGACTTATGTGAATTTATTTCTTACATGAAGGAATTTAGATAACCAATAGTTTCATGCATAAAGAACATTACGTGAACAATTATTTGTGCGGATGTGTGTTACATGAACATCAGTTGTGCACAAAATAGGTTTACCTGAACCATAATGGAATTGTCCATAATTTTTGTGGTAAAGTGGAATTCATCATTTTTATGAAAGAAGATCTTCCTAACATACCAATTGTGGTTTACTAAGAGTTGATTCAGTTCATCTGAAAAATTATCTAAAGGAATAGTGAGTACACTTTAGTTGAGAGAGTAGTGAATTCTCACATCATGATTAGTTATGAACCAAGGAGGACAGTGAGTCCACTTCAAACATTGTAAACAACAATGCAATTTAGTGGTCTTGGTACATCATCACATCGGAGTTTTATGCTCCTTGGATGTGGCTCAGTGTGGTCCAACTAATTAAAAATTTTCTTATTCTCTTGCATGATTCAATTCCATCATGCATTACTACAAGATAAAAAAAGAAGACTGTTTTGTCTCATGAAAAAAAAATCAGAAGGGGGATTTCTTTAATCAACCATACCATGATTAATCCCCATAATGATAATAAGTGGTATTAAAGTTAAAGGTTCAAGTTAGTGGAATTCATCTCTAATAAGAATCCATGGTAGAAATCAATCATAAAGGGATATGATATTTGATGGAAATAAATTTCAGCTATAGAAGAATCATATATAAAACCATTTGTGATCTTTAGGCATTAATATTTATACAACTGATATTCATGGAATTTTAGTTGATATAGACAAAAAATATTTATCAGAAGGATACCGCAAATAATTGGATACTGATGCAAGAGGAATAAATTCATTATAGGGAGCCTTATCTAACACAATATACACAAAGATGATGTCGTGTAAATCCTCACACACCATGTGGGAAAAGTTTCTTAACACATATGAAGGTGACTTAGAGGTTCATCTAGATAAGTTGTAAATTTTATGGAATAAGTATGAATACTTGAGGATGCACCCAAATTAAATAGTTGATGCATTCTTTGACCAGGTGAATAAGATTGTGGAGGAAATGCATGGGCTTGGATAGATCATAAATGACATCAAAATTTTAAAGATAATTCTCATAATATTTCTACATTTATTCAATCCAAAATCGTTAGTACTTGGGGATAAAGATACAAGGAAAATCATATTGTATATTATTCAAAATACTCTTGTCGCATATGAGATGAGGAACAATGATCACAAGGATGTGGAAAAAGGAAAGTATTAGGAAGTGTAATTCAAGTAAATGAAGAATCTCCTAGTGGAATATGATTCATAAGAATGGGAATTTGAAGAAGTAATGTCATTCCTTCCCTCAAACCTAAAAATATGTAAAGGAAATTTCAAAGGCAAGATTACACTTTCTTGATTTAAATGTGTAAAGGTTGAACACCTTGCTGAAAAGTGTCCTATGAGATTCCAAGATAAAGATGCTAAAGTTACCATGAAGAAATATGGTAAGGATTTGAAAAGCAAGAGCATCAGGTAGAATTTCTTCAAGAGAAATAACTTTCTCTCAAAGGAGGACAATAGTTTGGAAGAAACATAAGTGGAGGAAATTTTATACAAAAAGGCCTCAAAGAAGACGTTCTTATGGCTATTGTAGACAAGTCAAAAATATTTATTGAAATAGTTTTTTAAATAACCACAAAATTATTTTGTACTTCGCATTGCATGGGATAACCTAAGGACATGAATAAGAAAAGGGTGAGCTATAAATCCTAGTAAGGGAGTAAATAAGGAGTAAAGTGAAGAATATAGTACATGTTAGTAAATAGGCATATCAATGGAGCAAAAGAGAAACATGAATATAAAGGAATGATATAACATGATTATCATAACATGGAAATGTGGCGACAACACTTAACATGATATTATCATGAGCCAAGGCTCATTGCACATGGAGTATGAGTAAACCCTAATTGCCCTTGAATTAGCATGAGTAAACCCTTGTTGCACTTGAATTATTATAAGGACCCGGACTTATTACATAAATAATCTTTAATTTATTCAAGAAAAAACTTCCTTTTACATTGAGTATCTTTTAATGTTTAGAGCTTTAGATAATTGGTACAAATCATTCATAACATTACACATTGTTACATAGTGGATACCATAAAAACAGTTTCCATTTTTCTCAAAATATAAAACATTAAAACTTAAAACAAGACTCCTTGAAAATTATTCAACATTTAATGTGTCTTATTTCCTTGTATTACACATCCATTAACCTGTGAAAAATTATTTAAAAACTTGGTATGAGCACAAAATCTCAGTAAGGGATGGAAAATAAGGAAAAATCACATTTGTCCAGGAATACTCATAACATATGGAAACATTTTCAAAAGACATGCTTTTCACCCATAAATACTTACTTAGTTTAACATGATATTTACACAAGATACACAAAAACATTAGAACATAAATATAATAATAGAGGTATCTTGGGGCATTACTTACATAATCTTGTAACCATCTTGGCTACCTTAAAATTTGTAACCCTCACGGCTACCTTACTTTGTGTAACCATCGCAGTTACACTTGGAGTAACCATACAGACGAACTACAACTTAATCATCCCCAATTAATTGGAGGGAAATATAGGTCCCACCCTTTATCATAAACAATTCCCAAGAACCAAAACATAATCATACAACATGAATAATAGCAAAAAACATTGCTTTTGAATTTTGTAAAAATAGAATTTTAAAAGAGGATTTTAGAAGAAAAGTCCCTCATAAACATCATATACTTGAAGTGAGACTTAATATAGTGGATAGAATATGTATATACTCTGTAAATACATATTTTTAAACATATTATAATCATAGGTAATCACACAAACAATTTAAATACCACATAAATGACGAAGTAGAATGTTAACCCAAAGAATGGAAATCGGGTTAAGAATTTCCTTACCTTAGGCTTGTCTTACTTCAAACTTGTTTAAAACTCTTGTATAATGGTTAAAAGAGTTTTATTATTATTTTACAGAAATATTTTCATGTTTATAACATCTTATATGGTCATTTCATAACCTCATTTCACCCCTTAATTGTTAGTATTTTGTTCCTTGCATTATTTTGGGTGAGTTCTTTTATGATTTTCACGATCGGTTCACGATGAATCATTCTTGTTGATTGGAAGTGAACATCCAGAAATGGAATGGAGTAGTATTTAAATATTTCCAGTACCATAATTTCTACCATTTATCACTTTTATGATTTATATGAGAATGACTTATAAGTTAAAACATTAATGATGTTCGTTTAGATCATTTTAGTGGTTCTTTGATAATAACAACCTCATTTTGTCTTATAAATTAGAACCATGAGTAAAAAAGAATTCCAGAACCATATATGAGTCATAAAACATATATTATAACCTGTTTCAACCATATAAATGGTTTCATGACCAAACTTGAAATAATTAACGGAAATTGAAAATACATCGTACACGATGTCGGTAATTCGACACAAATGGACAATGTTTTTATTCTTTTAAGAAGTGGAAGAGGAGAAGAATAATGATGAGGAATTTTCCATAAACATGAGAACATCATGAATATACATGATTCTGGATATTGTATGCCTCTTGGATAAGAGGGATTGAGGAAAGAATAAAAAGGAATCATGAAATAAAAGAAAATCTTGAGAAATTTCTCACGAAAATTCGGCAGCCTAACAGTGTCTCTTAAAATTTCATAAAAACGAGATTGATGAGAGGAATGTAATATATAATCATTAATACAAAATATGGACAGTAAGGGGGAATATTTAATGAAATATCCAAACACAAGACAAAGGGAATTGAAGAGAATAACATAAAATGAAAGAAAAGAAAGAAAATAAAAGAGGATGTTTACCTCTTGATCTCTTCTCCTTGAGATCCTCTTTATGGGATTTTATTTTGGTCTTTTGGTGAGACCAGTAGCTCTAGGACGAGGGGAAGAATATTGGGGAGGGAATTTTTTAGAAATTAGATAATGCTCAAGGCTTGAGAGGTGTGGGAGGAAGAGGGGAGTGAGGGTGGTATTTATAGTGGAGGAGGGGAGGTATTTTAGATTATTTTAATCATTATTATAATAATTTTATCAAGACTATGAATAATCTCAATTAAAGTGAACCTAAATAGTAATAATATCATGTGAGTTCGAACCAAGTGGCCTTGCATCACTTATGATGTCTTAAATAGTAAATTTTATTGATAATTTGATTATACGGTATTTTATCGTATTTCACTATTCACTGAAAATTCATGAATTTCAGAAAATTCCCAAAAATTTACCCCTACCATTTTTCAATGTGTAGAATACAAAAATAAACTCCATTTTTCAAAAATAATTTTCTAAAAATTATTAATTTAATTTTGAAATAAAGGGATAGTTAATTCGAAAAAAAAAAACAATTTTAAGGCGCAATTAGTTTTATTTCATATTAAAAAATTAATTAAGATCTCATTATCTTATTGCCTAAATAAAATAAAATAATAATAAAATTTACTATTCATTAGGGTCATATCACTATTAATATTACTATTCATAAGGGTATGTTACTATTCACCAAAAAAACAAGTTGGTTCCAATAGACTCCAAATAACATACTGAACACAATTGCAGATGACACTTTCTTGAAATTCCGAATATAGAAGTAGAAAAGTTATGTTTTAAAGGATAATTAAAAATATCTATTTAAAACAAAGTTCCATGCATTTCTATTTATCTTTAGAAAAACTTGGGGTGTTACATTATCCCCACCTTCTTGAAATTGCATCCTCACAATTTTATTTACTTATTAAACAACTGAGGGTACTTTTCCCTCATAGCATTTTCAGACTCCCATGTTTCTTCTTCAACCATGTGGTTTCTACACAAAACCTTTACCTGGTAGATTAACTTATTCCGCAATATGTGTTCCCTTCGATCAAGAATCTAAACTGGTTTCTCTTCATAAGAAATGTTCTCTTCCAGCTGAACTACTTCTGGGTTCAAGACATGTGATGAATCTGGCACATACTTTCTCAACATTGAAACATGAAAAACGTTGTGTACCTGAAACAAACTCAGAGGAAAAGCTACGCGGTATGCAACTGTTCCAACTTTCTCCAAGATTTCAAAAGGACCAATGAACTATGGAATTAGTTTCCCTTTCTTACTGAAACTCATCACACTTTTCCATGGAGAGATTTTAAGGAAAACATGGTCACCTACCTCGCAAGATAAGTCTTTCCTTCTGTTATCTGCATAAATTTTCTGCCGGCTCTGAGCTGTCCTCTTGTGTTGCTGGATCATCCTCACTTTCTCAGCCACTTCTTCAACTAATTCTGGCCCCATCAAATTTCTTTCACCAACTTCATCCCAAAATGATAGAGTCCAACACCGCTTCCCATACAAGGCCTCAAAAGGTGCCATCTGAATACTGGAATGAAAACTGTTATTATAAGAAAAATCAACTAAAGAAAGATGTTGATCCCAACTTCCCTGATAGTCCATTGAACAAGCTCGAAGCATATCCTCCAATGTCTGAATCATTCGTTTTGACTACCCATCTAATTGAGGATGAAAAGCTGTACTAAAATTTAACTCTATGCCCAACGACTTATGAAGTCACTTCCAAAAGTTATAAGTGAATCTAGGATCTCAGTCAGACACAATGGAAAGAGGAACTCCATGTAACCTGACAATCTCCTTGAGGTACAATCGAGAAAGCTGATCCAAAGTCATTGTTTCTCAAATAGAAAGAAAATGTGCAGACATTGTTAGCCGATCAACAATAACCCAAATCGCATTGTTACCTCGAGAAGTCTTTGGTAGTCCCACCACAAAGCCCATGGATATATTCTCCCATTTCTACTCTGGCACTAGAAAAGGCTAAATCACCCCCTTCGGTAACTTCCGCTCCGCTTTAACATTCTAACATGTCAAACATTTCATTGTAGAATCAGTAATATCTATTTTCATCCCATTCCACCAATAATACTCCCGAAGGTCTCTGTACATCTTACCACTTCCAGGATGAACAGAAAATGGAAAACTATGAGCTGTACACAACAATTTTTTCTTCAACTGGGAATCACAAGGCACACACAATCTTTTTCCAAATCTTAAAACACAATCTTTATCAAGATTAAATTCTAGCAACTTACCCATTTTAACCAATTCTACCTTTTTCTATAGCTCACGGTCTTCCCTCCGTGCTTTCTTAATTCTATCTGACAACGATGACTGCACTGAAACCTGAAACAAAAAAGATATATTCCCTGCACCAACAACTTCTATGCCAAAATTCACCAAATCGTTAATCAAGGGATCATGTTCCAAACGTAGCATGGTTAATGATGCATTATGTTTCCAACTTAAGGCATCCACTACTTTGTTTGATTTTCTAGGATGGTAATTGATCATGCAGTCATAATCCTTTATTAGTTCTAGCTATCTTCTCTGCCTCATGTTTAATTCCTTCTGAGTGAATATATACTTTATACTTCTATGGTCATTATATATTTGGAATTTGGTTCCGTATAGATGATGCCTCCATATTTTCAAATCAAAAACCACAGTTGCCAATTCCAAATCATTTGTGATATAATTTAGCTCATGAGGTTTAAGTTGCCTCAAAGCATAGGAAATTACCTGATCATTCTGCATCAAAACACAACCAAGTCCCTTCAAAGAAGCATCACTGTAGATGACAAACTCACCATTCTGGGAAGGTAAAGCCAAAACTGGAGCATTCACCAATCTCTTCTTTAGTTCTTGAAAACAAACATCATATCCCTCTATCCAAACAAATTTAACCCCTTTTCATGTTAACTTAGTTATCTGGCTAGATAACCGTGAAAAGTTCTTAACAAACCATTGGTAATAACTTGCTAATCCCATAAAACTAAGAATCTCTGTAACATTTGTGGGTCTTGGCCATTCATCAACTACTTTTTTTTGGCAGGATCTACTGTTATTCTATCCTTATTTACATTGTGCCCAAGAAAAAAAATCAGTTGCAACCAAAAATCACACTTGCTGAATTTTCCATATAGTTTCTTTTCTTTTAAATCTTGTAAAACAACCCTTATATGTTTTTCATGCTCCTCTTTATTTTTAGAAAATACCAGAATGTCATCAATAAATACAACCACAAATTTATCCACGAACTCATGAAATACTTTATTCATAAGATTCATGAATGAATTAGGTGCATTAGTTAATCCAAACAGTATAACAACAAATTCATAATGCCCATATCTAGTATGAAAGGCTGTTTTTGGGATGTCATCCTCTTTCACCTTCAGCTGATGGTATCCGAATCTCAAGTCAATCTTGGAAAAATAATGAGCTCCCTGGATCTGATCAAACAAGTCATCAATATGAGGAAAAGGATACTTGATTTTAACAGTGATGTTATTCAAAGATCTATAATCAATGAAAAGTCTCACAGAACCATCTTTATTTTTAACAAACAAAACAGGGGCTCCCCATGGTGAAGTGCTATGATTAATGAAGCCTTTGACAAGAAAATCCTGCAACTAATTTTTCAATTCAAGAAGTTCTATTGGAGCCATACGATATGGGGTTTTTGAAATTGGCTTAGCATCAGGAACTAAGTCGATTGTGAATTCGAATTCTCGATCAGGTATAACATCAGGTAACTCATCAGAAAAAACATCAAGGTATTCTTTTACCATTGGAACATCATTAATTTGAATAGTTCCCTTGTTTTCAACAATATAAGCAAGATAACTTTCATTTCCATCTTTCAATAGTTTCTCATATTCCTGATATGTTATCAATTGTATGGGTTCATTCTTGTATAAAAACTGAAACTCTTTCTAAAAAACAACTTCTTTAGCTCTACAGTCAATCTTAGCATGATAATCAGAAAGCCAGTCCATCCCCAGAATAACATCAAACTCGACTAAGGGTAAAACAATAAGTTTTGCAGGTAAAGTCTTTCCACAGACCACAATAGAAATATTTTTTATAATTCCTCTTTGCTATAACATTTCCCCCTGGTGTTTTAAGAACAAGTTCAAGTCTCATTTGTTGACGTGATATTTTTAATTTACCAGAAAATTTCTCAGAGATGAAGGAATGTGTAGACACCGTATCAAACAAAACTTTAGAAAAATATGAGTGAACAAACAAAGTACCTGATACAACTTCATTGGATGGCCCGACGTCTGCTGATGTAGTCACAAAGGATCTCAATACACCTTTCTGCTTGTAGTCTGGGTTCTTTGCATCATTCAGATCTCTCTTTGGGCAGACATTTTCATAGTGACCCATCTCACCAAATTTAAAACACTTTACAGTTTTCTTATCAGGATTAGTCTTTGGATCATTTTCATTGAAATATCGGGCCATATGTCCAAACTTACCACATTTAAAACACTTCCCAGTTTTTCTAAGACATTCCCCAGGGTGCTTCTTGCCACACTTTTCACAAACTAAAAATTGTATTTTCTTACCATCAAATTTCTTTGGTTGATTCTTTCCCATTGCTTTCCAACTGGTCCTCTTCTTCTCTTTGTTTCCAAAATACACATGATCATCAGCAAACCCCATCTATACCCTCTCAGCACATCGAACAAGTTTCTCATAACTTTTGAATTCAAGGGAGGCCAACACCCTTTGATACCTTGTCTTCAATCCTGAGTAAAATAGGTTGATTTTTTTATCGAGATCCAGAATAAGATTTGGAGAATACCACGCCAGTCGGGTGAAGTTTGCTTCATACACAACCACTGAATCTTCCTACTTCTATTTCAATTCAAGTAATTGCTTCTCCATTCTAATTCACACCACCTTAGGAAAATATTTTTCAAGGAAAAGACTTTTAAATTTATCCCACTCTAAGGCATAAAAATCCTCTCTACCCCTGATATTCTTTAGCATTGACCACCACTGATCAGATTCCCCTTCAAAATGATAAATGGAAAGACTTACCTTTTGATTGTCTGAACATCCCATAACATCAAATATCTTTTCAAGGGCTTTGATCCATCCTTCAGCAGCCACTGGGTCAGAAGATCCATTGAATGTAGGAAGATGTTGTCTCGTAAAATGTTCCACCACTGTCATGTTCCATTGTGGTACCACTATTGGTCATCTTGCATGGATTCCACCACCATTTATTTCCTGTGTTATCTGGGCCATTATTATCACAAACTGCTCGGTTCCAATCCCTACCATTCCAAGCTATAGATCAGGAAGGATGTCATTCTGTCGGTGCCTCTCCTCTTCATCATCCTTGTTCCTTCTGCGGACAACCATTTTGAACAAGCATGTCTTAGATGAATCAACATGGTAATATTTAAATGCTATAAAATTTCAAATTAAACAGGGAGTAAAAAATCATTTATGGTATTCTATTAACATCACCCTAACCCCTAAAGTTATCTAAACCATCCTATGATACCAACTATAAGGACCCGGACTTATTACATACATAATCTTGAATTTAGTCAAGAAAAAACTTCCTTTTACATTGATGATCTTTTCATGTTTATATCTTTAGGTAATTGGTACAAAACATTCATAACATTACACATTGTTACATAGTGGATACCATAAAAACAGTTTCCATTTTTCTCAAAATATAAAACATTAAAACTTAAAATAAGACTCCTTGAAAATTCTTCAACATTTAACATGTCTTACTTCCTTATATTACACATCCATTAACCTGTGAAAAATCATTTAAAAACTTTGTATGAGCACAAAAGCTCAGTAAGGGATGGAAAATAAGGAAAATAACATTAGTCCATGAATACTCATAATGTATGGAAACATTTTCAAAAGACATGATTTTCACCCATAAATACTTACTTTGTGTAACATGAGATTTACACAAGATCCACACAAACATGAGAACATAAATATAATCATATAGGTATCTTGGGGAATTACTTACATAATCTTGTAACCATCTTGGCTACCTTAAAATTTGTAACCCTCACGGCTACCTTACTTTTTGTAACCATCACAGTTACACTTGGAGTAACCATATGGCCGACCTCTAACTTAATCATACCAAATGAATTGGAGGGAAATATACATCCCACCCTTCATCATAAACAACTCCCAATAACCAAAACATAATCATACAATATTAATAATAGCATAAAAACATTGCTCTTGAATTTTGTAAAAACAGAATTTTAAAAGAGTATTTTAGAAGAAAAGTCCCTCATAAACATCATATACTTGAATTGAGACTTAATAGGGTGGATGGAATATGTATATACTTTGTAAATACACATTTTTAAACATATTATAATCATAATTCATCACACAAACAATTTAAATACCACATAAATGACGAAGTAGAATGTTAACCCAAAGAATGGAAATCGGGTTAAGAATTTCCTTACCTTAGGCTTGTCTTAATTAAAACATGTTTAAACATCCTATATAATGTTTAAAAGAGTTTTATTAGTATTATACAGAAACATTTTCATTTTATAACATCTTATATGGTCATTTCATAACCTAATTTCACCCCTTAATTATTAGTATTTTGGTACTTGCATTATTTTAGGTGAGTTCTTTTATGATTTTCACGATCGGTTCATGATGAATCGTTCTCGTTGATTGGAAGTGAAAGTCTAGAAATGGAATGGATTAGTATTTACATATTTCCAGTACCATAATTTATACCATTTATCACTTTTATTCTTTATATGAGAATGACTTATAAGTTAAAACATTAATGATGTTCGTTTAGATCATTTTAGTGGTTCTTTGATAATAACAACCTCATTTTGTCTTATAAATTAGAACCATGAGTAAAAAAGAATTCCAGAACCATATATGAGTCATAAAACATATATTATAACCTGGTTCAACCATATAAATGGTTTCATGACCAGACTTGAATGAATTAATGGAAATTGAAAATACATCATCCACGATGTCGGTAATTCGACATAAATGGACTATGTTTTTATTCTTTTAATAGGTGGAAGAGGAGAAGAATACTGATGAGGAATTTTCCATAAACATGATAAAATCCTGAATATACATGATTTTTGAGATTATATGCCTCTGGGATAAGAGGGAGTGAGTAAAGAAGAAAAAGTAATCATGAAATAAAAGAAAATCTTGAGAAATTTCTCACGAAAATTCGGCAGCCTAACGACGTCTCTTAAAATTTCATAAAAACACTATTGATAAGAGGAATGGAATATATCATCATTAATACAAAATATGGATAGTAAGGGGGAATATTTAATGAAATATCCCAACACAAGACAAAGGTAATGGAAGAGAATAACATAAAATGAAAGAAAAGAAAGAAAAAAAAGAGGATGTTTACCTCTTGATATCTTCTCCTTGAGATCCTCCTTAAGGGATTTAATTTTGTTCTTTTGGTGAGAAAAATAGCTCTAGGACGTGGGGAAGAATATTGGGGAGGGAATTTGGCAGAAATTAGACAATGCTCAAAGCTTGAGAAGTGTGGGAGGAAGAGGGGAGTGAGGGTGGTATTTATAGTGGAGGAGGGGAGGTATTTTAGATTATTTTAATCATTATTATAATAATTTTATGAAGACTATGAATAATCTCAATTAAAGTGACCCTAAATAGTAATAATATCATGTGAGTTAAAAAAAAGTGGCCTTGCATCACTTATGATGTCATAAATAGTGAATTTTACTGATAATTTGATTATACGGTATTTTATCGTATTTCACTATTCACTGAAAATTCCTGAATTTTGGAAAATTCCCAAAAATTTACCCCTAACATTTTTGATGTTTAGAATTCAAAAATAAACTCCATTTTTAAAAAATAATTTTCTAAATATTATTAATTTAATTTTTAAATAAAGGCATAGTTAATTCGAGAAAAACAATTTTAAGGCGCAATTAGTTTTATTTCATATTAAAAAATTAATTAGGATCTCATTATCTTATTTCCTTGAGAAAATAAAATAATAATAAAATTTACTATTCATTAGGGTCATATCACTATTCATATTACTATTCATAAGGGTATGTTACTATTCACCAAAAAAAACAAGTTGGTTCCAATAGAATCCAAATAACATACTGAACACAATTGTAGATGACAGTTTCTTGAAATTAAGAATATAGAAGTAGAAAAGTTATGTTTTAAAGGCTAATTAAAAATATCTATTTAAAACAAAGTACCATTCATTTCTATTTATCTTTAGAAAAACTTGGTGTGTTACAATTATCATGAGTAAACCCTCATTGCACTTGACGTGCCATGATACTAATCTTTACCCAATTCATTGGAGCGATATTAGAGCGCACCCTTCTTAATCATTTCATTTCATGTATAAGTGTGACACATAGATCATACAACATAGATTCCATAAACAACATCATTTATTCTATGATAAAGAAATGTGGAATTCGTACATGAAACTCTATAATCAATAAGTATATGTGCATAAAGGTGAGTACTCTTGATATAGAAATGGGCGTGGTATTCACTACATAATGACTTTGGCTTGGAAAATTGATGTGCAATCTCGGAAGCATAACAACGTGACATAAGAATTCATAAAAATGGATGATGAGAGAGAAAGGGGTATCTCATCATATGTACATGAAATATACCTTAAGAGGGTAATATAGATACATGTAACAACATATGTAATGGAATTTAGATTCATAATATAAAAGAATTCCTTGAATGTAAATGTGAAAAGAGAAATTCTTTATGGAATTTAGGCATGGTAATGGGTGTACATGGGAGGCATTAATGGGAGGGAAACTAGGCCTCCCATCATTAAACTATAGGGAGGAAATTATGGGGGAGGTTATAAATCATACCAAAACATTTTCAATTTAAATCAAAAGGTTATAACAACATAAAAAAATTTGAACAAAAATAAGAAAAGAAGAAATCCATTACATGGAATTATGATCCCAAAGGCTTGGGAGAGGATTGAAAGAGGATTCTTGGGAGCTTGGGGTGCCTTGGGAGGATTCTTGTGAGAGGAGGATAGAGTAGAGACGTTCTAAAAGGGTTTTTATTGATGAGAAGTGTGAGATTGGGTAGGTTTATATAGGAAAAGAGAAGGAATTCTTTATTATTTAGGTTTTGGACATTACTATTGTATATTAAAAATTACAATAGTATTCATAAATAATATATGATAATTTATATTTGAATAAAATTAATTTGGTAATGATATTTTATTAAAAAATTATTTAGTTCAAAAATCCATTAATTCATTAAAATATATTTCTTAATTGAATTTAAATATTAACTAAAATTACTATTTTTCCTTTAAAAACCATTTATAATGTCACAATAATAAAACAAATGTATATTATTTATTCTATAGACAAATAATGAACACAATCATTGTGCTAGGGTCTTGTTATGTAACCCCTTATAAGACCCGCGTAAGACCTAAGGGTAATGTGTGTGATGGTGACAGACTCTTCGGGAGGCTCAGAAAACATCGCTCGGTTGGTAATCTTTATTAACTTCCACTTCTCTCGTAGGCAGTTCCATTCAAGCTTAACGTGTTGAATCTCCACTTAGGCTTCTTCAAGAGTGAAGCCCAGTGATTCTACCTCCTTTATAGTCTCCAAAAAATGGGCTTCTTATGGAGCAATTCAACTGGATGAGGCCATTGCTTCCTGTGTGTGAGCAAATTGGATTTGTTAAAACCCTATATTTATACTAATCATGTGTTCACTGTTAAATGACTAAATTAGCAATGGTAACAGTTCTTAACATTATTTTAAAATACAAAAACATAAATCCAAGGATGCACATATGTTTTATATAACCATTTTACATAATAAAACATTTAATTAGATCAAGAGGAATTTTCATTAATAAAAGTTTGCATCGTTACTTAAATTTGTTTTATTAATATATATATATATATATAGATATATATAGATATATATCTATACAAACCTTTAAGAACATCAATAATTGATTGGCCTCTTTGAATAATTTTATTCAAAATATGGAATAATAAATAGTATTGTATTAGAATAAAATATAATTTAGTCTTTGAAAATTTATTTGTAGGTTCAAAAGAAATGTTTTTCTTGTTTTCATCAAAAAATAAGTTAACTAAATTATTATATTTTCTCCATGAAAATATTTTATAAATTATTAATTCAACTTAACATCATAATGATGTCACAAAAATTACTAATTACACAAAAAATATTTTTGTACTATTCCCATAAAATTCATCTTTTTTAGAAAAATAAATTTAAAAATGAACTTAAGATTATTTTGACATGATAATTCCAAATTTTAGGTCTATTTTAAAAAATCTAATTTCTAAATGTCTAAAAAATAACTTTTAAATAAAATCCTATAATATATTAATTTCATTAATAAAAACACCTTTTTAAACATTAAATCGTTTTGTTCTTATTTATTGTCAATTAATATCACTTCAAGAATGTAAATTTATTTTATTATATATATAATATATTTGTTTTTAAACCATTCATTGTAATTTATGGGTTTATTTTTTATAAATAAAAACTCATTGAAAAAATAACATATTTAGGATAAAAAATTTCTCTTTTTTCTAAATGTGATTATATTAATATTTGTTATGAAACCTTAATTAATATATCAATGATAATTAATTATTTATAGATATAAAAAAATATTTTACAATATATTATTTATCTTTTTATTTGTAAATATTTATATATATAATAAAACTATTTTATAATGACTATATTGTGGCACTTACCTTACCTTTATTTTTTGTATTTTTTCATAATCGAATTAAAATTAAAAAAAAATTTGTTTAATATAAGAAAATCATGAAGTGATAAATATATATTTTAAATTCAGGATTTATATCATTATAAAAAATAAAATAATTTTTTAACTTCTCTATATTCTTTTAAGATGATTTTAAAAAAATAATCTTTAAAAATATGAGATATAACATAAATTCAACACTTTTCCTTGGATAATGAAAACATGTTGGGATAATTGAAAGTATACAAGGGTTTAATTAATCTCTTAGACAACTGATATTTCATAGTAACTTCAATTTTTCAATGAATATGTTATCTATGGATTTTTATCACTACATCACGAGTATTGACACTACCTCTATTCATGTATACCACCCAACCAAAAAACTTTAATTCAATTTTCCATTACCACACATGAATTTAAAACTTTATCCTCAACCAAGTCATTTTAGAGTGTTATTAGGACTTAATTTCACCCCATGATCTCTAAAATTTGGTAATAAATGTGGAGGAATTTAATAATTTTGGCGGCGTGTAATTTTCCCTCATGTTTACTAAATTTTCCCATTCTTTGATTTTTTATAAAAAAATAAACATGATGTGTATATAATTTATAGAAACCAACTATGTAGAAAATCTGTAAGAAATAAAATACATTGACATAATAATATTCCAAAACCAAATGATGTATGCCATATATTTCAAAATATAAAAAATAATAAATTATAACTAAAATAAACCATAGTGAAATAAGTTTACAAAACACAAAAGAATGTTCAATGTGGACATAATATAGCTAGAGAGAAATAAAGAATATCCACCAAAAAATATAGTTATACTAAAACTCCATGAGAACCAAATTTTCCTTGATATGATATATTAACTCCATATTCCAATCAAAGTTTCTTCAACCAATCACTACTAAAGAATTATATCTTTCCTTTACATGTATCACGACGAACACCATCTTTATGAACACCAATGTATTCATGAAAGTGGTGTGTAATACAACTAAACAAGAAATCCTGAATAACTTCTCATGAACCCAATGAATATAAAAACCAAGTAGATCAATGGATTTGACAAAAAAACTATGTAGCATCAAAGGCTTGATTAGTAAGTCCCTCTTTGAGTTTTAGTGATTTTTTCCCTTATTTTTTGTATTATTATAGGTGTAATTAATACTTTATATTAGAGTATCATGGTCCAGGTTATGACGAATCTAGACCATAAAATTCATATGGGGAGGTAGTGAAGACTACATTCTTGGTTCCTGTTCCTAGAAGACCATACAAGGAGTTTATGCAACGTATCTTTATAGTAATAATAGACATTTAAAATTTTATTTTTAAAAACCAAATTATAATCTTGTAAGACCCATAAAATTACATATATTTACATGGAACTACCATAGGGTAATTTGGGATTAAAATTATGGATTATCCATCATTAAATGATTCAATTGTCTCCAGGATCAATCAGATCAACATTAGATTCAAGATATGGTCTTAATGATCTTATATGTTCTTTGATTTATGTATTTATATCTATTTCAATTTATATTCATGGATATATTTATTCATTTGAAAAATATAAATCTATTTTATTCGTGGATTAAAATAATGAAAAAAAGAATCATAATATCATATTCTTATTACTAGGGTTTGGATGAAAAGGTTAAAATTTCAGGAATTAGATCTATAGTTCTAGGATCATTAGGTGGTTGTTATATATGGGAGGTTTCTATTATTAATTCATAATATAATTTTTATTACATCTTATGTGATTGAGATACTTATAGTCTTTTTGTGCATTTTTTTACTTATTAAATAATTTAGTTTAAATTTATTGGATTAATTGGTGTTTTCTTTGAGTTCTAAATAAATAGTAAATTGGGTTTTTAATATAGCCTTGGGTTTGGGGTTTTATACTAAACCCTAGTATTTGGTATTAGGAATGGCATTTTATGAAAACATGAATATGAGTATCTTAAATTAGTTTATTTATTATATGGTTTTGATGAGATATTTTTACCTAAAAATTTTATTAAGGTAAAAATATTTGGGAAAATGAATTTTTTGGGTATTATAAATGACCAAGAAGGTTTAGGTATGAATAAAATGTTTGGGTAGTTTGGATTCCTGGTATGTTCCATTGCATGTGTGATATAGATGGGGTGGGATTTTGAATTCATGAACCACTCAAATGGGTAGCAATCCATAGTGGGTTTAATCTATGATTAGTGGTGGAAATTTATCTTAAGTTCTTATTTATTTTGTTGTGTGGAATTGGTTTATATTGGTTCATTATTCCATACATATTAGGGTGGAACTAGGAGGGGTTAAAATATTGGGAAAATATTTTGTTACATAAATTTACTTTTCTTATTGGGATTTATTTGTATTTATTAAAAACTATTTTGTTTTAAATATGATACAATATTTTCATTGAATTGGTTACATGGTTGGGAATTAATATGCCCTACATTTCATGGGAATGATTTTGGGAAATCTTATATGGTATTCATACTCATCCATACCTCTTTATCTCACCATGGACATAAATGTATTATGTCATGATTTAATTATTTATTAAATATTATTGGTTAATGAATCCTCATAGTAGATTTCAAGGTTAACATGGAAATGTTAAGTAGTATGTTATATGAGTTAGACCATACACATTAGATAGGAATAATATTCTTGGATTCCATGTTTTTTTGGGATGGGAGATTATTGTTTTGGGATACACTATATTTTGGTTTAAGTTTTATTTTTTATTTTTATTTCAAATAAAATATATTCTTTTGTTTCATTCCATAATAATTTCATTTATCCCTAAACACTTGTTTCTAAACATTGGGGATCTAAAACGGGCTTGAGGTCATTTTATGGTCCCTCATCTGGTCTTTCGTTTTGGTCCCTTGGGTCACGGTCATTAAAAAATGTTTTTGGAGATTGGTTTTAAATGTGTATTTATGGTTATTTGGTAGGTGCAGACACTAGGGTGGTAAAAAATTATGAGGTACATGTAAAAAGGCACAACTAACCTCTCTATGGTGAAACAAGAGTTTCTAAGGATTTTGTTCATGAAGAGTGATAAGAAGGATATCTTATGTAGAGAACCCTGATGCCAAAATCCCAGAGCTAGTGACAACTTCATTATATTGGAATAAGATACAAGGTATCACATATTTAAGTACTGAATATTTTAGTATACTTGGTAACTAGATACATACATGATTCCCATAATACAACTGAAAAAATTAAGAAATAATTTTTTTGAGAATAACTTTATTCCATATAGAATATCCTTAAATATGAAACATAGTGCACATCATGGATTCATGAGAAAGGAAAAAAAATAAAGGTGACCTAAAATTATCTGTAAGGGTTACATACAACAGAATATATCATGACTCAATAAGCATAATCAATGTAGAAAGATAAATTACTGAGAATGATTGTCATTTAAATAACTGGATAAGGCATAATCAATATAAAAACATAAATAATTGATCCCTTATACAATTTAAATAACTAGATAAGGAATAATCAATATTGAAAGATAAATAACTGAAAAAATGTGTCATTTAATCAATAAATAAAGAATGAAATTCATATAGTGATAATATCATTATACAAATACCATGGATAATAATAAAAAAATTATTAATCTATAGAATTATTATTTATTTGACACCATGATCTGAGGTATCATGATACCTCTATCATCAAGACCATTCACAAGAAATTTTAAAATATAGGTAAAAACCCTTTTAATACTAGATTAACTATATGTGTCTCATGAGACCTACTGATTCATTGAGGGATTATATTGTATTGGGAACCACCCATCACTACAGTTCCAAAGTATTCCTAAAAAATTGAATAATAAATTTAAACCAAGAATCAATATTCATTAATGTCAAATATCCATATTGAATAAAATATATGGATTCATTAATATTTCCTTGTTAGTCAAATAACTGACAAAGTAAAACATTTTATGTAGTAATGAGATACATTTTAATAAATAAGAACATACATGATAATTAATATATATATTGAGGGGAAATTTAATTTCTAATGATCTTGGTTAAGTGAATATTTCAAGAAAAATTAATGAATACAAAAATGAATCAAGAAAGAAAATTTCAACACTTTCCTTAGTCAAAATGATCTTAAACCATATAGAACAAGAATAAAGATGGTATCATTACAATATGTACCCATTGAAGTAATAATAAATGTTATTTGTAATTTATGAAAATAAATACTATAAAAACGTCTTCAAAAAAATTCTTGAGTAAAATATTCTTTTTATTTTGATTTTTTTTGAAAATACTTTTAATTGAACATAAGATTTAAAAACATTTTGTTTAAAAAGACCCTTATATACTTTTCAAAGTAATATTCAAATAAATGACATTCATTATGGAGGTTAATTCCATACAAGTCGTACAATTAATAAAACAATCCTTTTATATAATAAAATAGTTAATAAAGTGTCTTGTTTAGAAAATGACAAGAAGATTCCTTTCACATTTTTGGTAAAAGACAAATAGGAATTCTTATTAAAGTGATATAAGATTCCTATGAATTTTTTTTAATTTAAAAAAAAACGGTTTAAATTCATAAAATGAATATTTTTTTAATTTTTAAAAACATTTTTGAAAACCCTTTTAGAAAAAATTGTTTTGGAAGAAAATAGGTTTCTGACTGAAGAGGAAAATGATATCTGATTTTCTATAAAACATTTTCTAAATTAATTTTGTATTAATGATTTTGAAGATGGTAATACCACTAGGAAATATCATCAATAACCATATGATAAGAAAATAAAATGGTATTGTTAAAAAAATCAAATAATTTCATTCAACTAAAATCCAGGAGTAAACAATCTTGATTAGATTATGATTATGAATCAAACCTTTACAATGATCATAACATTAAAGTGATAATTAATCAATAAATCAATTATGTGTTTCACCTATAAGTCCAAATAATAAAAGTGAAAATAAAAAATAATATATTTAAAATTCATTATACACATAAATATAGAATGACATAATTGATGAAGTAAATGATTAACCTAATGAATATAAATTGAGTTATGAAATCCCTTACCTCACGCTTCCTTTTGATTGAAAATTATTTAAATAATATATATAGTGGTTTTAAATATGTTGGTAACATATAAAATAACCATATTAATATTAAAAATACCAAAAATTATGCTTTTATAAAATTTAACTGCATTTTCATTAATAATCTTTCATTATTTTCATTATTTTCGGCATTAATTTCCTTATTTTCACATGCGAGTTTTTACATTAAAGAACCGATTATTGCATATATTATATAGCTATATAATATAAATAATAATAAAACCCATGATAAAATAATCATATTTTTTTACATTGAATTTACTTTTAAAATCAATCTTGAAATATTTTTATGAAAAAATATGTACATTACGATCATGGACAAAGTATGTTATACATACGCATGAGTAACACTTCCATATTTCAGAGATTATTATGGAAATAAGGTAAGTAATATATTATATTTCTATAATTATATTAATATTATATATATGATATTATATATTTATATATATTATCCATGTGGTGTGGTGATGAAAAGAGAGTCACATCGCTTTGGGAAGGCGGTAGTCCACACATACATGAACAATGTTATCATCTTTAGTGAGTGAAAGTGTAAAAAATGAAATATATTATCTTTCAGGAATGATGAATATTACGTAAATATCATAATTATGTCATTAACAAAATATATAATCATTTGAATCAATGTTATTAAATTCCATGTCAAGAATTAGTGAAAGACAAATCAAATCGCTTCATGGGGTGGTAGTCTTCCATACACACGAGCAACGTTATCGTATACCCTAAGGAATGATAAGTAATATATATATATCTCTGTGTGTGTGTGATATAATGAATCCAAAAATATAAATATTTTATAAATATCATATATATAATTTATATACATCATCGTACCCAACCGTGAAATGTGGTAATAGAAGAATGAATGACAATTGTTTGTGAGGGGGTAGTCCACCATACACACGAATGATTATTTTGTAACCAATTTGGTGGAAATGGATATTATTTCAGGTCATTATATTATAAAAAAATCCAAATACCTTTGAGATACTTAATTTATTATATTATCATGATTTAATAATAATTTATGGATGTGTAGAATGAAATAAAATAAAGATTCTCAATAAAGAACAATAGATATTCTTTGTGTATCTTCCTTAAGTTAATAATAAAAGAATCATAGGCTATTTGATACTCGAATTAAGGATTCTAGGATGAAGGTATAAAAGTTTTAAAGTTATTTTAGTAGGTTAGGTATAGGAAAACAATGTGTGAACATGTGAATAAGAGAGGTGATTTGTGGCATATTATAAGTGGGCGAGAGGACATAGTTTGTATTTTTGAAAAGAATTGAGTGCTCCCACATTTTAATATGATAAAAGTTAAAACATTGTCCATTATAAATCTATAGGGGTGTAATCCACCAAATATATCTATAAAATACTTTTGATAGAAGTCTATATGTTATTTATATAATTATCTCCTTAGTTTAACCCTTGATAAACCAATTTTTATCTTAACCACGATAATTATTTTTTTAATTTTTTAACTATTAATATTTTTAAAAAATTAATTTGTAATTATTATAAAATATAAATTATGAAGATTCAAAATATGGAGTCCATTTTTACAAATTCAATTCACATAAGTAGAAAATTTTAATTTAAAATTAATCCCACACACGTGACGAGAAAGTGGGTTTTAAAAGTGAAAATGTTCAAAAGTTTACAATGATTTTGTATCAAAATTCAATATTAATATTATTGTAATGAAATAAATTTGACTAATTGATATATTATTTTACATATTTTACTTTAAAACCAATTTAAAAACTAATTTAACAATATAGATTATTTAAACAGTAAGGGAGTTTTCAATTAAAATTTAGTATCTTCACTATTCATTGAAAAATAAAATATTTCACAAAAATTCTAAAAATTCACCCTAACATAATTTTTGTATTATGATTTCCAAAATTTCAAAATAAAATTCTAAAATTAGTAAAAATTAATTTTAAAGTATGTGTGCAAAGAACTATTAAACCATTTTTAAAAAAATATTGTTTTCAGAAAATATTTCTTTTTTTCTTTAAAATTATTCTTATTTTATTTCTAATCATTATATAACCATATATTTAATAATTTATTTATTATTATTCATACCTTCTAATTTAATCACTGATTTCTAACTATTATATTAAATAATAACATTTTAATAATGTTTCCCATTTATATTAAACTCGGTGATGCATGAAACACAAACTGGACTTAGTGATCCATGTAATAATAAGAAAATATAGTTTTATTTGTAACAAAAGATAAAAACAATTTATCATGTTTTATATGCAATCAAATAAAAAGTTATTGTTTTATAATTTCAGGGTGTTACATTCTTCCTACCATAAATAAATTACATCCTCACTATTTAAACTTAATCCTTATAGTCAATGGTTTGATATTTACAAAGTTAATTGTTTAAAAACCCACATTATAAAAGGTTTAATAAAATAATTTATTAATAATAAAGAAAATGAGGTACAAAGGTCATATGGAATAACACATAAATAGGATTCTACATAGGATAACATTGGTGGAACCTGAAGACATGGACATGGAAGAAAAGTGTAAATAATTATGGAGAGTGATAGAGGTCAATGATCATAGGAATTTGAATGATCAATGGAATGTTATGGGACTAAAATGCATTAATGATTTGTGATTCAAAATACCATTTGTTCAACATGAATGAAGGTATAATGATTATAATTTTATTTCTAGAAACCTTTCCCAATTGTTTGGAATTATTTTATTATCTAATAAAACAAGAAAATATACTTCCATGATATGTTTCTATTTTATAAACTCAATTTCATCCTTTTTTTATTCTTTTATCAATTTCCATTTCATCACTTACTTCAAGAATTGAATATCCAAAAATTAAATTTTTATGCATTGAGCACTAAAATTCACTTATAAAAGATTGTGATATCCATAAAAGATTGACAATTCTTTACGTCTATCTCCAACTATTTTCCGAAACCAATATAGTTTGAAAAAGATAACCAATATGTATAAATATTAATTTAATGAAGTAATACATTAATCATTAAAAACCCATCCAAAGTTAATGTTAACCATTTCTTAAATGGTAAACCTTATGTCCATTCTAATAGATTGAGATCCATAACTTTGAAATAAAGGTCATTGAATTTCCAAAATGAACATATCATTAATCCCAAAAATAACAATATGTGGCTTCTAATCATCATATACCAGTCATGTGAATACCTTAATCATGTATTCTCTTGAAACATGGTAATAAAATTAATTACCATAAAAACTTATTGAAAAAATGCATGCTTCCTTATTCCTTCAGTAAATAAAAAATTATTGGATATATTCCTTAAATATAAAGATATTGGAAACTCCATCAACAATAGTATAAAGTAATTTTTCAAAAAAATCATCAATCACTCCCAAGGTAGTTAGTAATATCCAATTTACTATATCCATAACAATTATCTCTTTATCCCAACATCATTATCTCAAAATCAAGAAAATATTAAGGGCTATCTTTCCCATAATCATGTGTTCTACAATAAGTTCAACTTTCCACTGAATTATTTTTCTTGGAAAGTGATACCATTCATTGTATGCTTTCAAATCCTATGATAAATAGTATTATAGTGAAATAATTATACATTTCAAAATTCTTATAAGAAGGATATCTATTTATGCCCCCCAAATGAGCATCAGAAATATCACAAGGGAAGAAATACATGAATATGTGTATTAATTTCCCAGAAAAAACAAATTAATAAGATTTTTTTGAGACCTACAGATCATGTGAGCCTTTAGGGGACTCACGATCACGTGACTATCATAAGTTCACACAAAGACTCCACATTCAATTCATAACCTGAAGCAGTCCCTATGTAACCCCTTTGGAAAATCATTTCTACACTTGTAAAGGCTATCCAGATAACTTGTGATCACATGATAGCATCTGAATAATCTCCCCAGGCCATGTGTTTCTTCATCACCAGACACCTAATAAAAGAATCCAAAAATCCATTAAAAGTGGGAGAAAAATATCCCAAATGTAGAAATATCATGGGACCATAAAGTCCATGGGATGCATCCCTGGTGGGAATGGAAATTTTCTTTTACAACATCCAATAAAACTCTCGAGACGCCTAAGCCTTTATAAAATAAATCAAAGGAAATAAAATTGGGAGGAGGTGGAATCCTCTTGTGGTTGTAAAAGACTTATGACACACGCCTAACAGTCTACAAGACACCACGAGATCCTAGTGACATGCCCACCTTGTCACTCAAAAGCCTTTTAAATTTTCATCCTCGTCTCATGAAATGCCTCAGGTATGTCCTGGAAACCATGCGCTTATGCCTTTTATCCATAATGATAAACCAATGGATTTGTCCACAAAATGATAGTGCTCTTCATAAGGCCTTTATTGGTCATGCGTTGCATCGTCAAGAGGTAGAGTATTTGTCTTTGACATTACTCATGTAATTGTGCATGACTCCCCACCCTTAAAAAAAACAGAAATAAAATAAGGGGGAGGAAGGAGCTATTAATGGAGGCAAAACCCTAAAAACACAATAAGCCCATAGAACGGTCTCGTGAGACTCCCAGATAGGTCACCTGAGATCATTTAAATGCCTTTAAGAAGGCCCCCCTAATCTCATGAAAATGCTTAGATGTGTCAATATGACAACAAGGAAGTCCTTCAACATATCCCACAAGATTCAATGGGACCCCATTAATTTGAAATAATCAAATAAAGGAAATGTTGATGGTAGGGACTTTTGATCGCTGAAAATCAAGAGAAAACCTCAGAACAATCCATGACAAAGACTTGTGAAGACACATGGTGAAAAATACATTCTCTGAATCTAGCTTGGATTTATGCTAGATACACCATGAAAACCATAGAACAACTGGGTTGGATATTCCTATAAATCCATCAACCCAAATAAAAAACTGGATTCCTACCTATCATGATGAATATAATGAAATCTAGGAATTTTGCACTAGTGCTGGGGAAGATTTCTTAAAGTATCTGATCTCAGGAATGACAATAAATTAGTCTTATAATATATTGGAAAACTACCATATAGATCATGAACTATTCATAAAGAAATTTTTGTGATCATTTAAAGATCACTTGAAGGGCTTCTGGAAAAATGATTGAAGAACATATAACACATCTTCTAGACCATGTGAGACTCAAAACAAACTGACACTAAATAAATCTAAGGAATTAATATAAGGGATATAATAATAGTTAAAGGTGGATGACATAAGAGAAAAAACATTTTCATTGAACCTCATGTGCTTTTCATGATCCATCTAAGACATGTGAAAATAACATGATTTGTCGTCTAGATATCATGATGCTCCTTTAGTATGTTATTTAGGTCCTGTGAAATCCTATGGACATGTCTGATAAAGTCCTATGTACCACAAGGGAGTTCCCCTTTAGTCTCACAAATCCATCTGGGATCATCGCCCTAGCCTTGTGACATACTTCATATGCATCTCCTGATTCATATAACGGTGCCAGATCATGTCAATAAATTCTTGCAGCTGTATCTAGGAATGGGAACTAGCACTCATGACACACTTTGGGAAAGTCATTTGAGACTCACGACACCCCCTAAGACATGTAGTGCAGGTATTGTGATGACCTATATGAGTGTCATCCAAGACATGTGAAAGCCTCTAAGACAATGTGGTATTAACTCTCAGAAAACCCTCTATCTATGTTAGAAAACACTTGTAAATGATACCAGGGGATATTAGTTAGATCATGTGACACCCTCTAGACATGTTATCCTTGCTATGTGATGGATTCTAGAACAAACCATCTAGATCTTGTGCCTCTTGGGTTATGTGAGGTCCTTTAGAAATACCAACTAGATCATTTAGTTGTCCTTGGATATTCAAGAAAAATACTCCCCTACATATTAGGATGGGTGGACAATCAACATATGATAGGGAGGAATGTAGGCTAGATCAACAAGTGAAACCTTAGTGTGTAAGCCCCGATCAAGGGAACTACTACGACTATGATTACTTCCATAACCAAGATACATAGGACACCTCTAAGAGGTTTGATATCAATATTAATCATCTAGGGAAACTTCAGTATATAATCCTCAGTCTAGGTAACTATTAAAACTTTAATTCCTTCCATAAGGAAGATACATATGACACCTCCCAGATGTTTGAGCTCCATATTAATCATCCAAGGCAACCTCAGCTTGTATCCTGTGATAAAGGGAACTACAAAAACATTGATTCCTTCTATAACCAGGATACATAGTACACACCCCAAAGGTTTAAGCTCTATATTAATCATCCAGGGCAACCTCAGTGTGTAAGCCCTGATAAAAGGAACTACAAAAACTCTGATTCCTACCATAACTATGATACAAAGGACACCTCCTAGTGGTTCGATCTCTATATTAATCACCATGGGAAACCTCAGTTTGTATGTCCCAATCAAGGTAACTTTTGAGAATCTGATTCCTTCAATAACCATGATACGTAGTACACATTCCTTGGGCTTGAGATCCATATAAATCATACAGGGAAACCATAGTGTGTAAGCCCTAATCAAGGGAACTACAACGATTCAAATTTCTGTTATAACTGGGATATATAGGACACCTCCTAGATGTTTGAGCACTATATTAATCATATTGGGAATCCTCAATGTTAAATACTTGATCAAAGTAACTATGAAGACTCTAATTCTTTCCCTAACCATGATACGTAGGACACCTCATAGAGGATCAATCTCTATAACAAAATTATCAAGGGATGCCCCAATATATAAGTCCCTCACCTACAAAGAAATGACATTCATCATTTTATATCCCTAGTTTCTAACATCGAGCATAGCTCACATGGTCTTGAGAGTTTTAATTATCATATTATTCATAGCACGAGTCTCCACCATCCAGGGAATCATATGTATGTAAGCCTCACCACGTGGAATGACACATTTACCTTAACACAAGGGAATCTACCTTGGGACCAATCCCAAAAGAATGATTGAACTATGACAACTAGGATTCCTATGATAACCAGTATACATAAGATTCCATACTAAGGCCCGAGATCAAATAAACATCTATTTCAATGTAAGACTTATGTCGATATTGTCTCAACCATTAGGACCCAATCATTCCAATAGACTAATTACTCTACCTCACCCATCAGTAAACTGAGAAATAAAGTGAACTACGATGAATTTTATTCCTACTATAACTATGATACATAGGAAGTCTCACTGAGGCCCAATCTCTATAATAAATCCTCTTTGTATAGTCCTATAACATAAGTTTCACAACATGATCAATTAAAAATGATCATTTTCCATCCCTTGTTTCTCACACTGATCATTTCTCATGTGGGCTTAGGAAATTTCAATAATAATGTCATCTTTACCATAAGTCTCTAGAATTACATGGAAAACCTTAGTGAATAAGCCTAAAAAAATGAACTGAAAAATATATAATTCCATTCTTAATCAGGATACATTGGACATCCTTCTAGGACTCTAGCTTAAACACCTTGTGTCCTAGAGAACCTATTTATATTCTTTTTTCATGATGTTAAACTGGATGGTTCCAAAGAACTACTTGGGATTTGATTCTTACAATAACAATGATACATAAGATTATTTATAATGGATCAATCCCCTCCTTATAATATTAACCGCCTCCTTGCATGGTTGTACATTTTAAATCATTTGGTTATGTAGCTTCATCACATAAGCAACAGACCCATAGTAGAAAAATATGGAGAACCTTAGATACATATAGATGCATTCACTAAAGAGACCTCAGTTTTTTGCACATGAAATATTATTAACCCCTGATTTTTTTAGGGTAACTGGTCTCATATCGATATTATGAATATATTCAAAAACATATCTTAAATATATAATAGAGTCTTAGAGTAGGAAATAACCCCCCCCAAGAGGGTGCGATGAGACTGACCTCATATCCTCTTGACCAATGAAAGTCCCCATGAGCCATTGGGCCTAAAAACCCAGATGATCGTACGCCTTTGGAAAGCATGTATCTACCCATCTACATATGAGGGAACCATTGGGATTTTATAATAAGAGCGAAAAAAGTTACTATATATTCATGATTGTGCACAACACCCCCCCCACACAATCAACCATCGAGTTAAACCAAACACACTTTAATGAGGGTTCCCAAGCATGCATCGAATCCCAATGAAACCAAAATGGTGAACTCGATGTGAATCTATGTAATTGAAAAATGATTGGTTTATAATCCATCAAGCCATTTTTTCACCCCATACACAAACAACACTGACAAGCCTGACATGAATCTCTGAAATGAAAGAATGATCATGCAACATGACACTTTGTCCTACATACCCTATACAAACAATTTAGTAAGAATGACATGATCTTACATATGGTCCTCTATGACTAGGGATATCATGAAACAAATCCATCTTCGATTTGATATGTCCAATATAGTTGAATGAATGAATTGAGAATAAAATAAAACTTTTGTTAACCATTCATATCTGATTGAGAATATAATGCCTATTATATTTCACTAATCGGTAACCCTGTTCTTTATCATACTGCGTTTAGAATACCAATTTGAGAAAATGTCTTCATCATCCAACAATAATTTTAGTAAATCATATTTGGTTGAAACCCCCATGGATCACAAAGTGATATCACCTTCTCATCAACTCTAATGATAGTTGTCAGACATGATGGTCTATTATTACCACCGATGCAGTACAACCCTGATCATGGAATCTCCCGTAAGGTTCTCCAAACATAGAAACTAGAAATTTCATATTTCCCTAGAATATATTCTACCTAGCCAATAGCCCTTATCGATATAATGAATTGCTTCGGGAACTTATCCTCATATAATGAAAAATATCACCTTCTGCCTATGAAAAAGGTGCACCATGAATCCAAATACATCTCCCTTTATATTTAGGTGCCGCTGAGGAGGGAACCTATCAACCTTCATCACCAACACCATCATGTTGGTACCCACCGGTTAGCTACCGAAGGTACCACATGACACACTGCCACCTATGATTCCCATGAAATGGTAACAAGGAAGGATCATTATAGGAGGAAGGCACTAGATATATTGGAGAGGGATTATATACCCACTATTGTTGATGATGCGTGTTAGTATATTATAGTAGGAATTAAAAAGCATACTCATATCCCTGCTAACTTGTAGCATGTCTGTGAGCATATTCCCACTTTAATCATGGTGGAGGCACATATCCCTACCCCATGCATGAATCCCATCAGTCTATTCGGATGGAAGAAGGGGGATAAAAGTGGGTGCATATTCCTACTGCAATTGAAGACATATTCCAGTGTATAATGAAGATGGAGAATATGTAGTTTTATATTCCTTCACACACAGTTCTAAAATTCCAATATATTTTAGAAACATTTGAAGAAATCCTCTAACATATTCCAGCACTATTTTAGATAAAGGGAAAATCACATACTCCTATCCCTAAAACTAAGAAAACTCAACACACTCTTTATTAAAAATAAGCGTTTATACAAGATCAAGTTCACATTATTACTCCCGCCGAGGAGGATTATTAGAATATTCCAATAATAGATGATGAATCGGGCTGGGATCGTACACTTGTTCCTACCAAGACTCACTAGGTGAGTATGAAAAATTCCTCGGGTGAGGGGATAATTCAAGTAAAAAATGTCAAGAAACATATTCCATAGGCCTAGGATCGGGATCATATCCAATAGCACTAAACTTCCATAAGAAGGTGACCATCGTAGCCCTCTTTTATGGTCTGTCCATATGGAAGCATGCATATCTAGTGAAGAAGAAGCCGACATTGATATATGGAGAGATTTAACCAGAAAATCATCCCCATCAGGTTTTGGCCCCTCTTCACTTTTGAGTATGAGATCCTAGATGATCTAGAAAAGGATTTCATGTCTTATATATGCCATAATATGTTGTATACTCATCAGAAACAAAATTCTTGACATCTCCCTTATCCAGGTTACGACTTTTTTCCTTTAGAAAATCAATATACTATGTTTTCAGCTAGAAATGACCACTATCTCCATGGCCTATGATCCAAACCTAAAAAAGCACGACCCAAATCTACAACACACTTTCCGCTATTGCATTGTAGAATTTCAGAATTTCATATCCAAATCCATGTCATGCATATGTATTTGCAGATGGAGAAAATATAGGGTGTTACACTTTTTATCACCCCTATAACAAAAGAACCCCTCAGATTTAGTGTCCTGCAATGTTATAGCCTTTGGTGAAATTAGGAGATCGGTTAACGCTCGGGCCAGCTGGTCACTACAACAGAATTCCTCTACTTAAAATATTCCCAAACATCACAAAATGAGGGAGGGGATATCCAGCAGGACATCAAAATAGGCCTCTTGAAATAATAAGAGTGTATTTCAGACTTAGAGAACGATTTTTTGATCATTCAAACAACTTCCATAAAGAATGGTTATCATCATTGGTTATCATCTCATTGAGTTCTCACACAATCATAGTTTCCCCTTGTCAAATGGGTAGTAGTAACAACTTATATATCATCAATACAGAAGTTTACCCAACCCCTTGGGCCTGGGGAATATATAATACCACCTTTACCACTCGGATCGTCAATTCCCAAGAGGATTCATGAAATATCCTTAGAATAAGCAAGTGAACCTTATACCATTGGTGTGGGGGAATTTATATCTCAATTAACATATATAGGATCATAATCCCATGATAGGTTCCTAGGATAATCAATGGAAATTCCATATCACCCCCACCCCACTAGGCTGGGGGAATTTATATCTGAATGTCAATCCTGGGAATCATCATTTTCCCTACTTGAGTCATTAGATCCTCAACAAATGGACCAATCAGTACCAATTGCAGACTTGGATGTCCCTCACCCAATAGAGATGAGGTCATTTTTATCATTATAATATTCATTATAGAGATAATCTATCTTCATTAATTTGGTATTACAAAAGATTAGTGTCCCACCTATCCCTCCTATCGCAAGACAAACCTCTATTGGTCGGGGCCCATATGAAAACCACAACTGGAAACTCCCTAAGGGTATATGTTCATTAGACAAGGTGGGAAAAGCATATAGAAAAGTATATCATACCCCATCAGGGTCACAAGACAAAAAAACCAATATGGATAATTCCTCAAATAAAATCCCTAATGAAAGAAGTATAGATTCATCATGTTACAATTAAAGTAAAATAAAAACCACCATTTACTCATATACCTTTGTAAATGCCATCACTATCAAAATGGAATACATTGATCAAGAACGAAATGAAAAGGGATGAAAAATGGAAAATATACCTTGAGCGGAGGGTGATTTTGATTCACAAACAAAGGTTGCATGCACCCAGAACAAGAGAAGGTTCCAAAATTTGGAACCTCCAAATAATGAGTTTCCACATCTCTCAAGGAACCCTGATGAAGAAAAAAGGGAAATACGAAGCTACAACCAGATCACTGTACAAAATATTTGATATTCCTTCCATGTAGGGACAACTATTGTAATATGGGAGTGAAATAAAAACTCCCCAGCAACTCAATAAGGAGATACTTAGGGGAAATATTCCCCAGGGGTATCATCCTCATGGAGAGATGAATATTCTACCTCCCATAGTCGATCATTAAACAAGAACAGTATCTTAGAATCATATTGTCTCTAGATCTATAAATCTAGTCTATATAAATGAGGAATATGAAAATGATCATGAATTCCATCCATTGTGATGATATCCTTTATCTATATAGGGGGTCATTCAGAATTAGGATTAATAGAGAATCAATAGGATATGAAACTAGGGCCACCTCATTAACCCCCACCCACTCCTTGTAGATGAGAGAAAACATAGAAAGAAGTCCCCCTGGAGTTCATTAACATCATATATTCCTTGGATATTTCAATAGAAACCATAGAAGGGAGACATGAACTTGTGTCTCCTGAGAGGAAGTCATATCCTGAATGGGTGGATGATACCCCACCTCCACCCAATATCGGTAATCTTACCTTCTCTACCTATGATGGTGTAAGTGTCTTGAAAAACATGTCACACACTTAATATCATGATGTGGGATGATAATGGGACCTTTAAATCAATAGGAGGCAAAAAACCAATGTGTTTTGAACAGCCTTTGATAGGGTTAGTCTTTATTTGGTATAACAGTCTACTAGTAGGATCTGTTGCAGGATGGGAAGACCTTCGTCAGTTCCTTTATCATTTTATCTCAACACTAATGAAAATGATGATCATAAACCTCACAAATTACAAGAAACATTAGAATGATAGGGTGTATGGTTTTATAGAAATGTGTAAAGGTTTAACTAATTCACTTAAAATCCTTATCTCACAAGATAAACTGGTGGAACACTATGCTAAAAAACATAGGGATGAGTTGCAGACACCTTTGATCCCCCTGATGTATTTGGGTGGGTTGTGTGAGTTCGCTAAAATGGAGATACATATTTAGGAGGCTATTTAGTGAACCCAATCCAAAAACTCGACTCATGCCCAAAACACAAGGGGAAAGGTCGGGCCGAATAGAAGCTATAGCTATCACTCTCAAGCTAGTAGTAGTGCCTATCTAGGAACCTAAGAAGGCTCTCTAATGCCCAGAACCTACTACTGAGTGGTGACAACCAAAGAATCATGCTAGACTAGAAGCACATAGAAATCATGGTTGATCAATATTTTATTAATGGATGAAAATGTATAATTCTTCAGAAATGAACAAGTCCCTAGTTATTTCTTGGTATCCATGGCCAATAACCTACTCAAGATTACACAACCATGGAAACTAGACGTGGTTAAACTCACAAACCATCCAGACTAATTCCCCCACCATAAAAGGCAGGGTCATAATATCCAAGTCTACTTCATCTTAAAATGATTCCTTCATGGCATGGTCAATTCTGGATATGTGGCATTAGAAAACTCCCCAAAGAAGGTGACATGCATAATCTTAGTCTGGATAAAAGAAGAACATCAATGGTAGAATTTTCTGGCCAGGTATGCACAAATCATTGACAATTGGATGACTCAAAAAATAGTAGATCGATCGCATACCACCCTGAAAGCATAGTTACATGGACCCTCAATAGCTCCCCCACCTAAGAAGGAGACATCATAATTTCCTCCCAAAGGTGGGCGTGACCACCAGAAGAAGGAAAAAATAGATGAAGAGGAATGATATTCTGATCCAACATAAGACCTAAATGTTGTATATTTATTCACTAAAACATCTATAGTAGGGGAACCATTCCACCAAACAAGATTCTCATTATATGAAGATATCATCTTTTTTTTTCAATGTGATACATTTGGGAGACCCCTTCTCAAATGATTAATATTCCCATAAATATAATGTTTCCTAACATGATTGGGTAATAAGAGGCTGTATAAATTGAAAATAAGGATAAAAAGAACAAAATTGATGTGTCTATACACAATATTCTACTCATATCCCCATAGAAAACATATATGAAGTTGAGACTCAAAGGAATGCACTCCAATAGTCCATAAAGAGGCAAGGAGGTTCCCTAGAGCCCTCCAATATTTTCCCACAACATATTGTCCTATGTGAATGCCTAACATTGGTTCAACCTGATCAATCCAAGAAATGAGGAAGTATGAAGCATCCTTCTCCATTGGGAGTAGATATTCACTCAAATTCTTCACAATCCCTAGGCCTTTCCACCTTGCATACCTCAGCTCCTAAACTACATTGCTAGGAAAAACCCCATATCTTGATGCTCTGAACTCTTGATAAAAAATACAATGTTATGAAATAGAAATATGTTTTTCCAAAAAAGATCTCAATCCTTGAGGCACTCCAACATTCAAAAGAACTCAAGGAGGCAATTTTTGAATCCCTCCAGATCCCACTAGAGTTAAAAAAAAGTCATTATGGATGAGTTATATTGATTGGATGCTATTTCCCATAAAGTTCATGTAACCATCTCATTCACTAATCAATATTAGGAAGATTCCATCCAAGGGAACATCAAACCCCTATATGCCTCAATAAAACTCAATAATATCAATTTCAAAATTCTCTAATTGATAATGGTTCTAGGATCAATATTGTCCCAGTTTGAACCCTCCAATGTTTGGGATATGGAAAAGGGGGCCTATCTCCCACAAATCATACCATTAAAGGGTATGATAAGCATTAGCAAAGACCTATTAGAAATATAAAATGTGATGCCCAGTTTGGGGAACTCCCATCATATTCTAAGTTTGTGGTAATCCAATAGGACACTGCATATAATGTCTTTCTCAGAAGGCCCTAGATCCATAGCCATCTAGCATTACCTTCAACATTCCATTAGTGTTTTAAGTACCCTATTTATGGTAAGGTCAATATATTACAAGGTGAAAATGCCCATTTTGAGACCTGCAGAGACACATATGATGAAGCAGATTTCATTAAAAAGGGAGGAAAGTAACCAATGGTGGATGTTGATTTACAGGTTACAGCCCCCAATGGATTGGGAAATGACCCTGTAAATCCTTGGAGTATAATTTATAGTGATTGTATGCTCCCCATAAATATTTTTGAGGTAGTAGATCTAACCCTAGAGGTACAAAACCCTCCTTTACCTAGTGGAAGTGTAAAAAATAATTAGCTCAGGAATCTATATGCAATGAATCAGGTGGTAGGGGATGATACTGTCTCTTCTCATGACTCATTCACCCTGATATTGATGTAGAAGCCCCCATATTTCCATCTTCTCCTAAAAATGTCTTCACTGACTCAAATGTGCAAGAAGATGAGTATGGACTCTAGAATTCCCCACCTGTGTTTTAGGAAGGTGTCTCTACCACCATATATGATCTCCGACATGTAAATTTGGGAAGAAAATAAGACCCATACCCTACTCATATTAGTGCCTCTATGTCCCTTGAAGAGAAAGATATATACATCACATTTCTAAAGCTTCATTGATATGTGTTCACTTAGAACTATACATAAATTATTGAAATGAATCCATATGTGGCTACACACCATCTCACACTACCCGCAAAGCATCGAGGTTTCAAATAAGAAACCATGCAGATGCACCCCTCTCATTCCACCAACTTTGAGGTGGATTTTGAAAAGTTGATCAATGGAAACTTTGTCCGAGAAGATCAATAAATGATATGGATTTCCAACATCATCTCCATAAAGAAAAAGAACAGTTAGATTGGGGTATTTATTGACATCAGATTCCTTAATCATCTTTCCTAAAGGATAATTTCCCATTTTCAATCATAGAACTCTTGATTGATGCAAATTCTGGCTTCCAATCCCTTTTGTTCATGGACAAGTATTCAGGATAAAATCAAATATAGATGACCCTTAAAGATGAGGAATCCACTAACTTCATAGTACCTCAATGGATATTTTGAAATCATTTCATTCCCTTGGGATTAAAGAATGTTGGGGATACATATCAGTAAGGCATGCATCAAATCTTTAAGACATTCTTGGTATGGATAACTGAATGTCATGTCAATGACTCGATAGTTAACTCCCAAAGCAAAGTGATCACTTCATGGATCACCAAATAATATTCTATGAACAATTAATGTATATTTTGAAGATGAATCCATTTAAATGAACATTCAGGTAAACATCATAAAAATTCCTTGGCTTTGTGGTACATCACCATGGAATTTAGGTTGATCCAGATAATACTAGTGAAACTTTATCGAGGTCACCCCCAAAAATATCAAAAAACTGAGGGGACTCCATGGGAACCTCACCTTTATTCATTGATTCATATACAACCTAGATGGAAAATCTATCCCCTTCACCAAGCTAATGAATCAAGGAATCACCTATCAATGGGATGATAACTATAAAAAAACCTCCAAATGTATCAAGCAGTACCAACTACACCAGTAGGTTTTGATGACTCCGGTGGAATGGATGCCACAAATATTTTATATGGTCACCATGGAGTGATAAATAAGCACCCTCCTTTTATATAAAAATAATGTGGTAAGTGATAATAGTATATGCTACCACATCCTGATGATGCTTGGTATTGAGACTAGGTATTATGATGTCAATAAGAACTTTCTTTCACTTATCATCACAGTAAAAAATTAGAGGCATTACTTGTAGCACCATAAAGTCCACCCATCCTAGGGTATTTATATAATCATATATATCTTTAGATTCCCTATGTTTAATGGGATCTTGGATTGATGGTTATTCATTCAACATAAATATGATATTAAGTTCATATCACAAAATTCATTGAAAGGAAAAGCCCGAGATAATTTTCTCACACTAGATCTTTCCCAAGAAAACACACTAGAAGACACTGGCCTCCCAGTTGAGGAGGTATTCTAGGCCCATGACACTCCCCAAACATGGGATATGTACTTGGATGGGGCCTCCCAAAGTCTAGTCAGCATAAGGATGGAAATAAGTAAGTTCAATCAAGTTGGTCTGGGGATTGTATTTGTCTCTCCAAACAAATCTATTTTCTATAATATTTGTCACTATATAAAGGCTTCACAAATAATGAAGCAGAATACTAAGCCCTCATCATTGGATTGTAACTAGACCAATATATACAGATATCCTACCTGAATATCAAATTGGAATTTTAATTGGTGATAAATTGGGTTAATGGTGAATATGACATTAAAAGGGAATAATTGACCCCCCTTACTGGATATGTCAGGGAACTGATGGGATAGTTCCCTTTTAAACTCACATTGCATCATGTCCCATGATCAATGAATGATCGTGCTGATACATTGGCTAATGTAGCCACCATCCTAGAAAATCCTGGTCACAAGGAATCAATCTTTTGTATCACACATCGAATAATAGTGTCAATTATAATTGTATGTGATATGGAATATATCAATCAGTTCTATACTTCCCCATAGAGTGATGAACCAGTGGCCACCCCTGGATGGATGTATCCCATAATTTTTTATCTCTAAAATAGGATTCACCCAATAGACCAAGCCTAATGGGAACAAATTTAGTTTCATGATGAAAATTTCACTCTTTAGGATGGTCCAAATGAGAAGAAACACGTCTAAAAATGAAAATTTTATGGAATCCTACTTAGGTTCATAGAAGAATGAGATATTATCACCATCATGGAAGAATACCATATAGGCTCTTGTGGATCCCATCGGTCTTGAACTGGTCTCTCCAACCAAATCACGAGGTTGGGATATTACTGGAAAACCATGATATAGGACTGCATGGAATTCACCAAGAAATGTAATGCATTCCATATACCAGAAAACATCATCTATCATTACCTATTCCTGTCCATTTTCCAAGTGGGGAATGGATTTTGTGGGGCTATATCCCCCATACACAACTCATTAGTTCAAGTACATACTTACTACAGTAGAATTCTTTTCCAAATGGACTGAGGTGATACCCCTCAAAAAAGTTAGGATAAATAATGTAATGTCTCAGATTTTTCTGTTTATTATTTTAAATATTATATGGAATTATTTCAAGACCGGGCGTGAAGACGGCACATTGTTCCGAGGTCCAGTGAGCCCGGAATGGTGGTTTGAACCTTTTTTTAGTTATATGAGTCTGCGCTTGTGCACAATTGTGGCAGTTTCTAAACGGATGTCCGGATTAAAAAAATGGAGGGCACCGTTGCGTCCGGGATGACGACTTTGCCTAAGAACGACTCTAACCTCGACTGGTGCAGGTCATCTGCAAAGTTTAATTTTGGGAATTTTAAAGAGGGGAAATACTTTAGAAGGGATAAAATAAATTAATAATATATTTTATTATTTTAAAAAGTTTTTTTTTAGCACAACCTAATCTTCCCCTATAAATGAATCCTTATGGCAAATTAGCAGGGTTAGCCTCATAACCCTGCGAGTTGAGAGAGAGAGATTTCTCTTGGAGCTTGGGCAGAGGAGGACGCGCTGGCAAACGACGACGGATTAGGATCAAGAATTGTTGCACCGACGTTGAAGGATCACGACGACAATGGAAGCGCGGCACCTTCGTCAACAATCGATCCTTTCGAAAGGTATGGGTTTTTTATTTCAATTCCTTTTCCTCGTTTTTGAGTTTAAACCATGAATGCGGATCAACCACGAACAAGTTGATCCGCGGATTCTTGCATTCTTGCGGGAGGGATTTCTTTGGGATGATTTTGGGGAATTAATCCTTGTTATTTATTGATGTTGATTTCTGCTCTGTTTAAGCCTATTAACGTGAGCGGATCAATGCCGTGACAGACGATGGCAGAGGTTCATTCCTCATTTTGTTATTTGGATTTCTTCCTCCTTTATCCCCACACATTCTTCGCGTTCTTCGCGGGGTGACGAACAATGGATCTTTGTGCATCCGTTCTTCAACGCAACAATCCCAAATCAAAGGTTCAACATCGGAACGACCTCGTGGAGGTGCGGTGACGATGCTGGACGACGAATCAGATCGGATCAGGGACAGTGTTCTTCGAGAATTCTTCGTGTGGGAAGATCGGAACACGTTTTCAGAGCTAATCGGAGGCCCGAAAACGACGGAAGTGGCTTCGTGGTGTCGGGGCGACCAAAACCTGGAAGTTTTGCGGCGATCGGACTGCCATATTGTTGATCGGAGTAGCACGGGAGGCGCGCCGGTGAAGAGCGTCGTTTCTGGAAATTTCCAAAATATACGGCGTTTACTTCCGAAGAACACATCGTGTAGTACTGGCAGTGGAGGCTAGGGTTTCAGGGTCAGAAAATAATCACACGGCATGTGACTCTGGTCACACGGCGTGTTGGACCTTCCCCGAATCTCGGCGTGTACTTTGGGTAGTACACGGACACGGGATGATCTACACAGCTTCAGGCAGCACGGCGTGTACAGCTTGGCAGAGGCGGCTACGTGGAGCTCGGCGTGTATCCTGGGGAGACACGAACACGAGATGGAGTGCACGACCGTGTACTCCATCACATGGCCAGGTGAGGCCAGCAGCACGAGTCACCCTGTGTGCAGATTACACGGGTCGGAGTACACAGGTTGGTGACCGTGTACGGGCACATGGCCAGAGTACACAGAGCCGACCCCAGTTACCCAGACACGGTGTGTCCTTCGTACTACATGCCATGTACTATGTTTTTCTACACGACCAACCTCATGACACAGACCGTTTTACACGGGCAGTACCCGGGGTCTGACAACACGACGTGTATCATTTCTACACGCAGTGTACTTTTTGGAAAACAGCTTGGTCCTTTTGTTCACCGTGCCTTGAACATATTTTGTTTGGGTTAGTTCCCCTTTTTCTTATTTCCCTGAGGGTCAGTCATCTTTCCCTCACGTAGTATTTTGATCCCTTCAGCAGGACTTTCTGTGATAGAGTCAGGAATCCATCCGAGAGGCCTGGATCGAGATCCTCTATCCATTCCAGACCCTAGGTAGAGTCAGGAATCGACGTGACCAACTCTACTGGGTGTTGATCCTCTACCTAGCAGGTGAATTCTGGATGAGTCACGGTATCCGCCATGGCCCTGGCAGTGATCCTCATCTATGTATCGAGATCTTTCCCACTCAGGAGTGTGTCTCTCGTAATGAGTGCTTCTATCTACCGTAACTTTTCCCCTCATGAGTGTGTCTCCTGTAATGAGTGTATCTATCTCTCGTGACGGTTCCCGACGAACAATACTTCTCGAATGAACGTCATTAGAGCTATAGGACTCATTGAGTGTGTTCTCCCGAAATGAGTACATCACAAAATCTTCGAACAGAATCCCTTATGGGGGTATGCGGTTGCGTGACTTGTCTCTAGACCATGGGTCTGGGTTTTGAGTATATCTGGTTTGTTTTATATGTTCTGTAAACATATACTGTGCATAGCTGACTGTACCTTTACTTTGTATTTCTTTGTGGTTTTTGGGGTCCTCTACTGAGAATTGTTATAGTCACCCCTGCACGGGCTTTGCCCGCACGTCTGGTGTCTTGTGCAGACGAGTAGCCTTTTGACAGAGTCCAGGGCGGATCAGGACAGGACCGAGCTTTCTGAGTTCCCTATAGGCCGAGGCGTTCCTACGACCACGAGCGGCAGTCCCAGTACCTTTTGAGCTTATAGGTTGGAATTTGCAGTATCAGACTCTTTTTTGTTTTCTTTTTGGTGGGCTTGTATTTTTGGCCCTGTTTACTTTTATAGTACTCTACCTTTCATCATACTATGCTGGTTGGGTTTAGTTGTATGCATGCATTTTGTTCCTTAGTGTTTTACATTTCAGCATTTGTGGGATTGGAGATGTGTGCGTGTGTACAGGTACTTAGGCAATGACTCCCATGTTAGTGATATGCCTACTCGGTGCTATTCACCAGCCCCTGGCCTATTGGAGGCGGGCTTGGGGAGTCACGGCACGGGCCCCACTGGGATGGGTCATGACAGAGTGGTATCAGAGGTGGTCGGTTCTACCTTAGGACCAAGAGTCTGTGAGTTTGGTTTGGGGCAACAGTGTTAAGTGTTTAGGGTTCGGATTTCAGGCCAGAGACCCCAGTGTTGGTGCAACAGCCGACATATCCATACACCAGGACTCTGATAACCTGCTTTTCGACTCGGTGCACGAAAACACTAGTTGCGGGGAAATAAAAGGTACATGCATCATATAGGAATGAGTTGTGCTTTCCATGTCCTTTGTGTCAGCTATCCATATATACTCATTGAACATGGTACATCTTGTTTGTTTACAGGATGCCTCCATGACGCCTACCCACTAGGATTCAGCAACACGATCACGAGGATGACCCCCTCAGTGACGAGGATTCGATACAGGGACCAGCTCCCCAGGCGTTTCCACCAGGTGGTGCACCTGTTATACCACCACCAGTGGAGCAGTCAGTGGTACCTGTAGTACTGACTGACAAGGAGAACATGCTTAGCACACTCCATGAGTTTCAGAGACAGAGGTCCCTCAGGTTCTGAGGTGAGCCTAACCCTCAGGCGGCTGAGTACAGGCTTGAGGTGGTGACTAGAGTTTTCCATCTTGTGAGGACACCAGCATACCAGATGGTGATCCTAGGAGCGAGCCTTCTTCAGGGTTCGGCGGGACGATGGTGGAGTCTGACCACACATACTCACGACGAGGAGACTCTTTCATGGACGGAGTTTGAGCGACACTTTAGGGAGGAGTTATCTCCAGTTACGCTGAGAGATGTGTGCATCCAAAATCTTCTTCAGCTCCAGCAGGGCATTATGACAGTGGATGACTATTTATCGAGGTTCACCAACCTCGCCAGGTACTCGATGGATATGGTTAGAGATCAGTACTTTAGAGCTCAGACCTTCGAGCGTGGTCTACGAAGAGACATCCAAGCTAGTGTCATGCCTCTGTGCATTTCGACTTATGTTGGAGTGCTCGGGCGGGCCTTGGTGATCGAGAGCTTCTTGGCGGAGCAGAGACAGCCGCCGGCAGTCAGCAGCAGGCAGACAGGTGCAGAGACACCGACAGCAGGGAGCCGACGTCAGGCACAAATATCTAGACGTGGGAGATGTCATAGGAGGACCCAGGACAGGGGATCGACAGTCCATGGCTCTCAGGCTGGATCCAGTCAGCCTAGGGAGAAGCGATGCTATGCATGCGACGGTAGGGGACATATTGCTAGAGATTTCCCAACCCGTCGAGCTGCTGATAGGGAAGTGGTGGATGGACCACCGAGACAGAGGCAGAGAATGGAGAAGGCAGATCCGCCAGGTGGCGGACGTGGCAGAGGAGCAGGGAGAGCTGCAGGTGGTGGCAAACTCTTAAACTTACTTCCCCCACCACCCCCTGGAGGTCCGCACTAGGCTCAGGGAGATGGGGGACAGGGACGGGGACATCTACATGCGGTCAAGGCATACGACCCAGGGGCTTCAGGGATAATTTGTGGTACAATCTGTGTCTTTTATACCTTATCTGCTGTACTCATAGACACAGGTTCCAGTCATTCCCTTATAGCCACATGTTTTTTACAAATCCTCGAGATTCCGGTAGAACCTTTGACTCGATCCTTACGCTTGGAGACACCTACGGGAGGAGACTCGATGATCACACACCTTTGCAGACAGCTTGATCTTACCCTTGGAGGTTAGAGTTTTGGTTGGAACCTCTTGGTGGTAGCGTCGAGGCCTTACGACGTCATTCTTGGTATGGATTGGTTATCTTCGGTCCATGCCCAGATTGACTGTTTTAGGTGAAGGGTGCGGTGTGTCCGCTGTGATGGAATGAGGTTTTCCTTTGTCGGAGAAAAGTAAACCCAGGAATCACAAAATGGGCTCATGCATAGGAGATTGCAGCCGATCACTCATGAGTTGGCTAGCCTTACCCTCGGAGCAGTGGATTTTGTGAGCTCTCAGTTCCCAGCAGTGGTGGCAGAGTATGAGGACGTCTTTCCAGAAGGTGTTCCAGGGTTACCTCACCACTGGGAAATTTACTTCTGCATCGACTTACACCCCGGGATGATACCGATTTCCTCGTCGGCATATTGGATGGCTCCCGCAGAGCTTTACGAGCTGAGAGTGCAGTTGGAGGATTTGCAGAGCAAGGGTTTCGTGAGACCCAGCGTTTCACCCTGGGCGGCCCCGGTCTTGTTTTCTAAGAAGGCCAACGGGAGTTTGAGACTGTGCGTGGATTACCGGCGCCTGAAACAGGTGATGGTGAAGAACAAATATCCACTTCCGAGAATTGATGACCTTTTCGATCAGCTAAGAGGGGCACAGTGGTTCTCGAAGGTTGACCTTCGATCAAGTTATCACCAGCTACAAGTGAGGGATGAAGATATACTGAAGACGGCTTCCAGATGTCGCTACGGTCACTATGAGTACTTGGTGATGGCCTTTGGCATGAGGAATTCCCCCACAGTGTTCATGGGACTGATGAACTAGATCTTCCATCCGTACTTGGACCGATTCGTAGTGGTCTTCATCGACGACATCCTTGTGTACTCGGTGACAGAGGAGGAGCACGCGAGACACCTACGGATGGTTCTGGACATACTTTGGGAGCACCAGCTTTATGGGAAGCTCTCAAAGTGTCAATTCTAAATTCGGGAGGTCCACTTTATGGGACATGTCATCTCAGCGGATGGAGTAGCTGTGGACCCAGCCAAGGTGGAGGCTGTGTTATCATGGGATCCACCTCAAAGTGTAATGGAGGTGCGGAGCTTCCTTGGGTTGGTAGGGTATTACCGAAGATTCATTCTTGACTTCTCCTGGATATCAGTACCTATGACAGCCTTGACCAGGAAGGGGAAAACCTTCGTGTGGACAGAAAAGTTCCAGCAGGCTTTTAAGAAGTTGAGACAGAGTTTGACGAGCGCCCCAGTCTTGAGATTGCCTGAGGAAGGTGTCGAGTACATAGTTTTCTGTGACGCATCAGGGACCGGGCTTGGATGTGTCCTGATGCAGTGACATGCAGTGATTGCTTATGGTTCGCGCCAGCTTAGGCCACATGAGAAGAACTATGCGACCCATGATCTCGAGTTAGCAGCGGTAGTCTTCGCATTGAAGATGTGGCGACACTACCTTATGGGCGAGCGGTTAATTGTCTACTCTGACCACAAGAGCCTCAAGTACGTATTATCACAAAAGGATCTGAATCTGAGGCAGATACGTTGGCTAGAGTTCCTCCAGGACTATGATTTCGAGATCATCTATACTCACGGGAAGGGGAACAAGGTGGAGGATGCCCTTAGAAGAAGGTCGAGCTCACAACTGTTGAGTGAGGCGACACATCAGTTAGCCACGTTACAGTTATCCTTTGTGGATAGAGAGGATAACTCTTACCTACAGTCGATGGTTGTCACCCCTACACTCTTACATCGAGTTAGGGAGGCGCAACTTGGGGATGACGACTGTGTGGTTTTATGTGCTCGGTTATCCACAGGACATGCTCCTGATGGATATTTGCAAGGTGGTGAGCACGTACTTCTTTTAAGAGGATGCACTGTTGTACCGATGGCATTCTAGGAGGAGGTCTTGAGGGAGTTTCATACATCCCCTTTGGCGGTACATTCTGGAGTTTCAAAGATGTACCAGGATCTCCGACGACAGTTCTGGTGGTCAGGCATGAAGAAGGCAGTAGCCAAGTTCGTTTCTCGATGCCTCACATGCCAGCAGGTGAAGGATGAACACCAGGTTCCAGCGGGATTAGCTCACCCCCTGGAAGTCCCAGAGTGGATGTGGGATGGAATATCGATGGACTTCATGACAGACTTACCACAGGCGTCCAAAGGTCATGATTCTATATGTGTGATCATTGACCGACTCACCAAGTCGGCCTACTTCCTAGCTATCAGGGAGCAGAGTTCCGTGGAGAGCTTGGGACGCCTCAACGTGCAGGAGATAGTTCGGCTTCATTGCATCCCCTTGACTATAGTCTCAGACCGAGACGCATGCTTTACATCCCAGTTGTGGAAGGGATTGCAGGAGGCTTTTGGGACTCAGCTACTCCTAAGTACAACGTTTCATCCCCAGACGGATGGTCAAACGGAGAGGACCATTCAGGTTCTGGAGGATATGTTGTGAGCCTGTGTCTTGGACTTTGGTCACAGTCGGGAGGGACACCTACCACTAGTGGAGTTTGCATACAACAACAGCTACCACTCCACCATCGGTATGGCACCGTTCAAGGCCTTGTATGGGAGACCCTGCCGGTCACCGCTTTGCTGGACCGACCCCGGAGAGTCAGCAATCATGGGTCCAGAGTTAGTGCGAGCTACTACAGAAAAGGTTCAGGTCATCAAGGAGCGGATGAAGACTACCCAGAGCCAGCAAAAGTCTTATGCTAATAGACGACGGAGACCTCTGGAGTTCGAGGAGGGAGACCACGTATTTCTTCGGATCTCACCTCGATGAGGGTTGCAGAGATTTGGCCGAGGCAGAAATATATCTCCGACGTTCATTGGACCTTTCCAGATTTTGTGAAGAGTTGGTGAGGTGGCGTACTGACAAGCTCTACCGCCACAGTTGCATCGGGTACATGATGTCTTCCACGTGTCACAGATGAGGAGGTACGTGCATGACCCATCGCACGTCATCGATTGGGGCGAGCTGGACATCAAGGATGGAGTGACCTTTGCTGAGTACCCAGTGGAGATCGAGGATCAGCATGAGAGGATCCTTTGTGGGTGATCGATTCCCTTAGTGCGCGTCCGGTGGCAGCACGTGAATCTTCAGGGGATCACATGGGAGCGGGAGGCTCAGATCCGTTCCCAGTACCCTCATCTGTTTGAGTAGCCTTTAATTTGGATTTTCGGGGACGTAAATCCCCAAGGTGGGGAGAATGTAATGTCTCAGATTTTTCCATTTATTATTTTAAATATTATATGGAATTATTTCGAGACCGGGCGTGAAGATGGCACATCGTTCTGAGGTCCAGTGAGCCCAGAATGGTGGTTTGAACTTTTTTTTTAGTTATGTGAGTCAGCGCTTGTGCGCAGTTGTGGCAGTTTCTAAACGGATGTCTGAATTAAAAAAACTGAGGGCACCGTTGCATCCGGGATGACGACTTTTCCTAAGAATGACTCTAACCTCGACCGGTGAACGTCGTCTGCAAAGTTTAATTTTGGGCGTTTTAAAAAGGGGAAATAATTTAGAAGGGATAAAATAAATTAATAATTTATTTTATTATTTTAAAACGTTTCCTTTTTTTAGCAAAACCTAATCTTCCCCTATAAATGCATCCTTATGGAAAATTCGCAAGGTTACCCTCATAACCCTTCGAGTTGAGAGAGAGAGATTTATCTTGGAGCTTGGGAGGAGGAGGACGTGTTGGCAAATGACGACGGATAAAGATCGAGAATCGTTGTGCCGACGTTGAAGGATCACGACGACAACGGCAGCGCAGAACCTTCATCAACGATCGATCCTTTCGAAAGGTAGGGGTTTGTTATTTCAATTCCTTTTCCCTGTTTTTGAGTTTAAACCACGAACTCGGATCAACCACGAACAAGTTGATTCGTGGATTCATGCGTTCTTGCGGGAGGGATTTATTTGGGATGATTTTGGGGAATTAATCCATGTTATTTATTGATGTTTATTTTTGATCTGTTTAAGCTTATTAATGTGAGCAGATCAATGCCATGATGAACGACGACGGAGGTTCGTTCCTCATTTTGTTATTTGGATTTCTTCCTCCTTTTTCCCACGCGTTCTTCGCGTTCTTCATGGGGTGAAGAACAACAGATCATTGCGCATCCGTTCTGTGACGCAATGATCCCAAATCAAAGGTTTGACATCGTAATGACCTTGTGTAGGTGCAACGACGATGGTGGAAGACGAATCGGACCGGATCAGGGACAACATTCTTCGAGAATTCTTCATGTGGGAAGATCAGGACACGTTTTCAGAGCCGATCAGAGGCCCGAAAATGTCAGAAGCGTAATCATGGTGTTGGGGTGACCCGAACCTAGAAGTTTTGCAGTGATCGGATGGTCAGATTTGTTGATCGGAGCAGCACGGAAGGCGCACCGACAAAGAGCGCCGTTTCTGGAAATTTCCAGAATACACAGTGTGTAATTCCGAAGAACACTCTTTGTAGTACTGGTAGTGGCAGCTAGGATTTTGGGGTTAGAAAAGAATCACACGGCATGTGACTCTGGTCACACGGCGTGTTGGACCTTCCCCGAAGCTCGACGTGTAATTTGGGTAGTACACAGACACGAGATGATCTACACAGCTTCAGGCGGCACGGAGTGTACAGCTTGGCAGAGGTGGCTACATGGAGCTCGGCGTGTATCCCGGGGAGACACAGACATGGGATGGAGTACACGACTGTGTACTCCATCAAACGGCTAGGCGAGGCCAGCAGCACGGGTCACCCTGTGTGCAGATTACACGGGTCAGAGTACACAGGTTGGTGACCATGTACGGGCACATGGCTAGAGTACACAGAGCCAACCCCAGTTACCCAGACACGGTGTGTCCTTCATACTACATGCCGTGTACTATTTTTTTCTACACGACCAACCTCACGACACGGGCCGTTGTACACGGGCAGTACCTGGGGTCAGACAACACGACGTGTATCATTTCTACACACCGTGTACTTTTTGGAAAACGGCTTGGTCCTTTTGTTCACCGTGCCTTGAACATATTTCATTTAGGTTAGTTCCCCTTCTTCTTGTTTCCCTGAGGGTCAGGAATCTTTCCCTCATGCAGGATTTTGATCCCTTCAGCAGGACATTCTGTGATAGAGTTAGGCATCCATCCGAGAGGCCCAGATCGAGATCCTCTATCCATTCCAAACCCTAGGTAGAGTCAGGCATCGATGTGACCAACTCTACCGGGTGTTGATACTCTACCTAGAAGGTGAATTCTAGACGAGTCACGGTATCCATCATGGCCCTGGCAGTGATCCTCATCTGTGTATCGAGATCTTTCCCACTCAGAAGTGTGTCTCCCATAATGAGTGCTTCTATCTACCGTAACTTTTCCACTCAGGAGTGTGTCTCCCGTAATGAGTGTAGCTATCTCTCATGAAGGTTCCTGACTAACAACACTTCTCGGATAGATGTCATCAGAGCTATAGGACTCGTGGAGTGTGTTCTCCCAGAACGAGTGCATCACAGAATCTTCGAACAGAATCCCTTACAGGGGTATGCAGTTGCGTGACTTGTCTCTAGACCACGAGTCTGGGTTTTGAGTGTATCTGGTTTGTTTTATATGTTCTGTAAACATATAATGTACATAGCTGACTGTACCTTTACTTTGTATTGCTTTGTGGTTTTCGGGGTCCTCTACTGAGTATTGTTATACTAAACCCTGCACGGGCTTTGCCAGCACGTCTAGTGTCTTGTGCAGACGAGTAGCCTTTTAACAGAGTCCAGGGCGGACCAGGACAGGACCAAGCTTTCTGAGTTCCCTATAGGCCGAGGCGTTTCTACGACCACGAGTGGAAGTCCCAGTACCTTTTGAGCTTACAGGTTGGACTTTGCAGTTTCAGACTCTTGTTTGTTTTCTTTTTGGTGGGCTTGTATTTTTGGCCCTGTTTACTTTTACAGTACTCTACCTTTCATCATACTCTGTTGGTTAGGTTTAGTTGTATGCATGCATTTTGTTCCTTAGTATTTTACATTTCAGCATTTGTGGGCTTGGAGATGTGTGCGTGTGTACAGGTACTTAGGAAATGCCTCCCATGTTAGTGATATGCCTACTCGGTGCTAGTCACCAGCCCCTGTCCTATTGAAGGCGGGCTTGGGGAGTCATGGAACGGGCCCCACTGGGACGGGTCGTGACAAATAATATAATAAACATTGTAAAGTGACGTTTCATCACAAGGTTTAGAGTCCCCCAGACAATATTAAGTGACAGAGACACCAAATTATATTCTTCATAGTTAAATAGACTATACTTAGAGTACAATATTGAGTCCAATCACTCATCTCACTATCATGCTGTGGAAAATGGACAGAAATATTCCTTCAATTAAACCCTATCGAATATATTTTAGAAGATGGTGAACAAGTAAAAGAATTCTTGGCCAAAATATATCTTCAATGATTTCTGGACCTGTCATACTACCACCCATACTGCCACACAGGTGATTCCATACTCTTTGGTGTATGAGATCATAGAGGTGTTACCCATAGAGGTCCAGTTTCCTTCACTCCAAATAGCCATTTTATTATAACATTCAGATGATTAAAAATTGAAAAATAAACTTAATGAATTGGAATAGATAGATGAGAACAGGTTGTGTGAACTACAAAACATGGAGGTCTAAAAGAATCAGATAGTGTGACCCTTTACTAAAATGTATCACATCCATTCATTCCTCCAAGGTGAATTGATGTTGTCTCACACAACCCTAATGATACCAGGAAAGATTCCCCTAAAGCTGGAACCCAAATGGGAAGGGACGTACATCATAAAAAAGGTCTATCATAATGGAGCCTACCCATTGGCCACCATGGATGGGTAGCGTGTTACACCACCCACCAATATGAGGTTTCTCAAAAAACAATTTTCATACCCATCATCATTATGGGAATACACATCAGTGAAAGTGCCATAATTTTCTTTGACCACATGTATTTAAATTGTACTAATCTCATCCTATCCTCATGAAATTGAACTATATAGAGACATCCTAGAAGAAAGATGTTAAACTATATGAAATCTATTTTCCAAACAATATTATGTAAAACTGAAAAGATCCATAACATCCATCTTCATTCATGTCAAGTCACCCACATCCAAAATGATTTACATTAAACTACAAGAGTTTCCTAGAACAACATAGTGATTTATTCTCATTTACTAGAACTAAAAGAGCTTCCTAGAACTACATCGGGGAACATTGTTCTTATATCTTGGTGCATCCACCACATGATACAAAATTCCCATGTATTTCTCATAAATTCCTCTCCAGGGTGAGAGGAGCCCTATTGCTCCTTGTTTCTCACTCCTAGAATAGATCACATTGGCTTAGGAGTCTCAGAAAGGGATTCCCTACACAAACATGGCATAATATCTTTTGAAAGGCCCATATCAATCTGGAAAGAAAGATCATAAAAGGTATACCATGATTCCTCACTGCATGATGTTAAAATACATAGTTAATTTCTTGTGCATGACTTGAAACTGTGCATACCTATGGGCCTCGTGCAAGAGGAACACTAAAGATAGTTTTGGTGTTCTACCTCACCTCCAGCCAATCTATACCTCTTCATGTCAGGGAGTCCACATACTTAATGGTTAATATTAAAATGTGTGTTTCTTCAAGAAATATGTGTGGATTGATTCTCATTTTTATGTGATACATAGAGATTCCCAGACTTCCATCCTTAGGGCCAACCATAACAACACCACCTTTTCACATCGGTCCATCTTCTTCCTTGCCTCATGAAATTAAACTACATAGTTACTTATGAACAATGTGTGGCTTGATTCCTATAATTATAGGATATTTAGTGACTCCAAGATCTATTATACTAATCCTAACTACAAATAATAAAGAAATAATCCCCACCTCTACATATGGGTTAGACATGCATAAATTACTTCCCACCCAAGAACTATGTGTGACTTGATTCCTGCCCTCACAGGATACATAGGGAGGTCTGAATTTCCAAAACCAGTCCTAGTCACAAAAAATAAATTTAAAAATGTTTCTTTCGTTGCATATGGGTCAGACCTACATGATAAAATTTATTAATAACTATGTGTGTCTTGATTACTATCACCATGGGATACATAGCGACATCCATCATTCCATTCATGGGCCCAATTGCAATACCATCACTTCACATAAGGGGATCTACATCCTCACCACATGACATTAAGTTGTATGGTATTTGAAGAACTAAATGTGGATTGATTCCCATTATCATGGAATATGTAGTGACATTCAGATCTCCAATCTTAGATCAATCTCCAACAACTGATAAGAAATTCACCATAACTACATAGGAACCAAGTCACACAAGATCATTTTTCTTATGTACAAGTCAAATCTATGTACGGATTTCTTTTGTACATAATATGTCATGTACAATTTTTTCATTTCGGTTCCCACATACTTACTGTAAGATGATAAACTACAAGTAATTACATCCTTACCACATGACGTTAAACTGAATGATAAATGGATTGGTCACGTGACCTTAAAACTACAAAACAAATATGTCCCTAACACATGATGTTAAACTTCAAGGAAAATTTTTGTACCACAAGAGGTTAAACTACACCAAAAAATTCCCCACTACATGATGAAAAACTATAGATAATTTCAACCATTTTTCAATCCTTAATAAAAGACCAAAAGATCCTTACATCAGTCAACCAGAGTATTGGGTGCTTCTACCATCTTTTAAAAGAACCTCAATTGATGTGCCACACATCACGAATTAAGTACCTTATGTTGCCTCAAGCCTTTCATATCCCTTGTAAAAGAAAATAGATCTCTCTTTTCAGATAATCTATTGACATAGAAGGGCCTGAGAGCCACCAACTAGAGACATATTGGCCTAATGAAAAGGTCTTTCTAATTCTTTTGAGCATGATGTCACCGTGGTGGAACCCATCACCTCAGTCTGTTTTGGTTTATCCTCGATATGATTGACCCATAACATTACTCATGGACTGAGAAACTTAAGGCATATTTACCACATTTTCATATCCAGATCACTATTATTTTGGAATGATCTTAACCCTGGGTATCCTAATTAGTCTCTTGTGCAACATCTCACATTTTAGGTCCATATGATTCATTACCTTAAATTTCTTGCACTTTCGTCAAAGTTGTATAACCCTCATCTCTATCCTATGATTTTTCAAATCATAAAACCTTAAACTACTAGTGAATGATACATAAAACTTTTCAGGTTGAAAACCCTAAAAGGGAGGTCTGAGAAAAATTCATGTCTTCTATCCCTAAAATATTCATCTTTAGAGATTAAGATCAAATAAGGGTGGAAATAAAGAAGGAATAAATATAATAGGGTTAACTCTATAGCCCTAGTAAGAATCCAATCTATTCTAATTGGATCCCTTGGTTCAAGAAAAAAATTAGAGCAATTATCCTTCACATCTCCTCTCCCTAATAATATATTATCTAAGCAAGAAAACTTTTAGGGTTCTCAAACCCTTCTTGACTATTAATTGTTTTCAAAAATCAAACTTCATGATTTGAGTGCCTCAGATCACCGAAAACCTTCAATGAAACTTGAGAAATATATATGGCTTAAAGGGACCCTTTTCTTGACTATGAATTTATTCATAGGGATCATGGATATGTGTTTATGGATTCTAACCAAATGCCTCACTCTGTAAAAATTAAATTTCAATCCTCATGAGTCCTAAAATCATCAACGCAGTACTCAACACCTCAGTCTGTCTAAATTAATCTTGCAGTGACTATCCCATATCATCCTCTTGATCTGAGAACATTGAAACATGACTTACACTCACCATAAAAAACTATCCAAGGATATTCGACAATCTATATGTTATGTCACCATGTTTTGTACCCTTAACAAGGCCATAATGAGACACTTCATTCCATAACCTTTGATGGATCACAACTTGTGAATTGAAACTACAAGGAAAAGGTCTTGACCACCATAATCAATAACTAAAATACCCTAGGATACTATAACTCTTACTCTTTTTATTTCCTCTCATTCTCAGCCTCATCATTGGAAGGTTTGAGTCTTCATAAATCTTTCAAATCCCTAAACAATTAGTGAAGATCATATTTTTCTTGGCCATGATACTAACACAATAAGGTCCCTAAACTACCTACTAAAGTAATATTCTCCATGTCAGAAAGGATTTTCAATCCTTGTGATTCCTAGCAACACCACGACAGAGCTCATCACCTTAGAGTGTTACGGTTCAGCCTCGACATGTCTGACCCATCTCATATTCATAGAATCAAACTTTTGGGTTCTAATTTACGTCATACAAACTCTAAATATCTAGGCGAACCTAGTATCCCTAGTATTTCTCCCTCAATCGATATTATTTCTAAAAATCATCCATAGCCTCTAGAAAAGATACCCGACTTCAAAAAACATTTTTCTTGACTATAAAAGCATGCATATTTCAGTTACATATGCACCTATGTTTTCCAATCAACTGTGTCACTCTAAAAAAGTATTTTTAATCCTCATGAGCCTCAGTAACACCGTGATATAACCCAACACATTAGAGTATTTTAGGTTATTCCTGGTATTTTGTCACCATATCCCATGATCATCAATGAGGATTCACCTAAAAGACCCTAAAATAAAACAATAAAAGATCTGAGCTAAAAGACCTTAAACTAAAGCAATATTAGGTTTGACATAAAATACACTAAAATTCAATATAAGTTATGACCTAAAATACCTTAAACTAAAACACATCAAGTCTTGAGATAAAAGACCATAATGTACAGTATATCGAGGTCTAAGCTAAAATACCACAATCAAAAGAATAGAAGGTATGAGATGAAATGACAGTAACAAAATTGATATAAGATATAATCTAAATGATATGAAACTAAACTAATAAAAGGTCTAATCTAAAATAAAATAAACTATAGAACATCAAGGTATGAGCTAAAATGCCCTAAACTATGTACTTCAAGGTATGAGCTAAAATACTGTAAACTATAACACATCATGGTTTGAGATAAAAGACCATAAACTAATCTAATAGATGGTTTGATATGAAATACATTAAACTAAATAAATAGAAGGTCCTATATAAAATACCTTAAACTAAAGAAATATTGTGTCCAAGAAAAAATACCATAAACTACAACACAATGGTTATTTATATAGTAAAACAATGTAAGTCCCACTAAATGGCCTGAGCACATTCAAGTGACTCTAGCCAAGCCTATAATATTTCAAAAAAGATAGAACACTCTCCCTCTGGGACATATATCTTACCCAAGTAATCCTTATGAAATAGGGAGATCTCATGATAATTGGAATTGATCCTTAAAAGATAATCTCATGTTGGTGAGAATTGATGAGTACTTCCTGAAAGGAATCATTTATGATTAAAATATTCATACCTAGAAATTTAGGTTTACCTGATGTTATGAAAAGGATGGTTAGTACTCTCCATTCTCATAATATTGGAGCAATGAAATGTCTTGCACTTCATGAATGAATGAAAAAATTATAGGAATATATAATATTTAGAAAATTAATTCATTCATATTGTGAAAAATGATAGAGGAATATCCACATTTGTGAGTCTCTCTGAAGTCTAGAAAATAGAATGAATCACAGGGGTCAAGCTAAGATAAAATCTGGTCATCTATGCTGGCGAGGTCAACAAGATTTCGACAGGAAGTATTGATGAAACACTAGAGTACTTCTCACCCAACTTATTTGGCTTTTAACCTAGGAATATGAGTCTCAACCAAATTTATCAACCCCTCTACCCTCTTTTGGGAAGTTTCTAAAAAAGATGAAAATTTTTAAAGATCCAACCTGAAATGGGTTATTATTTCCTCACATCTTCATACTTGTGCAGTCTTAGCATCCATTTGATCTTTCCATTTAGATATTAACTGATACAATTGTTCAAATTCCTCTGATGTCTCCCTCATATTTGTATGAATAGAAGCCCCATCTACAATATAAATCAAATCTCTTTCGCTTATGGCCATATCCTTTTGAGTCAAAATGATTTACTTCATAATTTTATACAAATGTTGTGGGTCAAAACTACCTATCCCCAAACCATGAAATAATTGATGAAGAAGTTCCCCTTGGTAAAGGAATACTTCCAAGGATGTATTAGTGATCAAGGCATGTATCTATTTTGAGATCATCCTACACTGCGCATGAGCCTCTATAATTTACGGAGTAGGTGCAACAGGATGAGGACTAACCAGTTAAAAAAATGTGAAAATAGAAGAAGATTCCCCATATTCAATTATCTCGATAGGGGTATCATCCATAACATGTAATGGAGGATTAATTTCCTAAAAAATCAGTTTCTATATCAAAATAATCACCACTTAAATGAGGTTTCTTTCTTGAAGCCCCACCATATCTTTGATCAAATATATCATCACCTCTTCCAACAGGGTCATAGAGTCAATGGGCCCATCCACATGATGATCCAACTAGTTTTTTACACCACCTAGGTTAGTTTCCAATCATGTTTAGGAATAATCCTAGGTAAGGAAGATTGAATTATCCGTAGGTGGAAGTATGATCTCAGACTCAACATCTTCACATACCAGCATCTTCCCAAAATTGATGGATTAATCCAGGATGTCTCTCCTATAGAAAATCTACCAAAGGAAGTGGGGATACCCTTTTAATTCAAAACAACTGATGAAATGGATGATAATGTGAATAAGGTTCACAAATAACTAGCTCATATACTCTAGTTGTGAGAACTCCATCCCGGAGAGAGATCATATATAACCTTTCATCTGGTGAACCATTGTAGTTATCAATAATCAATCCAGTTGGTGCATGGAAAGGAGTAAAATGAAAGTTTTTAGATTGGATAAAAAAATCTTTAACCTTAGTAGTGCTTAGATAAATGGCCCAACAACCTATATATAAAATAGTATGGGGCGCAAATAAGAATTTGGGATCCAGGTGGTGTTGTAATATTTATAACCATAAAAGTGCTCCTCTATCCAGTTGAATAGAGATTGGAGAGGATCGATGATCCTATAAGGGGTACTACCTTATGTAATATGGGCCAAGATTTGGTAAAGGCATGAAAGGATTGGTATTTCCAAATTGAGATTTTGTCCTTCCGCACATCTCGCCGCCATCACCAATGTACTAACTCAGATCCTTGAGTGTGCATCCCTAGTCAGTAAAATCCATGTATTCAAAGACATGGCTATAAAGACTACCAACCTATGGTTCATATAGATCTCTAAATTCACCTACTGTCCCTATAAAGTATAATACCTAGCTTCCAAGATATCCCAATATGAGCCTGTGTCGTAATGGAATTCTTGAGAAGGGCACCAATGAGAATGTATAAAAGTTGGCCTATCTCTGCTACAAAAAATAAAAATATCGATCCAATCCTTAAAAGAAATAAGAGAACTCATTTTCAAATCCTTCAATTTTTTATGATAATAAGAATCTCCCTCACAAAAAATGGGATCTTCAAGTCATTATAACAGACAACCGCATTAGGAAGGAATTTATCCCACATCTCTCCAAGAGGGGGAATACGATCCGGTTGGTAGATTTTCCATAAGATGATAGCCACTTAACTATGGGACAAGTAGAATGTGTTGGTGCTAGGACACCAACAGATGATCATCTCTCTAAGAAGGTTAGGTTGGAAGTAAATGATGAAATGGTAAATCCACATAGCTTCATGAAGATGAACTCTGTATATTTGATCAGATAACTCTATACAAATTTCCATAACCCCACAGGGCCATTCCCATTAATCAAAGAAATTGTCACCAGAATAGAAGTCCCACTTTGATCCCCATAAAAATCCAATATTAATCATTGAATAAGAAAATATACTCAAATAGATCTGAGAAATGTGTTGATGAGAAAAGACACAACCAACTAGACCTAGGGGTGAGTTTTCTAATATATAAGATAACTCTTGATATCGAGCTATGATCAGTCGACTGTCATTGTAAATTGAAAACTGAACATAGTTGAGAGAATCCAACACCTATAAAGATGAAAAATTAATGTTTTGAGGGGGATGGGATTTCATCCACCTAACCAAATTTGTATAGAGGTATTCATTGAGAAAAATGATAGTCCTAGAGCTCAAATGAGATAAACCTCTTCAGACTCTCATAATTATTATATACACAATATTTAAGATCATTACTGAGATTCATTGAAATTATGGACCTTTGATTAGCCTATGTTTGTGAATATCGATGAGAACCATAAGCCATATGAACAAGAGTACGTGGAATATGTCAAACAAATAAAATATAAAATATCTTCAAAGGGAAAAGACATAATAAACTAAAATCATAATGTGCATTACATTAATCAAAAAGGTATTTAAGAAAGATATAATAACATCATGAATTACCTAAAACCCAATGGTCTCATAGGTCACATAATCCCACTAGGCATCACATAATCGCATAACCCCTTCGAGACTCACAATCACGTGACCTTCACATGGTCACACGAATCACACAATAATTAGTTGATAGAAGGTTTGATCCTACGGATCCCAAGAGACCCTAAACAAAATAAAAATACTCATTGATGAAGTTAATGAAATTACTGAAGTATGGATCATGTTTTTATAGGACATTGACTTGAGGAACAGTTCTTCTGCAGGGGAGTTCTCATGAAATGGGCTCGTGGTGAAGGCTTGAAAATAGGTCCTGTAATCTGGACTCATGGGGACGTCTTGTGATAGAGACATGTGACAGAGTCAAGGAAGTAGTCTTAGAGAATTAGTATATAGTGAAATAAATGTATCTCCACCCCCTATATATAGTTATTTTTATAAAATACCAAACGTCACTCGATAGACCAAATTTCACCCAGGACACCAGTTTATGACAACACCAAAAAATCAGGCGGGCATTTCTTTATTCAAAATCGAGCCCTTCTTCTTATGGATATCACTTATGGGGGGTGTAATTGGTTTAATGCCATAAAATTATCATAGATAAATTCATATAGGAAGAAATACCTGAATATGGGTATTATTTTCCCAAAAAAAGCAATTTAATTAGAAGATAGTTGAGAGCTACAGATCGTGTGAGCCTTCAGGGGACTCATAATCGCATGACCATCAAAAGATCATGTGAGGAATAAACATGTAGCACATAACCTATAGCAGACCCCATGGAATCCCTTTCAAAAATTATTCATACTCCTTCAAATTCTCTCTGGATAATCAATGATCATACAATGGCATCTAAATAAACTCCCCTAGACCATGTGATTCATCATCAACACACAGATAATAAAACCATCCAAAAATCCTTCAAAAATGGGAAAAAATATCCAAATGGAGGAAGTATTTTATTTTCTTAAATATCATGTGATGCATCACTAATTCGAAGGTTAATTATCAATAATAACATCAAAGAAAACTCATGAGACCCCCAATACATTATAGAATAAAATAAAATAAAATAATAGTTGGAGGAGGTGGAAGCCTCTCATTTATCTAAAAGATATGAGACATGCACCTAGCATCCCACAATAACCCATGAGATCCCAGTGACATGTCCACCTCATATCACGAAATACCTTTTTCTTGTCAGCCTATTCTCATGTAATTCCTTGGGTATATACAAGAAACCATGTACTATCTCTTTGGCCTCTCTGAGTATAAATTGATGTATTTTTCCAAAAAATGATAGTGCATATTCATAAGAACTCTATTGGTCATTTGATGCATCATCAAGAGGAAGAGTATTTATCTTTTAAATTACTCAGGTAATTGTGCATGACTCCCCAACCTTAGTAAAATAAAAAAGGAAATAAAAAGAGGAGGAGGTGGGAGATACTCATTTTCGTAAACCCTTTATGATTCCTTAAGATCATAACTCCGTCTTGTGAGACTCCCATACAGGTCATCTAAGACCCTGAAAAGGCCTTTCAATAGGTGCCCCTCAACTCAAAAAAACCCTTAGACATATCAATATGACAATCAGGAATTACTTTGAAATATCCCACATTATTCAATGGGTCATCATTAATAGTAAATAATTAAATAAAGGAAACATTGAAGGGAGGGACTTGTGGTCACTGGAAATCAGGAAACACCATTAGAATGATCCATGATAGAGACTTATGAAGATTCATGGAGCCAGATCCCTTCGTCAACTTTATCCTATATTCACACTACATAGAACACACAAACTGGTGAACAACCTAGGTGGAGAGGCCTATAGATCCCTACCGTAGCTTGAAAAACCATACTGTTACCTATCATAATGAAGATAATGAATAAAGTAATATTTAAATAGTGTTAGAGTAGATTTCTCAGAACAACTGATCTCAATACTGGAATGTCTTTTGTCTGGTAATATACAGGTGAACAACTGGAGATATAATGTTCCATGCATAAATAACTTAATGTGATCATTTAATGATCACACTAAGGGATTCAAAAAGATGCTGAAGATTATAAAACATATATTCTAGATCATGCGAGACTAAAAGTAAACTAACACTGAATAAATCTAAGGCATTCTCAATATAAGTTCTATAACAATGATTAAAGGTGGAGGAATTAAGAGAAAAAATGTACTCTAACACCCATGCGCTTCGCGTGAGCCATCCAAGACATGTGACCACACCAGGATATGTCATACCAATCTCATGATTTTCCTTCAACATGTTATTTGGGTTATGCCAAATCCTATAGACATGTTAGAGAAATTCACACAGTCCCATGGGCATGACACTTTAGTCTCATGAATCCCTATGGGATCATCTCCCAAGCCTTGTTATGTCATTCAAATAGATCGACTGACTCATATAATGGCATCGTATCATGCCTTCCAAGCTTTATAGTCACATCTAGGATTTCCCACTAGCTCTCATGACACCCTCTAGCCAAGTCAGCCAAGACTCATGATTCCCTCTAGAAACGTTGTCCACGTATCATGATTCCCTCTAGGAGTGTCATCCAAGACACATGACACCCTCTAATACATTTTTTTATTGACTCTTGTGACCTACGTATGTTTCATCCATCTCTTTCTAATGAAACCATGGAAAGTCAAATAGATCATGTGATAACCTCTAGACATGTTAGCTAGAATATGTGATGGATTCCATAAGAAACCATCTAGATCTTACGACATCCTCTAGAAAAGTCAACATTGATCATGAAATAATATTTGATATTCCACCCAGGTTACTCAAAGTCCATTTTAAAGACCAACTAGATCATTTATTTATTGTTCAATATGCCAGGATGAAACTCTCTAACAAATCAGGATGAGTGTAAAATCATCTCATGATTGGTAGGCAAGCAGCCTGGATCAACTAGGGAAACCTCAGTGTGTAAGCTCCGATCAAGGGAATTATGACGACTCTGATTCCTGCCATAACCAGGATATGTAGGACACCTCACAGAGGTTCGAGATCTATATTAGTCATCCATGGATACCTCAGTGTGTATTCCATGATCAAGGGAACTATGAATACTTTGATTCTTTCCAAGACTAGGATACGTAGGACAACTCCAAGAAGTTTGAGCTCCATATTAGTTATCCATGGAAACCTTAGAGTGTAAGCCCCTATCAAGGGAAATATGAAGACATTAATTCCTGCCATAACTAGGATATGTAGGACACCTCTCATAGGTTCGATATCCATATTAATCATCTAGGGAAACCTCATTACACAATCCCTTGTCAAGGTAACTACGACGACTATGATTCCTACCATAGCTAGGATACAAAAGACACCTCCCATACGTTTGAGCTCCATATTAATCATCTAAGGAAACCTCAGTGTGTAATCCTTGATGAAGGTAACTATGATGAATATGATTCCTTCCATAACCAAGATACGCAAGACACCTCATAAAGGTTCTATCTCTATATTAATCATCTAGTAATACCTCATTGTGTAATCCCCAAACAAGGGAACTGCAACAACTCTGATTCCTACCATACCCAGGATATGTAGGACGCCTCCTGGTGATTCAATATCCTATTAATCATCCAAGGAAACCATAGTGTGCATGCCCTGATCAAAGGGAATTATGGAGAATCTGATTCCTTCCATAACCAGGAAATGTAGTATCCCTACCATAGGTTTGATCGCCAAACCAAACATCTCAAGGGTTGTCCCAATACATAATTCCCTCACTTTCCAAGAAATGACATTAATTATTTTATATCCCCTATTTCTCATAATGAGCATAGATAATTTCATCTTAGAGAGTTTCAATTGTCATATAATTTTACTCATGAGTCTCCACCATCTAGGGAAACATAATTTTTTAATCCCCAACAAGTGTAATGGCACACTCGCCACAACACAAGGTATTCTACCTTAGGACCAGTACCAAAGGAAAGATTAAATTATAAGAACTATGATTCCTGTGATAACCAGTATATGTAGGATGAATTCATAAGGCCTGAGTTCAAATAAACATCCATTTATATGAAAGACATATGTTGACATTGTCTTAACCATGGGGACCTAGTCCTTCCCATGGGATGATTATTCTAACTCACCCATTAGTGGACTGAGAAATAAATTGAACTATGATGATTCTGATTACTTCAATAACAAGGGTACATAGGTTATCTCATTGAGGCCCGATCACTACAATAAATCCACTTAGGGTGGTCCAATAACATATGTCTCGTTTCATGAGAAATAAAAAAATGATCATTTTCTATCCCATGTTTCTCAAACTGAGGCTCGAGCTCTATAATAAATCCACTCAAGGTGGTCTAAGAACATACATCCCACATAATGAGAAATGAAAAAAAATTGATCATTTTCCATCCCATTTTTCTCACACTGAGCATAGCACATGTGGGATAGGGAATTGAAATAATCGTGTCTTTTAAACCATAAATATCTATAATGAAAAGGGAAACCTTATTGTATAAGCCCTGAACAAATGAACTATGATAACCTTGATTCTATCCGTATTCGGGATATATAGGATGTCCCTTTAGGACTTGAGATTAAATGCCTTATGTCTTAAATCACATATATGAGTCCTTTTCACATGATGTTAAACTACACGGGTCCAACAAACTATGTGGGTTTTTATTCCTACAATAAATATGATAAGAAGGATGCATCATAGTGGCTTAATCCACTCCTCGAAATACTAAACGTCTCCTTGTGTGGAAGAACATTCCTAATCACTTTGATATATGACTTTATAACATAAGAAACCACCCATTACTAGAAAACAATGAAAAACTTTAGATACATACAAATGGATTCACTAATGAGACCCCAGTCATTATCAAATGAAAGAGAATTAAACCACGATCATTTTTTAGGGTAACCAATCTTGTATCGGGATTAGGGAGAGATTAAAAAACATATCTTATATCTATAAAAGATTACCAAAGTAAGAAATAATTCCCCCAAAGAGGTTGTGATGATCCCTACCACCCATATGCTCGACCAATGCAAGTCTCCAAAAGTCATCGTTCCTGAAAACCCAGATGAATTCCTATAATTGGAATTTAGGTATATACCTAGCTATAGATGAGGGAAGCTTTGGGAGTATTTGGTAATAGCAAAAAAATAAAATCCAATATCTATGATTTTGCACAACCCCCTCCCCCCTCTCCCCCCCCACACACAATCAACCATCGTGTCAAACCAAACCCACTTTAATGGGGGTTCCCGATTGCACCTCAAATCCTGATGAAACAATATCATCGATAAAATACACAAATGAAATAAATATTGAATCCAAACACAAGCACATTAATCATTCCTATTCATCTATGGTAATAGAATAAGCTTGAACATGATCCATTTCTTTCTTTTTAGGTATATTCCACTGATTATTGAGAAATTTATTTTCGTAGTTCCCCATATCCTTATAGTTGAAGCATTATATATTAGAAATATTTATCTTACCCATTAAATCATAAGAATGATATCCTTTGTCTCCTAAATTATATAAAAACACTTTCACAATTAATGATGTAAAATGGTGTTTCCTTACAAAATTTTAACATGTAGGAAAATCATTCTTTCTCTTATTCACTTATTATATATTTCTCTATACCATACTCTTATTATATTGGTTACCTTTAAAGCCATAATTCATAGATAATTATTTCTCTATATTTTTAGAACATGATACTATGTCATTATCTGATGAGAATTTTTGGGAGACTACTTTTCTTCAAAATATCATCTTAAGAATATAAACTAAATGATCAAACTTACTCTTTAGATTACAGGCATTGATGTGCTACCCCTTATTTTTATTAGGTTCCATTTATAAATGACAGCGTAAACCAAATTAGATTATATCATTATAAAACATATTGTATAATCCCAAAACTAGTGAAATACCAAACCTAAACTAAATAATATATGAAAATCTAATCTCATAATCATAAAAATGTTTTATTTTTCGATATCACTATTTTGAAATCCCTCATAATGTTTTTAAAAAAAATAGAATTATCCTAATAATATCACAAGGTGTTTCAAACCAGGTGCATATTAAGGCCCATTGTCATGCACTAGGTGATGAACGATTCAATCCCAATGTACCCTTTTCAGAGTTATTACCCTTAGGTAGCTCTATTCTAGAACTCTCCCACTTGTAGTATCCATAAAAAGATATATATATATATATCAATGAAAAACCAAATAATCTCTACCTTACCAAAACTATAGGATGTTCTTCAATACATATCCTCAAAGTATATCATAGGTTTATGTTACCTAATATTTGTTTTATTAAATATAATTTCCTTAGTATCTACTAGACTTCCTATGATACCAAATATAGAAACCCCAACCCTAGTAACTAAAATCCAGTGCCAACTTTATTACATTGACATAAGATACAAGTATTAACATCTAAAAGGACCGTATAGTTTAATAGTCTTGGTAAACTAGATACAAACATGTTTCCTATAATAAATTTGGAAATATAAGATACAATAGATTTTTTTTGGGAATAAATTTATTCCATCTAGAATATGCTTGAATACCAAACATAGTACACTTCATGGATTATTGAGAAAGGAAAAAAATGAGGGATCTCAAATTTATAGTAAGGGTTTGGTATAATGAAATCTATCAAGAATCAATAAGAATAATAATTATGGAAAGGTATATTAATAATAACATGTCCGATTTAAATAACTGGATATGGGATAATCAATATTGAAAGGTAAATAACTAAGAACACATTAAATTTTAATAACTAGATAATCCATAATTAATATAGAAATGTAAATAACTAAATACACATTCAATTTAATCAATAAACTGAAAATGAAATGCATCCAAAGATAATGTCATTGTGAAAATATCATAGATAATAATAACTAAATTATTAATGTTGGTAATGCATATTTATTCGAGATCATGATATCATGGATCATAATACCTCTACTCTCAAGACCAATCACAACACAGTTTAACATACAAGTAAAACCCCGTTTAATGCCAGCTTAACTAGATTTTCCTCATGAGACCTAACGATGCATCGAGGGTGTATATTATACAATGCCACACCCATCGTTGTAGTTCTAAATAATTAAACATATATTAAATTATCTATTTAATTCATGAATCAATATTCTATAATATCAAATATCTATATTGAGTAAAAGTTGTGGATTTGTCAATATTTTACAGTCAATCAATTGACTTTCAAAGTAAAACATTATATGCACAAATGAGATATGGTTTAAGTAATAAGTATATCCATGATACATAATATTCATATTTAAGAAAAAATTTAATGTCTAATTCCTCCAATGGCCCGAAGGGTAAGTTTATATTTCAAGGGAAAGTTAATGAATAAAAAAATGAATCAAGAAAGACAATTTAAATACTTTACTTGGTCAAAATGATCATAAACCATCTATTGGAAGAATAAAAATGGTATCAATACAATATATATCTATTAGAGTATGAATAATGGTTTTTTTTTGTCATTTATGAAAATAAATACCATAAAAATATCTTTATAACACTCTTTAGGAAAATAACCTTTTTATTTTTGAAAACATTATAGAAATCATTTTCTTTAAAATTCAAATTTCAAAAAAAATTAAACATATTCTCATAAAATTTATAAGGTATATTCAAATAAATTATGTTAAGGATAATAGGTAATTACATAAATTATGTATAAGTAAATAAATATTCTTTTTTTTCACTTTTAAATGGTTAATAAAGTGCCTTGTTTAAAAAACAATAAGATGATTCCTTTAATATTTTCAGTAAAATCTAAATGAGCATTGATTTGATAAAAAGATAATATTCCTTTGAAAATATTTTTTAATGAGTAAAAATGGGTGGAAATTACATTAATTAATTATTTTTAAATTGATAAAAATATATCTCAATTTTTTTTTGAAAATTTCGTTTTGGAATAAAAATAATTGCGAATGAAGAGAGAGATGATGTAAGATTTTCGTGAAAAAATATTCAAAATTAATTTAGGAAATAAAGAGTGGAAAAAATTTACTATTAATTGGAAACATCATGAATAAGCATAAGAGAATAAAATTAAATGGGTTTATTAAGAAATGTTTAAATTATTTCCTTCAAATGTAATTCAAGAGAAAACAATCTCGATTTGAATGAGATTGTGAAATAAACCTTTACAATGATCATAACTTCTATGTAAGAATTAAATAATGAATAGATTATTTGATTCAGCTATAAATACACATAATACAAGTGGAAACCCAACATAAGGTAATAAAAATTAATTATACACATAATCTTATAATGATATAATCAATGAGGTAATCCCTTACCTCACGCTTCATATTGATTGAAATTTATTTAAACTCTTGTATAGTGGTTTTAAAAATGATATTAACTTAAACTAGAACCATTTTAATATTTATAATATCATATATTATCCTTTTATAACGTCTTACAACCCATTCATTAATAATGTTTCATTATTTTCATTGTTTTAAGGGTTATTTTCCTTGATTTATCATGCGTATTTCATCCTGAAAGATATAATTATTTCACATATTATATAGTTTTATCATATAAAGAAAAATAATAATGGCTTAATTAACATATTTTCACATCAATTTTAATTTTAAACCAAATCATGAAATATGGTTATTAAAAATGAATTAGGTTACGATCATGGAGATGGTAGGCCCTACGTACGTATGATTAAGGCTTCCCTTTTTCAAAGATCATTATGGAAAGAAGGTAAGTAATATATTATATTTTATTAATGATAATAGAATAATATATACCATAGTATATATATATATATATATCATTCATGTGGTGTGGTGATGAAAACAGATCCAAGTTCCTTTTTGAATGCAGTAGTCCACACGTACACGAACGATGTTATCATATTTTAGTGAGTGAAAAGGTAAGAAAGAAAATGATATATATTATCTTTAAAGAATGATAAATATTCCATTAATATGATAATTATTTCATTTATATAATATATAATCAATAACTCCAATTGTATTACATTCCATGTAAAGCGTTGGTGAAAGAAGAATCACATCGCTTCACGAGGCGGTAGTCTTCTGTACACACGAGCGACATTATCATATCCCCTATAGAATGGAAAGTAAAAACAATATATGATATAATGAATCTATATGTATAAATATGTTATAAATATCATATATATACTTTATATACATCATCTAACCCAGCTATGAAAGGTGGTAATGGAAGAATGAATAACACCAGTTCGTGAGGTGGTAGTCCCTGGTAAATCCGTTTTTACCTTAACCACGATAATTAATTTTTATTTTTTTCACTATTTATTTTAGTAAAAAATTAAGTTTATATTTTTTAAATTTGAAAGTATTTTTATTCCAAATATTTTATTCATTTTTTCAATTTCAATTCACAGAAGTAGAAATTTTAATTTAAAATAAATCCCTCAGAAGAGATCTATGGTGATGAGTCAATGAGGATGATGTCTATTATGATGTGAAAACGTGATGAATGTGATGGTGATTAGATGATAGGATGACATGGTGATGATAGCGGTGAGGTGCCTCCTAGCTGGTTAGTTTCTTGGGCTTCTCTGTTGCTCGTTCTTTTGTGGTTTTAATGTTTGAATTTGAATTTTAAAATTTAAATATGGGTTTTGTGATCTGGTTTTCTGTGTAATGATTTATGTGGGTGATGTTTCTAAATGATATTCGTTTTTTTGAACTTACCACTCATCCAAAAAAGTAGTACCTTGAAAATGAAAAAAATAGATTTGGAGTAAAGAATAAATGTTCAAAATATTACAATGTTTTTATATATAAATTCAATATGAAAATGATTAAAATGTAATAAATTGTATTAATTGATATAAAATATAATTATTTTTTACTTTAAAATAAATTCAAAATATAATTTATGATTTTATATTTTTAAATGAAATGGTAGTTTTCAATTAAAATTTGGTAATTTTTACTATTCATTGAAAACATTGATATTTATGAAAACAAATTACCCTAAGATATTTTTGGAATTATAGTTTCAAAAATAAAGCATAAATTTTCATATAAATTTTTAAAAATTGGTAAAAATTAATTTCAAATTATGAGTAAAAAATGTGATAAAACCATCTCTTAGAAAAATACAATTTTTCTAAAAACATTTCTTTTTCTTTCAAATGATTATTATTTTATTATTAATCAGTAGATAAAAGTATTTTTCATAATTTACTTAGTCTTATTCATACCCACCACTTTAATTACTAGGTTATAACTAATATATTAAATAATAATAATTTAATAACATTTCAAATTTCATTTAAACTTGGTGTTGTGTGTAATAGAATCTAAACTTAGTGTTTCGTGTAATTCAAGATAAAATTATCAATGTGTGTAATGTAAGATAAAATAAAAGTTTTATCTAACATGTGCTATAAAAATTGATATTATTTGTTTATAATTTCATGATGTTACACATTATAATATGTTGATATGTTGTTCCATATTTATGTCTACATCCATAATGGGTATGTATGGGAAACATGTTCATGCATCATCATAGGAATATATAGGGATGATATATATGCAGATAGGATTTTAAAAAACTTTATCCTTATATGAAATTGGGTTTAAATGTGATTTCAAAATTTCTTTAAAGTGATTCAATTTTAAAATAATTTCATTGAATTTTTTTAATGTTTATTGTGTGAAATGTTTTTATAAATGAATCACTAAATAATGAATAAATAAAATTATACATAAAACTAAAATCTTATGTTTTTGGTTTTATAGTTTTAGAATAATGAATTTATACATTATACCACATTTAATTATTCTTTCCTGGATTTTGGTTATATAAATATGCATTCAAGTAGAGAACTTATTTATGAGAAATGGTATAAGAATGTGGTAGGTGAGAATGTGTGTGAGGAAGTATCTATGAACATGGAAATCATTATTGAACTCTTTAAAACACTAGTTAAACAAATAAACATGCTTGAGAAGGGGTCAAATTATGAGAAACCTAAATAATTGGATCATGCTTTGGAGTTCTAGATGAAAAAAATCATTATGTAATTAGGGTATATAGTCATATGAAAGAAGATAAATATTTATTGGAGACGATAAAAAAATTCTCTAGTTTCTTTATGCCCCCTGGATATCAATGATGGATTTATTTATCTATATGATCAAGGGAGAAGATCGCAGGTGGTGGTAATGGTTATTGAAGAAAAGATGGATGAATATTTGACATGGGTTATCTTCTAGAAAATATCCAATATGCAGTTAAATCCAACCATTCTAAGGATGAGGAAAGCTCATAAGTTCTTAGGGATAGAGTAGAGGAATATAATAGTGTTTGAGTATGCTTCCTAATTAATTTATTTTTTGAATTTTTCATCAAAGTTGATCACTAATGATAATATAAATGATGAGTTTTTTAGATGATTCATTGAATTATGATTTAATCAAGGGTGATTTTTCTTGATTTACCCACCTAAAAAACATTGGAGAACAATGCAACTATTAAATAATTATATTTGACAAATTTGATTGGTGTGAATGATTTTCTTCCCTAGTATAATGGAGGAAATCATTTCTCTATAAGAGAAAAGAAGAGGTAGGATGATCCTTTTTAAGAAGGTAGCTAAAAGAAATCTTCGTGTGTAGGTTTTTCTCAATAGAGTAGGATCTTTGGATGTTATTGGTTTAAAAACATGACAAATTTGAATTTAGAATATTGTAATGATCTACGACCTACCATCAGTGAAGGAATCATGGGTATCTGAAGATGTTATGTAGTTTTCTTTCTCAAGGTGCTATCATTGGAGGTTCCAACTGGACACCAGGATGAAGGACATGTTCAAATTATTTAAAGTGGAATCAAGTCTAGTTTTTGGTGATGAATGGAGGTAATCCTCATCAATTTGGGCCCAAAATAGCTAGGTATTATTTTTTGTTACGGATCAGGTGTCAGGTGAGTCTATGGTTGGCCCTATAATAGTGATAGACACTCATATTATCTCTTATTTTAGGGTTTTATTTGTTGATAAAGATATATATAATTCATTAATATATATACATATAGTAGATTAGTATAATTTTCATATGAAGTTAATGTTTTATTCTTTGAGTATTGAGACACCACTTGGATAAAAGATCGAATGTGAGTTTAGGTTTCCATCGTGTTCAATTGTGATCATGTAAGTGGAAATATTATGGTAATTCTTGGTTCTATATATAGACACGTGTGATATTATAATTATGATAAACTATATGGTGATATTTTATCCCCACATTGATTGCAATATGTTGAAGGTTTCTTTTACATCACCTATAGAGAGTGTTCATACATCTCAAGTGGAGTTGGATATTCATGTTAGTCAGGTGTGACCAATTTTTAAATACCTTAAGGATTGAATATGATATATTTATATACTAGTTCATGGATTTTTAGTGTACAAGGATTTATTTTTGTTATCAATTATGGTGAATAATTTCATGGAATTGTTTTTGGAAAACATTTTTTGTATTCTTTCTAAGATGGACATGTAGTTATAAATTGAATTATTTCCAAGGATGAGTCTAATATTCAATATTTTTTATCGTATAATTCATATAGACATGTATAAAATAATTATTCAATTGGAGGACATGGAAGGAAAGGGGATTATTATACTATATGATTCACCATAGGGAGCACAAGTTATTTTTTATAAGGAATATTAGGATAGATTATAGTTGTGAATCAGATACCAAAAGTTGAATTTGGTAATGGGGAATAATAAATACTAAATGGTCACATTTTTTTATGGAATGAAAATTATAGAAGGAATTTGAATTTTTAATTAGTGGACTAAACCATCTTTTATCATAGATTCAGAATGAAACTGTGAGTGTTAGAACATATTAAATTTATTTTTTTTAGAAATTTAATGGGACTCTGATGGTATCTAGGTTTTTTGGTTGGGCCTCAGGTGATTATGGTTATGTTTTGAAAGTTTTATACTATTTTTCTAGGGAGTACGGTTTGGAGATAATGGTTTAAGAGGAAACCATGTGACTTCGTGAAACTCATTGAATTTTATTTCATTTTATAAGAAGCATAGAAATCATTCATGGTTGGTGAAAAGTTATAGTTAAAACATGTGGGTTTCATTTTAATCTAATTGACTTAGTTTAAACATGGGGGCCTGGCACATGGTTGGAACACAATTATAGAAAAATCATGTGCAACGTTGTTGAGGTTTTTCAAGTTTGGAACATGGTTTAGAAACTATGTTTACCAAATGTTTGAGGTGTGTTGCCTTGGGAAATGATGGCTCAACAATTTTGAGAACCATGTGTCCAAACCACATGCCCTGTTAAAAAGGGGATACTTACTATCCCCCCCCTTAAATTTTTAAAAGAGGGTATCCCTATTTTCCCCTCTCCTTACCTCACACAAGTTGGCTCCATATCCCCTTTATTTTCCTCTTCAATCCCCTTAAATGGGATGTTCATGGTTGATTTTTCTTATGATTTGAGGAAAATCTCTCCCTATGGTGATATCCACATTCCTTATACATCTCTCCCTCAACTTTAATTTTGAGTTCTTCAATTATGGAATTTTGTTTTGATTCCACTAAAGTGTGGTGGAATTAGATTTTGGTTATGGTGATTTCATTCTTCCCATGATAGAGGAAACCCGAGACATAGACTATATTCAATTTCTCAACTGTTTGACAAGGTATGTCTCTATTTTGGTTTTTTAGGTTTTTTCAATTTTTTAAATTTAATTTCCAATTGATTTTGATTTTTTTTGGATTTCACTCAGCCTAGGTTTGTGGATGTGATACGGACCCTTGGAGATCCCTTCTATGTGCTTTTGGAATAGTGGTAGATTCTAATGAATTTTATAATTATATACTAATTTGAGTTTGAATTAATTAATTAATTACAAATGTTATAATTAATTAATTATGGATTTTCTAACTGGGTTAGGATATCTGGATATTAAGATATACTTAGTTGATCATTGTTAGGGATATATATACTAGGACAGGCCATGGTAGTTGTTGCTAACCTTTGGGAAATAATTGGAAAGATTTGATTAAAGGTAGGTGGTTTTCATACATTCCCTTGTTGTATTTATTATTTTGATTTATGTTTGTGGATTACGGTCTCACCACTGAGGTTTTTGATGTTTTTAAATTAAATTAACCACTAAATTAAATTATAAATCAATTAGTTTTATTTAATTAAATATCTTAATTAATTTAATTTAAATTCCTTGATTAGGATACACAAAGTGACAAGCCCTCGATAGACCTTACACCTATCAATTTTTCCTTGGTTTTCAATGGTTGAGGCATTGAATTGAGTCATTATTATCCTGGTTAAATTGAATATTAGATATTAATTATGGTTTGGATATGTTAACTAACCTAGTGAGGTCCTGGTAACTAATATGGGTCTTATGTCATATCTTTGACTGATGCATACATAACAAGTTAGAAATACGATACTACCATGATGATGAAACCAAACGATGTAGTATTCATTAGGATTTAGGTGTTGAACTAGAGTATTAGATGAGACTAAGGACAATCATTATGGTCCCTCCTCTATAAAATGTATTAGGGTTCCCCAGTGGGTACCCTAGCGATTGATCGACCCTAAGATGGAGCGTATGGATTTGGTAGAGATGGTAGAAGGTGTCACCTTAGAACCTACACCTAACATCAGATACTATGAGGCTGTAAATTTTAGCGATTTTTTGGTATTCAACAAAACCTTGGTATTATATATTGTTCCATGTATATTTTATTGGTGAAGATATGGTGCTAGTGGTGCTTCCTAGAACTCAAAATATAGGCTTGATGTGAGAAGATGATGTGGTAGTGATACCTAGAGGTTCTTAATATGATATTCCTTTGGTCCTGATATGATATTGATATGATAATGCATGGAAAATGAAATTGTTTTGGATATATATCATGTATCATAAGACCCTATTTTTGATCCATGTAATCAATTATAAGGATACTAAGATTTGACCTCAAACCTGTATGGGACATCTTAGATTCCTTGGGTCCCTAGGATGCCTAGGGTGAAGAAGGTCCATATGCATAGAATTGTGGGATTATTTTAATTATGAATATAGTTATTATGACTTTCCTATGTCATACTAATGACCGAACCAGTTAAAACTGATGATTTTATTTTTATTGATCAGGATACCCAGGTTGCCTAGGATTTAGACATTTAACATGATTACTTGGGGGGACATATTGTTCAGTGATTTTCTAGGAAAATATGAATTAGCCTCAATCCATTATTTTTACCTAGATTTTTAAGAGATTCACATGATTCTTCAAATCTAGTCCTAGTTCCATTCTTGTTGAGTTATTGGATTTTTGATCCGATGTATAAGGGATATATGGGTTACACTTGGATCTATAATTTATATGGTTGGAACAATATCGTGACATGATTAGAGACACCCTGACATTGGATGAAGTAATTAAGTTCAAATAGAGTCATGTGATTAAGAATCAACAATGTTAATGTCATGATTCATGGGTTGGCATGTCCCATAAAACATGCTCAAAGATATTATGGCTTTGAAATTAACAATGTGTTATTTATTTATTTTATTTATTGTACAATTTGTTTATTTATTTATTTTGAGAATTTCACATGAACATGTTACTAGAGATATCAGTTGGTATGGGACCACTATGGTGGTCCCCTATTGAGTTTTTTAATCAAACCCTGCACAGACTGCCATTTCACATGGGTACCCTACCATCCCTCATGAGGTTATTTCAGACCCATTTTTGGGGTAAGTACCATGATATCATTATTAAGAATACAACTTTGATGAGTATGGAGATCAGGATGAGAAGTGGTTCAGTGTAATCGTGGAGCCAACATATTTTATTTAATTATTATTGTTATGTATATGTGACACTTCTACAAATATATGCATTAATAGCACTAGTAAATTGTTTTATCTACGCTTAAAAAACACTAATATTGTGAGTGATGTTAAAGGGGGAGTCTTTAATAGTGCTAAAAAGAATTGTTAATGGAACCCTTTATCAGTGGTAAAAAATCACTGTTAAAGGAACCCTTTATCAATGATTTTTTAGCACTGTTAAATGGTTCCTTTAACATCATTTTTTATAATTGTTAAAGGGTGCCTATAATAGTTATTTTTTAGCATTGTTTAAGGGTAACTTTCTTAGTGCTTTCCACTACCCATATGACATCACTCAACCCACCTCTCTTTCTCTACACTAGAAGGCTACACCAAATAATTGTGCATTCTTGGATTTGATCCCATTACCTACCTAATGCGAAAGAATTCTCTTTACCACTATGTCAGGTGTATTTTTTAATATTTTTAGTGAATTTTCTATTTTTAAATGTGTGATATATATACAAAATTATATTTATTTAAATATAGTATATACTAATATTCATTTATATATAGTTGAATATAAATAAATATATGTGTGTGTGTGTTTATTAATACACAAAAATATGTATATATAAAAGTTATATGTACATATGAATTAATTTTAATAAGGTAAATAAAATGGATAATTTTTTAATTTAAATAAAATTAATAATAAATATTTTTTATATATATTTAAAAAACAAATTTTATATCAAATATTGATATATGAATTTATAAAATTTATTTATTAGAAGTAAATATAAAAAAATATACATATATTTAATTATAAATAAAATTAAATCATGAAAAATGAAAAAAAAATTAAAACCATAATATCAATATGAATGTAAAACCTTGAAATAAATTCAGCCCCCCCTTAAAAACGTGCAAAAAATACCCCCTTAAACGAGGATGAAATTACATTTAATGATTAAAAATAGGTATAACCCAAATGAAAACTCATTTTTTGAGTCCATATAAGCCTTTGGGGCCACTAAACACATTCGTGAGGTTTACCTCTGTTGTAGATCTCATTGTAGGATTCAATTTTATATGTGGTAGAGCCTAAATAGATAATCGGATCAAAAGTCATGAAATCTTGAAGTTCGAGTTACATTTACAACTAAATTTAGATATTTTAATATTTTTTTTCATTTTTTTATCTTCCAATTGATAATAAATTAATATTACTTGATAATAATTAGAAAATTATTAATTTAAATATTTTTTTTATTTTATAATCCATTTTCACAAAATATCTTTTTTATTAAGAGTAAATGTCTATATACCTTATCTAAAACATATTTTAAAAATATATTTTATATTTATTTAAATAAAATTATATTTCTATATTAATATATAATTCTTAATGAAATGTAAGTTTTTTTTAAATATACCCTCTATCCCTACTAGTGAAAAAGCAATGATAAGGGGGTATTTATCAGCGATTATAAAAAATCGTTGATAAAGACCCCCATTATCAACTCTTTTTTATAAGCACTAATAAATTCCCCTTTTATTAGTGCTTTTTTACATGTGTTGTTAAAGGGGAGCATATATTAGGGATTTAAAAAAAACACTGAGAAAGGGGGATTTATCAGTACTTTTTTATTTCTGTTGAAGGGGGCCCTTTATCTGCACTTTTTCAAGGGCTGGAAAAAGGGTTATTGAACATCATTTTTACCCAAAACTATTAAATCCCACGCACTGGATAAACCGGGTTCTGTAGTAGTGTGAAATAAAAATTAGACTGTCAGCAAATGTATGGCTTGGTATTTTGGGATATTATTACATTTCATTTGTTTCCTTTATTACTTATATTTATTACTTTAGATATCAACATATCATAATGGATGATATTTAGTAATTTTATATTCTACTATGAACTAAGATTCATTGGGTACAACCACCCCATAATACATCCTTAGAACCCTGCTACTAGTCGGCATCCTCTAGCATTTGTGGAGGTGCGCTTGAGGTCTTATACAGAACTGGGTCAGGACACCTGTCGAGGGGACTTCATATTAAGGTGTTAAAAACTGGTATTCAAGTATGTTTACTATTCATATTATTGTTTTGGGAGTTTGTAGAATGGATACATTGTAATGTGATAGACCTTATAATGGAATATAGACTAGTGCTTCACCAAAACCTTTCCAAGTGCATTTACAGGTTACCAGGGGTATGAGACTGAATATTTATCCTTTATTGTTATGGTTATTTTTGATTTTCACCTAGCATGATGTACATACTATTTATGATTTATGATTTATGATTTATTTGTTTTTTGATCATCACCCATTAGAAAGAGGTGAATTATTAGACTATTGAAACTTTTCTTATAAAAGAAAGATATTTTTCATGCATCATATTAGGCATGAAAGATTGAAATGATATAGGCCTACTAGTGTTCTTGTTTTTATTTAAGACTAAGTTCCAACTATTTAATGTTTCAAAAACCGAAAATAAAACATTTTCCCATATAAGTACTTAGTGAGAATCTACTTAGTTGGGAAAACTTGTATACATATTTACTTCTAATTGACGTTCATGTGGATTATTTTTAGAGATTCTCTTGGATGATTATGATGGTGTAGTCCCTAATCGAATGGAACAAATAGTGACCCTAGTGGGTCATCATTGCATTGGATACCTAATGGTGAACCCGTTATGGGTTTCAATAGTCAAGTCTCTATTATTTAAACTACTAGTAAAAACCTATATAGAATTTTACTATATAGCATGGAATGGTTATCTACATAACTGAGATAGTAATTGTGTTTTCCTTGATACAGTTCATTTAAGAAAGCATTTTTTTGTTATGGCTTTGTGGACTAGGGAGTTTTGTTTCTCTAGGTCTAATCCATATGAGTATTCTAATGAGAATTGGTGCACTTTTGGGTCGATTATATGGAATTTTTTATCTATGGTGTATCTATTACCATAGTGTGGGTATTACTCTGTGTGTTTCCAGATGGGTTTTAAAATGGGAATTGGGTTGTGATACCTATGAGTTAAGACCTTATTTTTATTTTACTATCTTGGAAAGGTGGATTGACCTAGAAACCTTGAGATATGACTCAATGTTACTGAGTAAAGTCATTTATTTGATCAAGGGAAACTCACAGGAGGAGTTTTCCAAGAGTTATTAGTGTCATTGAGGCTAGAGGAATGGGTAGGTACGTTAGGTTTTCAAAAATTCTTATGAGGATGGAGTAGGCATAGATAAATGGTTTAGATTTTGGAATAACGTCAGTTGGATGGGAAGTCATTTGGTGAAACCTAGAACTTATAAATCACCTAATTTTGTAGATGAGTTCCAAGGGAGATCTTGGAATTTGATTTGAAATTTCATAGAGAAAAGTGAAACTAGGATGATGATGTATTAATCATGGAAGTATGATTCATTTTTAAGTGATCTGGTGGTATGGGAGTGTATTCTTGTTATTATTTTTTGAGATAAAGGTCACAAACGTTTTTTAAGAGTGGAACATATTTATATTTTTAATGACTAATGGACAAGACAATGATGAGGACCGATCAGAATATTTAGCTAGATGGTTATAGGCATGGTGACCTAGAGATTTAAATGAAATAAAAGAATTTCTCTATGAGAGGAATATTTACTAAAATGTATTGGGTATGGTCATATGGTCGACATGGATTTTTATAAAGGTTATACCTATGATAAAATAGGTGTGGCTTGGGAGTAGTGTCACAAGTTTTCTTATTATCAAACCCAGTGAGGTGGTGCTCTAGGAGTAGTATGAAGTAATCCATATGCTGGGGAGTGAACCATTTGTCATTTAAGGTAATGAAGATTGTTATAACATGGGAGTTTTTTATGGTAGTGTGATGAAAATGATACTCTTATGGTTGAATGTATGTTGTCATTTTTGGGTGGGATGAACCCTATGCTGGAAGGGACAGTAGAGGTATGGGACTGGTTATTGGATGGTTATTTTTTATTTTCAGGACAATGGTTAAACAGATTATTGTTGATTTGGATTCTAGGAAACATTCAAGAGACAAGTTCATAGGTGACTTTGGATGGATTTTGAGCATTTTCATTAGGATCATAATGGTTTTTAGGTGACCCAAACATGGTTGGGTCAGAAGTGAGTCTATTTTAGCATCTCGACCTGAGTCCCACTTAACCATTTCCCTGAGCGGGTAGGTCATATGTCCCTAGGTGAACCTCCCTGTATGCTAGAGGCTGAAGAATAGCAGTGACTGTCTAATGGTGGTATGTTGAAGAGACTATACCCTTAAGATCAGAGTATCATAGCTATAGACGAGATAATAAATAAATAGATAGTGGAAATAGTTTAAATTAAAGGAAGGAGAAGATAATTGTAGTAAATTAATAAAGTGACCAATGGAAAAAATAATGTCTTGCTTGAATATCCAAATGAGGATACATAAACTAATCAATAATCATACATATGGTGATACAATATAGTGCATTTATAAAAATGAATAAAATCCCCAAGACTATCTCTAAAATAATCCTAAGATATAGCTTAACCATGTGCTCCTAACTCACGCATACAGGCTCAACAGCACAATAATGAATCAATGAATCAGATCCTATAACCATGAGGTATATTTGGAAACCCCATTTCAATTAAGGCCTAAACAGGGTGTGAGATATACTCAGTATGCCTCCACCAAGAGTGTATAAATTTATCAAGTCTATGTGTATAAAATAAGACAATGTGAATGTGTAACCAATAAATCAGTAAACAAATAAATAAAATTAAATAAGTATGGCATAGGTTCCTCAAGGATAGCTGGCATACTAAACCTACTTTTTCCTAAGCCAGAATGTCTCTACACATCTACGTTCATGTATATATATGCATACATTAGAAAATATTTTTCACAAATATACATGCACCGATATTTACCTGATATTTAATTCCAAGGTGTCCATGTGAAAAATAATTAATAAAGAGTTTCACGTTTTAATCATGGGACTCCGTGACCGAGTATCATAATATATAATATAGTATCATATTTTAAATATGGTATATAATCATAATAATCTAATAAATGTATTCAGTACATCATCTCTGACATCCAAATAAAGAATTACTACTAAATATATGTAATAAAAAACAATATGTACAACTTTCATCCTCTAATACCATCCTAGGAATTCCATAATGTGGAACCCATGTATCACTTAAAGAGTAATATTATTCCATTTATTTAATGAGCCAATAATTGGTTTTCATAATGAAGAAACCCAAGTATCTATTATAACATCTCACCTCCCTATGATCCCATCCAGGGAAACCCAAGTATAGATCTATGTGTATGGAAACCATATTACCTATGAGCCTATTCAAGGTGTTCATAAAATGGAAACCCAATAATTACCCAAGGTGTAACATAATAAGAGTATCCTCTGAGCCCAACCAAGGTGTTTTTCCCAAGGAATATGAGTATTTCTCATGGTACATGTAATCTCAATTTCCTATTATCCCATCCAAGGGGTTCCGTAAAGAGGATCAGAAGTATCACTCAAGGTGTAATACAATTCACATTATCCTTTAAATTTAATTTCCAAGGAGGCCATGTCCATAAGAATTACTTACAATCATAATTATTTAAGGATCATTTTTTAGCTCAAGAACACATAAGCATTGTAATGGGTCATTTTAAATATGAATTTAATCATTTATTGGCTCATTTAGCCCATGGATTTATTGAAAATTCTATAAAAGTCTTGTAACATGGTATCATCATTCACTATAAATTTAATTAAAGGGGAAATTGAATAATAATTTTTAAAAAACCACTTTGGATATGGTTTGGTATCTAGGGGATAATATATCGGAGTTTCACACCCTTACACATTCCAATTAATTCCATTTGAGTACCCTGTTTACATTTAATGAGTCATCACACCTCAAAATGTGGTTTTATTATCTAAACAATTTCTTGATTAATAAGGAATTCAAAGAACACACCCTAAGTGGTGGTCTACATTAAGTTGGAAAAACTCCAAAAATACAATTTAATGCACAATAACTATTTAATTTAACTATTTAGTTCAACATAATAAAATCCACACTTAATGGGAAATGCATGGAAAATTCAGTGTGTGACACAATGGTGTAAAATATAAACCCATTAGATTTTAGGAAAAAATATATAGACCACCAACCTCATACATAGGATGAACCACTCATCCTGTATGAAGATTTGATTTGATCTAGTTTGAGAAAAATAAAATAAATAGACAAAGGTCCATAAAATAGGGTGAATAAGCTCAAATAAATATGGAATTTAAGAGGATGAAATAAAATAAGAAAGTAGGAAGGAAGAGTCATAGAGACACCCATTAACATATAAGGTGATGAATGAAACACAAAACCGAGTTTGGATGTATGATATCTCTATAAGGATGTATGAGAGGAGGATGAGATCGAGTGTCCTTACCATTCTCTGTGCATGGAGAAGAAGTAATGTGGGTGGAGGCTTTAATAGAGTAAGGGAAAAATAATCATTCATTTCACTTTTAAAATTATAATAGTTTGGTCACACAGTTTGTAAAACTGTGTTCCATCCATGGGACCCTACTCCCCAAAGGATAGGCCCCTCACATGGTATGTCTGAACTGGTTGCAAACTGTGATCCTAATTATGTGTAGCTATAGCTTAAGTGGTAATAAGGGTACGAACTGGGAACATGGTTTGTGAAAACCATGAAAAACTCATGCAGGTAACCCCATGGACACCTAAACCAAGCTTCATAACATCCTAGGCCCATCTTGTGGTTTTGAAAAACCATGATCATTAATAAATAGGGTCACATGGTTGATCTGTGCAGTAAACTAATCGTGTCCCGACTATGGAACTCCTACGACCTTTCAAGAAACCGAATTTTCATAGCCCGACACCTTCAAAACGCCACCAAACTCCTATGAAACCTCCCAATACAGAATCCTCATAAAAACACCTTTAAGTGTTCCAATACTTAGACACATTATCTAAGACCAGCTTAAAAATCCGGTTCATCCATTAAATGATTAAATCTTAAAAGTTCCTATAATTTTAAACCTCATCGAAAATATGGGTTGTTACATAGATTTTCATGGTATGGAACATATTTTGAAATGGGTGTGGATGTTTCAACCTAGTAATTCCACTAAAAAAATTTTATGGGATTCAGTTATCTTTCTTGGATGATCACAACATTTTATTTTTGATTACCAGAGGTTTTGGATCCTTTAAAATACATAATATGTTCTATAAATTGTGACATGTTATACACCCAACATAAATAAGGGACGTCATATTAAGAATACATCATTAATAAAGGTATAGTAAATAATATTATGGTAAATAATTATTAAATGTTAACTTTATATAGTATACAATTAATATGAGTAATAACTAAAAGGTTATTTTCAATAAAATTATTTTTCTTAACATTATATATTTTATTTGAAAATTAATTTTTTTTAAACTTTATAATTTAAATTGAATAAATTAAAATTATATTCAAATTCCTAAGAACTGAATTATCTTAGGTTATATTATTTTGATTTTTTAAAAATAATCTATTTTTGGTGAATAGTGAATATATAGTTTTTTCCAAAATGATGGATTTTATCATAATATCAGTATAATTAAAAGGCTTAAAACTTAATAAAATATTTTAATTGATCAAATATATATATTAAGGGTATAATTATGAAATCTAAAATATTATTTTAAACATATAAATTTTATTTTTAATAATATAGTTCTTAAGAAACATTTTATTATTATTTAAAAACTATTTTCATTTTTTTATTTTAATTAAACCTTTTCATGTTGAAATTGCATATTAATTTTTTTAAATACACATACATTGTATCTTGTTTATAATAAATCAATTACTATCATGAATATTGGTAACCAATAAAAATTTATCTTATGCATAATTTTATTGTTTAAAAACACTCTTTTATTTACAAATAATTATTTTGTGTTCTGTGTGTTTAATTTAAAATCACCTTATCTAATTTTTTTTTTGAAATGAATTTGGTTATATGGAGACCAGATTTATAATAATAATTTTTTAATTTTGTAATAAAGGTCTACTTATATTTTTTTAATAAAATAGTGTAAATTATTAACATTTAATAAAGATTTATAAGTGTTTAAAACACTAATCAAAGGGGGGTCACATTATCGAAAAAATTAATTAAACGGTATAGCTACCAAAAATATTATTTTAGGTTTTAAAGTATTAAATAAATTTATTACCAATATTATTTCACAAAACAAAACTTAATTTTATGTCATTCTATTATTACACCTTACTTGACATTCTTTTCCATTGGAAAGTCCCTCCTCACTCAGAAAAGGGGGATCAAATCCACACATTAAATAATCCACTCATATTTATAACTTTATTTGAAACCCTTCCCAAATTTCATATCCTTTAACTACATTACACACACTAATTCCCCTGGTCACCACATAATAACCTATGTCCATAATATATAAGGTATTCATTGATAAGAAGATATAAGTCTCAACGTTAGTAACATATCTTTCTTAACATTTATTTCTTATTCATTCATTTTGAAATAAATATATCCATTTCTTAAAAATAAAATCATAAAAATTAGTATTTTTATATGTTATTATAATAAAGGTATTTCCATTATTTATTCTCTTCTATCTACTAAGAAAAATAAGAAGCGTCATTATTACACATGTGCAGATTACCGCCTCTACAGACCGATGCTTTCAGTTTTTCATCTGAACCTTTCATGGATGGATAAAAAATTTAATTTACTAATATAATATAATATTTATAAAATTTTAATTATTATTAAAGGATAATTTACTTTATTTTATACTTTACATATTTTCTATGAAAGCATGAGTGTCATCCATGTGCACGTGCAGACTACCACCACCATAAGATGATTTTTCTCTTGAATTTTCTATATTACCTAACATTAATGTAATTTATAATTTATTTAATATATAAAAATATTTATCTAATAATACATTAAAATTATGTAGTGAAAATATTATACATTCCACATGTAATATTAATAATAAATGGCTATTATAAATTTTACCACTAAAATAGACATTTTAATGTTACTTTTCTAAATTGAGTCCATTCATGAGGAACCTATTTAAATATATAAAATATGTGATAATGTAATATTAAAGTTAAATATTAATATTAAATTCTAGATATTATGAAATTATTTTACAACATCCTTGAACGTGGTCAACAAACTGAAAGAATTATAAAGAAACTAATCAAACGACCCATAGTGACCGATGTAACCGTAAACAATACTAAAAAGGTACCAAAATATAGTAAATAGAACATATTAAATTAAATATGTGTGAATATGTTTCATGGAAATATATATATAATGAAATTAATTTAATTATTCATGATTTTATGTGTAAGTGTAGAATTATTTCACACACTGGAATGTATTTTCAACTCAAATTCCTCTCTTGGAGACATTTTTTTTATTATGCACCATGTTTCATTTTTTATTGTATATAAATACTAATTAAAATATCATATCATTAATTATGTTTTAAAAATTTTATTTTATTTTTGATTAAAATAAATCTCATAAAAGGGGTGTTGATTCAAATGTTACTCATGAAATAAGGGTTTACTTGCCTAAAATTTGAATGCCTTGAGACAAGTTTACATTGCAGGATATGCTTCCTTTTCAATGGTGTAAATAATTATCTATTTTAAATTTGTACCATGATAATAATATAATTCATTATATTAAATTTTCTATTTACATTTATACTTATCATGGGGATTTGGTTCAAAAGTTACAAAGGTTGTAAGAGGTTAATGTGACTCAATTGACTTGTATGGGTTATAATAACTATTCTTTGTCTACTAACCGATGATGATTTTTTTATTTATTACACCTTATTTTGTATAGAAATATTTTTTCACAAAAAAAATTCTTCATCAACGATGATTTTAATGTTTTGTTAAAATGTATGTTTTATAATAATTCCCATTAATTTTTATGAATTGTTCTTCTAAGTCCACATTTTTTACTTCCCACCAATGTTATCCTTTACATAGAGTAAAATAAAAATGATTTTATTTAAAATAATGATTTTATTCTCCTTATTTAATTTAAATCAGAGGTTTCATTATCCTTCTTAATGATATGGGTTTTACAATAAATAAATTTTGAAATATTCAAATAGTTTTCCATTATTTCAAAATAAAATATTTTATCTTCCACTCCAAATTTTGGATAATGTTTTTGTCAATGTTACATTATTAAATTTATTTTTAAATAATTAAACGTATTCATTGTATTTTCACCTCCCCTTTTTAAAATATTATGAGTTTTTTTAGTCTTCTTTATTAAATATTCTTTTATAATTAAACATTTCAAAATTATTTAGAATCATAATTTTTTAAACCATTTTGTATTTTCATGGATATTTTATTATTAATACCATATAATATTGTTTTAAATAGTATTATATTTCAATCTAGAGAAATACTTTTCAATGTAATTTTCATTTCATATTTTACAACACCGTTTAAAATGTTTTGTGAAATTTTTTATATTTTCACTTCTATTTACCATCAATGTATTATATTTCCTAAAGTGATGTTTTGATCACCCACTATATGTTATTATGATACCATTTATCTTTTAAAATGATATTTTTATATTCAATTAATTCTTAATTTAATGTTATGGTATTTTTATTAAAGGTTTAAAGAAAATTTCATTTTCAATTGGTTATTTAGGAGATGATAAATGTTTAATTTCTAGGTGGAACAAAATTGTATCGATTATGAGATGGTGATACCTATATATCCATCTAATTTATCGAGTAAAGGATTATATATCATGATATTTAAATGCTATGAGAATAAGATAGTGAGTAGCTAGTATCTCAAAGGGTGAGTGTGATAGCATTTAGTTCTACTCATAATTTCATGTGTGAATAGGTTAGAAAGTAACTAGGTTTACAAAGTGTGAGTTTGATAGAGTTTAGATCTACTAATAATTTTATTGTTGAATGGGTTGGTTGGTATCTAGGTTCATAAAGGTATGAAATACTATATTTAAGATCATGCTAGTGTATTTCTTATGTTCCATAGATCATGATTTATGATTTATGCTTGTTGACTAATGTTTTTGGAACACTTTTGAAGCATGTATTATGCAATACCAAGTCATATTTAATGATTTATAATCTATGATTTTTTGGGTATATATTTAATTATGTATATTTATTATACCCATATGGTCATCTTATTCTCACTTATGATATTCAATTCTTATCTCTTAGGTTTACCCTTACTAAGAATCAAGGATAACCACATTATTCTATTTTTATTTCAGTGGGTTATGAAGAAAATTAATATGTAATATGATTCTATGAGGGTATATTAAAATAATATTTTTTTAAAGATATTAAATACTTGTTTTTGGTTAAACTTTTTTTATTGAGTAAATTTCCAATGGTCTGGAAAGTCATGAGCTTTGTTTGTTACTCTTTCTTCCTATTTCTCTAAAGATTTAAACCAAAAAGGACTTGGTAAATTATTATATTGAGATAATTATGATATGTCCTAAAATTACCCTATGATTAGGTATATGGTTCCATAGTTAGTATCAGAGTATGGTTTAGATAACTTTTGATATCTTGATATTATCGGTTGAGGAAAATATGTGAGTTTAAAATATCATCAAATCAGGATAAGTTAAGGTTTACCCAAACATCAACGGTTCAGATATCCCTTTATGTTTTTTGAGGTAATATTAAAAATTTTGGGATTTGGATAAGTAAAATTTATTTAAAACTGAAGGGATAAGTATATATATAGGGAAAATATATATATAGGATAACATCTTGAGGTATTTTTAAAGTAAAGAGTATGTGGTATTCCTAGAAATAATACCCATATCTAGATACTACAAGTGGATACATGATTTAAATATTTATACCTAGGGGTAATTTCCTTGAAAAGGTTGGAATAGTTATTAACTCAATCATCACTTGTTTCGTGACAAATAGGATTAACTACACAGTTATTTTGACACTCCTATATGACATTATTTGGTTGATTTGATACCCTTTTTAACCATTATGAAGGATTTATTTCTTAATTTCCCTAAGGGATTCTATTAGGATGTATGAGGAGACACATCTTAAAGTAAAAAATAGAATAAAATAGAGTTATAAGATTAACCAAATATCAAATAGTAGAAATAAAAGTGTCATAGGTTTAAATAAAGGAGTCATTAGAGAATATATCTTAGGATTGAGCTTTCATATTCATATACTCTGATTCTTTAGTAAAATATCATAACCATTATGGTTTTATTATTGGGTTGAAAAAGGATCCCAAAAGTTACTCTAAGAAAGATATGTGTCTCAAAAACCACTATGTCTTATAACCAAATAATGGATCATACATAAATATATTAATCTTATTATATCATTTTTATATTGGATAAGTGAGTTTTATAGTCTTACATAATGTAATGAGGTTGATATCATAATAGTAATTAGATATTTATGATATTATCTATTTTAATTAGATAATTTATATGTATCGATGATAGTTTGTTATATTCTAAATGTTACTGAGGATTATGTGAAACATATAAGGATTTTTCTTGAGTAGTTTTCCACTAATATTTTGAAATTATATTTTAAATGGATCAATAAACTTGAGAAGTTATTTTATATAAAGGTTTTATTTTTGGAGAAAACTATTGAAGAAAAAATGTTTAAGGGGTTGATATGTTTTAGTTTTATTATACGTTTTATGTATAGATAATAAAGGGTTGGGTGATTTTGTAAATTTAAGTTATGGAGTATTGATATCTTTGGGATTGATGATAATTCATGATTTTTTGGTGAAGATTGTCACGCTTTTTGGATTATGGTATGTATTATCTAGTGTGCGATTTTATGAACTAGTTTCTAATAGCATTTGATTACTAAATATAGAAGTAATTTTTGGAATATATTCACTAAATATGTGATTTAATGACATGAACACTAAGGTAGTTTTGGGGAAGGTATACTCTGAATAATATCTGATTAGTGTAAAAACAATTAATGTTATTTAAGGAAAGAAATTTATGTTGATTGAGTTTAATAGAACAATGTAGATTTCATATTGTATGGTTCATATTGACTAGTATGTTGACAATACTCTAACTTATCTTCACCAGTGGGTAATAGTTAAAATCATTAGTATATAATTTATTTAATGGGGGTAGAATACAATGACCCAAGATTTTGGATCCTTTAAAATACATACCATGTTCTATAACCTATGTCACATGATACACCTAACATAATTAAACCAAACAATATTAATAAAATATTATTAATAAAGATATAATAAAAAATATATAGTAAACAATTAATTATTGTTACCTATAAATGATAGATAATTAATATGATTTAATATTGAAAAGGTTTTTTTCAATAAAAAATGTTTTCATTATAATATGTATTTTCATTTAAAAATATATGTTTCAAAATTATATAATTTAAATGTGATAAATTAAAATTTATTTTTTAATTCATCATATAAAAAAATATTAGGATGTATTTTTGATATTTGTTAAAATAATCGATTTTTAGTGAATTGCGAAATATATATTTTTTCAAATAAATTAAATTTTATCAGATTATAAATATACATACAAGGCCAAAAAGTTGATAAAATATTATAATTTTTAAAATACATATTTTAATGGTATAATTATTTAATATAAAAAATTATTTTGAACCTATATTGTTTTTAATATTTTAGGAATAAAGAAAAATTTTATTATAATTTAAAAATTAATTTTGTTTGTTTCTTTTAATTAAAAATTTTCATGGTGAAATTTTGTTTTTGATTTCCTTTAATGATTCATATCATTTATTTGTTTCATAATGAATCTATTTCTATCATGAAAATCATTAGCCATCAAAAAATTATTTTATACATAAATTTCATGTTTTAAACACTCTTTTATTTAAAAAATAAATTTTCTGTGTTATCTGTGTCCAATTTGGAATAATATTTTATCATATTTTTTACATTTATTAGGTTAACTAGAGAAAAAAATAAGAATAATCATTTTAAAATTATTTAATAAGGGTCTTCATATATTTTTAGTATTAAAATAATTGACATAAATAATAGTTAATTAATAGTAACAAGAATTTAAATGAATCATTTAAGTTGGATTAAATTTTATAAAATTAACTTGACCTTTAGGCCTTTGAGAAATCATATATGATGTTATAAAGTCTTAACTACATTCCTGACCAACCTTCATTCAACTAACTTAACTATCTTTTGTAAGATCCTGAATTTTCCAATGAGGTATGAATCTTTTAGATTCCAAGTTAATTGTGTGGATTTGACTTAATGAGAATTCTTATGAGGTTATATGAGTTTTGGGGGGTGTTTGTGGACTATTAGGATCTTGGAGGCCCAATTGTTTTGAAATGTAAGTTCAATCACAAAGTTAGTATAAATCGTTGAACATAGGCCACATTGTTGAGGAAAGAGTGTGGGGTCTTTTTTAAGGTAGTAGAGGGTGCTCTGTTCATCCTAACCATGTGAATGATAGTGTGGGGTATAAATTGGTGTATATTAGGCATAAAGTGCACAAATGATGAGAATGGATGTTCATAATGAAAATGAACTAACTCAGTCCCATAAGATCAAAAATGAACATTTAATACCATTAAAATGTAATTAAAAAATATGTTTTTATTGGATAATCACACCCCCCAACTTGAGATTTACTAGTCCCAAGCAAATAATTCAATGATTTTATTTGAATTCCTTTCTGAAAACACATTATAACAAACAGTGCTCACAATGTAAACTGCACACAAATATATTTTTATAACCTATCAAGATAATTTAAAACAAGATGAATTTAAAAGAAGATCCCAATCTCAAGCCCATTCCTTTGATCAAATCCATCATCATACTTCATCCAACTAAATTAGGTGTAATGATGTGTTGTGAATCACAATAGATATGGGGGTTCATTTTCATTCAAGGGGGAAATAATGGAAGAGCTAGGTGGAATCACATTTAATCCAAATATGAGTATTCTTCATTCCTACTTTTTTTTGGGATTTTTTTGTTTTTGAAATATTTCTATAGTAATTGAGATTACAGTTAATCAAATTAACCCATGTAGTAAGACTTTGCCGATGACTCCCAGAATCAAAGGCCTTAGGGAACCAAGTGAATCCCACATACTCGGGCATCGTCTCGAGTTAACTTAATAAAAAACAAAGTCATATTACCATAAATAGAGATAGATTGAAAAACTTAGGGCTAGAAAACTCTGGAGTCATGATCCCCAAGTGCTGAAAGCCTTGAATTTTATCAATCCATTGCTCTACATGCAAAAATTTTATTTATTTATTTATTTATTTTTTTGAATACTCATATTATTCATAAAAATCAAACCATCCTATGATATTTATTATGGGACCCCAAAAATTCAAATTAGTACACCACAGTCTAGAGGACGTGCATTGTGGCATTTTGATTTAATGGATGAAAATAAAACTGATGAAAATTTTCATTGGACAACCAAACTTCCAAAATCAATGCTTTTAAACTTAATCATGAATTAAATTAAGAGTCAAGGAAATAAATGTTATTTTCTATTTATTTTTAATGTGATCAAAGATGTTATTATATGAATGATAAAGGAATTTTACTTCTTTTTTTTATCATTGTTTTTTTAAACAAACATTTTGTTTCCACACCCCCCAACTTAGAATGAAACTGTCCCTAATTTCGTAAAAATAAAATTTAGAATGGGGTAGAGGAATAAAAGGGGAGTTCAATAAGGAAATTAAAATATGAGGATCATGTAATGAAGTCACCTGGTGGTTGAAGTTTGAAGTTCTTTCCGCTCGAATTTAGTCCTTTGATATCCATGTCGCTTGCAAAGTTCCCAAGTAGAAAAAGGAAAAACAAACAAACAAATATATATATATATATATATATATATAAGTACAATATAAGTATATATATAAAAATTATAGAATAAGTAATCACATTAAGCTGTAGGTCAGTGGTAAGCGCGCGCCCCTGTCTCCCTTCGGTCCCGGGTTCGAGTCCCCGCGGCTTTGCCGGTTGTGACGGGGTTTGCCCCACGACAACGATTCCAAAATTTGATTCTCGCTCAAATTTACACAAGAGATGAAGGTAGAACGGTCCTTGTAGTTTATCTTGGGTTATCGAATCCTCGGAGACCTAAGAAGAAACCTATAGACACGTACATTCTATGGACTGTTTTTGGCCATGAAGTGGCCAACTTGGGTTGATTTTATTTGGGTTTAAAGGATAACTAACAGATTTAAGTGAATTCAATTTAAAAGAATGAGTTGATCCTAGGTTATCGCTCGGGGTGGATTGGATGAATTAATTTTTTAATGATTTCAATTTCTTATAATTGAGATGGATTCATTTAAGAAGATCAAACAAAATCATCACTTACTAGTTTAATGCCTACACACCCTAATACTAATCACATATACACTTGAAGGATCAAAGTTTTGAGCACTCCAAGGTAGAGGTTCGTATTAGAACTTGAAATGTGTGACCTTAAATTCAATAAGGATGAAGATTTTTTAAAATCATCAAATAAAAATCTCATTTAAAATAAGTTATTAGCCATTGTCGGGGACCTAAGTAAGTTATCTTAGGATGGTCCTTGTAGTTTAGCTTGGGTTGTCGAATCCTCAGAGACCTAAGAGGAAACCTATAGACATGTATATTCTATGGACTGTTTTTGGCTATGAAGTGGCCAAATTGGATTGGTTTTAGATGGGTTTAAAGGAAATCTAAGATACTTAAGTGAATTCAATTTAAAAGAATGAGTTGATCCTAGGTTATTGCTCGGGGTGGATTGGACGTATTTCCTTTTCAATGATTTCAATTTATTATATTTGAGATGGGTTCATTTAAGGAGATAAAAAAACATCATCACTTACTGGTGTAATGCCTAAACCCTTTAATACTAATAACCTATACACTTGAAGGATCAATGTTTTGAGTACTTCAAGGTAAAGGTTCGTATTATCACGTGAAGTGTGTGGCCTTAAATTCAACAAGGATGATGAGTTTAAAAATCATCAAATAAAAATCTCAATTAAAGAAGTGATTATACATTAATGGGGTTATAAATAAAATCCAATACAGCCCCTTTCTACTCCCTTGGATCAACCCATAAGTGGGTTAGCCCTCCATTGATCCCATGGTTTCAATGGAAGCGGAAAGTTGACTCATGAGGGAGGAAATGGAGAAGTAAGAAAACAACAAAAATAAAATGATCACTCCACCGTTGTGTGAATAATTTCACAAGGTTTGGTGTAAATAAATTCACACCTTGATCCAACAGTATAAAATTGATATGAAGAACAATAGAATAAGATAAGAAGAAGTTTTATTAAGAAAATAAAGTGAATTGAACAATTTACATGTGAAATAAAAATTTGAGACAACAAAAGTGCAGCATAACATTACAATTGAACAAAGCACCCAAGATTCTCAACTCCTCCACCCCCACTGACTTAAATAGGAATTTTGGAAGCCTTGGGTCGAGCCTCCAACAGTACAAATAATCCCACTTGATTATGGTAGGCCTAGGGTGGTGGAAAGATTGTGGAACTTAGACTTTACCACATTTGACCCGAGGTGGCAGCCAGCTTTCATCCACCGAACAGACGCGCTTTGATGACCTTCTAGATGGCCAAATCAGAGTGGGCCATAGAAGAATAAAATGAAGCCCCAAATATCTCCTAACCGCATGTAAAAGTTCGGACTATTGGGAGTTGTATATTCGGAGATATGATCAGATTAGTAGGATGTTTGTCTGGGCCGCAAAATCTGGCCCAAAATTTTATTTCTAACTTGGGCCGCCTAAATGGACACCATGGAAGAAGAATTATCATTTGATAATGAATAGTTATTTGTTCCTATACATGGCTTCTAGCATCACACAAAATTTGGGATTCATTGGGACTTTATGCTGAGCCTCATAGTCTCATCAGTGGGATGGTGTCCAATCTGACTTCTCCAGAATTGCTTCCTTTCATCACAAAATATCCTCATATTCTTCCATGAATTATCCATTGATCCCTAAATGAAAAATGTTCATATTTTAGTTTAGATAAATTTACAAAAATATAAAATTAAAAAAATTGATAATTATATTCCTTAAAATCAGATGAATCATTGGGTACTTTAAATGATGTTAAAAAATGTATCACATAATAGTGCATTTTAAGAAGTAATTACAATCATAATGTGAAATGATGTTAAAAGTGTAAAATGCACTAAAATGTGTTTTTGAATAAAAAAGAACATGAATATTATGTATATTAACAATGAATATTAGCCTCATTTAGTGACTAATCACACCCCCAACTTGAGTTTTGCTAGTCCCGAGCAAAATATATCTCAACAATATGAAATTCGAATTCCCTTTTCCAGAAAAATTTTAATACACAATGATCACCCGAAACCCATATACCAAACAATCATGAAAACCATCAAAATATTTTAATACAAGATAGTTTCATAAGTAGATCCCAATCCCAAGCCCATTCCTTTGTTCAAATTCATTTCCATATTTTATCCAATATCAATTAAGTATGAGGATGTGTTGTGCATCACAATAGACATGGGGGTTCATATTTATTCAAGGGGAAAATTACGGAAGCTCTAGGTAGAATCACATTTCAATATTAAAATGAGTATTTAATTTTTTTTGTATTATTATTTTTTGTTTTTTTTTGTTTTTTCAATTTTTCCATGGTAATTGAAATTGCACTCAAAAGAGTCAACCCCTGTAGCGAGACTTTTCCGATGACTCCCAGGCTCAAAAACCTTAGGGTACCAAGTGAATCCCACATACTCGAGCATCATCTCGAGTTAACTCAGTCAAAAAAAATTCAAATTACCATAAATAGAGATAAAATTACTAACTCTTGGCCAGACAACTATGGAGTCACGATCCCCAAGTGCCGAAAGCCACAGATTAGGTCATTTCATTGCTCTACGTGCAATTTTTTTTTTAAATTTTTTTGAATACTCATATTAAACTAAAATGATCACCAAACCTATGCTATTTATTTAGGGGACCCCATGAACTCAAACTAATACCCCACTATCCAAAGGACGTGCATTGTGATCTTTTTTTTATTTGGATGAAAATATAAATGATGAAATATCACATTGGACAGCCACACTTTCTAAAATAAATGCTCATGAAATTATATAAGGATTAAAATCAGAATCAGGGTATGCTAAATTATTTGATATTCAGTTTCAAAGTGTGCAATCTGTATTACCATGTTTAAAGTTAATGGAATTTTTCCTTCCATTTTCAATTTTTTTTTCAAATCATTTATCATTTTTTTGACACAAAAGCATTTTTTATTTTATCTCCCCCCCAACTTAAAATAACAGTGTCCCAAATGTTTAAAGAAAATAAAATTTATAAGGGGGTAGAGGTAGAGAATGAAAGTTCAAAAGGGAAATTGAAAATGAGGGTCATGGAATGAAGTCACCTGGTGGTTGAAGTTTGAAGTTCTTTCTGCTCCAATCTAGTCCTTTGATATCCATGTCGCTTGCAGAGTTACCTAGTGGAAAAAGGAAAAAAACAAACAAAACAAAAGATTATATATATATATATATATAAGTAAAATATAAGTATATATATAAAATAAAATAAACTGATGATACATTGTCTTCTTTTTAAATTTCTGGGTATGGTATTACTCAAGGATCACACCACGTGACACGGATGAATATGGTGATCCCCTTTCATACCAATCCATACTCATAATATAAGAACAGGTCAATAGTCTATTTTTTTATTTATCAAAATGATTAATTAATCCTATTTAAAAAAAGATGATTTGCAAAGATGAAAACCACTGGTTGCCTCCCGTGCAACGCTTTGGTTTAATGTCGCTAGCTCGACTTGAACCCCACAACTTACCCAATACCAATTTTCAACATTTTAAGGACCCCATATTTCTCCATATCCACTAGATTTAGATTGATTATTTGTTTATAATTTTTTTCATGTAATAACCAATGTTCTAAAATGAGATGGTAAATACAAGGAATATCAGAAATGGTTGATTTAGATTCTTTTTTAGTCATTCCAAAGACATTAAGAATTATTACCTCTTTATTGGTTTCAAGATAAGAAATTTTAAAAATTGTATGTTTTTGGCTTTCCCCAATGAATGGAAACTTTAGGGTGGATGGAAAGTCCTTTCGTTTAAGTTCGGGTAGGCTAACACTTTCAGACATAGGTTGGGACTTTGAATCAAACTCAATTTCATTTTCAAAATTACTCAACATAATTGGTTCCTTTTGAATATAAGATTCAACCACAAAATTGGAATGATCAATTTTAGGAATGGGTGTGGACTCAATGTTTTTGATTTCTCTCAATGGTTCAATGGTTGGTGTTTTTGAAAATTCATTAATAGAGTTATACTTAGGAGACTCAATCCATGATGTCAAATTCTCCTATTTTGAATACAAAAAGTCAATTTCCTCTTGATTTAAAGACCCTTCAACAATTTCTTGATCCTCTTCATCTATCCTAAATCCAAAGGTTGGTTCTTCAATAAATTCATGTGGGGTTTGTGGGAAACAAGAAACGTCACATAAGGTTATGGAAGGGATAGTTGGTGTAGGGATGTGTTCCTCATAAGTTTTAATTCTTTGTAGTTCTAACCTCAAATATGAAACCTCAAAATTCATTTTCTACATTTGTTGACACAATTTTTCAAGTAATGGTTGTGAATCAGGATGGATAAGGGGTTGAGACAGATGGTCTATTCCAAGAGGATAACTATGTTGTTGGAATTCCATAGGAGTATGTTCAGATTGGCTTTGTGGGGATTGAAACTCATTATAGGTTGGAATATATTGTGGATCATATGCATAATTTTTTTTGTTTCATTAGGTTTTTGATGATCCCACAATTATAAATTAGGATGGTCATTGTACATCACACATGGGGTTGGGTGATCAAAGTAGGGATAAGTGTCCCATGTTTGGACTTGTTCAAAATTGAATTCCATAGGAGTGATAGGGTGAGAACAGAGAAGAGGGATGAAAAAAAAGGATGATAGTGTCTAATATAAATTACTTAGGTCCTCGGAAACGGTGCCAAAATTTGATTCTCGCTCAAATTTACCCAAGAGAAGAAGGTAGGACGGTCCTTGTAGTTTAGCTTGGGTTGTTGAATCCTCAGAGACCTAAGAAGAAACCTATCGACATGTACATTATATGGAATATTTTTGGCTATGAAGTGGACAACTTGGATTGGTTTTAGATGGGTTTAAAGTAACTCTAAGAGACTTAAGTTAATTCAATTTAAAAGAATGAGTTGATCCTAGGTTATTGCTCGGGGTGGATTGGACGTATTTCCTTTTCAATGATTTCAATTTCTTATATTTGAGATGGGTTCATTTAAGAAGATAAAACAACATCATCAATTACTGGTTTAATGCCTAAAACATTTAATACTAATCACCTATACACTTAAAGGATCAATGTTTTGATCACTTCAAGGTAAAAGTTCGTATTAGCACTTGAAGTGTGTGGCCTTAAATTCAACAAGGATGATGAGTTTAAAAATCATCAAATAAAAATCTCAGTTAAAGAAGTGATTATACATTAATGGGGTTATAAATAACATCCAATACAGCCCCTTTCTACTCCCTTGGATCAACCCATAAGTGGGTTAGCCCTCTATTGATCCCATGGTTTCAATGGAAGCAGAAAGTAGACTCATGAGGGAGGAAATGGAGAAGTAAGAAAACAACAAAAATAAAATGATCACTCCACCGTTGTGTGAATAATTTCACAAGGTTTGGTGTGAATAAATTCACAACTTGATCCAATGGTATCAAAGTGATATGAAGAACAACAGAATAAGAGAATAAGAAGAACTTTTATTAATAAAATAAAGTGAATTGAACAACTTACATGTGAAAGAAAAATTTGAGACAACAAAATTGCAGCATAACATTACAATTGAACAAAGCACACAAGATTCTCAAATCCTCCATAAAAAATTCCTTAAATAGTCATTTTGGAAGCCTTGGGTCGATCCTACAGCAGTAAAAATCATCCCAATTGATTATAGTAGGCCTAGGGTGGTGGAAAGCTTGTGGAACTTAGACTTTACCACATTTGACCCGAGGTGGCAGCCAGCTTTCACCCACCGAACAGACGCGCTTTTATGACCTTCTAGATGGCCGAATCAGATTGGGACATAGAAGAATAAAATGGATCCCCAGATGTCTCCTAACCACATGTAATCTTTGGGCCTATTTGGAGTTGTATATTAGTATATATGATCAGATTAGTGGGATGTTTTTCTGGGCCGCAGAATCTGGCCTAGAATTTTATTTCTAACTTGGGATGCCTAAATGGACACCATGGAGGCAGAATTAGCATTTTATAATGAAGAGTGATTTGTTCCTATACATGTCTTCTAGCATACCACAAAATTGGGGATTCATTAGGCCTTTATGTTGAGCCCCACAGTCTCATCAGTGGAATGGCGTCCAATCTGACTTCTCCAGAATTGCTTCCTTTCATCACAAAATAACCCCATCTTCTTCCATGATTTCTCCATTGATACCTAAATGAAAAATGTTCATATTTAAGTTTAGATAAATTTACCAAAATATAAAATTAAAAAAATGGATAATTATATTCCTTAAAATCAGATGAATCATTGGGTACTTTAAATGATGTTAAAAAATGTACCACATAATAGTGCATTTTAAGAAGTAATTACAATCATAATGTGAAATGATGTTCAAAGTGTAAAATGAACTAAAATGGTGTTTGTGAATAAAAAAGAACATGAATATTATGTATATTAACAATAAATATTAGCCTCATTTAGTGACTAATCAGTTGTACACCCATGTGAGGAGCTCTAATATTTTTAGGAGATTCTTACAACACGGTTTATGCACATTTTCCCAAACCATGTGCATGAACCATGTGGGATCCCTATTGAGTCAGTGAGGGGCCCATAGTTGCAGCATGATTTTCCCAACTATGTGGCCATACCATGTGATGAAGTTAAAAAGGGTAGAATGACTGTTTCACCATTAATTTTCTTATAGATTAGGATATAATTTCCATTTCACCAAACTGACAACCTACATGCATTTTGGGAGATCCTTTGAATCCATGTTTTAGGATTTGGTGCCGATTCTCTGCATGAACTTGGAATCACGATTGAATTTCATTTTTAGATGTGAACTAATGAGTTATTCATTTGTATTTCACCTTCATTTATTTTCTTCATATTTAAAAATTTATTTTAGTGAAAGATAATATACATTATTTCTAGATTTTTTGTCCATTCTTCCAATATTTTCCAATAAGGCTTGAGTTATGAGTGGATACTGGACATGTGTTCTACCATGAGTATATAGTAGGTGGTCTATACATTTACCTTAATGTTTGGTGTCTTATATGCCTTATTTTATTTTTTTTGCAAGTGAGACTTCAATTTTTTCCCTTAAAATTAAATTAATGTCAGATTAAATTGGTTGGGACCTGTTAAGGTTGTCCACAAGTACCATTATAGGGTTAGCGGTCGTTCTCCTCAACCTGAGCCACCCATGGGGTACATTCTGCCCAATTTTATATTTGTTTGACCACTTGTGAGTTGTGTAATTGTACCTTCTCTATGTTAAACCACCACATTGGGTGTGTATATAGAGACCAAGGATTAACATACATTGACATTACATTATTTTTTGGGAATATTTTTTACATTACACAAAACACACCTTTAAACCATATTAGTTTAGTAGATTTGGAAACATGGAAACATAAACAATGGTCCATAAGTGAACTACATCATCACCCACTACGTTCTTCATAACTATCACCCTTTTTAGAAATATCACACACCATTCAGATATTTATATCCTCGAGAAGGAAAAAATAAGAAAGGTTTATCAAAGATGCTTAGTATGGGTAAACAAGTAAGATACATAATCATAACATAAACATAATGGTATGAGAATGTGAGTGTAACATTTTAAAAAAATACTGTGAAAATAAAATATTATAATAGTGAGTCGTTCCACAAGGTCTGGTAGTTCATAAGACAATAATCAAAAGGTAATCAAAGAATATGAGCCATGAGAGAATAATATTTTCATAAGACATAAATTTGTGGCATTCAGATAAAAATTGAAAATCATTTCCATATTAGTCAAGGCTCACTGCCAAGACCATCCTAGAAGACAAAGTCCATTACTATGTATAGTGAAATCCTAATTCTATCCATATATTACTATACCAAGTTCACTCCTCATTCCATACCTATATTACAATAATGGGTTCACTCCCTATTTAATCCATGTAAATATCATGAGATATATAAATCCTTACCCAATGCATTGGAGGGATATATAGGCCAAACCTTTAACATATTGAAGATAATATTTATGTATCCCACAATATCATAAAAATAAATTATATAATAACACCTAAAATAAAATGGATATTATAAACATTTCATCATATCTAAACTTGTGAAAAAGATACAAGTTTCATAATCATTTCATCATTGCATAACCCGTTAAAATAAGAAAGTTTCATAATCATATAACCCAGAGAAGATAAATAAGTTTCATAAGATTATAACTCATGGAAGAGAAATTATATTCATAAATATCATTCCATCAACATATTATCCATTTAGAGAAAGAATATGAATGGTACCCTAGGATCATATCTCTAGTAAGGCATGAGTAACACAAAAAAAAATCATCTTAGTTGGAAAATAATTTTGAAAGATGATTTCAAAAATTTATTGATAAAAATATAATTTATGCTTTTCCAAAATACATTATAATACATATAACATTTTTAAAACATTTTACTTTGAAAATAAATTTGAAAATTGTATAATTATGCTTCAAAGAACTACTTGTTCATGACATTAGAATATTCCATTCATGTCGTACAAGTAGAAATGAAGTTTCCTTTCACACTTTCAGTAAAATCCTAACATGGATTGTTTTAGAAAATTACAAGATTATTAAATTCAATGTTTTTAAAATTAAAACATGGGTATATTATTATTTTAAAAATTAAAATTGATTAATAAAAGAATTTAAAACATTTTTAAAAAACGTGGTTTTGAAGGAAAACAGATTTCCGACAGAATAGAGAGATGAAGTCAGATTTTTATAAATTGTTTCTAATATTTTTAAGTACCAAAGAGTGTAAAATGGTAATATTACTTTAACATATTATTAATAAATAAATAATAAGAAAATTAAAGATAATTCTTGATATAGTTAACATAATATTTCATCAAGGGAAGTATAATCATAAAAAAATACAAATAAATGATGATATTATAGAAATAAACTCTTAATACTTTGGTAACTTTCAATCATAATCATGACGAAATAATAACATAACATGACACTTAAAATTCAAGGAAAACAATTATATTAATGATATAACATGTAAAAGTGTTAATATATAAACCTAGTAAAAGAGTATAGGTGCATAACATAACATGTGTCTCAAAGATGGAAAATTGAGAAAAAATTTCATTATCATTTTGGTAATGTTTTAACTAAAAACCCCATTAAATAGAGATTATAAAATGGATATGTAAATTAAAATAATTCATAGTAAAATAATTGTAAAATACATAAATGGAAATTTTACACACTTCATACAATATATAAGTGGTGAACATGTCTTGTGTCTCATAGAAAATAAAAGTGAGATAGAAATCCCTTACCTTAAGTCTAAACTTTAATTGTACTCATTCAATCCTCATGTATAATAAATATAAGTTTATTATACATATATTAAAGATACATATTCATTTATATCATACCATATATACTTTCTTATGAACTTTTATTTCCTATTTATTAATAATTTCATGTTAAAGTTACGTTTTAGGTAATAAACGCTTTGTTTTTCATATATGTTTTGATTTGTTATATTTTTTTCCTATTAATTTAATAATTATTTAATCATATAAAGAATTATAATAATGATATAAATTTCATATATATTCATTATATATGTATTTAAAATAATCTATAAAACATATAAATAGAAAATGAAATATATTGTTCATGGAGACGGTAGGTCATGCGTACTCGTGAACATTTTTTCTGTTTTAGTACTGGATTGAAGGAAAGAAAATTACATGAGATATTATCATTGTAAAAAAATTATTTCGTATATATCACATATTTTTATTAAAACCTTCTCTAATACATTCCATGTAATTTGTGAATGAATCACATTACTTCGCGAGGCGGTAGTCCGTTGTACACACAAAAGACATTATCGTATTGCCACAAAATGGAAAGCATTAAGGTTTGTGTGATATAAAAATTATTGAATAATAATAAAATAATGAGATCATAAATATCATAAAAATAATATATATATATATATAGTATTTCCATCATTATTACCAACATTGATAGGTGTTCAGGTAAAAAATGAACAACATCGGTTTGTGAGGCAGTAGTCCACCATACACACATGATGATTGGATAACCCATTTGATGGAAGTGTGTGTAGTTTTAGGTTTTACACATAACAAAAAATAATATATTTATATTTAAGATATTGAGGTTATAAAATCATGATATTCAAATAATTTAAGGGGTTTGAGAAATAAATAAATTAGAAACATTCACTAATGAATATTACCTCTTCTTCAGGTGCTTCTTTTTGGTTTGCACCAAATGTCTTCATTAGTTGGATTTATAGAAAATTTAGGGATACATGGATGAGTGAAGGGAAGTTAAGAAGTGATTTTTTCAGGTTGTATTAATAAAATTATCTTCATAGTGTGAATAGAGGGGAAGAGTGGTGTCCATTTATTATAGAGGTCAGTAGGAAATTTTTAAATTTTTTAAAGAGAAACTTACGTACACATTTTTCTTTATAAAGTGGCTCCAATAATGGAAAAATATTCAAGAATGTTTAAGGTAAAAAAAGTGGCCAAAAAATGGTTGTTTTAAAAATTTATAGGTCATTTTCTCTTTAAGTTTAATGTTTAAATCCTTAGTAACTCGTTTTTCTCTTAATTGTTGTGAGTGATTTTAGCTATTATCCCTAATCATTTTGGTAAAAAATTAAATTGGAATTATTATAAATTAGAACATATTTTTATTCCATATATTTGATCCATTTATCCTAATTAATTCTCTGAATAGTCAAAAATTAATTTAAAATTTAATCCGGCCGACTGGATGAGACAACAAATTTTATAGTGAAAAAGATGAGAGGTTTATAATGTTTTATATTCAATTTTATTATGAAATTGATTCCAATGAAATAAATTGTATTAATATATATATATATATATATATATATATATAATTTAAATAAATACACTTTAAAATCATATTAAATTTTAATTTCACAATATAAATCAATAAATAAAAAATACATTTTTAATTAAAATTCCGTGTTTTTCACTATTCATTTAAAAATATACTTTTTAGAAAAATCCCAAAAATTCAATTTAAGATAATTTTAACATTTTTAATTGAAAAATGAAGTCTATTTTATAAAATTAATTTTATAAAAGTTTCAAAAATTATTTTTATTAATGTTCATAGTAAGAAAAAAAACCTAGTTCTTTTGAAAAAATAATATCTTCAAAACGTATAATGACATTACCAAAAATTGTATATATCATTATCAATATGTATTATTTATATAAAAAAGTATAAATAATATTTAAAATTTATTTATTACTATTTATATTATTAAACTTAATTGCTAGGACATAACTATCTTGTTTAAATAATTATAATAATAAAATGTTATTTAATAGAAACTTAGTGTTTTGTGTAACACGAGTTAAGTTTGTCTTGTGGGTAGAGAAATATTAAAATTATTTTTCATATAATGAAATATTAACATGGTGTATCATGCAACACAATCTTTTAAATAAGTTTAATTCATTCAAAAAAAGTTCATAAAAACTCGCAGTGTTACATTCTAACCCCCTTAAAATTAATTTCACCCTCCAAATTCATCACTATAATAGAAACAAATGAATATAATTCTACCTAATAATATCAACAAGTTCTCAAATAGAATATTATAACTAGTTATTTCATGACCAAACGTTTTCTAGGTGAGTGGTCAAGTTTTTTAGAACTTTCTCTGTATGGTTAAGAATCTCCACCAGTTGTTCCACATTAAAAAGATCCTAATCCAATGGTATGACATCTGAGTTCAGTACATTTTAAGGGTTATGTATGTATTTTTAAAGATATATATGGAAGTCTGCGAGGTTTTATGGATGCTTCAAGTGATAGGCTTCCATCCTGATATGATTAAGAATTTTAAAGGGGCTAATATAACAAGGTCTTAGTTTCCCTTTCTTCCCAAATATCATAACCCATTTTTCGTGGATAAATTCTTAGAAACACCTTACAACTAACTCAAATTATAGATCATGCAGGTGGTTATTAGTATAAATTTTATGCTGACTCTAGAAACCTTGTTATGCTACTGAAAGGATATGGAATTGTCAGATATTTCTTCTACTATTTTAGGTCCCAATATATTTCTTTCTCTAACTTCATTCTAGAATGTTGGTTCTCTGCATTTCTTTCCATATAGGGCTTCATATAGAGCCTTATTAATGCTTCATTGAATGCTATTTGTTTTAGAAAACTTAACTAGTGAATGTTTTTTTATCCCAAACACCTTTGAAATAAAAATAATATGATCTCAACATATCATATATGGTTCAAATTATTACTTCAGACTGACCATCTCTTTGAGGATGATACGAAGTGCTGAAACTCAATTCTATATCTACAAATTTATTAAAAATACACCTAAACATTGAGGTAAACTTCGTATCCTAATTAGATATAATATATTTCAGTACTCCATGAAAACTTACCAATTCATTAATGTATATATTATCAAGTTGATCTAGAGAGATATCTTCTATGATAGAAATGAAGTGTGATAACTTAGTAAAGAAATTTACTACAACCCATATAGAATTATCCCCTATAGATTTTTTGAGGATTCCAGTGAAAAAATACATGGTTACATTATCCCATTTCAATTATGGTATAGGTAATGTATGCAACATCCAATTATACTCTTTTTATTTAGTTATAGCTTGCTAGAATACCATGCACCGAGATGAAATCTCTATGATATCTATCTTTATTCCATCCCACCAGAAATATTCTTTCAAATATTTTTACATATTTGTACTTAAAGGATGAATAGGTAATGAAGAACTATGACCTTATTCTAACAACTCCTTCATCAAGTATGGTATGGAAGGAACTCATACATGGTTCATAAACCTTGTCATTCCATCACAATCAATGTTAAGCATAAAAAAATTTCTAACCTTCTTTTGTTTCTCCACATATTTCTTCTACGCCTATTTAATATTCATGTAGATATATGGTTGAATATTCAATTGAACAAGATAATATTTTTACACTTACTTTTTTATTTTAAAATACATCCATTTTAAATCAATAAATATTGGATATTTTGTAATCCTCATCATGGATAAGATAACATGATCCTTTCGAGTCAAATCATCAACCAACTTTCTCGATTTCTGAGGGTGGTAATGTATTGAGAAGTCATAATATTTAATCAGCTCTAAATATTCTTTGCCACTTGTTCAAATAATTTTTTGTGAATATATAATTTACAATTTTTTGATCGGTATATATATCATTATTTTCTCTGTAAATATAATGCCTCTATATCATTAATGTAAAAAATATTATGGCTAATTACAAATCATGAGTTGGGTAGTTTTTATCATAAGGAATAATCTATAAACATGTCATTATGTATAATAAAACATGCCAATCCATTCTCATATATATCTCTATAGATTAAAAAACCTTCTCTACTATATGATAATGTAATAACTAGTGCATTGACTAATGTTCTCTTCAGTTCCTTAAAATTTTCCTCACATTCATCTATCTAGAAGAACTTTTCCCTATTCTGAGTTAACATGGTTAGAGGAGTATAAATTCATGATTAATTCTCCCCAAACCATCAATAATATATTTTTAAATGAAGAAAACTATGGATCTCAATCATCGTGGTTGTTCTAGGAAAATATTCAATATCCTTCTTCATTAATGGATCTATTGATATTTTCTATCTTGAGAATATATAACCCAAAAATAAAACCTTTTGCATCCAAAATTCACACTTTTTAAATTTTTCATAAATTTTATAATTCCTTGTGGTATTTAGTATAATTTTGAAGCGATCTTCCATCCCTCCCTTAATATTTTGAATAGATAAGAATATCTTGTATAAACACAACCACAAACTGATCAAGGTAATATCTAAAGTATCTATTCATTAAATCCATGAATATAGTCAAGGAATTAGTAAGACCAAATGGAATCACTTTGTATTTATAGTGTCTATACCTTGTAAAGAATTCCATCTTGTTTATATCCTCATTATCAATCCTCAATTGATGAAATCCATAATGAATCTCAATCTTGGAAAATTATTGGGATCCAAAAAATTGATCAAACAAGTCATCCATATGTGGAAGATGATACTTGTTCTTGATCATGATCTTTTTTAACTTTGGATAATCAATACAGAGTCACTTCAATCTATATTTCTTTTTGAAAAAAGTAATATGTGTGTCTCATGGTTATACAAATATACAAATGAATCCTTTGTCAATGTTTTATTTTAGTTACTTCTTCAATTCATGCAACTCAATCAGGTCTATTCTATATGGATTCTTTGAAATTAGTGTGGAACTAAGTATGAGTTCAATTGAAAAATCAACATCAGGTTGTGGTGTAATACAAGGAAATTATTCAAAAAATAAATAAATAAATTCATGAAAATAGGAAAATCATCGATGTTGAGTTTCGACACAACCATCATAGATAAACACCCCTTAAGAATAAGAATTAATACCCACTCATTGGATGTGATCTCCATCATAAGCTTATAATTATTGTCACATTGATAGAAGATAATAGGATGGTTTGGAATATAAAACATGACTTTCCTTCCTAAAAATTTAATTTGGAATTTATGTAGAGAGATCCAAAAGATGCTTAAGTTGACCTCAAATTCAACCATATGAAAAATTACAAGATTTTTAGGAAGCATATTTCCACCAACATCTACCAGAGAGGAATAAAATACTTGAGATGACATCATCATACCATTTGGGGTATTCATGAAAATTCTACATCAAATTAGTTGGGTGGATTCTTAATACCCTAAAAATCATTTAATTATGAATGAATGGGTAGATATATATTCAAATAAGACATTAGAAGTTCTATAGTGGATGATAAGTGTACCTTTCACCATTTTATTGTCACACCCATCATTAGAAACTTTGACCACATGAGATTACCCCTTTTACCTTGTCTTAGGAGGTTGCTAACATCAATAATAATCATTAACCCTTGGGATTGGACATTATTGATCATAATTCACATTCTCCTTGAATGTGAAGTACTGAAGTTGGTGAGTTTCATTTTGTGCCGTATTTTCTCTATTCTCATTATTAGCTAACTTCTTCCTATCACTTTGGAAATTTATTTCTTAATGACATTCCCTTACAAAATTAAAAAATTTAGTAGTTCCCTTTAATAAAACTTCCACCATGATTCTTACCTCACTTTGAGAATAAAGGAAATACCATCTTCTTCTCTCTATGGTTTTGAGATTTTCTATTGAACTCCATTGTCCTTTTCTGGTCAAAAAATGATATTCATACATAACTCCAGCCTCCATTTACACATTAATATAACAACACACAATCTATTCATAGATAATGAAGTCTCTTATGTATAACTACCTTAGGATACATTGTTTTAAGGCACTGAAGAATAGATCAGCCTTACCCTCAGGCTCGATAATAATTCCTGAAGCATACCTCATAAGTCTTGTAAAATTGGCCTCATAGTAACCAATAGATTCACAATCTATTTTCTTCAACTCAAGGAACTGATTCTTTTTATTCATATGAAAAAGTTTAGGAAAGTACATATTAAAAAATAAATTCTTGAGCTCATCCAAATACAAAGAGTAAATTTCATCATGATGCCTCATATTATTGATAAGAGTACACCATTGATCTTTTTTACCTTCCAAATGGTAGACAACGAAAATGAATTTTTCAAGTTCCTAACACTGAAAAACTAAAAATATCTTTTCAGTGGTACTGGATGTATTTTACACCAACTAGTGGATTATAATACCCATTTAAAGTAGGTGGATGTTGCCTTGGGAAGTAATTAAAAGAACGGTGTTCCCTCATTTTCTCATTTGTATGTATAGCATGATTCCTAGCATAATAATTTTTTTTGAGAATCACAATGAGATTTTGTATTCTAGCTCGCATAAGGTTTAGATTCCTAGGAGTAAATTAATTTCATTTTCCATCACACAAAACATTAATTTTGTTCCTTCAGGTTCCAACCATTATCTAAAAACAAAAGTCATAGTGTAGGAAATAATAATCATAGTGATGAACCACATAATCATGACAAAGCACTTATATGATGTCTAAACATTAAACCTTCTTTTTCAATCTATAACACATTTGGTTTATCCAACTTAATTCATAGAAATATTATATTTAAATACTTCATGGTGGTTTATAAAGAGTTTTTAAATTTCAAATCATATCCCCTAGGAGAGTCAAACATGTTGTACAACAAGGCTCGTTGTCATACACAAATCCCCAATTGAGTTTAGCTCAATATGGGTTTTTGATGTTGTTTCCACATGGTACATATATTCCAAAGACACATATACTTGTAGTATATATAAATGGATTTAATAAATGAAAACCCCTTGTTATATCCTTTACCAATGTTTTAGGACATTTTATTATAATTTAACTCGTCCTTAGACTTATCATTATACATTCCCTTACGGATATCACTAATGTTTTATCATCCTAGTTTGAAAAGGATAACTATAAATTTTCTTTATTATCAACTATAGTGACCCACACTAAACACACATAGACATTACATTAATTTTTTGTAATATTTATTATGTTAAAAAAACACAGTCTCGAAGAATATATTGGTTTAGTACCTTTGGAAACATGGAAACATAAACACTATTCCACATGTGAACTACATCATCTCCCACTACATTCTTCATAACTAGAACCATTCTTAGGCTCATCATACAAAATACATATCTTCATAACCTTTGTAAAAAAACATAAGAAAGGGCGATCTTAGATACTAGATATGGGTAAAGAAGGGTGATACTTAAGCATAACATGAACATAAAGGTGTGAGAACATGAACACAATATTTTAAAACCATACTCTACATATCAAATATCATAATCAAGATTCATGGCATAAATATTGTCATTTCATAATAAATGAATCATAAAGGAATAAAAGAACACAATCCATGAGATCATAACTCTAGCATAAGATAAGAATTTGTTCCATACACATAAACAAAGAAAATCATTTCTATATTGGTCAAGTATTAGTAACAAGGGCAACATAGCAGACAAAGTCCTTTACTATACCAAGTTCACTCCACATTGCATCCGTGTGTTACTATATGCAGTTCAATCCCCATTCTGCCCATGTATTACTATACAAGTTTCAATACTCATTCCATAAATTAATATCTCATAATATATAAAAACCTGTAATCAAAGTATTTTAGGGAGATATATTTCCCACCATTCACATACTGAAAACCATATTTATGTGTTCCATAAGATCATAAACATTCATCATATCATAACCCATGAAATAAAATGGGTATAATTAACACTTCATCATATCTTAAACTATGGAAAAGATATGGGTTTTCATAATCATTTTTTCATAGCATAACTCATGAAAAGAAGCGGGTTTCATAAGAATATAACCCATGAATGAAAAGTGATTTTAATAAGCATATAACCTATAGAAGAGAAATGGGTTTCAAAAATATAATTATATAATAACATAAAAAATTCATAGAAAAAATATGAATGTTACAATTGGATCATATCCCTAGTAATTCATGAGTAACACTAATGGATGTCATCTTAGTTAGAAAATAATTTTGAAATATCATTTAAAACATTTCTTGTGAAAAATATCAATTCCTATTTGAAAAAACAATTTTTAACAAATAATTTTTTTAAAAACATTTTCCATTTAAAATAAACCTGTAAATTTACTAACTAAGCTTAGAGGAATTTATTTATCATGACATCAGATTAATTTGTTCAGTCCAAACACGTTGAAAACATGAATCCTTTTTTTTTGTGAAATCCAAATGAGCGTTCTTTTGAAAAATGACACAAAGATTTCGTTAAAAATAGTTTTGTAAAAAATAAAAAATTGTTAAAAGTTTCTTTTAAAAATTAAAATGGAGTAATAAAACAATTCTTAAAATATTTTTAGAAAATATTGTTCTTAAGGAAAATATATTTTCAACCAAATAGAGGGATAAAGTCGGATTTTTATAAAAACAATTTCTTAATACTATTAAGTACCAATGAGTGGAAAATGGTAATATTGCATTAATATATCATGAATAACCATAGGAGAATAAAATTCATAAGAATTATTGAGATAATGATCAAAATATTTCATAAATGGAAGCAAAATCATAAATAATATCGATAAACGATGAGATTATATAAATAAGTTCTTACCACTTTGGTATCTTTAAATCATAATACCCATGAAAGAATAACATAAAATGGAATAATTAAATATCATTAAAATAAGTATATTCATGACATAACATGTTAATTGGGAAATATATAAACCTCATAAATTCGTATAGGTTTATAAAATAACATGTGTCTCAAAGAAGGTAAATTGAGACAAAATTCTCTTACTGCTTCAGTAAAATTTTATTTGAAATCCCAATCAAAGAGATATCCTAACATGGATATACAAATCCCAATACTTCTTAGTATAAGTATTATAAAATACATCCTTGGGAATTATACTCACAACATACATGAAATAGGTGCTGAATATGGCATATGTCTCACCTAAAATAAAAATGAGATTGAAATCCCTTTCATTAAGTCTTGAATTATATTGTACTCATTAAATACTCATATAAAATAAATTTATACTTACTATAAATTTATTACATAACCAGATTCTTTTAAATCACACCATATATGATTTTCATTTGACCATTTATTACCTTACTATTAACAATTCCATGTTAAAGTTACCTTTCAGGTAATAACCACTTTTTTCATATATGATTTGATTTGTTATGTTTTTTTAAATATTACATTAATAAATATTTAATAATATCCATAATGATAAAAATATATAAATATAAGATATATTAAGTATATATTTATTTATAATAATCAATAAAACATATTAATAGGAAATTGAACACACTGTTCATGGATACGGTTGGTCGTACGTACACATGAAAACTATTTCTATTTTACTGTTGGATTGAAAGAAAGTAAATTAGATGACTTATTAACATTATAGAATTATTTTATTATATATATATCACTTATTTTTATTAAAACTATCCTTAATACATTCATGTAAAGCGTGAATGAATCACATCGCTTCACGAGGAAGTAGTTCACCGTACACACAAACAACATTATCGTATTCCCATATAATGGAAAGCATGAAGAGATGTGTGATATAAAAATTATAGAATAATAATTACATCATAAAAATAACAAATATCATATATAAATATTATTTCAATCATTATTTCCATTTATTATTGGTGTCAATGGAAAAACAAATGACATCATCCCGCAAGGATGAAGTCTGTCAAACACATGAATGATGATTTCGTAACCCATTTGATGGAAGTGTGTGCAGTTTTAGGTCATAAAAATAACCTAAAAGTATCCCATTATATTTTAGATACTTAGTTTATTATATAATAATTCTATAAAAATAAGTTAATAGGTTTTAGAAAAAAAAACAGAAACGTTCATTGATGAATGTTAACTCTTCTTCAGATATCTCATTTTGGTTTGTACAAAGGGCCTTCCTTGGTTGGATTTGTGAAAAAATTAAGGATTATTGTATTATAGGATTTATTTGGATAAGTTATTTGGTATGTTATTGGATGAACCAATTGTTTTTTAATGTGTGAAGAGAGGGGAAGATGTGTGGCCTTTTAATAAAGGAGGTGAATGAAAAAACTTTTAAATTTTTTAAAGAGATAATTACGTACATATTGTTACATGTAAAGTCATTAAATTAATGAAAAAAATCTACAAGATAAGGTATAGGTTCTAAATATGTCCATATAATGTGTTTTAGAAAAGTTTATAGGTCATTTTTTCACTTAAGTTTAATGTTTATTCCCTAAGTAAAATCATTTTTCTCTTCATCATCGTGATTAATTTAAACTATTATAACTAATTTATACGGTAAAAAATTAAGTTGGCTTTATTAGAAATTATAAATTATTTTTATTAAAAATATTAAATCAATTTTTTCAAATTAAATTATCATAAGTGATAGAAATTAAATTAAAATTCAATCACACAGACATGATAAGACACTGGGTTTTTAAAGTGAAAAAGATCAAAATTACATAAAGTTTTTAAATTCATTTTAAAAATGAAATTGATTAAAATAAAATAAAATTGATTACTATATGTTAAATTGAACAAAATATACCATAAAAAATAATTAATATATAATTTATCTACATAAATAAATTAAGTGAAAAGGTAGTTTTCAATTAAATTCAGTATTTATCACTATTTATCAAAAAATGAAACTTTTAGAAAAATCCCATTAATTCACCCTAACATAATTTTAATATTATGAATTAAAAAATTAAATTTATTTTATTAAATTAAATTTATCAAATTTGAAAAATTAATTTTATTATTATTCATATAAGGATATTAAAAGGAGTTCTTTTGAGAAAATTGTATTTTCAAGACATATAAGGACTTCACCAAAAATTATATATTTCATTGTCAATATATTTTCTATATAAAACAAATATAAATCATATTGAATATTTTTTCTTACAATTAATATTACTAAGTTTAATGGCTAGGTCTTAACAGCCTTGTTTAAATAATTATAATAATAAAATATTTTTTCATAGAAACTCAATGTTGCGTGTAATGAAAGTTAAACTGGTGTTTCATGTAGAAGAAGATTAACATGGTGTTTTATAGAATGGAATAATAATCTTGTGTATCATGTGACACAATACATCAATGAAATTTAATTTATTCATAAAAAAGGTTCATAAAACCTCTGGGTGTTATAGTGTGTGGGATCACCACTTATTTTGGGATTCTTGTTAAATTGAATGAGAATTAAATGAATGATTAAGAGAGGGATTATTCCTCCTCTTTTGAATAATTATGATTAAATAGATTGAATTGGCAATGTAAAAGTATTTTTATGAACTAATGAAAAGTGAATGATAGTGAAATGGGTTATGAAATGATATGATGTTTGATAATGGTAGTGGATACCATAGACATTTCTACTCTTCAGATCCTGATCCCATTGAATATCATGGACATTCATACTCCATGGAACCATATTGATAATGGTAGTGTATGAATTAGACATTTATACTCCTCATATCGTGATTCCATTAAATTCGATGTATATTTCTACTCCATGGATTCTTATTGATTATGGGAATAGATTCCTTAGATATTTCTTCTCCCTAGATCCCAATTCCTTAGGATTCCAAGGACATTAATACTCATTGGATTTGGATTACATAGAATCACATTGGACATGCTCCATGAACATGGTCATTGTTATTCATATGAGTCTTTACTGAGTTCCCATCAAGATACTCCATGGACTCAATGAGGATTCCTTGGTCATTTATATCTTGGATTTGGCCCTTTTAGGCCTGAAACTTGATTACATGGCATGGGCACTGTGGATTTTTATCATGGTTTACATATATACTTTTTATGTTTATTTTATTACTGTTGTTATAATGTACATTACATCACACTCTTTATCATAATTTATAGTGATTCATGTTTGGATGGACATGATAAAATATTCATTTGAAACATTACATTTCTTACTGTTATACATGTGATATACAGAAAACTACTTCATTGTTTATATATATACTAGACATTTTATAGACACCATTGGTGGTGTCCAACTAAGTGTTATCTCATAACCTATTCGGGCCATCGTTGGGTACCCAAACAGATGTCAGGGATGCAGGTAGGGACTGTGGAAAGTTCCCACTATATGATACATGATTTGATCATTACGTAGGACTATGGGAGCACAGGACCAAGATATGCTCATAATTTTAGGTGGATATAGTTACATTTTAGTCTTTTAATACTTTGATACATGTAATTTATTTGTTTTATATTTCCAGTAATTACCTTCCATTTTTTTATAGATACATGAAATGATCATCGTATTGTACATGACACTTCTTTTGGATTTTTTTTATTATTTCAGTCATCTAGATGTTATCTTATGTCATGATTTATATTGTGTTTCCACTTTTTTATTTACTTGTCATACAACTATACTACAATCTAGTTATGCGGGAATAATATCCCTAATGTACCAGCTTAGAACCTCATTACTAGTAAGAAGCCTTTGGCATATAGGGAGGTCCACTTGAGGCCATGTGACCCATCTGTTTGGGGAACCATTTAGTGGCTCCACATTTAGGATGTTATAAAGTGGTATTTGATCTTTTGTTTTCTATATTTACTATTTTGGGATAATATATAGTAGATTATGAGTTTTTAGAATTTGGTAATGAGTTGTGCCTCAGTGTCACTAACCCACGTACAAGAATTAGACAAATTATCTAGGATGTGTCATTTTGTTCTATATTTTCCTATTATAGTTTATTTGATTCCACCATTGGGTGACACACTTTATGTTTAATGTTCCTTATGATTATGTGTTTTACCATTTCCTAATGAGATGAGGGCATGCTATCTCTTCCATCATGTTAGGCACATGATAGGATTTACATGCCATGCCATATAGCATGAATTTATTAACTTCATGAAATTTATGATGTGTTCCTTGAGTGAAATACTAGTAGTTTGATTAATGTTTTATGTAGGGGATTTAGAAACATCATTCATACTTAGAGTTACCTCGATAACATAAATAATTTTTTTCTTTATAGGTTATATAAGACACATTAAGTAGTAAATTATTATATGTCGATCCATAGACCATTGGTTGCATGGATTAGAACATATTATTTTTGGGATTAAATGAGAACCAAACTTTGTTATATAAGGTGTATGGGAACTTATTGATTGTATGTGGAAATCCATTTCGGAAAACCATTCAAATAAATTGTAAACAAAAGTAAATTTAAATGAAAATAAAATTATGAAATATAAAGGCCTCCAATAAATGGATTTGTTAATTGTAATGGATAATCCATATACCAGGAATAATGCTATGAAACAGAGATCATTTCCTAGATCTGGACATAGAGTTGGTAGTATGAAGTTTTCTCTAGTGTTTTATAAGATTATTTATATTACCCAGTCCTAGATTTAGATGTTGATAGAGGGGTGTGGCTTGTTTATAGGAAGGTTTTGAAATGTCATGTTCATTTATATCTGTGACTTGGTCGTTACTCAATTATTTTTTAGGCATGTGTTTGTCATTATAGAGAAATTTCACCAATATAGCCTATGGTCGTGCACCAGGAGGGTGGCGACGATCATGTTAAGGATGTGGGGCCCTAAGCCACTAGTAGAAACTCAAGTAGTGCCTCTTGTGGCATCACCAATAATACAAGATATGGGTTCTGATGCCCAATTCTGTGAGGGTTTCTTACAATTTATGCAAACCATTCAGTGAACTTTGTAGCCCACCTCATCTATAGAAGAGTTGACATTTGTGATAAATTAGTATCATTCACAAATTTTTTTTAGGGGATGGTGGTCTACATGATACAAATTTGTGTATTAAAACTATTCTATTGATCTTATAGAATCCAGAGACACATTCAAATAGGATATTTAATCTCGTGACATATATGATTTAGAGAGAAGATAAACACTAGTGGGATGTTTCAAAACAGGGTCATATGCTTCCAGACAAGGTTTTTAGGGATCTAAAATCCATATTTTATTATTACTTATTTCTTTAGACATGAAGGTAAAAGTGGTCTAGAGAGTTTATACATCTAGAGAAGGGTGTGATGACCATTATGGAGTATTCAACACATTTTACAAATATTCATTATTTTTCACTAATTTATCTTGCTGATGAGACATCAAGGGTGAGACACTTCAAGTAAAATCTCGAGAATTTTGTTTGATCATAAGTAAACTTGTTTTTATTGAAAAATATTATAGAGATAATGAATCAGGTGCTTATTACTAAAGAGTACCTGAGGAAAGATGGGGGAGAAAATTATGGTAGAGCATCTTATCAACCTAGTGGTTCAATGTCAACTAGAAAAAGGATCCATTTTGAGTCTTCTAGTGATGGGTATACCAGTCAAAGTGAGAGTTCTAGTAGTTATGTCTTCTGTCAATAGTGTGGGATATGGGGACATATAAGGAGTCAGTATGATAGAGACCCAGTTGAGTGTCGATCATGTAGTAAGATGGTTAGTGTACAAAACCATTATAGGACCATACCTCTTTTAGTCATTGTTAGGGGATCGAGTCTGAATCTAGGTTCAAGATTGGAATTCACAGCTCCATGTTAGTATGGGATCTGAAGTAGTGATGGACATTTAGGATGAGGTTGTGGTTATATCCAAGGACTCTAGGCACATTTTGTAAAGCAACAATAGAGTGGGAAAACTCTAGGTTGTGAGGTTATTTCACAGGGCTACCATTCAGGCCAGATTAATTATGTATAGCCTACACCAAAGGATCAAAGGTTTAGGCCATCCATGGTGAGAGGTACTATTTTAGTACCCTCTAATATAGTGTCTACTATTTTTGATATAGGTACATCTCATTCTTTTATATATGCTCCTATTGTGGAGTTTCATGGACTCGATGTTTAGTTTTATAATGGTGTTATGAATTTGGATTCTCTATTTTGGATTAGAATAGAGGTTTTATTCCCACAAAGTGAGTTACCATTTAGTTTAGAGAGTGTCACTTCATATAGGATCTCATTTAACTTGAGATGACTGGGTTAGATGGAGTTATTGAGATGGACTATCTATTTTCTAATCACTTCCATGTGAAATTATAAGGTCAAAAGGTGACCTTCACATCACCATAAGTTGGAGTTATTAATTTTAGAGGTTAATGGGATTTCTAAGAAGGTTTATATGGACCTAAGAATGCTAGAATGGGTGGGATAAAAACCTATATTTCTATTTTACATCTTGATTATTAATGTTTGGGTCAGATAGACTTCCATCGATTGGTTGATTATTTCAGGGATGTATTCCTAGATGAATTATTTGGTTTAACTCATAAGAAAGATATGAAGTTCTCTCTTCAGATATTTATAGGATCTGCACCGATATCCATTCCTCCTTACATGATGATTGTGATAGAGTTATAAGATCTCAAGAGGTAGCTAGAGGACTTAGAAATTAAGGGGTTTATGCATCACAATATTTCTCTAAGGGGGTTTCCAATATTTTTTCAAAAAATTAAGATAAAACCTATATTATATTTTTGGATTTCTGAAAATTGAACCAACTAATGGGTAAGAACCAGTATCCCTTATATTAGATAGATTATATCTCCAACCAACTTCAAGGATCTCAGGTTTTCTCAATGTTTTTTTAGGTCAAACTATCACGTGGTATGTGTTTGACCTATAGAGAAACCTCATAAAATTTTTTATAGTAGGTATGGTTTATATGAGTATCCGGTTATATAATTAGGTATAAAAAACATGACAATAACTTTCATGGCCACAATGAATTGGGTTTTCCATCTATATTTGAATTCATTTGTAGTGGTATTATTGGATGGTATCTTTGTGTGTTCTCACAATCGAAAAAATTATTCCAAACAAATTTATATCATTTTGGTTGCATAGAGAGAGAGTTTGTTTATAAGGTAAGATTACATAGTTCCACTTCTGGATGGATAAGATTCACTTACTGGGTCATATTATCTCAGAGATGAGTATTTTTTGACTTATAGAATTTGAGAGGTGTAGTTTTTTGGGAGCATCCCATGATTTTATTTGATATATGATGTTTTCTAGGTCTAGATAGATATTACAAAAGTGTAACACTAGAATTATCATGCTTATAAGCACCTCTTATGTCCCTAAAGAATAAGGGTGTGAATTTTGTATAATTAAATACCTATGAGATATCCTTTAAAAAGAAAAAAGGGAGGCTGGTTCCAGATTCTTGTAGATATGGGTTGAAGTTACATTGTGTATTATGGTACATCAAGTATCGATCTAGGATATGTTTCAATATATGAGGAATGATTCATGGTGTATGGCTCTTTTCATTCAAGGCCACACAAGAGGAACTTCCCAATGCATGATCTTTAGTAAGCCGATGTTGTACATTCCTTTCATTTTTTAAGGCAATATTTATGAGGAGAACTTTTTGTGGTATAAACAGACAACAAAATTCCCAATTACAAATTTACACAATGTGCCTTGAATCTAAGGAAATGAGTATGGTTTGAGTACCTACAGTATTTTGACTTTGATCCTACCTATATACCCATAATGGGAAATGAATTTACCAATACACTCAGTAAAAGAACTCTGATACAAGCTATCCAGGAGGCCAGTAGCGAGTAGAATCTTATGGACTCATTCTCAATGATTCACATGGAGGTGAGGGATATCAAAGGATAGCCTTTTATATCATCCTTAGTAGTAAAATCCAATATTTGGATAGAGTGAGGATGATATAGTTATCTGATGTGGAGGGCCTTGTCTTATGAGAGACGGTGGCCAGTGAGGAACTGCCACTTGGTTGGAGGATGGGTGAGGATGAAATTCTTCATATTCATGGTCGCATTTGGATTTTAACTAACATACACGAGGGCTTGATTCATGTCTATCATACATCATTTTGGGAAGTACATCCCATTATTACCAATATGTACCATGACATGTGTCACCAGTATTGGTGGTCGGGGATGAAACATGTTATAAGATCCCATATTTTTTTGGTACATCACCCACTGAGTTGTTTAATTTGAGCCATTATGGGATGTATTGTTTAGAGATGTAGAGCCTTTGTTGAAGAAAATTACAAAATTTTCAAGGATGTATGATTGTTTAAGTTAATTTAGTGTGTATATAAATTGAAAAAAGTGTTAAAATGGGTTCTAGGTAAGTGGAGAAGCTTTAAAGGGGGTTCAGGTTATTTAATAGGAGAATGGGGTAAAAAATAAACTTTAGGAAATTTACACATTGTGTAAAGGGATTACACGTAATGTAATTGTTAATAGGTTTTAATAAAATAAATCTGAGGCATCGGGTTTTTCGGATAATTCCATTAAAAACATTTATACGATGTGTAAACACATTATATGTTTTTTAAAGGTTCGACTTCCAATTTTAAACATGATATGTAGCTGATTATCGTACTAATCTACTAAATCTTCTCTCCTATCTACCCTAAGGAATTCTGAAAAATTTTTGGGGTTCTAACATCCCTTCTAAACATCATTTTTTTTATCAATCCTTAGAAAGTCATTTTGTTTGGGTTCTTCCTTACTCTCCAACTATTGCAGTTAAATCCTTGAGGAAATTGCATTGTTGGTTTTGATCTTGTTCAGTTTTGATCTTGGAACCTCTTTTCAATCATGTTCACCTTTTTCTTTATGGTTTTTGGCTATTAAAAGTGTTTTTGGATTATCGTTAAAAGGTATGGGGTCTAAATCTTAACTATATGGTTTGATATTTTCTTAGTTTTTGAAATATCAAGATTTATCCATCGTTTTGTACACTAAAATTAATTAAATAATTGAATGAGATTATTCCATGATTTGTTATGGTTTCAAATGGATTTGTAATTGGATAATAGCTTAAATTATGTTTATAATGACATGTGACCTTGGGTGATTTCTTTTTGTACAAGCCCAAAATTGTGGCTTATTTCTTATTGATATAATTTTCAATAAATTATGAATTCAATTTCAAGTGGAATATGTAACAATGATGGTTTTCACGTAATTAACCATTGAGATATATGATGTGATATTTTGATATCCATTTTATCTGATAGGAATTTTGATCCCTGTTGTAATGATTATATATTAGGCTCAGCCCTAGAACTTTCACACATACATGATTCCATGTAGATATTGAGTAGGCTAAGACAAGTCCCATGCAGTAATACTTATAGAGAGTGGGGGTCTCCAGATCTCTCCCCAAATGATCGTGGCAAGGCTCTATCCTTTAAGGATTCCCTGTGTGGTTCGTTAGGTTTTTCTCAGATGCCTTTCTTCATGATGTCTTTCCATATCTATCCTTTGATATCTAGGGATGAATCTTGGGTAATAGTGGAGCTCCCTACCTTGGCCTTTGGTGACACTGTTTCTAGCTTGAAATGGACCCTAGTGGCTCTGTTTGGATTCACGAAACCATCTCTCCTAGCCTTCAAGCACTTTGTGGAATCCTAGGGTATGTCTGCACCTTCTTGCATCTTTTTTATCTATCATAACTCTTTTTTAGGTTATGGTGTCAGAGGAATACTTTGTTAAGGCTTGGTGAAAATTTCCTTACTCCTAGGGTCAGTGGCACTTCCACCTAGCTCAGTGGTCCATGGAGGTTCACTAGTGGAAGGAGATGATTGCTTGGACTTCATTTAAATTTCATAATGTCGCTCTTCCTAAAGCTATCGGAGATTTCCTTTGAATTTTTTCCTCTGTGGATGACCGCACCCAAGGGGGATAGGAGACCCTGGGGGATCTTATTTGCGTCGAACTGAATCTATCGCTTCACATACTAGAGATGATTTCTCTGAAAGTTCAGGAATCGTTTGAGTGGTTTTAAGATATCATCTTTCTAGGTTTTTCTAGGTATTTATTATTCTGCCTACTACAGGGTCATTCCTTTCAAAATTGTATGAAATGATGCCAAGAAACAAGAGCCTAAGAAGATCATTCAAATACCGCACAATTTTCACCTACTCCTCTGGAGGTGAGGCCAAATTCTGATATTGGACCAATGGAGGAAATGTACTTCCATTATGCTTAAGATAGTTTAGATTTGGCTCCTTCAGTCCCAAAGGCTTCCCATACTCCTCCCACGGTGAGATAGGTTCCTTCAAGAAAGGTGATAGTTACTTCTGGGAAGAAATATTCTAGTCATGTGTTTCATGCATGCTTGGGGAGTTTATGTGAGCCCTCCTAATGGATTTTGAATGGGGATCTTTTGGAGAGGTTCATCATGTCTACATCGACCCTCCTGGGCCTTCCTCCTATCACATTTGAATCCTCAAAGATGTATTATGGTTCTCTTGCAGGGAAATCTTTTTAGGAGAGTAGTGTCAAGGAGATTATTTCTTTTCTATGGTTGAATGAAGCTCCGTATAAGGATGAGCATAGAAGCCCTCAATATGTCTCCTTGGTTACTATTTTTGGAAGACTCACTGGGGATCATTGGTGTACGTATAATAAAACACCAAGAGTAGGGAGGGGGAAGTACACTAAGGTCTTACTAAATTCCCTTTCACCAGACCCAGGGCCTTCAGATCCCATCTTAGGGATGATACAAGATCACGTTTTAAACTTCAGAAAACTTAGGAGTGTACCCCTTCCCTTCACACAAAGACCATATCTAATGGGGCCAAAGTCTGGCCTTACCCTTCCCAATGATACCCATAATCATATGGAATGCCCGTGGTATAGGAGAGTGGGTAAAAATAGAATACGTAGCTTTAGAATCCAAAAAGAACAAGGTTCAGTTGGTATTCATCCTCAAACACAAACAACACCTAGCTAAAATTAGGGAGTTCTCTCGTTGGATCAAAATGCACAAATTCATGCTTGAAGACCCTATTAATGAACATATTTAGTTATTCTAGAGAAAGAGTATATCAGTGGACCTGGTTCAATAGGGGGATCAATACATCACCATGAAAGTCACAGGTTCCGTGATCATTCTCCATATATCATTATTCTAGGGAAGTTCTGATACCCAAAAAAGGGAGATTCTTTGGCATGAGATTTCTGGTTTCAACCCAAGGGAATTGCCTTGGATAATAGGGGGAGACATCAATGTTGTTATGGACCTAGAGGATAAGAAAGGGCATGGAACATTTTCAAGGAAGGCATGTTTAGACTATGCACAGTTTATGACCAAAGAAGGATTAATGGATATGGGAAAATTAAGAGATAGGTTCACCTAGTGTAACAATCAATGGGGGAGAAGAAACTATTGGATCTGTTTGGCTCGATACCTCACCAACATTCATTCCCTCTCCATGCTCCCCAATTCTCAGGTCAATCACCGGGTTTGCGGAGTCTCATATCACTCCTCATTTCTTCTCTTCATGTCCCCACTACAGACCAACTATGATAGTTTCATGTTTTGTAGCTAGTGACGTGAGAATTTAGGGTACAAGGAGATGGTTAGGCAGTCTTGGGAGGAACCAATTTGTGGTCACACTTGGGTTTCCCTACATAACAAGTTGACCCAATTTAAACAGAGGCTCCACTAGTGGGCTAGGAATATCCCCCCGAAAGATTAGTTTTTGGAAGACTTGAGGCAGGTAGTGGAGAAGCTGGAAACCAACTTGTAGGAGACATGGGATGAGTCATTTTTCACTAATCTCTTGGATAAGAAGAAATAATTGTCCAATCTTATCATTTTCCAAGAGTCAAGGTCTAGGGAAAGTTCTATGATTAAGTGGCTAAGTGGGGGTGACAAAAACACAACATTTTTTCATGCATGCATTAAGGAGAAGAGAAGGCCCCTCAAACAAAATATAAGGCTATAATATGGATCCTTCACTGATGAAAAAGACGTGGTAGTAGGGATGGTGAATAATTTTTTTAAGGACATGTTGGCTGGGCCTAAAACATCAATGCCAGATAGCTATCGGACAGGGAGTGAGGATTTTTTGGGAGAGACTTGAATTTTATGTCTTCTCAGATCAATGAATCCTTGGTACATCTACCAGGGGAGGAAGAAATATATGGATCCATGATGAATCTTAATCCCGAGAGTTCTCTGGATCCAGACAAGTTCCCTGGTTCTTTGAATAGGGGCTCATGGAAAATCATTAAAGGGGGACATCATAGTTGTGATTCAATACTTCTTTTCGAGGAGGAGGCCTTCCCCGGGTGGAATGTGCTACTTCCCTAGTGCTGATACCGAAGATAAAAGATCCATCTTCCCTAGATTATTACTGACTCTTAATCCTGTGAAACATTCCATATAAGATTTTGGTGTGTATTATCAACATGAGGTTGTCTGATTTTCTTCCCCATTGCATCTCTCTTGAACAACACAGATTTTTGAAAGGGTGGTCAATCCGAGGTGTGATGGCTATATCTCTGGATATGATTAGGGAAATCAACACTAGGACATAGGGGTCAAATATTATCATAAATAAGGATACGATAATGGTGTATGAAAGGTTGGAATGGGGTTTTATTAATAGGGTGATGGTACATATGGAGTTCTTAGTATAGGGAATGTGATATATTCTTTAGATTATTCAGCTCCCCTAGGCTAGCTGTAACTTTTATAGGTAGATCCTATAGATTTTTCAAGGCTAAGAGAGGTATTCTATAAGGATATCAAATATATCCAACTATATTTGTCTTAGTGTAGGATACATTAAGTTGAATGATAAATAGTGGGATACCGAATGGAGACATCCGACCCTATCGAAGGTAACATATCCTTCTGCTGGTTTTTCATCTCATGTTTGCTGATTATTCCATTATCTTCATGAATGTAGGAAGAAGATTCAAGTGGTTAATTATCATAATTATTGATGAGTACTTCCACTCGAGTGGCCAAAAAATTAACATAGACAAAAGAAAGTTCTACATATCGAAAAAATGTGAGGCCATGAGAGATGTGTATCTTAGTAACAGGTTGGGCATGCAATGAGTCCAATTTCCTCTAGAATACCATAGAACTCCAATTTCACCAGGCAGAAAGCGCATCAGGGACTTCAATCATGTGTTTTGAAGGATCACGAGTTGTGTTCTGAAATGGAATAATTATCTTTTATCTTTTGGGAGCCATATCTCTCTAGTTAATAATGTCTTATCAGCAATTACAGTGCATGAAATAGTGTCCACCAATGTTCTAAAAGGGTTTATAAAAACTATAGATAAAAATAATGGATAGTTTCATATGGGGTGCTTCAAAGGAGGGAAAATGACACTGGTTATCTTGGGGAATAATGGCCATTCCAATCCACGAGGGAGGTATCAATATGAAGAGCTTATCTTGCACTATCCAATGCATGCATGAAAAACTGGCATGGAAAATGATTGAAGGATGCACTTTTTGGGGTAAGACCATGTCCTATTAACGGGGAGGTAAAGCGGGAAACCAACCAATGAATGGTTCTCATCTTTGGTCATCAATTATCTCCATCATCATAACTCTTCAACAACATTCACAATGGATAATAGGGGAGGAGAACATTCATTTTTAGTTCAATAGCTGGGAAGGAGAAGTGATAGGGTATCTGGGATGCCATGCACCTATAATATCCTTCATGGAAGTGAGCCTCCACCCTGAACTTTTATCGATGGTCATGGATGAGAAGAATAAAGAGGTTTTCAATGCTATTTTCACCTACTCTGAGCCAAATAAATTCATCTTTAATCCTTACTCCCTAGGAAACATAAATGCTAAGGACTATCGAAGGATTTATTTTCCATATAATCAAGGTGATAGATGGAGAAAAGTGGTGGGGTGTAACAAGATTCCTTCTAAATACTAAAATCTAATATGGTGGATCAGAAATCATGTCATTCCATCAGACAAAAATATCAAAAAAATGGGTAAAAGCATCACGTCTTGTTGCCACTATTGCAGAAGTAAATGAGAGGAGGATGCTAATCACATCTTACTTGAGGTATAATGGGCCCCAAATGAGTGTAGCTTCTTCAGAAAGTTCACAAAGTACACTTCCCAGTTATTCCATGATGAACCTTTCTTGGAAAGACGGTTTCTGGGGATAGACCAAATGGGCACGAAAAGAATGCATCATGCTATTATCCTCAATGCAGGGTGTTGGTGTCTTTGGAAAGCAAGGAATAGGGTGAGATATGATGGGATTCCCTCTACATGGAATTCCATCATTGCAAGGACTCGAAGCTTGCTTGTAGACCGAGTTCCCTTCTTTAGAAACTAGAAAGAAGTTCCCTCTCTTAGGATGCTTCATGTCTCCGCCATAGTGGACCATCACCCATGCATTGGGTTCTAGGGCCAGTGGGTGTGGTGGTTTCCTCCAGATGTCATCTTCAGGATTAAAACGGATAGTTCATGCAAAGTGGGAATTGCTCATGGAGTTTGGGTCATGTGGGACCATAGGGGGAGTGTGGTTATGGCCATTAAGTCCCACTACAACAATGATACTAGCATTCAGGCTGAGGCTAAAGCGTAGTTGTCCAGGATCTCCCTGATCATCTAGAAGAACATCCATATATCCCACATGGAGATTGATTCAATGATCATACATAGCTTCTTATATGGTAAAGGTCGAACTCCATGGTTGATATCTTATATCATTAGAAAATGAAGAGCTCTTCTAAACAATGATATTAAGGTCACTCACATCTAGTGTGAAGGCAATAAAGTAGGAGATAATTTAGCCTCCCAAGCTATTAAAGACCTTGAAGTCACCTTCTCCCCCTAAATTTCTTGTGATAAACCTAAGGGTGTATCCTTAATCTGAGGGGATTCCTTCATCATACAATACTTTAGGCCTCCTTAGACCCTCTTTGGATTTCTTGATGGTTCCTTTTTTTCCTTCAATAAAAATGGAATCAATGATGATTATGATTGCAATTCTTATATGAATTTGACCCTAAAATGTTGTAATGATTATAGGTCGTTGACCTGTATTGATTATTGTGACTATACCATGGTTATATGGTTGTGTTTGGAATGGTTGTAAGACATGATCAAATATATTCTGGCATGGTTTCAAAGAAGGTTATCTTACCTTGGTTATATGGTTGTAGTTGGCATGGTTGTAAGACATGATTAGATATATTCTAGCATTGTGCCGAAGTAGGTTATTTTACCTTGGTTATATGGTCATGGTTGGAATGGTTGTAATACATGCTCATAAATATTCTAGAATGGATCTGAATAAGGTTGTTGTTGTATTTTATTACTTGTTGAATTAATCAATACATATGTTTATCACTTTATTGCATAAACTAATTATCATACTTGTTTTTTTAGAAACAATGGTGTCAACCTACTGAGTTATACTCACACCCTATTAGGGCCACCATTTTTCACCTGAGTATATTATTTGGATATAGGTTTGGATTAGGGAAAGGGACATTTCATTTGATTTCTTATTTGTTGTTGGGATGGAGTTTTGAGATGGGACTAACCTAGGGTTTAGGACCTGGGACATAGATTTTTTTATTTATGTTTTCTAGTTTTTTAATTTATTGTTTTAGCATGACATTTAGTTATCTTTCAAAACATCATTACATTATTACTTATTATTTATTGGATTATTAAGTTCTATTTTATTTTTTTCTTCCACAATGTATTTAATCTGATTAATTCTATTTTGTTATGAATTATTCTACTTCTATAAAACTTCATTACAGGGGGTATAGACTCCCCACTATACAGTTCACACCCCCATTTCTAGTTGGAAGCCTCTACCATATGGTGAGGTGTGATTTAGGTCTTTTTACCAACCCATTTTGTCTATGTGAGAGAGTGCTATACTTGGGAATGTTACAAAGTGTTATGAAAGGAGAATGTTTTCTTTTATTTTATTTTTATATTGACTTACAGTTTGGGGAATGGTACAAATGAAACTAGGATGTTTTGGGACTTGGTAATGATCTTGTTCATGGGAGTATCTAACCCATGTATGAGGTAAAATTTGAGTACACAAGGATGCGATGGTTGTTTGTGACGTGTTCCTGTTACAATTGGTGTTATTTCACCTTGTTTGATTCACATGTTGTGTGAGGTTGTTGTTTTATAATGTTATTGTACCATGGGATTTGTACTCAGGGACTGGTATGGCATGATATGAGAATACATGCATCATAATTGACACATATAGAAAAATTGACAAGCATTGTTCATGATAGGGGAATATCTATTTTTTCCATGTGATATACACTTTAATGTTGAATTGTAATATGAGTTAACTATTTCACTAGATAAATGAAATGTGTTGTCATGTAATGTTAAAATAATTGTAAAGAATGTATAGAGATACCAATAGTTAGTGGTTCTCTGTTGCAGTCACATATTAGGTTGACCATGTTTCTAGACATTTCTATCATGTGTTTGTTTTTATTGTAGAGAAAATTCCTCATCTTCATCTTTGACTATAGTGTCAGGATAGTGGAAATAAACATGCTCCAAATGTAGCTAAATCAGAACATCCTTTATCTCCTAAGGAATAAATGGATGTTCAGTTTCTCGAAATCTTTCTCACGGTCATGTGATCCATAGAGATGGAGATTGTTCATACATTTCCATCTATGTATGTACTGATAAGAGATTTTCATCTTTCACATCCTCCTATGTTTATTGGGAAGGGGGGCCACGATTTCTATGTTATGGGTCTATTTAGTCCAAAAAATGATCAATCATCTCAATATGCCCATGTATAGAAGGGCGAGTCATGAAATTTATGTGCTTCTTAGACCTTCCAAGCATTGGTGAGATACTATAGAGGAAGCTGTGAAGTAGGGTGGGATCTCTTGGAAAAAATTTGAGGCAAAGTTCCCAGGCCATTTCTATCCTAAAAACTTGAGGGATGAAAAATATCATGAGATCATGCATTTGACATAGGAGTTTTTTTCAGGGCTAGACTATGCTATAAATTTTATTGACCTACGACGCATTATGCCATCCTTCACAGCTAATGAGATATCCAAGGAAAGAAATTTTTAGGATATTCTTCACTATGAGATCATGTCACAATTAATTTTTTTATGTTTAAGCATCTTTGACTATGTGATGAATCAAGAACTAGCCACAAAAGGGAATCTGAAATAGGCCCTGAGCATTAGTCAGTCTATTTCAGAAAGGAGATCTAGATGTTATTATTCGAGTGGTAAGAAGCAACATTATGACAGTTTCCACCAAAGTAATAATGGGTATATAATTTATGGAAATGGATTAATATCTTAAGATTGTGTTCTATTCTAGTGCTACCAGTGTAACAAGTTTGTTCACAATCCCCCATAGTGTCTTTACCCCCACAATTGAATGTCAAGTCTATGACAGACGAGGTTATCATCGGAGGTTCTACATGAACTCTACATAGCAGACTAGAGGTAGAGGATCATAATAAGAACCAAGTCGGTAAGGGGCTCATCTACCCCTCAACATGCCGGTATTTTGAATTAAAAAGGTTATTCAGTCCAAGGTAGGGGACTTGTATGCCAATACATGAGTGATAGTACCGAGAAACGGATGTAGCTCAGGGTAGTCGAACTGGATCCCATGGCATAGGGACAAGTTAGTTGCTTGTTATGTAAATTACTCTGGCTAATGTGGATGCAAGACTAGCTATCGTTAGATGTATGATTCTTGTCCCATCTATCTTATCTTGTGTTTTGTTTGATACAGGAGCATCACATTCTATTTTTTATTCTCTTTTTTCAAGTGTTTTTGTGTTGGATTTATAAATATTAGATGATGTTTGAACCATTTACACACAATTGTGAGTGTGGTCAAAGAATATAAAATTTTACAATGAATGTTCTTTATAGATTGGTGATTACTGTTTCTTTTGGGAACCATTTGTGTAGGAAATGATAGGATATGACTTGATTCTTTGTATTTATTGGTTATTTCTATAACAAGATCATATCAACTATTATAGTTGGGTAGTTACCTTCCTATCTCCAAAAATAAGTAGATATTCTGACCCAGGTTAGTGTGATTTTCAGGATGGTCGTGCTGGACTAATTCAGTATAGGTTGGATTGCCTCATGAATCAAATTACCACTCTTTATATAGATACTGGTGGAATGTAGTAGTATTATTTTCCTCCAGTGTTACACAATTTTCATGATTTCTTTACTGAGAATTTATATAGATTATTGACTCAGTGAGATATTGAGTTCACAATTGAGTTGATGTTGGGATAAGACCATGTTCTATCCTACATTACTAAATGGAACCAACATAGCATTGGGAGTTGATGGTTCAATTAAAATATCTAGAATCTAAAGGATTTATATGGATGAGTAAATCTTTTTGGGGTTATCCAAATTCTCTTCTCCAAAAGGCTGATGGATCATTATGCTTATGTGTGTATTATCGTAGGTTCAACTAGATAATGGTCAAGAAACTATATCCTATTCTATGAATTGATGATATTTTATATCATTTTATAGGTACCAATACCTTCTCCAAATTTTATTTGATATTATAATATCATCAATTAATGGTGATACCATTTCCATACCTTAGACTACTTTTAGGAGAAGGTATGTTTTGTATGAATTTGTAGTGATTCTATTTGGGTTAACTAATGCCCTATAATATTCATTTCCTTAATGAATAGTATTTTTCATCATTATTTGGATCATTTTGTGGTGGTTTTTTTCAATGATATCTTAGTGTACTCCCAGTTAGTATAAGATCATGTGAAACATCTTGACATCATCCTGAGTACATTGAGAGAGAATCGAATTTATTCCAATATAACTAAATCCAGTTTCTAGATAAACAAAGTGTAATTTTTGGGCCTTTTTATCTCATATGAAGGAATTTAAGTGGACCCAAAAAAATTCAAAGCCATGGTATCTTGCGAAAAACCTAAGAATATATTTGAAATTCATAGATTTCTGGTATTATCAGGATATTACCTATATTTTACCCAAGATTTCCCCCATTTGGAAACAAAAATGTTTGGACTGACCAAGAAAGTGGTGATGTTTGTTTGGTATGATGCTTGTGAGAGATATTTTTAAGAGATGAAAGGAAGGATGATATTATCACCTATCCTCACTTTACCTATACTGATTAAATCATATATTGTGTACTATGACACATCTGGAGTGAAAGTGATGAATTTATAATGTTGGAGGATCTCATGGTTTCTTATGGATCCAGACAACTAAAACTGCATGAGAGGAATTACCCTAATCCACATTTGGAGTTTGTGTCCAGGGTAGATTCCCTGAGATGTTGGAGATATGATCTCAAGGGTGAGATTTTTTTGGTATACATAGATTGAAAGAGCCTCAATCACATAATTTCTCAGTGATACCTTAACCTTTGGAATATGAGGTGCGTCGACTATCTAAATTCTTTCAAGATTGAATTGGATTATACACAAGGAAAGGGAAACTTCGCTACTGATTATTTGAACAAGAAGACATAGATATTATAAGTACAAGATTTTTTGATGATTGGTATATAATGGAAATTTTTGAAGAAATATATCTAGATATTTAGGAATCTTAGGGGCGAGTATCCCTAACTTCGACATCATTTATACCCATTCTTTTGGACCAGATTAAGAACAAGTAGTTTTCTAATATAACGGGAAAAGTTATTAGAGAAAAAGTATATGGTCAGGAGATACCAATAGGATGGTATCTTGATAGTGTAAGTTATGTTCTTTCTCAAGGCTGTGTATGGGTTCTTATATGCTTTCATGATGAGATGATGAGGGTGTTTTAGGGTTCTAGATGGGCAGTGCATCCTGGTTTAAAAAATATGTATTGTGATATCCATATATAGTGGTAGTGGTCTAGAATTAATAAAAAGGTGGAAATATTTATTGCTATATTCTTTACTTGTCATCAGGTGAAAGCCAAGAATTAGATGCCAGCTGGGCTTTTGTAGCCTTTACCCATTCTGGAGTGGAAATAAGATGACATCACAATTGATTTTGTGATGTGATTATCCAAGATGACCTATAAGAATGATGTATTATAGGTTTTCTTCGATTGAATGACTCAAGAATCCCATTTCATTAATTTTAGGGAAACCTTCATAGTTTAAGATATGGGAAATATTTACATGTGTGAGGTGGTTCAGTTGCACGGTGTTTTGTGGAGCATCATTTCAGAAAGAGATCCTTGTTTAACATCATGTTTCTAGAAGGGTCTTTAGAAATAAATGGGATCATGAGTTCTTTTAAGAACAACCTATCATCCATGGGATAATGGTAAATTTATACTGACTATTCATATTCTAGAGTACATTCTATGAGCATGTGTCTTGGATTTTTGTTGTTTATGGGAGGAACATATGGCAGTCATGGAGTTTTCTTATAATTATAGCTTCCATGTATTGATCCAAATGGATCCTATTGAGGTTTTTATTTTAAGGTCATTTCGTGCTCTTATTTGCTGCATGGTGGCAGGCAAGTTCATACTTGTTGGGCCATGTCTCATGTAGGAGATGTATGAATAGGTTCAGTTGATCAGATAATGGTTTTTGGCCACACAAATCTGGCATAAATCATATGTTGACCATTAGTGACAACCTCGAAAATTCATGGTTGGTCATCATGGTTTCATTTGAGTTTCTCCTAGGTTGGGGTTCACTGTATCAGGAAACAGGGAAATCTAGCACCTAGGGTTATCGGGCCATTTGAAATTTTTCAAATGGTTGGTCTAGTGGCATATTGTTTTTCCCTTATACATCATTGTAGTAACTTTCTTGATGTGTTACACATGTCACAAATATAAATATATCATTAAAACCCTTCCCATGTGATAGATGTAGTAGATGTATATATTTGTGTTGATGAATCCTTTCCGGACCATCTGATATGGGTTGTGGATCATAGTGATAAATATCATTAGGGTTGAACTATACCGTTGTTTGGATTTTAGTGGAAGCATGGGTTGTTTTTGGATGATATCTCAGAGATTGATATTGTTATGTGAGCATAGTGTCTGAACTTGTTTGTTGAGACCTCACAGAGATTCTTGGAGTAGCTCATGGATGAGCTGTTATAAGGTCAGGAGGTTGTAAGATCCCATTTTTTCCAGGTACGTTTATCTCTATGTTTTTTTATTTGAGCCTTGGTGGCGAGTCTTGTTTGGAGAATTATATCCTTTATTGGAGAAAATGAAATAATATTTGAGGAAGTATTCTTATTTAATTTAATGGATACTAGATATAAATGGGACTAAATGTTAAAATGTGTTCTTTGTAAGTTGAGAAGCTTTAATGGCGGTTCAGGTTGTTTAAAAGAAAAATGGAATAAAAAATCAACTACAAAAAATTTACATGTTGTGTTAGGGAATTACACACCATGTAATCATTCATGTATTTTAATAAAATAATTACGAGATGATGGGTTTTTTTGGAGAATTCTATTTAAAACATTTATACTATGTGTAACCACATTACATGATGTGAAAATTCACGTCCTACAGTTTTAAAAAAATTTTGAGGATGATTTTTATTCTAATCCACTATAGGTTTTCTTATCTTAACCCTATGGTATTCTCCAAGTTATTTTGGGGTTCCAAATTCATTTTTGGATGTCCCATTTGTTTGATAAATCCCTAGTAAGTCCTTTTGGTTAGGTTCTTCCTTTTTTTCCAATAGTTGTGGTTAAATCCTTTGTCTGATTGCATTTTTCATTTTTATCTTTATTAGTTTTGATCTAGTAACCTCTTTTCAATCATCCAAACCTTCTTCCTCATGGTATTTGTCCATTAGAATTGTTTTTGGATCATCTGTAAAAGTTATGGGTTCTAAATTTTAACCCTATGGTTTGATATTTTCTAAGTTCATGCAATATTATGATTGCATCATCGTTGTGTGCTCCCAAATTAATTAAATAATTGAATGATATTATAACTTGATTTCCTTTGGTTTCAAATGGTTTTTTTAATTTTATAGTGGATTAATTTATGCTTATCATGTCATGTGACCTAAGGTGATTTATTATTATAGAATCCCTAAATCTTTGGTTATTTCTTATTGATATAACTTTTAATAAATTTTTAATTGAATTTGAAGTGGAATGTAAATGAATAATAGTAATTATCATAATTAACCATTGATATATATGATGTGATATTATGATATCCATGTTGTATGATATAAATTGCGTTCTATGATTTAATGCTTATATATCAGGCTTGACCTTGACAATTTCACACTTATATGTTGTAATGCTGATATTGAGAAGGCTTATACCAGTCCCATGTTGAAATGCTTATAGATAACAGGATATGCCCAATCCCATGTTGTAATTATTATAGATCTTTAACCGAGAATTATATAATTATTATTGAGATTTGACCTGAAAATGTTGTAATGCATATAGGTCTTTGAACTGGATTGATTGTTGTAACTATACCATGGTTATATAGTTGTGGTTGGCATGGTCATAAGATATTCTTGGAGATACTACATCATAGTTTTGATGTATATTATCTTACCTTGGTTATATGGTGTTGGTTGGAATGGTAATAATACATGTTGTTTGGTCCAAAAACATCCACATTCAAGTTGAAGAAAATTCCATGAAACACATAAAAGGGTAGAAATAAAACCTAGAATAACCCCAGAGAATGTTTGAAAGGGATGTTACCATGAAGAAAAAATGCCTCAGTGAACCATCGCTTTGCATAGAGATCTGCTACGTTTTGTATCACTCTTGAACTAAATAGTTCATGGAGGGAGATGGTGGTGGAAATGCTCGAAAATGAAATAATATACATTTTATGGTAGAGAGGTAGTGATTTACGCCCCCATAAACAAACATCCCATGGAAATTTAGTATTTCATGGGATGATGTGTGATTTATAGATCCCAGAAAAAATTCCCCCTACTGACTAAGTCCTATGTGGGATTTTTCAAAAAAAGGCTCACAGACCATCATGGATGACCAACCAAGTAGGTATTTGGTCCCACTAATCCTCTGTAAAATAATATAAGGGAGGGGGACAAAAGAGTATACAAATATCCTAAAAAGGGTATGGAGAATCGAGAAAAATATAGAGGGTGCGATAGAAATCTCTCCCGCACCCGAAGCACTTCACAGACTCCATTAGTGAACTATATTTAGGGGGCCCTTTACAGACTCCATCCTACAAACCCTGTTTGAATTACCCTCATCAATGGATTCCAGGTATAAAAAGTGTCTTTTTTGATATTGAGGCATCATTTTATGACCCAAAAAATGAATAAAAATGTTTCGTGGATGTACCCTTTGCAGAAAACCCTTCACATACAATCCTTCGCGTATAATTCTTCATAGACAATGCTTTTCCAAAAATGATTCACGGGCGATCCTATGTGGAAAAATCCTTTATTTAAACCCTTCATGGATGACCCTTTATATACTCCCTTCCAGTGATTACACTTTTCAGGAAATACTCTATGGGTGCTCCTTTGTAGATCACCCTTTATGGATAACTCTTATGCGGCTATCCTGTTCGTGGAAAATCCTTTACGGATGTCCCTTTTCGGTAAGCACTTATTTGGAAAAATCATTTGATCTTGATGGTCCATGATGTGGGGAATGTGCTCCCACACCCCACTCTATATCACTACCACACTACGGTCCCAGACCTCTGGTTCGGTCCCTTCACAATCATCGTTAACCCCCATTAAAAATGGAGAGTCACATCGTGAACTTTTAGAGCCATAACAATGAAATTTTCTATTATCCTCTTATACTGCCCCAACATATGTCCCTTAAATACCATGAGTCGACCTACTCCTCATGAAACTTCTAAAACCCCATCTCATACCTCCTATGCTAGGTTGATCCAGAACCCCATGGACTATAATGGTCTAAATGATTCTTACATTCCCTAAAACATCCTTTCTGTTCATCAAACTCCATGTCCCAAGCGATTTTGGATATTCATAAACCTCCCAATCCATAGGAAATGGTAGGTTATAGTCCTAAGGACACCTTTTCTTGACTATTAACAATATTCCACAATTGGATCAGCATAAGTTTCCCATATAAAAGGCCTATCAACTAGAAAAAAATTCATCTTTAGAAGAGGATTTTCCTACCTCTATACACCCTACTAGATTTTGTGCCCCATATCATTTCTCCTGGTCTGAGAATCACCAGAGTCATGGTTTAAATTTTCCTTCCCTCTCACATTTGAGGTATTTTAGAACATCCCTCCTTGATTATCCTCTACATAATCTTGTATTTTATAACAAGTCTTCCAAACTATATAACCTTAAATTAGGAGTTATCATTTAGGCTAGATTATGTTAAACTATATGGAACTTATCCTGAACACATGATTTTAATATGTATTGTATTAGTCCCTACAACAGAACATTAAATTTTCATATAATAGTACATGCAATGTGATATTAAACTGTGATGTCATCATCCAACATATATGAACTTAAAGAGTAGTATAGCCTATAATAATTTCAAATAGGGAACTCCCATTGAGGTAATCCCCTTGCGCTTCTTTCTAGGTATAAATTATTTATCATCTTTTCTTCAGCCTGGGACATAGTCGAATAAATCACAGAATGTGACTATCCTAATTACTAAAATATAAGAGGAGATAGGCACACTCAAATCCCTCTTTCTATTTCCTTTTGGGATCCAGCACCATCCACCAGTAGATGGAGCAGGACATGCAATTTTTAGATCCACTTCCTCCTCTTATTTTTCACACTGAGCATGAATCACATGGTCTTAAAGGTTTGCATCAATCATGACACCCACATGGTCCCAATGAATGCACCTTTTCCATATATGTAAGACCTAACTTCAATTTAAATGTGCCACATATAAGTTTTAATCCCTATTCACATCACCTAAAATGGGAAACTACCATACATAAGTCCCAATCATGCCCACTTTGATGGGCCTCCTCTATTGTGTAAGTCCCTATCAAACCGAACTACATGAGATTTTACTCCCAACTAACTGGGATATGTAGGAAGCCTCTCGGAGGTCCAAACCTAACACTAAAATAAACCCAAACGATATTTGTCCTATATTCCCTATTGGGTAATATTTCATAGGAGACCACATCTCTCAAAGGTATCTCAGACCATATCGGTATAAGTCTAACACCATCATTGGCTAGGCACCCTTTCTCTAGGATTTCCTTATCACATGACATTAAATTCCATGGTTAGGTCCTTCTCACATGACCTTAAAAGGTTAATTTTCTTGTAAATAGATACCAAAATACAAGGGTTCTGATTTTTCTAATGAGTGTAAGTAATAATCATGTCTTATGGGTTTGATGTCGACATCAAAACAGCTTTCGTCGTCCCTAGGTGATGATAAAATCCACATTACCCAATCAAACGACTCAGGACCAGCATCATCTCAATGAATAGAAAATGAATCTCTAATTTTATTCACTAAAGGTAATCATTGATAGAGAACCATGGATACATACTAATCTCTATATCAAGAGAAAACCTCAGATACATATAGATGATACTGAACCCATGCTTATTCATGTTCATTCGTTGCCAAAGTGTAATCTATAGACACATTCTTGGGAATTAACCAAGGATTCATGGACATATGAACCTAACATAAATATATAAAAGTTTATCAATATAGGTGATAGTTCCACCCAAAAGTATGTTATGATCTCAATTTTCCATCCTCTCGGCCAATGTGAGCTCTTGAGTGTCATTAGACAAGTTATCCAATGAGTGTCTGCCTTTGGAAAGTAGGTCCATGAATTAATGATATAAGATCCATTGGATGTTTTTGGCTCCTTGAGTAAACCCTCTTGAGACCTTGAATACCTTGTATCTGACATTAGAAATTTCACACCATTCAACCTCCTACAATCAAATATTCTATCAACAAATTCACCTTCATTTCAAACAAAATGGTAGACCCGACGTGAATGAATTAACTGTGTAACCTCCTTCTGAAGATAAAAAGGATATACTACCCATTCCCCATCAAACAATTTTCATTTTGAATACATACAAATATTCAAGTGAAACACTTTCTTAGAGATATTATATTACAGTGACGAAAAAGGTTATCTTACCTTGGTTATATGGTTGTGGTTGGTATGGTCGTAATACATGCTCCAAGATATTAGAACATTGATCTAAATTAGGTTTTTATTGTTCATTATTAATTGTTGAATTAATTAATACATCTGTTTATATATTTATTTCAAAAAATTCTTATAATATTGGTTTTCTTTTAACATAGTGGTGTCAAACTAATGATTTATACTCACACCCTATCCGTTCCATCATTTGGAACCCAAGAAAATTATGTGGATGTAGGTTTGGACAAGGGAAAGGGACGTTGTTGTTGATTTCTTGTTTGTTTTTGGGTTGGAGTATGGATATGGGACCGTTGTAGGGTTCAAGACTCAGTACTTTGAGCCTTATATTTTAGTATGTTATTCTTTTCTTGTATTGTTCTATCATGAAATTTAGTTACATTCCTTCACAACATTACATTATTCTTTATTATTTATTGGATTATTCTGTTGGATTTTATTGTTTTATTCCATGGTGTATTTACTATGATCAATTCTATTTTATTATTAATTTTTCTATTGTTATAAAACTTTGTATTTGGGGGTATAGTCTCCCCACTATACAATTCACACCACCACTACTAGTTGGAAGCCTCTCATAACCAACCCCTTCTGGCCATGTGAGAGAGTTCCAGATTAAGGGATGTTGAACATGTTGTAGCTTGTTTTTTCAAAAGGTTTTCAAATTTCCAATAGGTGATGGATAAACACTAGTGACCAGATGGGATTTTATAGTAGTTAACCATTCCTAAGTAAAAATTAAAATATATTATTATGGATTCCATGACCATGTTTATGAGGTTTCCTCGAGGTAGTGAGGTTGTATTCATTATTTTGGATATTCACATGATGATGAACCATTTCCTTTTAATTAGGGAGACCTTTTATGTAGATGAGATTCAGAGAAATTATAGGTATGAGATTGAGCACATTCATGGGGTTCCTAATACCATGGTATCAGATAGTGATGCCCTATTTACATTTCAATTTTGTAAAGGCTTACATAGGGAACTTGGTACACAGGTGCTTTAGAGCCTGAAATACCACCCTCAGACTTATGGTTAGTTGGATCACATTATATATGTTCTAGAAGACATTCTTAGGGAATGTTTCATTGCTTTAGAGGGCTCTTGGGAGAGGCATAAACCCATGGTTGAGTTTTACCTCAACAATAGGTATCAAGAAACAATATTGATATAACCTTATGAGGATTTTTAAATAAATTCTTTCTAATCACCACTATGATGGCTAGAGGTAGGAGAGTTAACTTTACTCAGACTTCGTCTCATGTAGGAGACTTCAGAGTATGTCCATTTGATTTGAAAATGGATGGATATGGTACATTATAGAAAGAAATATTATTATGATCATCATCGATGACCTATGGAGTTTGAGGTAGGGGATTAAGTCTCTTTCACACTTCATTGGGGATGGGAAACAAATGGATTAGGAGACAGGGTAATATTTCACCATGATATGTTAGGCTGTTTGATATTCTGGAGAGAGTTAGGATGGTATCCTATTGGTTATAGTTATCTCGAAGGTTCTTATCCATGTATGATGTCTTCAATATATATCATCTATGTCATGATCACTCAGAATCATCGCATACTCTTCATTTGGATGAGGTTGAGCTACATGTAGATGAATCATTCAATAAGAATATATTCATATCATTGAATGGTTCACGTAGGATCTCTGAGTCTCTTCACTTCCTATGGTATGGGTGATATGGTAGAATAACCATGTATAAGACGATACATGGGACCAGGATTCTGACATACATAATCAGTGGCCTATGTTATTATCAGGCGGTTCATGACCACCCTTGGAAGGTAATTTTGTGATGAATTTCTTTAAAAGGGGAGGACTGTAAGATCTAGGGTTTTCCTATGAGGTACGAATCCATTGAATTCTAGTTTAATTTCATGGTTTTGACCTAATTTGAATGAATAATGAGATTATAATAGTTTTGTGGGGGGTTTTGGGGGGTTTCAAAGGCTATAGGCTTGGTTTTTGTTTTTAAGGAACCTTGAAAGCAAAGTTAATAGAAACTACACTACCCAAGCCACACAGTTTGGGAAACCATGCAGGGTGTTTTTAATTGTAGTATATAGTGCAAAATTTTCTTTAACCATGCACTCATGGTTGCATTCCCATGTCGGAATCTATATAATTTTTCATAGATGCATGCAATAAGGTTTGTGCATAATTTCTCAAACCGTCTACCTGAAATGTGCATGATCCCTATCAATGTGGTGACAAAAACACTATTGGTGTACAGTTTGTCCAACCATGTAGGAAAACCTTGAGACCTAGTTAAAATGGTAAAATCATTATTTATTCCTTAATTTACTTATAACATAAAATATAATTTTCCTTTTCAACTTGTTTCATAGTTCCTTGAAGCATGTCTTCCAGTTTTAAGAATCACTGCTTCCAGGCAGTTTCCATTGGATTTATTCATGGAATCAGAAACTTCCAACAGTTCTTTATCCAAAGGGGGCCTTCTTTCCAAAGGCAGGTGTTCATTAGGTTTGAACTTTACGATACTTAGGAACATATATTGGTTAAGAGTATGGGAGGTCTTACTCATCACACCCTTTTGGGGGGGATTATTGTCTACTGTGGGACTCTCTTTATAAATTTTAGATATTTTCATGAATAATTATTAATTCACCAAGTATAACAAAAGTTTCCCTTGGAATTTTCAATCCCTTATTAACATGTCTAAAATTTAGAATCATCAGTATGTATTCAAGTTTCTTCATTAAAGGAAATATTTGTATGTATTCAAATTTCTCCAACATTGGTATCCATTCATATACTATTTAAAGATTCTTTTAATCATCATTTTGATGATACTTGTTTTTAAGACACTTAGTGGGGAACTCTAGAATTTACAATCATCCAGGGAGATGAATGTTTGTTTTGATCTTGGGATCAGGCCCATAAAATGGGCTACCAACGTATACTTGTGAAATGAATCAGAACCCTCATAGTTTGGTATAGCTTAATGGGACACATCATACCTTTTAAGGTCCTGTGATAAGGACCTAACCATACAATTTAATGTCATGTGGTAAGGAACTCTAAGAAAAGGGATCTTAGTCAATTTTTGGTTTGGGACTTATGCCGAAAAATCCCAATGATCAAGGAAAGGATATGGGTTTCCAAGTTAAATTGGACCCTGTTGGGAATATGGACCAACGAGAAGAGGGTTAATTTGAAATGTTGGGTTTGAACCTCAATGTGTCCTCCTATGTATCCCATATGGATGGGAATCAAATCCCATTTAGTTCGATAATTCTCATAGGATAGTCTACTCTTTTGACAAAAATGATTTTGGGAATACTTCTTGAAAAGGATTCCTTGATCATTTGAGGGTTTAATTTGGAGATTATACTTAAGGAGGATGCCCAGATTAATGGAATTAGGTTTGGATTCCTAAAGAGTATATCTAGTGAGCTCGGGCCCTGAGAAGGATTCCTACGTATTCTGATTATGGATGGAATCATTGTTCTCATATTTATTTGAGTCTCATTGGAGAATATATTACTTTGAGAGAAATGATTTTGGGCTTACTTCCTGAAAAGGATGCCTTGATGATTTTGGGGGTTTAATTTAGAGCTTATTCCTAATGAGGATTCCCAGATTATAAGAATTATGGTTGGATTCTTGAAGAGGATATCCAGTGAGCTTGGGACCTGAGAAGTATTCCTACATATCCCGATTATAGTGGGAATTAGAGTTCTCAATTTTCATTGGATTGTTCAAATGTTGTGACCATGACAAATCTCTAAGCCCACATGATTCATGCTCAGTGTGAGAAACAAGATGATGTCAAAGATTCAACAAAGGCACCCTCACTTTTCCTCCTCCACTGGTGGATGAGGGAGAGCCTACAGAAACGACTGTGGAAAAGGGTGAGGCAATGGTGGAAGAGAGCGAGGTGACGAGCCCTCTCTCTATTCACTTTACAATGGACAAGGGTCCAATTAAAGGAAGAAGGGATGAAGGTTAGAGTCTTACACCATGATGGATTCGCTAACATTGATCCTAGTAGGGGAGGGAGACTTCTCCAATGGTTGAATGAAAAATAAAGTGTGAACCTTACCTTAACTACCAAAAATTTGAGGTTTCAGCTCTTTGAGAAGGGAGATTTTAGGACCCAAACCCTTATTCTCAAAATCAGAAACTTCCAAGCACTATTATTTAGAGAAAGGTGTATGTGACTGTGGATATACAAACCCATAAACACTCCATGAATCCTATCCACATTGTGAAAAAAATGTGAAAAACCTATGACTGTGGAAATACAAAGCCAAATAAAAGACACTCAGATGTACTTTTCCCAAAAGTTTGATAAGTCAGGAGGTTTTGGTGGAGGTATAAACAGAATCCCTTTTAAACAAGGGATCCAATGAAGACTAAGCCTTAACATGGATGGCGTTGAAGAGGGATTGATGGCTAGTAGAATTAAGAGAGTAAGTGAATCATAGAGGGGTTCCAAGGTAGGTAAGGGAGTGTAAGAATTGGTGCACAAGTAGGCTTGGGAAACTAGATATTCACTTAAGCGATGAAAAACCTCTATAGTAATACTTTGGTGAGACTTGGCTCAATCCTTCAAGGGTATTCACAGGTGATCCAAGAAGTGGGCACTCAAGTTCATATAAAATGAATAGGTGGATCACAATTATTTATGATTTATGGAGGTTGGGCACTTTAGGCATGCAAGTGTTATGGTTTTCAAACACCAAAAGGACTTATGTCTAATGATCCTACTTTAAGTCCTATGCTCAAGTTGTTGAAGAACTACCCTGAAAATATTTGAAGACTAGGGAGAAGTACTATGGTGAACAGAGTAGAAATTGGTCTTCAGGGAAATTTTTCCTTACAAATAAAGGCCCCAAGGGTCTATTTATTAGAAAAAATAGGGCCCTGGTCAAATGGACTTTAGTCACGCAAGTGGGTTGTGCACCAACATTGTGGCGCGCAAGTGGCTGCATGCCAGATGGGTGGTGCCCAAGTAGACTTGTGCACCGCCATTGATTTTACCTAACTTGGGTGCCTCTTTTAAGAATTGGCCAAAATAAATTCTTTATCCATCTCCAACATGGTGGCACGTAGGTGTTTTCATGCAGGTACCTTGGCTGCCGCTTTGAGGACTTAGCCAAAATAATTGTTCCATACCACGGGGCATGCACCCCCACACCCCTGCTTCATATTAGTGTCGGGTTGTGGTCTCATCTCTTTGGGTTGGTGCCTTCACTACTATCACTGACCACTATAAAAAATACCGAGTCACACCAAGAAATTTTCAAGCCTGATTGAGGAAAATTTGTGAATAAGTGAATGGAACTCATTTCATGGTGTATACAAAGCCCCCACCACCTTATAATTTGATTCGTTCAGTACAAAAATATTCTTATTCTAAGGTAAAAGTAGGTAAATTTGATGCATTCCTATGTCATTTGGTTATATTTGGAGCTACATCATGTTTGGAAGTGTTCTCTATGTTTTTCCTAATCCATGGGGCCTAGTGAGCATAGTTTGATTTTTTTTCTAGGGTTATACATTCAACCTCATAGACTTTGTATCTTTTAAATTTTAATTGTTCAATATTACCTAAATCATAAAAAATATATGTTTACAGAGTTGGGACTCAAATTTTGTTCAGAGTTCCCTTTGTGGGTTCTCAATCTGGAGAGTACCACATCTCTTGTTATTGGAAGTTTAAATTCATTCTTGTTAAACTATAAAATACTAATGTTTATGTTTGAATAGATTTGACCATAAATTTTGAAATTAAATCCCAAACAAGACTCAGTGACTAAGAATTACTTTAATATTATTTAAATATTTCCAAGGGGAATCTTGATCCATGATTTTTATGGTCACCAAATTTAAAACTTATATCAACATATGTCTCTTTCAATAATAAAGTTACTATTATTTGATAAATCTATTATGGGAATTGTGTAATGCAGGGCCTACTAGTGCCTATGTTGCATAGTCAAATAGTAGTATCTTTTAACTGACAGGATTGTTATGTAGGAATCTTATGCAATGCCACCTAAGGGCATGTATTTCATAGTCAAGAAAAAGAGTTCTTAGGAATTTAACATTTTACTATTGATAGAAAAGGGAAAATAATATTTGGGTGACTCAAGACCATAGTGGGCGGTTTTTCTAAGGAAATAGATTTTAAGAATAAAGGGATATTTTATACCGACATATGTCAAGAATAGTAAAACTACTTCTAAAAAAATTTGGTGTATGAAGAATGGTTAAAATTTATCAGAAAGGGGAATTTCTAATATAAAACTTTTTATTTTTAGGTCATGTAGTTAGGAAATTGTGTTGTAAAGTTTTAAGTTATACAGTGAGGACATTATGTGGTTTTAATTTAAGGTCTTTAGATTTGACCAAGGGTATGATATTCTCCCAAAAAAAATTAATTTGTTTGGAAACATATTACCATATTCAGGTATGGTAGGGAAAATTGTAAATTGTGATTTTCTAATTTCTGGATCTATAGAATTATATGGGAAATGGATAAAGGTATTAGAAGAATTATTTTTGAAGAATGATGTTACCATTAATTGACAAACCCATTATGGGGGTTGTATTATATAGGGCCAACTCGGGAATATGCTGCATAGCCAAATAGTGGAATATTTTGACTGACAGACCTATTATGTAGGCAAATTATGCAAGGCCACCTATGTGAATGTACTGCATTGTCAGACAAAAGAGATCTCAGAATTTTAACATATTATTATTACTAAAATCCAAAGATAGTTTGTGGAGATTCTGATTTTCCGAAACATAGAGTTTGTTTTATGGAAAAAAAGGTACCTGGATATGGAGTGGGTATTTTCAAATAAGATTTCTAAAGAATCAGAGGAATAGGACTTCTATGAAGGTCTAACCCAAAAGTAGGTGGTGTGGTGTCTATAGTTGTAGGTCATACAACTAGGACCCAAAATGAAAATAGTATATGATATGTGGCCAAATTATTCCAAGGATATTTCATATTGCTTTGAACACATAGAGAGGGATATGTGTAAACCATAGTCTTGAATATTTTTAGATCGAGAGAAAGATAATGAGACAAATATACCTGAATGACTGTTTTAAAATATAGATTCTTGTATATTACCATCAAAGTCTGAAGGGGACAAAGATACTATAACCAAGAATGAGATTACCATCATTTGAAAAACCCATTATGGGGGCTTTATTATGCAGGGCCAATTAGGGCATATGATTCATAGACAAATAGTTTCATATTTTGAATGATAGGGCCATTATGTAAGCAACTTATGCAAGGCCACCTAAGGGCACGTGCTGTATAGTCAGGAAAACGATTTCTTAGGTATTAGAAACTCTTTCACCAGAAAACGTAAGAAATATTATGAAGATATGTAAATATTAAAGATTAAGAGTGTGAAATATAGAAGGGTTTATGCTCAATGCACATAAGAAATATTTGAATCAATATTGGCCCTGAGTTTTAAGTCCTTTACATAAATCTGACTCATATGTAAAATGGAGACTTTATTTGTTTACTTTGAATTAATATTGTTTTGTGCAGTTTAATGTCATTCATTAAGAACATTGATAGACCCAAAAGAAATTGAAACACCTTTTTTATATAAAGAATCCTTTTACCCAATTCCTAATCCCATGTGATCTATTCTCGGTGTGAGAAACAAGGAGCAATAAGGGTTTCTTTTATAACACAATGGTGACACAAGTGAAGAATAGGGGTGTTAAATTTCCATGCAGTTTAATTTCATGCGGTAAGGATAAAGATGAAGTGATGTGAAAATAGAGACATATTATAACTGGACTAAGGGATAAAACCCAAATGTCACTATGTGTCTTCTGGGGGGAAATAATAAACCCATACATAGTTCTTTAAACATTCCCTATGTAGGTTTGATTCTTATATAAGGAATAAAAGGGTTTTGTTTTTTTCATGGTTGGGCCCAATATTGAAGATATAGGAATCTCTACATATCTCATATAGATGAGAATCAAGCTATACGTAGTTTTTTAAACAGTCATTTATCACAACAATCGAGTTTGACATGGGAGATTGGGGGATTTAACACATTCTAGAAGAATGATTAAATTTAAGACACAAGATGGTATGAAAATTAAATCGTGTATCTTAAAAGAGCACTCTTTATAGATCTAGTTCATACAAAAGAGAAGAAAAAAATGGAAATAAGAATTTTGTGGTTGCAACTGGGCCTAATATTGGAGATCTAGATGTCTCTATGTATCTCATATAGATGAGAATCAAGCCACATGTAGTTCTTGAAACATGGTCCTTATGCAGATCTGAGTCAGGCATAGGGAAGAGATAGACTAATGTGACACTAAAGAGTATCAATGATGTCCATGATGCTTTCTTATGGAATATCCTAACATCAAGTTGAGAAGAAATTAGTCATACAGTTTAATGTTATATAATGAGGACAAAAGGTGCCATGTAGGTTAATGTCGTGCGACAAGGAAAAAGATGCTATGCATTTTAATGCCATGAAACATGGATGCTTATGGTTGTTATTCAATTTAATTTCTTACTACTAGAATTTTTTACCGTGCAGTTTTAAGCCATGCAGCGAGGACGTGGGAGCTGTGAAAATTTTAGTCTTGCAGTGAGTACATGGGAGCTGTGCAGTTTTCAGTCTTGAAGCGAGGACGTGGGACCTGTGCAGTTTTCAGTCTTGCAGTGAGGACCTGGGAGCTGTGAAATTTTCAGTCATGCAACAAGGATGTGGGAGCTGTGCAGTTTTCAGTTATGCAGTGAGGACGTGGGAGCTGTGCAATTTTCAGTCTTACAGCGAGGACGCGAGAGATGTGTAGTTTTCAGTCTTGCAACTAGGATGTTGTGTGCAACTACATAAAGTATTTATTCAAGAATCTTGCATTAGTTGGAGTTTTAATAAGCTCTCAATCCATTGAGATTAAGGCATAAGCTCCATTTGAGTAGACCTTATGCATGGAATAAGGACCTTCCCACTTTGGCTCAAGATTTGGAGCTTTCTTTCCTTGTATCATTGGAGTCCTGAGGACCAATACCAATTCCCCTTTAAAAAATGAACAGAGGAAAACTTTCTTGTTAAAATCTTGTGATATTCTATTCTGATAGACTTATAAATGATGAAAAGTATGCAATATTTTATCGTATAATAATTCCAAATCATTAAACTATTTCTAAGACCTCTCATCTGTAGCCAACTGATCACATAATGCAACTCTGAGTGAAGGCAATTACATTTCAATTGGAAAACTGCTTTTGTTCCATATACCAATGAATAAAGAATTTATTGGGTGGCAGTGCATGTAGTAGTTCAATAAGCCCATAAATCCTGAAAAAGTTTACCAGGAAAATATTTCTTATCTTTATCCATCTTTTTCTGGAGTATAATTCACGAGTTATTATTAAAGGCCTATATTTTTCCATTGTCCACTATGTGATAGCGAGATGAATGGTTGGACTTGATATTATTATCCTGTTATAACTTATTTACCTCAATCAAACAAAAATTGGTTCCACTGTCCATCAATATAGTATGAGTGACACAAAATCTAGTGATGATGTTAGTTTTGACCAAACTAACAATTCTTTTGGCTCCGAATTCTTTGAGAGGTATTACCTCATCCCATTTAGATAATAAGATAGTAAAAGTAAGGATATACTTGAACTCCTTAACTGTAGCTAGAGGATAAGGTCCTACTATATCCATTCCCCATGTGTAAAATTGGCATGATTATTTATCTGTATGTAGAAACTCCAGGAGTTGATGAATAAAGTTGGCATGCACATGGAAGGGATAACATTTCTCAGTGAAATCAATGCAATCCTGCATCATTGAAGGCCAAAAGTATCCAACTCTTCAGATTTGATCAGAAAACCTATGCCCAGACTTGTGAGCACCACAATATCCTGAATGGACTTCTTTTATGACAGTTCTAGTTTCTTTGCCATCAATACTTCTAAAGAGGATTCCATAAAATCCATGTTTATAGCGGATTTTCTGGTGATCTAGACTATCATAAAGAGTACAATTTCCCTCTCATCGTCAGATCTATTATGTTTTAGCCATATCTGGTGGAAGTAATCTATTTTGAAGATATTTCATAATGGGTGTTCTCCATCCCATGATATGAATATATGGATCAGAAATAGGGCTAATTTAATTAATTTCCTCTATTTTGGTTTGAACAAAAGGTATGACCACATGACGATGGGCTATGCTAATGATTGTCTCATCCCGATTTGGATCTTCTACAGCTGTAGCTGCATTAGCCAGTGAATTAGCCTGGGAATTTTGTTATCGTGGGACATACAACAATGTTGTCTCAGATGGAAATTCAACCATTAACCATTTGACGTAATCATGCAAATGTATTAACTCTTATTTTCTGATAGAATATTTCCCATTGATTTTTTTGATTATATATTTTGAATCACCTTTTACTTTCAATTGATTCACTTTCACTTGAAGTGACAATTCTAATCCTACAATGAGAGCTTGATACATTGCCTCATTGTTGGTTTCACCTTCCAATAACCGGAAGAAATAATGCAATAATACCTTTTCTGGGGAGATAAGGACAATTCCTAACCCAAATTGGTTGAGTTTAGGGTTTTCCATTCTTTTCTCTATTGGACTTCTAGAGGCACCATCAAAGTACATCTCCCATGTTTGGGAATTATCCTGAATAGAGAAGACCACTTAATTAGGAAGATTAGTATTTAATGATTCATCTTATGCAAATGGATGTTCAACAAAGAATTCAGCAAGATATTGGCCTTTTTTACCTTTTTAGCCACAAACTGGATATCAAACTGTTGCAAAATAACTGCCCATCGTGCCAGACACCCTGTAAGCATAGGACAACTAAGGATAAATTTGAGTGGGTTATTGCGAGATATCGATGTTGAAAGTAGTGACTTAATTTCTGAACTGTAAATATTAATGCTAGATATCACTTTTCAGTACTTGAATACTGAGATTTTTGCATAAATAATAGTTCTACTGAGATAGTAAAGACTGTTTTCATTCCCAAAATCGTTCTTTTGGACAAGGAAGGAACCCATTGATCACTCTAAAGTTGTCACATAGAGAATAATTGGTCTTCCTTCAATAGGTGGAATTAATATCAATGGACTCAACATATATTTTTTTACGATATGAAATGCTTTTTTGCAGTCTTTATTCCATTGAAAGGTGACTCCCTTCTTCATTAATCTAGTGAAGGGAAAACACTTTCCTTCCAAATTGGAGATAAATTGCTGAATATAGTCCAAGTTTCCATAGATTCCTCTTAATTATTTCAAGTTTCGAGGAGGTGACATACTAAGAATTAATTTTTTTTCTCGTGATCAACTTCGATACCACAACGACGTACAACGAAGCTAATGCACTTTCTTAAGTTTACCCCAAAAACACATTTAAAGGGGTTCATCTTCAAACTCTATTGCCAAAGTTTATTGAATGTGATCTCTAGATCAGCCAAGTGATTGGAACATTGTCTGGATTTGACCACCAAATCATCCACATAACATTCAACAAATTTCCCTATGAAGGGTTTGAAGATATGGTGCATGTCACGTTGGTTTGTTGCAACTACCTTCTTTAAGCCAAAGGGCATTACCTGATAGCAAAACACACCTAGAAGGGATCTGTAGATTATTCATCCTCTAGGTCCATGTGGATTTGATTATACCCATAGTAGAAAACCATGAAGGAAATAGCTTCATAGCCAGATGTTGCATCAATTAAAAGCTTTGTAATCAGAACTAAAAAATCATCTTTAGGACAATACCGATTAAGATCTCTGAAATCAATGAAAACTATAATTTTCCCATTATTCTTTTTCACTAGGAAAAAGTTGGCCATCCATTTGGGATATTGAAACTCCATTAAAAATTTATTCTTTATAAGCTTATCAATTCTAGCTTCAATTTTATAGTCATGAGTTGGGTGAGTTCTTCTTGATGCCTGCTTGAATCCTCTATGTTTTTCTGGAAAACCCAAATGGTGAGTGCCTACGTCAGGATTAAGACTGGAATTTAAGTATAATTCCAAGAAAATATATATCGATGTTGTTTTAGAAATGAATTATACACCTATTTCTCTTCATAAGTCATGGTTGCATTGATTAGAGTGGGTTTTGGATCTTCTTCTATACCCAGTTTTATTTCTCTGAGCTCATCCATAGTGGTAGAGACAACTTCCTCAAATGCTGGAGGAGCATCCCTGAGATCTTATTCTTTTTCTTCATTACATGTTACCTCTTCTTTTTATACTTTAATTTTAGATGACGAGGCAAGATATCTAGAGTTAGGGGAGGAGTCGTTATTTTAACATCCTGAAGAAGAGGACATCATATCTGACCCTACTGATGATGAAGGGTATTCATGTGGTAATAAATAGGAGATGATGAATTGGGAATAAACATCTTTGTCTTCCTCTAGAATTCCACAACTTCTTCTAATTTTATTGACAAATTAGAGGCCTTCTATAGTTTGGCAGATGATATGAAGACATCTCCATTTAGGCTTCCATCACTACTTGGTGAATCAACAATTTCTCCCATGCTGTTAGGATCAGTTACCGCAATTAACATCTTGGAAGCTATTGGATGATGCTTGGATTTGGTTTTACCCTTTAAATTTTATTTATGGGTAGCACAAAATCTGTACTCAAATGTATAAATGGGTTTTCTGGGATCTTTTCTAGTCCATTCAAAGAATTAACTCGGGTTATCTCCTTTGTCATGGACCTCATTCCTTTTGAGTGATAAAACTCTGCCTCAATGTATTGAGATTCACACGTTTTGAACGGAGCCTTGTAACCATATAATGGCACAATTTTACCATTGAAATAATACTTAAGACATTGGTGGTATGATTAAGGTATGGCCGCGTGTTGATGCAGCCAAGGCCTCCTAAGAAGAATGTTGAAGGTTGTGTCCTGACGAACAACCATGAAATATGAATTAGACACAAGAACTCCAAATTGAGTTATAAGTGTAATCTCGCCCAAAGGTTCTTGCTCATTCTTTTCATATCCTTACAACATTAAAGTGTAAGGAGATATGTCAGATTCAGTTTGGCCCAATCGAATAAGTGTATGAATGGGAATGAGGTTGAATCTGGATCGATTATCATTGGAGGGTCGTCGGATGTCTATGTCATTGACCGTTCTAGATAAATACAAGAGTCTGATATGTCCATGTACAACATCATCTTCATCTTCATCTATAAAAGAAATGACTACATGACATTCTGCAGGATCATTCTCTATATGTTAAACCCCAGTAGCAACAAATTCAGTTTCAAACTCTTGAGTACTTGACAAAGGCTCAATAAGTGCTTCTCGAAGATCTTTTGATAGATTAAAGGCATCCAAAATTGATAACTTGGACGGTAATTGGGCTAGTTTTTTCAAAACAACATACTTTTGATCTAGATGTATGTGTTTCCCAGCCTGGAAATGAAGTTTTATAGGTGTCTTGGAAGTTGATGCTTCTAATGTAGATTTACCCTATGTCAGAGCAAAATCTGAAAATACTCTTGGCCTTGGTAGATTATACTGACTAGGGATATCTAATTGCTGAGAGGAAGATGGTGTGACTTCTAATCAGTCTTCCAAAATAATCATGTTAGAACCGAACCTATCTTTCATGGAAGAAACTCCATTTTTTTGTTGATCCTACTAAAGGTCTCTTCCATGAGTTTCTACCACATATATGGTTCTAGAAGGGGTAGTGTTAAAATGGTGGTTTCTAGAATTCCCACATATTCCCATGTATCCTCGACCTTTTCCCCTTCCTTTAGTTCCCCAGTTATGTACAAGGAACTTCAGCTCTTTATAATCAGAATCACCATAGGCATAAGTATCTGTTAAGTGGATAACATTGACAAAACCAAAGATCAATTTTTCATCTGATGAATATTATGCCTGATAGGTTAGTTCTGGTTGTTCCGTTTGGAGGGATAGTGCACGTTCTTTTGAAAGATATGGCATGAAATCTTCCAGGGTCATGGAAAATTTTTTCCTTGACATGAGGTTTTATTCTTCTAACTGCTATTTATTCTTATTATCACTTATCTGCTTTGAGGATTGACCTTTTGATGAAAGTGGTTTTAATGTGGTAGGAGGGGCGGAAGACACAATCAATTGTTTCAACTTTGTTTTTAAAATGGCATGAGTTCATTTGATCATTTTCCTGATCATCCAATCATCATATTTCTGCACATTTTTACTTTTTTACTTCCTACAATTTTACTTCTTCCTCTGAAATAGTAGTAATAACACATGATACCTGAGCTGATGAACTTTTCAGTTTGATTTTTCTAGAGTCTACCCTTTTTATTAGGAGGTCCTTAAAAATAAAACACTCGTGAATGGGATTCTCTAACATCTAGCTAAAGGGAATATAATTTGGAAGATCCTCATCTTTTTATTTATTTAGTTTCTTCAACCTTGGAAACTAAACCAAATTATTTTCCAGATATGAGATAAAGTAACTGAGAACTTGTTCATTAGGAAAAGAATAAACTTTGTTATTTAATTCTTAAAATTGTTTCCGCCTTTGATCTCTTTGGTAATCTTGACGAGGCGGTTGTTTTTGTTGATGCTCAAAAGGGGGATCCCTTTGATGTGATAATGGTTTTGAAGTGGAAGAAGGTACAGGTGCTTGCTTGAGTATAATTGTTGTATCCTTTTCTTTCCCTATTCTCCATCCCAGAGCTGATGAAATTACAAGAGTTTTAGCCTTAGTTTATATAATAGAATATTATATCTATTGATCAATTGAATTAAGGTCTCAAAACCCTCATATGTATTTTTACTAGGATTAGTGATGTGCGTAACTCATCACATAGATTTTACACACAGATTGGAAGCAACTCCTCTTGAGGGAGTTCCAGACTTAAGGAATTTGTTAATCCTTTTCATCACGCAATGAAATATGAAACTCTTTCATCATCCCTTGGTTTACAATTGGTAATATAAAAAACATTCATCTTTGGTAGAGTTGAGCAAAATTGATGAATGAATTTCTGGTAGAGATCTCCCCATCCAATAATTGATCAAGATTGTAATCTTGTATACTAGACAAAAGATGGTCCCTGTAATGAATGCACAAAACACCTAAGATTTACTAATTCTTATTGTTTAGGAGTTCCCATAATGGAATGAAAACAAGAAACAAAATGTGATAAGTGTTGTTCTGGATCTCTAAAACCATTAAATAATGGAAATTTGGTATCCACAAAATTTGGTGGGGGGGGGAATCAAATCCATCCAGTTAGGGTAAGCATTCTTTTCCAGCTGAACTGGCACAAATCATTCCTCCAAATATTCCAATCGAGTCATTAATGCCTCAATTGTGTTCATAATCATTTGGGGAATATCCAGATGATTTGGAACCTGTGCAGCTACAACAACTGGAGCTTGAGCTGGTCCATTGACTGGAAAAACCACCGGTGGTGGTGCTGGTATTTTCCTTGGATAACCCACGGGAATAGACATATCCAGATGTTTTTTTATCCTACCTTGGTTGTGTACCCAATGAGGGGAATTCATTATCCACATCTGTAGTTACTAAAAATCCTCTTGGCTGAGAAGCTTCTATAGGATGTGAAAGTTGAGGACCTACCAGGGGAGTATGTCTAGCAGAAATGCTGCTTCGAAGTAACTATGTATTGAGTCTTCTCAACTTATTCATCTCCTCATATTGCTGTGAAATTCTCTCTTCAAGCGAAAGATATTGACCTTATCTAATGGAAAAGTGATATGCAATATGACTTTTACCTTTCCCCTTGTTAGATGCCTTTTAGAGGGGGGGAAGTTGGTTATTTTAAGGAATACCTATATTCTGGGTAATCCTCTGATTTCAGGTGCATACACCTTCCTCATTTTCCTAAGTGTGTACTATATTATGGATAAAAAATTCATCTTCTAATTCCCTTGAACTAGACTCATTTTCTAAAGTATCTTTTTCAATGGTGTTAATGAAATTTAATGACGCATAATGCATTGATGGAATTTTTTCAGTACCTTTGTGAGATTGTCTCCCTTTGTATCTTCTATGTGACTTTGTTCCCTTGTATGATGAATTCTCAGGAACTGTTTTTAGAAAGTAACCCGAAGAAAATCCTCAGATAGTTTAGTTGTGTGCTCTCTTTATGGATTCATCCCTAATCGGGAGAAAACTAAATTCCATTATGGAGGGGATTGTGGATGTGAAAAATCCCCCAGCTCTATAGGCTGGGGAATTTCCTGATCTTATTCTTAAAATCTTTGAACTTATTTTAATGAATTTGAAGGTTGAATTAAATGATCCCTATCCCTGCAAGCTGGGGTGGGTCTTGAATTGGTATGCCTGAGATTTTCACAACTTATCTTCTGATTTTTCGAATTTTGTTTCAGATATTAGCTGGTTTCATTATCTGATGACCACTCAAATCACTTGTTTTGAAAGATCTATGTTTTATTTCATACATTTGTGTTATCTGATGGTTGACATCCTCTAAGCGGGATGCCTGCTCAAGATTCTCAGATGCTTGACGTAAAAGTGACACAGGAACTTCTTTTCTTTGGGCCTGACTCTGATGAGAGCTAGTTGAGGCATGTTCTTGATCATACATTTGATTACATAAAAAATATGTTGATTGTGGCCGACCGTGGGCAATAACATTGCATGATACCAGTTTTGGCGGACTTTTTGATTCTCAAGTGTAGTGAATTGCAATGCTATATGTACACCCCATCCTTTGATACGAACACCAGATGGGTGTCATAAATTAACTGGCATAGCCTCTTTAGAGAATTAAGTCATGCACGCTGAAGGGTTCTTTACTGTTTTTCGGTCTTTGGATGTTGGGAAAATGAGAGAGATGCCAAGTCAATTTAGAGTTTCAGCCCTTCTATTACCTTTACATTATTTTTATCTTCATCATATAGTAATACTTGGGATTTCAAATGATGAAAAATCATCCATAATTAAAGGAATATATCATGAATACAATCTTCTACAATCAATTCTTTAATGTTATATTGAGAATTTTCCAAATTCTAGAACATTACTGGTATTTCTCCTTTAGCCAATTGTTTTCTCATGTTTAACGTATCTTCATTGTCTTTTTCTATAGATTTATCTACTTGGTCTAACCAAAGTGGATGCTCTGTATTAGAAGATAAATGGCCCAAGGTAGGTTTAAATAATGACTATTCCCTTAAGATGTCTTCTGGTTGAGAAAGTGTTTCACCTGTAAATGACAAGGCATCAAACATGACTGGACTTATGTTGGAAAGTGCCTCGAGATAAGAGGGATTTATTATAACTACATTTTCAATTATAAAATTATCTTGACAATGAAAAATATTACTATAAAGAGAACTTTCCCAAAAAATTACATCATGGAGAAGAGCACTATGGTGGATTATAGCAAGGGATAAATCCTCTTGCTCCTTCGCATTCTGGACACATGGAGGGTTGTTGTGGCTCTCATCCAGAGATAGATTCTCTAAATTGACCAAATTTTCATGACCAAGACATCATGATGAAGTTTATAATAGGGAAATTCAGAATTACTACTACCGCTCTCATAATTTGGTAATGAGAGGGTAGGATCTTGATTTGCAACAGGTAAATGTCTGAGGGCTTTATGAACTTCAACATTAAGAGGAGCCAAATTGCATCTTGACTCTTGGTTTTCCAATAGTGCTTAGCGAGACTTCTTCTTGGATGTTCTCTTATAATTAGTTGGGGCCACCTTCTGGGAAAAGTGGTTATCATGGGAAGGTGCATGTTCTTGCATTGGAGTGGTCACTAGAACGGACCGATTAACTCCAATTGAAAAAGGTGTATGTTATCGATCCTGTTGTCCATATGATATGGGGGAGTATGCCCCATAACCATCCTGGAGTAGAACAAAGGTGTGTATCTACTCTAGAATGGCATGCTGATGTGTCATACCATGTATGGGGACAGATTTATTTGTCTGTTTCCCTGGTAATGTTGAAGTAGTTGTTATAATATCCTGGAATGATTCCAAAATATGGGCAGGAATTTGTGTCTTCACTTTTACCATTGATAAGATGTGTTTGGTGACTTCAGTGGCTGAAAAAAGAATATAAATCCATTATGTATCTAGAGTAGGTGTATGTTCATGCTCCTACCCTCCTTTTCCTATCAATGGGTATTGACATTACTCATGCATGGGGGCAGAGAGTTGGGTCTGCCCCATATTGGTTGTCAGAGCTTTCCGACTGACTTCTCCAGGTGTTGTCAAAGGATATTGTTGGTAGTTTTGAAAAATAATAGAAGGTGTGTGTGCATGCTGGATGTTTTCCTTCAAGTATGGTTAATGGAAATCCTTCAATACTGGATGAAGAGACTGTTTCTAGAATTGGCGATTGTAAGCATCTGTATTTCCCTGTTTACTAGTTGTGAGCACAATGGATTGGCAGGATTCTTTAACTACAGTCAGACGAGCCTTCTGACTGGATGATAACTTGTAAGTAAGTGTAAGTACCTGTTCATGGTACTCCACCAGATTTATCTGGTGGGATTGGTGGGTTTCTACCGAACAAGTCTGTTGGATAGCAAAATTAGGACGGACCGGTGTATGTACCTGCTCGTTGTCTTCCATCAAGTTAGGTTGATAGACTTCACCTGAGGGGGAGGAGATAAGAACCTGCTCCCTGTTGGCTGAAAATTGTCCCTGATTATTCATCTTGTGTGCCCAGTTATGAGATACCTAGGCCGAACGTCTAGAGACAACACCCCCATCTTGTCGGGGGATCACTACCGTGCGATTCTGCTAGCGGAGATTGTTGGTGGGAGTCCTCAGGAAGGACCCCTGCATCCTTGAATTGAGACCCTGAGTGACCTCTTCATGCACATATTTATAGTATGGGAGGTATTTGTTATTTCATTCTAAGGATAAGGACCCGAAATAGTTGAATATGGTGGTTGGAACCATCTGCTTCTTGATCATCAGTCGACATTGGCCAGACAAGAGAGGATTGTTATTGACCTGGAGGGCCTATCGGGTAGCCTCCAATGTAGGAATTATATGATGCTGATGATACTCCTTTATCATCATGTTGGAGACCTAGTATTGAATACATTGGGTGGGTGATGTAATCCTTCCCATGGATGAGGATCCAACTTGAGCAGTGGTCGTGAAGTTCACAGATGTCGTCTTGAAGAAATCCATTTTGGACAGAATGGATTTCTAAGAAAAAACTGAGAAACAACAGCAAACTCCATTAAAGAAACATCTTTTATATGGATTCATGCATGATTGATTTTATTTAACCTTCATTTATCAATTGATAGGGGAATAACAGGTGGGTAACATTATTAACATGGTTAAGGATTCACATCGGGTTCTCCATTTTTGTTTCGTAGTTCCTTGAAACGTGTGTTCTAGTTTTAAGAATCACTGCTTTTAGGCAGTTTCCATGGGATTTAGTCATGGAACTGAAAACTTCCAAAAGTTATTTATCCAAAGGGGACCTGCTCTCCAAAGTCATGAGTTTGTTATATTTTAACATCATGATACTTAGGAATGTACATTGGTCGAGAGGATGGGAGGTCAGAATCATCACACCCTTTAGGGGGAAATTATTGTCTACTCTAGGACTCTCTTTATAAATTTATGATATTTTCAGATTCCTTATTAATTCACCACGTATAACATAAGATTCCATTGGAATTTTCAATCACGTATTAACATGTGTAAAATTTATAATCATCATTATGTATTCAACGTTCTTCATTAACAGAAAGATCTGTATGTATCCAAGGTTCACCATCAATGGTATCCTTTCACATATTATTTAAATATTCTTTTAATCATAGTTATGATGGTATTGGTTTTTAACCCACTTAGTGGGGCACTCTAGAATTTACTTTCATCCAGGGGATGAATGTTTGTTTTGATTTTGGGATCATGTGCATAAAATGGGCTACCTACGTATCATTTTTAAATGAATCAGAACCCTCATAGTTCGGTGCTTCTTAATGGGACACATCATTCCTTTTAAGTTCATGTGGTAAGGACCTAACCATACGATTTGATGTCATGTGGTAAGTACATCTAAGTGAAAGGTGCTTAGCCAATGTTTGGTATGGGACTTATGCGGAAGCATCCAAATGAGCTTGGAAGGTATTTGGGTTTCCAAGTTAAATTAGACCATGTTGGGAATACGGCCCAAGGATAACAAGGTTAATTTGAAATGATGGGTTTGAACCTCAAGGAGGCCTCCTATGTATCCCATATGGATGGTAATAAAAACCCACATAGTTCAAAAAATATCATAGGAGAGTATAGTCCTTTGAGAGAAATGAGTTTGGGCATACTTCATGAAAAGGATGCATTGATGATTTGGTGGTTTAATTTAGATATTATTCCTAAAAAGGATGCCCGGATTAAGGGAATTGGGGTTGGATTATTGAAGAGGATATCCAGTGAGTTCGGGCCTTGAAAAGGCATCCTACGTATCCCAATTATGGTGGGAATCATAATTCTCATAGTTTATTGAGTCTCATAGGAGAGTATATTCCTTTGAGAGAAATGAGTTTGGGATTACTTCTTGAAAAGGATTCCTTGATGATTTAGGAGTTTAATTTGGAGCTTATTCCTAAGGAGGATGCCTAGATTAAGGGAATTAGGGTTGGATTCATGAAGAGGATATTCAGTGACCTCAGTCACTGAGAAGGCTTCCTACGTATCCCGATTATGGTGGGAATCAGAGTTCTCATAGTTCATTAAGTCTCATATGAGATTATTGTCCTTTGAGAGAAATGAGTTTGGGATTACTTCCTGAAAAGGATTCCATGATGATTTGGGGGTTTAATTTGGATTTTATTCTTAAGGAGGATTCCCAAATTAAGGGAATTTGGGTTGGATTCATGAAGAGGATATCCAGTGAGCTCGGGCCCTAAGAAGGCTTCCTACGTATCCTGGTTATGGTGGGAATCATATTTCTCATAGTTCATTGGATCATGAAAATGTTGTGACCATGAAAAATCTCTAATCCCATGTGATTCATGCTCAGTGTGAGAAATAAGAGGATGTCAAAGATTTAAACAAGGCACCCTCACTTTTCCTCCTCCACTGGTGGACGAGGGTAAGCCTATGGTGATGACGGTGGAAGAGGGTGAGGTGACGGTGGAAGAGGGTGAGGCGATGAGCCCTCTCTCTATTCACATTACATCAGACAAGGGTCCAATGAAAGGAAAATGGGGTGAAGGTTAGGGGATTACACTAAGATGGATACCCTAAAATTGATCCTGGTTGGGGAGGGAGACTTTTCCTTTTCTTGAATGAAAAATCAAGAACGAACATTACCTTACCTACTAAAAATTTGAGGTTTCGGCTCTTTGAGAAGGGATAGGTCAGGACCCAAACCCTTATTCTCAAAACCAGAAAATTCACAACATTTTTCCTAGGTGAAATTTCCATGTGACTGTGGATATAAAAACCCAAAATCACTCCATGAATCCTAAACCCATTGTGAAACAAATGTGGGAAACCACTGACTATGGAAATAGGAACCCAAATAGGAGACACACAGATGTGTCTTTCCTGAAATGTTGATAAATCAGGAGGTTTTGGTGGATTTATCAATATAATCCCTTTCAAAAAAGGGATCCAATGAAGAATAATTATTTCAATGGATGGATTTTAAGAGGGATTCATGTCTAGTAGACTTAAGAGAGTAAGTGAATCAAATAGTGGCAGCCAAGTAGGTAAGGGCGCACAAGTATGGGTGAAAAGGTAGGCTTGGGTGACCTGATATTCACTTAAGCGATGAAAAACTTGTATATTAATAGTTGTGAGAGACTTGGCTAAGCCTTCAGGGGTATTCACAGGTGATCCTAGAAGTGGGGTTTAAAAGTTCCTCTAAAAGGAATAGTTGGTGCACAAGTATTTCTGATTTAGGGTGGTTGGGAAATTTAGGAATGCAATTGTTATGGTTTTCAAACACCCAAAAGACTTAACGTTAATGATACTCCATTAAATCCTCTTCTTAGTGTGTTGAAGAACTACCTTGACAATTTTGGAAGACTAGGGCGAAGTACTAGGGCGACCAGAGCAGTAATTGGGCTTCAGATAAATCTGTCTGTACAAATAAAGTCCCCAAGGATCTATTTATAGGAAAAAGTATGACCCTCGGCAAAAGGACTTTGGTTTTGCAAGTGGGTTGTGTGCCGACATAGTGGCACACAAGTGGTTGTACACTGGATAGGTGGCACCCAAGTAGACTTGCATGTCGCCGATAATTTTTCCTAACTAGGGCGCCACTTTAAAGAATAATCCAAAATAAATTCTTTAGCCAGCTCCAGCATGGTGGTGCATAGGTTTTTGCATGCGGATACCTTGGGTGTCTCTTTGAGGATATAGCCAAAATAATTGTTCCATACCATAGGGCCTGCACCCCACACCCCTGCTTGGGATCAGTGTAGGACTGCAGTCCTAACCCTTTAGGTCGGTGCCTTATCTACTATCACTGACCCCCATGAGAAATGCATAGTCACACCATGAACGTTTCGATCTTGGTTGAGGATATTTTGTGGAGAAGTGTATGGAACACATTTCATGCTGTCTACACACCTATTGGAAAAAATCCTTGGATTTTGGGATCTCATTTGAGCCCATCTACTAGAATTTAGTGAAAATTATCCATCTAAACTTGGTATCAAGAACCTTTCATCTCATTAAATATACACTAGTTATTTCTTCATTCATCTTACAACTTTATTTATTTTTATTCATATCGATGAATTTATTTTTGTGTAAGCTTATATGATCTATTTCTATATTTATCTTTGATTCTTCCAATTTCATTCAATCTAGCTTGAGTGAGGAGTTGATATTGGATGAGTGTTCTACCATAGGTATAAGGTCAATGGTTTATACCTTTCCCTTAATGTTTTGTATTTAATATTCCTCATTGTCATTTATTCTCATACCAGACCTTCCAAAATTTCACCTAAAATTAAATGAATGACTTGGTTAAATTATTTGGGACTTTCTATGGTTTCCCACTAGTACCATTATATAGTTGTAGGTTTTTTCCATAGCCTAATCCCCATGGGGTGTGTTCTTCCCATTTATATATTATTTCAACCACCCGCAAGGTGTGTTATTGTATCTTTCATATGTTACATCACCTTTTTGGGTGTGTGAGATCGCCACTTCTTTTAGGTGGCTTTTTAAATTGAATGGGAATTAAATAAATGATTATGATAGGGATTATGCCTCCTTCACATGTTAATACTTATTATTAAAATATTTTAATGATAAATGTGAAATGAGTTGGATGAACTCGTGATAAGTGATTGATAATGAAATGGGTTTTGAAAAGAGATGATTTTTTTATAATGTTAGCGGATGCCTTATACATTTCTAATCTTTAGATACTAATTCCATTAAAATCCATAGGCATTTCTACTCCATGGATCTATATTGATATTTATGGTGGATTCTATGGACATTTATACTCCTTAGATCATGATTCCATTTGTTTTTGTGGAAATTTATACTCCATGGATCAGTATTTATTATGGTAGTGGATGAACTTGAAATTTATACTCCTTCAATCATGATTCCATTGGATGCTAAGGAAATTGATATGCCTTGGATCTGGATTCATTAACATGATCATTGGGATCCACCCATGTCTTTACTGAGTTTCCATTGAGATGCTCCAAGGATTCGATGAGGATTACTTTTTCATTTATAGCTTGGATCTAAATATTTCTGTCCGTACAGTTGATTACATGACATAGGCCACTATGGATGTTTATCATATTTTACAAATAGACCTGGTGTTGATATTTGATTACTGTTGTTATATTGAACAATATTTCACCTCTTTTATCATATTTACAGTGATCCATGTTTGTATGGACAAGATCACATCTTCATTTGACACTTTACATTTATTACTATTATACCCATGATATAATGAACACTGCATCATTGTTTATACACAAATTAGACATGTTATAAACAACATTGGCGGTGGCCTATAATGAACACTGCATCATTGATTTCACCCTGTGCATATCGTTGTTGGGTACATTGATAGACTTTGTGGATGCAGGTAGGTACTATTGCAAGAAACTACTATATGATGATTGATTTGATCATTTCTTAGAAGAAAGGAATAACAAGATTGGGATATAAATGTGTGTCTAGTTGGAGATAGTTCCATTTTATTATTTTTATAATTTTATACATGTATTTTACTATATTCATGTTTCTATGTATTCTTTTCCATTTTTTATAGATACATGACATGATAATCATATTATACATGACACTGCTTTTGGATTGTTTATTATTTTTGTCTTCTATATGTTATCTTATTTCTTGATTTATATTATGCTTCCTTTTATTTATTCACTTGTGATTACTTTATAATAAACTCTTATTATTAGGTTATAGTCCTCCCAAAGTACCACCTTAAACCCTCATTTATTTTCGGAAGCCTCTAGAAAATAGGGAGGCGGGCTTCAGTCCATGTGACCCACCAGGTTGAGGAACCGTTTAGTAGCTCCCGGATCAGGATATTAAAAATTATTATTAAATGTTTTATCTTAGGGACTTTCTATTTTGAGATAATATATGGGAGATTAGGAAGTTTTGGAATTTTGTAATGATTTGTTCCTGAGAGTACCATACCCATGTACGTAAAAAATCTAAATTGCTTGGGATGAAACATTTTTCTCTATACTTTGGTTATTACTATTGATTGGATTCCACTGTTGGGTGGACCACTTGATGTTTGATGTTTCTTATGAATATTTATTTTACCATTTCCCAATGAGAGGGATAATTCCATCTTAGGAAACATATTAGGCACATTATAGTGTTCACAATCCATCTATATTTCATGCCATATAGAATGCATTTCTTGACTGCATGGAATTTAAGATGTGTTAAATGAGTGATATTCCTGTCATTTGATAAATTTTTTATGTAGGGAATTGAGTGAAATAATTTATTTATAGAGTGATTTCCATAACCTAAATAATGTTTTCCTTTGTAGGCTATAACATACACCCTAATCAGTCAATTATGGAACATTGAGTTGTAAATCATTGGTTGCATGGACTGGAACATGTTATGGCTAGGATTAAATGGGTTCCACACTTCTGTTTATAAGGTGTATGGGAACTTATTGATTAGAAGTGGTGATCCATTTGGTCTGAAGATTTAAATAGAATTATAAAGATTAATTTATTTAAATTAAATTGAAAATGTTAAATGGAATTTCACCGATAAATTCATTTTTCAATTGTCCTGGATAGTACATATACCAAGATCGATGCTGTGAAATAGCAAACTTGACCAAGAAATATCTTTAGGGTGGGAAGTTTGAATTTTATTTGGTGTTTTATAATTGCATTTAGATTACCCAATCCCAGATTTAGAAGTAGGCAGATGGGTGTGGATTGTTTATAGTAAGGCTTCAACCTATCCAATGATTTTATATTTATTACTCGGCTGTTACAAGATTATTTTGGAAGAATGTGTTTTGAATTGTAGATACATTCCAACATGATAGCCTATGGTTATGTGTCTGGATAATGGAAATGATCATGCTCCAATGGTGGTGGGACATGAGCTACCAGTAGAACCTTCAGGCTACCCATGTTTTCAGGGGATAGAAGCCTGCAGGCTACTGAGCTATGGCTTGAGACTATTTTATTGATCTATGAGTATCTAGATACACCTCCTGAGAGGAGAGTGAAGTTCATGACATATATGATTTAAGGAAAATCTAATCACTGGTGGTATGTTTTTAACTAGGATGATATGCTTAAAAATGTGGTTTGGAGGGATTCTGAATCCATGTTTTATGGTAACTTCATTCCCAAGACTTTGATGGTTGAGAGGGCCAGTGAATTTTTTCATCTAGAGCTTAGTATGATGATTGATATGGAGTATTCTAAATGATTTAAAGAGATTCAACAATTTCTACTGATTTCTCAAGATGATGATTCATTGAGGGTGAGATGTTTCAAGTAAGGTCCCAAGCGTTCCATTCGATCATAGGTAAACATGCTTCAGTTGAATACTATTATAGAGATAGTGAGTCAAGAGACTATTACTGAATGGAACCTAAGGGAAGTTGGGGGTTAATAGTGGGGAAGTGGATCCTCTGAACAAAGTGGGTCAGTTTCAGCTAGAGGAATACACATTTAAGATATTTCTGCTAAGGGGAATACTAGTCATATTGCGAGTGCTAGAAGTTTTTTATTTTGTAATAATTGTGGGGGATAAGGAAATATGGGGATTTAGTGTGATAGAGACCCATTTGAGTGCCAATCATGATTATCCATGTACAACGATTCTATATAACCTGCAATCTAGCAGTCAGTGGATGGGGATCGATTCCAACTCCCAGTTTGGATCGTGATTCAAAGATACATTTCAGGATAGTAAAATGAGTAGTGCCACTCGTTCAGGTCAATGAGGTTATCATGGACAAGGAATCCAAGAACCACCTGAACAACGATAATAGAGTCAGCCAACATTGGTTTGTGAGGTTTTTTTATAGGACTACAATTCATAAAAGATCTATTCTGTACAACCTACACCTATGTAGTAATGTGTCAGGCTATATATGGAGATAGGTATGATGTTAATAGAATATACTAAGTTTCTATTCATTTTGATACAAGTTCATATCATTCATTCATATCTATACCTATTATGGAGATTCTCAAACTTGATGTTTAGTTTTTTAATGGATTTATGATTTGGGATACTCTATTGGGGATCAGAACGGAGGGTGTACTCTAGTGTAGGGAGTACCCCCTTGAGGTTGGTGTGTGTCACTTCGTATGGAATCTCGTTGTCCTATAGATGACTCGGTTTCTTGTCATTCTCCGGATGGACAAGTAATTTTATTATCATAACCATGTCGACTATTATCTATGAAGGGTGACCTTCACAATAGAAGACAATGGAGTTTTTATTCACAGGGGTGAAGGAGATGTCTAAGTGGGTAAAACTTTACTTGAGAACTGTGGTCTAGGTAGGATGATAGCATGGATAACTAGTTTATATCTTGATGATTAGGGATTACATCAGACTAATTTCATTACAGTGGTTGATCATTTTAGGGATGTTTTCTAGAATGAATTTTCTATTGTACCTCTTGGTAGAGAGGTGGACTTCTCTAGTAATATAGTTCCATGAGATGAACCAATATTCATTCCTCCTTATAGTATGGATACTATGGTGTTTCATGAGATCAATAGGTATCTAGAAGACTTGGAAAGAAAGGGTTTTATATTACCCAATACATTTCCATGGGGTTCTCTATTGTTTTTGTGAAAAAGTTAGACAGAACCTTTAGGCTATGTTTTAATTAAAAAAAATTGAACAAGTTGATGGTTAATAATCAGTATCCCTTACTGTGGATAAATAATCTCCTCAAAAAGCACTGAGAAGATAAGGTTTTTTCATAGATTTATTTTAGGTCAGGTTATCACTAGTTACATGTTTGACATGCAGACAAACCTCATACAATTTTTTGTAGAAGGTATAGAATATAATACTATCTAGTTATGTCATTCGGTATCATGAATGCAGTAAAATTAATCATGGAACTGATGAAATGGGGTTTCCATCCATATTTTGATTCATTTTTTGTGGTACTCATAGATGATAACTTGGTTAATTATCACAATCAATAGGACAATTTCCAAAATCTTGAGATCATTTTTGATAAACTGAGAGAGAATCGTTTATATTTTATGCTCACAAAGTGTCACTTCTTAGTTGATATGATTCACTCCCTGGGTCATAATATCTCAGAGAAAGGAGGGTCAATTAACCCATAGAAGGTGAGAGCTATATTTTCCTAGGATCATCCCAATAACGTACTTGACATATAAAGTTTCTTAGAGATAGATTTATATTTCTAGAATTTTATATAGGACTTATCATTCTTACCATCACCTTTTACGGGATTTAATAATATGGGTGTGATGTTTTTATGGTCATATTCCTATGAGAAAGACTTTTAGAAGCTGAAAGAAAGTCTAAATTCTTCAATAGTACTCATTCTTCTAGATCTATGAAGAAGCTAAACTGTGTATTTTGATGAATTAGGTAGCATTTTGGATAATTTTTTATTTATGAGGAGAAGTTTGTGACATAAAAGTATCATTAGTTGAGGCCACATGGTAGGAAATACACAATAAATGATCTCGAGTTATCCATTGTTGAACATGCCTTGCACTATTAGAGGAATTATTTACTAGGAGAGTTTATTGTGGTGTACATGAACACAAAATATTTGAGTACATATTTACACAACATGACATTAATATGAGTAAAAAAAAGGAAGGTGGAGTACCCATAGACTTTTGACTTTGAGCATGACAATACTCCTATAAATGGGAATATAGTTGTTAAAGCACTGAGTAGGAGGAATCAGATACAAATACTTTACGAGGCCAGTAGTGAGTGGTAGCTTATGGTCTTATTCTTAGAGATGAACTTGGACCCATAGGATGTCCAAGTAAATAATTTTATCACATCCTTAGAAATGACATCCACTCTTACGGATAAGGTTAGAAAGATAAAGTTATCTGGTGTTTTGGGCCTAGTCCTACAAGTGAGTGTGGAATGTGAGGACCTGCCTCCTATTTAGACCATGGATGAAGATGAAATTATGTGTATTCATGATCATGTTTGGGTTGTAGCAGACATAGTTGAGGAATAGATGTGGTAGATTCATGCCTCATATTGGGGATTATAACCTGATATTTCTAAGATGTAGCCAGACTTCTGTCTCCAGTATTGGTGGAAGTGAATTAAACATGTGGTAGCTGGTTTTTTCATGAGGTGTTCCACTTATAAATTGGTGAAAGTTGAACACCAGTGATCACTGGTCTTTTACAGCAATTACCAATTCCTAAGTGGAAATAGGAATATGTTACAATGTATTTTGTGGTTGGGTTGTCAAGTTCTCCCAGAGTTAATGAAGCTATAGGTTTTTTATTGATCAGCAAATTATGGTCACCCATTTCATACTAGTTAGAGAGACATTTTTAGAAGATTGTCTTGGTATAATTTATATTCAAGATATTTTTCACCTTCAAAGGGTTCCTCATACCATGGTATTGGATATGGACACCCAGTTTACATCTCAGTTTTGGAAAGGCTTAAAGAGTGAATTGGGTACATAGGCACTTTTAGTCTTGTCATACCACACTGAGACTGATGGATAGTCAGGGCACACCATATGGGTTCTAGAGGACAAGATTAGCGAATATGTCCGTGATTTTAGGGGCTCATGGGAGAGGTATATACCCCTAGTTGAGTCTGCATACAAGAATAAATATTATTAATCTATATAGATGGAACCTTATAGTTTTTTGAATGGTAGTAAATCATGATCACCCACATACTAGCTAGAGGAAATAGAGGAAACATTACAGAGACCTCTTCTTATATAGGAGTCTTCATAATAGGTACATTTGATTTGGAAATAGATGGGTATGAAATAGTCTATACATAAATACTATTCCGATCATCATCGATGATGAAATAAAAACTCCATTATCCTCAATATACTGATATGTTATCAGTTTAATATCATAACCTAAATCCATCTCAAATTTCATCAAATGGGAAATGATTTATTCGTTCGTGTGTGTGGCAGGTGACCACCTCGCGAACCAATATAGTTCTTTTTACATCACTACCTATCAAGACTCATTGTAATAATAGAATTAATGTTTATATATGATATTAATGAAATATTTATCATTATTAAATAATAATATATATTTTATATTATTATCTTTCCATGCATATTAAAATGATAACATCATTCATGCGTACGTGTGAATTATCACCTCAAGAGATGTGATTCATTTTTCATCACCACATCACATAAATGATATATATAAGAATATTTAAATTAATAATATTATATTAATTATATTATTATAATTATGGAATAATAAAATAATAATTACCTTCTTTCCATATTAATTGTTGAAAAAATAAAATTGTGCCCATGCGTACGTAAGACTTATTGTCTCCATGATTGTAACAAAATTAATTTTTCATATCTATATGTAATGGATGGATTTAAAAGTATAATTGATTAATAAAACTGATTATTATTTCATTAATATTATTCTAGAGATGATGGACTAATTCCAATTTTACTATTTTCCATCTCACCAAATACATTTTGGGACTCAAGTACCGAATAATGTCAAAATGTCAAACTTGAACTAAAATAATATGGTAATTGTTATAATTGTATAATAAGTTATATAAAATGAATAATAAACATTAAAAATGTTCTAAATAAAGTAAATAATTAACCTATGTTTATTATTAAATGTGATTCATATTTTATGTGATGAGTCAGAATCAATGTAAGGGATTCTTTCTCAATTTCTGTGTAGTGAGGCAATTTTGATGTTATGCACTTTTATTCTCTTATAAGGTGTATATATAGAATATTTTACATTATATAATAAGAACTAAACTTTTCGCATGGTATTTATTTTTTAATGTAATTATTTAACAGGTTTAATGATTCTATTTTTTCCAATGTGATAAGGGGGTTTTATTTTAAAAAATCCCCGATTATGATTTTTCTTCAAACTCCATTTATTCCATGTCCATGTTTTTAAAATGATATTTGAAATTTCTTCTTCATGTTTATTTCTTGGAAATTATTAATGATGGGTGATCCTGTTATAGCTTAAATGATGGGTGATCCCAGATAATGCTCCAATACATTGGGTAATGATTTTTTTTCTTTGGAGAATTATATTGGAAGTCGGTCATGTGGTTATTCTAATCTATAAGTGTTCTATTATGGTTCTATTTGATGATGTACCAAGGTGAAAATATAAGTATGTTTATGACTACTAATGAGTTTTTATGGTAATAATTTGTTTTCAAAAGGTAAAATAAATTATATTTCTAATGTAATGATATCTTCCATTATCAGTAAAATGATATGTTTTCACAGAAAGTGTTTTTCAATGGTTTTTATGTATTTACTGAACTAATGGTTTCCTTTATTTTATATCCATTTCTGATATTTTTCTTATCATCCCCTGTTTTAATTTTTTTCTCAGGGTATAAAAATGGGAAAGTGAAAGGATGAAGTCAATTTGAAATTTATGAATATTTTTCATAAAAAATAATTCATGTTTTATTTTAGAAGTGTTATATTATAAAATAAATGAGTACTATTTTGACCACCCACTATATGTTATTAGGTTATGATTACTTTTATAAAATGAGAGTTTTGATATTATATGATTTCTTAAGTTCATGTTATGTGATATTCTTGAAAGGATTAATAAACACATTCTTTTCTCCATGGGTTCCTTTTGAGATGATTAATGTTTAAATTTTTAGTGGCACCAAAATGTATGAATTATGAGATAGCTTGGAACTATATCATGCTTCAATGAATAGTTAAATTATTATTTCTTGTGATATTTAAATTTTATTAGAACATGTTGGATAGTAACTAGGTTCTTAAAGGGTTAGTGTGATGGTGTTCATCTCTACTTACAATTTTATGTATGAATAGGTTAGCAATTAGCTAGATTCACAATGGGTGATGGTAATGGATTTTATCTCTACTCAAAATTTAATTAGTGAATGGTTTGATGGGTATCTGGGTTTCTAAAGATAAAGAATACCATTTTTATAATTGTTACACATTCTTTCCTATGTTTCATCATTCATGTTTTATACTTTGTGTTTGTTGAATCATGTTTCCACATTCTTCTGATGCATGAATTTTGTTATTCCTAGTCTTATTCCATGATTTTTGATCTATGATTTTTTGGGTTTCTATTTTCTTATGCATCATGACTATTCCCATATGACCATCTTATGTTCACTCGTGATATTTGATTGTAATTTCTTATATTTAACCTTGTTGATAATTTGAGGTAACCCCTTTCTCAGGATTCCATTTCCATAGGTTATCAAAAAAATTAATAAGTAATATTTTTATAGAAGGTTATCTTATGAAAAAATTGTTTTGGAGATATTGAAGACTGTTATGGGTTAAGAAGTTTTTTAGTGAGAAAATATCCAAATATTGGAAAAGTAATGAGTTTTTTAGTAAATTTTTCCGTAATTCTCTAATGATCTAAACCTAAAATTTTCATGGGAATGTATTATATTGGGATATTTATGTAAAGTCTTCAAATTTCCAGATTATTAGGTCTGGGGTGTCATACCATTGGCGTTAAAGTCATCACAATCAGGTGGTCTAGTAATGCATCAAAAATTAGAGTCAAGCATTATCATTAATGGTAAAACATGGGTAGAGTAACTGGTGTTTTACAATAGATGTAATATAGTGAGTTAGAAACAAGATCAAGTATATCATTTTGAACATGGAACATGTATTTTAGGTATTAGTTGGGGATTTTTGTGGTAAAATTATGTCCTTGTGTTATACATGGATGAGGGGGGCCGTTTTTTTGTTTTGGATTATATTAGTGATATATATATATAATAGATTAACATTCATCTTATGTGTTTTCTAAACAAGATACAAGATCAAATACAATTTTACGCATAAATGATGTATTTATATAAAAAGATGGTTTTACCACCTTTTGATGACACACTTATTTTAAATCATGTTTTTGAAAAATTTATACATTATATTTTGGAAAATAAAATTCTTATTTTAAATAGTAATATAAAAATTTAATTTAAATGAATTTTGATATTTTTCTCACAAGTTTCAGGTTTTGATGAATAGTAAAAAAATATTGCATTTTAGTTAAAAACATATTTTTCATCAAACTAACTTATGGTGTTATGCTATATTTTTTATTAGTTTTAAAGTATTATTATATCAATTTTGTATCATTTAATCTAATTTAGGTCATTATAATAAAATTCATATTGATTTTTTCTATAAAAACATTCCAATTTTTTGAACGTTTTGACTTTAAAAAACCGATTTCTCATTTCGTCAATGAGATTAATTTTAAATTAATTTTATACAATTCCATGTTTTGAATTTTGAAAATTGGATTCCATATTTGGAATCAAAAGTTTCAAATTTATTAAATATGTCCCTTTTATTTTTAAAAAATATGAATAGTAACTTTAGTAATTTTCTTAATTACCATGTTTAAGGGTAAATTGGGTAATTAAAGGTAAAAAACATTATAAGAATTAAAAAATTACCCATAACACTTTTACTAATTTTATTGGATGATTTATTGTTGACCAGAATCATCCTTGAGCTGATTTTATGCTCTCTTGGAGCCACTTCGATGACGTTATGTCTTTTATTGTATTTTATTCTAAGGAAAGTCAAATATGTCATACTCATGATTTTAATAAGAGTTATATTTTTTATATTTGGTTATTCATAATATATATTCAAATATAAATAGTAATTTTAAAAATAATTTTTTATCTTTATCAGGGTTATTTATTTTTCGTTTTTATGAAATAAATAATTAGCTTAAAGAACTATACAGTAATGATGTAATAATTATTTAATTAATATAAATATCAAATAAAATATATTAAAAATATTAAAATAAATATAATACAATATAATTAATGTTATACACGAATTTTTAATATGACCTAGATAAATATGGTGTTTATTAAATGTTTTTTTAGGTTATCTTTTATTAATATTTTTTAAAATGTTAAGAACTGGATAGTTTTATAAATGACATTAAAGATATTTTAAAATAAATAATATTATATACAATTATATAAACTTCATAAAAATGTAAAATTATTCCAAATGATTGGTATAAGGTTGAAAATATAATCTATGAATCATTTATTGTTTGTTTGGTATTTTGTAATAACTATATTAACCCTTGAAGAGTAAAAAAGAAAAATTGTCATGGAAAGAGTTAAAGGGTTTAAAAAAGGTTAAATACAAAATTTAAGGACATAATGTGACCTAAAAATGGTTAAAAAATATTGGTTGAGATTAAATTGTCCCATACACATTTTATATACTAAATAAATCACTTTGGATCTATTTGGAATTGAATATTAATCTTCATGTTATCCATTTGAGAATGATTATAAAAATATATTTAGTAATTAAATATTATATTTATGGTATTAATATTATTATGAGATTTTTGATATATATCTTATTTAATAGAATCAAGACTTTCAAAGAAAAACAAGCATGATAAAACATGGAAATTAACACTTGAAATAGTAAAAAGAATAAAACATTATAAATAAAAAAGTGGTAAAATATTATAAGTTGATAATGTATGATATAAAAACATTATAATGATTTTCAGATAAGTTAATAATATGTTTGAAACCACTATATAGTATTTTTGTACATGTACTGGGGAAATCATACGTAAGGTAAGGGATTTTTGTCTTACTTTTATATATGTGGGACACATAACTTATACGCTACTTGTTTGTTTTGTGTGGTGTATATACTTCTCATGAATGTATTTTAAGAGTATTATTATGAAGATTATGGTATTTTTAAATCCATATAAATTTATTTCATTTATAGGAAATATTATTCTACTGTTTGTAAAGTGGCAAGTATTATTTCACAATATCATAATTATTCGATATTATTTAATTTTAAGTCTCCACTCATGAACAATTTTCTTCCATGTCCATGTTTTCTAAAAATATTTTCAAAAATGGTTTTACTATTATCCTTCAAGTGTTTAATAGATTTTACCCATTTTTTGATTTTTTATAAAAATAATTTTAAGGAATATTTCTATCATTTTTCAAATAAAGTACTTTATGACAATTTCAACAAAAATAATGAATGAATGTTTTTTTAACTTATATGCATCAATAGATTTTTATTTCTTCATGAGGCCTTAATATTTTGAATCTTCTTTTAAAATATTATAGGTTTCTTTTCAAAAAATATATTCACTTTTAAAAATGTGTGAATTTAAAATAAACAATTTCAAAATAAAGAGGGTGCTTATCTCAAGAAAATTTTAATGATTTTATTAGAGAGTTTTCATCTATGTCAACATACTTTTCTGGATCATATTATTGATTGAAGTTCATCTTAGATGATATTATTTACTTTATTTAGTTTAATTGTTTATGATTCTGTTTAACTATAGGTGTTCTATTTTTCTACAATTCATATTTTATGGTTAAAGTATTCACATTTCATATGACAGTTTTTAGTTTGAATTTTTATGTTAATTATATTTCAAACCTTTAATAAGAGGAATTAATTGGACTTAGTAGGTGTCGGGTGGGGCCTTCTATGGCCCCTTGAAGCATAGGTAAGTCACATGAGAAAAAATATTTTGGGTTTGGATAATTTCTTTCCCGATTTTATATGGTGTCTTGGCTAAAACCTTGATGGTATGTTTATGATTTCTCATATTATGAATTCCCCCTTTATGAGATTTGTTATTGATATTCAATGTAAGTATCTACCTAGTAGAATATCATTAGTTAAGTCTCATTCACATGTTATTATTTATATGGAATTATTTTATAATCTTCAATTCTTGACATATTATTATCATGTTATTGATTATATGGCATGTGATTTAGTTAATCACTTTTCCATAATCATTTATGCTTATTTATGATAGTTTCAATGGAATGTATACCCTTAATGAGCACCTGAGATCACCCCTTTCATGTGTTTCATTTTAACCCATGATTCCAAGAAGTATATCATGAATAATATGCATGGTTACAAAAACGAGTAATAATAGAAGACTCAATGAAACCCTTTTTTTATTTTGTATTTTAAAATATAATGTGGATTTCTCAAATGTATTTATCTTACCAAGGATTTTAAACTATATAGTCCTTTGGGATGTGACCTCCTGCATCTTACGTTAATATAATAAAGTAAGGCACCGACTTTTGGCTACAGGGGTTGGGTCGTTATAGTTGGTATCATGTCTGGTTTAGAAGAATCCTTGGGAACTATATTTAGAAAAACATATATTATAGAGTGAAATCCTATCAAAAATATGGAAATGTGTCCAAATAAACACAACTTACGATTTAGAGATTAGTTATAACTAATTTTTCATTTTAGGTTTTTTGATTCACTAGTTAGGATACTATACAGTTTGTTTCATTATGTTATGAACTAATCTAGTATATTCTATCCTTTATAAATAGAAACTAGTAGAATAAATGTAAACCACAGAAATTCACATAATCCAAAGGGTAAGTATGATATTTTCTTTGATGTTTTTAAGAGAATATTTCTAAAGGAACTATTCTATAAACAAATCTCATTATATGAGTACAAAGTATCATGTGATGATGAGATAGATAAATAATTCTCTAAGTACTATGGAATTAGATAGAAACATAAGAACAAATTTATAACTAGGAAAATTATGGATAAAGGAAACAAGAGAAAGAAGTATTTTCCTACATGTGATAATTGTTGAAATAAACACCCTTTTACATTCAAAAAAGTGATTGGATTTTTCTATATGTTTAGAGAGAAAGTTCATTATTCTAGTGACTTTAAGGGTAGGAAAATGGTTTCCAATGTACAATGCCTCAAATTTAATGAGATTAGACACTATGTAATTTATTATATCAAACGTCAAAAGAATATACCCCAAAAGAGTATAATGTATCAAGGATATTCTTATACTACTACCACAGAAGAGTAGGAGTGATTAATATGATTGTACTTGGATTAAATTAATATGTAGTTTCATTAGTTTATCAATGATGTACTGGTCCTAAGAATTACCAAATAAATTAGTGTTGTATTACAATCCTTTTTCTTTATATATTTGGAAACTTTTGTGTTTTCATTGTAGTTTAGAGATGATGAAGGTATTCATATATTTGGTATGTGTGATTAAGAGATGCATTATGTTTGGAGAATATAATATTAATTGGGTTTTGGAAAATTTGTGATAGTATTTTAAAATTTTTCTATTATTGAATATGGATAGAAATTTTTTGGATATAAGTATTTTGAATGAGTCATAAGTTAACTACTTATGGATTGGATTAAGTTAAAGTTTGAGTATTATTTATTGTGGTTATAGTATGATTTATCATATTGTAGGACATGTGCTAACCATTTTGGTTTTAGTAAAAATTTATAAGGTGAAAGAATATGTTTTTAATCTTATGATTCATTAAATTTCTTCTGGTATGAAGAATTAAACTTGAATATCCATTTCCTAGTGTGATTGATAAAGTAAAAATAGATCAATGCACAACTAATGAATAAGATCATACTAGTTACATGGAATTAAATAATGTAAGATTTTTCTCTCATTCACTTATCTAGATAGTAAAATAATCCCTCAACTATAGGAAAGGAATTTGGAATGAAAACATTATTCATGTAATTTTCTTACCTACAAATCCATGGCCTCTTTAACACATAAAAGATTTTCAATTTTGTTATGGTAGACTTCTTGATGACCATGTTCTATCACACTCTCCAATAGAACTTGATAGTGTTATTTCTCTTCCATGTCCTATTTTCCACTTTCCACTAATGATTTCATATTCAAAATCCTAATTTTGTGGAGACCTTTTCATTTCTATTTCCCTCTTATTAAGAGGATTTTTTATTAACCCTATTTCTGATGTGGGTTTCACAAAAAATAATGTTCATTTATTAACCTTTGATTTCATAAGATCAATTTCAAATTGTTATGAAAAAATTTATTAAAGTAGGGGAGAATATAACACCCTAAGATTTTATGGTATGTATCTTTTTAAATTTAACATATTTTATATCCTACATCGCATGCCACACCGAGCTTAAGCGAACCACGATATACTAATAATATTATTATTTAAAATGAAATTATATCTTAGTTGTTCAATTGGTGGTTATTAATATGATTAAAAAAGTTATGAAAATATATTATTTAATTCAATGGTTACCAATTACTTATAAATAAATATAAAAACCAATTTAATATAAAGAAAATGTTTTTTTAAATGTACATAAGTATGTTTTATTCCTATAAAACAAAGAAATAACACTTTTTGGATTATATTAATTAAATATGTATCTAATATATTCAATCTAATTTTTTAAAATTCATCCTATGTGATTTCTAAATAAGATGTAAGAAAAAATATAATTTTACACATAATAAATGTATTTTTATAAAAAGATAGTTTTTCCGCCTTTTGATGACGCACTTGTTTTAAATCTAGTTTTCCAAATAAATTATAAATTATACTTGAAAAAATAATCTTCATATTTTTAATAATAATATAAAATTTTACTTTGGTTGAATTTTTGAAATTTTTCTCATAAGTTTCATAAACTGGTGAATAGTAAAAAAATATTGCATTTTAATAGAAAACAACTTTTTCATCTTGATAATTTATGTTGTTAAGTTTTATTTATTATTGGTTTTAAATTATTATTAGATAATTTTTTATCATTTAATTTAATTTAGGATATTGGAAAAAATTTAACATTGAATTTTGATATAAAAGTATTTTAATATTTGAACTTTTTTACTTTAAAATCATGTTTTCTCGTTCCGTCAAAGATATTAATTTTAAATTAATTTTATCCAACTTTATGTTATGAATATTGAAGAAGGGATTCCATATTTGGAATCAAAAGGCCCAAATTTAGTAAATAGTTCCCTTTTATGTCACGACCCGTCCCCCGGGGCCCATGTCGTGACTGCCCCAAGCCCGCCTTCCATAGGCCACGGGTTGGTGACTAGCACCAAAGGCATAAATCCCTATAAATGAGAAGTCATTGCCTTTATAAAGTGTAAAAACACACAACAGAGTATGAACTAGAAGTAAAACACTAAGAAAAACTCTATATAATGGAGTGCTGAAAAGTAAAAGGGGCCGGAAATACAAGCCCAATAGGAAAGTACAAGTACAACTGAAAAAAAAATTAAAGCAGCCACAGGGTCGTCCTCTGGGGTTCCTGCCTGAAGGGTAGGTACAGATGGAATCCTCTGCACTCCACGTCTTCCAGTCTCCACCATGCACCGACTCGTTGTAAGGTCCACCTCCGGGTATCGTCCTGTCCTACTACTCAGCCTCAGTCAATGTTGTCTGTCGTCTGCATCCAACACAACATGGTGCGGGAAAAGCCCGTGCATGTGTGAGTATAACAATACTCATTAGGGACCCCGAGACCCTCAAGGTCTCACAAAATACAAAAAAGATAAACCACAAAGTATGAAATAAATAGATAACCCCACTTAGGTATATGCCCATACATATACCTAAGTTATCAAGTAATACATCTCAATCAGGAGGAAACACAAGAGTTACTGACTCAGCTCACAAAGGTATACAACTTATGTAGAGAGATAGAGATGATCAGATATAGCCACTGAATCATCAGAGTTGTCAGACCAACACATGATCCATGACCAGCTATTCTTTCAAACCAACACATGATATAGGAATAGAAGTTAGAACTGTCGGACCAACACATGATCCAAGAACAATCATCAGAGTTGTCAGACCAACACATGATCTAGGACCAGCTATTCTATCAGACCAACACATGATCCAGGAACAGAAGTTAGCACTATTGAACCAACACATGATACAGGAATAGTCGTCAGAGTTGTTGGACCAACACATGATCCAGGACTAGATATTCTGTCGGACTAACACATGATCCCGGAATAGTCGTCAGTGCACAGCCATCCATAGGGTTTTCACAAGGCATGCTTGAATTTGGGAGTGTGTGCTCCCCAATACAAGTGTCCACACATCAACTACCACCAAGTCCCACGAAGAAGTATCTCAATGTTCCGTCTCGTCATAGGGGTCTCAATGCAATAGAAGATGCGTCAATCGGACGCTCGGTCTGTGAGTTATTAGCTTTTTAGTTCCGAGGGCCCAGTTGGATTCGTGTACGATCCAACCTTATTGTATCTCAACATTACCCCAAACTCTGGTGGGGTATACTCAAAGGGATCATCGTACTCCAAGAAAACCAGTACTGCTGACGGTTTTTCAAACGGTCGTTCGGTGCCAAAGATACGACCAAAGGAAGTAACATGGTCGGTAATGGGCCTGGGCCCCATCCGACCCGGTCGGACCAACTCGGCTCAACCCAGATTGGGCCGACCCGGTCTGGGTTGACCCAGCCAGACTTACTGGGTCTGACCCGACCCTTTGGCTGGGTCAGCCCGTTAGGTTCGGCCCGGTCCGCTGGACCTGGTCCAGCGGACTGCAGGGGCGGTTCAGACCAAAGGTCGCCGCGTAGGCAGCTCGGCCTGAAGGTTGGGGCCGGTTCGACCAGACCCACATCAGGCGCGGCTAGGGAATCTCGGCTCAAAAATTCGAGCTGGTTCGGCCAGCGACACCACTAAGGATGTCGCGGTCCAGCTCGTGTGGCCGACGCGGTTCGGCCGGTTTGACAGGGAGCCGGGGTGCGGGCAGGATGCGCGGAGCGTCGGGCAGGGCGTGGGCAGGCCGTGCGGGGCGCGAGCAGGCCGGTAGGGCACCAAGAAGGGCGCGAGCAGCTCGTGAGCAGGTTGGTGGGGGGCGCGGGCAGTGCGCGGGTAGGCCACGGGGCATCGGCCTGGGTGCGGTTAGGTCGGTGGGGTGCAGGTAGCGTGTGGCCAGCAAGGCAGGGCATGCAGGCAGTGTGTGGGAAGGCCGAGGGGTGCATGGCCAGTGCGCAGACAGGCCGGAGGGGCATGCAGGTAAGCCAGCGAGGGGTTGGGTAGTGCGCGGGCAGGCCGCGGGTAGGCGGGCCGGCGGCCGGGCAGGCCGGTTCGGTGCGGCTCGGGCTGGCATGGGCCGGTAGTGTTCGGCCGAGAACACTGGTGCGCCATGGGGGCGGCGCGGTTCACAGAGGCCACAGGTAGCGCGGCCTTTGTCATTGGCTCCTTTGTCGCCTCGTTGTCGCTTCGTCGCCATGCCGAAAGAAACTTCAAAAAGTGATATGCGGAGGGAGTTGATCCATGTTAGTTTGGCCGGCACTCTCCGTGTTTAGGGATGATAACAATTGGTTCAACAAAGAGGATGAAAGTTGAATGCCAATTGTTTACAATACATCAGATCAATTTCTTTTAAATGAAGATGAGAAGAAGGAAATGAATAATACTCAAGGTAAACCCCCTACCTTTGATCATTGCTCGACGATGAAGTCACGGGAAGAAGACGATGTTGTCGTCGTTCGTCGAGTTTGCCACACACTTCCAATCCAAATCTCGTGTGTCAATTTATTGACGATGAGGAGGATGGAAGATCAGTTGAAGACGTCCCGCATCGAAGGGGGTTCTGAGGAAGAAAGTCAGGGAAGATCATTCTTCATTTTTGAATGTGTTCTTCTTTGGAATCATTCTTCATTGGGAGAGTTCTCCTAATATTTCTCCCAAGTTCCCCCTTCTTCTCCACTCCACCCAAAAATGAAATCATATCCAAATAATAGATTAGGATCTTTTATGTTTGTTAGCGTAAATTCAAATTGAGTGATTTAATTAATTTAGTTGACTCATTTAATTAATGGTGTGGAGTTGGTATAACAATTCAAATTGGAGATTTAAATTAAGTGGCTCCACATAATGAATGCTTGAGAGGTGGCACAAATTAAATTAAAGGTGATTTGGCTCTATTATGGTGTAGAAGGTCAAGGGGTTTCTCCCCATTTAATGGGGAGTTGAGGAGGTTTTACCCTCCTCCATTAATAGGGGGTTAAGCCTCATGGGGTCCCCACATCATAACCTCTCATGGGAGGTTATGCCCAGGTGGGCCCCACCACCATAACCTCTCAAGGGAGGTTAAGGTGTGGTGGTCCCACCTCCAACTCCCATGAGGAGGTTTTAACCACCCAAACTCCACATGGAAGTTAAAAATAAAATAAAGTGAGCTTACATTATTTTATTACTTCACACGAAAACCCAAAAACTAATTTTTATCCTCAACTCACTGTCGTCGAAGTGAAAGTCTTCTTAAGAAAATATCAGCGTTGCGAGTTCAACGGTGCTTTTAGATTTCAATTCTAAGCACTGGTTCAAAAGTTATAAAAACCCGCTCATACGTTTACTGAACGTACCTGAAAAAAACTTCAGAAATTGATTCCAGGCACACCGGGCCTCGGAATCAAGTGCTGTAAATTTTCACGGACTCGTAACAATCCCATGTATTAAAGAAAATTCCACGGGATTTCCGGGTCTTTACATTCTCCCCACCTCAGGACTTTACACCCTCGTAATCTACAACTCGAACTAAGGGAACAAATGGGGGTACTGAGCACGCATCTGAGCCTCCCACTCCCATGTTCTCTCCTTGAGGTCCCCATGCTGTCAGCGAACGTGCACCAGAGGTATCAACCGTCCACATGGGACCCACTCTTGTAGATCCTCAACCTCCACTAGAACCTCCATAAATGTTTCCCCATCATCGACGTCTAGCTCTCCATGGTCGATGATATGAGAAGGGTCGTACATGTATCTCCTCAGCTAGGATACATGGAAGACGTCGTGCACCCGGTGAAACTGAGGTGGAATAGCTAAGTGGTAAGCCACCTTGCCTACTCTGTTGAGGACCTATATAGGTCTGATAAACCTCAGAGATAACTTACCTCCTCGCCCAAATCTCTGTAGACTTCTTCGGGGTGAGACTCGTAGAAAAACATGGTCACCATCCACGAACTCCAGAAGTCTCCATCTCCTGCTGGAATATAACTTATGCCTGCTCTGTGCAGTCTTGATCTGCTCCTGGATGATCTGCACCTTCTCTATGGTAGCTCGTACCATCTCTGGTCCCACCAGTGCTGACTCCCCAGGGTCTGTCCAGCACAAGGGTGATCTGAAAGGTCGCCCATAAAATGCCTCAAAAGGTGCCATAAATATGGTGAAGTGATAGATGTTATTGTAAGAAAACTCCACCAAAGTTAAGTGGTCCTCCCAGCTATGCCTGAAGTCAAGGAAACAAGCACGTAGAATGTCCTCGAGGTTCTGAATGGGCCGCTCAGTCTGACCATCTGTCTGAGGATGGAAGGCAGTGCTCAGATGAAGCTGTGTCCCGAAAGCCTACTACAACCCCTTCCATATCTGGGAAGTAAACCGTGCATCACGATCAGAGACAATCTTCAAATTTATACCGTGTAAACACACAACCTCCTGCACATAGAGGCATCCCAAGCTCTCTACTGAACCCTACTCTCTGATCGGTAGGAAGTGGGCCGACTTGGTGAGTCGATCGACGATCACCCAAATCGAGTCGTGACCCCTAGATGTACGTGGAAGACCCGTCACGAAGTCCATGGATATCCCATCCCACTTCCACTCTAGGACCTCTAAAGGATGAACCAATCCTTCTGGTACTTGGCGCTCTGCCTTCACTTGCTAAATAGTGAGGCATCAAGAGTCAAACTCTGCTACCTTCTTCTTCATACCTGGCCACCAGTGCTGTCGACTAAGGTCCTGATACATCCTCACCACACCTAGATGTACCGCTAGAGGGGATGTGTGGAACTCCCTCAACACTTCCTCCTGAAGTGAAACGGGTACCACAGTACGTCCTCTAAAGAGGATGACGTGCTCCCCACCTTCAGAAAATCCATCAGGTGACTGCCCTATAGAAATATGAGCATGTTGTGTCTCACTGTCAGCATCTCCACATTGTGATTCTTGGACTCACTGAAGAAGTGGGGGAGTGACTGTAAGAGACCATAGAAAGGCTTCTCCATCCCTATCCACAAAGGATATCTGTAAGTCAGCTAGCTGCTTTGTTGCCTCTCCTAGAATTTGTATACCAGATCTCTTGCTGAGACCATCCGAAAAAATGTTCCCCTTTCCAAGAGTATAGATTATCTCAAAGTCATAGTCTTGGAGGAACTCAAGCCAACGTCACTATCTCAGGTTCAGATCCTTCTGAGATAAGATATACCTGAGACTCTTGTGATCAGAGTACATGGTAAAACGTTCTCTCGTACGATAGTTTCGCCACATCTTCAAGGAAAATACCACTGCTTCTAACTCCAGGTCATGGGTAGCATAGTTCTACTCATGATTTCTCAGTTGACGAGAACCATAAGCAATCACTACTCACTCCTACATCAGGACACACCCATGTCCAGTCCCTGATACGTCGCAGTAGACTATGTACCCTATGCCTTTCTCTAGAAGCCTCAAGATGGGGGGAACTAATCAGCCACTGCCTCAGCTCCAGAAAGATCTGCTGGTATCTCTCCGACCACACATAGGGTTTCCCCTCTTCATCAAGGATGATAGTGGTTCTATAACTCAGGAGAAGTTTGGTACAAACCTTCAGTAGTAACCAGCCAAACCCAGGAAACTTCGTACCTCCGTCACACACCTGGGTGGCTCCCAAGCAAGTACAACCTCAATCTTCGTTGGATCCACTGCAACTCCAGCCTCCAAGATGAGATGTCCCAAAAAGTGAACCTCTCAGATCCAAAACTGGCACTTCGAGAGATTTCTATAAATCTGGTGCTCTCGAAGTTTGTCCAGTTCTACCCATAAATGGTTGGCATGATCCTCCTCATAAATCGAGTAAATCAGAATGTCATCGATGAAGAACACAGCAAAGTGATTGAGGTATGGATGGAAGATCTTGTTCATGAGTCCCATGAACACTACTGGAGCGTTGGTTACACTGAAGGGCATAACCGAGAACTCATACTGGTCGTACCGACACCTGAAGGTCATTTTCTACACATCCTCGTCTCGAACTATGAGCTGGTGATAGCCTGATCTGAGTTCTATTTTCGAGAACCATCATGCTCCCTTCAACTGATCAAAGAGATCATCGATCCTCGAGAGTGGGTACTTGTTCTTTACAGTCACCTGATTCAGAAGAAGGTAGTCAACACAAAGCCTCAAGCTCCCGTCCGCCTTCTTGGAAAACAGAATCGGGGCTGCCCAGGGAGAAACACTAGGCCGGATGAATCCCTTCCCCTGCAAGTCCTCCAGTTGTACCTACAACTCACAAAGCTCAGTAGGAGCCATCCGATATACTGGAGTAGATATCGGATCCATCCCGGGGTATATGTCAACATAGAAGTACACCTATCTGGGAGAAGGAAGTCCTGGAACATCATCAGGGAAAACATCTGCATACAGGTCCACTACTACAGGATAGCTTGAACTCTCCACATCAAATACTCTAAGGGTAAGGCAGGCCAACTGATGAGTGATCGACTGCACCCTCCTTCAAGTAAGTTCTTCCTGTGCTGAAAAGAAACCCTTCTCGCCAGTGAAGGTGAACCTAGTCCCATCTGTGTGGACACACCGCACTTTGCGCCTAATATAATAAAACTGAGCATAGACTGTAGATAACCAGTCCATACCCAAGATGACGTCGTAAGGCCTCGACGCCGCTATAAAAAGATCCCAGCCGAAGCTCTCGCCTCCTAGAGTAAGATCACACTACCTTCACCAGTGTGTAATCATCGAGTCTTCTCCCGTAGGAGTCTCTAGTCATAAGGATCGAGCCAACGACTCTGTCAGAATCTCCGAGCTCCGAACAAGGGTAGTGGTAATGAAAGAGTTACTGGAACCTATGTATATAATAACTGCAGCTAAGGTGGAGTAGACACAGATCGTACCTCGAATCATCTCTGGACCACCATGGTTATATGCCTCAACTGCCCAAATCTAAGATCTCCCCTGTCCACCTGCTCCCTGCGGTCGGGGTGGACCTCCTGGTGGTGGTGGAGGTAACAACTCGAATCGTCGTCCACTACTAGATGCACGGCTAGCTCATCTGCCACGTCCGCTTTCTCCCTGCGGTCTACCTCTATTGAACCTATGCCTCTACCTTGGAGGTCCCTCAACTGTCTGATGATCATCAGTACAGCTGGTCGGATAGTCATGAGCCATGTGACCCTGCCCGCCGCAGGAGTAGCATTGCCCTCTCCTGGAATGACTAGATCTATCTCGTGTGCTCCGTACAACTGAACCTATGTCCTAAGGTCATCCACCGGATGTCCAGGTCTGCTTGTACCACTGCGACATCTGTCTACTGTCAGCTGCAGAAGACTCCTCTATATATCGACTAGTGATGGGTCTCACTGTTGGTGACTGCTCAGTAAGGAAACTCTCTACTATGAGGGCTCTCTATAACACCCTTGCTTGCGTTGGGATGTTGGGGGAGATCATCGAAGCTCTAATCTCTCGCCTGATCCCCTTCTCAAAGGTCCGGGCCAAGAAGAATGGGTCCCAAACCATATCTGTGGAGTAATGCGAGAGGTTGGTGAACCTCACTGAGTACTGTGCCACCATCATGCTACCCTACTGTAGATGCAATAGCTCCTGTATCTGCACCGCACATAGAGTGGCTGGGACAAACTCCGCCCAAAACAGGATATCGAAGTCCACCCAGAGTTGTGTCGGCTCATCATGCACCTGGAGCATTAGGCTCTAACATCTTCCTGCTACTTCTTGAATAAGACTCACGTCAAGGATCACCATAAGGTAGGTTGGTCTCCCAATAAGTCTAATGACTCTCACCACAACCTCCATCCAATCCTCAGCTGCCTATGGGTCCGTCTCACCCCCGAACCTGGGTGTCCTCTGGCACTGGAACTCATGCAATGCGCTCAGGTGATGTTCACTCTCTACTACTGGGGCTGGTGGAATTGGCGGTCCAACGGGTAGTGGTACCGTTAGGTCCTCCGCTATGATAGGGCCCTGCACTGAGGCCTCGTCGCTCGGTGGGCTATCCGTATGCACAAATCTCGGAACCTTGGCTAACTGTCTGCGTGGAGGCATCCTGAAAAGAAATAGGTGTTCCACGGTCAATAAGTTATACCTGGTGAGAAGACTCAAGATATCACAAAGAAAACTCTTGAAAACACACACAAAATCAATGTTTTTGTGCACTTAGTCGTAAATCAGAAGATAGGGTCCGGGTGTATGGATACGTCGGCCGCCACACCAACACTAGACTCCCTGAACTGTAAACCACACTCAGTACTCTTGACACTATTTCTTCATAGAAAAGAAAGATTAAAGTCCTATGTTCTGCGGTAGAACCAACTCCTCTGATACCAATTTGTCCTGACCCATCCCCTGGGGCCCGTGCCGTGACTACCCCAAGCCCGCCTGCCATAGGCTAGGGGCTTATGACTAACACCAAAGGCATAAATCCCTATAACTGGGAAGACATTGCCTTTATAATATGTAAACACACACAAAAGAGTAAGAACTGGAAGTAAATCACTAAGAAAAACTGTATACAAAGGAGTACTGAAAAGTAAAAGTGGATGGAAATACAAGCCCAACAGGAAAGTACAAGTACAACTGAAAAAAAAGTAAAGCATCCACAGGGTCGTCCTACGAGGTTCCTACTTGAAGGGTAAGTACAGATGGCCTCCTTAGTACTCCACATCCTTCAGTCTCCACCGAGCACCGACTCATCGTAAGGTCCACCTCCGAGTACCGTCCAGTCCTGCTACACAGCCCCAGTCAACGTTGGTCATCGTATGCATCCAACACAACATTGTGCGGGCATAGCCCAAGCAGGGGTGAGTATAACAATACACAGTAGGGACCCTGAGACCCTAAAGGTCTCACAAAATCCAACAAGGATAAACCACATAGTATGAAATCAACAGATAACCCCACTTAGGTATATGCACATACATATACCTAAGTTATCAAGTAATCCATCTCAATCAAGAGGAAATACAAGAGTTACCGACTCAGCTCACAAAGGTATACAACTTATATAGGGAGATAGAGATGATTAGATATAGAAACTGAATCATCAGAGCTCTCGGACCAACATATGATCCTAGACAAGCTATTATGTTGGGCCAATACGTGATTCAGGAACAGAAGTTAGAACTGTCAGACCAACACATGATCTAGAAAGAGTCGTCAGAGCTGTCGGACCAACACATGATCCAGGACTAGCTATTCTTTCGAACCAACACATGATCTAGAACATAAGTTAGAACTATCAGACCAAAAAATGATATAGAAATAGTTTTCAAAGCTTTCGGACCAACACATTATCCAGGACCAACTATTCTGTCGGATCAACACATGATCCCAGAACAGTCGTCAGTGCACAACCAGCCACAGGGTTTTCACAGAGCATGCTTGATTCCAGGAGGGTCCGCTCCTCAAGACAAGTTTCGACACATCAACTAAAACCAGGTCCCACATAGAAGTATCTCAAAGGTCTGTCTCGTCGTAGGGGTCTCAATGAAATAGATGGCGCGTCAATCGAACGCCCGGTCTGTGAGTTATTATCTTTTTAGTCCTGGGGCCTGGTTGGATTCGTGTACGATCCAACCTGACCGTATCTCAACATTACCCTGAACTCTAGTGGGGTATACTGAAAGGGACCATCATTCTCCAAGAAAACCAGCGTCGTTGACGGTTTTTCAAACATTTGTCTAGTGCCAAAGATATGACCAAAGGATGTAACAGGGTTGGTAATGGGCCTAGGCTCGGTCCAAAATGGTCGGACCGACTCAGCCCAACCCAGATTAGACAGACCCGGTCTGGTTCGACCCAATCATATCTGTTGGGTCTGACCCGGCCCACTGGGCAGGTCAGCCCGCTAGGTTCGGCCCGGTCCGCTGGGCCCGACCCAGCGGACTGCAGGGGCGGTTCGGCCCGAAGGTCGCTGCGTAGGCGGCTCGGCTCAGAGGCCAAGGTCAGTTCGTCCAGCACCATGTGGTGCACGGATTGAGTGGATCAGCCCAAAAAGCTGAGCCGGTTTGGCCAGCGATGCCGTGAAGGACACCGTGGGCCAGTTTGGGTGGCCGACGCGACTCGGCCAGGAGCTGGGGTGCGGGCAGGCCTCGTGAGGCGCGGGCAGGCCGACAGGGCGCTGGGCAGGGTGCAGTTAGGCCAGCGGGGTGCGGGCAGCGCGCAGGCAGGCCGACAACGCATCGGGTAGGGTGTGGTAAGGCCGGCAGGGGGTGGGAAGCGCGCAAGTAGGCCGGTAGGGCGGGCAGGTCTTGGGCAGGCGGGCCGGTGGCCGGTGGTGGCCGGGCAGGTCGGTTAGACGCAGCTCAGGCCAACGCAGGCCGACGATGTTCAGCCGAGAACACCAGTGCATCGTGGGGGCGACACGGTTCACGTAGGTTGCAGGTAGTGCGGCCTTTGTCGTTGGCGCCTTCGTCGCCTTGTTGCCGCTTCATCGCCATGCCAAAAGAAACTTCACAAAGAGATCGGCGGAGGGAGTCGGGCCATTTTAGTTTGGCCCGCACCCTCCGCGTTTGCGGATGATAACAATTGGTTCAACAAAGAGTAAGAAAGTTGAACAACAATTTTTTACAATACATCGCATCAATTCCTTTTAAAAAAAGATGAGAAGAATAAAAATAATAATACTCAAGGTAAACCCCCTACCTTTGATCATTTCTTGATGATAAATTTTCAGGAAGAAGACGATGTTGTCATCGTTCGTCGTGTCTACCACGCACTTCCAATCCAAGTTCGTGCGTCAGCTTGTTGACGACGATGAGGGGGGAAGATCGGTCTAAGACATCCTGCGTCGAAGGGGGTTCTGAGAAAGAAAGTCGAGGAAGATCGTTCTTCGTTTTTGAAGGTGTTCTTCGTTGGAAGCATTCTTCATTGAGAGTCTTCTCCCAATATTTCTCCCAAGTTCCTCCTTTCTAGCCACTCCACCCAAAAATGAAATCGTAGCCAAATAATAGATTAGGATATTTTATGTTCATTGGCGTAAATTCAAATTGAGTGATTTAATTAAATGAGTTCAATAATTTAATTAATGGGATGGAGTTGGAATAAAAATTCAAATTTGAGATTTAAATTAAGTGGTTGCACCTAATTAATGCTTGAGAGGTGGCAAAAATTAAATTAAATGTGAGTTGGCTCCATTAAGGTGGAGAAGGTCAAGGGGTTTCTCCCCATTTAATGTAGAGGTGAGGAGGTTTTACCTTCCTCCATTAATAGGGGTTAAGCCTCGTGTGGTCCCCACGTCATAACCTCCCAAGGGAGGTTAAGGTGTGGTGGTCCCACCTCCAACTCCCATGAGGAGGTTTTAACCACCCAACCTCCACATGGCGGTTAAAAAGAAAATAAAGTGAGCTTACTTTATTTTATAACTTCACCCAAAAACCCAAATACTAACTTTTATCCTCGACTCACTGTCATCGATGTGAAAGTCTTCTTAAGTGAATACCGGCACAGTGAGTTCAACGGTGCTCTCAGATTTCAATTTCGAGCACCGGTTCAAAAGTTTTAAAAACCCGCTCGTACGTTTACTGAACATACCTGAATTTTTTTTCAGAAATTGATTTCGGGCACACCGGGCCTCATAATCAAGCGCTGTCAGTTTTTGCGGACTCGTAAAAATCCCATGTATTAAAAAACAATTCCACGGGATTTCTGGGTCTTTAAATTTTATTTTTTGACAATATGAAAAGTAACTTTAGTACTTTTTCAATTACCACAGTTTTTGGTAAATCGAGGGATTATGGGTAAAAATAATGTTATAAGTATTTTAAAATTACCCTAAAACATATACTAATTTTATTGGATTATTTATTTTTGACCAAAATTATCTATGTAAAAATTGTTGGTCTCTTGGAGCCACTTGGATGACTTTCTGTCTTTTATCGTATTTTATTCCAAGGAAATTAAAATATGTAATACTCATATTTTTAATAAGTTTAAAATTTTTACATGTGTTTATTCAGAAGATGTATTAGATAATAAATATTCATTTGAAATATAAAATATTTATATTCATCATGCTAATTTATTTTTAATTTTTAGGAAATAAATAATTACCTTAAAGGAATATACTATGAAGATGTCATAATTGTTTAATTAATAGAAATATCAAATAAAAGATATTAAAAATATTAAAATAAATATTATTTGATATAATTAATATCATCCATAAATTATATAGATAACCTATAAATATTTCATATTTATAATGGTTTTTGTTTTAATTTATCTTGTTTATTGATATTTTATTAAAATTCAAGAATTGAATAGTGTCAAAATTGACAATAATGATATTTTAAATAAATAATATTTTATTAACTGATATAAAATTATTTAAAATATAAAATTATGCCAAATTATTTGGATATGGTTTTAAATGTTATCCATGACTCATTTATGGTTCTTTTGTAATTGTATAGTAACTATATTTATCCTTAAAGAGTAAAAATCCATGTTTTCCTCGTAAGAGTAAAAGGATTCAACTAAGAGTTAATGCTAAAAGATAAGGGTAGAATGTGACATAAATATGTCCCAAAATAAGTTAGTGAGAGAATTTAGATCTATACTCGTCTTATCTTATCAAAAAATTACTTTGGATCCATTTGTAATTGAAAATTAATTTATATTAATTTAATACTTTGATAGTTTCCCTAAATGCCACTCACCTCAATTATGAAAGGGCACCTCCTACCTCACTTAATCATAGCACATTAAGCTATATAGATCAATAAAAACATATTCATTTATCCTATCAAAGTCCTTAAACAAGTTTTTTAGGTCCTTCTATTCTAAAAATTCCAACTCTAGATCCGTTAAGAAGATATATAAAGGAAGTCCACCGAAGAAGACGTAATTGTTTTACCAACTCATTCAAGTTCATTTCTTCTTATAATTCCTATTCATTTGTTGCTTCCATAATAAATTATTAACTCAAGAATAATATATATTCTTATTATTTATTATGATTATGTTATAACTATATTTTAAGATGTATCCATCCTAAGAAAAATGAAAACACCACGCGTGCATATGTACAACTTATCGTTTCCACGTCGTGTTATAATATGTTTTTCATCACCAATATACTTGGAAGATAATAATGATGAAAATAATGGATACATATGATAATTATTAAATGATATTTTTTCTTGAAAAAATTAATATACCATCTACTTCTTTAATATTTCACCTTTAAGGGAATGATACCATCGCTCATTCATACGTACGACCTACAGTTTCCCTGTTGTGATGTCATTAATTTTCCATGTTAAACATTCAAGAATGATTATAAAAATGTATTTAATGATTAAATATAAAATTAATTACCTTAATGATTTTATTTATATGTTTGATATATATCATATTCAAGATAACTAAGAAATTAAAGACAAAATAAGCATGTGAAAACATGGAAATTAACACCCAAAACACTAAAGTGAATAAAATACTATTAACAAATGAGTGGTAAAATATTATACCGAAATCATATATGATATTATAAATATTATTATTATTTTTTATAATTTAAAAATATTTTTAAAACCACTATAAAATAGTTTTGGACTCATATGGTGGAAATCAGACCTAAGGTAAATGATTTTTGTCACACTTTTATTTCTACGTTACACATACCTTATACACTACTTGTTAATTTTGTGTGGTATATATACTACCTATGATTGTCTTTTATGTTTATTATTATTAATGTTATCAAATTTTAATATCGATATAATTTTATTTCTTTAATGGCTCATATTATTCAACTGATTGTAAAATGGTAAGAGTTATTTCACAATATCATTATTATTCGAGATTATTTATGTTTAACTCTCCACTAAGGAACATTTTTCATCCATGTCCATGTTTTCTAGAAATTTTTTAATTTTTTTTAATATTATCCTCAAAAAAATTAATATCATTTTACCGATGGTATACTTTTATAAAATATTTTTCAAGGAATCTTTTTTTCATTTTCCAAATGAGGGACCCAATGAATTTTTTGAAAACAAATGGAAGGAACGCTATATAGCTTATGTGGCCTAATTGGATTTTTAATCCATAATGATGCCTTAATTATTTAAACCTTATTTTATAATTTTACTAGGTTCTATTCTAATAAAAAATTTTATTAATAAATGCATTTATTTTAAATAAATTATTTCAATGTAAAGAGGGAATTTTATTAATAAAATTTTAATGATTTTATTAGATTATTTTAATCTATGTAAAAAATGTTGAATATTATGTTTTATTGAGGTTTATCTCTTATGATATCATTTACCATATATCATATAATGGTTTATTATTTATTTTGAATGTGGATGTTCTATTTTGATATCATTTATAGTTTATAGTTAAATTATTCTCATTTCGTATGATATTTTTTTATATGAATGTTTATGTCGATTATGTTTGACCACCTCCATAATAGTAATAGATTGGAATTAGTAAGTACTGGGCGAGGCCTGCTATATCCCCTGAATTCATTGGTAGGACTCATAAGAAAAACTAGTATGGGTTTTTGCTAATGGATTGCCCGATTATGAATGGTTTCTTGGCTGAAGACTTGATAGTATGTTTCTGAGGTCTCACATTATGCCTTCCCTCTTTATTATATTTTTTATTGATATTCCATGTGATTATTTGACTGATAGAATATACATGGTTTGGTTTCATTCTCATGTGATTATTTATATGGAATTATTTTATCATCTTTAATTCCTTTAATATTATACTCAGTTTATTGATTAAATGTAATGTGTTTTAGTTAATCACCTTTCCATAATCATGTATTCTTTTTTATAATATTTTACACTTTATATATACCCTTACTAAGAATATGAGATCATGTCTTTCATATTTTTCATTTTTCCACAAGATTATGATAATTATATTATGACTGATATGGAGGGTTACACAAAGAGGGAATAATGGAAGACTCAATGAAACTTCCTTTGTATTTTATGTTTTAAAATATAATTTGGATTTCAAGTATGTATTTAGTTTATCAAGACTACTAAACTATTAAGTAATTTGGAATGATATATATTATATCTTATTACCATCTAATGAAGTAGGGTACTGAATCCGAGATACTGGGTTCATGATCTTTACAATGGTTCCAAAGAATCAGTGTTTTCCCTCTGAAATAAATCCTATGGTATCATGCACTATAGAACCAATGATTCTATAGATGATGACGTTTTCATGCCTCATTATGGAAATGTTTTTTGTCTATTCATCTTAGTGTTTCAAAAAATGTATAGGAGTGTTAGATCGTGGTTTGGTGGCTTTAGTTCCTTAATTTTGACATTGTATTTTGGATGCACATTTAGAGTTTAGAGATAGAACATCACTATTTTAGGGAGAATGGATAACTGATGTAGGTAATAAGATGTAGATGGATAATTACTGAGACTTTCTAGGTATGAGATGTGTTGTGGTGGGAATAATTTAAGATCCCATGTTTTTATATGTTGAAAATTGTAGAATTAATTCTAATTATCAATTAGTGGATGGGATAATTTTTTATTGAAGATTGGAAATGGAATTATAAGAGTAGGAACATCTTAAAGTGTTTTTTATTAATTTAGAATGGGGATCACAAGGTATCTTGGTTTCTTAGTTGGGTTTAAGGAGCTTCACATTATGTTTCATAATATTTGGATTATTTTTCCTATGGATCATGGTTTGGGTCACCCAGTTTAGCGGGAAACTGTGAGACACATTCAACCAAAATGAAATTTTAGTTATTTTTACAAGGAGTATAGATAGATAAAACATATTGTTCATGGTTAAGGTTAAGCCACGTTTGTTTTAGAGGAAACCTGTCAACTTATATTGGGATTGGGGGAGCTTACACCAGATTTAAGCATGGTTACAAAAAAAATCCATGTGCAATGGTGTATAGGTGTTTCACGGTTGGCACACAGTTTCAAAAACCATGTGGACTAACCATTAAAGGTTGGTTTACTTAGACAGTAAGGTCCATACCATTGGTGAAAGATTATTACTACTTATAGTTTCTTTTATTTTTTACATGGTATGTCAATGCTCTATTTATCTTAGGTTTTCCCCCTTTTTAAATTAAACTAGAAATTAATTTATTATCATTTGGTGGGTCCTTCACTCATTTCAGGTCTAGGGATGTGAGATAGACCCTTAGGATTATCTTGGATGTGGTTTGGTAATGTTGGTGGGATTTGGTGAGCCATATAAGGATATTCAAATTTGATATTTAATTAATTAATTATAAATTTTATAATTAATTAATTATGGATGTTTAGAATGAGTTAGGAGGTCAGGATGTTGATATAATATTTCATGACTATGGATGATGTTGTACGACATAAGTAAATATTTGACCACTGCTATTAAACTTTTTATAAATAATTGTAATTCTTTATTTAAAGGTAGGTGGAATGTGTGCTTTCCCTTGTGGTATTTATGATTTTGTCTTTTGGTCTTTCCAATGAGGTGATCAACATGTTTAAATTCAATTAAAAATTTAATTAAATTATAAATTAATTGGTTTTAGTTTACTAAACACATTAATTAATTTAATTAAAATTCCACAACTAGAATGAACAAAATACCAAGGACCCATTGTACCTAGGTATTTAGTGTTTTTTTTGTCCACCAATGGTTGAGATCTAGACTTGAGATGTGCTTAGCCAAGGTGGATAGACCATATTATATTGATGACAGGTTGGGTGAGTGGATTGAAATTGTGTGGCCCTCATGAATGAGATGGTTCATAGCCCATCCCTTCATATGTAGATATAATGAACCTTATGTATCTGGTGAGGTCTCACTTCCATGATTATGAAATCGAAGGATATATTATCCCTCGGGTATTGAGTGTTGACTTTGAGTCTTATATGAGATCGAGGACCCTTGAAAGTGTGGCTCCACTATATTATGACTTGGGGGACCCCAATGTGTGCCCTAATGAATGATTGACCCTAATAATAAGTGTAGAGACCCAAACTTCTCATACATAGATATTACATCCTTTTATATGAATATTCATTACATTACAAAAACACATTCCCAATGATTGTAAAGTTATAGTTCATTTGTAAACCTAGAAACATAAAAAAAATGTTTCACAAGATTTCTACATCATCTTCCACTTATTTCCTCATAACTATCACCCTTTTTAGATATATCACATGTATTACATATCCCCATAGCCTGGGGAAAATAAATATAATAAAGGGTGATCTCGAATGCTTAGTAAGGGTAAAAAATTGAGATATGTAAGTATATCATGATCATAAGAGTATGAAAATATGGTCATAAAATTTTAAAACCATAGATTATAAACATGGGTCATGGAATAAATCTTGGAATCTCATAAGATATAACTAATAAACTAATAAAATAATATAGGTTATGAGATCATAACATTTAAATAAGACATACTGTTGTGGAAAACACATATTCATAGAAAAAATATATCAAGGCTACCTAATAGAGTATTCATAACAAGTTATGTTTGGGATAACCACCTGTTTACTTACTTGGTTTTTGGGATAACCATCATTGTACCCTCTATTCAAGCATGGGATTACCTCCCATGTACTATCTAAGATCATACAACATTAATAATTACCCATTTTAATGGAGGGAGATATAGGTCCCACCTGTAACATAATGAAAATAATACATAAGTGTTCCAAAAGATCATAAAAAATTATCATATTATAACCCATGAAAAAATAATTGGTTTCATGAAATATTTCATCATAGAATAACCCATTAAAAAGAAAATAGTTTCATAAACATCTTTATATTGTAAACATAAATAATCTAGGGAATGAATAAATATGGTATCATTGGATAATATCCATAGTAAATATTAACTAACATCAAGGGTTGTATTCTTAAATGGAAAATGTTTTTTAATAAAAATCACATGGAACATTTCTTGTGGAAAATAACATTTTTGTGAAGAACACCTCTTTTAAAACTATAAATTCATAGAATATTATGGAAATAATTTTCTTTGAAAATAACCTTGAAGATATAAAAAATAATAATAATCATTTAAAAAAATCTTAAAGAAAATTAAATTTCTTTGAAATTCACCTTCCTAAAACAAGAAATTCAGAAAATATATAAAAAATCATTTTTTTCAAATAAAATTGAAAAATTATAATGGAGTATTTAAAGTAATTAAAAACATTTATTTGTAAAATAACCTTTCCAGGATGAAAATAACTTTTTTTAAAAAATAAAACATTTTGAAAATTTGTTTATGTGAAAATTAAATTTGAAACATATAATGTTATATTTAAAGCATTGAGTGGTCATGGATGTGAGAAATTCCATACATATTAAAATAATGATTCCTTTATCATTTTTTGTAACATTAATGTAGACCTTGTTTTAAAAAATACAATAATATTTATTTAATATTTATTTCTAAAAATTAAAAGAAGTGTAAAAATGAACTTAAAAAATCATATATTACCACAAAAACATTTTGTAAAAGTGTTTTAGAAAACATGGATATGTCAAAGAAAGGGTTTATAAATTATTTGAGTAAAATTATGGGAAAAATATTATCATTAAATACATATAGTAAAATAAAAATCATGAGTTTCTTGAGATATGGATCATAATATTTCATCATTGAAAGTATAATCCTAATAAATCCTGATGAATGATGAGACCGTAACACTTAACACTTTGGTAACTTATGAATCATAAGCCCCATTAAATCATAACATAAAATTAAATTAAAATATAACTAATAGAAGGATATCAATGATATATCATTTAAAAATGTTCATATATACACCTTATAAAAGAATATAGGTGCATAACAAAAATAATGTCCCAAAGAAGAAAAATTGAGACAGAACTTCCCTACCTGATGTCCGGAATTCCTTCATATATCTTCTAACCTTATGTATAATAAATTTAAGTTTATTACCCACCAATTATAGAATAATAATTATATATATTAACATATATGATTTACTTATGATCTTTTATTACTCATTTATTAACAATTCCATGTTAAATTCACATTTTGGGCAATAACTACTTTGTTTTTTCGTGTATATTTTGATTTGTTATCTTCAATACTATTACTTTGATCATGGTTAAATATTGTCAATAATATTAAATATGATATAAAAAACATATATAATAAGTACATATGTATTTAGGGTAATCCATTAAGGTTATAGACAGGAAATGAAGTACAACGTTAATAGAGACGATATGCCATATGTATGCATGAACGTTGTTTTTCTTCTCTATACAGATGAAAAAAAAGAAAATTAAATATTATAGAACTTTAAAAAAAATATTTCATATATATAATTTATATTAATCAAATCCATTCTTATTACCATACATGTAAAAATAAAATGAAGAACATTTTACATCACAATGTGAAGGCAGTTGTCCACATCTACTCACAAGCGTCATTATTTCCTAACAGATTAGAATGTAAGATGTTAGATTGGATATTATATTTATTAAAGTATGGTTAAGTCATAATTATAAAATATATTCATTAAATTTTTCGTTACTACCTTCCATGTAAAGAATAAATGAAAAACAAATTGCATCGCTTTGTGAGGCGGTAGTCTTTCATACACTCAAGGAACATTATCGTATCTCCCAATAAATGTAAAAAAAGATGGTGAATTTGATTTAATAATTACATAAATATAATAATTTCATATATATCATCTAAATATGTTAAATCCATAATTATATCCATCCTTAAAGGTGGTGATGGAAGATGAATTACATCGGCTTGTGAGGCAGTAGTCTGATGTACACATGATCGACGGTTTCATTTCTCGTTTGATGGAGATGGAGATGGATATGAGTTATGAAACTAACATAATAAAATTTAAATTATATATTATATAATTTTGTTATATGTTTAGAATAGTTATAAATTATTTTATGGAGTTATAAGAAGTAAAAAAACAAGAAGTTAAAAATGCTTCCTTTTCATCAGACAACATCTTTAGGTTTAACCTAAATCCTTCCTTGATTAAACTTATGATTTAAAAAAAGGAATCTAATATGTGGGGATGGAATTAAATAAATTATTTTTCATGAATTTTAATAACCAAAGGGTATTTTATGTATTAATACGATTGGAGATCAGATAACCTTTTATAAGTTAGGGGAGGACAAACATTGGGTTTCTGAAATGAATAATGTGTACCCATGTTTTTTACAATACACATGGCTACAAAATGGGTTATTATCAAAACATATAGGTTATAAGTTCAAAATATATCATGAAAACATGTTTTTTTACATGTTTATAGGTAATTTTACTCCTCATCTTTTTAGTTTAACCACTTGTAAACTAGTTTCTATGTTAACCGCAATTATTAATTTTTAGTATTTTTACTATTATTTATTGTCATAAATTAAGTTTTCATTATTATATAATATTAATTATTATTAATAAAAATACGGAATATATTTTTCTAAATTAATTTTAGGTAGTTGGAACAAAATAAATTAAAATTAATCTTCCAAGACCGATGAAAAAGCAGTTTCCAAATATAAAATTCCCAAAAGTTTAAAATGTTTTTCTATCAAACTTTATAATAAAATTGACTCCAGTGACCTAAATTGGATTAATAAATATATAATTTTATTAATTTTACTTTTAAAATTTTAATTAAATAAAATTTATCTTGTAAATTCTTTGAATGAAAAGGTTTTTTTTTATAAAAACCAGTAGTTTTCACCATTCAATTAAAAATTAATATTTTTAGGAAATTATCAAAATATCACTCTAAGATAATTTTAAAATTAAGATATAAAAAATGAAGTTAAAATTTTCAAATAAATTTTTTAAAATTGGAAGAAATTAATATTAATAATAATTCCGAAAAATGTGAAAAAACAGTTTCTTAGAAAAATACAGTTTTTAAGCATAAATTTGGATTCATACTTATCTCCTACCTAGAAAACACATAAGATTGATTTTGAAAATTTTATTAACATATAGAGTATAAATTTTATTGAAATTATTTAATAAAATTTATTTTTTTAATTTATTTAGGTAAAATGCATTTATGTGCATAAAAATAGTTTTTTTTAGAAAAATAATTCATTTATTTTAAAATACTTTTTGTTTTCCATTCCTAATTTATTTTTGTAACAACCTGATATTTTTTTAAATATATTTTTTAAAATTTATTTTATCTTTTTAATTTTTTTCATTACACAAAAAAATTAATTTAGCTTTCATTACACACAACACTAAGTTTAGCAAGTTTTTTACACAACACCAAGTTTAAATGAAACATAAAATACAATTAAAATATAATTATGAGAGTTATCACCTAGACATTTTATGATAGGGTGTGAATAGTATTAACTATGTTATGAATATATATAGTATAAACATGTATAAATAATGAATTATTTGCTGAAAAATTAATTAAAAATTAAAATCAAAACTATTTGAAAATAAAGGAAAGCTTTTTATGAAGAAATATTTTTATTGAAAAAACACATTTTACATAAATAAATTAGACTAACCACTTTTTAAACTATTTTAATGAATTGAATATATTATTTACATAGTAAACTACTTAACTTTCATATTATTTGTTTTCTAGTCATTATATATGAATAGATCCAATTATACACTCCAAATTTATATTTTTTCTAAAAAGTAATTTTTTTCTATTTTTTAGTTCCATTTTTTTAAATAATTCTTAAATATTTTAAATATTTATTTTAAAAAAAATTATTTTTGAAATAATAATATAAAAATTATCTTAGGGATAATGTTTTAAATTATTTTGAAAATATTAATTTCCTAATGAATAGTGAAAAATATAAAATTTTAATTGAAAACTACATATTCGTTTTAATTATTTATAAAGTTATATAATATTTTAAATTTATTTTAAAGTAAAATTATTTAAATTATATACATATTAATAAAATTTATATAATTTTAATCAATTACATGCTGAAGTTGTATATAAAAACTTTTTAATAGTTTGAACATTTTCTCTTTGAAAACCTGATTTCTCATCACATCTATGGGATTAAATTTTAAATTAAATTTTACACGTATATGAATTGAATTTAGAAAAATGTATTCTATAAATATAATCATAATTAATTAAATTGTATAATAATTTAAATTTAATTTTTCACTAAAATTAATAGTTCAAAGAGTAAAAATTAATTTCCGCGGTTAAGGTAAACTCGGTTTGCAAAAGGGTAAAATAAAAAGAAAAATGGTTAAAATTGACTCAAACCATGTACAAATCCAATTTTCTATAAATATTTCCTTATTATTCTTATGAATATCAAATATATATTCATTTATAACTTTTTTCTTGGGGGAATGAACTTTTTATTTTTGATTATTTTGGAAAATTTCGAAGTAGTTTCCAAGTGGGTTCCATTCCCCCACTTATAAAAGGCCACCACCACCCTGCACTTCATCAAATCTCTAACAAAGTATATTTAGTAAAATTCCTTCCAAAATTACTCAAAAAATACATATCTATTTTATAGATCTTTCATTAGTCCAAAAATACCAACACTAGGGTCCTTAATAAGACATCCAAAGGAGGTTCTTCTAAGCAAAGGTAATTGTCTTCACTAGGATCTTTCATTTTCATTCTTCTTTTTCTAACCTAAATTATAAATTATAAATTCCAATATAAAAATAACAATATATCCTATATACTAATATGTTACTATATAAATTTAACAACCCAAAACTATCTTCACTTCAATCAAATGAGTTATGAAATCAACATTCTTGTATTAGGTGGACAATGACCTCACGAACTGATGTCATTCTCTTTTCCATTACCACCTATCACTAATGTTTTTTACGATGTATTTAAACTATATTCATGGTATTTATAAAATAATTATAGCAGTTTAGTCATTATATAATATACAACCTTTTTACTTTCCATCCCGTTAGGGATATGATAATGTCGCGTGTGTGTACAATGGACTACCGCCTCTTGATGTGATGTGATTATTTCACACATTACATGGAAGGTAATAAGGATGGGTTTAATTAAAAGATGTAATATATATAAAAAACTTTATTTTTGAATATATTATTTAACTTTATTTATTTCAACCTGTCGATAAAATAGAAACAACCTTCATGCGTACGTACGACCTACCGACTCCATGAACGGTGCAATTAATTTTCTTCCTATAACTTTTATGGATTACTATAAATAAATATATAATGAACATATAAGATATTTATATAATTTTTATAATTATGGATATAATGGAAATAAGATGAATATAAGAAAACAAAATACAAAACAAATAAAAACTTTCATGAAAAAGAAATCAATTATTTCCAAAAACATGATATTAACACAGAATTGTTAATAAATAAGTAATAAAAGGGTTATAAATAAATAATATATGGTATAATAAATATAATTATGATTCTTTATCATTTTTATAATAAACTTATGTTTATTATATAGGTGGTTTTAATATGTATTAGGTTGGTCAGTACTAAAAGTATGGGATTTCTATCTCACTTTTTACTTTTGTAAGACACATGCCATATTCAACACCTTTTTTATGTAGTGTATATAATACCCATGAAGGTATTTCATGATTATTAAAAATAAAATAATGGTGATTTATATATCCATTTTATGATCTCTATTTCATGGGGTTTACAGTTCAAATGTTACCAAATCGATAATAACTTTTCTCTCAATTTTCTTCTATGAGCCATATGTTATGTAATGCATCCATATTATTTTAGGAGATGTATATATAGACCCTTTAAAATGTAATATCATATATTTATTTATAATAAATATATTTTAATTTTCATTTATGTTTTTAATTCATGGGTATTACGATTCAAAGTTACCAAGTTGGTAAAGATCTTATGTTTAAATCTCATTATTTATCGGGTTTGTTTATGATTAAGTTTATGATGAAAAAAATATTATCCTTTATATCTCAATAAAGTCATGAATTTTAATATCATCTTTTAATTAAATAAATTTTCATGTAATATTACCATTTTTTACTAATTAATACATAAAATTATTGAGAAAATTATTTAAATAAAATCCATCTTTATTTCTATCTTTGGTCGGAAACTTGTTTTCTTCCATAAGTGGGATTTCTAAAAGTGTTTTCAAAAATATTTTTAACATTATTATATTGATTTATTATTTATTTTTTTCACATTTTTTACTTTTTAAAATTTTTTTAAAATAAATATCAATTTCATTTTAAAAAACAATGCCCATTTCAATTTTACCAAAAATGCGAACAGTATATTTGTTTTAATGTGTATGACATGAATGGATTTTCCCATTATCAGGAAAAAATTTAAATTGAATATTCCTTTAAAAATTTTCAAGTTTATTTTAAAATAAAATGATTCTCAGTATGATTTATGTTTTAAAAAAATTCAAAGCAGAAAGGTCATTTTTTCTCAAGAAATGTTATAAATTATTTTAAAATACTCTTTTATATGTTTTTTACGATTATCTTAAAATAATATAAAATAAAAATTATTTTATAAAGTTGTGCTTTAAAATTTTATTTTCAAAGAAATTTTATTTTCCTTAAGAAAGGTTTCAATTGATTTTTCTTTCAAAATAATTCTCCATCTAAGATGAAATCATTTGATATTACTTATTATTTATTAGTTAAATAACTTAAGTACACCACTATTATGCCTTATCTAAATGGTTTATGATTATAATTAAAAGATAATTATGAAACATGTTTCTCTTCCATGTTTTATAGAATGATAAAATTATAATGAAACCTGCTTCTTTTTTACTCAGGTGATTCTTTGATGAAATAATGAAATGATTATGAAACATTTTTAATTTCCACATCTTATGTTATAATGAAAATTTTATGAAACCCATTTCATTTTGGGGGTTATAATATAATGAATATTTTAGGGTCTTGTGGTACACATATTTATAATTTTCATTATGTGATGGTGATTATGTTATAATCAAGGATGTGTTGGGACCAAGTTGGATTGAGAAGGAAGTAAAAAGTGTTTTATTTTGTAGAGTGTTGTATTTTGTTATCAAAGAAGATAAATCAATTCTCATTGTAAAGAACATGAAAAACCAGACGATGATTTTTAGATTTTAATTTCCCAAATATTATAAATTTGGAGAACTTATAATGTAAGCCTTATAAAGGATAGGAGGAGTGAAAGGTGTTGCCAGTCATATTCAGTTTTGATTGGAAGGAAAGATGCTAGTAGAAGACACGAAAGGTTCTGTACTTTCTATTGAAAATTTGACAATGGTAAAGTTGTTTGATCAAAGGATACATATCATGATGGTGGTTTTAATGATGAAAGATAAAGAATCATTTTGGAGTGTAGTGAAGATAATCATGACAAAGGAATTGACAATCTTGAGGCGGCATAAAAGAACATTTTATGTTGGCATCATTTTCCAGTGTTTGCCAAATTTTTGGGCTTGAAAATATGGAGATGGAGAAATGAACTTTTGGAAAAGGACATTGTGCGCAAGATTGAAGAAGGTTTGGAATGTTGCGTGCAATACATGATTCAAGATCACCTCATAAAAATGGAAAATGCATGAAGTGTATGAAATATTCAAGAAGTGCGTGAAAGATGAGGATTGTGTGAAAGATACTTATGTTCCCAATGCGTCGTCAAATGTGGTTTTGTGCAACATGTTAGGATATTGCGTGATGCGTCATGGGTTTTGCGCATAGAAGCTAGTGATGCCAATAAATAATAGGTGACCGCCTATCATTTGAGTAGATTCACACTTAAATAAATCCTAAGCTCTGAGGTGTGAAATAATTTTAAGTAAAGTGGAGTGTGAGAAATAATTATAGTTTCCTACAAGAAAGAGAAGTTACACATAAAAAGAGAATTGCATGCAAGATTGAAGTAGTGTTCCAGAGGTGTTTTGTGACAAAAGTCAAATATTTCACTTGTGGAATAAAAGTTTCACACAAGACACCTAAAAGGGTTCGTGAAATATTTGGGTTCTTCACATGAATTCAATTGTTCATATGATAGTTCTTACTAGCTTCTTGGTAGTAAAGTGAAGGTTTGTACTTCAATGAATACACTTGTTCAATTTTCAAGTGGCACTAAAATACTATAATTCTCCATTTGTGCTAAGAGGGTGCACACAAAATTGAGGATTGTTTTCCAAGTTCTACACAAGTGTAAGGGAATATCCTACTCATCGTATACCACATCAAAGGATTTTTTTTCTAGTGGATTGTGTGGTACTGGATTGTTTTTGTACCATACCAAGGACATAGCTACTCTTGTTGAGTAGTGAACCTTATAAATCTTGTGTTCATGTGGTAGTGTGAATTCATCTGAGAAATAAATCATTAATAGGAGGAAAATGTTATTTCAGAAAGAAAGGAAACATAAAAGAAAAAGATATCACTAATTCACCTCCTCCCCATCTCAGTGATACTTGGATCCTAACTGGGTAACTTCAATTGACGTCAAAGTTAGGTTCCCTTCATTTATTCTTTTTTGAAGTGTTTGAAGGGAAGTTATGGTGGAGAATATAAATTGAGTGAACAATCAGGGGATTTTCATATTTAATGTAAATAACTATCATATATGGAAGGAGATAATGATGCCTTATCTTATGTATCTTGGGTATGAAGTTCTTGAAACTACAACAGATGTATTTCCTCTTATTGATGACAAGGTTCCTCTTAAACCTACTGATAAGAAGAATATTGAAAATGATGGAAGAGATAAAAATGCACTACTCTCATCTCTTTATGAGAATGATTTTTTATGAGTGAAAGGTTTCACTACACCAAAATGAATCTGGGATAAGCTGAAGAACATCTACAAAGGAAATACAAATGTGAAGAAGGAAAAACTACAACTTTGGAGGTTAAAGTATGAATACTTGAAAATAGGAGAGTTTGAATCTGTTGGGGACTTCTTTACCAGGTTAAATGACATTGTCATTACTATTAGATGCCTTGGTAAAAAGTTATAGGATTCTACAGTTGTTGAAAAGATCTTGTGAATTCTTCCCGACAAGTTTGATTCTAAAGTTTCATCATTGGAAGATAGAGATCCTAAAACATTATCTCTACAGTATTTTCATAGAACTCTCATTACTTATTAAATGGGAAGGGAGAATATAGGATCCTGACTTTTTATAACATAACCTTTCATTACATTTTACAAAACCGATGATCTTTAAGGTTTAGTGTCTTGGAAACCAGGAACACAATACATGACGACATAAAATATTCGTCTTAAACACTTGAAAGGATTATTCATTGTTCATAATAAGTTAATTACAACATATCATAACCTAGGAGCATACATCAAAGGAAAGGGTGAGCAGAAGGCCCAATAAGGGAAACAAGAGAAACATTTAACATGTGAACTTGAGATACATCAATAAAGTCATGATAAATAACTTTAAGGCATGATAAAGAGATCTTGAGGAATATCATAATAAAAATAATGTGTTTCATAACTTGAAGATGTGGCTACAACATTTAACATAGAAAATCATTTATGTATCACCAAGTTCCATCCCCAAGGTGTCATTAAAAAATTAACAAGGTTATTCACCAAGGTATCGTTAAAATGGTCATCTATAGAGATTAAGTCTTTACCCAATGCATTGAAGTTCTATCAGGGCACACCCTTAATTTTTATTTATTGTCATGTGATCCACATATTTCATCATGAAACATTTCATAAATAACCAATATAGCATAAAATAAATGGGTTTTATTTCATAATCATAACATTTTAAAAACTGCTTTAAAGACATGATCTTTATGTCACTTTAAACCCACGGAAAAAGGAAAGCGGGTTTCATGTATGTAAATACCAGAATTAAAATAGAAAATTTTGATATATATGTAAATTCCACTGTAGAAGAAAGATCTTTGAGCATTCACTTAATAAAATAAAATAATTTGAGAAAAAGAGAAAGACATTTTGAGACGAAAATTCTGCCGCATAACGGCTACGTTACAGGGTTTTAGAAAATATTGAAAAGAGAGGGGACATGGGTCACCCACTCATAAATGATACATAAAACTATAGGGGTCATAATATAATGTATTTAAGAACATGGTAATGAAATTAGAAAGAGATGCCATAAGAAATGAATAACTTCAAAGGAAGACAAAAATAAGAATTCTCTTATGAAAATTCAGCAGCCTAACGACGTTACTTAAAACTTCAAAAAAATGAATTAATGAGATCAAATAGGGTATATAATAATATTAAAATAAAAAGTACAGTATTATAGATATAGAAGATCATAACCCAACATTAGAAAATGATCCTGAAAGAAATGACTTGAAATTAGAACTTCAAAAATGAGAAAGGTGGAAGAATCCCCTACAAAAATTCGGCAGCCTAACGGCGCCACTTAAACATTCATAAAACAAAATGATGAGAGTAAGAAGGGATCTCTCATCATATGATCATGAAAAGGGAAGTAATAGGAATATAAAATAACACCCCCAACATAAGAACATGGGGCTTAAAAGAAATGACATAAACGAGAATACTTGAAAAGAGAGAGAGAGGTAGGATCCCTTACCTTGAAGAGTAACTTCGAAATCATGAAGTTTGGGACCTTGGGAGGCTTTAGGGCACCTTGGAAGGACTCATTGAGAGTTAAGGAGACCATAAATTCATTGAGGAGGATTTTTGAATGGAAAGGATGAGAGAATGGCTTGGTATTTATAGGGGAAGTGAGGGGACAAGGCAATAATGGCCAAGGGACACCTCATTAGTGGTATTGGAAAAACCATGGGCTTTACCATTGGTATTTTCCCATGGTATTGGCCACTTGGGAAACCTCATACCTTATATTACTATTCATAAGTCGACCAGAATTATTTCATAATTATTACATCCTTAATGATGTCATTAAACACCTGAAACTCAAAAACTGTATTTTCACTATTCACCGAAAATTCAACTTTCTCAGAAAATTTCCATAATTTCAGATTAACCAAATATAGATTCTATGATTTCAAAAATGAACTCCATTTTATGAAAATAATTTTCTAAATATTTTTAATTTAATTTTTAAATAAAAACACTATTCATTGAAAAATCAACTGTTTCAGAAAATTCCCGAAAATTCACCTTAACCTAATATCGATGCTCTGATTTCAAAAAATGAACTCTATTTTATGAAAATAAATTTCTAAATATTTTTAATTTAATTTTAAAATAAAAAACACTATTCACCCAAAAAAACTAATACTTAACAAATATTTTTTGGAACAGCTATTTACCTATTTTATTGAATCACATTACTTAATCAAGGTGCCTAGATTATATTAATACTTTATTAAGTGAGGTTACTTAATCCATTTGATCACATTACTAATCATAAGCGTAAAATCACTATTCATAATTTACTATTCATAAAAAATTAAGTTGATCTTATTAGACTCTAAATTTCATTCTGAACACAACTATAGAAGACCATTTTTTGAAAATCATTACAAATTTTTAATTATTTAAGGTTTACATAAATATTTTAAAATATCCTTTTTCCAAAATTCATCAATAATATACATCCTATATTTATCTGGACACTTGAGATTCACAAACTTTACCATAATAAGAAATGAAAATTTAATTTATCTCAAAGGATTACACATGGCAGCTATGGTCTCATTACATAGCCCCTTATAACACCAGCATAGGACCTAAGAGTAAGGTGTGCTAGGGTGATGGAATTTTGGGGCGGCTCGGCCAACATTGCCTGAGTAGTTATTTATATTAGCTTGAAATTCTGGAGAAGGTGATTTTGTTCCAGCTTCACATGATGAAGTTCAGCTTGGTTTTGGTCTAGAGGAAATCCCAAAGGTGATACCTCCTTCCCGAGTTCCGTCAGATGGGCTTCGATCAGCCTGAGTGTAACGACCCAAAATTTTGAATAAATCTTGTTTACTAATTTCATGTGTTATTTTATTTTATTTTTATACTCAACAAAAATGTTTTATTTGATAAACATGATTATAATTAAAATGAGAACATTGGGTTTTGACTATTATATAACCATCGGTCAATATGACCGATGTGAACAAAATGTTTTGATTATTGTCTCTAAATATAAGTAATCTTGGTTAATTATTATAGAAAGAAGATTCGATGACCTCACCTAGTAGTCTTGGACCGATCGAAGCCCATCTAACAGAGCTTGGGAAGGAGGTAGCACCATTGGGCTTTGCTCTGGATCAAATCCAAGCCGAACTTCATCATGTGAAGCTGGAACGGAATCGCCTTCGTGAGAAGTTCAAACTGATAGAAATTACTACTCGGGCAATGTTGACTGAGCCGCCCCAAGCTTCTATCACCCTAGCACACCTTACTCTTAGGTCCTATGCTGGTATTATAAGGGGCTATGTAACGAGACCGTAACTACCTTGTGTAATCCTTGTTTTAAATAAAAATTGGTATTTCTTCTTATGATGATGTTTATGAATTTTCAAATGACCGGAAAAATATTGTATGCATATTTTTGATGAATTTTAGAAAAAGGATATTTTAAAAATGTTTATGTAAACCCTAAATAATTAAAAATGTGTAATGATTTTCAAAAAATGGTCTTCTGCAATTATGTTCAGTACTAAATTTAGAGTCTAATAAGATCAACTTGATTTTTGATGAATAGTAAATTATTAATAGTGATTTTATGATTAGGATTAGTAATATGACCAAATGGATTAGTAATCTCACATAAAGAAAGTTTTAAAATAATCTAGGCACCTTGATTAAGTAATGTGATTCAATAAAATGGTTAAATAACGGTTTCATAAATTACTATTCAAGTATTAGTTTTTTCGGGTGAATAGTGTTTTTTAAATAAAAATTTAATTAAAAATAATTAGAAAATTATTTTTATAAAAATGACTTTATTTTTGAACTCAAAGCATCGATATTATGTTATGGTAATTTTTGGGGATTTTTCTGAAAAAATGAATTTTCGATGAATAGTGTAATTATTTAAAAATAAAATTAAAAATATTTAGAAATTTATTTTTATAAAATGGAGTTCATTTTTGAAATCATAGCATTGATATTTGGTTAAGGTGAAATTTTGGGATTATTCTGAGAAAGTTGAATTTTCGGTGAATAGTGAAAGTATAGTTTTTAAGTTACGGGTTTTTAATGACATCATTAAATGATGTATTAAGTATATATTCAATATGGTCGAATTATGAATAGTAAGATAAGGTGTGAGGTGTCCCAAGTGGCCAATACCATGGGAAAATACCATGGGCAAGCCCATGGTTTTGCGAAAAACCACTAGTGAGGTGTCCCTTGGCCATTAATGCCTTGTCCCCTCACTTTCCCTATAAATACCAAGCCCTCCTCTCATCCATTCGACACCCCACTCATTCCCAACGAATTTCTGGTCTCATTACCTCCCAAGGAGTCCTCCCAAGGTTCCCCCAAGCCCTCAAGGTCCCAACCTTTGAGGTTTAAGAGTTACATTTTAAGGTAAGGGATCCGACCTCTCTCTTTCTTTTCAAGTAATCTCTTTTATGTCATTTCTTTTATACTCAATGTTCTTATGTTGGAGGATGTTCTTTTATATTCATCCTACTGCCTATTTCATGTTCATATGATGAGAGACCCCCCCTTGCTCTCATCAATTCATTTTTTTGATGTTTAAGTAACGTCGTTAGGCTGCCGAACTTTCATAAGAGAAATCGAATTTTTTGTCTTCCTTCCATGTTTTTCATTTCAAATGGTATGTCCTGCAAACTTCATTACCATGTCCATATATCCTTCTTATTCTGTTCCCCTACTGTTTTATGGATCAATTTTGAGTGGGTGACCCATGTCCCCTCTCTTTTCAATGTTTTCTAAAACCCCGAAACATAGCCGTTATGCTGCAGAATTTTCGTCTCAAAATGCCTCTCTCTCTTTTCTAAAAATTATTTTATGTTATAAAGTGAATACTCAAAGCTATTATTTCTACAGGGGTATTTACATATATATCAAAATGTTCTATTTTAATTTCTGGGATTTACATACATGAAACCCTCTTTCCCTTTCCGTGGGTTTAAAGTGACGTAAAGATCATATCTTTAAAGCAGTTTTTAAAACGTTATGATTATGAAATGAAACCCATTTATTTTATGCTATGTGGGTTATTTATGAAATGTTTGATGATGATATATGTGGCTCACATGATAATAAAGGCAAATTTAAGGGTGCGCCCTGATAGCGCTCCAATGCATTGGGTAATGATGTAACCACTAGAGATTACAATTTTCACGATACCTTGGTGAATAACCTTGGTAATTTTCAAATGACACCTTGGGGATGGACCTTGGTGATATGTTCATGATTGTCTATGTTAAATGATGTAGCCACATCTTCAAGTTATGAAAATGTTATTTTTATTATGATATGCCACATGATTTTTTTTTATCATGCCTTAAAGTTCTTGTTCATGACATAGTTGATGTATCTCAAGTTCATATGTTAAATGTTTCCCTTGTTTCCCTTACTGGGCCTTCTGCTCACCCTTTCTTTTGATGTATGATCCCAGGTTATGTGATGCTGTAATGAACCTAGGATGAACATGAGGAGAAGCCTTTCAAGTCTTTTAGAAGAATGTTTTATGTTTTCATGTTTTAAGTTCCTGGTTTCCAAGACACTAAACCTTAAAGATCCTCAGTTTTGTATAATGTAATGAAAGTTTATGTGATAAAAAGGCAGGATGCTATAGTTGGTATCAAAGGATGGTTTAGTTATTTGTGGAAATTAGGATATGAAAACTCTAGGAAGAACCCTATAGAAAAGTTTAATATAGGAAATCTTCCTGGTATTTTGGTGAGTATTGAGTAAGGGGTTGCCAAGAAAATACATCCCTGTCTGGATACGAGCAGGTAGAGGTGGCTCTGGCACAGATGTACATAGGGGTAAAACCCGAAAACACCGCTTTGAGCTAGAATCGAACGGGAACTGGTACACGACAACGGGCCTTGCTGCACTCTTGGTTACGACACTCCCGGGGGATATGCTTTGGTAAATTCATAATCTTGGTATGAACCATTGTTAAAGGAACAAAGATAAAATAAAATAAAGGTTCACATAAGAATATATGATCATTCATAACCTAGATGGGAACCTAGGAGATCACAAGTTAGGGTATACCTTTCATATACAAGTTATCCTTATATGCTTTCAGTTCCTTTTCATGATTATTAGCTAAGTACTTAAGCCCCTAATTATAGTTTCTTTTCATAGTTAATGGCGGGAAATAGAAGAACATGTCTCAACAACCAATGTGATAGGAAATGATATGATTGCCGTATTAAGATGACAGAGATGATTAGGGAATTAAAATATGATTTTTATTTTGGAAGACGTTCACTATTTTGGGGACCCTATATGATCGAGGTAAATAGATTACAACGGTATTTTCATTGAGGAGTAAGGTTGACTTATATTTTGAAGAGTCGATGAATTTAAGGTGGACTTATAGTAATTTAGGTTACTTAAGGGAATGATTAACCTATCTTGGGTAAAATATGTTTAGGTTAGCTACTTTTGTTATAAGATGTTAGGAGTGGTTGATGTTGTTTGGAGATGAACAATGAAGTTTATTTTGGAAGACTATGTTATCAAATCTTTCTTGTATTTGGGTTTCAATCTTAGTTTGGTTTATTTTGAGGAATCTTAAGGACCATTATTTATGGAATGGACTATGATGAACTTTGGGTAGTACCATGGAATTTGATGATTTAAAAGTAGTTTCCATTCCTATGGGATTCTTTCTTTTTGAAGAGTTGTTTTACCTTAACCTTTCTGTTTTTGGGATAAAGTTTAAAGATAGAAGAAATAGATTGTTAATCTTTTGTAGATTATGTGATTCTATAGAAGATGATTCTTGTGCTTTTATGAGACCAAGTGTTTTTGAATTCTCATCATTTGGAGAAAAGATTAGTGTTGGTAGGGACTTGTTAAAGGATGAAACTCTACTTGAAGGTAGGTATATTTTCTTATGTTTTTGTTCTATGTAGTAAATGAAATCCTCAAAATTATGAAAAGAAACGTAAAACAAAAATGTTGTTGGTTTACGTTTCCTACTAGGTAATCAAAGACCGTTTACACACATCATAAGTTTGGGATTTTCTCATGGTTAACTTTCTCCTAATCATGTTCTCTATCACTCTCCCTCAGAACTTGACCCTTTGTTTTCTCCTCCATGTCCATGTTTTCCTACATGGAACCCTAGTGTGGGTTAACTCGGGTGACCTTTGTACTTCCCTTTCTTTATTTTAAAGTAATAGTTTTACTGACTCCTTTTCCGATGTGGGACTTTCAATGAAATTTCAAAACCCAATTTTTTTTTAAAATTGCGAGGACGCAATTTCTTAAGGGGGGAAGATTGTAACGACCCAAAATTTTGAATAAATCTTGTTTACTAATTTCATGTGTTATTTTATTTTATTTTTATACTCAACAAAAAAATTTTATTTGATAAACATGATTATAATTAAAATGAGATCATTGGGTTTTGACTATTATATAACCATCGGTCAATATGACCGATGTGAACAAAATGTTTTGATTATTGTCTCTAAATATAAGTAATCTTGGTTAATTATTATAGAAAGAAGATTCGATGGCCTCACCTAGTAGTCTTGGACCGATCAAAGCCCATCTAACAGAGCTTGGGAAGGAGGTAGCACCATTGGGCTTTTCTCTGGATCAAATCCAAGCCGAACTTCATCATGTGAAGCTGGAACGGAATCGCCTTCGTGAGAAGTTCAAACTGATAGAAATTACTACTCGGGCAATGTTGACTGAGCCGCCCCAAGCTTCTATCACCCTACCACACCTTACTCTTAGGTCCTATGCTGGTATTATAAGGGGCTATGTAACGAGACCGTAACTACCTTGTGTAATCCTTGTTTTAAATAAAAATTGGGATTTCTTCTTATGATGATGTTTATGAATTTTCAAATGACCGGAAAAATATTGTATGCATATTTTTGATGAATTTTAGAAAAAGGATATTTTAAAAATGTTTATGTAAACCCTAAATAATTAAAAATGTGTAATGATTTTCAAAAAATGGTCTTCTGCAATTATGTTCAGTACTAAATTTAGAGTCTAATAAGATCAACTTGATTTTTGATGAATAGTAAATTATGAATAGTGATTTTATGATTAGGATTAGTAATATGACCAAATGGATTAGTAATCTCACATAAAGAAAGTTTTAAAATAATCTAGGCACCTTGATTAAGTAATGTGATTCAATAAAATGGTTAAATAACGGTTTCATAAATTACTATTCAAGTATTAGTTTTTTCGGGTGAATAGTGTTTTTTAAATAAAAATTTAATTAAAAATAATTAGAAAATTATTTTTATAAAAATGACTTTATTTTTGAACTCAGATCATCGATATTATGTTATGGTAATTTTTGGGGATTTTTCTGAAAAAATGAATTTTCGATGAATAGTGTAATTATTTAAAAATAAAATTAAAAATATTTAGAAAATTATTTTTATAAAATGGAGTTCATTTTTGAAATCATAGCATTGATATTTGGTTAAGGTGAAATTTTGGGATTATTCTGAGAAAGTTGAATTTTCGGTGAATAGTGAAAGTATAGTTTTTAAGTTACGGGTTTTTAATGACATCATTAAATGATGTATTAAGTATATATTCAATATGGTCGAATTATGAATAGTAAGATAAGGTGTGAGGTGTCCCAAGTGGCCAATACCATGGGCAAATACCATGGGCAAGCCCATGGTTTTGCGAAAAACCACTAGTGAGGTGTCCCTTGGCCATTAATGCCTTGTCCCCTCACTTTCCCTATAAATACCAAGCCCTCCTCTCATCCATTCGACACCCCACTCATTCCCAACGAATTTCTGGTCTCATTACCTCCCAAGGAGTCCTCCCAAGGTTCCCCCAAGCCCTCAAGGTCCCAACCTTTGAGGTTTAAGAGTTACATTTTAAGGTAAGGGATCCGACCTCTCTCTTTCTTTTCAAGTAATCTCTTTTATGTCATTTCTTTTATACTCAATGTTCTTATGTTGGAGGATGTTATTTTATATTCATCCTACTGCCTATTTCATGTTCATATGATAAGAGACCCCCCCTTGCTCTCATCAATTCGTTTTAAGAATGTTTAAGTGGCGCCGTTAGGCTGCCGAATTTTTAAGGGATTCTTTCACCTTCCTCGTTTTCAAGTTCTATTTTCATTCAAGTCTTTCATGTTCCTTTTTATTATGTTGGGGTATGATCTCTAAATTATCATACTGATCTTTTATGATCATATGATGAGAGACCCCATTTGATCGCTTCAATTCAGTATTTTGAAGTTTTAAGTGGCGCCGTTAGGCTGCCGAATTTTTAAGTGGTTCTTCACCCTTCTCGTTTTGAAGTTCTACTTTCATGTCAATTATTTAAAGTTCCTTTTTGTTATATTGGGGTATGATCTCTATATATATCATACTGGACTCTTATGTTCATATGATGAGAGACCCCATTTGATCTCTTCAATTCAGTATTTTGATGTTTTAAGTGGCGCCGTTAGGCTGCCGAATTTTTAAGTGGTTCTTCACCCTTCTCGTTTTGAAGTTCTACTTTCATGTCAATTCTTTCAAGTTACTTTTTGTTATATTGGGGAATTATCTCTATATCTATCATACTGAACTCTTATGTTCACATGATTAGAGACCCTATTTGATCTTTTCAAATCATTTTTTTTGATGTTTAAGTAACGCCGTTAGGCTGCCGAACTTTCATAAGAGAAATCTAATTTTTTGTCTTCCTTCCATGTTTTTCATTTCAAATGGTATGTCCTGCAAACTTCATTACCATGTCCATATATCCTTCTTATTCTGTTCCCCTACTGTTTTATGGATCAATTTTGAGTGGGTGACCCATGTCCCCTCTCTTTTCAATGTTTTCTAAAACCCCGAAACATAGCCGTTATGCTGCAGAATTTTCGTCTCAAAATGCCTCTCTCTCTTTTCTAAAAATTATTTTATGTTATAAAGTGAATACTCAAAGCTCTTATTTCTACAGGGGTATTCACATATATATCAAAATGTTCTATTTTAATTTCTGGGATTTACATACATGAAACCCTCTTTCCCTTTCCGTGGGTTTAAAGTGACGTAAAGATCATGTCTTTAAAGCAGTTTTTAAAACGTTATGATTATGAAATGAAACCCATTTATTTTATGCTATGTGGGTTATTTATGAAATGTTTGATGATTATATATGTGGCTCACATGATAATAAAGGCAAATTTAAGGGTGCGCCCTGATAGCGCTCCAATGCATTGGGTAATGATGTAACCACTAGAGATTACAATTTTCACGATACCTTGGTGAATAACCTTGGTAATTTTCAAATGACACCTTGGGGATGGACCTTGGTGATATGTTCATGATTGTCTATGTTAAATGATGTAGCCACATCTTCAAGTTATGAAAATGTTATTTTTATTATGATATGCCACATGATTTTTTTTATCATGCCTTAAAGTTCTTGTTCATGACATAGTTGATGTATCTCAAGTTCACATGTTAAATGTTTCCCTTGTTTCCCTTACTGGGACTTCTGCTCACCCTTTCTTTTGATGTATGATCCCAGGTTATGTGATGCTGTAATGAACCTAGGATGAACATGAGGAGAAGCCTTTCAAGTCTTTTAGAAGAAAGTTTTATGTTTTCATGTTTTAAGTTCCTGGTTTCCAAGACACTAAACCTTAAAGATCCTCAGTTTTGTATAATGTAATGAAAGTTTATGTGATAAAAAGGCGGGATGCTATACTGAGACTACTGGATGGGGCCATTGAGTCTTCTTTCTATATTAATTAATCATGATCACTTGTATTTACAAACAATAATCGCAACATTATTTTCCAACGGTCATATTGACCAATGGTCATATAATAGTCGAAACCCAATGGTCTTATTTTAATTATACTCATTTTATTAAATAAAATAGTTTTGTTGAGTATAAAATAAAATAACACACAAAGTTAGGGAACAAAATTTATTCAAAATTTCGGTTCGATACAATTTTTCCCCCTTAATAAATTGCGTCCTCACAATTTTAAAATTGGGCTTAGAAATTTCATTGAAAGTCCCATGTTGGAAAAAGAGTCAGTAAAACTATTACTTTAAAAGAAAGAAGGGAAGTACAAAGGTCACCCGAGTTAACCCATTCTAGGATTCCATGTAGGAAAACATGGATATGGAAGAGAAAACAAAGGGTCAAGTTCTGATAGAGAGTGATATAAAATATTATTAGGATAAAATTAACCACAAGAAGATCACAAAATTAAGATGTGTTAAACAGTGTTTGATTACCCAGTAGGAAATTTAAACAAAAAATGTTTTTGTTTTATGTTCCTTTTCAAAATTTGGAGGAATTAATTTACTACATAGAATAAATATATAAGTAAATATACTTACCTTCAAGTAGAGTTTCATCCCTTAATAAGTTTCCACCAAGACTAATCTTTTCTCTAAACAATGAGCTTTCAAAAAGACTTGGCCTCATCAAAATCACAAGAATCATCTTCTAGAGAATCACATAATCCACAAAAGAATAACTATATTTTCCCCTTGTCTTTAGTCATCAACTAAAACTAAAAAGGTTAGTATGAGATCATATAATCCCCAAAAAGGATAATCCTTTTTAAAAAGAAAAATGACTATTAATCTCCAAAATTCAACAAAAGTACCCAAAGTTCCACACAGACCATTCAATACACAATCATCCTTAAAATTCTTCAAAAAAATCAAAACTAAGATTGGAACCCAAAAATTAGAAAGATTTAATCACATAGTCTTCGCAATAAATCCTAACACTTATCTCCAAATAACATCGATTATTATTAATGTCTCATAAAAAAGTGTAATTAACCTATTCACATATTCTCTGTGATGGATTCATCATTTTCCATAAATAACCCAAATCACTATATGTCCATAATAAATACATAAAAAAAATTCAACCATTCCTCCTCAATTTAAATCCTGTAGTATTTTATTTCCCTTAGGTATATAGTACTCCAAAAGAGAAAACATCATCCAAAATAACCTGTATCATTTAATCACCAAATAATTTTCCTATAAAAAGGATATCTATTTGATAAAACATATGTTTCCAAAATTAAATTATTCTTGATCCATAACAATAGCATCTGCATTAGTTCGAAGGGCATAACAACAAACTCATAATTACCATATCTTGATTGGAAGGCAGTTTTTGGAATATCATCATTCTTCACCCTCAATTAATGATAACCAGAACGAAGATCAATCTTGGAGAAGAATTGATCCCCATGAAGTTGGTCAAATAATTCATAAATTCTTGGAAGAGGGTATATGTTCTTCACTGTGATCCCATTCAGTTCTCTATAATCAATACATATCCACATCGATCCATTCTTCTTCTTCACAAAGAAAACTGGTGCTCCCCAAGGAGACACACTTGGTCGGATAAACCCCTTCTCCAAAAGATCTTGGAGTTGTTTCTTTAATTCATCTAGATCCACATTTTCCATCCTATAGGGGGTCTTTGACATCGAATGAGATCCAGTTACGAGTTCAATGGAGAACTCAACCTCTCTTTATGGGGGAGGTTTGGGTAACTCCTCCGGAAATACATCAACATATTCCTAGATGATGGGGACATTTTCTAAAAGAATAAATCCTTTGTGACAAAATTAATTCATTTATGAATATTTTAACTACAAAGGATTTTATGTCTTAAATCGTCAGGCTTACACAATTACATTTTTCTATAATTCCTTCATAATGATTCATAAAAATCTTGAGATTAACCAAAAATATCCCCCGGGAGTGTGGTAACCAAGAGTGAAGCAATGCCCATTGTCCTGTACCAGTTCCCGTTCGAGTCTAGCTCAAAGCGGTGTTTTCGGGTTTTACCCCTCTGTACATCTGTGCCAAAGCCACCTCTACCTACTCGTATCCGGATGAGGATGTATTTTCTTGATAAACCACTTACTCAATACTCACCAAAATACCATGAATATTTCCTATATTTAAACTTTCCTATAGGGTTCTTCCTAAAGCTTTTATATCCTAATTTCCATAAATAACTAAACTATCATTTGATACCAACTATAGAATCCCACCTTTTTATAACATAACTTTTCATTACATTTTACAAAACTGAGGATCTTTAAGGTTTAGTGTCTTGGAAACCAGGAACACAATACATGACGACATAAAACATTCTTCTTAAATATTTGAAAGGATTCTTCATTGTTCATCCTAAGTTCATTACAACATCTCATAACCTGGGAGCATACATCAAAGGAAAGGGTGGGAAGAAGGCCCAGTAAGGGAAATAAGAGAAACATTTTACATGTGAACTTCAGATACATCAATAAAGTCATGATAAATAACTTTAAGGAATGAGAAAGAGATCTTGAGGCATATCATAATAAAAATAATGTGTTTTATAACTTGAAGATGTGGCTACAACATTTAACATAGACAATCATTTACATATCACCAAGGTCCATCCCCAAGGTTTCATTAAAAATTTACCAAGGTTATTCACCAATGTGTCGTTAAAACGGTCATCTCTAGAGATTAAGTCTTTACCCAATACATTGGAGAACTATCAGGGCACATCATTAATTTGTCTTTATTATCATGTGAGCCACATATATCATCATCAAACATTTCATAAATAACCCATGTAGCATAAAATAAATGGGTTTCATTTCATAATCATAACATTTTAAAAACTGCTTTAAAGACATGATCTTTATGTCGCTTTAAACCCACGGAAAAAGGAAAGCGGGGTTCATGTATGTAAATCACAGAATTAAAATAGAACATTTTTATATATATGTAAATAACAGTTTAGAATAAAGATCTTTGAGTATTTACTTAATAAAATAAAATAATTTTAGAAAAAGAGAAAGACATTTTGAGACGAAAATTCTGCAGCATAACGACTATGTTACAAGGTTTTAGAAAACATTGAAAAGAGAGGGGGCATGGGTCACCCACTCATAAATGATCCATAAAATAGTAGGAGGGAAGAATATAAAGTATTTAAGAAGATGGTAAAGAAATTAGAAAGAGATACCATAAGAAATGAAGAACTTGAAAGGAAGAAAAAAATAAGATTTCTCTTATGAAAATTCGACAGCCTAATGACGTTACTTACAACTTCAAAAAAATGAATTGATGAGATCAAATAGGATCTCTCATCATATTAAAATAAAAAGGACAGTATGATAGATATAGAATATCATAAACCAACATAATAAAAGGAACTAGAAAGAAATGACATGAAATTAGAACTTGAAAAATGAGAAGGGTGGAAGAGTTCCTTACAAAAATTCGGCAGCCTAACGGCGCCACTTAAACATTCATAAAGAAAATGATGAGAGTAAGAGGGGATCTCTCATAATATGATCATGAAAAGGGAAGTAATAGGAATATAAAAGAACACCCCCAACATAAGAACATGGGGCTTAAAAGAAATGACATAAATGAGAGTACTTGAAAAGAAAGAGAGAGGTAGGATCCCTTACCTTGAAGAGTAACTTCAAAATCTTGAAGTTTGAGACCTTGGGAGGCTTGAGGGAACCTTGGGAGGACTCCTTGAGATTTAAGGAGACCAGAACTTTGTTTAGAAGGATTTTGGAATGGAAATGATGAGAGAATGACTAGGTATTTATAGGGGAAGTGAGGGGACAAGGCATTAATGGCCAAGGGACACCTCATTGGTGGTATTGGAAAAACCATGGGCTTGCCCATGGTATTTGACCATGGTATTGGCCACTTGGGACACCTCATACCGTATCTTACTATTCAAAAGTCGACCAGAATTATTTCATAATTATTACATCCTTAATGATGTCATTAAACACCCGAAACTCAAAAACTGTATTTTCACTATTCACTAAAAATTCAACTTTCTCAGAAAATTCCCAAAATTTCACCTTAACCAAATATAGATGCTCTGATTTCAAAAATGAACTTCATTTTATGAAAATAACTTTCTAAATATTTTTAATTTAATTTTTAAATAAAAACACTATTCACTAAAAATTCAACTGTTTCAGAAAATTCCCAAAACTTCACCTTAACCTAATATCCATGCTCTGATTTCAAAAATGAAATATATTTTATGAAAAAAAAATTCTAAATAATTTTACTTTAATTTTAAAATAAAAAACACAATTCACCTGAAAAAAACTAATACTTAACAAATACTTTCTAGAACAGTTATTTACCTATTTTATTGAATCACATTACTTAATCATGGTGCCTAGATTATATTAATACTTTATTAAGTGATATTAATTAATCCATTTGATCACATTACTAATCATAAACGTAAAATCACTATTCATAATTTACTATTCATCAAAAATTAAGTTGATCTTATTAGACTCTAAATTTTATACTGAACACAACTGTAGAAGACCATTTTTCGAAAATCATTACACATTTTTAATTATTTAAGGTTTACATAAATATTTTAAAATATCCTTTTTCCAAAATTCATTAATAATATACATCCTATATTTATCCAGACACTTGAGATTCACAAACATCACCATAAGAAGAAATGAAAATTTTATTTATCTCAAAGGATTACACAAGGGAGTTATGATCTCATTACATAGCCCCTTATAACACCAGCATATGACCTAAGAGTAAGGTGTTCTAGAGTGATAGAATTTTGGGGCGGCTCGACCAACATTGCCTGAGTTGTGATTTATATTAGCTTGAACTTCTCGCGAAGGCAATTCCGTTCCAGCTTCACACGATGAAGTTCGTCTTGGGTTTGGTCGAGAGAAAGTCCCAAAGGTGCTACCTTTTTCCTGAGTTCCGTTATATGGGATTTGATCGGCCCGAGACTACTGGATGGGGCCATTGAATTTTCTTTCTATATTAATTAATCATGATCACTTGTATTTACAAATAATAATCGCAACATTTAGTTTCCAATGGTCATATTGAACAACGGTCATGTAATAGTCGAAAACCAACAATATTATTTTAATTATACTCATTCTATTAAATCAAATAGTTTTGTTGAGTATAAAATAAAATAACACACAAAGTTAGGGAACAAAATTTATTCAAAATTTCAGGTCGTTACAGAGAATACTATGAATAAAGAAACAAAAGTTTACAGGGAAGTGTATTTCAAGGCTACAAAGAAAGAGATTTCAAATAAAATTCATATTCATGATGAAGATGGTGAGTCAGATTCTGAGGATGAGGTATGTAAAAATTTTGATGATATTTTATCCTTGTTTTCTAAGAATATGAAAAGAGGTACAGAGAAATATAAGGGGAAACTTCCCTTGAAATGTTTTGAATGTGGAGATGTTGGCCATTTTGCAGCTAATTGCCCCCAAAAAGGGAAATATGAAGATAATTATGAAGAAGATAGAAGGAAAAGAAGATCATGGAAGAAACAGGAAGAAAAAAATAAATATTCCTCAAAGGGGAATGATAAAAAATTCCTCAAATCAAAAAATAAAAATCTTTTTATCTAAAGATGATGAAGAGGAAGATAGTGAATTTGAATCCAAAAAAATAATTTGCTGAGAAAGCTAGGGAAAATAAATTTATTTTAGGAGTGAATAATTAAGATTATGGGAGCATCAGTTTTGAAGAAGAAGAAACTCAAACTGAATATCATCTGAAATAAGAATTGAAAGAATGCTTGAGGAAGATCGGAAAACTTGAGAAGGAAAACATGAAGTTATTAAATAAAAATTCAACAACAAAAAATCAAGAATATTTTTTTGGTGAGAAATTGAATATGGAAAAAAGAAATTTATGATCAAAACAATTCTATTTATAATTATAAGAATCGTAATGATCATCTTGAAGTTAAGCTGAAGGAAAAAAGAATAAGAATTAGAACTTTTGAAACATAAACATTCTAAATATGAAAAAATGAATATAAGTTTCAAACAATCTATCTCAGAAGTTAGTGAAATTTATAGTACGGATGTACCTAAGAAGGGTCAACAAAAGTTATCTTTAAAGGTTGATAAGAAAGATGGAACTGTTCCTGAAAAGAACAACGATGTAAAAAATTTGTATGTGTCCAAAGTTAACTATGTTGAGAAATTAAAAGTATCTAAGATTATAAAGACCTAAAAAATCTCTTCTACTTATGGTTATGATATGTATAATTAGAAATCTGAACTGAAGATGAAATTTATAGTTGAAAACAGGAAGGTTTATGGTTAGCATATTTCTACTAAGAAGGTTGTTTAGAATCATGTTTGCAATCCCAGTCAGTATGGAAGCTTCAAAGGAAAATATTCCTTCTATGGTTACTACTAGTATTGCAATGTATTTGGACATACTACAAATATTTATTGTTTTAATCAATGACATCACTACTATTTCATAGTTTATGGAATAAAAAGTTTTAGGGGGAGTCAATCCTCTCAAAAGAAGAAGTGCGTGAAGGAAGTTGAGAATACAACTAAGAAGGCTGGTGGGAAAGTTGAGAACAGGTTCCATCCATTGGAAACTATTTGTGACAGATGTGAACATCCTTGAAATCTTATTAAGGGATGTCTCATTTTTTTCCATTAAAACAAAAGGTTCTTAACAAATCCCCAAAACTAGTGGTGAATAATGAAAAGTAAAAACATAAATCTCTTATTGTAGAAAATGCTTTGAAAGATATAAAAGGAGAACGACCAAGGATTCTTGATAGTGGGTGTTCTTCTCATATGACAGGAGACCTAATGTTTCTGAATAATGTGAAAGACATCAAATAAGGAACAATGAAATTTGGAAATGATGAATCTCTGAGGATCAAAGGTTTTGGATCTGCTATCATTGGTAAAGAAAAGAAGAAATCCATGAAAAAATTAAATGATGATGGGATGAAACACAATATTTTGAGTGCCTCACAACTCTGTGATGAGTGAAACAAGGTTATATTCAGAAAATATGGGTTTTTTGTGAAAAATGAAGATGATGGAAAGGTAGTTACTAGAGGACAATGTACAAAAGGGAAACTTTTCTAAGCTTGTGAAGTATAAAACTCTTGTTACATGAGTATAGTGGAATAAAATCAATTATAGAATAAAAGGATGGGACATATGTGTCAAAGAAAAATGAAATTTATCAGCAAGATACAGTGTTTGAGATATGCCTGATCTATCCAGAAGAAGAGACTGGTGTTTCACTATTTGTGAGAAAGGGAAGAGTAAAAACTATATGCATAATAGAGTTGATATTCGTTCAAAAAAACCCTTGGAACTTATACATTATCATATTTTTAGAACAATGAGAAATAAATCAAAAATGGATATAAGTACTTCATTACTTTCATTAATGACTTTACTCGCATTACTTTTGTTATGTACATGAGACATATGTCAGATACTCTGAAAAATTTTAAGAGTTTCAGGAGTAAAGTAGAGAAGGAATGTGATTATTTAGTGAAGAAGTTATGAACTGATAATAGTGGGGAGTATACAAATGAAGAGTTTGAAAATTATATTAAGAATCATGGAATTCGGAAAGAGTTCATTTCATCATACACACCTCCAAAAAATGGGTTTGTTGAAAGAAATAATAGGAGTCTGGTTGAAATGGGACGAGAAATGTTACTTGAACATGGTATCTCCCATTATTTTTGGAGGCAATCCATGAGTACTAGTGTGTATACTCAAAACTGATGTTTCTAAAGACCATGTTCAGATATGACTCCATAAAAAATGTTTTATGGAAAACTCCAACTCTAAAACACTTAATATTTTTTGGGAGTTCATGTGTGATAAAGAAGAGAGGTGGAAACCTTGAAAATTTTGATCAAAGAGGAGATGATAGAATTTTTCATGTTTATGCTCTAGAAAAAAGATGATATATGTGTTTTCATTAAAAAAATGGGGAGATTTATTAATTCGTTTGATATGAAATTTGTTTAAAATGTTGAAAAAGAAAAGAAGTCTTATGATGATGTAAAAGATGATTAGGATAAGGAATGTTTTGTTAAAAATTATGACAATGTTTCAAATAGTGGTAATCCTACTCTAGAAGAAGAATTAGACTCATTAATTTGAAGTTATGAGGATGAAATTTGAATATCTCATCCTCGACTGAGGAAGAAAGTGGAGGCTCGGAACATTATTGGTGATCAATATCAGAGGGTTCAAATAAGAATAACAACAAATGTTGTTTCACACACTTCTTTGTATTCAAAAGTGGAGCCAAATGATGTGAATGAAGCCTTTGAGAATCCAGAATGGGTTCGGGAAATAAATAAGGAGCTTGATCAGATAGATAAAAATGATTCTTGGGAACTCTTACCCAAACCAAACAACAAAAATGTTAATGGTACAAAATGGGTTTTTTTTAGAACAAGATGAATGATGAAGGTGAAGTGATAAAAAACAAAGAAATATTAGTGTGGGAAGGTTACTCATATATTGAAGGTATTTATTTTGATGAGACATTTTCTCCTGTATCAAGATTGGAAAAAATAAGAATATTTCTTTGTATTACTGGACAATGAGGCTACAAAATTGTTCAAATGGATGTAAAGTCCACATCTCTGAATGGGAATCTTGATGAGGAAGTTTACATCGAACAACTATGTCGATTTGTTGTTGGGAAAGATGAAAGCCAAGTGCGCAGGTTGAAGAAAGACCTATATGAGCTAAAACAAGCATCAAGGGCATGGTATTATAAGTATGATACATGATTAAGGAAGATGATTTTCACAAAAGGAAGAGTTGAAAATAATATTTACATCAAGTAATGTTAGGAGTTCTCTCTAATCATAACTATTTAAGTTGATGATATTATCATCGCTGGGAATGATGAAAGATCTTTTGAAAGATTTTATTATGAGATGAAGAAGTTTTTTTATATTTCTAGGCTAGGAGAAATAAAATACTTTCTTGGGTTGGAAATATTAAAAAAGAAGAACCACATTTTTATTTCCCAAGAAACGCATGCGAAGGAACTTCTGAATATGTTTGGAATGGAGGATTCAAAACCTAACATCGTAAATGTTGTCACATTATGTTCTAGATTTTAGAGCATGCCTAAATAATATCATTTGATTACTGAAAAAAAATCTCAGATATATCAAAGGCACAAAATTTTTTGGAATCAGGTAAGATGGCTCAAAAAATATTGATCTGTTTGGGTATTTAGATGTGAATTCAGCAGAAAATGTTGATGATAGAAGATCCATATCTGGTGGAGTTTTATTTCTGGGGAAAAGTTGTGTTACTTGGAATACAAAGAAATAAAATTTAGTAACTCTTACCATATCATAAGTGGATTATATTGATGTCACTAAAGCTGCTACACAACTCATGTAGATGAAGACTCAGTTGGAAGAACTACTTGTTGAAGTAAAACTACCATTGCTCTTGGGATGTGATAATCAGAGTACAATAAATCTTACAAGAAATCTGGTACAGCATTATCATTCAAAACACATTGACATAAAGTACCACTTCATCAAAGAGTAGGTGAAGAAGAATGAATTGAATCTGGATTATGTTCTAACATCGGAACAAGTAGCTGACATATTCACAAAACCATTACCAAAGGAACCATTTACAAAATTGAGGTTAAACATGGGTGTACAACATCCTTCTCATCGAGGTTGAGGCACGTGTGACTATCCCCACTCTCATATTACCTTTGGAAAGTGTTTTTAAGGGGGATAATTATTTCATAAATCTATCTTAATGTGCATGCATAAAGGGGGATTTGTGGGTAAGTTGTGAATCCAGCATGTATGTGTGTGAACTATTCTAACTGTTTGTTAGAGTGGCTGTAAGAAACAAATTTTTTGTATTCTGATAAATTTAGAGAAGTGAATAATGATGAGGTAGAATCTTGGAAGATGTTCTGAAGAAGGATATGGATAAATAATGATGAAATTTCATAGTCACTACTTTTGGACAACCTAGTTTTGGTTGTCAATAATTCTTGTTTCCTACAATGAGTTAGCTTATGTAGGATTAGAAATATTGATAAGTAATCCATATATTGAGGTTTAAAGTTCAATGATTTATGAATCATGGTTGACGAAAAACTCCAAAGGGGGATATTGTTGGAACCAAGTTGGATAAATAAAGAAGTAAGAAGAGTATTCTTTTGTATAGTGTTGTCTTTTTTTTCAAATAAGATAAATCAATTCACATTGTAAAGGAAATGAAAAACTAGATGACGCTTTTCAGATTTGTATTTCCCAAATATCATAAGTTTGAAGAAATTATGATGCAAGACTAATGAAATAAAGGGGGATTAAAAGGTGATATCATTCATATTCAGTTTTGATTGGAAGGAAAGATTCTAGTGGAAGACAGAAAAAGTTCAGTAATTTCCGTTGAATATTTGACAACGCTAAAGTTGTTCGATCAAAGGATACATATCACGATGGTGGATTTCATGATGAAAGCTAAAGAATGGTTATGGAATGCAGGGAATAGAATCAAGAAAAAGGAATGGATGATCTGGAGGTAGTACAAAAGAACATTTTAAGGTGGCGTTGTTTTCTAGTGTTTTCCAAATTTTTGGGCCTGAAAATCAGGAGATGGAGAAATGTTCTTCTGGAAAAGGATGTTGTGCGCAATATTGAAGAAGGTTTGGAATGTTTCATGAAATACTTGATTCAAGATCATATCATTAACAAATTGAAAGGTCATGAAGTGTGCAAAATAATAAATAAGTGCACGAAAAATGAGGTGGCTGCGAAAGTGACTTATGCGCCCAATGTGACGTCAAATGAGGTTTTACGCGACGCATCAGGACCTTGTGCAATGCATTAGGGGTTTTGCACATAGGGGTTAGTTATGCCTATAAATAAGAGGTGGACGCCTCTCATTTTAGTAGCTTGACACTTAAGTAAATTCATATCTCTGAGGTGTGAAAGAATTTTAAGTAAAGGGGAGTGCACAAAATAATTAGAGTTGCATGCAAGAAAGAGAAGTTGTATAGAATAACAGAGTTGTGTGCAAGATTGATGTTGCACGCAAAAGGTGTTTCATGACAAAAGTCAAATCTTGCGCACATAGCCTAAAATTTTCGTGCAAGACACCTAAAAGGGTGCGCAAAATATTTGGGTTCTTCGCACGAATTCAATTGTGTATAAGATAGTTATTACTAGCTTTTGGGTAGGAATGTGAAGATTTGTACTTCAAAGAATACACCTATTCAATTGTCAAGAAGCAATGAAATATTGTAATTCCCTATTTGTGCTAAGAGGGTGCACACATAGTTGAAGATTGTTTTCCAAGTTGCACATGTGTCTAAGGGCATATCCTACATGTTGTATTCCACATAAAAGGATTGTTTTCTAGTGGATTTTGTGGTAATGAATTGTTTTCATACCATACCAAGGAAGTAACTACCCTTATTGAGTAGTGAACCTTGAAAATATTGTGTTCATGTGGTATTGTATGTTCAGAAGGGAAAGAACTCTTTAATAGGATGAGAAATTTGTTTCATAAAAAAATGAAACATAAAAGAAAAAGATATCACTAATTCACCCCCTCCCCCTCTTAGTGATACTTGGATCCAGACTGGGTAACTTCAGGATGGTGGATACATTATAACCATAGACAGGTGGGACCTATATATCCATCCAATTAATTGGGTAAATATTTGTATCTCATGAGATGAAAATGGAAAATAGGTCAATGGTATTGATCCACTATGGGAAATAGGTGTGTGACGATCCACTATGGGAAACAGGTGTGTCCCGATCTACTATAGGAAACATGTGTATCCAGATCCACAATAGAAAATAGTGGATGATGAGAGGACTAGTTTGGGATATGTCTAACACTGAGAGGGGGGGTGAATCAGTGTTGGGGACTTTTTAAACCAATTCCAACTTTTATCCATGTACCTCGTGACCTGTTAGGATCTTGATTCTCTTATTCTCTTTTCCCTGTCGCATGCAATAATAGAAAGAAGTAAAAATATGCACATGATATTTTTACAAGGTTCACCACTCAATAAGGGTAGCTACGTCCTTTCCATGCATGGGTATGACCACTGCATGGATTCTCCATTAGAATGTGATATGCTTTTACAATGGACTGGCTAGGAAAGCAATCCTCTAGCCCGTGTGAGTCCCTACACTTTAGAGGGGTGTGGGAAACAATCCTCTTCCCTGGACTAGTGATGACCTAGCCCAACTTGCAGCGTCTAGCTGGTTCTTTATACTGCCTATGGAGACAGTCTTCTTCCTTCTTCAAAAGGTAGGTTCTGCTCTTGATCTTCTTCAGTACTCTTCACTTGATTACTTGCAAAGCAGTGGCAAGCAATTCTTCGTGTCTTCTTCTTTTCTTCTTCACTAGTGAAAAACCAGCTGCACTAGGACTTCTTCTACTTCTTTAGTGCAATAACAGAATGCACTAGGACTCCTTCTTCTTTCTTAGCAAGAATCACATATACCAATGGGATTAATTAGGCAACGAAGACCAGATTACTTGGAATCATCAGAGTGAGTTCTCCTCTTGTTCCTAAATGCATGTGATCATGCATATGGAATGTAATTGAACTCTTTTCCTTGTTCTTCTTTCCTCTCCAGAATATGGCAGGAACTCCTGGAACAAACCAGCTTGCATGACCACTTCCACTTGTTCTCCCTATACTTACGCACCTATAACTTGCGCACCTCTTCTTGCACGTTGCTACTTGCGCGCCACTACTTGCGTGGCAAGACATTCCCAAAAGACTTGCGCGGAAAGACTTACGAGGCAGACTTGCGCGACAACACTTACACGACAGACTTGCGTGGCAACACTTGCGCGACAGACTTGCGTGGCAATACTTGCGCGGAAATACTTGCGCACCGTATAAATAACACTTAGCTTGCGCACCACTTCAGCTTGTGCGCCACTTTCTACACTTGCGCGTTCATAGGTCAAATTTTTCTCTTAAGTGTTGAGACTTAACAAATGAGGAGACGAGTCGTCTATTTATAGGCAATTTGGTGACTTGCGCGACCTAGACTTTCACGCCACCACTTGTGCGCCACCACTTGCATGACACAATTGCACGCCAAATACTTGCGCACCACTTTATTTCCTTTTCCATATTTCTGAAATAATGCTCTTTTGAAATATGACTTGTGCACCTCTACATACTTGCGCGCCTACTGCATACTTGTGCGCCACTTTATTTCCTTTGCCATATTTTTGATCTGATGATATTTTTTATATGACTTTGCCAAAAAAACTTCTTTTTCTCTCCCTTTACTTTATAAGGCTTTCATCACAAGTTCTCCAAACTTATGATATTTGTGAAATACAAATCAGCAAAGCATCGTCTGGTTTTTCATTCTTTTTGGAATATGAATTCCAAAGTACTTCTTTCATCCTCACTTCAAATCCTCAATTCCTTTTGGAGTGTTTATTCCAAATAACTCCAATCATCTCTCTTCATCCAAAAGTAGAGGCTTGAATCTTCTTCAAATACCTTCAATGTTGCAGACAATGTATCACCTTTGATACATGTATTTGGATCTTTAGGAACAGTGAAAAAATTATCTGATTTCAAGGCAATGTGTAATTTATGACCTTCTTAGAATGCCAAGTCCTTCCACATTCTCTCTTCTTCTTTATCCATCATTCTCTTCTTCATTCAAATCATATGATTCTTTTCTTCAAGTAATCTCTTGCATGGTTCTCATGCAATCTTGAAACATTTCATGGTCTTCTTTAAATCCTCATTCTTCTTCAATCATCCTCAGATGGATGACACCTCACCATTCTTCATTGTTGTAAACAATGTGTCACCTTTGACACAAGTTCTTTGAACTTAGGATCAGTTCAAAAATCGTATGAATTAATCTTCTTGGAGAATTACTCAAGTATGACTTCCAATGCTATGATTTCATAATAATTATCCAAGCATCCTCACTTGAGCCGATCTCTATTAACTTTGGAGTTCTTCTTTATCTCCTTCTTCATTTTGACCAGTATTGACAATTGTTGACAACAAATACAATATTCACACATAAAGTAGTCCCAACAATCTCCCCCTTTGTATTTTGTTATCAATACCACAAAGTATTCTCAAATGAATGTGTCAATGTCAAAATGATAATCTTATCTCTCCCACTTAGTTATGTCTCTCCCCTAAACATTCATTCCGTTTCTCTCCCCCTTATTGACAATAAATACAAAGTTCATGGAAGAGAGGGTATCATTCTATACTTAAGAAATGTGCCATCAATCATTTCACTCTAAGTATACTTGAGAAATGCTCGGTGTAGAAAATAAGAGGATTTGATTTAGACAACAAAAATGTCCATTAACAACATAATATGACACCTCATGAGATGAGAACTCATACACTTGTCTTCAAGGGTTTTTTACTTTCATTCCAGGCCGAAGGTATTGAGTGTGAAAGAAATAATCAACCTAAAATTCCTGCACTCACTTCAACAAATGGATCAAAAACATTCACGTGCAATTGGCAGGATAAGTGGCCTTGGATCACATTCACTCTTCTTATGTCATTGATTATCTTTGTTACTCCCCCTTTGTAGAATGATCTTTATTTTGAGTAACCAAGGATGAATGATTTAGAAATAACATACCATTTCCAATGACATTATCTTCAGACAATCTTCAGAGTAGTTGAATTTAGTACCAACTGAAATTGATACTTATTGAGATAATGACTCTGGAAGCTTCTTCATGTGTATCCCTCTATAGAGAACACTTCTCATCACTGAATCTTGGGTTCTCCCCCTGAGATCTTGCATCACCTTCAATTCCCTGTATTTTAAAAAAAATACAATACACAAAGATTTAAGGGAATAGGGTGGATCCTCCATGCTTCTTCAATGTGAGCAGGAGGGCTGAGATGATTTTCTCAACCATGATGCTCCATTTTCTCCACTCCTCACACTTTCACATTTGATATTTAATTTTGAATGTAGCTGTGTGGATCTCAATACTTCTTCTATCTCTTTGTGTGTGAATCTTCTTTCTTCAAGAGAATTCCAAGCACTAGAATCTCTCGGTGCAACATTCATCCTCTTCATGAATTCTTGTTGGGCTGGAATAAATTCAAAGCACTTTCTGACAGTGTGACCAGCCTTGTTGCACCTCACACACAGAACTTCTTTGTCTTCATGTAGAATCTCCTTTTTGTTTTTAGCACTAGCCTTAGCTTGTGCATCTTCCATCTTTCTCAATATTTCCAAATCTTTTGGCCAAATCACCAAAATATCATTAGGGACTGAGGCATCAAGATTGGATCTTATACATGGATACTTCTGAGTGGATTCCTTCATTGTAGTTATTTTGGATGCACCACCCTTCACCTTCTTGGACATGAAATCCAAGGACTTCTCAGTTTTACTCATTGTAATATTCTTGGTATCGTTTTCTTTTGCAACATACTTATGATTAAATCCCAAGATATATTCTTCATTATTATCCAGCTTTTATGGTCTTTTGTTCTTATTAGCTTTGAATACATTCTGAGATAGGCATCCACCATTCTTGTGACCACTCCCATTGCATACATCACAGATGTTGTCCAACATTCCAAATCTATTTGAAGTATACATATTTTTCTGGATCTGTGGATGTTGCTTCTTCTTCTCTGGATTTCTCCCCCTTGAGATGGGATTTCTCTGTGCTTTTACATTTAAGGGATTGTACCAACAATCCAGTGCACAATGCCCAAACCTGTTGCAGCACCAACATTGACCAACAAAACTTAACTTCTTGTCATCTTCTTGATAAGTTTTCTAAGTCTTCTTCTTCTTGGTATGTTGTGATTTCTGTGGGGATCTATCTTCCACACTCTTTCCCCTATCCACCCTATCCATGGTGATAGGTTTCATCTCACTTTTCTTCATCCAAACTGGTTTAGAATTTTTCTTCCAACCAGCACTTTTTGTAGGATCAATTTTAGAAACATTAATACAAGTTGGTATGGATGATACCTTTACTTTCTCAACTACTTGTGATAGATCAATGGGTGAAACAATGATATTCTTATCAAATGTTGGAGGTCTTTTGACAGTATAATCCTCCAGTGAGCTTTGAGTACTAGCAGCAACTATTTCCTTCTTTTATGGAGACTCAATATGTGTCTTCTCAATATTGGTTAGTTCATCTTCCAATTCTAGACATCTCATATTGAGGATGACTTCCTGGTTTTCAATCATAGTCATCTTCTCTTCACAAGCCTTCTTTAATCTTTTAACTTCATCTTCATGCATCTTTACTTTGTTTTGTAATGAAGAGTCAAGTTCATTGATCTTATTGGAGTTATCTTCCAAATATAACTTCTTGACTTCATTGCCCCTTTTCATCTCATCTTATAGTTCATGGATCTTCTCTTCTAGAGTCTTGTTGACTCCCTCATTTTCTTCAACATCTTTGAGCCACTTTGAAGAACTTTCTTCAAATCCCCTCTTTTTTGCTTCAAAGGCTCCAACCTGTCTAGAGAGATTTAAACATTCGATAATTTTTGCTTGTAAGCCTTTCTCCAAAATATCAGTTTCTTCTTCTAGCTGAGTGATATTTTCTTGCATGCATTGAAATACCCCGCAAACCAGGGATGCACTCTCTTCAGGAATACCATGCAGAATAATTCTTAATCTATCAACTGATATTTCTTGAGATGTTATAGATTGTTCATCACCACTTGTGCTCGCATTTTCATCATGAGGGTAATTTCCAAATGTACTAACACATACCTCTTGATCAGTTGAGGTAGGAAGGTTGTCCATCTTCTTGGTGGGTACTTGAGCCACCTTCTCATTACTTTCAAAATCTGGTGTGTCTTCAATGTTAGCCAGATATAGAGAACCAGATGCTTCCTCTTCTTTAGATAAGAGGGAATTCTTCTTCAACTTTCTATTCTATTTATTTTTCCTGTTCATCATGGTCTTGGTAGATATAACTAAATCTTCACCAACACTGCTCTTCATTGTTGACTCAGGAATGAAACTCAAGTTTTCAAAAGAGAATAACTTCACTTTAGAAAATCCAACAGAGGTTAACCTGTCGCTCTCATACCAATTGAGATGACCAGTTTGGGATATGTCTAACACTGAGAGGGGGGGTGAATCAGTGTTGGGGACTTTTTAAACCAATTCCAACTTTTATCCATGTACCTCGTGACCTGTTAGGATCTTGATTCTCTTATTCTCTTTTCCCTGTCGCATGCAATAATAGAAAGCAGTAAAAATATGCACACGATATTTTTACAAGGTTCACCACTCAATAAGAGTAGTTGCGTCCTTTCCATGTATGGGTATGACCATTTCATGGATTCTCTATTATAATGTGATATTCTTTTACAATGGACTGGATAGGAAAGCAATCCTCTAGCCCATGTGAGTACCTACACTTTAGATGGGGGTGGGAAACAATACTCTTCCCTGGACTGGTGATGACCTAGTCCAACTTTCAGCATCTAGATGGTTCTTTATACTGCCTATGGAGACAGTCTTCTTCCTTCTTCAAAAGGTAGGTTCTGCTCTTGATCTTCTTCAGTACTCTTCACTTGATTACTTGTAAAGCAGTAGGCAAGAAATTATTCGTGTCTTCTTCTTTTCTTCTTCACTAGTGCAAAACCAGCTGCACTAGGACTTCTTCTTCTTCTTTAGTGCAATAACAGAATGAACTAGGACTCCTTCTTCTTTCTTAGAAAGAATCACATATACCAATGTGATTAATTAGGGAATGAAGACCAGATTACTTGGAATCATCAGAGTGAGTTCTCCTCTTGTTCATAAATGCATGTGATCATGCATATGGAATGTAGTTGAACTCTTTTCCTTATTCTTCTTTCCTCTCCAGAAGATGGCAGGAACTCCTGGAACAAAACAGATTGTGCGGCCACTTCCACTTGAATGCCCTATACTTACACGCCTATAACTTGTGTGCCTCTTCTTGCATGCTGCTACTTGCGCGCCACTACTTGCACGGTAAGACTTTCCCGAAAGACTTGCGCGACAACACTTACGCAGCAGACTTGCGCGACAACACTTGCACGGCAGACTTGCGTGGAAACACTTGCGCGGCAAACTTGCATGACAATACTTGCGCGGCAATACTTGCGCGCCGTATAAATAACACTTATCTTGCATGCCACTTAATGTTGTGCGCCGCTTTCTACACTTGCGCATTCAAAGCTCAAATTTTTCTCTTAAGTGTTGATCCTTAACAAATGAGGAGGCGAGTCGTCTATTTATAGGCAATTTGGGTACTTGAACGACCTAGACTTTCACGCCACCACTTGCGCGCCACCATTTGCGCGACACACTTGCGCGCCAAATACTTGCGTGCCATTCTTGACTTACGCGCCACTTTATTTCCTTTTCCATATTTTTGAAATAATGATCTTTTGAAATATGACTTGCGCACCTCTACATACTTGCGCGCCTACTGCATATTTGCACGCCAAATACTTGCACGCCATTCTTGACTTGCGCGCCACTTTATTTCCTTTGCCATATTTTTGATCTGATGATATTTGTGATATGACTTTGCCAAAAACACTTCTTTTTCTCTCCCTTTCCTTCATAAGGCTTGCATCACAAGTTCTCCAAACTTATGATATTTGTGAAATACAAATCAGAAAAGCATCGTCTGGTTTTTCATTCTTTTTAGAATATGAATTCCAAAGTACTTCTTTCATCCTCACTTCAAATCCTCAATTCCTTTTGGAGTGTTTATTCCAAATAACTCCAATCATCTCTCTTCATCCAAAAGTGGAGGCTTGAAGCTTCTTCAAATATATTCAATGTTGCAGACAATGTATCACCTTTGATACATGTATTTGGATCTTTAGGAATAGTGAAACAATCATCTGATTTCAAGGCAATGTGTAATTTATGACCTTCTTAGAATGCCAAGTCCTTCCACATTCTCTCTTCTTCTTTAGCCATCATTCTCTTCTTCATTCAAATCATATGATTCTTTTCTTCAAGTAAGCTCTTTCATGGTTCTCATGAAATCCTGAAACATTGCATGGTCTTCTTTAAATCCCAATTCTTCTTCAATCATCCTCAGATGGATGACACCTCACCATTATTCATTGTTGTAAACAATGTGTCACCTTTGACACAAGTTCTTTGAACTTAGGATGAGTTCAACAATCGTCTGAATTAATCATCTTGGAGAATTACACAAGTATGACATCTAATGCTATGATTTCATAATAATTCTCCAAGCATCCTCACTTCAGTTGATCTCCATTAACTTTGGATTTCTTCTTTATCTCCTTCTTCAATTTGACCAGCATTGACAATTGTTGACAACAAATACAATATTCACACATAAAGTGGTCCCAACAGATGATTCATGATCCACTATGTTGATGATCTTAGTAATTAATCTTGAAATATGGAATGAGTTTTAATATATATGATGGTTTGACACTTTTATGACATGCTTTTATGGATCATGAGTTATTTATGATGATTTATAACCCTTATGGTCCATGTTTTCTAAAATGTTAATGTTTTATTCCATGACTCATGTAAATGATCTATGAATGGAAGTTCATAAACTTAATAAGTTATTTTCTTGATCACATTACCTTATTCTTATCATATGGTTACATAATATCATAGATTAATATATTTTAATGTTTAACATTATAGATCATCTAAGATCACCCTTTCTTATGTTTCCTTCCCTAGGGTATGAAGAAAGTTTTAGGTATGGTATGCCTAAGAGGGGTACTATATGAGAATATATTTGTGAGAGATGTGGAATATCTTTCACTAAATTAGAATATTTCATACCTATTATCCAATGAAACTAAACTATTATGGTTGTTTCATTGGTATATCAAGGTGGCATGGATGGGATAGATCCACCCAATGGTTTGATTGTGGGGGGTTTGTTTTGTGCACTCTAATGAACTTAAGGTTACCACTTTCTCTTTTACAAGAAGCTCCCAATGGTTCCCTCATCTATAACATGGTAGAATAATTCTTTCCAATGGAAGGAAATCACATGGGTTTTCAAGCCCAATGACTCTTGGGGACTCGCATTGGTTGATATGATGGGAGGTCAGGATCATCGCACCCTTTTGGGTGGAATCATTTCCTACTCCGAGATTCCGTTATTGATTTAAGACGTGTTTACAAATATCTTCCTAATTCTGATATATGACTAGTTACCTTAACAAAATGATCATGGGTTACTTTCCATTTAAGTTAAAAATAATGGGGGCTCTTTAGTTAATTGATCTATATGTATCCAAGGTTCTCCATTGTTTTCTATTAATGGAAGGTCTCTTATGTATTGAATCTGTAAAACGAACTACTTCAAAATGTGATTCCATTCAAGGAGGAAGTTAATATTCCTAGGATGGGATTGAACCATTATGAGGCATCCTATGTATCCTGGTAATTGTAGGAATAACAAACCACATAGTTCGTTGGACCTGTGATGTTTAACATCAGGAAGATTGGACTTAAATAGGTGTTCTAGGACACCAAGTGTTCAAGTTCGAGTCTTGTAGGGGAATCCTATGTATCCTAGGTATGGAAGGAATTAGAGTTTTCATAGTTCATTTTTTTAGGGATTATACACTAAGGTTTCCCTTATCATTTTAGAGACTTATTGTTTAGATGGCATGATTATTGTAATTCTCTATTCCCATGTGAGATATCCATAGTGTGAGAAACAAGGGATAAAAAATGATCATTTTTCATTGCTTATGATAGGGTATTTATCTACCATGAGTTCTATGAGAGAATTTTTTATAGATATTGGGAACCAAAGATATATCCAATGTATTCTGGTTATAGTTGGAATCAGAGTCATCATAGTTCGGTTTATTTCTCTGCCTGTTGATGGATGAGGTAGAGTAATCTTCCCATTAGAATGATTGGGCCCTGATGGTTGAAAATGACATATTAATAAGGATTACATAGAAATGGATTTTTATTTGAGATCAGTCCTTAGAAAGGAATCCTATATAACATATTTATTACAGGAATCAGAGTTCTCATATTTCAATCATGCCCTTGGGATTGGACAAAAGGTACTGTCCTTGGGTTGAGGCTAATGTGTTATGTCACTCATTGGGGATTTACATACATATTGTTCCTTGGTTGGAGGATACTTGTGATGTGTATCATATGATTATTTAAAATCCTTAATTTCCTTTGATCCATTCATAGTTTGAGAAACAAGGGATGAAAAATGATCATTTTTTCATTTCTCTATGAGTGATGGAATTTTGTATTGGGATAACCCTGTGAATCCCAATCCTTGAATAGGTTTCCTAAAAATTATGAACATAGAAGGATTCAATGTATTTACAGTTCCTTTGATCAGGTTTGACACTATGAGGTTTCCATATTATTTATTGAGGTTTATGTTTCATATGATTATGACCAATGAAACTCCCTAAGACCACGTGATTCATACTCATTGTGATAAAAAGGGATGGAAAATGATCATTTTCCATCGCTTGTATAGATGGGACTTATATTATGGTATTCCCCTAGACGATCAATATGAAACTTGAACATTCAAAGGGTGGCCTACGTATCCTAAATATGGAAGGAATAAAAGTCTCCATAGTTCCCTTGATCTGGGCTTACACTTTGAGGTTTCTCTATTGATCGAGGATTACACAATTAGGAAGGACAATGTATTCTAGTCTAGGGAGGCCTTTTTAACCTATCCTACATATCTAGAGGGTGTCTCATGACCTAGTTGACTTATACATAGGACATAAAATGATCAATATGGTTTGTTTGGTAGGCCATCACATAACCTGGATGACATGTCTAGAGGGTTTCTCATGATCCAACTGACATTCCCTCGTATCATAGCAAGAGCTGACTGACACACATGAAGGGAATCATGAGAGCTAGTATGACATGTCTCAGAGGTTGTCACATGTCTTCGATTCCATTCTTGGAGGGAATCATGAGTCCTGGAAAAAATTTCTAGAAGGTTTCATGAGTCTAAGTTTATTTTCCAAGAGGGTATCATGAGAGGTTATTTAGCATGGGCAGATGCAACCGTGAGACTTGACTAACATAAGATGCTAACAATATATGAGTCATGCGATGTATATGAAGGGTATCAAAATGATTAGGAGATATGCCCAAAGAGATATGTGATACTAAAGTGTCATGCCTAGGGGAGTACCTTTTTACTTTCTCTGACATGTCTGAAATAATTTGCATGACATATGTGGAATACTGAAGGATCATCACGGGATCTAGGTGACATATCCCAGTGTTGTCGTGTGTCCTGGAAAGATCATGTGAAGTGCATGAGTGTCATTGAACCTATTTCTTGTAAGTCTATCACCTTAAATATTATTTTTATTCTTTTTATTTTAAATGACTTAGATTTATTCACTGTCAGATTATTGATCTAGAATACATGTTGTAGGTTCATTGTATGTCTTACCAAGAGCCCATCTCAGGATCTATAAATGATCAGGTGATGTGATTTATGCAGGCAACATGATTACTCTTAATATTATATGGAATATTATCATATATAAGACATGTTAGTAGTGAAATCATCCACTCTGATAAATCCACTCTGGAACTTGAACATGTTGATGCCCTGGGATGCAAAAAAGACAACATCGGTCTAGAGCATTGCGGTCGTATAGTAGTGGTTCATTTTTCATTCTAGGGTGGGTAATTTATAGATCTAACCACCCTAGTTATTCCTCGGTTTTCACAACAAATCTTGGAATAGATCCAAGATGGATTTTGCATAGGGGTTTGTCACCAAGTATCTTTGTGAGGCTTTTCCATAGATTTATTTGAGGGAGTCACTTGATTTTTAGCGACCGCTAGTCCCTATCATCAAAACCTCCATTATTGAATTATTTCCAATTAATGGGGACTTTTTTTATCATGTGGTTATGCATAAATACTTTCATATTATCATACTAGCATGTCTAAGGGACTTCATGATATTGAAGTACTTATTGAAATGCCTTCATGAAATGCTTGATGCCTTTCTAGGGACACTTCACAAGGAAAGAGTGGCTTTTCTGGGGATTTTTACGAGATCATGGAGTCTTTTCTAGGAGTCTGGTGGGGTCATGGTTTACACATCCTTAGTGAATCACAGGCATTTCACAACTATGATAGTATTTCATCTCTTCCCTAATTTATTTACTTTGTTCTATTTCAAAAAAATAGGAGTCTTTCAAGATTACACAAGTAATGTCAAAGTAAATTACTCTATTTTTTATGATGTGTTGCTAGAAAAATTGGGCTCTTATGGGGATGAATGAGCATTTCATGGAAAAATCCATCTATTTTTCCGTAGGTATCCAAAGGGTAATTGCATGATTTCCAAGACTTACCTGAGGCCTTTCGCATGATGAAGATGACCATCCAAAGTTCTTTTATGAGAGGCATACAGGCCATCAGGGTCTCATTATGTCTTTCAGATCACCCTTGGTGCATCAAATGCCTTTTTATGACTGCGAGTAAATCCCACATCCTCCCATTTTGTTTCATTTGTTTTATTATACAATGGTTTGGGGGGAATAAAATTTTTTGGTATGTTATAAAGTATAATTATCCTTCCCATTGATGATATGTTTCATGATATTTATGACTTCTAGGAGAATCCACCTTTAGGAATCTTCCCTCCCATTTTTGAAGGATTTTTGGTTGGATTGTTAGGTGTCTACTGATGAAAAATCATGCAGCTCGGGGAAGCTTATTTGGTTGCCTTCACACGATCATTGGTTGTATGGAGAGCCTTCATATGAGTATGAATACTAGTTGAAATGGGTTCTTTGAGGTATGATTTTGGTTGTGTGTTTCAAGTGGTGTCTTTGTGTGACCGTATAGTGGTCACACAACTGTGAGTCCCCTGAGGGCTCACGCGATCCATAGGGCTTGGCCATATTATTCTTCCTTTACTTTTACAGGGAAAATAATACCCATATTTATTTATTCTTTATTTTGTGAATTTTTTAATTATCAGTTTTTATGAGTCAAAAATCCCCCCCCCCTTGGGAGCAATGTCTACAGGGATAAGGACTCGGTTATGAGGATATTAAATACCCGTTTGATCCTTTGGTGTTTTCATGAATCAGTGTATGGGGTGACAATTGGTATATTGGGTGACACTTTGTATTATGTGAAACACTCTATATATGAAGGGATAGAGGGAACCATTATCAACTGGTTTCCATAACCATAGAGCACTCCTTCCTTGCCTCCATTACATACCCCTGCCTAGGACCATTCAATGAGTCCTAATCACGATGCCTATTCATGAGCCCTGATCGTGACACCCCATTTCGTGAGAATTCCCCCAACAATACCAATTTTACTCAAGAATTGGCCTATTCTAAATATGATCCATACATTAGTATTTGTTAAAATTCGATCATGATGTACTATGATTATCTTGAGGGTTTCATGGGATCTGTTGATTTGAACTTATAATTGATTGATCATCATGACATTCATGTCACCATGTCTAGATCATGCAATCATGAACCTCCAAAGGGTTCAGGAAATTACGTGATTCCCTATAGGATCATATGAACCGTGGGGCCTTTGGAGGTTAGGAAATTCATGAACCTTTTAAGTGGTTTGTGAATCACTTGTTGATTCATGTGACGCGCATGATGTTATAGGTTTATGTATTTACTTTGACAATATTTTATTTCATATTTTTAACATATTTCACATACTCTTATTAATATGGCTTCCAGTTCTCACCACACTTATCACAAGGATTCAATGATAGAATCAAAAGGAGAAATAATCTTTCATGATGTTATAGTGGATAGCATATACCCCTCTAGTTGTCACATTTTTGGGTCACCTCAACTTAGTATGATAAAAATGATGGGATCAAAATTCTCTAACTGTTCCCTTTTAGAATTATTTCACCTCTATGGGTTTGATCTCAATGATTATGTTTCCATTCCTCTGTCGAAGTCATCATTTATATAATCTTCTTGGATTTGGAGGACCTAGAACTCTTTTCGAGCGAACATCTCTCTGGGGGATAATTTATCTTCCAAGGGGAATGTGGTGATGGTCACATACTGAAATTCATGCTTAAAACATCAATGTGACCAATAGTGTACCTAATGAGGACGTCCAAATGTATCTCCCAATAATCAGGTAGTATGCCTTTGATCCTATGTTTGGGTGGATCCCTAAGTGGGACTTCCAATTAGGGGGAATCTTGGGATTTGACTAGGGATTGCCTTTCTGAGTTGAATATATTATTTCAATATTTTTTAGGAAGTTGAATAAAAATGGAATTTATGAAGCCATATGGATATCACTGACGTATTATTATTACAACAAGGGTCTAAGGATAGTTATATTTAGTTGTTGGATCTCGTACATGAAGAATTTTCACATCACACATGGCTAGGTTGGAATCAATATTTAGGATGTGTAATATATCTATGGTGCATCTATACATGGTGGTATGTACGATAAGTTCTTTACTCCACAGTCTTCTTTGGATGATGTGATATGGACTCATACTTTACTATGGAGTAGATTAAGCTGGCAAAGAAGGACCTTACAATGGGGGCTCTTCCTGGAGTAGATATCCCATTCAAGACATGGGTGGAGTACTTTATCAAGAATATTAGCTCCTAGCCAAATGCTATGAATCCAAATTCCTGGATCACGAAAGATACCCATAGTACACCAAGAACTTACAGGCCCATGGTTGAGGAAGGTAACCTTAGATAATTGGGATGGAAAATCATCTCTGGTTTTGATTGGTTAGTCCAACTATGCATCTTTATTTCCATGTAATTGAGTGGGTACCTACTTTCTATGAAGGATAAAGGGGGAGTTAGGGTCTCCACTCTTATGATGGTGACTCATATGGCTAGTGACGAACACATAGGGATGGACATCCTTGTATTAGAAAAACTATATCACCTCATGCACCATGTTTATAAGGTTAGATACCCTTACAGGTTCATGTTCCCTTTCCATATATTATGGGGTTGGAAATGGGATCACCTAGGAGTTTATAAATATTTAAATATTTTTAATATTCCTAGTACATATTTCATATAGTATTTGCATTGCCTTAACATGGAATGGACTGTTAAATTGAAATTTCAGCTTATTAGGGATTATGGGATCCATTATGAATATTTCTCTTTTAGAACATACGAACTAGTGATGAATGGGAATTTTTTTGATGATGGTAAGGCCAGTCTGGAGGAATGATCCTACATAATAACACTTAGTGAGGGAGTTATTTCTACTCGCATTAACGATGACCTTGTTTGTGAGTAGTAAATGCCATTACGATTCCGCAACCAATTCATATGTGTCCAATCAAAGTGTCCTAGATTTTTTTTATGTTATATCCAAGGAGAACTCGATGGTATATCTCTAGTTATGGCTAATGTTTACCAGGTAAGAGACTGGTGTAGAGATACACCTTCCTCCTCGTAATGCAACAATTGGATTATCTCGTAGTTATGTGGATGATTGGATTTTACCATATGCAAGAATATAATTATCCAATTTGGTATGTGTGGATTACCTACCACTGGCTATTAAGTATAATACCAGGCTAGGAAAACTTCTAGATTATAATGGGTAAAAGGCTCCAGAAGCATAGTGTAAGGAAGTTAGATGCTTACCATTGCTGAAAGAAGCACATACTAACATGGATACAAAAAATGTAGTAATAGGGGGTGATACTATGTCAGAGTTATTATTTCATGTTGCATTTCAATATTGTATAGATCAGAAGGTGCAGAGATGAAAGTCTAAGATATGGGGTTTATTAGATTTCTCAAAGGTGATTTTGGAAGGTTTTTCTTATATCACTACCCCTTGTGGTATCAACTTTATAATACATTATGATATGGTCATGACCTTTATTTGAGACCTTGATGTGGGTTTGTCAAGCATCAAGGGTCAGATATTTTTCTCCCCGATGGATCACCAAATAATTGTCCCAAGCATAATTCAAATTTTTATTGATGAATAGGGTTACCCTGTCACTTAGAAGTGGTATATCCGAGATTAATGTGGTTTTTGAAATGTCATAGTGTATTTGAAACTATATTTACATATTTATATATGTTGACATAGTGGGAAGATACTGAATATTATCTTATACTACCATACCCTACGTACACTCTCCATGGTAAAATTGTGGGAGAAGAATTTTGTAATGACCAGGGAACCAATGATGAAGGGTCCCTAGGATGACAGGCTTAGATGAGGGAATTGATTTCCACTTTGAAGAAATAGTTTCATTTTTAGCACATTCTAGAGGGCCTTATTTATAAGAAAATAAGAAGAATAAGAGAAAGGGATCTCCATTTTCAGACCCTTCTCCTCCATAATCCTCATGTATATGTTGTATTTCACTCTCATGTTTTCTTAGATCACTTTGGAAGAACATTCTAATTTGTCGGAAATGTTCAATTCCTCATTGGAATCACTTAGAAAATCATGTGTCCACTTATGAGGATGAGGGTGAGCATTTGGTTACTCCAGCAGACCCTTCACACATGGACCTGATCTATCGAGAAGCGAAAGAAACTGAGGTACCTTCTCAATCATGTTTTTTTTCCTACTGCATACATTTTAGTGATTTTACCATTCAATCTGGTGGGAGTTAATACACTTTTTTAGGATTCTAACACATTTATCTATTATGATTCTATGTTATCCTTAATGGAATTGAGTTTTGGAGAAGGTTCATTCTTCATCAATATTGTACAATTTTTTTTCTTGTGATGTGTCACCTGATATGATTTCCAATCCTTTCATTCCCCAAGAGCAGTTAATAAAGAACATCCTCAGGAAAGAACCACAGGTTCCACAAAGTCATTCATCACAAGATGGATTTGCATCTTCACCTGAGTATGGGTTTAGGGCTGCGGATTTCACCAGTAATGAGACCAAGAAAGGTATGTGTTTATAATCTTAGTCGTATTAATATATAATCTGGTGATACCATGTTATTCATCATGTAACTGATAAAAACCATCCTCTTTGTTGTAATATCTTATCCTAGAGGCCCATAAGCTTTGGTTCCTACTCCCCTAGGGTTTTTACCAACTGGGTTAACCAATTTTGAGGTTGGATCTCTTCCATCATCATCAAGGATTGTGAGCACGGCCCTATCTCTGAGCATCCTTGTCCCATAATATATTCTCATTCCCAAAATAAATATAGACCAAGTCCTCGGGTATAAATTAAATTATCAATAAATGTGGTGATATATGTGGTAGTAGATCTATATTTTAGTGTTAGGAACCACATTTTACAAGATGAAGGATCGATTGGGTCATCTTTGATTCATGTTCCCCACCCTTGTTTATGAAGGTTTTGATTATTCCTCCCTTCATTCTTGGGTGAACGAGGTGATATCCCTAAGCAAACAGAATAGGGCCCTTATATTGTGGGGGCCACTTCTAAGGATTCTTCTTCAGTGAAGAATAATTGGGATGAATCTAAAAATGAATCCTTCTAATGTGCAGTGGATGATGCTGATAACTGGGATGTAGTCAATGTTGTGAAAATTTAAACTAATCATCTACAGTATAAAAATAATCATTTTTAGTCTTAAATCATCTGTCTCTAGAAAAAACTATCCTAGTTACAATATGAATTTTAGATATTAGGAATGACCATGTTGGATTATTAATAACTCCTTGATGTTGTAAAGAAATCGAGGCTTGATTCTATCACTAGATTAGAGGAGTTGTAACATGATACGGAGGGAGGGACTGAATCTGCCGATCAACTGTTCCAATCTATAGATTACCTGGAGAATATACTTGATGATATTAAAGACTAATATGAGAATATTTTACAATGGAGGAATAATATTTAAATCTATATTTGGGACATACATTCATAGTAGAGACTCCAGTATGTGGATATTAATCTTTTTTCATGGTATCGATGAACAAGTTCACTAAGAATTATATGTGTTGTTTAGTTTTCTTTTATTCATGATATGTATGATATGTAGTTGCTCTGATATTTTGAGAACTGTCAAATCTACATACACTTTTCATTACATAAATTAAACATGATTCTATGGATCTGAATATTTAAATCATAACATATTCCTTTTGAAAAGTATTCATGAATTCCCACCAACATGAGACTCTCTACTGACAATTTTTTTCTGTTATCTTGAGATCACTTGATTTGAAGAAGGATTTCTTGGGTAGGTTAAATTTCCTTGATGGATAGTTCTCTATATCCTTCCAAATGTGGTAGTCTAGGCTATAGTTTCTTGATTATTTTAAAGCCATGTTGTGTGTCTTACAAGATTATGCAGTCTAAGGAACTTCCATGCTTTAGATTACGGTCTTTCATCTCAGAAATTCTATTTCTTTTAGTTTGAATTTTTTCATCTCAGACATTTCATTTCTTGTAGCTTATGGTATTTTCATATTGGACATTTTTTCTTATGTTATTTAGGGTCTTTTATCTTAGACCTTTGGCGTGTTTTAGGTTAGGGTCTTTGATCTTGTTGCTTTGGTGTGCTATAGTTTATGGTCTTTGAGGTTAGACCTTTGGTGTGTTGTAGTTTAGGGTCTTTGTGCTAGTACCTTTGGTATCCTATATTTTAGGGTCTTTGATCATAGACCTTTGGTGTGTTTTAGTTTTGGTTCTCTCTACATGGACCAATTGCATGTTGTAGTTTAGGGTATTTGAGCACAAACCTTTGGGGTTCTTTAGTTTTGGGTCTTTGAGCTTGGACCTTTGGTGTGTAGTAGTTTACTGTATTTGAGATTTCACCTTTGGCATGCTATAGTTTTGGATCTTTGAGCTTGGATTTCATATCAAATACCATGGAATATAGTGTATACGTGCAAGTAATGACCTAAAACATACTGAGGTGAAAGGTTTTTTCATGGTGTTTCTAGTGCTCACAAGCATTGGAGTTCTTTTATTGCAAAGAAGATATGATTTATGTTGGTGGGTTTAATCCCTTATGTATTGATATCATGGCCAAAAAGTTTATCTCCACTCATTTCCAAGGTCCATGGATGATTTATGGAAGTAATATCAGTTGAGGGTGAAACACTAGGGATACTTGGATCACCTGGATAGTTAGGATATGGGTGACATAAATCATAACCCAAAATCTAATGTCTTTGGATATAGGGTTGTTGGTGCGAAAATATTTTCAAATGAAAGAGTACGCAAAGAGTACATCAAAGACCAAGGGGCTACTTTATGAAGCCCATTCATGGTGCCTCTCAGCGCCATGGCTGGTGAAAAGCCGAGACCCTCTCTGCAGGCACTGCAGAGTAAAAGTGTCAGATGACTTTGTGGTTACGATGAAATTGATGGAAATATTTATACCAAGAAGAGAACTAGATCACCCCTCTAATACCTTGTAAATTGATGGAAGCCTCCATGAGTGTTGCATAGGGAATTAAGGGGGACTCTGCGCTAAGAAGGGGATAACGGTAGACTTCATTGTTATGAAAAACTTGACGCAATCCGATTTTGATCATAAAGCGCCATATGGATTTGCAACGAGCTGTCAGAGCTCCATGCCGCCTTTCACCTATAAATACTAGGCTTCCCTTGGACCAAAATAATGAATACCCCGACATTTAGCCTTCACATATCTCAAATTGTGAAGCACCTTATGCTCTATGAACCATTTAGAAAATGATATATTCAAGGTATTTGAGCATAGTGAAGTACCTTTTACTTAACTCAAATACAACCCCTATTCGAGTAGGGATGCCCCTCGCAAAGCCCACAGGAAATAGGAAATGAATTATCTTCCTAAGTGGACTCGGTTCTTTTCCAATCACTCATGATTCATGAATTAACTTCTATACACATGTGAACCCCATGCTAAGGCAGTATCACTATTCTTCATGAAGTATACTGCTTCACAGTCCCACGCTTTTCAAGGAACCTATACTCCACGAAGTCCTACTCTGCGAAGGAACATTCACTTCACGAATCATACTTTATATTCATGTATACCATATGCCTAGGCTAGGACACTCCACTTCTCAAAGCATACCCCTTCATAGAGTCTTTCCACTTTTGTGGGGAACCAGAGCTTCGCAAGTTCCCTTCCTGTGAACCCATTTTCTTTGCAAACCCTTCTTCTATACAGCCCTCTATTCTTGTATGAAGTGATTTCAAGGTCCCTTGTACGATGTTTCATATTGCGTTGCTTAGCCTCATGCTTCTTTGCATAGGAACGATAATAGCTATTTCTTCTTCGCATAGCCACACTAACATGATCCCCTCAATGGATCACTCCATAACACCGCCTAACCATGGCATTACTGATGCCTTCCCTTACCCAAGTGTGGGTGGGTATTAGTTATGTAAGTCCTAGGGGTGAGTGAATCCTTATTGTTCGAGCTACAAGAAGTTAAACTACCAAGTACCGTCTTTCTCAGAACATGACATTATATAGTAGCCCTGCCCTATGAAATATACATAGGGTGCCCCACCTCGGACATTTTCCACACCCACAGGTCTCCACTAGAGTGAGATCTTCCCCACATGGAATGAGATCCTCCTAGCATAGAATGATATCTATCTACGGGGAAGGGAAACCATATCGGTGTAATCCCCTATCCTTTCTTTTGTGAGGAAGCATCCTTTCTCTTCTTCTATTCTTCTATGCGCAAATACGAGAGGATAGATGAGCACAAGGACCTTTTTTACCATGTCCCTATCCCTCTAGACATTGTCTCCACTGGGCCTCTATCCTGGAGTAATTCTCAATCTCCATCTCTCTGGGTCGTTGACCAAGCATAAGCCCCTATTACCTCTTTGGGCTGCTAAATACACATAAGCCCTACTCTATTACTCATGGATGCACTTTTCATGACATGATCACCAAGTCCTTTATGCCTCTTGGTTATCACTCCGATCATGAATCACATGGGATTAGAGTAAGCATCGACCATAGAATCCTTCTTGGGTAGCCTTAGAGTGTGCGCCCCAAGCCCCCCACTGAAGTATGTGGACTTTGATCTTTCCATTCTCTAGGAAATCTACATAGGAATCCTCCCTAATGTTCAAGCCCATCACCCATCAGTCTTGACCAATTAACATCAATTCATCCTCATCCCGCATGACATTAAACTGTGTGCCTCTTTCTCCCTCCATGACATTAAACTATATTCTTACGAACTATGTGGGTTTTAATCCCTGTCTTCTAAGAAGGGTATGTAGGAAACCTCCCTAAGGTTCAATCCCAATCTATGGTAAGTCTTTGTATCCCCCTTTTTTGGGATCTAATGATTTGTTCTTCCCTCGTTCATTAGATCAATATTGGGCTGCTAACCATGCATAATCCCCAACAATATCTTCTGGTCATTGTCCTCCATGCACACTCTGATCCTATGCTTCACCCTGAACTATGTCAGTTTTGATCCCTACCTGCTTGGTAGGGTACTTAGGAAACCTCCCTGAGGTTCAACCTCAAACACTGGTAAATTTCAGTGTCCCCTTTACTGGGAACCACACCCTTGGTCCATCACTTAGTGGTGCCAGACCAAATCTCGGGCTGCTAACCATGAGTAAGCCCCATCATGTTGTTAGGTCGTTGTCCTATGTGTGAACCCTAATTCCATGCCCTATCCTGAACTACATGTACTTTGATTTCCTAGCACAAGGATATGTAGGAAACCTCCCTGAGGTTCAATCCCATCATTCATATCCCATCCTGGACTCTCCCTTGATCCCTATGTTTCGGGAAGGTCATGCTCCAACCTAGAGGTTCTACTTCCTCTGGGTCCCATTCATGCATCCATTCTCATGGGACACCTACTCAGGTGTCCCATCGCCCCACCGAACTATGTGGAATTTGATTCCCTAGAATAGGGATATGTAAGAAGACTCTCTGAGTATCAATCCTGATATAGTCGTTGTCTTCACGTAGGTTTCATTTCATTCACAACCCACTTTATTCAACCTTCCATAATCCATCATAATTCTTACACGGGATTCCACAACCTGATGAGACCATGCCATTCATACCATCATTTCCCCACTATAACACATAGGCATATGACCATGTATAAGTCCCACAAAATCCATAATCATCCAAATAAAAGTGTCCCCCTTATGTTGGGATGCAATCCACGTGTAATCTCGAGCATGCCTCCAGGTCATTGTCCTTTGTGTACATCTTACTTCCATTTCCCACCCTTCGAACTATGTGGGTTTTGATACCTGTCATCTATATAGGGTACATAGGAAACCTCCATGAGGTTCAATCCCAGCCAACGGTAAACCCTAGTGTCCCCTTAATAGGGACCCAAGCATCCTCCGAATCACCTTTTTTAGGCATTCAAATACACTTATCCAGTAAACACCCTAGGTGATCCCTCTTGGGGATTCACCTATTTGATCCACTCCTTTCAGTGTCCTTATCAGTCTGATCCATCTTTGATAGACGCTAATATTGTGGAATTCCCTGTGTTAAACATGGTAAGGTGAGGAAAACATACGGGACATGCCTATGGCATATAATTCCCCGCACTCGATGTGGGATACCTTGGGATTTCACACCCTCAAGAATCCCTATCAAAAGGGGAAGAAACCAAGATGTGTCAGTGTTTCAGCACCTATACATGTCAGCAATGTCTAACATGACTACTCCCTTGATCGAATGTTTCTACCCTGACATGACCTCATGGAATGTCCTCACAAAAGAAGCGTAATTAACCGGCGTCCACAAAGATATGGCACCAGGATGAGTTTCACGAACAACATATTAATATTTAATGGAGACCCGAAGTAGGTAAAGAGTTATGAGGAGGAATCCACAGAATGATACAACGAAATCCCATCATATCATTTCGATCAAGGAGAAAACTTCCTTGAATAAGTGATGGATAACTCCCACCTTTGGAAAGCAGGAATGAGGGACAACACTGTGTAGCGCGTCCTCGATGGATGGATGCGTGCCCCAGAAAAAGTGTCAGAAACCAAAATAGTGAACCCAATTTGAAGTTCTTCTCCTCAATGTATAGATTACTAGCATTAAAGACATCAGTGGATAAGCATGTCACTAGATCCAATTATCCGACGCCAGGTCCCACTAAGAAAATAGTGGGTCTAGCGTGAAACTCACCAAAGATTAAGGCTGTTGAACATTGGACATCCCTGTCTATGACTTTATCAGCGTGGATCCTTATTACCAATCATGGGAGACATAATGGCACTGGGGCAATGGACATTTCTTACCTGATGTTGACACTAACGGTTGAATCTCCCTACTTTTTCAGACCCAAGCTATTATGACAAGAAATCGACCACCATCCACCCACCGACGCGGAGGCTAGGGAAACATCAACTTGACAATCCCATGTGGCACCATCTCTTCTGCAACATCTTCGACATCCACAGCTACTGGGTTCCCATGCCCTATTTCACCATCCAAACTCATTCAGAGGAGGGTGATTAACAACCTCGTCTGAAGATATGAGGAAGAACGGATTATCCCAACTCGGGATATAGCCCGACATGATCTATAGGCTTTTATGCCTAACTGTTGCTGCCATTCCCAATGGCCACGCAAGGAGACACTACTCCCCACTCTAACCTAAAACTATTTCGGGAGCCTCTTCCCAAAGCGCTTTGATGACTCTCACCCTTACACCAATGAGTTAAGGGACATACGGGCTAGCCCAACTGTGATCCCATCTCAGGGACCACCACGGAGGGCTCCTACCAGGCCATCTCAGCTCCACCATCCGGCCCCATAGGCTGAGGAGCATGTGAGTTATACACCTACACCACTGACCCCAGTCTTGTTAACTTGATGCCAACATCAGGTGCAACCTGAGGAGGGTGCCCGCCTGGGGTCATCATCATCAATGGATTCAGTGGATCGTGCCACCTATGATGTGTACCATCAACACCCTATTTATACTAAACATGGGAACTCATATAAGCAACCCGGATTGAGGCCCCAACTACCCCATGGGAAGGTTTGGATGACTCTCCCAGTCACCAACACAGGTAGCGTATGTCGCGGGCCGACCCACGGTGATGACATCCAGAATAGAGATCCTCCCCATGCCATTACTAATGAGATCGCAGGTCCTCCCCACTCCCAAGATCAGCATGGAGGTCCTCACCATGCCACAATCAGTCCGAGATACGGCCCTCCCTTCCACACATACATCCAACATAGAGGTTTCATTTGCACCCGTGACCCCATCTATAGAGCCGCTCCTCCTATTGCAGGTCACCAATGCGAAGAACCTCTTCACCCTGTCAACCTTCTGTTGGGGGTCTCTCCCATGTTATTACAGTAACCAACGAAGGTTCTCCTCATCCCAGAAATTAGATAATTGGTGGTCTTCCCCACTTCATTGTCACTCAACGTGGAGGTCTTCCACATGTTCAGCTCGACCAGTACAAATGACCTTCTCATTGTGTCACTATTAAGGGAAAAAAACATGGGAGAACTGCCCATACTTCCAAAAGTTCTAGTGGAGGTCCTAACCACTATAACACTTCCCACAAGGATTCACTCCATGTGCTAGCTAGTGAACATGGAGGCCCTCCCTATGTTCCTTTAGACATTTTTTGGGTGCTCCTCACACTTGAATCACCCAGGTTGATTTCCTCTCAACCCTAGTGTCAGTTCGGCCGAAGGTCCTCCTCATGCTGAAAACCTACCCCGTCTTGAAGAACTATACTAGGGCAGGAGGGTGGATCACTGCCCCCAAATAAAGAATATTGAGAAGTTTCAAAATGTGATTAAACCCATCTAATTTTCATATTCTAAGGCAGAATGTGATTTGGTAATGGAACCCTCACCTCGATCCTCTATGCCCGGGGTCGGGGTAGGAACAAGGATTATATTCCTTATCCTTATAGAATGTGTGGTCCACCAGATTCTTGCCTCCCTTCGTAGATACATCTAGGAGGAATAATATTTGGCCTCTTTCTAGGGCTTGGTCATGCAATCCTCTCCATCATCCACATGATCAATCTCTACCTCAACCAGAGATCACTGAGAGTTATTTTGGGGACCAATAGAGGAAAGAAAATAGCATGACCCATTGTTAGTAACCAAAACCCATGTGTGGGAAGCTATGGATTCTATCCCATCTTTCTAGGATGTGGTGGCTCAGTCGTTGCATTCTTCGGGGGACAACCCAAGATTCGGCGGCTTGTCAGCTCACTCGCCGAATTCTCCACTGGCCAGTCTACTATCTCAATGGTCTTCTTCAGTCCCATTAATGGTCCCTCATCCACCCCCATTTGATGATTGGGGAAACCAAGGACTAGATCCCAAGTTTGAGCTAAGGAGATTTTGGGACATCTTTGAAGAAAATAATTTCCTAGAGATGTTCTGGCTAATGGAAACCACAAAATTCAATGCGTTGGAATCGCTTACCCAGGAGGAGGTCATTTTCTTTCTCCAAACCCTTTGGGAGGAAAACTTTCATCTCCGTTATTAGCGAGTGGATTACCCCAAGATCCAGAAACACTTTGAAGATATCATCCAGCAATTCCATATGGTTGACTTGGTTGTGATCCCTGTGGCCCAGCACCCTTAGTTGTCCGGTCCCTATAGAACCCTCAAGGGAAGATGCATTCAGAGCATTAAAGTGCTCCGCAGAATTATCAAGAAGGATTCCCCCACATCCAAGTATGTGGCTGGGGGTATTATGAATCCCTTCATTTTAGTTCTATCTAGCACTAGCCTGAATTTCCAGACAATATTGAGGATATGCCTCTAGTTGTAGTCATGGTTTACATGGTCGACCTATCAGAGGAAGAGAATGAGATAGAGATCCTTGAAGAGAACTTACCCCTTGGGGGAGTTACACAACTATTGGATCTGTTTTGAAGCGTTAATCGCCATCAAAGAAATTTACTGGGCCTTCCAGTACCTATCGAGTCATTAGCCCTTGGTCAGAATCCCAATAAGGGAAAACAACATCTTGGGGCCACCAAACCCTATGACTCGTCTGGATCAATACAGAATATGGAAGATGATCCCAAAAAGGATGTGTTGCATCAATATCTTGTGCATCATAAGAATATGGTTGATGAACTCCTTGCTGAACATGTTGCGGAGTGGCGACCAGACTACATTGATCCTATACCGTGGTAGCAGGGGTAGGTACAAATTCCCCCCAGTGAGTTGCCTCCGGGTGATCCTGACCATCCTACCCAGATAGAAAGGGTAGAATCTAGAGCTTATGGCTAGAGGGTGAGGTATGTATCTACAAAAACTCCCGAGTGGTGTGATAATCCTTGAGACCCAGCTCAAGTTCCCCAAGCTTCTCCACAAGTCCTTCCCCCAGCATTACCATGGGTCATCCCACCAGCCGCTCTCCGAGCCACAAGGCCTGCTTATAATTTCTAAGAACTTACCAATGCACTGGTGGTTAGGGACCCTCTCTAATACATGAATACCTATCTAGACAATCCAATGGTAGTTCTCATTGCCTAACTTGAGTCCTTGGAAACTCGACAGGTGGAAATCCCGCCTGATGGCAAGCCAAATCCAGTGTGGGTGGATGATATACCAGCACCTCCTGGTTTTAGAAGCCCAACCTTATCCCCCTTTAATAGGATGAGAGATCTATTGTAGCATCTATCCCACTTAATCTCAAGGTGTGGACCCATGCTGGGAACTCCAACACAACATGAGGCTACCAAACTCTGATATTTTATAAAAAATTGGAAGGGCCCACGTTTGTCTAGTACAGCTCGCTACCCATTGGGTTATTAGCTGGCTAGGAGGATCTTTATAGGTAGTTTCTTTACAAGTTAAGCTCTACCACTCATAATAAAAGTATTGTATACCTCTTCAAGTTTAATCATAATCATGGAGAGTGTGTTACAGACTTTTTTTCCTTCTGGAAAGGCCTAACCTACACCCTGGATATGTCGTTGACTCAGGAACAGCTGCTGATAATGTGTGTGTGGAATGTCAAAACTGAACCGATCCCCTCTCTCATCACACAGAACTACCCAGGGGGATTTTAATATTTCTCTGACAAAGCCCAATGTCTAGAGAAATACTTCCAGTAGGCCATGAAGGCACGTCTATTGCCTCTTGTAGTTCCCGAGAGAAGAGTCGAAAAGACTGAGACTGCTATGGTAGAAAAAATAAAGGCCCCCAGGCAGCTGGAGTTATTACCACTAGATCCACCTTTGCAGCCTCGCCAAGTCCCACCACTTTAAGAATATCCTCCGACCCAGCAGTTCCCACCTCAGAATCAGCAGGCACCCCGCACAATGCGCCACCACCACCTCGGCAAATAACCAGGTTCTACCTCCTTGACAAGTTCCTCCAGGGTTTTTTGGCCTAGTGGATCTTGGGTACTTGCCTTGGTCGATAGAATGGGAGGTTGGGCTCATCGCACCATTTTATGTGGAATCATTTCCTTCTCTTGTACTCTCATATAGATTTAAGATATGTTTATAAATCTCTTCCCAATTCCAAAACGAGACATGTTACCCTAATAATATGATCATGGGTCAATTCCCTTTAAGTGAAAAAGATTGGAAACTCTTTAGTGAATCCATCTATATTAATCTGAGGTTATCCATAATTCTCCAATAATGAGTCGTCACTTTTGTGTTGAATTGTTAAAACTAGGTGCTTCAAAATGGGTTTCCACGAAAGGAGTCAATTAATATTTTGAGGATGGGATTGATCCATAATGATGCATCTTATGTATCCCGATTATTATAGAAATTAAAACCCATGTAGTTCATTGGTCCTGTATAGTTTGGAATCATGTGAAGAGGACTTATATAGGTTATATGGGAGATTAATATTTCAAGATCAAGTCCTATAGGGAAATTATACATATCCCACTTATGGTGGGAATCATTGTTTTTTTAGTTCATTTATTCTGGTCTTATACACTGAGGTTTCCCTTATCATTATAGAGACTTATGGTGAATATTCCATGATTATTACAATTTCTATAAGCCCACATGAGCTATACATGGTGTGAGAAAAAAGGTATGGTAAATAATCATTTTTCAATACTCATTATATGGGTATTATTTATTGGGGCCACCCTGAAAGGATTTATTATAGATCTTGGGACTCATAGAGATGCCCTACATATCCTAGTTATTATAGTAATTAGAGACATATTAGTTTAGTTTAGTTCTCTATCCACTGATGGATGAGGTAGTGTAATCATCTCATGGGAATGATTGGATCATGATAGTAGAATATGATATTTTCATAAGGATTACATCAAAATGGATGTTTATTTGAGCTCAAGCCTTAATAAGGTGTCCCATGTATCTTGGTTATTTTTGGTATTAGAGTTCTCGAAGTTCAATCACACCCATGGGATTGGTACCAACATATATGCCCTTATGTTTAGGATAATGTGTCATGCCACTCATTGGGGATTTACATACATATATTTCCCTATTTGGTGGAGACTCGTGATGAAAATGTTATGATTATTGAAACTCCCTAATCTCAAGTGATCCATTCTCGATGTGATAATCATGGGATGGAAAATGATCATTTTTCATCCCATGGAGAGTGTGGGACTTACATATTATGATAGACCTATGGATCTATAACCTTGGTGATGTGTCCTACATATCCGGAATATAGAAGGAATCAAATTTATCATAGTTTTTCTGATTAGGTATTGCACTCTTTGGTTTCCCAAATCATTGTAGAGGTTTAGGGTGTAGATGATTATGACCAATGAAACTACTTAAGCCCATGTGAACTATACTCATTGTGAGAAACAATGGATGGAAAATGATCATTTTCATCATTTTTAGAGTTAGGACTTATATACTGGGATCACCCAGGATGATCAATATGGAATTAAAACCTTAAACAGGTGGATTACATATCCTGAATATTGTTTTAATCAGATTCATCGGTGTTCCCTTGAATTAGTATTACACTATGAGGTTTAACTATTTATCACGTGTTACACACTGAGGGCAGAAAATTTTATCTTGTCCTAGGAGGCCCTTGTGACCTATCCTTCTTGTCTATAGGGTTCCACAAAACCCAGTTGACTTGTATAGAGGATATCTCAAGATCCAAATGGTTTGTTCCAAAGTACATCGCATAACCAGGATGACATGTCCAAAGGGTTTCACATAATCAAGCTACCTTTCCCTGGTATCATCGAAAGAGCTAGCTGACACAATTGATGGGTGTTCCGAGAGTTAGTACAACATGTATTAGAGGTTGTCGTATGTCTTGAATGACATTCCTAGAGGGACTTGTGATTCCTGGACAATATTTCTCAAGGGAATCATGAGTCTCAGATAAATTTTCCCTAGGGTAACATGATAGATTAGTTTACATTCCCAAATGTGACTATTAGACTTGGATGAAATGATCTAGCAATGTTAAATGAGTTAGGTGATGTATATGATGGATGTTACAAATCCTGCGTGATAGGCCCAATGGGATTCATGATACTAAAGTGGAATTCGCAAGGGGGTTGTATGAATTTCTCAAACATGTCCATTAGACTATGCATGACCTTGGTATCATACTGAAAGAGCTTTGCGATATCCTAGTTACATATCTTGGTGTTTTCACATGTCTTGGATGGATTGTTCGAAGTGAATGAGGGCCATTGAACTTGTTTTTGTCTTTAATTCTTCCTCCTTTATTATTTGTTTTATCCCATGTGCTGAAAATGAAATAGATTTATTTAGTGTCATATTATTTTAAGTATCGTGTGATCTAGAAGACTTGTGGGAGGTTCTTTTTATGTATTTATTGGATCCCTTCATGTGTTATACAGATAATCAGACAAAGTGATTTACAAATCTTGAGTGATCACTCTAGATATTCACAGACATATTACCTGATAGAAGACTCATGGGTCTCAAGATCATCCACTCCTATAAATTTTCTATAGCGCTTGCGTGTGTTGATGCACCTAGATGAGAAAAATACAACCTTCGTCTGAAGCGTCATGGATGTATGATAGTGGTGAATTTTTAATTATGGGATGGGGAATTTATAGGCCTCTCCACCCCTATTATTTACTAGTTTTCATAGAGTATCTGGTGAAAATCCATTCTAGAGTGGATGAATGAGTCTAGTTCTATGCATCAACACGAGCCTTTTTCATGGATTTCTTCGAGGGAATCTCCTAATTTTTAGTGAACATGAGTTCCTTTCATCAACACCTCTATTATTTGATTATTACCAATTAAGGGGTACTTTGTTTGAACATGTGGTTTGGGTGAAGGACTTCCATATTATCATAATGCATGTATAAGGGCCTTTGTGAGATCAAAGTGCCTATTGAAAGGCCTTCATGATATGCTCGATACCTTTCCTAGGATACCTAATGAGGAAATTGTGGATCGTATGAGGTTCTTCATGAGATTAGGAAAACTATTCCATTAGTCTCATGGAATCATATCGTGGATAGCATTAGTGCATCACAAGAATTTTATGAACATGAGAAGCTTCCACCTCCTCCCTCTTTTATTTCCTTTTTTTATTTTATAATGGTTTGGGAGTCATGTGATATTACATGGGTAATGTAAAAGAAAATTACTATATTTTTTAATCATGACCAACAGAGGTCCTATGGTGAATCGTGATCATTTCATGGAAAACCAATCCATTTTTTCTTAGGTATCCAAAGGGGTGCACATGGTTTCTTAGACATATATGAGGCCTTTCGTGAGATGAGGATGACAAGACAAAGGTTTCTCTTGAGATGAGGCAGACATGTCAAAAATGTCTCATAGTGTCTTGGGTATTTCTAGTAGTGCATCTCGTGCCTTTTAATGATCGTGAGTAGCTCCTAAATTCTATCCATTACCTTACATTTTCTTACTCCACAAAGGTTTGGGGGTCCTGTGAATTTTTTTGGATGTTATCAAGGATATTTATCATTCCCATCATGGATATATTGAATAATATTTATCAGTTCTAGGGGTATCCACCTTTGGACATCTTTCCTCTCATTTTTATTGATTTTTTGTTTGATTTTCTGGCATCTACTGATGGAGAATCATGAATCCTTGGGGGGGATTATTTGGTTGTCACTATGTGATCGTTGTTTGTCTCGATAACCTTCACAATAGCAAGAATACTTGTTGAAATGGGTTTTGGGGGGTCTACTACAGGTTATGAACTGTGAGTGGAATCCTTACACGACCTTATGATGGTCACATGACCATGAGTCCCATCAGGGCTCACGAGATCCACATTCCTCAAAAATATTCTTCTTCTTTTCCATTTGTAGGGAAAATAATACCCATATTCAAGTATTATTTCCTTTTTGAATTTTATTATGCTCATTTGGAGGGCGTTAACAATGGTCCTCAAGCATGTTTTTTTTAATTTATTAAATATTTGTCTAAAAAGGTGTAATATCCATGTTTGAAATCCTAGGTCACTATAGTTTTTATCATACAAAATGTTTAGTTAAACTTTGAAAACATAGATGAGAAAAATTCAGTGAGATACCAAGGGATATTTTTAAGGATATGTTGAGGTATGTCTCAAAGGATAAGTCTAAGAATGATTCATTGTTTAGGAAGATTTCTTGGAATTTTCCAAAAGGATAGAGAAAGTAATTTACATGAAATTAAATCCTAGTTGAGATACTACAAGTGGATGTGGATCTAGAACAGAGGAACTTAAGGGTGATAAATTTGAAAAGGGAACATTAATCTAGACTCGATTGTCACCTGGTTCACAAAAATTGGCTTTACTACACACATATTTTGACACTCCCAGGGGATATGCTTTAGAAATTAACAAACCCTTTACAAACCAACATGAAGGAATTAAATAGATAACGATCATGGATAACCTAGGTTAAATATAAGGTTTCAATGATTTAAAATATGGTTTTCAGATTTAGACCTCGTATAAATGATTTTTCAGAATGTGTTGTTTTAAACTATGATTAGTTTTTCTAACACTATGATTTTTTATTTTATTCAATAGAGGGAACTATATAGAACTGAGTTAACATTGAATGTGAAAGATAATTTTTTAATGACCAGTGAAATGGAATATTGAATAGAGTGAAGGATGATGTGATTATTCCTAATCAACAATCACATAACATGATTAACAATATGCACCTTAACTAACTCTCGAACTCACCAAAGAATAGAAAGATAGAGTTCACTGAGTGTTCGGGTAAAGGAAATGATAGAGGAAACAATATTTAATTTCCTATATGTCAATAATGTGTGAATAAGCACTCAATTGAATGTCTCAGATGAATGGGAAGGTATTTTTAGTGTGAAAAATAAGGACACAAATAAAGTAATATTTGGGAAAAAATGAAAAGTTTAGTTAACACAATGGATGGGAATATTGTTCTCCCTAATATATTTTCAACAGATTAATGTTTTAAATGTGGAAACTATTTGAATTATAGAAATAAATATCCTAGGGGGAATTATCTTAAAGGAAATCTGAAAGGTTGTATGATTAATGTTTACAATACTAAGAATTAAGAGACTAAAAAAGATATATAAAAAGAATGTTGTATTAAATAAGAAGATTGTGGATCCTAGTTGATAGTTTTAAAAGGTAGTGGGATTATTAAAGTGTTTATGTATTAGAATTCAAGAATTATTAAATATGTAATTATTGTTTAGTATAAGGTTTTCGTTAATGATTGAAAAAAAATATGTTTAATGGTGTTGATGACCTCAAAATGTGATTTAATGGTAAAGTGATATTTTGATTAAGGGAAGATAACCCATAATATGTTACTGATGTTTAGAAAATGGTGTTTAGTTTGGATAATGAGATGATTGATATGAATAATGTAAATTTGATAGTATTAATGACTGTGGAACTGATTAATGATTTTTAGACAAAGTGGTTTATATTATCATCTATGGATTTTAATACATTATTGAATTTATGGAATATATTGAATAATATGTGGTTTAATTAAAGGACTAAGGAATCATGTTTTTTTTTCAATAAGGTTTTATGGTAATTCAGGTTATTACCATGTTTCAAGAGAATACATGATGAATGTATTCACATGTTTGGTTTGTGACAATTTATAGATACTTCATATTGTTTTGGGGATTAATGATAAGTTCATTTTGTAAATATAGTGACCATAATAATAAAGTTTTGGATTTTATTATTTTTTAAGCATCATAAGGATAATAATTTATAAATGGTATAAGTTCAACATTGGACATGTATTTAGATATTACTATATTACCTCACCATATGAAGATTTATGCATATTGGATAACCTTTTATAATAATTTTTTAGGGATTATAACTAAAAAATATTGGATGGATTATAATTAGATTCATGGATCTAATTATTATTTGGTTCTTCAAGCACAACAAATCCACCTTTATTTCTTGGAGTTAGAGATAAAGTGGAAATTTATCAGTACACTGCCAAAGTATGAGATTGTGATTATGAAATGAGATGAAATCAAGTAAGTATATCTTCTCATGAATATTATCCAACATTTGTAAAATGATCTTGAAACAAAAACATTATCCTAGTACCTTAATTTTGATGAAAAAAATAGTCCCTTAAATCATCACATATCTATGGTTTTGTGGTTGTTAAACTTCTCTAGATCACCCAATTTCATGTGATCAATGTTCTCTATCACTCTCCATCGGTTTTTGTGTGTTAATTATTTTTTATTCTATGTCCTTGTTTTCACATCCCAACTATGTTATCATATTTGGAAACCTATTATGTTTTACTTCAGATGATTTTCTCACATCCCTTTATCTTTTTCAATGGGATTTTTTATTTACCCTTTTTATGATGTGGGTTTCTATGATATAATTTTCAAAATTTAAAACTTTGATGGACGAGACAAATTTTGAGGGAAAAAATCATGTTATGATCGTAGAATGTAACACCCCAAGATTTAGTGAACTATATTTTTTTAAAATTAATTAAATCATTTCAAAAAAAATTGTTACACGAAACACCCATTTTATCTTGTGTTATGCACAACATTGAGCTTAGATTGTGTTTAATGCAAAACCAAGTTTATATGAAACATGAAATTCTATAATAATATTATAATTATAATTATAACCTAGAATTTTAATGGTGGGTATGAATATGATTAACTAAATTATAAAAATATATGGTTTACAAATTTATGTAAAATATAATCTCTAGTGATCAATTTATTATATATTAAAATCATAACTATTTGAAAATAAAGTAAATATTTTTCATAAAAACTATCACAACTAGAAAATATGGATACCGCCACACTTGTTTAACCACAATTTAATTAACTATGGTAGTAGAGAAGTATTCCCCCACGGGTTTTGTGTGAACAATGGTCACATCCCGCTACATAACCCGAACATCCCTGCCTCTCGTGATCCTCTCGTGATCGAAGCCCTCTCCCTGCCTCACACAATCAAAGCCCTCTCCATACCTACCCCGATCGAATTAGTCTCCTTTCCTACCATGATTGAAGCCCTCCAGATGATCGAACCCCTCGTTGCTCTTGTGAATAACCCTCTCTCAGATGATCGCTCCCTAATATCACGATATAGGCTCACGCAATGTAAGTCTACCCATTCCCTACTCTCACAAAGGCCTACCCTCTCTAGATTTTTCGAAGGAACCCTACCCACCCCTACTTTAGTGGATGAACCCTGTTCACTCCCTTCTTTTGTGATTCACCTATTCAGTAGGTGAACTAGGAAGGGTTAATCTAAACCAAGGATACCCTAATTTGAAATTTTTTTCATTTGATAAATGATACCATTGGTTATTATTATAGATCCATTCACTTGGAAATTTTGTTTGGGTTGAAGGTTCATAGATTATGGTTTGAGGAAACTATTGTTTGAAAAATAATGAGCAGAACGTGTTTAATATATTTAATTTATATGAGTAGATTTTAATTTTTCTAATGATTTAGTTAGATAGAGTTATAATGATGAAGACCATTATATCTATGTGAAGAAGTTTTGAATGCGTTCTAGAATATTTTGAAGTGTTTTAGAGGATCTAAAAATGTCTAGAAAAATTTGGAAATTATATGTATCAGGATACTGATGAATTGAAAAAGGAAATTATAGGTAATATATTACCTTGTTTTAGAAAATTGTCAAAGGATATTTCCACTATGCTGACATCCATCAAAATTTCACAATATTTTCGAAACTTCACTACCACCCACACGAATACTACATCCATTGCTCCAGTAAAACCAAAGAGTCCTTTGAAATTTATCCTTTAGGGTAAACTTTTATATTTTGATAACATTCTTTACAAATCCTAACAATCATCAACCTAAAGACTACTTAAAGGGATTCATGGTATCCTCAAAAACATTGGAAAACATCACCCACTATACTTTTATTATATTTAATGCTCCTATTCATTGTTTAATCAATTCACCCATTCCCAATTAAGGTATAATATTGTCACATTCTCTCATGGACTAGTGTTTTCGTGAATATATATTCAATATTACACCATCAAACTATCTTCTATAACCCTGACACTCTATATTCAAGAAATATCAAGATATAATGGTACTTTATGTTGATGTGATTCAACCTCACATAAAACACTAACTTCTAGGCCGAATGAATCACACTCAGATTACCAAAGTAGAGTGATTATGTTTTCTAGATGCTTTCAAGCTCCACACATAAAAATTTAGTCTTGGTAGAAATAGAATTAGAATCTACGATAGATAAATCATTACTAAAATTGAACTTCATTATAGATTAGGAATAAAACCTTCCAATCTTTAAAATAGAACAACTTCAAATCTAGAGAATCCAATCAAAGGTGAATTTGTCTCTTATACCAAGTGAAGGGGAATGGTTGATATATGAACCACATTTACTGGGGGTGGAATTAATTTTGGGGACTTTTAATTACCTTTTTGTACTTTTAAATTTTTATCCCTTTTCATTTTACCAATATCATTATTAGGTGAGTGATTCTTTTATTATCACTTTCCTCCATTATTTCTTATATCATAATCAAACACACACACACAAGTGGCATATTAATTTATAAGGTTCACCTATCAGTATGATAAGTCTAATCCTTAGTGTGATTTGGTAACTCCTAAGGTCCCAAAAACCATTAGTAAATACCTTTGAGCTTTAAACTATAGTCTCCTGACATTATAGAGTGTGTATACTACACACTTATTTGGTGTTTCCCACACTCAAGTACATCTTATACCATTACAATAAATATACAGTTAACAACAGGATATTGTAACACCAATTTAGAATACTTCTTTATTGCTCAGGTGCTAATCCTTTCTTCTTCTTCTTCCATTTCACAATAGCAAGTCACTTATTTTATTTTTATACATATCACTATATAAAAACTCTTCTTATTCATAGTATTAAACTGATATTCTAAAACTTATTCTTTATATTCCTTCTTGTATAAACTGAAATACACATAACTCTTCATATCTCCCCTTCTTTCATGTGTGAACTAGGGGAACATATCTCTTCTTCTTATAAACTTCATCAACTTCTTGGTTGCTTCTTGTTCTACCTCTTCCCATTCTTTTCTATTCCTCTTTTTCAACACAAAGAGCATTAGATCTTCCTCTTATTTTTAACTTTGACACATAGTGGTTCTTTATAATCAAACCTATGTTGGGTCTTATCACTCTTTTAAAAAGTGTATAGAAATTATTCTCTCTTGAATAATACTGGAAAGATTCCACTTGTCTATATTTAGAACTGCTTGAATATATATCAAATATAGCATCACCGGTTTCTTCTTTCTTAGCATTCACTAAACCACATGAATAATTTGGATTCAAATATTCCCAAAATAATGGATGTATAATTTCCCACTCCATATATTTATAACCGTTTGTTTTGGGTCTTATCACTCTTTTACATAGTTCATATAAATTATTCTATCTAGAATAATAGTTTCAAACTTTCATGTCACGAACCGTCCTCGGGGCCGGTACCAAGACTACCCCAAGCCCGCCTTCCATAGGCCAGGGGCTGGTGACTAGCACCAAGGTGTAATTCCCGGTAAAAAGGGAAGGCATTGCCTTTGTAAAGTAAACAAACACACAGAGAAAGCAAGAAGAAGAAGTAAACACTAAGTAAAAACTGAGTACAACAGTAAGTGCAGAAAAGTAAGTGGGCCAGTATACAAACCCAAACTGAAAGTAAAGTACATCTGGAAAGGGAAAACAACAACTGAAAAGTAAAGCCGCAACGTCGAGCTGTCCACTGGAAATCCCACCTGAAGGGTGAGTACATATAGCCTCCACAGCTCCTCGGGTCCAGCCATCCGCTCCGAGAACGTCCCGCCCAGTGGTCCACCTCTAGGTACCGTCCTGCTCTGCAATCCTCAACCACGATCAGCGCTGTCCGTCATCTGCAACCAACACAACGTAGTGTGGGCATAGCCCGTGTAGGGGTGAGTATAAGCTACTCAGTAGGGACCCCGAGACCCCTGAAGGTCTCCCAGAATCCACAAAGGATAATCCACAAAGGAAATATACAATCACGAAGTAACATCCGACACTGCTTAGGTATATGCCAATACATATACCTAAGTCATCAATTCCAGTTCGCTCCAACATCCGAGCCCAAGTACAACCCAGTCCACACAGGAAATAAAAACATAAATCCACACAGGATAACACAACACAATCCACATAGGAAATCAAAACAGGATTCATCTCACACAGGTAAACTTCTTCGTAAGACGATAGAGATGATCAGATATATCCACTGATTCATCTAAGTCGTCAGACCCACAAAGGATCAAAAGGTACTAACCCCCGCAATGAACCACAAAGGATCTAACCCACACATGATCGATAGGTAACTAACCCCCGCAATGACCGACAAAGAATCTGACCCACAAAGGATCGATAGGTAACTAACCCCCGCAATGACCCACAAAGGATCTGACCCACAAAGGATCGATAGGTAACTAACCCCCGCAATGACCCACACAGGATCGGACCCACACAAGATCTATAGGCACTGGCCCACACAGGACCGCTGAGCGCTGACCCACATAGGATCGGACCCACATAGGATCTGTAGCACTGATCCACGTAGGATCGTTGAGTGTTGTAGTCGTCGTAGTCGAATCCACTGAGGATCTCTGTACAGTCGTCATCGTAGTCGCAGTCGCAGCCAGCTCTAGGGTTCCCGCACACAGCAAGCTCGTTCGGGAGGGTCCGCTCCACGAGCAGAGAGGCTGATACATCAACTGACACATAGTCCAGAGTTGATGTATCCAAATGTTCAGTATCGTCAACAGGAACTCAACGCCACAGACGGTGCGTCAAACGGACGCCCGGTTTGAGAGTTATTGGCTTTTTCGTCCCAGGGGCCCGGTTGGTTTTTAAGTCAAAACCAACCCAACCGTACTCCACCTGCGTCCAAACCATGGGCAGAGTAAGCCAAAAGATCCTTCTCACTTATAGGAATCCATCAAAGTCGACGGCACGTCAATCAGACGTTCGGAGCTTAAGTTATGATTGTTTCCGCTCCGAGGGCCCGGTTGGTTTTGTGTACGAACCAACCCGGCTGAACCCAAAGTATTCCGAAACCACAAGTGCAATATACCGAATCGATCATCTCGATCCAAGGATCGCATCGCAACTGACGGTGCATCGATCGGAGGCCCGTAGCTCAAGTTATGGGCAACAGACCGAATAAGGTTCGGTATTAGGGGGTTCGGGCCTGGTCCGACCCGGTCCGATACCCCAAGGGTCGGCCCGAACCGAGTCGACCCGTCCCGGGTCTGGGTCCGGCCCGCTTGGGCGCGGCCTGGCCCGGCGCGCTGGGCGCGCTGGCCAGGGGTTCGGCCGAACGGCCGAACCGTTCGGGTGGGGGGTGCTGCCCCCGTGTGAAGTAAACCGTGGCCCCTTAATGGGGCCGCTTCGTACGGCCAGCTGGGGGGTTTCAAACCCCCGGTTCCTCTATGGTCCGGTCGGCCCGCTCTGGCCGGCCAGCTTCTGCCGCCACGGGACCGGCAAGGCCGGTCCCCTCGCTCCGTCGCTAGCGGCCCGGTACCGGCCGCCGGTTCCGCTGCTCCGCCGCGGCCCCGCTCTGGCCGCGGTGCTTCTGAGGTCCTCCGGCGTGGCGCGATGGTGTCGCTTCCTTTGTTCATCTTCAACGGCGCGGCGCGATGGTGCCACAGATTTGTTGCTTCCCACAGCGCGATGCGGCGGCGCCGCGTTTCTCTGCTCTCCCTTTTTCAATTTCCGCGTGGTGCTTCGGCACCGCGTTGCCTTGTTCGCCGCATCAAAAATCCACAACCAAAAAGGGGAGGAGTGTCGGCCATGTTCGTGCGGTCCGAACTCCTCCCGTTAATGCGATAACAGGCGGTTCAATTGAAAGGGGAAAAATGACGGAAGAAAAACACAAAAAAGAAACGCATAAAAACCCCTACCTCAATCCTGTCGTCGAACGAGCGTTCATTGCGGAATTAACCATCGCGGAAGAAGAGGTTTGTTGCGGAAGAAGAGGATCGCCGTGAAAGAGGAGGTTCGCCGTTGGCGTTGGTTGATCTCCGAGGAAGGCATCTCTCGTCGTTGGAGGTTGGCGTTCTTCGTTGGTGATAGAGAGTTCTTCGCGTTCTTCGTCGAAGAACGAAGAATCCTCTCTTTGTTCTCCCAAAGGTTTCACACAACACAAACCCCCAACAATAATAAAATAATTCCTCTTCTTATTTTATTATCAACTTAAGAATTTGAAAATCAAAAGATAAGAAATGAACAATTAATTCGAAGAATTAATTGTAACGATTTAACCGCCCAATTTAATGGGGCGTTTCTTAACCAGAAAAACACACGGTTGACTTTCATTAAAGAGGGGGTTTGCGGGTGCGTTGCTTAGGAGGGAAGAAATGGTGGGGCTCATGCGGGCCCCACCTCACAAATATCCTACCAAGTGGGTAGGATATTTTGGGTTCCACCCTATCCGCTTAACTTGGCTTAAGAGGCTTTAAGTGAAATAAAATAAAGTTGTCTCACCACTTTATTTTATTTCTTAACTTAACCCCAAAAATTAAAAACCACACCCGAGCAAACACAACTCCGGAAAAGGCGTTTCTAAGAAAATACCGGAGCTGCGATTCCATCGGTTCCCTCAGAATTCAATTCCGAGCAACGGTTCAAAAGTTAGAAAACCACGCTCGTTCGTTCACTGAACGTACCCGAGCTAAACTTCGGAAAATGATTCCGGGCACACCGGGCCTCGGAATCAGGTGCCGTCAGAAACTACGTTCTTGTAAAATTCTCAAGAAAATTAAGAAAAAAATTTCCTTGAATTTTATGGATCTTTACATCACTCCCACCTCAGGGCTTTATGTCCCCATAAAGATACATCATAAACTAGGGAAACAAAAGTGGGTACTAAGCACGCATCTGAGCCTCCCACTCCCAAGTGCTCTCCTGGAGGTTCTCGTGCTGCCATCTGATGCGCACTAGAGGAATCGACCATCCACGTAGGACCTGATCCTGTCAATCCTCGATCTTCACCGGAATCTCCGCAAAAGTCGCCCCATCATCAACGTCCAGCTCCCCATGGTCAATGATATGCGACGGGTTGTGCACGTATCTCCTCAGGTGAGATACGTGGAAGACGTCGTGCACCCAGTGCAACTGAGGTGGTAGAGCCAGGTGATAAGCCACCTCGCCAATCCTGCTGAGGACCTGGAATGGTCCGATGAAGCATGGAGACAACTTGTCTCCTCGGCCAAATCTCTGAAATCCACGTTGATGTGAGACACGCAAGAAGATGTGGTCGCCATCCTCGAACTCTGGTGGCCTCCGCCTTCTATCAACATAAGACTTCTGCCGGCTCTGAGCTGTCCTCATCCGCTCCTAGATGACCTGGACCTTCTCTGTCGTGGCCTGGACCATCTCCAGTCCCACAAGTGCTGACTCCCCAGGGTCTGTCCATCACAAAGGAGATCTGCAAGGTCGGCCGTACAACGCCTCGTATGGTGCCATCCCTATGGTGGAGTGGTAGCTGTTGTTGTACGCAAACTGCACTAAGGGTAGGTGGTCCTCCCAGCTGCGACCAAAGTCGAGGACACATGTGTGGAGCATGTCCTCGAGAGTCTGTATGGTCCTCTCCGTCTGACCATCTGTCTGAGGGTGAAAGGCGGTGCTCAGACGTAGCTGCGTCCCGAACGCCTCCTGCAACCCCTTCCAAAGCCGGGAAGTAAAGAGAGCATCTTGATCGGAGACGATAGATGATGGAACACCGTGAAGTCGTACAATCTCCTGAACGTAGAGACGTCCCAAGCTCTCCACCGAGCCCTGCTCTCTGATGGGTAAAAAGTGATCTGGATTGGTGAGTCGGTTGACAATCACCCAAATGGAGTCATGACCTCTGGAAGTGTGTGGAAGTCCAGTCATGAAGTCCATAGATATCCCGTCCCACTTCCACTCTGGGACCTCCAAGGGCTGTACCAAGCCTGCTGGTACCTGATGCTCTGCCTTCACCTGCTGGAAGGCGAGGCATCGAGAAAAAAACTCTGCCACAACCTTATTCATTCCCGGCCCCCAGTGCTATCACCTGAGGTCCTAGTACATCTTCGCCACTCAAGGATGTACCGCCAAAGGAGAAGTGTGAAACTCTCTCATCACCTCCTCCCGTAAAGCAACTGGTACCAAGGTACATCCTATGAAAAGGACGTCGTGCTCTGCTCCAAAGGAGAAACCATCAGGTGCCTGTCCTGAGGATATCTGTGCACGCCGCGTCTCACAGTCAGCGTCCCCATGATGTGCCTCTCTAACCCGCTGCAGTAGTGGAGGGGTGACTGTGAGAGACTGAAGGAAGGCTGCTCCATCTCTATCCACGAAGGATATCTACAAAGCGGCTAGCTGCTCTGTCGCCTCCTCAAGTAGCTGAATGCCAGTCCTCCTGCTGAGAGCATCGGCTACCACGTTCCCCTTCCCAGGAGTATAGACTATCTCAAATTCATAGTCCTGGAGGAACTTGAGCCATCACCGCTATCTCAGGTTCAGGTCCTTCTGAGAGAAGATTTACCTGAGACTCTAATGGTCAGAAAAGACTGTAAAGCGCTCACCCGTCAGGTAGTGTCGCCATGTCTTTAGAGCGAAGACCACTACTGCTAACTCCAGGTCATGGGTAGCGTAGTTCTGCTCATGCGGCCTTAACTAATGTGATCCATAGGCGATCACCGCCCACTCCTGCATCAGGACACATTTGAGTCTGGTCCCTGATACATCGAAGTAGACTACGGACCCTACTCCCTCCTCCGGCAACCTCAAGATAGGGACGCTGGTCAATCTCTGTCTCAGCTCCTGGAAGCTCTGCTGACATCTGTCTGACCACACAAAGGGTTTCCCCTTCTTCTTCAAAGCTGAGAGTGGTGTCGTGACTTTGGAGAAGTTTGGCACAAATCTCCGATATTATCTAGCTAATCCCAAGAAACTCCGCACCTCCGCCACGCTCCTGGGTGGCTCCCAAGCTAGCACTGTCTCGATCTTCGCAGGATCCACCGCAACTCCCACCACAGAGATGACATGTCCCAAGAAGTGGACCTCGCGTATCCAGAATTGACACTTTGAGAGTTTTCCATAAAGCTGGTGCTCTCGGAGCGTGTCTAGTATAACCCGCAAGTGGTAGGCGTGCTCCTCCTCAGTCGTTGAGTATATCAAAATGCCGTCGATGAAGACCACGACAAATCGATCAAGGTATGGCTGAAAGATCATGTTCATGAGGCCCATGAACACTTCCAAAGCGTTGTTCACGCCGAAAGGCATAACCAAGAACTCATAGTGTCCATACCGACATCTGAAGGGCGTCTTCTGCACGTCCTCGTACCGAACTCTGAGCTGATGATAGCCTGACCTGAGGTCTATCTTTGAGAACCACCGTGATCCCTTGAGCTGATCGAAGAGGTCATAAATCCCCGGTAGCGGATACTTGTTCCTTACTGTCACCTGGTTTAGGCGACGATAGTCGACACAAAGTCACAAGCTCCCGTCCGCCTTCTTGGTGAACAATATCGGGGAAGCCCAGGGTGAAACACTGGGTCGGATGAAACTCTTGCCCTGCAAGTCCTCCAACTGTACCTGTAGCTCTCGAAGCTCAGCGGGGGCCATCTGATATGCTGGAGTGGATATCGGGGTTGTCCCGAGGTACAGATCAATATAAAAGTCTACCTCTCTGCGAGGAGGTAGTCCGGCAATGTCGTCGGGGAAGACGTCCGCATACTGATCCACCACTGCAGGAAAACTAGGACTCTGCACGTCAACTTATCCTAGGATGAGGCTAGCCAACTGATGAGTGATTGGCTGTCCTATCCTCTGTGGAAGTCCATCCTGTGCTGCGAAGGCTCCCTTCTCACCGGTGAAGGTGAACCTGCTCCTGTCGGTGCGTACACATCGCACCTTGTGCCTAATATAGTCAATCTGTGCATGGACTGTAGATAACCAATCTATGCCCAAGATGACGTCGTAAGGCCTCGACGCCGCTACAAGAAGATCCCAGCCGAAGCTCTCGCCTCCTAGAGTAAGCTCACACTGCCAGCACCAGTGTGTAATCGTCAAGTCTGCTCTCGTAAGAGTCTCTAGCCGTAAGGATCGAGCCAACGGCTCTGTCAGAATCTCCGAGCTCCGAACAAGGGCAGCGGCTATGAAAGAATGACTCGCTCCTGTGTCTATAAGAACTGCAGCAAGGGTGGAATAGACACAGATAGTACCTAGAATCATCTTGGGCACGCTGTGGTCATAGGCCTCCACTGCCTGGAGCTATTCCTATCTCTGCTGACCAGCTCCCTGTGGCCGGGGTGGACCTCCTGGTGGTGGTGGTGGTAGAGCCTCAAAGCGTCACCCACCACCTACTGCTCGGCCAGCTCCTCTGCCTCATCCGCCTGCTCCCTTCGGACCACCACGGTCGACCATCTGCCTCTCCCTGGGTGGCCCCACAACCATCCACTGCTCCTCGGCATGGCGGGTCGGGCAGTCACGAGCCATGTGGCCCTGCCCACCGCATGTGTAGCACTGCCTGCCTCTCGATAGACTGGCTCCGCGCTGTGTGCCCCGTATTGCTGAGCCAGTGTCCTGAGGTCGTCTGCCTGAGGGTCTGGTCTGCCTGGACCCATGAGTCATCCGTCGGCTGCCTGATGTAGAAGACTCTGCTACGTGCCGCCCCGTAGTAGGTCTCGCTGCTGAAGAAGGCTCAGCAAGAAAGCTCTCGATCAAAAGGGCTCACTCCAGTACTCCTGCCTGGGTCGAAATGCTGAGGGAGATCAGTGATGCCCTAATCTCATGTCTCAATCCCTGCTCAAAGGTCTGAGCCCAGAAGAATGGGTCTCGTATCATGTCTGTCAAGTAGTGCGAGAGATCGGTAAATCTCGCTGAGTACTGGGCGACCGTCAAGCTGCCCTGCCGCAGCTGAAGAAGCTCTTGGATGCGCACCGCACGGAGGGTAGCTGGGAATAACTCTGAGAAAAAGAGGCTCTCAAAGTGTGTCCAGACAAGATATGCCTCATCGTGCACCTGGAGCATCAAACTCCACCATCGGCCCACTGCCGCGTGTAGTAGGCTCGCTGCGAGGATCACCATGAGGTCTGCTGGTGTCCTCACTAACCTGAAAACTCATACCACTACCTCCGGCCAATCCTCAACTGCCTGGGGGTCCGTATCCCCGCAGAACCTGGGTAGTCGCTGGCGCTGGAACTTGTGCAGTGAACTAAGGCGACGTGCATCGTCAGCGGCTGGGGCTGGAAGAATTGGTGGCTCGGCGGGTAGAGGTACCGCCGGTACCTCAGCTGTCAAAGGGCCCTATACCGAGGCCTCATCGCTCGGTGGGCTGTCGTCATGCACAAATCTCGGAACCCTAGCTGGATTCCATCGTGGGGCCATCCTAAAAAGAAACAGGTGTGCCACGGTCAAATAGTATACCTGGTGAGCTGACATAAATTAATCACAAAGAAAACTTAAAACACACATGCAATCAATGTTTTCACACATTAAGTCAGAAATCAGAAGTCAGGGTCCTGGTGTATGGATACGTCGGACGCCGCACCAACACTGGACTCCCTAGACTCATAACCACACCCAATACGCTTAACACTATTGCTTTACATAGAAAAAGATCTGAGTCCCAAGTTCTGCAGTAGAACTGAACTCCTTTGATACCAATTTGCCACGACCCATCCTCGGGGCCCGTGCCGTGACTACCCCAAGCCCGCCTTCCATAGGCCAGGGGCTGGAAACTAGCACCAAGGCGTAATTCCCAGTAAAAAGGGAAGACATTTCCTTTGTAAAGTAAACAAACACACAGAGCAAGCAAGCAGAAGAAGTAAACACTAAGTAAAAACTGAGTACAACAGTAAGTGCGGAAAAGTAAGTGGGCCAGTATACAAACCCAAACTGAAAGTAAAGTACAACTGGAAAGGGAAAACAGAAACTGAAAAGTAAAGCTGCAATGTCGAGCTGTCCACTGGAAATCCCACCTGAAGGGTGAGTACAGATAGCCTCCACAGCTCCTCGGGTCCAGCCGTCCGCTCCGAGAACGTCCCGCCCAGTTGTCCACCTCCAGGTACCGTTCTGCTCCGCAAGCCTCAACCACGATCAGCACTGTCCGTCGTCTGCAACCAACACAACATAGTGCGGGCATAGACCATGCAAGGGTGAGTATAAGCTACTCAGTAGGGAACCCGAGACCCTCGAAGGTCTCCCAAAATCCACAAAGGATAATCCACAAAGGAAATACACAATCACGAAGTAACATCCGACACTGCTTAGGTATATGCCCATACATATACCTAAGTCATCAATTCCAGTTCGCTCTAACATTTGAGCCCAAGTACAACCCAGTCCACACAGGAAAGCAAAACGTAAATCCACACAGGATAGCACAACACAATCCACATAGGAAAGCAAAACAGGGTTCAGCTCACACAGGTAAACTTCTTCGTAAGATGATAGAGATGATTAGATATATCCACTAATTCATCTAAGTCGTCGGACCCACAAAGGATCGAAAGATACTAACCACCGCAATGACCCACAAAGGATCTAACCCACACAGGATCGATAGGTAACTAACCCCCGCAATGACCCACAAAGGATCAGACCCACAAAGGATCGATAGGTAACTAACCCCCGCAATGACCCACAAAGGATCTGACCCACAAAGGATCGATAGTTAACTAATCCCCGCAATGACCCACATAGGATCGGACACACACAGGATCTGTAGGCGCTGGACCACACAGGACCGCTGAGCGCTGACCCACACAGGATCGGACCCACACATGATCTGTAGCAATGATCCACGTAGGATCCCTGAGTGCTGTAGTCGTCGCCATCGAATCCACTGAGGATCTCTGTACAGTCATCGTCGTAGTCGCAGTCGCAGCCAGCTCTAGGGTTCCCGCACACAGCAAGCTCGTTCGGGAGGGTCTGCTCCACGAGCCGAGAGGCTGATACATCAACTAACACATAGTACAAAGATGATGTATCCAAAAGTTCCGTATCGTCAACAGGAACTCAACGCCACAGACGGCGCGTCAAACGGACACCCGGTCTGAGAGTTATTAGCTTTTTCGTCCCAGGGGCCCGATCGGTTTTTAAGTCAAAACCAACCAGACCTTACTCCACCTGCATCCAAAACTCGGGCGGAGTAAGCCAAAAAATCCGTCTCACTTAGAGGAATCCATCAAAAGTCGACGGCACGTCAATCGGACGTCCGGAGCTTAAGTTATGAGCATTTCCGCTCCGAGGGCCCGGTTGGTTTCGTGTACGAACCAACCCGGCCAAACCCAAAGTATTCCGCAACCTCAAGGGTGATATACCAAAACGACCGTCTCAATCCAAGGATCGCATCGCAACTGACAGTGTGTTGATCGGAGGCCCGTAGCTCAAGTTATGGGAAACAGTCCGAATAAGGTTCGGTATTAGAGGGTTCGGGCCCGGTCCGACCTGGCCCGATACCCCCAGGGTCGGCCCGAACTGGGTTGACCCGTCCCGGGTCCGGGTCTAACCCGCTTGGGCGCGACGCGGCCCGGACCAGCACGGCCCGACCCAGCGCGGCCCAGACTGGTGGACCGGCCAGGCAGCCGGCCCGGTGCGCGGCGCACTGGGCGCGCTGGCCAGGGGTTCGGCCGAACGACCAAACCGTTCAGGCGGGGGGCATTGCCCCCGCATGAAGTAAACTGCGGCCCCTTAATGGGGCCGCTTCGTCCGGCCAGCCAGGGGGTTTCGAACCCCCGGTTCCTCCATGGTCCGGCCTGCCCACTCCGGCCGGCCGACTTCTGCCGCGACGGGACCGGCAAGGCCGGTCCCCTTGCTCTGTCGCCGGTGGCCCGGTACCGGCCGCCGGTTCCGCTGCTTCGCCACGTCCCGAAACCGGCCGCGACCTTCATCCGTCCTGCACGACGCGACAGCGCCGCGCCCCTCCCCCGCGGCCCCGATCCGGCCGCGGTGCTTCTGAGGTCCTCTGGCGCGGCGCGATGGTGCCGCGTCCTTTGTTCATCTTCAACGGCACGACGCGATGGCGCCGCAGATTTTTTTGCTTCCCATGGCGCGGTGCGGTGGCGCCGTGTTTCTCCACTCTCCCTTTTTCAATTTCCGCGCGGTGCTTCGGCACCGCGTTGCCTTGTTCGCCACATCAAAAATCCACAACCAAAAAGGGGAGGAGTGTCGCCCGTGTTCGTGCGGTCCAACCTCCTCCCGTTAATGCGATAACAGGTGGTTCAATTGAAAGGGAAAAAATGACGAAAGAAAAACACAAAAAAGAAAAGCATAAAAACCCCTACCTCAATGTTGTCATCGAACGAGCGTTCATCGCGGAATTAACCGTCGTGGAAGAAGAGGTTTGTAGCGGAAGAAGAGGATCGCCGCGGAAGAAGAGGTTCGTCGTTGGCGTTGAGTGATCTCCGAGGAAGGCATCTCTCGTCGTCGGAGGTTGGCGTTCTTTGTTGGCGGTAGAGCATTCTTCGCGTTCTTCGTCAAAGAACGAAGAATCCTCTCTATGTTCTCCCAAAGGTTTCACACAACACAAACCCCCAACAATAATAAAATAAGACCTCTTCTTATTTTATTATCAACTTAAGAATTTGAAAATCAAAAGATAAGAAATGAACAATTAATTCGAAGAATTAATTGTAACGATTTAACCGCCCAATTTAATGGGGCGTTTCTTAAACAAAAAAACGCACGGTTGACTTTCATTAAAGAGGGGGTTTGCGGGTGCGTTACTTAGGAGGGAAGAAACGGAGGGGCTCGTGCGGGCCCCACCTCACAAATATCCTACCAAGTGGGTAGGATATTTTGGGTTCCACCCTATCCGCTTAACTTGGCTTAAGTGTCTTTAAGTGAAATAAAATAAAGTTGTCGTGCCACTTTATTTTATTTCTTAACTTAAACCAAAAAATTAAAAACCACACCCGAACAAACACAACTCAGGAAAATGAGTTTCTAAGTAAATATCGGCGCTGCAATTCCATCGGTGCCCTCAAAATTCAATTCCGAGCACCGGTTCAAAAGTTAGAAAACCCCGCTCATTCGTTCATTGAACGTACCCGAGATAAACTTCGAAAAATGATTCCGGGCACACCGGGCCTTGGAATCAGGTGCCGTCAGAAACTGCGTTCTTGTAAAATTTCCAATAAAATTAAGAAAAAAATTTCCTTGAATTTTACGGGTCTTTACATTTCACACGTCTCTATTTAAAACTGCATGAATATATATCAAATATAACAGCACTAATTTCTTCTTTTTCAACATTCACTAAACCACGTGAATATTTTGGATTCAAATAACCATAAATTACTGGATCTAGAAGTTCCCACTCTATATATTCATAACCATCTGATAATTATATGTAATAATATCAAAGGAGTTGGGGTGGGGGAAGTGGGGAAGTGGGGTGAAGGGGGGAGGTCAAATGAGTTGGGGTGAAGGGTGGGGGTGCAGTGTATAGGTGGGGGTGAGCAGTGGGGGTGGGGGGGGGGGGGTAGGTGGGGGCAGTGGGGGTGGGGGGAAATGTGTAGGTTGGGGTGGTGCAGGGTGGGGGGTGGGCAGTGGGGGCAGGTGTGTGTGGGGGGGGGGGAGTGTGCAGGGGTTAGTGTGGGTGAAAGGGGGTGGTTCAATGGAGTTGGGGTGAAGGGTGGGAGGAAGTTGTGGTGAAAGTGTGGGGGAGTTGGGGTGAAGGGTGGGGGAAGTGGGGTAAAGGGGTCAGGGGGTAGGGGGTAGGGGTGAAGGGGGTGGGGGGGTAGTGTGCAGGGGTCAATAGCTCCATGCATTTCTTGATTAAATATTTTTTAGTTTCTACCTGTCTGTCCTAGCTCCATGCATTTCATGAAATAAGAGACTAAAACTAAATGTCTTTGCTCTGGTTCTCCGACTGCCACACATCTACCACCATAGTTTATGAAATCACAACAAGACTTACAAAAACTCTATAAGTTTTATGAGATTCCCATAAGTAGTCTTGAAATTTTCAAGACTTAACCAAATTTTAGCTTCCAAATATAATTTATAGATATCTTTAATAAAACATAGAACTTATTCAATTCAACTCAACTCATCTCCAAACACTCCAAATCAACTTTTCTCCTCTCTCGCGATCAAAACCTACCTCTCGCGATTGAACCCATTCTGCCTTCCCCTTTCCCTGCCATTTTATGATCGAACCCCCTCCCCTTTCCCTACCTCTTTCGCGATGGAACCCTCCCCCTACCTAACCCCTCACCCTCCCCCCACCAGCCCCCTCCCCCTGCCCAATCCCCCCCCACCAGCCCCCTCCCCCTACCCAGCCCCTCCCCCTGCCCTGCCCCACTATCCCCCACCCTCCCAACCAAGCCCCACCCCCTCCCCCTCCCTACCCAACCCCTCCCCATCCCTGCACACCAGCCCTCTATTATACACGCATTACAACACAATATTTTTTGAAAAACCATCCTTAATAAATAAACCCCATGTTACACTCTAATTGGGACAATCTAATATGATGCATTGCACACGAATCCAACATTATAATCATTTTCCACTATATAAGTATCTAATAATGATGCCTTTTTTACATATTATTATATTTTAATTAATATATAAAATGTTACCAACCTTTGTATCTCATGAATTTTAGTATCTCATGTATTTTAGTATCCTGTTTTTAGATAATTTAAATCAATGATGATTGTGATTTATTCATTCATAATATTTACTAATATCTAGAAATCTAGGAACTTGTTAGAAACCCAAGGTTGACCTGTCTTGGTGTAATAATTGATTGTAAGATATTTTATTATGTATTCTCTTAACATGACATAAATATTAATTAGTGTGTATGGGTATAGTTATTATATGATTATGATTTAAATATATCACATACTTTAGTAAATGATAATGTTATAGTTGATGCATTAAGCCTGAACATTTACTTATGTTTCTCAATAAACATATAAATAATATAAGCCTATGAATGAATCTATATAATACTTTTATTAACCAGGAATGAGTTTAAATGTTTTTATTTACAAGAAAATTTTTTACTAACTGTTTGTTTATTCATATTATAATGGATAGAAGCTGAATGTATAATATTGATCGGATCACTGATGAGTTTCATAAGAAGTTGGAATATTTTTTCAATTTTTCATTCAACATTGGTTCAGAGGGTAGATTGATTCGATGCCCATGTTTTGATTACATTGGAAGACTATGGTTAACATGTGAGTAAGTAAGTTACAACATCACTAAAAAAGGTTTTCAAAAAGTATATCATGTTTGTTATCACAATGGAGAAAAAGTACAAATGGAGAATGACATTGATTCAGTTGAAAGGATCAGAATGGAAAATTTTATTTCCAATTGGTTTCCATTTGCTTATCAATCCAAAAATTTATGTAGAGTAGTGGAAGATTAAATGAATACGAGAACATAGTTTTCATCTAATGATCAGAATGATGATGTTGACCATGTTTGAAAGTTGTTAGAAGACGTGAATACCCCAGTTTACTAGTCATGTGGAAAAATGACCAAAATAGAGTTTTTAATGCAACTGAATCATTGGAAAACAATGTAAGGGTTTAGTAATACTTTGATCAAATATCTACTTACTCGTTTTACGGATTTTCTACTTGATGATGCACGTATTCTTGAAAATGATTATATGGAATCAAAGTTGGTTGAAAATTTTGGATTTTCAAGTAAGAAAATGCACGCATTCCCTAAAGATTGTTGTCTATTCTGGAAGGATAATTTCATGTTAAATGAGTTCACACATTGTGGTATATCGATATGGAAGACTAATAAAAATGGAACTCAATCTTGTGTACCAAAGAAAGTGATGTGGCCCTTTCCTTTGATTCCCAGACTTCATAAACTTTTTATGTCAGAACAAATGGCTAAGAATATGAGATGGCATGAAGATGAAACAAATAAGGATAATGATGATATAGTTCATCCTACTGATGGGTTAGCATGGAAAAAATTTGATAGGTTACAACCTAGTTTTTCAGCCGACCCACAGAATGTTATACTGGGATTGTCATGTGATTGTTTCAACCCATTTAAGCAGATGCATACTGCACATAGTACTTGGCATTTTTTCATTCATATTAATAATTTTCCGTCAAGGATGTGTATAAAAAAGATAGTTTGTATCATGAGTATATTGATTTTTGGACCCAATGATCTTGGAAATGATATCAACAAATATTTTCAACCATTAATATATGAGTTGAAGGAGCTTTGGATTGTTGGGGTGCAGACATATGATGCATTTAGAAGGGATTACTTTATTTTTATGCAACATTATTATAAACAATAAATGATTTCCCTACATATGGAATGATGTTTGGTTAGAGCACCAAGGGGATATTATCTTTCCCTATATGTATGAAAAATACACATTCTAGGAGATTAAAGTTTTGAAAAACTTTTAGCTTCATAGGGAATCAATGATTTCTAAAAGTGGATCATCCATATAGAAAAAAATGAAGATAGTTTGATAATTCCATAGAGATAGATGAAATACCTCAATGAATTTTGGGGGGTGATATCCTTAAATAACTTGACAGTTTGAATTTTGTTCTTGGAAAGGGTTAGTTAAATTTCAACAAGTGGAAGAATGTTCTTTTGAATTCCAAAAATAATTGGAGAATGAAAAGTATATTCTATGAGTTACCGTATTGGTCATCAAATTTGATGCATCACTGATTGGATGTAATGAATATTGAAAAAAATGTGTGTGAAATGTTACTTGCAACACTTTTAAATGTAAAGGGAGAGAAAAAATTTGATTTGCGCTCACTTCATGATTTAATGGATTGGGGTATAAAACCAAGAATTCAACCTGAGTTAATTGGTCAGAATCAGTGGAAATCCTATTTATATTGTTTTTAGATGAAAAATGTAGAGAAAAAATATTTCTTCATTTCTTGGAAAGTTTAAATGTTCTTTATGGTTATTTGAGTAACATTTTGAAACGAGTGAATACATGTGATGTGAAACTAAAATCCCTAAAAACCCATGACTACCATGTCCTGTTGCATGAATTGATTCCTATTTCCATTTGAAATTTACTATCACATAATGTCAGGGTCACTGTGATTAGATTATGTCACTTTTATTGAGATCATTGTGCTAAAATATTGAACCAAAGTGTTGTAAAAAAACTACAAAAAGATGCACCGATCATTCTGGGTGACTTGGAGAAAATATTTCCCCCATTGTTTTTTACATGTATGTAACATCTGATCGTGCATCTTCCAATAGAAGTTCCTTTTGATGGTCATGTTTCTAGTTGCTGGATGTATCCAATAGAAAGAATGATGTTTCAATTGAAATCTTATGTAAGAAATAAGAATCATCCTAAAGGATCTATTGTGAAATGTTATTTAGCACAGGAATGCATGGATTTTGGTTCAATGTATTTTCCTAATGTCACCACTATATCTAATCAGCCCATGATAACTAAAGATGAGAAATATAATCCCATTGAGCCAACATTTTTGTCACTACCCCCAATAGGAGGGATATATGGATCATACATGTTCTGTACTTTGAATAGGGATGAGTGGGAAATGGATCATCTTATGGTATTATTTAACTGTGGTGTGGTTGATGATTACATCAAGTATGTAAAATTATAAATATATATATTTGTGTTGTGTATTTGTTTCATAGTTCTTGATATAATTAAATTTTTATATTTTCAGAGAACATAGTGAAATTATAAAAAGAGAACATCTCTATTTATCTATTAAGAGGAGGGAGAAATTACACAGCAAAGAATTTCTTGATTAGTTTAAGTAAAAGGTAACAAATTCTTTTTTTACATTATAAAATCATTGGTAGTTTTCCAATATTCATTGTCAGTATATTTTAGGTCCAAATTTTACCAATGGATGATGTATCTACTGAAATAAGGGCACTGTCATTCGGTCCGAACAATGTGGTTTCTGATTGTAAAGTAATGGTTTTCAATGGTTTTAAATTCATTTTAAATAGTTGTGAAACAAATATGGCAACATAGCATGATGGTGTCACGATAAGCGCTATAAAGGATTGTTTTTCTAGTGCATCAGACATACAGCCTCGATCAGAAAATATATCGTATTATGTGGTTGTTGAGAGAATATTTTTATTAGATTACTATGCATATGATCATGCCTCTATGACTAAATGCAAGTGTTTTGATTTAATAACTTGACAAATATTGTATGTAGATAATTGTAGTTTTAGAGTGATTTATATGAAATGTCAGCTATGAACAGATGAGGCTTGTAATTCTTGCATCACAAGCTAGACAAGTATTTTAGGTAAATGATCCTTTAAAACCACAATTTGGTATTATTGTTAAAGTTATTCTCAGACACATTTTTGATGAAGGATTGGATGATGGTGATGTTTTGGATGAACCATTCAATATTAAGTCAAATATATCATTCGATGATACAGATGATTCAATTGTGATAATGGATTATGAACTGAAAATTATAACAAATAATGCCTATAATTACATGTTTTAAAGTATTCAGATTATATTATTCTGACCTGGTGCGTGTTTTTTTAAACATTTAAAGTAGCATCTTCTTTTTTTTGTAATGTTTTCATTTAGCGATTAAAAAACATAATGAAAAAAAACTTAATAGAAGATGTAAGGTTTTGAAAAATAATATGAATTTTCTTGAAATCTTTAGAGTTATTTAATGCTTTGTTATATTTTTAAAAATTTCACATCACTTTTGGAATTTATAGATTATTACATCTTACAAGGAGGTTTGGAGAAAAACAAATGGAGGAAAATGATCGCCAACTTAGAGAAGTTGGCCTGACAAATATGATTATTCCGGTGAGTCCCTTATTTATTTATTGATTATGTATGAAATTTCAAAAAATCATATTTAATATGAATAGAAATCATTGAGGAGGAAACTTGTGTTCACTAAAGACGGTTTAGGCACTACAGAGTATAGGACCAACCCTACATGCATCCCCCCTACATGTACCACCTCACAGTCCATGGATCTGCAGTCACCAGGACAGTTTCATCCCATCATGCTCCCCACTTATATGCCTTGTCCATATATGGTAGGTCATCCATTTTATCCATTTCCTCCTCCTAGTGTGCAGGGTATTCTATCTCCTTCTATCCCTCATCCTTTTTACCCTTATCCACCTTCATCTCTACTAGGTACACCTACATTAGTTATTCCCCTCGTATACTTGTACACTCCTACCCAACCTCAGCATCCATAGTCTACTATGAAGGGTACACCTCCATTGGTTATTCCCCATGTATACGCATACCCTCCTACCCAACCTCAGCATCCACAGTCTACTATGGAGGACGCTTCTCCAGTTTCTGCCCCTCAGCATAGTGTGCGTGATCGAGCAACAACAAATAGTGCTACTAGTAAATGTTTAAAAACTAATGAAATTAATAAATTTTTATGAAATTTCAGTTATATATGTGTAAAATATTTGTTTCTTTTTTCAGGATCATCTTCTACTAAAAGATGTGGTCATACAAAGATGCATAAAGGCTAGAATAGACACATGAAAATTATGGTTTAGTATAACAAGTAAATTCAAATTATTAAAGAAAATGGTAATGAATTGCAGTGTTTCATGTGGACACACAACAAATATAGCAATATTGTTTCAGTTCATCCAATTGAGTGGAGAAAAGTTGGACATGAAATAAAAGACAAGGCTTCGGTGGAAATTTGGGTAATATATTTTTTAAAATTAATTTTCAATTTCTTTATAAGGTATTATGGATAAATCTGTTTGAATATTCATCTTCGCTATAACTTCCCGAATGGTCTCGATGCTAAGAGAGCTAGGTTAATGAAACTAGGGGAGATATGGTGGGCCTACATGCATGACCTTCATGTTAGCTAAAAAAAGAATAGGTACTCCTCTTGAAAATGAACCGATCTTCAATGAATGACCAATTTCAAAATACAAAGAATTAATTTCATATTGTATTTGTTCCCATTTCAAGAAAATTTACAATATTAATGTTTTTAATAAATTTCTTTTTTTTCATTATTCTTAGTTTTCTGTAGTGGATGATTTTATTATATGTGATTGTGTTTAGTTTTATTTTTCATACTTGGTTATTTCAGTTATGTCTTGAACTCATTGAATAGTTAACTTGAAATGATGATTTTTTATTCCTTTTGACTTGTTGAAAGGATAGTTTATTTTTGTTTACTAATAGGATTCATCTGAAAGAAACATAAGAAATAAGGGCACCATGATATAAAATCATACTCTAGGGCGAACTACACTGCTAGATCATGAACTGTCATAGGTAATATATGATTTAACATTAAATATACATTTATTTTTCATTGATTTCTGTTTAATTTTCATGTAGAAATGGGCATTAAATTTCTAAGGGCATGTTACCCAATCATTATTGTTTTGTTCTAGTAGGAAAGAGAAATATGGAACTTCTGTGAATTAGGAAACGTAGTTAAAAATTGTAAGCATGTCTTTAAATTTTTAGCTTTTAGTATGCAGTTTCATTCACTGAAAATTATATCAGTTTTGTTTTAATCAAAGGGAATGATAATGCTTGAGTCAATTATATAACTTGTTTTTATGGTATTATATAGGACAATACATTTTCTGCCACTCTCTTTAGTATTCCTAATGATAATTTAATAATATAAATTCTTGATAAGGTTTAAAAATGACATATGAAATCCATTCAATTCTTGATAAGGTTTAGACTCCCAAATAGGTCCATAACCACAACTAATATATCTGTAAACCCAAACAGCGTCCCAAGATACTTATATAAGTTATATAAACTCTTAAAAGTAGTATAAAGAATATACAAGGACATACGGTACTTATGTTTTTGTCTAGATTTCATAAAAAACGGAGGCTGTAGACATTTTACTCGTAACACATATGATTATTTCAATGGAAATATAGCTTCACTTATTTATTTTTTTGATTATCTATTAAAATGGTAACTCCCTTTTATATGATGATCTTCAAGCTCTGATGACAAAGGAACCAGACACATTTGGACCAAATGATTATTTACATAATGTTCTTGGAAACAAGAATAGTGGTAGAGTTCATTGTAAACCTGGAAAGAAAATTGGGCCATCTTAAATATTGGTCATCAGGTATTAAATCTTCTAGCAATATTGCAGGAATGGTTACCGAAGAACAATCACATGCTTCCATTGAGACAGAAAAGCGAGAATTTAGACAAGAGTCTCAAAAGAAGCAGAAAAAAGAAAATGAACAATTGTTCAAGTTGATATCAGCTATATTCTATTCACTTCTTCTAGAGGGTGCAGCAATAGTGGATGGATGTTTATCGAGTTTTCACTCGATGTATGAGGATGATGATGATTGTGTAGCTAAATATGCTGGTGGAGAGGATGAAGATGTTGCTAATGGTGGATAGGATGAAGATGCTACTGATGGTGGAGAGGCTGAAGATGTTGCTGATAGTGATGATGATGCTGTTGATGGTGGTACACGCATTGATGTTGTTGATATCAGTGATGATGAGGAGGAGGATTCAGATGAAATTTTGGAGTGACATTATTGGCAGTTTTTTATCTATCATTTTATTTTCATTATTTATAAATTTCAATTTTATATTTATTAGTTTTTGTTTTATTTATGAGGAAATGAGATGTTGTAATGATTTTTGGAATTTGTTGCAGGTGTATGTGTATGGTTTATTTGTATACTGTAGGTTTGTTCAGGGGGAGGGGGGACTAGCAGGGGATGAGTAGGGGGTGGGGGGGACTGGCAGGGGCAGGGGGGCTGGCAGGGGTAGGGGGGGACTGGCAGGGGTGGGGGTGGGGGTGTAAGGGGGAGGTATTTGGATTCAATTCATATAAATTTTATATAATTGATATTCATTTCTTTAATAACACAATCAATCCTTGTTTCTGAATTGTTTTTTTTTTGAAATTTATTCTCTGTGTACTGGGGGTTGGGTACAAGCACATCTAAAAAAAATAAAAGAATACTTCAGTGACCTCCAAAAGCACAAGAAGGAATTTCTATGGGTCAACGATGAATATGGGAATTCAATTGAGCTTTAATTCAGCAAGAAAAAGATATAATATAGAAATAATTGGCTTCAATATTTTGAGGTTCTGAATTGACTTTGATAGGTGATTTCTAGGGTTGTATACATCTTACCTTATTATATTATATGTTTCTGGAGGCTGGTATTTACCATAGGAAGACCATCTATGATGGTACACTAGAGAAAAGTATGCTCACCCTGAAATCCCATTTTTCATTTTTCAATGACGATTTTCAGGTATTTACGTTGTTGTTTTCCTTGTAGTTTGATGGAACTTCACCTGGATCTGATGTTTTTGAGATCTGTGTAGGAGACTCTATAAGGTGATGGTAGATATGGTCTAGAATCCTAACAATCAGGGAATAATATACACCTTGCTAATATCCAAGCATCAAAGGTAAATATTGTATTTAAAGTTTTTGATTCCATGCTATTTACGATGAAAGAAAAAATATTATGTTTGTAGTTCTTGGTGCATTGTGATATTTTTTATTTTATCATATATCCCCATGTTAAAAATTGGTATATTGCCTTGATTTTCATAAATGATTCTATTGATCAAGAAAACATTTCGCGCCTTAGGGTTTTTAAAAAAAATATTCATGCAATCCTTCCTATTAACAATACTAGTTTGTTTTTTATAACAAGATGGCTCAGTGGGGGTGGGGAACTAGGGGGACCACCAGGTGGGAGGGGGTGAAAGGGGGTGGGGTAGGGGTTGGGGGGACTGGTAGGGGGAGGGGGTGCAAGGGGTGGGGGTGCAAGGGGGTGGGGTATGGGTGGGGGTGGGGGACTCGCAGGGGTAGTGGGGACTGACAGGGGGAGGGGTGCAAGGGGGAGGGAATAAGGGACTGGAAGGGGAAGGGGGGACTGGTAGGGGGAGGGGGTCAAGGGATGGGGGACTGGCAAGGGTCAAGGGGGACTAACAGGGGTTAGGGGGACTAGCAGGGGCAGGGGGCAGGGGGTAGGGGGCAGGGGGCATGGGGGGACTAATAGGGGGCAGGGGCAGGGGGACTGGTAGGGGGAAGGAGGGACTGACAGGGAGGGGGGGTTCAAGGGGTGGGTGTGCATGGGGGTGGGGAAGGGGGACTGGAAGGGTCATGGGGATAGGCTGGGGGAGGGGTGTGTAACGTCCCGATTCCGGAAGCCACCCAGAGGCGCCCCGTACCCGGTTGGTCACATGGCCTCAAGCACATTTCCCTAAACACCAGAGGCTGCCAACTAGCAGCGAGGACCTTGGGTCTGATAGTGAGGAAACATGCCCTCATTGGCAGAGTACATAGCGGAAGTAAACAATAATAAATAGCGGAAACAGAACAATCCATACACAAGTAAACAGTAGAATAATAAAGTAATAAACAACTGGAGCACACACATATATATATGAAATAATTCATGATACATATGTCTAGGAAGATTCCAAACAAGTCACAAAGCTAGAAATACAATAGTTCCATACCAAAGTACAAAATAAAGGTAAACAGATAAACTCCTCAGCATCGCAAGCCATAGCTTGGTCTCATGCTCTCCTTCTCCAAATCAATCAAGTACCAGAAGTCGAAGGGCGCTTGCCCTTGTCTATACCTACAACAACATAGTCTTCTTAGGCCCAAAATCATGGCCCAAATAGGGTGTGAGACTAAATCCCAGTAGGCAACCACTCGAAGATCTATGTCTAACAATCAGTGAGTATATGGTAGGTAATAGTACAGTAAGTAGTAAATAGTAACAGTAAACAACAGGCCATAACAGGAAGATATACAACAGTAATCAGACCATAGAACAACAAGCAGTAGTGAAGCCAACAGCTGACCACTAACAGGAAACCCTCTGGGAAGTACTCGCAGCCATCCCCTCTGGTCCTAACCAAGAAGTACCAGAACCCTCTGGGCAGTTCACTCAACCTAACCCCTCTGGTTTGGTCGTACGAATTTATAAGACTCTTTGGGGAAGCTCACTCGGTCAATTCCCATTATAGTCTAGGGTAGTTAAGAACTCTCTGAGGAAGATCACGTGGTATAACCCTCTTGGACCCAAGGTCTATAAACTCTCTAAGGAAGCTCACTCAGTCAATTCCTCCTAGTTCCAGGTATACCATAGGATCTCTGAGGAAGCTCACTCGGTCAATTCCTCCTCTATCCTAGGAAGGTTTTAAAAGAGATTAAAACAAGTAAATACTCTCTGAGGAAGCTCACTCAGTCTACCCTTCTGTAGTCTATAATATACAAGGCACTCTTGGAAGCTCACTTGGTCTATCTCCTATATCATATAATGTCTAAAGGCACTCGGGAAAGCTTACTCGGTCTATCCCCTGTAGCCTATAATGTCAAGACTCTCTGGGAAGCTCACTCGGTCTATCCCTTATAGTCTATAGCACCAGGTTCTCACAGCCCCGTGCCAGTCAGTGCATAATAATGCTATAAGGACAAATTACACCTATAGAGATACTTGGTTAACAAAAGTACACCTATAGAGATATGTGTCTAAACAGTCTATAGAAAACAAGCATGTTATCATCATTACTCCATCCTACGGCCACTAGGCATGGAATCAGGAAAAACGGCCAAGGATAACAAAGACCCAAAGGTCCTAAACAGAACAAAGCATGGGAAAAACATCCAAACACAACAATTATCCACAAACATGACCAATTTACCTCTACACAAGCATGCAAGCAAGGCAGGAATAACCACAAGGGAAAAATGGTAAACACCCATTCAAGGGTATTGGTGGAATTTTCACATAAAACTCAAAGACATCGAAAGGTAAAGCACAAACCACCAACCTAGATTCTAGGAGATCAATATACTTGAGCCACAAAGATTGATTCTCCTTAGAATTTCAAAGATCTGAGAAAATGTCTAAAATGTTCAACTGAAGATAACTTGAGAAAGAAGAGGAATTGGAAAACAAGGATCTAGGGGAAGGAGGGACTCACCGCTGCAGTTCCAATGAAATCGACGACGATCGAATCAGAGAATGGACGGAGGATCGGAGGCTCAGAGAAGATCCATGGATGTACGGATTCTCTCGGTCGAACGACACCTAGAAGAAGAAGTTTCTATCGATTAGGCGCAACCCTGGTCCATTTAATGAAAAAAAAAGAAAATACACGGCATGTACTTCTTGAGTACACGGCGTGTACCCTATTTTTCTGTACTCCACTTTAAGCGGCCTCCACTTCATCCATACACACCGTGTGTGTAGCCCGGACATGGCTAGCACACGGCCTGGCGCGGCAAGGGAGTACACGGCGTGTACTCAGAAAGTACACGGCGTGTACTTCAAAAATTTCCAGAAATTCCTATTTTATTAAAAACTTTAGAAAAAGTTAAGAAATACCTAAAAAAGGAAGATCCAGGTTCTTACAGGGTGGGGGACTAGAAGGGGGAGGGGTGGGGGATAGCGGGGGCTGGGGTAAGGGGTGGTGGACTGGCGGGGGTAGGGGCAGTGGGTGAGGGACTAAAAGGGGGAGGGGGAACTGGTATGGGAAGGAGGGGGACTTGAAAATGTGAAATAGAATATTGAATGATGATCAAATTTTATATTATGTTTAGTATTTTCAACCCCCTAATAATGTTTACTTCTCTCCATGCTTAACTTGTAGATATTATATTTTTTTGGAAACTAATGTTATGGTATTCCGAGAATGTGCTTGCTTTAATCCATGTTGATATCATTTTCAAGTTGTGATGGACACATTACATGTTTTGTTTGTTTAAATTCAATTTGAATTTTAATTAGTTATATTCATGTGCACTATCAAGCTGAATTATAATTTCTAAATCCTGATTTTGCTGCTGGTTTCAACTATTGTATATATGGTAATAAGATTCTAAGAGGCTATTATTTACGAGTTTATAGGTGATTCAATTTTTATACCAGATTTGTTCAATGAAGATAAAGAGGAAAGAGTCTTGGGATTGGAAGTTGTCACTCATTAGAGTATTCTACCTCATTTACTTTTCTACTGTGTCTTCTTTCTACTTAAATTCATAATGCATGTTGAGTTTATTTTTCACTTCTTTCATGTGTTATTTTGATTCTTTGTTTTCATATTCTTTTACTATAGGTTGTATGTTTATAACATACTTCATCTGAGTTTGAATATGTTTTCTTTACTAGATTTTTGTTGAAAATGGGCTTTGTCACCCTCATTCTTCTCTTAAGTCGTCTGGTATTGTAGTGGATGAAGATGGATGTTTATTTTTTTATTTGAAATAAATAAATATTTTCTCTTTATGGGGGTGCAAGGGGGTCAGGGGTAGGAGGCAGTGTGTAGGGGGGTGAACGGTGGGGGGTACTGTGCAAGGGTGAAGGGGGCATAGGGGGGCAGTGTGCGGGGGGGGGGGGGGGGTAGTGGGGGTCAAGGGGGAAGGGGGCAGTGCGCAAGAGTCATGAGGGTAGGGGTGTGGGTGTTTAGGGGGAGTGGGGTCTTCTACTATAGGGGGTGGGGTGTAGGAGGGTACCTAGGGGGTGCAAGGGGGCTATCTAAGGGGGCATGGGGGTCCAGGGGGTGTCTAGGGGGTGCAACGGGGCTGTCTAAGGGGGCAGTGTGCAGGGGGCGAGGAGGGGGAAGGGGGAAGGGGTGTGGGGGTGAAAGGGGAGGGGTGGGCTATTGCAGGGGGAAGGGGGTGTACGTGGGTGTCCAGGGGTGCAAGGGGGCTATCTACGGGGGTGCAGGGGTGACGGTGGGGTGTCTAGGGGGTGCAAGGGGCAGTGTGCAGGGGTAGTGGCGGTGAAGGGGTCGGGGGGTGTGTAGGGGGCAAGGAGGGGGTGTAGGGGGTGTGTGGGTGTAGGGGGAAGGGTGGGGGTGCATGCGGGTGTCTAGGGGGTGCAAGGAGGCAGTTTGGGGGGGCATGGGGTCCAGGGGGTGCAAGGGGACTTTCCAGGGGTGTGCAAGGGGTGGGGTGTAAGGGGTGGGGGTGCTAGGGGGAGGGTAGGTGGGTGGGGCAGGGGTAGGGGGGACTGGAAAATGTGAAATGGGATATTTAATGATGATCAAATTGTAGATTATGTTTGGTATTTGAAACTCCCTAATAATGTTTACTTCTCTCCATGCTTAACTTGTAAATATTATATTTGTTTGGAATTAATGTTATGGAATTCTAGGAATGTGGATGCTTTATGCCATGTTGATATCATTTGAAAGTTATGATGGAAATGTTAATTGTTTTTTTTGTTGAAATTCAATTTGAATTTTAATTAGTTATATTCATGTGCACTATCAATCTGAATTATAATTTCTAAATCCTAAGTTTGTTGCTGGTTTCAACTACTGTATATATGTGAATAAGATTATAATAGGCCGCTATTTCTTGGTTTACAGGTGATTCAATTTTTATACCGGATTTGTTTAACAATGATAGAGAGGAAAGAGTCTTGGGATTGCAAGCTGTCACTTAGGGGAGTACTCTACCTCATTTACTTTTATGCCCTCGTCTTTCCGCTTAAATTCATAATGCATGCTATGTTTATTTGTCGCTGCTTTCATGTGTTATTTTTATCTTTTTGGGTGAATAGCATGTTGTTTTCATATACTAAAAGTGAATTTTATATCAATACAAATGAAATTTCATTTAATTATTATACAAGCTATTTCTATAGCGGGGCATGGGGGTGTTCAAGGGGGGTGATAGGGGGCTATCCCGGGGGGGCATGGGGTGTAGGGTGGTGTCCAGGGGGTGCACGGGGTCTGTCCAAGGGTGGAAGGGGGGAATGGGGTGTAGGGGGGTGTCCAGGGGGTGCACTGGGTCTGTCCAGGGGGGAATGGGGGTGTTCAAGAGGGTTCAAGGGGGTTTTCCATGGGGGGAATGAGGTGCAAGGGGGTGCAAGGGGGTTGTCCAGGGGCCATGGGGGTGTTAAAGATGGTGCAAGGGGGTTGTCTATGGGGGGTATGGGGGTAGAGGGGGTGAAAAGGGGCTGTCCATGGGGGAATGGGGGTGTAGAGGGGGTGTTGAAGGGGGTGCAAAGGGGTTGTCCAGGGGGGCATGGGGTGCAGGGGGTGTTCAAGGGGGTGCACAGGGGCTGTCCCAGGGGGTACAGGGGGTGCAAGGGGTTGTCTAGATGGGGGACTAAATTTTTTTATACAATATGAATTATATCACCATGGTTTTAACTACGTTAGTAGGGCCATATTTCCATGGTTTAACCGTGGAATCATGGGGGGATCTTTCCATGGTTTTAACTCTAGTAGTAGACCCCTACTACCACAGTTTCAACCATGGCAAGATCACCCATGATGCCACGGTTAAACTATGGCACTAGGCCTCTACTACCACGGTTAAAACTGTGGAAATAGGCCCCTAATGTCACAGTTAAAACCATAGAAGTAGGTAAGACCTACTTCCACGGTTATAGTAGCCATGGTTCTTCGAAACCATGGCCATTTTCTATTGGCACGATTTTTAGGCCTATGGCCACAGTTCCAAACCGTGGTTGTGGGTTAATTTTCTAGTTGTGTATTTTTGTAAAAAAACATTTTTTACCTCGTTAAATTAAAAAAAATATTTTGGTGAAATATTTGAATGAAATTTATATAATATATATTCAATAAAATTTTTAACATTTATCTTATGTGTTTTCTAGGCATGATATTAGAATAAATCCCATTTAAAAATTATATATTTCTAAAAAGTAGTTTTTTCTCCTATTTTAAAAACTTATTTTAAAACTAATTATTAGAAATTTTATATAATTTATTATCAATAATAATTTTTTTAAATCATAATATAAAAATTATCTTATGGTGAATTTTTGATAATTTTCTAAAAAAAATTAATTTTATGAAGAATAGTGAAAAATACTGAATTTTAGTTGAAAACTTACTTTTCGTTTAAAATATTTATAAATTAAAACATTATTTTAAATTTATTTTAAAGTAAATCTAGTTAAATTATATATCCATTAATTCAATTTAGGTTATTTAAATCAATTCCATATAAAAATTGGATATAAAAACTCTATAATCTTTAGAAGGATTCTCTTCAAAACCATATATTCTCGTCATGTCTGTGAGAATAACTTTTAAACTAAAATTATCAACATATGTGAGTTTGATTTGGAAAAATTGATTACATATTTTAAATTACAATAATTAATATTATCTAATAAGTTCAACTTAATTTTTGACCAAAATAACCAGGGTAAATAATAAAAATTAATTACAGAGGTTAATGTAAAAATAGGTTTACCTGAGAGTCAAGCTAAAAAGATAAGAGTTAAAAATGAATAAAAACTTGTATAAATATTAAAATATAGACATATTTAGATATCGAAATTCCAAATTTATAATCTATGTCCATTTTTAGTATTTTTTTCTTTGTAATTACCTTTTTATTTCAGATTATTTTAGAAACCTTCCAAGTAGTTTCCAAGTGGGTTCATTTCCCCCGCTTATTGAAGGCCACCACCACCCTCCACTTATTCTCACCTATAATGAAATATATTTTTTAAAAACACTTAAAAAATACCTATCCATTTTCTAAAGCTAATGGTCCTCCAAAAATTCTATTACTAGGGTCCTTTATAAAAGATCCAAAGGAGATGCTTCTAAGTGAAGGTAATTATATTAACTAAGATCATTTGCTTTCTATCATGTTTTCCACCTTGAATTATATATTTTCACTTATAATATAAAATAAAAAGTTTATAATATATAATTATATGTTATTATTTTAATTTAATATCGAATAACTGTCTTCACTTTCATCAAATGGGTTAGGAAATCATCATTCATGTGTACAACAGACTATCTCATCGCTAACTGATGTCATACGTTTTTTCCATCACCGCCTCTCATGGTTGGTATTAATTATTTATTTAAATTATATATGTTATTTTTTTAACATAATTATACATATTTAGTAATTATATCATTTACATTTTTTTTCTTTCCATTCTGTAGGGGATACGATAACGTCCCTCCTTCGTACGACGAACTACCACCTCACGAAGTGATGTGATTCGTTCACACATTTCAAGGAAGGTAATATGGATTATTTTAAATAAAATAAGAGATATATATGAAAAAATATATTATTTATTGTAAATATATTATTTAAATTTCTTTATTTCCAACCATTGAAAAAATAGAAACAATGTTCCTGTGTACATACAGTCTACCGTCATCATTAACCACGCATTCCGTTTGCTACCTCTAAAATTTATAGATTAATATAAATACATACATAATGAATATATATTATATTTATATAATTATTATTATTATTATTTACATGATTAACCATGATCAAAATAAGAAAACCAAAAATATAACAAATCAAAACATGTACAAAAATGATTTTTTCCCAAAAACATGATTTAAATGAGGAATTATTAATAAAAGGGAAATAAATGGGTCATTAGTAAATTGTATATGTTATAATATATATAATATGGTTATTTAATATATTTCTAAAAAACTTATATTTATTATATATGATTTTTTAATGTGAAGTAAGGAATTCAGTACTTAAGGTAAGGGATTTCCATCTCACTTTGTTTACTTATGTGAGACACATGCCATATTCACCACCTATTTATTTTATGTGATGTATATAACTCCCATGAATTTATTTTATAATTATTATCCTTAAAATAATAAGTATTTACATATCCATTTTTTAATCTCCCTTTCATGGGGTTTACAATTCAACATTTACCAAATAAGTAAGAGATGTTTGTCTCAATTTTACTTCTTTGAGATATATGTTATGTAATGCACCCATATTATTCTATGATGTATATATATAGCTCCATTGACATGTAATAACATGAATTTATTTATCGTCTAGATATTATAATTTTCATTTATGGTATTACTTAATGGGTGTTACAAATCAAATTTACTATGGTGATAAAGATCTTATCTTACAATCTCATCATTTATCAGGACTGTTTATGATTATGTTTTCGATGATTAAATATTATGATATATCTCTCAATAAACTCATGAGTTTTATTATCCTCTAGTTATTAATTATATTTTCAACTAATAATACAATTTTCCAATTAATGGGTACTTAAAATAATTGAGAAAATGCTTTTAAGAAAATCATACTTTATTTCTATCTTCGCTCTCAAACCTGTTTTATTCCAAAATAGTTTTTTCTAAATGATTTTTCAAAAATGTTTCTAAAACTGATAAAATTGTTTATCAAATAAATTTTCTACCATTATTAATTTTTTTACAAAATTTTTAAAAGGAATCAAAATTTTTATTTTAAAAAACATTCTCTGTTTGGCTTTAACTGTAAATATAAAAGGAGTCTTGGTTTTAATGTGTACGACATGAATGAAATCTCATACCATCATGAAAATTATTTTAATTTAATCTTAAATTATAAACTTTCAAGGTTATTTTCAATGAAAAATATTTTCAAAATGTTTTATGTTTTAATCTAAATTCAAAGTAGAATGTATATTTTCCATAAGAAATTTTGAAAAATGATTTTTAAAACTTCTCTTATAAGTTTTCTATAATATTTTCAAATAAAATGATTACCAAATTTGTTTATGATGTTTTACTTTTAAAAGTGATTTTCAAAGATATTTTATTTCCATCAAGAAATGTTCTATGTGGGTTTTCTTTCAAAATCATTCCCCATAGAAGATGACATCCTTTGGTGTTACTTATGGTTTACTAGGGATGTAATCTAAGGATACTATTTTTATTATTTATATGAATGGATTATTTTTATGATGAAAATATTTTTATGAGACTCAATTCTATTCTATGGGTTATACCATGAATAAATTATTATGAATCCTGGTTATTTTTTTCTAAGTTATGCTTTGAATTAATTATTATGAAACCTGTTTATTTTCCATAGCTTATGTTATGATGAAATATTTTTAAAACCCATTTCATTAAATGGGTTCTGATATGATGAATGGTTTATGATGTTGTGGCTCACATATGTACTATTTTTATTATGTAATAATGGTTATTTTATATCCAAGGATGTTGGTTATGTTATAACCAAAGATCTGTGGGACCTATATCACCCTCCAATGCATTGGGTAAATATTTATATCTTATGAGATAAATATGGGAAACAAGTAAATGAGATTGATCCACTATAGGAAACTGGTGTGTCCTGATCTACTATTAGAAAAGGTTGTGTCTTGATCCACTATGGGAAACAAGTATTTCCCAATCCATAATGGAAAATAGGTGATGAGTTTGAATCCTCTATGTTGATGGTCTTGGTAGTTAACCTTGAAATATGATATGGTTTTTAATATTTATGAAGATGAAACCCTTTTATGACATGATAGTATGGTTTACAAATGATTTATGATGATTTATCATCCTTACAAGCCATTATTTTGTAAATGATATTTTTTTTTTTCCATTACTGATGTTTATGATCTATGATAGGGTGGGTATGAACTTCATAATTTATTTCCATGATCACATAGCCTTATTCTTATCTTATACATTCACATGATCATAGATTGATATATCTTATGTTTACCCTTACTAAGAATCTGAACTCATGCTTTCTTATGTTTCCTTCCATAGGTTATAAATTAAGGTTTAGTTAGGGTATTACTAAGTGCATTACTATGTGAGAAGATCATTGTAGAAGATATTGTATATTTTTCACTAAATTAGAAGATATATTTTTTAGTTTCCAAATACACTATACTATTATGGTCCTTAGGTGTGTGTTTTTGTAATGTGTTTAATATTTATCTAAAAATGTGTATTATCCATGTATGAGAATCCTCATACACTATAGTTTTCCACTAAACAATTCATTTTATATGAATGTGTAAAACATATATTTTTATAATTTAGTAAATCTTATTCATACCGATCATTCCAATAGACAATAGATAAATATCAAATTAAATAGTAATATTTTAATAGTATATTGATCTTCATTAAAACTTGTTTTTATATGTAACTCATGATAAAATTTATTTTTCGTCTAACACAAGCTATCAAAGAAATTAACTTTATTTTATTTTTTTCAAAAAATCACTTAGTGTGACATTCTACCCCCTTATATAAATTTTGTCTGCACAATTTGAACTTTCTGTAGGTAATCATGGGCTTAACATGTGAGAATACCTTTTTTAGGTTCCCACATCATGAAAAGGTTTAATAAAAGATCCTCATAAATAGAGAGAAATGGATGTGTGAAGGACATATATAATAACACATAATTAGGTTTCCATGTAGGTGAACATTAATAGGAAGTGAAAACATGGAAATATAAGTGAAAAATAATGCCCCAATACTAATAGAGAGTGATAGAGATTATGGTCAAGATAAATTTAACAACCAAAAATCTACAAATCTATGATATGTTAAAAGAAAATTCATTTATTAGAATTGAAGGTAAATGTATAAATTTTTATATCATTATCCTTATCTTAATGTTGAGAAATTTTCTTGAAAAGATATACTTTATTTCATTCCACTTATTAAGCACAATCTCATCTATGGGTTGTGCTTCGATCAATTTTCACTCCATCTATTGCTCTTTGAGAATAATTTTTAATGATTTATGAACAAAAAGGTAATAAGATCCATAAAATAATGATAAGTAAGTCCTTTGATATCTAGTTATTATAAAAAAATAGTTATAATCAGTTTTACAATATGAATAAATCCTCATGTGGTGCAATAATAAATTAATATTAAAAATATAATCCAAAGTTTAATGAAAACCATTACATAAATGGATAACTTTATAACCCATCAAACATTAAATATTTATAAATATGGTCACTAAATTTCTAAAAATAAATTAACATTTATCCCCCCAAAAACATTATGTTTCTCTTAATTTCAACATAAAGAATATTTTAATAACTTGGTCATATATGTTAATAACTAAAATTATGATAAAACTTTAATTAAAAAATATATTCTTCCCATTCCTTAAAAACATCACATATTATTGATTATATTCAATTAATCCAAAAAATATGAAAACTGTATCAATGAAAACATAAACCACTTTTTCAATAAATAATTAATCAGTTTTGAGGTCATTAATACTATCTAATTTACTCTATCCTTATCAAACATCTTTTTACCCAAACTAAACACCATTTTCTCAACATTAGGAACATTTTAAGGGTTAAAATCCCATTATCATGTGCTTTTTAAAATATAACTTTTCAATTAAATAAATTTTTTATTTAATGAGTATTATTCAACATATTCTTTAATATCCTTAATGAAAAACTTATAATGAATAATCCTTATAATTATTTCAGGATTCATATAATTCTTTATTTACAATACCTAAATAATTTAATTATTCCGCTTCATTATTAAACCACTTAATAGGATTCATCATCTTATTCCTTAATACCTCATTCTTATAATATGAAGTATGAATCATGACTTAAAATTCCTCAAAATCAATTTAATCATGCTTCTCATGATTTATATATAAAATACCATTAGACCATCCCATAACATTCATATTCCATTAATCATCTATTCAACACTAGCTGTATAACCATCAATCACACCACCTTTAATATTATCTTCATGATCATTCCCCCTAGGACATCAATTTTCCTAATTCTCATACATTCCACATTTAAAAAATTCATCCATTTTTAATACCTTAGAGATACCAATATTCACATCCATTATATTAAATAAACTTTTTCAAATTTTCTCAATAATTAATTTATCTATTACCTTCTTCTCTACAAATAAAATATCTCCTCATTACTTTGAGATTCTGCCTTGAGTGCCTCTTCTAACATTCTTGACATATAGTAAACTGAATCTTCTTTCCTTCATGGTCTATACCACTCGAGCTACCAGAACCAAAGAGGGATGATGAAGTAGGCCTTGATGACTAGCCAGATTACTATACCTTCCATCAGATATTAGGACATAACATTCAAGAGTTCCTTTTCTTTAAGGACCTTCTACAAAAAAATGATAGATTCTAGAAAGGTCAAGTTGGGACCACTACCAGTGCAGGTGGCATATTTCTCCATGTTGGGAAAAAATATCTCAAGGTAACGTTGCAACATTTTTTGGATAAATGTGTTTGTTGAAAAAGTAGGTTTTCATGGAGAATTTTTCTGTTCCAGATATTTTGTTGAAAATCCATGTTGAAAAAGAACAATGACAAAGGAATGGAAGGTCTGGAGGCGGTGAAAAAGAATAGCTACAAGGTGGCGCAGTTTTCCTGTGTTTGCCAATTTTTTGGGGTCCAAAATTTGGGATTTGGTGAGAATCGGGAAAAGTGGATTTCCTTGAAGATATCATCAAAATATGGAAAAGGAATGAGTTTTGTGAATATGGGCTTCTTCAAGTGGATTTCACGAAGACATTAATAATGTTGACAGTGTGATTTGCGATTACGGCGAGCTTCGCGAATGGCAGAGATGAAGAGCTTTTCAAGTGATCATAACGGCGGTGAAGATAATTATGAGTGTAGAATTTTGGTGGTGCAAAAAAAGAAGGAGAATCATGGTAGTGAAAAGTATTTGATGGAATTAATCACAATTTTTATGAGATTTGTGAATATAGAAAATTTCCATAGTGCTTCATGAAATAGAGTGAATTCAGGTGGAAATTTTGGAGCTCCGTGATTTGGTGCTAACATGGTGCTGAGGTGGCTAGAAGGTTCTACAGTTAGTGGTAAATTCCTATAAATAGACCAATACCCTCTTGAGAGAAGTAGATATATCAAACAAAAAACCTTAAGCTCTCGAATTATGAAGTAGATTCATGGATTAGGGTGCTTTGCAAAAGAAAAGGGAATTCACAAAGGCATTTGAGCTCTGCAAAAGGGAGGTGCGACATAAAGGCTAGTTTGGCTTTGCAGAGGACATGCACTTTGTGAAGGATTGTTTAGATTTTCGAAATCACAAAGACCAGTGTGAGCTCTGTGAAGCAGTAGGCTCTGCGATCTAGAGAGCTCTGTGATCTAGTGAGCATTGCGAACTTGTGAGCTTTACAAACCTATGAAATTTGCGAAGAGTTTGAAGAATTGTGAAGTCTTGTTTGAGATTTTCAAAATTGGGTGCTTCACGAAGTAGGGAGCTATGTGAAGGTATTTCAAAATGTTGTTTCCTAGTGATCAGTGGCAAAGGGGTATTCACCTGTTGATGAAATTTGGACTTCAATAGACCATCAATCTATAATAGGGGATGCATTCATTAGTGATAATGAATATACCTATAGGTCTATAAACTATGAGTGGATCTTCTGAAGAATAATTAAGGTCGCTTCAATTGAGGGAGCATTGATTTCTCAAATTGTGAGTGGTTGTAAACCAAGAGGTATAGTGAGTCCACTTCGAACTTATAAACAATAGTGCACTTATAGTGGATTTGGTACATCAGCAAATTGCCGGTGTATGCTTGTTGGACATAGCCCAATGAGGGTGATCCAAGTAAAATTGTTGTGTCATGTGCATTCTTTTATTTTGGTTCATACTATGCACTGAGAATAATAAAGAAGATAGTTTTTTCTAACAGCGAAACTAGATCAAAGGGGTGGTTGTTTTAATCTTTCATTCCTTGATTCACTCCCCCAGGGTATCTAGCCAAGTGGAACTAACAATTGGTATCAGAGAAAAAGGTCGATATCAGTGTTTCTCTCTCAAATAGAGGCCACTAATCATAAAGGGATTCTGATCTTCAACAGGAAAAATTTTCATCTATGAATGAATCAGATGCAACACTACTTATGATCTCTGGGAATGGATGTGTTTACAGCATCAATTCATCTCATAACAGCCAATATTAATAGTGGTACTTTATCGGAAGATGAGCATAGAGAATTGGATGTTGTCGCTAAGGGAATTAATGTTTTAGGGGGATCCCTATACAATGTTATATATTTGAAGATGATTTCATGAAAAACATCACCTTCCATGTGGGAAAACTTTTGAACATATATGAAGTAGATTGAAAGGTTAGAGAAGCAAAGATTCAAGTATTGTGGAAGAATTATGAAGATCTTAGAATGAGCTCGAATGAGTTTGTTGATGCATTCTTTGATAGGTTAAATTTTGTAGTGGATGAAATGTGAGGTCTTGGTGAAGTCCTTAAAGACGTAAAGATTGTGAAGCGCATCCTAAGAAAACTTCCACCTCACTTAAGTTCAATGGTTTTAGTATTGGAAGATAAGGATCTGAAACAGCTAACACTAGATAACTTTCATATCACCCTTGTAGCATATAAAGTGTGAAATGATGATAATGATGATGTGGAAAAGGGGAAATCCAATGAGGTGGAATTCAAGGCCATGAAGAAGCTCACCATTCAAGATTCTCAAGAAGAAGAAGAGATAGACTAGGTGATGTTATTCTTTTCCTAGAATCTTCCAATAGGAAAAGGAAGGTTAAAAGGGAAACTTCCACTTTCTTGCTTTAGATGTGGAAAAGTTGGTCATCTTGCAGCAAGGTGCCCCAAGAAGTTTCAAGAAGATTAGGAGGATGAAATTGAAATTTCCAAGAAGAAGTCTTCATCCTATGTGAAAGGAAAGAAATAATTCAAGAGAAATTTTTTTAAGAAGAGGAAACTTTTTTCACAAGAATGTAACAGTTCAGATGAGTCTGAGGTTAATGAGGTTGAAGAGATAGAGAACAGAAAAGATCATGGAGAAAATGATATGGTCAAAGTTTTCAGTAGTACTTAGAAAAATGAAGAAACTTGACATTGATGATGAAGAATAATTTAAAGGAAGAGTGGATATTCAAGCTGAGATAGAGGGTTCTATTTAAGAGATAGATGTTAGGAGAGAAAAACAAAAAAATCCAACAAATTATTTTGTGATTCCAAACTATATATGCAACAGGAAGAAGAATAGAATTATGATTTGATGTAAAAAAAATTAGAAACTCAAAAAATCAACACTAGAGGACTTAGAATCGGTTAGTCAGCATAAAATCAAGGTTGAAGAAAAAAATGTAGATCAATGGCTTGAATAACACAAGGAAATATCAAATCAATCGTACCGATGAACTTGAAGGATAAGTTGTTGGTTTACGGAAAAAGGTTAAGGATCAAGAAAAACTCTGGACTCTTGTTTTGACATCAAGAAAGTAAATCACTTTGAAAACTGAGAAGCTAAAAGTGGATCATAGTGGTTCCATGGAAATGAAGAATCAATTATGTTCAGATTCTAAGGCTGATGTGAGGCTTCATTGAAAGAAAAACTCTGTGATGATTGAATTTATACCGCAAGCACTTATTCTAAGATTGAAGGTTGATTTAGGAATAGAGAAGAATCAGAATACTCAAAGATCCTAAGGGGAAACTGGTAGTGTATAAGTGACACATAGGAATTCACCCTATATTAGGTGTTATTGTTGTGGAAAGATGGGACATTCACAGTATGTGTGTTCCATAGCCAAGAGATACTAAAGGGAATGAGAAAAATAGTGGCAGCCAAACAGAGATCAATATTATAGAATGTCCTTTGAGAGAAATTATTTTTTTTGTAGATAAATTGGTCATATGGATAGATATTGTACATCAACCATATAGAGGAATGTTCCAAGGAAGAATCCAATTTGTTGCAAGATGAAAATAAACAAACCAACAGGTGAGTTGAAAATGAAAAATTGGTTTGCATCTCTGCAGGATGAAGTTGGTCCATCATAATATGAGAAAGATCAGAAGTCTCAATCTATTTTAAGTCTGAAGAAAAAAATATGGACCAAGAATAATAGAGAAGAGAAGGTCATGGTTGCTGAAATTTCCCTTAAATCATCAGACCATTTGGGTGTATGGATTCTTGATAGTGGTTGCACATCCCACATAACAGAAAATATGGATATGGTTAGAGGCATAAAATATGACAAATAAAGATTTTTCAAGTTTGGAAATGATAAAGGATTGAAGATAATTGGATTGGGAAAGTCCAGGTTTGGGGGGAAATAAATAAGACGTGATGATTTCTTGGTTGTAGAAGGTCTAAGTCACAATTTTCTCAGCATCAGTCAATTGTGTGACTCAAGGAATTCTATACGATTTACTAAGAAGATGATTGTTGTCAATGGAAGAGATGGTACAGTGATCCTGTAGGGAAAAAGGGAACAATGAAATCTCTACCTAGTAAGTGGAGAAGAAGATATGTGTTTTTATCCGGAGAGGAAGAAAACAAGTTGTGGCATAAACGACTTGGTCATCTATGCCAACCATCCCTAGAAGATTTTGCAAAGTGTGATGCAGCAAGAGATATCCCCAAGATATCATGGGATCATTTTCACATGTGTGATACATGCCAACAAGGGAATATCATCATAAATACGTATAAGGAAAAGGAAAATAAGTCAACAAGAGTGCTCAAATTGGTGCATGCAGATGTTTTTTGGGCCTATCACACCAAGAGAAATTGACGAAAAGAGGTACTAATTTCTTCTCATTGATGACTATAGTAGAATGGTGTGGGTATTTGTTATTGAACATAAGTTCGATGTGTTCAACTGCTTAAAACGGCACTGGAGGGAGTACAAAAGTATTCTTGGACAAAAAATTCTGATGTTTCGTACTGACAATGGTATGGAATTCACAAATAGTCAGGTGGAAGACTATCTTGAGAAACACGGGATAAAGCATCATGTTTAATCAGTGAGAACCCCCCAATAGAATAGAGTGGTTGAAAGGAGAAATCGGATCATCAGCAACATGGCCATAATAATGATTATCGAAAAAGACCAACTAGAGAGGTTTTGGAAGGATGCAATGTTGACATCGGTCTACATTTCTAACAGAGCTCTATTGTGTCCGAAGGAAGGAAAGACTCCATATGATATGTTGTATGGAAATAATCCAATAGTGAAATAATTTCGAATCATTGGAATTAAGTGCTTCATTATCAAAAAGGAAAAACATACGAAATTTGAGTCACATGGAGATGAGGGGATATTCCTTGGCTACTCAGGAAAAAGAAAAGCATCAAATGATTTAACAATAGGCTGGGAAAAGTAGTTGAGAGAAATGATGTCACTATAGTGTATAATGAAGAGAGAATTCAATAGCATAGTGAACAATATCGTGATGAAAGTTATGAGGATAAAAGCAACGTAGGGGTCGGGAGTGACTGATGCTGATTCAGAAGAAGACGCTGATGATGAGCATGAGGAAGTAAAATCTGTATCTGCATAGAAGCCAAGGATTCAAGCTAAAATTGACAGGCAGAATATCATTACTGATTAGTCAGCTCCAGTTCAGAAAAGAAGAATGAAATCACTACAGTTGACATTTTTCCTATCTCAAGTAGATCCTAAATGCTTTGCTGATATAGCTGAAGATGAAAACTAGGTTCAGGTATTAAATAAAGAGCTATATCAGATCGAGAAGAATCATACTTGGGAGATTGTTTCGAGGACAGTAGATAATAATGTCATTGGGACTAAATGGGTCTATCACAACAAGATTAATAAAGATGGCACAATGATTCAAAACAAAGCACAACTAGTGTACAAAGGATGCTCCCAGATATAGTGAATAGATGTTGATGAGACATTTGCACCAGTTTCAAGGATGGAAATAATGAGTTTATCCAAATCCATTTCAATAAAATAGAAGTTAAAAGTGTTCCAGATGGATGTCAAATCTACATTTTTGAATGGGGTTCTGAAGGAAGAAGTTTATATTGAGCATCTGGATGGTTTTCTCATTCATGAATATGAGAACAAAGTATTTTGGTTGAAGAAAGGGCTATATGGGATGAAACAATCACCAAAAGAATGGTACTCAAGGATTGATTAGTATTTGAAGAAGCTTGGATTTTAGCATGGTGGAGTTGATTATAATTTCTATTTCAACAATGACAGTAATCAGAGGATAATGGTGCTGGTTTATGTCGATGACATAATATTTGGTGGATCAGTTTAATCTCAATGGAGACAATTTTACAAATTCATTAAAATTAAGTTTGAAATGTCAATGATTGGAGAGATAACATTTTTCATTGGTTTACAAGTGTCACGTGGAAGGAATTCCACTTTCATTTCTCAATCCAAATATGCCAAACTGGTTTTTAGAAGATTTGGAATGAAAAATTCCAAGGATATGAAGACTCTGGTTGCTACCCAGATGAGGTTATAAAAATATGATGAAGGAAAGACAGTTAATAACACAAATTATAGGGAGATTATTGGGAGATTACTATACTTGACAGTGACAAGACCTGATATTGTTTTTCCCACATTCCAAACAATGTGATATCAAAGAAATTCGAAGGAAATACACATGCTTGAAGTAAAAAAGGATAATTAATTATATCAAAGGAACATTGGATTTTGGTTTGATGTATAATGACAAATCTCATCCAGAGATGTTGGGATATATAGATGCAGATTTGGTTGGTTCAACAGATGTCATAAAATCAATATCTGGAGGTTCTTTCTATCTTGGTGGTTTTTTTATTTCTTGGTTATGCAAGAAGAAAGATTGCATTTCATTGAGCACTACAGAATCTGAGTATATTGCTTCCACCCAAGCATGCACACATTTATTGTGGATGAAGTAGTAGCTTGATGATATGGGAGTTGAAGTGAAGTCCCCAATTGAAATCTAGTGCGACAACTCAAGTGCTATAAATCTCAGCAAAAATACCATCCATCACTCAAGTACAAAGCACATTGAGATAATGTATCATTTAATCAAGGAGAAGGTTGAGCAGGGAATCATAAATTTGGAGTGTGTGCCTATAGAACTATAGGTTTCATACATTCTAACAAATCCCTTAACCAAGGAAGATTTCGAGATGCATATATTGGCTCTGGGAGTTCAGTTGACTCCTCGCACTTGAAAAAGTGTGGCTGTGGGACCCCCCATCTACATGAGGTATGGTGTGTTTTTATATTATGTTCTAATTTGTGCTCCTTCCAATGTTTTAGACCATAAAAGAGTGACCTTTGGGTTCGTTGAAAAAGGGGTAGAAATAGTGACTCTTAAAGGTGTAGAAATTGTGGTTAAAGAAGGGAAAAAATGTCTTAGTCAAAGACATGAGGAGAAGCCGATAGGCGGAGCAACGAGATATGGGGAGAGCAACAAGATAGGGGGAGTATGAGTTTTAAATATGATGATGCTTGAAGTGGTCAATCAAAGATTAGATATCATGACACTGAGGTTCATGATTAAATCAATTTTTTAGTATCAGTATGGTATCAACGATTGTTGTTACCAATGAATTGATTCATTGATTAACTTTTTATAATACTCTTGTTTCTCATGCTGAGCATTGCTCTTGTGGGATTAGAGTATGTGGTGAGTGAATCATTGGTTTCTATCTAAATCACGAGAGGTAAATGTTGGTAGATGATGGAAGGAGTTTCAGTGAGATATCAATGTATAGAGAATCGTTATGAGAAGAGTTGATAACAAACCCAAAGGGGGGATTGTTGGGAAAAATCCCTCAAGGTAACATTGCAGCATTTTTGGGTTGATTGGTTTTGTTGACTAATAAGTTTTTTCATGGGGTATTGTCGAGTTCCAGATATTTTTTTGATAATCTATGTTAACAAGGAACCATTACAAAGGAATGGAAGATCTAGAGGCGGTACAAAATAACAGCTACAAGGTGGCGCTGGTTTCCAGTGTTTGCTAAATTTTTGGGGTCCAAAATTTGGGATTTTGTGAGCATCATGAAATGTGGATTTCCTTGAAGACCTCATCAAAATATGGAAAAGGAATGAGTTTCAAGAATATTGGACTCTTGAAGTGGATTTTTCGAAGACATGAATAATTTCGATGGTGTGCTTCATGATTACGATGAGATTTCTGAATGGTATAGGTGAAGAGCATAGCAAGAGAGCATTGTGGTGGAAAAGAGAATTGTGAGTGGAGCATTGTGGAAGCATAAAGGAAGAAGGATAATCGCAATGGTGCAAAGTATTTAATGGAATTCTTCGTGATTATGATGATGTTTGAGAATATGGAAAATAGCTATGGTGCTTCGTGAAATAGAGTGAATTCCGACAAAAATTTTGGAGCTCCGCGATTTGGTGCTGATGTGGTGCTGAGGTGAATGGAAGGTTCTGGAGTCAGTGGGAAATTCCTATAAATAAACCATGACCCTCTTGAGAGAATTAGAGAGATCAAATTAAAAACCTTAAGCTCTTGAATTTCTAAGGAGATTCGCAGGGAATGGTGGTTCACAAAAGAAAAGGGAATTCAAAGATGTATTTGAGCTCTGCAAAATAGAGGCACACCACGATGGCTAGTTCGGCATTGTGGATGGTGTGTGCTTCGTGAAGGCTTTTTTAGCTTTGTGAAATTGAAAAGACCGGTGTGTTCTCTATGAAGTAGTGGTATCTGTGATCTAGAGAGCTCTACGATCTAGTGAGCATTGCAAACCTGTGAGCTTTATGGACCTATGAGATTCTGGAAGAGGCTGGAGAATTGTGAATTCTTGTTTGGGCTTTGCAAAATTTGGAGCTTCACGAAGTAGGGATATTTGAGAAGTTATTTCCAAATGTTTTTTCCTAGTGATAAGTGAAAAATGGGTATTCATTAGTTGATGAAATTTGGACTTCAATAGAGCGTCTATATACAAAAGAGGATATATTCATTAGTGATAATGAAGAGACCTGTAGGTCTATAAACTGTGAGTGGATATTATGAAGAAGCAGTGATTTCACTTCAGTTGAGAGAGCAGTGAGTTCTAAAATTATGAGTGGTTGTAAACCAGGAGGGATAGTGAGTCCACTTTGAACTTGTAAATAGCAGTGCACATATAGTGGATTTGGTATATCATCACATCGCCAGTGTATGATCCTTGTACGTAGCCTAGTGAGGGTGAACTAAGTAAAATTGTTGTGTCATGTGGATGCTTTAATTTTTTTCATACTCTGCACCAGGAAGGAGAGAGAAGAGAGTTTTTTATAACAACAAAACAAGATCAAAGGGCCACATGTTTTAATCTATCATACCCTCATTCACCCCCTCTCTTGGGGTATCTAGCCTAGTAGACCTAACACTCCACCACTGACCCGGATGAAGAAGGGGAATGGAAGAAAGTTGTTAAGAAAAAGTAGTATAAGTTTTATCATTGGATGCCTTGTAAAATAGTTGATTGAGCTCATGGAATACTCTAGGCATAGCTAAAGTAACTAATCATGCCTCCAATGGCTCTTAATAAAACCCAACCATCATCCTTGGCCCCACAATCCCCTAAAGGATAAACACCAAAAAGTAGTCTAATCAGAAGGAAAAAAAACATGTACAGGAAGGAGAACTTCCACCAAATCCATGGTTTCCTTTGACACTCTAAGATTTCATGCCAGAAAATATGATGATATGGGCCCAGCCCTACAAAATGGTACAACCAGAGACATATGATGAGGAAAAGTCATCATTAGAAGAGGAGATAATTTTTGGCTCCATCAATGTCATCCATTTTATGGATCCATTCTCCGATGATGAGTAGGGTTATCAACTATAATTCCCTACACCCAATTGGGGAGTTAGCAGAAGAAGCCACAAAAGCCAGGGATATCACAGGAGATGTTTCCATGGAAGGAATAAAGCTTTTGGTTGCACCCCCACTCAAACCATCAATGTTGAAATAGCCTATGGAAGGACCCTCCAGTGGATCCGATAGGGGTAAAAAAATTCTCCTACCCCTATAGGAAGCCACCTAGGTCCAATCCTTCTGAAATATCCATCAATAAAAGAATAGTTTACTAATCACCCTTGACATGTAAGAAGATTTGACCGGACGGATCCACAATGGATGGAAGTTTCTTCATCTCCAATCCCAAGGGTCAACCCGTCATCATCAAATGCTCATGACTCTAAAGATCCTGTGAAAGAGCATACCCAAGATGGGAATTGTCGACCTTTAGATAAAAAAATATGGCACTCTATAGTAGCTAGATTTAGTGCCAACTAAGCTCTCAATCATGGATTCACTGAATCTATAAGAAAATCTCAGGGAAACACTAATATAAGCTTCGCGGAGTCCCCATGATATTGAATCCAAAGTATCCACCATTGGATTCTACTAAATAGAGACCAATCCTATGGAATTCCATGCAGTTATATCCTTTATGGATCAATTTGAAGCCACCATCATACAAGGACACATAAAAATCTTATATGTTTCTAGAACAATAAATGGTGTTGATATATAAAAATTCTTCATTGATAATTGTTATGAAGTAAATATGCTCTCTCTACAGACACTTTTGTGGCTAGGCCATAATGAGGATAATCTGATGCCCTGCACCATGACCCTGTTGGGCTACCAAAAAAGTGAGCATATGTCACCAGGACAAGTCAAGATCAAAACCCAATTGGGTGACCTCATAGGTCATCCATAATTTTTGGTGGTCCAAAATAATACGGCCTTCAATGCTCTTCTAGGGAGGCAATGTCTACATAAACAGACAACAATCCCTTCCACATACCATCAGTGCTTGAAATATAGCATTAATAGGAAAAGTGGGACACTAAATGCCAATAAGGCCCTGTTTGAGTCCTGTGAGTCACACTATATTAATATAGGTTTCTATAAACCAAAGGGTAAAACCCTCAACTAATGGAATTGATTGGGTCACCACCCTGAATGTTTTGGAAATGGTTCCCATCGATCCCCTCAAACAGCTCGGGGAAAAATACATATTTCCCATCAATCAGATTGAATGCACAAGTCCAAATTCCGATGTATATTCATCAATCCTTATGATCTCAATTATGGTTGTCAAGCCTGATAATGTCAAAATTCTCACTTAATCCAATGATAATATAGAAGGTTCAGATAAAATTTCCACTAAATTATCATCAAAGCCCCAGAAAATCCCTACCTCACCCACTAAGGTCACAGTAAGTGTCTCATCACTCAAAGAAGATGAAGAAACTCTTTCACCCCTCATGGAATCTTCTCTGGAAAATCCCCTACCAATGGTTGGGGCATAGGAGACAACTTCACCTCCAAGACACAAAAATTGTATTTCCTCCCTCAACTATGGAAAAATCATTTCAAATATTGTTTCCCCATCAAAATACAAAGAGTAAAATGATGATTATGTAGAGGAGGAATAAGGAGTAAGGGATTCCCCCTAGAATTTGAGGAAAGAGTTTCAACCACTATTGATGAACTCAAGGAAATCAACATGGGTATAGAAGGATACCCACGACCCACTCTTATTAGTTTGGCCAGGAATTTTGAATAGAAAGAGGTATACACCTCTTTCTTGGGACATAATCAATATGTTTTTTCCCGGAATTATACAGAAATTCAAGGTCTCGAACCCAAGGTGGTCACTCACCACTTGGTCCAACCAGAGTACCACCATGGTTACAAGCAAGCCTCCAAAAGGACGCACCTGATAGATGTTTCCAAAATAGAGGATTATTTAAAGAATATCATTAGATCTAACTTCATTAAAGAAGTTCAATATCCCATATGGTTAGTAAAACTCATCCCCATCAAGAAGAAAAATGGGAAGATCAGGGTCTACATAGATTTTAGGGACCTCAACAGGCACCGCCCGAAAGTTATTTCCCAGTCCCAAACACAGAATTATTGAAAGATGCAACTGCAGATATGAGGCTCTCTCATTAATGGAAGGATATTCAAGAAGTAATCAAATTTGGATGACCTCGAAATATGAAGAGGCCAGAACCTTTAGGTCTCTCCAGGGAGTATTTTTCTATAGGGTGATGCCTTTCTGTTTGAAAAATACTGGTGCCACACATCCACACGCCATGCACCGCATTTTCAAACCCTTCCTGGGAAAGTCCATTCAATTATATGTTGATTATATCATGGTTAAATCACAAAAATTCTCGAACCATCTAGAAGATCTTGAAACCATCTTCAAAAAACTATGAAAACACATACTAAAAATGAACCCCCTGAAATGTGCTTTTGGTGTCACCTCAGGGAAATTCCTCAACTTCTTCATGCGCCACTGAGGCATCGAAGTCGACCCTAAGAAGAAAAAGGGAATCCTTGGAATGTAACCACCTCACAACCTAACAGAGTTGAGAGGACTCTGAGGACACTTATCTTACATACAACACTTCATATCCAACCTAGTGGGAAAATGCTTTCCCTTCACCAGGATGATGAAAAAATGAGTAGAATATCAATGGACTAATGATTATCAGGAATAATTAAAAAATATCAAGAAATATCTCTTATGTCCATCAGTGATAATGTCTTATGTCAAAGGAAGATCACTCATTATATTCGTCACCACCTTGGAGCGATCCCTAGGGGCCTTCCTCACATAAAAGAATGATGTGAGCAGCAAGAATAGTCTCTATTATCTCAGCCAAACTATGATTGATAATGAGACCCATTATTCAAATATTGAGAAGAGCTGCCTTGAATTAATATTTGTGGTTCAAAAGCTAATACATTACTTTCATCACCATGAATTCCATTTTTTCTTACAAAGAAACCCGCTCAAGTATATTATCAGCCATCTAATGTTAGCTGGAAACTTGTCATAGTGGTTGGTCATCCTACAACAGCTTGATATAGGCTTCATATAACAAAAAGATATCAATGTTCATGAATTATACGATTTATTGGTTGAACATCCCTCAATAGGTGTGGCCCCATCAGCTGATGAGCTGCCTAATGAGGAAGTGTTCTATATTCAAGATAACTCCTAGATGAGGGAAATTCACATCGACTATGCCTCCAAAAGCACAACATGAAGTAGAATAGAGTACCAAAATTCAACAAAGTTGGTCTGGGAGTCATACTCATATCCCCAAAAAAGGTAGTTCTTCCTTATTCATTTCTACTATCATAAGGATGCATGAACAATGAAGTATAGTATTGGGCCCTTGTCATACGCTTGTAACTAGCACTCTACATTCAAGATGAACACTTGAAGATTAAAGGCAATTCAAAACTGGTCATCAAGCAAGTCAATAGTGATTATGCTATCAAGAAAGTGGAGATGATCCCTTTGATGAACCATGTTAGAGAATTGATGGCCGAATTCTCATCAGAGCTAATAATAGCATATGTACCTCAATCGAATAATGTGCAAACTGGTGCATTAGAAAATGTAGCCATAGCTCTGGCAGATCTGGATTATAATGAAACAATCATCAGTATTTCCCACCGAAGGATGGTATTACCATTCATTCAGGCCAACACAGAAGAAATTAATGACATTAGTCCCATCTATAAGCCATATCTCCCTACCATCAGCTGGATGACTCTCATAGTGGACTATATTCAAAAGGGATAACTCATAATCGATAGGGAAAGAAGGAAAAAATTCGAAGAAGGGCCTTAAATTTCATGTTATGGAATGGAACAAACTATAAAAGGGTTCTTCAAAAGAGAGGTATTAATGGTTTCTTTATCAGGTATTTTGATGGGGAAGACACTAAAACCATCATGAAAAAAGGGCATGCCAGAATTTGTGGGGAACACCAGTCTGCATCCAAAATCTATCATTAAATTCGAAGGCTTGGATACTATTGGCCCACCATGCTGCAGGATTTTTCCAATTTCACCAAAAAGTTTCATTCTAAAAAAGTCCATGAAAATTTCATCCATTAGCTCTCAGAGTTACTTCACACAACCAAGTAATCCTATCCATTTCCCATATAGGAAATTTACATCGTGGGACCATACCCTCCTTCCATGGCTAAACAATTCAAATATATTTTCACAGTAACTGACTTCTTTTCCAAATGGGCAGATGATGTACCCCTTAATGAAGTCCGAGAAAAAATCATTATCAGCTTTATGAAAGCCAATATCATCACCATGCTTGGTGTCCCTCACACAATACTAATGGAAAATGGCACCAATTTTTGTTCTATTGAATTGGAAAAACTCTACCAAGAGTATGGTGTCAAAGCTAATCATTCATCCTGCTACCATGCAGCATCCAATGGACAGATAGAGTCTTTCAAAAAGACCCAATCCAATATACTCTAAATGATGGTCGACAAGGAAAATAAGTTTTGGCCATAAAATCTCCTCCATGCACTTTAGTCTTACTGGACCATAACATGCAATTCCACTCAAGTGACGTCGTACTCATTAGTATAAGGGACAGAGGAAGTTATGCCCATTGAAAATAAACTTCCATCACTCTACATCACTGTATGTGATGAACTATATACAAATAAGAAGTCCCAAAAATAGTTTGATGAGCTAGAGCAGTTGGACGAGATAATATTTCACACTTTTCACCATTTAGAAGTCTACAAAAATCGAATTGCATGAGCCTTCAAAAAGAAGGTTCACCTCTGATGTTTCCTAAAAAGAGAAGTATTATTGGTCCTCTAAACCCTTGATGATAATTGAGAAGAATCCTCCATAGTTGGAGCCAAAATGGGAAGAACCATATGTTATACACAAATTTTACTCCAATGGAGTGTATTCCCTAATTTCAATGGATGGATTTCTCATCACAGACCCCACTAATGCTAGGTTCATGTAGAATTATTTTGTGTAATGATGATCAAATTTTGTCTTAGCTTCATGATGTTAAACTGTATAGCGCTGCCTACATCCTTTCCACGTTACATTAAATTGTTTAGAAGATGTCTTGATCGCATGATAATAAACTACACTGTGAATTATTCCACACTGCACGACATCAAAATGCTCAGCATCTTCATCCACACTATATTATGTAAAACTACTTCACATCTTCATCCTAACCACAATATGTTAAATTTAATGGTGATCACTATGACCTAAAAAATGAATTTTAGCACATAAATTAGATCTGTGCAAGGTAAAGATAAACAAAATGCTCCCCCTCCTCACGTATGGCCTAAGCCTATAAAGGGAGGGCCTTTTATAGAACTACATATGGATTTATTTCTATTCATCAATGGGATATGTAGACACACCATGACCCTAAGTCTTAGTCCATCCATCACACAACATGGAATGGCTCGGTTATATCCTCTATATCTCCTATACTACAAGGTAACTTCTTGTCGCTCCTCGTATCTCACACCGAGTATAACTCACGTGAACATAGGAATGGTGGTTAGGATTTCCCCCACATAGAAAATGGATGGAGGAGTATAATAAACCCATCATATTGAAAGTATGGTATAAAATGTCCCCCTTTATGGGCATATGTCAAATTGGCATGGGGAGTCCTTAGAACTATGTATGGATGGATTCATGTTATTGTAAGATATATAGTGTCATCAGGATCCTATATCCTAGTATAGCCACCAGTCAAAATAAATAATTCCCCTCTTACTCATTAAAGGTCATAATTTCATAGGGAAATTCTTGAGACCTAACCGCATGACATTTAACCGAATGTCCCCAATAATGTTCTCACCCAAGGGGACACTACCTCCAGTGTCGGTTATCTACCATGTCATGCTACAGAACTGTGTACAGCTTGATTACTACCTTTGTAGGATATGTAGCAACACCAGGACCTTTTACCCTAGTCCAACCACTATAAAAAAATGACCCCCTTTCTATGCACAAGTTAGACCAGTACAAGGAACATATTTTCTCAGAAATGTGTATGAATTGATTCCCATCCTCTGAGGGGATACGTAGTGACACCAGGATTGTTCATCATGATCCATCGGCCACATGGTAACAAAATTACCCTATTATACTATCAACTACCTATGCATTGCAGTAGAATACCCTAGATATTTCTTGTTTCTCACACCAATCATTGCTCATGTGATCTTAAGAATGGTGGAAATGTTTCCCCCCAGAAGAATAGAGGATGAACGTACACTACATGCCCATGTAAAAAAATGGATAAAAAAAATTTCACCTACCTCCCTATGTATGAAACAAAACTATATATGGAGGCATCTCTAGAACTACGTATGTCTTGCTTTCTGCTCTCATAAGATACATAGTGATTCCTGGGTTCTCCATCCTAGTCCAGCCACCACCTAAAGAAATCCATATTCCTTATGTATGGATCAGAAATATATAGGTAAGTTTCTTCAAGAACTACACACAACATGATTCCTAATCTCACAGGATATGTAGAGACACCTTGACCCTAAGGCTTGGTCCATCCACCACATAATAAAAATTCTCCTCTCTCTATGCATGGGTCATAATGGCATAGAGAGGTTTCAAAAACTATGTTTAGATTGATTCCTTCCATCACAGGATACATAGAGATGCCTAGATCCTTCATCTGAGTCCAGTTTCTATATAAAGAGAAAAAAGAGCCCCCCAATCTCTTGCATGATAAATAAAAATAGATTAAGTGGATTTCAAATATGGTCTCTTACATCCAGAAAGGGTAAAAAAACATATTTCCCTTTACATATGAATCAGATCTATGTATAGGATCTCGTACCTTGGAACTAATCATGATCTGGATATTTCTCACATGCCCATAGACCCCCTTTTCATGTGTTAAGCTCCACACATTAGGAAATATCATACCACCATAATCATCCATACCTATCGGAAATGGATAGGTAGTGTCTTGGGGACACCCATGTTTGACTATGAACATTATGCCCCAGTGGCTCTGCATATGTTTCCAAAAAAATGGCCTATCAAACAATGGAAAATTCTTCCCTAGAATTGGTTATTCCTACTTCCATACGCCCATTGGCCCCTAGGACTCACATAAACCCTCATGATTCAAGGGATCTTAGAATCATGGTTTACATCTTATTCCTCCGCTAATGTATGGGACATACTAGGAATACTCTGTCCTAATTATATCACACTTATTCATGATCCCTATTTTTTTTCTCGTCAACATGATGTCAAATTGTGTTGTCAACATTCTTTCCACAAGACATAAAACACTATGGACCCACAACAACTGGATCTTTCTCATTGATTCACCCAAATCCTCACCCCTTGTTTCTCACACTGAGTATAGCTCATGTGAGCTTATAAATTTCGGCACAGGACTCCCCACAGGGTTAAGGAGAGTAAATTTACAATGACTGACCTTACTATCATGACATTGAAAGTCATATTAGAATTTCCCATCCATATTGGGAATCCTAAAGTCCTAACCATGTGAAATTAAACTAAAAGGTAACCCAAATATAGCTAAAATTCTCTCACTCCTTACGCAAAGACCAAAATTGTGTTGGGAATCTGATCTTGGGACACCTTGACCTTTAAAACTGGGCCCAGACCCAATAAGGGAGGAAAAATGTCCTACCTCACATATAGGTCAGATATGGGTAAAAATACTCCCCATACCACAAATAATGAAGGCCTAAGTGTTCCTAATATGTCCAAAACAACTCTGTACATTGGTTAATCTTTGTGCCTTATATAATCTTGGATCTTCATAATCCTTTATGGCCATTAGGAATGGAAATTTACTGTTTTTGGACAATCTTTAGTGACTATGTGTACAATGCCCTGGTGTCTCTACTTATGTTTCCCACAAAAATGTCTTGTCAACTAGAGGTAAATTCATCCCAAGAGATAATTTTCCTATTTTTGTACACCTAAACGACTTCTAAGATCCATGTCATTTCTCCTGATCCAAGAGCCCTCGAAACTATGGTTTACACACTCCACCCTACCCACATCCTAGACATGACATAACATCCAGGATCGATTACCCTCTAGTTACTTGGGGGTTTTACATCAACATCCTAATCACATGACATTTAAACTTCACTATAATTGATACTAAATATTCACCCTTAGTCTAGACCAGGAAAATGGTTATTTCCCCTCATCACTCTTGAAGTGCACTGTGTTGCATTTGTTTTCAATGAGGTATGTTGTTGTCAAGGAATGAATGGATGGATGTCAAGGAGTTTCAATATGTGAATGACAAAGGTTGTGATGGTGATGGTGATGAAAGGAGAATGGCCATGGTACTAAGATGCATGTCACTTAGGAGATTCACTAAGTGACATAGGATGTTGTGGTTGAAACATTCTCTATGTAAATCAGACGATTGTTGAGCTGTTCTTAAAGTTCCAAGAACTTGTATCAACTGAATACAATGTCACAACATGATTAGAAGACCATGCATTGTAGTGACAATGCATGAGGAGTTGAAGAAGTGAACCATCCATAAGTTCTAAGTGGATGAAGTGGTTTTAATGAAGTCCATGCACTAACTCTTAGTGCATGTGAATTGAAGAAGTTCCAATTGATCTCTGATTAGATCAATAAAGAACATTGAAGATTATAAGTGATTCAGGAGTTCGGTTGATGAAGATGAACCTTTTGAATTCCATATCCTAAGTGAAGATCATATGAGGAGAAGTAATGGAATTCTTGAGAAGAAGAATAGAATAAGTGGAGAAGAAATGACTTGGATGGCACTTGGAATTTGGCTTATACTCATAGGAGAACTTTGTCTTTGACAAAGTCTTTATTCATGCCTTTGCCAAAAAATTGGCCAGCCAAGGCACCTTGAGGGTTCAACCCCAAGGCATGGGCACTAGGGCACCACGCCCATGGGGGAACCCGTGGGGCGAGCCAGGGCGGCAGGGCGCACACCCAAGACACCGCATGGGCGCCTGGGGCACGCCCGAAGGAGCGCGGCAGGGGCGTAGGAGCGCGCCCCCAAGAGTATCAGTGTGCATAGTGGGCGCCAGAGCGCGCGCCCGAAGGAGCATAGTGGGCGCTAGTGGCGCGCCCGCAGGGAGCAGAGTGGGCGCAAGAGCGCGCCCACAGAGAGAACCCGGTACGGGGCGGCACCGGGAGGGGAGAAGTGCAACTGAAGGGAAGCCGGCAGCGCGAGGGTGATAAACCGCGGAAAAACCGCGCCCCGTTTCGATGTGGGACGCGGAAAAATTCCCGGGAGCGCATCCTGGCCGCACGATTGATCGCACGCCAGATCCGAGCCGCTCATCTAATCGCGCCATTCGCGATCTGATCCAGGCCATCCAAGGTTATTCGATCGCCTGATCCGACGGCTCTGAGGCATCTCCTTCCTCGAGCTTGAGCCGAGGACACCCCGTGCCACCCGCGACCTCGCCATGAACCAGAGGCGCCTCCGAGCAATGTTTTTGAGTTCCCAGCCACCATAGTTCGAGCGGAAGTGTTCATGGAGTTCGTCTGGCCCAACTGAACCTAATCATGCAATAAAATAAGCATGCATGCAAGGTGATGGAGATTTCGAGATTCGGCCGAGGCAAACAAAGTTGCCGAGGGCGTGCCACGTTGCTCGAACGCCTAAACCGAAGGCCGTGCATGCGTTCTAAGTCGCATGCACGTGGAGGAGAAAAAAAAATAATGAAGGAAAAGAACCCGCGTGAACAGAGGAGAAAAAGAAGATTTCAAAGAATCTTGAAGATCCGAAATCTTCGGGAGATCAATATGTTTAAACACGCGGATGTTTTGAGGCATTCATTTGCCTATAAAAAGAGAGCCCGAGCCCTCTTAGATGCTTGCTGAAGTTCTTGTTGAAGATTTGTGTCCCGTGAGAGCCCTCTGCCTCGCGAAGCTGAAGCCCCGCGCAATCCACTTGCGCGGTTGTGTTCCTTTTGTGCATACCTGTGCGAAAGAGGTTGGAGGAGTCCCTTGCGTGCTAAACCTCTTTGCGCGACAAGAAGAGAGGGTTGGGCAGCGTGAACTTGCGCGCTCTCTCTGTGCACCGCGGCCCCCTGCGCGGTAAGCACTTGCGCGGCAGTAGTCACCTGAGATCCTGCGCACCTTGCACCTTGTGCTTGTGCGTTTGAAGAAGTCAGTGGGGTGTTGCATCTTGCGCAGCCCTTGCCAGTGCACCTTGTGCGGCTGTGAGGAGAAGAAGGGAGTTCGGGTTGTGAAGTGTATAACACACCTTGTGTGTGTGTGCAAGGAGAACCCAAGACTTGGCCGTGTGTGTGCATAAGGAGGAAGACCACCACATTTGTGTGTGTGCAAAACAAGAAGAAGACCCGAGGCCTTAGTGCCTTGTGTGCCAAGTGAAGTGGAAGACCACACTTTGAGTGTGTTTAAGAATTGGAGAAGGCCCTACGGGCAGTAGCTTGTGCAAAGAGGGAGAACCCAAGGCTTAGTGCCTTTGTGTGCAAAGTGGAAGAGTACAAGAAGGGAAGAAGGCCATAGGCATTTGTGTGTGCAAAAGAACTAAAAGGCCGAACCTATGTGTGTGCTCTAAGTGGAGTGAACACACTAAGAAGAAGAAGAAGACTCACACAAAGTATAACACACATTTAAGTGTGTAAACACATTGAACAAAGTGTGAAGTTCAAGTGAGAAGGTGTGTGCTATAATTGACTATACCCTTTGTGGGTTTATTGCACCAAGAGAAGAAAGAGGGAAGTTCATGCATGCATGCATGCACGTGCACACGTAAACAAGTCAAATCTGCTTGTGTGCATTTGAGGAGTCCAAGACCAGTGGTTCTTGAAGAATTTGAGAAGGCCATGCAGTCAGTTCATGAGGATGCAGAGATTCCATGCACCCAGTGCATGAAGTTGATGTGAAGTGAGACTGGACCAGACTGAGGTTAAAGACATCAGTTGTCTGAGTATTCAGTAGTTGGAGAGAAGCCAGGTCATCCTGAGAAGAAGGAGATAAATCCTGGGCAATACGAGAAGACCTGTTCATCACAAGTGAGCAGAGGTACAGAGCAAGGCCAGCAGCCCTTATCCCAGGCTGCTGAAGTTACTTGAAGAGCTGAACAGAGGAGAAGAGCTACTCGTGTGACTCGAGGAGCTAAGAGAAGACCCTGTGGGACTCAGGGAGAAGAAGTCTTCAGTGGGATTCTGGAGCAGGCCAGTGGGACTCTGGTAACACTGTGGGACGCAGTAGAAAGACCCTCCTGTGGGACTCAGGAGAGATACAGTGGAACTCTGTATCGACCATTGTAATACTAACAGATTATAATGGAAGAAACCATGTTGGGGTGTATAACCAACATGGCAAGGACGTAGGCCTTTGGTGCCGAACCTTGTAAATCCTTGTGTCCAGTGCCTTTACATTTACTGCATCATTCGAGGAAAGGCTGAGAGATACAAGAAGAGTGGATCGAGGCTTTAACCAGCCATAGAGGTTTAATTGATAAGGAATCAATTAGTAAAAAGTTTTAAGGGATCACTGATTCACCCCCTCCCCCTCTCAGTGATTCACACTGATCTGGGCACTTCAATTGGTATCAGAGGGAAGGTTACCTCTAAAAGATCCAAGGGAGTCTTTATGAAGTGCAGATTTGAGGAAATGAGTGACCAGCCTCAAATGGAGATATCTTCCAAGACTCAGAAAAATAGAAATAAGAAACAGGCCAAGAAGATGAAGAAAGCCTGTCCTAGCTGTGATGAAGTTGGAACAATGAATGATCTTCAAAATTCACTCAAATATCTTCAGAAGACTGTCCCCAAAGAAGTGGAAATGTGTATTACTACTGGAATCCTTGATCTTAAAGAAGAAAAATTACAACTAGAAGAAGAATCCAATGCAATGGAAGATCAATTGGCAAAAAGGGTTGGCATAACCAACACTCTCAGAAAGCTGGTGAAGGCTAAAGATGAAATAGTTTCTCTTTGCAATGAAAGATATGAAGACACTGCTGAAGAATTGCAAAGAAGCCTTTCTGAGAAAGAATTCTTTATGATATTAGTCAAAGATGTTTTCCATGCACTGGAAAAGAGGCATAAAGTGTCAATGAATGTCAGAGATGCTCAACTCGAAGACAAAGTCAAAATGGTGAAGGAGCTTGACAACTCATTGCATGAAATAAAGAAGGTGCATGATGACCAGATGGAACAGCTGAAACAGAATTGGGAAGGTAATCTAAGATTGGTTGAGGATGAGAAGAACTCCCTTAACATGAAATGCTTTGAATTAGAGGTGATATTGAAAAATCTGCAATCACCCAAAGCTGAATCCTCCCAGTCGGCTGAAAGAAGAAATGTTACTACTCAAGTATGCCTTGAGAAGGATGATTCTAAAAGAAAGACATCCTCTAATGAAAGGGCAACATCTTCTAAAAAGAAGGTACCATCCATACCATCTTGTACTCATGCTTCTAATTGTGTTTCCACAAAAAATACAGGATGGAAGAATAATTCCAAACAAGTATGGATGAAGAAAATGAAGAAGCAGAGCTCTCCTGAAACAACACAGCAGCTCCAGAAAAGTACCCTAAAATCAGAAGGACTGAAGAAGTCAAGATTTGTGGGTCAATGTTGGTGTTGTAATAAGTATGGGCACTGTGCAAAGGATTGTTGGTACAATCCTCTCAATGTGAAAGCACAAGGGAAGCCCATGCCAAGGGGGAGCAAGCCAGAGGAAAAGAAGCAACATCCACAGGTCCAGAGACATCTGTTTACTTCAAATAGATTTGGATTACTTGACAACATCTGGGATGATTGCAAAAGTGGTCAAAAAGATACATGTAAATCTCCAACTGTATCCAGAGCTGAAAAGAAGAGAAGATCACTGAACCTGGCTAAAATGGAATCCTTGGGAAGCAAGCATAAGAAAGTGGAAGATGCTCCCAAGAAGATTTTGAAAAAGGAAGAGAAGTCCTTGGAGTCTAAATCCAAGAAGTGTGATGCATCCAGAAGGACCACCAAGAAGAAATGATTCTACTGTGGAAAGAAAGGACATATCATGGATCTTTGTAAACAAGCCATGAAATTTAATAGAGGCAGACCAGACTCAAACAGACAATCAATCCAGAAGAAGCAGAAGGGATTGATTGAAAACAAGTTGCCTAAGAAAGGTAGCTTGATAGCATCAAAAGAACCATGTGGAATTTCCAGAACTGAGGCCCCACTTCCAAATGACTTGTTAATCATATGGCCAAATCAGTTGCAACTTGCCAAAGATCTGCAGAGAGCTGAAGATGAAGTTCTGGCAATTGCTAAGGCAAAAGGGAAGAAGAATATTTCACATGAAGATGTATTGAGATCCACACCAGCACAAACATCATTGAAGATCAAATGTGCAAGTGTGAAGAATGGTGAAAATGGGACATCTCGGTTGAGAGAATCTTCTCAACCTTGTTGTTCACATTGATGAACCAAGGAGGTTCCATCTTATTCCCTAATCACTTGTATTTACATGTGCTAACATTACAGGGAATTGAAGATGATGATCATTCTCAACTGGAGGATGGTTTGGACAGAATGGAGTGCACCCCTTGAGGGGGAGCCAATCTGAAGAAGATGGGATTCTTAGATTAATACCATCTTGAGAAAAGTGAAGGTATTCCAATCATACTTTCATCCCTTGTTTCTTAATTGTATTCATCATGTCAATTAAGGGGGAGTATTGATTGAAGGCAAATGGATGAAAGGGGGAGCTTTATCTTTGCACTTGAACTTTCTAATGTGTTCGGTGAAGTTGTGAAGGATTTAGAAAATTCATTGTTATATCTGAAAAATTTCAAACCCCTAAGCATGATCTCACATGTGTAGAGAATTATGGACAGCTTTGAATTCCTTGGTCATATCACTCTTGTTTTCTACACCGGGTTAGCCCAAGTAGACTTAGAGCTGATTTACTAAAGGTTCTTTGCTAAAGAGAACATGTGACATCATCCCTCTCTCAGTGTTTTTCAAGAAAATGGTTTTATAAGGGAGGAAGAGATTTTTGAAAGAGAACCACACCACACCTTTGCATTTGATTGCCAATAAGGGGGAGAAATATTGGCACACATATTAACCCATTCATATGTGCTCTAGTGTATTTCCAACAAATACAAAGGGGGAGATTGAAGTGCACTGTGTTGCATTTGTTGTCAATGAGGTATGTTGTTGTCAAGGAATGAATGGATGGATGTCAAGGAGTTTCAATATGTGAATGACAAAGGTTGTGATGGTGATGGTGATGAAAGGAGAATGGCCATGGTACTAAGATGCATGTCACTTAGGAGATTCACTAAGTGACATAGGATGTTGTGGTTGAAACATTCTCTATGTAAATCAGACGATTGTTGAGCTGTTCTTAAAGTTCCAAGAACTTGTATCAACTGGATACAATGTCACAACATGATTAGAAGACCATGAATTGTAGTGACAATGCATGAGGAGTTGAATAAGTGAACCATCCATAAGTTCTAAGTGGATGAAGTGGTTTTAATGAAGTCCATGCACTAACTCTTAGTGCATGTGAATTGAAGAAGTTCCAATTGATCTCTGATTAGATCAATAAAGAACATTGAAGATTATAAGTGATTCAGGAGTTCGGTTGATGAAGATGAACCTTTTGAATTCCATATCCTAAGTGAAGATCATATGAGGAGAAGTAATGGAATTCTTGAGAAGAATAATAGAATAAGTGGAGAAGAAATGACTTGGATGGCACTTGGCATTTGGCTTATACTCATAGGAGAACTTTGTCTTTGACAAAGTCTTTATTCATGCCTTTGCCAAAAAATTGGCCAGCCAAGGCACCTTGAGGGTTCAACCCCAAGGCATGGGCACTAGGGCACCACGCCCATGGGGGAACCCGTGGGGCGAGCCAGGGCGGCAGGGCGCACACCCAAGACACCGCATGGGCGCCTGGGGCACGCCCGAAGGAGCGCGGAAGGGGCGTAGGAGCGCGCCCCCAAGAGTATCAGTGTGCATAGTGGGCTCCAGAGCGCGTGACCGAAGGAGCATAGTGGGCGCCAGTGGCGCGCCCGCAGGGAGCAGAGTGGGCGCAAGAGCGCGCCCGCAGAGAGAACCCGGTGCGGGGCGGCACCGGGAGGGGAGAAGTGCAACTGAAGGGAAGCCGGCAGCGCGAGGGTGATAAACCGTGGAAAAACCGCGCCCCGTTTCGATGTGGGACGCGGAAAAATTCCCGGGAGCGCATCCTGGCCGCACGATTGATCGCGCGCCAGATCCGAGCCGCTCATCTAATCGCGCCATTCGCGATCTGATCCAGGCCGTCCAAGGTTATTCGATCGCCTGATCCGACGGCTCTGAGGCATCTCCTTCCTCGAGCTTGAGCCGAGGACACCCCGTGCCACCCGCAACCTCGCCATGAACCAGAGGCGCCTCCGAGCAATGTTTTTGAGTTCCCAGCCACCATAGTTCGAGCTGAAGTGTTCATGGAGTTCGTCTGGCCCAACTGAACCTAATCATGCAATAAAATAAGCATGCATGCAAGGTGATGGAGATTTCGAGATTCGGCCGAGGCAAACAAAGTTGCCGAGGGCGTGCCACGTTGCTCGAACGCCTAAACCAAAGGTCGTGCATGCGTTCTAAGTCGCATGCACGTGGAGGAGAAAAACAAAAATAATGAAGGAAAAGAACCCGCGTGAACAGAGGAGAAAAAGAAGATTTCAAAGAATCTTGAAGATATGAAATCTTCGGGAGATCAATATGTTTAAACACGCGGATGTTTTGAGGCATTCCTTTGCCTATAAAAAGAGAGCCCGAGCCCTCTTAGATGCTTGCTGAAGTTCTTGTTGAAGATTTGTGTCCCGTGAGAGCCCTCTGCCTCGCGAAACTGAAGCCCCGCGCAATCCACTTGCGCGGCTGTGTTCCTTTTATGCATACCTGTGCGAAAGAGTTTGGAGGAGCCCCTTGCGCGCTAAACCTATTTGTGCGACAAGAAGAGAGGGTTGGGCAGCGCGAACTTGCGCGATCCCTCTGTGCACCGCGGCCCCCTGCGCGGTAAGCACTTGCGCGGCAGTAGCCACCTGAGATCCTGCGCACCTTGCACCTTGTGCTTGTGCGTTTGAAGAAGGCAGTGGGGTGTTGCATCTTGCGCGGCCCTTGCCAGTGCACCTTGTGCGGCTGTGAGGAGAAGAAGGGAGTTCGAGTTGTGAAGTGTATAACACACCTTGTGTGTGTGTGCAAGGAGAACCCAAGACTTGGCCGTGTGTGTGCATAAGGAGGAAGACCACCACATTTGTGTGTGTGCAAAACAAGAAGAAGACCCGAGGACTTAGTGCCTTGTGTGCCAAGTGAAGTGGAAGACCACACTTTGAGTGTGTTTAAGAATTGGAGAAGGCCCTACGGGCAGTAGCTTGTGCAAAGAGGGAGAACCCAAGGCTTAGTGCCTTTGTGTGCAAAGTGGAAGAGTACAAGAAGGGAAGAAGGCCATAGGCATTTGTGTGTGCAAAAGAACTAAAAGGCCGAACCTATGTGTGTGCTCTAAGTGGAGTGAACACACTAAGAAGAAGAAGAAGACTCACACAAAGTATAACACACATTTAAGTGTGTAAACACATTGAACAAAGTGTGAAGTTCAAGTGAGAAGGTGTGTGCTATAATTGACTATACCCTTTGTGGGTTTATTGCACCAAGAGAAGAAAGAGGGAAGTGCATGCATTCATGCATGCACGTGCACACGTAAACAAGTCAAATCTGCTTGTGTGCATTTGAGGAGTCCAAGACCAGTGGTTCTTGAAGAATTTGAGAAGGCCATGCAGTCAGTGCATGAGGATGCAGAGATGCCATGTACCCAGTGCATGAAGTTGATGTGAAGTGAGACTGGACCAGACTGAGGTTAAAGACATCAATTGTCTGAGTATTCAGTAGTTGGAGAGAAGCCAGGTCATCCTGAGAAGAAGGAGATAAATCCTGAGCAATACGAGAATACCTGTTCATCACAAGTGAGCAGAGGTACAGAGCAAGGCCAGCAGCCTTTATCCCAGGCTGCTGAAGTTACTTTAAGAGCTGAACAGAGGAGAAGAGCTACTCGTGTGACTCGAGGAGCCAAGAGAAGACCCTGTGGGACTCAGGGAGAAGAAGTCTTCAGTGGGATTCTGGAGCAGGCCAGTGGGACTCTGGTAACACTGTGGGACGCAGTATAAAGACCCTCCTGTGGGACTCAGGAGAGATACAGTGGGACTCTGTATCGACCATTGTAATAATAACAGATTATAATGGAAGAAACCATGTTGGGGTGTATAACCAACATGGCAAGGACGTAGGCCTTTGGTGCCGAACCTTGTAAATCCTTGTGTCCAGTGCCTTTACATTTACTGCATCATTCGAGGAAAGGCTGAGAGATACAAGAAGAGTGGATCGAGGCTTTAACCAGCCATAGAGGTTTAATTGATAAGGAATCAATTAGTAAAAAGTTTTAAGGAATCAATGATTCACCCCCTCCCCCTCTCAGTGATTCACACTGATCTGGGCACTTCAACTCTGTGCAAGAATTGAATCTACATAGAAAATTTTGACACACACCCCACCTCATTTGTTAATCCGTATACAAAAAAAATGCCTCATCTATATGCGTGAATCATAACCATATAAGAATTATCCTTAAAATAACTACATATATCTTGATTCCTATCATCACAAGATACTTAGTGACTTCATAATCTAATATTTCGGATCCATCGATGAAACAAAGAAGTTCCCCCTCCCCACCTGTGCAAGGGTGAGACCTATATAAGGAAACAACTTAAAGGCATAGGATAAAAAATTCATCCACTTATTCTCAACATTCTAGGTAAATTTCGACCCAGAGTAAACCCTTCCATGTATATGCATACCCCTTTTTCACAAGCCATACATTTTGTTTAGAAAGCTTGTAAGCTCCATAATCATCCATGGAAATCGGATATGGATAGCCAGCATCCAATAGAGAACTTTTCTTTACTATTCACATCATTCCCTGGAAGCTCTGCATACATTTCCCACAAAATAGGCTTTTCATACAAAGGAAACTTTTTATTCAAGAGTGGAGCTTCCTACCTACATCTTCCCATACGATATTTATGTCATACCTCTGTCATTGGATTTGTAAAAACCTCAGATTACAATTTACATATTTTCCCCTTTCAATGCCTCCAATAAAGGACATTCATGGACAAACTATTGTGGGGGAAGTGAATAATTTTCCCTCCTCTAGTCAGAGTAAGATGATTTTTCAAAAAAGTTCCTAAATTTTATTATTGTATGACATTAAACTACACCCTGCTTCAACCCTCCTTTACACAAGAAAAATTCTTATTGGAGAGGTTTTTCATCCAAAGTAGATACAAATTCCTTTATTACATTCAGACATCATTCTTTCAAGGGCCACCCACTTTGTTACTCAACCCCAAAATAAATCAAAGGTTCTATAAAAGCATCATGACCATCAGAAATGGAAGTCCAGTGTCCCGTAGACAACTTTGTATGATGATGCACATTATTCCTTGGCGGCTCTGCAAACGTTGCCCACAAAAATTGCCTATCAACCAAAGGAAAATTGATCCTCAGGAGAGGATTTTCCTATCTTCATATTCCCCATGGCTTCCATGACCCATATCATGTCCCATATTCATAAATCCTAAGTCATGGTCAAGTAAAAACCCCTCATCTGTGTTTCTAATTTTCTGGGAAATTCTTAGTTAATGAATCCTAAATTGAGTTCCTTTCCCTACAATTCATGGTCAAAGCTATTAGACCTAAAACATAAGGGAAGTCATGTTCAAAGTTGTTCAACCAAAAACATCAGTAATGTTAGTTTGATTGGAAAGACTCTAAACTTCCAATGAAAAATACACAACACTCACCAGGGAAAAAACCCAAAAAGGGCATCTTGGAAAAAATTCAAGTACCAGCTTGCTAAACCTATGTTATATACGGTTTTGGAAAAAATTTTGAGAGACCAAATACTTAATAGACACAAAGCTTGTTAGGTCAAAAATCCACAAAGGACTTCCTAAGAAAAATTCAAGTTATACCCCTAGTACCACACCATAACATTCATAATAAAAAATTAGGGAGATAACGAAAAAGTCACAAAGTTTGTAGGGTTCTCCATGTAACCCTAGTAAGAGTAAAATTGTGCTCACTGAGCCCCTTGGTTCAAGAAAAAATTAGTGCATAAATTGATTAGTAATTTATCCTATATTATAATTTAAATCAATATCCGATTTACATTATAATTTAAAATGTTGTTGATCATAAATGACTAATATCAAAGGAAATGGTAAAATAGGAACATAAGAAAGAAAACTGTTTATGTTTTATCAAAAGAATTGAGAATGGGGGAACATCCACAATATGGATCCTCACCTAGATATCAATAAAAAGTTAGTACAGGGTAGTTCAACAAATTAAAATGATACTTGAATCACTATTACTAGTAGGTCGATAGCTGCTTGATAAGTTTCGTTAAGAGTATATTCTAAAATAGCCCTACAGTCAGCTTTAGCTTGAACCATCAAGTTTACTCACTTCCTAATATTTCAGAGGTCTTGCCCTTTTTGTTGGACGACTTCATAATTAGCATTTTATGATTCTATTTGACTTTTAGTCTAGCCATGCGAGCCTCGCACTCGTGAAGCTCCTACATCTAGGATATTTCTTAGTCATGAGCACTAGCTTCCTCTGGATCTAGATAATGCAACTCATTAGTAATATCCCAAAAAGTATGAGCTTGTTGATGAGAAGAATTTAACCGAGTGAGGTTACCTTTCAAAGTAGTGAGATCCTCTCGAGCTATAAAAATTTGGTGCACAAGGTGACACATGCATTAATAATCAAATCTTACCATACTCAGATCAATAAATAGTCATCAAAACTTACCCTCATCATTGGAAAAATATGATAGAGGAGTTTCCGCGAAAAGAGTAAAATTTGACTCCATTATCGCTTTCGCACAGCTCGATGCCTCTTAATAACATCGGAATATTGGTCCTCCTCCACCATGATAGGTATTCAATGAGGAATCTTGATTGCAATAGGTGGAATTTCCCTAAGTTAAGTCACCCATGTAGGGGTAATTTCTCTCCTGATAGATGGTTTGGCCTCCGGGACTAAATGCGGGGGAATGGAAGCAAATTCAAGAACATCGAGTGATGTCCCACTCAGACCAACATCAGTAGGACCATGGACCACATCATCCAATGATATAGGATCTAAATCACACTCCATAGAAATAGGTTGTGAAGGTGAAACCCCATCCAAATTCATATGATGGTAGGTATAATGGATTCTCACAATAGGAAGGGGAGCATATGGTGCAACTAGAATAGTTGGGACAGGATCAGAAACAACTAATGGTCTCTGAACCCACCAAACTGATATTTCTAATACCCCATTAGGATAGAATGTTTCCCACATCTGGTCATACTCTAATGATAGGTAATTTGAGGCTACTGTGGGAGTAATTAAGACTTACACATTAGCATCCTCTTGCATCATGGACAACCATCATTGGTGAAGAATTACAAGGTGAGATTCTTGCTTCGCCAGTGTGGTGGGGAGAGATGTGATCTACTGAAGGCATACAAACTATCTAGAAAACTTATAAGGATGGAAATGTTCTAAAATTGTCACCCTATCTATGTTTGCAGTCAAGACTCCATCTTGAAGTGCAATAATATTAGAATTTTTTTCAGGGGATCCTCTCCCAGTATCTATCACGGGCTCATGGGGATCCATCTAAGGATAAAAAGAGAAATGGAATACATCACTTAACAATTCAATTGTGCCTTCCATGCTTAATGATTTTTCATAGACAATTCCAATGTTAAGAAAATTTGGGTGGAAGTTAGAATGAGAAACTATGGAGGTATGCTAGTACTCATAACATGGGAAATTATCTTCCATCCATCCATATAAAATTGAAATGACCCACCAAGATTATGTGGGGGTTTCCCTTCTTGTATCTACCCTAAAAGTTTTTAAGATTTTGGGAGTATTAGGAATGACCAAGTTAATGGGATGTCCCTCCGCCAAGGTGGCTATCATCATCAAAGTTTAGGCCCTAACACTAGTATAACCATCATGATAGGGGAAGAGCCATCCACATAGAAATATAACAAAGAAACCTACCCACCAAAGCCCAAGCGACACGTCTTGTTGAATTTCATAACCCCAAGTGGTGTATTGACCCACCTTAAGGGTAGTGAAGTATGAACCAGGAATGATTTGTGACAACTGGGTCAAATGGGCTTGACTATTGTGAACTATCATCCTTGGCCCATTCACCTACATGAATTGCCTTTTCCAATCCTCAAATGTGATAAGTGAGTGGGTGTGAAGGGTATGACTAAGCATCCTCTCCTCCATAAACAATAATTCTTATTCCAATTGGGATACTTGATCAACATTCCTCAAGGAATTGGACACTTGTAAAAATTCATCATACATGTCGCCAAGGGTAGAAAGTACCCCTATCTGGTAGATTTCCCATAGAGTGATCCCCACATTACTGTGGGATAAGTGAAAGGTGTTAGTTCCCAGGCACCAGCGCTAGAGAAACTCAGGAAGTATCTCACCTGGGGAAAAGATGGTGAATTGGGAGACCCACACCACTTGATATAGATTGAGAATTTTTAGCATAACATAGGGATTAAAGAAAATCCAATGATCCTAAAATGTCCAATCCCACTCATCATAAAAGAACCCTACCAATCAAAGGTCCAATTTGAAGCTCCACTCTCTATTAGGGTTACCTCGTGACAGGTTAATAATAGATGGATAATCTTGGATAATGGAATCCAAGGATATACTGTGAGGGTATTGGTCATTCTGAGTCCACATAGAGCCTCTAAAGATGAACTCACCCTCCTGAATCAAATATGTAATTATTTATCTAACAATAGAGATTTTTTCCCTATTATTCCCATGGGACATTTCAGAATGTGTTATTAGATTGCAATGATCAATCCCTAACAAAGGAGAGTCTTATTGGAGCCCAATATTATAAATCACCAAAATGGGGGATTGTGGAAAGGATATTAGATCTGGAGAAAATATATCTTAGAGAATATGCATTTGAGGAACAATGACAGCATGAAGTTTCTCTTCAACATTCTTGACCATGGATAACCTCCTCCTTATCACTTATATTGAGATAAGAGGAAGATACATTATATTTCATTAAAAACACCATACAAAAAGGTCAGACTAATTAAATTATTGGGTAAAAGGAAAAAACTTCCAAAGGACTAAATAATTCCACCCAGGAAAAGGCCCTACGTACTGAATCCCAGAGATGGTTTGCGGAATGCATTCCATGTGAACTGACAGTACAGGGAATTCCCCGAAGGACGATGGCCCATGAAGCCATGGCCAACGAGTCGATCAGTTCACAGAATGGAAAAGCTATGTAATGATCCTTTCTATGAAGATATTAAAATGTCATTATTTGAATATTTAAGGTATGATTGGGAAATTTAAAGTTCATTTCACTGAATTGAATTCAAGTATCTAGGACAGGTGATCCACGTAAAATCATACTACGTGGAAATTCGAACTTAGATTTTAAAATTTCATAGTTTTGTTCATAGATTCAAAGTTTAGTTTTTGGCTGAGGAAATTGTGTAGAATACACCATTCACAGAACTCAATGTGTGGTTCTCATATAATGAAATTCGTGAAGGATCTAGTATACAGAAGCTAGGAAAATCGAGAGAGAATTACAAAGAAATTTTCACTGGGAAACTAGGTATAAGAAAAATGACATGGGCCCCCTATATATATAGGTGTGGTCCCCACCAATGGGTCCACCTTCTTACCTCAAACCAGTTCAGTTTGAGACCATTTTATACATGGGAATATCCTCCTCTTCTTTCTGACTGGACCCCATTCCCATGGTGGGCATTTTTAGGGTCCTGAAAAATATGTAAAGGGAAAGAAATTACTCTTGAAAATTTGATAAAGGAAAGAGATGCACATGGGGATGAAAATTTCAGGTTAGGATTGAAGAAATACAATTCTTAAAAGGACCCAAATGGGTCCACGTACTGGTTACCGAGAAAGGTCCCCAAAGGGAATAGAACACAAACCAAGCGGTACGCTGGCAATCTGCAAAATGATGGCTCGCGAAGCATTGTCCAGTGAACTAAGCCATTAACACATGAAAATAACAAACCAAGGAACCACGAACAATTTTTTTGTAGAAAACATTATGGAGAAGTAGGACCCTGCATACCAACCCCGTGGACTAAAAAATTTGCAGATGAGGCGGGGCCTGTAGTGCCCCATGAACTTCATCAATCGAGGAATTAAGAAGGTGAATTCCACAACCACAAACCACAAAACTATAAACCTCCATTGGATGAGTTGTATGTGGGCTAAAAATTTTCCCCATGGGATAGAAAAAAAAGGTGTTGTGTGACCCATGGATATATCCTCCTCGGTACTCTATAAAAATACCCCAAGGGGAGATGAGAAAATGATCATATTTTTTTAGAAAGTAGGGAGTTTACAGAAGAGAGACATTGAAGGTAAACAACCAACGAAGTATGAACCCATGAATGATTTCCAGTAGGTATAAACACACTGTGAACCATAAAAATAATAAATCATAATAATATGGGAAAATCACGAGCCTAAAAGGAAAACCAAAAACTATACTCCCTTCATGGATGAACTTCCCATGTACTATAGGACCAATTCCCCTTCTTCAAACCAGCATACTGAATAACATATATCTATGTAGACTGAACCATGCCCTGTGTAGAATTCCACCACACAGATGGATTCAATCACCGCATACCACTATGGTATGCAGGCGGAGCACGAGGCAGTGCACCATCTAAGTATGCAGACGCCATCCAGATCTGCGTACCACCTCAGTATACGGACGAAATATAGGTCTGTGTACCACCTCGGGACATGGATTACCCTTCCACCCTCATAGGAAAACACTATGTGAAGGTTACCCCACCCTTGATGAAAAAATGGTGTGCGGAGTATGGTACCTTTGAGCTTCCCACATTTCTGTGATGATCATGAACTTCCATTTCCATCCCATCCTCTGAATCCACTTTGCAAACTAGTCCATCGGCATTAGGACAAAGCCTCCTCCCAAGCCATCAGAACCATATGAATAGACCATCAGGTTATTTAGCGCACCCTTATGAGTCTACATACCCATGGTAAGCGGAGTCACAAATTTAATCCCTATAGTGGTATAGACCCCTTGAATGTACTTATGTTTACATTCCCCTAGTAATCTGGGGTCCACTATTGGGATATTGACATGAACTTCCTCATTCTCAAGATCTAGGGTTATCACTAGATTTTCTATTTAATGAGGGACAGTGATAAATCAAATGAATTAATATTTCTTTTCCTTTGGATGAGGAACAACATTCCACCCCTTTCCCAGAACTTATTTTAGGGCACCCCTCCTAAGTTATGTCCCTATCCTTTTTAGGAGAGGTGGAATTTTCTACCCTCTCTATCCCAACTTGGGATGTTCTTTGCTATCTCACTATAAGTGACTATCCTGGATATCCACATAGGTGAGGGGATGGAATAGTCAAATCCCCATTCCCTCTCCCATTGGGATCATCGATGTGCCCTCATCCACCGTCTCCCTCCACCTTTTCCCTTAGCGGAGAAGGGAAAGTTTGCCTTTGTTGAATCTTTCACATCCTCTTATTTATCAATATGGGGTTTATGTTTTATTAGTTAAAAATTTCATATATGTTTAAATGGTTTTCTAATTATTTAGTGTTAATTAAAATAAAATAGTCCTACTATTTTATTTTATATGAATCTTTTGCTTAATTTCAGTCTAAGATTGAGGATTAATTACTTCCATTCACAAGTTTAAAAATGGAGATCTTCTTATAGGATTAAAGATTATTAGCTATGTCCAACCACCTATATCCAAAATATGTGTAGTCATTTAATTTTACATTACTATTAATTTTCTTATAGGGTGATACTTTGGATGCAGGATCTCAAACAACTTACTCATGTACTATTTCAATGTCATAATTGTACCTAAATATATGAAATAATTTATTTCATATATCATTTACTTATACATTAAAAATTAATTCAACAAGATGAATTTAACTTTGTATTTTTGTTTATTTATTAATGTTTTAGTGATTTTAATTTTTAAAAAAAATCATTAAAATATTAGTTTATTTGTTAATTTAATTGAATTGTTTCAGAATATATGGTAACATTTTCAAAAACAAATACAGACCATAAAGTCTATATAGTTTATATTTTAATTTTATTGAATAAATCAACATCCAAATAAACATATAAATACCATTTAAATATTTTTGTATATTTATAAATAGTTTACAATTTAGAAATGGTTTATATATGTATTTATTTGTTAATATAGTTGATATGCTTATAAGAATATATGATAATACTATTTATATATTAAAACTGATTTTCATGAACTGGTATGGGCTTCCATCTAACCCAATGCCTTTCCCAACCTAAGACAAGGTCCAAGAGGCATTACTGATCCTCTCGGGATGGCGACTAGAGCCGGACATCAAAGACAACATAAACGAAGTTATTTAGCATAAGAAAAACTATGATCAATTGACCAAAATATAGCATGAAGCAAAAATACATGACAATTGAACATCAAAAAATATAAAACCAGATCCATATACAAAGGTAGCCAAAAAAGACTGAAAACAAAACTACAACCAAACTGGAACCCAACTAGATCTCATCATGACCTCTTGGTCACCACCAACCATAAGACCAACATGCTCCAAAGGAAACTAGAATTGGGAACTTGAACCCAAAAAATATCTCAGGTCTAGGAACACTGAGTGTCACAAGTAGGCAGTGATCATAAATAGATATATTGGTAATCACCATGAAATCCAAACATTTCCTTTCCCAAAAAAACTCCACAAATAGTAGTTTAAATTACATATAGAAAATTGTTTTTTATCATTTTAGAATTTAAAACACATATCTCTAGAAAAATCCACTTTTCTAAAAAATGAACACCACAATCCTTTTTAAAATAGGTTTCCATTTTAAAACATACTTGTTTCCCAACCAAAACCCTTAGAAAAATACAAACCAAGAGATAAAAAGGGATACTCATAAAATGAATAAAAATAGAAAGATTATGTGAAACACTAGAATAACTAGTAACCAAGAATAGTAGAAATAATAGTGAACATATAGATATATAATCATTGTAATTTTTTAAACATATCTAGAATCAATAATTGGAAGTAATCGGTTCGGACTCACCTTCCGATGTATGGTGCAACTCCATAGTCATTAACCAACTGGCCACTCCAAATTAGTCAATCTAGTGGAATTTCTCACATACCCTCTCTACAAATATAGGGGGTACCAACCCGTCTAATCACGGTCGATAAGAAACCATCACATGACCCTCTAGATTATTCCCAGGAATCCCATGATGATGGTACATGGTGAATGGGGAGGTCCTCACACATGTGGCTCAAACTAATAACCTATAACAACCTTGATTTCCTCACCCAAACCCCAAAACCACCTATGTAATGAACCTCTCCTCAAAGGGCCACCATAGTGGTTTCCATATCATATTAAGTCACACAAAAGTTACAATAGGGCCTTCACATCATATGATATTTTGAACCATTATCCAAAACATGCTTAGGTTTCAACAGATCCTTCTAGATTTTTAAATGCAACTCCATACCCAAAACCATTTCTAAAACTAATATAAAATCATAAAATAAACTCAAAGGTCCCAAATGGTCCTTTATTCCATTTGGGAACCAACTCACATTCCATAGAGCCAAACATGCCTACTTTAAGAAGAAAATTTTAAAACCACGTTGAAATTATATGAGAACCATTAAACTATTTATAACACATTGGGTTTTTTGAAGAATTATTTGAAATTAATAGCGATAGAAAGAGGAATTAATGGGAGGGAGTAATTTTGTAAACTGGGTTTAAAAAAGGGGTCCTTTCTAATGAAGTCCATTATCATTTGTGAGCCCATCCATATATGCACCCCATGAATATATGGATGTGCTCGCATCTAATGGAACAATTGAAACACCACTAAAAACACCAATTCCAAGTTTAGAACCAAAATAACCATGAAGTGACTTTTACATAACCATGAAAACATAAGGAATCACTGAAACCACACAATAAACCAAATTTACAAGGAAACCCAAGTTACCAAAATATAACCAGTCCAAGAACCACTAAACGTTCTCAATTTCATTCTTTGAAACCAATTTTACATTTTATCAAATAACTTATATATACATATTGGAATAAACAAGGAAATAATTTTAAAATAACATTTTCAACCAAATTATGAACAAATGAAACAAAAAAATACCAAAATCACCTCACAATAATGAATAACACCATTATAAATAAATTAGAAACACCCTAGAATTACATGGAAAGTGTTGTATAGGAAATGGATGAAAACATGTGCCTCAATGATGCGAGTAAAAGATGAAACTTAAAGAGAATAAATAACATGCCCTAAGAGGCAATCCACATAACCTATAACTAATGAAACACAATCTATACATAAATATTAGCCTCTAGGGTTCATCCAAGGGTTAAACCACTAAAGAAAAACCAAGAAACTAGAAGAATAAGTATGATGGAGGAGAAGTAGATTTACCCAGAGAAGAATACAATAATAAATCATAGCTGAAGCACCCTATATTCAAGGAGGGATAAAGGAGGAATCCATCCAAGGCTCCCCTATGGCTGAATGAATGACAGGTAAGGGAAAAGAGGGGTTTGTGTTTAAAAAATAAAGGGAAAAGTGGAATTTCAAACATTTTAATGATCTGGGAAACTCGTATGGTCTTCCCACACAGTTTAAAATTTTTTTCACCAACTATGTACACACTAATAGATAAGAGGGAAACCTCGCACGGTTTAGCCATATAGTTTGGAAAACCATGTTTCAATCATCGGATTGTCTTTGCCAAATTGTAGAGCCTCTCCATATACTTTCCTCATAGTTTATCCTAACCGTGCTCAAGTCATTTTCTATGTCCCAACCACCAACAAGTATTTTCTTGATTCCTCCTTCCCCTATATCATTTTTCCCAAACCATTACCAATTTTTTCAGGAAAACCAAAAAATAGAAAAAAACAACTGGAAACACCCTCATCTTTCACAGGCTACATGCTTAACCCCAAAACCATATACACAAATCTTACACAGGGTAAAAAGCCACCTAGAAACTAGAAAACATGAAAAATTAGGTGAGGAAATCATAAAAAACATCAACTAAAAGATAAAAAATTAATAAAATAATAAAAGAAAAGAAAAATCAAGTTTAGAGTGTGACTATTCTCTCTACTACAAACACACTCTTCCCTAAGAAAGTCACCCAAATACATAAAGAATAGACATCACTCTCAAAATGGGAAAATATTAAATAAAAAAATTGTCCATAGTGTAAATATTCAATTTACAAGTCACACTTGAATATATATAGAGGAAACCACTGACATTTAGTACATGAGAGAAAAAGAGATGGTTCTCCCCACCACAAGAAACTACCTAGAACTGACCAAAATCAGGACCAGAAAATCCCAACATAAACCAATAATACCTGGAATAAGAAGAATCCCATAGATGGAATTCAAACCAAAAAGTGAACCCATGCATAATTCATCATTTCCACAAGAAAAAAACATCTCCAAAATGAGAAAAACTATAAACCAAAACCAATCCAAAAAAGTCTAAGCATGCATAAGAAAGAACAATTGATCAAAGAATCACATTCAAAAAGGCGCAACCACTCAAATTACAAGGGATTAGGACCATCATGATTTTGTAACAAAATAAGGAACTTAGAAAAATTGAAAAAACTATAACATATAAACTTTAAATATCTCCACTCTGAAACTGGAGATAAAATTTGGGCCAATGTTTTCCATACCCCTGATGACTTCTGACTGTGAGAGAAGATTCAGTCTGGGGCCTATGGTTAGAGCTCAAATGTCTTAAAGCATCTGTCTCCCAACATTTAGGATTCAGTATACTCTGACTAATATTTCCTATTTTTTAAAATTTGCTTGTATAACTTCTCTAATTGAACCAAATTTCCACACCCTCCATAATCCATTGGAGGATTTAGGAAATGCATTTTCAAATTACCAAACCGACCACATTGAAATCACACAAACAAATGGTATAAAAAAGAGAAGCTGAAAACAATAAAGGATGCTCCTCCTGAATTAGTTCAACTGGCACACACCTGTCGTCAGATGGGGAACCTTCATGAGCATTGAGAGATATTGTTTCATCAACTGTCACTGACTACATTCCAGGAACCAACTTATCTAGAAACACTTTTTTGACCGACTTCCCAAAATGATTCTACAATGTAGAGAGAACTCATCCTTTTTTCTACAGACAATGTTCCTATTAAAATAGAGGATATTTAAACTAATTATTTGATTCGAGCACTGGAGAAAATGAAACTAATTCCTAAAATCAATCCATATAGGCATTGACCGTCTACTAAACTTTTTGAACACCCAAAATCTTAACCAATATCCTCTCTTTCACCTCCACTAGTATGAACCATCAAAATAATGTATCCATAAAATCTTCTAAGGACATACTGACTTGAAAATATAGTAGAATGGTCATCCTCCACTAATCCAAATCTAAACCATTAAATAAACTCAAAACAGATCATACCCTCATGACATTGAGAGTTCCAAAATAACCTAAGGACATCATAGAATTTATCAATTCACTACACTACCTTCAACGGATCATGATCACCATGAAATATCAGAAAAGAGAAAGAAGAGATGAACTCTGCCACCCCATAGGGATTCTTGGCAGGGATAACTACTAAGAGAGACCCACATGAAAACGTTGGGACTTTTCTGGGTGGAATACTCTGATCAGAAATAAAACCCAAGACCAAAATCAACATCAACAAAAATTCAACCAAAAACGAAACCCCATGCCAAATCAACAAGATCGCAAGACAAACATCACAAAAAAAATCACATTTCAAAAGCCACCATTTCATTCTAATTTTAAAAACAATTCAAATACCAATCCATTTTTCACAAAACCTCAAATTACTTATAAATTGAATTTAATAACCAAAGGACACAAAATCACAAATTGAAACCATTTTTTACTTAGAAAACCCTTTTTCTTGAAAACCATTTTTCTTTTGAAAAGTCACTCACACCAATGAAAATAGAACTAATACAGAACTCACATTGAACTCCTATGATAGGGAACTAGCACCTCTGCATTACCCAGTGACATGTTTAGTGGGTCATTCCATAGGAAAGCACCAACCACTAGGAATATTCTAAGTTATGTGTTGGGTATTCACATGGTTCACTAATACATGTGATACCACCACACCAAACTGTATCACTTTTATTATAATCCCCTATCCACATAAACCAAAACAAAAAATTCTCAAATCTCAGATTAACCCTGAAAATTAGAAGATCATAATTATAAAGGGTTAAATACATAATTCATGTACCTACCTCTTGAGTCTTTATATTCATAATCCCCAATATACCTAACATTCCAAATAACAAAGGGTTTCTCTGATAAAAAAATCATGAACTAGTCTGGGCATCCATCCAACCCAACACTTGACCTTACCTGAGAAAAGGCTTGAGAGGAATTCCTGGTCATCCTGGTATGATGACTAGCATTGGGTATCAAATACCACACAAAGGGGATGATTTAGCCCAAAAAAACTAGGATCAAGTGACCAAAATAAGTCATGCAGAAAAAATCCATAACAATTGAACATCAATAAAGATAAAAACAGATCTAGATACAACAACATCCAAACAAAAATCTAAAAACAAACCTAGAACCGAACCATAACCCAAATAGATATCTTCTTGAACTCTTGGTCACCACCAAACATAAGACCAACCTACTCTAAAGGAAGCTAGAACCAGAAACCTGACCCTGTAAAATGGATTGTGTCTATCGATGTCGAGTGGCACAAGTACGGTGTGAACATAATCCACCCAGTATAATCCATAATTTTTCTTTCTTGAAATAGTCTGTAAACACTATTTTTACTTACACATAGAAAATTGGTTTTTATTATTTCAAAACCCCTAAGACATATCTCCATAAAAATCCAATTTTCTAAATAAAATAAGCCACTTTATTTTTTTAAAATAGGTTTCCATTCTAAAACATACTAGTTTCAAAACGAAAACCCAAAGAATAATAAAAACTATTTAATGAAAATGGGTATTTTGAAAATGAATAGAAAAATAACAATCATGTGAATCACTAGAAAACTAGTAACCAAGCATAGAAGAAATAAGCAGGAGAATATACATAGATCATTATAGGAATTTCATAAACATATGATGAATAAATCCTTAGACATACTCAATTTCGATTCACCTGTCAGTCTATAGTGCATCTCCATAGTCAATAAGCAACAAGCCACTCTAAACTATCCAATCCAGTGGCACGTGCCACCTATCCTCCTAGAAAATCTATGGTGTAGCAACCTGTCTAATTTGGTTTGATAAGCAACCATCACTCAACCCTCAAGGTGATGCCTAGGAATCACATATTGATAGTATACAGTGAATGGAGAGATCCTCACATATTTGGATCAAACCAATAACCCAAAAACATTGTGGTTTCCTAGCCCAAACACTGACACCACCTATGTTATGACCCTCTCTTTGGAGGTCCCACCTTAGTGGTTCCCATCTTACATCAAGTCACAAACAAGTTCTAACTAGTCCTTCACATCATACGATCTTTCAAACCATTTTCCAAAACATCCTAAGATACCAATCAGACCATTAGTATTTCTAAATCTAACTTCGTACCCAAAACCATTTCTAAAACTATGATGAAACTATAAAACGCACTCATGGGTTCCAAACGGGCCGTTTTTTCATTTGGGAACCAGCTCACATTCCATAGTTCTAAACATGCCAACATTAAGAAGCACATTTGAAAACCACATTGAAATCATTTGGGATCCATGAACCCATTTAGAACACATTGTGTATTTTTATGAATTATTTGAAATGGATAGGGATAGAGAGAGAAAGAAATGGGAGGGGATCATTTTTGAAACTGGGTTTAAAAAATGGGGAACTTTCTAATAAAGGACATTATTATTTGTGATCCCATCAATATGTGTACCCCATGCACATATGAATGTGACCACATCCAATGGAACACTTTCATCACCAAAATACATCAATTCCAAGTTGAGACACAAAATAAATTTACATCCAATTTTACATAATCATCCAATGACAAAGAAGCACCCAAACCACACACCAAACATAATTTATAATGAAATACATGTTTCAAAAATATAACCAAATCCAAGAACCACCACAAGTACATATAGGCATAACCAAGGAAATCATTTGAAAAAACACAGGTAAATCATTTTAAAACCCCATTTTATCAAACCACTTATATACATACATATAGGCATAGCCAAGGAAATCATTTGAAAACCCCATTTTTTACAAAACATTGAGAAAAAAATAAATATCAAAACAATTAACACAACCACCTCACAATAATAAATAATTCCATTATAAATAAATTGGAAACACCCATGCAATACATGGCATGTGCTAGTAAGGAAATGGACAGAAACATCTACCTCAATGATATATGGACGAGACAAAGCTTTGGGAGGAGAAATAACATGCCCCAAGAGACAATATGCACACCCTATAACCAAATAAAAACATTCCACACATAAACTATAGCCTCTAGGGTTTGGAAAAGGTAGAAACCTCAAAAGGAAAACCAAGAAACTATAAGAAGAAGGAAGGAGGAGGAGAATGAGACTTACCCAAGGAAAAATCCACCCATAAATCAAAGGGGATACAACCTATATTCAATTAGGAAGGAAGGAGGAATTTACCCATGGCTTCTCTAGGTCCAAATTAATTATAGGGAAGCGAAAATAGGGGTTTGGGGTTGAAACACAAGGAGAGAAAATAAGGAATTTCACACTTTTTAATGAAATGGGAAACTCACATGGTTTTGATGCACTGTTTAAAAAACCATGAACCAACTATAAACACCCTATTAGGGAAGAGGGACACCTAGTATGGTTTGGGAAACTGTTATCCAACCATGGTATTTGGATTCCTCAAATTTGATATCCTTACAACATTCTTGCCGCACGATTTCTCCTAACCTTGTGCAAGTTGTGCGCCATGTCCCATACACGAAAAATGAGTTTCGTGGTTTCTCCATAGACTCAAATGGTTTATCCCAAACCATGATAAACACGTGATAGTTAAAACATGTAAGATTATAAACAACTATAAATTCCTTAATCCATCATAGGTCTCATGATTAAGCCCCAAATCATGCACAAGAATCATGCATAGGCCAAAAATCCACCTAGAAACTACAAAACTCATAATTTTATGATAAGAACTCAACCTGAACCTCAAACAAAAAATAAATCATCAAGAAAAGAATAAAATAAAAGAAAAATAAATGTTGTGTTGTGACATATATTATATCTTAGTATAGTTTATAAGTTTATATATCAACATTTCATGGCTGCAGGTATGAGAAAACAAGACCTATATGTATCATGACTATATGTTGGTGTTATATGTAAAAATATATATGTTCATGAATTATCCCTATGCTAAAGGTGATCTCATGGACTCTGGATATCTTTCTCATAGTGAAAAAATTGATTTTGTAAACATTGATTATTTTTTGGTGGTTCATCTTTATTAGAATTATTTTAATATTCTCAACAGTGACAATGAAGTGACCTTCATTGAAGATATTGAGTGATGGCCTAGGTCCTATTATATTCTTCACACTAGAAAAATATTAAATGTTACATATTCTTTTTTACCTCTAGGAAACAAAACTAGTATTGATTTTTTTATAAAAATAATAATCAATTTTACAATAAAAATATGAATTATTTTCTTCCTTGGCTAGTTAAATCACATGTGATGAAATACTTTTCACTATTGAGTGTGTGATGTGTATTTTGTATGATTATTTTAGTGTTAAATAATCATTTATTTTATATTTAAATTTCATTAACTTAGTTGAGACTTGGAATATAATTACTCTTTATTTTGTCTTTGTATTCAGGGATAACTAAACACACTGGGAATCTCTAAATAGTAAAGAGAGTTCTTTCACTATATTTTAGTAATATAAATATACTTATAAAATATTATAAGTAGGATATATTATGTGTATAGACTTTATAGTTAGTGAAATATATTGATAAAAATCCTCAGATCCAATGAAGAAATTATTTTCTTATGTTTCTATGCATTTCCTTAAAAATTAATTATCAAAACAATAATCAATAGAAAATATATTTTCGATTACCTTTTTGAATGATTTTGAGATTTTATATATTATACTAAATGAAATATTATTTTTAAATGATTCTTGATGCTTGAATCTAATTCAATAATTATTATGTACATGTATAAGAAATCTCAATCATCTATTTATTAATGGAGGTACTCATTGCAATGGTATTTTCTATTTTGATCCTTTTAAATTTAATTTTTTCTTAATGTTATATTATAAATTTTTTGAAGGAATATAATACTGCTTTTTAATTATGGGAGATTCCCTAGATCATCTCATCAAGGTGTTCCAATAATATATTACTATTATTCGTGTGTAATTTTTTCATCTTACTCTATTCTAGTAAGTGGCATACCCATATTCAATCTCAAAAAGAACATATAGTTGCTTCTAGAAAAAAATAAACACACACACAAATCTATTTATTATTATAGTTCTCTATATAAAATTAATTAAATAATACAATATATTTATAGAAAGTAAAAGTTTTTAAAATCTATAAAAGTTTATAGAGGGTTTAGGGTCACTTCATGGGTTAGTGCTAAAGTAGTAGTACTTATTAGTGCTACTGAATTTTTAGACTAACAAGGTAGAATTATAGAATAACTTGAATGATTTTTCCAAGAAGTTATACTTATTCATGTGAGTGATGATTTCTCATACAGAAAAAGTGTAATTGGTTGGAAACACTTATTAGAAATGGACTAGGGATACTCCTTTATGTACTAATGGTATGATAATCCTTCTCATTGACAAGGTACAAATTCGTATACCAATGGAAAAAAAGTTCAAATATAGGAAAAATTGTCATAGGGTTCTTAAGGAATTTTCAATCTCATCCTTAGGTGTCAGGTCTTCACATTCTCTAACATAATTCCTAATATATTGTTTATTAGAGCCCCTATACATATTGAATCATTAATTACTGTGTAAAAATCTAACTTATTCATAGTGAATTTATACAATATTCTTCAATATTAAAAGGAAATATCACTATAAATATTACAATAGTTTAGTGGAGGATGTGAAATACAATGAAAATTATACTCCCAACCAATAGAGAAGAACTCTTCAAGACATGAACCTTCAACCTTGCCAAGATCTCATAGAGCCTATACCAACCGAGCAGGACCCTGGGGGTAGGAAATAACACCATAAATTTTTTAATGATATGTAATAAACAATTATTCTTAATAAATTCCATCATTTTAACCATATCACCCTTATAAATTATTACCTTTTAAGAATACAATGTTATAGTTTTCTTATAATTATTTTAGTGTTTTGTATATTTTGTGGTGTATACTTTTGTAGGGTTTTGTGGAATTAGATGTTCATGTTAATGGTGGATAAAGGTTTTTTCAATTAAGTGTTGAAAATTTTATAATATTTTTGGGTATTTTTTCCTCTCGAGATACTACATTTCATTACCATTGAACTTGGGTGATAACTGTTCATTTATTTTGGTGATATCCATGTGTGTCCTTGTTTTTTGATGTTCTATAAGACTATTTTGGTTCTAATCATCCAAGAACCTACATGTTATTATGAAATAATATATTTCAACAAAAATATAACCATTAGCATCTTCCAAAGGTGGTAGTTAATTATTTAATCTAATAATATACTAACCTCGATTACTCCCAAGTACACATATCTCCTCTGTATGAATTCATTTCAAACTTCTATTTTCTCTTTTCTTAAACTATACTTCCCAATTCTTATCTCCCTCTGATTTCCCACCATGTGGTCATGACCTTCCTCCTTATTCTTCAACGATCTTCTCCCTCCTCCTCCATGATGGATTCCTAACTCGATCCACATGCAATCATTAACCCAAATGCTTCTACATACATGTTTCTCCATCCCGTGATTAAACCTTCTATCATGTGTGATTCCAATAGTCACATCCAAAATATTCTACCTTCTATCATTTGTTGTTAATACTCCACTTTAAATTCTATCAGCTTAGATCTAAAAAATCCATTTACTATCAGTGAACTTATGGAGTATCCCCTATATTAATTATAGAAAACCATAATCCTCATTCCCACTACAAGTCGTCCATTTAGTGTTTCCTCTTAAATCATATTATCTAATTTACAAGCCATGTGTTTCACATTTCCTTCCAAAGTAAATGCCATTAATTATTTGATTCATGTGTGAGGGAACTACATTTCCATAGGAAATTGTACCATGATGAGACATCTAAATTTAATGAATGTGGGGAGATAATAGAATAATATTTCCTTTAACCCCAACAACATCATCTAGATAGGTCTGGATGATAATATGGTGTTCAATTCGATCTCCACCAATTTATTTGGATTTTTGAATCTCAATTTTTTCTATTTATATTCAGTTTCAATGGATATTTTCATTTGGATTTCATTATCTAGAATGTATTCCTGTGATTTAGTTGAATGATAATTTTTAAAATAATCAGAACCCTTTATATGAACAAATAAGTGGTCTGAATTTCCAACATATAAGACTATTATGGTCTCATGGAGTTCAATTGAAAGAGGCTTCTTCACACGTCTTCTATCATGTTTTGTAGAAGATTTGGAAACATAAATGACAACAATGATATTAGAATAATGTATGCGAACAAGGTTGAGTATAACTAATTTTTTGATTTGAATACCTATAAACAACCCTGAGGAATATGTTTAACAATAGAATACATTATGTTGCATATATATTTATATTCTTTGAATTTCACTTTTATACTTTAGGTTCATGGATGAGATCAAGTTAGTCATATTCCAAAAAACATCCATTATATATCCTTATAAATGGTATATGATTTGTTTTTAATTTTTTTATATTTTATATAAATTATATACATCTGATAGTTTTTAATATATAACATATTCGAACATGAATTTTTTATTTATATCCCAATTGAGATTTATATCCAAAATTTGCTACATTCAACACAAGAAACTAAAAAACTATTATGAATCTACATTATTATATTTATTTATTATTTGGACTACTTTTTGTTATGATTATTTTAGTTCTATTTTTATCCCTCCCTTTTTATTTATCAGGATTCAATTCCTTCATCCTTGGACTTTGTGGTTTTATTTCCCTCTTCCCTTTTACCCTTATTCACTCTTCATATTTTATTTCACTCCAATATAGATTTAGAAGAAAAAATGATTTTTTTTCCATATTAACATTTTCACAATTGTATATGGATGATTTTCTATGAAAATAAATATATTATCCATTTATTAGAACCCTCTAATATTTAAAAATCTCTAAAAGTTTCAAACATGATTTGTTTATTTATATTTTGACTGTGTTTTCTATCCAAATATACAAATTTAAACAAAATAAAATTTCATTCTAAATTTACACTTTTATATTTTTATATTATTTGGAGTGAATTCAATTTTTATTATTTATAATGTAGCTATTTATTTTGTTAGATTTTAAATTCAATATTTGTTTTAGATATTTTATGTTGTATAGAATTAATTATGGTTATTTAATTTTTTGTTGAAATTTTTACCTGAGATATTATTTTATTAAAAATGCATACTATAGAATGATAACATTATAAATAAACATAGGTGGTGTTTTACATAATTTATTGGACTCTTATAAGTTAATTTATGTAAAATTATTTACCTACTATACTAGATTTTGAAATTCTTTCATTATATTTAATATTTTTAATTTTCAATTTTATTATATGTTAATTCAATATAATTTTTATCCTATATGTATGTATTTAGAATGATTCTATATAATTGAAGTTGCATTTTGAACCATAGTATGAAAATATAAGTGGGATTCAATGCCATTTTTCCAACCCACTACTATAATTCGCATTTGTAACCAACATGCTTCTATAAAAAATGAGTTTTAACATGCATTAAATATTCATGCTTCCATAAAGAATAATCTAAAATATGTTAAATATATTGGTATTATATATCATATGTAACCAAATATACTTCAAAAGTGTAATTATTCATTTTTTACTTGAGACTATATTTGTAAACTACCTTATCTCCATTACTAGGGTTCAAAATAATTTGTATCGTGTATTCCTACTAATGTGAGTACCATGTGAAATCTAATTTCCTCTATATAAATGAATTTTCAACATGCATTAAATTGAATATGTTGAATGATACATTAATTAAAGTCAAACTCCTGAATAATATTCCATCATTCCTACACTACAAGTAGGAAACTATTTACATATTTCTACTTCCTTCCATTATAAGTGACATTCATCTATATAATTCCATGTTTCATTTTTAACTTTCATGTTAATGTAAGTTGGATTTAGAATCATTTATAACCTCTATTCCTATAAGTTCCAATTTTTATTTTCATTATTTAGTATAAATGAATTTACAACATGCATTAAACCTATTATAATAGAATAATATTTTTAGTAAAATAAATCTGACTGCTAATTTTTCATTTTTACTTTTGATGTTTGGGTTTGAGATAGTAATTAATGCAGTGTATGACTATTTCTACTCTTGAATGGATGTTTTAATTTTTTAAGTTGATTTATTATTTTCATGGAATCTTTACTTGAACTTTTATTCATTTCACTAGAGGATTTTGGTTCACTATTTATCACAGAAGTTCATAGATTTTTTAATTATTGTATTCATTTGGTGTTTTTTTGTTTTTAATTTTTTTTTTAAATCATGAGTTTGGATTTCCAAACAAATGGGACATGGAAATTTTTAACATGAAAAATATTTATTCACATTCTTATGTGTATGTATTAATCATTGGAATACCACACACCAATCTTTTTTCAACATGAATACAATATTCCTATGATATTACCACCGTAGTATTTTGAATGAAAAATATTTATAATATTATTTACAATTTTTTCTACAAGCTTAAAATATATATGTATATATAATAGTATTAAATAATCTTAAAGTATTAATTTTTACATTTCTCCAAATTTTTGAAGACTGGAGATCGTTTAAATATGACATGTTTGGATGTTCTCATCAATGAAAGTTTTATAATAATGACTTTTTTTCTCATTTTCCTTATCATGGTTTTACTGATAGTGGTTTCATGTCATGGTTTTTAGTTTATCTGCATTGGAGGATAAATAATGATATTTATGATTTTTTATCTTATATTTAATTCATAGTTTTAACTCTAGGTAAGAAAATTTCTATTCTAGTGAGGAAATTGTTTCTATTATATCCATCAAAATTATAAAAAAAATCTGTGATTCACTTACTATTTCCATTTTCCAATTCCTTTTAAATTTATTTAATTCATGAAATCTACAATTTTAAATCGAAAGTGTTCAAATTATTCAATTATATACATTATTATTCATTTATTTAAAACATTTTCTTATATACTTATCAGGTATTTTGTGTCACATAACCTTTCATTTCAATTTACATTAAATTAAATAGATTTTACTTATATTATAACAACGAATTGTGAATAGATCATGTATTTTCATGGGATAAGTACTAGTTTTTTTAAAAGAAATATATATGAACACAACTATTTTATAGAACAAACACTCCTTGAATTATATAAAATAAATACAAAGATAATCAATTGATATGAACTATCTTTTTCCATATGAAAAATTCCCATAATAGACATCTCATGCCTCTAAAACTAATGCTCTAGTAAGGAATTATGATAAAAAATGATGAAAAAGTATAAAAAAATGTTCATCTCGAGACATGGTGTCTGTAACTTATGCAGTAGATGAGTTTTTACTGCTATTTTCAACTCCAAGTGAGGTCAGCCTATAGGAAATGTCTAGTATGGAAGGTGATGTGTTAGACCTGAAGACTAATAATGAATGAATTAGCTTGGAAATTCATTTCATATACCCAAACTAAACTATATTTAATTTCTCTACCCTATGTGTATACCCTATAGATAAAATTAGAATATACTAAATGTGTTTCCTCAGTTGGGTCACTAAAATATATGGTGTGTCACTCTCCCTACACATCATGTGGGGATAAAGCATTGACATGGTGTGAACTAGGGTACACATTGGGGTATGTAGTTCTAAGATACATGGAGATTAACTCATGATAACATCATATTTTATAGTTTTAATAACAAAAAACTCCTAGTCTTGTAGGGTTGTAGGATATATGAAATCTTCTTCAGAGGATTATAAGTCGTGTAGTCGAGTTTTCCAGAAATAATTAGAAACTTTATTTGAATTATGTATTGTGAATCATGATTCCTCCATCTTGTCTATATTTTCCATCAGTTATTCCTATGTATTACCCCCTCTGACCATTATCTACCCTTATTAGGGCTTCACCAGCCATCTATTTCTATAATGGTCTGTGTCCAATGCTTCTTCAGTCAAACTTGTGTCTAAGCCCCTAAGAAGATTCTTTGTTCTCTTTGAGTTAGATAAACTATCACTTTATAATGGAATTATTATGTGTCCATATTTTAATTATGGACTTCTTATGAACTTTTCATCAATTTAAATTGCATATATGTGTTTATTTCTTTGTTAATTAGATTATTTTTTGATAAAAATATTTTTTATGATGTGTAGATTGATGACTGTGACCCTAAAATGGTGATACATGGTTCAAATTAAGTATGGACATGTTTTAAATAATTAATTGTTTGGGAAAATATGAATATAAAATCCATAAGATAAATGGAAAATAATGTGATGGTTTAAATAGGTAAATAAGGCTATAAAATTAAGAATAAATAGGAATAGTGGTGAATATAGCTTGGTGGTTTTAAGGGGTAAAGTTTTTGTTGAAATGTTCATTTGCACATGGAAATTATAGTTTAAGATTTATAATCATTTCAAGCTTACTTTAGTAAATTATCCTCAAGATTGAAACATTTATAGGTAGTCATAGGATATCTTCGATGGATTATACAAAGAAAGAAATAATATTTTAAGAGTATAAATTTGTGAATAAAATTATAGAAATCACATAGAGTGATTGGGTTGTTAGACATATGCTTGATCTTACCAAAGTGTAAAATTGGTATAATTTAAATGGTTTTATAAATTCTAGTAAATATAGAATATTAAGACCTTGTTAGAGGTTCTTTAGGTTTATTTGGTTATAGAAATTATGATCTTTAATATAAAAAATAATTTTTTTTCATGTTGATTTCACATTCTATGGAGGAAGAATAAAATGAAAAAATGAGTTTTTAAGTAAAATAAATGATGTAATATGTTTTAGTGATGTATGATATTTTTATCACTAACCTTATTGTGCTATGTTTGAGATAGAATAATTATCACTTATAGGTGGCTTATGGAGGGATAAGTTATGGAATTCCATGGTTTGGAATAATTTCCCTTGAAGGTAATTGACCCTTTTTTGGAATAACACTATTATTTATATATTCACATACTAACTCATTTAGTTAAGAGAGTTTGTTGTGGTTTTTACTAAGGGTTATTTTTTAACTCACTTACATAACACATTTTGTGCATACAAATTGAATGATTGATATTCTAGGTAATAGAAAGTCACCTTTGTAGTTGGGTGTTGGTTTTTAGCGATAATTTTGAGCTTATCTACAATCTCACAGATTATTAAGGAGAGGGTTTCCACGCTTTCTTCCATTATATCTTTTTAGTGAAATTTAATATGTATAGGTATTTATGACTTATCTTTGATTTTATTTTAACTACTTGACATTTGTGGGCGTGTCAGTATATTATCTATAGAATGATTTAGGGAAATAAACTAATGAAATTATATAATAAATCCCATAACCAAACAATTTTTATAGGTTAATTTCTTGTTATGTAATGCTTATCACATGACTAGTGATATGGGTGTGTTGTGAATATGAAATGACATAGAATACCTGATATCATATGTAATAATTTCATTTCACCCATTTTAATTTACTATAAAATAGGTTAACATTATTTTATGGTTCATTAAATGTATTTATAATAGTTATGAAAATAATTTAAAAGATAGAAGTTTTTTTGGGAATTTGGGGAGGATATGAGTTCTGGTAGGTTGTAAGGTAGATCTTTTTCTGGATTATGGAGTTTATATTGATAGTTTATTATAGTGAAAAATGAAGTATTTCCATAGTTTTAACTGTGGCTATTGGAATAATTCCATCGTTACAGACCATAAATATAATTTAGTCTATAGACACGATTTTTTAACCTTTAAATAAGCATAGTTCTATAGTTCAAACAATGGCTATAATGCTATTTATACAGTTAAAAACCATGGAAATTGGTCTTTGTGGCAGAGGATATAGTCATGGTTCAAAAATTTTGGCTATAAACTATGCCCTAATGCCACACTAATAGAATGAATGACCATCCAAACAATATATATATCCTACAGGTATGGTTTTGGTGTGTAAAGATGCAGTTATAAACTGTAGATATAACACAATTTTTTAGAAGTGAATCATTACCCATACAAACATGGAAATAGAAAAAATTTACTATGAATTTTTCATGGGTCCTATGAATCCATCTAAAGAAAATAATTCCATATGGCCTATAGTGGATCTCTATACAAATACAAATCACTTAAATTCCATTCAAGATTAATTATCACTCAATCAAATTGAATAAATATACATCATAGAAGAGGAAATATTTTATAGAACACTAGTATTGATTATGTTTGATCAAGATACAGAGTCCATATATAAGATCTAGAATAGTCTTCAGTATTCCTTGAACATAGAGTTTAACTTTTATATAACATATCTACCTCAAATAGATGCTCAATGTGAAAGTATCATTAAAATTATTAGTGATATTTTCAAAATATTCTCAATAGAATTTAAAGGATGATGTGATCAATAATTTCTTCTGGTTCAGTTCTCATATGATATAAACTTCTACTCTATCACTCATATGGATCCTTATAAATCCATATATGGTAAGATATAATAGGTTTGATCTAAAACTCAATGATATGGTGCTAAAAAATCTTTACAATTTTGTATTTAATATAGATAAATGGGACCCAATTTAAACCATCTAAAACATACAACATAATATAGAAATATTAGATCAGTTACACACCAAATACCTTTTATGTTTATAGTTTCAAAGAATTAGATAAAACTCTTACATGACCACTAGAATACATGAACAACAGGTTTATAAAGTTTTGATCATCTCTAACTAATCTCTTCATATCTTGTAACCATATTAATCATAACATACTAAAATCCTTTCCTCACAACCTAGTGAAAAGGAAACATAAATTGTGTGAGATTAAATTCTCATTAAGGGTAAAAAAGAATTAAAATTTAATTTCATCATTTATCATAATATGAGCATAAGGGTATAATGACATATTCAAAGTTCATGAGTATATTATAAAATAATTCATACCCATCAAAACCTTATCAATAAAATAAAACATTTCTAGGAAAAATCATTAGAAAGAATATAATAGACATGTATATACCTTGGTACATCTTATTTATATCACACATTCAATCACTTTTACAAGAGGAATAACCAATATGATCAAATTTCGATATAATTATATAAATAACATAATCATCACCCAATTCATTATAGTTCTATAATGTACCCACCCATTCATGGATTATAATGTAACCAACCATCCTTGGATTATAACAAACCCACCCGCACTTAGTTTATAATAGAACCACCAATCAATCATAAACAATTTCCAAGAACTATAACATAAATAAAATACATAAAGATTTCATTTCACTATAAATATAATAGAAACAACCATTATTCCTTCAATAACATTATTAACCCGTTGAAAAGAAATGGGTTCCATGATAATCTCTTTGGAACAATCATATTCCATGTAGAGAAATAATTAGGATAATATCATTAAAAAATATACCTATTCTAGCATTAGTAACATCAATGATTTTTCTTCTTTGATGAATATACATAACATAAAAATATAATTAAAAACATTATATAGGAAAACACACCTTCCACTCTAAAAATAACTTTTAAAAATAAATATATTATAGAATATTACGAAAAAAAATCATTGAAAATAACCATAGAAACTTTTAAAGACTCAAATCATTGAGAGGTAATTATGTTAGGAAATTCCATTTATATCATAATCATTAAAACAATTATTGTCTTCACACTATTAGTAAAATTACCTTGTTCATAAAATGATAAAAAAATCCTTTTAAACCAATTTTTAAAAAGTAAAACTTGGGTAAAAGTGACTTTAAATATTCATTGAAGAATAGTGAAAATATTTTTTGGAAACATTTTATAAAATATGGATATGGAAGAAAAAGGTTTTCTAGTTGATAAAGGAGAAATTAGATCATCTTTTATTAAAAAAATTATTTGTAATATTTAGAGTACCAAAGAGTGGAAAATAGTACTAAAACTTCAAAATTATAGTAATAACTAGAGGAGAATAAAATTGAAATGATTTTATCAAATGATGACCCTATAATTTCTCAATGAAAATTCAATCATAAACAATCATGATTAAAATTATATTTTAATATAAAATCCATACCATTTTTTAACTATTCAGTCATAAACATCATGAATGAATAAATTCAAATAAAACAATAAATATAATGACCATAAAGTGACTTAGCATATAATATGTAAAAGGGGAATTTATACTCGTCAGAAATTAATATAAATATAAAACATAAATGTATGTCCCAAAGAAAGAAAATTTTAGATGAATAACCCCTAAAAATATTATATCATTGAATTGAGAATTAATGGATTAAGAAATTATGCTTAAAAATATAAATCCATATAAAAATTGGAAATATGAAATATATAAAAAATTAAATTTTACACATAATAATCACAACATCTAATAAATCTATAAGTGAATTAACCCAATGAAATAAAATTGAGTTATAAAACCCTTACCACTTGGTGACTTCCAAATCAAATCCTCTTAGATGATATAATTTGAATTGAAACTTAAAATACCATGAAATTGGAATGACACATGATATAAAATGTAAAAAGGTGGTATATACATCATATAAAATAAATTAGGTGTATGAAATTAAAATATTCCTCAATAAAGGGAAATTGGGACGAAATCTATTACAACTTTGGTAATCTATGAATCAAAATTTTATAAAAGAGATAACCATAAATAGCTTTATGAATAACCATAATTTCATAAGAATTATTATAAAATAAATTTATGGTAATTATATACAGAACACTAAATAAAAATATGGTGAATATTTCATGTATCACAGAGAAATAAAATTGAGATGACAATCCATTACCTCAAGTTCACACTTTCTTTGTATGTTATTTAACTCCTCTTTTTCAAACAATCTCCATTTCTTTACACCTTAATATCTCTAATGTTCATATTCTTCCCAAACTAGTATACCATGAACATGGGAAGGTATTTTAGAAAGGGATTTAGGAAGAGATTTGATGAACCAAATGGTTCTTGAAGTATAAAGAAAATATAAGATAAGGTTTCCTTTTATAAGTGAGGGAAGGGGCACACAATAAATTTCTTAAATTATTAAATTAATATAAATTACTTTTCATAGAAAAATATATGAAATTTGAACTAATTTGAATATAATATGAGTATGAGTCTAAACTCTCTCATGTAATAAAAATTGGACATGTTTATATTGGCACTGAGGCACAAAATGGATGTTGATTGGTCGAGGATTTAAAAAGTTTATCACCAGAGTGATGACACTTGTCGTCTCTAGAGATCTAATCCCTAGTATGGTTCAATGATCTCATGTGGATTATTCTAATCACAAAAATATAAATTGAAAAAAACCTCTTTCTATCTGAATATACGCTCAACATATTCTTATCACTAGTGATCACTGATCGGAGGATCCAAAGAAGAACCCATATAGATCATCCACATGCACATCAAAAATCTAAAAGAGCATCGATCATCGAATTTTGGGTTCTAGAACATATATCTGATGATGGATTTGATGTACCGATGATCATCGCACCGACATCCCTTTGATGCAAGGAGATAATCTCGATCTGATCACTTAGATTGGTAGATTCTCTCTCTAGAAAGCGGGAGTAGAGAAAGAGGCTCTGAAGAACTAACAATTAATAGTCCTAATGTGAGAGCCTCTATCCCCTTATATATATTGTGTTATGAAATTATCTATAAAATCCTCCCTGCAACCCCAAATTTTTATTATCCACTAAACAAACCATAAACAACGTACGATGAATATTATGTTGAGTCATAAATATCATTTATATTTTTATCACTTGTAATATAATAAATTAAATTCATTAAATTGACTCGTTATTCTTAAAAATATTAAATTAACATATAATATTAAAATAATATTTGTTCATATAATATTTTCAATGTATTTAATTTAATACTTATAAATACATTTAATAAATAAATTCAACCTAATTATTCTATACTCAGATAAGAATGAATTTATTTATTTATCAGTGATTGATAAAACATGTACAACTCTTGGATCATGTGGCAGGGCCCACCGTGTCCTATATACCTATTCAAAAGAATATCTAAGATTCTTAAAAACAATATTGTGTGTGACCCTATGGGCCCTTATCTCAATAGAATTTAATAGTTTTCATAGACAAAGAAAGAAGTCTTCAAACCCATCAAAGCCCCTAAAGATATAAGGAATTCATAGCAACAAAAACCATCCTACAAACATCTGTTGTTTAATATAATCTTCTTGTTTCATGAAATCTCATAAAGCAGGATGCACACTTGTGTCATCGTCCTTTCATGATTTATTATTTGTTGATCTAACCGGATGGATTTACCTTTTTCCACCATGGACATTAATTTATAAATGCACTATAATCCTAACCAATCAGGACCAAGGTATTACTTCCTCAACTCAGAATTGGAAAATTATATATTAACCATTCAACCAATGCTAGACCATTTATCACGCACCCAACACATGCTACATCACCATGATTTCATTATCATAGTTTTTTTCTAACATCAAAGTACACGATAAAATGTCGCACATTGATAATGATCTCAAGTAAGGATAAAAATACACATGTTTATATATATGAACAGACAATGACACCTGAAACATATAGTGTTTTTATTTGTGGGTCTTCCCTCATTATCAAACTAAACATAGATCACCATATGTGATCTTAATGAGAATAAGTTTCAATACTAATGAGCTCCCATCACTTGATAGACAAAAATCTTCTTTGTTCAGTTAGTATGATGTATATTGACCATATGACATTTATTTAATATTAAATTCATAGTATCATGAGTTCACATTATAGGTTGGGATCTGCTATAACCTATTGATATGAAAATTAATAAAAGGAAATTACCATTTAAATAGGGGATGCAGAAATCTCAACACTATAATTATAAGTGTGCATCATGCATATCTCACTATATACAAGAAATAGTAATTGAAAAGTAATATTTATTTATTTCTAGCGTAACCACTATTATAATATTCCCACGTTCACTAAATCCAACTTTCTGACCATCCTTGTTAGACATCACTTGATTAAGATCATGTTTTTGTTGAGTAACAAATTTAGCTGTTGGGCTTGCCTGATCTATTCTTTGTGGGTATTCAACTATGTATGACCACACCTCCTTGAATTGAACTCCTCAAGAGATGATATCTTGTGTTTATTCCCCCTTTTCCACTATCAAAACATGAAATATTAGATAGTAATAGTATTATAATTTAAATTATAATAATAATTTAAACTATGTGATATTCCAAGAACTGGAATAAGATGTTATGTATTTTACACCAATTCTTAATTTCCTAAGAATCCAAAACATAGTTGGTATTTATAGAAATGGTTTCCACTTGATTGAATGAGATTTTCTTGATCACTACCTTATCCTCACTACGATATTAGATCATATTGACCTTATAAAAAACTAGTTTTTATCCCCTTGTAACTATTTTCCCTTCCCATCCACATACCAAGTACATATCATTTGTACTTTCTCAATTACAATTAGACAGTTTTGGCTACTTCCCTTACATTTTCCCTGGTTATAACTACTATTTTCCTACTATAAATTATAGTTTGGAAATATAAGATCTTGTACATATAATGTCATATGTGATTGATCCATCACTGAAGTGTATGTAATTTCAACTCACCACTTTAATCTCCTCGTGTGCATATTCATACCTTCTTAGAGAGAGATATTCCATCTGACATAGGTAACAATTCTTTCTATAATTGTTCTAACTTGTGTATTTCAATACCATGACAGTATATGTACAATTAATTAGGTCTAATAAATCATTAGATCTACCTTAGTATATCCTACTACCTAGAACATATTTTGGTACTTTAAGTGGGCCTTTGGAGTACATTTTCTGGTCTTAACTAACTATAAGGCCAACTGTTGTTTTCCATATGTTACCTAACATATTTACATGGAAAACAATGACAGTCCCACTAACCTCTAGTAAACACATGGACAAGATTCATTTCAAATGAATATTCTAATATCTTATTTATTCATTTAAATCTTAAACAGTATTTTGGTAACTTTTACCCTTATTTTCATTCAATGATGTCACCATCCCTTTATGGTTTTATCATATAGACACCTTCCATGATTGGTGGTGTTGACATTTAATGCTCAATAATTCGATCATAAAAATTATCCATGACAAGTAAAATTCTAGTGGAATTTGGAATAACAAATTAGTGTTACCAATCCATCCTTATTAGTACAACACTTATACCATCCATGTATAGTCTCTCTTGAATACCCACCATAGTATTCAATATAGAAACCCACATGTACATGGATACATGGACTCTATCATTGGATTTTAATTGGTCTTTTCAATTTTAGATAATTTTTATATACTACTTACTTATAGGAATTATTATCAATGAATATTGTATCACTGACCGTGGTGAAAATAAAAACCATCACCATGGTTTTACCCTTTCTACGTAGTATGTTTCTATGGAAAATTCTCCTTCCAGATGTTCTTGTGGAACACGTTCTTATTCCATATTCTTGTGCATCATTAGCATTGACTAAACCAAATTGAATCATTCTCCCGGTATCTAAAATAGAGATGTTCACCCTTTATAGAAATATAATCAATAACTTGACTATATCTTTTCTATATTAGGGTTTTCTGTAATATCATTAGAAACATTAGGATAATTACTATAGATGGAATCTGTGTTTTTCTCAATGAAAGCTTATTTGTATCCTAACAAACTCTTTTCATCTACGCACAATTTATTATGAAAAAATAGATTTCCATCATACTATAACTCATATGATATCCATTTTTCATTATAGTCGGCATGTCATTATAGGATAATATCATTATTTGAGATGTAGGTCTTGAAAACAATGGAAGTGTTTATAATGCATGTATATCTCAACATTGATGCTATATTTACTTACATCATGTCTCTAATGTATCAAAGGAAATGTGAGTTTGGTAATTACTCCATGCTACATTTGTTATCAATGTTATCATGTAATAATCATCATAGAACCTCATTATTATCCTCATAACCCGGATTTTGGTAAGGTAATGTGGGATTAGGAATTACACCATTCTACATTATATTGATCGATGAATGCTTCATCAAGATATTCTTCAGCACCCCAGCCTGAAGCATCTCATATCTTATAAACATGCATATACCACACTTCACTTTCAAATTTCTCAAAAACATAAAGGATTTTTATTAATTATGCCACAACTATCATACCCTTGAAATAGATCATTCTCTCTAGTTAAACTAGTTCTGAAAGCTTTGTAGATTACCATTATTTATAAAGGTTTCTTTGCCCAAAACTAAGTACACAAGTGTTTCAATAATACCTAAGTTCTTTAACTCCAAATATTCTAAAACAATACTTGGTATTTCTTTGATAACCACTTAGTTTTTCTTGAGAAATATTTTTTGTTCTACAACTAGGTATATAAGTATTACATTATATATTTATCACGTATTGATTTTGATTAATGGATCAATAAACTATTACATGATTATTCGACACCACAAAAAACATTCATTCCGAAACTAGAATAATGTATTCTTGTGTCCAAAGGATATTTTAGATAATTTGTTTGGTAATAATAAATAAAATTTCTACTAGAATCATTAAAAATGGAAATAAGAAGTTGTGTGATTCTCATCCCTAACTTAGGAACCACCCTTTCTCAGCCACTTGAAGAATACACCTTACTTGTTGAAATGTTTCTATACATACATGGCTATTGTATTTAAATACATATATGTAATTGGAATATTCTATTTAATACTAAAGAAGTATAACTGAAACATTACATTTTATATTTATCAATATACCTGAAGAAGAAGTGAACACTTGCTTCTTTGGTTCAGTTTTTTGTATTTAAATTTCCATAGATTTATTTCAATATATGCGAAGAAAATAACCTTCTGTTTAATAGCCAAACACCTTTCTTTGAAGAACATTTTGAAGGTTCCTTCGGTGTCTCTATTTCCATTGGCCTTTTCTCCCTTTACTTCAACTAGTTCACCATAATAATTAAATATTATAATTTATTCAAGTTCTTATTTCTTAGTGAACCATACCAAAATGCAAGAAAGAGTTTTCCCTATATTGTTCATTATGTAATATTAAATGAAACTAGAGTATATGGGTGAAAATATTTTATTAATATCTCATGACCCGCCTTTCATATTTACATGTAACCAATTTAATTATCACCAATTCATATCTCACTTCACTTTCTCCTCGCAAACTTCTCAAATATAGGACTACATGTAATATCAAGCATGTTCTGATATTGTATCCATAACTCAAAATGGACGTTGATGATAGAACAATGAAAAATAATAATCATATGCATGGTACATAAGCATTTTTTACCCGCACATCCTTAGGGGGATTAACAAGTATATGGGACTTCAATACCTTTAATTTCTGATATTGCAATACTTTGGGAAAGCACCCGTACGACTCTTGGAAACTCATGCTAGTATAGAGATGTTCTTTGTCCAATATTATCGTAGTTTGCATGTGGTTTTGCTTTCCATTTTCTACAAAAATAAAATCAAGAATATTATAACTTTTATCTTGTTTAATGAGTAGAAATTAACGATTATTTAAATCATTGCATATCTCCCACTGTTTTATTAGACTCTAGCAACCCTATGTACTAGAATCAGAATAATCAATCACTTGAGTATTCTAGGGGAAATGATCCTTTAACCTCCCCTCATAGTTTACCAGCTATAGATATTTCATCACTTGAAGAGTTCAAGGTAGGTGTTTGGCTAGACAACCACATTAAATTGCATCTTCTTGATCTATCCCAGGTTCCAAAATGATAAATATGATTTACTCAATGCTTTCCTTTTAGGTTGCAACAAGCTAGTTATGACTTCTCCTTTACTCTCAACATCAGTTAAGTCAAACCACCATTCTCATAAGAACTCTCGAGTAGTATGAGGCACCCTCAACTATGGCTGATTGAGAACCCTAAACACTTAGTTATGTTAAGATTCAAATGATGGATAACTTTTACGAATTAATATTTCTTTGAGGTTTTTTATATTTGTCAATGAATCTAATCCATTTCTATTAAACTGTTAATTCTATGTTGTTGCGCTCAAAATTGAACATTAATATAAAAAAACATTAATTGAATATTTATGTATTTTACTATTTATTATTTCACGAGTTTCTCGCTCTCATGCAAATGTATATAAAAAAATGCATAATGGAAAAAAATTACCTGCTGGTCATGACTATCAGTTATTGGTTGATCCATTTATACTCAGTGGATCAACCATGACCAAGGGGAATCATACATGGTTCATAGCTTCAATCATGATATAGCAAGTCCCTGTCCTGAGTGTTCACTTCTCATCTAGATTTCACCTCGACATGGCGTGGTCCACATCATACATCATTGTCATCAAAATAAAAAATATAATCACATGTAGGCGATGGGGTCTCAAGAAGTGAAAAAGACATAGAAATACTGATGGGCATGAAAGAATTTATATGTATTTAAATAAAAAATAAGATTTTCAAATCATCATAAAGGGAACTACTTATTACAAACATCACACTTAGGGTACAAGCGATTAAATAAAATAACCAGATTTTCAAGGTTGTTCAATTGCTCAAGACCGGTCGGTATACATAATAAATACATTATGAAATTAAATTGCTATGAATTTAAAGTACAAGGGAATTTCAAATAAATTAAATGAATTAATTAAAATTAAATATTTTATTCTTATTTGGTCCTGTCTTTAAATTAAAATTTATTCTAAAATTTATATTAATTAATTTAATACCTAAATTAAATTAATTTTCCCTAGTGTTTTAAAATATTATTTTTTGAAAGAAAAAATTAACTTAATTCAATACTGAAATTAAATTAATTAAATTAATTAATTTTGATTATATAAAAAAAAATATGGACTCAGAAACACCAACTCAGGCCAATAGCTGGTCAGGCCGACCCCGTGTAGGTCCCTGTGAAGGGGAATTCTGACCAAGACCCATTTTGGATTTGGTGGACCCACCCGGAGGCTGATCAGGTCCACCAGAACCATGGAATAATTTATCTGACAGAGGAAGCGGTGCTACTCGACTGTGGAAGGCGAGGGCGGAGCGGGTACGACAATGGTAGTGGTGGTTGACCAGAGAATCTTGCAGGTGGCTCCATGGGTGGTCGTCGGCCACCTCGTTGAGGAATCCTGGTGGCCTGCAGGCGGTGCGACAAGGGGGTGTGGGGAACGGTGATTTTTCTAAATGGGCAGCACAACGACGTGGGTTCGACCGCCATGGAAGACGACAAGAGCGAGGTCCAACGGTTGATGTGAGGCGGTGAAACGACTAGGCTGGGGAGGGTGGAACTATGAAGCTGTTGTGCGTGATGGGATCCCAACAGGGAGGGTGTGGCCACGATAAGGGAGGGTGATGCAGCAGGTTGGATCCACATTGGGGGAGACATGGCAGGGGGCATGCTTAGAAAAGAATTCCCCAAACTCCAGCAGGTTTTCCACTTTTAATAAAAAAAAATGAAATACGATTTTTCCAATGGGGGTCTCATTTTTATCACCAGTGAACCCATTTTTTAGCTGCCCACTGAAATTCCCAGCCTAATTGGGATTAATTAAAATTAAAATAATATTTTAATTTCTTTTTTCCTGCTAGAAAAGTTCTGGCGTCTAGATCTTGGTACCGTGGAGCACAACAGATTCTAGTAGGTGTGGGATTTAAAATATTCATCACCAGAGTGATGAAACATGTATTATTTGAAGATCCAAGTCCTGGTACGATCTGAGGATCTCACGTGGATTATTAAAAGAACACACACACACACACACACACACACACACACACACACACATATATATATATATATAAAGAAATACCACTTTTGATCTAGATCCGTACTCGGCATCTGCTTGTCACTGGCGATCGATGGTCAAAAGATCCAAAGTAGAATCTCTCTAAATCATCGACACACCCTTCAAAAATCTATAGGAGCATTGATCGTCCAATTCCAAGTGATATCAAGACGATATAATGATGCCTTCAACATCCTAATGATCACCGGATCAGGGTTATTTCGATGCAAGGAACTGTGCTCAATCCAGTCACTTGGATCGAGAGCTTCTCTCTCTGGAAATAGGGAGAGGAGGGAGAGGCTCCAAAGAACTCTTAGTGGATAGTACTGATGCGAGAGACTCTCTCCTTCTTTATATATCGAGTTATTAAATTACCCAAAAAATCCTCCTCGAGTCCCTGAATATTTATTACCCACTAAATAAACCATAAACGACATATTATGACTATTATACCAAGTCATAAATGTAATTTATTTTTTTATCACTTACTTGTAATATAATAAATATATAATGAGAAAAAATCGAGTCATTAACTCGACTCGTCGTTCCCATAAATATTAAATGGACCCAGAATATTAAAATAACATTCGTTCATATAATATTTTCCATATATTTACCTTAATACTTGTAAGTACATTTAATAAATATATTCAACCCAATTATTATATACTTGAATAATAATGAATTTATTTGTTTATCGATGATTGATAAAACATGGAAAACTCTCAGACCCGATGTTGGGGCCCACCATGTCCTATATACATATTCACCTGCATATGACATATTCTGGAATACACTATTGTGTGTGACCCTCTAAGCCTTTATCTCTATAATAGTAAATAGTATTCACAAATCAAGAGCAGAGTCTACCAACTCATCAAGGACCCTAAAGAGATAATGAATATTCATAGAAACGACAACCATCATATGAACACACGCCATGTAATATAATCTCTTTGTCTTGTAATATCTCATAAAGCATGATGCACACTTGTGTCATCATCCTTTCTTGCATTATTGTTCGTTGATCTAACAGGATAGATTTTCCATCAATTACCATGGCTAGGGAATTATAAAGGAATAACCGTCCTATTCAACGAGACCCAAGACATTTCTTCCTCAACTCAGAAGAGACAAATTCTATCTTGGCCATTGAACCAATTTCATAACACTAACGATGCATCGAGCACAAGCTACCTCACCATGATTTAATTATTATGGTGTTTCCCTTGCATCAAAGTACATGATCAAATGAAACACATTGATGATGATATCAAGTCAAGAGATTAATATAGATGTTCATAGTTAGGAACTAATAATGTCACTAGAAACATGTGGTGTTCCTATTGGCGGGTATGTCCTCATGATCTCACCTAACAGAGATCACCAACAGATAACTTCATGAGAATAAGTCTTAATGCTTATGAACTCCTAGCACCTGACAGTAAGACATCTACTATGTCTAGTCAGTATGATGTATCTGGACCATAATAAATTATTCATGATTAATTTCATGTATTCTTGAGGTTCTCATTATATCCTAGTATCTTCAATAAACTTTTGGTATGACAATTAATCTAAGGACATTACCATTTAATTAGTGGATAGATAAATGTATACACTATAAAGGTAAGTGTACATCATGGATATATCATTGTATACATGAAATGGAAATAAAAAATAATAGTTTAGTTGGGTATAGGGAACCAACTATTACAATATTTTTGTTGTTGTTTTTATCCATTTCTATTTTTTTAACCATCCATTAACACTTTTCACAATTATAGGGATATCAATGTTTGTTTCTATTTAGGGGCCAAGAAATTTTTCATAAAAGTAAATTTAACCAAAAATGGACCATTTCTAATATTTTAAACCATATCCCATTCAATTGGTTTAATGTATGATTTTTATAAAATTTTATATCATTTAATAATGTATTGTTTATTATAAAATATCACTAATTCCATTTTTTAGATACATGAAATAATATTATTTATTTTGTGTCTAACTCATGTAAAATGGTTCCAAAATGTTATGGATTTTACTATAAGTAGGATAATTCCATAATATAATCATCAACTCAATTTTTTATATGTTTAGATAACATGGAAAACCTTATCTTTCAAATTAACACATTGGTTAACTAATTGTATACTTAACCACGGTAATGACTTTTTTAATATTATAGGGTTATAAATTTACTTATAAGTTAAAAATTAGATCATAAATGGATAAGGGATGAAGTTTTAGAAAATTTATCATCCAACTTTTCCTTTTTATTTTTTTTATTTTTTCTAATAATTTATTATAACATATTTATCATAAAATACCATTGATGTCATTTTAAGAACAATTCACATAATTTGACTTTTAAGACCACATGAAAGAAATTGAATTCAAATATAAACCATTCAAATATATATAATATGCTATATTAATCTATAAAATTAGTGGTACACTATAAATCATTCAAAAAAAATATTACTTTAATATTTTTTAGAATCGTTAACAAGATTTTTCTACTGCTTTCGCATGCACTATATTGGTGTTGCGTAAGAATTTAAGGTAATTATTTCATCACTAAAAATTAAAAATAAATTAAAATCATAAAAATAGAAAAATCAGTACCAAAATAAGCTTTTATATTCTTTAAATATTTATATTTACTCACATATATGTCATGATAATTTATTTAATATGTTACTTTGACTTTTCTAGCCTTGCACAAGCATTGAACAAGAATTTAGATATGTCACATATTATATAAATTTACAATTCATATACATAAGTAATAACAATTATTAATACATAATATTTATTAAAAATATCTATCAAAAACTTTTATTTCTCAATAATTATCTTTGAACTCCAAATGTGACTTTTCTAGTGTTGTGCAAGCACTACATCGACACTCAAATTGATTTTAATATTTATCATGAAATAAATTATCATTTATATGTTTTGAAATATTTTTGTATAATTTTTATAGTATATTATCATAAATTATTCATTAAATAAGTTTAATAAATTTTTATATCATTGTTTTTTCTTGGTGATATCACAAAAGATAGATTATTTCATAAAAGATGTATTTTTTATTATTCATCATAAATTCGACTTCATCAAAAAAATCCCAAAACTCCATATGAGGATAAAGTTTAATTTATGAAACCAAAAAATATTTTAATTTCATAAAATTAAATTCCTATAATTTACATAAATTACTTCTAACATAAATGTGTAAAGTGCAGTGAAAAATAGTTTTTAGGAAAAAACACTTTTATACCTAATATGATCAATACCAAAATCGAGTATAAAGCTAATTACTAAGTAATTAATTAATTTTTTTTAAATAAATGATACTTATCTTAATTTAATATTAAAATTAATTCATAATGTTACTTTTAGTGAAAATAAATGACACTTACAAAAATTAGTATTTACACTGTTCAATAAAAAATCACCCATTTCAGAATAAATCTGAAATTTTCACCCAGTGATATTTTTGATATGATGATTTAAAATATTATATTCTTATAAATAAAATAATTTTTTTAAATGATCCATATATTAATTATAATATTAACTCACAAAAATCAATGATGATCATTTTTGAAGAAAATGAAATTAAGAAGCATAAAATAGATTTTCTGAAAATTCAGTGTATATTTTTAATCGTTAATAAATAAATTTTTATTAATTAGAAACTTTATATATATTTTATAATGCATTTAATACTATTTAATACCAACAAATTTAATGACTAGGTTTACCAGAAATATTTAAATATTAACATTTCATGGTTCATTTTAGCTCGGTGTTTTGTATCGTATATGCTGTCAAACATTGTATTATTTTTAAAAACTATGGATTTAACATTTTTCACCTTTGATAAAATGAATCCTAAAAATTTGAGCTTGAGAACTATAATAAAGGGTTAAAATTTTGAAAATAACATTTTTTAAAACCCACATCATAAAAATGGACAATAAATCATCCTCTTGAAAATAGATAAAGGGAAATATGAGGGTTATCTAGAATAACAAGAAACATGGTTTCCAAATAGAATATCATTATTGGGAAGTGAACATATGAGTTTGGAGGAAAAATTAATTATCAAATGATTGAAAGTTATAGAAAATGTGGTCAAGGGAAATTTAATAACCACAAAACCATAAATCAACAAGGGATTAATAATACCATCAATTCAACATAAATGATGGTAATATGATAACATTTTTATTTCAAGATTACTTTTCTTATATTTGAGGAACTAATTTACCATATAGACTAATAAAATATGTAAATATACTTACTTTTATGTTATAATTTCATCCTTTGATCATTTTCCACTATAATTTCATCTTTTATTCCAAACAATGAGTATTCAAGATGAATGTTTCATACATGAATCACTAAAATCAACTTCTATCAGGTCACATAATCCACAAGAAGATAACAATCTATTCATCTTGTATTATCCATAACTAAATTGTCTAGCATAAGGTAAGATGATGTAGAAAATGTATGAACCATCATATATAGAAATAATACGTTAATCTTAAAAATTCAACAACACAAAAGGTTTAATGTAGATCATTCCATAAAAAATAACCCAATTAACCTAAATAACCTGAACATTAAAGAATGTTTTAAACTCAAATGTTGTCTCATACCTTTCACCTTTCCTCCCAAAAAATATAATTCTTATGAAATAACAGTAATCACTTAATCACCAAATCACTTTTCAATCCATAGGTTATCTATATGATAAAAAATATGTTTCCAAATTATAATAACCAATAATTACCTCAACATCAAAGATAATAAAAACCATAAGGTTATCAAAATCTTTAAACTAATTTCCACATAATGTAATTTCATTATTCATCATATAACTTGTTCAGTAAACTCAGTAGACCCACCAATTCTATTACCTTAAATGAATCCCAAATACTCTTAATTATCTTAAAATCCCATCTCATAAGTCTTAAAAGGGGTATTTTTTCCATTAAACTTATGATGAACCTTAGACTTATTAACCCATGATGGTATCTATAACTCATAAGTTAACCTTACATAAGAACATCATAACATCCAAAGTTATCTAAACCCTATTTTGTTACCAACTATAATATCCCCGAACATGTACTCCCAAATGTGATGCTAACAACATGATCTATATATTTCTATCTTTGATACCTGATAAATGTGACCTGATTTAAACCATTATAAACATAAAACATTAAAAGGAAATGGTTGGTCACTTATATACACAAATTCATTTTAGATATAATGTTTTAGATAATTAGTAAAATCTCTTACATAATAACTTGGATACATGAACAAATGGATTATAAATATTTATATCATCTCTAACTAAGTTATTCTCATATAGAAAACTTCTTGGGCATAGCATAGTTAAAACCTTTATTTAAAACATAGGTAAAAATAACCATAAGAAGGGTGATATAAAATTCTATGTAAGGTTATACATAAGAATTAAAAATTGAATGTAATCAGTGATAATAAGATGATAATAAGGGTATTTTGGAATAATAAAATTTTATGATCATAACATAATAGAATCCATAACCATAAAAAAATTAATAAAAACAGAATAATTTCCATGAAAACTCATTAGAAATCAAAGACTAATCATGTAGGTTTCTTGAGAAAACATATTCATATCACCCTTAGCAAAAATGTTAAAAGTATACTAACAAATATGGTCAACTTACAATATAATTATTTGTAAACATAATCAGTACATAATGAAATGGATGATTATAATTAACCCACCCATAATTGGTTTATAACATAACTAATGATCTATAGTTTATAAAGAAACCACCCATACTTTGTTTAAAAAATAACCACCTATCAGTTATAAAAAACTTCCAATAACCATAACATGAATAATGTATATAGATATTGAATTTCATCATAAAACGCATAGAAAAAACCATTATTCCATTATAACTTGATTAACCCATGGAAAATGAATGAGTTCCATGAGAATCTATTTGAAACAATAATAATAAATACAGCGAAATAATTTGGGTGGAATCATTTCAAAATATCCATAGTGTAACCTTAATAATGATAATGGTTTTTTATGAAAATATTTCCCATTAATAGTTAATTAAAAACATTTTTGAGGAAAATGTAGTTGGGGTTTGGCTTAGTGATAAGCACCTCATAATCCTACATGAAAAATGGGGGTTCAAAACCCATGGGGCACAGGGTACTGTATCATTACTATAGCGTACTATAGCAGCGACCACACTGTAGTGGTGACATGGTACTGTAGCAGCGGCGGGTACTGTGCGATACTATAGCAGACAGGTACTGTATCAGTGCTATTCACATAATCGGCCTTGTGCCAACTATTTGGGCCTACAGGCCATGTAATGGGATAAATGACCACTGGGCCTTTGGGTTATATAATGGGTCTCCCTATACCCAGTTTAAAGAGGTCTTTGCTTTTATTTAATAGTAAATGAGGCTTCGGCCCCAACATTTAAAAATTTTTGTTGAGGAAAACATCCTTTCCACTTTGAAAATAGATTTTGAAAACAAAAAAATTCCAGAATATTAGGAAAAAAAATTCGTTGGAAATAACCATGGAAAATTGAAATGAAATATTCAAATCATTGAGTGTTCATGACAACAAGAAATTATGTTTATGATGTAATCGTTTAAACCAATATTCTATTCACATGTTAGGTAAAAGTACCTTGATTGAAAAATGACAAGAAAATTATTTCTAAACCATTTTGTAATAAGTAAAATATAGGTAAAAATGAATTTAAAAATTCATTCAATAATATTAAAAAAAAATTGAAAACATTTTATAAAATTATGATATGGAAGAAAATGGTTTTCTGACTGAAAGAGGAGAAATATGATCGTCTTTTCTTAAGAAATGGATGAACCACTTAGAGTACCAAATAAAGGAAAATGGTACTAAAACAAAAAAATATATAAATAAATATAGTATAATAAATAATAATAATTTAATCCAATAAGTATCATATAATTTTCTAATGTAAATTCAAACATAAACAGTCTCGATTAAAATTGGATTGAAATATAAATCCCTAACTCCTTTGGTAACATTTGAATCATAAACCCAATGACCAAATAACTTCAAATTAATCCTTTAATATCCTAAACATAAGGAGATTAATGATATAAATTTTCAAAGGGGTAGTATATAAAACTCATTAAAGAATATAGATTCATTACATAAAAATATTTCCAAAATAAATATAATTTTAGGGGAATAACCTTTACAATTATCACATTATTGAATTGAGAATTAATCAATAGAGTAATTATGTGTAACAAATGTGACTCCACAAAAAAATTCTAAATACTAAATAAATAAATAAAATTCCCTTTAACACATAATATTGACATAATATTATCAATGAAGAAGTGATATATCCCAATAAAAGAAAATTGAGTTATCAAACCCTTACCACATGGTAACTTTAAACTCAAATCCCCGTGGATTAAATAATTTCAATTGAATCTTAAAATAAAATAAATGAAAAAAATATTAATGTTGTATCTTATAAAATATAATTATAAACACCACATAAAATAAATTTGGTTTATAAAATTAAAATATACCTCAATGAAGGGAAATTGGGAAGAAATCCCTTACAGACTTGATAACCCCTGAATCAAAATTCCATAAAATAGAAAACCATAGATGGATTTTAAAATATCCAAAATTATATGAGAAAAATCATAATAGAAATATATGGGAATTATATTTACCAAAACAAATAAAAAGTGGTGAAATGTGTCTCTGATAAATAAAATTAAGATAAGAATATGTTACCTTGAGTCTCAACAAACCATGTGTGTAGTTTAACTTCTCTTTTTAGGACAACCTACGTTTATTTATAGATTAATCCCTATAAGGTTAGTTTTTTGACCAAAATAATACCTATAGAACATTGGAATGGATTTTAATAAGGTATTTAGGAAGGGATTATCCAAATTTATTGGTTCATAAAGTGTGAAGAAAAGATGAGAGGAGGTTCCCTTTTATAAGTGGGGGGAGGGGAACTATAAGAATTTAAAAAAAATATTAAATTAATATAAATTAATTTTCATAGAAAAAAGTATGAAAATTAATATAATTTAAATATAAGACGAATTTGAGTAAAAATAACCTCATATAATTACTGTTTTACAAGTTTAGGTGATATTTTCACCATTATATATTTGTTTTAACCACAACTAAAAATACTGACATTAGAGACTGCCAAATGTGGTCACTAATGGACATTAGAGACCACCCTCTGTCCTCCTATGGAAGTCATAGTTGGCCCAATGATAAATTCCATAAGATACCTCTATAGGTTATTTCTATATGCCCCATCCATAAAATCAATAGTGACCACTTGGCAGTCATTGATTATCCGAAAAAACATACCATAGAGCGACTGCCAAAATCATTCCTTGAAGATAAAAAAACTAAATCATTAGTGACCACCATAGGCGGTCAATAATTTGGATTTTTTTTAAAAAACAATTATATATTGACTACCCCAAACGAAGAAAAACTAAAAAATAGATCGAAATAGAAGAAACAACATATCCTAAAAACGAAAAATGAAAAACATAAAACCTCACAAATCCTCCAATGATCCAAAATGCCCCAAATCCTCCAATGATCCAAACAGCTCAAAATACATTCCAATATTTTGTCACAATAAACCTACAATAAGATAAAAAAAGAAACAACTAAACAAAGAAAATACAAATTGATCATATTTTTTTGGTTAATATATATATATATATATATAGAATAATCAAAATATTTTATATATTTTTACAAAAATAAACCACCATAGAGACAAATTTGAGTCCAATATAATCTTAAATATCTTTTTACAACTGTTATTAGTTAAATAATGACTATTTGAAGTAGTAAACCAAGTTTACCATATATTGATAAATCATAGAAATTTAGATATATGATCCAGGTACCGATGCTTCATACATATTATAAATGAATTAAATATCATTTTTCTAATATATCATATCAATCATATCTTGTTTCGTCTGTTTTCCCCCCTACACACATGATTTTATCATTTTTACTAAAAATTATAATAGATTTCAAAATGAAGTTTTAATTGTACCAATAAATCCACACATCGGATTGAATACTAATTGATTCCAATAGATCACTTATGATTTGAGAATTATTCTCCTGACTTTTCACATCAATCAGAATTTATTTTCATGTTTTGACCCCATCGCGGGAGATGTGTCATTTTAATAACACTGAATAATGTTACTCATTGTTTGTAATCATATCTGGCGACACGAGCATCTGATGGATGTGGCATTGATTCCTACAGATCCAAAATACCTCAATGACTGTTCTCCCTTGATTTCTTGTCAAACCATTTACATTAAGTTGTTATTTATATATTTACATGATTTATCACTTAACTCCAAATGTGAGGGGAAATCGCCACTTTTGATCATATTAAGAAATTCAGGTATTCGATCCATGTACTGATGCTTCCTGTAGATTATAAATGACTTAAATACCATTTTACTAAGATTAAATTTCAATCAGATCCCATTTCATCAGTTTTGACCCGTACACAGATGATTTTCTAATTATTATAAAAATAATAATAGATGTAAAAATGAACTTTTAATTGTACTAATCATTCAACACATCAGATTGAAACACAGTTGATTCCAAAAGATTACATATGAGTTAAGGAATGTTATCCAAACATTTCATGTCAATAAGAAATCATTTTCACATTTTGACCCCCTCGTGAGAGATGTGTCCTTTTAATAACACTAAACAACATTTCTCAATATTTTTAATCATATTGGGTGACATGAGAATATGATGGATGCAGCGTTGATTCCTATAGATCCAAATTTCCTCAAGGATTGATATCCCATGATTTTACATCAACCCAATGGAATTAGATTTTTATTGACATAATTTAGATGATTTATCACTTAACTCCAAATATGAGGGACAATCGACAATTTTGATCATACTGAGAAATTTAGTATTCTATCCACATACCGATGCTTCCAGAAAATTATAAATAGCTTAAATATCATTTATCTATGATTTCATATCAACCAAAGCTTGTTTGGTCGGTTTTGACCCATGAACGCTTGATTTTCCCATTATTAAAAAAATGATAATAAATGTGAAAATGAACATTTAATTGTACTGATCAATCCATGCATTAGATTGATGTGTGGTTGATTCCAATAGATCACATATGATTTGAGTAAAGTTCTCAAAAATTTTCACATCATTCAAAAACCATTTGTGCATTTTGACCCCCTCATGGGAGATGTTCCATTTTAATAACACCAAACAAAGTTACTCATTGTTTTTAATCATTCCGGGTGACCTAAGCTCCTGATTGATTCATCTTTGATTCATACAAATCCATAATGTATCAATGATCGTTCTAACATGATTTCATGTCAACCCAAGTGCATTAGGTTGGTATTGAAATATTTTTACCTGGCACTATTTGTGGAATCTAGAACGACATCATCCTACTTCAACCCCATGCTTCCCTTGATGGACACACCTCACCACCACTCATGTAGCTAAAGCTCATCAGACCACCAAAACAATTATTTGGAAAATTCCATTTACACCACCTAGAGGGTTCATGTTCAGTCCATCAAGCCAACTCAATATTGTGAAACCATAGAATTCATTATGGTGGATGACTCCCTAGCTCATAGGGAGAATGAATGGTAGAGTATTTAAAGGTTATAAAAATCCAATAAAAGTGGTTGATGACTCCCTAGCTCATAGGGATAAGAAAAAATTTGAAAAATTATAGATTTAGCATGGAAGAGATATAGGATACACATTTAGTTGTGCAAAATGGTTGAAAGTATTTTTTGGACTCCTCTCTTGATTGCGTATCTGAGGTCACTATGTAATGGAAGTTACCAAATTTCTATCATTTTTGTATGCACCACATGTGACATGTAGTAGAAATTTAAATCTAAGAAATCACATACTGATTATTTTCCCAAGTTTTCTCATCGGTCTAAATGTATTTAGCTAGTTTTGAATGTCTACTTTGTCAAATTTCATTTCAATGAAAATGTAAATGTGATTTTTGACTTAACTAAAAATAAAAAAACAAAATAAGATAGTCAATTTGAACAAAAAAATAGAAAAATAAAACAAACACACCTCTCGAATCTGATGTGTCATGCAGGGCCATGGCTGCTACCTCCATCCGATGTGGTAGGGGCCTACAAAAAATAAAAATTATGAAGATATTAATAATGAATGAAATAAAAAATGAATATGTAAACTTAGTATAAACCTGCATTATAGGATCCCTTGCACCATCACCCCAACACCCATATTCCTAGAGTCCTTTAACCTCATCCATCAACTATGCATTTACATCCTTGGATGCACACATTCGTGCCTCTAAATCTATAACTTTATATGTCATCCCAGAAAAAAGGAGCTACAACATCATTACGTAAAAATATAGAACAAGGAATCCTTGTTCCATAGGTCATACTATAAACTAGTCTATGAGGACCAATAATGCAATGGAATATATCATCCCTCTACATGACAAGTTGTCACTGGTCCTCTGGCAGCTGTGCTAATTCATCTTCAAATTGAGCTTGTATAATATTTAAATATAAATATATTTTTATATACAGATTAATATATGTATTGATAATTATTAAAAGTACATACTATAATAGCTGCAACCTCTCAATCATTTCGATCACGAGTAATCATCCACACTAACATTTTATCAATCGATAAAACTTTCTCCCATAACTATATACGAATAAGATATAAAAATAGAACAGAAAACAATAATAAATAAAAAAATAAATTATTTAATAATAAATACATCATATCAAATTTGGGACATGTGACAAACCCCAGGCCTGTGAGGTGGTCCTTGCATCGCATGATTCTTAGAATGATGTGTTAACACCTCCTACATTCAATTAATTCAAATTAAAAACATGTAAAATGCTATAAAGTCATTGATATATATAAATCAAAATAAATCGACTAACTGCAGTAGCCTTAGTAGGCCAAAATGAAACTAACCCATGCCACTAAGATGGGAGAACACCTCTTGGGACTCTTTCCAGAATGTATGGGGTACCCACATTTGGTACCCAATGATCTTTCTTGACTCTTCCTTTATAATATTTCCACATTTTAGGACATTTTTTCATACATACCATCTGACACTCATTGGGGAACACTTTCAAAATATTCTATTTATGAAAAAAAAATCACAGATGTTAGTATTTTTTAAACATAGGTAAGAAACTAAAATGGTCATCTTTCTTAAAATTCCCTCCATAGATAATCTAATATATCCTGAGGGAATGAAGCCCAATCATGTGTGATCAATGAAAATCGGTGTGGGTCATGTATGATATGACCCAAATGATGAAGAAATATAGGGGAATTCACTCCCACCGGATGGTATCTCTCATCAAATGATACGTATAGTGTTGTGTCAGATTTCCAAGATGATATTCTAGGACCAGGGACACTCCTACAAGAGGAAGAAGTGGTCGAGTCTGATCCTATTGAAAACAATTTCATACATAGTAATAGAGATGTGCATATATATATATATATATAAGGATTAATTAAACAAATAAACACAATTACATTCATAGATACCTCGACCCTGAGATATAGATTGCTCTACTAAAGGATGTGGATCTAGTATATTTTCCCATGAAATACATACAGTCATATAAAGCATTTATAAGGAAAATATTCATTAACTATTATAGTGCCAATCTGTATAGAACAATATAAAAACAAAAATAAAATATAACCACAATAATATACCCCAAGCAAATCAAAGCACGCCATATTATATAAAAATATGGTTAATCCCTATTGTGAATGGTAGTGACTAATGAAATAGTAATAAGAATAATAGAGAGAGATAATCCATTTTTTGTTTTTTATTTCATAATTTATTAATAGAATACTCTATTGAAAATTATCCAAACTAATTAATTGATTTTTTATATTTACTAAAGTCATCAAAGTTAAATAATTAAAAAAAGTTAAACAGTTCAAAAATAAGTTATAAAATTTAAAAAAGGCTTTAAACGGAAGAGTGGTAAAACAATCACACCTTTCATTAAACATGAAAATAGATCATCTCTCTTTAAACAATCTCTCTATCCCAATGAATATATTCTTCACGTTGAATTAAGATATGTTGATCAAGCTGCTGTGAAACAAAGGCAACCATCAAAGGTTCATCTCAATAAATTAAAAACTCACCTATCCCGGAGAATTTTACAGCAACTTTCCAATCTAGATTTGATGGCAAGGAAACAAAGAATACTTTTTCTGCTTGTTATGTCAAAATGAAAGGTTCATTACTAACTAATTCATTTATATGTAACATATTCTTAAAATTTACCAATGTAAACCTATATTGATCAACATTTGTTTCATGGACAAAATCAACCCAATTACACCTTATCGATATGTATTTCAACCCGTGTGCGTATAAAAAATAAATGATTTCTATCAATTGACCATTATATTAACTATAATCAACAGTTACACAACCAATGCCACTATTTTGTGTTTCTAATTTTTCATCAACATCTTTAATTAAAAATATAAATCAATTATTATTTATATCTTTATAATGACGAGTCGTTATAGTTGGACCCTCAGCTAGTTGGTTAAATTCTTCAGTTAGTGTTGGGTCTCCTAACTCCCATAGGTTATGAACCTATATAATTCACATAATTCAATAATAATTTATGTAAAAATCAATTAGTATTATACTTCACTCATAATGAAAATAAATTTATGCTTGCAAAATCTTTAAACCAATCATGAAAGGATGCATAATGAGATTGTTTAATTTGATAGTCACTCATAAAATAAATCTATTATTTTATTTCATTAATCTATTTCATACAAATGATAATGATATGTTTAAATGATCAACTTAATATATGAAAACACAACACGTAAAAGTTAAAAAATAAAATTGATAAGACACTTTACTACATTAATGGTGCAACTGATGGAGTATTGAACAATATATATTGATGAGATTGTACCCACTTGATGTTGTTCGTATCAAATATAGTTACTTCTCCACTTGGACCATCATAAAATCTGAGAGGGATTATCTTATTTTATTTCAACACCCGTAAGATATTCTACAAAAAAAATAGTTCACTAATCTATAAAATAACCATTAGCTATTCATGCCTCCATAAGATCTATGTTGTATAAAAATTATTTCAATTTATTCAGACACTGCTCAATAGGATACATCCACCTGAACTGCACTAGATCTGTTTCCATTACTTCATTGGTTAAGAGCACTATCAAGTGAACCATAACATCAAACAACAAGGGAAAATAGTTTCTAAAAGTAACAATGTGTAATTAAAATTCAGTCCTATAAAATTTTTAAAACACTCATTCGTTGATTTATTAAAAAAATTCTAAAAACTTACTCATCTCAATCAACAGTTGAACAAATTTGGGTGATAAACAATAACAAATTGTGAATGGAATCAACTGTTAAAGTAGTACGTGATTGTCATGACTTTTAAACCCTTGTAATTTTTTGGTTGTCAGGTTTACACACTATAAAATATTAGATGAATACCCATCAGGCACCTTGAGCTTCTTCAAAATCGAAAGAAATGTCTCTTTCTATTTTTTAGTCATCGTATACTGTGCAATTGAAATATATGCCTTGTTTCCCTCATCCAACTATAAATGCAACTATTTACTTAAACCCATTTCTTTCAAATCACACCATGCATTAACATGGTCCTTCCATTTTCCACTTACACCTAAAATGATCAACAATATATTATCAAAACCATTTTTATCAATGTTCATGACATCTATTTTATGCATTAGAATGTTAGTTTTCAAATAAGAGAGATTGAAAAAAATAATTTACTTTTTCCAGTTGTGATTGCACTGTCTACCTGCACCATGAATACTAGGTAACAGATAAGCCACCAAATCTTGAAACTCATATACTATGTGGATGTTTTCTTCCTTAATTTATGATAATATTTATACTCATGTCATGATCTTTGGTGTTGGGTTGAACTCTCTATAACCATAAAATTCCACTCTGTCCTTTCTGAACCTATTCTAGGGGGGGGGGAGAAAACATTTGTGACCCATGTATGCCCATTTTTTTAAATGCTTAAGACTTATATAATTTTTACATTTATTATAATAAGGGAAAGAAAATTCCCCTTTCGTACTCCAGTATCATAAATTTTCATAAGCTAGGAAGTCATTGATTATCCACAACAAAGCAGCCTATAGTTTGAATATTTCATTCGTTTCACAGTCGTAAATAATCACAACATTTCCCCAAAATCAAGTCAACTCATCAATCAATGGCTAAAGGTAAACATCAATATTATCCCCAGGACTTCTAGGTCTATCAATAAGACTAGAAAGTAATATAAATTGTTGTTTCATACAAATATACTAAGGAATATTATACAGAACAAACACCATAGTCCTTGTGATATGAGATGCATCAACCATAGATCTGAATGGATTGAAACCTTTTACTACCGACCTCAATCGTACATTACGACCATCTTTAGAAAAGTTAGTTTGTCTCTGATCAAAATATTTCTAGGCATGAGAGTTTTCCAGGTGGGATAGTATATAACATTCCTTGTTTCTCACATGCCATCTCATTAAATTCAAAACATCATATGATATAAAAATTATTTTCAACCTCAGATTTAGGGGAAAGTATCACATTTTCTTTACAAAAATTATTTTCCCCTATTTCGCAGTCTGACTTTGATGAGTCTTATTTCCCCCATTATCTTTCCACCTAGAATCACCATAGACTGTACAATTATCCCAAATGATATTTTCCTTTATAAATAGTATAAATTTGTTTGCACATGCATCTATGACTTCTAATATAAAACCTAATTTCTATGTCTTATTATGATCATGGTAATAAAACTCAAGAATCTTAGTGTCTCCAGGAAGTACCCTTTTCAATAACACCAACATCATGTTGAATAATGCATTTGACCATTGATTCAAACCATTCAAATGAAAAAACTCCACGATAGATGAAAATTTACTATAAGCAGTACTCAAAAAATATAATCCAGTTTTTCATCAAAAAGTATTTCATAAAACCTCAACAAATCACGATCTTCACTATAGACCCTATTTATCTCACTAGTCTAAACATTTTGGATGTCAATTTTTTGAGGATATAATCACAAACTATTTCAGTAATCATTTTGTGTATCAGTTCATTCTTCCTCACATAAAAATCCATCAGAACTATTTCTATATTTTGAAAACGAATATATTCTTCCCCATGATGAGTCAAACTCTTATAAATTTTCATTAATCTATTCAATAATATATTCTCCCTCATGGTATATCATGTGAATTGATATCGGTTTTTACATTTTCTATATGGAAAACTAATATAGTAACTTTGAAATCCTCCATTGAAATAAATGAAGTACAAAATGAACTTGAAATATGCTTTAAACATTCAATTTTGAAGATCAATCCAAGTCTTATCCATTTTAATATCTATATAACAATTCGTAACATTTTCACAAGATTCATATTACATGCATTTTTTGAAATTTTTATCAAAAAATATATTTAAAACAAAGACTGACCAATTGAATGTATACTTCAATTCATACTCATAAAAAACAATAAAACTAATCATAATAAACCTCATCATCACATTTTAAGGATATTTAATTATTTACACCTATTATTTTTTTAAATTCTTCTTTTGTACATGATCAAAAAACACATTTTTAAGAAATTTTCAAAAACATAAAAATAGAAACAATATTATGTACATGATTATTCAATATAAAAAGAACACAAAACATTATAAGAACATGAAACATGAATTAATAACATCATGAATATGGATAAATGAAATTGAGCGTTTAGAAATTACATGTTTGAAGTGTTGCGAGCTTCAATTTGGGACAGTTTGCAATCAATAACCAAACAGGGCTATTGGGTTAAATTTTTGTTCATTAGATCTCAAAATATTAAATCTAATAATTAAAAAACTCATAATAATTAAGAACATTAATATATAATAATTTTAGTAGTTTACAATTGGGGATTACCTGTTAAATCCAGAAGAGATGGAGTTTGAGGCCGGGTGAGATGTGAAGGAGGGGTGACTGTGAGGGAAGAAGGGCGGCACACACATCTATATGAGGTCATGATAATGGTCAAGGCATGATAGGAGGAATAGGGGTTGGTGCCACCAGAGCTAGAGTGCAACAAGGTAGACACGACCAGAGCTAGAGGAGGAGGGTGTGTTGTGTGAGACAAAACCTAATCCAGAGCCAGAGCTGGAGCCAAGGGAGGGTGTGACGAGGAAGATGCAATTAGAGGGGATAGGGTTTTCCATAGGTAGGTGTGGTGTGTGAGAGGGATAGGGATCCAGAGTGAGGGGCAGAGGGGGAGAGGAGTGGAGGAGGATGAATGTGATGAGGGAAATAGGAGAGGTGAGGCGGTCGATGAGGGAGGGGTGATGAGTGCGGGGGGTTAGGGTTTACGGGTGGGGGTGCACAAGGGGACGGGGGGAGGGGGCGTGATAAGTTTCTTTATAAGGTTAGTGACCTATTTTGGTGGTTGTTATTGCTTACTAATAGCGACCTATAATGATGGTTTCTCATTCTGGGAGGTAAAAAAATAATAATTTTAGTACTAATCCCTCTGTTAACCCCTTTGAAAATTTCCATTATATCCATATTTTTTACTCTTTAGGGGTCAATAAAGATGAAATAAAAAATAAAAGTGACACAAAAAGGATCATGGTTTATATTTACAACTATATCCCATTATATTGGATAAATATAGGGTTTTTATGAATTTTAAATCATTTAATAATTTAAATTTTACTATAAAATTTCATTAATTTCATTTTTGGAAATACATAAAATATTAAAATATAACATGTTTCAAACTCATGTAAAATGGTTCAAAAATGATATGTATTATATTTAAGATATATTTGATCTTAATATAATTATAAAATCAATTATTTAAAGGTTTATATATCATTTTAAACCATATATTTTGATTTAACCCCTTGGTTAACCAGTTTTAACCTTAATTGTGCTAATGAATTTTAAAATATTAAAGGGTTATAATTTTTTTATAAGGTAATAATTGGGGCATAAATGTCCAATGGATGAAATTTTAGACCATTTAAAATAATAGTTTTCATATTTAATTTTTTTTATGTTTTTTAGTAACTTAATAAACTATATTTACCATTAAATACTATTAATTGTATTTATTGAACTATTCACATAATTGTACTTTGAAAAAACATGAATGAAATTTAATTAGAATATAATCCTTTCCAAAATATATAATATTTTATATTTATCTATATAATTTTTAGGAAACTATAAATCATTGAAAAAATATTAATTTTAGAGTTTTTAAAATAATTTATGTGATTTTTCTACTACTTGCACAAGCATTGTGTGGGTTTGTGTAAGAATTTAATGTAAATATTTCAACAATTTTTTTTTAAATAAATTATAATAATTAAAATAAACTAATTAATTTCAAAATGGACTTTTATATTCATTAAATATGTATATTTATTCACATCAATATCATAAAAACATATTTAATATGTTATTCTGACGTTTCTAGTCTTACACAAACATTGCATAAGAATTTGGATAAGAAAATTTTTTTATAACTTAAATATTTTTATTTATCCTTAATAATTATAAATATAAATCATAATTATGAACAAGTTTTATTAAAGAATTTTTATTTCTCAAAACATAACTAAGTACCCAAAATTTGACTTTTCGAGTGTTGTGGAAAGTAGTGTGCCGTCACTGAAAATGACTTTCATATTTATCACAAAATAAATTAAAATTTCTATGTTTTGAATTATTTTTGTATAATATTTTTGGTAAATTATCTTAAATTATTTTTTAAACAAGTATTTAATTTTTTATATCATATTTATTTCTCTGTGATATCATAAAAGATACCGTATTGTATTTTTTATTATTCACAAAAAATTCAACTTCTTCAGAAAAATATAAAAAATACATCCAAGGATAAATTTGGATTTATTAGTCATAAAATTAATTCCATTTAATAAAATTTAATTCATATAAGTGATATAAATTAGTTTTAATACAAATATATAAAACACAATGAAAAACAAGTTTTAGAGAAAAAACATTTTTAACCCAAAAATTGTTCTTATACCAAATTGAAGTATAAAGATGATTCCTATGTAATTAATTAGATTATTTATAAATAAATTATTATTATATTAATAAAATATATAGTTAAAATAGTAATTATATTTTTAATTAAATTAAATGATAGTTTTACAAAAAATTGGTATTTATCACTTTTCACTAAAACTCATTCTTTTCAGAAAAATACAAACATTTTACCCAAATATATTTTTATATAATTATTTAGAAATTAAAATCCTTATTCATAAAATTAAATTTCTAAAATTTCCATAAATTAATTATAATATTCACTTAGAAAAAGCAATAAATATCATTTTTACAGAAAAAAATATTTAAAGCACAAAATAACTTTATTGAAAACCGAGTGCTTATTTTATAAGAATTAATAACTAAATTAGTATTGATGAGTACCTTTATATATATTTCATAATTAATTTAATACTATTCATAACCAAAAAAATTAATGGATACGTTAAAAAAAATTAAGTATTAATATCCCTTTATCCATTTAAGCACGGTATTTTGTGTCGTATATGCCCTCGAATGTAGTCATCTTTTTGAAATCTCTGGATGTGACATAAGAAGAGTAGAACTCCAAAATGAAAGTATTAAGTGGGAGATAATAAGCTATTAGGATCTTAATTGATCAAATAAATGGTAGATATGGTCTAAAATGTTTAGCAACACATCATAACATCCCAAATTTGATAGAGGGGTTATATTGAAAATCACCAATGAGATGTAAAGTTTGAGGTTGTAGATAAGGTGTTACTTTATATATCACTATGGAATATATTCATGAGGTTTATAAATCAGTTAATTATATGTCTTAGGTATATTGTCATTTATATTCACAATCACATTATACATGCATCTTATTGACTACCACTCTCACCAAACCTATCTCAAATTTATGGCATTTTACAAACATCCCTTGAGAGGAAGTATATACAAGATCTGTCACAAGTATTAAATCCAAAGGTGCTGTATTTAGAGAATGAACTCTCTCATGAGTAGAATCCAGTGATGATATTGGATTATAGAGAAAAAATTTAATGCAATAAGATAACTCACCATTCAATGTACTATAGAGAAACAATATATTATTATATGCCACAAGTGAACCTTAAGATGTAATTAATTAAAAGTATACACATATATTTTTAACCTAGTCTATAAATTACAATTTTTTGGTTGAAATTTCTTACAATGGAATTATATAAATACATAAAATTTTCTATATTAAATTCACCTCATTAATATATGTCTGTGTATCCTTTTGACCCAGGAAACAAAATTAAATATATACACCCCATAATAAAAAATAAAATTACATTATTTATTAAATATAAAAAATTAAATATGAATGATAAATACACTATATAAAATAAAAAATATTATAGTGGGAAAAAACATAAGTAAATAATAGAATTAGAGTATAATTTTATAGTCTATTATAGTCTAGTAGAGTTTTAACACCCATGAACAACACTACAAAAAAGACATAATCCATTAGAAATATGATCAAAATTTTAGAAATAAAGTATAAATAACCTTGATAGAATATTTATTGAATGGATAGTGATTTAAATAAGAGAAATTTATAGAATTTGGAATGTTTATAGGACCATTAGAAATGTGACTATTAGAATAGAATACAAACCATTAGAATAGTTACTTGATTTTTGGAATAGTAAAATGAAATGTGGGATACATGATGATTTATCCATTCAATTAATGTCTATAATCAATTAAATATGTAAATATAAGTGTAAAAATACCATAAATTAATTACTAAATCAATGTAATATAATATAAGTATATGTGTACATTTATTGAAAAATATTTTTTTTATTATTTAAAAAAATAATAAATTTGAAACATAAATTAAATATTAAAATTCCCTAATTTATTTTTTTTAAAAAATTAATTTCATTTTTGGAATCATAATTTCAATATTCGTTAAGGGTAATTCTTTTATAAATTATATAAATAGAAAAATATACAGGTGAAATGTTAAGTATAATAAAATATGGTATTTTACATTACATGTTTACTAAATTATTATTTCATCCTAGATTGTAATTCCCCATAACTTAAGGAAACCATAATTACATGATTTATAAAAAGGGTTACACTTTCTTACATTTCTATGATACTTTTGGTTTAGAGTTTTAGATAATTAAGAAAAAATATTATATATCAAACCCTCATAATAAAAATTTGAAACTTCCTCTCAACATCTATTTTTCAAAATAAAAATAGGATTCTTAGATTTGAGCTGTTATTTCATTAAAAATACATTCACTTCTTTTAAGGCGGATCCCCGTAGCGAAACGATAAACATTGATATAGTTCCGAATCATACTTTATCCCTATTAAAACATTTGAAAATGTGGGATGGTCATAAAAATAGTAGTAAAGGGTATAAACATAAAGTAAAGTAATTAATCTTTTAAAAAATATGGAATATTTTCCATAAAAGAATTCCTTTCACCCTTAAGAGATCATAAAATTTCTTTGAAACCATAACATAATTTTATTATCTTATGAAATCAAAATATTTTCATAAAACCCAAAGATGACTTGAAAAAGTAATATATCCATATAAAATAATATAAATAATCACATGGATAATAATACCTAATTTTATCATGATGGAATGCATAACTCCAGACATCAAAATATTACCGTCAAAGCCTCGTGCCCAGACACCATACATATATTGGTAAGGAATATTCTCAATAATTAAACTAATTTATCTCATGAATATAAAAAATTCATTGAGGGGATATTATATACCCCTAAAATAAAGTACTATGTCTAACGAGTTCATCATATGAAATAAATGAATAACAACATAATACATAATAAATTTTCACATTCATATTAAAAAACTAGCATATGAAATGTTTATGTTTTTATCAATAAATAAATAAAACAACATAATAACAATCCATATAATGAAATAATGTGGATAATATAATTATATTATATCCCTATTAAATCATAAGAATAATCAAAGGATTTGGGCATAGATGAAAATACCATAAAAATACCATTTGAAACGTTACTTGAAAACCTGGGAAAAATATCCTCTTATTTTGATAATATTTTAAATAAAAAATTATTAAATATTTATAAAATTATTTTCTTTGATAAAAACCACATAAAATTATAATTTAATATTCAAATTAAAAAATATTGATTATGGAAGGAAAATCTTTTCAAGTCTTCTATGTTAAAAGAGAATATTCTTTTTACACTTTTGTAAAAAATAAAACGTTAAGTTGTATAGAATGTTTTTGAAAAGATTCATTTGAATAATTTTTAAATAAAGTAAAAATTTGTTGAAAATTAAATTAAAAAATATTTTAATTTTAACTAATAAAATTATTGAAATGTTTGATGAACATGGATATGGAATAGAAAGTTTTTTAATGGAAAACATTAAAATAATGTTAAAATGAAAAATATCTTACTCAAGTCCTGACTTCTTTCATACATTGTATAATCCTTGAATAATAAAACAATATTAGTTTTATAATTTATTAATACCATTATCATTTTTCATTTTATTTCATTTATTATCATGATTTATTGAATTACTAAATCGGTTAATATTATATAGGATGTTCAGATGAGGATTGCTTCAAAATCCCAAAACAACTTCAGTAGGTTGACCATGGTAAAGGGGGTTATGGTTAAATAATATCTATAATACTAAAAATTAAATAATTATCATGTTTAAAATTAAATATTCTTTTAAACAATATATTTAAGATGGTTATGAAAAATAATTACATTGTTTGATGGCAGTGGCAGTTCGTACATCCTAATGAATGGGGTTTCCATTATTCTATTAGGTGAAAAATAAATAAATTATATTTTATTTTAATTTAAAATAATTATAATTATGTTATATATTTAATATTTGTTTCATTGTTTTTATCCTTATTACCATCCATGAGGTTCCATAATGTGAAATGAATCACATCGCTTCATGGTGATGGTAGTCCACTTATACATGTGAGAAACTTTATCATTTTCCAACAGATTAAAGGGACTAAAGGTAGGTAAAATATGATCCTTAAATAATTATAAATATATCATAAATATAATATATATTCATTAAATATATCATAATATTTATCCTTGTGAGGTGTTTATGAAAAGAGAAACATGTTTCTTTATGGAGGTGATTGTCCACACGTACACAGGAGCGATGTTTTCATTTCCCATAGGATAGAGAAAGAGATAAAAAATGGTTATTAAATCAACATAACTATATTTTATTATATTTAATATAATTTTTTATTGTACCATCATGGTTATATAATATTTTAAGGAGTTGGAAGAAGAAATAGGCATTAAAACACTTGATTAAGAATTATGCCCCTTATTTGGAAACCCTCCATTTCCTTATATCATAAGCCTTCTAGTATGGTATTTTGGTTTGGCCATAACCTATAATACATGGTTAATAATGTTTTGAAGTGAAATTTTAGTAAATATGTTGAGATAAATTTCCCAATAGGAGTAAGGAATAGAGGGTTGAAGCTGTCTTTTTATAAGTGAGCTGGGTGAAATTCTTGTAAATACATGAAATATTAATAAATTATATTTTTATAACTCATATTAAATTGATATAGAGTGTCATATGTTATTGGATAATGATTATAAGTTGTAAATAAATTAAATCAATAAAATTGATCTAAGTTTTATTTTCATTATAAACCTTATCTTCTTGTTTAATCCCCTTGTTAACCCTTTTATCCTTAATTGTGGCAACAAATTTTTCAATCACTAAGGGTGTTGAAAGTAATTTTAATAAATAAAAGAAGTGAATACATGAAATATTAATTATATATTCTAAATGTTCTTATAAAATTGTGTTATGATAGGATTTTTATGATTTTATAATGATTTAATAATAATTTCTAAACATTAAATAACATTTAAATTCATTTTCATGATGATTCATATATATTAACACTAAAGTAATCGGGATAATTATGGAATTAGAATATATACACTTTAACCATAAATTATATTTTAAAATTATAAATCAAATTCATGGAACACCATTATCCATTCAAAACATTTTACTTTTGATGTTTTTAAAACAATTTACTAGATTTTTCTTTCACCTGTACATGCATTGTATAGGCATTGTGTAAGCGTTCAAGGTAATTATAAAATATATAAATATTAAAAATAAATTATGATCATATATATAATTCATTTATATTAAATTCTATCATCTAATTTAATTCATATATTATTTCTATTTCTATCTTTGTCATTGAAATATAATAAGTGATAGAGAGTGACAATTTTGGAAATATAATTTAATTAATATAAAAAGGGAAGTCATGTTGATGTAAAGTTAGTATAAATTAGACAATTAATGATTATAATATCAATTAAAGTCTACAATAACCTCATACCCCCATTTAATGATGATGGTTTGTGATATTTTAGTCTTTTAACCCTTGATTTTACACTTTTACCCTATTTTATCCTTTATTGTGATGATAGGTTTATACCATTTTTACTATTAATTATGAAACAAATAAAATTAAAATCATCAATAAATCAATGCATTATGATAAAAAATATGGAAATTTTTTTATAATATTCAATTTCTAGAAGTTGAAAAATTTACATTTAATATAAGTTCAAAAAATTCAACAAAAAACTATTTTTTTTAAAATGTACGTTTTAAGCATAAAATTATTTTATACCAAAATAATATATAATTTTGATTCTCATTAAGTTAATTTGATTGTGTTTATTAAAATTAAACTTATGTGACTTTAAAAAAACTAAAACCAAATAGAACACTAAAATTAATTTGATTAAAATTAAAGAAATGATTATTTTTGTAAAAAAGATATTTTTCACCATTGGTCAAACAAACATGTAACGCCCTTAAAATATAAAGAAGAAACATTTTATTTGATAGCATGTATGGCATGAAACACCAAATGTGTAAGGTATTACAATATCCAGAGAATTTATAATATATTTACTATTTTAAATAAATTCAATATATCTTAGAGCATATAATGCATACAACACCGAGTTAGCGTATGTCGCATTATAAGACTCCAACCTTAAACCTTACTTAATCTTGAGTTATTACAAGATTACACATTGAGGATCTTTTCAGGTTTAGAGTTTTAGAGAATTAGATCATAGAACTTGCATTACATTCCACATATAAACAAAGTGGTTACATAAAGATAGTATTCTTCTTTCCCATCAATGGAAACATATTTAAAATAAAACATGGATTCTTTCTTGACACTTCTTTGACACTATCATCATATCATGTACCTTTCCCTTGACCTATGAAAAACATTTCAAAAAAAACTTGGGATGAGAATAAAAAGCTCAGTTAGGGATACAAAAATATATAGAAAGGAAACATGGGTACATATATACATAAGAATGAAATCATACTTTACCCATAAAATATAATCACTTTAACATACCTCATAAAATCATGAATAAATCATAGAAATCATAAGACATAAAGGTAACTTGAGGCATTCATAACATTCTTACGTAGGGAGTAACCCTCTTGGTTACATTTGGAATACCCATCACAGTATATTCCCTAAATCTCTTCAGAGAAACCTTAACGTTTCACTCCTTCGCATTACCCAATGCATTGGAGAGCTATATCGGGCTCACCCGCCCTTAGTTTATCACGGAACCACCCATCTTCATAATAATTCCCAAGAACCTCAACATAATCGTATCACATAAAACATGCATAAAGAAAACATAACATTTCCACATTTCAATCACAAGATATCAATACAACACATTGATATAATAAAAACATTATGAAAACCATTTTCAATACCAAAATAAAAGAAAATTATAACATGGTATTTATTTTTCTTTTAAAAAGAAGGTATGGCTTGTAGAGAAAGCCGAAACTCAAATAATGGTCACGGCGGCGGAGAAGTCGTTGTCACCGCATACGTACGACAAAAACATTCCCTCTTGTCTTTTATTAAATGCTTTGTATAAAAAATATCCCTTTTTAATAAACGTAAAATTCAAAGGGGTTTATACACCATATAAAAGAAGGTTTTGTATAAAACAAAATATGCCTCAATGAAAGGAGATTGAGACGAAGTCCCATACCTCGGGTCCGACTTGACTCAATCGTTCTTTAATGTCCTGAATAATAAACTTGAGTTAATTTCTACTTGATTAAGAACATTTTTTAAGTTCATTATTCCTTTTATATCACTTATTTCCATGTCATGAACACTATGTAATTATTTAAGTTAATAACGGTCGTTTTAACGATCATTGGTACTTGAGTAAAAAATAAACCCTTTATAATTACAAGTTGTTCATGTATCCATTATATCCAGAATTATAATCATGATGTATATATCATATATATCCAGTATATACATGCATTTATAATATTACATAATCATTTAGAGGTAAGAAATGAAATGCACCGTTCATGGAGACGGTAAGCCGTACGTACGCATGAATGCTACTTTCATTTCTATTTCGTATTTTATAGAATGGAATCATAATGATATAAAGGTTTATTATAATTCTAGTATAATATCATATATAATATCATAACTCCATCCTTTATACATCCCACATATGGTATTAATGAATCAAATCACTTTGAGGGGGCGGTAGTCCGCACTTCCTTAAATGAAGATATCGCGTTTACCCATAATGGAAACCATAAAGTTATGCCCAAAAGGAAAAATAAATAATCTTAAGGAAAACATAAACATATTATATATCATATATAAATATAGTGTCATCTTAATGGCCACCTTTGAAGGTGTTAAAAGAATGTTGAACAATCATCGTTTCGGGAGGCATAAATTCATCATCCACGGAAACAGTATGTCCTTTAACCATTAGATGTAGGTGTGTGTAAGTGTAGCTCGAATCCTTCTTATAAAAACATCCTAGTATATTGAATATAATGTAGTTTTTACAAAAGAAATGAATAAAAAGAGTTTAGGTGGTTGGAGAAGAAAAATAAAACAAAAAGACTTAAGTGAAGACATTACCTTAAAATCGGGTAACTCCCTTTGGTTTGAGCTTAAAGGCTTCCTTGGGAAGACTTCTGCCCAAAGTGAGGCTTCAAGGAGTAAGAGAGGGATGTGGAGAGACAAAATGGGCAGGGTTTGGCTGAGCCAAAGGCTTTGGGAGTGTGGGTAAGGAGGTAGAGGTGGGGGCCTTTTATAAGAGGAGAGGAGGGGCACTCTTGGAAAGTGAAGAAATGTTACTTTATTTGAAAATGATTTTCGGATTCAAAAGGCCCCACATTGATATAATTCGAGGGTAAGGTGATAAGGGTTTGAAATCCACCCATACAGTAGGTTTTAGACATGTGTAGGTCATAAATTTTACATTATCATTTCATTTTATTTAAATCCTTTATTAATGAGGTAATCGCTGCATCATCATGATGTCATAAATAATTTAATTTATTTAAAGTCTAAAAATTATGAAAAAAATACTATGATGTAGGAAATCGTTTAATATTTTCAATGAATATTTATAGTCTAAAATATCATCTATGTAGACAAAATTAAAAATGTTTTAATCAGGTGATACATTCTTGTTATATTTACTTTCTTTAAAAAAAATAAAAAGATAACAAGTCACTTTCCACAAAAGTGATTCCATGGGGTCCCCAAGTTTGGAAAAAGGCATCCCATGGTCGGCCATGAGACAAAAATTAGAATTAAGACACATGTTGGTGTCATTTTTTTTATTATGATATTATTTTATTGTCCTTAACTACCCGATTACTCATTAATCAAGATAATTAAAGATAATTACCGTCGTTACTATTCATAATGTCCAAAAACAAAAGAGTCTTGATTACATAATTTTGACCTTATTATTCCAAATATGTAATCCATTTTAGCAAATTCCAAACACAGAAATTGCAATAATTGATTTAAAAATAATTCCCGTTGTCAAAACAAATAGCGGGTTTTTTGAAACAATATCTATGAAAAGTTTGGCATTAGTTTATACCCAATTACAAAGTGAAATTAATCCTAATGACCACCATTGGATTAAATGGTAAAAATATATTCTAATTTAAATTTAAAAACAATTAAAAATATAATCTAATCATATAAATAAATCAGATTAAAAAGCAGTTTTGATGTAAAATGCAGTATTTTCACTATTCATTAAAAATGAACATTGTCAGAAAAATACCAAAAATTCACAAAAAGTAAATTTTGATGTCCCAATAATAAAGAATAAGTTTATTTTGACAAAAATAGCTTATACAATTTTCAAAATATAGATTTAAAAACGGTTTTCCATCAAAAGGCAGTAAAACAATCTTTTAAAAAATATTAGTGTATTCCATGCTTAAGATTGGATTTATTCTCATTTTAAGCCTCTAAAACACTATCTAATTCATTAATAGACATAGATAAAAATATCTATTATTCACTACTTACTTGGGATGTTACACACATGAACCGACGAGTTTCTTTGATGGATTGTGTCACAAGCAAGCCCGAGTTTTACTTTACAATAATATTTTATTAAAATATTATAATTTAATATAGTAATATATAACCTATCCATTAAGTTAGCAGTTATTAATAAGATTAAATAACTTATGAAAATTTATGGGCTAAAAAATATAAAATTAATTCATTGGTAAAAAATTAATTAGAAACGAATATACGGACCAATTGACTATAAATGGAAAGTTTTTTTATAAAAACCCATTTTTATACTCGTAAAGATATTTTATCTTAATAAATAAATTATTTACAAGTAGTGAGTGATATTAATTTAATATATATATATATTATATTCAATCAAATATTTTTTATATTTATCATTTATATTTTATATGTATTATATAAGAACAAACCAAACTTTATGTATACAATACAATATTTTTATTAAAGAACTTTTTCCACCTTTTAATAGAGAACATTTTTTAAATCCAATTTTGTACACTTTTAAAAATATTATATGTCAAAATAAACTTAATATTTTAAATAGAAACATAAAAATTTGATTAGGGTGAATTATTGTTATTTTTTTGTGAATTTGTATTTTTTAATTAATAATGAAAAATACTGAATTTTAATTCAAAACATCATTTTCATAAAATTTATTTATAAGGTTAAATAATATTTTAAATTGGTTTTAAATTTTAAGTAGATCGATTTTTTATTAATTAATCCAATTTAGCTCATTAGAATAAATTTCACATTTAAATTGGATATGAAAACCTAGAAAACTTTTGAGCGTTTTTTCCTTTAAAACCTGAATTGTCATCCTGTACGCATGATTACATTTAAATTAATTTCTGCTGCTTATGTGATTGGAATTTTGATAAATATACTCTATATTTGGAATAATCATAATTTAAAAATTCTAATAAGGCTAAATTATTTTCTTACTGAAAATATTAGTGGATGTGATTTTAATTAATTATAATGATTAAGGTGAAATTGAGAATAACAAAGGACTAAACCTAAAATAATAAGGAAAAATTACCATATGCTTGTCAAAAATCTATTGTCTTGGCATATTTCAACCCTAAACTCCCTTGGATAGAATTTGGACCATTATTAGAACCGCTTGCAATGGAAAAAACATGGGTGGAATTCCCTTTTCCAAAATTTATAGGAGTGTCACTACTCCTCTATAAAAAGGCTTCCTCTCCTCCTAATTCCTCACACCTATCAAGACACTTTGTGTAATGAACCAAATATTTATCCATGAAAAGTATCTTTTTTTTAATTATGTTATATATTATAAATAAAATAAAGTCATATAGAACACAATAAAAACTTGATTAACGAATAATTAATGAAATAATATGTATTTCTAAAAATTAAGGAACCCAAACCAATGGAATCGTAACATAGCCTATGGAATAGTGTTGTGAACCTTAAGAATAGTGACCTAGAAAATAGAATAATAACATCACCTGTGAAATTATAAATAAAATTTATCCATAGATATGTAAATTAATGTTTTGAAATCTAATTATGCCTAATATCATGTAATAATATGTTTAAATTTCTATGGCAGTTATAGTTGATAATAGAGAAAGGTCTATTTATTTTTAGATATTAGGGCTATATAACTTTTTTAAGATCCCTATGGATAATTCTATCATCATGGATAACCTAAATTTAATCCTAGGAAATCATAATATTGGTTATAATTTTCAATTAAGTTAATACTTCTATGTTCATATTTTCCTTTTTATATATTTATGTGGAAAGTATTTATGCCCTATAATTGTAATTTCTTTTTCTTATTTAATAGATGTAAATATGATAAACTATAAAAATAATCAATGTGATAGGCAATGTGACAATTTCTCTAATTAAATTCCAAATATGATACGAATGAGAACTCAAAACATCATGAAAAATCATTCTCTATTGGATGAGGTTATGAATAATAACATGAATCAGGTGGAAAACCCTCATTATCCTATGAAATATAAAATTATAGTCAAATAATTTATTAGACAAAGGCCTCTAATTTTTAGTGGATATTCTAATCCATTCCTCACCAAACAATGCATTAACTCCACTGAGAATATATTTTCCAGACTCTAGTGCTCAAAAGAAGAGAAATTTGTTCTGGTGGTCTATCATTTTGATGGTGAAGCTAATCAGTTGTGGAAACTGATCAAGAACACGAATTCCAAGGAAGAAATTGATTTGATGGAATGAGAAGATTTCATGTAAATATTTTTCAATAAATATTATCCCTGAAATCGCTGTCTTAATATGGAGAGGGAGTTCCTCAGTCTAATGAAAAAGGAAGATGCGTCTATCGGAGTGAATGATGCAAAATTCACAAGTCATACATGATACACATTTTATATTTTCATAAATAGTAAATATAAGGTGGATCGATTCTTTATAAAACTAATGTTGAGTCTATGGAAATCATTGGTTATTCGAGACATTGACAATATAGAGATTGTGGACTCGTAGTGTTATCATGGGAATTGATATAAAAAGTTGAAAATGGTGTTTAATATGCATGGATCAATAGATAAATACCATTATGGAAAGAAAACCCAACATCCCACATGTCAAAATTGTGAGAAGAAGCATCTTGTGAACTATCTAAAGGGAACCGAGAAATTTATTAAATGTGGAAGAATTGGGAATCTTGATAATAAATACCGAATGGATATGAAAAGTCCCACTAATGTGGAAGAAGAAGGGAAGGTTTATATCAACACTCAGCCTGTAGTGTAGTGTCCCAAATTCAAGGAATATGTGAATTATGAATACCATTTCCCTAATCCAAGGGTTGTTCAAGGAAATCAATAATAAAAACCTCCATAGCAATAAAGAAGGTCATATGCTATCACTAATGTTGTGGTAAAACCCAAAAATGATGTACTGATTGGTATGCTAGTTATTCATTCATTAATAGTGAACATACTATTTCATTTTGGCTCTACACATTCTTTCATATATTACATGTTTTGTAGAACCATTAAAACACCACCTCAAAATATGGTGGTTGAGTTATCATTGAGAAAAGAAAATTGGGTAATTATTTCATCCAAATTATATAACTCCTACCTTATTAATGTTTATAGACTGAACCTCCAAGTAAATATTACATTACCTCATTTGGTGGAGTTTGATGCTATATTGGGAACATATTTACTATCTCTATACAAAGCCAACATCAACTGTTAGGAAAGGAAGATCACTCTTCACATCCCAAGGCATCCTCTAATTATGTACAAGTGTAAAGAGGAGGATGAATCTTTATTAGAATCATTGTTCAATTTTGAATATTATTGCCTTATAAAAAAGAATATCCAGCTAAAATGATTGAGATAAATGATAGAATCATGTTCGAAGACATGACTATTGTGAAGGACTACACCGATGTCTTAAATGAAGAGTTTTTTGGTCTTTATCCTAGTTGAGAGGTTTAATTTCCAATTTAACTTTTTCATACATCTCTTATTATATCCAATGCACCTTATAGAATGGCCACTATTGATCTAGAAGAACTGAAGAAGTAATTACAGAAGAATCTGAACAAGGGTTTTATATGCCCGAGTGCTTAAACATGGGGTGCACTGGTCCTCTTCATCAACAAGAAGGATGGATAAACATGCCTTTGTATTGACTATAATGAGAAAAATAAAATCATGATAAAGAACACGTATCCCCTATCAAGGATAATGACTTGTTTTATCAACTATTTGGGGACACATATTTATCTAAGGAGGACCGTCGGTCAGTATATCACCAACTAAAGGTAAAGAAGGAAGATATTCCCAATACCAACTTTTAAATTAGTTATGGACACTATGTGTTCATATTGATGCCATTTTGACACACTAATGACCCATAAATTTTCTTGTATTTAATGAATAGAGTCTTTAGATATTACCTTGAAAAAATTATCATAGACTTTATTGATGATATTATGATATAATCCAAGAGAAAGGTGGAACGTGAGGATCATTTGAATATTATTCTAAATAGTTTTTGAAGGGATAAAATCTATGAACTTTACTGTGAATGTGAGTTTATTATGGGGGAAATATCATTCTAAGGGAATTTAATCACTATAAAAGGGATATTTGTGGACCCTTCGAAGACAAATTCAATAAAAAAGTATCCCAAGAAAACATATGTATTGGAGATCCATGGTTTCCTTTGTTTAGATGGGTATTACCAATTATTTATGAAAAAATTATCATTATTTTAAAACCCACTAACCAAGTTGACTTGGAAGGGAGAAAATTTTTTCTTGACCAGTGAATGTGAAGAATATTTAAAGAGTTGAAAAAGAGGCTTATCATTGCACCCGTTCTCACACTACCAACAAGTGGGGAACTCTTTGTGATGCATATGAATGATTCAAAGAATTTATTAGGTTGTGTACTGATGTAAAATGATAAAGTGATATCCTATTACTCAAGGTAGTATATAATTCATGAGAAAAACTATCCCATGCATCATTTGGAGTTGGGGGCAATGATCTTGGCATTAAAAATATAGAGGCATTATCTCTATGGGTAAAAGTGTGAGATATATACCGATCAAAATAGACTAATATATATACATATATATATATATATATTTACATAGATTAAGAATAATAAGAACTAGTAAAGATGATTATATCTCATCAAGTATTACAACTGCACAATACACTACCATCCTGGTAAAGCAAATAAGGTGGCAGATGCTCTAAGTAGAAAGGATCCTGCATCTTTATCAATAATGAGAATTGAGATGGATTTAATATTTATAGACCTTAAATGGATGGAAATGGTAATAATTAAGGAAGGAACATCATTAATCCTTTCTCAAATGTTTCCTTAACTGTCCCTCATGGAGAAAATAAAGGATTCTCAAAGAAATAATATGGAAATTCAGATGAAGGTGAAAGCTATTTGAAATGGAAATCCTAAGATATCCAAATTGACGAGTAAGGAGTTGTAAGATTTGGGTCATTATTATGTGTACCATCCAATCCAAAGGTAAATAAAAATCTTTCGAATAACACACATAGCTCAACCTTCTCTATTCACCTAGGGAGTACAAAGATGTATCGAGATCTACGAGAAAACAATTGGTTGGACAATTTGAAGACAAATATCACTGAATTTACATAATAACCCCTGATATGTCATAAAGTTAAGGCTGAAAAGAAAAATTATAAAGGGATGATGAAACCATTACCCATACCAATATGGAAATGTGAAAACATCACCATGGACATTCTCACTTGATTTGTGAAAACATCTAGAGGAAATAAAGCTATATGGGTTATTATGGATCATCTTACAAAGAAAGCTTAATTTATCGAAATTTGATAGGAGTTTTATCTGGATAAAATTTCATAGGTATAAATTATATAATTTTAAAAAATGTATGGAGTACCACAATCAATTTTATCTGATTGATATATGAGATTCACCACCATGTTCTAGAAAAGTATCCAACAGTCTCTATACAGTGAGCTGAAATTTAGTATGTCCTTTCAACCTCAAATCAATGGCCAATATGAGAAGAATATTCATACACTAGAAGAAATTATGAGAGAATGTTCTATGGACTTAAAATAAGGATAGAACCAATATCTTCATCTGGTCTAGTTCACCTACAATAATAGTTTCCACTCAAGTATCTAAATGGATCTCTATGAAGCCCTTTATCAGAAAATATGTATAACACCGACATGTTGGGATGAAGTCATTGAGCATAAGCTTCCAGGACATGAAATGTTCATAGAAATGGTAGAAAATGTAAAAACCACATAGTAGTATATCCAGGTACCCCAAAATCGATATAAGTGTTATAAATAAAATCATTGACAAGACCTAGAGTTTAAGGTTGGAGACATGGTATTCCTCCCCATATCTCCATGTTATAGGATCATTAGATTTGGGAAGAAGGGGAAGCTATGTCCTAGGTACATAAAACCCTTTGGAATACTTGATATTGCCCGAGATATGGCATATCAAATAGTAATTACACCTACCATGTCTCAGAAACATGATGTATTCCAAGTATACCTCTTGAAGAAGTACATACCAGATCCCTCACATGTACTAAATTCATAGGTGGAGAATGGTCTCTCTTATGAGGAGTATCGAGTGAAGATCATGAATCATAGAGATAAAGTTCAATGCAGCAAGAAAACTCACCTGGTCAAAGTAAAATGTTGGAACCTTAAGTATGAAGAAGAAACATGGGAAGTAAAGGAAGCGATGAAGGAGAAGTTCCCTCAATTGTTTTCCCCGTCATTAGTAAAACAAACATTCAAGAGAGAAATTTTGTAAGGGGGAATAATGTAACGGCCCAAAATTTTATCAAAAAAAAAAAAACCTTATCATAATTTCTTATGTATTATAAATCACATAAAATCATATAGAACACAATAAAAACTTTATAAATGAAGAATGAATTAAATAAGAAGTATTTATTGAAATTAAGGAACCTAAACCAATGGAATAATATCATGAACTATAGAATAGTAATATGAACCCTAATGATAGTAACCTAGATAATAGAATAGTAACCTCTCCAATAATAGTGTCAATAACATTTATCCATCTTATAAATGAAAATATGATATAATTATATCATAGTATAAGTAAATAAATGTTTTGAAAATGATAAATTAAGTGTGGATATTTTTATAAAACATAAATGTTTATAGAGAATTATAAAATTAATATAATTATTTAAAAGAAAATTTATTTTCTTAAATAGATTCATAAATTTATATTTAGTTTATAAATGATTATAATATAATTGTATGAGACCATAATTATAATTTTCAAAGTGTTATAAAATCATTTATAATTTTAAAATTAGTATTTTTTCGAGTAAATGATGATTTCAATAAAAATTTAAATTTATCATATTAATAAAATTATTTTCATAAAATGGAGTCAATTTTTTAATTCTACATGTCAAAAAATTGTTAGGGTTAATTTTTGGTATTATTCAAAATTAGTTGACTTTTTTTGTGAATAGTGAAATACTGTAATTTACGGTATAAAGTAAATTAATGAATTTGTGTTTCATGGTTGATGTAAGTGGACATTATATTAATATCACATGGATTATTTATAGTATTTAGTCACAATAATACACACTACTCCTAGTCTTGAGCCTAAATTATGAACAAATGAATTAAATAATCAAAAAACACCCCTCTCCTCCACTATAAATACCACCCCTCACAACCTCTTTTCCTCACAACTATCAATATTTGATCCTTTTCCAAATTATATCCAATACTCTTCCCAATCCTACCCCTGTATCTAGGAGCCCTTGTTCTCAACAAATTACCAAACCCTTTTCCCTAAGGAGGTTCTAAAGGAGAAGAATTCAAGAGGTAAAACCCTCTTTCCTTTTCTTTTTAATTTCACTCCAATATCATTCCTTTTCCTATAATCTCATAAAAATCCATTATCCAAGTGAAATTAAAACACATGTACCTTATAAATACTATAATTTTATCATTTTAATTGAATAATTCATTTTAAAACCTCTTCTCCTCCCCATTCTATTCTAAAAATGAAAACATCATTCATGATATGTTAATTTATTGCATTCAAGGATGAGGAGTTTTCAATTTCCCTTACCACATTAAAGTCTGATCATAAAAAAAATTATGGTTAAAAAATTTATAATATATTTATAATATATTATTTAATGTTTGGGAACTAGTATATATACATAATATTAAATAATAGAAAAAAACTAGTTCATGATGATTGGAAAACTTCCAAATTAATCTAAATGATTATCATTAAAATGTTACGTAATGAATCATCCTCATACCATATAACCAAATGATCTATAAGAAAAATTAAACAGATTTAAATTAATAAATAACATATAATTTCATTTCGAGACAAATATTCCCATTCTACATGATCTTTCATACAAATATACAAGTAAACCGATCATGAAAACCAAGGAAACGAATGCTCCTGAACAATAAAATTATACCATATAACAAATAAAAAAGGCCATAAATGAACATAATAAAATTATATTAAATAAATTCATGTAGAAAAAAGTTTTAATTAATTGATATATTGATTTAATTTTATTATATATGACATTATGTTCAAGTGCAGAACACTTTCAGGCATAAGGTAAGGAACTCTCTCTAAATCCTCATTTTTCCTTTGGGTTGAACATTATCTATATTTACCACAATGTAATTTTTAATTATTTTATTTACTCTTCCTAAATTCTATTTTTATGTTCTAAACACATTTACCTAGCTCAATGCATCTTAATTTTATGGGTAAATACATGTTTTATAAGTTTCCCTTCCCAATTCTTCTCGGTAAGGATGCTCGATTAATGGGGACTTCCCGATTCCTTGACCATTTTCAAGTTCACTCCATAATATGTTTTTAGAAACAATTACTTGTCTAAAATAACTTATTTTTACATGAAAAACTAATTTGGTTCATTTCTAGTTTTATACAAACAAGTATACCTTTTCAATTTTAAAGAATCTTGAAAATTTTCCCTTAAACCACACTAAAATGTTTTACTTTTAAAGTTTCTTAAAAACACTTTTCACATGATTACACTTCATTTTGACATCACATATCATGATATATTCCTATCATCCCTAAATAATGTCCATATATTCTTTAAATACATTCTTCCATGGACACCATTATGATACTCCCTTTTTTATGCCTCATGACATGATTATGATACCTCATTCTTCCATGGAAAAACATATATTTATATTTGATTCTTCATGTGGAACACATATTAATGAACATGTTATTATGTGTGAACCCATAAATTAATAAAATGCATTGGTAAATGTTTAGTCTCATGGTATTTTATGTACAACAGTCTTAGTGGTTAACTTTGACTCATGCTCCATGTATAGCAGTCTTGGTGGTTAGCCTAGACTCGTGATCTTCCATGTGTAATGAGCCTTGACTCATGCTTATGTCAGGTTTTATGATGATTAAAAATTTCTATGATTCCATGATTACATGATCCCATGTTCAATATTTTATTCTTCCATATTTTTATTAATGTTTATTCATTATTTTTTATGCCATCATGTTTCACCTTCTAACCCATGTGTTATGATTTATTATTGTGTTCACTCTCTTACTAAGTTTTTTAGATCATCCCATTGTTTGTGTATTCCCTAGGAAATATTATGTATATGTAAGGTATGAAAGGGTGTTAGGATATAATTACTAATATTAAATAAAATATGTTTTTATTTTGGTTTCGTGATTTCTAATTATTTATCTAATCTTCCAAAGATACTAGACTTTACGACCCATAATTTGTATTTGATGGATAATTATGCTTAAAATCATGTAATAATATGTATAAAAGGATAAAGTAATTATAATTTTGTGAAACCAATATCTTACAAAATATCTCCTCATCATCCCTACCTTAATCCTAAAATCCTCCCAATGGGAAGAAATCTATCCAAGGAAGTTGTTTGGTGAAAATCAAAAGGAGTTACCCAAAGAAGATGTAACATTTTCCCTCGAGATCTTTAGTTTTATTTCATTCCACACTCCCTAAACTCTCTTTATTACATAATTATATAAAAAATAATTATCATCAACAAATTTATATGTCATTATTCTAAGGGTATGAACTATACTTATAGACACTTCCATCTAATGGGTAACAATCATTCCATTTATGTGTACGACGAATTACCACCTCACGAAACGAAGTTATTTATTTTTACTTTAACACCTTTCATGGTTTAGAATTAATATGGACATTATTTTTATATAATAAATACACGTTACTTAATATTTATTTATGATTCTATAATTCCATTATAACCCATACCCTATACTTTCCATTTTGTGTAAATATCATTTGCGGAAGTGTGGACTACCGCATCCTAAAACTGATGTGATATGATCACATGATACAAATAATTTATAAATATGATTTGATTAAAAATATGTTAAATATAAAACATATATATTATTTTCACGACATAAATACCTTTTTATAAATATAATATCTATCATTTTCTTTACTACCCTTTTAATTAATAAAAAGTTATAATGTCGGTCGTGGACGTGTGGACTACCACCTCCTCAACACGATGTGATTCCTTATACATCACAAGAATTATATATATATATAAGTATATATAATTAAATAAAATTTAATTTATGATATAATGATAATTCTGGAGAGATATAGTGTTACTTACCTTCATTCTATGACGATCATTGAAAAATGGGAACGTTACTCATGTATATGTATGACCTACCATCTATATGATTGTAACGTTGGTTCAATTTTCATAACGATATTTAATTATTAGTTTTAAAAATATATATTTTTTAAAATATTATTATTATTTTATGATTATTTTTATAGATTTGATATGTAAAGGATCTTTTGACCATTTTTTACCTATAAAAGTTGTTTTTTTACACATAAACAAAACATGGTCAAAACACCCAATGTAAACATAATTTATTAAGTAGTTGTATAAATCATGATAATAAGTGGAATAAAATTTATGATAAAAATGAAAGATGTTCTCAAGAAATTAAAATTTTAACATAATTTTATTATTCATGAATATAAAGACACATGAAAAAAATCAGACACAGGGTAAGGGATTTTGTCTCAATTTACATTACATTGAGGTTTATTTATTTTTATGAATGTAGTTTATTATATATGATGTATATACTTCCAATTAACATGTTATATCATGAATATCTTTATTCTCATAATATTCTATGTTTCATTTATTATTATCCTTTCATGGACATTATGATTCCAAATTTTCAAAGTGTTATGAGACACTTTGGAATGGTTAAAGTTTATTTTCCTTAAGAATAATTTTAATGATATTTCATTTTAATATAAAGGACTTTTATGACCATTGTTCCATAATCCCTTCAATTTTAATATAATCTGGTTATTCATGGCATTTTTCAATAATTAGTACCATTTTTCTCTCTTTGGTAATCAAGGGTTTTAAAAAATGATTTTAAGAAAATCCAACTTCATTTATCTCTTTAGTTGGAGAACTGGTTTTATTATAGAGATAATGTTTTGTTAAAATGTTTTCAATTTTTTTTAGCATTTTCAAAATTATTTAGTAAATAAATTTTTACTCTTTTTTTTATTTTACCCATGTTTTCAAAGGAATCTTCTTATATCTTTCTGAAGAAATATTTTTTCTAACATTTTAACATCCAAAAAGAATGTTATTTTTACCTCGTATGGCATGTACATATTTACACACTTTCATTTATTTGAAGCATCATTTTAATGTTTAAAAGTTTATTTAAAAAAATATCTATAAAATTAATTTTCAAAGAAAATTAATTTAAAATAAAATAAAATGAAAGATGATATTTTCTTCAATAATGTTTTAATATATATTATTTCTATTCATAAAAAACAATAACTATTTATTTCTAATAAACTTAGGATATCTTATTTTGATACCATAATTAATCTTCCTATGGATGTTTTATAAATTATTTGTCCAATTATAGTATTCACATTCACTTCCTTGATTCCTTTGTTAGTCCCCTTGATATATTCAAATTTCTATGATCATTTAATATCCCCTAATTATCTATATCAATTATCATGGATATTATTATTTCATAAACTACATATCGATTTACATATGGTGTTTAATTTGAATTTTTTTTATTATTTTGGGTAATATAGATAAATTCATATTATTTATTCTATATGAATATTTGATAGATCATATTATTTATTCAATTGAGGAATTCTTAGGGAATGAAAGACAAGGGTATGGGACTATTTACGGATTTTTATAAGGGTTGGGGACCAGTTTATGTATGCCCCTCAATTCATCGGTAGTCTCAAGAGATGAAATTAGTTGGAATAAAACCCATCAAGTTTGTTTCCAAGGAGAATAGACAAGTTTATATGCACTATTTAAATTTTATGAAGGATACATCTTGACAGTAGAGGTTTTCATGTGACTTTGACATGATATCCAATAATTAATAATTTTCTTCATAGAAATTTTATTCATCATTTTTATTATCCATTAGGTTTTCATATGATAAAATCTATAGATGAATTTCATTCTCATTTTATTGATTTAATGAAATGTTTATTCAGTTTCTTACATTTTTATATTTATTTTTCCTTATCTAGATATTTGAATGGAATTCATTTCCATTTAATTACTTTTCCATTTGATTATTCTAATTGATTGATTCATTATTTTATTTTACTTTGCCCATACTGAGCATCTGAGATCACCCTTATCATGTTTCCTTTCCTTATGAATACAAGAAGTGTACTAAGAAAGATATAAAAGGATACACTAGATGAAATAATTTTATTTTCATTGAAAAAAAGTAAAAAATATGTTTTAATTATTATACTCATTTGTAATACAAGACTCATGTATTTATCTAGTTCACCAATACCACTAAACTCTTCGGTCCATTGAAACACAATTTACTTGTATCTTATTCCAATTCAATGGTAGTATACACTGGTTCTGATATTCTAGGGTTGTGCCTCTATAGTTGGTATTAAAGAAAGTTTAATAGCAACAATGGGAACTAGATTTAGAAAACATAGATTAGATAACATAGCTCTAAGATATAATTTGAGGATAAGTATATAAGAACAACCTAGAATTTTAGTAAGGTATAAATTATGTGGGTATTACTAGAAATTCATCCATGTATGGATACTAAAAATAGATATGCTTATGGTATAGATTTACCTAGATGTAAAAATCATGACAAGGTGCATCGAGCCTGACTTGACATAACTTGGTACACAACAATGGGCCTTACTATGCACCTAGATTGACACTCCTAAGGGATATTCTTAGGATAAAACACATTTTTTTTAAAAATAATTACGAGGGGTTTTGAAATTTAATAAACTAGGTTAAAACTAATGTTTTTAAGACTTAAAATATGTTTTCTTGATTTAGATATCCTATAAATGATCATATTATTTTCTCTTTATAACTATTTTTATTCAAATTATTCTTTCTGGTTTTAGTCAATGGATGGAATCTGAAGGAGTCAAGTTAAAATTGTACAAGAAGGAAAAGGTGTTGACAGTGAGAAACTAAATGAGGTGTTGATATAAGTTAAAGATATAATTTTTATGCCTAACTAGTTTTCATGAAATATTTTTAACACCATATTTCTTAACCAACTCCAGAACTCACCAAAAAATGGAAGCATGGAGTCTTCTAAAAACTCAAGTGGTGGAGAATACAGAGAGAAGAAGTCTTGATTTCCCTCATGTATAAAATTTTTAATGAGATACATAGGAAAGTGTCTCAATTTAATGGGTAAGTTTTTATTATGTGATAAATAAGGACGTAATTCAAATAATTGTTGAGGAAAAATAAAGAGTGGAATGGAAGGAAATGAAACTAATCCAAAGGAATCCTTTATAGTTTGTTTCCCTAAATGTGGGGAACCTAGACATTACCTGAGTTAATGACCTATTCTAAAGTATAAACTCTAGACCAAGAAGGATATATGTGGAAAAAATTGGATGAAGTATTTATGTATTGAGGTTGTATTAAAAGCATTAGTTAAAAGTATATTCATTGATTAACCTTATTTCAAGGATATATATCACATTTTTTGTTATATTAATATGGTTTTTGAAAAGGAATACTTTTATACTGGGTGACAACCAATCAAGTCTAGTAATGCTTCAGATCTTGAACCCATGACCAAAGGACAATAAGGTTTTCACACCAAGCACTAACCTATGTAATGTCATGGTTAATATTTAATTGTTTTCAATTAAACAATTTGATGAATGAATAATAATTATGAACTAGTATTGTTACTTTTTAGGTTTAGAAATTAATGTATTAACCATATTGTATTTGGAGAATAGTTATAGACCAATAGTTAAACTCTTCAGCCTTTTATGGGCCTTATGATCTATTAAAATTATATTTCACTGCTTCATACACCAAAGTTAATTTTTGGATACCCATTTATTGAAGTAATGGATAAATTAGAATTTGATCTAAACACAACAAAAATATGAAATTGTTTATAAGAAATAAAATTTTAACATGTAAATAAATTTTCTTTAAAATGTTCAACAGTAAAATAATTTCTCAAAATGAGGAGAAGGATTTTAAAAAAATAATTTATTAATAACTTAATTTTTGTTTAATTTATGGTCTTCTAAATCATCACGGATTTATGGATTTGAGGCCCTCAAAATTCCATTAATTAGTCACTTGTTTGTGATTTATGACTATAATCACTCCCTATAAATATTTACAACATTCCTCCAATTATGTATCTCTACCTTCCACTAATGTTATCCTACTTAGATACCTAGTTATATGTTATTCCATGTGACCATTGTACTTACCATTCTTTATTTCATATAGTATGGTTCATGAACCCTTATCCCGATGCAGGATTTCAACATTGAAAAAAATAATTAAACAATATTTTTCTAAGGTAATTTAAATTTCAAGGATTCAATTTATCTAAGGTTGGGATAATGTAATTCCTTGAATATCTAAAGTAGAAACATTGTACTTGATAGAATGTATGACATGCAACACAAAGCATGTAAGGGAATATAATATCCAAATAATTTATATTATATTTACCATTTTAAATAAATTCAATATATTTTATGTCTTACAATGCATGTGAAATTGAGCTAGTGTACATCGCACGCAATATTGAGTGTCTTTGATGGATTGCATTACAGGAAAGACCAAATATTACCGAACAATAATATATTATTAAAATATTATTATTTAATATAATAAGATATAATCTTGCCATTAAATTAGCAGTTATTAATAATACTAACTAACTTATGAAAACATATGGTTTACACAAATGTAATGTGAATTCTTTGGTTATAAATTAATTAGAAATTGATATAAGATCTAATTGAATATAAATGGAATGTTTTTATAAAAAAATATTTTTTTTCTACAAAAGATATTTTATCCTAATAAATATATGAAAATTAGTTTCAATAAAATATTTTTTATATTCATTCAATATATTTTATAGGAATAAGATAATAAAAAAACCAATTTTACACCTAAAATAATATATTTTTATCTAGGAACTTTTCAAACCATTTAATAAAGAACATATTTTAAATAATTTTTTTTGAACTTTTATAAATATTTAATGTACAAATAAACATAATAATTGAAATAGATAAATAAAAGTTAGGTTATGGTGAATTTTTCTTATTTTTATATGTTAAGTTTCATTTTAATGAATAATTAAATACACTAAATTTTAATTCAAAAATGATTTTTCAACAAATTTATTTATAAGGACAAATAATATTTTAATTTTTTTAAAGATTAATTTGATCTATGTTTTATTAATTAATAAAATTTTGATCATTTGAATCAATTTCATATTGAAATTGGATAAGCAAACCTAGAATTATTTTTAATGATTTAACCTTAAAAACCAGAATTGTCGTCCCATATACGGGATTAAATATAAATTTATTTCTAGGTCTTCTATGATTATAATTATAAAAAATGGATTCCATATTTGGAATAATAATTATTTTTAATTTCTAATAATTTCAAATTATTTTTAAAAAAAAAATATTAGTGAAAGTGATTGAAATTAATTACAACGATTAAGGTGAAATAAAGATTCATAAGGAACTAAACCTTAAACATAAGTGCCAAAATGACCTATAAACTTTTCAAAAATAAATTTCATGGAATTATATAAACCCTATACTAAATTGGATGTAATATATACCATTATAGGAACCAATTTCAATGGAAAAAATGTGGGTCAAATTCCCTTTTCAAAAATTTACAAGAGTGCCACTCCACCTCCACTATAAAAGGCCTCCTCTCCTCCCACTCTCTCACACATCTCAAGCCACTATGGATCAATCTAGGTCTACCCAAATAGCTCCTAAAAATCCATCCCATCATCCTAAAATCATCCTCTTAGTAATAAATCCATCCAAAGAATCCCTTTAGTTCAAACCAAAACGAGTTACCCAAAGAAGATGTAACATGTTTCCTCAATCTCTTTAGATTTATTTCATCTCCCACTCCCTCAAATATCCATATTATATGATTATATAAAAAATAGTATCCAAAATTTACTGATAATTTTTTTTATTTTTGGACCTACACTTACACACACTTCCATCTAATATGTAATGAACTTAGAGTTTATGTGTACGACGAATTACCACCTCACAAAATAAATTTGTTCTTTTTCTTTTACCACCATTTAGGGATGGGAATTATGATGGAAATGATGTTTATATGTAATATATATGATAATATTATTTCTTTATTCTTATTTAATTATTTAAAAACACATACCATTATACTTTTCATTTTTTTAAAATATGATAACATCATTTGTAGAAGTGTGGACAGCTACCTCCTAAAAGTGATGTGATTCAATCACATGATACATGGAATGTATAAAGGATGGTTTTAAATAAACATATACGACATAAAAAACATATATATGATATTAATTTCATAATTAAATTTATATAAATATAATATATATCATTTTCTTTATTACCCTTTCACACACTAAAAAAGTGATAAAGTCGGTTGTGGACCTGTGAACTACCACCTCTTCAACAAGATGCGATTCCTTTTACATCAATATATATATATATGATTAAATAATATTTTATTTATGATATAATGATCATTCGGGATAGATATAGTGTTACAAACCATCTTTTCATGACGATCATTCAAAAATATGAACGTTACTAATGCGTGTGCACGACCTAGCATCTTCATAATTGTAATGTTGGTTCATTTATCATAACCATATATAATTATTGGTTTTAAAAATATAATTTATGTATAAATATGTTTATTATATAACACACCAAGATTCCATGGTACGATTCTCTTTGAATAATATAGTAGCGTGTGTTGTACGCAACTTCGAGTTCTAACACACACCACAATAAATCCAAATAGCCGTTATGAATAGTAATACCCACTTTTTGAAATTTTATAAATTTTATATTTCAAAATGGACTTCATTTTTGGATTTGGAATATCGAAATTATCTTAGGGGGAATTTTTGGTTTTTTTCTGAAAACATTTAATTTTTGATGAATAGTGAAAAACACTGAGTTATAGTTTAAACCCGAATTTTTATTTAAATAATTATTTATTTTATTTATATTTATTTTAAGTCAAAATAGATACACAATACCTAAATAAGTTTAATGTAATTAATTGAAGTCAGTTTATAATAATTTTAGATATATAAATATTTTATTGAACTTTTCACTGTCTTTTACCCATCTCTTAGGAGAATTTGCAAATTCACATAAAACATAATTTTACCGCTTCTGTGATTGGAATTTCAAAAATATGAGAGACACGGTAAATATAAAGGAGTAAAATGTGGTTTAATAAGATAAAAATAATTTTTGGTGAATAGTAACTTTTTACTTTTATTTACCACGGTTAAAAGTAAATAGGGTAATTAAGGGTAAAAATGATATTATTATTACCCTAAAACATGTCCTAATTCAATTGGATAAGTATATTTCGACAAAAAATAACCTTAGGAATAAAATATGAACCTCTTTGGTCTACATGGATTAGATTAGGAAATTTATTATTATTTAATTCAAAGAAGAGTTAAAAGAGTTAAAATCAATGTTTAATAACTAAAACATTTTTAATATAGGGTTATACATAAGATAAAATCAACTATAAATATTCAATAGAAATATAAAACAACTTCCTACATAATTCTATTTTATTTATATTTTTTAGACATTAAATAAGTTAATTTATATATGACACAATGATGATGCTGTAATTACCTAAGTAATGAAATATTAAAATAATTCATATTATAAATATTTAAATAAATTTCATTTGAGAATTTTTATGAATTACACTACTTTTATAGGTTAATATGATATATTAGGGTTTGTTAGATGAATTTGTTTCTAAGTAATAATGCTGTTATGAATTTAGAAAAAACAAAATACCAAATAGTGTCAAAATTGACATAAAAAAGTTCTTAAAACAAATATTATATTATTAATTGATATTCTATTCCTAAAAATATAAGGTTCATCCAAAAGACTTATATAATTATATATGTATCATTAATCAACCACTTGGGGTTTTCTTAGAAGTATATAGTAAGTTTATTTACCATATAAAATAAAAATACAAAGAGACATGGTAAATGTCAAACTATTTAACTAAGAGTTAAATCTAAAATATAAAGTTAATATAGTGAACCAAACCTATCTAAAACCTATTGGTTGAGAGTTTTTGTGACCCATCCCAATCTTAACCTTTAAATAATACATTTTGATCCATTATAAACTGAAAAGGAGTTTATTATAAAATAATATTTCTAGTTTTTCCTAAGGTTCCCCTCACCCCTCTTATAAAAGGGCACCCCCTTCTCTCTAATTCACACCTTTAAATCCATTTGGTTCAGCCAACCTCTGCCAAAATACCCTCTAAACTATCCTAACTTCATCCTATAGGCCTTCCTCTAGTCAGAAAGCAACTTAATGAGCCATTTTGATCAAATCAAAAGGAAGAACCTGAAGAAGAGGTAATAATTTCACCACCCACTTTCAAGTTCTTTTCTTTTTCCACTTCCTATTTCTTTGTTATTTCCATTATAAAATAATAACTCCATTATATTTTATATAATGTGATGTTATTAAAAATATGGTACAGCCATATTCATTATTCTATCCATCCTTTTAATGACATGTCACTATACGTGCGTACATACAGATTACTGTCTCCACGTCGTGGTGTAATTGTTATTCAATAAATTATTATTTGGATGGGTATAATAATGATGTGTAATTAATTTAAATAATAAATATAACATGATAATGATTCTGTATATATGATATACCATCCAATTATATATTATTTTAATATCAAAATAATGATATTGTCACTCGTGCGTACGTACGGATTACCATCTCCACGAACGCGATGAGATTCATTCCCCATCGTATCCATTCAAAAATAATTTTCATTAGATGATTAAAAATAATTTTTAAAGAGTTGATATCATTCTATATATGAAAAATATACATCTCATCCATAACAAATATGACTCACATAACAAATAATATAAAGGAAAATGAATTCATTAACACCCGAAATGATGATAATACTAAGATATTATTAACAAAACAATGTTAAAAGATCATATATGATATCATATTAATGTATATTATTCTTGTATAATTTAATAACAATTCTTTAACTATTATATAGGAGGTTAACCTACCCTTAACCAAGGAAAAGTACAATGTAAGGGTTAATTTCACAATCTATTTATTCTCCGTGACTGTTTTTACGTAAGTTTCTACACAGACCTCTTTATCATCCACATCCATGATTCTTAAAAATGTATTTCAAAACATCATTATTATTTTATATACTATGGGTTAAAGTCATTTATACCCTTGTTTGAATTTTTATAATATGTTTATAAAGGAATCTTTCCATCCTTTTCCAAACAAGGTCCTTTTTAACCTTTTCGACAGAATGGAGGTAAGAATGTATTTTTTAACTTATATGGCGGGTGCAGCTATTTTACACCATTATAAAATCATATAAGCTTCCCTTACAATATTATAAGAATATTTTCAAATTAAATGTTTTCTTTTATAATTATGTGACTTTTAAATGATTTTAAAAAAAGAGATATTTCTCTCAAATAGTTTTGATTTCATCTATGTCAACATACTTTGATGGATTTTAAGTGTATTTGATGTTGATTTATTATGACACAAAACTTCCATATTTTATTAAAGGTTTTGTGATATGTTTTATGATGGATGTTTTATGTTTATACCATTCATGGATTATTAAGAAAGTATTTACATTTCGTATGCTAGTTTTAATATGAATGTTTATGTTATGTTTAAACCTGTTCATATGAGGAATGCATTGGACTTAGTAAGTGATTGGTGGAGCCCGATATAGCTTCTCGATGCATCGGTAGGTCTCATGAGACAAACTAGTGTCTTGGGACAAGGCCTTGACAAAATATTATTTGTATTCTTGGCACAATTCCTTGACTATGTGGTTACGATAGTTTGGCATTATGCATTCCATCATTATGAAAGTGGTTAATGATATTGCATGTGATTATTCGACTAGTAGAATATCCATGTAAATAAGTAAATGGAATTATTTCATTTTATTTTTTTCATGTTATGATGAAGTTCAAGTTTAAAAGGATTTTGTTTTATTTATACATTGCTTTAAATGTTTGTGCTTGTTTATGAAAGTTTCCGCTAAATTGTTATCATTACCGAGCATCTGAGATCACCCCTTCCTATGTTTTATTTTTTCACCAGGATGTGAAAAATTATTTTATGACTGACCTATAGAGATAGTCTGAGGTGATATGATTGTGGACTTTGGAGACTATGTTGTTGATGTTTTTCACATTCTGATGTAATGTAAGACTTATGAATGTAACTAGTGTTTCCAAGGCTACTAAACTAATCGGTCCTTTGAGACTTGATCTTTTTTTATCATGCCAATGTTATTTAATAATGCACTAACTCTGGGTAACTGGGGTCGGAGTGTTAAAGTTGGTATCAGTGGAAGTTTAGTACAAACCTTGGAAACTAGATTTAGATAAACTCTGATTAGAGCACATAGACCTAAGGCGGACTTTGAGGATTAGTATAGAAGAGCATCCTAGAATTTTGTTATTGTAGAGATTTTGTGAGTTTTATGAGAAATACATCCCTGTCTGGATATGAGAAGGAAGAGTCGGCTCTGGCACAGATGTACCTAGGGGTAAAACACAAAAACAACACTTTGAGCTAGACATGAACGGGAACCGGTGCACGACAACGGGCCTTGCTGCACTCTTTGTTACGACACACCAAGGGGGTATTCTTAGGATAATTCTAATTTTCTTTACAAACCATTATGAAGGGTTTATGAGTATATAATTCCTCAAATATTTTTTTTTATGATTATGGATTGTATCCATAAACTATTCAATTTATGTTAACTGTTTTACAAGTTTGGATTTATGTATTTTGATCCATAAACTAATCTATTGTATGCCATTGTTTAGAAATAGTGCCTAGTGGACGGAATGGAAATCATATAAATTCACACACTCCATATAGGGATTTACCTCCTGCTCAAGATAATTATAGTGGAGCTGGTGAATCAACTGGTGCTGATCAGCTAATCACCATACTGGGACAACTCAATCAGGTTATGAATAATAACCTTACCCGTATGAAGCACCCTGATTTGCAGCGTGGAGGATCATTGTTAGATCGATTCATTAGAAAAAAAACCACCAACATTCAATGGGGGTAAAAGTCCACTAGTAGCTGAGAAATGGATAAACTCCTTAGAGAAAATATTCCACACCTTTGGGGGTAGTGATAGGGAAAAAGTTGTCATGGCAGTTTACCGCCTCACTGGAGATGCTGATCAATGGTGGTCATTGATTCAAAACATGAAAGAAGATGATGAAGTATCAAATATGGAATGGAGGGAGTTTAAGGATGTTTTCTTAGAAAAATACTTTCCTCATGACCATCGAGTGGATATGGAAAGACAATTTCTGAGTCTGAGGTGAAAGGGGGACGAGAATGTTGAAAAGTATGAGTCTAACTTTACAAGGTTAGCAAGGCATGTTGCAGATTATATATGTAATACAAGAAGTAATATTGATCGTTTTATTGAGGGGTTAAAACCATTTATCCATCAAGCATTAGTCTCACAATCCTTCTCGTCATACGAAGATATTGACTCATGCGCAATCAAGACAGAAAAAGAACTCTCTATGTCTTACGACTTTAAAGCAAAGCAAGAGAAGAAAAAATCTACTGATCACTCTGGAAATGGAAATAAGGGGAATAAGGGAAAATTTGAATATCCATATTGCAGTAAATGTGGGAAGAAACACCCTTGTAATTTTTTGAAGGGAATCAGAGTGTGTTACAAGTGTGGTGAAAAAGTCCACAAAGATCGTGATTGCAAGGGGAAGAAATAATCTACCCATGTTCAATGAAACATTTGGATGGAGATGAGACATTATGAAAATGAATGTTCTAAGCGTCAGGGAAACTTACCTCAGAAAAGGCCAAGGGATCAAGGCCAAGCTTATGCGATCACTACTGCTGAGGTTAAAGCTCCGAAGGACATGTTGGCAGGTAATTTAATGGTTTCTTCAAGTTTAGACAATGCTTTATTTGATTGTGGATCATCACATTGTTTCATATCATCCCAATTATCTAATAAAATTAGATATTTCCAATTTGATTTAACAAGGGAGTTTTCAATCAAAACTCCTAAGGGAAGTATCATTTCTACAAAGTTCTATAAATCAGTTCCCATTTTGGCATATAAATGTTCTTTATCTGTTGATCTCATCGTTATACCCATGATTGAATTTGATATAATCCTCGATATGGATTGGATTTCGGACCATGATGCAAAAATTTATTGTAAGAAGAATGAGGTTACTATTTTTGATGATGATGATAAATTACACCTTATCTTTAGAGAAAAATCATCACCAACTAATTCTTATCTAGATCCACCCCTAGTAGCTCAACTAAATTCAATTATTGGGGAGGAAAAGAATGAAATGACTATGGGTGAGGAAAGGAATGTTCAAATAGAAGATGCACCTATTGTGATAGAATATATTGATGTGTTTCTAGAAGATTTACCTAGACATCCTCCAGAATGAGAAATTGAGTTTTCCATTGATTAAATTCCTTGTTCAATGCCCATATCGAAGACCCCTTATAGAATAGCCACTTTGGAATTAGTGTAACTAAAGAAAAAACTTGAGGAATTGAGTAATAAGGGATTTATTCACCCTAGTGTTTCTCCATGGGGATCCCCTATTCTTTTTGTTAAGAATAAATATGGATCTATGAGGTTGTGCATTGACTACAAGGAGATCAATGCTATAATAATAAAGAACAAGTATCCCCTAACTCGCATTGATGATTTATTCGACCAACTTCATGGAGCTCAATATTTTTCAATGATTGACCTTCGATCTGTATATCATCAGTTGTGTGTGAAGAAGGAAGACATTCGAAAAACAGCATTTCGAACCAGGTATAAGCATTACAAGTTTACAGTAATTCCTTTTGGGATGACTAATGCACCCTCTATTTTCATAGTTCTAATGAATAGAGTTTTCAAGGAATATCTTGGTGACTTTGTATTGGTATTTATTGGTGATATCTTGGTATACTCCAAAGGATATGAAGATCATGAAAATCACTTGCGCATTATCCTAAAGACTCTGAGAAGACATGAATTATATGGGAAGTTTAGCAAGTGTGAATTCTGGCTTTAAGAGATTTATTTTCTTGGCCATATTGTCTCTAAGGATGGAATCTCTATTGATCCTTCTAAGATAAGAGCAATCAAAGAATTCCCAGCACCAACGAGTATAACCGAGGTACGCAGTTTTATTGGTTTAGCAGGTTATTATCGATGTTACGTCCATAATTTTTCTCAATTGGCTAACCCATTAACAAAGCTCACACATAAAGGGGTTAAATTTGTTTGGACAAAAGAGTGTAAAGAATGTTCTGAATAACTGAAGAGAAGATTAGTCAATACTCTTATATTGACTCTACCATCGGGGAATGATGAGTTTTTTATTTATAGCAATGCTTCAAAGAAAGGACTTGGTTGTGTCCTTATGAAGAATGATAGGGTTATTGTCTATGAATCACAACAGGTAAAAATCCATGAGAAAAACTATCCTACTCAAGATCTTGAGTTAGATTTTGTAATCTTTGCTTTGAAGATATAGAGACATTATCTCTATGGTGAAAAATGTGAGATATATACCTATCACAAGAGTTTGAAGTATATTTTCTCACAGAAGGAACTTAACATGAGGCAAAGGCGATGGATTTAACTACTTAATGATTATGATTGCACGATACACTACCAACTGGGGAAGGAAAATAAGGTGGCAGATGCTTTGAGAATAAATGATCATGGAGTTTTGAACAAGATGAGAGTTGAAAGGGATCCTATTTTCATGGATCTAGTAAAGATGGATATGGGAATAACCATGGAAGGTGGAACATCAATGCTTTTTCAAATGGTTGTCAATACATCTTTACTAGAAAGGATAAAAAGATCTCAGGATGATGATGAGGAGTTTCAAAAGAAGACTAAAGCTATGAATGATGGGAGATTGAGGGACATTGTATATAAAGATGGAATTTTGAAATTTGGGAAGGGACTTTGTGTTCCCGATATACCTGATCTAAAAAGGGAATTTTTGGATGATTCTCATAGTTCCAATTTCTCTATACACCCTGGTAGCACTAGGATGTATATATATTTGAAGAAAATTTTTTGGTGGAACAATATGAAGAGGGATATTATTGATTTTGTGTCAAGATGTATGGTTTTTCAACAAGTGTAAGCTAGAAGGAAACAACCTATAGGAGTATTACAACCTCTTCCCATACCTGAGTGAAAATGGGATAATATCATGATGGACTTTGTCATGGGACAACAAAAGACTCTTAGAAGGAATGATGCAAAATGGGTCATTGTTGATCATCTTACCAAGTCAACAAATTTTCTTGCTATAAGAAAAGATTTACCACTTGAACGTCTAGAAAGACTATATATTAATGAAGTAGTGAGACTTCATGGAGTACCCCTATCGATTGTTTCTGATCATGATCCATATTTTACTTCAAGATTCTAGAAAATTATTTAGAAATCCCTAGATATTGAACTTCATTTGAGCACTACCTACCTCCCCCAAACAGATGGACAATCAGAACGAACTATTCAAACTTTAGAAGACATGTTGAGATCATGCTCACTTGACTTTCAGGGTACGTGGGATCAATATTTACCATTGGAAGACTTTTCTTATAACAATAGCTTCCATTCAAGTATTCAGATGGCACCATATGAAGCGTTATATGGAAAGAGATGTCACACATCATCTTTTTGGGATGATGTTGGTGAAAGTAAACTTGTAGGCCCAGAACTTGTTAAGGAAATGATAGAAAAGGTAAAGGTAATCCAAACCCACATCAAAGCAGCTCAAAGTAGGCAGATGAGCTATGCTGATAACCAAAGGAAGTATTTGGAATTTCAAGTAGGAGATCATGTTTTCTTGAAGGTATCTCCATGTAAGGGAGTTATACATTTTGGTTAGAAAGGTAAATTGAGTCCCAGGTACATAGGACATTTTGAAATTCTAGAACGAATTGGGGCTGTAGCTTATCGTTTGGAAATGCTGCCAAATCTCTCCAAAGTTCACAATGTGTTTCACGTATCACTATTGAGAAAATACAATCCAAAAACAACACATGTACTCACATATGAGGAATTAAAATTGGAACCCAATCTGTCTTATTGTGAAGATCCTGTCAAGATTCTTGATACAAGAGAACAAGTGCTGAGAAACCGAGGAATGTGGGAACCCGAGGAACTTATGATGAAGAACCACCTGAGTCTTTTTAGGTAGTAATATTATAGGAATTTTGAGGTTGAAATTATTCTAAGGAGTGGGGAATGTAACACTCTAAGCTTCCACGGTACGCTTCTCTTTGAATAATATAGTATCGTGTGTTGTACGCAACTTCGAGTTCTAACACACACCACAACCAATCAAACTAGACGTTGTGAATATTAATACCCACTTTTTGAAATTTTATAAATTTTATCTTTCAAAATGGACTTCATTTTTGGATTCGGAATATCGAAATTATCTTAGGGTAAATTTTTGGAATTTTTCTGAAAACTTTCAATTTTTGATGAATAGTGAAAACACTGAGTTATAGTTTAAAATCGACTCTTTATTTAAATAATTATTTATTTTATTTAAATTTATTTTAGGTAAAAATAGACACATAATACCTATATTAGTTCAATGTAATTCATTGGAGTCAGTTTATAATAATTTTAGATATATAAATATTTTATTGAACTTTTCATTATCTTTTACCCATCTCCTAGGAGAATATGCAAATTAACATAAAACGTAATTTTACAACTTCTCTGAGTAGAATTTAGAAAATCTAAGAAAAAAAGTTAATATCAAGGAGTAAAATGTGGTTCAATAAGATAAAAATAATTTTTGGTGAATAGTAACTTTTTACTTTTATTTACCACGGTTAAAAGTAAATAGGATAGTTAAGGGTAAAAATGATATTATTGTTACCCTAACACATGTCCTAATTCTCTTGTATAAGTATATTTCGACCAAAACCATCCTTAGAAATAAAATATTAACCTCTTTGGTCCACTTGAATTAGATTAGGACATTTATTATTATTTAATTCAAAGAAGAGTTAAAAGAGTTAAAATCAATGTCTAATAACTAAAAAATTTTTAATATAGGGTTATACATAAGATAAATTCGACTATAAATATTAATTAGAAAGATAAAACTATTTCCTACATAATTGTATTTTATTTTTATTTTTTATATATTAAATAATTTAATTTATTTATGATACAATGATGATACATTAATTACCTAACTAATAAAATATTAAAATAATTGATATTTTAAATATCCAAATAAATGTAATTTGAGACTTTTTATGAATTAAACTAATTTTCAAGGTTAATATGACATATTAGGGTTGGTTAGATGAATTTATTTCTAAGTAATAATGCTGTTATGAATTTAGAAAAAACAAAATACCAAATAGTGTCAAAATTGACATAAAAGAGTTTTTTTTAAAAATATTATATTATTAATTGATATTCTATTCCTAAAAATTTTAGGATAGGCCAAATTACTTATATATTTATAGTTGTATCATAAATGAACCACTTGTGGTTTTCTTAGAAGTATATAGTAAGTTTATTAATGATATAATATAAAAATACTAAGAGACATGGTTAATGTCAAATTATTTAACTAAGAGTTAAATCTTAAAGATAAAGTTAATATAGTGACCCAAACCTAGATAAAACCTATTGATTGAGTGGTTTTAGACCCATACCCACCTTGTAATTTAAATAATACAATTTGGATCCTTTAGAAACCGAAAATTAGTTTATTATAAAATATTATTTCTATCTTTTCCTAAGGTGCCCCTCACCCCTCTTATAAAAGGGTACTCCCCCTTCTCTCTAATTCACACATTCAAAGCCATTTGTCTCGGCCAAACTCTACCCAAATACCTTCTCAACTATCCTCCATTCATTCTAGAGGCATTCCTATAGTCATAAAGCCAACTTAATGAGCCCTTTTGATCAAATCAAATGGAAGAACCCGAAGAAGAGGTAATAATTTCACCACCCTTTTTCAAGTTCTTTTCTTCTTCCACTTCTTCTTTCATTATTATTTCCATTCTAAAATAATAAATCCAATATATTCTATATACTGTGATGTTATTATAAATATGGTACATCCATATTCATTATTCTATCCATTCTTTTAAGGACATGTCACCATACAAGCGTACATAGGGATTACCGTCTCCACGTCGTGGTGTAATTGTTATTCAATACATTATTATTTGGATGGGTATAATAATGATGTGTAATTAATTTAAATAATAAATATTACATGATAATTATTCAGTATATATTATATACCATCCAATTATATATTATTTTAATATCAAAATAATGATATTGTCACTCGTGCGTACGTACGGATTACCGTCTCCATGAACGCGATGAGATTAATTCTCCATCGTATCCATTCAAGAATAATTTTAATTAGATGATTAAAAATAATTTTTAAAGACTTGATATCATTATGGATATGAATAAGATACATCCCATCCAATACAAATATGACTCACATAACAAATAATATAAAGTAAAATAGATCTGTTAACAACCGAAACGACGATAATACAAAGATATTATTAACAAAACAATGTTAAAAGATCATATATGATATCATATTAATGTATATGATTCTAGTATAATTTAATAACTATTATTTCACCATAATACAGGAGTTTAACCTACCCTAGAACAAGTAAAATTACAAGGTAAGAGTTAATTTTACAATCTCTTTATTATCCAAGGTTGTTTTTGCGTAAGTATCTACTGGGAACTCTTTATCATCCACATCCATGTTTCCTAAAAAAGTAATTCAAAACATTCTTACTATTTTATATAAAATGGGTTAAAGTCATTTATACCCTTGTTATACTTTTTATATGATTTTTATAAAGGAATCTTTTCGTCGTTTTCCAAACAAGGTCCTTTTTAACCTTTTCGACATAATTAAGGTAAGAATGTCTTTTTTAACTTATACAGAGGGTGAGGCTATTTTCTGCCATTATAAAATCATCAAAGCTTCTCTTACAAGATTATAAGAATATTTTCAAATTAAATGTTTTCTTTTATAATTATGTAACTTTTAAATGATTTCAAAAAAAGATATATTTCTCCCAAATAGTTATGATTTCATCTATGTCAACTTCCTTTGCTGGATTTTATGCTTAGTTGAAGTTGATTTATTATGATACAAAACATCCATATTGTATTGAAGGTTTTGTGATATGTTTGACTGTGGATGTGTTATGTTTATACCATTTTTTGGAACCATGGTCTTCTATGCATGATTTGGAGTATGGTTTGTGTTTTTTGTCAATCATAAATGGAAGTTCGGATCGTGTACCAGCAAAGAGATCATACCGTTCAAGCAGACAACAGTATTGAAGGTGGTGCCGTTTCCCAGTGTTTGCCAAATTTTTGGGGTCCAAAATCTGGAAGTTGCTGGGCATCGCGAAAAGTGGATTTCCATGAAGATAATAATTAAATATGGAAAAGGCATGAATTTCGCGAAGAGAGGATGCATGGTTTGGAAATCGCAAAGACCAGAATAATGGAGGCGGTGAGTCTTCACGATTACGCCAAGCTTCGTGAACGGAAGAGGCTGGAGAGCTTCGCGTCGATGAAGGGATTTGCGAGGGAGCTCTGCGGCGAAGGTGCGAAGAAATTGACTGGATGCTCCGGGATTACGAAGATCTCCGCGAATGGAAAAATTCCGTAGTGCTACGCGATTTTGAGAGAATTCCGGTGGAAACTTCGGAGCTTCGTGATTTGAGATGACGTGGTGTTGACTTCACGCGGAAGGGTCGAGGGTCGGTGGAATCGCCTATAAATAGAGTCCGACCCCCTCAAGAGAAGTAGAGAGAATTTCAGAGAAAGTCTTTTTCTCTCGGTTCGCAAAGGTCTCTCGCGAAGGCAGTGTGCTTCGCAAAAGAGGAGCTTCGCAGCAGCTATTCTAGCTCCGCGAAAGTGGTGCGCCCCGCATTGGCTCAGTGAGCTTCACGAAGAGGCATGAGCTCCGTGATATCCAAGCATTGCGAAGCCTGGAGCATCACGAGAGTTCTTCGCGATTGATCTTCGCGAAAAGGTAGGGACTCCATGAAGGCTTGTTTGAGCTTTGCAAAATTGGGAGCCTTGAGAAGTAGGGTACTTTGTGAAGGCCTTTTCCAAAGGTCATTTTCCCAGTGGACAAGGGAAAAGGGGGTATTCATCAGTGGTTGGAATTTGGACTTTAATAGAGCATTAACTCAGGACTCTGATGCAAGAAAATTCTCATGCTGAATAGGAGACAAAGACCTTCATGTATATCTATTGAAGAGACCTTCACGTCTATAAACTGAGTGAGACTTCACCAACGGCAGTGAGCGAGGGGGAGTCAATGGGAGTGACCCAAGGGAAGTAGTGAGCTATCTCTGAACCTTTGTAAAGGCTGTGTTCCTGGGACAGAGTGACTGTGCCCGAACAATTGTAATCCACAACTTATGAAGATTAGTGTATTTTGGTACGACCAGCAACTTGTCGGCGTATGCTCCTTGGACGTAGCCCTTAGTGGTGAACCAAGTAAAAAGGGTTGTGTCTTCTCTGTGCACGTGTATGTTTTCTTTCTGATCATTTTCATCATACAGGTTCAAAAATTTCCTACCAACGTGGGAACAAGATCCATCACATTAAAAGAAAAAGTTGTCACCCTGATTCACCCCTCCCCTCTCAGGGTGTCCTGGGGTCCTTCAAGTGGTATCAGAGGGAGGTTACTGGTGTTGAATCTGTCCTTTAACATCATGGAGAATGCAGTCATTGTCAGGGGAGTCCCTCACTTCGATGGAAGTAATTTCCAGATCTGGAAGAACAGAATGAGATATCATCTAAGATCTCTTGGAATGGATGTTCTCTTTTATACTGTGCAAGGAATACAAGTCACTAACCCAATAGGCCTGGCTATGACTGAAATAGACAGGAAAATTCTTGATGCAGATGCTAAAGCACAAAATGCACTTACTGCAGCCCTTTCTGATCAGATCTACCTAAAGGTAATGAATTTCACCTCAGCAAATCCATGTGGGATAAAATCGAGAATATTTTTGAAGGAGATAGAAAAGTGAAGGAGGCGAAACTACAAGTGCTGCACAATCGGTTTGATGATCTGAAGATGCATCTAGACGAGAATGCAGACTCTTTCTTCAATCGAATTACTGAAGTGGTTGGAGAAATTCGGGGTCTAGGTGAAGAAATCAAAGAAATTGATATTGTAAAGAAATCATTAAGAAGACTTCCACCTCTGTACAATGCAATGGTGTCAGCCCTTGAGGAAAGAGATCTTTCAAAACTTTCTCTGGATGATCTACTTAGTATCTTGGTAGCATATGAAATGAGAGTCAAACCAGAAGATTCTACGTCTCGTGTGATCAAGGAAATGGAATTCAAGTCCATGGATAAACTGAAAATCTCAAAAGATAGTAGTGGTCAAGATGAAGAAGAAAAAGAAATTCTTTCTCTCATTGCAAAGAAGTTCCAGAAGGGGAAAGGGAAATTCAAATGGAAGTTACCTCTTGCATGTTTTCATTGTGGAAAAGTTGGGCACATTGCCTCTTAGTGCTTAAGAAAGATCAATGATGAAGATAGTGAAGATGAATGCATCGAGAAGCCTCGGAGAAGGTTCTTCAAAAAGGGAGACTTCAAATATGGAATGAAAATGAAAAGGAAGAGTTTGTTCTGTGAATAGGAGGAAGATGATAATGAATTCTGTGATGAAGAAGAACCAGAATTCAAAACTGGGAACCATGATTCCATGATGGCCACTGTTGAAAAGTCAGAAGATACTGGTGGAGAAAAACAACTGAGAACTTATGTAGATCCCGAGATACAACTTAAAGATGCAGTTAATAAGCTTAAGATTAAATGCAAGAGTAGCAATAAGTGGAAATCTATTGTAGAAGAATCAGCTGAATATGTTGATCAACTTGAGGCTGAAATTGAACGACTGGAAGAATTTATGAAGTTACAGTCTAAAATAATTGAAAGAAATGATGATGTAGTGGATCTGAAGCTGATAATTGAAGAGCAGGCAAAGGTCATCAATGACCTCACCTCTAGACTAGATGAAAAATCCAAGACTGATGAGGGTCTTGAGGAGGAATTTGTTACTCTAAGGAGTAAACTTGAGAATGAATCAATTCCAAAATAATTGAGGAAGAAAATACATTTTGGAAGATTCTTAGATGCATAATTACTAGCAAGAGACAAGTGCGGTTCAGATGGGGTTGGAAAAATCTTGAGTAATCAAAGACCCGCTTGCATGGGAAAGAGTGGAATTGGCTGTGAGGATGAGACATCAACTGCTGGAAGTGAAAATATCCAAAAGAAAGATAAGATGAAAGTTGAACATGTTGAAACATTTCCTAAAGTGCTGAAAAAGGATCCCTCAACCAAAACTAAAAGGAGAACTGAAAATTATCCTCAAACATTCAGAAATGACAGATAGTCTAACTTTTCTCCCAAGGAAGAAGGTATGAGGAGAAATTCAAGTGAGAAGAAATTTCCTCTCATGAAGTGTCAGTTCTTTGGCTATCTGGGCTATACCATGTCTTATTGTGAGGAGGAAAGAAGCTATCTGAATGGAGAAGATATAGAAGTTCAACAAAGGAGAACAAATTCATATCCTAATTCTTATAGAAGAAACAATTTCTATGGATATTGTTTTCGTTGTTCTAACATTGGTCATAAGGATGCTAATTGCAGGCAGAGAAGGGACATGGACACCTCATACCAAAGTTCAAGACAAGTCAAGTCTTGTCAGCAAAATAGTGTTGATCTTTCAAACATGTTTTCTCCTCTCGAAGAATATTTTGACTATGAAGAACCTGGGTATGCGGAAGATATAATTGAAAGGCCATCAGTTCTATATACTCAATCCAATGTCTCATGGAAGGAAAGGAAGAAGATTGAGAAATCCAACCTTGCAGAGGTGGACCTCAATGCTACAAAGAACAATAGTACCTGGATTCTGGATAGCGGTTGTTCATCTCATATGACGGGTAATGCGGGCCTGCTAACGGATATCAAAAGGACGGTTGATGGTACAGTACGATTTGGTAATGATGGGGCTCTGAAAATCAAAGGGAGTGGAAGTACCGAGTTAGCTAATGGAGAACTAAAGAAGACTAAATCCCTTTACGTTGATGGCCTACGTCATAATCTCCTCGGTGTGAGTCAACTCTGTGACATAGGACTTATAGTTACTTTTAATCAGAAAGGTTGCACTATCAAGGGAAAGACAAGAAATTCACTTATGAAGGGATGTAGAACAGAAGGCAACTTGTATCAGGTTGATAGTGAAGAAAATGTATGTTACATGACTGTTGAAGAAGAAAACAATTTGTGGCATCGGAGACTGGGACACATCAATCAACAAGACATGGAGAAAATTTCAAAATTGAGAATTTTCAGGGACATTCCCAACCTGAAGCGTGAGCATGAAAAATCTTGTGATGCTTGCATTCATGGGAAGATGGTCTGCAGTTCATATCGGCCAAAGAAGAAAATGGCATCTCACCTTCTTGATCTGATTCATACAAATGTATGTGGGTCGATAAATGTTGCCGGAACTCATGGAGAAAGGTACTTTGTCCTTTTCATAGATGATTACAGTAGAATGGCATGTGTGATGGTCATTCACAGGAAACGACAAGTCCTTGACTGCATGAAAACATATCGGCAAATCGTCGAGAATGATACTGGACGAACAATCAAAGTGTTGCAATCTGACAATGGAGGAGAATACACGTCCATTGAATTTGAAAATTATCTGGAGAAGCGTGGGATAGAGTATGAGGTAGCTGCTGTGAGAACTCCACAACAAAATGGAGTTTTTGAACGTAGGAATCGACATGTGAACAATATGGCATGAACTATGCTGATTGAGAGTCGTATTCCATGACATTACTGGAAAAAGGCTGTTCAAGCTGCAGTGTACATTCAGAATTGAACGGGACTTTATATGGGTGAGACGAAGACACCATATGAATTGTGGCATGGACAGAAGCCTTCTTTAAAATACTTTCGTGTCTTTGGAAGTAAATGCTTCATCAGGAACAAAGAAGGAAATCAAGGGAAATATGGCGACAATGCAGATGAAGGAATTTTCCTCGGTTACTCAATGAACCAAAAAGACTACAAGTGTTTCAACAAGCGTTTAGGAAGAATTGTGGAAAACAATGATGTTAAGATAATTGAAGAGAAAAGTACAAATGCTTAAAGGACGTCATATGATGATGTGATAGAAAGTTAGGAAGAAAGTGAATGGGAAGAAAATACAAATGCAGAAATAGAGGAAGTTGTTCAAAACACTCAGCAGTCACATCATGATGTTGACTCAGACAAAGAATCTGAAGAGGAAATCTTAGATGGTGAGAATGATACTGAACCTCACAGAAGAAATCGAAGAGCAGAGATTGATCCATCTAACATAATTGGAGACAAGAATGCACCCACACAGACCAGGAGGATGAGGAATAACACACCTTCTGCATTTCTGTCAGTTGTGGAGCCATCCTCGTTTAAAGAAGCTGCAAAGGATGAATCCAGGGTGAAATCCATGAATGAAGAGTTAGATCAGATTGACAAGAATCAGACATGGGATCTTGTCCAGAGACCAAAAGGTCACAATGTTATTGGAACAAAATGGATATTCAAGAACAAGTTTGATGAGCATGGAAATGTTATCAGAAACAAGGCTCGACTTGTATGTAAAGGGTATTCTTAGATAGAAGGTGTTGATGTTGAAGAGACCTTTTCTCCAGTGGCTATACTGGAGTCAATTAGGCTGTTTCTTGCCATGGCTCTCCAAAGATGATATAAATTATATCAAATGGATGTCAAGACAACATTATTAAATGGTGTACTCGAAGAAGAAGTCTACATTGAACAACCCGTGGGTTTTCTTCTTGGTGCTGATGAATCAAAAGTCTGCAAGCTAAAGAAAGCACTTTATGGCCTAAAACAGGCACCACGAGCATTGTACTCCAGACTGGATTCTTACCTCAAGAAGCTGGAATTCAAAAGAGGAGGAGTAGATCACAATCTATATGTAAATAATTCTTCGCAAGATCAGTTCATGGTTCTAGTTTGCGTCGATGACATTATATTTGGTGGCAGCATGTAGAAATTAGTGGATGAATTTTCCAATCATATGAAATCAGAATTTGAAATGTCAATGATTGGGGAGCTCACATATTTCTTGGGACTGCAAGTGACTCAAAGGAAAGGCTACACTTTTATATCTCAGGAAAAGTATGCCAGAGAGCTGCTGAAGAAGTTTAATATGAAAGACTCTAAACCAATGTCAACTCCGATTGCAGTTGGAACAAAACTTGGAAAGCATGAGGAAGGGACATCTGTAGATCCCACCATGTACAGAAGAATCATTGGGAGCCAACTGTACCTGACAACGACATGGCCAGATATTGTCTTTGCCACATGTCTTGCAGCCCGCTTTCAGAGTATTCCAAAAGATGAACATATGGCGGTAGTCAAAAGAATTATGCGGTACATTCAAGGTACACACAACTTTGGGTTACATTTTCCTGCAGGTAGGGATAGTGAATTATCAGCGTTTTCTGATGCTGACTGGGCTGGTGATATAGTAGACAGAAAGTCCACCAGCGGTGGAGCTTTCTATATTGGGCAGAAATGTGTTGGATGGTTGATAAAGAAACAAGAAAGTACTTCTCTTAGTACTGCTTAAGCTGAGTATATCTTCACCACAAAGGCATGCACTCAACTACTATGGATGAAGCAACTATTAACTGATATTGGCGATGAGGTGAAAAACCAATGGTAATTTACTGTGACAATAAGAGCACAATTGATCTTAGGGAGAATCCTATTCAGCATTCTCGTACAAAACACATTGAAATCAGGTATCACTTTATCAAAGAGAAATTTGAGCAAAGCGTGATTAGAATGGATCATGTGGGAACAGATGAGCAAGTGACTGATATCTTGACAAAGCCACTGTCAGCAGCTATGTTTGAGAAGCATCGGTTGAACCTCAGTGTTTGGCCACCTCCTAGTGCATAATGAGGTTACAGAATTCCCCTCTCCCCATTTGTTATAACTGTTTTAATCTGTTTATGGCTGTGATGCAGGTTTATGGGGGAGATAATCTCCAGGGGGAGTATGGTTTGAGTTGAACGTGAAAAAAATTTTCTGGTCTTTGGATTTATTGTCAATGGGGGAGAAAAGAGAATGGAATAAATTCAGGCAACTTATGTGATGAGAAGAATGAGAAGGAAAACAGTGGAACCCAATTCAAGCCTCCTCTCTTTTTTTCTACACCGTTCTTTGCTCACGTAGACTTAGAGTGTTGGCTGAGTTGATTCCTGCGTTTTAGATGGAGATCTATTGAATTTATTTTCTAATTGCCAACAAACCCAAAGGGGGATATTGTTGGAACCATGGTCTTCTATGCATGATTTTGAGTATGGTTTGTGTTTTTTGTCAATCATCAATGGAAGTTCGGATCGTGTACCAGCAAAGAGATCATACCGTTCAAGCAGACAATAGTATTGAAGGTGGCACCATTTCCCAGTGTTTGCCAAATTTTTGGGGTCCAAAATCTGGAATTTGTTGAGCATCGCAAAAAGTGTATTTCCATGAAGATAATAATTAAATATGGAAAATGCATGAATTTCGCGAAGAGAGGATGCATGGTTTGGAAATCGCGAAGACCAGAAGAATGGAGGCGGTGAGTCTTCGCGATTACGGCAAACTTCACGAACGACAGAGGCTGGAGAGCTTCGCGGCGATGAAGGGATTTGCGAGGGAGCTTCGCGGCTAAGGTGCGAAGAAATTGACGGGATTCTCCACGATTATGACGAGCTCCGCGAATGGAAAAATTCCGTAGTGCTTCGCGATTTTGAGAGAATTCTGGTGGAAACTTCGGAGCTTCGCAATTTGAGATGACGTGGTGTTGACTTCACGTGGAAGGGTTGAGGGTCGGTGGAATCTACAATAAATAGAAGCCGACCCCCTCAAGAGAAGTAGAGATAATTTCAGAGAAAGTCCTTTGCTCTGGGTTCGCAAAGGTCTCTCGCGAAGGCAGTGTGCTTCGCGAAAGAGGAGCTTCGCGGCGACTATTCTAGCTACGAGAAAGTGGTGCACCCCGCATTGGCTCAGTGAGCTTCGCAAAGAGGCAGGAGCTCCACGATAGCCAAGCATTGCGAAGGCTGGAGCATCGCGAGAGTGCTTCGTGATTGAGCTTCACGAAAAGGAAGGGACTCCGCGAAGGTTTGTTTGAGCTTTGCAAAATTGGGAGCCTTGAGAAGTAGGGTACTTTGTGAAGGCCTTTTCCAAAGGTCGTTTGCCCAGTGGACAAGGGAAAAGGTGGTATTCATCAGTGGTTGGAATTTGGACTTTAACGTAGCATTAACTCAGGACTCTGATGCAAGGAAAGTCTCATGCTGAATAGGAGACAAAGACCTTCATGTCTATCTATTGAAGAGACCTTCACGTCTATAAACTGAGTGAGACTTCACCAATGACAGTGATCCAGGGGGAGTCAACGGGAGTGACCTGAGGGAAACAGTGAGCTATCCTTGAACCTTTGTAAAGGCAGTGTGCTTGGGACAGAGTGACTATGCCCGAACAATTGTAATCCACAACTTGTGAAGATTAGTGGATTTTGGTATGACCGGCAACTTGTCGGCGTATGCTCCTTGGACGTAGCCCTTAGTGGTGAACCAAGTAAAAAGGGTTGTGTCTTCTCTGTTCATGTGCATGTTTTCTTTCTGATTATTTTCATCATATAGGTTCAAAAAGTTCCTACCAACTTGGGAACAAGATCCATCACATTAAAAGAAAAAGTTGTCACCCTGATTCACCCCTCCCCTCTCAGTGTGTCCCGGGGTCCTTCACCATTCATGGTTTATGAAAAATGTATTGACATTTCATATGCTTGTTTTAATATGAATGTTTATGTTATTTTTAAACCCGTTCATATGAGGAATGCATTAGACTTTGTAAGTGACGGGTGGAGCCCTCTATAGCTCCTCGATGAATCGGTAGGTCTAATGAGACAAACTAGTGTCTTGGAACAAGACCTTGACAAAATATTATTTGTAGTCCTTTGACAAGGCCTTGACTATGTGGTTATGATAGTCTGTCATTATGCATTCCATCATTATGAAAGTGGTTAATGATATTTCATGTGATTATTCGACTAGTAGAATATCCGTGTGAATAAGTAAATTGAATTATTTCATTTTACTTTTTCCATGTTATGCTGAAGTTCAAGTTTAAAAGGCTTTTGTTTTAGTTATACAATTCCTTAAATGTTTATGCTTATTTATGAAAGTTTACACTATATTGTTATCCTTACTGATCATCTGATATCACCCCTTTCTTTGTTTTATTTTTTCCAAGGATGTGAAGAAGTATTTTATGACTGACCTGCAGAGATAATCTGAGGGTATAAGAGTGTGGTCTATGGATACTATGTTATTGTAGTTTTTCACTTTATGATGTAATGTAAGACTTATGAATGTGTCTAGTGTTTCCAAGGATACTAAACAAATTGGTCTTTCGAGACTTGATATTTTGTGATCATGCCAATGTTATGTAATAATGCACCAACTCTGGGTAACTGGGGTTGGGGAGTTACATATTATCTCATTAATATTATTTTTGATATGTTATATAATTACTCTTTGGACCACCGTTGACCTACAAAAGTTGATGTTCACACATAAACAAAATTTGGTCAAAACACCCAAAGTAAAATTAATTGACAATTTAATTGTATAAAACATTGTAATAAGTGAAATTAAAGTCATGATAAAAATTAAAAATCTTATAAGTAAATTAAAAAATTTAACATAAGTTTATTATTCCTGAATATAAGGACACACAAGACAAATCAGACTCAAGGTAAGTGATTTCGTCTCAATTTACATTCCATCGAGACTTAATTATTATTATAAACCTATTTTAAATTATATGGGGTATACATCCCATTAACATGTTATATCATGAATATATTTATTCTTATGATATTATATGTTTTATTTAATGTTATTCCACCGTGGATATTATGATTCAAATGTTTTAATGTGGTGTGGGACACTTTGGAATGTTTAAATATTATCTTCCAAAAGAGTATTTTTAATGATTATTCATTCCCATTAGAGAAAATTATATGATCATTGTTCTATAATACATTTAATTTTCCTCTCCTCTAGTTATTCATGTACTTTTTCAACTTTTATTACCACTTTTTCAGTCATTGGTACTCAAGTGTTTTAGAAAATGTTTATAAGAAAAACCAACTTCATTTCTCTCTTTAGTTAGAGAACCTATTTTCTTATAAAGACCATTTTTTATTAAAGGGTTTTCAAAAAAGATTTTAACCTTTTTAAAATGATTTAGTAAATAAATTGTTACCATTTTTTTGTTTTACCCATTTTTTCAAATGATTCTTCTTGTCACTTTTCGAACAAGACATTTTTATAACCTTTTATTATGAAAAAGGAAAGTTTTGTTTACCATGTATGAAATTTACTAATTTACATAACATAATTTAATTAAATCTTACTTGATATGTTTAAAAGGTTAATTTTTTAAAAAAAAATAGAAAATTAATTTTTAAAATAAATTTATTTTCAAAGTGTTTTGAAAAATAAAAAGGGTATTTTCCTTAATATTTTTTTAAAATATTTTTTTTATTAATCGACAACAACAACCCTTTATTTATACTCCACTTGGGATATATTATATTGATACCATCCATAATCTTCCTATGGATGGTTTATGATTGATTTGGCCAAGGATAATATTCATATTCAATTCCTTCATTCCTTTGTTAATCCCCTTGAAATATTCAATTTCAAATGGTCATTGAATTTCCCTTAATTATCCATATCATTTATCATGGATATTACTATTTTCTAAAACATATAACATTTTACATATAGTGTCTACTTTCAAAATTACATAATTATTTTGGGAAATATTGATAAATACATATTCCTTATTCAATATGGATATTTGATAAGGCATGTTATTTATTAGACATGATGAATTATTAGGATATGAAAGACACGGGATGAGGACCATTTAATGAATTCCCTACGGTTTGGGGATCAGTTAATGTAAGCACCTCAATGCATTGATAGTCTCATGAGACGAAATTAGTTATTGAAAAGCCATTAGAGTTTGTTTCCAATATGAATAGACAAGTTTATACCCATAGTTTTAAATAGTAAAGAGGATATATCTTCATAATAAATTTTTTCATGTGCCTTAGATGTGACATCTAATAATTAATAATTTACTTCATAGACATTTCATTTATCATTGTTATTATCCATTAGGTTTTCATATGGTAAAATCTATGGATGAATTTAATTATTATTTTATTGATTAAATTTAATGATATTTAGTTTCATACCTTTCCATATTTATTTTCCCTTACCTAGTTATTTAAATGGCACGTTTTTCTATTTATTTACCTTTCCATTTGATTATTCTAATTGATTTATTTTTTCTTCCTCTATAATTTACCCTTAATGATCATTTGAATTCACTATTATCATCTTTCCTTTACCTTGGAATCCAAGAAGTGTACTAATAAAAATATAAAAGGATATGCTAGATGGAATAAAGTTATTAACCAAGAAATAATGTTATGTTGTAATTATTGTATTCATTTTTAATACGAAGATCATTATGTACTTAGTTTACCAAGATTAATAATCTATTCTATACATTGGGACATGATTCACTTGTATCATTTTCCATTACAATGGTAGTAGACACCAGATCCGAGCTTCTAGGGTCGGGTCACTACAAAGCCTCTTCAAAAAAAATTCTAAAAAATAATCTTAAGATTATTTTTACATGCATTTTTGAAAAATTATTTCTTTTTTATCAAATATACTTTTTATAATTATTATAAATCAATCATAATATCTATCCAAAAATTTACTAGAAACTATTTTTGAAGAAATATTATTTTCAACATTTAAACTTTATTTATACTTATTTCTTATACAGTATAAACCATTAATAAATGTTAATTTATTTATTAAATAAATGAACTATAAATTTCATTCATATTATTGATCCATAGTGATTAACATAATTTGTTTTTATAAAATACTTTTTGAAAATAAATATATTTTCTGAAAAAAATATCCTTAAATCTTATATCATCTTATTTAAAAAATAATTTTTTTTTCATAGGATTAAATTGACAAATTTTTATTAAGGAAAAGACATTCTATATATATTTCCAAATTTATTTACTCATATTTATACCTTTCAATAAAACTTTTAGGTTATAATAATCATATTTAAATAATAATATTTTTATAGTATATCCTAGTTTATTTAAGCTCAGGGTTGTGTGTGGTACATGCTATGGAAAATAGTATCCATTTTAAAGGATAATTATATATTTTAATACTATGGTGTTACATTCTCCACCTATTAAAAAAACTTCGACCTCTTAATTTGAATTTGATTCTCTAATAATAGATTTATCATAACATAATAATAAAATAAAATGTTGATTTTATCATTAATTTTAATTTTTAGTTCAAGATTATAAAAATTGTTGTTTCATAAAATAATGTACCTCTATAAGACTCAAACAAGTAGATGGGTCTTTAAAATAATACAATGATAGTTGAGTGTTAATTTATTAATAATAATTGATAGATTTGAGAAATTATTTTACCATGTAGATAGAGATATACATGCTTTATTGCATTCCACTACATAAGTGTAATTTCATTCTTCATTTTCACTTCTATCAATTTAAACTTTTATCTCATATCTTACTCCAAGTAATTAATATTCAATATGAAAATTTTAATCTTAGAAGCACTAAATTAAGCTTCTAATAGATCATGAGATCCACAAAAATATGAAAATTTATTTCTCTAATTTCTATCCATTAATCAAAACTAAAAAATGGTTAGAACGAGTTAAGATAATATAAAATATTAAAAATAATTACTGGATGAAATACTATATTAATTGATAAAGAAACCACAATAACACCCAATGTTTAACTAATTAACTAACCATAAAACTCTTTAAAATGTCCTTGAATAGGTTTAATCCAAAAAAATAAAAAGATTTGATCACATATTAATATGAGATCAATATATAATTTATGTCCAAAACAATTAATGACTCATAAAGTCAACAACCATAAATATATATACACTAATCATATAATCACCAAAATATACTAATCATTCCCATAAATAACTTGAATCACCATAAGGCCACAACAAAAATCATATATTCTTCCAAAAGAGAACTCAACATTTAATTATTAAATAAAATCCTATCTTATCCAAAAAAATTCCTTTCAACTTAATAATATAATGTCCCAATATAGTGAAATTCCTCAAAAATATATTTAATCACTTCTTCACCAAATCACTTTTCAATCACATGGTTATATATATAATAAAACATATGTTCCCAAAATGTAATAACCCTTTTATACCAATTATCCATAATTATCTCAAAATCAAATATCATATTAACCATAATGATTTTCAATATCGTTCAACTAATGGCCACAAAATTTAAAATCATTCTTCCACAAATGACCTTTCCACTAAAACAAAGTTAAGCATAAGGGTTACATATATCTAAAACATATATTAAAACTCAATAAATGTCTCTCAAATAACTCCCATCATATAAAAATTAAAAAATGGATTAATCCCTCTACACTTATTAACATCATTAAATTTATCAACCCTTAAATAAAATAACAATACATTATAACACTTGAGATCCTATATATAGACATTTTAAGAAATAAAATTTATTTATAATTATTTAACTAATAAATGTCGTAATATTTTATAACACTAAAAGCAATTTTTTTCTACTTTAAACATGAACAAAACTATTCAAATAAAACATAAAATTTATATTTTATTGGATGTTTCTAAATATTTAAAAATTATCCTTGCTAGTCCTTTATTTATATGATCTTGAAAATATCCTTCACAATATTTCCTCTTATGAAATTTTTTACACCACTAAAAATATGTTTTTTACGTTTTCATGGATAGATACATGTAAAAAGAGTTGATAAGATCATAATGTATAATGTTATATGCTAATGATGTTTGGGTCTGCGCATTGATTAAAACATTTAAATTAGTATTATTATTATTCTTATTATGTGTTTAAAATAATAATAATAATAATAATAAGTAAAATAAATTAAATGGAACTACCTATTTATTTATAGAAGCTGTTTGTTACACGACCTGTTTTTTTAAATACATTTTTTGAAAAAAAAAATTTAAATATGTCTACTTTAGAGATATTTTTAAAAACAATTATTTCTATTAATATTTGAAAGGGAAAATTTTATGTTTTTAATAAATAAATTTTTTAACATGTAAATTAGATTTTACTTTTTATATTTATAAATTTTCTAAAAATTTTAATTATGTTTTATATATTGAGTCTATTTTTCAAATATCATTTAGATTGTATTTAAATTTTATAAGTTGCATGCTTTAAATATCACCTACATGAAAGATAACAAGGTTTGAAGTTGATGTCTTTGAAAGTATATAAATAACACATTAAAAATGAAATAAAAAATTAATTTGACACACTTAATGAACATATAAAAAATAATTGAAAATAAAAAAACATTTCATGAAAATATTAAAGAAAAGTAATTTTATTGGGACAATATTATGTTTTTTTAAACTATTACATTTTTCTTTATAATGTTTTTTACATTCCTTCCATTTTAAATTATTTATTATATTTATGATATTCATTTTATTTTCAATATATTTTTATATGTTTAGGCTATGTTTAATGTTTTATTTAGATTGTTTTTGTAGTTTATATTTTATATGATTTTAAAGTTACCTACTCTAAATTTAATAAATTTTCCTATGTTTCAAGTAGTCGACTTTGAAAGACTATAAAATATAAACTATAAATAAAATACAAATGAAAATTGAAAAAGTGTCCAAACATGAAAAAATGGTTTATAGTAAAAATAATCTCATCATTTTAATAGACATAGAAGCATATTGAGGGTAGAATACACTATTGTTTCAAATCCTTTAACATAATAGCACACATATAAATAAATGATTAAAATCAATTTATATGATGAGGTTTTATCCCACAATCTGGGTAGTGAATGGTATACCCATATCGAGATCACCGACATCTGTACTGGGGTGGAGTATGATGAGATGGAGAGAGATATTCCTCAGGTACTGGAACCTCAAATTTTGGATACTTTGGTTGTGACTCATCATGAGGAAGTGTCAGCTGGATGTAATCATGTGAACTTGATCCTTCACACACTACATGGGAAGAAGTACATGCCATCATCTCATGGGGGATCCATAAAGCCTATGAAGGCTCATGCATAAATGGTGGAGGCATACGAAATGACCCCTGATAAAATCTCAGATAAGATATCCCCAAAGAAAAATGTGTATATCCAAAAAACATGAATGGATCCCATGCCTCATGATGCACATCCCCAATCATCTAAGGCTAGATTTCTAGAGGGTGGACCTCTTCCTATAGAATAGGTGAGGCCTCACATGCAGCATGATGTGATCTACATCATCATCATCAGTGCTCCTCGACATCAGCAGCTACTCGAGGAGGTTCTTGATCATGAACCTACACTCCATGGGAAGGAACATCATCATCCTCAGGTGGAATATCAGAGATAATATTATGTAAAACATGATATGCTATCATAATCCCTTGTACTATATAATAGTATGATTCCAGGATAAAACCCACTTCCTCCTTCAGTATAGACATGTGGATAATAAGTTATGGTCGAGTATGCTGTAAATATTTTCAAAATGAATTAAAAATTACAACAAACAAACTAATGGTGATTTATTAACTAACTAGATTCTAGATCCACTCTGTCTTTTAGAGTAAGATACAATATAAACTTCAGTCTATACCATGGCTCATACTCAAGCAGCTCTGCTAGAGGGAATCACATAGCACGTATACGCTCAATATGAAAGGATTATTATTATTTGATAGTAAAATTATTCATAAATGTTATAAAATTATAAAAAATGAAGGATTTTATGTTGAAAATATGTAATTGATAGTATAAAAATATCACATTAGAGATGATACATCATTATGGCTAACCATGTCAACTTGATCCAGTGATGTTAGGGAATTGTTTCAGGTTATGACCTTATTGATGACATATGTTGCATCTCAAACATTTCCCTTATTATTTAGGCCATTCCATCTCATTCTACATTCTATTGGACTTTGTTATCCCTCTTTGATGAAACCATATGATGTCAGTTACCAATATCGGTTGGTCTCCAGTCATTGGGAAATATCAAAACTTCCAAATAGGCATCCATGCTGTAACATAAAAGTTAGAAATGGTGTTCATATAGTAAAATGGATCAACATATTCTTACTATGATATGTTCAAAGAGGTACACGTTGTGATGGTTTGTGCACATGGAAATCATAATACCTGGAAGCCTGCACAATGAAATTTCCTTACTTCCTGTAGTACCACTATGAATCGACTGCTGCAATTTTTGATGGTGTCTGGACACTCTTGAACTTCAAATCGATATTCTTATATGAAACAAATCTTCACTTGATAATAAAAATATTCTTCAATGTTATTCTTAGTCTCTTTTTAAAATATTCATCCATACCTTATCCCCTGTTTAATCATATTTGAGGCTTGTTGTTTTTTCTATGAACAAATTACTTCAGAGAATAAATTGTCTCATGAACTAGTCCAGTTGTTGGTAACTTTTGAATCCCCTTTTAGACACCATTCATTCACTCCACAATGTTTGTGTTCATGTGTTTATACCTCTTCCACCCATCATATACCAATGTCCATTTCTCTTTGGAAATATGCCTCATATAATCATACACTCCTTGATTATCCATGAATATTTATTTGAAATGTTCTTCAAATCTTTGTTGATCTAGATCATATGCTAAAAAAAGTGATCATATTTCACATAAATTAATTTTATCATTATGTTTAAATAGGTAAAAATAATAAATACATTTCTTACCAATATATGTGATTTCCCTCTTCATAGGTTAATTATATAATGTTTTTCTCAATTTCCTAGCAGTGTGTCTGATGTAGTATCAAGGATTTGCATTTTGGTGGTTTTCATGTATCAGGATCCACATGTATTTCCTTATTGATTTCTGGAATATGATAATATATCACATAAACACACAGAATATATGTGAAATGGTTAGTGATACATTCCAAAAACAAAATCCATGATTCTTAGTTTTCTTTATTCAAATTAGAAAATGAAATTAGAAGAGGTTAATGGTTTCCATCTTGGGTTGCCATAATCAACAATAATCCCTTTATTTTACATATAGAAATTTTCCATCAATTTATATGAACTATTTTAAAAAAAATGGAAATAAAGGTGAGGAATTTTAAGAACAACCGATGGAATTAAACAAAATATAGATAAAGTCAGTTATCTTGAGACAAAATTTTGTTTATATCAAGATAAAATATAGGTTGGTCATTTTGTCTTAGTATGGCTAGCAATTATATCATCACTAAGTACGAGTCATCCCAATCATCATAGTCCTTCACAATTTATTTCTATTTCATCATCCAAGCCTTATTATAAGAAATATTATAAACAAAATTTTGTAATATTCTCTTTAAAATAATGACTAAAAGAACCTCTTGGTAGGTCTTAATCATATAAAAGATAATATATGATATAAGTTCATCATCTAGTGAAGTATGATCATATGTTAGGTTTGGATGAATGTAAGTCTGAGATGCCTCAATCTTTGAAATCTTAAAACATTGAAATGAAATATCAGGAATCTCCCTCAACCTGATTCTAAAATCATGCCCATATATATCACACTTTATGATGCATTTTGTAAGGATTTATTCCTAATAAAAATATCTATATTACCTCTCAATATGAAATCTTTGTAGTATGTTTTTTTCATTCAAATTTACTTGGAAAATACCTTCAAACATATAATGTTTTTTATAAGGCCCCAGCCTTAAACCTTACTTAATATTGAATTAAAAGAATAATTCACGTTGAGGATCTTTTCAGGTTTAGAGTTTTAGAGAATTAGAACATAAGTATTACATCTCAAAAGATTACAAAGTAGTCACTTCTACTAAGTTTCCATAAATGAATAAAAAACTCTTCAAAGAAACATGTCTAGTTCTATGTTTTATATAGCATGACATTCCCTTGATCCCATCCTTGACCTTATTCCACATTAAGTCCTATGAAAAACATTTCAAAAAAACTTGGGGTGAGCATAAAAAGCTCAGTAAGGGATACACAAAGAATGAAAACTGTTAGTTTTTCAAAATCAAGTAAACCATGTATACTCTATCAAAGTAATACCTTCACCTTCATGAAGTTGTAAAAACTCTTCACTGAATAAAGTATCATTACTTACCTTTTTGTAACCAAAGGATTACCATAAAATCCATAAAAAGAACACATAACATTTATAAAGGTAACTTGGGACATAAACATACTTAAGTGGAATAACCATACGGTCTACTTCCACACATATCACTTAATGGAATAGCCATACGGCCAATTTCCATACATACTTAATGGAATAGCCATACGACCGAATTCCGTACCCAATGCATTGGAGGTTATAACGTAACCACCCATCCTGGTATTCACGGCACCACCCGTCATATGGTTTATAATGTAACCACCTGTTAAAATTTCCAAGTACCAGTATAAAATCATAAAACATAAAACCAATATAAAGGAATGATAACATTTCCACATTTCAATAAAAATATATCATAAATATATTGACATAATAGAATCCTTTTTCAAAACCATTTTCAATACCAAAATACATAAAAGAGTATATGGTATTTATTTTATTCTAAAAACATTACGGCTTGTTGAGAAAGCCAAAGACCAAATAATACTCGCGGTGGCGGAAAAGGTCGTTGTCACCGCGTACGTTAAAAAAACATTCCTTTTTTTCATTTAGTAAAACGCTTCGTAGAAAAAGATTCCTTTTGTATAAAAGTAAAATTCAAAGGAGTTTATACACATTATAAAAGAAAGTTGTGTATAAAACGAAATATGCCTCAATGAAAGGAGATTGAGACGAAGTCCCTTACCTCGGGTCCGAATTGACTCGATCGTTCTTTAACGTCCTGAATAATAAACTTGAGTTAATTTATACTTGATTAAGAACCTTTTTAAAGTTCATTATTCCTTTTATATCACTTATTGCCATGTTATAAACATTATGTAACCATTTAAGTTAATAATGTTTGTTTTGTCAATATTTGGTTCTTAAGTCGAAAGTGGACTTCTTACAATTACATGTTGTTCATGTTGTCAAAGGTTCTTTATATCCAGAATGAAATTCCCGATTTGGATATAATATGTATCATATATATCCATAATATACATGTATTTATAATATTACATAATCATTTAGGGGTAAGAAATGAAATGCACCGTTCATGGAGACGGTAAGCCGTACGTACGCATGAACGCTACTTTCATTTCTTTGTCATATTAATGGAATTAAAACTAAATGAGAGGTATGTATATTTTAATTCCATAATTATATTCATCATTTAGATATATCATTAATTATATATATCCATTATATACATGTACTTTTAATAGTACATTACATTTGGGGATAAGAAATGAAATGCACCGTTCATGGAGACGGTAAGCCGTACGTACGCATGAACGCTACTTTCATTTCTATCTCATACTTTAATGGAAATAAATAATAATGATATAAAGGTATATTATAATTCCAGTATAACATCATATATAATAACTTTAAATCCATCCCTTACACGTCCCACATATGGCATTAACGAATCACATCACTTTGAGGGGGCGGTAGTCCGCACTTCCTTAAATGAAGATATCGTGTTTACCCATAATGGAAACCATAAAGGTATGCCCAAAATGAGAAATATAGAAGCTTAAAGAAAAAATAAACATACTATATATCATATATAAAAATAGTGACATCATAATGGCCACCTTTGAAGGTGTTAAATGAGTATTGAACAATCATCGTTTCGGGAGGCAGAATTTCGCCATCCACGGAAACCGTATGTTCTTTAACCATTTGATGTAGTTGTGTGAGAGTGTAGCTCAAATAAATCTTATAAAAACATCCTAGTATATTTAAGATATTGTTGTTGTTACAAAAGAAGTAAATAAAAAGAGTTTAGGGGGTTGGAGAAGCAAAATAAAACAAATGAACATGAGAGAATGAATTACCTTTAAAAGTGTAACTCCTTTTGATTTGAGCCTAAACGCTTACTTTGAAAGGATTATTCCCAAAGGGAATCCTCTAGGATGAGGAGAGGGATGTGGAGAGAGTAATTGGGTAGGGGTTGGCCGAGCCAAAGGCTTGAGGAGTGTGTGAAATGAGGTAGAGGTGGGGGCCTTTTATAAGAGGAGAGGAGGGGCACTTTTGGAAAGTAAAGAAATATTACTTTATTTGAAAATGTGTTTCGGTTTCAAAAGGTCCCACATTGATATAATTCGTGGATAAGGTGATAAGGGTTCGAAATCCACTCATCCAATTGGTTTTGGACATGTGTAGTTCATAGATTTTACATTATCTTTCCATTTTATTTAAATCGTCAAATAATGATGTCATCGCTGCATCATTATTATGTTATAAATAATTTAATTTATTTAATGTCTAAAAATCATAAAAAAAATACTATGATGTAGGAAATCTTTTTCGATTTCCAATGACTATTTATAATCAAATATCTGATCTTTATAACCCCATGTAAAAATTGTTTTCGTAAAACGTATTATGTTTGTGTCATTTTTACCTTTACATTAAATAAAAAGTTATCTATGTCATTTCCCAACCAAAATGTCCCCATTGGGTCCCCAAGTTGACCCATGGCTTGTCTTGGTCGGCCATGACACAACCAATAAGGTTGGGACATGTGTCTAGGTCATTTCATATTATTAAAGCATTATTTATACCTTAAACTACACTAATTACCACTAATCGCGATTAAAAACTTAATAAGTTACTATTCACCAAAAAATTATTATAATCTCATTGAACCACATTTTACTTCTTAATGAAAACCATGTATGTCGGATTTTGGAAATTCAAAACACAATGATGGCAAAATTTTATTTAAACGGAAAATCAATTTTTATAAGTACCACTTAGTGGTTTCACTATTCATCAAAAATTGAAGTTTTTCAGAAAATTACCAAAAATTCACCCGAAGCTATATTTGATATTCCGAATTCAAAAATGAAGTATATTTTAAAAAATTCAATACATATAAGTCACATTAATTAATTTAATAATTAATTCCCGCTGTCAGAGCAAATAGCGTGTTTTTATGAAACAATAAGTATCAAAAGATTGACACTAGTTTAAGTACGATTTCAAAGTGAAATTAATTCCAACGACCACTATTGGATTCAATGGTAAAAATATTTTCTAATTTCACTTTAAAACCAATTCAAATGATAATCTAATCATATAAATAAATTATATTAAAAAGAGGTTTTTAATTAAAATACAACATTTTACACTATTCATTAAAAAAATGAACTTTATCAGAAAGGTACCAAAAATTTACACAAAGTAAATTTTGATGTCCCGATTCTAACGAAGAGTTATATTTGGACCAATAGAATTTATAAGATCGATCAAAACTATATTTAATGACGGTTCTCCGTCAAAAGGTGATAAGTGAATCCTTAGTGAAAATTAGGGTATAAATGCCTAAAATTGAACTCTTTCCGTATTTTAAGCCTTTATCTTTTATTGGGTAAATGTAAAAACATTTAAAAACATATATAATCATATTTTAGTTATTTCTATCCATTCTCGCCATTACAACGGCTACTCGTTAACTAACATTTAAAATAATATTATTTTATTACTTGTGTGCAACGTAAGTTTTCAAAGAAACTCATCGTTGCGTATCGAGTACGCTATCGAACGTAGAAACCCTTTTTAATTAAAATTAATATTTAATTCGTAAATATTAATAAATATGAAAATTCTTTATTCTTTATTTACCTGGTATGTTACATCCTTCCCCCCTTTTGGGAATTGTGTCCTCGTAATTTTATTCACTTATCAAAATAAGTGGGGGTATTTATCCCTCATAGCATTTTCAGATTCCCATGTTGCCTCTTCAATCACATGATTTTTCCACAAAACATTTACCTGATGAATCACCTTATTCCGTAACACCTGCTCCCTATGGTCAAGAATCTCGACCGGTTGTTCCTCATAAGGTAGGTTCTCTTCCAGCTGAACTACCTCTGGACTCAAAACATGAGATGGATCTGGAATATACTTTCTCAACATTGAAACATGAAAAACATTATGTACCTAAGATAAACTCGGAGTTAAAGCCACCCGGTATGAAACTGATCCAACTCTCTCCAGAATTTCATATGGTCCAATAAACCTTGGACTCAGCTTTCCTTTCTTACCAAATCTCATCACACCTTTCCAAGGAGAACCCTTGAGAAAAACATGATCACCTACCTCGAAAGATAGATCCTTCCTCTGGTTATCCGCATAACTCTTCTGCCTGCTCTGAGCTGTTCTCATGTGTTTCTGAATCAACTGAACTTTTTCTGCCATCTCTTCTACCAATTCTGGTCCCATCAGCTTCCTTTCACCCACTTCATTCCAAAATGCTGGAGTTCGACACCGCTTCACATATAATGCCTCAAATGGTGCCATCTGTATACTGGAATGAAAACTGTTATTATAAGAAAACTCAACCAGAGAAAGTTGTTGGTCCCAACTTCCCTGATAATCCGTAGAACAAGCTCGTAGCATATCCTTCAATGTCTGGATTGTTTGTTCTGACTGCCCATCTGATTGAGGATGAAAAGCTGTACTAAAATTTAATTCCGTACCCAACAACTTCTGAAGGCCTTTCCAAAAGTTAGATGTGAACCTAGGATCACGATCAGATACAATGGAGAGAGGAACTCCATGTAACCTAACTATCTCTTTAAGATACAAACGGGAAAGTTGATCAAGAGAGAAAGTATCTCGTATAGAAAGGAAATGAGCAGATTTGATCAAGCGATCAACAATAACCCAGATTGCATTATTACCTCGAGATGTCCTCGGTAATCCCACAACAAAGTCCATGGATATGTTTTCCCATTTCCACTCTGGCACTGGTAAAGGCTGAAGCATCCCTTTCGGTAACTGCCGCTCTGCTTTAACCTGTTGACATGTCAAACACTTCACAGTAAAATCAGAAATATCTCTTTTCATTCCATCCCACCAGTAATACTCCCGCAGATCTCTTTACATCATAGTACTGCCAGGATGAACTGAAAACGGGGAACTATGAGCCTCACATAACAACTCATTCTTCAACTGTGAATCACAAGGCACACATAACCTCTTCCCAAACCTCAAAACACAAACACAAACTTATCCAAGAACTCATGGAAAATTTTATTCATAAGGTCCATGAATATAGTAGGTGCATTGGTTAACCCAAAAGGCATAACTACAAATTCATAATGGCCACATCTAGTACGGAACGCAGTCTTCGGAACGTCTTCTTCTTTTACTTTCAACTGATGGTACCCCGACCTCAAGTCAATCTTCGAAAAATACTGAGCTCCCTGGAGCTGATACCACTTCATTCGATGGCCCAACATCTGCTGAAGTTATTGAAAAGGTTTTCACCACCCCTTTCTGCTTGTAGTCTAACTGCTTCCCATCACTCAAGCTCTTTGTCAGACACTCGTTTGCATAGTGACCCATCTCATTTCACTTATAACATTTCACTAACTGTAAATCAAATTTGTTCTTAACTTCACCTTGATCCTTTTCAGTGCAATCACGAGCCTTATGTCCCATCTTACCACATCGGTAGCACTTTCCAGAATTCAGAAGACATTCTCCAGCATGCCTTTTGCCACATTTATCACAAACTGGAAACTTAGTTCTCTTACCATCAGACTTTTTGAAGAATTCTTACCTTTCTCCTGCCACCTCGGTCTCTTCTTCTGCTTGTTGTTATAGAACACTTGGTCATCGAAAAACTCCATTTCCACCTTCTCAGCACATCAAACAAGCTTTTCATAACTTTTAAACTCACGAGAAGCTAAAGCCCTTCGGTATTTTGGCTTTAATCCTGAGTAGAAACGATTGATTTTACTATCAAGGTCCCGGATAAAATTTGGAGCATACCTTGCCAATCGAGTGAACCTTTCTTCATAGGCAGCCACTGAGTCTTCCTCTTGCCTCAATTCCAAGAATTTCTTTTCCATCCTAAGTCGAACAGCCTTAGGAAAATACTTCTCAAGAAACATACCTTTGAATTCACCACAGTCAAGAGCATCAATCTCATCACTATCCCTTATATTTTTCACCATCGACCACCACTGATCAGCTTCACCTTCAAAACGGTAAACAGCAAGACTAACCTTTTGATGTTCTGAACACCCCATGACATCAAAAATATTCTCCAGTGCTTTAATCCACCCTTCAGCTTGAACAGGGTCAGATGATCCTCTGAATGATGGGGGATGTTGCCTCATGAAATGTTCCACCACTGACATGTTCCTCTACGGTTGATCTGGCTGATATCGTGCATGGATACCACCACCATTTATAGCCTGAGTCAACTGTGCCATCACTGCAACAAACTGTTCAGTTCCGATTCCGACCATCTCAGGTTGCTGATTTGGAAGGTTGTCTTCCTCCTGATGTCGTCCCAACATAGCTGCTTTTTTTCCTCTACGGAAAACCATTCTGAACACAGAAATATCTTAGGCGAAGCAACATGGTAATCTGTAAATGCTATATCATTTCAATCATATCATAAATTAACTTATAATTTAACAATTTTCTAACTCCTAAAGTTGTCTAAACCGACCTTTGATACCAACTATAAGGCCCCAGCCTTAAACATTACTTAATATTGAATTAAAAGAATAATTCACGTTGAGGATCTTTTCAGGTTTAGACTTTTAGAGAATTAGAACATAACTATTACATCTCAAAAGATTACAAAGTAGTCACTTCTACTATGTTTCCATAAATAAATAAAAAACTCTTAAAAGAAACATGTCTAGTTCCATGTTTTATATAGCATGACATTCCCTTGATCCCATCCTTGACCTTATTCCACATTAAGTCCTGTGAAAAACATTTCAAAAAAACTTGGGGTGAGCATAAAAAGCTCAGTAAGGGATACACAAAGAATGAAAACTGTTAGTTTTTCAAAATCAAGTAAACCATGTATACTCTATCAAAGTAATACCTTCACCTTCATGAAGTTGTAAAAACTATTCACTGAATAAAGTATCATTACTTACCTTTTTGTAACCAAAGGATTACCATAAAATCCATAAAAAGAACACATAACATTTATAAAGGTAACTTGGGACATAAACATACTTAAGTGGAATAACCATACGGTCTACTTCCACACATATCACTTAATGGAATAGCCATACGGCCAATTTCCATACATACTTAATGGAATAGCCATACGGCCGACTTCCATACCCAATGCATTGGAGGTTATAACGTAACCACCTGTCCTGGTATTCACGGCACCACCCGTCATATGGTTTATAACGCAACCACCCGTTAAAATGTCCAAGTACCAGTATAAAATCATAAAACATAAAACCAATATAAAGGAATGATAACATTTCCACATTTCAATCAAAATATATCATAAATATATTAACATAATAGAATCATTTTTCAAAACCATTTTCAATACCAAAATACATAAAAGAGTATATGGTATTTATTTTATTCTAAAAACATTACGGCTTGTTGAGAAAGCCAAAGACCAAATAATACTCGCGGTGGCGGAAAAGGTCATTGTCACCGCGTACGTTAAAAAAACATTCCTTTTTGTTGTTTAGTAAAACGCTTCGTAGAAAAAGATTCCTTTTGTATAAAAGTAAAAGTAAAAGGAGTTTATACACCATATAAAATAAAGTTGTGTATAAAACGAAATATGCCTCAATGAAAGGAGATTGAGACGAAGTCCCTTACCTCGGGTCCGACTTGACTCGATCGTTCTTTAACGTCCTGAATAATAAACTTGAGTTAATTAATACTTGATTAAAAACCTTTTTAAAGTTCATTATTCCTTTTATATCACTTATTGACATGTTATAAACATTATGTAACCATTTAAGTTAATAATGTTTGTTTTGTCAATATTTGGTTCTTAAGTCGAAAGTGGACTTCTTACAATTACATGTTGTTCGTGTGGTCAAAGGTTCTTTATATCCAGAATGAAATTCCCGATTTGGATATAATATGTATCATATATATACAGAATATACATGTATTTATAATATTACATAATCATTTAGGGGTAAGAAATGAAATTCACCGTTCATGGAGACGGTAAGTCGTACGTACGCATGAACGCTACTTTCATTTCTTTGTCATATTAATGGAATTAAAACTAAATGAGAGGTATGTATATTTTAATTCCAGAATTATATTCATCATTTAGATATATCATTAATTATATATATCCATTATATACATGTACTTTTAATAGTACATTACATTTGGGGATAAGAAATGAAATGCACCGTTCATGGAGACGGTAAGCCGTACGTACGCATGAACGCTACTTTCATTTCTATATCATACTTTAATGGAAAGAAATAATAATGATATAGAAGTATATTATAATTCCAGTATAACATCATATATAATAACTTTAAATCCATCCCTTACACGTCCCATATATGGCATTAACGAATCACATCACTTTGAGGGGGCGGTAGTCCGCACTTCCTTAAATGAAGATATCGTGTTTACCCATAATGGAAACCATAAAGGTATGCCCAAAATGAGAAATACATAATCTTAAAGAAAAAATAAACATATTATATATCATATATAAAAATAGTGACATCATAATGGCCACCTTTGAAGGTGTTAAATGAGTATTGAACAATCATCGTTTCGGGAGGCAGAATTTCGCCATCCACGGAAACCGTATGTTCTTTAACCATTTGATGTAGTTGTGTGAGAGTTTAGCTCAAATAAATCTTATAACAACATCCTAGTATATTTAAGATACTGGTGTTGTTACAAAAGAAGTAAATAAAAAGAGTTTAGGGGGTTGGAGAAGCAAAATAAAACAAATGAACATGAGAGAATGAATTACCTTTAAAAGTGTAACTCCTTTTGATTTGAGCCTAAAGGCTTCCTTTGAAAGGATTCTGCCCAAAGGGAATCCTCTAGGATGAATAGAGGGATGTGGAGAGAGTAATTGGGCAGGGGTTGGCCGATCCAAAGGCTTGAGGAGTGTGTGAAATGAGGTAGAGGTGGGGGCCTTTTATAAGAGGAGAGGAGGGGCACTTTTGGAAAGTAAAGAAATATTACTTTATTTGAAAATGTGTTTCGGTTTCAAAAGGTCCCACATTGATATAATTTGTGGATAAGGTGATAAGGGTTCGAAATCCACTCATCCAATTGGTTTTGGCCATGTGTAGTTCATAGATTTTACATTATCTTTCCATTTTATTTAAATCGTCAAATAATGATGTCATCGCTGCATCATTATTATGTTATAAATAATTTAATTTATTTAATGTCTAAAAATCATAAAAAAATACTATGATGTATGAAATTGTTTTCGCTTTCCAATGACTATTTATAATCAAATATCTGATCTTTATAACCCCGTGTAAAAATTGTTTTCGTAAAACGTATTATGTTTGTGTCATTTTTACCTTTACATTAAATAAAAAGTTATCTATGTCATTTCCCAACCAAAATGTCCCCATGGGGTCCCCAAGTTGACCCATGGCTTGTATTGGTCGGCCATGACAGAACCAATAAGGTTGGGACATGTGTCTAGGTCATTTCATATTATTAAATCATTATTTATACCTTAAACTACACTAATTACCACTAATCGCGATTAAAAACTTAATAAGTTACTATTCACCAAAAATTATTATAATCTCATTGAACCACATTTTACTTCTTAATGACAACCATGTATGTCGGATTTTTGAAATTCAAAACACAATGATGGCAAAATTTCATTTAAACGGAAAATCAATTTTTATAAGTACCACTTAGTGGTTTCACTATTCATCAAAAATTGAAGTTTTTCAGAAAATTACCAAAAATTCACCCGAAGCTATATTTGATATTCCGAATTCAAAAATGAAGTCTATTTTACAAAATTCAATACATATAAGTCACATTAATTAATTTAATAATTAATTCCCGCTGTCAGAGCAAATAGCGTGTTTTTATGAAACAATAAGTATCAAAAGATTGACACTAGTTTAAGTACGATTTCAAAGTGAAATTAATTCCAACGACCACTATTGGATTCAATGGTAAAAATATTTTCTAATTTCACTTTAAAACCAATTCAAAAGATAATATAATCATATAAATAAATTAGATTAAAAAGAGGTTTTGAATTAAAATACAACATTTTATACTATTCATTAAAAAAATGAACTTTATCAGAAAGGTACCAAAAATTTACACAAAGTAAATTTTGATGTCCCGATTCTAACGAAGAGTTATATTTGGACCAATAGAATTTATAAGATCGATCAAAACTATATTTAATGACGATTCTCCGTCAAAAGGTGATAAGTGAATCCTTAGTGAAAATTAGGGTATAAATGCCTAAAATTGAACTCTTTCCGTATTTTAATCCTTTATCTTTTATTGGGTAAATGTAAAAACATTTAAAAACATATATAATCATATTTTAGTTATTTATATCCATTCTCGCCATTACAACGGCTACTCGTTAACTAACATTTAAAATAATATTATTTTATTACTTGTGTGCAACATAAGTTTTCAAAGAAACTCATCGTTGCGTATCAAGTACGCTATCGAACATAGAAACCCTTTTTAATTAAAATTAATATTTAATTCGTAAATATTAATAAATATGAAAATTATTTATTCTTTATTTACCTGGGATGTTACATTTTTCTATACAACTAAACCTATCATCTAAAACTCCAGAAAACTTAGTTGCAGGTGTGATAACATTCAAGATGAATTCAAGAAAATATACAATTTATTCTAACCAAAATACAATGAGTGGCAGATGATTTATTATGGGTCGAGGCTACTATAAAACTAATGCATTTATATAAAATTACTCTACAAATTATGTATCTTCCTTCATAACAACACTATTATCTCTTTATGTTCTATCATTAGAAAAATCCTCATCATAAGTTATATTTACCTGTATATCCAAAACATCAGCTAGGTTATCATATTCCAAATCATAGGTAATAGACTCAATTTATTGGGATGGGACTTATTTAACCACTATTATATATATAAATATATATATATATATATATTTGTGTGTGTGTGTCTTTCGTATAATTGGAAGTTATTGTTGTACAGTACAAACCTTAACATATAACTCCATCATGTAACTATCTGACCGTTGGGAAAATAACATTATTACTTGGACCCATTGCTCATTGCAGCCATAGGGTAGGCTAGATTCCATACTGTATCCAAGAATTAAAAATATATATATCTAATATATTGGATATATTTATCATGTCCCATATTTAAGAAACCATAAATTCTTTCTTGAAGTTATCTTAGGGTTACACAATAAGATATCCTAAACATTATTATTGGTTATTTATTATAAGAATCTCCTTACTCAGTTTGAATAACCTCCCCATAGTAGTATACATAGGAAAACATTACTCGGTACATCAATTTTTTTATCATGATTTTGATAGTGTAAATAATATTGAGAATTATGGTTGAATATATAATCTCTATGATACAGAAATTTTAGAACATCTTTTTATATCCTAAAAGATGACACTATTGTTTTTTGTACTTTTTTTAATCTTCCTAAAGGTATTTTAGTAATTTATAAATAAAATATGAATCATCTAAAGCATATCTCTGAGGAGTGTCAAACCAGGTGTGTAGTAAGGCTCATTGTCGTTCACCAGTTCTTGATTGAGATTAGATCAATGTGGTGTTTTTAGGTTCTATACCTAGGTACATCTATGCCAGAGCCACATGCACTTATTATCCAAACAGAGATTTGATTACCTAGATAACCACATAATATTTATGATACCAAAAGTTTATAATTTATTCTTATATCCTAAATTATGACACTATTTTTTTGTATTATGATTTTTAATTTTTCTAAAGGTATTTTTAGTGGTTTATAAAGTGAATATGATTTATCTAAAATATATCCATCAAGAGTAAACAACTATCCATGCAATAAAGTATGAATAATCTAATAATTAGTTAATTATTCTTTAATTATTAGTTAGTCATTTGTTAATCATTTTCAAATCATTCTTTAATCAATAGTTAATCATTCTTTAATAATTAGTTAATAATTACTTAATCATTAGTTAATTAATAGTTAATATTTAGTTAATCATTGGTTAACCATTATTTAATATTTATTTAATAATTATTTAATCATTACTTAATCAATATTTAATCATTAGTTAATCATTATTTAATAATTATTTATGCAACTATTAATTAGTTGTTAATAATTCTGTAATCATTAGTTTATCAATATTTAATCAATATTTAATAATTATTTAATCATTAGTTAATCATTAGTTAATCATTAGTTAATATTTAGTCAATACTTCTTTAATCATTAGTGAATAATTACCGAATAATTATTTAATCATTAGTTAATCATTCATTAATAGTTCGTTAATCATTCTTTAATCATTACTTACTCATTATTTATTATTTAGTTAATCATTAGTTAATAATTATTTTATCCTTAGTTAATCAATCGTTAATCATTATTTCATCATTCTACAATCCTTATTTAATCAATAATTAATCATTAGTTAATAAATCATTAATCATTAGTTAATCATTAATTATTCATTATTTAATCTTTAGTTAATCATTCTTTACTCATTACTTGATATTTAGCTAATCATTTGTTAATAATTATTTAATCATTACTAAATCATTATTTATTCATTAGTTAATCTTTAGTTAATTATTATTCAATCATTACATAATCAATATTTAATAATTAGTTAGTCATTATTTAATAATAGTGTAATCATTTAATAATCATTAGTTAATCAATAGTTATTCATTACTTAATATATTTTTAATCATTAGTTAATTATTATTTAATCATTAGCGAATCATTAGTTAATAAATCATTAATAATTAGTTAATCAATATTTAATAACGAGTTAATCATTAGTTAATGAATGTTTATTTATTAGTTAATAATTCTTTAACCATTAGTTAATACATCTTTAATCATTAGTTAATTAATCTTTTTATCATTGGTTAATAATTTTTTAATCATTAATTAATAATTTTTAATCATTTTTTAATCCTTATTTAATCATTCTTTAATCATTAGTTAATCATTCATTAATCAAATCATTAGTTAATCAATCTTTAATCAATAGTTAATCAATATTTAATCATTGGTCAAAAGTTTTTAATCATTCACTAATCATTAGTTAAACAATCATTAATTAATAGTTAATAAATATTTAATAATTATCTAATAATTTTTTAATCATTAGTTAATCAATCTTTAATCATTCTACAATCATTAGTTAATCATTATTTAATAATTCTTTAATCATTTTTTAATCATTCTTTATTCATTAGATAATAATTTGTCAAGAATTATATAATACTTAACTAATTATGGATTAATTATTATTTAATCATATGGTATTAATTAATTAATCATATGGTATTCAATAATTAATCTTATGTTATTCATTAGTTAATTATTATTAATTAATCATGATGTCATCACTCTTTAATCCTAAGTTATTCATTAGTTAATATATACTTAATCCTTATTGATAATAACTATTATTTCTAATTTATATCTAACTAACTAAATTAATAAATAAATAACATATTTATAACTAACTAAAAAAAATGAATTAAATAAAAAAATAACATAAAAATAAATTATAAAAAAATAATTCTAAATGATGCATCACAAAATTCATCATTCCTTTTACACCACTGAAACCACCACTCAAATGGGAAGAACCATCAGGATTATTGTAGAGAGATAGGGAGTGAAACATAGAGAGAGGTAGGAAATTTTTAGTCGGGGGGGGGGGGGTTATAGGAACTTTAGGGAAAGGTGGAAACAACACTACCTCCTTTCGGCTTTATTTACATGAAAAGAAACATCATGCAATCCTCCTATCACTTTGCGTTAGGAGAAAGGTGGAATCGCCCATGCCTCATTTTCCATGTCATTAATCTGCATCATTGAGAGGAAAAGGGGAAATTGTCTATGCCTCATTTCAATTAATATGGAAGGTGACAAGGCCTCTGTCACCTTTCTGCATTATTTTTGAAAAAATTTCTAACATAGACTTATTTAAATAATTTTTTAAAAGAAATTTATATTATAAAAAACTCTTCGTGATAGATAAATTATGTCAGATTTTTTCTTCTTCAACCTCACTGTTCCAAGGATTCAGTCTATCATATTTGGAATTGATATCATGCACCATCTGCATGAGATTCCTCACACCATAGCTTCTAGGTTCTTGCAGAGAACTTCCAATATACTGGGATATATAGTAAGAGTATTCATGCAGCTGGTGATATGGAACAAATAAGTATGAAAATATTTAGTCTGTGAGATTACATAAAGACTCCATTTATATACACAATTTCAAGAACATGGTCCATGGATAGGTCTAAAGTGAAATTCATATAGTTCACAATGATAAGTTTGGAAGGCCTCTTTATGTACAAGTGTCAAGAACATGAAGATGAGAAACACCACACCCACCTGGCCAAGTGTGTGGTTAAACATCTTGGATAATATTTATGTGAATATTCACTTGTTATTAAACCAATAAAGAAAATATTTATTCATTACTGAAAAAATAGGATGCACTGAAGTTGTTATGAAAGGTTATCACTATGTGTATATATAGTACATGAAAAATCCTCGATGAAAATAATGAATTTAAAAAAATATCTATTTTGTGAAGAATATCTATAGAAAATTCATGTGTATAATAGATAACCCTCGAAATAGGATACTGCATAGTTTCTCCACTGCTTATATCATCACCTGCTTCACTTTTATTGGCAAGGAAAACAACCAGGGAATCATCCTCGTCATGTAAAACTTTTCAACAACCATTATATTTGATACTTGTCCAAATTCATCCAAAGTACAACTGATGATGATAGATAACCCCATATTATATATCAGACTCATGATTATTCCTTACTACTTGACCAGAAAGATATGTGAATAGTAGATCAATTGTGAACTCACAACACTACATCACATCCAGATGCATCGATTCACTGATATCCTTGTATCTAAGATTGAGTAAGTTGGTGTGATGAATCGTGGAATGTGTTTATATGATATGAAACCCTTTTTTATGTATATATTCAGTATGATACTTTGTCTATATAAACGTAAGGGAGATCACGAGTTGGTGGGGCATTCTACTCTAGAGAAGAGTGATCTCATTTTCCATGAAAACCAGAGCATCATGAACCCGCATAAGTGTTATATAAAGAAGTTTATGTGAATAAGGAATATTTTAATTAACCATGTTAAGGGCCAAGGAAGTATATAACCTATCATTCAAATTACTATGCTCCCATGAGGGGTTTATGCTCTTGAAAATAGAAAACTAATATATCAAGTATATATATGTCATCATGAGAAAATTAATGTGATAACATATCCCGATCATATATTTTCCAAAAAAGTTATTGAATTACTGCATACCTTGTTATGTGAGGAATTGTGAATTGAAACATGATTTTTAGATATGATTGATCAATGAAGAGTTTATTTGATGTACCTTGAAATTTGAGAATGAATAACACTGAAGACTCAACAGACCATATCGATTTGATGGAGTTCCTCATCACATTCCTAAAATATTAATATTCACATGATAGACTCCATGCCTCACTTGATACCATAATGTGAAGAGAATATATATTTCAATAATGGGTTTTGTGGGAATGATATGTGAATTCCATGTGAGAATCCATCACCTAAACCCATTTACGTGATTGCATGATGATTTAAACATCATGTGATTCCCATATTCAAACCTTGGGCTGCATAACACCTTTAAGTGTCTTGGGTTATGTGATGCAATGCTACGATAAATTGAAAAAAGAATCCTTGTAACCTTGGTCATGTGTCACCCTATTATGTGAACCTGATCTCACAGCACCATTATGAAAACTAGGGTGTGGGAATCTTCATATATATTAGGAATTCACCCATGATCATGTGAATCCTCTCCAATCATGTGAGATATTATCCTTGACATGTTAACCCTTGTACTTAGGGCCTTGACAAGAACCCAAACATGAAACTCGAACCCCTAGTTACGCGATGAATTCATTTGGATTGGGATATCATCCATGTACCCTTATCTCATGTGTCTTGTAAATTTACCCTAGATTATTTTATCACCTCATATTTCTTAGATTGTGTTACCCCTTTATATAATTACATGACACTTTGAACATCTTGTGATGGTCCTCCAGAGTCACGGACAAGCGAAGAGTTTTTTCATGACAATTTTCCCATGTTATCATGAGTTCCAAAATTTATCATGTGAATCCATAATAGAGAAATTATGGGAGAACATTGTATTAATTATAAATTAAAATTTTAAAAAGGTTTAAGATTTGCGTTAAGGGAGTTATGATGATATTAATTAAAAGGGATGATGTGGTTTTCATGATTAGTATATTGATCACGTGAAAGACCTAGGGAAATGTCATCCACATCACACAAAGAACACTTGATCTATCACCTTCATTATGAAAAGGATTTCAAACATTTATATTTGATCATGTGATTCCCTAATAGAGAACATATGGGTGAATTCCATGGGCTTTACCAAATAAAAGATGAAAAAGATGCTACCCTAATGTAAATAAGAGATACAATATTTTTCATGATAATGGGTTATGTGCTTCACGTGATTAGTTTATTGATCTCACAAAGGTCCTCCAACAATGAAATTCGATCTATCTAAGGTCCTCTAACATTAAAAATTGATATCATGAAGACCCTCTAACATGACATCTTGATCTCACAATAGGCCCCAAACATGCCATCTTGATCTTATGAAGGGCCCCAAACATGTTAATCTGATATTTCAAAGTCCCTTCGACGTGTCTATTTTAATATTTGAAATTCATTTTACCATTAATGGGTTTAATAAATATGGTTATGATAAGGTGTTCATGTGATCACAGTTTATCATGCACTATAAAGATGATGTCAAGGATTCCCCTTGGATGGATCATGCAAAATGCGTGATGCGACACTCCTTCCACTTAATCTATCATATATATGTGATTGAAGAATAATGAAAAGAAAAATAGATCTAGGTTGATTATTCCTATAAATACCCAAATAAAAAAGACACACAGAGGAGTTTATAGGTCAAGGAAGATTATTCCAATTCCTGATGAATTTTCTGCATTTATGCGATAAGGGATGAAAATAAATTAGGATACATGAAAGGACATATATGTTAATTTTCATGTGTCCAGGTCAGGCACTTCGTATAATCCAATAACCAATAAATGGATCACCTTTGGACATGTCTGTTGGTTCACATGATAATGTAAGGGTATGTCAATCAGGTTCTCATGATAGTTCTGAAACATGTCATCCAGATAAAAAAAGGCTCTTCAGGCATGTCAGCTAGATAATGTGAAGTCCTCTAAACATATTAGCCATTCCACATGGAACACGCTATAAATACCAACCAGGTCACACAAATAACTCTAGATGTTTAATCTATTCCATGAAAACTCCCCTGGACATATCAACCCTATCACAGAAAACACCCTAGACATGTCATCTTCAATCGTAGGAAGCACCTTGTATATGTCTCCTTTGATTATTTGAAGAACCTATACAAACAAGGAATTACCATATTTTTCAGAAATACACCCTCATAAAACTCATTAAGACATATCATGATATATCAGATAGAACCAAGGACAATTTAGGTAAACACCATGGAAATTTTAGGAAGACATCCTAGACATGTCAGAAAGAAGCCCCTAAACATTTCAACCATGTATAGAAAGAGTACTTGGGAATGGTCACCCGAACCTTGTGAACCTCAAGTCTTTGTAAAATCATTCCCCCTTTTATATGGGAAGTGTCCAAAATGGGATAGGGATGGTCACATGAGTAACCTTATGGATATTTTTGGATCCCCGTTTCATTAAAACATGCCCAGTCGGCCACTCACGGTCCGTACGCTTTATCCATTAGAGTATAAGGGTTGTACATATTCCAATGGTTATAAAAATAAATGTAATTCCATTATATTCTATTTCATAGGAACCACCTACTATGGGCCTATCATTCTACCTCATCCATTAGTGGCTTGAGAAAATTAATTAAACTATGAGGACTATGATTCTAGCTATAAGGTAGATATTTAAAATTAATTCATAATGCCAAAAATCCATATCAAAATATCTATCAAGGCAACCCTTGTGTATAGGTAATTCATCCATGTGTGGTGTTTCTGATCACTTACTGTCTCTTGTTTCTCACAACGAGAATGGATCACATGAGATTAGGGATTTTCAATGACTGTTCCGCTAGCATCGTAAAATTATCCCTAAAAGGGAAACCTGAGTCTGTAATCCTTATTCAATAAAATTTTATAAATTCATTTATACATGGGAATCCAACTTGGTCTATCTACAGAATGAATTCCCATATTGGTAAACATTGGGATGATAGCCCTCACGGGTAGTAATTATCTATCCCTAGCCATCACCAGGGTGAGGGGAAACTAAACTACGAACACTCTAATTATTATTAGGAATGCCATACTACTTCCTAAGTCCCAATCACCACACCCTATGAGTAAGTTACCTCATATATATATATATATATGTATATATGTATTCTCTATATAATGTTAAATGAAAAGGTATAGTCTTGTTATACGACCTTAAATAATGTCAAACAAACTATATGGTTTTTGATTCCTATTCTCATAAGATAAGTTGGGTTCCTCATAAATGTTCAATCCCATATCCAAGACACCAACCACCACCCTGTAAAGTAGTAAATCCATATTTCCTGGTCATATGGCTTCAAAACTATAGAATCTACCATTTTTTAATTAATAATGGGAAACAAATGGAGAAACTATAATACATATAGATAGTCTAATCAATATAACCCCCTTTACATATATAACGATTCATCACATGATAATTTTATTAGGGTAACCAATCTTGTATTATGATTTAGAAAAGATTCTGTAACATGTCTTAAATCTATAAGAGAGACCTATAGTAGGAAATAATTCCCCCAAAAAATGGTTTGTTGAGCCCAACATCCCATCCTCTTAACCAATGTGAATTCATAAGCGTCATTGGGTTTGAAACCCAAAATTACTACTTTTCTTTGGAAAGTAGGTATGTCAATCATCATGGATAAGGGATCTATTTGGTGTTTCTATGGAAATTCCCCCACTAACATCATTGATTGTGGAACTATGTCGATCCCTTCACAATAAACCAATGTAATAGAAGAACCGATTAAACAAAGGTGGTGAACATGAGAATAAATTATGTGATAATAGAATAAGTTTCAGGTGTCTTATTTGCTAAACCTGAGTATATCCCAATGAAACAAAAAAAGGTGAACCTGATTTGAATATATTAAATATTAAAAATGATAGGTTTAAAATATTTTGGTCCATTTTGTTTTGAGTATCCTATGTAAACAAAAATGTTTTTGTCAGTGTGAAATCTTCCAATAATAATATGTAATTGGGGTTCCCATGTGATGGGACATCTTACTGTGAAAATTACACACAAGAAAAATGGTCGAACTGAGAATAAGAAAGAATAATTTTGTTACTCATGCATAGATAATTGAGGATCTTTCACACATATGATGATCCAATGGTTTTTCAACTTGTTCCTTTTTATCTTTGTGTCTATAGATACTGCTATCACAAACACCAACAAAAACCAAGGTAATGTCTTCATCAATAGAATGTTATGGAACATCAACTATGGTAGTAACATCTGCGGGTCACAAAAAAACATCACCCACCTGATTCATTTTTCTTTAGGTAGAGAATGCGATGGTTTGGGAATAAAACAGACATGGTATGATCCCAACCCTTGAGTCCGCACATAGAGTTCCCCATACGGTGAATCCAACAAGTTTGTCTCGTTCAAGGAAAGCTACAATGAAACTAGTGGCACATGTTTCCACCAAAAACTACTTTAGAAGATTATCCCTAGATTGAAGAAATTATCACCTTATGTTCCATATAAATGTTGATCGAGGAGTCAACTACAACTCCATCCGGATTAAAGAACTTTTTATAGGAAAACCCTTATCTTTAATAACCATTAATTAAATATTAATTACATCAAAAAATGTCCATACAACCCAAATTATCTAGAGTCTTAGTTTATTTAGGTGATTATATATATAACATAATATCATAAAACTATGATACATGTAATTTATTGAAAACTTCCTTAACATGCTCTTAAATTTACACCACTCTTTTAAAAATTTAGGTGATAACCTGAGGACATACATAAAAAAGGGGTGATCGATAATTCCCAAAGAGGGAATAAACAAAAATTTTAATAGGGTAAAGAAATACATGGGATTCAAGTGGAATAAAAATTCAAAAATAGAGGTGAGAATCATAATCATGAAAAACTAATCATGGTAAATCATGATAGCATCGATGAAACAAGGGAATATAGAAACAACTTAAAACATGGAATTATAAGAATAAGTCAATGTTAAACTAAAAAAATCATAACATATTTTTTTTATGATTACCTATCACTCACATTATATGGAATATCATGAGATTAAGACATTACCCAACACATTGGAGAGCTATCTGGGTGCACACATCATAATCATATCATGTACATCCATAATTGTTCCTCATAGAACATACAACATAAGAACATATTTTATAAAATTTAATAACATGAATAAAGAATGGGGTTAAATACATTGAATTCCCCAATAAATTTATTATAGTTACAACCTATTGAATACATTTGACTATAAATTTTTATCGGTATACACTTCACAAATATTTGTCATGGGGAATCGTTGGACAAGTTTGGCAGCATAACGGTGAAACATAATGATTCATGGGAGGGATTAATGAGGGTTAATGTGGCATCTCAACATTTTTACATCATAAGGTCCATAATAAAGATATATAATAACATAATAAAACATTAAAAATTGGGAATTTCACTACATAATACAAAAAATGATTATTGAATAAATTTTTGGCATGAAAACATCATAGGGTAATTTATGCAGCATAATGGGGGAAACTAATGAATCATGTGAAGGTTTTATGAGCGTGAAAGGTATCTCTAATCACATGGAAATAAAATTTGAATTAATATGCACTTTTTAGATCATACCCCAACATGAATAATTAGGAAAAAATTCATATCATAAGGAGGTTCTTGAATTAAGACGGGAAGGAGAGGATCTCTTACCTTGAGAGGGTGATTCCAAAAGCTTGGAAAGATATTATTGAGAGTTCCGTGGAGCCATAGAAGAGTTATATAGAGGTAAGGAAAGAGTAAGGATGTTTTTTTATAGTTTTTTGAGTGAATAAAAATAAGATATTGGGTGGGATTATATATGAAAAGAGAGGAGAGTTCTTTATTATTTCCAAAACATAGGTTTTGGAATCCATACAATAAAGTAATCAAAACTAGAAAACTTCTCATGGTATTTTCCCATGGTTTATTATTAATATGAGTGGATTTAATTATTTTATAATCTCATGAACCAACCACATTAATATAATATCCTTGGTGATGTTTAATTAAATCATGTTTACAATGAATTGATTTTAAAACCTTAAAATAAAATATAGGTTTCAAGGAATTCATAAAGGCTTAAAAAAATAATAAAATGACCTCAAATAAACATTATTTTAAATTATAAACATATATTTGGTTTTGGATGCAATTTATGGAACATATTACATTACTTTTGGTCTATTATGATGTCATAATACACAAACTATATTTCTATCGTATTTAATTTTTACCTAAAAATTTATCTATCTAAAAAAACTACGAAAAATTCACCATTGGATCATTTTGAAATTATGTCTCCAAAAATAATATTTATTTTATCAAAATAATTATCTATATATGATAAATTAATCATTTAAATTAAAATATTAGTTTTTAGAAAAAATATTGGTTTTTTATAATAATAATTTTATGACACCTATAAAAATAACATTTTCACTTTATAAAATTATATTATAATTTTAGTTAATATATACCATCTAATAATAATATTTTATTGAAATATAATTTATTTCATAAATTCGTGAATTCATCAAAATCAATTTATTAGTTTCAATTGCATATTACCTAAAAATAAAATTTGTGTTTTATGGTATCAAAATCTAATTTTTATCAAAGTAATTTGTTAATTATTTATAAATTAAAAGCATTAATTAATAAATATAATCATTGTTCTATTTGATAGAAAATAGAAATATTCATACTATTAGGTTTTAGATACATTTCCCTTTGTTATATCAGTAAACTCCCAAAGTGTTAGGTGTGCGACGGTGAGATTTTCTTAAGGTGGTTCGACACACATGATTTGGGCCTTAATCTCGACGAGCTTGAAATTATCTGATAAATGGTTCCTCTCATTATCTAGTTATTAAATCACATATGGTTCTTAGTCAATGGAAAATAGCATAGATTATATCTCCCTTAGAAGCTTCAAGATGATCTTCCTTGCGTATGACCATACTAATCAAGGCCATCACTTCTTTTGTCTATGTCAACAGGACTTTATCATAACTCTTGATTTATACACATCATATAATCACTATTTGATGGCTATATTATCAAAAATTATGACTCATACCAATATTTTAAATCCAATATGATATTTCAAAATAACCAATTTAGTGTATGTTTTTTCTATATGTACATTACCTAATAATGAGGATATTCATTTTAAAAGAGAATTTTTATTTATGAATGTTCAGCTCATTACTTTATTACCCCCTTCAGAAAACATTCACTTGAATTTTTCATTTCATACACTATAATAGATGATGTAATTTAATTTTTATCACCTCTTCAATTTTGTAAGTTTTTTCCTCAAACTTGTGGTTTCACCATAGTACTTTAGTGAGGTAATTTTTCTTGATTCGTAAAACACTGTCTCTATGATCTAAGATATTAATCAATTTATCCACATATTAAATATCATTTTATAATGGTATCAACACAAGATTTAGTACATGTGAGGCTTAATTTTTGTTCTTTCTTAGGATGAATACATGGAATATATCATGTACATGAGACAGGGTTAGTGGGAGTACTAGTCGATACGCCACGACTCTGATGCGGTAGAGAACCTCAAAAGGGCCAATATACCTAGGACATAGATTTACCTTATTCAAAAATCTCATAGATTTATTTCATGGATATATGTGTAAGAATAACATATCATTAATCTAAAACTCTAGGTCTCCTCGATGATTTTTAGTATAGCACTTTCTTCAACTCTGAGTAGCCTTGCTGCTCTACTGAATAGTACTGAAAATTTTAATAATTTCTATGTCCATTTTAGGACCAAGTAGTTTGTGTTCTCCAAATTCATCCTAACATTCATATGTTTTTAATATATTCCCATACAGGGAATCATGGGATTCATTTGGATGCTTGATTGGAAACTATTGTTCCATGAGAAGTTGACCAGAGGAATATATTGATCCCACCCCCATTTGAAGTCTATTAAGCATGATATCATCATGTATTCTAGTGTCTAAATAGTTCTCTTAGTTTAGACATTAGTTTGAGGGTGAAAATCCATAATAAAGTTCGACATAGTACTTAGAGTGTGTTGTAGACACTTCCAGAACGTATCGGTAAATCTTGGATCACAATCAGATACAATCGATATTGGTGTTCCATATAGTCTCATCAATTCTCTTATGTATATCGTTGAATGTTTATCATGTTACAAGTATTCCTGAATTAAAATTAAATGAGAAGTCTTTATAAGATGATCCACCAAAAAAATATAGAATTATATACTCTTGATGTCTTCAGAAGACCAGTGAAAAGGTCCATGGTTATGTTTTCCCATTTCCATGTAGGTATGGGTAATGTTTTCATAATTACCTTGGAATTTTTCCTTTCAGTCATCACTTTCTGACATATAATACACATTTAGTTATATTATGTGATCTCCATATTAATATTTTTTTCACCAATAGTTCTCCCAAACATTATGAAACATCTTCATTATCTGTATATGAATGGAGAAGGTCAAGTTATGTGCATCATCCAATAACTCATTCTTTATCTTAGTAATTGATTGTACACATAGAAGTGAACCAAATATTACAACTCCATATTCATTAATTTTCAACTCCAATTATGTAACGTCATGACCCCAGTTACCCAGAGTCGGTGCATTATTACATAACAATGACATGATCACAAAAGATCAATTCTCGAAAGACCGATTAGTTTAGGAGCATTGGAAACACTAGATACATTCATAAGTCTTAAATTACATCATAAAGTAAAAAAACTATAACAACATAGTCTCCATAGTCCACACTCATAACCTCTAAGACTATCCCTGCAGGTCAGTCATAAAATAATTCTTCACACCCTGGGAAAAAATAAAACATAGAAAGGGGTGAACTCAGATGCTCAGTAAGGATAACAATATAGAAGAAACTTTCATAAATAAGAATAAATATTTAAGGAAATGTATAACTAAAAAAATCCATTAAAAATTGAACTTCATAATAACATGGAAAAAATAAAACGAAATAATTCCATTTACTAATTCACATGGATATTATACTAGTCCAATAATAACATGCAATATCATTAACCACTTTTATAATGATGGAATGCATAATGCCATACTATCATAACCACATAGTCAAGGACTTGTGTCAAGACTAAAAATAAGATTTTGTCAAGTACTTGTGCAAAGAAACTAGTTTGTCTCGTGATACCTATTGATGCATCAAGGAGCTATAGTGGGCTCCACCCGTTACTTACTAAGTCCAACACATTCCTCATATGAATAGGTTTAAACATAACATAAACATTCGTATTAAAACTAGAATACGAAATGTCAATACTTTCCCCATAAAACTTGAATTGTATAAAAATAATACATCCATAGTCAAACATATCACAAAAACTTCAATACAAAAAGAAGTTTTTTTATCATAATAAATCAACATCAAATAAGCTTAAAATCCATCAAAGGATGTTGACATAGATGAAATCAAAAATATTTTAGAGAAATATCTCTTTTTCTGAAATTATTTAAAAGTCACATAATTATAAAAGAAAAACATTAATTTTAAAATATTATTATAATATTTTAAGGGAAGCTTTGAAGATTTTATAATGGTGGAAAATAGTCGAACCCACCGTATAAGTTAAAAAAGACATTCTTACCTTAATTCTGTCGAAAAGGTTAAAAAGGACCTTGTTTGGAAAACAACCGAAAGATTCCTTTATAAACATCTTATAAAAAGTAAAACAAGGGTATAAATGACTTTAAACCATAGTCTATAAAATAGTAATAATGTTTTGAAATACATTTTTAAGAAACATGGATGTTGATGATAAAGAGGTCCCAGTAGATACTTACGTAAAAACAACCTCAGATAATAAAGAGATTGTGAAATTAACCCTTACCTTATAATTTTACATGGTCAAGGGTAGGTTAAACTCTATTATAATGGGGAAATATTTGTTATTAAATTATAAAATAATCATATACATTAATATGAAATCATATATGATCTTTTAACATTGTTTTGTTAATAATATCTTAGTATTATTGTTGTTTCAAGTGTTAACGATTTCATTTTAATTTATATTCTTTGTTATGTGAGTCATATTTATTATATATGGGATGTATATTATTCATATCCAGAAGGATATCAAGTCTTTTAACATTATTTTTAATCATCTAATGAAAATTAGTCTTGAATGGATACGATGGGGAATGAATCTCATCGCGTTCATGGAGACGGTAATCCGTACGTACACACGAGCGACAATATCAGTATTTTGATATTAAAATAATATATAATTGGATGGTATATCATATATACATAAATATTATCATGTTATATTTATTATTTACATGAATTACACATCATTATTATACCCATACAAATAATAATGTATTGAATAACAATTACACCACGACGTGGAGACGGTAATCTGTACGTACGCACGTATGATGACATGTCATTCAAAGGATGGATAGAATAATGAATATGTTGTAAAATATTTATAATAACATCACAGTAAATCGAATATACTGGATTTATTATTTTATAATAGAAATAACAAAGGAAGAATAAGTGGAAGAAGAAAATAACTTGATAGAGAGTGGTGAAATTATTACCTCTTCTTCAGGTTCTTCCTTTTGATTTGATCAAAAGGGATCCTTAAGTTGGCCTTCTGACTAAATGAATTCCTCTAAGATTAATTTAGAATAGTAGGGAGGGTATTTGGGCAGAGTTTGGCCGAGCCAAATGGCTTTGAATGTGTTAATTAGAAATAAGGGGGAGTGCCCTTTTATAAGAGGGGCGATGGGCACCTTAGGAAAAGCTAGAAATATTATTTTACAATAAACTCGTTTTTGGTTTCTAATGGATAAAAAATGTATTATTTATTTCTAAGGTGTGTATGGGTCTAAAACCACTCAACCAATAGGTTTTAGACAGGTTTGGGTCACTATATTAACTTTATCTTTTAGATTTAACTCTTAGTTAAATATTTTGACATTTACCATGTCTCTTTGTATTTTTATATTATATTGTTAATAAAATTACAATATACTACCAAGAAAACCCCAATTGTTTCATTAATGATAAACCTATCATTATATAAGTATTTTTTCCGAACATTAGAATTTTAGGAATAGAATATCAATTAATAATATAATATTTGTTTTAAAAACTCTTTTATGTCAATTTTGACACTATTTGGTATTTTATTTTTTATAAATTCATAACAACATTATTACTTCGAAGTAAATTCATCTAACCAATACTAATATGTCATATTAACCTTTAAAATTAGTTTAATTCATAAAAAGTCTCAAATTACATTTATTTGGATATTTAAAATATCAATTATTTTAATATTTCATTAGTTAGGTAATTACTGTATCATCATTGTATCATAAATAAATTAAATTATTTAATATATAAAAAATATAAATAAAATACCATTATGTAGGAAATTGTTTTATATTTCTAATGAATATTTATAGACGAATTTATCTTATGTATAACTCTATATTAAAAATGTTTTAGTTATTAAATATTGATTTTAACTCTTTTAACTCTTCTTTGAATTAAATAATAATAAATGTCCTAATCTAATTCAAGTGGACCAAAGAAGTTCATATTTTATTTCTAAGGATGGTTTTGGTCGAAATATACTTATCCAATAGAATTAGGACATGTGTTAGGGTAATAATAATATCAATTTTTCTCTTAATTACCCTATTTACTTTTAACCGTGGTAAATAAAAGTAAAAAGTTACTATTCACCAAAATTTATTTTTATCTTATTGAACCAAATTTTACTCCTTGATATTAATCATGTCTCTCATATTTTCTAAATTCTACTCACAGAAGTGGTAAAATTACGTTTTATGTGAATTTGCAAATTCTCCTAGGAGATGGGTAAAAGACGATGAAAAGTTCAATAAAATTTTTATATATATGAAATTATTATAAAATGACTCCAATGAATTACATTGAACTTATATAGGTATTATGCATCTATTTTGACCTAAAATAAATTCAAATAAAATAAATAATTATTTAAATAAAAATTCGGTTTTAAACTATAACTCAGTGTTTTTCACTATTCATCAAAAATTCACCCTAAGCTAATTTCGATATTTCGAATCCAAAAATGAAGTCCATTTTGAAAGATAAAATTTATAAAATTTCAAAAAGTGGGTATTACTATTCATAATGGCTAGTTTTATTGGTTGTGGTGTGTGTTAGAACTCGAAGTTGCGTACAACACACGCTACTATATTATTCAAACAGAAGCGTATTGTGGAAGCTTGGGGTGATAAATTCTCCCCTATGAATAATTTTTTCCTCAAAATTTCTATAATATTACTACATAAAAAGACTCAGGTGGTTTTTCATCATAAGTTCCTCGGGTTCCCACGTTTCCTCTTCCATCTTATGGTTTCTCTATAGAACTTTTACCAGACGAGTCATCCGGTTTCTCAGCACTTGTTCTCTTGTATCAAGAATCATGACAGGATCTTTGCAATAAGATAGATCGGGTTCCAGTTCTAATTTTTCATAGGTGAGTACATGCATTGGGTCAGGCATGTATTTTCTCAATAGTGATGCGTGGAACACGTCGTGAACTTTGGAGAGATTTGGTGGCATTTCCAAACGATTAGATATAGCCCCAATTCATTCTAGAATTTCGAAAGGTCATATGTACCTGGGACTCAATTTACCTTTCTTACCGAAACATATAACTCCCTTTCATGGAGATACCTTCAAAAAAACATGATCTCCTACCTGAAATTCCAAATCCTTCCTTCGGTTATCGGTACATCTCTTCTACCTACTTTGAGATACTTTGATGTGGGTTTGGATTACCTTTACCTTTTCTATCTTTTCCTCAACAAGTTCTGGGCCTACAAGTTTTCTTTCCCCAAAATCATCCCAACAAGTTAGTGTGCAACATCTCTTTCCATATAACGCTTCATATGGTGTCATTTGAATAATTTAATGAAAGCTATTGTTATAAGAAAATTATACCAAAGGTAAATATTGATCCCGCATACCATGAAATTCAAGTGAGAATGATCTCAACATGTCTTCTAAGGTTTGAATAGTTCGTTTTGATTGTCCATCAGTTTGGGGGTGGTAGGCAGTGTTCAAATGAAGTTTAGTATCCAGGGCTTTTTAAAGACTTTTCCAGAATCTTGAAGTAAAATGTGGATCACAATCGGAAACAATCGATAGGGGTACTCCATGAAGTCTCACTAATTCATTAATATATAGTCTTGCTAGACGTTCAAGTGGTAAATCTTCTCTTATAGAAAGAAAATGTGCTGAGTTGGTAAGAAGATCAACAATGACTCATATTGCATCATTCCTTATAGGAGTCTTTGGTAGTCCCATGACAAATTCCATCGTGATATTATGCCATTTCCACTTAGGTATGGGAAGAGGTTTCCATACTCCTCCAGGTTGTTTCCTTACAACTTTCACTTGTTGACAAACCATACATCTTGACACAAAATCAGAAATCTACATCTTTATTTTGTCCCACCAAAAATGTTCCGTCAAATCTCTATACATCTTAGTACTACCAGTGTGTATAGAAAAATTGGAACTATGAGCATCATCCAACAATTCCCTTTTGAGATCTGGTATATCGGAAACTCAAAGTCTCTTCCCAAATTTCAAAATTCCATCTTCATATACGAAGTCACTCAATCTCCCATCATTCACAAATTTAACCTTCTTTTGAAACTCCTCATCATCAGCCTGAGAACTTTTTAGCCTTTCTAGAAAATATGGTTTGGAATCCATTTGAAAAAGCATTGATGTTTCACCTTCCTTGGTTATTCCCATATCCATATTTACTAGATCCATGAAAATGGGATCCCTTTCAACTCTCATCTTGTTCAGAACTCCATGATCCTTTCTTCTCAAAGCATCTGCCACCTTATTTTCCTTCCCTGTGTGGTAGTGTATCATTCAATCATAATCCTTGAGTAGTTCAAGTCATCGCCTTTGCCTCATGTTAAGTTCTTTCTATGATAAAATATTATTAAAACTCTTGTGATCGGTATATATCTCACATTTTTCACCATATAGATAATGTCTCCATATCCTCAAAGCCAATATTACAACAGCTAACTCAAGATCATGAGTATGATAGTTTTGCTCATGGATTTTTAACTATCATGATGCATATGCAATAACCCTATCATTCTGCATAAGGACATAACCAAGTCCTTTCCTTGAAGCATCACTATAAATAACAAACCCCTCATTCCCCGATGGTAGATTCAATATATGAGCATTGAATAATATTCTCTTTAGTTCATCAAAACAATCTTCACACTATTTTTTCCAAACAAATTTAACCCCTTTACGTGTGAGATTCATTAATGGGTTAGCCAATCAGGCAAAATTTTGGACAAAACGTTGATAATAACCTACTAAACCAATAAAACTGCATACCTCAGTTATACTCATTGGTGCTGGAAATTCTTGGATTGCTCTTGTCTTAGAAGGATCAACAGAGATTCCATCCTTAGATACAATATGTCCAAGAAATGAAATCTCTTGAAGCTATAATTCACACTTACTAAACTTCCCATATAATTCATGTCTTCTCAGAGTCTCCAGGATAATGGGAAAGTGATTTTCATGATCTTAATATATTTTAGATTATACCAAGATATCATCAATAAATACCACTACAAAGTCATCAAGATATTCCTTGAAAACTCTATTAATTAAATCCATGAAAATAAAGGGTTCATTAGTCAGCCCAAAAGGATTTACTGTAAACTCATAATGCCCGTACCTGGTTCAAAATGCTGTTTTTGGAATGTCTTCCTTATTCACACACAACTGATGATATCCAGATCAAAGTAAAATAGTTGAAAAATATTTATCTCCATGAAGTTGGTTGAATAAATCATCAATGAGAGGTAGGGGATACTTGTTCTTTATTGTCATAGCATTGATCTCCCTGTATTCAATGCACAACCTCATAGATCCATCTTTCTTCTTAACAAAAAGAATAGGGGCTCCCCATGGAGAAACACTAGGGAGAATAAATCCCTTATTACTCAATTTATCTTCTTTTTATTTAGTTCCACTAATTCCACAGTGGCCATTCTATAAGGGGTCTTCAATATGGGCCTTGAACCATGAATTAAATCAATGGAAAACTCAATTTCTCATTCTGGAGGATGTCCAGGTAAATCTTATGGAAACACATCAACATATTCTCTCACAATAGGTACATACTCTATTTGAACATTCCTTTCCTCACCCACAGTCATTTCATTCTCTTCCTCCCCAATAATTGAATTTAGTTGAGCTACTAGGGGTATATCTAGATAAGAATTAGGTGGTGACGATTCTGCTCTAAAGATATGGTGTTCTTTATCATCATCATCAAAAATAGTAACCTCCTTCTTCTTAAAATAAATTTTTGCATCATGGTCCAGAATCCAATCCATACTGAGGATTATATCAAATTCAATCATGGGTATGACGGTGCAATCAGAAGATAAAGATCATTTATATGCCCTAATGGGAACTGATTCACAGAACTTTGTAGTAATGATACTTCCCTTAAAATTTTTTACTGACAACTCCCTTGTTAAATCAAATTAAAAATATCTAATTTTCTTAGCAATCTGGATGATATGAAACAATGAAATGATCCATAATCAAATAAATCTTTGGCTAAACTTGAGGAAACCATTAAATTACCTTCCACCACGTCTTTCAAAGATTCAACCTCATCAGTAGTGATTGAAAAAGCTTGGCCTTGATCCCTTGGAATTTTCTAAGGTAAGTTCCCCTAACTCTTAGGAAATTCATTTTCATAATGTCCCATCTCCCTGCAATTGTAGAATTAAACATTGGTAGCTTCTTTCTTCCCCTTGCAATCACGAGCTTGGTTGCCTTTTTCACCACACTTGTAACAGACTCCTATTCCCTTAAAGCAAGTACCGAGGTGTTTCTTCCCACATTCACTATAGGATGGATATTCAACTTTTACCTTCTTCCCCTTATTTACATTTCCATAGTGATCGGTAGATCTCTTCTTCTCTTTCTTTGCTTTAAAGTCGCAAGACTTAGAGAATTATTTTTCTATCTTGATAGCTCATGAGACAATATCTTTGTGCAACGAGAAGGATTTTGAGACTAATTCTCAACGTAGAAATGGTTTTAACCCATCAAAGAAATGATAAATCTTAATTCTTGGGTTATGTATATAATCTACAACATTCCTTGCTAACCTTATAAAGTTAGACTCATACTTTGAAACATTCTCGTCCTCATTTTTCCTCAGACTCAGAAATTGTCTTTCCATATCTACTCAATGGTCATGAGGAAAGTGTTTTTCTAAGAAAATATCTTTAAACAACCTCCATTACATATTTGATACTTCATCATCTTCCTTCATGTTTTGAATCAATGACCACCATTGCTCAGTATCTCCAGTGAGGAGGTAAACTGCCATGACAACTTTTTCTCTTTCGCTACTCTCCAAGGCGTGGAATATTTTCTCTAAGGAATTTATCCATTTCACAACTACTATTGGATTTTTACCCCCATTAAATGGTGTTGGTTGTTTCCTCATGAATCTATATAACATTGATCCTCCACGCTGCGGATCAAGGTGCTCCATACGGGTACAGTTATTATTCATAACCTGGTTGATTTGTCCCAGTATGGTGATTAGCTGATCAGCACCAATTGCATCACCAGATCCACTATAATTATCTTGAGCCGGAGGGAAATCCCTACATGGAGTGTTTGCATTGATATGGTTTACATTCCTTCCACTAGTCTAAATTTCTAAACTATGCCATACACAAGTTTTGTTTATGAATCGCAATACCTAAATCCAAACTGGTAAAACACTTAACATAAATTGAACAGTTTATGGATATAATCCTTAATCATAAAAATGTTTTCTTTGAGGAAGTATATAATCATAAACCCTTCATAATGGTTTTTAATAAAAATGAGAATTATACTAAGCATATCCCTCGGGAGTGTCGTAACCAAGAGTGCAGTAAGACCCGTTGTCGTGCACCGATTCCCGTTTGAGTCTAGCTCAAAGTGGTGTTTTCAGGTTTTACCCCTAGGAACATCTGTGCCAGAGCCGCCTCTATCTGCTTGTATCTAGATAGGGATGTATTTCTTGGAAAACTCACAAAATCTCTACAATACCAAAATTCTAGGAAGTTCTTCTATACTAATCCTCAAAGTCCGTCTTAGGTTTATGTTCTCTAATCAGAGTTTATCTAAATATAGCTTCCAAGGTTTTTACTAAACTTCTCTGATACCAACTATAATGCCCCGACCTAAGTTACCCAGAGTCAGTGCATTATTACAAAACATTGGCATGATCACAAAAGATCAAGTCTCGAAAGACCGATTAGTTTAGTAGAATTGGAAACACTAGATACATTCATACGTCTTACAGTACATCATAAAGTGAAAAACTACAACAACATAGTCTCTATAGTCCACACTCATATCCCCTTAGACTATCCCTACAGGTCAGACATAAAATACTTCTTCACATCCTGGGAAAAAATGAAACATAGAAAGGGGTGAGCTCAGATGCTCAGTAAGGATAACAATATAGTGGAAACTTTCATAAATAAGAAAAAATATTTAAGGCAGTGTATAACCAAAACAAAATCCATTTAAACTTGAACTTCAGAATAACATGGAATAAATAAAATGAAATAATTCCATTTACTTATTCACATGGATATTCAACTAGTCGAATAATCACATGCAATATCATTAACCACTTTCGTAATGATGGAATGCATAATGCCAGACTATCATACCCACATAGTCAAGGCCTTGTACCAAGACTACAAATAATATTTTGTCAAGGCCTTGTGCCAAGACACTAGTTTGTCTCATGAGACCTACCGATGCATCAAGGATCTATAGCGGGCTCCACCAGTCACTTACTAAGTCCAATGCATTCCTCATATGAACAAGTTTAAACATAACATAAACATTCGTATTAAAACTATCATAAGAAATGTCAATAATTTCTCCATAAAACATGAATGGTATAAAAATAAAACATCCATAGTCAAACATATCACAAAACCTTAAATAAAATATGGATGTTTTGTATCATAATAAATTAACTTCAATAATCTTAAAATCCATCAAAGGATGTTGACATAGATGAAATCAAAACTCTTTGAGAGAAATATCTCTTTTTTTAATCATTTAAAAGTCACTTAATTATAAAAGAAAACATTTAATTTAAAAATATTATTATAATCTTGTAAGGGAAGCTTCGATGATTTTATAATGGCAAAAAATATCCGCACCAGCCGTATAAGTTGAAAAAGACATTCTTACCTTAATTCTATCGAAAATGTTAAAAAGGACATTGTTTTGAAAATGACGGAAATATTCCTTTATAAACATCTTATAAAAAGTCAAAAAGGGTATAAATTACATTAACCCATAGTCTATAAAATAGTAATAATTTTTTGAAATATATTTTTAAGAAACATGGGAGTGGATGATAAAGAGGTCACCGTAGATACTTACGTAAAAACAACCTCAGATAATAAAGATATTGTGAAATTAACCCTTACCTTGTACTTTTCCTTGGTCGAGGGTAGGTTAACCTTCTGTATAATGGTGAAATAATTGTTATTAAATTATACAATAATCATATACATTAATATGATATCATATATGATCATTTAATATTGTTTTGTTAATAATATCTTTGTATTATCGTTGTTTCGGGTGTTAACATATTCATTTTCCATTATATTGTTTTTTATGTGAGTCATATTTTTTATGGATGGTATGTATCTTATTCATATCCAGAATTATATTAAATCTTTAATCATTATTTTTAATCATCTAATGAAAATTAGTCTTGAATGGATACGATGGGGAATGAATCTAATCGCGTTTGTGGAGACGGTAATCCGTACATACGCACGAGAAACAATACCATTCCATTGATATTAAAATAATATATAATTGGATGGTATATCATATATAAATAATAATTATCATGTTATATTTATTATTTACATGAATTACACATCATTATTATAAACATACAAATAATAATGTATTGAATAACAATTACACCACGATGTGGAGACAGTAATCCGTACGTACGCACGTATGGGGACATGTCATTCAAAAGATGTATAGAATAATGAATATGGATGTACCATATTTATAAAAATATAAAAATATATATAATATACTAGAGTTATTAATTTAGAATGGAAATAACAAATAACAAATAAGTGGAAGAAGAAAAGAGATTGAAAGAGGGTGGTGAAATTATTACCTCTTATTCGGGTTCTTCCTTTTGATTTGTTCAAAAGGGATCCTTAAGTTGGCTTTCTGACTAGAGGATAGACTCTAGGATAAAGGGAGGATAGTTGAGAGTGTATTGGGGCTGAGTTTGGCTGAGAAAAATGGCTTTTAAGGTCTGAATTAGAGAGAAGGGGGAGGGCCCTTTTATAAGAGGGGTGAGGGGCACCTTTGGAAAAGCTAGAAATATTATTTTTTAATAAACTCATTTTCCATTTTGAATGGCTTCAAAATGTATTATTTAAAGTATAAGGGTGGGATAGGTCACAAAACACTCAACCAATAGGTTTTAGACAGGTTTGGGTCAATATATTAACTTTATCTTTTAGATATAACTCTTAGTTAAATAGTTTGACATTTACCATGTCTCTTTTTATTTTTATATTATATGTTTAATAAACATACTATATACTTCTAAGAGAACCCAAAGTGGTTATTAATGATAAAAATATCCTTATATAAGTATTTTTTCCAAACATTATATTTTTATGAATAGAATATCAATTAATAATATGATATATTTTTTTAAAACATCTTTTATGTCATTTTTGACACTATTTGGTATTTTGTGTTTTTTAAATTCATAACAACATTATTACTTTGAAAAAAATTCATCTAACCAACCCTAATATGTAATATTAACCTATAAAATTAGTGGAATTCAGAAAAAGTCTCAAATTACATTTATTTGGATATTTATAATATCAATTATTTTAATATTTCATTAATTAGGTAATTACTGCATCATCATTGTGTCATAAATAAATTAAATTATTTAATGTCTAAAAAATATAAATAAAATACCATTATGTAGGAAATATTTTTATCTTTCTAATTAATATTTATAGTTGAATTTATCTTATGTATTACCCTATATTAAAAATGTTTTATTTATTAAATGTTGATTTTAACTATTTTAACTCTTCTTGGAATTAAATAATAATAAATGTCATAATCTAATCCAAGTGGACCCAAGAGGTTCATATTTTATTCCTATGGTTGTTTTTGGTCGAACTATACTTATACAATAATATTATGACATGTGTTAGGGTAATAATAATATCATTTTTACCCTTAATTACCCTATTTACTTTTAATCGTGGTAAATAAAAGTAAAAAGTTACTATTCACCAAAAATTATTTTTATCTTATTGAACCAAATTTTAATCCTCTCTATTAACCATGTGTCTTGTATTTTCTAAATTCCACTCACAGAAGTGGTAAAATTAAGTGTTATGTTAATTTGCAAATTCTCCAAGGAGATGGGTAAAAGACGGTGAAAAGATAAATAAAATTTTTATATATCTAAAATTATTATAAACTAACTCCAATGAGTTAAAATGAAATTATATTGGTATTATGTAACTATTTTGACCTAAAATAAATTTAAATAAAATAAATAATTATTTAAATAAAAATTCGGTTTTAAACTATAACTCAGTGTTTTTCACTATTCATCAAAAATTGAAAGTTTTCAGAAAAATACCAAAAATTCACCCTAAGCTAATTTTGATATTCTGAATCCAAAAATGAATTCCATTTTGAAAGATAAAATTTATATAATTTCAAAAAGTGTGTATTATTATTCACAATGGCTAGTTTGATTGGTTGTGGTTTGTGTTAGAACTCGAAGTTGCGTACAACACAAGCTACTATATTATTCAAAGAGAAGCGTACCGAGGAAGCTTGGGGTGTTACAAATTATTTCTAATTTATTATATCTTACACCTACTTTTGAATTTACAAATCATTTCTTTGAGAATCATTTAGCTTATATAGAAGGGTTGGTTGAGAAGTAATTTATTAAAGGATTGATTATGTTCCTATCTATATGAGTCCCATATTAATCCTCTTCATGTCTAAGAAGATAAGATCCTTCTCAATTATCATTATTGATAATATTTCAATATCTTTTCTAATTAGATAATCTTCAACATTATTTTATTTACTAGTATAGTAGTGGATTTAGAAGTCATATTCCTTAATCATCTCTTACCATATTTTCAAGTTCATATTATTATCTTTTATGTGAATATATACTTGATGATCATATGATCCATATACTTTTCACAGTTCTCCCCATAGAGATAATTCAATAAAATATTCAATGTGAAGATCATTACTACCAACACTAGATCATGATTTAGATAGTTCTATTTATTAACATTCTTTTGGCTTGGAGTGTAGGCTATAACTATTTTCATTTTACATCAGTAAAAATCTGAATCCCTTTTGAGATGCATCAGTATAGATCACAAAGATTTTGTCATGACCCATCCTAGAGGGGCCCATGCCTTGACTACCCCAAGCATGCCTCTGATAGGCTATGGGATGGAAACTAGCACTGTGTATGCATTTTCGACAAATGGGAGGCATTTTACTAAGTACCTGTACACACACACACATATACATATACAATATTGAAATGAGGAAATGTGAAAAACCTATGCAAACAATTCATTCATATAATAAGACACCAAAAACAGAGTATGACAGAAGGAAAATAGGAAGGTAAATTGGGCCAGAATACAAGCCCATCAAAATAAAGAGTCTACCATGTGAATGTACAAGTTCTTGAAACTCATCCGTATAAAACTCTACATAAACAATAGGTATAAAAAAACTTACTGAAGTCGTAGGAGCACAACATGTCCATATCAACTCTCTAAGAACCACTTGGTCCTTTTCCACCTAGAACTCCGTCAAAGCATCAATTGTCAGCACAAGACGCGACACGTGCAGGAAAAGCCCTTGTAGGGGTGAGTTAAACAATACATAGTAGAACACACTAAAACCAAAAATGAAATAACACTAAGAAATAATGAAGCAATACAAAAAGGATACATACGAAGTAGACCATAAAGAAAATGCATGATGTACACCACAAAATAAACACACGCAGTACACCAAAAAGGAAATACATGAAGTACACCACAAAGGAAACAAACAAAGTATAGTCATCACACAAATTAATAAGTTTAAAGCATTAATAGAAGGATTTATAGTTGTATTTAATGGGTTTCTCAATCTCCATGAAACTATGAGTGTCAACGATACTTGGAGTGTTGATGGTACACATAATGTCGATGGTGCACGGAGCATCCATGACACCCAGAGTGTCCATGGATCCTAGATAGGCGATGGTGCATGGAGCATTGATGGTGTATGGAGTGTCGATGGTATATAGAGTTTTGATGGGTCAAGCAACCCCCAAGTCATGTAGTCACCACGATCACATATCCACAGATAGAAGAACGATTCCATTTATAGTGGGATTGTTTTGAGAGGACATACTCCTCGATCCATTAGGCCTTATGACAAATTCCACAAAAACTCACTTAGAATAAATGAAAAGGACCGTATATTCTCAAGGGTCCCAATGTCATGAACGACTCACCAAATGGACCTCCTATTTGAAATATATGGTTGATTTAGAAAAAGTGGTCTCATCCAGCCCAGGTTTAGCCCGACCCAGTCTTGATGACCTGACCTGACCAGGCTTGGCCGACTCGATTCTGCCGACCTGCCCCACCTGGTTGGTTTGGGTCAGCCTGAATTGGCCTAGATCGATGGGCCCAGCCCGTTGGGTCACTGGAGTGGCCTGGGTCCAATTGGCCAACTATGCTTCGTCAAATGTGGCCCACCCTAGCCGGGTCCCTCATCTCTATGTGGTTGCCTGACCTCGTGGCCAGTTGACTACCTAGGTCAATGAGGTGTAGGACCATGTTTCATGTGGCCGGACCTCCTCGTCCACCTGGTCTCGGGGCCCACATCGTCGTGGGGTCCTCCATCCAATGTGGCTCTGAGCCCCATCCCAACTATCACTACTGACCCTAGTCACTACCCACGACATCCACTATCATAGTCTACATCAGTCGTGGTCCCACATAGACCATGTTTTTCCACCACCTCCTACCGAAGGCCCATTCTTTTCGTGCCCTACCTGACCCGGCAACCCCTTCCATTCCACTACTGCCTCTGCTACATGCTTCCCCACCAGCGGTGTTGCCCTGTTGTGCTCTGCCTGAACCGGATAGAGCCACCTCCTTGCACTACTGTGGGATCAAATCCCCAATCTTGGATCATTGTTCTAGGGATCGAAGGCACAATGATACTCTGATCATAATTTTTGAGGAACGAGGAACTCAGATATTGGGGAAAAAGAAAAAGCATGTGAACGCCCAATTGGATGGATTTTGTCCTTGTTCATATTAGCCCTGATCCGTTCATGTTACAAGGTTTAATGAAGAACGATCAACAAATATTCGAAAATTTCTGACATCCCTTTAACGTTTTTAACAATTATCCATCCCGCAAGATAGATTGAAGGATGGATCAACCTATTCTTGGGTTGGTCCATGTTCATCATTAAATATAAGAAGGGGGACGAAATCATGAAGAGATAAACACACTACCATGAGGCTGAATCAATTCATGATTAAGAACAGAAGTCTATTTCATAATCAGTCCTTGATTCATCGACATTCTTTGTCCCACCATGTTCTGATCATATTTCTGCTCTTGGTTCGCCAAATCACTAGGAGAGCCTTCTTCTCTATACCTCAAGGAAACTCTAGGGTTATAGTGATAACTCTAGATTTATGAAAAAAGAATTAATTAAAATAAACCAATTCAGCATCAAATAAAATATTTTTATTAAAAATATTTTAATAACGGTGACATCCAATTTCTAATATACATAGTTGACCCGCACTAATCGATGTGAGGCCTTGGATAAGGTAAACACCCCGTTACGAACTCTATGATGGTCTCAGATTTTGAATCCATGTTACTGTTTATGAGATATTATGATTTTAAAAATAAAATAATTTTATTTAATAATTTTATTTACGGGTAAACCCTTTTGGTTTTTTCAACTGAAGACCAGCACCGACTAAAGATAAGACACACCTAGGGTAAATCCACTGATCTGAGCTCGATAGTGCCCTTAGATTTAGGATCAAGGAACCCATTCAAATATTGTTCCCATTTTAAAGAAAAATCACCCACGTGATTTATTATAAACATAAAATTTGACATCATATAATTCCAGGAAAAATGGAAATCAAAATCTCACACCGTCTCAGGGATTGGTCTCAAAATTTTCCCAAATAATTTATAAAAATAAAACTATAGAAAATATGAGTCATTACATTCTCCACACATTAGGACTTTACATCCCTAAAATCCAAAACAAAGGCTACTAAAAAAGATTAGGGTACTGAGCATCAATATGTGCCTTCCGCTCCAAAGTTCTCTCCTAGAGATTCCCATGCAACCATTGAATGTGCACTTGAGTAATCGACCACCCATGAAGGATCCGCTCCTTTAAATCCTTGATGTTCACTTGGCAATCCACAAAATTCACCCCATCGTCAATGTCTAGCTTGCCTTATTCCATGATGTGTGTTGGATCATGCACGTACCTCCTTAGTTGAGACACGTGGAAGACATCATGCACTTGGTGCAACTACGAGAGTATATCTAGTCGGTACACCACCTCACTAACTCTACTTAGAATCTGAAAATGGTTGATATATCCCAAAGATAAATTTTCACTCCGAAAAAATCTCCACAATCCCCATCGAGGGGAGACCCGAAGGAACACATGGTTTCCTCCTTAAACTCTAGAGGCCCCCACATCCTGAGAGCATAAAAATTCTTCCAGATTTATGCAGTCTTCATCTGCTCCTAAATAATCTATTCCTTCTCAGTGGTAGCCTATATTAACTCTGGACCCATGAGTACAAACTCTCCTAGGTCAGTCTAGTATAGTGGGGATATACATGGTCACTCGTACATGGTCTTAAACCATTATATACCTGTTTTTGAGTGATAACTGTTGTTTTACACAAACTCCCCGAATGTTAGGTGATCCTCCCAACTAAAGACAAAGTCTAGGATGAAATAACGTAGAATGTCCTCATGAACCTGGATGGTCCTCTCTGTTTGGCCATCTATTTAGGGATGAAATTACATGCTCAAGAGTAAATGAGCTCCAAATGACTCCTTTAATAATTTACACAAACAGGATGTGAAATGAGCATCACAATCTAATATGATCGTTGATGGAACTCCGTGATGCTGAACTATATCCTGCCCATAGAGGCATCACAATCTCTCTTCTGAACTCTGCTCACAAATTGGTAAGAAGTGAGCCGACATGGTGAGTCGGTCGACAATCACTTATATGGTATCATGTCCCCTAAACATTTAGGGTAAACCTGTCATAAAGACCATAGAAATCCAATCCCACATTCACTTTGGAACCATAAGTGGTTGGGTCAAGCCTGCTCAACCTGATTCTCTGCCTTCACTTGCTAACAAGTGAGGAATCGAGAAATAAACTATGCCACCGCTTTCTTCATACCTAGCCACCAGAACTGCCTTCAGAGGTCCTGATACAACTTTTCCACTCCGAGATGTACTTCCAAAGGGGAAGTATGAAACTACCTCATGAACTACTCCCGAAATGTCATTAGTACTATTGTTTTCTCTCTGAAGATAATGACATGATCCCCACCGATCGAATATCCATCAGGTGCATTCCCCATGGACAATTGAGCACGTCAGGTCTCACAATCGATATCCCTAAGTTGTGACTCCCTGACTTACTGTAAGAGTGTTGGGGTTACAAACATAGAATAGAGGTAAGATTATCCATCTCCATCCACAATGAATATCTATAAGCTTCCAACTACTCTGATTCCTCACTTAGAAACAGAAAGTTGGATCTTTTGCGAAGAGAATCTGCCACCATGTCCCCCTTCCCAAGAGCATAGACAATATAAAATTCATAGTCCATGAGGAACACTATCCATAATCTCTTTCTAACATTTATATCCTTATGAGAGAAGATATACTTGAAAATCATGTGGTTAGAGTAGATGGTAAACTACTCACCCATTAGGTAGTGCCACCACATCTTCAAATTGAAGACTACTACTGCTAGCTCATGATCATGGGTCACATAGTTCTACTCATTATAAATCAACTGGTGTGAACCCTAGGAAATCACCAATTTCCCCTACATTAGGACACAACTAAACCTGGTCCTTGATGCGTCACATAACACCACATACTCATCACCCTCCTCCAGTAATCTCAAGATGGGGGAACTCATCAATCTTTTCCTCTTCTTTTGAAAGAACTGCTGGCACTTCTTGGTCCACATGAAAGGATTCCGCTTCCTTTTCAAGGCCTTCAAGGGTGTTTCTATGCTAAAACCGTTTGGAAAAAACCTCTAATAGTACCCAGCCAAACCTAGGAAACTCTACACCTCGGTAACACTCTTGGGATGATCCCAATAATAAACTGCTTAAATCTTTACTAGCTCAACAGAAATTACATCCTATGAAAAGACATGTCCCAAAAAATTGTACCTCCCAAATCCATAACTGACACTTAGAGATCTTTCTATAAATTTGCTGCTCTTGAAGAGTGTCTAGAACCATCCTTAAGTGTATCATGTTCTCCTCCTCCAACATCAAGCACACTAGAATGTCATCAATGAAGTCCATGATGAACTAGTTTAATTAAGGCTGGAAGATCCTATTCATCGGTCCCATGAAAACTGATGGGGTTTTCATCACACTGAACTAAATCACTACATACTAATAGTAGTATTATTGATATCTGAATGCTATCTTAGGTACATCTTCGTCGCATACATGATGCTGATGATAGCCAGATCTATGGTCTATCTTTGAGAAAAACCCTGCTCCCTTCATCTGATCAAAGAGGTATTCAATCCTTGGTAGTGGATACTTATTCATCATGGTCACCTGGTTTAGGAACTGTATGTACACAAATAATCTCAAGCTTATTTTAGTATTCATGGGAAACAAAATTGGGGATGCGCATAGAGAAACACTAGATCTCCAAATCCCTTCCTATGCATGTCCTCAAGCTGTACCCTCAACTCAAGAAGCTCTGAGAGAGTCAGACGATATTTATTTCTCAATACCGGTGTCATCTTGGGGTATAGATCAATGCATAAATCCACCTCCTTTTAAGGAGGTAATATTGGAACATATTCTGAAAAGACATCCTTGTAGTCATCCACCACTACTGGAAACTAAAGAATCATATCAAACACTACACCGAGAGTCATTCTATCCAACTTTTGTGTGATTGGATGTACACTCCTATTTGTGAGTACATATTACACTTCTTGGGTTTCCTTTTCACTGAAAAATGAATTCCTGGTCCCATCTCTATGGGCACACTGCACTCTGTGCCTAAGACAATCAATCTGGCCATGAACTATGAACAACCATTCCATACCAAGAATGATATTGTAAGGCCCCGATGCTGCAAAAAAAAGATCCCAACTGAAACTCTAACCCCCTAGAGTAAGTTTACACTATCAACACCAGTGTGTGATCATCGAATCTTCCCTTGTAAAATTATCGAAGCGTAGGGATCATGTTAATAGTTCCACTGGAATCTCCAAGTCTCAAACAAGGGTCATGGTGAGAAAAGAGTGATTAGAATCTATGTCTATAAATACTTTATCTAGGGTGTAAAAGACATAGATATTACATATAATAATATGAAGATAACCGATGTTGTAATCCTCCATCATTTAAAGATGACCTTGTCCCTATATACTAGCTCCCTAAACTCATGTTGGACCATCTAGGGTTGGTAGTGTTAGTACCTCGATCCTTTGGCCACCTCTTACTACATGACATGCTCCTCTACCTTTCCCACCACCCTAAAAAAACTCTGATCATACCTCCTACTCAGCCTCAACTATCCCTTTACCATCTGCTGATCATCCGTACAGAGTGTTGGGAAATCCCTAGCCATGTGTCCATGTCCGCTACACGAGTAACACAACATTTATTTAAGCTAACTTGCTCTGCCCTGGGGGCCCCACACCACTGATCTGGTATCCGTGGGTTTTCCCCTAGAGTGATGGATCTTCTTGGGTCCCTACATCAGTTATTGGCTACTTACCACCAAAGACTCAACTTCCCGGTGCTTGCTGGTAGCTCCAATTACTGGTGTATGCTCTACAAGAAAGCTCTCCAATAGTACGGATGGATCCAATACCCCAACATATATAGGGATGCTAAGGGATATCATTGATTCCCTGATGTCCTAGAGTTTCCTATACTTGAAGATCTGAGCTCTAATGAATAGGTCCCGCACTATATTCACTGATTAGTGGGAAAGATCTGTAAATCTCGCCGAGTACTCTTCTACTGTCTGATTTCCCCACTAAAAATGCAAGATCTCCTATATGCGCAATGAGTTTAATGTCACTGTAAATAACTATGTCTTGATGAGGCGATCAAAGAATGTCCAAATGAGGGCCATCTCATCACACGTCTTGATCACTAAGCTCTACTATCTCCTCACTAAGCCCTGTAGAAGACTCGCGTCTAGGAATACCATCTAGTTAATAGGCATTCAAAATAGGAGGAAGACACACGTAACCACCTCCATCTAGTCCTTAGAAACCTAGGGGTCTGGATCACCCCTAAACCTAGGAGGTTTCTACCTCTGGAACTCATGTAATTCACTTAGTCTTTGTGCATCCTCTACCGGTGTCTCTAGTAGTAAATACTGCTCTATGGGTAGTGGTATCACTAGTACACCACCCAGGGGTGCTATCTCTGGTAATGGTCCATATACCGATGCATCATCGCTAGGAAAATCATCCACATGATCACACAACAGAATCCTGGCTGTCTATCTGCATGGAGGCATCCTGAAATAGATCAAGATGTACCACAGTCAATAGAGTATATCTAGTGAGCTGACTCAAGAAGGACATGATAACACACTCAAAGTCCTATATAATGCATGTTCCATTTATTGTACCTATAACTATTGTTTTCATGTACCTAGTCGACAATCAAAATTCAGATTCCCGATGTATGGATATGTCGGCCAAGGCACCAACACTGGAGTCCCTAGATAGAAAGCCGAACTCAAAACACTTAACAATGTTTCCCCAAAATAATATCACAAAATCTTGTCTATTTAGGTAGAAATAACCCCCTTTAATTCCACTTTTTCATGACCCATCCCAGATGGAACCATGCCATGACTACCCCAAGCTCTCATCCGATAGACCAGGGGTTGGCGACTAGAACTGAGTAGGAATATCCAACAAATGGGAAGCATTTTTCTAAGTACATGTTCACACGCACACATATCTAAGAATGAAATGAATAAATGTAAAAAAACTATGTAAAAAATTCATACATAAACTAATATAATAACCCCATATTACGATAGTAGGAAAATATGAAAGTAAATAGTGCCAAAATACAAGACTACCAAAACAAAAAGTCTTCCAAGTGAATGAAAAGTTCCTGAAACTCATCCGTAGAAAACCCTACATGAAGGGTAGGTGTAGAAAAAATTCCTAAAGTTGTAGGAGCAAAAAATATCCGTCTGATCCCTCTAAGAACCACCTATTCCTGGTCCACCTAGAACACCGCCAAAGAATCAATCATATGAACAAGACACAAAACAAGTGGGAAAAGACTATGCAGGGGTGAGTAAAACAATACTCAGCAGGACACCATAAAACCACAAAGGAAATACCACTAATAAATACACAAATCAATCCCAAAATGGAACACACAAAGTACACTACAAAGGAAACACATGAAGTACACCAAAAAGGAAACACATGAAGTACACTACAAAAGAAACACCCAAAGTGCAGTCATATTACATAGGTATAAGTATAAAATATAAAGATAAATATTTCTAGTTTTATTTCATAGGTCTTTTGTCTCCATAACACTAGAAGTGTCGACAACACATGGAGAATCGATGATGCATGGAGCATCGACGGCGCACAGACCGTCAACGGTGCACGAAGCATCGATGGATCCCAGAGTAGTGACGGTACCCAGGGCATCGATGATTCACAGAGCATCAATGGAACCTAGAGAATCAATTTTTAATGGATCATCAATGATTCAAGAAACCCCCATGCGACGTAGTCACCAATATCACATAGTCACAACCACCTGTAAATTTTTTTTCATAGAAGGTTTCTTCTCGGAGGACCTACTCATCGATCCATTAGGTTTTATGCCAACATCAATGAAAACTCACTTAGAGTTTATACAAAATACCATATCATCAAAAGTGTCTCAAAACTTTAGACGACTCATCAAAAAGACCTCCTATTGGAAAGGTATGGTCAATTTAAAAAAGGTGTCAGGTCCAGTCTAGGTTTAACCCAACATGGTCTAGTTAACCTGGCCCAGTCGGTCTGGAAAAAACAGAACTAGCCTAGACCATGTCGTGTGGGTTAGCATCACTCCTCCAGATGTGGCCCACCCTGGCCGCGTCCCTCTTTCCCAAGCGACCACCCGACCGTGTGTCCAGTCGGCTCCCATAGTAAACACAACACTGAAAAAAATTTCACGCGGCCAGCTTGCCTCCTCTACCTGGTATCGTAGCCTATGTAGCCATGGGGTCCTCCGTTCGATATAATTTCGAGCCACATCCCTTCTTCCGCCTTCGCCGACCCTGGTCACTACCCATGGCCTCCACTGTCATGGTATCGCCTGGACCATGTTTCACCACCACCACCAACCACCCTGTCGGAGGCCCGTTCTTGTCGTGCCCCACCTTGCCTAACCTACCGTAATGGGTTAGTGCTTCCTCTGCTGCTGGCCACCCCACATGCAGCCATGATTTTCTACGCTCTATCTGTAACAGCCAGAGACACCACCTCCGACCATCATCGTTGGATTCAATCCCCAATCTTTGATCATTACACCACATATCAAAGGCGAAACGGTCCTCTCATCATAATTTGTGAGGAATGAGGATTGAGGAATGCATAGATTGGGGGAAAGCAACAAAGAACATGAACACCCAATTGGACAGATCTTGTCCTTGTTCGTGTTAGCCTTCATCCATTCATGTTATAAGGTTTAATGAAGATCAATCAACTAATTTTCAAAAATATTTAACATCCCTTTAATCCCTGTAAAAATTATACATCCCACATGAATGATAAAACAACGGATCAACCTGTTATTGGGTTAGTCTACATTATTTGTTGAATCAAAGAAGGGGAATGAAATCACGAAGATATCAACACCCTACCTTGAGGTCAGATCAATCACTGATGAAGAATTGAGGTTTGTTTCATCGTTGATCCTTGATCCTCCAACGATCATTGATCTGCCATACTCTGATCATATTTCTGATATTGGTTTTCCAAATCACTGGGAGAGCCTTCTTCTCCCTACCTCAGGGAAACTGCAGGGTTATGGTGATAACCATAGATTTTTGGAAAATGATTTAATTAAAATAAACCAATGCCTCTTCCAATTATTTTTTTATTAAAATACATTTTAATGATGGTTACGTCTAATTTATGTCTTTCATAATCGACCTGCATCGACCGATGTTAGGATTCTCCTAAGGAAAAAACCCCCTTAAAACTCAACGGCGGTATCGTATTTCCAAAATGTGTTACCTTTTATGAGGTATTTGGATTATAAAAATTAAAATAAATAATTTTATTATTTTATTTACGGTTATTCCTTTTTGGGTTTTTCCACTGAAGACCCATGCTAACTAAAGTTAAGTCGTACCTAGGGTAAAGCCACTACTCTGAGCTCAATGGTTTCCTCCAATTTATGATCTGGGACCCTATTCAAAAGTTATTTCCATTTTAGAGAAAAACTACCAGCACACTTTATTAAAAACATAACCTTTTTCACCGTATCATTCTGGGCACACTATCCCTTAGAATCTCATGCCATCTCAACACCTGGTCTCATAAGTTTCCCAATTAATATATAAAAATAAACTAGATAAAATCTTAGTCATTAATGAGTTCCCAGCTTGTGGATATTTTTTGTATAGGTGGAGTGATAATCCTTTTTAACTCCTTGAATCCCTCTTCAAATTAAACCTTCCAAATAATCTTGAATCTCTTATGGGTCATCTTCATTAGTGGGTTTGAAAATCATGAGAAATTTCTCACAAATTATCGATAATATCTTCCAAGTCCTAGGAAAATATAGTTATTCATCATATATTTTAGTCTTGACCATACATATATTGACTCAGTCTTATATTGGCACACAAATATCTCATTTCTTGTGATGACATTCCCTAAGAATGATACTTCCTTCAACCATAACTCACATTTGCTGTATTTTTCATAATCTTCTCCTTTTATAATGTCTTTAACATAGTACTCATATTATCCTCATGATGCTTCTTTCTTCTAGAGTATATTATGATATCATCTATAAATACTAGAAAAAACATTTCATGGTAATATCTAAAGAATATATTCATAAGGTCCATGAATATTTCTTGATAATTAGTATATGAAAATTCTATTTCTATGAACTCATAGGGCCCATAACTTATACAAAAAATAGCCTTGGGGATATCCTTATACTTTACCTTTACTTGAAAATATTCCACAAAAGGATACATCATGAATAAATATTGGGCTCCATATAGCTGATCGAACGAGATATCAATTTGTTGTAGAGGATAATTTTTCTTTATCGTGATTTTGTTGAGATGATGATAATATATTCGAAGGCACATTGATCGACCAGTCTTCTTTACAAAGAGGACTGGTACACCCCAAGATGACGAACCTAGCCATATAAAAACTTTATCCATATTCTATAGTAGTTTTAGATTCACTTAATTATGTTCAAAAACAACCATTGTATATGAATTCTTGCATATTGGAAATGCCCCAGATTTAACCTTGATTGAAAACTCAATCTTTTGACTAAGAGGAAGACAAGGAAATTATATAGTAAACACATCATTGTATTCCCTCACAATGTGAATGTCTTCAAGGATCATATTTTCTTTAGTTTTAATCATTTGGAAAAGATACACTTACTCATTGGTCAATAATATTCATTCTTGTGATGATGGTATCAAATAAGATTCATTCTCCTCATTGCACTTGTATAGAATCATAGGGTGATTCACAATACAAAGTGTGACTTCTTTCTCTCCAAAATTTATGTTTACCCTATTCAAGGGAAAAAATACATGACCATAATATAATTGAATTCATCTAAAGGGTGTATTAAAAGGTTCAATGGGAAGTTCATCCAACATATATAGATAAATAAGAATTTATATACTTGAGTTTCAATAATTCCAACATTTCTAGCTTTAACCGGTACCTCCACTTCTATTCTTTGTGGTGGTGTTTGAATAATTCTAATAATAATGAAATATATAGAATAATTAATATAATTATAATCAATAACTATGTTCAATATTCTTTAATTAATAACTATCATAGCTATCACCACTTTGTTTTCAGGATCTACGTCAGTAGTTGTGATGGCATATACTAACCCTTTCTACCATGGATGTTGTTGGAATTTATTTTCTCTGAAAAACATTGGTATAGGGTAGTGGTTTGACTATATTCCTTGTTAATTGTAGTTGAAACACTGTAAAATAGGATGAGATTTGACTAGATCATTCCTCTCTTCAATTAAGTTGGAGGGTTTCTCATATCAGCAATCACTAGCTAGCTTCCATTCCATTCCACATGGAAATCACTTCCTTATACTTATTCCTACACATGGGATGTTGTAATTTTTTTCTAATGTTATATTTTCCCATAATAATTCCCAAATTAAACTCAAATTCCTGTTGTTATCCCCATGTAAACCTTCAGATTTGATGACCTCCATTTCTACTTATAGGGGAGATCATACTATTTCCTCATAGATTTCAAAGTCTCGAATCACTAGGAAATTTCATAGAATCATCTTCATCACACCAAAGAAGAGGTAAAACTTGTATTCAGGGGTAATGATAAATCCTAATGAATATTATGAAAGTCTCATAACATTTTCCTTATAATCCATAATGGATTCTTTTTATTTTCTCATGAGGGGAAGGAAACCCTTATTCATTTTAAGTTGGAGAGTGCACAGAATTTGTTTTTCAACAAACCATTTTCTCGAATTCCTTCCCTTAGATCAATTTGATATCTTCCACAAGTTTTGTATTTTTTATCAATATCAACCATTTATTAGCTTCTCCCTCCATACGAAAAATAGCTAAAACAACCTTCTCTTTTTTAGAGAATTCTAGGATATTGAATATTTTCACAATTGAGTTGATCCAATGTTCTATGATTAAGGGATCAGATGATCCAATAAATTTAGAGGCCTTTTTCATAAAATGGTCTCAATTATAACTTTCTATTTCTTATAAGGGATTTGGGTGTTCCTCTAGATTTAGTTTTTGGTTCAAAACATCAGTCAGTTGAGAATGTATAGTCATGAAGTTCTCTATTCCTACTCTCATCGGTTTGGGAATCTCATTTGGGAAATCATCACATAGCCCCTCAAATTGGGTTTTTATTCAGTGCCTCCTATTTTAAACCATTAAATAGAATAAAGGAAAAATTAGGGATGATAATTTTTAAATTATTATACACATAAAAGGGAAACTATGAACATTAAATGGATAAATAAAAAATCACATATGTTCCTTAATCTATGAATTTCAAGGCTTTAGTCTATGTTATCCATGATCTGTTTCCTAACATAAAATATTATAGGAATATTTTTCCCCTTAATATTGGTTTATAATGATCTTTTTAATTTACCAAATCATATACCACAAGAGTGTAAAAACTGGTGTGCATCAAGTCTTGTTATTGTACACCTGTTACCAATTGTATATTTCACAATACAATGTTTTTGGGGTTGTTACCCCTATGTACATTTGTGCAATATCCACATCCACTTGTAGTATCAATAGAGAGATGAATTGTTTTAAAAACCACTTTCACTATACTTTACCAAAACAAAGGGATGTTTTTATATGTTTAGTATTATTCCTTAGGCTATCTCTAGAGTTTTCAAATCCTAATATTAAAATACCCAGACTTTCCTTTGATACAAACTATAAAAACCATTATCTTCAATACACATTAATTCATGATTTTTTACATAAAATACAATTAATAGAACTAATAATATTGAGATTCATTGTGTATTTGGTATATTTGGTACATAACATAACATCATAAGACTAGGATATAATATATTCATTGAAAATATCCTTAAAATGCTCTTAAATTTATATTTCTCTTCTAAAACAACATGGGATAACTAAAGGAAAACATAAGAAAGGGGTGATATATAATATATGGAAAGAGAATAAACAAATAATGGAATAGGTTAAAGTAATGAATGTGAGTTAAAAGGAATAAACATGTAACATAAGAGGTTAGAATCATAATCAATAACAATAATGTTTGGTATGAAATGATAACATTAAGGCAACATGGGAATGTGGAAATAATTTAAAATATGGAAACATAAGAATAAGTCATAGTTAAACTTCAACACATCATAACATAGTTTTATTAGGATAACATAATGTAAACCTTAAATGTCATATCATGATATTAAAAAAAACTACCTAATGCATTGGAGTGCTATATGTGTGCACCCATCAAAACAATATCATGTACATACATAAGTGTACCATATAAATCATATAACATATGAACATATTTCATCACATTTAATCACATGATTAAGGAATGTGGGTTAAATATGTTTAATTACTCAATAAATGAAATATATTTACAACTATTTTAATACCCTTGAGTGGAAATGGGTTTGGGTATACACTTCACAAATGTTTGGCCTGGAAAAGCATTAAACAAATTATCCAGCATAACAGGGGCACTTAAAGGATCATGGGACAACTTAATAAGAGTGAAAATGGTATATAATCATATAAAAATAATTATGGTTGAAATAGGGATATAAAATAACATAATAAAACATGAAAATTTTGGATATAAAAACCATAATACAAAAGGGTTCTTGAATATAAGTTTGGCATGAAAAAATTACAGGATAATTTCGGCAGCATAACGGGGGTACCTAATGAATCATGTAAGAGATTAATGAGAGTGAAATAGATATATAATCACTTTTAAGTCATAAGGTAAGTAATAGGGATGTTTGAGAACATACCCAAACATGAAAAAATTTAAAACAAAAGTCATAACAAAAAGGAGGTGCTTCATTAAAGAGGAGAAGGAGAGGATTCACTACATTAAGAGGGGGATTCCTAAATATTGGGAGGAGCTTCTTGAAGGATTGGGGAACATTATGTGGGATATAGAGATCTAAGGGAATATTAATGATGTGTTTTATGTTTTTTTAGTGAAAGGAAATTAGATATTGTGTGGGTTTATATAATAAATGAGAATAAAATTATTTTTTATTTCATAAACATAGGTTTTGGACACTATAATATAATGTAATCAAAAACCACAAAACCTCCCATTAATTTTTACCATATATTCTTAAAAAGTGTATTTTTTTACTTATTTATAATTCCATGAACTCATCATACTAAAATGACACCCTTGGTGATGTGGAAGTGTGTCACGTTAACAAAGATTTGATTTTAAAACCTTGAAATATAATATATGTTTTGGAGGATTCATAAAGGTCGTATAAAATTAATCAAAAAAAATTAATAAATGAAAATTTATTTTTTTTAAAAAAAATTATATTTGGTTGTGTATTATTATTATTGAACATATTACATCACTTTTGGGACATTATGAAATCATAATACACACCATATCTTATACCATATTTAAATTTTACCTAAAAATTCGATTGTCTCAAAAAAAATTATGAAAGATTCACCACTAGATAATTTTAAAATGATGATTAAAAAAATAGTTATTTTATCAAAATACTTTATTAGAAATGAGAAATTACACTTTTAAATTAAAATCCATATTTATTAAAAAATGCAGGTTTTTTTTATTATAATAGTATTCTGACCCTTATAAAAATAACATTTTAACTTAATAAAATTATATTATAATTTATATTTACTATATAATATTTAAAAATAATATTTTATTAAAATATAATTTATTTCAAAATCTCACAATTTCATCAAAAGTAATTCCTTAATTTAAAATTTATATCACCCAAAAATAAGTTTTTTATCATATCAAAATAATTTCATAATAATTTATATATTTTAAAAAATAAGAAATAAATATAAGGATTATTTGATTGGAAAAAATATATAAATATTAAAACATTGATGGTTGATATAAATATACATTTATTACACTATAAAATTCCCTATGGGTAAGGTGTGTGCTAATGATATATTTTTTAGGGTGGTTTGGTTATCATGGTATGGGTTGTGATGTTAATGAGTTTAAACTTATAACCTAAAAGGTATAGATTATTATTTAGTTGTTGAATATTGGCTTGGTCTTAGTCAAGAGAAAATCATGGAGATTATAATTCTTATAAGCTTTTATAAATGGGATTCATTGGGTACAATCATACTAGTCAATTTCATTGCTTCTTTTGTCAATTTCAATAGGAATTTATCAAAACTCTTCATTTATACGAATCATATGTTAATTGTTCAACCACTATATTATCAATGCATATAATTCATAATTGTATTTTAAATATGATAGGATATTCTGAAATAACCAAATTAGTGCATGTTTTTTCTACATGTACATTACTTAATAATGTGTGTATTCATTTAAAAATGGAATTTATATTTACGAATTTTCATGTTATTACTATCTATGAGGGATAATTTCAATAGTTATATCCAGCTTTGTCCCACCAGTTCCCCTTAATAACCTACAGAGGGATCCACCCGATAGGTTTACACCCTATAAAATCATGCAAGGGTAACAAGGAGGTCTCTTCAGGGGCATAAATCAATAGATAAAAGGGAGTAGGATCATATTCATGTTACCACTGATGAATCCCATAAGAATATTGCAGTAGTGGATAGAGAGAATTCATATATACTTACTCACTTGAATCAATTATTCATAATATTTCCTATATAAATCATGGTGTAGGCACATATACCCACCACCATACATGGATCCCATTGGTATATTTTGATGGAACATGGAGGATAGTAGTGATCTCATAACCCCACTTCAATTGAAAACATCTATCAATATATCTTGGAGACTGAGGATGTGTAGGATTACATTCCTACACACACTTTTATTAAATTTGAATATATTCTAGAAATAAAAGATGAGATATGCCTATAAATTTTGGAATTGGTATAGATATAAGGATAGGCACATATTCTAATCCCAACAACCATAGAAACATATCACGATGATCATTACAAACAGGTGGCTACTCCATACACTACTGGAAACATGGGTTTTCCCAATGGACCTATCCCAACCGTTTCCCTAATAGTTGGGATAGGATGTTACACTGAAGGATCTTCTAATGGTTTCTCAAAAACCATTGGAATATACGAGACTATGCCTATAGTTTTTTAAAGCCATTGGCATAGGGGTGACATGATTTTCCCTAAATCCATCACTCCTCTTGCGATTTCCATTATCCCATACAGACTCGCATAATCCCCACTACCCTCCTCCCATTCCCATATCTAGCTCATAGCGCCCTCCTCCCATGTCGATCCCTTTCAGTTCTCCCCAAAAAATCCAATACTGGTATCGCAGTAGAATTCACCCTTCTTCTTCCTAGCCAGTGAACACTTCTCTTCTTCACACCTAGTAATCCATCATTGATTTAAGTCATTCGGTTTCTTCCACTTCATACTGGTGGGTTTAAAATGAGTTATATCTTTTACCTAGATTTATTTTTCCCAGTTATAAATGATGTTTAGTTTCATTCCAGATATGATGAAATCTATCCGTTAAGGTTTTCATTTGATTCTTCTTGAATATAAAATTGGCAAGTGAAAAACACTTAATATTTATAACTTTCACTTATAATTTAGTATGTGATTTTTTTTTATTTAACATTGATCACATAGTTCTTAAAGTATTTGATTTTAAAATTTATGTTATTTAAATAGATTTTTTAGAAATTTTATTTGTTATCGGAATATAATTATGATTTTCATTGTCCTTTAAAATATATGATAGATTTTGGTTTTTTAATTCTTAAAAAGGGGTTTTCATATGTGAATTTTTTTACAGGTTGAATATGTGATTTAATTAGGGTATGTTATTGGGATTTTTATAATATTTTGGATATGGTGGTTTATGTGAATAAGTTTTTTTATAATTGATGTTTTTTATTATATTAATATAAATACATCTCTTTTGTTATTGTAATAATAAAGATGTCATATGTAGTTATTTTTATTGTAATCATAGTGATATATGACTATTTTTATTATACCCAACATTTCATAAAGATATAGAATACAAAAATATATTTTTCCCTAATGATATTATGGTATAAATGGAATTCACATTCCCAAATTACTGTATTGTGTGTGGATGGTTGATGTTGTGGCTTTTGACAGATAAGGGTTAAACATTATACTTTGTGTATTGGAAAAGTAAGCCATTATATTTTTTATTTTTGAGAAATTCATCATTGATTCCCAATATGTGTAAGGAAGTTTTTTATGATTTTTTATCTATTTTTTATTTTATTTATTAATCCAAAGATGCATTAATATTATACATCAGGATTGAAAAGAGGATATCCTTGTTATAGAAAAAAATCATTTTTTAAAATTTTATACTATTTTTCTATGAATATTTTAATATTCTACATATAGATTGAAATTGTATAGGGGTATTTTTTTATCACGATAGAAAAATATGAGTTATAAATGGGAGTCCTAGAAAATTTGAGCAACAATTATAGAAAATATTATTGTGATATGACCTATGTAGATGTTAGTAGACCTCAACAATACTAAACTGCATCAAACTGAACTAAAATAAAAATAAGTGAACTAAATTTAACCTAAATAAAATAAATTATATAGTAATAATAAAAACTGAACTAACTTGAACAATCATTAATAAGACCCTAATAGGCAAGCACCGACCCAATCCAAATAGAAAACCCATCCAAACTAATTTGACCAGAACAAAACTAATAATAAAAAATGACCAAAATAGATCTGAATAAAATAAAAGATAGTTACATAGAACTATAAATCTTTTATTCATGAATTTTTTAAATAATTAGAAAATTAGTTAAAGTAGAATATGTTAAAAGAAAAAAAAATAAAAACATCAATTATAAACAAAATTTTATTTAGTATTATGTATAGTAATTACTCATTGATATAATGGACTTCAATATCATGGTTTTTTTATTTATAGTATTTTATTTTATATATATATATGAATATTTTTTCCTATTATATTATGATTCTCATATAGACTAGTGTTTTACCTATGGTTTCATACAAATTGAAAAGTTCTCATTTCCTTTATTTTTTTATTAAACTTCAATCTTATTTAATTGATTTTAAAAAATAACGTATAACAAGTTTTTTACTGAATGGATATAAGTTGGATGTATGAAAATGATTGGATATCAAATAATTTCAAAACAAGTTAAAGAGATTTTTATATTTTCTATTTTATAATGCTTCAGGTTGTGGCTACATACATTGACTATGTTATTGTTATGTTAGAAGGCATTGGTTGATCCATGAATAAATTTTCCATAGTATAATCAAATATGGTTTTAAAACAAACTAATATTTTAGGTACCACAATGGGATGAAAATGAAATATCAAAATGATCATGATCTAAATGAGAGGACTGGATTAGAGAATTAATTAGATGACCAATTTATTTTTATTTATCATCATGAGAAGTAAGGGATCTCAACCTAATAATACTTATATACTAGAACACATTATTCTCCTTATGAAAATGATGATGTTGATATGATGAAAAAATGGAATGATGATGCCATGACTTTAGTATATCTGTAATTTGGTAAAATAAATAAGCTAGAATTTTTAATCATATTGTTTCAAAGGAAAACAATATATAGGATTTAAAATACTACCATTAATTAAATTCTTACCTTCTTGAAGGACTTGCTTCAAAATGATGTCAATATTCCCCCAAAACATTATATGGAATTGATGTTAGTTGAGGAACTTGGATTCTCCAAAACCAAAATTCAAGCTTTCATAAAAGATTTAAAATTATTTTGGGAGGAAACTACTAAACAAAATGATTATATAAATTGTGTGTACATCCTGATGGAAGAAAAAAGATGATGGAAACCAATAAAATGTGTCCGGGAAAGTAATTTGGAACTTTCTATTAATCCCCAGACTCCATAATCTTTTCATGTATGGTGAAATAGAAATAAACATTTGATGGAATTATAATGAGATAAATAATAATAATGATGAGTTGGTTCACCCTATAGATGGATTTGAATAGAAGGGGTTTGATGCTTAATACTCTGATTTCACAACTAATGTGTATAGTTTTAGTTTGGGTCTTTCAAGTGATGGTTTTAATCAGTTTGGGTAGATACATACTTTACACAACATAGTTTTCATATATATTTATAACCTTCCTCCATGAATGTGTGCGAACAAGCATTTATATTTCATAAGAATACTAATATTTGTACCTTTTGATCCTGAAAATGATATATATGTATACAATAAACTTTTAATAATAGATTTAAAACATATTTGGAATGTGGGTGTGCGCACATACGATGCATGTTCAAACTTCATATTTGATATGTGTGTTGCACTTATGTAGACAATCAATTATTTTTATGCTTATCCATTGATGTCTTGATATAGAAGGAAGGTAAAACTATAATTTCCTATTTGTATTAATAATATAAGATACAGAAGACCAAAATATCTCTGTAGTTTCAGCATTATGGGACATTGATAATTCATTCCAATGTACCATCCATATAGGAATAATCATCAAAGATTTGAAAATAACATAGAGACCGATAATCCATGTCAGCGTATGTCTGCAACGGATGTGCTCAATGAATTACAAGATTTTAGTTTTTCATTCATGAAGGTTCATAAGAAATCTTGAAAGAGGAAGAATGTTTCCCCTGAAACTATATCAATTTGAAGAAGAGAAGTATCCTCTTTGAGTTTCTATTATTGGTCAACCAATTTGTTACGTCATTACTGAGACATAATGAAAATTGAAAAGAATATATATGAAATGTTGATTTGAATTATTCTAAATGTCAGGGTAAAGACAAAATATGATTTTCGATCTCGACTTTACTTGGTGGATTAGGGCATCGACCAGAATTGCATTATGTGTGTATCAGTGAAAATAAATGGAAAGTTCCATGTGCTTCATATCTGGTGAAACCTATAGAAAAAATCAATTTCTAGAAGTACTAGAGACTATTAATGTTCCTAATGGCTATTCAAGAAACATATAAAAAACGATCAATTAATAGATTTGAAGCAGAAATATTTGAAGACTCATGGTTATTGCATCCTTATACATGATTTTATTCAAATACCAATTTTTAATCTTCTATGAAATAATGTAAGGGTGTCAGTTATTCAGTTGTTCTACTTATTTAGAGGTATTTTTTCTAATAATTTTTTGATATTTTTCTTGAAAAAAATTTTGACAGATGAACCATTAATTTTGTTTGAGTTGGAGAAAATATTTCCTCCAAAATTTTCCCCATATATAATACATCTAACTATCCATCTTCCAACCAAAATACTTCTCATAGGTTCTATTGATTTTCATTGGATGTATCTAACTGAAAGATACATTTTCAAATAGAATTATTATGTCTAGAATAGAAATCATCATGAAGGTTCAATCATCAAAGTTTACATGGATTAAGAAAGTATGTATTTATATTAAATGTATTTTTCTGATCTAACTACGAGATGGAATATACCAATGAGAAATGGATAATAATAGTATGAGAAAATTGAACCCAATTTTTCATCAATTCACCAAATTGGTGGAATTATCAGATCATATACAGTGAGTAAATTAAGCCTCCAAGAGCAGGAGATAGCACATGACATGGTTTTGTTTAACATTGATTTGTTCGATGACTACATAAAGTAAGTGAATTGAACATGTATATCTTATTTTATCTCATTTAATTTTATATATATGTTAAAATATTTCTATTTTTTCAGCATAGAACATAAAAAAATGATAAATATAAAGAATCACTATTTATCAATGAGAATGAGAGATACTTTTCATAGAAAAAAGTTTTATATTTGGTTAAAACTTAAGGTAGAAATATTAATGCAATAAATTAATAAAATAAATATTTAATTAAGTTTATTATTCATTTAAATTTTAGGTACTGAGTATTCTTACTAGATCTATCTCTGAAAAAATGAGAGATTTTTCTTTTGGTCCTAATTCTGTTGTTTTTGAATGAAAATCTATTTTGATAAACGAGTACAAATTTATTATCACTAAATGAGAAAAGAACATGAGAAAACAACATGATGATGTTACAATAACTGCAAAAATATACAATTATGCTAGTGCATCAGATAGTATAACTCAATTTGAAACCGTATCTTATTATGTAGTCATTGAGAAAATACTAATATTAGATTATTACTCTCATGGTCGAGTCACTATGATGAAATTTTAGTGGTTTCATTCGAGGAAGATAAATGGAAAATTTATTAATGATTGTGTATTTTGAGTTATTGACTTGACTCACACTCTTTCTACCGTTGAACCATATGTATTGATTAAAATAGAGAGACATGTTTTTTTGTCAAATATTATCTTTGACCTGAATTTGGAGACATTATTAAAGTAATCCCAATAATTTTTTTTGATGATGGTGATGATGGGACTGACACCATCTCTACTCCCATTGTCCCTGATCCATTTCTTACTTAGTATGACTCAAATAGTTTAATTGATAGAGTTTACTATGAACATGAAATTATGGTGGTATATATATTGAATCATCCATATGAGTTATCAATTATTTTGGTTTAGTTCGAATTGGATTGTTGAGGTTGGTTCTAAAAATATTGATTTACTATTGACTATAAATATTTTTTATCCAACTACACCTTGATGCGAATTTTAAATATTTATTGGTTTTAGTTTTATTTGAGTTGTATTTTCTCATATTGAATGGATCTGTATTAAAAACTTTCAAACCAAACAAAAATGAAACAGTTAAATTGTAAAAAAACAAGATGAATTGAACTATATATATTAAACTAATTGATGTAAAAGTGAAAAAAATGAAAATAATGACATAACAGAAAATGGAATATTGAACTAATAGAAAATATGAACCTACTAAGACAAATAAAAATAGATAAATAACCTCATAAATTGAAAAAATAAAACCAAATGACGTAATCAATTGACCATAATGAACCAAATGACCTAACCAAAATTAAATTGGATCGAATTGAAAATAGAAGAAAACTATATCATACCCATGAAAAACATGATAATTTGAACGTATTGTTTTTTATAAGATTTTTTTATGTTTTTATATTATTCCCACTATATATAACATGTTTTTGTATCACTGTGTATCCTGTATTTTATTTGAAAAGTGGTATTCCTTAATTAATTCATGTTGAATCTTCTTTCTCGTTTCAGATACACATTAGTTATGGATTTCTAATTAATTCCATATTTATTTTAAAATTTCGAAATTGAAAAACACTCTGGATAAATGAAGAAAAAAGAAGGCATACAAAAATCACCAAATAAGTGAGATGGGTGCCCCTCCTCTAGTTATTGTTGTGAGTATTTTTTCAAATATATATATAAATAACATATAATGTCATGTGGTAAATTTTGTTATTAACTTTTAATAAGGATCCACCGTCAAGAAACCATTTGTTCACTAAACATCCTTGTAGTTCCAGTAATCAGGATAGAGATTTGAGGGGGTGGTACTATAGCTAGGTGATGTAGTCAGTATGCCCGATCATACCCCATCCCCCCCAAATGTACCATATACCACAATTTTTTATCCAGACATTTCATTATAGTAAGTCAGGATATTTAGGTCACCCATTTATTCACGTCCATTTTTATCTGAGCCTCCCCATCTCTCTTTCCCGTATCCAATAATGATTCATACTCTTTAACCTTATTATGAATCTGTATAACCATCTGTTCCATCTTACTTTCCTTCAAATTCCTTATCCTCAAGCTACTACATTACTGCATCTTCGACTACTACTCTGAAACCTTCTAACCTTGCCTAGAATACACTTGGACCCACTACATCTGTATAGGTTGATATTTCTTTAGTACCTGGGGATTTAGCAATGCCCAATAATCTGACTTCCTCAAGTATATTTATAGAACCCTATTATTTTTTATCATAATTTTTTTTCATTATAATAGGTATTGATATAATATTTTATTATCTTCTTTAACAGTTGGATCTTCCAATAAGTGGCATGGGCCTACACGCATGCATGTGATGTGGATCCACCACACTCAACTAATGGTGGAATATAATGATGAAAAAACAATGGTTGGAAAATTAGGCAAGAATGTAGGACTGTTTTGGAAATGATTTGCAAATACTTTGACATCATTCCTATCCATCCACTATCCTGGAGACACCTAGAAAATGAAATAAAGGATAACACTTGGGGTAAAAATATGGGTAAGTAAATTCATTAGATTTAAAGTTATATTATTATTTTAATTATTCGAATTAATATTTTGGTACCAGATTTGTTTTAATTTCTCTAATGGTGAGGTTGTGAGGCCATCACAGATTAAGGAAATAGGTGAGATCGAGATTGGCTTTAATCATGCATTTTATAGTGGATGGTGTAAAATATTTGTCATGTATTTAGAGGTCACAACTTTCATTGATGACTATCAAGTAAAATATTATTAGAAAATGATTACACATTGGATGAGTACCGAGTTCAAGGTATTAATCAAATTTTATATTTTTAAATGAAAATTTCCATGATTAACATCAATACTTACTTTTTTATTATCAAATTTTTTAAATAATCATCTGGAAAAATATAAAAAACAAGGATGTTATGACATACCTTCAAAATTTAGGGCATAAAATGATGTCGGACAATGAGAGGAAGTAGTTATGACACTCATTTACTTTGATGTAATTAATTTATTATATCTCATGCAAATATGGGGGTAAATCATCTTAAAAATTCTCTTACCAAAAAAGAACATCTAGTTGGATATGTTCTAAGGGTAGACCCTAAAATATATTGAACGCTTCAAAGAAAATTTTCTTTAGATATTTATCTACTTTGATGTAGAGATATTCAACTCTCTTTATAGTCTTATCCTCCTCATATGCATCATAGTTTGAATTGGTTCGATCAAAAGGATCACTCTTAAGACACTTGATAGATAAAAACTGAACACATTGATCCATTTTTTTTAAAGGGTAAGAAGACTTATATAATTATGAACTATTATTCACTATAATTTCATTCATACTGAACTTGAAATGTTTGAGTGGAAATTGGATGTTATGAATATTCTACCCATAAGAATGAATGAAATACTAGTTCTAAATCTATTGTTTAATTACATTTTCCCATTACCTCACTGAATCTTAAAAATGAATACAAAAATGAAAATCGCATAGTACATGATTATTTTACTTGGTTCCCTAAAAAGATAAAATCCAAAGAGAAGAAGATTATGATATATTGAAATACCAAGAGGTAATACTACCCATTATAGTTATTGTAATTATTTTGGATATATTAATTGTCTATATTAGGGATTATCTCCTTATACTATATTCACCAATTTGATGAAGGCCTGGTCAGTTTATGAAATTGATGGTCAATCCATGTTCAGTATAGAAAAAATGATTAGAGTGCATATTCAAATACAAATGGATGCTATATTTACTTTTATGTTTCCTAAACTCTTCTACTTTAAGTTGGATAGGTTAAACTCTTTATATATATTTGAATATTATATCTTCCACAACATCAGAAAAAATATTCCTTTGGATAAATATAATTCCACATTTAAATTATCTTTACCCACTCCTTCAATATACAGTTTTGGATATGAAATTCTTATACACTTCAATATTTTTCCCTCTTATACCTGATATGATGAATATAATCTATGTGTGTCCATATTCATTATTTTTTTACTTATTTAAAATCTTATATGTTGATGTGTATAGTTACCCCTTATTCTCTTTAAAAACCTTATCCTGGATATCTTCTAACATCATTTTATTCATCATCCGCTTTCTTCTCCTTCCCCAAGTGTATTGATTCATTTACTTATTCTCTTATGACTCATAGATATTTTTGATAACATCAACCTCAGTCTTTATTTTTTCTATCCATTGTTTTATATTCTTAAAAATGCACAAAATAATCCTGTGATATATTTTCCATATTTTGAATATGGTAACATAAAAAAACCATAGTTTGATATTATATTTATTTCCTTGTTTCATATATTTTTTCTCAAATTATCACTCTAGACAATTTCTATATTTTTAATATAGAAATTATATGAAATCAATTGCAGGAAATCCTATTTTTATTCTTCATAATATTCATGATAACATTTAAAATCATGGTATTAACCCCTTCAAGAAATATCGAGGATTCATTAATCTCATCTGTCTATATTTTCAATTGAAGAATATGATTAATAATATACCTATGAATAATGATTTTGTAGAGGGAAAATCTTATTCATAGTGTGGTCACCTTCAAATGGATAGAAGAACTGAAATTTATCTAATATTTATTATTGTTAAAATTTGAATCTCATTGGATGGTAGATAAAATACTTCACTCAAAGGGAAAGTGTAAAACCTTGTTCAAAACAATGAAAAAACTTATTCATGAGAGGTATATTTTTTAAAAACATATAATTTTACAAAAATAACCTTACACAACTCAAGAAGTTTTCTAAAAAACCTTTACTAATGAAGGTTGAATTCATTACTTTTATAGTGTTTATCCCAAACAATTATGTTACACATCAAAAAAGAATATTACATATCACCATGATGCTTCTTGCATTTTCAAATTTTGTGAAATAAAAAAAAACATATTACACATCTTCTCAATTACATTACACATAAAGGGTGTTGCTGTTACTTTTCCATATTCTTAAAATAACAATATATACTATGTATTGAAGATGTTTCCATCCCTTTTCCACATTTTAGGACTAACAAAAAATGGTATGAATGTATTTAAAAAATTTACATATACACTGTAACACTTCAGGACTTTTTATTTTTTTCAACTTTAGAAAAATATCTTACGTTGCTCCAAAAATATACTTTGTATAAGGGTAACATCAAGACAGAAAAAATTGAGTCTCAAAATAAATAGTAACACTTTACATGGTCATGGTATTTATAAATTATTCCTAGATATTCCTATTACTAAAAACCCCATATAAGAATGAAAGCTACACATTCAACGGAATTTTACCAAATTCAAATCCACATCTAACTTCTATCCACTCTATATTATTCAATATTTTATTGAAACCTAATTTATTATCTTTTAGAATAATTTCCAAAACACTTAAATTAATTTCAACCTTTTAAAATAACTCTTGGACTCTTAATTTACTTCTCAAACACTTCCCTTATAGAATAACTTTTATCTCATATAAGAACATCCACCTTTTATGTCTCTAACTTTCAAGATTCCAAATATTCAGTAACATTTGATTATTGATCATACTTACACCATCAAAATATCTATCTTTTGTATTCCCCTGAATAAATTTTTATGCTTTTCCTTCTTTAGTTATTCTTTTTGAATAACTCCTAGTGACATGCATCCTCCACAACATCCAAATTTGGTTTCCATGTTAATGTTAAACATATTATTCTTCATTACTTTATCTAAGACAACATGTATCATCATTCCAATCTTCATTAAATTTCCAAACACTACAACCAATAGCTTATTTTCAATAATTCTTTTAACCAAATCACTACTTATTTCTTGATTCTATTGATTAGAAAAAAAATATAACACAAAACACACATTTGGTTACAATGAATTAAATTATTTATCTTATGAATTTTAATAACACTTGGGTACGGAATAGAAATTTTTGAGTATATTCCATATTTACATAATAATAATACCTGATAAATCCTTATATGTTGGTCAGTTTTGGTAATACTACCTCTGGTACATGGAATTAAAACTCTGCTGAACTTGAGGGAATCCATTTGTGTAGTGTTTAGAAGAATGGAAAAGTTTTCACACACTTATATGATAAATAAAATAATATGTAAATGAAACATAAATAATATGATCCAAAAATATTCAAAATAAACAAAACTACATAAAATCGATATAAACAAAATAGAATCAAATATAAGAGAAGATAATAAATTGGTATTAAACTAAACAAGACTGACCTCACCGAAAGAAATTATTATAGAACTAAATCAAATTGACAAGAATTAACCTGAATCGATGAAATAAAATTGCAAAGAATTCACTAGAACCAAATTAAAATAGAATATATTCATAGTATTTTAGACATACTGAACATATTGAAATTAAATAAATCATAACCAATTCAAATAAAACATAAAAAAACATAATCATATAATAACTAATGGGGTTGAAATGATAGGAATTAAATTTCAATGAATTGATATAAACTAAACTAAACTAAATGATCTATAAAAAATCAACCAAAACAAATAAAAATTAACAAAATATAATGGAATAGGCTAACGACATTTCAAATGAGCCAAAATATAATTAAAAAAACTGAACCCATCCAGTATAAAATCAGAATGAACTAAACTATTGTAAAGCAAATCAAATCAAGTAAAATGAAAATTAAATAAACTAAATATAGTTGAACTACAATAGATTGAAGGAACAAGGTAAAAGTGAAGCAAATAAATATTAATTAAACTTACTAGAAAAGTGATAACCCACACAAATATTCCTAACCCACCCAAATATTTTATGAATCTAATTGAACAAAACAAATTAAAATTAATTAAAAAATTGAAGTGAAGTGATTCAAATTTACATAACACAGAAAATGATATAACAAAAAAATGATCCACATACAGTCATATATCAATGGTTAAAATAAGATATATATAATTTTTTAACTCCCTTTTAAATAAGTAAACTATATTCCAACAATTTATCTACTTATTTTAGGGATGAATTGTTTCTGGAATTTTACTTATAATAAAGTTATTCAAATATATAATTTTAGTGGAGTTTACCTGAAATTGATTATTAATTGTATCTTGATTTAATTTTTTACTTTTAGTGGGTTATTTCACCTCTAATAGCCCTTCATGAAAATATCGTGATCTTAATTTTTCAATATACTTTAAATTCATAGAAGTGATGACCACAAAACATTATATTGGATTAATTTTAGATCGTATTTTAATTTTAACTTTATTCCTCTCATTTTAATAATTTAAAACATCATTATAGAGGGAGGTTTTAAATATTAAAGGATGTCTTCCTTGAGAAAAACTATTTTTCTCAAGTATAAAGAAAAAATATAGAAGTGTGGTAAACAAACAAACATATCACCAATTGTTTGTTTTTCTTTGTTGATTTGAATTTTTAATATATATTTTTTAAATTAATAGAATATTTATATTTTTAATAGACTTTGTTGGATTCCCTATAAGTTCAGGAACATAGAAAATTCGGCCAAAATCATCACTTATGTCATGTTTTGGGAGATGAGCACCATGGCAGAGTACAATGTTGACTAGGGAAGGGTATTATCCTGATGAGGTATTGGCCCACTTCAGGTGAAGGATCTAGTAAAAAATTTTCATAATGGGTAGTACATGCTATGTATAAGTTAGAGAAGGATAAAAAAGGGCCATAAAGGTGAAAAAACATGCTCCAATGGAAAATGTTGAATTTATGAAACCGATGGAAGTATTATGTCCATCACTTCCACCAGAGGCCATCACAGCTTATGGTGCATATATTTTAAGGATGTTCATGCTATATAGTGAACCAGGTAATAGTCTTATTGGTGTTCAGGATGATTATGTTTTTGGAAATATGTTGGTGAGGATGATCATAAGGAAGAGGGCAAGGATGATGGTGAGAACATGGGTGGGGATTATGGTGAGGAAGAGGGTAGTGATGATGGTGAGGAGAATGGTGAGGCTGAGGATGAATATGAGGACTAGAATGAAGATGAGGCTGAGGATGAGAGTGAGGATAATGATGGTGATAAGGTACATAATAAGTTTTTACATTTTTACTGATATATATGACATTTGATTTTTGATGATTTGGTGTGAATGAATATATGTGATATTTTTTATGTTTTTTATCATTAGTCAATTGAATTAATTGATTTTATCTATTATAATTATTTATGTATTAGTTTTTTTCTATTTAGGTATGTTTTATTGTTTCTATTACAAGGATCTATGTATTGATGATGTTTTATTGGTTTCGTTGTAGGTTGAGGTTGTTCTATTTTGATTTCAGTAGTCCTAGTGGTGTTCTGTTTTCATTGTAAGTGTTTTGTGAGTTGAGTGTTTTCTAATGTTTTCATTGCAGGAGCTTACAGGCGTAGTGACTGGGTAGTGGGAATGTTTCTGGCTGGTGAGTGGGGGGGGGGGTGGGGTCTATACCATAAATTTTAAAATCATTGGTATACCTCTATTTCAACCGTTTAAACAGAACCATTGGTAAAATAAAATTATATCCCCATATACCAATAGTTCATTATAAATCATTGGTATAGGTCTATCCTGATGACCCACATACCAATGTTTTTCAGGGTCTTTCCAAATGGTTTGAATCCGTTAGGATAAGTTATATTTTTAGTAGTGGTAGTGAGTGTACATTCATTATCCCATCAAAAAAGATAATCATAATATTTTAGTAATGGATGAGGCATAGTACCGGGCTCATATTTTCATTCTAAATAGGTCTCATCTACCTAGGTCAGTACATGCCTCAGGATAGGTTCACATTATTGTGAAATAAATCCAATGGCATACTCCAAAGGTAAAATATTGGGATCATACCTCATCTCTAACCGAGGGTCACTAGTTCAATATGTAAATCAATATATGGAAGTATTATATTCATACTGATGAATCTACATGGCATATTCTAGCTGCTTATGGAAGCCAAAATCATTTCCTTATTTCTACTGATAAACAATTGCACTGACATCCTTTAGAGGCTATACAAGAGGAGGCAAATATCCCTTCTATCATTATGAATGTTTTTTAGTATATACCTACTAGTAATTCATATTTTAGTAGGAATAATACCCACTATTCATCCAATATGGATTTGAATATTCTAGAATCTACCCACGGGTAGGCTCTTGTCCATGGAAATGATACAGATTCCCATTAAAATACTCTATAAGTAGACCCATATTATAACAACAGGCCTTTTTATCACATAAACTTTCATTACATTTGACAAAATCGAGGATCTTTAAGGTTTAGTGTCTTGAAAACCAGGAACTTAAAACATGAAAACATAAAACATTCTTCTTAAACACTTGAAAGGATTCTCCTCATGTTCATCTTAGGTTCATTACTGCATCTCATAACCTGGGGACATACATCAAAAGAAAGGGTGAACAGAAGTCCCAGTAAGGGAAACAAGAGAAACATTTTACATGTGAACATGAGATACTTCAATAAGGTCATGAAAATAACTTTAAGGCATGAGAAAGAAATCATGAGATATATCATAATAAAAATAAAATTTTTCATAACTTGAAGATGTGGCTGCAACATTTAATATTGAAAATCATTTCGTTTCACCAAGGTTCATCCCCAAGGTTTCATTAAAAATTACCAAGGTTATTCACCAAGGTATCAGTCTAAAAAGTCATCTCTAGAGATTAAGTCTTTACCCAATGCATTGGAGCGCTATATAGGCGCACCCTTGACATGTCTTTATTGTCATGTGAGCCACATATATCATCATAAATCATTTCATAAATAACCCATATATCATAAAAGAAATGGGTTTCATTTCATAATCATAACGTTTTAAAAACTTCTTTAAAGACATGATCATTATGTCACTTTAAACCCACGGAAAAAGGGAAAGTGGGTTTCATGTATGTAAATCCCAGAATTTAAAATAGAAAATTTTGGTATATATGTGAATACAACTATAGAAATAAGAGCTTTGAGTATTCACTTTATAACATAAAATAATTTTGAGAAAAGAGAGAGGCATTTTGAGATGAAAATTTTGCAGCATAACAGCTATGTTTCGGGGTTTTAGAAAACATTGAAAAGAGAGGGACATGGGTCACCCACTCATAAATGATCCATAAAACAGTAGGGTAATAGAATATAAAGGATTTAAGAACATGTTAATGAAATTTTAATGATATACCATATGAAACGAAGAACTTGGAAGGAAGACAAAAAATAAGATTTCTCTTAAGAGAATTCGGCAGCCTAACGACGTCACTTAAAACTTCCAAAAATGGATTGACGAGATCAAATAGGGTCTCTAATAATATGAACAAAAATTATCAGTATGATAGATATAGATATAATACCCCAACATAATAAAAATAACTTGAAAGACTTGACATGAAAATAGATCTTAAAAATGAGAAGGGTGAAAGAACCCCTTAGAAATTCGGCAGTCTAACAACGTCACTTAAACTTCAACAAAAATGAAATGATGAGATCAAATAGAGTATCTAATCATATGAAAATAAAAGATCAGTATGATATATTTAGAGATCATACCTCAAAATAATAAAAAGTAACATGAAATACTTGACAAGAAAATGGATCTTGAAAACAAGAAGGGTGAAATAATCCCTTAAAAATTCGGCAGCCTAACGGCGCCACTTAAAACTTCAAAATACTGAATTGAAGAGATAAAATAGGGTCTCTAATCATATGAACATAAAATATCAGTATGATATATTTAGAGATCATAACCCAACATAATAAAAAGGAACTTTCAATCTTGACATGGAATTATAACTTTGAAAAAGGAGAAAGGTGAAAGAACCACTTAAAAATTCGGTAGCCTAACGGCGCCACTTAAAACTTCAAAATACTGAATTGAAGAGATCAAATGAGGTCTCTCATCATATGATAATAAAAGATAAGTATGATAAATTTAGACATCATACCCCCAACATAATAAAAAGGAACTTTAAATACTTTACATGAAAATAGATCTTGAAAAATTAGAAGGGAGAAAGAATCCGTTACAAAAAGTTCGGCAGCCTAACAGCGCCACTTAAAACGTCATAAAACGAAATAATGAGAGTAAGAGGGGATCTCTAATTATATGAACATGAAAAGGGAAGTAAGAGGAGTATAAAAGAAAATCCTTTAACATAAGAACATGGAGCATAAAATAAATGACATAAAAGATATTTCTTGAAAAGAAAGAGAGAGGTCAGATCCCTTACCTTAAAACATAACTCTTAAAAATCAATGGTTGGGACCTTGAGGGCTTGGAGGCACCTTGGGAGGACTCCTTAGGATGTAATGAGACTAGAACTTCGTTGGGGAGAGTGGGGAGTCGAAATGGATGAGATGATGGCTTGGTATGTATAGGGAAAGTGAGGGGACAAGGAATTAATGGTCAAGCGACACCTCAAAAGTGGTTTTCTCAAAACCATGTGCTCTCCCATGATATTTCCCATGAATTTAGGCCACATGGGTCCCCCATACAATAATTCATCACCTTTGGTCGGCCAAACCATAAAATATCTCATGACATCATCATGACACAGTTATGATGTCATTAAACATACCGAAACCCTAAAACTGTATTTTTACTATTCACTGAAAATTCAACTTTCTCAGAAAGATCCCAAAATTTCACCTTAACCAAATATCAATGCTATAATTTAAAAAATGAACTCCATTTTATAAAAATAATTTTCTAAATATTTTTAATTTATTTTTTAAATAAATACACTATTCACTGAAAATTCATTTTTTTCATAAAAACCCCAAAAATTACCTTAACAAAATATCGATGCTCTGAGTTCAAAAATGAAATCCATTTTATAAAAATAATTTTTTAAATATTTTTAATTTAATTTCTAATTAAAAAACACTATTCACCCGAAAAAAACTAATACTTGATTAATAATTTATGAAACCGTTATTTAACCATTTTATTGAATCACATTACTTAATCAAGGTGCCTAGATTATATTAATAATTTCTTTAAGTGAGATTACTAATCCATTTGGACACATTACTAATCCTAATCATAAAATCACTATTCATAATTTACTATTCATCAAAAATCAAGTTGATCTTATTAGACTCTAAATTTCGTACTGGACATAATTGTAGAAGACCATTTTCGAAAATCATTACACATTTTTAATTATTTAAGGTTTACATAAACATTTTTAAAATATCCTTTTTCTAAAATTCATCAAAAATATGCATACTATATTTATCCGGTCATTTGAAAATTCATAAACTTCATCATACGAAGAAATGCCAATTTTTATTTAAAACAATGGATTACACAAGGCAGCTACGATCTCCTTACATAGCCCCTTATCACACCAGCATAGGACCGAAGTGTAAGGTGTGCTAAGGTGAGAGAATCCGAGGGAGGCTTGGCCAACATCGCACGAGTAGTAATTTCTATTAGGTTGAACTTCTCGCGAAGACGATTCTGTTCTAGCTTCACACGATGAAGTTCAGCTTGGGTTTGGTCCAGATCAAATCCCAGTGGTGCTACCTCCTTCCCAAGTTCTGTTAGATGGGATTCAATCGGTCCAAGACTACTGGGTGAGGCCATCAAATCTTCTTTCTATACTAATTAACCAAGATTACTTGTATTTAGAGACAATAATCGAAACGTTTAGTTTCCAGCGGCCATATTGACCAATGTTCATATAACAGTCAAAACCCAACGGTCTCATTTTAATTATACTCATGTTATCAAATGAAACAGTATTGTTGAGTATATAAAAAAAATAGAATAACACACAAAATTAGGAAACAATATTTATTCAAAATTTCGGTTCGTTACAATCTTCCCCCCTTAAGAAATTGTGTCCTCGCAATTTTTAAAATTGGGTTTTGAAATTTCATTGAAAGTCGCACATCGGAAAAGGAGTCAGTAAAACTATTACTTTCAAAGAAATAAAGGAAAGTACAAAGGTCACCCGAGTTAACCCACACTAGGATTCCATGTAGGAAAACATGGATATGGAGGAGGAAAAAAAGGGTCAGGTTCTGAGGGATAGTGATAGAAAACATGATTAGGATAAAGTTAACAATAAGAAAATCCCAAACTTATGATGTGTGTAAACAGTCTTTGATTACCTAGTAGGAAACGTAAACCAACAACGTTTTTGTTTTATGTTCCATTTCATAATTCTGAGGAATTAATTTACTACATAGAACAAAAACATAAGAAAATATACCTACCTTCATGTAGAGTTTCATCCTTTAATAAGTTTCTACCAAAACTAATCTTTTCTCCAAATGATGAGAATTCAAAAACACTTGGTCTCATCAAAAGCACAAGAATAATCTTCTAGAGAATCACATAATCCAAAAAAGATTAACTATCTATTTCTTCTATCTTTAAACATTATCCCAAAAATATAAAGGATGAGGTAAAACAACTCTTCAAAAAGAAATATTTTCATAGGAATGGAAACTACTTTTAAATCTTCAAAGTTCCATGGTACTACCCAAAGTTCATCATAGACCATTCCATAAATAACTGTTCTTAAAATTCCTAAATAAACCAAACTAAGATTGAAACCCAAATACAAGAAGGATTTGATAACATAGTCTTCCAAAATAAACTTCATTGTTCATCTCCAAACAACATCAACCACTCCTAACATCTCATAAAAAAAGTATCTAACCTAAACATATTTTACCCAAGATAGGTTAGTCATTCCCATAAGTAACCTAAATTACTATAAGTCCACCTTAAATTCATCGATTCTTCAAAATATAAGTCAACCTTACTCCTCAATGAAAATACTGTAGTAATCTATTTACCTCAATCATATAGGGTCCCCAAAATAGTGAAAGTCTTCCAAAATAATAATCATCTTTTAATCCCCTAATCATCTCTTTCATATTAATACGGTAATCGTCACATTTCCTATCACATTGGTTGTTGGGACATGTTCTTCCATTTCCCACCATTAACTAAGAAGATAAAGTATAATTAGAGGCTTAAATACTTAGCTAATAATCATGAAAAGGAACTTAAAGCATATAAGGGTAACATGTAGAAGAAAGTATACCCTAACTTGTGATCCCCTAGGTTTCAAACTAGGTTATCCATGATCATGTATTCCTATGTGAATATTTATTTTATTTTATCATTGTTCCTTTAATAATGGTTCAAACTAAGCTTATGAATTTACCAAAGCATATCCCCCGGGAGTGTCGTAACCAAGAGTGCAGCAAGGCCCGTTGTCGTGTACCAGTTCCCATTTGAGTCTAGCTCAAAGCGGTGTTTTCGGGTTTTACCCCTATGTACATCTGTGCCAGAGCCACCTCTACCTACTCGTATCCAGACAGGGATGTATTTTCTTGGCAACCCATTACTCAATACTCACCAAAATACCAGGAAGATTTCCTTTATATAAACTTTTCTATAGGCTTATTCCTAAATTTTTCATATCCTAATTTCCACAAATAACTAAAACATCCTTTGATACCAACTATAACATCAGGCCTTTTTATCACATAAAATTTCATTACATTTGACAAAACCGAGGATATTTAACATTTAGTGTCTTGGAAACCAGGAACTTAAAACATGAAAACATAAAACATTCATCTTAAACACTTGAAAGTATTATCCTCATGTTCATCCTAGGTTCATTACTGCATCTCATAACCTGGGTACATACATCAAAAGAAAGGGTGAACAGAAGGCCTAGTAAGGGAAACAAGAGAAACATTTTACATGTGAACATGAGATACTTCAATAAGGTCATGAAAAGAGCTTTAAGGCATGAGAAAGAAATCATGAGATATATCATAATAAAAATAACATTTTTCATAACTTGAAGATGTGACTGAAACATTTAATATTGACAATCATTTCGTTTCACCAAGGTCCATCCCCAAGGTGTCATTAAAAATTACCAAGGTTATTCACCAAGGTAGCAGTCTAAAAAGTCATCTCTAGAGATTAAGTCTTTACCCAATGCATTGGAGCGCTATCTGGGCGCAACCTTGACATGTCTTTATTATCATGTGAGCCACATATATCATCATTAATCATTTCATAAACAACCCATATAGCATAAAAGAAATGGGTTTCATTTCATAATCATAACGTTTTAAAAACTGCTTTAAAGACATGATCTTTATGACACATTAAACCCACGGAAAAAGGGAAAGAGGGTTTCATGTATGTAAATACCAGAATTTAAAATAGAAAATTTTGGTATATATGTGAATACCACTGTAGAAATAAGAGATTTGAGTATTCACTTTATAACATAAAATAATTTTGAGAAAAGAGAGAGGCATTTTGAGATGAAAATTCTGCAGCATAACGGCTATGTTTCGGGGTTTTAGAAAACATTGAAAAGAGAGGGGACATGGGTCACCCACTCATAAATGATCCATATAATAGTAGGGGAAAAGAATATAAAGTATTTAAGAACATGGTAATTAAATTTTAATGATATACCATATGAAACGAAGAACTTGGAAGGAAGAAAAAAATAAGATTTCTCTTATGAGAATTCGGCAGCCTAACGACGTCACTTAAAACATCCAAAAATGGATTGACGAGATCAAATAGGGTCTCTAATAACATGAACATAAATGATAAGTATGATAGGTATAGATATCATACCCCAAAATAACTAAAAGAACTTGAAATACTTGAGATTAAAATAGATCTTAAAAATGAGAAGGGTGAAAGAACCCCTTAGAAATTCAGCAGTCTAACGACGTCACTTAAACTTCAACAAAAATGAAATGATGAGATCAAATAGGGTCTCTAATAATATGAACATAAAAGATCAGTATGATATATTTCGAGATCATACCTCAAAATAATAAAAAGGAACATGAAAGATATGACAAGAAAATGGATCTTGAAAACGAGAAGGGTGAAATAATCCCTTAAAAATTCGGCAGCCTAACAGCGCCACTTATAACATCAAAATACTGAATTGAAGAGATCAAATAGGGTATCTCATCATATGAACATAAAAGATCAGTATGATAGATTTAGATATCATACCCTAACATAATAAAAAGTAACTTTCAAGACTTGACATGGAATTAGAACTTTGAAAAAGGAGAAAGGTGAAAGAACCACTTAAAAATTCGGCAACCTAACGACGCCACTTAAAACTTCAAAATACTGAATTGAAGAGATAAAATGAGGTCTCTCATCATATGATCATAAAAGATCATTATGATAAATTTAGAGATCATACCCAAACATAATAAAAAGTAACATTAAACACTTTACATGAAAATAGATCTTGAAAAATGAGAAGGGAGAAAGAATCCGTTACAAAAATTTCGGCAGCCTAACGGCGCCACTTAAAACGTCATAAAATGAAATAATGAGAGTAATAGGGGATCTATCATTATATGAACATTAAAAGGGAAGTAAGAGGACTATAAAAGAACATCCTTTAACATAAGAACATGGATCATAAACGAAATGACATAAAAGATATTTCTTGAAAAGAAAGAGAGAGGTCGGATCCCTTACCTTAAAATGTAACTCTTAAAAATCAATGGTTGGGACCTTGAGGGCTTGGGGGAACATTGGGAGGACTCCTTAGGATGTAATGAGACCAGAACTTCGTTGGGGGAGAGTGGAGAGTCGAAATGGATGAGATGATGGCTTGGTATTTATAGGGAAAGTGAGGGGACAAGGCATTAATGGCCAAGGGACACCTCAAAAGTGGTTTTATCAAAACCATGTGCTCTCCCATGATATTTCCCATGAAGTTAGGCCACATGGGTACCCCATACAATAATGCATCGCCTTTGGTCGGCCAACCCATAAAATATCTCATGACATCATCATGACACAGTTATGATGTCATTAAACATACCGAAACCCTAAAACTGTATTTTTACTATTCACTGAAAATTCAACTTTCTCAGAAAGATCCCAAAATTTCACCTTAACCAAATATCAATGCTCTGATTTCAAAAATGAACTCCATTTTATAAAAATAATTTTCTAAATATTTTCAATTTATTTTTTAAATAAATACACTATTCACCGAAAATTCATTTTTTTTCAGAAAAAACCCCAAAAATTACCTTAACATAATATCGATGCTCTGAGTTCAAAAATGAAATCAATTTTATAAAAATATTTTTCTAAATATTTTTAATTTAATTTTTAATTGAAAAACACTATTCACCCAAAAAAACTAATACTTGAATAATAATTTATGAAACTGTTATTTAACCATTTTATTGAATCACATTACTTAATCAAGGTGTCTAGATTATATTAATACTTTATTTAAGTGAGATTTCTAATACATTTGGACACATTACTAATCCTAATAATAAAATCACTATTCATAATTTACTATTCATCAAAAATCAAGTTGATCTTATTAGACTCTAAATTTCATACTGGACATAATTGTAGAAGACCATTTTTGAAAATCATTACACGTTTTTAATTATTTAAGGTTTACATAAACATTTTTAAAATATCCTTTTTCTAAAATTCATCAAAAATATGCATACTATATTTATCTGGTCATTTGAAAATTCATAAAATTCATCATAAGAAGAAATGCCAATTTTTATTTAAAACAAAGGATTACACAAGGCAGCTACGGTCTCCTTACATAGCCCCTTATCACACCAGCATATGACCGAAGTGTAAGGTGTGCTAAGGTGAGAGAATCTGAGGGAGGATCGGACAACATCGCACGAGAAGTAATTTCTATTAGGTTGAACTTCTCGCAAAGGCGATTCCGTTCTAGCTTCACACGATGAAGTTCGGCTTGGGTTTGGTCCAGAGCAAAGCCCAATGGTGCTACCTCCTACCCATGTTCTGTTAGATGGGCTTCTATCGGTCCAAGACTACTGGGTGAGGCCATCAAATCTTCTTTCTATAATAATTAACCAAGATTACTTGTATTTAGAGACAATAATCGAAACGTTTAGTTTCCAGCGGTCATATTGACCAATTGTCATATAACAGTCAAAACCCAACGGTCTCATTTTAATTGTACTCATGTTATCAAATGAAACAGTTTTGTTGAGTATATAAAAAAATAGAATAACACAAAAAATTTGGAAACAATATTTATTCAAAATTTAGGGTCGTTACACATATCCCCATAACACCAGATGATCATCAGCATATTCCAGTAATCATCATGTAGCAGGTTCATATCCCTACTCAACCCCGATGGTTAGGTCATCATATTATGATCATGACCTAGAATGATTCCCTTATCCATGATCATCTAAAATCTATTTTCCTTGACATTTTATCACATATATCGTAAACACCTCAATGGTATATTGACTCTTCAACCAAATGATAAGGTGATAACATCCTCGATAGCCCTCCTCACAGTAGCATAGATATGGAATATATGTGATCTAATACTGATGAAAAATGTGAAAACCTCATCATAGTAATATATATTCTAGATAATGAAATCCTCCCCATTCATATAAACCATTATATGTAGAGGTTCTTGAAATACCAGGTTTAACCATATATAGTGCCCCATCAACTATTATCAACTCATAACATTGGTTTGTAGAATAAACAGATAAATAACCTCTATGGTCTAACCATGTGGAGATGTAAATAACTGATTAATAAGATTACAACATGGATATATAGATAGAGTAATAAACAAACCTCCTAAACATGTTCTAGACCATCTCCACTTTTGACTATGAGACCCCATATGAGACAGACAAGGATTTCATGCCTTACTTGTGTCAGAATATGTGGGAAACCCATAAAAAGTTAAAGGTTAGACTAATCCCTTATCCTAGATATGAGGGTTTCCTCCATGTCATAAATATTCTATATTTTATGATATAACTAGTTTCTGTATGTCTGGATCCGTACCTGAGACAAGTAAGTTACATCAAAATCCAAGAACACCACTGCCTCTATAACATCACACCTCTCCAATAATTAATTTCTGAATCCTCATCAGATATCTATATCTAAGGATGGAGAAAGTATGGAGTCTTTCAATTTACTATGTCTCTAGAGTAGAAAAAATTATTTGAGTATAACATCCTACAATATCATTTATTTAGGGGAGATTAGGGGACTATGTAATGTATGGTCAAGTTCTTCAATACAATGAGACTCTTCCACTTTGAGGATTCAATGGCGTTATGCATAGAGAGAGGGGGCTACCAAAAGACTCCTAAACTGGGAATCTCAACCAATTGGGAACACACTGTAAACATGGAATCTAAATTTGTGGAATACCTAATATCTTCTTATAGAAAGTAATTACCATCATAATTTTCCATTACAATTGGAACATTCAAAAATACAATTACTCAAAATCTAACAGATCATAATAGATGCTTCTATAGAAGACTCCAAGGATAAAACCCATTACATACCATTGGATACCTTTTTACCACCACCTTCACCCCTAGGGTCATCAAACCCTATGAGGATAGTGAAAATATCTATTTTATCTATGAATCAACCCCAACCTATAGGGGTGGTAGAATTTTTATCTCAATCACTACCACAAGGTTCATCACACCCCAAAGAGTCCTAGATAAATTGATGGTGGTTCAAGATGAATCCCATCCTATAGGGATTGGGGAATTTATATCTCAATTTACAACCCATGAGCCATTAGGTCATCAACCGGAGTCCTTAGATCCTCAACAAGGGGATAAAAAATTGCCAATAGTGTCCCTGAATTATCTGCATCCCATATGTATAAGTGAATATTTATCATCATAATCATCTAGAAAAGAATCATTCTATTCTAGGTAGAGAGATAAATATTGATGTCTACTTTCCCAACCATTTCTCCCACCATGAGACACACATTTCTCATTTGGGGCTCCCTCGCCAAGTATGATAAAAAACTCCCTTAAGTTCACTATTCACAAATCAAGATAATGAAAATTTAAGGCAAAGGAAGTAAAACCCAGTAAGTTTCATAATCCAAAATGGTCCAATATAACTTGGGTCAGATATATGACCTTGGAAAAACTCTTGAAGGAGGAGTAAGTGGTAAAAAACCACCCTATTATGTGGAGAGTTATGGGATAACTACCATTTCCCTATACACCTCAATGAAGATCATTTCCTTCAATCTAGAAAATGATGTGGACAGAGATTTAAATATATAGGAAAACAATGAAAAAATTATGCCTCAAGACATTGGAAATCTAGATGCAAAAATTGAGGTTGTACGTATGTGGAATTAGAGAAGGATCCATAACATAGATCCTCTCAATGATGAGTTTACACCTCCTCATTAGAACTCTATCATAGATAATGGGAAAGTCGTCGATACTTCCCACTCACTACCACAAGGATCTAAAATCCCTTCTATAGAGGAATGACTAGAAAAATATGATAATGAGATATATAATCTCAAAAGACTCAATAAAAAAATACTTAGGATAAATATTCTAGATAGGTATCATATTCAAACAAAGTTTAATATACCACCCCCACACATCAGGAGAGATTTCAACCACTTAAGAAGTGGCATTTGAGGACCAGGTTGTTTCTGGATCGAAGAGAATAATCAACATAAATGAAGAGTAGAGGATTATCATTATTTCTTCCCTAATTATGACATCCTCTCCCCAATCAATATGATCATTCTATCCTTACATGGATTAAGAATTAGTATGATATAAATGTGGGGCCACCTCATCAAGCCTCACCCACTCCCTATAGACACTAGGTAGTCTTGAAAGTGGTACCTCTAGAAATCCTCAATGCCATTAAATCCCCAGTTTCTCGAATGGAATCAATGGAAAGGTGTGTTCCCTAATGTAGCTTGTAAATAATCCATATCCCAAAGGAGTGGATGGCACTTCTCCCCCTTCCCAATTTTGGAATTCTTATCTTCTCCATATTTTATGGTGCTGGATACCCTGAACAATATCTCATGAACTTTGTGTCTAAATTCAGCTCAATGATGGGTCCCAAATATTAGTAGGAAGAAACCAAACTAAGATGATTTTTATAGAATCTTGTAGGGAAAACCTTAATTTGGTATATCAACCTTCCAGTAGGATCCATCATAGGTTGGGAATACAGTAATCATCAATTCCTTTACTCTTTTATCTCTATTCTAAAGAAAACTATGATTTTCAACCTCAAAAATGAAAAAATGGAAAATTGAAAGAGTCTATAAGATTATTTCCATGTGGAAAGGGTTAACATACTCACTCAGTATTCCACTCTTAAAAGAGGAACTTCTGTAAATTTTTACTGAGGATATTTGAGATGAACTACAAACACATTCAATCCCAATGAAATATCCATGTGGATTATGTGATTTTTCATTGATAAAATAACTCATTGAATATTCCATTCAACGAACCCCAACATAATATCATCTCATACCCACGAAGTAAGAAAAAATGACTGGTAAGGTAGATATTGATACTACTACCCCCCAAGTAGCAGTGTCTATTCAAGGACTCGAGAAATACCTGAATCATCTAGAACCTTCCCATCGAGTGACACAAACAACAAAATATTCCATGAAAAGAATAAAAAATAGATTATAGTCATCCATGATTTTATGAATGGACGAAAAAAGTGTATTCTTAATGAAATAACAAGGTTTCTTATTATTTCCTCACATCCATGGAAAATAACAAACTTAAGCTATCAGAGTCCAAGAAACCCAATTAGGTCAACCTCACTAACTGTCCTCACTACTACCCTTTCCATAGGAGACCGATCCACACCATTTAGGGATGATTTATCTTCAATTACATCATCCATAGCATGGTAGGTTCTAGAATAGTCATACTTTGGAAGGCCCTAAAATAGGTATCCTTTATAACCATCACCCTAAAAGAAGATTAGGGTGACTAGAAATAAGTTTTTGTGAGGCATGGATAGATGCTTGATAACTCTATGACTTGAAGAACATTGGGAAAGCTCGTGACACACTAACATCAAAGATTTTAAAATAAGTAATGATCTTGATATCTTTGGATACTCTATTAAATACACCACCTGAATGAAGACTTAATCACCAACCACTAGAAAATAGATAAGAGAAAGAGTCATGTATAGCTCCTGTAAAAACTCTAAATCTTTTATATCTTTTCCTTCATCATCCATATAATGTGAACATATAAACTAAACAGAACTAACATCAGATAAAGAGATTATATTTGGTTCGTTTAATGTAGTTAAATTAATAGATTCCCTCTCTGATGATGAATACACCTTTCAGTATGAGTTCCCCAATCCTGACTGGGAAGATGGAGGCTAAGGGAACATACACCAAGGGTACATGGGATGATTTATGTGTGGTCAAACCCAATATTTTAGTAACATACACTTGGAATTTAGATACATAACTAAGACTCATGACTAATCCCTTCAAAAACCCTAACAAAAACATGAAGATACCTTAGATCCCTCCAGTGTTTTTTCAATATCAATCATTCTAAACAATTTACTGGAGGGGGTGCAGTTATATGATCATACTAGACAAAGGGGAATGATAACACGTCTTATACCACATATATTAGATACTCCCTCAACCTATTCCCATGTAATATGATCTTCTACCTTAGAAACCTCATCTCTTATGCCACATAATAGGGAGAATCCCCACCTTAGGAAGAATATAAATATGGCATAGACATTTTAAATTATAAATAATTAGTGGTTTTACTAGCCAAATTATCAATCTAGGATTCTACCCATCTTTCAAATGAACTTTGAGAGACACTCATCAAGCCCCACCGAAGCCCATAGGAATTTGAGATAGAATGATCTGTAGTCAAGGTATACTAAGTGGATACTATGTCATTAGAATTTCATACCACAATCTAATTCACAAAAAAAAAGGTTAAGGAAGAGGTCATCCAAATACATATCATACCCCTATATGTTTCAATAAAACTTGATAATGTCAATATTTGACGGGATCTAGTGGAAAATGGTTCTGGGATCAACCACATCTTCATCCGGACCCTCTGATGTTTGTGATATAGCAAGGGGGACTTATCCCCATGAAGATTACCATTCAAGGGTATGAAAAGAGATAGAAATGGTCTCTCGATAAGATCAATCTAAAGGATAAGTTTGGGGATATAAAATTTAATGAAAAGTTCATGGTTATCTAGAAATACATTGAATTTAATTTCCTGATCATAATATATTGGCTTCATAGTCACATAGAATTATATATGAAATTTTATCAATGCTTGAAATACCCCACTAATGGAAGGGTAAACATAATACATGGTGAGATATCCCCCTTTGAGTGTTGTGAATTTGTATACACAAAAGAAATTTTATACAAGAGTGAAGGAAATAAAACCAATGGTGGATGATGATATGAATGTTTTGGTTCCCAATGGATTGGGGACCACCCCTGTGAACCCTTGAATCATGGTTTATAGAAATTAAATGTTTCCCATGAACCTTTTTGAGGATAAAAATCCAATCCTATTAGTATATCATGAACTAAAAACTATACTATCACATGCCCAAGTTATAGAAATCCGATCATTTTAAGTGGATTTTTCAAAGGGTAGTTATAATAATGCTATATTGGGATCTGATAATTCCATTTTCCATTAGAAAAAATTGAAACTCCCAATATATGTTGTACAACATAATATTTCCACATCTCACCTACCCATGGTAGAAATTTAATAGAAGAAACGAATACATATAATCTCTCTATGAAAATTCTATTACTTCCAGATGTTAGTGTATCTCCTCATGGATTCTCTTATCTCGACATTGATAGCGATTCGCCATAATTACCCACCATTTTTTAAAATGAATCTATGAACACATAAATGGAATAAGAAGAGGTTGACCTTAGGAATACCCCGCTTACATTTGAGGAAGTAAACTCCTCTACCATCAATGAGATTTGGTAGGTGAATCTGAGAATAGAATAAGACCCATGACCTAAATTTATTAGTTCTTCCATACATCTTAAGAGTTGGAGATGTATATTGAATTTCTAAAGTAGAATCGATATGCGGTTTCAATGAATTATACAGATATTTCTTGGATGAACCTGAATATGGATACTCATCACCTAGGCTTACCGATGACCATTGAGGTTTAAGGAATGAATCTAGGAAAATACACCCCTCCCATGCAACAAGCGTATAATTAAAATTTAAAAATTTGATAAAACAATAATTTTTCTAAGAGGTGTAGTACCTATAATGGATTTAAAATATCATACCCATGTAGAAAAATAATGGTTAGATTAGGGTTTGAATTTATTTTAGAGACCTCAATCGACACTACCGAGAAGAAAATTTCCCATTAACGATTAAAAAAATTCAGTCAATGCAACTACTAGCTTACAAGCCCTTTCTTTTATGGATGGGTATTCAGGGTCTAATCAGATAAACATGGACCCTAAAGATGAAAAATCCACTACCTTCAAATCACCTCTGGGGATCTTATACTACCAGGTCATTCCCTTTGAAAAAAAGAGCACTATGGCTACTTACCAATTCTTAATGAATCATATATTTAAACCCTTTTACGATGAGTCCAAGAATGTTACCTTGATGAGATGGTGGTTAAATCTTAGTAGCTATGTGATCATATCCCTGGTCTTCAAAAAACCATTAATAAATTGTAGAGAAAACATTTTAAGACAAAATCCTTTGAATTGTGATTTTTGAGAAACATCATGAAATTCTTTGGATTTTTACTACGCCACCATGGCATCGAGGTCGATCTAGTGAAGACTATTATAATATTAACAATCTAACCCCCACAAAATATTAAATAAATGAGGATAATATATGGTAACTTGTCTTATTTTTGGTGTTTTATAGATAACCTTCTAGAAAAATACCTCAACTTCACTAAGTTAATGAATAAGGGTATTGCCTACCAATGGGATGAGGGTTTACATGAATCATTCTAGGATATCAAGAAGTATCTATTGTATCAATTGATATGGATTCCTTGGGTTGAAGGGAAGCCACTTATCCTATATGCGGATATCATGGAATGATCATTTGGTGCTCACCTTCCATAGAGAAATTATTTTGGGAATTAAAAAAGTTTCTACAACCACATTCAAATAATTCTAGATACTTATATTCGATATTATGATGTCAAAAAGAACAGGATCACACTAATATTCACAATGAAAAACTTGAGTCATCACATGAAGAATCATGAATTTCAAATGGTCACTTATATTGACCTAATAAAGTACATCCATAGACTGCTTATGTTTACAGGGTTTCTAGCCAAATGATAGATTATCCTATAATAGTATAAAATCCAATTCATGTCACAGAAGGTAGTTTAAGGGAGGACCCTAGATGATTTAATCGTGGAACATATCACCACATAATGCACACTAATGGACACTAAAATTATATATGAAGAAGTTTTATATACCCATGACACTCCTTGAACATGGAAGATGTATTTTGATTATGCATTAGTGGGTACTATAGTAAAGATAATGAAAAACTAAATTCATAACCAGGTTAGTTTAGGGATTGGATTTTTTCTGCCAAATAATAATTTTTTTCCTACTATTTCCCATTATTTGAAGGATTAAAAATAATGAGTCTTAATACCCATACCTTATTTCAAACTTAGAGATAGCTCTATAGCTATAGATGACCTATTTTAATATGAAAGGAGACTCAGAACTAGTTATCAGATTGTTTAATGGTGAGTATTCCATCAATAAGGAATAATTGGACCCTCTTATGGGTTTCATTAGATGATCTATAGTTTAATTACCTTTTGAACCAACATTACATCATGTCACTCAATCACAAAATTCTTGTTTTGATACATTTACTAATACAACCACAATCCTGGATGATCATGGTTAGGAAGAAGTGATTTTCTACATCACACACTGAAGGGTGGTGTCACCAGTCGTCATATATGGCATAGAAGAAAAAGATATTTCAAAACATCCCCAAATCATGATGAGTAAATATCCACCTTCGGATGGATGGATCCCATAATAGACTACCTCCAAAATAGGACCCTCATGTGAGATCAATCCAAAAGGGAACAAGTTCAACACAGGGAAGTGAAATTTTACCTTAAATATGGACCAAATGGGAAGAAATTATTTTATAAATGAGGATTTGATTATGTAATCCTTATGCATTGTAGAAAGATATATTGTCACCATCATGGGAAAAGTCCATACAGGCTCATGTGGAACTCATCATTCTTGGACCAGACTCTCCCACCAAATTAAGGGACTTGGTTACTACTGGAAACAATGGTGTAGGACTCTGTGGAACTACTGGGAAATGTCATGTATACCAGATTCATGAAAACCCCGTCTATTAACCCCAAAATTTTATATTAATTACTAAGTATTCTTGGCAATTTAATATATGTGGAATGGACATTGTGGGGCCATATCCCCTAACTACAACTATGAAGTTTAACTACATATTTACTTATACTAATAAATTTTCAAAATTGTATGTGGCCATAAATATCATGGAATTCAAGATGATTAATATCATAAACTTCATAATGTCTTATATCATCACTAGGTTTGGTGTCCCTCACATGATATTGACATAAAATGGAACCAACTTCTATGATTAAAAATTAAAGAAACTATACCTATTGTACAACATTGAGTCCAACCATTATCCTACTATCATGTTGTAGAAAATGGATAGATAGAGGCCTTAAAAAAGTGTTTTTAAAATATAATCCAAAAAATAGTGGGCAAGGATGAGAATTATTAGCCATAAAATCTCTTTCATACATTTTGGGACCATTATAAAACCACACACACAACCATGGAAGAGACCCCATGTTTATTTTTTATAGGATAGAGGGAGTGTTTCTGATTTAATTTGTGTTTCCATCACATTGAATAGATATATTTGGATATATTTTAGATGAAATAAAATCATATAAGTGGATATATGGGTTATAACTAGTTGAATAAAAAAGGTTATAAACACTGCACAACCTTGAAATTCATTAGAATGGAATTGTGAGAGCCTTCAAAAAAATATCTCCTCCACTCATTCCTTCAAGGAGAGCTGGTATTTGTTCTCAAAACCCATATGATACTAGTAAATAAGCCACCAAATCAATAAACCATGTGGGAAGGTCCTTACATCATATAGAAGGCCTATTCTAATGACTCTTACCCATCTTCCACAACGAATGGGGAACACAACACAAACCCAACCAATTTAAGGGTTCTGAAGAAGTACTTTTCATAGTTGTCATCATGAAATTCTTAATATGAGTGGAAAGACTATATAATTCATATAATTCCCTATCCTAGAAAAAATACTTTAAACTATTTAGCATCTTACATCCTTACCATATACTGTTTAACTTTATAGAAGACATCCTACCGCATGACGTTAAACTCTACATAGGATGTTACATAATGAATGATTTACTACACATGAGGTAGATCTGTGTGGAGGAAAAAATGAGGTTCCCCCATACCTATGTTTTATTCATATCCAAATTAGTATAAGTAGTGATTCTTGGATTTCAAATCCAAGGTCTATCCATAATATAAATAGAAAATGTCCCCCTCTCTAGGTATGGTTCAGACTTGTATGGGGAATTTTCCATTCAAGAATAATGTTTGGATTAATTTATGTAATAACTAGATATATAGTGATGCCTAGATTTAAAATCCTCGGTCCATCCATAATATAAAAGGTAAATTTCTCCCCTCTATATGTATGTGCTAGACTTGTGCATGGAATTTTCCATTCAAGAACTATGTGTGGCCTGATTCCTATGATCACACGATACACAGTGTAAGGACCTAACCCTAGTTTCCTAGAGCCAATTAGTTATCTTATTAATTTTCCATATAAAAAAGTAATACACATCCCAAAGGACCTAATAGTTTAATAGTTTTGGAAATCTAGATTCAACATAATTTCAACATTACAACTGGAAAGGAAATACAACATAATGATTTATTTTGAATCACACATAATCTATTATATTATCCATGCATGTCATCCATAATATAATTCTTCACGACCTAAGGAAAATTAAACATGTGAAAGGGGTGATATCATATTCTTAGTATGGGTAAATAATATTTTGGAAGAAAATATAAACATAAGGCATGATGAATAGCTAAAAATTCACGCCTTTAAAAATACAATTGAGCATAATATGGAAGGAATAAAAAAGTGATTAAATAATTACATAAATAACCATGGATATTCTACTAGTAAAATGATCACATGGAATATCATTATTTAGTTTCATAATTAGGGAATTCAAAATACTAGATATTCTGAAATATACCATCAAGACCTCGGCCCAGACATCTGATAATGATTTAGGCCTCAACCAAAACCATATCTGAAAATGGGCAAGGCTACTTCCAAGTCTATATATGTTATGTATCATGAGACCTAACGATGTATCGAGGGGATATAAAGGGACCCACCAATCACATTCTATGTCCAGTGAATTACTCATATGAAAGGGGATAAACAAAAACAACATGAACATATGAAATAACTTCCCCCAACCTGTACACATAAACACTAACCTTTCTGAGTAATATGGTGAATGGTTTCACGATAGAACATCCATAGTCAAAATAATCATAAACCATTCAATAAAATATGGAATATGATATCATAAAATACTAGTCCCAATTATACATAATATTTAATAGGATTGTAGAAATATATAAAATTACTCTTATAAACTCATCGAGTAATTCTTGAGATAAATACTATTTTACTTTGAAAAGAAAAGTTCTTTTGAAAAAATATATGTATAACACTAGAAGTGAAATAATATAGTTTTATAATAATTAAATGAGTGATTTTAGAAAAAATAATGGTGGCTGAAGACATATTATAGAGTGTACTAGAACAAATTAAGAATTGGATAAGTTCCCTTGAAACGAGATTATATTTTAGGAAGAATTTTTGAAAGATCATTTCAAAGCATGTAACTCCCCATAAAAGAAACAAGGATTAAAGTTGTTAAAAATATATAGAATATTCACATAGTATTTATGAGGAGTATATAATAATAAATAATAATTTCATTGAGTTATGTAGAGGATAAGAGTATCCCGAATGAAAATCGAGGTTCAGGTAGAAAATCCTTACCTTATGTCCAAATATGTTCTAATTTTGAACTTAAGGTCATGGAATATGAAATTATAATTATTAATAACATAATTAAGAAGGTAATCGACATTTATTTGATTTATTATAATTTTATTAAGTTCATTTATTTTCATTTTTATGGGTTAATAGATTAAATATCATCATTTGTTAGTGCTGATTTCATTAGTTTTCATGGTCAGTTAACTTGTATGGAAGTTAATATAAAATGAGAATTGAATTCTAGAATTGATGTTATATGTTATTAATGTTAATATATAAGGTTAAATGTTCATATAAGTAATTTTTTTCTTTCGGTGAGGATGAATCATTATATGAAATTTTAATGATAAACACTTGGATTAATTTGGTGATTTTTCGATCACCAGGAACTAATTGTTTTATCTAAAAATTAATAACATGGGTAAAAAATGATTCCATAAAATTACATATGATATATAACATATATTATAATCAGATTCAACCATAAATATGGTTTTATGACAAGAATTGATGACAATAATATAATTTGAAAACTCATCATCCTTGAATATGATAAATTTACACATCTCGGGTGGTATTTTCATTTATAGTATAAAAGGAGAGGAAAAAAGAAATTGTGGACCATGATGTCTCATTTTTTATCAATAAGAGGTCAATAAGAAGTTAATTGTCAATAGGTTATCAATATGTGCATTCAAAGGTGATGGTATAAGTTGTGCTAATGATTTAAGTGGTGAGGTTATTAATTCATTGAAGATCCCACTTTAATCATGGATGAACATTGTATAAACAAATATGATGATTGTGGAACTGGTCTTAAGTTACAAGACTTTTATCAAGGTAATACATTGTCCCAACACTTAAATATGTCTATGCAATACTCAATTGCATGAGGAAAGGAGTAAAGATCCATCCATTGAATCTAAATGGATAATGTTTATAAATCAGACGATTATTTGTGCTGATCCTCAAAGAAGAAGACATGTGTTTAGAAGAGAACACATCACTCACAACAATAATTCCATACATTATGCCATAATTCATGAGGAATGAAGAAGTTATCCATGCATCATCCATGATTGGATCAAAACAACATATTGAAGATCTTTTGGATTCATGATCTATGAAGAAATGAAAGATGATGTTTTGGAGAAGATATTTGGAATTCTCAATCCAACGAGAATAGAAGAAGAAGAAAAGTGGAATGGTGGTTTGGAATTTTATATTTTTGAATACTTAGTTTTACACTGATTAGTTATTTTTTATATGCCTTTTTACCAAAAAAAATTGGGCAAACCAAGGAGCCCAGTGAAGGTTCTCATCCTCAAGAACATACGGGACCCGAGGGTCAACTGTGCCTGAGGGAAGCCCTCAAGGATAGCCCTGCATGAGACAGGAGAGTGATTCATGTATAATCCCATAGGTGTGTGCACAGTTGTGAACCTGTGCAATGAGTGCATATTGGGCACTCGGACCACACCCAGAGGAAGTTGAGTGGGTGTAGAAGTGTGCCCACAGGGTGAACATAGTACGAGGAGGTACCATAGAGGGAGGAGGATAATTCTGAGTTGAGGTTATGGTGGATTGTATTATAAATAAGCTATATCCCATGTCTTTGTTTCGATGTGGTACGGGTTTAAAAACACAGAGGTAATCATGGTCGTCCATCTAATCTCGTACCTAATCTCATCTACTCATCGCATTTGTGCTATGCCTTCTAATCAGAGTCGTTCATGATCAATCTGAGTTGATCCAATGACTATGGAGTCATCTTCAACCTCCATCCATCCCAATGCCTCCACTCACCACATACGAAGATGATCCACTGTGATCAAGCTCCCAGTCAGTGTTGCAGATGAAAAATCATGCATGATGATCTTTTGAATGAACCGAACAAATACATGCATTAAAAGTTTTATACATGCATGATATCATATGTGGCAGAAGAAAATGAAGGTGTGAGGCCATTTCATGAATCTCGAGTGATTAAATAAAGGCCTTGTATGCATTCTTAATTGAATAAAAGTGATGTTATCGTGTGAAAGAAGGAGTCTACATTGAAGAGGAAAGAACAGATAGATATTCGGGATATCTCATCCATGTTTGAAATATTCAATTCTGAAGATCTCGTACATTCAAAACATCGATTCTCTCAGCATATCTCATGAGATTTTAATGTGGGGAAATGCTAATAGTCACCTATAAATAGTAAAGCTTTAAGATTGAGAGAGGATTCCGTTCACATACATGAGATACAGTTTTTCTCATAGATATATTATCTCGATTTCTGATTTGTGAGGGACGAGTATAGGTTTTCATGTAGCTTTTCTATGCGAAAGAGAATAGGATCCTGCTACCCTTTTATAAGTTCTATTTACTCTCAATGGTTTTAGAAAAAAGGGATCTTGCTCTTCCCTTGCGAAAATAAGAACCATAAACCCCCTTGGTTCGCAAAATATTATTCACCCTTTATGCAAATGAAACCCACGCACACACGATTGATTTAACAAACCCTCATCATGACTTGTGAATAATATGGTCCGTGAAAACAAAAAAGGGATAGTGCTCTGTACCTCCCTTGTTTGAGTAACACATACAGAAGCACGAAGCCTCTCTAGTTCGTGTGTTCGTATGAGATACCTCGAGAAAGAAGAAGAAGAATACAAGGGTAGAACATACCCATTTGAGTTTTGAAAAGAATAACTCACACACTTATGAATTAACCACATCTAAACCAAGTGTAAGGAAAAGAAGAAATAGGGAAGAAGAGGCTTAAGGTAACTTATGAACAAAGGTAAGTGAGTACATGCACACACTCATGTGCTTATTTTGAAGCAACCTGAGGCTATGCATGGTTGTGTAAATATAAGGACTCATGAGAAGGATTAATTCATGCATACATGCACTCACATGTGAGAAGAGGAGAAGAGGAACCCGTATGCACAATGGATCAAACCCATTTGGATTTGAATAATATTAGAGATTTAACACCCACATGTCATATAAAATTGAATGAATTAAAAAGAACAAGTGTGTGTGTGCTAAGAACAAAAAGTGAAGAATAAAAAGTGAGTTTCACGAAGAAGGAAGTACATGAATGTGCATGACATACACACATTGAACCTAAACCATTGATTCAAGAGAACAATGTGTGTTCAGGCTTATAAGGAACACACTATACATGCATACAATTGTGCATAATCATATGCACTTGAGAGAAGTCAATTGAGATATCCAAATACAAGAGGTATTGGATTCCATGAAATCCATGCATGAAGTGAAGTTGTACTGAGACTAAAGCCAAATAGAATTTAAAGAAGATTTGATATCTGATTTGATAGTACTTGATAATCCCAGAAGTCAGACAAGCTGATACTGTGTAGAATTATTCTTGAATTCATGATGAGGTTGTGTGTACCACTTGCACAGACATTAGTGAGGCCGAGTATTCACCAGAAGAATAAAGAATTGCCCAAACATTATTGAACTGAGGACTGATCAGAGAAGTGATCATAATTATTGAGCAAGACTAATAGACCTTACCAAAGGCTGTTGAAGATTCTTGAAGAGATACATGAGTATGTGTGATTCAAAAAGCTTGTGTAGACTCTGGTAACACTATGGGATGTAGTATAAAGACCCTCCTGTGGGACTTAAGAAGGATATAGTGTGAGTCTGTATTGAATATTGTAATTACCAATATTATTATAGTGGATAATCTATGTTGGGGATAATAACCAACACAGAAAGGAGTAGGTCTTTGAACTGAACCTTGTAAATCCTTCAATTCAGTGCCTTTACATTTACAATATCATTAAAGGTAAGGATGACAGACACAAGAAGAGTGGATCGAGGGTTTAACCAACCATATAGGTTTAATTGAAAAAAATAAATTAGAAAAAATATTTAAAGGGATCACTGATTCACCCCCGCCCCCTCTCAGTGATTGACACTGATTTGGGCACTTCAGATATGATGGTGAATTATTACACTATCATAAAAAAATTCTATAACATTTAATTTATTTGAGTTATCATAACATTTTGAGTAAAGAAGGTGAGAAAATAAAAAGAAATAATGGAACATGAAATAAAATAAAATAAGTCAAAAGTGGAATTTACCTCTTGAATTTATCTTCCTTGAGAGCCTCTTTAGGGTAGACGATTTGGTCTTTTTAAGAAACCAAGGTCTTCTAGACTTGGGAAGGACCTTGGAATGATATTTTAGTAGAATTTAGACATGGAACAAGGCTTGAGGGGATTTAAGAGAAGAGGAAGTGAGGGGTGGTTTTTATAGTGGAGAAGAGGAGGCTTTTCCATTATTTTAATCATTATTTTATTATTTTGGATCAAGACTATTAATATTCTTGATTTTTGTGACTAAAAATAGTAATAAGTGCATGTTAGTTCTAACTAATGGTCATTTAACTCATCCATAACTCATGAATGATGCATTAATTCATTTATTTTTCATATTTCATAAATTATCGAATTTCACTATTCACAAAAATTCAAGTATTTTGGAAAAATACAAAAAATTAATCCTAACCATTTTTCAATGTGTATAACTCATAAAAGAACCCCATTTATCAAAATAACTTTCAGAATAAGATAAATTTAATTTTTAAATAAAATAAATATTTACTTGAAAAATACATATTTTAAATTTAAAATGAATTTTATAATACTTTCAAAAATCAACTGAGGTCTCGTAAAATTATCCTAAATTCTCGGGGAAAAAATATTTATTGATGAATAAATTTTAATAAAATGAATTTTATTTTAAATAAATTTATTAATTTAAATTTATAATTAAATATTAATTACTCACAAAAAATATCAATATTTATTTATTAATTTTTAAAATATTCACTCTAATTTATATGGTGCCTATATATTATTTACTAACATGGGTGAGTTTAATATTTGAAATGGTTTATTATTATTCATAAGGGTATGATTCTATTCATAAGGGTCAGTTACTATTCACCAAAAATGTTTGTTGGTCCTATCACACCCTAAATATCTTACTGATCACAACTATGTATGTCAGTTTTTTGAAATTCAAATCACAGAAAAGGAAAAATTATTCCAACGTCCTAGTTATAATTATCTCCTATAAATATCAAAGTGTTTCTTTTACATAGACTTAGTGTTGAATGCATTATATAATAAATTTATTTGTAAAACATTATGGTGTTATAATCTCCCCTTGCAAAATTTCATCCTCAAAATAACTATAATGTTACCTCATAAAAAGATTTGGGTAGGTCTTCATAATATGTTCCTCGGGCTTCCTCATTTCCTCGTCAATTTTATGATTTTTCCAAAGTACCTTTACCATTAACTCGTCTAACTCGCCGCTTCTATTTTTGATGGCAGATGGATTCTTGATGCCAGGGAGGTTCGACCCCCACAAGTACGCTGCAAGTGAAATAGAGAGATCTGGGATTCAGGGATGTGAAAATCACAAGAAAAAATTGATTGAGGTTAGCGATTCCATCCTTTCCTTTTCCCAGTTTAAGGGTTTGTGTGTTGGCATACGTAGGCGAGGTTCTCTTTCTCATGTGAGGGTGGATCCGACTGCGATTTCAGAAAGATTGGAGTTGGGAGAACACTCCATTATAGCGCGTCTCGTTCTTCCCAAAGGAATGAAACCATGGAGAATGGATTATCTCACACAGCGGATTTCAGGAATCTGGGGGTTCGACTCATGACAATGTGTCTCCTTGGGTAAAGGGTATTTCCATCTGATCTTCCCCTCGGAAGAGCTTAAAACACACGCAAGGAGTTTTGGATCATTGTCGCTCAAACCAGGTGCTATTCATATCAGAAAGTGGGATAAAAGTTTCAACCCAACTGAAATCGGTAACTCCTCTGCTCAAGTCTAGATTAAAATCTTTGGGTTAAGCTAGATTTTATGGCATCCTCAAATCATTTATGATATTGCATTAGAGATTTGTATTCCAATTAAAAGGGATAGAGAAACTGAAATTGCTAGGTATGGTCATTATGCTAGGTGCCTGGTTGAGATAGACCTCTATTATACTTTGGTTGATAAGGTGTATCTGTCCACTGATGATGAAGAATTATAATTAAGAATTCAATTTGAGGGTATGCCAAGGTTCAGCTCTAATTTTAGGGTTATAGGACATGAAACCTCTAACTGTAGAAGGTCCATTGTCTGTAAACACTACTCTCTTCGTGGACATGATCTCAAATCATGTCCTAAAGTAGGGATGGAGAAAGCTGGTCAAGGTGATTCTGTCAAACAAAATCACCTTGCTAAGCATGGTAAGCTTCCTGAACATGAGGTTTCTTTGTTTGAGCACAATGTGGAGCTGGTGGTTCCCAACAAGGATCCTAAAAAAGGCTCTGAGCTTAGGGAAGAAAAACCTGGGTTGACATGGTTAAAGAGGGTGTTTCTGACCCCTCAGATCTGCTACTTACTGTCCACACTATATTAGTTAATGGGGAGGATGCTTTACATGATGTAGCTCAAAAAATTAAAGACACTCAAATTTTTTATGAGCCTGTTCCTTATTCTCAGGTAGTCATAGGTTTCCACTGGTTTGAAGCTGTCACAGCTTCAAATTCAGAGCATTTAGTGACTACAAATTCTGGACAATCTGAGCAGTACACTGCTCCTTTTAATATTTCTGCAAATTTAGATCTGGATATGCTCAATGTGAATGCTACTCCTGCATCTTCTGATTCAAATCAGGTGGTCAGTGCTGAGGAAGCACTTTTTTCTCAAGGTGTGACTGTCTTGGATGACACAGACCTGTCCATTGTCAAGACTTCTCCTGGGCAGGAGGTGAGTACTCCTTTGGGTGAGACTACTTCTCACACACCTATTTTAAGTGTGTAGTTTGCAACACCAAAAAAACAACAAGAAATGGGGCCCCTGGAAGCATTTAATAACACTGACTAGGCTACTAATCTTGAAGACACGGAAGGTGGATCATGGAAACAGGATAGAACGCAAAGCCAAAAGAAAAGTGATAAAATAATTGAAGATGAGAAGAAAAAAGAGTTTGCACAGGACGACAGTTCAGATAAATATCTAGACACTTTAATTCATCAAGAAAGAGAAATAGAAGCCTGATACAGTAGAGGGTGAGGGCGTGGGCACATCAATTCCAAACTCTAGAATGAGTTGAGGGAAAAAGAATGGATAATCTCTGATAAAATCATAAAGAACATTGGCCACCCGGAAGGGGGAACTTGAGAATGCTGGTTTTGATTTTTTTTTTGATTTTGGATGTACTTGATGACTCTCCTGCTTGTGTTTTTTAATATAATAATTGGGGCTTCGTCCCCCACCTTTAAAAAAACGATAAGCCATGTTCCAACTCTATACCTTCAAAAGTTAGGAAATGTGTAGGGTCTGGAATGTACATTCTCAATAATGAGACATGGAACACATTTTGTACCTTTGAATGTCCAGGAGGAATTTCCAAATGATAAGGCACAACTCTAATTCTCTCCATAATTTCATAAGGGACTATGTACATGGGTTTCAGTTTCTCTTTATTTCCAAATCTTATAACACCCATCCATGGATATTCTTTCAAGAAAACATGATCTCCCTCTTGAAATTCCCAATCCTTCCTTCAATTATTAGAATATATCTTTTTCCTACTTTGAGATGCTTTGATGTGGGTTTAAATAGTCTTCACCTCTGTTGTTGTTTCCTCCACAAGCTCTGGGCCCACAAGCTTCCTTTCACTAACTTCATCCCAACATGTTTGTGTACGACATCTCTTTCCATACAATGCTTCAAATGGTTCCATTTGAATATTGGAATAGAAACTGTTATTTAAGGAAAACTCCACCAAAGGTAAATATTAATCACGCATACCTTGAAAGTCGAGCGATCATGATCTGAACATGTCTTCTAATGTTTGGATCATCCATTCTAACTGACCTTCAGTGTGGTGGTGATAAGAAATACTCAAATGAAGCTCAATATCCAATGATTTCTTAACAAATTTACATAATTTTGATGCAAATCATGGATCATGATCAGATAAAATTGAGAGATGTTCTCCATAAAGTCTCACAAATTCATTGATATAGAGCCATGAAAGGTGCTCGAGTGACAAAACCTCCCTTATAATGAGGAAATGTGCATATTTCATAAGTCAACCAACAATTACCCATATTACATCAATATTTCTTGGATTTTTGTGTAATACAGTGAAAAAATTCATGGTGATGTCCTTCCATTTCCATGTAGGAATAGGTATAGGTTACATGGATCCTCTAGGATGTTGTCTTTCAGCATTTACCTATTCATAGACTAAACATATTGATACACAATCAAAAATTTCCCTCTTCATGTTATCCCACTATAAATATTCCATAAAATCTCTATAAATATTAGTGCTACTAGGATGTATAGAGAAATTGAGACAATGGTAATCATCTAATAACACCTTTTTTAGCTCAGGTATAGTGGGAACACAAATACTTTTCTCAAATTTCAGAATTCCATCTTCATATATGAAGTCTTTCAACTTCCCATCATTTACAACATTAATTATTTTTCAGATATTCTCATCATTAGTCTGAGAAAATTTAATCCTTTATAATAAAGATGGTTGGGTAACCAATTGAAAAAGTAATGATGTTTCACATTATTTGATAATTCCCATGTCCATCCTTACTAGATCCATGAATACAAGATCCCTTTCAATCCTCATTTTATTTAAAACTCCATAATCCTTCCTGGTCAATGCATCGACAACCTTATTTTCCTTTCTGGGTGCTAATGTATGGAACAATCATAATCCGTGATTATTTTGAGCCATCTCATTTTCCTCATGTTGAGTTATTTCTGTGAGAAGATATATTTTAGGGTCATATGATCCGTATATATCTCAAATTTTAACCATAGAGACAATGTCTCCATATCTTCAGATTAAAGATCATAGCAGCTAACCCTAGATCAGGAGTATGATTGTTTTGTTCCTGATTTTTTAACTACCTTGATGCATAGGCAATAACTCTATCATTCTCCATAAGGACATAACCAAGTCGTTTATTTTATGCATCACTATAGATCACAAAACCACCATTTCCTGATGGTGGAGTTATAATTGGAGCATTCACTAATCTCCTCATTAATTATTTGAAACATTCCTCACATTATTTTATTTATACAAACTTAACCCCTTTATGAGTAATATTGTTTAATGGGTTGGCTAATTAGGAGATATTATGTACGAAACACTGATAATAATCTGTTAAACCAACAAAACTACGTACCTCAGTTATGTTCGTTGTTGTAGGTCATTCCTGAAAAACCTTTGTCTTCATAAGATCAATGGATATTCCATACTTAGATACAATATTTCCAAGAAAATAAACTCATTGAATCCAAAATTCAAACTTTCTAAACTTCTCTTATAATTCATTTCTTCTAAGAGTCTTCAGAATAATGTGCAAGTGAATTTCATGATCTTTGTAGCTTCTGTAGTATACCAAGATATCATCAATAAATACCACAAAAAATTCATCAAGATATTCCTTGAAAACCATATTCATTATATCCATGAAAATAGAGGGTGCATTGGTCAGTATAAAAGGCATTACTGTAAAGTCATAATGCCAATACCGGGTTCAAAATGTTGTCTTTAGAATATCTTCTTTCCTTACATGCACCTGGTGATATCAACAACAAAGTTCAATCTTTTGAAAATATTGGGTTTCATAAGATGATCAAATAAATCATCAATGTGAGTTAGGGGATACTTGTACTTTATTGTAATATCATTGATCTCCCTATAGTCAATGCACATCCTCATAGATCCATCCTTATTCTTGACATAAAGAATAGGGGATCCCAATGGAAAAACACTTGGGAGAAAAAATCCGTTCTCACTCAATTACTCTAGTTGTTTCTTCAGTTTTACATACTCCACAGTGGACATTCAATAAGGAGACATTGATATAGGTCTTGAACCATGAATTAAATCAATAGAGAACTCAACTTCCCACTCTGGAGGATGTCTATGTAAATTATTTGTAAACATATCAACATATTCTTGAACAATGAGTATGTCTTATATTTGAGCATTACTTTCCTCACCCATAGATATTGCATTCTCTTCCTCCCCAATAATTGAATTTAGTATAGCTTTTAGGGGTGGATCTAGATGAGAATCAGATTTTAAGGTTTCTATTATAGAGATAATGGATTCTACACCATTCCCAAAAACTGTAATTTCTTTATTCTAACAGTATATTTTTCATGATAATTTGAAATCCAATCTATACCAAGGATTATATCAAAGTAGGTCATGGGTATGATGACAAGGTTTTCAACTAAGGAACATTTATGTGTCATAAGGGGGTTGATTAAACATCTTTTTTTTCAATAATACTTCCCTTAAGAGTTTTGACTAAAAACTCTATTAATTCTAATTGGGAATATGTAATTTTATTAGAAAACTATGAAGATATAAAATAATGTGACGATATAGAATCAAATAATGCATTGGATAAGTTTGAGTAAATGATTAAAGTACCTTCCACCAAATCATTAATAACTTCAACCTCAGTAGTTGTGACAACATAATCTTGGCCTTGCTCCCTTGGACTTTTATAAGGCCCATTTCCTTGATTATTTAGACAATCATTATCATAGTGCCCCATCTCTCTAAAATTATATCATTGAACATTGATAGATTCTTTATGTCCCTTGTAATCATGAGATTGGTGGCCCTTTTCTCGACACTTGTAATAAACACCTTTTCCTTTTATGTAGGATATGTGGTGATTCCTTCCACAAGTATCACAGGTTGGAAAACTCCATTTTTAATATTACCTTTATCCATTCTTTCCTCTGACACCCTCTTCTTCTCTAGTTTCCCATTAAAGTCATAAGGCTTAGATAATTATTTCTCTGTCTTGATATCACATGAGACGATATATTTGAATGATGAGAAACTTTGGGAGACTAGTTCCCTTCAGACAAATGATTTTAAACCCTAAATGAATTGATCAATCTTGCTCTTAAGATTACGTATGTAGCCCACAACATTCCATGATAACCTTGTGAAGTTAGATTCACACTTTTCAACATTATCATCATCTTTTTTCATTCAATTCAGAAACTACCTTTCCATATCTTCCCTTTGTTCACGAGGGAAGTATTTTTATAAGAAGATTCCCTTAAAATACCTCCATTCCATTCCTTCCATTTCTTCCTCCTTATTTTTATTTTAAATTAAATACCAAAATTGATACAAATCTTTAGATATATGTCAAAACTCCATGACAACCTTTTCTCTTTTGTTACATCCTAGAGTGAGAAATATCATTACTAAAGAACTTATCCACTTCTCTACTACGAATGGGTTTGTAGTCCCATTGAATGATGGAGTTTGTTGTTGTATAAAGTGGTCTAACATAGCTCTTGAACTTTGTGGATCCAGATGCTCCATATAGGTAAGGTTATTTTTAATTACCTGAGTCAACTGTCCAAGTATAGTTATTAGTTTCCCAGCACCAGTTGTGGAACCAAATTCAACATCATTATCTTTTATCGAAGGGTGATCCCTATATGGGATATATGCATTCATGCGATTTCCATTCCTTCTTTATGCACCATTTCTAAATATTGGTATACCATAGGTTAGGTTATAAATCATAATATATAATCTTAACTTAGAAAAATACACATAATTAATTGAAATCCTATCCATATCTAATATCATAATCATAATAATGATTTATTTGTGAAAAAATGTACATTTAGTTCCTTCTTAATTGTTAGTAAAAAAATATGAATTATCCTAAGAATATCCCCCTGGGAGTGTCAAACTAGGTGTGTAGTAAGGCCCATTGTCGTGTACCAGGATACCCTAGGTTAAGTCCAAAACTCACTATCAGAGGTGTTACTCATAGGTACATTTGTGCCAGAACCACATCCACTTTTAGTATCCAGACAAGGATATATTTTATAGAAACATCCACAAAGTCTATTCCTTACCAAAATTCTAGGATGTTCTTGTATATTTATCCTCAAATACTAACTTAGGATTTTGATTCCTAATCAACATTTTCTTAATCTAGTTTCGATGTTTTCTACTAAAATTCCTTTGATACCAACTTTAAGGAACTGGCCCTAGTTGTCCAGAGTTGGTGCTTTATCTTATTACATTTGCATATAAACAAGGAATATGCATCCCTAAGTACCAAATAGATTAGTATTTTTGGAAATCCAAATACATACATAAGTTCAACAATACAACTTTAAAGGAAATAAAACATAACAACTTCTTCTGAATCACACATAATCTCCTATATTATCCTTGAAAGTCATTCATAATATACTTTTTCACAACCTAGGGAAAATAAAACAAGTGAAATGGGTGATCTTAGATGCTCAGTAAGGGTAAATAATATAGCGGAAGAAAATATATACACTAGTCATGATGAATAACTAATAATTCAAACAATTAAAAATATACTTGAGCATAATATAGAAGGAATAAAAATAGATTAAATAATGCCATAAAACATAACCATGGATATTTTACTAGTCAAATAATCACATGTACCATCAATATCTATTTTCATAATGAGGGAATTCATAATGCTGGTTATTTTGAAATATACAATTACGGCCTCGACCAAGACGTCCTAAAATGATTAAGGCCTCAGCAAAACCCATATCTAAAAATGGGAAAGGCATTGGCCAAGTCCATTTCGGTTTTGTCTAATGAGAACTACTAATGCATTAAAAGGCTATATTGGGCCCCACCCGTCAATTTATAAGTCCAATTAATTCCTCATATAAAAGGGGATAAATATAAACTATATGAAAATATGAAATAACTTTCCCCAATCTGTACACATAAACACTAACCATTTTGATTAATATGGTGAATGGTTTTAAGATAGAACATCCATAATAAAAATAATCATGAACCATTCAATAAAATATGGTATATGATATCATAAAATATTAGTCCCAATAATATATAAGATTCAAAAAGAGTTTTCAAATAGATAAAATTACTCTTATAAAATCATCGAGTAATACTTCAGATAAATACTCTTTTACTTTGAAAATTATTCTTTTGGAAAAATATTTGTATAACACCAAAAGTTAAATAATATAGTTTTCTCATAAAAAATGAGTGATTTTAGAAAAAAATAATTGTGGATAAAATCAGATTATAGAGTGTACTTTAACATATGTAAGAATTTGAGAAGTTCCCTTGAAACAGGATTGTATTTTTGGAAGAATTTTTCAAAGACCATTTTCAAGAATGTAACTACCCATAAAATAAAGAAGGATTCTAATTGGTACAAATATATATAACATTCAAACATAATTTATAATGATTAAATAAGAATAAATAATAATTTCATTGAGGAAAGTATATGATAGGAGTAACCAGAATGAAAATGGAGGTTCGTGTAGAAAAACTTAAACTTATGTATGAATATGTTCCGCTCTTGAACATAGGGTCTAGGAATATGAAATTAGACTATTTAATAACTTAATTAATAACCTAATATAAATTTATTTGATTTATTATAATTTTATTAAGGTCATTTATGGTATTTCTTTATGGGTTAATAGATTCAATATCATCATTTGTGAGTGCTCATTAGATTAGTTTTAATGATCGATTTGATTGTATGGAAGTTAATGTAAAATGAGAATTGAATACCTGAATTGATGCTATATGTTATTAATTTTCATACATAATGTTAAATTTTCATATAATTAATTTGGTTTCTTTGGGTGAGGATGAATCATTAGATGAAATTTTAATGATAAATGCTTGGATTAATTTGGTGGTTTTTCGATCACCATGAACTCATTTTTTTCTATAGATTAATACCATGTGTACAAAATGATTCTAGAATATTAAAAAGGATATATTAGATAAATTATTATTTGGTTAAACTATGAAAATGGTTGCATGACCAGAATTGAAGATGGTAATAGAAGTTGAAAACCTGTCATCCTTGAATGTTATAAATTAACACATCTCGGATGGTATTTTCATTTCCATTATAAACGGAAGGGAAATGAGATATTATTGTGAATTATTTCATTATCATAAAAAAATTCCAGTACATGTAACTTAAAGGAGTTATCATAACATTTTTATGAATGTAGGTGATTAAATAAAAATAAATAAAGTAACTTGAATGAAAACAAATGAAATGAAAAGAGGATTTTACCTCTTGAATTTATCTTCCTTGAGAGACTCTTTAGGGGAGTGGATTTGGTATTTTGAAGAGACCATGGTATGATGGAAATGGGGATAATATTGGGAGGATATTTTATCAGAATTTAGACAATAAAAATGGATTTATTGGTGTAAAGAGAAGAGGGAGTGAGGGGTGGTTTTTTATAGTGGACGAGAGGAGGGTTTTTCCATTATTTTAATCATTATTTTATTATTTTCGCTCAATACTATTAATAGTATTAATTATTGTGACTAAAAATAGTAATAAGTGCATATGAGTTTGAACCAATGGTTATTTACAGCATCCATGACTCATGCATGATGCTGAAATTCCTTTATTTTTCATATTTTGTAAATTATCAAATTTCACTCTTCACAAAAAATTCAAGTATTTCAGAAAAATACCAAAAATTCAACCCAAATTGTTTTAAATGTGTAGAATTAAAAATTAAATCCATTTTATAAAAATAATTTTCTAAATAATAGAAATATAATTTATAAATAAAATTATTATTTAATTGAAAAATACATATTTTAAATTTAAAACTGATTTTTTAATACTTTAAAAAATTAAATCTGGTCTCACAAAATTATCCTAAATTAATAAGAAAACAAAATATTTATTAATTAATAAATTTTATGAAAATTAATTTTTTTTTAAATAAATTTTTTAATTTAAAATTGTAATTAAATATTTATTACTCACAAAAATATACATATTTAATTATGAATTTTTAAAACAATTACTCTCATTTATACGGTGCTTAGATTTTATTTACTCACATTAGTGAGATTAATATTCAAAATGGTACATTAATATTATAAGGGTAAGTTATTATTCATAAGGGTAAGTTACTATTCACCAAAAATGTAAGTTGATCCCATCAGACTCTAAATATCTTACTAACTACAACCATATGTCAGTTTTTCGAAATTCGAATCATATAGGAAGTAAAATTATATCCAATAATCAGGTTATAACTATATCCTATAAATATCGAGGTTTTTTTTTTCATAGACTCTGTGTTGAATAAATTATATAATAAATTTATTTGTAAAATCTTGGTGTGTTACACATAGTGATTCCAAGATTTCAAATATTGGGTCCATATTCAATATAAATTGGAATAGTTCCCCCTCTATGCATATGGGACGGAACTAAACATGGAATTTTCCATTTTGGGAATTATGTGCGGCTTTATTCTTATTACCATAGGGTACATAGTGACACCTTGATTTCAAATCCTAAGTCCAGACACATTATAAAAATACCCCACCTCCATGCATATGGGTCAGCCCATTGTAGGAAATTTTCATAAAAGAACTATGTTTGTCTTGCTTTTTTATTTACATTAGATACGTAGTGACACCCAGATCTCCAATCATGTTCCTAGCCACAATATATATAAAAATAACCCCTCCCTATATATGGGTCAGACCTGTACATAGAAATTTCCCAAGAACTATGTCTGGCTTGATTCTTATTATCATAGGATATATAGTGACACTTAGATCCCAAATGCTGGTTCCATCCACAATATGATGAAAATTCCCTCTCCCTACACAAGAACTCAAGTAGTGCGGGCAATTTCATTTATAAGAAATATGTGTTGATTGATTTATATTATCACATGATATATAGTAACACATATATCTAAAATATTGGGTCTAGTTGTAATATAATAGAGAGAGAAAATTGTACTCCTCCCAACATATGGGTCAAAATATGCAGCGTTCTATCCCTAAAAATATGTTTAGCTTGATTCCTGTCATCAAAATATACATAGTAACATTTGGATGTTCCATTTCAGGCCAATCCATGAGTTATTATCACTCAAAACTATACCCCTACATGAGAGTCAGATCCATGTAGTGGCTCTAGTTCACAATAAATTATGAACACCCCAATGTATTACCTTCCATGAACTCTTGTATAGCTTAACAGACCTCTATGTTATCCCTTGTTTCTTATTCTGAGCATCACTCATGTGGGCTTAGGGAAGCTAGTAATCTCATCTGACTAGAATGATCATGAAATGTTATGGATAGGGAAATGTGCCATAGTTTCATGGAATTTAACTAAAAAACCACATCCTAGTAACATGATTTTTAACTACATGAAAATAGTCTAGTCTCATGAAACTAAACTGGATGGAAATATCATGGTATCATGATGTTAAACAACACAACAAGTGGTTTTGATGCTAAACATATTTTCCCCTGGATGACCATGAATTCAAAAAATTTATGTTCTATCCCTTCACCCAAAAAATGTGTTCAATACACATTGGCATAACCTTTTGGGTGATTGAACCCTTATTGAATATTAAATTACTATTTAACTAACTATATATCTATGATAATTGAGTCAATAACAAACAATTACTCATGTTGATATTATTCTCTAGGAACTCCAGGAAACTTAGTCCCCCTACTCTTGGTTATCCATTGTATAAATCTAGTAATAGGGATTGGTTAATCCAATGGGACCAAATTGGGATTCACTGGTGAATAATGCAATCGCTCAGATCTTGCACCTTGTGGAACTAGTCCCATAGGAGAGGACCCCCTTAAATCTAGGAGATAGTCCTGTGATAGCATGAAGAATGGGCTTCCACCATTATTAAAGGTTTATCTACACCCATTATTCCTCATCTCGTATTGAATTTTATTTTTGTTTGGCTATTATTTAAACTTTACATAGCCCAACTATTCAAGAGGATTGATATTCCCTTTATGTTACTCATTAGTGCATCATACCCATAGTAAAAGAAATATTATTACAAAAAAATCTTGTACCCATTCATTTCAGGGTATGCATATCCTATGAAGACCTAACTTCCATGAGATTTTAAATACATTTGGACAATACACCACCCTTTTCAACCTAAATACGTGATACATTTCATCTATTTTCCCGATTTCCATGTGGGATTAAGAATGACTTGGTGGTTTATTCCTTTATATAAAATTATTGGAGGTAGGAAACTAATGTTTGTAGAATTTATAGAGACCTGGGCTTATCAAAAATTGAAATTAGAGATTTTTTTTAGAAAACACAAAGCATTAAACAAATAGATCCATGGAGACCATACTAGTCTTTCACCTTTAGAATCATGGAATACATAAACACTCATATATATGGGAGCTATATTATCTACCACTAGGTTTTTATTTACTAGCACCCTTCTTAGACACATCAAACATAATACATATATTTACAACTTGGGGAATGAAACCTAAAAAGTGGTGAGTTCAAAAGCTCGGTAAGGGTAAATAAGGGAGACATGTAAGTGTAAACTTGAGCATAAGGGTATGATAATTCAATCATGAAAATAAAATATCATACCCTTCATATCAAATATCATATACATGAATCATGGAATGAATATTGGCAGTTCATAATAAATGAATAAAAATGAAGTAAAGGACATAATCCATAAAAGAATAGCATAGGAGTAAGACATGAAATTGTGGAAAAAACCTAAGCATTTAATGATTTCCATTTTATCTAAGGCATTACTACCAAGAACATTTTAGTAGTATGGTTTCAATCCCCATACCATCATAGTAGTTATGGTTCACTCACATGGCCATCATAGTAGTATGAGTTTACTCTTCATACCATCTTAGTAGTCATTGTTCACTCTGATGTCCATTATAGTAGTCAAGGTTTTCTCTCAATACTATTGTAGTTTATCTCATGAGATATAAAAATTTACCCAATTCATTGGAGGGAGATACAGGTCCCACCCATCACATAATGAAATCATACATGCAAGTGCCACAAGATGATAGATAAATGTATCATATCACATGGAATGTAATGGGTATAATAAACATGTAAACATATCATAAAATTTGGAAATACACAGGTTTCATAATCACTTCATCATAAACATAAATCATGAAAAGAAACGAGTTTTAATAGTATATAACCCATGAAAGAGAAACATGTTCCCTAACATCATACCATCAAAAAATCCATTCAAAAAAGGCATATAAATGAAAACATTGACTAATTTACCCATAAAGGCATGAGTAACACCAATTGATGTTATCTTGTATGGGAAATAATATTGAATGATCTTTTATAAAACTTTCTTTGGGAAAATATCCTTCTTATTTGAAATTTTTATTACATTAAACCTTTTGAAGATTATTTTATTTGAAAATAGATTTGAAAACATATACATGAATATTTTAAAATAATAAAAAAATTTAAAATTCTTTTCCCTTTAAATTTATCTTCAAGGATCTTTTTAAAACATTTTTGAAAACATTTTGAAAACATTTTTTTTAATATAATAGATTTCTAACTGAAGAGAGAGACAATAAAATTTAACTAAAAACATTATCCTAAGAACCAAAGAGTGAAAAAATGGTACTAAAAATAAGGATATATTAAATAGACAAAGGAGAAGGAAACTCATAAATATTATTGAGAGATGGATGATAACATTTCATCAAAGGAAGCATAAACATAAAAAATCTCGGAAAGCGATGAGATTGTCCCAATAAACTCTTATAACTTGATAACTTGGTATCATACTCTCCATGTAAGAAAAAGAAATTACATGAAGCTTATGATATCATTAAAATAATTATATTCATTATATAACATGTAAAATGGAAGAATACACACCTTGAAAAAGATTTTTGGTGTAAAATAAAACATGAATCTCAAAGATGGAAAAATGAGACAATATTATTTTACCAATTTGGTAACTTTCGAAAGTTAAACCCCATGAAATAAGGTTCATAAATATTCATGTGAATAACCATAAAATTATTTAGAAGATACATAGAATAAAATCATGGGTAGTACATACACCACCTAAAAGGAATTATTGGGGAACATAGCTTGTATCTCACAGAAATTAAAAATGAGATGAAATCTCTTTACCTTGTGTATTGAATCTCTCCATACTCTTACAAGATTCATGTATAATAAATATAATTTTAATATAAATACTTTAAAGAATAATATTCTTATAAATAATAGAATATATTTTTTTATTATGACCTTATATTACCCACTTGTTAATTATCCAATGTTAAAGTTTCACTTCGGGTAATATTCTATTTGTTCTTTGCATGTGTCTTAATTTGTTATATCTTTGGTAGTTATACATATATCATGATTATAGAATTTAAACCATGAAATAAATATCAGTTATATTCAGTATATTTTTATTATAAAAATATATATAATATAGTTGTATGAAATGGAATACACTTTCCATGGAGATGGTAAGCCATACGTACGCATGAACATTGTTTCCGTTTTTTGTTGTCCTATTGAAACAAAGTATGTAAATGAAATATGTATATATATGTTTATATATATATATATATCATTAAAGTATAATTAATATATCATATATATCTTATATGTTCATTAAAACCATCCTTAATACATTCCAAATGGTGTGTGAACGAATCACATCACTTTGAGGGGGCGGTAGTCCACACTTCCTCAAACGAGATTACCATGTTAAAACCAAATGGAAAGAAAAAATATGTGTGTTGTAAAATTAATACAGAAGAATAAAGACATAATAAATATAATATATTACATATATAAATATATTTTCAGTCATAATGTCCACTATGATTAGTGGTAACGGAGAAATGAATAATCATCATTTTGTGAGGTAGTAGTTCGTCGTATAGAGAAAAAATATGTTCAACATTCATTAGATGGAGGTGTGTTTAAGAGTAGGTTATAAAAGTTTCATAAAAACATCCTAGTATATGGATTATAATATTTTTTCTAGAATAATGGAATAAAGAGAGTGGAGGGGTGGAGAAGAAAAATAAATGGAAGGATCTTGAGAGAAGACATTACCTCAAAATCGCAATTTGAGGTGGCCGATTACCCAGATCCGCGGTGATGCTGACCCCCCTCTTCTGCATGGTGACTTCCCTGATTCACTAAAGTTCTGGGCGCGAGAACCGTGGTCGGTGATCTGCTTGGTCTATAAAAGGCACCACCCACAGGTTGGTGGTGAGGTGGGATTCCAGGTCACGAAGGACTAACTTCGTGAAGCCGTCTCCTGCGGCATCGAAAAGTTGACTCCATTCTGTGTCGTGAAGCCGGATTTCCCTGATTTGTGGAACTAGCTCATCCTGCCTCACAAAGGACAGACTCGAAAGCCAATTATCAAAGCCACCTTCGTGAAGCCTAACCGTGCAACCCTGGTCGCACAGGCCTGGCCGCTTTTTTCCCATCCGTGGTAACTCGAGTCATTTGTAGAGAGGCCTCCATGTTGGGTTTGACACGCGAAGAAGCTTCCATGAGGAATCATTATTCATGAATAATACGATGCGTATTGATTGACTTGTGTAGAATCAGCCACGAAGATTCATCTGTGAAGTATGATCGCGAAGAGCCTGTCGCGTTGAGCTGTTCCGCAAATGCTGGAGTGCATCACAATGAGCTCAATCCAGGAGTGAGTGTGGTTGTGGTAGCCCTGATCGCGGATAGTGAAGGAACTTTGCGAACAAATTAATTTTTAAGGACTGGTCGCGGACGTTGGCCGTGGAGGGGGGTTTCCGATCCAAGGGCCCTTTGATTGGATCGGGCCTAGACAGTGTGTCGTTGAACTTGGCCCGATCTTGATTTTTCCCTATTTTGATGATGTCTGTGAATCCTGTCTGTGATCTCCCAAAAGTTATGGTTATCACTGCAGTGAAGCCCGACTTCTAAGGCAACATGACCACCACTCGTTGACCCAAGTAGGGACGAACAATGGGCTCTTCATTAGGATATCTTTCCCAACCCACGAGCACTAATCCATGGAGGAGGATTTAGTGAACCAATGGAAGAGGTTTTCCCTGATAGACAGAGTGAAGGCAAAAATTGAGGCCCGGGAAAAGAAAGATACACTATTGTAAAAACGTATGTCTCTACTAGTGGTCGGAAAGTTCGTGGAGAATATCTCAGCTAATCAGGGGGCCCTCAAAAACACCCTGCAAAACCTCTTGATACTGGAAGTTGGCGTAGCTATTCGGGAAGTGGGGAACAACCACATTGCTTATGAGTTCTTCAACAAGAGAGATAAAGATAAAATCCTGAGAGGTAGACCGTGGTCCTTCGAAAATCAAATCCTCCTTATGGAAGAATACAAATGGGGGGATGATATACATCACATTAATATCACTCGGTCCCCCTTCTGGATATATATCAAAGGAATACCCCTTCACACACGAACGGAATGAGTTATGAGAGAAATCGGGGACCACATTGGCCAATTCCTAGATTGGGACTGGTCAGACCCTATCCAACGGGGGCCTGAGGTTCGAATTAAGACTGAAATGGAAGTGTAAGATTCGCTGATGAGGGGCATGTTTTTGAAATTCGATGACACCAACACCTGAATATCATTCTAGTTCAAGAAACTCCCAATCTTCTGTTTCTTTTGTGGACATCCCGGACATCTGGAAAGAGCATGTGTCTCAAAGCAAAGGAATGATTCAGGTATTATCATCCTTCAATATGGCCCATGGCTCCAAACCAAATAGACTATATATGCCTTCATCCCTAAAACGGAGAAACAAAAGGAAAGCGATCATCTCACATGGCCCCATACCAGACGAGTAGAAACTATACATGAAAAAGTCTTCATGCTTGGACCACCAAAAATCCCTAAAGATGGCTCAACCACTTAGAGGGAAACTGGCATATATCCTAACTCACTGAAGAGAACTCTCCCAACATCTACGGAGCTGGTGATGATGCCAGATGACCCACCAGAAAAAATCCTGAAGCCAAAGCAGATGCACTTTAAACCACCTGATCCTGACCCTGATCTAGAAAGGATCAATTCAGACATCCTACCACAGGGTGAATATGGGATGATAGGAACTCCACCACCTGTACCAATCACCCATCGAACCTGGAAAAAGGTGAAACATGGAGAAAGAGACGGTAAACTGGAAGACCCTAAACATGGGGAACTGAAAAGACAAATTGAAACAAGCCAGTTAATGGGGAACTCCCCCAAAAGAGGGAAAATGATGGGCGGAAAATCATGTTCGGAGAGCTCAATGGCAGAGGCAGGTGAGACCCATCCCCGCCTAGATCAATGATTGTCTTATGCTGGAACAGTCGTGGGATTGGAAACCCATGAACGGTTCGCGTGCTCTAGCACAATTGCGCCCAAAGTTGCCCTGATATGTTTTTACTGTCCGAAACCATACTAGAAAACAAGGACACCACTGGCATTACTCTAAAATGTGGCTTCCAAGGCTGCCTCTCGATCTCCATTCAAGGCCATTCTTAGGGACTCTGTCTCCTATGGAAGGAAAAAATCGACGTCAAGATATTGTCCTTCTCCTCGCACCATGTGGCGGCAGCCATTTAGGCGGACCACACCCTGCCTTGAACATTTGTGGGATTATATGGATGGCCATCCTATAATGAGAAGGGGAAATCATGGGATCTTCTATGAAAACTGTGTCATGATCATCTGAGCCCTATTATCTTCGGAGGGGACTTCAATGAGATTATGTTCCACAAGGAAAAGTTGGGTGGAATTTTCCAACCATATGCACTGATGTATAATTTTAAAGATGCAGTATCTAGGGCGGACCTGATCGATCTGGGATGCACGGGTAATCCCTTCACATGGTTCCGAGGTAATACGAATGGTACCCGCATCGCTGAGTGACTTGACAGATTTCTAGGATCAACTGATTGGATAAATCTCTTTAGCATTCTCCACACTGGCCACATGATGCTCAACTGTTTAGACCACTGCCCAATTTTCATTGACTATACTCAATGAGAACGTAATAGGCATTCCAACAGACCCTTCAGATTCAAGATATTCTGGTCAAAAGACCAGGAATGCGAAGAAGTGGTTCAATAAAGCTGGAAGAGTTCTCATGAAGATGCTGGCCTCAATCTCCAACAGGTAGCATCCAATCTGATATCTTGGAGCAACAAGAAATTCCGCCACCCTGATAGGAATTGTGATTTCCTTGAAAAGAAACTGCACAACCTACTCAGGAAACCCCAATCTAATTGCAATCTTTTGAATATTTGTTCCACTCAAAGAGAGCTGGACGTGGCCCTGTGCGTTAAGGAAAGCTTCTGGGCTATGCGGGCGCAAGACATCCATATTAAAGAAGGGGACGCTAATACAAGGTATTTTCACCAGAAAGCTTCAGATAGATGCCAAAAAAACTCTATTATGTGTATCTCACAACCTCATAGAAGCAAAGTCTCTGACACCATCAGAATTCATGATGCTTTGACATGATACTTCTAGAACCTTTTCTCTAAAGGAACTCCTTTCATGTCTGCTAAGGTGGAAGAATGCATCAGACCTGTGATCACTGAAGAGATCAATCGGAAACTTACCGAAGATGTGACGAATGATGAGATACACCTATATATGAAACATATCCACACCACTAAGGCCTCAGGACCAGATGGATTCCACGTCCTATTCTTTAAACAATACTTGCACATCATCGGTCCCAACATCTGCAAAATGATAAAAAATATCTGGGCGGAGAATAAAAGCATTTCCGCCATCAATGAAATGTTCCTTGTCCTCATTCACAAAATCAAGAAACCTCTGGCGATCCATGATTTTAGACCTATCAGCCTCTGCAATGTCTCTTATAATATCTTCTCAAAGATCCTTGTCAATCGGCTGCACTCTTGGATTCCTCATATTATCTCTGAAAACTAGAGCGCCTTTGTGGCCAAGAGATTGATCACTGATAATGAAATTGTGGTGCATGAAGTGTTCCACTCTATGAAAACATGCTCCACCAAAAATAGAGGAACCATGTCCTAGAAACTAGATATGAACAAAGATTATGATAAAGTGGAATGGAATTTCCTTAGAGTCGTGATGCTGAAAATGGGGTTTTGTACTAAATAGACAGATATAGCCATGCCATGCATCTCGACCGTATCCTTCAGAATCAAGGTCAATTGGGAGCTCACCTGAGGATTCGCCCCAACCAGAGGCCTGTGCCAGGGAGATCCCCTCTCCCTATTTCTCTTCATCTTGGTGGATGATGTTTTTTCTAATCTTATTTCTAGGGCTGCATCCTCTAATTCTATTCATGGGGAAAAGGTCTGACCTGAAATCCCACCAGTGTCGCATCTCTTCTTCACCAACGACTGCCTCCTTTTCTCCAGAGAAACTATAAATTAATGCCAAGTGATCAGCCATGCGATCTAGCAGAATGAGAAGGCATCTGGACAGTCTATCAATCACGAAAAATTAGAAATCTCTTTCAGCACAGAGGTGACTCTTTCCAAGAGAGATGAACTTTGGGAATCAGAAGGCATCCATATGGTCAATAAAGACCAAAAGTATCTCGGGATACCCACGGTAATTGGCTGGTCCAAAATAGAAATCTTTGCATTTCTAGTGGACAATATTGAGAAAAACATTCAAAGGCTGGAACCCAAACAAAATCTCCAAAGCAGGCAAAGAAACCCTCATTAAAGCTGTCATCTAGTCTATCCCCAACTATTTTATATCCCTGTTTAAGCTCCCAACAGCCATCGTCAATCAGATCCATACACATACTGCCAACTTCTGGTGGGGGAAAATGATGGAAGGAATAGACCCCACTGGATGGCTTGGGAGAAACTCTGCAAACCCAAGTCAGAGGGAGGGATGATATTTAGGAATATTCTTCACTTCAATGACGCAGTGTTGTCCAAGAAAGGATGGTGACTTATTAACCATCCATCATCTCTCTATGTGTGGGTACACCGAGCTAAGTTCTTTCCCCACATAGACTTCCATGTTTCCCCTCTTGGCCCCCGTCCTAGATTCCTATAGAGAAGCATTTGGGGGGCCCAAAATCTCCTGGAAAAAGGGATCTAATGGAGGATTGGGAATAGCTCATCTGTTAATATCTGGACCGATCCTTGGTTGATCGATAAGGATGGTATGCAGGCTACATCCCCCATCCAATCAGGTCTTGAAGACGCCACTGTCAGCTACCTTCTTTCAGACAAGGGACCAGGGTGGTGTGTGGAAAATATCCATGAATGGTTTAATGAAAGAGACCAAAGAATTATCCTGAGCATCCCCTGGGTCCCAGATGCAGGCCCCAATCATCGTTTCTGGACCAATGACATATCGGGTGACTACACGATGAGATCCGGTTACAAACTTTCTCTTGGAAACCACTTTGGAGACCGGGAAGAGGGACCATGGAAATCACTTTGGAAGCTCAACATCCCCCAAAAAGTACGCCAATTTTGGTGGTAGGTGTGCACGGGCACCCTCCCTACCATGAGCCTGCTCGTTTACCGATATATGGCCAGTGTTGATTTCTTCCCTTTCTGCACAAATATTCTAGAAACTCCTTTGCATACCATCACTCAATGCCCAGGAGCTAAGACAATTTTGAATAAATGGGGCCCGACTTCAGATGCTTCACTGGACATTTCCTCTGACCTTCCCGACCTTCTGATGCATTGGTCCTCCTCTCTTTCATTGAACAATGTAGGCTCACTCTGCACCTTGGCCTGGATCATTTGGGTTCGGCATAAAGATGCTGTTTTTCACCACGTTCATAAACCTCCCAAATTCTGGATTGAACGGGCCATGTCATGGATTGAGAGCTAGAAGGACCACAAAGGACACTTTATGCCATGTGTAACCCCCTCTTATCCCCCTCATTGGAATCCCCAACCAGAAGAGATTCTTAAGATAAACATGGACACGTCTCTCCCCAAGGATGGGCTTGTTGCTCTCGGTCTCCTAGCCAGAAATCATCTTGGGAAAATCATTACTACAAAATATAAATCACATCATGCCTTCTGGGAACCTGCAGTAGCTAAGGCCTCTGCCATCCTGGCAGGTACGATGCTCACTGTGGAATGTGGATGGGTTGATATCACCATTGAGTCTAACTGCCTCATTGTAATCAATGCTATTAACCATAATGACGAAGGACTCCAGTCATTTGGCTTCATCATCAGGAGAATTCGCTCGCTTCGCCAAGGCTTCTCTTGCTGCACCTTCTCATTTACCAAAATGGAAGGAAACAATGTGGCCTATCAGCAGGCAGCCTCAGGCCCCTTCAATGTCAACCAACTCTGGTTGGACAATTTCCCTTCATGGATTTTCATTTGTACGTCGACTGATCTTCGTCATTAATGTTATATGTCCTTCTTTTAAAAAAAACAAGAATTATTTTATTATTATATTCTATAACTCCTAAATGGTAACTCAAATTGGAAATCTAAGAGTACTGTTGATCTCGTGAGGGTGTTTCTTCCCTTAGAAAGAGCCTAACCTTGACTAGCGCGAGTTGAGGGTGACTGTTATTAATTTTTAAACATTTTTTAAGGTACATTCAGCAAATGAGTGGGAGACATTTTTTGTCTTTTTAACTAGTTCTCGGGTTAAAAATTTGAGGGCACCGTTGAATCCATAACACAAATTTTCTCTTAAGGGAATCTTAACTTTGACCATAGTAAGTCAGGAGAAAACATTAATTTTTGGACTTTACAAAAAAATAATAAAATAACTTGAAAAACTTATTTTATTTCTTTTCTGTAACTTTTGTGAGGCAGTGGCATGACCAATTACTTTTCAATCCATTTAATGGATTGACCATTTTTTTCATACCCACTCTATTGAGAGAGATGGGAGGTGCATTAATTAACTAATTAATGAACCTCATTAATGCTTTGTTCATTAAGCTCTCTTCCTCCATCTATTTAAGTGAGGATCGTGGTGGAGTTTTGACATGGCTTCACCAAGAAAGGAACCTCTGGCCAAGTGACGCGATGTCTTCCACCGATGAGGAATGAAAGCTTGGATGAAAATGTGGTAGTAATCAATATGGGATCGACGAACGTCTTCATCTTTCCACAACTGTGACGTCACCTCCAACGATTCTTGAGGTAGGGGGTTTATGTTTGGTTTTGGTTTAACAATATTGAAATGAGATTATTTAATATTTAATGTTAGATAAATCGCTCCCACTTGTTATAATGCTAATATGGAGGGCGCGATCCAAACAAACAAGGCCCAGACCCCCCGCCGCATGATTTTTCAATGCATGCTTCGGAGGCGGCTTGTTCCAACTTGACAGGACCTTGAAATCGAGAGACGCGTAATGATAATGGCATCCTGGGAGGACCATAGGCACGTCTGAAAGTAAGAACAGACTACCATAGCTTAATTGGTGGCCAACAGAAGATTTTACGGCATGGCGGCACTGGGGACCGGTGTCAGCACTCACTGGTCGCGGAAGAGGGAGGCACCGTTTGGCGCCACGGTGGACCCGAAGGGGCGGTCGACAACCAGTCAGCCACGTTGGTGAGTCCGCGCACCATCACGTGTTGCGGTGAAGGAACTACAACATCAAAGCCACGAAAGGAGGAGGACCCATGCCCCACATGGTGGCACCATGTGGCGCCACTAATTGAAGAGCCAAACAGCTCTTCTTGAGCCGTTAGGGGAGTTGGCAGCCACCCGGCTGGCAAGCCGTGCTAGCGTACCGGGCCATGCCCAGCCGGCGGGCCGGGCCAGGTCAGACCCGGACCGGGTCGGGTCAGCTCGAACTGGGTCGGTTCGGCCTAGGCCAGGTCGGGCCGAGTTGGTTTGACTGATTTGGACTGGACCCAGTCCCCTTTCATGCCCAGATACTCTTAAGTGACCGTATCTCACGAACCAGATGTCTGTTTTAAAAACCGTCAACATCGTTGGGATCATTGGAGCAAGAAAATCCTTTTGAGATACTCCATGAGAGTTTTAGAGAATGTTGGAGTATGGTCAGGTTGGATCGTACCCAAATCCAATCGGGCACTCGACACTAAAATGCCTATAACTTACAAACCGGACGTCCGGTTGAGGTGTCGTCTATTGTGTTGGAACCCTTATGACATGATAGATCATCAGGTTACTTATTTTTGGTATTTTGTGCTGGTTGAAATATGACTGATAGCTTGAGTAGCAGTTCTACTTTAATCAAGCATACTATGAGTGGGAATCTTGTGGCTGGTAGTGAGGTGGAGGTTGGAGGTAGATCATACAGAGGTTAGTACCGAGTGATCTTGTGTGGGTTAGCACCTAGCGATCCTGTGTGGATAAAAATTGATCGATCCTGTGTGGATCAGTAGTACATGACCCGATGAGGACCAAACTTAGAGCAGTCCGTCATGGATAAGAGACATAATGATCCTATATAGGTCTGATCCTTTGTGGGTCAACACTCAGAAATAATATGTGGGTCAGTGCATACCAATCCTGTGTGGGTCTTGCGGGGGTTAGTACCCATCAACTCTAGGTAGGTTGGATCTTGTGTGGGTCATCAGGGGTTAGTACCTATTGATCCTGTGTGGGTCAGACTCCATATGGTTAGTAGTAGTGCCTCTCGACAGAATAATATGATCTAGATTCTTGACTAATAATCTGTACTTTTGTGCTTTACTTACACTGGTTTGAGATATGTCTATTTCCTGTGCTTTTTAATTGAGATCATGCTTGTGTTTTTCCTTTGTGGAATTCTAAGAGGCTTTCATGAGTCTTGGGGTCCCTACTGAGTATTGTTATACTCACCCCTGCATAGGATTTTCCCACACTTTGTTGTGTCTTTCACAGACGATAGACAGCCCTAACCGAGACTCAAGGAGCTAGGACCTGATGGTGGATGGAGATAAAAGATGACGTGGAGAGTTGTGGAGAAGATATGTGCCTACCCTTCTGGTAGGATCTTTAGTGGAATATCATAGGAGTTGTTTTCTGTTTTCGGTTGTAGTTGTACCTTTTCAGTTTGGCTTGTATTCCAACCCCCGATACTTACTATACACACTTTTACGACTAAAATTTTACTTTGTGGTTTCATATTTTTGTGTTCTTAAACTATGTGTTTGTATAGGTTTAAAGTAAATTCCTTCCCGTTTTAGGGATACATCTTTGCAGTGCATGTCTCCAACTCCTGGCCTATGGAAGGTGGGCTTGGGGTAGTCACGACACGGGCACCGGAGGACGGTTTATGAAAAAAATTAACTTGGTCTTATAAGACTCTAAATATTATAAGGAATTCAATGGTGTATGTTATATTTTTGTAATAAAATTCATAGAAGAATTTTTTTTGATTAGTGCTAATCCTGCAGATGGGATGAAATAATGGGGTTTTAAAGTAAGAAAAAGGTCAAAATTTTGTTAAGATATTATTTTCAGTTTCATAGTGAAATTGATTATATTGAATAAAATTGTATTAATATATGTAATATTTACTTAATGTGACCTTAAAATAGATTTATAATATCATTTATAACTAATAATTAAATGGACAAAAAGCTAGTTTTTACCTAAAAAAGCAATATTTTTTCATTATTAATCAAAAAATGATGTTCCTCAAAAAAATATCAAAAACCCACTATAGGCTAATTTCTATGTTCTGAATTAAAAAATGAAGTTTATTTTATCAAATTAAATTTAAATTTTTTTCTAAAATTAATTATATTAATAAAATCAGTCCATTTAAGAAAACATATTTTTAACATAAAATGTCTACCAAAAATCTTATCTTTCATTTTCAATATGTTTTATATACATAAAGAAAGAAATTGACAAAAATCTGCTGCTACATGATCTGTTAAATGGGCTATCCAAGGTGCGCTGCAATGCACAACTTGGGAATCTCATACTTGTGGCCACTGCAGCTGTAATCATGGCCACATGGGCTGCTCGCAACACTCTTATCTTTGATGGCATGTTTGACCCTATTCAATGCAGCATGGCTGTGATACATTCATAGGTCCATGCTGCCTCACAGATTCAAACAGGTACAATGCATAATTTTTTTTCCTGAATTACAGATTTTTAGACTGCTTGGAGTCTCCGGCCAGCCTCAGAAGCCTCGGGTTCTTAAATACATACGATGGATACCTCTGATCAGTCCATGGCTCAAGGTCAACGTGGATGGTGCCGCTTCTGGTGCTCCAGGACTATCAGGATGCGGTGACCTCTTTCGAACATAACATGGCTTTGTCAAGGGGTGCTTCTACCACTTTACTGATATTGGGGTTGCATACGAGGTTGAATTATGATTGATAATTCACACTGTTAGGCATGATGTCTGATATAGCTGGAACATGTTATGCATTGAATCAGATTCTCAGCTTACGGTTCATGCCTTGGCATAAAAGATGCGAAATGTCCCATGGAGAGTGTTACCTCACTAGGTTGAATGTCTCTGAAAGGTTTCTAATTTACAAGTAGTGGTCTCACATACTTATAGGGAATCTAATGCGGTGGTGGATGCTTTGTCCAAGCAGGCGATTTCGGAGATGGATATGATGTGGTCCTTTATGGTCCCCAATTTTTGTGCTCCAATGGTTGAGGTGGATATGATGGGTGTCGTGCGCTCCCAGATTTGTAATGATCCCTTGTTTGTTTGACTCATTTCTATTTTTATTTAATAAATTCTCTTAGGGCTGGTTTTTTACATGGTTCTGGGCTTTTGGAGTATATACATAAAGAAATTATCAAAATTATTTTGAATGTAGTTATTAATATTCCTATGACTATGTTTAATGGTCACATTTATTTAATTATATATATATATACGTATGTTTCATTTAAACTAAGTGTTGTGTGCATCGTACGCCAAGTCGGTGTTTCTTTTAGTGCAAGCCGAGTTGGTATTACGTGTAGCGCAAGACATGTTCGTATTGCGTATTGCACAAGACAAGTTGGTATTGCGTGTAAAAGAAATTTTTTAATTAGTTTTTAATATATATATATATAACTATGTCACGTGAAATGAAAAATATTGAAAAGATAAATTAATTCATAAAAAATTAATTCACAAAATCTTAGGGTGTTACATTCTACCCCCCTGAAAATGAATTTCACCCTCAAAATTGACATGGGTTATCAAAGTTTTAATATTATAAAGTTTGATTCATTAAAACCCACATCATAAAAATGGATACAAAACCATCCCTTAAAATGAAAATTTGGAACCATAAAGGTTACCCAAAGTAACATATAACTGGGTTTCCACATAGGATAACATAGTTTGGGAGTGAAGATTAGACATGGAGGAAAAGAATAAATATTTATAGGGAGTGATTTAGATCATAAATAAAAAGAAATTGAATGATCAAAGGAAAGCTGAGGGCCTCAAATTCAAAAATCTATGATGATTCCATAAGCCATTGGATCAATTGAATTTATAGTATTTGGACAATATTTTTTGTATAAATTTTAGAATGATGAGTAATTCTTGATAAATTTCTATAAAAGAAATTCATTCTCATGTTTATCTTTGAAAAAATTATAATAAATACATTACCTCAAAGAATTAATTTATAGAAATTATATTTGATGATTAAAGCACTAAAATATTATTTTTACAGATATTATGGATCATATAAGAATAAAAATCCTAACTATTTGTCTCTTAAAAAATTCAACATGAATTGATATATAAAAATAAAAGTAACAATATTGGTTCATTATAAATATTTATTAAAAAATAATTATAACTTAACCTGGACATCATGTAGGCTAGAGGTAGGCATGAAACCCTTATCGTCCTTCAGCCAAGGGTTCAAGACTCATAGCCTTGCAGGACTTGATTGGTTTTCACCCAAAATACATGATATCCTTTTTTTAAACCACACAAATATAATATATAAGATGGAAATCCTTGAAATAAGGTTAATCATGGAATATCTTTTAACCAAGGTTTTTAACACAAACATAGTTCAAAAACACTTCCTCCAAAGTTTAACTTAAACTTTTTCATAAATAGTTAGCCTTATAACCACTCTCAAAGATGAAAAATCCAAAACTTTTAAAATATAGTCATGAAATCATATTAACATTGATTATTTTTTATAACAAAAAGTAGCTCTTGGTTGTCACATTTCAGACATGTGAATACCCTCATCATATATTCTCTTGAAACATGGTAACAACCTAAATTACTATAAATCATTTTGGAAAACATGCATGCTTCCCCATTCCAAAGTATATTTTATTTACTCCTTAAATCCATATATGTTGTAAAATTCATTAGTGGTATTATAGCCCACCTATAAAAAAGTCCTTACTTAGATCCAAGGTAGTAAATACTTTCCAATTTACATATTCATATCCCACGTATCACCATCCATTCAACATTGTCTTATTATAAAGAACATATTTAGGGTTACCTTCCCTAGGTCAAAATATCATCTTTTCATTAAATCACTTCACCATTCCTTAGGGATAATTCAACATAAACCTAAAAATATTGAGTGAAAGGCATAAGTAGAACAATCCTTGTATATTTAATCATTCATAACTTTTGAATCCAAATTCATAAGAACATTAATTACTTTATCCTTAACCCATTAACAATAATAATTATTTATTTTCACATTGCATCCCTAGTCTCGTCAACATCCACAATGTAACCTTTACTTGTACCACCTTGTTAATTCTCTTTAAAAAAAATTCTCTTCAGACATTGGGTTACATAATTACCATTTTCTCCACACATAAAACACTAAACCTATAATGATGAAATAGGGAGGAAAAAATTATCATCCATTTGGTTAACCGAACTCTTCATTTTTCCCTTGTAGTCACTTGCTTTGTGTCCTTATTTTACACATTCAAAACACCTTCTTGTTCCTCTAAGACATTCACTTAGGTGATTATTTCCACATTATTGGCACAAAGAAAACCTAATATTCTTTCCTCTGTGGTCTCCATTACCCTAACTCTCAGCAAACTCCTTTTTTCTCTTCCTTGGTGATTCTGAGAGTTTGTTAAGGTAAACATTGTTAATCTTGTTCAATGAAAACTTATTAGGAATGATCATGATATCTTTCAATCCAGTGATCATTCCAATTAAATTCTCATTATAAAATCTTCCATCACATTCAACATTATTCTAGTTCCTTCTGGTTCCCTCTATTGACTAAAACCCGAAGCATAGTGTGAGCATTACTTATCATAGCAGATAACCACATAGTCAAGAAAAGAATTAATTATAGTATGTATAAATCATAACACCTTCCATAATCAATGAAACCATTGGTTAATCCTAGTTTATTCATATCTAACTTATATCTATATCCTTCATGATATTTCATAGAGTTTGTGAATTCACAAACCATATCCCCTGGGAGTGTCAAACATGGTGTGCAGCAAGGCCCATTGTCATGTACCAGATTACCTCGAGTCAACATGAGAACATATTGTCAGATTTGTTACCCCTAGGTAAATATTTTCTAGAGCCACATCCACTTGTATTATCCATACCGGGATGTATTACTTGGAAACCAGTGACTCTATCCTTCAACAAAATTCCATTACATTATCCAAAATGTTAACTCATCCTTATACTTATCCTTATAGAAATCCTTAGAGAAATCCTTAGAAATATACCTAGGGATACCACTAAATGTTTATCATCCTATATTCTAAGGGTTAAATATACCTTTGTTCTAATACCGACTATAGTGACCCAAACTTTTCAAACATTAAAATTATATAAATATCTCAAGAAACAAAAAACATTACACAAATAGACATAAGAAGACCATACTAGTCTAGTGCCTTTGGAAACATGGAATACATAAAAACTGATACATATGCGATCTATATTATCACCCAATAGGTTCTTCATTACTATAACCCTTCCTAGAATCATCAAACATAATACATATATTCACAACCTAGGGAAGAAAACATAAAAAGGGATGATCTCAAATGCTCAGTAAGGGTAAAAAAGGGAGAAATGTAAGCATAAACATGAGTGTAAGGGTATGAGAATGTGATCATCAAAATAGAAGATCATACCCTACATATCAAAGATCATATACATGAATCATGGCATAAAGCTTGGATGTTCGTAATACATGAATAATAAGAATGTTAAGAACATAAGCTATGAAATAATAACACAGGGTTAAGATATTTAATTGTAGAAAAAACATAAGCATATAATGATTTCCATAGCAGCCAAGTAATTGATTCCAAGACTGTATTATTAGTATGGGTTCACTCCCCATACCATCATATTAGTCTTGGTTCACTCCCATGGCCATCATAGTAGTCAAGGTTCACTCCCAAGACCATCTTAGTTTATCTCATGTGATATAAAACTTTAGCCAATACATTTGATGGAGATATAAGTCCTACCAATCACATAATAAAATCATACATTCAAGTTCCACAAGATCATAAATAAATATATCATAACCAAGGAAATTAAATGGGTATCATAAACATGTAATAATATCATAACCTATATAAAGAGATAGGTTTCATAATTATTTCATCATAAACATAACATGTGAAAAGAATTGGGTTTCAAAATAAAATAACCCGTGAAAGAGAAGCATGTTTCATATCATAATTCCATAAAAAATCAACTTAGAAAAATAACATGAATGGAAACATTGAATAATTTACCCATAGAGGAATTTTTAATGTAAATGGATGTTATCTTAGATAGGAAATAATTTGGAAATGTCTTTTAGAAAACATTCTTGAGGAAAATATCCTTTCTTCTTTTAAATATTCTTTTTATAATATAAAACCCTTGGAAAACATTTTTCTCTGAAAAGAGATTTTATATCTTATAAAAAAACCAATGAAAACAATAATTTTTTTTAAAAAATTATTTTTCCTTGAAAATTATCTCCATGGATATTTTGAAATTATTTTTGAAAAAGTTTTTGACATTTTTTGAAAACATTTTTTTAATATAATAGATTTATGACTGAAGAGAGAGACGAACATATTTTACTAAAAACATTATCCTAATAACCAAAGAGTGAAGAAATTGTACTAAACATGATTATGTATTGAATAAAAATAATAGAAGGATAAAAATGAATATTCTTTAGATATGGATCATAATATTTCATCAAAGGAATCATAAACATAAACAATCTTAGAAAGTGATGAGATTGTCTCAATAAACTCTTATAACTTGGTAACTCAGGATCATACTCTCCATGTAATAAAAGGAAATTAAATTAAGCTTAAAATATAATAAAAATAATTATATTCATGATATAAAATTTAAAATGGAATTATATACACCTCAAAAAAGAGTTTAGGTGTATAAAAAAACGTGAATCTCAAATAAGGAAAATTATGACAAAATTGTTTTACCAATTTGGTAACTTTTGAAAGTTAAACCCAATAAAAGAAGGATCATAAAATGGTAATGTTAATAACAATAAATTTAAATAATATATACATATAATACAATAATTTTTTGTTCATACACCACCCAAAAGTAAAGAGTGGTGAACCAGCTTGTATCTCACAAAAAATTAACAGTGAGATGGAATCCCCTTACCTTGTGTCTTTACTCTCTCCATACTCATACAATATTACTGTATAATAAATAAATGTTTATTATAAATATTTTAAATATGAACTATTATTATGAATAATGCCATATATTATTTTATTATGACCTTATATTACCATCTTGTTAATGACCCTATGTTAATGTTTCACTTCGGGTAATAATCACTTTGTTCTTCCCATGTGTTTTAATTTGGTATATCTTTGGTCCTTATAATTATATCATGATTACATAATTTAAAACATGATATAAATATCTGGTATAAATATTATATTTGTATTATAATAATCTATATAATATATGAGTATGAAATAGAATACACTATTCATGGAGATGATAATCCGTACATACACATGAACGTTGTTTCTGTTTTTTGTTGTCGCATTGAAAGAAAGTATATAAATGAAATACGTATATATATGTAGTTATATATAAATATAATCATTAAAGTATAATTAATATATCATATATATTATATAATTCCATTAAACCCATCCTTAATACATTCCATGTGGTGTGTGAATAAATCCCAATGCCTTGAGGGGGAAGTAGTCCACACTTCCTCAAACAGGATTATCGTATTAACACCAAATGAAAAGAAAAATATGTGGGATGTAAAAGAAATAAAAAAGCATAAATAAATAATAAATATAATATATGACATATATAAATATATTTTCTATCATAATGGCCACCATGATTGGTGGTAAATGGGAAATAAATAATCATCATTTCACAAGGTAGTAGTTCATCGTACATAGAAATAGTATGTTCTACATCCATTAGATTGAGGTTTTTATTAGTTTAGGTTAGAAATTTTATATAAAATTATTATATTATATTTAGTATACTGTATATTTCACAAAATAATGGAATAAAGGGAGTGGATTGGGTCGATAAGGAAAATAAATGGAAGGAGCTTGAGAGAAGATGTTACCTCTAAATCTAGTAACTCCTTTTGGTTTGTGCCAAAAGGATTCCTAGAGAGGCTTTCTTACTTAAAGTAGGATTCAAGGTATAATAGTGGATTGTTTTGAGGCTATTAATTTAGATATTTTTCTAAATTAAAAGGTTTTATAGGTGTGAGGAATGAGTAGAGGTGGCAGCCTTTTATTGGGAAGGAAAAGGACTCACTTGGAATTTTTAGAAACAAGTCAGGTGTGCACATGTTCTTACGTAACAATAGTCATAAAAAACATATAAATAATGGAATTTTTATGGAAGATATATGGACAGAAAATGGGTGTTGGAAAATTTTATTGGTCATTTGGCACCTTAATTTTAAGGTTTAGTCCCTTATTAAGTTAATTTGGCATTAACCGCTGTTATTAATTTTAATCCCTTTTACTAATTTTTTTGGTCAAAAATCAACATGGTATTATTAGAATATAAATATTATAATAAATAAAATGGTTGATTTTGGAATTTTTAAATTCAATCCAGTGAATCATCAAAATTAATATTACTGCTAATCCCGCAGAAGGAATGAAATAACGAGTTTTTAAAGTAGGAAACAGTTCAAAAGTTTGTTAAGATTTTAAATTCCGTTTTAAAGTGAAGTTGATTATAATGAATTATATTGTATTAATATATGTAATATTTATCTAATTTTACCTTAAAAAAATTTTATAATATCATTTTTCATTAATAACAATTTAGACAAAAATATCATTTTTAACCAAAAAGTAGTATTTTTCACTATTCGTCAAAAAATGAAGTCTCTTAGAGAAATCCCCAAAATTCACCCTAGGATAATTTAAACATTATAAATTTAAAAATCAAATTTATTTTTTCATATTTAAATTTTAAATTTGTCTAAAATTTATTTTATTATTAAAATCAATCCATTCAAGAAAACAATATTTTTAACATAAAAGGGCTACCAAAAAATTATCTTTCATTATCAAAATATTTTATATATATAAAAAAATTATAAATAATATTTTTAAAGTAGTTATTTATTTTCCTATTAATATGTTTAATGGTTAGGTTATAATTATCTCATTTAATTATATATATATATATATTTGTTTCATAGAAACACGCTGTTTCGTTCATCGTACACCAAGTTGATGTTGCTTGTAGTGCAAGGAAAGTCATTATTGAATGTAGCACAAGACAATTTGGTATTGAGTGTTAAAATAATTTTTGAATTAGTGTATTAATATATAAATATATATATAACCATATCACATGAAATGAAAAATATCAAAAGGATAACTTAATTCAAAAAATAATAATTCAAAAAATATTAGGGTGTTACAAAATTTATATCAAAACTAAATGTGGTTTGATTCCTATACTCACATGATATATAGTGACACAAATGTTTCAGATCATGGTTCCATTTGTGACATAATGATAAAACACCCCTTCCTAGTACACAATCCCAATCTTTGTAGGGATCTTTCTTCCAAATAACTATATGTGTATTGATTTATATTACCATATGATACATAGTGAAACCCGTATATTGAGTCATGGGTCCATCCAAAAGGAAAAAATTCTCCTTCCTGTGCATATGGATTAGACCTATGCATGAGATTATCTTATAAGATCTATGTGTGGATTCATCATCAACACCATTTATTTATAATTTACGAAAAGGGTATAGGGGAGGCATCAAGGAAAAAAAATAAAAGACAATCACTGAGGCCTAAAATAATCTAACCCTAGGTAATCCACTCTAACAAGAGCCTCCCCACCGAGAATATAGAGAAATAATGTCTTCTGAGAAAATAAAGTTTGTCCCTTGAATTGACAGGGAGGCCAAATGATATGCTACATTGTTCCCCTCGTGCTAAGTATATATAATGTCCGTGTTAAAATTAAAGAGGATAAGAAATTTGAGGATAATATAAGAGATTAAAAAAATAGTGGATCCCTTACATATCAGTGAACTGTAAATGATGATAGATTCAATCTCCATATCACCAAGGGTGATTTTTTTTTTCTGGATAGTCTGAGTCCAGAGAGCATGGCTAGAGCTTCAGCCTACAATGATTATATGGTACCATAGGAGGATATAAAGTGAACCATGCCCAATCCCTCCAAGTTCTAAATAAAACAAATTCCCCTGATGCAACCCCTAACATATGATGCATCCATTTTCAACATGGGCCCCACATATTCCCTTTCATGAACTATCATATAGATCAAGCAGCTATCTAGATTTATCTTTTCTCTCACATTGAGAATCACCCATATGAGTTTACGGAACATGGAAAGACACTCTAACTAGAATGATTTATTTTTGTTTCATCCAAACAAAGGGAATAACATCATGTTCTCATGAGTTTCAAACTAAAAGGCAACATCCTTATCACATGATGATAAAATGAACAATAAGAGGTCTTCACATTTCACAGATCATCCCTTGTAATGGTTCTTTGTTAAATAATTGTAAGATTTATCCCTTCACATTTAAATGTATTCAACACATGATGTTTTATCCTTTAGGGTTCTTGAACCATTCTTGGAGCATACGTTCTCCATGAACTAACTTCATATATTTGAACTTGAGTTGATACCAACCAGTTCTTTAAGTTGATATCCTTCTCTTGGAAACCACGGCCCTTGGTCTCCCCTTCACTTCTTTATCCCTTATAGAAAAATTATAATAGGAAATGGTTAATCCAAAAGGGCACCATTAGGTTCACTATTTAATAACGCCACACCTCAGAGATTTCAGTTAATGGATTCAGTCCCAAAGGAGATCCCCCCCTAAATCTAGGAGCTATTATCCCAACTATGTGGGATACAGGATCTCATCCATTACCAATGGATGACTCACACCTATCTATATCCACTCCCTATTGACTATAATATTATTTGGATATGATTTACACTTTCTATAACCCAATTATTCCTCAAGATTCAGATACCCTCAATGTTACACATCTTTGCATTGTATCCATTTTAAAATCAAGATTATAATATCTTATTCTGATACCCATACATCCTAATGTATGCATCTCATGTGAATACCTATTTTCCAATAGTTATTATTTTTTCATGAATATAAACCATAGATTCATGATCTTAAATAACACAATAATTTCTTAGTCACATGATGTTAAACAGTATGAAAATGTCACATTCACATGATATTAAACTACAAAAAAAGCCTTAGTCACATGATGTTAAACTACAAGGAATATGGTGCATCATGTAAGACCTAATATATCTTAGAGTGGGATGTCTTATCCATAAGTATATTCTAATAATGAATTTTTATCCTCTATGAAAAAACGAAATATGGAAATTTCATTTCCTTATGTATGAGATCGATCTATATAAAGGATAACTTAGTCGACCATGATGTCGATACTCACTATAGGAAGAAAATAAATAACTTTCTCCCCTGTATATGATTCATATCTACACAAGGGGACCCCCATAAAAGAGATAATTATGTCTTGATTGCTACCCATAAAATATTCATAGTGAAACCTAGGGAATTCCAACCTTAAAAAAAATTTATATTTCACTATGTAAGGATGGTCGAGTCATAAAGACTCTCTTGGAATATGTATGAATGAAATATATGAATGGATTTCTTGTGCATGATATAAATATTCATAGGAAGGAATTTGGTATACAAATACCCTCTAGAAACCCTGTGTAAGGGTAAAATATGCCTCTCACATCCAGGAACCCCCATCCAATAAATATTATCTTTAAGGATATCTTGCATAAATTCACATTGATTCCAATGTACTTATTATATGATGTTAAACTATAAAGAAGATGTCCTCGTTTCATAATGTTAAACTACATGATAGAGGTATACCCACTACATTATGTTAAACTATGTAGAACATCATTGATCATCAATCCTTATCGAAGGACTACAAGATTCAGGCACAGGTTAACCAAAGTTTGGGGTTCTTCCATCATATTTCTTAGACCCTAAATCTATAAAACACACTTAAGGTCTTGAGTGTCCCAGATTACAACATGCCTTTCATGGACCTTATAAATAAGAAAATATCTCTATATTTGACCATGTATGAGATGGATCTGCATAAGGTCATTAGACCCATAAATCATAAGAATATTTTCCCTACAGGAAGGGCCTTAGGATCTTTGTCATCCTTGATATCATTAACGTGGATCTCAACACCATAGAGCCATTATATTACTCATGATTTAAGAAAATTGATCCAAGTTTTACCTCACCCTCATCATCTATTTAGATTTGTGTTGGAGTAATTTTTAATTTGGGAATCCTAATTAGGAAATTGTGTAACACTCCACTAATACCAGGTCTACATGAATTATTATCTTCAACTGTGTTCACTTTGTTCAAATTTTGATGACCTAAAAATTATGCCTCTGGAAATTCAAACCACAAGAACTTAAACTACTAGTGATAGAGACATAAATTATTCCAGGATGAAAACCCGAAAAGGGTGGTTTGATAAATATTCAAGTTTCTTATCTATAAAATTTTAATATACAGAGTTTAGAAAAACTTTATAGTGTAAATAAAAGGTATTAAATCTCGTATGGCATGTTTGGTGGCCCTAGAAAAATTCGAGACATGATCGCCATATACCCTAGTGTAGGATAAATTTTTAGAATTTTTTATCAAATCTCCTTTTCATGATGATTTGTTTACTAAGAAGTGACACAAAATTTAAGGGTTCCCAAAATTCTATTTAATATTAGTTTTTTCCCAATTAACATTCATGTCTTTGATGATTGATATGACTCTCACTAATTCATTGAGTTGATTCCCTTAAACTAGAACCCCATAGCCTTGAGTTATTTCACTTTGTTATTACATGTAGTGTTTGGGTAACATGGATTGACTAATCTGATGGTACCCCACTAGCATTTTCTGGTGAATAACACAACACCTTATAACATTAAAATAATTGGTGTTTTGGTCCTGGAGGAAAGGTCCCCCTTAAATCCATGAGTTTTTGACCTGTCTACATGTGATATTGTTTTTCACCATTAGTAATTATGGGGATATATCTACTAGATCCCATTTTTAGATGACTCGAATATTCTTAGCCCATGATTTACAATCCCCATAACTAGAATATTCAAGAGGATTCGACGTCCTTGACATTACATCACTATTTATTATACCAATTATCAAATAAGGAATGTGATATTCCTTTATTAAACCTTTTGATGGACCAAACCACATGACCTAAAACCACATGGTGTTTGGACCAAGATTTACAACAAATTGTAGAAATACCCACATGGTTATATAACCCTCCTTGGATTATCTTTATTTGAAACTATACACTATCCATGTGTTGGAATATTAATAAATATTCCATGGATTTTTGAAAAGAGCGGGTGCCCCTATATTTGAAACTATAAGAGTTATATTTTCATAAGGGCCCTAGACTTGTCAATTAGAGTCATCTCCTCCTAATAGTAAATGAAATTTAATCCCTATGATCCCCAGTAATATCACAGTGTAATACGACACCATATAGTTTTCTGGGATCATCATCGACATGTATTATCTATTTTATATTCATTGGTTCAAACTCATAGACACATGATTATAAAAACCATATTCAAACTATCCAAGTTGAATTTTCATCCCTTATATTTCATCATTATATCAAATTGGATCTCATTGTAGATGCAGGGTGTCAAAACCCTTCATGATTATCCATCCTTCATTATCTGAACAAGGATATAGAATTTCCAAAACCTTCATGAACACCCATACTTAACCCATTATATGTCTCAATCAGACAAAGAAATATATAGACTTAAATAGAGTATCTTAAACTATAGAAATATAAAATTGTATTTAAAAGTCCTTGAAATACAACAATAGATATTCTGGGATTGATAACCCTAAACCAAAACATTGACAATCTAAGATAGAATGCCCTAAATTATATAAATAGGTGGTTTGAGAAAAGTGAAACTATACAAAAGAAATAAAAAATCTATGCTAGATGGCCCTAAACTACACCAATGAATGCTATGAGCTAAAAGAACCTAAAATAAAAAAAATAGATGGTCTGAGATAAAATATACTAAACTAAAGGAACAATTTGTTATATAAGACTTTAAAACAACCAATTAAAAGGGACACGATAATTTCCAAGTTAAAAACGAAGAAGGGGAACCATGGGGACAATTCATGTCGCTTCTCACAAGACACATACTTTGTGCAGTTCAAGAAACATTGATCACTTATGAAATGGAAAAGCACTAAACATGTCATGATGAAAACCTATAAATAGAGGCCTAAAAATCTAAGTCCATGCCTAATAATATTCCCCCTTATGAAACTTTGAAAAAAGTTAGGTAAATATTCAATGCTTGTAGGGATCATTATATGTCCCAATAAACAATCAATATATGCTCGAAAAGTATATCAACAAGGGAAAAAATTTATATCACTATCTTTTTTTAAGCCACACCTAGGAGGAATTCATCATCATTTAGATATATGAAAACGTTTTATATATTTACCTTATAATTATATTCTTTTCATTCTGAAGGAATCTAATTTGTAGGGGTGAATTTTTTTTGACACCACTAAATGTTACTTGCACACTTTTTCATGGATGGTTAGATACAATGAGTTTTTATCATATCATAATACTTAATTACATGTGCTAATGATGTTCAGGGTGTGTTCATTGCTTACAATATTTAAAAGAGTTTTATTATTATACTTATTATGATTTTAAAATAATAATAATAATAGGTAAGATAAATAAATTGTAACTATACATTTATTTAAAGTAGTTGCATGTTACATGACCCATAAACAACTTAATGAGTCATATTATTTAATATTACAGTGCTAGGTTTTTATCTTATCACACCTGGAATGGATATCACATACCATCTGTATGAGTTTCCTCACACTAGAGCTTCTATGTTCATGTGGAGAACATCCAATATGATAGGATACATGATAAGAGTATGCATAGATCCCATGATTTGCATCACATGAGGACGATAATATATAATTTTTGGGATTATGAAAATACACCATGTAGATACGTGATGGCATAAAGATGGTCCATATATAGGGTTAGAGTGTGAAGTATGTAGTCCATAACAATCATTTTTTAAGTCCTCTTCATGTATGAGTCTTTAGATGATGAAATATAGAAACATCACACCCACCTGACCAAGTGTGTGGTCAATCATCTTTGCTAATAACTATGAAATGAAACACTTATGATTTAATCAAAGGAGAAAATCTGCATAAATTTCTAAAAATAGAGGATATGTTGAAGATGTTATGAAAGTTCACTATAATTCACATATATAATAAATGAAAATCCACAGTGGAAATATTGAATTTCAAGAATAGCTTGAGTATAGAGAATATCTATTTCATATGCATGTGGATAAAAAATAACCCTCAATTGTGGATACTGCATGGTTCCTCCACTGCTTAGATAATCTTCCACTTCACCTTTATCTAACAGCATAAAAAATAGAGAATCATCCCTAATGGGTATAACATATTAGTTACCCTCATGCTTACTTCTTGTTTGAATTCATCCAAAGTGCCATAGATGTCGATATTGTGCCCCATGTTCTAAATTCGACTCATGATTATTTCCTTCTACATAGAGAAGATTATATATGAATAGAGGATCATTTTTTAACTCCCAATACTGAATCATGTGAGGATTATTAAATTCTATGATATCCTTAGATCTACGATTGAGTAAGTCAGTGTGATGAATGTTGGAATGTTTTTTATAAGACATGGCACATTTCTTGGATATTAAAAGGCGGTGTGATACCTCATCTATGAATACATTAGGGAGATTGTGAGTTGGAGGGGAATTATATTTGGCATAAAAATGATATCATTTTACATGAAAAACATAGAATCATGATCCCACACAAGGGTTATGTGAGGAAGTTTATGTGAAGAACACATTGTGTTATCGATCAGCCAGAGGTCTGAGGCACCCCATAACCTATCACATGAAGGGATATGATACTGTGAGGGGTTTGATCTATAAAATGATAAAACATAGATAATTTTTATATATATTGCATAATGAAAACAAATAAGAGAGTGCATATAATGGTCCTTCCTTCACCCAAAATAATATTAAATTATTTCATACCCTGTTATGTGAGAAATTGTGAATAGAAACTTGATATCTGGATATTATTGATCCTTAAATAGTTTATATAATTTAACATGAAATATAACCATGAATAGAACTCAAGAACTCAATGAACTGTATCAATCTGATGGAAGTATATGCCACAAAAATTCAATATTCATTTGAATATAAGAATCTCCATGATTTACTTGATACCATTGTGTATGAAGAATATATATTCCATGAATGGGTGTCATAGACAAGTGCAGTCTATGTAAGACTCCATCACTGAATCCCCTTATGCAATCACATGATGATTTGAACATCATGTGACGACCTCATTCAAACATTAGGTCATGTGATACCTTCAAGCACCTTGGGTTATGAAACGAAATCATGAGATGAATTAAAATATGAATCCTTGAACCATTGTTTATGTTTCACCCTTGATTTTGTGTACCCAGTCTCGTGGTGCCTCAGGAAAAGTGGGGTGTGGGAATCTTAATATGCCTTGTACATGAACCCATGATCATGTTAATCCTCTCTAATAATGCGTGATATTGGCCTTAACATGTAAATCCATGGACATTAGGCATCAATAATCACCATGGCATGAAACTCTAGCCCTGTTTACTCAATGAATTCATGTGGATTTTGATTTTAGCTATGTACCCTATATATATACATCTTGGATAGTCCCCCTTGATCATGTGATGGCCTCATATTCCTTTTATCGCATGACCCCCATTGTACAATCACAAGACACATTAAACATCATGTGACTCCCCTCTAAAGTCACAAATAAGCAGATCGACTATCCATGGAAGTTCTCTAATTCCATCATTAGGTTCAATACTGATCATGTGATGACCTAATAGAAGTATGATTAGAGAGAAACATATGAATTACAAAATAAAATCTGAAATATGTTCAAGCTTCATGTGAAGGGAGTTTGACTGACATTCATAAGATGGGATAATGTAGTTCACATGATGAGTTTGTTGATTTTGAGGATTACCTTGGTATATGTCACTCACATCACATGAATCCCATTGTATGTTTCACCTTCATCACGTGAAGGATTTCATACATGCCTTTTTGATCATGTGATGCCCTGATAGACAACTAATGGTTAGACACCACAGGCTTTATAAAATAAAATCTGAAAAAGATGGTAACCTTATACAAAGAAGAGTTACATTATTTTTCATTATAAGGGGCCTTGATATTTACATGATTAGTTTAATGATTATGTGAAGTCTCTTTGATATTCCATCTTGATCTCATGATGGCCCTCCGATATGACAACTTAATATTGTGAAGGCCCTCTTGTATACTAGCTTGATATCAAAAAGGGCTTTAAACATGCCAACCAAATCTCATAAAGTCCCCCAAGAATTTTCCACCTTATCTAAAAAGGACCTATGACATGTCAATTAGAATAAATAAATACCTTTAACCAGCCATGGGTACAATAAATATCATAATTATGGAGTGATCTTCTGATCGTTATTTATCATGCGATGCAAATATGACATCATGGATGACTAATGGATGGATCATGTGAAACAGATGATGTGATGATACCTACACTAATTCAAGCCCATATATGCAATTTATGTTTCATGAGAAGCATCGTAGATCCAACGTGGAAATTCTTAAAAAACAAACTCACCCTAGTGCAGAAAAAACACATACAGAAGCATAGAGGTGAGAGTGGACATTCAATAGTGGAGAACAATGCAATCCTGAGAGTTTGTATCCAAATAATCCTGGAGAATAACTTAAGGGATTATGATTTAAGTTTATAAACATCTCATGATCACCCTATTTATCATTTTATGGACTTTTGGCATGCTAATCGGATCACGTGATTGAGTTTTTGTGTATGGAGTTGATCATGTGAGTCCTCAATATGCTAATGCATGATAAATTTTAAGGAATTTAGGTGATAAAAGCTAGAAATGAAGGATAATTAATATGAATATGAATACACAGATTTTCATGTGAATGTGTCATGTGATTCATGTGATATAATCATAAATCATGTGACAACCTTTGGAGATGTCAAATGGTTCATGCAACAACACCAGGGCATGTCGACCAAGATCTAACGGATGTTATCAGATAGGTCTACCAGATCATGGAACATCCTCATGAAATGTTGTCCAGATCATGTTAATCCCTCTCATCATATCATTTATTCCATGAGAAACACCTTGAACATATCAATCGAGTCACATGAAGCACTATAGACATGTCAGATGGTTCATGAAAAGTCCCCCAAACATATCATCTGGTTAATGTAAAGTACTTTGGACATGTAAACCTGGTTCAATGAAAGACCCTAGACTTGTCATCTTCCATCATATAATGTATCTTGTACATGTCAACTTTGATTTGGATAAGAATCTTGGAAATATCCATATGGGTCATATTTTTCAGATGAACACCCTTTGACTTGTCAGGTAGACATCTCTAGACATGTCAGACAGACACCATAGACATTTCATGCAGACACCATGGACATGTTACGTAAAATCGCTAGACAGGTCAGGGAAACATCCCCACACATGTCAACCTTGTCAAGCAGTAGTATTTGGTCATTTTCCCTTGAACTATGTGAACCATAATTCTTTGTCCAAGCATTCCCCCTTAACATGGGAAGTGTCCATAATGGGATAGGGATTGTACTCATACAACCTTAAGGGTATTTTTAGGATTCTTATACCATTCAAACATGCCCCATCGTCCACTCATGGTCCCCAATAATTATCTGTCATAGGATATGGGTTGGACATATTCAAATGGAAATCCAATTCAATTTAATTCTCTAATTTTCCATTACATAGCACCTACCTCCGGTTGGTCTATCATTCTTCCTCATCCATCAGTGGGCTAAGAAAATAAGTTAAATTGTGAGGACTCTGACTCCCGCTATAAGAAGTTTATGTGCCAAAAAATCCTAAGGATCAATCTCCAGATAAAGTAATCCATCAAGGCCACCCAGTGAATAAGTCATGTATCCATATACAGTGTTTATGATCACTTTCCATATCATTTTCCCAAACTAATCATGACTCATGTCATCTTAGGGATTTGAAATGACTATAACAATAACATTGTAAAATTCCCCCAATCAGGGAAACATATGTGTGTAATCCCCAATCAAAAATAGGTTATAAATTACTCAATACATGGGCATGATCCTTTGTGTAAATTCTATAGGACTTCCCATTTTGGTAAAATCTAGGGAAATAACCCTCAAGAGTAAATATTATATATCCCCAAAATTTATTATTTTGAGAAACTAAACTATGAAGACTCCAATTCCTATTAAATCATGATACATAGGACACCATCCTATGTCTTGAGCTCTATACCCAATCCCTATATTCCCTCATATATATTTCCTTGTCATATTATGTTAAAATAAAAGGTATAGTCTAGTAATATGACCTTAAAATATGTCAATAAAACTATGTGGGTTTTGATTCCTATTATCACATGATATGTAGGGTACCTTGTAGAGGTTTAATAATATCTCCAAGATAATGAAAACCTCCTTATAGAGTATTAAAATTCACTATGTCTGGTCATATGGATGAAAAACACAAGAAGATACCCATTTCTGAGTAATAATAAGAAATAGATGAAAAAACACTGATACGTATAGATAGATTCATTAATATAACCCCTTTATATATAGAATGATTCAACACCCAATAATTTTATTAGGATATACAATCCTGTATTGGGATTTGGAAGAGATTCATGAACAAATCATAAATCTCTAATAGAGCCTCATAATAGGCAATAATCCACCAAAAGGATGTGAAGCGCACATCCTCTAATCCTCTCGTCCAATTTGAGTTACTAAGTTCCATTGGGTTTGAAACCCCAAATGAATTCCTGTATTTTTAAAGTATATTTTTGATTGATACAAGATGTCGGAACTATCGGGTGTTTCTATTTATAGACCATGCTAACATCATTGATTGTGAAACTATGTTTATCCCATCACAATCAACTGTCGAAACATAAGATCCAATGGAACAAAGATGGTGAACCAAACATCAAATCTTGTGATAACATAATAACTAAATCATCATAGCCATCAAGAATATGGTTTCCCAAACCTGAATTATATCCCAATGATATATTCATTTATTTTCATAATTTCTATACTGTCAACATTTGAAATAACTTATTTTTCTTTGGATAAATTTCCCCCATATTCTTCATCCCACATTCTTGACAAGTAGGAAGTTGAATCATTTTTTTATGTTCTTTATAACCTAAATTATATAAAATAATAATTTTTTTCTTATTTTTTCAGTTCAAAAACTCACTTATGTTTAGGTTTTTAATCATATCTATTTATAGTTGGTCAGGAATAACCACAACATTTTTCACTCCAAATCCTATCTTATTTAGTTTCACATTCATAAAACCACCACATTTTACTTCACATCCATTAATAACTTGTTTATTATTAGTTCCAACCATTTACTAAAACGAAAATAGTTAGTGTGAATATAATGAATCTGGATTTTCTTACATAAATATCACATCATTTTTATGAACATTCATTGCATTATACGAACACGTGTCTGAGGATCATAAAGGTATAGTTCCTTTGGAATCATAGAAACATAAACAACAGGTTCATATATGAACTAAATAATCTCCCACTAAGTTCTTCATAACTATAACTCTTCTTAGACATAACATATATAATATATTTCTTCATAACCTAGGGAAATGAAATATAATAAAGGGTGGGACCAGATTCTCATTAATGGTAAACAAGGGAGATACCTAATCATAACATGAGAATAAGGGTATAAGAACATGAGAATCACATTTAAAAACCATACCCTATATATCAAAGATAAAATATTGATTCATGGAATAAGGATTGGAGGTTCATAATACATGAGTAAGAAGTAAATCTAATAACATGATATGTGAGTACATACTAGTGCATAGGGAATAAAATTGTGGAATAGACATAATCATAGAAAATCATTTCCATAGAATTTTGGGCTCAATGTCATGGATATCATAGTGGAATGGGTTCCCTCACAAAAATGTCATAGTAGTTAAGGTTCACTCTCAAGACCATCATAGATGATAAATTTCATTACTATACCAGGTTCACTCACCATTCCAATCCATTATATCTCATTAGATATAAATCTTTACCTTATTCATTGGATGGAGGTATAGGTCCCACCTATCTTTGGTTATAACATAAACATCATCCCTAGTTATAATGTAACCACCATCACATAATTAGAATCATACATATGTATTTCATAAGATTATAAAAAATTAATCATATTATAACCCATGAAAAGTAATAGGTTTCATAAATATATCATTATAACATAACATGTATAAAATAAGCAGGCTTAATAATCATTTCAACATTACATCAAAGCATAACCTATAGAAAAATAAGTTGGTTTCATAAGCATTTTATCATGGTATAACCCTTATAAGATAAATGGGTTTTATAAAAATTTTATAATCATAAACATAAACCATCCATAGAAATAATAAGAATGGTATGCTTGGATCATATTCCCATTAATTCATAATTAGCATCAATTGATGTAATCTTTGATGGAAAATGATTTTGAAACATCCCATTGAACATTTATTGTGGAAAATAACATTAATATGAAAATAAATTTTTAATACAAAAAAATTCATAAAATTTTATAAATAATTTTATTTGAAAATAACCTTGAAACATATAAAGGATTCTCAAAAAACTATTTAAAACATTTATTGAGGAAAATATCCTTTTCTATTTTACAAAAATCTTTTCAATACATGAAAAAATTTTTAAATAATTTTATTTTAAAATAAAATTGACATATTATAAATAAGGCTAGAATTAAATGATTGGTCATGACAACAGATAATTACGTTCACACTGTACACATTACAATGATGATTACTTTTACATTTTTGGTAAAATAAAAATGGGAATTGTATGGAAAATGAATTGAATATTCCTTTCAAACTATTTTGTAAAAATTAAAACATGTGTAAAAATTTCTTTAATAATCATTTATAGAATATTAAATAAATTTTTTAAAACTTTTATAAGACATGGTTTTAGGAGAAAATGTGTTTTCGATTTAAGGGAGAAATAAAGAAGATTTTTATTAAAAAACATTATATTAAACTACTGAGTACAAAAAGATATTAAAATGAAAGAAAAACATGTATTTTCAGGAAATAACTATAGTAGAATAAAATTTATGATTTTTATGAGAAATTTATCATATTATTTTATAATCATAAAGATAATCATAAAAAATCCTAATAAACAATGAGATTGTAACATAAAATATTAACCAATTTGGTATCTTAGAATTGTTATCCCAATGAAGGAATAACATAAAATAAAACATAAAATATCACTATAATAAATAAATTATATTTATTACATTTCAAATGGTCTATATATATAGCTCATAAAATAAGATTGGTGCATAACATAACATATGTCTCAAGGAAGACAAATTGATGCAATACTCTTTTACAAATTACGAGACCTTTAAATCGTAAATCCATGAAAAATAGATCCTAGAAATGATATGTAAATACCAACAATTGTTTTGGGATTATAATCATGAGATACATTCATGGGATTTATATAGACCACATTAAATAATCATGTGGTAAATATGGTATTTGCCTCACAGAAAATAAAACTAATATAAGAATCTCTTACCATATGTATCAACTTCCTCCGCAAAAATTAGAACCTCCTATATAATAAATATAAGTTTAATATAAATATATAACATAAAAAAACACACACACCAACACATATAATATACCATATATTATTTACTTATGACCTTTTATTACCTGTTTTTATATTAAAGTCAAATTTTGTGAAATAACTATTTTTTGTGTATGTTTTGATTTGTTATTTTTTATAATATTACATTGAAAATGGTTCCCTAATATCCGGAATTTTAAACATGATATATATAATATACATATTAAATATACATATAGTTAGAGTAATCCATAATAGAGAGAGATAGAAAATGAAATACATCGTTCATGGAGATGGTTGGTCGTACGTACACATGAACCCTACTTCTATTTTCCCAAAATAAATAAAGAAATAAAGTTAAATAATATATTACCATTATATAATAATTTTTATGTCATATTTATCACATATTATTATTAATCCAATTCTTATTTCCTTCCATGTAAATTTTGAATGAATTTCATCGCTTCGTGAGGCGGTAGTCCACAGTACATAGAAACGATGTTATCATATTCCCATGGAATAGAAAGTAAGAAGGATAATGTCATATCATAATTTTTAAATAATAATAATATAATAAATAGACTATATAATCAATAAATTCATCATTATGTACATCCGTGAAAGGTGGTGGTGGAAAACGAATAACATCAGTTCACGAGCTGATTGTCTGCCATACACACAAATGATGGTTTTGTAACTGATTTGATAGAAGAGGATAGGTTTTAGGTTATTCCATCAATAGAATAAAATTTAAGTATATATTATATACTAAGGTTTTTTTCTCATCATTTTTTAATGATAATTAATGGAGTTAGAGGAAGAAATAAAATAAACTTCTTGGTTTGAGACGTTACCGCTTCTTCAGGATAACTTCTTTTGGTTTTCACCAAAATGATTATTATATTGGATTTATGACCCAAATTAGAATTATAGGATGTTATTATGGAAGAGGTTATGTTATTTGGGTAGTTATTTGAAAAAAATGGGTTTTGTAAGTTTTAATAGGAAATGAGAGAGGTGGACATTTATAAGTGAGGTGAGTGACACCCTTGTAATATTTGAAAAGAAAAAGGTTTACCCACGTTTAAATCATGAAAAGGGATCCTAAATGGAAAATTAAAAAACATTAGAGGTTATATAGTAACAAAATGGCCATCCAATGGGTTTTGAAAAGTTTATAGTTAATTTTAACCTTATTATTTTAGTTTAACCCCTCAGTAAACCTATTTTCACCTTAACCATGATAATTATTTTTTACAGTTTATACTAATTATTATGGTAATAAATTAAGATTAACTTATACGATTATATACATTTTTCCGATTTCAAGTATATATTCCATTTTTCTGAATTTCACTCACATAATTGAATATTTTAATTTAAAATTAATCTTATATTTGTGATAATAATGTTTTTTTCCAAAGAGAAAATGTTAAAAAGTTTAGAAAGGTTTTATATAAAAATTAAATATAAAATTGATTCCAATGACCTAAATTAGATTAATAGATATATAATTAGACTTATTTTACTTTTAAAACCATATTAAAACAATTTCTATGATTTTAAATGCCTTAAAATAAATTACAATTCTTAATGAAAAACATTATTTTTTCACTTTTCATCAAAAAAAATTATCTTCTTAGAGAATTATGAAAAACAAACCTTAATATAATTTTTAAATGGTTATTTAATATAATACTTTCATTTCTTCAAATTCATCTTATAAAATTTAAAATAATTAATTTTAAAATAAGTATTTAAATAGCTACAATACTTCTTCTTAGAAAAATAACATTTTAAGCATAAAATTTGTTTTATTCTTATCTATTATCTAGAAAACACATAAAAAGAATGTTTAAAATTTAATTCAATATAAATATATGAATTTAATAAAAATAATTCATAAAAATTTATTTTTTAAAAATTATTTAGGCAAAACACATTTTTGTGCATAAAAATAGTTTTTCCAAAAATGATTTACTTTCTTTTCAAATGGATTTTATTTTCATTTATAATTAATTGGTCACCAAGTAATTAATTTTATATACATGTGTTAAAAATATATTTTAAAAATTTATTTAGACCTACTCATACCTTCAATTTCAAGTTCTAGGTGATAACTATCATATTAAATAATAGTATTTTAATAGTGTGCCATGATTTGTTTAAACTCAGTATTTCATAAAATAAAATCTACATTCAGTGTTTCATATAATAAGATGTAAAATAAAATTTTATTGTAATAAAATATAAATGTGGTGTTGTATGTAATGAAAAATAAAAAAAAAGATTAAATTAATTTGGAAAAATAATTCACAAAATCTCATGGTGTTACATTCTACCCCCCTTAAATAAATTTTTTTCGTCACAATTTAAAATTATACTCCCTTTGTTGGAAACCCAAATTGTAAATAGGGTTAATAATATTTCATATTCAAAGAGATAACTTTATGTGTGATTTTTTTCTAAAATATAAAATAACTTGGTTTCCATATAGGATAATATTGGTGTGATGTGAGCACATGAACATATAAGAGAAAACTAACACCCAAATATAGATATAGAGTGATAGTGAACATGGTCAGGATTAAGATAAAGACCACAAAAACATAAATTATTAATAGGTGAAAAGACCATTCATTCATCAAAAAAGAAGTTAAATGGTAAATTTTTTATTTCAATATCATTTTCTTAAATATGGGTAATATTCAAGAGAAGATACACTTAGTTTACTTAATTTCATTTCATAAGAATAATATCAACTATTGGTTGTGATTTTATCAATTTACACTTCATTACTTACTCTATGAAATGAAGAGTGATTTTTTATTCCTAATGAACTAATAGATCAAAATATCCATAAAAAAATTACAAGTCATTTTTTCTATCTCTATTTATTATAAAAAATATTTATCACATGTTATATATAAATATTCATATGGTTTAGTAATAAATTAATCTATATTATCTAATACAATGTTAAACTTAAACCATTCTATAAATGGTTACTATTATAATCCTCACGAAATAAAAAATTTATAAATAGGTTTACTAAATTTACCAAAATAAACATTATTGTAATCCTCTAAATATCATTAAGTGGCTATTAATGGTCATATGAAAAATATGTGAATAACTTTATCATATATTCTTCTGAAGCTTAGTAATAACCATAATTACCATAAAACCTTAATGAAGACATGTGTGTTTCCTCATTCCTTGAATAAACCCACATAATAATTAATATATTACATAGATCTAATAATGTTGTAAACTACATCAATTATAGCATAAACCAATTTGTTAACAAATAATTTATCTATTTAGAGATCATGAATAATATTCAATTTACTTTATCCATATCAATCGTCTTTAAACACAATTTTCTCAACATTCTTAATATATTAGGGTCATGTTCCCAATATCATGTATTTTAGATAAAATATAACCTTCCCATAAATATAATTTATAGTTCATTAATACCATTCAACATATTCTTTGAAATCCTTAATGAGAAACTTATATCGAACAATCTTTATATATTTTATAATTCATGAATTCCAATACATAAACACTTCAATCATTATGCTACATTCCAAAACTATTAACTATGCTTCATCATATTATTCCATAATACCTCTTACATTCCATATGTCATTTATGTTCTCTTCATCATTAGTAGTAAGACCATTAATTGAAATAACATGATGATTCTCATCACGAGAATTCTCCCAGGTAATCTATTTATACAATTTCCATAATTTCTTCATTTATAACAATCAAAAATTGATGGTTCCTTAAATAAAATATTATTATAGTCTATTTTATTTACTAAACATTTAATTTTTCCTCAGAAATAATTTACTATGTTCCCTTTTTATCCACCCATAAAACATCTTCTTGTTACTTTGATACATTCTCTAGAGTCCTTATTCCAACATTTTTTACATATAAGAAACTGAAGCTTCTTTCCTCCATTGTCTCGACCACCAAAACTCTCAATAAACTCTATTTTTCTATTATATGGTGAGTCTGAGAGTTTTTTATGGTGAAATTTGTTAATCATAGATCATTATAACAAATTAGTCATAATTATAATATCCTTCACTACAGTTGTAATCCCATTTTGTTTCTTATCAACACATTTTATGTCAAATTGAACAGTAATCTAGTTCCTTCTAGTTCCTACCATTGACTAAAACAAAAAATATAGTGTGAGGAAAAAAATATTGGTAAACCACATTCTCATGGAAATTACATTCAGTATTTATAAATTATGATCTATTATTTTTAATTCATCACACCTTAGTTTTATCCTAGGTCTTTTATAGCAATCATAAATATAATCTTCCTAGATTGTTCAAAAAGGGTTTGTGAATTTTCCAAACCATATCCTCTAATATTTTCAAATAATGTGTATAGAAATGCCCATTTTTAGGCACTGGGTGACAATTGATTCCATATCAATGCACCATTTTTAGAGTTATTACCCCTAGGTACCTATGTTTAATAGCCACATCCACTTGTAGTATCCATATTGGAATATAATTTCCTCAAAACCACTCACTCTATACTTTACAAAAATTCACATACATTTACCTATAAATTGAATCATCCTTGGACTTATCATCAAACATATACATAGAGCTATCACTATAGTTTTATCATCAAAATTTTCAAATGTTTACTGAATATATCCTATCTTACCAACTATAGATACCCAAGATTTTATACATAGATATTTTATCTTTTTTATGAATATTCATTACATTAAATAGACACATGTCGTGGGATCATAATTTTATAGTTTTTTTGGAAACATAGAAAGGTGAAAAACTTGTTATTAAGTGAACTACATCATCTAAAACTAATTTATTCATAACTAGTACCCTTATTATACTAATCATACATAATACATTTCTTTATAACTCATGGAATGGAAACATAAGAAAGGGTGAGTTTGAATGCTCACTAAGGGTAAATAAGGGATATACGTAAGCATAAAATTATCATAAGGGTATGAGAACATGAGAATAAAATTTTAAAACCATACCTTACATATCAAAAATAATAATATTGATTCATGTCATACGTATTTGAATTTCATAAGACACGACTCAAAAGTTAATCAAATAATAAGATCCATGAGAGCATAACATTTTCATAAGACATAGAATTGCGCATTTCACCTAAGAATATAAAATAATTTCAATTATATTCAAGGAAAACTTCTATGCTTATAATAGTAGAATGGGTTCACTCACCAAACTATCCTAGTAGACAAGGCTCCCTCACAATACCATCATAGTGGACAATGTCCCTTACTAAACATGGGTCACTGCTCATTCCTATCTTATTTTTCTCATGAGATTTAAATATTTATCCAGTGAATCAGAGATAGATATAGGTCACATTGATATTTGATTATATCACATCCAACATCCTTGGTTATAATTTAACCACTATAACATAATTAAAATCATACATATGTACTACACAAGATTATAAAACACTCATCATTGCAGAACCCATGAAAATAAATGGGTTTCAAAAACATTTCATCGTAACATAACTTATAGAAACGAAAAAGGTTTCATAATAATTTATTAATATCACAAAATAATAACCCATGTAAAAAAATTAGGTTTCATAATCATTTAAAAATTCATATTTTTTTACTTATTACCATTTATTACCTATTTGTTAACAATTCCATGTTAAAGTCACATTTTAGGAAATAACTAATTTGTTTTTAATGTATATTAGGATTTGGTATTTTTGGTTCTCTTAATTTTATCATGGTTCAATCATATATATAATTTTTACCATGATATAAATATCATATATATTCATTATAAATGTATTTATAGTAATCCATGAGAGTTAGCTATATAAAATGAAATACTCCATTCATGGAGATGGGTGGATGTACGTACGCATGAACGATGATTCCATTTTCCAAATAGAAAGAAATAAATAATAGTAAATAAAATATTACCATTAAATAATCATTTATATCTCATATGTATAACATATTTTCATTAAAATCATCCTTATTACCATCTATGTAAATCATGAATGAATCACATCACTTTGCAAGGCTGTATTCCATCGCACACACGAATGATGTTATTGTATTCCCATAGAATGAAAAATTAAGAAGTAACATGTGATATAATTATTAAATAAATATAATAATATCATAAATATAAAATATAAACAATAAATCCATCATTTCATCTATTTGGGAGATGTGTTGATGGAAACCTACTAAAATCGGTTCGCGAGGTGGTAGTCTGTCGTACACATGAGTAATGATTTTGCAACCCATTTGATGGAAGTGGAGAATGATTTAGGATATTAAATTAACATAATAACATATAAGATTATTTAATATGATTATTGTAATATATAAGTATGTTTTAATAAAAATTTAAGGAGGTGGATGAAGAAATATAATAAAACGCTCGGTTAGGGACATTACCTCTTCTTCGAACAATATCATTGTTTCACCAAAAGGCTTCCTAGGTTAGAATTATGAAAAAATAAGGCTTCTATGATTGTATTAGATAATTAAGTAAGTGATTTGTTCATATATTTTATTAAACAATGTATTTTGGATATGTTAAGTGGAGAGGAGAGTGGTGGCCTTTTATAACTAAGGTGAGTGACACACTTGTAATTTTTTAATAGAAAAAAGTGTACCCAAATTTTTCTAAATAAAAAAGGATCAAAAGGGTCCATTATAGAAACTTATTGGTTATAAGGTCTCTATATGTCCATAAAATGGGTTTTAAAAACTTTATAGGTAATTTTACCCCTTATCATTTCTGTTTAACCCTAAGTAAACTCATTTTCACCTTAACTACGATAATTAATTTTCACTATTTTTAATATTAATTATTATAAAAATGAAATTTTAAATTATTAGATAATATAAATTATTCTAACTCAATATATTGAATCAAATTTTCCAACTTCCATTCTTATAAGTTGAAAATTTTAATTTAAAATTAATCTCATAGATGCTTTGAGAAAGTGGTTTTCCAAAGAAAACATGTTTGAAAGATTACAAATATTTTATAGATAATTGAATAGGAAATAGATTCCTATTAACTAAATTTGATTTATATATGTGTAACTAGACTAATTTTACTTCTAAAATCATATTAAAATAATTCTTATGTTTTTAAATACTATAAAATAAATGAAAATTCTTAATTAAAACTAGTATTTTTCCTTATTTATCAAAAACATTATCTTCATAGAAAATTCTAAAAAATTCACCCTAAGATAATTTTACATTGTTTATTTAAAAAATTAATTTAATTTTTTAAAATACATTCTATAAAATTGTAATATAGTAATTTTACAATAAGTGTGCAAAAGGTGACAAAACCATTTTTAGAAAAATATAGTTTTTTAGTATAAAATTGGTTTTATAATTACCTATTTTATATAAAATAAATAATATTAATGTTAAAAAAATTATTTAATATATAATATATAAATTTAATTAAAATAATTCACCATATGTGATTTGTTTAATTTATTTAGGAAAAATGCTTTTTTGTACATTAAAATAGTCTTTTAGAAATATATTTCCTTTATTTTTAAATGATTTTTATTTTAATTTATAATTAATTTGACACCATTGAATTTATTTTATATACATGTTTCAAACATATATTTTTATAATTTATTAAATCATATTAATACCCTCTATTCCAACGACTAAGTGATAACAATCATATTAAATAATAATATTTTAATAATATGTCATGCTTTGTATAAAATCAGTGTTGTGTATAATGAAGCATAAACCCAATGTGGTGTGTAATGAAAGATAAAATTAGTTTTGATTATAATAAATGATAAACATGATGTTTCATATCGTTAAAAAATATCAAAAACATTAAATTTAGTTTTGAAAAATAATTCACAAAATCTCAGGGTGTTACTGTGAGTATATTAAAAAATCAAAATAAACTATCTTATGGGGAAGAAAAAATACTAAGATATAATTAACCATGTCATATTCTATTCTAAAAACATAATTATTCACAACATATTAACCTTTATGGTTATAAAATAATTCTAACTTGTTCTCAAATAACATTCAAGCCTTTAAAGTTATCAAACCCTCCCTTTGATACTAAATGTATTACCATGTAATATTGATAACCCATAATTATATGAGTCACAAAAAGGGTTGAACTTTCTTACATTCTAAGGATCTTTGTTTTTTAGAGTTTTATAGAATTATTAAAAACTCGTACATATAAAACCTTTATAAAAAAAGTGAAAAATTTCACTAAATGCCCAATTTTTATTAAAAGTGATTCTTTAATTTAAATTCCTATTTTGTTAATTTTTTTGATTTTATAATGGATCCCAATTTTAGTAATATAAAAATCTATATAGATTTTACTCATTCTTAATTCCTATGAAAAACATTTTAAAATTTGGGATGATCACAAAAATCTCACTAATGGATATAAAAATAAATGAAACCATTATTCCATTGAAAAACATGAAAACATTTCATTCAAAAACATATCACCCTTAAAATATCTTAAAATTTATTTTAAATCATATTAAAAATTTCTTTTCTTATGAAATCAATATATTTCCATACAAACCCAACAATAAATTAAACATGTAATTTTTTGGATAAAAATATAAATAATCACATGGATAATAATAACTAATTTCATAATGATGAAATTCATAATGTTGGGAATCATAATCATACCATCAAGGCCTCATTCCAAGACATAATATGTAAATATATAATCCATATTCAAAACACCCAAACTATTTTTTATTATGAGACATACCAATTCATCAAGTAGATATAGTGGGCCCTACCCATCACTTACCATGTCCAATGCATTCATTATATGAATGAAATGAATAATAGAACAATATATAATCTATATAAATATTTACATTGAAAAAATAACATATTAAATTTTATGATGGTGGAAAATTTATGTATATTTCATAAATTAAAATATAACTTTTTCACACTTTTATAAAAAGTAAAAGGTTAGTCACAAACAAAAATGAAAAAACTCATTTTAATTTTTTTTAAAGAATGTCATAAATAGAAAAAAAATGAACCTTAAAATTTTTTTGAACATAAATAATAACATTCCTGAAATATTTTATGAACATGGAAATGTAGGAGAAGTATTTTACAAGGAAAACACTAAACCATAGTTTTAAAGGGAAACCCACTTAACTCAAGTCATATCAAGTTTCATACATTATCTAACTCCATAATAATAAAATTATATTAGTTTTATACATGATTAATAACTTTTTGATATTTTATTTTCATTATAATTAATAATTTTATTTAATTTATTACTATGACTTATTTAATCAATAAATCAGTTAAGTTTACATAGGATGTTTTGAAAATGTTCTGTTCATAATCCAAAAAGAAAACTAACGTAGGTTGACCATGGTCAAAGGGGTTATGGTTCTATAATCTCTAGAATATTAATAATGAATTAGTTTTTATGTTTTTATATTAAATAAACTTTTAAACCCATTCATTTAAGGTGGTTATGAAAAATTAATTACATTATTTCATGGATGTGATAGTATGTACACATGCATAAATGATGTTTCCATTTTTCAAATACATAGAATATAAATAAAGAAATTTTATTTTACTTTTAAAAAATCATAATTATTTTATAAATTTTATATTTATTCATTGTTTATGTACTTATGACCATCCATATTAGGCAGTAGCATGAAACAAATCATATCACTTTGTGGATGTGGTAGTCCACATTTACGCACGAGTAACATTGTCATTTTCCAATAGATGGAAGAGAAAATAGGTAAGTAACATATTATTTTTATAGGAGAATCATTATTTAATAAATTTATATATATTCATTAAATCAATCATAATAAATATCCATGTTGGGTGGTGATGAAAAAAACATAGAACATTGTGGAGGTAGTTTCCCACACTTATGCATGAGCGATGGTTTCATATCCTAGTGGTTGGAGAAGAAGATGAAACTGAGTTATTATATAAAATAATAACATTAAATTATTTTTTGGATACTGATGTTATCATATCTTCATGGTTATAAAATATTTTTGTGACACCATGACCCAAGTTACCCAGAGTCGGTGCTTTATTACACAACATTGTCATGATCACAAGAGATCAAGTCCCAAAAGACCGATCAGTTTAGCAATCTTGGAAAATAGATTACATACATTAATATTAAATTACACTTTATAACATAAAAAATAAATAAATAATCCTTTGAGAATGTCATTATTCCCCTAGATTAACCCTTCATATCAAACATAATACACTTCGTGGCATCTTGGAAAAATAATACATAAGGAAGGGGTGAGCTTAGATGCCGAGTAAGGGTAAATAATTCAGCATAAGCTATAAACTTTTAAGGCAATATGTGTAATAAAAACAACATCCTTTTAAACATAAAACTTTAACATAATATGGTAAATAAAAGTCATAAATTACCATATAAACATGCACATGAATATTCTACTAGTTGAATAATCATATGTAATTACTAATTTCATAATGAGGGAATGCATAATTCCATACATAATAAAAACTATATCAAGGGTGACTAGAAGGGAGGAGGCTCCCCTATGGTGGAGCTGTTAGAGCATGAGGTGTGTGAGGCACCGGCTTTCCATGATCTAACTTTTGTGGCACAGTTCGCTCACAACAAGCCGTTTCTATCCTTGTTCAAGGAGTCTGCTGGGTCTTTGGGTCTTTGTAGACCGGTGGTGGTTTCAGAGCTATCCAGGACAACTTTTTCATCTATTTGGCCTCGAAGGAGGACTTTGTTAGGGCTTGAGTGAGAGAAGATCGAAGGTGTGGTTCGTAGAACTTTTCCTTATTTCATTGGTCAATAGAGTTCCACTATGGCAGAGAATATTCTTTGGCAACGGTGTGGGTTGGCTTTCTCGACTTCCCTCTTCCCTTTAATAATCTAGAGATAATGAAGGCGGTAGGTGACTCCTTAGGATGATTCCTTTTTTCAGATAATTACATGGATTTCCTTCAAGCTGTGGCCCACCCTCGCATTTGCGTTGAGATGGATCTCTCAGTGAAAATCATTTTAATGTTTCTATTTCGGTCAAGGGAGGGACTGTTCTAGTGGCAAAGGATTATCTATAAAGGAATTTGGAATTTCTGTGTGGTTTGTGGGATTCATGTTCATTCAGAGGGTGTTTAGAGAAGAAAGTGTTCTGTAGAGATTTCTTCAGGTTTGGGCTCTCAGTGTGCCAATCCCATATTCCCTTCATGTGATTCAGGGGCACTAGTGGACAAGGTGACCATTAGGGTGGGCTTGGAATTTTTTAATTTTGATAGTGGTTCTCATGCACCTGCGGATACGGTTGTGTCACATGAGACCGGGGATCTTTTGTCGGGTGGTCCCTCTGCGTCTTCTAGGATGATCTCGATGTTGCCCCCACATGGCCCAATACTGATATCGTTGTGGCTGATGCACCTCTGGTCGAGGTAGAGGTTTCATCGGACCATTGGGATGTCTCTCTCATATTCCCCTTTAGGCGTTTGTCCTCACCACCATCAGATTTATGGATCTCTTCGTAGTTATCTCCAAATTTCATTAAGCGTTATTTTCTTCCCAGCATGTTCGCCTCTTCTTTGAGCCCTCAGCAGAGGGATTCATCCACAGATGGTGTGAGGAAGCAGGTCTATCCTCGAGGGACTCTCCTCAACACCTTCTGTTGTTCTCTATTCTCTAAGAGGATGTGGTGTTCTCTCCGATTCCTTCATCTCATCTTACATTTCTGGAGGGCTCGGGAAGCTCGAGCAAGAGGAAGACTCTTGAATTGTGGAAAGAAACATCCTCACAAGAGGTCGTTGGCCCAATCACTCGGTCAACATCAAGGGGGGAAGGTATGTTAATTTTTTTTCTCCTCACAGAGCTTATGGCTTGAAGTTCAGGAGGTATATTCTTTAATGTTGTATGTGATTATCTGGAAAGCCTATGGGTTGGGGGATCAAGAAAAGCGTGATTTCATTGAGGTTGAGTCTTTGAAACATCTAGCATCAGTTGTGGTCCTTCTTGAGGAAAAACTGAATCCTTGGAAGCTCCCCTCGGTGGTGAAGAAGATGGGGTTTCCCTTGTTTTTGCGTAGAGCTTCGGTTAACTCACATATTTGGATTTTCTAAAAGTAGAATGTACAGGTGGAGATTGTGAGTCTTTCATCGTAATGTATTAATAAGAAGATTTCTTGTTTTTGGGGAGAGATTCTATTTTCTTTTGTGTATGCTAGCAATGATGCACAATGGAGGATAAAGATTTGGAGTTTTCTGGGATCTTTCCAACTGGTCACCCTCCCTTGGTTTGTGGGTGATGAATTTAACAAGATTATGGATACAGAAGAGGAAATGGGTGGTTAGATCATTTACATAAATGCCATGAAGTATTTCTACGACATCATTAATGCGGCTGGTCTGCTGGACTTGGGGTTCAAGGGTAAGCGGTTCGCGTGGTGTAATAATCACATGGGGTTTCAATGTATATGGAGCAGGCTAGATAGATTCATCATAGACATTCAAGGCCTTGATTATTTTTCTTGGTCAATGATTATTTATTAAACTCATTCATTATCGAATCATGCTCCACTATTGTTGGAGTTTTGACATGATAGACTTGGGAGGCAGGCTTCTTACTACTCTAGTAATTGGCACCAGGTTGAAGGATTCATGGAGCTGGTAAGGATGTCTTGGGAGCGAGAGGAGAATGAGAGCTCATTGTGTGTCCTTTCTAACCGTTTTAAAAATCTTAAGAGGGACATTCAAGGTTGGTTGGATAATATGTAGAATTAATTTTCAGGTGTGAAATCTATCCATGCGAGCATTGAGAAATTTTAAGAGGAGCTACAGATTAATTAGGATGATAACAGTTTTACTTTCCTATGTGATAAGCGCAGGTTTCTTGCAGAGAAGTTGTTGGAGGTTGAGAGATATTACATGCAGAGATCCCGAGTGAGATGGTTGAAGGAGGGGGATCTCAACAGTGCTTTTTTCCAAGCGTGTTTGAGGGAAAGGAGTAACTTGAGGCTCAATATTAACCTGGGTAATGGAGTCTTTTCGTTGGAGGTGGATGTGGTATGGAGATTGGCACTAGACCAATTTGAATAACTCTTGGTGGGAAGGGTTACTTCTAGATATGAGGATTTGGAGGATAATTCTTTGGATTTTGGTTTTTTGGCAGTGCATACCCCGCATGGTTGAGGGTCTTGAGAATGATTTTTTTGTTTGATACTCTGACTTACGAGGAAATTAAAAAGAACGGTTCTAGCTATGTCCCTTGGATATTCCCTTGTTCTGGATGGTTTTCTGAATTCTTTCTATGTAGAAACATGAGGTATAGTTGGTCCTTAGGTGGTGAGGGCAATTCAAGACTTTTTTCAGGGTGGTCCGCTCAATTAGGGTGTCACTGATTCAAGGGTGGTGTTGATTCTAAAGGTTAAAGAGCCTACTAACCTCAACCAGTATAGACCCATTTTCCTTTGTAATGTTTCCTATAAGATCATAGAAAGCCTGGTTGTGAGTAGGTTGAACCGGATCATTCCAAGGTAAGGGAATAAGGAGAAACATTGGTTTTTTAAAGGCTGTAATATCTAAGGGGTGGTGTTGATTGCTAGTGATCTGGTTTATGATCTCAATAGGAGGGAAGTTTGTTCAAAAGTCATCTTCCAGGTTGATATGAAGAAGGATTATTACAATGTGGAATGAAGCTTTCTTATTTGGGTGATGAGACATTTTGGGTTTCATGAATGGTTTTGTGATATCTATTTCAAGTGTTATTCCTCTCCATGTCTCATCATATCTCTAAAGGGAAAATGCTTTGGATTTTTTAAATTGGTCTATGGAGTCAGGTAGGTTTACCCCTTTCCCCAAACCACTTTATCTTTTTATAGGAGGCCTTATCAAGGAATTTAGATTGAGGAATGGAGATAAGAAGACTATTTCCTTTTCTTATAAGGAATGGAAAGGAAGGCGTGTCTCATTTTATTTTTTTCGATTATATCATGATCTTAATTAATGTCAATCAGTGATTGTTGAGGGGTCTAGTGGAGATTTTTACCATGTATGGGCGATTGAGTGTAAAATGTATTAATTCTAGGAAGATACATGTTTTTATTTATAATATGTTCTTGAGTGATCGATACATGACTATTCAAGACAAATTGGGTTGTCCAAAACAATAACTTCTTATGCTTTATCTTGGAGTCCCACTTTCTTGTGGTCACATCAAAAAGTGATTTTTTGAGGATGCTATTAATCGGGTGCTTGGGTGTATTTTTAACTAGATGAACAAGTTGTTATCGTTCGGTTGGAGGGTACCTTGATTAACATCATGCTTTATGACATCCCTATACATGTATTCTCAGTCCTTAGACCCCCCAAAAGAGACCATTTCAAGAATTAAAAATTTTCTTTATGATTTTATTTGGGATGTCAACCACACATGTTGTTTTTATTGGGCTTCTTGGTCTCATTTAGAAAAACCAGTTGTGGATGGGGGAGTTGGGTTGCGCAACATTAATGATACCATGCAGGGATTGCAAGCGAGGCTTGCGTGGGAAATTATTGCTTGAAATTATCTTTGGGCCTCTTTCTTCAGAATTTTCTATGCGGAGAAATGGGTGGACTCTGATTCTCGCAGGACACCTCTGACTGCACTTAAAAGGCATATGTTCTTCTGTATGGAGGACCTACAGGGATTGACTCGGTGGATCATTGGGAAAGGAGACATTAGTTTCTAGAAATACAATTGGTCAGGTGAGTGGTTGTTTTTTTTTCAGGGTGTCTGACTCCAGATATTACCTTTAAAGAATTAATCAAGCACCCGATTCTGATTCAAACTATTCTAAACTGAGAGTATGAGATGCTTTATGAGGATATTTCCTTGAATTCTATGGAGGACATGTACTATTTTACAGGGTCATTTTGGGGTATGTTTTCTGTCTGGGAGTATATGAAGTACGTTCAGGTTGAGTCATTGTTAGATGAATGGACGTTGAAGTGTTGGTGCAAGGATATTCCCTAAAAAATGAACCTACTATTTTGGAGCATTAAAAAAGAGCTATGCATATGGAGGATAGCATTCATCGGAAGGGGGTTCATCTGGATTCTTGATTCTTTTGCTATAGTAATTCTTAAAGTGAGTCCGTAGTGCACCACTTTTGATAGAGTGAATGGGTGATGTTTCTTTTGTGGAATTTATCTCCCTTCCCACATGTTTATCATGATCATCCCTCCTTTCATGATTTCTTGGCCGCTTGTTTTCAAGGATTAGATGGAAGGACCATGGAATGCATGTTGAGGTGTGTTATTCTTCCCTCTATCTATTGGGTCATCTGGGAGGCGTGGAATAAAACTAGGATGGGTGACAAGAGGTCTCTTCATTACCTCTATATTCAATTGAAGGACCTTCCCTTTGAGCTGGGCCCTTTGTTAAAAAGAGGCTAGTAGCTCCTGGGTTAGTCCTGGTCAAATTTTTCAATCCGTCATAGCAACTGGGAAGGCTGATGGTTCTGATAGAACCCACCAGTGAGAGGTGTTAAACTGAATGTGGATAGTTCTATGATAAATGGGACCATGAGAGGTGGTGGAGTGTTGCGAGATTCATGTGGATCGGTGCTGGTGGCCTTCAGTGCATACTTGGGAACTAGTAGTTCATTGGGGGAGGAGGCTTGGGCACTTCTCATAGGAATCACAGTTTGTTGGAGGGCTAGTTTTCAGGTGGATGAAGTTGATTCAGACATATAATTCCTAGTCAGATTGGTGATAGGTATTTATGAACTATCCTAGGACCAGGTGTATGTAATCCATATATGTGAGGTCAGAATGGATTTTGGGAGAATTTGTAAACATTGTTGGAGGGAGGCTAACTTTGCGGCTGATGCGCTCTCACGGGTTGGAAGGCAGGAGGTTCTACTTGTCGTCTATGAAAGCTTAGGATCCCTTCTATTGGAATGTATGACTTTTGTTCAAGGGGATTCCCTTGGTTTACATCATTTTTGACTTACTTAAACTTGTGGTTGGCTGGTGTTTTGTGGGAACCATGCACTTTTATAAAAAAATTAGTTTTTATAAAAATATTACATCCACAGTCAAACATATCAATACTAATTCAATACAATATGGAAGCTTTTATTATAATAAATCAACCTCAATCAAGAATAATATCCAGTAAAGGATATTGACACAGTTAAAAATGATTAGTAAAACTCTTTGAAGGAAATATACATTTTTCATGAAATCATTTAAAAGTCACAATATTTATAAAAGATGTTATTTAAAAGAGATTTTTTAATCAAAGTTTCCCATACCAATTTGAAGCTTTTGAAAGGAATAAACATTTTAAAACAATTATGTCCATATAAATAAATCCTTAAAATCATTTTGAAAACATGGAAATTAATTAAAGAGATGTAGAAAAATAAATCTTTAAAAAACATTTATAATGATGATCTAGTTAAAGAGTATATTCCATAAAACTTATAATATTTCTTTTGATTTTTTATGAAACTTGGATATGTATGATAAATTTGTTCTAGATAATACTTACACATAAATAATCTCGAATAATAATGAGATTGTGGAATTAACCCTTACCTTGTAAATTATTTTAGTCAAGGGTATGATTTACTTCCTTAATAATGACCATAGTATGTTATTAAATTATACCAAAACCAAATTCATATTTATGATTTCGTAAATTATTTATTAATGAATTTATAATACCCATTTAATAATAATTTTCATTTTAAAGTAACATTTCTGGTAATAATTACTTTCTTTATCGTACATGTTTTAACTTGTTAATTGGGATCGTATCACATAGATCATGATTTAAATAATTCTAGAATATAAAACATGATTTATATATCATATATATTAATAATATAAATATGTACAATATATAGATATATGAAATGGAAACACCATTCATGGATACGGTAGTCTGTACGTACGTATGAACGTTGTTTGCATTTTCTTATCATATAGTATGGAAGTAACTAAATGAAATTTATTTATCTACATAAATATTTTATTATTATATTATAATTATTATTTCATTTACCTCATACTTAATCAATATATATTTTTATAAAAAATCTTGAATGGTGATCGTTGAAGATGAACCTCATCGCGTTGTGGAGACGGTAAGTCGTACTTACACAAGAGCAACAATATCATTATATTGAAGGTGAAAGGTTCTTAATTTGATGGTATATTATATATACAGAATAATTAACCTGTTTTATTTATTATTTACATCAAATATAGTCATTGTTATACCCATCCAAGTAATGAAATGTTGAATAACAAACTACACCACGATGTGGAGACAGTAAGCCGTACGTACACACGTACAGTGACTTTTACATTTACACAATAGACAGAATAATGAATATGGTTTTAACATATTTATAATAACATAATAGTATGTATAAGTTACTGTAGTTATTATTTTTTTATGGAAAAACAAAGAAAGAGGAAGTGGAAGAAGAAAGGAACTTTGAAAGAGGTGATGAAATAATTTCCTCTTCTTCAGGTACTTCCCTTTGATTCGAACAAAAGGGATCCTCAATTTGGATTTATGATCAATTTAAGGACTCAATGATGAATTTAGGGTAGTTAAGAGGATATTTTGAGAGTTTTTGGCCAAGACAAATTGCTTTGGAGGTGTGAATTTAAGAGAAGGTGATGTTCCCTTTATAAGAGAAGTGAGGGGCAATTTAGGAAAATATTGAAATATTATAAAATTATATTCAGTTTTTAATAGCTCAAAATGGATTTATTTCAAGGATAAGGTGGTAACGGGTCGAAATCCTCTCAACCAATAGGTTTAAGATAATTTTAGGTCACCAAATTAACCTTATCTTTTATATTTAACTCTTAGTTAAATAGTTTAACTTTTACCATGTCTTCTTGTATTTTTATACTACATGGTTGATATAGTTACTATAGAGTGAAAAGATAACCTAAAGTGGTTCATTAATGACATATATAACATTATATAATTCATTTGGCTGAATATTATTTTTTAGGAATATTATATAATTTAATAAAATCGTATTTGTTTTAAAAATGCATTTATGTCAATTTGGACACTATTTAGTATTTAGTTTTTTTGAAAGTTATATAAACTTGATTTCTTCAAAAAAAATTAATTGAATCAACCCTAAAATGTCATATGCACCTATAAAATTCATTTATGTCATCAAAAGTTTCAATTTAAATTTATTTTAATATTTATAATATCAATTATTTTAATCCTTCATTAATAAGGTAATTTCTACATCATCATTGCGTCATAAATAAATTTTATTATTTAATGTCTAAAAATTATAAATAAAATACCATGATGTAGGAAATATTTTTATATTTATAATGAATAATTATAGTTTATTTTATCTTATGTATAAATCTATATTAAAAATGGTTTAGTTAATAAAATTTTAATTTAACACTTTTAACACTTCATTAAATAAAATATAATAAATGTCTTAATCTAATAAAAGTGGATAAAAGGGATAAATTTTTGTCCTAAGGTTTATTTTGGTCGAAATATACGTATCCAATAGAATTAGGACATGTTTTGGGGTAATTTTATATTATTATAATATTATTTTTACCTTTAATTACCCTATTTACTTTTCACCACAGTAAATAAAATTCAAAAGTTATTATGCACCAAAAATTATTTTTATCCTATTGAATCACATTTTACCTACTAATAAAAACCGTGTCTGTCAGATTTTTGAAATTCAATTCACTGAAGCGGTAAAATTACATTTTATGCAAATTTACAAATGTGCCTAGAAGGTGGGTAAAAGACCTTAAAAGGTTCAATTAAATTTTATATATCTAATCTTATTTTAAAATGACTCAAATGAATTACATTGAAATAATATATTTATTATGTATATATTTTTGCTTTAAAATATATTTTAATTAAAAATAATTATTTAAATGAAAAAGTCAGTTTTTATGCACTATACAGTATTTTTCACTATTCATCAAAAATGTAATGTTTTTAGAAAAATACCAAAAATTCACCCTAATCTAATTTTGATATTCTGAATTCAAAAATGAATTCTATTTTACCAAATTCTATTTTTAGTAGTTTCTAAAATTAATTTTATTATTGATCATAAAAGGATGTAAATAGTTTTCCTAAATATATAACTATTTTCAGAAAACTTATATATTTAATTATAAATATGTATTATTTATAAAAAATTATAAATAAAATTTAAAATTTATTTTTTACTAATAATATTACAATATTTAATTGATAAATAAATATATCGTTTAAATAATTATAATAAAAATGTGTTGTTTCACAGAAACTCAATCTTGCGTATAACGTAATCCAAGTCGGTGTTATGTGAATTATAAGATATTAAATTACATTAAAGAGACAACGTACTATGAAATATTGTGGTGTCACATTCTTACATCCTTCAATAAATTTCTTCCTTGCAATTTTAAAATGTTCTTCGAAAATAAAAGGTTGATAATAGAAAATACGTTTATGAAAAACTCACATCAGAAATAGGGTTAATAAAATTTAGTCTTAATAAGAGGGAAATGGAAATGAAAAAGTCACCACCAAATTAGTATTTTTAATAGGATAACATTGGTGGAAATTATAGATACATAATTGGGGGAAATGTAAATATCTATAGAGAGTGATTGAGGTCATCAATCACAAACAGGTGAATAATAAATGGAAAATTGAGGGCCTCAAAGCCATAAATAGATAATGATTTGAAATATCATCGGTTCAACAAAACATAAGGCATTAGGATAACACAATTTTTTAGATATATTTTTTTGTAAGAGGAGTTATTAATTTACTTTATAGATAAGAACTCAAGAAAACATACTTGGTTTCATTACCTATCATAATCATAATCTCCTTATTTGGTTGTGATTCGATCTATTTTCACTTCATCCGTTACACTAGGAAATGAAGCTGAATTTTTCATTCTTGAAATGTTGGAAGAACATGTGATCCATAAATAGAATGATAGGTCATTCCATTTGTCTCACCAAAACTATTAGAACATGTTATCACACATAGATAAGTCCTCCTATAGGGAGATAATACATTAATCTAAAAAACTTCAACTAAAATATAACTTATATTATCCAATAATGGATAACCTTACAATCCTTCCAAAAATAAAAAATCTACAACTTTAGAAAAAGGTGAAGCAAACAGGATTAGAATTTATCTCCCATATCTCATAGGGAAGTTCTTTGTTCTCACATTACAAACATGTGAATACCTTCATCATGTATTCTCTTGAGTCATGGTAACAACCTGAATTATAAGATATCCATATTAAAAACATGAATGTTTACTTATTCCAGAACATAGTGGATTATTCCTTAATTCCCAAAAGGTTGTACACTTCATCCATGATGGCATAACCCTCTTGTCAATAAATCCAAAATTAGTTCTCATGAAACATGCATCATCCAATTTACTTATTCAAACATAACATTATTATCTTAACATAAGGAACATATTAAGGGTTATCTTTACCTTAATCATATGTTCTCAAAATATAATGTTACCCTTAAATAAATTTCCATGTCATTTATAACAATTCAACATATTATTGAAAATCATTAGTGAAAAACATAAACTGGGTACTCTTTATATAATTCACCAATTCATAAGTCTTGAATCCAAATACATAAATACTTAAATACTTCCAATTTAATGGTTGGCATGAAACATGTCCTTCCTTAGATTAGAGTTAGATTCTTATGTATGGGAATTGAGTTGGGTAACGTCCATGATTTCAACATATGAGAAATTTAACTCCATAATAATTGGTAACTCTATGACCATTTTTTCTGTATATATAACATCTTCCCCTCCATTTGAGGTATTCCTCAAGGCTCTTCTTCCCTTCCCATTGACATGTAGGAAACCAAATCTTCTTTCCTCTATGTTTCTTAAAATTTGAACATTTATAATCATTAATCATCCTATTATGCAATGCATTAGAAATTTCATCAAATATCATGTTGTTAATCATATATCGTGATAACCGATTCAACATAATCAAAATATCTTTCTCTCCATTCATTATTCGATTTTGTTTCCCAAAATCACCATATTTTCTATAAAACTCAATGTTAATCCAATTCCTTCTGATTTCCTCCATTAACTGAGACCAAATAGCATATGGTGAGAAACAAATATCATTGAAGAAAACCACATAATAAAGGGAAGGTATTTTCAATCTATAACATCTTAGGTTTAATATTATATTATATATGATCGTTACCAAAATTCTAGGGGGTTATTCTATACTTATCCTCAAATTCAATCATAGGGTTATTATCCCTATTCTATGTTTTCCAAATCTATTTCCAGGGTTGTTTCTAAACTTCATTTGATAAAAACTGTAATGCCCTGACCCCAGTTTCCCAGAGTGGGTGCTTTATTACAAACATTGGCATGATTATAAGAGATCAAGTCGAGAAGGACCGATCAGTTTAACAATCTTGGAAAATAGATTACATACATGAATGTTGCATTAGACATTCTATCATAAAACACAACATAAATAATTCTTTGATAATTCCATTTTCCCCTATCTTAACCCTTAAAATCAAACATAATACACTTCGTGGAATCCTAGGAAAATAAAACATAAGGAAGAGGTGTGATCAGCTGCTCAATAAGGGTAAATAATTCAATGGAAGCTATAAATTTTTAAGAAAAGATGTATACTAAAAACATGATCCTTTTAAACATAAAACATGAACATAATATGGTAAAAAAAGTCAAAAATTATCATATAAACATGCACATTAATATTATACTAGTCAAATAATCACATGTAATAATAAATTTCATAACGAGGGAATGCATAATGCCAGACAAAATAACTACTATGTAAAGGCCTTGTGCCAAGACTATTCGAAAATATTTTATCAAGGCCATGTTCCAAGACACTAGTTCGTCTCATGAGAGCTACCAATGCATCGAGGGGCTATAGTGGGTCCCTCCCATCATTTACTAAGTCCAATGAATTCCTTATATGAAAATGGTAAAATATAACACAAAAATTCGTATTAAAACTTGCATAATAAATGTTAATACTTTAACCATAAACCATGATTGGTATAAAAATAGAACATCTATAGTCAAACATATCAATACTCATTCAATAGAATATGGAATATTGTATTATAATAAATCAACCTCAAACAATAATAATATCCAATAAAATATGTTGACATAGTTGAAAATAATCAACAAAACTCTTTGAGGGAAATATCCCTTTTTATATGAAATCATTTAAAATTCACACAATTTATAAAATATTTCATTTAAAATAGATTTTTGAATGAATGTCTCCCATACCAATTTGAAACTTTTTAAAGGAATTAACATTTCAAAACAATCATGTCTATATAAATAAATCCTTAAAATCATTTTGAAAACATGGACATTAATTAAAGATATTTAGAAAAATAAATCTTTAAAACATTTAAAATAATGATATAGTTAAATATTACCTTCCATAAAACTTAAAATATTTCTTTGGAAAACATTTATATGAAACATGGACATGGATGATAAATATGTTCCAGAAAATACTAACACATAAACAATCTAGGATAATAATGAGATTGAAGAATTAACACATACCTTGTACTTTCCTTTAGACGAGGGTATATTTAACCCACTGTATAATAATTGTAGTATTTTATTAATTTATACCAGAACCATATTCATATTGATGATATCATATATGATTAATTTATGACTTTATACAACCCATTTAATAATAATTTTCATGTTAATATAACATTTCGGGTAATAATGGCTTTCTTGATCGTACAGGTTTTAACTTGTTACTCTTGATCGTATCACATAGATCATGATTTAAATACTTACATAATATAAAAAACTATTTATATATCATATATATTCAGAATATAAATATTTATATTAGATATATATATGAAATGGAAACACTGTTCATGGAGACGGTAGTCCGTACGTACGCATGAACATTGTTTCCATTTTCTTATCGTATAGTATGGAAGTAAGTAAACAATATATATTTATATTCATAAATATATATTATTATATTAGAAATATTATTTCACATATTTCATAATTAATAAATATATATTTTTATAAAAATTCTTGAATGATGATTGTTGAATATGAATCTCATCGCGCTGTGGAGACGGTAAGTTGTACGCACGCACAAGCGACAATATCATTCTGTTGATAGTGGAACCCTGTTTAATTGGATGGTATATTATATATAAATAATACATAACATGATTTATTTATTATTTACATAAATTATACTCATTATTGTACCCATCCAAATAATGAAATGTTGAATAACAAACTACACCATAATGTGGAGATGGTAAGCCATACGTACGCACATATGGTGACTGTTTCATTCATAGGATGGATAGAATAATGAATATGGTTATACAATATTTATAATAACATCACATTATGTAGAATTTAGTGGATTTATTATTTTTTTATGGAAAAAACAAAGAAAGAGGAAGTGGAAGAAGAAAAGAACTTTGAATGAGGTGGTGAAATAATTACCTCTTCTAAAGATGATTCCTTTTGATTTGAACAAAAGGTCTCCAAAGGTTGGATTTTTTTACCAATGTAAGGAATATAGGATGAATTTAAGATAATTATGAGGAGATTTGGGCAGGGTTTGGCTGAGCCAAATGACTTTGGAGGTGTGAATTTAAGAGAAAGGGGAGTACCCTTTTATAAGAGAGTTGAGGGGAATTTTAAGAAAAGCTTGAAATATTATAAAATTATTTTCAGTATATAATAGCTTCAAATGGATATATTTCGAGGATAATGTGGGTATGGGTCTAAATCCTCTCATCTAATAGGTTTTGGACAAGTTTAGGTCACCATATTAACCTTATCGTTTTTATATAACTCTTAGTTAAATAGTTTAACTTTTACCATGTCTTGTTGTATTTTTATACGATATGGTTAATATAATTACTATTAAATGAAAATAAAACCTCAAGTGGTTCACTAATGAAATATCTAACCATATCTAATTCATTTGGACAAATATTATATTTTAGTAACATTATTTCATTTAATAAAATAGTATTTTTTTTAAAAACTCATTTATGTCAATTTTGACACAATTTAGTATTTAGTTTTTTTGAAAGTAATTAAACTTTATGACTTCGAAAAAAATTCATTACATCAACCCTAAAAAGTCTTATTCTCCAATAAAATTTGTGTATGGCATCAAAAGGTTCAATTTTCATTTATTTTAATATTTATAATATCAATTATTTTAATCATTCATTAATAAGGTAATTACTCCATCATCATTGTGTTATAAATAAATTAAATAATTTAATGTCTAAAAATTATAAATGAAATACCGTTATGTAGGAAATACTTTTAGATTTTTAATGAATATTTATAGCCGAATTTATATTATGTATAACTCTATATTAAAAAAGGTTTAGTTAAAAAAATTGGAATTTAACACTTTTAACACTTCTTTAAATAAAATATAATAAATGTCCTAATTTAATCCAAGTGGATAAAAAAGGATTATGTTTTTGACCTAAGTTTGATTTTGGTCAAAATACACTTATTCAGTAGAATTAGGACATGTTTTGGGGTAATTTTTATATTATTATAATATAATTTTTACCTTTAATTTCCCTATTTACTTTTAACCGTGGTAAATTAAATTTAAATGTTACTATTCAAAAAAATTATTTTCATCATATTGAATCACATTTTACTTACTGATGAAAGCTGTTTTTGTTGAATTTTTGAAATTGAAATCACAAAAGTGGTAAAATTACATTTTATGAAAATTTGTAAATCTGCCTTGAATGTGGGTAAAAGACGTTAAAAAGTTCTATGAAATTTTATATAACTAATATTATTATAAAATGACTCAAAGGACATACATTGAACTAATATATGTATTTTTTATCTATTTTTACTTTAAGATAAATTTTAATTAAAAATAATTATTTAAATGAAAAAGTCAGTTTTTATGTACTATGCAGTATTTTTCACTGTTAATCACAAATTGATTGTTTTCAAAAAAATACAAAAAATTCACCCAAAGATAATTTTGATATTCTGAATTCAAAAATGAATTCTATTTTACCAATTCAATTTTTAAGGGTGTCTAAAATTAAAATTATTATTGCTCACAAAAGGACTTAAATAGTTTTCTTAAATATATAAATATTTTAACAAAACTTATATATTTCATTCTAAATATGTTATATTTATAAAAAAATTATAATTAACATTTAAAATTTATTTTTTAATATTCATATTATAATATTTAATTGATAAATAAATATATTTTTTATATAATTATATTACTAATGCGTTGTTTCACAGAAACTCAATCTTGCGTATAACGTAAGCTAAGTCGGTGTTGCATGCAATATAAGATATTAAATTACTTTAAAGAAACAAATTACTATGAAATCTTGGGGTGTTAAAATTTTAATAAGGTGCAAGAAGAAATAGACATGAAAACACTTAGTTAATTGTTGAACATCTTGTTTGGAAAACCTCATTTGGATTACCGATTAATCCTTTTAGGATGTTATTTTAGTAAGAAAAGAAAATCTAGGACATGGTGAAGAATTTTTGGAAAGTATATTTTAGTGATTGGATGAGCTAAAAGACATAATAGGTGTGAGTAAGAGAGGATAAGAGGTTCTCATTTATATGTGAGGTGGGTGACACTCTTGTAAATGCATTAAATATTAATATATAAAATGTGTCTCAAAATTTGATAATTAAGGAGAATAATATCAAGGGAGGTAGATAATAACCTCATAAACTCATTTATGATTAATTTTTGTGAAATTCTGAGCCTTTAACCCTTAATTTAACATTGTTACTCTTTTTAGCCTTTAAAATAGTGATAAATCTATAACATGGTTACTATTCATTTTGAACAAAAATAAAATTGACATCATTACTAAATCTAAGAAATTCTAACGAAAAAAATAGAATCCATTTCCTAATATTAAATTTCTAGAAATTTTACAAATTACTTTTAATATAACTTTGCAAATTAAATGAAAAACTACTTCTCTAAAAATGTTTATTTTAAGCATAAAAATGATTTTATACCAAAATCAAATGTAATGTTGATTTACATGAAATTTATTGTTTTTTATTTAAAAAAATTAATTTATGCAACCTTAAAAAATATAAAATTTAAAATTTAAAATTTAAAAGTATATCTTTTCAAATTAAATAAATGATATTTTTTCCATAATTGGTATTTTTCACTATTCCCCAAAAAAGAATCATTTTCAGAAAAATCACGAAATTTATCTAAATATTATTTTTACATGATTATTTAAAAAATTATTCTTATTTTATCAAATAAAATTTCTAAATTGGTGGAAATCAATCATAATAGTCACGCACAAAAAACAACAATTTTGTTTTGAAGAAAATGTATTTTTAAAGTATAAAATGAATCTGTACATAGTTCATATCTAGTAAATACCATTAGATGAATATCAATTTATTTGTTACACATATGATCTATAAATTTTCATATAAATCATTCACCTGTAGTGGTAAAATTATTTTGATAAAAATAATTTACACATATAAATCGGTTTTCTGAAGAAATAACTCCTTTAATCTTTCATTATCTTATTTAAAATTTAATTATGATTTATAAGGAATTAATTAATAAATTTTTATTAAGGAAAAATTTTCAATATATATTAAGTAATTTGGTTATTCCTATTCAAACCCATTGATATTACATGTTGGTTATAACTATAATACTCATATAATAATATTTTTATTGAATGTCACATTTTGTTTTAGCTCGTTCTAGCATGTGGTGCATGCTACTAAAAATAGTATTCATTTGAAGGATAATTATATATTTTAAAATCAAGGTGGTAAAAATATTATCTAAGAAACTATTATCTCTAAATAACATTCATTAATTAATATACATATTCATAATATTCAGTATTATTCATAGTATTGATCAATATAATAAATTAATCAAATTTTTCTAGAATAACCCTCCCTTTCACCAATAAATAAACCCCTCTTCCACCCTTTTATATTCACATAAATAATACCATAAAATTAAAAATATATACCAAAATCCTTTCCCAAACCACACTATCAATTCTTTAGATTATTTTTTTCATCCAAAAACACAATTCCATAAATCCCAAGTAGCATATCAAAGGTGAACTTCCAAAGATAGAGGTAAATTTTCTCAACCCAAATATTTTGATTTTTCTTCTACTTATAACTCCCCCAAATATATACTATCCATCATGATATTATTAAATTAGTATAATAGGTGTTCTTAAATGGTATTTTTTTAATATAATATCTCTTATCATACTTTCTATTATTTATTCTAAAATGAAAACATCGCCCATATTATAGTCAGTTCACCACATCAATAAATGATGTATTTTGGTTTTCATAACCACCACCATGGTGGGTTTTCATATAATAATCATAGATATTTATTTAATAAATTAATAATATAAAAAATTTAAATATTCTATAATGATAATATAAATATGGAATTAACAACATTAGAAGTAAACTATCATGGTCAGTTTTATTACCTAAACAAACAAGTTACAAAACCCTATTAAATATAATTTATAAACCCTATCCATGGTAAAAAAAAATTATTTATAAAAAATATGTACCATAATTCAAGAATCTTCTAGAGTTTAAAAACTCAATTGATAAATAATGATCACATTTATCATTGTGAAACACAACATAACAAACCATTAAAAAAACATATTGAAATTATCGAAGCAAAAAACATCAAACTAATAAATTCTTGATGAATTTATGTAAATGGAAATTAAAAATTTTAATAAGAATGAATAAGATTATAAAACCAATACATTTTGAATTAAATTTATTTATTTATTTATTAATGTAAAGGATCAATATAAGGTAAATCAGTCTTAATATAAAATGATTCCCTCTACAACTATTTTAATTGGTTTTCTATCCCCTATTTTTATCAATCATTCCATAGTAAGGTTTTGTCATATTATAAAATATTTTAGTATTTTTCATTACCGACTAAATATTATTATCATTCCTTATGTATAAACACATTTTCAATTTCTTCTTATTTGAAATCTACAAAGTATGTAATTAGATAACCTCAAATCATTATCTTCTTAAAACTATGCTTCCTCGTCCTCATTTAAACTCTTCTGTTTTCACAATATATTATCAATAAAACATAATTACTACAATTTTCATCTTTATTTGGGAATTTCATATATAACTACCATTTATTCATGATCTAAAAAGTCATCTAAATTGTTTTATTTTGATAAATATACTCATTCTAAGTTTCTATACTTTATGGATTTTTTTTAAATATCATTTAATATGTTTTATTCCTGAGGAATCTTACAATTTCACACTAAATATTTAATATTCCTATTTTTTATCTTGAACCTACATGATTTTAAATTAATCATTATATGACTATGTTTTATGAAATTCTTTTTAACCCATTTTTTACCATGGGATATTATTTTTATGATTGAGTTCTGTTTTATTTTTATATGTGACACATATATGCATATACATATTGGGATATGATAGGTGTCCCTAAAGTTATAGACCTTCCCAATGCATTGGGTAATTCATTTATCTCATGATACTAAGAAATGAACCTATCATGTTATATTATGATTTCTTGGTAGCAATCCCTGACTTATTCTTATAATGTCATGTTTTATATTGTTGTCACATATCTAGTATATATATTATCTTATTCCATGGTTTTTTTATTCATGTTTAAATTATTACCATGATTAAAAATTATTCTCTTGATTTTATATTTTTACTATGATAATCATTCTCCCTATGTTACCATTTTATCATCCTCTTAGTATGTGTTATTGTAATCCCATTTTTGATGTATGTACCCAAGATATCCCATACAATAATATAAGTGTGTGGAGATCTACGAACATAACATAAGGATGAAAATAAATAATAATATTAGTTTATTAGTTTATTAGTAAATTTATTATTTATCCAATCTCCCAAAGACAATATACCTATAAATTTGTGGGTTTTTATGATTATTTGTATTAAAAATGATTTTATAAAATGTGTGTGATATGTGGATTATTATAGGTGGTGTCACCCAAATCCATTATTCAATATTCAAGGGGATATTCAGAGAAGGTTTCCCATAAAACATGTATCAATAAACCTCTAAAACACTAACTAACATATATTAATATGATACAAATAAAGTAAATAAGACTACATGAAATTAAATGCATGAATGATTATAATATCATATCCTATTGATATATATATATATATATATATATATAATTTTTATAAATAAAAAATTTTAAATACTAAATAAATGAATTTCAATTCTTCCAAAATGGAACATCCAAAAAATCCACAAAATCACCATTATGGACGAGGAACGCATACTCTATAACTATTGTGACCTCCATCAAAGTGGTAGAAATATACCTAACCGAAATTATGTCACCATATAAGTATTTTTGTAGGTGTGAGTTTAAAAATACTTATTAGAATATCATATTTATCTATCTATTCTTAATCAATGAGATAAAACCAATAGTTGATGTACATTATGATACTATACATGTATAATATGATATATATTTATTCTATACACAATGTTAACTCTAAAAAATAGGTCACTTGGAAAACACTACGTAGATATGGAATGCCACAATTAATACTAAGAAAGATATTTCTTCCCTATTCAAACCATCTCTATACACCCTATGTTAAATCTCATAATATATTATCGAGCACCGGATTGGAATGATCTATTTTCTCACACATCATATGGTAGAATGTCTTACTCTATCATAGCGATTAACAAACCCCTCCTATAGACTCATTAGTGAATTATATTTCAAAGGAGAATCATAGTTAGAAACAATCATTAATAGAGCCCTATGAAATTAGAAGATCTTGAATATATAAAACTATCTGAGGATATCTATAGACAATAGCTCTTAAACTAGTAATATGTAGATAGAATTTTATTGACCAATCAATGATCACTTAAAAAGTATCATGAACCTTCACAGAATATAGATTTACTATTATTGAAATCATTATAGATTTTTTTTTATTTTTTATCAATAATAAATGATTTCAATATGGTTTTATATGTGAATATTTTATGATGGTTAAATCACCCTAGTGAGATGTCAATATATACTAAGTTGTGAACCTTGGATGAAGATTAAATAAGACCTTGTACATATAAGATTAAATTTCACACTAAACAATAATCTATCTTGGAGCTTCAGCTGTCTATACATCAAGCTAAAGTAATATTATCAATTAAGAGTAAAAACTTATAAAAGATATTGAAAATTATTATATGGTATGGAGATTATTCATTTATTGTTTGGTGAATAAGGATTCCTTATAACTTTTCTATTGTTTTATGTTTTGAAAATCACAAACAATCTTTCTTAAGGAAAAATATTTTTCCAACGGATTATTTTAATAAGGAAATTTTTTATTCTCTAAGAAAATTTTATCCTTACCTTTTTTTCATTGTACAATTTTACAATATCTCTAAATCTAACTCATTATCATACTAAGTAAAAAAATTGGTGTCATATCCAAAACCTCAAAATATTATAAATCCTTGGATATAGAGTATTGTGAAATTCAGACTCCGAATTCTCTGAAATCCAGATTCTGAATTCTCTGAAATCGAGACTCCGAATTCTATGAAATTGAGACTACTAATTATCTAAAATTCAGACTCTGAATTCATTGAAATTCAGACTCTGAATTCAATGAAATATAGACTCTGAATTCTCTGAAATTCATATTCTGATTTTTTTTTAAATTCAGACTCTGAATTCATTAAAATTCAAATTCCAAATTCTCTGAAATTCAGATTATGAATTCTCTGAAATTCAGACTACGAATTCTATGAAATTCAGACATTTAATTATTCCAAATTCTGACACTAAATTCCTCATAATTTAAACTCTGTATTCCTAAGAATTCTGACTCTGAATTCCTCAGAATTCAGAATCCAAATTCCTCAAAATTTAGACTCTGAATTCTTCAAAATTAAGACTCTGAATTCATCTGTATTTAGACTCTAGATTCATTGGAATTTAGACTATAGAATCTATAGAATTCAGATTCTGAATTCCATGTAATAAAAAAACAAAATATCCATGTCTTATAAACTTTGATTTTTTATTTGGTTAGACTCTGAATTCCATTTTTCCTTAGACTTTGAAAAATATTTTTGGCTAAGTAACTTCATTTTTCCTTACACATGATATTTTTATGAAATAATGTCGTGAAATATGTTTCTAACTAACCATTGGTTGAGTGACACATGTATAGGTCCCTCTGAGATTCCAGAAAAAATATGCCCATTGGAATAGGGAGACGACCGTTAGAGTTATGCCTATAAATAGGATCTCATTTGAATGATATCAATAAGATATATTGATCGACCTAGAGATTACATGTTGTGAAGTGATTTCTAGAGAGAAAAGGACTCTCATTCTTTGTGCATACTGAACATCTTGTTTAGCTTGCTTTGTGAAACTCCGATTATTGCTGAGTAAAACCGAGTGCTTCTTGGGATAGGAAGACAGAGGTGCTGACTACCTTAAATATTGAGGGCTTGCAGGGATAGAAATATAGATTTTGATATTCCTATCAAGGAATTACCCTAGTGTGGGTAAGAAAAACTTTCTTTAATGTATAAATCAAGGGACCTTTATCCATGGTTGTTGGATATCCTACTCTTTGGGTTAAAATATTTCTTGCTTGTTACTTGTTTTTGTTTCAAGTTTTATTTTCACTATTTTTTGATAAATGAATAAAGTACAAATTTCTTATACATTCCAATACATTTATTTACTCTGATAAGTAATATTCTATACTCTTTAATGTAGAATATTTTCCTAAGAAAAATTTTCTTAAGTTTCATTTTCGGAACCATATTTCTGGAACCTAAGAAAGTTTGTTTCATAGAAATATTATAGGGATTGTGAATTTACCTTTTTTAACTTTGTTGAACATAGATTTATTTAAGCTTAAAAATGAATGTTTTTCAAAAAAAGTTTTGTGGAAAGATATTTTCTTATAGAATGGCAGGAATGAATGTTGGTTTAATTGAAAATATAAATCCTACCAGACCACCTATTTTTGATGGGAATGATTATGAGTACTGGAGAGATCGAATGGATACCTTTGTAATTAAAACTAGAATATGCAATTTTGTTATGCTTATTGTTGATTACAAACTTCCTAACAATATAGTCAAAACCTTCACTAATCAAGAAAAATTATAATATCAATTAAATTACAAGGTATAAATAATTTTTTATGTCCCATGACCAGGAATATATATAGTTAGATCTTTTCATGTGAAGCTGCCAACTGCATCGAGAAGAAACTAGAGGTTACTCATTTTGGGACATCAAAAGTGATGGAAACTAGAACGGCAATATTAAGAGCAGAATATCATGGATTTCTGTTTCCCTATGGAGAACCTGTTTGTAAATTACAATAAATATTTATGACAATATTCAGTAGTCTACAATATATTTGAGAGAAAGGTTTAGATGATGAAGCACTTATGAAAAAGATAATTGATATTATTCTAAATGAGCGGGAATAAAAAAGGACCGCTATTGATGAGAACAATAAAGATTCCAATATTACTCTTGATGAAATTTTTAGAACTCTTCTTCAACATAAGACAAGAATAAAAGGAGATTCTGATATGAATAAGAAGAAGAATGGAAATGGAAGTGTAGCCTATAGTTCTATTAATTTCAAGACTCCTAAAAGGGATACAAGATCTAAGTCTAAGAAAATCAATGTTCTATCTGAGTCTTGTGAAAGTGAACATTCTGATAACGAATTAGCTAATATTTATTGAATAATGAAAAAGATAGTGGGGAAGAAAGGTTTTTAGTACATATATAAGAAGAAGGAAACAAAGGAAAAGAAATATTCATAAGTCACTTGCTATGAATGAAAAAGGAATGGACAAATCAAGCATGATTTTCATATGCTTAAGAGAAAATATAGAAAAGAAAAGAATTCTAAAAGAAAAATAAAGAAGTATTACAACTCTAAGGTGAAGAAAATCTTTAAGACTAATGATACATTGAGTGCTAGTGGTGGTGACTCATATGACGAATCCTCAGAGTATAAAATTTCTGGATAGAAGAGTATTGGTCTTACAGCTCAATTACCTACTGAAAATCATTGCCTTATAGATAAGGTATATGTTGGGAAAAAATCCCTCAAGGTAACATTGCAGTATTTTTGGGTTGATTGTGTTTGTTGATAAAGCAGGTTTCCATGGAGAATTGTCGAGTTCCCGAGAATTTGTTGACAATCCTTGTTGACAAAGAACGATGACAAAGGAAAGGACGATCTGGAGGCGGTACAAAAAGAGCAGTACAAGGTGGCGCCATTTTCCAGTGTTTGCCAAATTTTTGGGGTCTAAAATTTGGAATTTGGTGAGCATCGCGAAAATAGGATTTCCATAAAGATCATAATTTAATATGGAAAAGACATGAATTTCACGAAGATAGGATTAATGGTTTGGAAATCGTGAAGACCAGAAGAATGGAGGCGGTGAGTCTTCGCGATTACATCAAGCTTCGCGAACGACAGAGGCTGAAGCGCATCGTGGCGGAGAAGGGCTTTGCGAGGGAGCTTCATGGCGAAGACGTGAAGGTATGTTGATGGTAATTCTTCGCGATTACGTCAAGCTTCGCGAACGACAGAGGCTGAAGCGCATCGCGACAGAGAAGGGCTTTGCGAGGGAGCTACGATGCGAAGTCGTGAACGAATGTTGACGGTGATTCTTCGCAATTACGTCAAGATCTGCGAACATAAAATTGCCATGGTGCTTCGCGATTTGGACATAATTCTGGCGGAATCTTTGGAGCTTCGCGATTTGAGATGACGTGGCGTTGACCTCGCACGGAAGGGTCGAGGGTCGGTGGAATCGCCTATAAATAGAGGTCGACCACCTCGAGATAAGAAGAGAGAATTTTCCGAGAAAATCTATTGCTCTCGGTTCGCAGAGGTGGTTCACGAAGGGAGTGTGCTTCGCGAAAGGGGAGCTTCGCGGCGGCTATTCTAGCTCCACGAAAGGCGTGTGCCCCGCGTTGTCTCGGTGAGCTTCGCGGAGAGGCAGGAGCTCCGCGGCGGCCTAAGCATTGCGAAGGTCTGTGCATCACGAGAGTGCTTCGCGATAGAGCTTCGCGAAAAGGCAGGAGCTTCGCGAAGGCTTGTTTGAGCTTCGCGAAATTGGGAGCCTAGCGAAGTAGGGTGCTTCGCGAAGGTCTTTCCAAAGGTAGTTTTCCCATTGGATAGTGGCAAAGGGGTATTCATCTACGGGTGAAAGTTGAACTTCAACAGAGCATCTATATAAAGAGAAAGATGCATTCCCAAATGGAAATGAAGATACCTACTGGTCTATAAACTGTGAGTGGATTCCTTTCACAGAGCAGTGAGGTTAAGAAGAGGAATAAGGTGATCCTCTCCACCAACAGTGGTCCAGAGAGAGAGAAACAGGGAGTGACCCTTGGGAAAGCAGTGAGATGACCCTAAACCTTGCAAAGGAAGTGAGCCTGGGACAGAGTGACTGTACCCGAACATTGTAATCCACAGCTAGTGAAGTTTAGTGGAATTGGTACGACTGGAAACTTGTCGGCGTATGATCCTTGGACGTAGCCCTTTGCAGTGAACCAAGTAAAATTAATGTGTCCTCTGCATGATTTACTTTCTGTTTACTTTGTGCAACAGGAAAGAGAGAGAAGAGTGTTTTGCTTAACAACGAAACAAGATTAGAACGGGCGTTAATTTTAAATTAGTCATACCCTGATTCACCCCCCCCCCTCTCAGGGTATTCAGCCTTGTGGACCTAACAATTGGTATCAGAGCGAAAGGTTGACAGTTGTTCTTCTCTCAAATGGAGGTTACTAATCATTGAGGGATTCTGATCTTCGACGGATGTAATTTTCAGATATGGAAGAATCGAATGCAACACTATTTCCGATCTTTGGTAATGGATGTGTTTTCAGCAGCTATGCATGGTATCACAGCTGATATTACTAGTGGTGCATTATCAGAAGCTGAGCATAAAGAGTTGGATGCTGATTCCAAAGAAATCAATGCCTTAGGTGGAGCCCTTTCCAATCCTATATATACAAAGGTGATTTCATGCAAAACATCACATGCCATGTGGGAAAAGCTTTTGAATATTTATGAAGGGGATACAAAAGTCAGAGAGGCCAAGCTGCAAGTGTTTTGGAACAAGTATGAAGATCTGAGAATGAACCCGAATGAGTCTGTTGATGCATTATTTGACAGGGTAAATGATGTGGTAGAAGACATGTGAGGCCTTGGTGAGATTATCGAAGACATTAAAATTGTAAAGCGCATCATGAGAAATCTTCCACCTCAGTTCAATCCGAAAGTTCCTGTTTTGGAAGATAAAGATCCGAAAGAGCTGACATTGGATAACCTACACATCACTCTTGTTTCATATGAAATGAGAAATGATGACAACGATGTTGTGGAAAAGGGGAAATCCAAAGAGGTGGCATTTAAGGCCATGAAGAGGCTCACTATTGAAGATTCTCAGGAGGAAGAAGAGTCAGATGAGGTGATGTTGTTCCTTTCTTCAAATCTGCAAAGAGGAAAATGAAAGTTTAAAGGGAAACGTCCACTAGCATGCTTCTGATGCGGAAAGGTTGGTCATCTTGCTGCAAGATGCCCCACAAAGTTTCAAGAAGGAAGCGATGAAGATGAAGTTGAGATTCCCATGAAAAAATATTCAGCCTATGTGAAAGGGAAGAAGCAGTTCAAGAGAAATTTCTTTAAGAAAGAAATTTCTTCTTTCACAAGAAATAGATAGTTCAGCTGAGTCTGAGGGTGAAGAAGTTGAAGAGATAGAAAACTGCAAAGATCGTGGACAAAATGCGATGGTGGTTGTTGCCAGTAGTGCTCTAGAAAAGAAAGAAACCAAAACTGATGAAGAAGAAGAATAAATTTAAGGGAGAGTTGACATGGAAGCTGAATTAGAAGTAGCTCTTGAAGAGATAGATGTTTGGCGAGCAAAAACAAAGAAAGCCAATAAGATAGTACGTGATGCCAAACTCTACATGCAACAACAAGAAGAAGAGAATTCTAAGCTTGAGAAAGAAATTTAAAATATTAAGTCTTCCAGTCCAGAGCGCACAGAAAAGGTTGATGAGCATAAGCTCAAGATTGAAGAGCAGAAAAGGGAGATCGATTGCCCGAGTCAAAAAGTGAAAGATCACGTCAAGAGTATTGAAGAGATTGAAGAGGAAGTTGTCGGTCTGCGGAGAAAAGTTAAAGACCAGGAAAAACCTTTCAATCCCAACAGATTCTTGGGAAATCAGGTCGTTACGATGACTGAAAAGAAGAAAGAAGAACCTAGTAGTTCAGCAGGAAAGAAGCAGCAATTGAACTCAGACGTTAAGGCTGATTCATGGCATAATCAGAAACAAAAATCTGTGGCAGTTGAAGTTAGACCGCAAGCACCTGTCCCGAGATTGAAAGTGGATTTGAGCACAAAGAAGAATCAGAATACTCAGAGATCCCAAGGGGAAACTGTAGTGCTGAAGTAACACGAAGGAATGCACCTTATATCAGGTTTTATTGTTGTGGAAAGATGGGACATTCACAATACGTGTGTTCCATAGCCAAAAGATATCGAAGGGAACAAGAATAGAGATGGCATCCAAACAGAGAATGGTTTTCCAAAAAATATTTTGAAGGACACTATTTTTGGTGAGGAAGATTTGGACACATGGCTAGGTACTGCACTCCGACCATTCAGAAAAATTTGCCAAAGAAGAATCTAAATGTTCGCAAGTAGCAGATCAGTAAACCGACAAGTGAGTTAAAAGTTCAGAACAGATTTGCAGTTTTGAAAGATGAAGTTGGTCCGTCATACTCTGAGAAAGAATAGAAGCCTCAATCCATGCCGATTATGAAAGAAAAAGTATGGACCAGGAAGAAGAAAATTGAAAAGGCCGTAGTTTCTGAAATTGCCTTTAAAGCATCAGATCGTTCTGGTGTGTGGATCCTTAATAGTGGTTGCACATCCCACATGACAGGCAACAAGGATCTGGTTACAGGCATAAAATATGACAAAGAAGGAGTTGTCAAATTTGGAAATGATGAAGGCCTGAAGATTGTTGGATCAGGAAAAGCCAAGTTTGGGGGCAAAGAAATGAGACATGCTGATGTCTTGGTGGTAGAGGGTCTCAGTCATAATTTGCTTAGCGTCAGTCAACTATGTGACTCTGGGCACTCTATTCTATTTACCAAGAAGATGGTTATTGTTAAAGGAAAAGATGGAATAGTCATTCTACAGGGAAAATGAACAAAGGGGAATCTTTACCCGGTAGGTAGGGAAAAAGATTCATGCCTTTTATCCAGAGAAGAAGATAATCAGCTGTGGCATAAGCGACTTGGTCATCTATGTCAACCATCTATGGAAGATCTGGTAAAGTGTGATACTGCTAGAGACCTTCCCAAGATATCATGTGATCTCACTCATACGTGTGAATCTTGCCAACAAGGGAAGATCATCAGAAAGACATACAGGCCAAAGGAACAGAAATCAACTAGAGTGCTCGAACTGGTTCATGCCGATGTATGTGGAACTATCTCACCACGAGCTATAAATGGTCAAAGGTACAATGTCCTTTTCATTGATGACTATAGAAGAATGGCCTGGGTATTCATCATTACCCATAAGACAGAGGTGTTCAGTTGCATAAATCAGTATAGGAGGGAATCAGAAAAGATGATTGGGCAGAAAATTATGAAGTTTCGTACTGATAACGGTACAGAATTCAAAAACAGTCAAGTTGAAAACTATCTCGAGAAACATGGGATAAGGAATCAAGTTTCATCGGTAAGAACTCCCCAACAGAATGGAGTGGTTGAAAGGAGAAATTGTATCATCAACAATATGGACAGAACAATGCTCATTGATAAAGACCTACCAGAGAAATTTTGGAAGGAAGCAGTTTTGACATCGGTCTATGTTTCGAACAGGTCTTTGTTGTGTCCAAAGAAAGGGAAGACTCCGTATGAACTGTGGTACGGAAAGAAGCCAACGTTGAAATACTTTTGAATATTTGGAATTAAGTGTTTTATTCTCAACAAAGAAAATCACAGGAATTTTGAGGCATGAGGAGATGAGGGGATATTCCTTGGCTACTCCGGGAAAAGCAAAGCGTATAAATGTTTCAACAAAAGGCTGGAAAAAATCATTGAAAGTAATGATGTCACTATAGTTGAAAATGAACATAATACTCAACGATCCAGTGAACAGTTCCTGGATGAAAGTGATGATGAGGTAAGCAACCCAGGGGGAGCAGAAGTGGCAGAAGCTGACTCAGAAGAAGATACTGATGATGAAGAAGAATGTGTCAAGTCTGTGTCTGTGAGGAAGCCAAAGAGTCGAGCTAAAATTGATAGGTAGAATATCATTGGTGATCAAACAGCTCCAGTTCAGACTCGAAGAATGAAATCATCACAGCAAACATCGTTTTTGACTCAAGTGGAGCCGAAATGTTTTTCCGATGCAGTTGAAGATGAAAACTGGGTTCAGGCTATGAACGAAGAGCTTGATCAGATTGAGAAGAACCAGACATGGGAGATTGTTTCAAGTCCAGCAGACAATAATTTCATCGGGAATAAATGGGTCTATTGCAACAAGATGAATGAAGATGACACAGTGATTCGGAACAAAGCCCGACTAGTGTGCAAGGGATACTCCCAGATATAGGGAATAGATGTTGATGAGACATTTGCACCGGTTGCAAGGCTGGAGACAATCAGATTATTTTTGGCCATAACAGTGCAAAGAAAGGTCAAAGTGTTCCAGATGGATGTAAAATATGCATTCTTGAATGGGGTTCTGGAAGAAGAGGTGTACATTGAGCAGCCAGATGGTTTTCTCATTCATGAGGATGAGAACAAAGTTTTCAGGCGGAAGAAGGCATTGTATGGGCTGAAACAAGCACCAAGAGCATGGTACTGAAGGCTTGATCAGTACTTGAAGAAGCTTGGTTTTTAGCGTGGAGGAGTTGATTACAATCTCTATTTCAGTAATGACAGTAATCAAAGGATGATGTTGTTGGTTTATGTTGATGACATTATATTTGGTGGATCAGATGAAGCTCAGTGCAGACAGTTTTCTGAATTCATGAAAAATGAGTTTGAAATGTCAATGATTGGAGAGCTAATGTTTTTCCTTGGTCTACAGGTGACACAAGGAAGTAATGAAACATTCATTTCTCAATCTAAATATGACAAGGAGGTCCTGAGAAGGTTTGGAATGGAAAATTCCAAGGAGATGAAGACTCTGGTTGCCACCCGGATGAAATTATCGAAAGATGAAGATGGCAAGGCAATTAATATCACAGAATACAGGAAAATCATTGGATGTCTGTTGTACTTAACCGCAACAAGGCCTGATATTGTTTTTTCCACATGCCAAGCAGCGAGATATCAGAGTAATCCCAAGAAAATTCACATGCTCACAGTGAAAATAATACTTCGGTATATCAAGGGCACGATGGACTTCAGCTTGACATACAATGAAAAATCTCAGACAGAGTTATTGGGATATACTGATGCAGACTGGGCGGGATCAGTAGATGATAGAAAATCAACATCTGGTCGTGAATTATATCTTGGTGGATTGTGTATTTCTTGGATTAATAAGAAGAAAGATTGCATCTCATTGAGCACTGCAGAAGCTGAGTATATTGCGGCCACTCAAGCATGCACACAATTATTATGGATGAAGCAGCAGCTTGAAGATATGGGAGTTGACGTGAAGTCTCCAATCGGAATCCAGTGTGATAAATCAAGTGCAATAAATCTTAGCAAAAATCTAGTTCATCACTCAAGGACAAAGCACATTGAGATAAAATATCATTTCATCAAGGAGAAGGTTGAGCAGGGAATTGTGTAGTTGGAGTATATGCCTACAGAGCTACAGGTTGTAGACATTATGACAAAGGCCCTACCCAATGAATCTTTTGAAAGGCATCGACTGGCTCTGGGAGTTCAGTCGATTCCCTGCACTTGAAATAGTGTGGGTGCGGGACCCACCCCCCACCCCACCCCCCCTCTCCCCGAGGAATGGTTTGTTTTCCCCTAATGTGATGATTTGTGTTCTCTACTCTATTACAGACTACGAAGGAGTGACCTTTGGGTTCGTTGACAAAGGGGGAGAAAATAGTGATTGTTCAAGGGGGAGACAGTGCGGAGATTTGATAAATCATAATTGATATGGGGAGAAGCTGACAGGTGGAGTAGCCAGATAGGGGGAGCAATGAGAAAGGGAGAGATTTTTAAATCTGACGATGCTAGAAGTGATCGATCAAAGCATAGATATCACGACAACTGAGGATCGTGATAAAAGCAGAACAATGGTGTTGGAATGATGTGAGATGGTGTCCAGAATTCACCAATTGGTATCAGTGTGGTTCAACAATTGGTATCAATTTAAGAATTGGTGTTAGGTTGGAATAGACAATTGGGGTCTGACATGAAGTGATTCATTGATGAACTTTTCATACTACTCTTGTTTCTCACGCCGAGCATTGCTCATGTGGGCTTAGAGTAAGTGTTAAGTGAATCCTTGAACGCTATCAGAATCGCAAGAGGCGAATGATGGTAGTGACTGGAAGAAGACTCAGTGAGGTATCAACGTGCAGAAAATTATTCTGAGCAGAGTTGTGAAGAGTTGTCAACAAACCCAAAGGGGGAGATTGTTGGGAAAAAATCCCTCAAGGTAATATTGCAGTATTTTTGGGTTGATTGTGTTTGTTGAAAAAGAAGTTTTCCATGGAGAATTGTCAAGTTCTCGGGAATTTTGGGACAATCCTTTTTGACAAAGAACGATGACAAAGGAAAGGACGATCTGGAGGCGGTACAAAAAGAGCAGTACAAGGTGGCGTCGTTTTCCAGTGTTTGCCAAATTTTTGGGGTCCAAAATTTGGAATTTGGTGAGCATCGTGAAAATAGGATTTCCATGAAGATCATAATTTAATATGGCAAAGGCATGAATTTCGCGAAGATAGGATTCATGGTTTGGAAATCGCGAAGACCAGAAGAATGGAGGCGGTGAGTCTTCGCGATTACATCAAGCTTCGCGAACGGCAGAGGCTGAAGCGCATCGCGGCGGAGAAGCGCTTTGCGAGGGAGCTTCGCGGCGAAGGCGCGAAGGTATGTTGACAGTAATTCTTCGCGATTACGTCAATCTTCGCGAACGACAGAGTCTGGATCGCATTGCAGTGGAGAAGGGATTTGCGAGGGAGCTTCGCAGCGAAGTCGCGAAGGAATGTTGATGGTGATTCTTCGCGATTATATCAAGCTCCGCGAACGGAAAATTGCCATGGTGCTTCGCGATTTGGACAGAATTCCGGCGGAAACTTTGGAGCTTTTTGATTTGAGATGACGTGGCATTGAATTCGCGTGGAAGGGTTGAGTGTCGGTGGAATCTCCTATAAATAGAGGTCGACCCCCTCGAGAGAAGAAGAGAGAATTTTCAGAGAAAATCCATTGCTCTCGGTTCGCAGAGGTGGTTCACAAATGCAGTGTGCTTCATGAAAGGGGAGCTTCGCGGTGGCTATTCTAGCTCCACAAAAGGCGTGTGCCCCACGTTGGCTCAGTGAGCTTCACGGAGAGGTAGGAGCTCCGCGACGGCCTAAGCATTGCGAAGGTCTGTGCATCGCGAGAGTGCTTCACAATAAAGCTTCACGAAAAGGCAGGAGCTTCGCGAAGGCATGTTTGAGCTTCGTGAAATTGGGTGCCTAGCAAAGTAGGGTGCTTCGCAAAGGTCTTTCCAAAGGTATTTTTCCCAGTGGATAGTGGAAAAGGGGTATTCATCTACGGGTGAAAGTTGAACTTCAACAGAGCATCTATATAAAGAGAAAGATTCAATACCTAATGGAAATGAAGAGACCTACAGGTCTATAAACTGTGAGTGGATTCCCTTTACAGAGCAGTGAGCTTAAGAAGAGGAAGAAGGTGATCCTCTCCACCGGCAGTGAGCTAGAGAGAGAGAAACAGGGAGTGACCATTGGGAAATCAGTGAGCTAACCCTAAACCTTGCAAAGGCAGTGAGCCTGGGACAGAGTGACAGTACCCGAACATTGTAATCCATAGCTAGTGAAGTTTAGTGGAATTGGTATGACCGACAAATTGTCGGTGTATGCTCCTTGGACGTAGCCCTTTGCGGTGAACCAAGTAAAATTGTTTTGTCCTATGCATGATTTACTTTATGTTTACTTTGTGCAACAGGAAAGAGAGAGAAGAGTGTTTTTCTTAACAGTGAAACAAGATCAGAACGGGCGTTAATTTTAAATTACTCATACCCTGATTCACCCCCCCTCTCAGGGTATTCAGCCTTGTGGACCTAACAGTACACAATACTGAATCTTTAAAAAATATGTATTTAAATTCAAATTTTTATAATGAAGAATATTATGAATCTTTAGATGATGAATCTTCCTCATCAGAAGATAATTCTTTACCTTTATTTGAATAAGTTTCTAGATTTTCAAAATTTCTTGAGAATGATAATTTTAAGCTAAAAAATAAGTTATAGAAATAAAATTCTAGAATTTATGTTTTAACTAAAGAAGTATCATATCTTACAAAAGATCTCGATCAGAAAATTTTTGATTTGGAAAGTTTCTCTAAAAACCTAACAGAAGTTAATTATGAAAAGGATACACTTTCTGAAGATCTTAAAGATGTAATTTTTAGGAAAAAATTATAGAGTCCAACTCTAGTTCTAAAACTAATAAACTTGAGGATAAAAACTTGGTTATTAAACTAGAGTAAGAAATATTTTCTTTAATGAGATGCCTATACTATTTTACCTTTGGTAATGAAAACTTTGACAATATGTATTCCCAAATTTTTCTTTTAAGGAATCATTCTAGTTTTGGTTAAACTCATTCAAAACCTATTTTTAGTAAAGATTATTTTTTCCCCAAAGTGTTATATTTTGTACAAAATTTCAGTGTGGTGGACATTGGGAGAAACTTTTGTTTTTTTAAAAACCCAAATCTTTAGGTTGACATAAACTGTATTTTTCTAAGACAATGTGGATTCCAAAAATCTTACTTTTAGAAATTTCCAGATCGAAGAATGTTTGGATTTCGAAATTCTAACTCTTTTATTTTTATGGAAATAAATAAAGTACAAAAAACAATACATAGTGCATGGATAGTGGATGTTCCTGGCATATGACTGGTAATAAAAACTTATTTTAAAATATTATCAAGATGAAAAGAGGAAAAGTAACTTTCAGAGATAATTCGTAGGGAGAAATTATTGGTATAGGTAACATTGTTATTCTTGGAAAAAATTTGATTTCAAATGTTTTATTTGTTAAAATTATTAAGAATTCTATAGATACCTGAGCCTTTTACATATAACATTTCATGATTTTAAGCATAATTAATCATTAGAGTACAAGCCAAGGATCGTTAAGTCTAGTGTCTTGGAAGACTAGGTACAAAAAACAAAAAACATGGGGCAAAAAAACACTTTTTTATTTAATCTATATAATGAGATCCAAACTTCCTTTGAGCCCCTACATCTACATAGGGTACCCTGGGGAACACATGAACAAATGGATGAGCTAAGAATCCCAGTAGGGGAATGAACATAAGGATACATCTTAAGCACATAAGTTAGGAGGCATGACATATTGATATCAAAAACATGGAACATTTGAACTAATATAATATAATCATGGGATCATACAAACATGGAATCATATAAATGTGGAAAAATTATAAAAAATTTCTTTAGTATGGGTCAAGGCTAACTGCCAATCCCATTTCCCATTTCAGTACGGGTCAAGGCTAACCACCAATCCCATTTTACTTCGCATGTCATGAGACTTAACCTTACCCAATGCATTAGAGTGCTATTTGGGTACACCCATCTCAAAATTTTCATGAATATTATTGACACATAAATATTATTTCCACATAAATATTCATTCCATATAGATAATCATTATAGCATCCCGCCTTTTTATCACATAAAAATTCATTACATTTTACAAAACCGAGGATCTTTAAGGTTTAGTGTCTTGGAAACCAGGAACTTAAAACATGAAACAAAAAAAACATTCTTCTTAAACACTTGAAAGGCTTCTACTTATGTTCATCCTAGGTTCATTACTATATCTCATAACCTGGGGACATACATCAAAGGAAAGGGTGAGCAGAAGGCCCAGTAAGGAAAACAAGAGAAACATTTTACATGTGAACTTGAGATACTTCAATAAAGTCATGAAAAGAACTTTAAGGCATGAGAATGAAATCATGAGGCATATCATAATAAAAATAACATTTTCATAACTTGAATATGTGGCTACATAATTTAACATAGACAATCATGAACATATCACCAAGGTCCATCCCCAAGGTGTCATTTGAAAATTACCAAGGTTATTCACCAAGGTATCGTGAAAATTGTAATCTCTAGTGGTTACATCATTACCCAATGCATTGAAGCGCTATCAGGGCGCACCCTTAAATTTTCCATTATTATCATGTGAGCAACATATATCATCATCAAAAATTTCATAAATAACTCATATATCATAAAATAAATGGGTTTCATTTCATAATCACAACGTTTTAAAAACTGCTTTAAAGACATGATCTTTACGTCACTTTAAAACCCACAGAAAAGTAAGGTGGGTCTCATGTATGTAAATCCAAGAATTTAAAATAGAACATTTTGTTATATATGTGAATACTCCTTTATAAGGAAGATCTTTGAGTATTCACTTAATAATATAAAATAACTTTAGAAAAAGAGAGGGACATTTTGAGACGGAAATTCTGCAGCATAACGGCTATGTTACGAGGTTTTAGAAGACATTAAAAAGAGAGGGAAAATGGGTCAAACATTCATAAATGACCCATAAAATAGTATATGGACAGAATAAGAAGGATACATGATCATGGTAATTAAATTTCAAGGAAATACCATTTGAAATGAAAAACATGGAAGGAAGACAAAAATTAGATTTCTCTTATGAAAGTTCGGCAGCCTAACGACGTTACATAAACTTCAACAAAAATGATTTGAAAATATCAAATAGGGTCTCTCATCATGTGAACATAAGAGTTCAGTATGATAGATATAGAGATAATTCCCCAACATAATTAAAAAGGAACTTTAAAGACTTGACATGAAAGTAGAACTTTGAAAAGAATGAGAAAGGTGAAAGAATCCCCTAAAAATTCGGCAGCCTAACGGCGCCGCTTAAAACTTCAAAATACTGAATTGAAGAGATCAAATGGGGTCTCTCATCATATGAACATAAGAGTTCAGTATTATAGATATAGAGATAATTCCCCAACATAATTAAAAAGGAACTTGAAAGACTTGACATGAAAGTAGAACTTTGAAAAGAATGAGAAAGGTGAAAGAATCCCCTAAATATTCGGCAGCCTAGCGGCGCCACTTAAAACTTCAAAATACTGAATTGAAGAGATCAAATGGGGCATCTCATCATATGAACATAAGAGTCCAGTATGATAGGTATAGATATCATACCCCAACATAACAAAAAGGAACTTGAAGGAATTGACATGAAAGTAGAACTTCAAAACGAGAAGGGTGAAAAACCACTTAAAAATTCGGCAGCCTAACGGCGCCACTTAAAACATCAAAATACTGAATTGAAGAGATAAAATGAGGTCTCTAATCATATGAACATAAGAGTCCAGTATTATAGGTATAGAGATCATACCCCAACATAACAAAAAGGAACTTGAAGGAATTGACATGAAAGTAGAACTTCAAAACGAGAAGGGTGAAGAACCACTTAAAAATTCGGCAGCCTAACGGCGCCACTTAAAACATCAAAATACTGAATTGAAGAGATCAAATAGGGTCTCTCATAATATGAACACAAGAATCCAGTATGATATATATATAGATCATACCCCAACACAACAAAAAGTAACTTGAAAGAATTGACATGAAAGTAGAACTTCAAAATGAGAAGGGTGAAGAACCACTTAAAAATTCGGCAGCCTAACGGCGCCACTTAAAACATCAAAATACTGAATTGAAGAGATCAAATGGGGTCTCTCATAATATGAACATAAGAGTCCAGTATGATAGGTATAGAGATCATACCCCAACATAACAAAAAGGAACTTGAAGGAATTGACATGAAAGTAGAACTTCAAAACGAGAAGGGTGAAGAACCACTTAAAAATTCGGCAGCCTAACGGCGCCACTTAAAACATCAAAATACTGAATTGAAGAGATAAAATGATGTCTCTCATCATATGATAATAAAAGATCAGTATGATAAATTTAGAGATCATACCCCAACATAATAAAAAGGAACTTGAAATACTTTACATGAAAATAGATCTTGAAAAATGAGAAGGGAGAAAGAATTCATTACAAAAAATTTGGCAGCCTAACGGCGCCACATAAAACTTCATAAAACGAAATAATGAGAGTAAGATGGGATATCTAATTATATGAACATAAAAAGGGCAGTAAGAGGAGTATAAAAGAACATCCTACAACATTAGAACATGTAGCATAAAAGGAATGACATAAAAGAGATTACTTGAAATGAAAGAGAGAGGTCGGATCCCTTACCTTAAAATGTAACTCTTAAACCTCAAAGTATGGGACCTTGATGGCTTGGGGGCACCTTGGGAGGCCTCCTTGGGAGGTAATGAGACCATAAATTTGTTGGGTAAGAGTGGGGAGTCGAATGGATGAGAGGAGGGCTTGGTATTTATAGGGAAAGTGAGGGGACAAGGCATTAATGGCCAAGGGACACCTCACATGTGCTTTTCTCAAAACCATGTTCTCTCCCTTGGCATTTACCATGGAGTTAGGCCACATGGGGCCCCCAAAACAATAATTCACCACCCTTGGCCGGCCAACCCTTAAAATATCTCATGACATCATCATGACACAGTTATGATGTCATTAAACATACCGAAACCCTAAAACTGCATTTTTACTATTCACTGAAAATTCAACTTTCTCAGAAAGATCCCAAAATTTCACCTTAACCAAATATCAATTCTCTGATTTCAAAAATGAACTCCATTTTATAAAAATAATTTTTTAAATAATTTTTAATTTAATTTTTAAATAAATACACTATTCACCGAAAATTCATTTTTTTAGAAAAATCCCCAAAAATTACCATAACATAATATCGACGCTCTGAGTTCAAAAATGAAATCCATTTTATAAAAATAATTTTCTAAATATTTTTAATTAAATTTTTAATTAAAATACACTATTCACCCGAAAAAACTAATACTTGAATAATAATTTATGAAACCGCTATTTAACCATTTTATTGAATCACATTTCTTAATCAAGGTGCCTAGATTATATTAATACTTTCTTTAAGTGACATTACTAATCCATTTGGACATATTACTAATCCTAATCATAAAATCACTATTCATAATTTACTATTCATGAAAAATCAAGTTGATCTTATTAGACTCCAAATTTTGTACTGGACATAATTGTAGAAGACCATTTTTTGAAAATCATTACACATTTGTAATTATTTAAGGTTTACATAAATATTTTTAAAATATCCTTTTTCTAAAATTCATAAAAAATATGCATACTATATTTATCCGGTCATTTGAAAATTCATAAACTTCATCATAAGAAGAAATCCCAATTTTTATTTAAAACAAAGTATTACACAAGGCAGTTACGGTCTCCTTACATAGCCCCTTATCACACCAGAATAGGACCTAAGTGTAAGGTGTGCTAAGGTGAGAGATTCCGAGGGAGGCTCGGCCAACATTGCCCGAGTAATAATTTCTATCAGTTTTAACTTCTCGCGAAGGCGATTCCGTTCTAGCTTCACATGATGAAGTTCGGCTTGGGTTTGGTCCAGAGCAAAGCCCAATGGTGCTACCTCCTTCCCAAGTTCTGTTAGATGGGCTTCGATCGGTCCAAGACTACTAGGTGAGGCCATCGAATCTTCTTTCTATAAAAATTAACCAAGATTACTTGTATTTAGAGACAACAATCAAAACATTTTGTTCAAAGCGGTCATATTGACCAATGTTCATATAACAGTCAGAACCCAATGGTCTCATTTTAATTATAATCATGTTTATCAAATAAAACATTTTTGTTGAGTATAAAAATAAAATAAAATAACACATGAAATTAGGAAACGAGATTTATTCAAAATTTCAGGCTGTTACAATCTTCCCCCTTAAGAAATTGCGTCCTCGCAATTTTAAAAAATTGGGTTTTGAAATTTTATTGAAAGTCCCACATCGGAAAAAGAGTCTGTGACACCATTACTTTAAATGAAAGAAAAGGAAGTACAAAGGACACCCGAGTTTACTCATACTAGGATTCCGTGTAGGAAACATGGACATGGAGGAGAAAACAAAGGGTTATGTCTTAAAGGAGAGTGATAGAAAACATGATTAGGAGGAAGTTAACCACCAGAAAATCCCAAAATTATGATTTGTGCAAGCGGTCTTTGATTACCTAGTAGGAAACGTAAACCAACAACGTTTTTGTTTTACATTCCTTTTCATTACTTTGAGGAATTCATTTACAACATAGAACAAAAACATAAGGAAATATATCTACCTTCATGTAGAGTTTCATCCTTTAATAAGTTTCTACCCAAAACTAATCTTTTATCTAAACTAAAAACTACTTGGTCTCATCAAAACACAAGAATCATCTTCTAGAGAATCTCATAATCCACAAAAGATTAACTATATATTTCTTTCATCTTTAAACATTATCCCAAAAACCAAAAGGGTAAGGTAAAACAACTCTTCAAAAAGAAATAATCCCATAGGAATGGAAACTAATTTTAAATCTTCAAAGTTCCATGGTACTTCCCAAATTTCATCATAGTCCATTCCATAATTAACGGCCCTTAAAATTCCTCAAAATAAACCAAACTAAGATTGAAACCCAAATACAAGAAGGATTTGATAACATAGTTTTCCAAAATAAACTTCATTGTTCATCTCCAAACAACATCAACCACTCCTAACATCTTATAACAAAAGTATCTAACCTAAACATATTTAACCTAATATAGGTTAATCATTCCCATAAGTAACCTAAATTACTATAAGTCCACCTTAAATTCATAGATTCTTCAAATATAAGTCAACCTTACTCCTCAATGAAAATACCGTTGTAATCTATTTACCTCGATCATATAGGGTCCCCAAAATAGTGAACGTCTTCCAAAATAAAAATCATATTTTAATCCCCTAATCATCTCTGTCATATTAATATGGCAATCATAGCATTTCCTATCACATTGGTTGTTGAGACATGTTCTTCCATTTCCCGCCATTAACTAAGAAAAGAACTATAATTAGGGGCTTAAATACTTAGCCAATAATCATGAAAAGAAACTTAAAGCATATAAGGATAACTTGTAGTTGAAAAGTATACCCTAACATGTGATCCCCTAGGTTCCCATCTAGGTTATACATGATCATATATTCTTATGTGAATCTTTATTTTATTTTATCTTTGTTCCTTTAACAATGGTTCATACTAAGCTTATGAATTTACCAAAGCATATCCCCCGGGGGTGTCGTAACCAAGAGTGCAGCAAGGCCCGTTGTCGTGTACCAGTTTTCGTTCGAGTCTAGCTCAAAGCGGTGTTTTTGGGTTTTACCCCTAAGTACATCTGTGCCAGAGCCACCTCTACCTGCTTGTATCCAGACAGGGATGTATTTGCTTGGCAACCCCTTACTCAATACTCACCAAAATACCGGGAAGATTTTCAATATTTTAACTTTTCTATAGGATTCTTCCTAAAGTTTTCACATCCTAATTTCCACAAATAACTAAACCATCCTTTGATACCAACTATAGCATCCCGCCTTTTTATCACATAAACATTCATTACATTTTACAAAACCGAGGATCTTTAAGGTTTAGTGTCTTGGAAACCAGGAACTTAAAACATGAAACAAAAAAAACATTCTTCTTAAACACTTGAAAGGCTTCTCCTTATGTTCATCCTAGGTCCATTACTGCATCTCAGAACCTGGGGACATACATCAAAGGAAAGGGTGATCAGAAGGCCCAGTAAGGAAAACAAGAGAAACATTTTACATGTGAACTTGATATACTTCAATAAAGTCATGAAAAGAACTTTAAGGCATGAGAATGAAATCATGAGGCATATCATAATAAAAATAACATTTTCATAACTTGAATATGTGGCTACATAATTTAACATAGTCAATCATGAACATATCACCAAGGTCCATCCCCAAGGTGTCATTTGAAAATTACCAAGGTTATTCACCAAGGTATCGTGAAAATTGTAATCTCTAGTGGTTACATCATTACCCAATGCATTGGAGCGCTATCAGGGAGCACCCTTAAATTTGCCATTATTATCATGTGAGCCACATATATCATCATCAAAAATTTCATAAATAACCCATATATCATAAAATAAATGGGTTTCATTTCATAATCACAACGTTTTAAAAACTGCTTTAAAGACATGATCTTTACGTCACTTTAAAACCCACAGAAAAGGAAGGTGGGTCTCATGTTTGTAAATCCCAGAATTTAAAATAGAACATTTTGGTATATATGTAAATACCCCTTTAGAAGGAATATCTTTGAGTATTCACTTAATAATATAAAAGAACTTTAGAAAAAGAGAGGGACATTTTGAGACGGAAATTCTGCAGCATAACGGATATGTTACGAGGTTTTAGAAGACATTAAAAAGAGAGGGAAAATGGGTCAAACATTCATAAATGACCCATAAAATAGTATATGGACAGAATAAGAAGGATACATGATCATGGTAATGAAATTTCAAGGAAATACCATTTGAAATGAAAAACATGGAAGGAAGACAAAAATTAGATTTCTCTTATGAAAGTTCGGCAGCCTAACGACGTTACTTAAACTTCAACAAAAATGATTTGAAAAGATCAAATAGGGTCTCTCATCATGTGAACATAAGAGTTAAGTATGATAGATATAGAGATAATTCCCCAACATAATTAAAAATTAACTTGAAAGACTTGACATGAAAGTAGAACTTTGAAAAGAATGAGAAAGGTGAAAGAATCCCCTAAAAATTCGGCAGCCTAACGGCGCCACTTAAAACTTCAAAATACTGAATTGAAGAGATCAAATGGGTTCTCTCATCATATGAACATAAGAGTTCAGTATGATAGATATATAGATAATGCCCCAACATAATTAAAAAGGAACTTGAAAGACTTGACATGAAAGTAGAACTTTGAAAAGAATGAGAAAGGTGAAAGAATCCCCTAAAAATTCGGCAGCCTAACGACGCCACTTAAAACTTCAAAATACTGAATTGAAGAGATCAAAAGGGGTATCTCATCATATGAACATAAGAGTCCAGTATGATAGGTATAGAGATCATACCCCAACATAACAAAAAGGAACTTGAAGGAATTGACATGAAAGTAGAACTTCAAAACGAGAAGGGTGAAGAACCACTTAAAAATTCGGCAGCCTAACGGCGCCACTTAAAACATCAAAATACTGAATTGAAGAGATCAAATGGGGTCTCTAATCATATGAACATAAGAGTCCAGTATGATAGGTATAGAGATCATACCCCAACATAACAAAAAGGAACTTGAAGGAATTGACATGAAAGTAGAACTTCAAAACGAGAAGGGTGAAAAACCACTTAAAAATTCGGCAGCCTAACGGCGCCACTTAAAACATCAAAATACCTAATTGAAGAGATAAAATAAGTTCTCTAATCATATGAACATAAGAGTCCAGTATGATAGATATATATATCATACCCCAACACAACAAAAAGTAACTTGAAAGAATTGACATGAAAGTAGAACTTCAAAATGAGAAGGGTGAAGAACCACTTAAAAATTCGGCAGCCTAACGGCGCCACTTAAAACATCAAAATACTGAATTGAAGAGATCAAATGGGGTCTCTCATCATATGAACATAAGAGTCCAGTATGATAGGTATAGAGATCATACCCCAACATAACAAAAAGGAACTTGAAGGAATTGACATGAAAGTAGAACTTCAAAACGAGAAGGGTGAAGAACCACTTAAAAATTCGGCAGCCTAACGGCGCCACTTAAAACATCAAAATACTGAATTGAAGATATCAAATGGGGTCTCTCATCATATGATAATAAAATATCAGTATGATAAATTTAGAGATCATACCCCAACATAATAAAAAGTAACTTGAAATACTTTACATGAAAATAGATCTTGAAAAATGAGAAGGGAGAAATAATTCGTTACAAAAATTTTGGCAGCCTAACGGCGCCACATAAAACTTCATAAAACGAAATAATGAGAGTAAGATGGGATCTCTCATTATATGAACATAAAAAGGGCAGTAAGAGGAGTATAAAAGAACATCCTCCAACATAAGAACATGTAGCATAAAAGGAATGACATAAAAGAGATTACTTGAAATGAAAGAGAGAGGTCGGATCCCTTACCTTAAAATGTAACTCTTAAACCTCAAAGGATGGGACCTTTAGGGCTTGGGGGAACCTTGGGAGGACTCCTTGGGAGGTAATGAGACCATAAATTTGTAGGGTAAGAGTGGGGAGTCGAATGGATGAGAGGAGGGCTTGGTATTTATAGGGAAAGTGAGGGGACAAGGCATTAATGGCCAAGGGACACCTCACATGTGCTTTTCTCAAAACCATGTGCTCTCCCTTGGCATTTACCATGGAGTTAGGCCACATGGGGCCCCCAAAACAATAATTCACCACCCTTGGCCGGCCAACCCTTAAAATATCTCATGACATCATCATGACACAGTTATGATGTCATTAAACATACCGAAACCCTAAAACTGCATTTTTACTATTCACTGAAAATTCAACTTTCTCAGAAAGATCCCAAAATTTCACCTTAACCAAATATCAATGCTCTGATTTCAAAAATGAACTCCATTTTATAAAAATAATTTTTTAAATATTTTTTAATTTAATTTTTAAATAAATACACTATTCATCGAAAATTCATTTTTTTAGAAAAATCCCCAAAAATTACCATAACATTATATCGACGCTCTGAGTTCAAAAATGAAATCCATTTTATAAAAATAATTTTCTAAATATTTTTAATTAAATTTTTAATTAAAAAACACTATTCACCCGAAAAAACTAATACTTGAATAATAATCTATGAAACCGTTATTTAACCATTTTATTGAATCACACTACTTAATCAAGGTGCCTAGATTATATTAATACTTTCTTTAAGTGAGATTACTAATCCATTTGGACATATTACTAATCCTAATCATAAAATCACTATTCATAATTTACTATTCATCAAAAATCAAGTTGATCTTATTAGACTCCAAATTTTGTACTGAACATAATTGTAGAAGACCATTTTTTGAAAATCATTACACATTTGTAATTATTTAAGGTTTACATAAATATTTTTAAAATATCCTTTTTCTAAAATTCATAAAAAATATGCATACTATATTTATCCGGTCATTTGAAAATTCATAAACTTCATCATAAGAAGAAATCCCAATTTTTATTTAAAACAAAGTATTACACAAGGCAGTTACGGTCTCCTTACATAGCCCCTTATCACACCAGCATAGGACCTAAGTGTAAGGTGTGCTAAGGTGAGAGAGTCCGAGGGAGGCTCGGCCAACATTTCCCGAGTAATAATTTCTATCAGTTTGAACTGCTCGCGAAGGTGATTCCGTTCTAGCTTCACATGATGAAGTTCGGCTTGGGTTTGGTCCAGAGCAAAGCCCAATGGTGCTACCTCCTTCCCAAGTTCTGTTAGATGGGCTTCGATCGGTCCAAGACTACTAGGTGAGGCCATCGAATCTTTTTTCTATAAAAATTAACCAAGATTACTTGTATTTAGAGACAACAATCAAAACATTTTGTTCAAAGCGGTCATATTGACCAATGGTCATATAACAGTCAGAACCCAATGGTCTCATTTTAATTATAATCATGTTTATCAAATAAAACATTTTTGTTGAGTATAAAAATAAAATAAAATAACACATGAAATTAGGAAACGAGATTTATTCAAAATTTCAGGCTGTTACAATCATACATAATCAATCATTCATAAACATAATGATACCCATGGAGAGAATTGGGTACCACAATCATGACATAAAGCATAACCAATGAGTGTAACATGAAAGTGTCCATGAAAGAAAGGGATTACAACATACATGGATGTTAATAAGGTAACATAGTCATATAACATAGTAGGTGGTAACAAATAGAAGTGACAACATATAAGAAATGTAATTGAGAAACATTAGCATTAAAACATTTTTGTGCGGTTTTACGGAAAATTATATAAAGATTTTAAAATAGAAAAGGGAACAATCTTTTATATAAAACCAGAAGTGAAACAAAAAGGTTATAATAATAAAAATAATTATTTTATAAAGTCAATGGTTTCTTAAAACAGAGGATAGAGTGCACTATAAGTCAGGTAAGAATTCGGGAAGATCCCTTAAAACGAGTGTTCTTATTGGGAAGTATCGAGGAGGGATTCACTTAAAAGCATGTATATCACCGAAAGAGAAAGAAAGATAGATCTTGAAACATGATTTTGGAGCATGTAAACAAAATGTAGAAATTTTACATAAAAATAAAATACTACTACATTTTGGTAAAAAGAAAGATAGAGCAACCTGACGGAATAAAGGGAGTTCGGGTAGAATCCATTATGGTTTATTGACATGATATCAGGTGTAACTAAGAGGGCTTGATGAGAGATATAAAGGGTTTATCATCACTTATAAAACATTAAGGAATTATGGTAAAGGTGATAAAACATACCCCATCACTTGGTATTACACAAAAAAGGCATATCATAGAGAACAATCTTGATTAAGAGTGAAAAGGAGAGAATCTCTAACTTTAAATCTGTTGGTGTTCTCTACTTGTTATTAGAGAACTGAATAAACAAATTTAGTCTTATTAATTAATAATTACATAACCTATTCCATATGTAATTTATTTATTATAACCCTTTTTAGTTCATTCAAAGCCTTTTTTATCAGTTATACGGTTAAATTTCATTGTTCGGGCTCATTTGTTTACTTGGCTTTAAAAGATCAGTTCACTTATATTCAAGTTTAGACTATATGTAAGATAAAAGTGGTTGTCCAAAATTGAAGTTATATTCTTTACTGAAAATCCAGGAGATTACATTGTTTTAATTTATATTAGGTTAATTAGAGTGAAGTCAAATTATTATATATATAACCTTAGTGATAACCGTTTTTGTTAATCACTGGGTTTGATTACAAAGAACATGCTTTGTTTTTATAACTTAATAACATTTGTAAAAAAAATACAGAACTAAAAATAGGGAATATTACATATATAATAATCTGGTTCAACCATAACTCAAATGGTTTCATGACCAGAATTAAATATAATAATAGAAATTGATAAACTGTTGTCCTTGAATGTGCTAAATTAGCACATCTCGAACGGTGCTTTCATTTCTTTCAAATAAAAGGGTGGGGAAAGTAGAGAAGATAATGAAATATACCATTATCATGAAAAAATTCAGGTAAATGTATGTTACTGGATTTATCATACTATTATGTTGAAGGGAGGTGAGGAAAGAAATAAAAAGAAAAGAACTTAAAAGAAAAGAAGAAATTGGGAAGATGAATTTTACCTCTTGAGACTTTCTCCTTTGAGAAACTCTTAAGGGGAGAGGTATTGGTATTTTAAAGAGTCTAGGAGATTTTGTACATGAGGGAGGATCTTGGGGAGATATTTTTGAAGAATAATGGCATGGAACAAGGCTTGAGAGGAGTGAAGAGAAGAGGGAGTGAAGGGGGGTTTTTATAATAGAGGAGAGGAGGGATTTCATAATATTATAATCATTAATTTATTATTTCTTCACAAGACAAGGAATAGTAAGTATTCCATGACCAAGAATAGTAATTTTATAATTTTATTCCAAACCAAGTGGGCTTACATCAGCCAAACATCATCAATGACTCAATAAATCCTTTATTTAGCATTTATTGTAAATTATCGTATTTTACTATTCATAAAATTCAAGTATTTCAAAAAAACTCCCAAAAATTCACCCTACCGATTTTTCAATGTGTATAATCCCAAAATGAAGTCCATTTTTTAAAAATAATTTTTTAAATATGATTATTTTAATATTTAATTAAAATAATAATTTATTATCAAAACCAGTTTTAAAACATTCATCAACTTATTCTAAAGTATAGGTATATCGTACTTCCAAATTGAATATTATTTTTATAATATAATAGGTGAGGTTACTATTCATTAAGGTATATCACTATTCATAAGGGTATGTTACTATTCATTAGGGTAGGTTACTATTCACCAAAAATTCTGTTTTTCTTATCAGACTCCAAATAACTTACTGATTTCAACCATGTATGCCGGATTTTTGAAATTCCAATCACAGAAGTGTAAAAATTGTGTTCAAAGGTCACTTAGAACATATTAGTTCATTATGTTGTGTTTTCATGTGATTTTATGAAATACTTATGAGAAGGGAATTTCCATTGAAAAAAATTGGGTCGTTACATTCTTCCCCCCTTATGAAATTTCACCATTGAAATTCTGTTTTACATTCTAAGACAAAGATAGGTGTGTGTAATTTTCCTTCATTGCTTCCTCTAGTTCCCATGTTGCCTCTTAATACTTATGGTTCCTCTATAGTACCTTGACCAGATGAGTAGTCTTGTTGCGTAGTACTTTGTCTCTACGATCCAAGATCTTCACTGGATGCTCCTCATAAGAGAGATCATCCTCCAACTGTACCACCTTTGAAGAGAGTACATGTGAAAGGTCTGGTATGTACCTCCTTAAAAGGGATACATGAAAGACATCATGTACTTTCGACATGGTAGGTGGAAGTGCATGTCGATAGGCCACAGCTCCAAATCGATCAAGGATCTCGAAGGGGCCGATGTTCCTGGGACTTAACTTCCCTTTCTTCCAAAACCTCATGACCTTATTACATGGGGATATGTGTAGAAATAACATTTATCCAACTTTGAACTCAAGGTATCATCGATAGTTATCTGCATAACTCTTCTATCGACTTTGGGCTTCCTTGATATGCTGCTGAATGGTTTTCACCTTCTCCACCATTTCTTCGACCATTTTAGGTCCTAGCAGCTTACACTCACCGACTTCATCCCAACACACTTGTGTTCTGCACCTTTTCCCCTAAAGGGATTCATATAGTGCCATTCAGATGCTCGAGATGAAACTATTATTATATGAGAATTCAACCAGTGGAAGATGTTGTCCCCATCCTCTTTTTAATTCCATAGAACACGCTCTCAACATATATTCCAGTGTCTGAATAGTTTGCTCAGATTGTCCATCTGTTTGAGGATAATAGGTCGTACTGAAGTTCAGTTCAGTGCTTAGAGCATGTTGGAGGCTTTTCTAGAACTTCAAGGTAAACCTCAAACCGCGATCGGATACAATAGATAATGGTACTCCATGTATCCTTACCACTTCTTTGATGTAAATCCGTGCAAGTAGATCCAATGAGAAGTCCTCTTGAACTGCAATAAAGTGAGTTTTCTTTGTAAGATGATCCACGATGACCCATATAGAATTTTTTTCTCTTGATGTCTTTGGAAGTCTAGTTACAAAGACCATGGTAATGTTCTCCCACTTCCATGCTGGTATGGGTAGTGGTTTCATCACCCCCTTAGACTTTTATCTCCTAGCCTTCACTTTCTGACATACAAGGCACTTTGATGTATATTCGACAATCTCCCTTTTCCTATTGTCCCACCAAAATTTTTCTTGGAGATCTCGATACATCTTTGTGCTCCCTGGGTGGATAGAGAAGGTCGATATATGTGCATCAATCAATAGCTCCTGCTTTATCTCGGGATCAGATGGTACACATAATCATGTCCCAAATCTTACAACTCCTTCCTCATCAATTTTGAAATTGGTGGATTTCCCATTTTTAACAGCTTCCACCATTTTTTGAATTTCTACATACTTTCTTTGTGCGTCCTTTATTTTCTCCAAGAGGGATGGTTGAAAAATCATTTGGTAAAGGATTGATGATGTTCCTTCCTTAATGATTCTCATGTCCATCCTTTTCAAATCTAATTAGATCTAATCCTTTTCAATTCTAATCATTGATAAAGATGCATGATCTATTCTACTTAGAGCATCTACCACCTTGTTTGCCTTACCAGGATGGTAGTGGATTGAATAGTCATAATCCTTGATGAGATCTATCCATATTCATCGGCGCATATTAAGATCTTTCTGTGTGAATATATATTTGAGACTCTTGTGGTCAGTATATATCTCAAATGCTTTCCCATAGAGATAATGCTGCTAGATTTTCAATGCAATGATCACAACTACCAACTCCAGATCATGTATAGGATAGTTTTTCTCTTGGATTTTCAGCTGCCTTGAGGCATAGGCTATCACTTTATCATTTTTCATTAGCACACAGCCTAATCCTTTCTTAGAAGAATCACTATACACCACAAATAGTTCTCCACATGAATGGAGCGTGGGTACTGGCACAGTGATAAGCATCTTTTTCAACTCCTTGAAATAGTATTCACATTCCTATGTCTAGACAAACTTTACCCTCTTCCGTTTCAACTTGGTCATTGGGTTTGACAATCGTGAAAAGTTATTCACGAATCGTCGATAATACCCAGCTATACCCAAAAAGATGTGGATCTCTATTACAGAAGTTGGCCTCAGCCACTCTTCAATTGCCTTTGTCTTGGAAGGGTCCACAGATATCCCTTTCCTGGTGATAACATGCCCCAAGAATGATACTTCCTCCATCTAGAACTCATATTTACTGTACTTTACATACAACTTCTCCCTTAGCAAAGTCTTTAACATAGTTTTCAAATGCTTCTCTTCTTCTTCCTTACTCTTGGAGTATATCGAAATATCATCAATAAAGACCACCACAAATTTATCAAGGTAATCTCTAAATACCCTATTCATTAAATCGTTGGAGCATTATTGAGTCCGAAGGGCATCAGTAAGAACTCATAGTGTCCATACCTCATTCAAAAGGTAGTCTTGGGTATATCTTCCTTCCTCACCTACATTTTGTGATATCCTAACCGAAGGTCCACCTTATAGAAATAACTGGCCCTACAAAGCTGATCAAACAAGTCATCTATCCGTGGAAGGGGATAATTGTTCTTTATCGTGATTTTATTGAGCTCACGATAATCAATTCAGAGGCACATTGATCCATCCTTCTTCTTGACGTAGATGACTGGAGCACCCCACGGTGAAGCACTCGGGCATATTAAACCCTTCTCCATATTCTCCTGTAACTGCTTCTTTAGTTATTCTAGCTCTATGGTGGCCATTCCATAAGGTTTCAATGAGATTGGGGGATATCCAAGGATAAGTTCAATTGAGAACTCAACCTCTCAGTCAGGAGGAAGACCAGGAAACTCTTTAGGGAATACATCAGTGTAATCCCTCATGATGGGCATTTCTTCAAGCATGATTCTATCCATTTTCCCAATCATTTGAGCTAGGTATTCTTGCTCACAAGGAAGTAGTATCCAAACATGAGATGATGATTATAAGGGAGACTCATTTTCCTCCTTACACTTGTAAAGAATCATAGGATGCTTCAGGATATGAAAAGTGATCTCCCTTTCCCGACAATTGATGTTGTCCTTGTACAAAGATAGCCAATCCATGCGCAAGATGGCGTCGAACTCTACTAAAGGAAGTATGAATAGATTTTCTGGGAGGTTCAGTCCAAAAACGTTAATAGGAGAGGATTTATAAACCATGTAATAATTAATTTTCCCATTCTCTATTCTCATAGAAAAATTTTCCTCCAAATTTTGAGGTGGTGATTAAATAGTTCTACTAAACTTGCAAGATATGAAAGAGTGCATAGAACCATAATCAAATTGTATGTTTGATATTCTTGAATAAATAACACGTGTACCTGTCACCACATCATTTTTTGACTCCACCTCAGCAGTAGTGATAACATAATCCCTTCCTTGTTTCCTTAGAGGTTGTTTCTAATTGACTCTGACAACCCTCGGCTTATGGAAATTGTTCGCATAATGACCAAGCTTGTTGTAGTTGTAACACTGCACTGCAAGTTGAGTGTTGATCTGAACATTCCTTTATTCTTCAACATTAGCAGGATTTTTCATATCCTTTCGGAAGTTCTTGGCTAGATGACCAAACTTTCCATATTTGAAGTAGTTCTTGGTTCCCTTGAGATAATCACCAGGATGCTTCTTCCAATAATTTTTGCAAAGGGGAAAGTGAGGCTTCTTTCCATCATGGGATTTGTTTAATTAACCAACCATGATGTTCTCCATTTTTCACTTCTTGTCACTTGGCCCACGAGACCACTATGAGTATCCAATCTCTATTTCAACCTTGAGGGCACAATGGACAATATCCTCAAAACTGTTGAAGTCTCGAATCACCAATACCTTTTGTAGACTCATGTTTAGTCCGCCAAAGAAGCGATCCACCTTGATATTGGTGTTCATGACAAAGCCATGGGCGTACATTTCAAGCCTTGAAATGTTCGCTTCATACCCCCCGATGGACTCATCTTCCTTCTGCTTAAGTCCAAGGAACTCTCTTTCCATCTTGATATGGAGGTTTTGAGGAAAATATTTGTTAAAAAACAACTTCTTGAATTCCTCCCAATCTATGGAATCTATTTCCTCTTGAGACATTGTATTCTTGACCAGTGTCCACCATTGATCAACTTCCCCATCAATGGGGTTAATCCATTGTTCTACGAGGAGGGGATCAGAAGACCCGCTAAACATGGGAGGCCTTTGCCGCATGAAAGATTATATGGAAGCTTTCTCTTTCTTTGGAGGAGGAGGATGTTCCACCGGATTCACATTATTATTCATAACTTGAGCCAGCTGAGTAAGTACTACCACAAAGTTTTGAGCACCCGCTTCCATCACACCAGGCATATCATTAGGGAAATCATTACATTGCCTATCACATTGGTTGTTGGGATGTGTTTTTCTATTTCCCGCCATTAACTAAGAAAAAAATGTATAATTAGAGGTCTTAAATACATATCAATTGATAAAAAAATGAAATCTTTGAATATAAAAGTATAAACTTATAAAGAAGAAGTATATCCTGACTTGTGATTCCTTAGGTTTATATCCAGCTTATCCTCGGTCTATTTATTAACTTATATTCTTATGGGATTATTTTTGTACCTTAATAATGGTTTGTACTATGCTCGTGAATCTACTAAATCATATCCCCCGGGAGTGTCATAACCAAGTGTGCAGTAAGGCCTGTTGTCGTGCACCAGTTCCCATTCGAGTCTAGCTGAAAGCAGTGTTTTGGATTTTTACCCCTAAATACATCTATTCCAGAGCTGCCTCTACCTGCTCGTATCTAGAAAAGGATGTATTATCTTGATAAACCACTTACTCAATACTCACCAAAATTCTAGAATGTTTTATAATCCTTAGTATCATCCTTAAGGTTCTCACTATGGTGCTCTATTCCTAATATTCAAAAATAACTAGACCATCCTATGATACCAACTATAGTGACCAGAACCTTTTACATATAACATTACATGATTTTAAGCATAATTAATCATCAGAGTACAGTCCAAGGATTGTTAAGTCCAGTGTCTTGGAAGACTAGTTACATAAAACATAAAATAAGGGAAAAAACAAACACTTATTTATTTAATCTCCATAATGAGCTTCTAAATTCCATTGAGCCCTTACATCTGCATAGGGTACCCTGGGGAACACATGAACAAAGGGATGAGCTAAAAATACCAATAAGGGAATGAACATAAGGATACATCTTAAACACATGATTTTGGAGGCATGACATATTTATATCCAAACATGGAATATAAGAAATAATATCATATAATCATGGGATTATATAAAAATGGAATCATATAAATGTGGCAGAATCATAAAACATTTCTTTAGTTTGAGTCAAGGCAAACCGCCAATCCCGTTTCCCATTTCAGTATGGGTCAAGGCTAACCGCCAATCCCGTTTCACATCACATATTATGAGACTTAACCTTACCCAATGCAATGTAGTTCTATCTGGGCACACCCATCTCAAAATTTTCATGAATATTATTTCCACATAAATATTCTTTCCACATAGATAATCATACATAATCAATCGTTCATAAACATAAGGATACCCATATAGAGAATTGGGTACCACAATCATGACATAAAGCATAACCAATGAGTGTGTCATGAAAGTGTCCATGAAAGAAAAGGATTAGAACATACATGGACGTTAATAAGGAAATATATGCATATAAAATGGTAGGTGGTGACAAATATAAGTGACAACATATAAAAAATGTATTTGAGAAACATTAGCATTAAAACATTTTTGTGCAGTTTTAAGGAAAATACTATAGAGATTTTAAAATAGAAAAGGGAACAATATTTTATATAAAACCAGGAGTGAACCAAGCAGGTTATCATAAAAAATAATGATTTTATAAAGACAATGGTGTCTTAAAACAAAGGATAGAGTGCACTTGAAATCAGGTAAGAATTCGAGATGTTCCCTTAAAACGAGTGTGTTTATTGGGAAGTATCGAGGAGGGATTCACTTAAAAGAATGTATAGCCCAAAAAGAGAAAGAAATATGGATATTGAAACATGATTTTAGAGAATTTAAAAAGTATTTATAAATTTTAAATAAAAATAAAATACTACTACATTATGGTAAAAAGAAATATAGAGCAACCCGAATGAATAATGGGAGTTCGGGTAGAATCCATTACTATTTATCGACATGATATTAGGTGTAACTAACAGGGCTTGATGAGAGAAATAAGGGGTTTATAATCACTTATAAAACATTAGGGAAATATGGTGGAGGTTATAAAACATACCCCATTACTTTTTATTGCATAAAAAAATAATATCATTGAGAACATTCTTGATTAAGAGTGAAAAGGAGAGGATCCCTTACATTAAATCTGTTGGTGTTCTCCACTTGTTATTAGAGACCCGAATAAACAAATTTAGGATTATTAATTAATAATTACATAACCTCTTATATATTTAATTTATTTAATATAACCCTTTTTAGTTTGTTCATATCCTTTTTGATTAGTTATAAGGTTTAATTTCATTGTTTAGGCTCGTTTGTTTACATGGCTTTAAAAGATCGGTTCACTTATATTCAAGTTTGGATTATATGTAAGATGAAAGTGGTTGTCCATAATTGAATTTATATTCTTAAGTTCACATCCATGAGATTACATGTTTTTAATTTTAATTATGTTACTTAATATTAAGTTGAATTATTATATATATAACCTTAGTGATAACCGTTTTTGTTAATCGATGGGTTTGATTACAAAGAACGCGTTTTGTTTTTTTAACTTAACACCATTTAAACAAAAACAATACAGAACTAAAAACAGGGTATATTGCATATATAATAATCTGGATCAACCATAACTCAAATGGTTTCATGACCATAATTAAGGATAATAATAGAAATTGATAAACTGTTGTCCTTGAATGTGCTAAATTAGCACATCTCAAACGGTGCTTTCATTTCATTCAAATAAAAGGGTGGGGAAAGGAGGGAAAATAATGAAACATACCATTAGCCTGAAAAAATTCTAGTACATGCGTGTTACTAGATTTATCATACTATTATGTTGAAGGGAGGTGAGGAAATAAATAAAAAATAAAATAACTTAAAAGAAAAGAAGAAATTGGGAAGAGGAAGTTTACCTCTTGAGACTTTATCCTTTGAGAACTTCTTAAGGGGAGAGGTATTGGTATTTTTAAGAGGATAGGAGATTTTGGACGTGGGGTAGGATCTTGGGGAGAGATTTGGGTAGAATAATGGCAAGGCACAAGGCATGAGAGGAGTGAAGAGAAGAGGGAGTGAAGGGGTGGGGGGGTTTATGGTGGAGGAGAGAAGGGATTTCATAATATTATAATCATTAATTTATTATTTCTTCACAAGAAAAGGAATAGTAATTTTATCATGTGATCCCGAACCAAGTGGGATTATATCAGTATAACATCCTCAACGACTCAATAAATCCCTTATTTAGCATTTATTGTAAATTATTATATTTTACTATTCATCAAAAACCCAAGTATTTCAGAAAAATACCAAAAATTCACCCTAAAATTTTTTCAATGTGTAGAATCAAAAAATGAATTTTATTTTTTAATAAAAAAAAATTCTAAATATGATTATTTTACTATTTAATTAAAATAATAATTTTTTATCAAAACAAGTTTAAAAACATTCATTAACTTATTCTAAAATATAGGAATATTGTACTTCAAACTTGAATATTATTTTTATACTATCACAGGTGAGATTACTATTCAGTAGCATATATCACTATTCATAAGGGTATGTTACTATTCGTTAGGGTTGGTTACTATTCACAAAAAATTAAGTTTTTCTTATCGGACTCTAGATAACTTACTGATTACAACCGTGTATGCCAGATTTATGAAATTCCAAACACAAAAGTGTCAAACTTATGTTTAAAGGTCACTTAGAACTTATTAGTTCATTATGTAGTGTTTTCATGTGATTTTATGACATACTTATGAGAAGGGAATTTCTATTGAAAAACATTGGGTCGTTACCCAATCTCATTAGCATTAGTAAATTTTTTGATGAAGGTTACCTTTTGAATTTTAGGAATAATAAATTCTTAGTACACAATTCCAAGGAAAAGTTTATTATTTATGCCCATAGGAAAGAGAATGTATACACACTAAAGTTTAAGGCCTTAGGAGCCAAGATAAACCTTTCCATAGTGCAATGGAATATCAATCTTGGTTATGTAATAGAAGTTTAGGACACTGTAACCTTATGAATATTTAAAAAATCTAAAGGAAAAGACTTGTTAAGGATCTACAAGAGAAATGTTTTGATTCTGAAATTTTTTTAATCCTTGTAAATATTAAAAGCAACATAAATCAAGTTTTAATTCAATTGGTGATGTCTCAACATCCGATGCATTATCGTTAGTGCATATGGATCTTTCTAGTCCAACACAAACTGTTTGTATTTGAGGCAAATATTATCTAGTTGTCTTAGTTAATGATTACACTAGATTTACATGGGTCTATTTTCTAGTAAAGAAATCTGAAACTTTTTCTTATTTCAAAACTTTTAGAGCCCATGCTAAAAATGAGAAAAACATTCCTTTAATAATTATTCATAGTCATCATAGAGGATAATTTCAAAATTCATATTTTGAAACTTTTTATTTTAAAAAAGTCATTACTCATAACTTCTCAAGTCCAAGAACTTATTAAAAGAATGGTGTTGTTGAAAGAATAAATAAAATTCTTCAATAAATAACTAGAACCATATTGAGTGAATATTCTATTGCTAAAATCTTTTAGGCTAAAGCTGTAAGTATTTCTTGTTATACAATAAATCGAGTTTTAATCAGCCATTTTCTTAACAAAACACCTTATAAATTATAAAATGGAATAAAAAATAGACTATATTACATCAATGTTTTTGGTTGCGAAGTATTCATCTTTAATACTAAAGATAATTTACATAAATTTTCACCCAAATCTGATAAAGGAATTTTCTTAGGCTACTCCAATACTTCTAAGGATTATAGAGTTTTTAATAAAAACACTTGTACTATTGAATAAATAGTGCATGCTATATTTTATGAGATTGATCCATTTATTTTTAAACAAACCCAACAAACATCATCATATTAGTTTTCAAAAACTCATTATCAACCCCTGATATAATATCCTTCTAATAAGGAAAATATTCAGGAAAATATTTCTAAATCATCTACCTCTAAATATTTATTACCATATATTGATGAATAGGTTTTATAAAACCCAAATCATTTTTTTCTTAAGAATAATACTAGGTATAGAATAATTGGTGAGGTAAATTAACTTGTAAGGACTATAGGTTCCTTAATAAACGAAGTAGAACATTTATCATTTCATACCCAATTAGAACAAAAAAAATCACTAATTAAACTTTAGGTGATGACGATAGTATTAAATCCATGAAAGATGAGCTAAATGAATTCGAAAGGATCAAATTCTAGACCTTCGTTGAAAGACCTAAGGAAACTTATGTAATTGGGGTAAAATGGGTCTTTAGAAATAAGTGTGATGAAAATGGAATCATAGTAATAAGAAAAGTTAGATTAGTTGATAAAGTCTCTAATTAACAAGAAGTAATAGGCTATAAAGAAACCTATTCTCCAGTAGTTTGACTTGAATCTATTCGCATTTTACTTTCCATTGCAGCATTCTTTAATTTAAAACATTTTCAAATGGATGTAAAGTGTGCATTTCTTAATGGATATGTTCAATAGGATGTTTATGTTGAATAACATCCTAGTTTTGAAGACACAAAACATAACAAACATGTTTTAAAACATAAAAAGGCTTTATATGGACTTAACAAAACCCCCTTATACCCTGGTATTATAGACTTACATAATTTTTTTACAAAACAATTAAGTTAGGGGAACTTATGATCCAACTACTTTTATAAATAAAGATAAGAAAAATGTTTTCATTGTTCAAATCTATGTTGATAATTATATTTCGTTAATCTCAGGAATTTTTAACTGATTAATTCGTGAATCTAATGAAATCTGAGTTTGAAATGAGTGTGATGGGTGAGTTAATATTTTTCCTAGGTTTTCAAATTTCTCAAAAACCAGAAGGAACTTATATATCACAACAAAATTATATTAAATAACTTCTTAAAAAGTATGGATATGACAAAACTAAAATTATAAGTACTTCAATTGGTAACTCAAATTCTCTTGATCTTGATGAAGCTGGGAAACCAGTGGATTAAACATCATTTAGAGGTTTGATCGGATGTTTACTATACATGACATCTAGTCATCCATAATTAATGATTTCAGTATGCTTATGTGAAATATATCAATCTAATTGAAATTAATCTCATTTAAAAAAAATGAAAATAACATTTCTCTATCTAAATGAAACCACAGATTTACGACTTTTCTATACTTCTGGAAATGATTTTGTCTTATAAAGTTTTTCAGATGCTGATTTTGGTGGATGTAGAATGGATAAGAAAATTATATAAGGAACTTATCATATCTTAGAAGATTCATTAGTTTCTTGGTCATTCAAGAAGCAACACTCAGTATAATTTCCAATTTTGAAACAAAATATGTAGTAGTTAGAAGTTTCTTTACTCATGTATTATGGATGCAACACACACTCACAGACTATGGGATGAGTTTTACCAAAACACATATATTGTGTGATAATACTAGTTCCATTTCCCTAAGAAAAAATCTTGTACATCACTCCCATGAAAAAAACATAGATAGTAGGCATCCCTTTATTTGGGATAACACACTTAAAGGGGATATCATTCTTTAATTTATCAGAATGCAATATCAACTTGATAATATTTTCAAAAATTCATTACTCTCCAATAGATTTGAATATATAAAACAAAAATTAAGAATGATAACCATAAGGTAATCTTCCATATTAACTTTTTTTTGAGACCTATATCCTTACATTAAGAAACTCATTTTCATAGGGGGTACATTTTCTTCCTTAATCAAATTTTTTCGTAACAAACTTTTCCCTTAATCACTTTTTTTGTAATCAAATTTTTTAGATACATTTTCTGGAAATCAAATTCCAGAACTCCAATATTTTTATTCTTCTCTTAAAAATTTTACAATTCCAAAATTTTCATTCATTAAGAAAATTTTCTAGAACATAAAGTTCTTTAAAACAAATTCCTTATTATTGAAAATTTTCTTAGCAATCCAGAAGGTATCTTTCCTTACATAAATATTTGTAATTGAATTTTTTACTTGTTGGTATTTTTATTTTGTTTTAATTCTAGATTCACTTTCCTTAAATCCAAAGTTTTTTACTTAAAAACTTCAAAATACCAAAACCTACCAAATCCTTATTCGACTTTCATCTCAACCATCAGATTAGATCGTGCTTATTTCAACTATTGGATCAATTCGAGAATACAAAATTTCACTTCAACCTTTATATAAATTCCCTTTATTATTTGTTCCATATCGATTTTCAAGCTTTTGTGTACCGAATCTCTGCCTCTATTCAAAAGAGTCATTCCATTTTTTTTCTTAACTACAGATGTCTTTGGAAGCATCTCATTAGATGAAAATGTCTTCAGATAAGGAAATTTTAGACTAGAAAATCAAAAGAGAAAGATTTTTAGATCCGATATTCTTTGCGATGTATGATTTCCTCATTCCAAAAAATATTAATCTGAATGGGTGGGATAGCTTATGTGTAGCCAAAATGAAAGGACAAGATCGGGTTTACCCTCAATTTATTATTGAGTTTTATGAGATAGTGAGTTTTTTCAATGAAGGTGGAAGATATAAGTTTTCTTTCAAGAGAAATTAAAAAACCTATTATCTTTCCTTTAGTATGGCTGAAAGCATCATTGAAATTCTGTATGAGGTTGAAGCTTCTTTCTATACTCATAAATTTCCTAATGAATCAGGAAGTTTTCAGAGGGAGAAGGATATAGAGTTCCTTGGTCTTACTGGAGTGAAGAAACCCAAAATCAACCATATATCTATGAATCTTAGGATCCTAGAATTATGGGTTCAAGTGTTTCTCATTCCGAGAAAAGGTGATAAGGACACCTTGAAGAAAAGTGATATCTTTGTTATAGATTTTCTGGTAAACTTGAGGAAGATAAATTTTCAACAGTATATCTTGTTGAATATTTCCAATATCAATAATGGAAGACTAAAATCACAAATTATCTTGTATTTAGAAATCATATCCAAGATTATAGTTCTTTTTCTATATTCGTTCAAAATTCCATGCAGTTCTAAACAAATAATTTTAAAGGTTTTGTTTCTAAGGAATGATACCCTAAGGAGGATAATGGTAAGATTTAATAGAAAATATAGATAATTTTATGAATTTTTTAATGTGAAATTGAAGCCTTATCCAAGAAGCAAGAAGTAGAAGAGACTTCCAATAAGGGTCAGAAGAATAGAAAGCTAAAGGAACTCGTAGTCGTTGAAAAACCTACAGTTAAAGAAACTCAGTCAGCACCCCCAAAGTCAAAGAAGCCAAAAACCTAACCTAATGAAGTGGTTTCCATGTAGAGGGAAGAGAAGAATAATAGGAAGGAAATAGATCCTAGCTTTGGCCTAGATCCTGCTGGGGAAAATCTTTGATGATCAAGGCTGCTGAGAAATTTGAAAGGTAAGAAAATAAAAACAGGCTAAGGAAGAAAAAACATGAGGCTGAAATTTTTCAAGATCTTCTCAAGGATACTGATAAAGATTCTAAACAAATTTAGGTACCAGAATCCTTTATTCAAGAATCGGTTCCAGTGACTCCAGGAAAGAAGATGATAATTCTGGAACCAGAAGAAGAAGATGAGGAAATAATTTTTCAAGAAAAAGAAGAGGAAGAAGAATAAAAGGAAGAAAGAGATGACCCTAATGTGTCACCAGGCAAGTTGAATAATATCATGAGAAGGAAATTCCTTTGAAACATTTGTTGATCCAAACTTCCCAGGATGAACCTTCAAAACTTGATTCCCTAGGAAAAGAATACGAGGGTTAGGAAGAAGTAAATAAACCATCTGATGATGAAAGAATCATTTATGATCTTGTTCAACTAGATGATCTTGTGGCAGATGCTGATAAGGAAAAGGTTGATTAAGATAGAATCGTTCAAGTATAAAATAGTGAACATGAATCCCAACTGTTGTGAAGACCATTTCTAGATATGATAAAGGAATACATGTGATAGTTGATACAACTAAGAAAGATGTGGTAGCTAAGAATGATATTGGTGTTTTAAAAAAAACAAAGTATATTGAGATAGAGAAAGAATCATCACATATAAGGGAATCTGATTCAGAATCTTCCTCTATGGGTCAAAACTTTGTGGTTCAATCATTTATGAAATTAGTTGAAACTATCCCCTTGTTTTTGAGTATTGACTCAAGGTGTCATCTACTTCAACATTATTTTAATCAAAAGATAGAATCTGCAAGCATGCTCATGAAAAAATTCATCAAGATTGAGGATGATTTCAAAACCTTTTATATTGGCTATGATTATCAAAGTAGGTCATGAAAGGAAATCACTAAGTGGTCCAGGAACACAATTGAAGATATGTGAGTTCTTGATGATTTTAAAGACTCTGTGAAGGATGATTTTGATAGAGTAGATGTGAGGATGAAGGAGCATACAAAATGTTTTTGAGAAAATCTAAACCTACAATAAGTACCCTAGAAGCAAGAAGTAAAAGATCTGAATGAGAATCTCAATTCAATTGCAATTAATTTAAATAGGGAAATAGATCTTATAAATGTATTCAAAGAGAATTTTAGTAATCAATAAGATATTTTGAAGTCTCAAGAAGAAATACTAATGTCTATGGATGAAAATATCAAATCTATGGAGAAGAAAAATGAGGATCAAGAACAGTTTATCAAGAGCTTTGAAGAATATCATAAGAAGATTAAAAATTTGAAGACCATTTTGAATAAGTTCATGCTAAAGGGAAAAGAAGGATGATTTTTTTCCTTTCAAATCCGATATTTTGTTGTACCTTCCATGTATCAATTTTTCCTATCACAATAAAATTTTTTGTTATATTTTTTTGGTTTTTGTAAATAGTTCCAATCTTTCAAGTACCATATTTTTTTTCTTATGTCTATTCCTTTTTTAAAATCATAAAGGGAGAGAAAAGAATCATAAAAAGAATACTATGTAAAGAAAATAATTCCATAAGGGTTAGTCTATATAAGGGGGAGTTTACTCAAAGAATATTTCCTTATGTAATGAAAAGAAAAATATCTGTAAGGAAGTCAAGAATATGATCCTTAGGGATTTCCAAACCAAAGGGGGAGTTATTCATATTCACTATAATTCATAAAGAAATGGAGAAAAAAATTATTTTAAAGTTTATAAGGAAATTATTAGTCCTTATATTCATTTTTTGTAAGGATGTTTACGATTTACAAAAAAGGGGATATTGTAGAGTCAATAAGGTTTTCTTATGAATTTTCCATTCCTCTATATTTTTAAAATCACAAACACTTTATCTTAAGGAAAAATATTTTTCCCAAGGATTATTTTAATTGGAAAAATTTCCCTTATCTCGGAAAATTTTATCCTAACCTTTGTTTTCATTGTCCCATTTTATAATCTCTCTAAATATAACTCATTATATTACTAAATAAAAATTCAGTTTCATATCCAAAACCTTGGAATCTTTTAAATAATTGGATATACAGTTTTCTTAAATTTAGACTCCAAATTCTCTGAAATTCAGATTCGGAATTCTCTGAAATTTAGACTCCTAATTCTTTTAAATTTAGACTTTGAATTCTCTAAAATTCAGACACCAAATTCTATGAAATTCATAGTCCAAATTATCTGAAATTTAGACTCCAAATTCTCTGAAATTCAGATTGCAAATTCATTGAAATTCAGACTCCAAATTCCTTGAAATTTTAACTCTGAATTCTTCATAATTCAAACTCTGATTTCTTCAAAATTCTGATTCTGAGTTCCTCATAATTCAGACTCCCAATTCCACAGAATTTGGACTCTAAATTAATCAGAATTTGGACTCTGAATTCCTCAAAATTCTTTCACAAAATTCCTGGGAATTTGGACTCTAAATTCCTCAGAATTTAGACTCATAATTCATTATAATTCTGATGAAAAATTAATTATAATTTAGACTCCAGAATCTATAGAATTTAAATTCCAAATTCTTTGTAAAATAGAAACCGAATACCCATGTCTTATAAACTCTGAATGTTTATTTTTTTAGACTCTATATTTAATTTATCCATAGACTCCAAAAAATAGTTTTGGTTAAGTAATTTCATTTTTTCCTTACATATGTTATTGTTATGAAACAATGTCATGAAATATGTTTCTAACTAACTATAGGTTGAGTGACATGTGTACATGTCCCTCTGAGATTCATGAAAAAATATGACTGTTGGAAGAGGGAACGAACCGTTATATTTATTCATATAAATAGAAGATTATTTTAATTAGTTCAATAAGATTTGTTGATCAACCTAGAGATTACATGTTGTGAAGTGATTTCTATAGAGAGAAAGACTCTCATGATTTGTGCATAATGAACATCTTGTTCAGATTTCTTTGTGCATCTCTAATTTTTTTACATACAATTGAGGGATTATGGGGATAGAAAGATAGAGGTGTCGACTACCATAAAGTTTGTGGACTTATAGGGATAAGAAGACAAAGATGCTGACTTCTTTAAAGATTGAGGGCTTGCGGGGGTAGCAAGAAAGATTCCAATATTCCTATCGAGGGCTTACCCTAGTGTGGGTAAGACAAATTCTCTTGAAAGTATAAATAAAGGGACCTTTATCCATGTTTGTTGGATACCCTACTCTTTTGGTTAAAATATTTCATACTTGTTACTTGTTTTTGTTTCAAGTTTTATTTACACTATATTTTGATAAAGAAATAATGTATAACCATCCTATACTTTCTTATACTTTTATTTAATCTGATAAGTAAGATTATATACGCTTTAAGGTAGAATCTTTTCCTAAGTAAAATTTTCTTAAGTTTCATTTCTGGAACAATATTTCTGGAACCTAAGAAAGTTTGTCTCATAGAACTATTTTAGGGATTGTGAATTTACCTTTTTTAACTTTTTTAAACATAGTTTTCCTTAAGGTTAAAAATGAAAGTTTTTAAACAAAAGTTTTTAAACCTACAATTCAACCCTCTCTCATAATTGAGAATCTACATCGACTAAATTGATCTTACATTTATTATATTAGAAAATATAGTTGATGATTAAGTATTATATAGCTTGTTATTTAATGTGGAAAATTCATGTAGAAGGCTTGAGGAATATATGGGTTTGTTTATGATCTATGGTTATCAAAGAGGTTCAATATATTCATGTGATGACACTGGATTATGAATATTACAGTTTGTTTATGATTTGAAGAGTTTTTCACAATCAAATCCATTGTTTATATGATTTATTTAGAATTATTTTGTGAATATTAAATAATAAATATATTTAAATCACTTTAGGATTATATTGTATTTTTTTCAATAACTGTTTATGTTGTGTTTGAAGTTGTTTTAGGAGTTGATAATTATTTTGACTTGATTTGGGTTGGTTGAAGGTAGATTAATGTTACTTGAATAAGATCTTATATTACTTTAAGATATATATAAATCTAGTGTCTAAGATTAAAAATATTTTTTTGTACTTTTTAGAAGAATCATTTGAGGCTTCGGTAGAGTGAAATGGTACTTCTTTAGTTTAAATTACAACTTTGAAATATTAAATTTGATAATTTTTAAGAACCATGTAATTCTTCCTTAGAGTGACCATAAAACATCATAAGACTATAGTTAGACTTCATAAAAGTCATCTAGAATTCAAAAGTTTATTATCTTGAAATCATAAGAGTCTGATAGTTTGTGATATTTTATTTTAATTGTAAAATAATGTATTATAATGAATATTAAATATAGATGATTTTTAGATATTCAAAAATGGTCCAACAATCATGGAATAATAAGTAATCTAATATTTAAGATGATATTTATGAACAATTATTTAACTCCATGAATATTATTTTCTCCATAAATATTATTCCATGAAGAAAAATGATAATTCCCCCATTAAATAAGGAGAAGAGTTGTACCACAATGTCCAGTGCATGTAAAAGAACATTCAATCATGGAAAAAGTGTTTAAATTTTCACTTTTCTGTGGAGATAATTAAGATCATGGTAATCATATAATATCATGTAGAATAATATTTCACATTTCTTGGTAATTTTAAGGTATATATTTGACCAATATTTGAATTAGAATTATGGATATGAAATATTTTGTAACAATTTATGGAAGTATTTCTTTATTTGAATATATAACATTTCTGATGTGTCTCATGATATAAAAATAAAAGAGGATAAACTAAAAAGTGGTTGATATTGAGGTATATATTCAAAATATAATTCATGTGAAAATAATATCCATTGAGAAGAGATGCAAGGAGAGATAGAATAATAATATCCAATTATATTGAGTTCTTATCTGTATTGTGCTTCCATTAAATATATTTGTTTAAAAGATGCCAATTGTTTTTGTACCATAAAAAATGTGATTTAATTTTTCTGTTTAGTTGTATAATATTTTAAATGATACGTGTTTATAACATTAACATCAACTATATCTTGATAATAAAATTATGATGTATCTATCCATCATAACTTCATGCGTTATTAAAAAACATATTGTACTACTTATTTTATTCTACACCAAGGGGAGTAAAATAGATCTGATTTGGAGAAAAAAATGAGATTTTAAAATTTTGAAAATGAAGAAAATTACTAATAATACAAATTCACACCTTACTCTTAGTGGTAATTGTTTCCCATGTGATCTTTTATATTTGTATCGGTTTATGTTTCTCCCATGATGATATTTTGTGTGGTTTCTGACGGACCATTACACCTCATCCAATCACAAATTCTTACCAAATTTTAATGGTAAATCTTTTCTCATATGGAAGGACAGAATGGTGATTTATCTTATTTCTCTAGGTTGGATGTTCTTCATTCTATACTTCGTATCTCCAATATACTTAATAATATTTTCACATGGTTTCAATCTAATCGGAAGAATGTTGGAAATGATTTAAAGTCCATGAATGTGATACTCTCTTCAATAAATGAGAAATAATTTAAAACATTCATGGGAGTCTATATTACCAATAATATTTATGAGAAACTCCAAATAAAATTTTCAAGAAATAAGATGGTGAAGGAATAAAATGGAAATAATTTATACAACAGTTTGAAGATATAATAAGGCAAGAAGATGAATATGATAAAGAGTTTTTTTAAAAGATTCAATGTTATTTTAATTACTTTCATAAGCTACATAGATAAGAATAAAAATATTTCTATAATGTAGAATATTATGATAATACTTCCTATACAATTTTATGTTGTAATATTATCACTATAAGAAAAATTTCCTCATGATTTTACTATTGATGAAATGTACAATAGTCTAATTAACTATGATATGAGAAAATAAGATGCACTTAAAAACAAAAAAGAGAATAAAATTACATTCAAATCATTCAAGGAATTGTAAATTGAAGATATGATAATATGTTAATATGGATAGGATAACATATATGACAATGTTGGAACACTTTATCTCATGTCGAGGAACATCACAATAGATAAAGTTAAATACAAATTGGAGTTACCTTTTAAAATCTTTAACATTGGAAAATATTTTCATTATTCTACCAATTATTACTTCAATATAAAAAATAAATTTTAAGTTTATATAGAAAAAAAATTTACCTGCCTTAGAAGATGTTTTCATAAGAAATTTCAATCTTTATCAAAAGGGAATAAAAAGGTTTCACTAAAACTATTTATAATAAATTAATTATCTATTGAAGAAGGGTTCTTTATAGTGATGAAAGAACTACTGATGAAGAGACATATAAGAAATCTTATTGAAATGTACTTATAGATTAATAAACTAAATGAAGTGATTTATAAAATGATTATTCATAGGTTATCAAGGAGAATGTTTTTTAATAATGATAACCATCAAAAGAATACACCATATGAATGGAAATTAATATTTCATTAAAATAGATTGCAAATCAAAGAGATGAAATTTCAATCCTCTTGAAAAGTTATTATTAACATAAAAAAGTGATTATTGGGAAAGAAAATGTTATCAAAAAAGTGGAATTATTTAAAATTTATAATGTTGAAAATAATAAAATTATTTATGATACAACCTCCACCATTGTTATTAGGGAAATGGTGGTTGATAGATTGAGTTAAAAACATTGACACTAAAAATCTGGAATAGAAGGACAAATATTACTTCAAAAAGGATTTTTATGGTAGAGGTGAGTATTATAGGAAGAAATAAATCAGAATCTATATTGATCAATATGATGCACATGAAATTAAAAAATTCTACTTTCATTTTACCAAAAAGGGAAATTATATCTTCATAAGAATGTAGTTAGAAAAAAAAAATCTATTTCATCCAAAAATTCAAAATACAACCCTAAATTTTCTCACATATGAAAAGATAATAATTATGGTAAAGTTTAAAAACTAATCCCAAATATCCAAATAATATAAACAGAATATAAAAATTATTATTACTATATAATACAAGTCTGAAAATGAGTATATACAATTTTCCACAGATATATATAATTACTATCAAAGAAAAAGGTTTTATTTTTATTATTGGTTTTATGGTGTGGTTTGTAAAAAATAGTGTACTTTATGGTTCAATGTATCTTTTCCTTGATGAAGTAGAAATAATAAATCAAGTGAGAGATTCTAGAAGTAAAATAAAACTAATTACAAGCATCAAAAGATTGTTCAAAATATTGAATTGATGAATTGATTTGAGTTTTTTTCGAAAAAATGTGGGAGACATGGGAAATAGGAAAACTCCAAATGAATGAGATAAATTAAAACTATATCAAATTAATTATCATAAAAAACTAAAAATAAATTCAATTAGAATCAATGGGCTTATGTGTTGGAAGTTTCATATCAATCATATAGAACTTAGATGCTATGGATAATTGAAATTAACCATTTATTATATATAAATGGAGATTTAATAAATTTAATGAATTATTAAAAGTATAAATAATTATTAGTAAATATTTTTAAGGGTTTATACTCAAAAATTAAATTTTTTCTAATATATAAAATAAAATATCAGATTATTCCAAATAATATAGTGTTTGTTGATGGTATGATGAATAATATTCAAATATTTTCACTACTATTTGATAATGGAAATGAATTAATTTTTAGAAATAAAGGATACTTGATGAAGAGGCTTAAATATGTAATAGTCATCACAATATAGATAAGGACCTAAGGAAATATATTACATGTTATAGAAGATTGGATGGATGGTTATCTGATCTTATAAGATAAAAATGATTTATGGTATATAGTTATTTATCATCCTTTCCAAGATAAAATAATAAATTTTATTAGAGAATAATTAATGGTAAATATTCATATATTGATGGAAGAAATTGTAACAATTTTAAAAATATGAAATAAATGTAAAAATTTGAAAAAATCCCAAAGGTGTTGACATTAAAATAAATGATCTATTTGAGATAACACATTATGATTTAGTGGGACTATGAAAAATAATTTGATAAGTAAAGATAGATATTTTATTACCTTTATTGATGACATGACTAGAATGATATTTACCACATTCATTTCACACAAGTCTTGATACCTATAATGATTCAAAAACTTCATGAATCTTACTGAAAAGAAAACGAACTTCCCCTCTTACAGGCTGATATTAGATAATAGTATTGAATATGCCAATATATAGTTCTTATAATATATGAAAATCAAGATATTAAACATTATCTCAGAGCTCAATAAATTCCAAAATAAAATGGATTATTTGAAAAGGAAAAATAGAATCATTTTTGACAAGGATAGAGATATATTTTTTAGAATGACACCATAATATTATTCTGGATACAAGATATTACTATATATTGAATTACAAAAACTAGGTTCTACTAGAGTCCAAACTCAAACATGACCCTTTATGAATTTTTGTTCAATAAGAAACCAAATGTAAAAAAGTTTTTTTATTATTGAGTCATGATCCATAGGAAGGGAATGAGTCATAATTAGTGTTATAAAAAATGATAATGGAATAATCTTTTATTATACCCAAAATAGATTTTTATAGTATCTCTATAACAATATTTAAAGAATTTTACAGACATTGATGAAGTGATAGTCCTTGAAATAAAAATCAAAATTTCCATCATGGTGGATAATGTGGATGATGTTTTTCATTATATACCTATATAATGAAATGAGTAAAGTTTAAAACTTTTGGAATAAGATGAAAATTTTACTTACACTAGTGATCATGGTTTAAACTAGAAGTTGATGTGAACAATTTTAATTTATAGAAAACATGTAGATACTAATAATATCAATTGGAACTATAATTTTGGAACTAAATAAATAATAATATCCATGGGAACTATTTACACATGTCAATTTTGAAATATTAAACCTCAAAATTGTTTTAGTATTTTGGACAAAAGGAGTGGATTTAACATAAAAATAAATAGTTTGATCAAATAAAGAATAATGATTAATGGTATATACTTAAAAATACCAAGGATAAATAATTATTGTAACAAAAAGGGTTTTTAGGAACAAATTAAATTATAAAGGATAATTTTTAATAAATAAATACAAACTTTTTTGCAAGGGGTAATCACAAATAGAGAGAATTAATTTCGATAAAACATTTTTCGTAGTTTACAAACATGAAACTATCATTATTTTCCTTGAAATTTTTACCCAAATAAATTTTAAAATTTTCCAAATGGATGTAAAATAATCATTTCTCGATGGTTTACTAAATTAATAACTCTTATGGAGTATCCATGGGTTTTTTTCAAAATGATGATGATGGTAATGTTTTCAAATTTAAAAAGTCACTTTTTGGACAGAATTGATCTCTAAGAGTGTGGTATTTCTTTTTTGGATGAGTAATTGAGATGCATAGAATGTGTGTAAGGAATTCCACACAAATTTTGATGAAATTTGAATTCTCATTGGTTATAGAAATTATGTTTCTATTGGTTTTATAGATTATCCAAAATGTTGATCATGTATTCATTTCAATGGAAAAATAATCCAACAAGTTGTTATTTTTTTTGGCATGATGGAAGTGAGAGGAGAATTTACCCCAATTAAATTAAGAAAAAAACTAAGCAAGTATGATGAAGTAAAATTAGTTAATGATAAAGAAGAAAAGTATTTTATTGAGAGTATCTTGTATCTTACTACTTCTTAGATGGATATTGATTATTCTGTAACTCTATGTGCCATATTTTAGCCTAATTGTAAGGAATATATTCTTCAAACATCCAAGATAATTTTTAGATACTTATTAAACACTTTTATCAATATTTTTTGTATAATATAAAATGGTAACTAAACCTAAAAGTGTTTATAGAATTTGGATGGGATAGTTTTATTGATGATAGGAAGTCCACTTTTGGTGGAAAATTTCTCATTGGAAAAAAATTTATAACATGGAACTCAAATAAACAATCATAAATTACTTTGATCTCATGTGAGGATGAATATGTGGCTAAATCATAGGAATATAAACAGATAATGTAGATGGAAATTAAACTTGAGGACATTGATGTTCAAAATTTATATCCTTTGATTATTGGTTTTGATAATCAAAGTACCACAAACCCATCTAAGAATATATTTCATTACTCTAGTTAAAATCATATTGTTATAAAGTATAATTTACTAAAGGAGGATTTTATGAATTTCACTTTATTTTAGATTGTTTTCCATCCATGTAACAAGTTACTAACATTATCCAAATTCCAATTCCTACTTGGTATTTTAGAAGATAAGGTTGAAAATGGGAGTGCATACCACATTCAAACACTAAGGTATGTTACACCATGAGTTTCCTTCCATATATTTTTCTATTTAAATACTTTTATAAGGGGATAAGATATATTTATGGGGAGAAACATTATTTTTTATCCATTGCTGTAATGTTTTTATTATGTGGGTATAGGAAAATACTTTAGAAAATCATTTTATCATTTCCTAAGTAAATTTTTTTTCTAGTATATCCTTTGTATTTTTCTAAGGATATCCTTGATTTATATTTAAATTGAATTTTTTTCTATATCAATAATAGATAATGTATATATAAATTTTATTATTTCATGTATCATATCTTTATTTTAGTAGATACAATCACCTATACATTTTTTTTGTTTATTGTATACAAGGGGGAGAGATAAGGTTCACATTTAAATTTCTTTGATTGAGGGGAAAAATTGTTTTCTATGGATTTAAAACTAGAATTATTGGTTTTGGTATTTATAGAAAATACAAAAGACAATATTATTGAACAAACTTTATGATTTTTTTATTTAATTTTCAGTTAATTTTGAAGATGTGTATAAGGTTGATTGATGTGTTGAAAATTATTTTGAGTAGATTTATGGTGTTTTAAGATAGATTGAGTTGAGTTGAATAAGTTTTTAAATTTCTTTAACAAATTGGGAAATCTAGTATTAAAGATGAAAATATTAGTTAAGTACTTATTGGAAAAATCATTTGTGATTTTAGAAGAGTAAACTGGAACTTCATAAGTGTAAATTCTGACTTTGTAAGAGCCAATTGGTGAATTTTTGAGAGTCAGAACATAATTTATTGGAGTTACCAGGACTTCATAAGAGTGAATATGAAACTTTTTAGGAGTACAGTTATACCTCATAATATTTATATTGAAATCATAAGATTAATATCCTAACATTGTAATAGTTAGGTGATTCTTGATATTTGAATGGAATTTAAGAAAAATTTATTCTAAAAAAGATTATATTTAGATTATTTTGTGTTGTTCTAAAATGTTAAAAACATAATATAATATATATTAATAAATAATTAAATTTGAGATTCATGGAGAATGATTTTACATTATGAAGAGTGATGTTGTAGGATAAATATTCTATCATGAATAAGAAATGGAAACTTCCCTTACACCTTAAATATATGACATAAACCATGACATCTAGTTTATGAAAACTTGCATATAACCATAGAAGAAGTATTTAAGTGATAATGGTTTTTATAAAGATAGTGAAGACCATGTTGATGCTAGAATGTCATGGATAATAACAACCCACTTTTCAAACTAATTCAAATGGAGATATTTTATGATGATTTAATTGAGAATTATGGTTGATAAATTTTCTTCCATAAATTATTTAAGGATTTAATTATTAAAATACCGAAAATTTCTCAAGTGGATCATGATATAAAAAGGAAAATAGGGTCGAATGGAATGCGGTCTATATTTGTATATCTATTATTATAAGAATTCATGAGAATATAACAACCTATGAGAAGAGTCGTGAATACAGGAGGAAGAAGAAGAAGAAGAACATCTATACAAGTAGAGTCTTTAGTTGGACTGTTCTTCCACAAAAGATATATATATATAAAATTTCAAAATTTTCTATTTCATCAAGAAGGTTTTATATGTCACTAGTCAATTCTTGTATCATGTAAAAGGTACAGTGCCACACCCTTGCATATAGTTAACCATGGGCAATAAAAGAATACCAGTGTGTGATTAAGATAAAAAAAATTATACATTTGGTATATCTTAATCCTTCATATATGTGAACCCCATTAAAAAAACATTCTATATTCCTTAGTTCATTTTACACCAAGATTATTGAAATTGATCCGATTTAAACAAAATAATGGGATATCGATAATTTGAATAATAAAAAAGGTTCAATTACACTTATACATTCCACACCTATTTTAATCTATTTACTATGTGCTCCTATAAAAATATATCATTAAATAACAATCTTTGAGATTATCATACATGAAGGTTTATATTTATATGGAACTCATACATAGATGGTGTTGAGTTGAAATAATAGATAAATAATTTGGGGGAATTTTAATATTTGCTGAATAAATTACTTTTTTGTTAAATTAAATTCTAAAAAATAAGAAATTAAATAATGTAAAAACATAGGGATTATTCTTTTCAAAAGAATTTATTTTTGAAGAACATTGAATTTTTTAAATGTAGATGAGTTGAAAATTCATTGGAGACGGTTAGACATTTTAAAATAATATTTTTAATGTTATTTGAAGTGATTTTTGATGAATTTAAGTGGATTAAGATGATTGGAATTATGTTTCAAAGGATTGAGTTGCATTTTGAAAAATTTGACTTTGTAGTCTTTTAAATATTCACAATGTATTGAATATGTAAGAGTACAATCCACCTATCTAAGAATAATCCTATGTTAGTAAGAATAATATGAGTAAATACTGATGTAAAATAGATTAATTAAATCCTATAGAATAATATTTTGGAGTCATTTCAGTGTAAAAAACCTCTCTTTAATAATAAAACTATAATTATGAAGTTTCATAAGTGAAACTATATAGAAAATTAGGGTATATAAGAGTAAATTAGGCACAAAAAGGATCAAGTATGAATTTAATGTAACTATGTAAGATTATCATAATAATTTAAAATATATGTATGAGTAAATAAAATCCACTTAAGAATAAATGGAAGAGTTCAACGGTCATGAAAGAGAAACATTGATATTGTGTATGAGTAACCCAAAGATCCACTAATCTACCTACGATTAATATAATAATTTTTAAGAATATTTTAAAAGCTAAAAAAGAAATATAATATTCATTTTAATGTTATTTAAGATTAAAATGTGTTTTTATGTGAATCATAACACCAAATAAAATGATATTTTTATTGTATTAAATGATTTCTACATCATTATATTTTTTGATTATTCATCATTCAAGTTGAGGTGATTTTAGGATATCAATAAGGAGGTTTTTGTTTTGAAATGAGGCTTCACACCATAATAGTATAAGATCATATGATCATGAACATGTGGATAAGATAATGTGGAACTTATGTAATCTCATAGGGAATAAGAAATCACATTTTGAGTAAGAATTAAATAAAAAAATAATGAGGAATGTTATAGAGATTTTAGGACATTCATATATGATATATGAATATATATGTATGATATATCTAACTACTTGAAAGAGAAAATATTGAGGTTTTAATGACAAGATCATGAGTTTGATACTGAAGTATGTTTACATTTCAAATATATTGTAAAATATCCATTTGAATATATCTGATTTTATAAGAGAAATGGAGTTGAATAATACTATAGATTTTGGAGAATATGAAACTACTACTTCAAAATATAATTAAGTGTCAATGAAAAAACGATATAGGTCATGATGTGGTACTTACTATTAATTATTATTATCATTTACGTAAATAAAATAACATATGACTTATCAATATCATATTGGTCAAAAAATAGAAACGAAACGTTTTTGGGACATAATGCTTTTTGGGTTGAAGAAGAATGATAAGTGAAACAGTAGAAACAATATTTTGGAAGTGAAGAAAAAGAGGTGGTTGTTTAGTATTTCCAACATTGAGTAATGAGATTAGAATATATTTATGTTTAGAAGATACTCACAGTATATTTTTTTATATTACATCAAAAAGAATTTTTTTTATTTGGTTTGGGAAGAAAAATTTGTTAGTTCAGGTCTATAAAGAGTATTGAGTTAGTGTATTCTATAGTCGATTGGTAATATAAATGTAACCTGGTTGGTTCCATATTTTGTGGTTCGAGGATATCCACTTACACTTATAATGATTTTTATATTTTTCTAAGGATAAATAAACACTTGATCTAGGCAGTGAAATTTATTAAAACTCATAAATCCCATGTCCACCATGCTTTTAAAAATAAAAATGAATAAATTATAAATGAATAATGTGTACCTTAAACTAGTTTTTCTACTATTATTAACTTTGATATGTGCTTTATGGTGACTGTAAGGAATAGCCTTTATACTCTTATTGTCATGGTGTATCCTTGTGCTATACCAAATCACCCAAGAAGTATAGGCAAGACCACCCTATACTCAATGATATTATAGAATCCAAAATTTAAAATGAAAAATAAAAAAATATGATTGAGAGGGAGAATCAACCATTTAATAGAATTCTTGAGGAGTCCACACATAAGACTTAAGGAAAAGCCTTCTTTATATATCCCTCAATATGATCATGAGTTATCACAACATTTACTCATGCATTATAAAACCCATGAAAATGATTTCATCATTCATATATTTATCCCATTAATGTGTTCTACCATGCACTTTATTTAATCAATGTTAGAAATTAAATTAAGGATATTTGAAAATTAGTCTTATAACATTCCACAAGATTGGGTGAATCGTAACAATGACCAATTAATTGTACCATATGATTCATGGAACTTTGATTCACCCGTGATGTATAATATTATAATCCATGGTAATTTATATGAAATCCATATATTTTATAATATAATATACCCAAAAAAGCATAGAATAAGTCTTATTCCATATGTATATCATACTGTATAACATAGAATATCTTACCATATGATATCACATGGATTTAGGGAATGAATATAACACTTAGTATTATTTAATTATTGATTTCTTGATATTGGGTAGATTTGGGTGGAATCTAACACCTAGTATTATTAACATAAGGTTTAATATCACCATATTTTGTTGTGTTTTTTCCTTATACACATATTTATTCTTTTAATGTATTAGTTTAAAATAATATACCTTCCAAAAAATCAACATGTTCAAACCATATTGATATGTAACTCATTAAATAAATCATAGCTTGTGTTATTAACACAAATTAAATGCCAACTATATTTATACATATACAAATGTATCTCACACCTAAGTTACATGAAAAAAGTTCATGTAAATTTTATGAATAATATGAATAAAAATTCCATGCAAGATGAAACCTGGAGAATAAATAGCCAAGCCTCAGATTTCTAGACATGGAATAAACCTCTTGGCCAATTATTAGTCTAACAAAAATTTCTTTTTCCTAGGGATAATTTACTCATGAGATATTTTAATTCCTTCATAATTCAAACACATAATTTCTATAAATCATAATTAAATTCTTAATTCATGCCTATAACCTAGTATAATCCAAATTCAAGGTAGAAGAAAAATAAATTCATCATCCTAACTGGCATGAAACTCCATAGATGCATGTATGATAATATTTAGAAGAGGATTAAAATGTTAAAATAAAGAATACATTAAATATTCATATTTTAATAAATTTTATATCAATTAATAATAAATAAGGGAAAATTAAATAAATAAAAAATTCATGTATTTAAACATGAGATAAACTATTTATAAAAAATATAAATATAAACACTTTATGATTCAACTATACATTATGGACATTCCATAACTGATAAATATAAAAAATTTATATTTATTCTCAATATTAACTCTTTCATATTATTTATTATATGCCATTTTCTCTTAATATATGCTATATTGTGAGACATAAACATTTTATATTCCAATTTCTAATATTTAAACAATTAACACCATCTAAATATAAAATATTTAATATTATTAAAACCTTTTATCAAATCAATTACTAAAACTAGTTTTGATATGGTTTAAATAATTTCTTTAAATAAGGACCCTTCTATTTCTATAATTAATATTAATAAATATGGACAATTCAAAATTTAAAATATAAATTCTTTTATATTTATCATTATTTTTTTATATCTGAATTATAATTCATGCAATATAATTTCAAAAGGTATTTTATTACTAATTACTGATATTATGGAATATTTATTTAATAAATGTTTCATAAACATTTAATTAATTTATAATAAATAATTTATCATTAATTTATTTTTAATTAACATTATAAATTAAATAAAAATACCAAAAATACATTTTATAGTAATATGTATGTAATTTATCAATCATTTAAATTAATTCATAATTGGAATACTGGAAAACAAAAAAAATCAAAGTATATCATATTCGGTGATATGCCAATATCGTAGTCTATGATAGATAAGGTTGTGACATGCTAATTCAATCATATTTTATGATTGATATGACCAAGTATAGCTACTGTGAGTCATGGTAATCCTATTCATATGATTAAGATGGTGAGTTCATGACTATCGTATCTTACGATAGATTTCAACATAAATTTAAAATATTTTGGTTTATGGGAAATCGTATTATATTATTAACATTTGCATCATATTTTCTATATGTTTCTCTGTTTCCCAATATTTATTCAGAACTTGCATCTAATACGATATCATGATGTCGTATGCTATAAAAATTAAAAAAAATAAAGAATAACATTTTATCACATCCTAGAATATCATATATTATATAATTCAATTCTAATTTAGATTACATTATTTCATAACAAAGTATCAGTGGTAGTTCAATATATCTGAAATATGTAATGATATTGAATAGTACATGCAACGCAATTTTAAAAACCTTTATTTTCATCCTAATTTCCCAAATAAAATAGCATGGTATGCTCTAATACAATTAATAGGTTTAGAAGGATAGATAAACTCTTAATCAAGTCAAATAAAGAAATTATAAATCATAAACCCTGTTGTGAAAAAGTGTTTGATTCGAAAAAATAAACTAAAAATGAAGGATGTTTAATTTACATCGGTGCTCACTATTTTCATTGCCTTTGATATGTTCTTGAAGGGTATAAAAAAGAATAACCTTTAGAATCTTCCCTCTATGGTATATCCATTGGTTATACTGAATCACCCAAATGGTTTCAGTATGACCTCCATATACTCTATGATAGGAAAGAGTCTAAAAATGAAAAGGATAAAGGAAGAAGAGTCCTTCTGGAGTGATAAATAATTATGCACAATCTTTCTAGTGAAGTCTACAGAAAAAATCATGGTCATGCCTCCTTTGTATATACCCCAGGACATTCTTGATTTATTAAATTATTTATTCATGTGTTATTAAATTCATGAATAAATATTCAAAAATTCATACATTCATCCAATGAATGTATTTTTTTGTGTGTTTTTCTAATCAATGATAGCTAATAAATTCGGAATATTTGAATTTTAATCACATCATGTTTCACTACTTGAAGTATTATTATAGTCTTAAATGAATTGTAGTATATGATACATGGAACTGTGATTGACCCATGTCATATAATATAACTATCCAAGGAAATCCATATGATATTTATATATATTATAATTTTTTTGTAGGAAACTCTAATATCAAATTCACACTGTAGGGTAATTTGGGTTTTGAATTGGTAAGACCTACTTTATTAAGGTAAGTAGTCAATGGGATTTTTCTAGTGAATCCTTATAATATGCATTAGTAGATAATGTGGTAGCTCAAGCTCATCATGCCTTTTGGGGGATTATTTCCTATTATTGGACTCTCTTGTAGATTTAAGTCATGTGAACGAATCATTCCCAAGTTACAGTATGAGAATGGTTACCCTAATTCCCGTAGTTAGTTGCAAAAAGGTATCTATGCAAACATCAATATGTGATAGAGATTACCGACACTCTTTCTTTACTAAATAGTGACGCATAATTTTAATTTATTGTAATTTAAATCCATATAGGTGGGTGATATGGGGTTTATTTCTATCCAAAGAAAAAAATAAGTGGTATTGGTGTTGGTATTGGGAACATAGATTGAGATTCTTTTGTATCATTATGAAAGGAATTAGAACCTTTATTTTTTTTGTCGCGTAACATGGAATTTTATATCATTTAACATTAAGTGATAAGAAATAATATATGTTGTTTAACATTTTGTGGTAAGAATGATGATAATGTACTTTAACATCATATCTTGAGTAATATTAGGTTAAAGATTCATAACAAATGTTGGTGTGGGGATAACACATGATAAGACCTTTCTTATTGACCATGAATGGAATATGGACTAATGAGGTTAGGTTTAGTGGATACCCAAAGGGAGTGTGTATCTTTGAGAATAAGATGGTGTCATTAAAAATATGGACAAATGATCAAGATATGGTAATGCCTATAGATAATATGGATTTTCGGGAAAGGGGCATTATTTCATTGGGAGTGTGATCAAATGAAGGGATTTTTTAACTTGCGGGGAATGTAGATTGATGAGAAAATATGACTGTGGATTCATGAGAATTATGGACACATGAGGGTTTATTTAGAAGGTGGGTGATATTAGGATTTAACCCCTATGAGGCATCTTATGTATCTTGTTTGACATTACTCAAATCCCATATATTTTTAGGTGCATGGTTCAAGGTCTTGTAGTAGTACTATACCTTGCTGTCTAACATAATAAGGTACGGATATCATCTTACAATTTAACATTTTATGACTAGGGTGTTGTCCATGAAATTTAAAATCATTCAATGGGTACATATGTATTGTAAAATGTGTGAAAATAGAGGATTAAGTGGGTCTTACACATATGATGATTCCCTTGAATGACTAAGAAAATAATCGACTTAAGTGATGGAAAAGAGAGTTAGGTCTTACACCTATAAGGATGACTATCTTAGTTCCATTTTAATTATGTTGAGTAAATAATAAATTAAAATATATAAGCCCACACGAGTCAAGATCTTTGTGAGGAATAATAGATAATAGAATATTGAGAACATTATATAAGAGTGAACAATTAGATTTAAATAGGGATTATTTGATGACTTTACCCTTTTTAGATATCCATAAGTCATTAATCATGTCACCAATGAGAAAAATCTCAGGTCGTATACCTTAAGTGGAAAATAATTACATTCAAACACACACACACACACCTCACACACAAAACCCATAAAGGTATGTCGTAGCCCCCCAAGAGAAAAATATACTCCCATTTTCCAACTTTTTTATAGGAATGGTTGGATATAGAGGAAAGATGAGTATGAAAACCTATAATTAAGACTAAGGGATTACTATATTATGTATGAATAACCCCATAGCCCCTTAATTGAGTTAGTGAGGTTCCCCAAGTAGACCAAATATAGAAAACATTTTAGATGGAGTGGGTAATCTTGTCTAGGATATAATACTCCAATATATTCCTAATAGGCACCCCTATTATTAAGGGAATCTATGATTGTGATCCTCTCATGAGTTCTACCTATTTGGTATGTCAATTCATTATTATCATTTTATAAATGGAATCCACTATTTAAGGGGGTTCATTCTAGTGTATATTTTAAAATCTTGTGTATTTGATTGATTTGGGAGAGGTTTAGACTTGACCTTTTCAAGGTATCCTTAGTGAAATAGGACTATAAGTTGACTAGATACGACATAAATATGTACTAATGTGATATAGTATAAGGCAACCAAAAGTAGGCTAGTCTTTACTCTTATCTTGTGGCAAGAATTATGGCATGTGTGGTAGGTACGGGAAGGGAAGATAGCCTCGTGATTTGTAGGTGTGCAGAAGAGGTTGGTCCTTTGGGTGTGTTCATGATGGAGGGGTATCTGTGAGGTTTTATGATGGAAGGAATGGTCCCACATGAAATTCCCCACATTCAGACCTTGTGAGAGAGATGAGCCAATCTAGAACACTCATGAATGAGATGATCTATGTGTTGGAGGTATAAAGTGAAATTGGCCCCATGTAGTGGAAAAGCGGGATCATTCCCATATAGTTTGAACCTTAGAGAGGATACTTACCTAGTAACAGCCAACAAAATTAGTTCATAGCAGAAAAAAGAATCATGAACTAGTCTATTTGTTAGGGTTTCATGGAATTTGTTTGATAGAGGAAATAGATTCACTTGATTTGTGGGTTCTAAGAATTTCCCTACAAATAATTCATTTATCACATTATCCTATGTGTCTATGTTGATTCAATATTATTATATATTTCCCCCTTCATAAAGTTGTAACCATGTTATTCATATCATTATAGGGATTTTTATTAAAGTGGTGTTTATAGTATACCACAGACCTTGTATGGGTGGTTGGCCGTAGTTTCAGTGAGACAAGATGGCTCAGTTCTTAAGAGTTTATGTGACGCTAGGATGGGCCTAGGCAGTGATGGTAAAACTTGGTTTGAAAGGTAAGTATCTCGATAACTAAGTTATTTTATCCCTTTAACATTCCCCTTTACAAAATTCATTTTAATTATATATTCATTTGATATGTGGTCTCTCCACTGAGGGTGATTGTCCCACTTGTTTAAATAAATGTTTTAGTTAAAATAAAATGTTTATAAATAGATGTAAGTGGGAAAGGACACTATTCACCTTTGAACACTATCTTAGTGCCACTACAACTGATGGTCGAGGCCTCATTTATAAATATGTGTTTTGTGATAGATGAGAACCTAAGGTGTGTAAATTTAAGGATATTCACACAGCATAGCAACCCTATTTTAAGAGACTTAGAATCCACCTTATAGAGGGGAGTTTGGGTTATGTACGATTGACAAAGTAATGTTTTGATGTAACAATGATATTCCTTAGATCATTTGTGTTAGTTGGTATGAGAGTGGGATGAGTTCTCGTTTCCCCTTGATACCTGAGTACCTGAGTAGGTATGCTCAAGGTGGAATTCAAGATAGGATTTGTCACACCCCAACCTCAGACACACTTTATTTTTCTTTCTTCTTGGTCCCAGTTTGATTTTTTTAGTTTAATAATATTGATGGGTTTCGGGTTGGTGTGTAGACACCGAACTATTAGCGGTGACTGTGCATTTGGCCCGGGTGCCCTTTCGGTTGTCCGCTTGTTAAAATAATAATATTTTATGTGAATAAAATAAATAAATGTTTAAAACATAATAATAGTAATACTATTTTTAAATAATAACTCTATTATTATTAAGATAATTGTTAATAATTTTATTTTATAATTTTACCTGGCTTTAAAAAAAAATTCATCGAGGTGCAGGCCGGACCCAACTTGAGTCGATGCACTTTTGTTAATAAGCGAGCATTTTGACTTAATAATGTTTAGTGCATGTATAGGGCACGGTTGAAGCCATGTGGCTTCGCTAGACTACCGTGCGGTCTGCCCGGTGTGTGGTTAGTTAATTAATTAACCAAATGGGCAGTTGAAGTGAACACTGGAATAAATGAGAAAAAAATAGAAAAAAATAAAGTTATTCTTGTACTGTTTTAATAATAATAATAATAATATTATTATTATTATTATTATTATTGTTAATACTTTAATTAGATTATTAATATTAAAATTTTTATTAAGGCCATTATGATTTAAAATTAAAGGCATGAAATAAATTTTATTATAATTATTTTTATGATATTATAATTATAAATATTTTTTTTATTAATATTATTGTAATTTTATTATTATTATTATTTTATGTTAAAAGAAAAAATAATAATAAACCCTGTATCTACCCTCCCCTCCCACGAAGCCGCTGCCACCCCCCTGTTTCCTTAACGCGCAGCAACCGCCCCTACTGTCGGCCTCCTCCCGTTGCACGGTTGTCATCCACTCCTCCTCCCCTGCACTATCCAGCTGCCACCCAGCCTCCTTCTCTCTTTCATGAGTAGAGTACCCATATACCTTCTCCCTTTTCCACGTGGCCACCCAGGCAGGTAGCCTCCTTTGTGGTTGGCCGACATTCAGGGGCATGACCCAACCCAGGCACACCCTCCGGTGGCCCAATCTCATCCTCGACCGATCTCCTGTGAGTGCCCCATTCAACACAACTCCCTTCCGGTCGTGCCACCCCTTCTGGCCGCACCTCCCTGACGGCGTCCCAAACCCCCATGTGTGGAGTTATTTTTTTTCTACATTTTTTCAAAAAAAAAATTTTCAAAATACAACAAGGTTTAAAATATTTTTTTTTACATCCTAAAGGCGGCACCTGGTGTGCCGCCTTTGGGGAATTTTCCGGCCAGGGCAAGGCGGCACCGGGTGTGCCGCCTTTGCCCAAAAAATAACCGCAAAGGCGGCACACCAAGTGCCGCCTTTGCCTAAATAATTTTTTTTTAAATTTTTTATTTTTATTTTTTTTTGTTTTGTTTTTTTTTTATATATATATAACAAAACTTTTCAGCAGAATTTTTCTGCTATTTAATATCCAGAGGTTCTGCCATTACAGCAGTCTGGATTCTGACTGATACCCTCACCCAGGACTCTCTTTTATAAGGGGGTTTTCCCTGAAAACAATACTGCATTTCCGATGTGGGATTCTGGTTCTCCTTTTCCTGCACAGTACATTCTGTGTTTCTGATGTGTGATTCTGTTTCAAGTACGCGACTTTGAAAGACTATAAAAGTTAAACTATAAGACCAATACAAATGAAACTTTAAACACTGATTAAACATATAATAAATAGTTGAAAACAAAAATAATTTAATAAAAAATGTTGATACGGTTTAATTTATAAGCTTTCAAAACCACCTACTTGAAACTTAAACATATTTGAAGTACGTGACTTTGAAAGCTTATAAAAGATAAATTATAAGACCAATACAAATGAAACTTTAAATATTGATTAAGCATATAATAAATAGTTGAAAACAAAAATAATTTCATAAAAAATGTTCACCAAAAACAATATATAAGCTTTCAAAACCATCAACATGAAACTTAAAAATGTTTCAAATTCCCGACTTTGAAAGACTATAAAACATAAACTATAAGACCAATAGAAATGAAACATTAAACATTGATTAAAAATATAAGAAATAGTTGAAAACAACAAAAACTTCCTAAAAAATTTCCGTAAAAATTAATTTATAATATTTCAAAACAATCTACTTGAAACTTAAAAAAATTCATGTACATGATATGAGTATGATGGGTGGACTTAAACTATATTCCACTTCATAAAAATGGGTAATGTTTTTACCTCATGAGAAATCACTTACAGTGCATGGGAGGTTATCCTAAGCACTCTATGTTATATTTTTTTAGTGGTTATCCTTGACTTAGAATTGTGATTCCATGTTTTATTTTTTATTGCATTCCAATGTTTCCTTGATATTATTATATTATATAATAATTTGAGGTTTATTTTTACGAATCACATCAATTTTATATCACCTTGTTATGTCTCTCTACTCACATGTATTAATTTCATAATTTTATTCTTTGATTATTTCTTTACAAGGATTTATAATTCACCCCTTTCTTATGTACATCCCCAGGTTATCCTATGCAGTATTATAAGATCAGTGGATTTTAAGGGCATGTTATGGAGTTTTAAATAATTTTTTTGTATTCTTATTTTAGGTTATTATTCTATGTAACTAATTACCTAAGGACACATGGAATAATTTTATTTTGTGATTATATTAAGTGTATTTTTTTTGAAAGAAATAATGAAATAGGGGGCATTAAATATATGGGTTGTCATTTTTTCCTGGGTCTCATACCAATGAAAACTATTGTACTAAATTACTATCTTCCATTGATATACAACACATTGAAGGTACCCTCACCACTATATTTTTATGATTAGGGTAATTCCAATTACATGGATGGTAACACAAGTCTTCCAAGTTCAATAAGGGTTTTTCGAGAAGAAATTTACATTATTATAAGGAATGGGAATTATTTTATGTATAGATTTATCAATATATGGATACCCATGATTAATTCAGCAATAGGTTTCATAGGTAACTTTTACAAAGGTCATTATGACTCATAGAGTGAATTGATTAGTCTTAATCAGGTGATGGGTCTGGCATATAACTATATTTCCCATCAATTCATCAGTAGATATCATATGAAAAAATATGTTGGTATTTGGTGTATTCTTCTTCTAATAATACTAATGTGGCCTAGCGTTAAGCCTTAACAACAAGAATTTCATTTCTATAAATATACATTCCATCAGTATGAGATAATTGATTATTTTATTCCATGTTATCGTTTATAATCATGACCATATAATTCCCTCAATTTTAGCATATTATGACTTCATTTTTTAATTTATACTTTACATATCACTTATTCTATGTTTATGTTATGTAAGGTTCCCATATATGCTACTCTGTAATGAGCTTTTGATCACACATGTAATTTTTTCCTTTCTCAGGAATCATTGAGGAGGAATATGTGATATTTTCTGGGATATGATTGAAGGGATTTTCATGATCTCATAATATGTTCATTTTGTATCTTCTATTTTAATATGTATTGTATATCTATATATGGTCTTCCCAGACTACTAAATTGTTCTTTCCATTGGGGACTCTTTTACTTTATATCAATAATGTAATATAACTATTGACTATAGGTTTATGGATTATAAGATGTTATAATTGGTATTTGAGTAACATTATTAGTAACATTTAGAAATTGATTTAGAGGAACCAATATAGATATAAATATTTCAATGAAAAACACTCAAGATTTCTAGAAAACACTCTATAATTCATAATTAGAATTATATTTTACATTTATATTTTATTAGATAATAATATATATGTCATTATAAAAATATGGATACCAAGTGGAGGAATGGGAACCATATAAACATTCTTAGTCAATGTAGGGATATTCCACATAAACAATTTAACAAATATATTTTGCAGAAAAACCTATTCAGAACTATATTAGGGATTTTAACCCTTGTTATGAAAAATAAACCCACCTATATAGAGAGACCTATTGATCTACAACATTTTGTAACTATAATGGATATCTTCATGCAGTAATAACCTCTAACATTCAGTGAAATTTCTAATCCATTTGTAGATGAAAAATGCATAATGTCCCTATAGAAAATAATTTTCAATTTAGGAATTAGTTAAAAGGAAAAAGTCATCATGGTGGTTCACCATATGAATGGATATGTGTAACAATGGAAGTCATTAATTCAAAAAAATAAGGAATATAATATATAAAGATCCCATTGATATGAATTTTTTTTCCAATAAGGATGAATGACTTGTTAGTAGATTATTTTGATATGTGAGGCATAATTGTGATGACTTTTGATGTGATATTATGTTAAAAAAATTGTGGAAATGGTGACACGTTGTTTACAATAATAGAAAAGGAAGTGAAGGAAATATAATATTTTATTATTTCATGAGGGATTAAAATATGTTCATGTGAGATGAATTTATATTTTACATAAATAATAATTTAGGAGATGAAATGGATAACTATTTTTTGATTTTACTCAAAAAAATTATCCTACCACTAGCTAGCCAAGGGAAGAGTCTACCACTACCTAGGTGGGAAAGTAATTAAACCTTAGCCAAACAATAAGTGGTATGATGTGCTCCTAGATTAGAAAGGGTGGTTGTGAAAATAGAGACACATGAGAGAATAGTGGTTCCATATTTTATGGTGGAGTTCCTGCAAAAAAAGTTTCCATGGTTTAGTGCTATATTGTATTATAGAGAGGACCCTAATACACACATATTACAATTCCACAGAATGTGTTTAATTATTAAGAAGTGCCAATATGGTTCAAAATCTGACATGTGATCCTGAATTTTGTGTAATATTCATCCTCATTAAAATTTATGGGTAAAAATTTGAATAAAATTTCTGTATGATCAAGAATCATAATCATGATGGATTTTATTAATTCAAAAGTTTTGTTATTATCAAAATCATATTAATATGGATAAAATCATAATAAAAATACTAATATGATGTTTTGCATTCAATTATATGTGTGGTGGAAATATAAAAACTTTTTACAAAAAAGAAATACAATTTCATACAAAACAAATAATGACTTTCAAAGCCATTAAAAGAATAATGTCTTTTAACCTTAAGAGAATCGTATTCTATAACCAAAAAATAAAGGTGTCCCTTATTTTATAATTATAATAAAGTCTATATTCTCTTAAAAAAGAAATACCTTGATATAATGAATGAATGAATCTATCTTCCTATCCAAAAAATCCATAGATACAATGATCCGATTATCTATCTACCTAGCCCCGGTATCCCTCAAACTGATGGATCGGATTCCCTATTCAAGTAGATTGTTTTGAAATATTATAAATTAATTTTTACGGAAATTTTTTAGGAAGTTTTTTTTGTTTTCAACTATTTCTTATATTTTTAATCAATGTTTAATGTTTCATTTCTATTGGTCTTATAGTTTATGTTTTATAGTCTTTCAAAGTTGGGAATTTGAAACATTTTTAAGTTTCATGTTGATGGTTTTGAAAGCTTATAAATTGTTTTTGGTGAACATTTTTTATGAAATTATTTTTGTTTTCAACTATTTATTATATGTTTAATCAATGTTTAAAGTTTCATTTGTATTGGTCTTATAATTTATCTTTTATAAGCTTTCAAAGTCACGTACTTCAAATATGTTTAAGTTTCAAGTAGGTGGTTTTAAAATCTTATAAATTAATCCGTATCAACATTTTTTATGAAATTATTTTTGTTTTCAACTATTTCTTATATGTTTAATCAGTGTTTAAAGTTTCATTTGTATTGGTCTTATAGTTTAACTTTTATAGTCTTTCAAAGTCGCGTACTTGAAACAGAATCACACATCAGAAACGCAGAATGTACTGTACAGGAAAAGGAGAACCATAATCCCACATCGGAAATGCAGTATTGTTTTCAGGGAAAACCCCCTTATAAAAGGGAGTCCTGGGTGAGGGTATCAGTCAGAATCCAAACTGCTGTAATGGCAGAACCGCTGGATATTAAATAGCAGAAAAATTTTGCTGAAAAGTTTTGTTATATATATATATATATATAAAACAAAACAAAACAAAATAAAAATAAAAATTTTAAAAAAAATTATTTAGGCAAAGGCGGCACCTGGTGTGCCGCCTTTGCGGTTATTTTTTGGGCAAAGGCAGCACACCCGGTGCCGCCTTGCCCTGCCCGGAAAATTCCCCAAAGGCGGCACACCAGGTGCCGCCTTTGGGGGGTAAAAAAATAATTTTTTTTAACCTAGATGTATTTTCAAATTTTTTTTTTGAAAAAATGCATATAAGAAAAAAACCCCCCATGTGTGCCTTTCCGACGCAAACCCCCTCATTTTGACCCCCTTGTTTCAGTATGTTTTATTCTTTTCCTTTTGGGTGTTTTATTCATATTAGCTAAATGCTACTGATTTAGGTCATGTTGGGTGCGTTTTCTTGCTGTCTAGGGTGTCTGATTGGTCTAAAAAGTGATATTCATCCTTCTTTCATTGTTCTGTTGTGTTCGTATGGGTTGAGGATGTGGTTCCATGCCTTTCGTTTCAATTTCAATCTGTTTGATTCTTGTATTTTTATTAATTAATATTTAAAACATGTTTTTCACAAATATTATGAGTATGGTACATTCTTGGCCCTATTTTTCTTGTTGTTAGATTTGATTAAAAATATGTTTTAAATTGTTTCTTCATTTATTCCCATGAATATTATTATCCAATTTTGTGGGAATAAATTTCCTTACCTTGAAATGGTTGTTTTGGATGTTTTGAATGATGTTGCCTTGTGTAAATATTTTATGGAACTTATTTTCTTAGAACTGGTTGGATTATGGAACATGAGGTTTTAGTGAAATGGTTTGATGTGTTGGTGGATGTTATGTGTGTGGAGTTTCTTAAAAAAAGGTTTGGAAATGACCTCTCATTTTTTTGTTGGATGTGGTCACATCCATCGATGCACGAAGTGCACCTATGGATGTGAATTCAAATGAGGATGACATTTGAAGTGGTTCTTTTCCCCAAACATTGTTTTCCAAAAAGAAATCTTACCATCTCTCCTATATTTTAAAAGTGGTTCCATGGATTACTATATGACATTGAGTGGTTTCAAAATTATTTGAAAAGTTTTATAATTTATTTGGCGGATTTAATGATTAATTATATTGGTGTGCATTCTTTTTTGATATGTTTTGGGTGTGCGTTTATTTATAAAAAAGTGTTCTGAATGGGTTTTGTGTGTGTAAAGCCTTGGATTCCTTGTTGAAATTGTTTTGTAAAATTTTAAAAGGATTTTTAAATAATGATAGTGGTGCGAATCATGTTTTGGAAATGTCTAGAGGTGCGTGTGATTTTAAAAGTGGATTTTTAAGGTGTGTTACATTTTTGTAAAGTTGGGAACACTAATATTCTTCTCTAAATGGTCTAGTTTGATCTTTAAAATGACTAGTGATTTTTCATTGAATAGTTTTGTTTTTTTAAACATGTTTATGAAGTTCAAAGTGGTTCTTTAAATCTTTGAATGGGTATTTCACATTAGGTGCTTAATGGTATATGCCTCTTTAGTTGTATAAAGTGTGTTCCAAATTTAAATGGTGTGCCAGATTGATGAAACGAGTTTTGAAATGTATGTCAAGTTGCAAAGGTGAGTTTTGTGCCATTATATACTAAGTGAACTATTTTGTGAAAAGGTTTTAAGGCTTTTTTGGGCCACGTTAGTATAAATATGATATTTGATAATGTTTTTGGAAAATGGTTTCTAAGTGATTTTGGTAAATGGTTAAATGTTGTGAAGGTAATGGCCCATTTGAAATTTTTAATTGACTATTTTGAAACCCCTCATAGGTTGGGTCTCCTGCCTAGTTGGTTGATTGTGAGTTTGTAGGGTCCTTGGTCTGGGATTCCCCTTGTATGTTAATTATTTTAAGGTAGGGGACTAATTGTGAGGTGGTCAGGTTTGTGCCGAATTGTGTGGTGTGTTTGGTTATATATATATATATATGTCTTGTTGTTTTAATTTCATGGCACACCCTCTTTTAGAATTATACACGGGAACCTAGCATATCAAAGAGGCCTACCGAGAACGATTGAGGCACTAGTTTAGACCATGCACTGGCTATTGGCCCATAGCAAGGGGGATGTTTTATTAATATTGTTATGGGATTGGTCCCCTCGACCAGGCTAGGTAGGGCGATGGTCGTACATTAGGGAGTTATGACATCATTGAGTAGGTCATGCCTTTAGGATGAGTCACATGTATAGTATGTTCTGGTCTTCCTTTGAGTTCCTAGGATTTCTCGTGTTTCCTCATTATGAGTATTACTAGTTCTGTTTCCCTCGTCATTTAGAATAATTATTATTTATACCTGATTTTGTTTTTTTTTTGGAAAATTGTGAATGCTTGGTTGGTTTAAAAAGTTGTCTTAGTTGATGTTTGACAAAGAAAGAACAATTCCCCATTTTCCTCCGGGTTCCTTGTTTTAAAATATGAGGGCAATGCACCATGTTGTTTTTTTGTTTTTAAAATTCAAAGTTAGTATAGAAATCATTTTTTTTTCAAAATTTATTTCAAACAATTATCAATGGAAATGTATTTGGAAAGAATGACATGGACTTTGTGGTGTTTCCTTCTAAGCATTCCAATGCTCACCCCTAATTTATCATTTCAGTTTCAGGTCCCATTAGTGCTGGATATTTCTTCGAGAAAACATGGTTCTTAGTTGGTTAGTGGCCTAAGAGGTCACATAGAGGTTTGTGCAGTTTATTTTCATTCCACTGCTAGTTTTCATTTTTACTCTCAGACTATATTTATTTACCTTTTTTATTTATGATCCAAATCATTCCCGCCTATTCAGTTTTGATGCTCGACACTAGTTGCCAGCCCATGGGGATCAGGAACGCCCCTTGGGCTAAGACGCACACTGGCTCAGGTGACCATTCCATGGTCAACCTGGTATGGTTTGTGAAAAAATCATATGATAGGGGGCCCTTGATATTTGGGTTGTCTGGTAGAAGGAGATTAGGACTATCGGGACTCGGGAGGTAGGTGTGGGGAGAGCGTCATGAAATCTTTCTCTCACTGATCCTTAAGTCTTCATGGGTATTCCTGGGTTAGAGTCTTCTTTCTTGGGTTGTTTTTGATTGAGGGATGATAATGGAGGGGAATCGGTTCATTTTCAGCCTCACATGGGGTGGTTACCCATGTGAATTCCAAGTGTCCAATTCAAGGTCCTCTTAGTGTTATGCCTTAATTAGGGCAAGAATCACCACCATGTCGATGGGATAGGAATATACACTAGTTCCTCATTCTAGTGGGTTGTTGTTGTTTGTGTTTTTTTATCTCAGTTGAAGTGAGTGTGTTAAAAATGAAATTGATTTTGAAATGGGAAAGTTTTTATTTTAAATTGTTTTGAATTTGGTACTTTGGTTTTTTAAGGAGGATGGGTTATGATTTGGAAGGTTTGGTATGTGTTTGAATTTGATAACGAAATGAGATGCTTGGACCTTGACATTCCTTATAGAGGGTCACATGTGTGTGGGTATGTACGAAGAGTGCATGGGGGGAACTTTTCCATTGGTGATGTATGCAGGATTGGATGAACACACATGTGATGGTTCATAAGGTTCCATTGGTGAGGTTTAAAATTTAAAATAAATTATGGTTTGTGGGAAAGTAAATTTTTCTTTTGTTTGTATATGTTTGGATTATGGGCCTATTTCCCTGGGCTTTCGTTGTTTTTTTATTGAGTTTTGGATTGAAGCCAATTTTAGTTTTATTTTTTGTGTTGTTCATAGTATGTCACCCAGAAAGGTCATTAATGTTTCCTGTGCGTCATGCCCAGTTTCCGGTTCTTCTCGGGTGTTGCTTTTCCTTAGAGGTGTATGAGGTCAGTTAGAATTAGTATAGTGGTTTGATAGGAGAAGATCATGTTTTCATGTGATTGGTAAATCCAGAGTTTGTTAGTTTTTTTTCTCGGGTTTAATGGAGGGTCCAGATTTGGACCACGGGAGGTTGGGTGCCTCATCATCGTTATGATTTGTGGTGTGGTTAAAGGGGTAGTTGGTTTTCATGAGGTTTCCCTATCTGGCAAGTGGGGGGTGCTAGAAGAACATGTTTCTAATGAATATTATTAGTCGGTTCCAACTCCCAGTTTTTCATACCATTCACTTGTATGCCACTAGTATGGAATGTTTGGGAATTCTAAAAATCCATCTTGCAACCCTTTGAAAACATACAACAATTATAGTCATTTGAATCATTGGGGGGAAGAAAGTGTTGAGGAATGAAGGATGAAAATGCATGATTGTGAGCCAGGAGATGCTTCAGCCATCAGGGCCCCAACCACAGGTCTCAAGGTGAAGCTGGCACATAGTCATTAGTTTATGAGGGTGTGTGGAACTTCGATCCAGATTTTGTTTTTAGCTTTGTGGAGAGAAATATACAAAGTCTCCTTGGTCTATTCTTGTAGTCACCATATGATCATCCGTGTTGTGGTGGTGTGATGATCTCGTTCTGCTACAATCCAAGAGGCCACATCTATAGAGACCCATACTTTACATACATGGTTAATACTTCAAAATTGAAGCATACTTATTACAACATATAACAAAACCATGAAAGTACCGTATAGGTATAGTGAATTTAGAAACTGGGAAACATAAACAACTGGTTCATAAAGAATCTACACTGTCTCCTATTTATTTCATCATATATATAGTCCCTTTTGGAATATCTTACTTAATAACCTTCTTCCTGACCTGGGGAAAGAAAAAATAAAAAAGGGTGAGCTCAAATGCCCAGTAAGGTTAAACAAAAGAAATATCAATCTCATCATATTCATAAGAACATAACATTTTGGAAATCTTACCCTGAAAAAGAGATCATAATTTCCTAACATGGGATAAATCATGGTAGTAAAATGTAATCCCAATAATCATAACTTAAAACATGAAACTTTGTGGCATACACACATAATCATAGAGAATCATTTCTTATTAGTCAAGACTCATTGACAATACTATCTTAGTGGACAAAGTCCATTTCTAAACCGAGTTCACTCCTCGTTTCAGTCCTATTTCATTGAACCAGTTTAACCTGTCGTTCCAGCCATGTCTATATCATGAGATATAAAATATTTACCCAATGAATTGGAGGGAGATATAGGTCCCACCCATCTCATAATGAAACCATTCTTATGTGTTCCACAAAATCATAAACCATACATCATAGCATAACCCATGTAATAAAAATGGGAATCTTAAACATCATGACATCATAAAACAATTCATATAAGATAAACGAATTCTGAAAAAAATTTCCATTACAACATAATCAAATCAATGTAATAATAGGGATAGAAACATAACCCTATATTATCTTATATGGTAAATAATTTTGATAAAACACTTGAAATCCATTCTTGAGGAAAATATCCTTTCTACTTCAAAAACATTTTTCCTTTCTTAAAATGTCATACAATTTTAAACTAAAAGAAGTTAATTAAAAATAAACATGAAAACTTGTAGAGGAGGATTCTTGGAAATAATGTTTTAAAAATCCATTCATGCCGTATAAGTTAAAAAAACATTCACCCCATAATTTGGATGGAAAAGTCAAAAATTACCTCGTACGAAAAACGACAAAAGATTCCTTTCATATATTTCACTAAAAACTCACCGAAGGGTAAAATTGGATTTACACAATTGTAGGAGGATGTAAATAATATTACATATTGAGGAAACATGGATGTGGATGATAAATATTCCCCAGTAAATTCTGAAGTATAAACAATCTTGGATAACAATTGAGATTGCGAGATTGTCCCTTACATTAGGTCTGATTTGCTTCGTAAGTGTCCGAACCTCCTGTATAATGATTTAAATAATGTTATTGACTTATTATAGAATCATAATTATTGTTATGAGATCATATATGGTCATATTATTAGCTTCTTATTAGTAATATTTCATTAATACTTGTTATTCGGGTGTTTGTTACTTTTTGTTCTTATGCGTGTTTTGTCGAATAAATTCTTATTCTTCTCTTTAGGTTATAGATATATCATTTCCATAATGGTATTATTGTACTATATATCATATTTATTCATTCAATTCATTTATATAATCATTATTCAATGAAGATCATGTAGAACGAATCACATCACATCTTGGACACGGTATTCCGTACGTACGCACGAGCGATGATATCGTTCCCATGATCGTGGAATTGTATTGGAGTGTATGTATACTATTTCAGAATCAATAAAAATTTACAATAATAATATATAGTTATTTATTTTCACCATTATACCCATAAAATTAAGGTGGTGATGGAAAATAGATTACACCACGGCGTGGAGACGGTATTCTGTACGTACGCATGCGCGGTGATTTCGTTTTCTGTAGGATGGATAGATGGTGAAATAGGGTTGTTTAAAACGTATAATAACATATCAGTATATGAGTGATACTTATGTTTTTAATTCATAATGAATCAACTAAATAAGAAGAAGTGGAAGAAGAAATAAAGTTGAAAGAATCGGTAACGGACATTACCTCTTCTTTGAAGCGCCTCTTTGAGACCTCCTCTTAGGGCACTAAAATTGGTCTTTGAAGAAGACCAGGACCTCTAGGATGTTTATAGGGAAGTGGGGAAGTAAAATGGGCAGGGGTTGGCTGAGCTTGAAGGCTCAAATTGGCATGAGGTGGAGAGGGAGGAGGTTCCCTTTTATAAGGGAGGAGATGAGCACCTTTGGAAATATAAGAAATATTAGTTTATATTAAATCCCAACCCCACATAAAAACTTCCAAAATGACTCCTATCCGAATATTAGATGCGATAGGTTTTTACTATCATAAAACAATAAAATTTATACATGTTAGGAATTTATTTTAAACATTATCTACTTGATTTTTCTTTATTTATCAATTTTATTTTATTTGTGGTAATAATATTCTAAATTTTAAATTATTATAAATAATTACATATGTGTTGGGAATTTTCTATAATTTGAAACTTTATTACATTGTAGGTGATATAAATTTTAATTTATAATTTTTAAATATATTTGTGATTTTTAAACAATTTTATAATATGTTATTTTTATAAAATAACAATAGTGTCAATTTTGACACTATTCATTTATTTGAATTTAAATAAAATATATACGGAAGATATGTTCAAACTAAAAGATTTAATAGATTAATAAAATGTCATTTGTGTCTATAAAAATAGTGGAGAACATCAAATAGTTCATATAATATTTATTTTAATATTTTTAAAACCATTTATTTGATATTTTAATTAATAAAATAATTTCAACATCACTATTGTGTCATAATTAATGATAATTATTTAATCCCTAAAAATTATAAATAAATTTATATGATGTAGATAATTGTATTATATTTCTGGAGACTATTCATGTTTGAAGTTTCATTAAGTTTATCACTAAATTAAAATTATTATACTTATAATATTTAAGAAAGTGACATGTTGTCACATTCTTTGGTTTTAATAATAATTAAATTATTTTCATGGAAAAAAGTCTATTAAATGAATCTAATCCGACACTTAGGTGATATGGGTCGACTTTTAGTCATCCAATAGGATATAGGCAGGTGTTGGGATAATTTCATAATCTTATATTTACCCTTAATTACCCGATTTACCTTTAACTATGGTAAATAAAATTTACCGTAGTTACTATTCATAATGCCCAAAAATAAAAAGTATCCTATTAAAATAATTATGAGCCACTGATTCCAAATATCGAATCCATTTTTCAAAATTCAAAACACATAAGTTGCAGTAATTAATTTAAAATTAATCCAGTTGTTAGGAAAACGAGTTTTAGAAGTTAAAACATTGCCAATGATTGAAATATTTTTACCTATGAATTCAATGTGAAATTAATGCTAATGAAAAAAATTATATTAAATGGTAAAAATATATTCTATTTATACTTTAAAACCATTCAATATTATAATTTAACCGCATAAATTATCTCAATGAAAACAATTATTTTTAATTAAAAATTAGCGTATTTTTACTATTCATCAAAATATGAAATTATCAGAAAAATATCAAAAATTTATCCAAATTAAATTTTTATATCCTGATTCAAAATAAGAATTTTATTTTGTCAAATTGAACTTATAAACGTGTCAAAAAATAGATTTAATGTGGGTACGCCATCAAAAGGCGGAAAAACTGCATTTTTTTGAAAAATACTTATTTTACCCGAAAAATTTATTTTGTTCTCTTACCATGTTTTAGAAAATGTGTAAGATGAATAGTAATGTTATAAAATTCAAAATTTAGTTAATACTATTCATAACGGCTAGTCCATAATAATATATCGTTGTTTAGTGAAACCCGGTATTGCATACTACACACGCTATCGAGGAAGGTCGCGATTGCGTGTAATGCAAGGCAAGTCCGTATTGTGTGTTGTGAAAGATTCATTTGGTGTTGTGTATAACATAAGACATAAAAAAATATTTCTCATAAAATCTCAGGGTGTTACATTCTACCCCCCTTAAAATGAATTTCGCCCTCGAAATTCGTCACTTCATTAAAAACAGATGAGGATACCTCTCACTCATCATATCCTCAAGTTCCCATGTAGATTTTTCTAATTGGTGGTTACTCCATAAAACTTTCACCAAGCGAGTGGTCTTGTTCCGTAAGACATTTTCTCTATGATCCAGAATTTCTATCAGATGTTCATCATAAGAAATATCTTGCTCCAGTGGTACAACTTCTGACCTGAGTACATGTGAAGGATCAGGTATGTACTTTCTCAAGAGAGATACATGGAACACATCATGAACTTGAGAGAGATTCGGTGGAAGCGCCAATCGGTAAGCTACCTTACCAACACGATCCAGAATTTCAAAAGGACCGATATATATAGGGATCAACTTTCCCTTCTTTCCAAATCTCATGACCCTCTTCCAGGGATATATTCCTAAGAACACTTTATCACCCACTTCAAACTCTATGTCTTTTCTTCGGTTGTCGTCATAAATTTTTTTTCGACTCTGAGCTTCTCTAATGTGTTGTTGAATAGATATGACCTTTTCTGCCATCTCATCAACAAGATCAGGTCCTAATAGATTTCTTTCCCTAACTTCATCCCAGCAAGTTGGAGTCATGCATTTCTTTCCATAGATAGCTTCATAAGGATCCATCTGAATACTGTAGTGAAAGCTATTATTATGAGAAAATTCCACCAAAGGTAGGTGTTGATCCCAACCACCTTTGAAATCCATAGAGCAAGCTCTCAAAATATCTTCTAGAATTTGAATTGTCCTCTCAGACTGACCGTCTGTCTGAGGATGATAAGCAGTGATGAAACTCAACTCTGTATCCAGAGTATACTGAAGACTTCGCCAGAACTTTGAGGTAAACCTCGGATCCCAATCAGATATAATGGAAAGTGGTACTCCATGCAATCTTACCACTTCCTTTACATATATCCTGGCAAGATGATCTAGAGAGAAATCCTCTCTAATAGTAATGAAGTGTGCAGACCTTGTAAGATGATCAACTATGACCCAGATATCATTATTGCCTTTGGATGTTTTAGGAAGTCCAGTGACAAAGTCCATAGTGATGTTTTCCCATTTCCATTCTGGTATGGGTAATGGTTGTAACATCCCCTTAGACTTCTGTCTCTCAGCTTTACCTTGCTGACAAACCAAGCATCGAGAGAGATATTCAGCAACATCTATTTTCATGCCATCCCACTAGATGTACTCTTTCAGGTCTCTATACATCTTCGTGCTTCCAGGATGAATAGAGAATGAAGAACTATGAGCCTCATCCAGTATCTCCTTCTTTAATTCGAGGATGAGAGGAACACAGACCCGATTCCTGAACTTTATTATCCCATCACAATCAAGGTTGAATTCAGGAACATTTCTCACCTTCTTTTGTAACTCGACATCTTCTTTCTATGCCTCTTTAATCTTCACATGTATAGATGGTTGAACATTCATTTGAGAAAGATAGGATTTTTCCCCTTTCTTTATAATTCCAAGATTCATCTTTTGTAAATCCATAAATATTGGATCTTTTTCCATCCTCATCATGGATAAGCTAGCATGGTCTTGTCGACTTAATGCATCTGCCACCTTGTTTGCTTTCCCAGGGTGGTAATGAATTGAGCAGTCGTAATCCTTAATCAGTTCCAACCATATTCTTTGGCGCATATTCAACTCCTTTTGTGTGAAAATATACTTTAAACTTTTATGATCAGTATAAATGTCACACCTTTATCCATAAAGATAATGCCTCCAAATATTTAATGCAAAGATTACCCAGCTAACTCCAAATCATGAGTTGGGTAATTTTTCTCATGGATTTTCAACTTTCGTGAGGCATAAGCTATCACCATATCATTTTCATAAGAACACACCCCAATCCCTTCTTGGATGCATCACTGTAGATCACAAACCTTTCTCCACTACAAGGCAGTGTGAGCACAGGTTCACAGGATAACCTTCTTTTCAACTCCTTGAAATTCTCTTCACATTCCTCTGTCCAAACAAACTTAACTCCTTTACGAGTCAACTTGGTGAGTGGATTATTTACTCATGAAAAATCTTTCACAAAACGTCGATAATATCTAGCCAAACCAATAAAACTTCGGATCTCGGTTAATGTTGTTGGTCTCAACCATCTTTCGATAACCTCTATTTTTGCTGGATCCATAGATATCCCCTCTTTTGAGATTATGTGACCCAAAAATGCAACTTTTTGAAACCAAAATTCACACTTGGTAAATTTGGAATAAATCTTCTCCTTTCTTAGGGTCTTTAATACAATTCTCAAGTGATCTTCATCCTCTTCCTTGCTCTTTTAATAGAAAAGAATATCATCTATAAAGACTACCAAAAACTGATCATGATAGTCTCTAAAGACTCTATTCATCAGATCCATGAAGATAGCAGGGGAATTAGTAAGACCAAATGGAATCACTATAAATTCATAGTGTCCATACCTTGTACGGAAAGCCGTCTTTGGTATATCCTCCCCTTTGACCCTTAATTAATGATACCCTGAACGAAGATCAATCTTCGAAAATTATTGATCTCCATGTAGTTGGTCAAATAGGTCATCAATGCGTGGGAGAGGATTTTTGTTCTTGATAGTGATCTTGTTAAGTTCTCGCTAATCAATGCAGAGTCTCATTGATCCATCTTTCTTCTTAAGAAACAGAAGAGGTGCTCCCCAAGGTGATGCACTAGGGCGTATGAATCCTATATCAAGATTCTCTTGGAGTTGCTTCTTCAATTCCTGCAACTCAATTGGGGCCATTCTATAAGGTGTCTTTGAAATAGGCAAAGCACCTATTATGAGTTCTATTGAAACTCTACTTCACGATTTGGTGGAAGACCCAGAAATTCCTCTAGAAAGACATCATCAAACTCATGTACAATGGGCATATTCTTAATCGTGAGTTTCTCTCCAACCATTTGAGATAAATAACCCTTATTTAGTGGAATCAAGACCCATAAGATAGAAAAAATTTCCACTAGAAGGTTATGTTCATCCTTGCATCGATAGACGATCATAGATTGATCTGGAATATGAAATGTGACTTCCCTTCTTTGGAAATTGATATGAGCTCAATATAAAGAAATCCAATCCATACCAAGAATCACATCAAATTACACTATAGGAAGGATCACAAGATTTGTAGGAATCACTTTCCTACAAACTTCAATCGGAGAACAATTGTAAACTTTTGATGTGACTATTGTGCCATTAGGTGTTGTCACAGCCAACTCAACCTCTAATTTTTGAGGTAATACGACGATACCATTAGAAAATTCATCAGAAATAAACGAGTGGGTGGATCCAGAATCAAATAAAACATTTTCTACTTTAGAGTGGATGGTAAGTGTACCTCTCACCACTTCGTTGTCGTACTCCACATCGCCGATAGTAATTGCATGTGACTTTCCTTTGTCTTTTTCCTTAAGAGTTTGTTGACATCGATAATCATCATCAACCCTTGGATTTGGGCATTGATTGGCATAATGCCCCATCTCCTTGCACTTGAAACATTGAAGTGTAGTAGGTTCATTCTGTGTATCCCTTCCTTTGTTTGCATCATTAGACATCTTCTTCCCGTTATTTCGACATTCAATTGCCTGATGGCCTTCTTTTCCACACTTATAACATTTTCTTGTCTCCTTAAGACAATTTCCTCCATGTTTCCTTCCACACTTTGAGCATAAGGTAAAACTCATCTTCTTTCAGTGTGGTCTTTATATTTTCCTTTGAATTCCATTTTCCTCTTCTTATCAAACCCATGTGACTTATGGGTTACACCAATCTCCATCTCAACCTTGAGATCACATCGAAATATTTCCTCATGGCTATTGAAGTCCCTTATGGCTAACGCCCTTTGAAGACCTAGTTTTAAGACACTAAAGAATTGATCGATCTTACTCAGCGTACCTTGCAAGTCTTGTAAAATTTTCTTCGTAGGTACCAACAGATTCGTCATCCTTTTTCTTCAGTTCAAGAAACTCCTTCTCCATCTTTGTTCGAAGAATATGACGGAAATACTTATTGAAAAATAAGTTCTTGAAATCTTTCCATTCCATGGACTCAATTTCATCCCTTTGCCTCGTATTCTTAATAATATTCCACCATTGATCAGCATCACCTTCCAAACGATACACTGCTAAGATGACTTTATCATGTTCAGAACATTGAAGAACTGAAAATATATTTTCAGTGGTACTGATCCATTGTTCAGCCACTAATGGATCAGAAGACCCGCTAAATGAAGGTGGAAGCTGCCTCATGAAGGATTCAACAGAATATTGCTCCTTCCTTTTCTCATTTAGAATTCCTGCATGATTCATAGCATGAGAAAGTTGTGTGAGCATGGCTAAAATATTTTTCATTCCATCTCCCATAATGTTTAGTTGCTCAGGGGGAAAATCATTACATTGCCCGTCGCATTCTACATTAACACGGTTCCTTCGGGTTCCAACCATTGACTAAAACCAAGAAGAATAGTGCGAGAAACACTAATTATAATAGGAAAACCACATAATAAAGAATAAAATTTCACACTTAAGGTCTTATCATAGGTTGTTCATGGCCATTTCTAAAACCCTAAGATTGTGTTCTATGCTTAGACATATCCTTAGGTTTATTACTAAGGATTTCACATCCTAGTTTCCAAAGGTTGACTATACCTTTCCTCTGATACCAACTATAGCGACCCATACTTTACATTCATGGTTAATACTTCAAAATTGAAGCATACTTATTACAACATATAACAAAACCATGAAAGGACCATATAGGTATAGTGTCTTTAGAAACTGGGAAACATAAACAACTGGTTCATAAAGCATCTACACTGTCTCCCATTTATTTCATCATATCTATAGTCCCTTTTGGCATATCTTACTTAATAACCTTCTTCCTAACCTGGGGAAAGAAAACATACAAAGGTTGAGCTCAAATGCTCAGTAAGGGTAATCAAAAGAAATATCAATCACATCATATTCATAAGAACATAAAATTTTGGAAATCTTACACTGCAAAAGAGATCATAATTTCATAACATGGGATAAATCATGGTAGTGAAATGTAATCCCAATAATCATAACTTAAAACATGAAACATTGTGTCATACACACATAATCATAGATAATCATTTATTATCATTCAAGACTCATTTCCAAGACTATCTTAGTGGACAAAGTCCATTTCTAAACCGAGTTCACTCCTCGTTTCAGTCTTGTTTCACTGAACCGGTTTAACCTGCCGTTCCAGCCATGTAATTCTCACAAGATATAAAATCTTTACCCAATGCATTGGAGGGAGATATAGGTCCCATCCATCTCATAATGATACCATTCTTATGTGTTCCACAAAATCATAAACCATACATAATAGCATAACCCATGTAATAAAAATGGGAATCTTAAACATCGTGACATCATAAAATAATTCATATAAGATAAACAAATTCATAAAAATATTTCTATTACAACATAATCAAATCAATGTAATAATAGGGATATAAACATAACCCTATATTATCTTAGATGGAAAATAATTTTGATAAAACACTTGAAATCCATTCTTGAGGAAAATATCCTTTCTACTTCAAAAACATTTTTCCTTTCTTAACATGTCATAAAATTTTAAACTAAAATAAGTTGATTAAAAATAAACTTGGAAACTTGTAAAGGAAGATTCTTGGAAATAATTTTTTAAAAATCCATTCATTCCGTATAAGTTAAAAAAAACATTCTTCCCATAATTTGGATGGAAAAGTCAAAAAGTACCTCGTACGAAAAATGACAAAAGATTCTTTTCATATATTTCACTAAAAGCCCACCGAAGGGTAAAATTGGATTTAAACAATTGTAGGAGGATTTAAATAATATTAAATATTGAGGAAACATGGATGTGGATGATAAATATTCCCCAGTAAATTCTGAAGTATAAACAATCTCAGATAAAAATTGAGATTGCGAGATTGTCCCTTACCTTAGGTCTGATTTTCTTCGTAAGTGTCTGAACCTCCTGTATAATGATTTAAATAATGTTATTGACTTATTACAAAATCATACAGATTGTTATGATATCATATATGGTCATATTCTTATCTTCTTATTAGTAATATTTCATTACTACTTGTTATTCGGCTGTTTGTTACTTTTTGTTCTTATGCGTGTTTTGTAGAATAAATTCTTATTCTTCTCTTTAGGTTATAGATACCTCATTTACATAATGGTATTAGTGTAATATATATCATATTTATTCATTCAATTCATTTTTATAATCATTATGCAATGAAGATCATGTAGAACGAATCCCATCACATCGTGGAGACGGTATTCCGTACGTACGCACGAGCGATGATATCATTCCCATGATCGTGGAATTGTATTGGAGTGTATGTATACTATTTCAGAATCAATAACAATTTACAATAATTATATATAGTTATTTATTTACACCATTATACCCATCAAAGTAAGGTGGTTATGGAAAATATATTACACCACGGCGTGGAGACGGTATTCCGTACGTATGCACGCACGGTGATTTCATTTTTCGTAGGATGGATAGATGGTGAAATAGGGTTATTTCATAATTATAATAACATATTAGTATATGATTGATACTGATGTTATTAATTCATAATGAAACAACTAAGGAAGAATAAATGGAAGAGGAAATAAAGTTGAAAGAATCGGTAACGGACATTACCTCTTCTTTGAAGCGCCTCTTTGAGACCTCCTCTTAGGGCACTACAATTGATCTTTGAAGAAGACTAGGACCTCTAGGATGTTTCTAGGGAAGTGGGGAAGTGAAATGGTCAGGGTTTTGACGAGATTTAAGTCTCAAATTGGTGTGAGGAGGGGAGGGAGGAGGTTCCCTTTTATAAGGGAGGGGAGGGGCACCTTTGGAAATATATAAAATATTAGTTTATATTAAATACAAACCCCACTTAAAAACTTCCAAAATGACTCATATCCAAATATTAGATGAGATAGGGTTGTAATATCATCAAAAAAAATAAAATTTAGACATGTTAGGAATTTATTTTAAACATTATCAACTTGATTTTTCCTTATTTATCAATTTAATTTTATTTGTGGTAATAATATTCTAAATTTTAAATTGTTATAAATAATTACATATGTGTTGTGAATTTTCTATAATTTGACACCCTGTGACATTTTAGACCATATAAATTTTAATTTATAATTTTTAATTATTTTTGTGATTTTTAAACAATTTTATAATATGTTATTTCTATAAAATAACAATAGTGTCAATTTTGACACTATTCATTTATTTGAATTTAAATAAAATATATAAAGAAGATATGTTCGAACTAAAAGCTTTAATATATTCATAAAATGTAATATGTATCTAGAAAATTAGTGGATCACATCAAATAGTTCATATAATATTTATTTTAATATATGTAAAACCATTTATTTGATATTTTAATTAATAAAATAATTTCAACATCACTATTGTGTAATAATTAATTATAATTATTTAATCCCTAAAAATTCTAAATAAATTCCTATGATGTAGATATTTGTATTATATTTCTGGAGACTATTCATGTTTGATGTTTCATTAAGTTTATCACTAAATTAAAATTATTATAATTATAATATTTAAGAAAGTGACATGTTGTCACATTCTTTGGTTTTAATAGTAATTAAATTATTTTCATGGAAAAAAGTCTATTAAATGAATATAAGCCGACTCTTAGGTAATATTGGTCGACTTTTAGTCATCCAATAGGATTTTTTCAGGGGTTAGGGTGATTTTATAATCTTATATTTACCCTTAAGTACCTGATTTACCTTTAACTATGGTAAATAAAATTTATCGTAGTTACTATTCATAATGCCCAAAAATAAAAAGTAGCTTATTAACATAATTTGGACCCACTGATTCCAAATATGGAATCCATTTTTCAAAATTCAAAACACATAATTTGCAGTAATTAATTTAAAATTAATCCAGTTGTTAAGAAAACGGGTTTTAGAAGTTAAAACATTGCCAAAGATTGAAATGTTTTTACCTATGAATTCAATGTGAAAGTAATGATAATGACATAAATTATATTAAATGGTAAAAATATATTCTATTTATAATTTAAAACCATTCAATATTATAATTTATCCATATAAATTATCTCGATGAAAAATGTTGTTTTTAATTAAAAATTAGCGTATTTTTATTATTCATCAAAATATTAAAGTTATCAGAAAAATATCAAAAATTTATCCAAAGTAAATTTTTATATCCTGATTAAAAAGAAGAATCTTATTTTTTCAAATTGAACTTATAAACATGTCAAAAAATAGATTTAATGTGGGTGCTCCATCAAAAGGCGACAAAACTGCATTTTTTAAAAAAAATACTTATTTTACCTGAAAAATTTATTTTGTTCTCTTAGAATGTTCTAGAAAATGTGTAAGATGAATAATAATGTTATAAAATTTAAAATATAGTTAATAATATTCATAACGGCTAGTCCATAATAATATATCGTTGTTTAGTGAAACCAGGTATTGCGTACTACACACGCTATCGAGGAAGGTCGTGATTGCGTGTAATGCAAGCCAAGTCTGTATTGTGTGCTATGAAAGATTACTTTGGTGTTGCGTATAACATAAGACATAAAAAAATATTTCTCATAAAATCTCAGGGTGTTACAACATTTTCTCTAAATGTGGCTTCTAAATTATTTCTAATCCTTTAGGGGTGTTTGTCCTATTAATAAGTAGAACCATTTTGATTCTGAGTTTGGTCTCAATTGCATTTGTTAGGGGAATGTTTGGTTTCATAAACTAATGGGTGGTGTTTCTAGGACCCTTCTTAGTTCAGGCACCTCTCCATGTGTTTTTCTCTGGTGTGTTTTGGTTTTATGGGGGATTCCTCCATAATAGTGTCTCAGTGTGTTTGTTTCCCCATAATGGTCTTAATCCTAGTGGTCAATTTTTCCAATTAGTGTTGTGGAAGTGAGTTGAGTTTGGGCTAGTAATTCCTTAGTCTCTGATTGCGGTGAAAATTTTATTCGGTCTATGTTGGAGGTGTTGAGTTAATTTCTCATCCTCATGTTTCTCGGTCATTCGATAATAAACTTTCATTTTAAGTATATGGGATGTTGTTCAGTCCAAGTAGAAAAATTGAATGGGTTTGATTTGGGAGTTCCCACGTTTTCCCCTTCTAGGGGTATTGTGTTTGGATTTCAGGGTTCTCGTGTTAGTGGAATTATTATGGTGGGGATAACCCTATTTTGTTCTCCCCTCAACATTGGATAGAGGTTTTTCTTTTTGAATTGGTTGGGTGTGACGTGTTTTGGGAATTGGTACCCCGAGGCTCTCTGTTTCCTTTGGTTTTATCTGGGCATGGACTCTAGTTGTGACATTTGTCGTCTTGGTGACTTTATGGGGGTATAAAGTGTCTCTGGTGGGGAGAATTGTCACACCTTGACCTCAAAAGCCCTTTATTTTACTCTCTTCTTGGTCCAGGTTTAATTTTTTTTAGTTTAATAATATTGATGGGTTTCAGGCCGGTGCCCAGACACCAGACTGTTAGCAGTGACCGTGTGTTCCGCCCGGGTGCCCTTACCGTTTCCCACTTATTAAAATAATATGATTTTATGTGAATAAAATAAATAAATTTTTAAAACCTAATAATAGTAATACTATTGTGTAAATAATAATGTTATTATTATTAAAAGAATTGTTAATACGTTTTCTTTTATAATTTTACCTAGCTTTAAAAAAATGTTTTGTCAAGGTGCAGGCCGGAACCAACATGAGTCTGTGCACTTTTGTTGATAAGTTAGTGTTTTTGCGTAACATTTTCTAGTGCACGCATAGGTCATGGTCGAAGTTGTGTGGATTTTCCAAACCACTGTGTGTCCTTCCCGGTGTGCGGTCAATTAATTAGTCAAATTGGCAGTTGAAGTGAACCCTTAAATAAATGAGAAAAAATAAAAATAAATGAATTTATTTTATTACTGTTTTAATAATAGTAGTAATATTATTATTATTATTATTATTATTATTTTAATTAATACTTTAATTAGGGTATTAATATTAAAATTTTGATTAAGGCCATTATGATTTAAAATGAAAGGCATGAAATAAATTTTATTATACTTATTTTTATGATATTATAAATAAATATATTTTTGTAATTATTATTAATATTGTAGTAATTATTATTATTATTATTATTATTATTATATTTTAAAATAAAAAATAATAATAAACCCTAGATCTACCATTCCCTCCCATGAAGTAGATGCCACCCCCTAGTTCCTCAGCATACAACCGCCCCCACTTCCGGCCTCCTTCCGTCGCACCGCCGATGTCCACTCCACCTCCCATGCGATGTTTGGCATCATCACCCCTTTCTCAAGTAGACCCCCTCCATGCTCCCTTCTGCACGCGGCTGCCCAGGTAGGCCACCTCTCCTCCGGTCGGTCGACCTTCAGGCGCGCATCCCAACCCAGGCGTGCCCTCCGGCGGCCCGACCTCATCTTTGGCTAACCTCCTGTGAGTGCCCCATTCACTGGAACTCCCTTCCAGTCGGGGATCCCCTTCCAACTGCACCTCCAGATGGAGACCTGAACCCCCCATGCACACCTTTTCAGCCCAAACCCCCTGCTTTCGGCCCCCTTGTTCTGGTATCTTTTATTCTTTTCCTTTTGGGTGTTTTCTTCAAATTAGCCAAATGATAATGTGTCGGGTCATGTTGGGTGCATTTTTTTGGTGTCTAGGATATTTGATTGGTTAGAAAATCGATATTCTTCCTTCTGTCATTGTTCCATCATGTTTTCACGGGTTGAGGTAGGTGTTTCATGACTTTGGTTTCAATTTCAATATGTTTGATGCTTGTATTTTTATTAATTAATATTTAAAATATGTTTTCACCACTATTATGAGTATGGTTCATTCTTGGTCCCAGTTTTTTTTTTGTTTTTAGATTTGATTAAAAATATATTTTAAATTTTTTCTTCACTTATAACCATGAAATTCTTATCTAATTTGGTTGGAATAAATGTACTTACCTTGAAATTGTTGTGTTGGATATTATGAGGGATGTTTCCTTATGGAAATATTTTATGGAATTTATTTTCATTGAACTGACTGGATTATGGAACTTGAGGTTTTATAGAAATGGTTTGATGTGTTGGTGGATGGTATATGCGTGGGGTTTCTTAAGAAAATTGGTTGGAAAATGACCTCTCATTTTACCGTTGGATATGGTCACACCCATGGATTCATGAAGTGAACCCATGGGTGGGCCATCAAATGAGGATGACATTTGGAGTGGTTCTCTTCCCCAAACTTGGTTTTCCAAAAAGAACTTATTCCTTCTCTCCTCTCTTTGAAAAGTGGTTCCACGGTTTACTATATGACATTTGGTGGTTTCAAAATTATGTGAAAAGTTTTATAATTTATTTGGAATGTTTAATTATTAATTAGATTGGTGTACATTCTATTTTTATACATTGTAGGTGTTCATTTATTCATAATGAGGTTAAAGATGGGTTTTGTGTGTGTATATCCTAGGGTTCCTCTTCCAAATAGTTTTATAATTTTTTAAAAGTTTTTTAAAATAATCTAAGTGGTGAGAATCATGTTTTGGAAATGACTAGATGTGCGTGTGATTTTAAAAGAGGATTTGTAAGGTTTGTTACATTTTTTCAAGTTGTGCACACTATGTTTCTTCTCTAAATGGCCTAGTTGGCTCTTTAAAATTACTAGTGATTTGTCATGGCAGAGTTTAGTTTTTGTAAACATGTTTGTGAAGTTCAAAGTGGTTCTTTAAATCATTAAATGGGTTTTTCACATTATGTGCTTAATGGTATATGCCTCTTTGGTTGTTGCAAGTGTGTTCCTAATTTAAGCTGTGTGTGAGATTCATGAACTGATTTTTGAAATGTATCATTGGTTGTGAAAGTGGGTTGTGTGTCGTTATTTACTAAGTGAACTGTTTTTTGAAAATGTTATAAGGCTTGTTTGGCCAGGTTAGTATAAAGTTGATGTTTGGTAATGTTTTTGGAAAATGGTTTCTAAGTGATTTTGGTAAATGGTTAAATATTGTGAAGGTAATGGCCCATTTGGAAATTTTAAATGACTATTTGGAAAACCCTCATAGGTTGGGTCTCCTGCATAGTTGGTTGATTTTGATTTGGGTGGGTCCTCAGTATGGGATTTCCTTTGTATGTTAATTATTTTAAGGTAGGGGACTAACCATGAGGTGTCCGGGGTGGTGCTGAATTTTTTGGTGTGTTTGGTTATATATATATGTGTGTGTGTGTGTGTGGCTTGTTGTTTGAATTTCACGGAGCACCCTTGTTTAGAACTATACAAGGAAACCTATCATAGCAAATATTCTTACCAAGAATGATTTGTGCACTAGTTTAGACCACGTGCTGGCTAGTGGCCCATAGTAGGGGGATTCATTATTATTATTGATATGGGATTGGGCCCCTCGACTAGTCCAGGTAGGGTGATGGTCGGGTGTTAGGGAATTATAACATCATTGAGTAGGGTGTTCCTTCAAGATGAGTCACATGTATAGTACATTTTGGTCTTCCTCTATGTTCCTAGGATTTATTGAGTTTCCCCATTAAGAGCATTACTATTTTCGTTTCCCTCATCGTTTAGAATACCTATTATTTGTACATTTTTTTTTGGAAAATTGTGAATGCTTTGTTAGTTTAAAAAGTTTTCCAAGTGGATTTGTGACAAAGAAATAAAAATTCCACATTTTCCTTTTGGTGCATTGTTTTAAAATATCATGTAAATGGACCATGTTGTTTGTTTGTTTTTAAAATTAAAGGTAGGTATATAAATATATTTTTTTTCTAAATGTATTTCAAACTAGTATCGATGGAATTTTTTTTGGAAAGACTAACATGGAATTTTTGGTGTTTCCTATTGAGAATTTCGATACTCACCCCTACATTATCGATTCAGTTTTACATCACATTAGTGTTGGATCGCTCTCAGAGTGAACTTGGTTCTAAGTTAGTTGGTGGCCTAGGAGGCCACACAGAGGTTTGTGCAATTTATTTTCTTTTGGGTACTTGTTTTATTTTTTACTTTTAGTATTTATTTATTTACTTGTTTTTATTTATGGGCCAAATCATTTCCACCTATTTAGTTGTGATGCCCGACACTAGTTTCTAGCCTGTGGAGATATGGAACGCCCTTCAAGCCATGCCACAGATCGGCTTGGGTGACCGGTCCATGTTTAACCCTGGATGGTTTGTGAGAGGATTGGTGTGTGATGAATAACAAAAAATAACCATGTAATGAGATATGGGTGTTGTTCTATCTCATCGTATTGGTGACAATAGTGATTATCTTATGAGGTCATATGATTACCATGATGATTTCAAGGGGTTTTATTACCTATGAGTGTTGGGAATGGTTCAGGAGTTGATACATAATATTGGGGGACCCATGAAGGTTGTGAAACTATGAGATAACATAAGGGATCCTTGGTGTGTTCCCCAATAGTATGTAGACCTTGGAGATTATTACTGTTAGGTTGTAGAATTTTTTATCTACTTTGGAAGCTTATAACCTAAATTAACGAGGAAAGTCTTGTATAGATATAGTAAAATAGATGGGTTGTGAACTTGAGAGGATGACCTAGGTGATGGGTGGTGGGTAGGGGGAGTGGAAAACCCATGTGGTATGGTGTGAGGTTTTGGGGAGGATACATTCCCCCTCGGTATGTATGATATATCTTAGGTTTAGGGTGGGATATCCTATGAGAATGTTGTATGATGTTATATAGAGGATTTTCTATTGGGTTTATGTGTGTTATATATACGGTTGTGGGAAATGTGATTGTGGAATTATGTTCCAATGTAGATATTTATCTATGGTTAAATAGGAACTATACCTAGTTCTAGGCAGAGGATTCCATGAATGAGTGTAAGGTATATATTATAGTTTCATGGAAGGAAGGCATTCCCCTTGTTATATATTTTCATGTCTTAGGGTAGAAATCCCTCTAAATTGGATTATGGTTTCGAGTGAGAGAAAATCTTTGGAATATAACGGTTATAGGGATTGGTATATTTCCCATGAATATATTCTTATATTATAGGGATTGGTATATTTCCCCTAGGTTTTTAATTTTTCTTATATACACAATAACCCTAATTGAAGCATGTATCATCAATATCAAGTGTCATATTAGAACTTAAGGATTAATAATGATTATTTAATTATGATTCCATAATTAATGTTAATTTTTTCTCAGCATATCACATGTGTATACACTACTTTATAGGTTATGTATAAGGCACCATAGGAGGTTCCCTACTAAGTTGAAATCACAAACTACTTGGGTATCCATGGCACATGGGTACCAAAATATACTCCAATGGTCACAGTTTCAGGTATGGAATATTCTTATAGATTCATGATCAAGCGGGATAGCTCAGATAGAGTATGGTGACTAGGATAAGTTTCAGATTGGGGATGGAAGAAAGGAATTTATGTATTTTTATTTCTTTTATTTATCATTCATTTTTTATCATCTTTGGGGGAGATCAATCAATGTATTTTGGTATGATTGTGATTCTATATGATTGTATGCTTCCACATTGACATTTGATATAATATGTTATGGTTTATTTCTTCCATGTACCCTGATTAATGTTATGTATATTTTAAGGATATTTATAATTATATTTATCTCTAGGGTATGATGTTATAGTCTCCCCATGGTATTAACCTAGACCCTTTCGACTAATCATCGTCATCTGGTGTATGGGGAGGCACATTTGATGTCATATAGAAACTGCTAGCCCATACACTAATCAAGTGGTTCGGGATAGTGGGACATTACAAAGTGGTATCAAAGTTTTTTTCTTACTATTTAGGGATATGGTTGACATGTTATAAAATAATGTTTTAGAGATTGTGATGAACCTTGTATTAGTGCATCATGAACAATTTATCTAAAAGGGTGTCTAGATTATCATTGATATGGGATTACTATTATTAGTTTATGATTTTATGATTTTATGATTCCACATAGTGTTTCACACTTGATTTTTCTTAGATTTTTGATTTATTATTGTTTTGGTTATTCTTCAATTAGAAAGAGGATGTATACATGCATCATTATGGGATTGTAGGACTCATATGTAATATACTTTCCAGTATGTGATTCATATCACTGAGGCCGAGGGTTCAGTTTTTTAAATTATCAAAAACATATTTTTTTATTTAATATAACTTTTTATTGGAACTCTACTCAACCAAACCACATCATATTTCTTTATAATGATTTTTAATTTTGATTCTATAGTTGTATTCTCTTTAATGATGAATATATAGTCCCTCAATGTAAGGGATGTATAGAGACACATGGTTGGTTGATACCTACATCGGGTGAATTTATAATGGACCCCTAGGTGGGTAATTATGATACTATTTTAGTGTAGATAAAATATGGATGGTTATTCAAAACGTCAAAAAAACCTATATGGTGTTTTCCCATATGTATTCTTAATGGAATTCTACTTAGCCAAACCCAGTGGTTGTGGTATACTCAACATAAATTTTTATGGGATGATGTCATTATATATATGTATGATACTTGATCCTTGGTAGGGATATTATGGTATTTATATTTTTGGATAGGATGGTTGACCAATTATGGTTGGTGGTTCTACATGTGTTATTGGTTATATATATGAGAATGCTTAATCAAGTGTTTTGGCATGTGAGTTTTCTTGATATTTAGTAATGGAAGAGGAGATAATGCCCTATGAGTTATGGCTATGTGAGATACTCTTTATGGGCATAATGGGAGAGCTTAGTGCTTTGAGATGTGGCTTAAAATATTAGTGTGTGGGTAGATAAATATGAGGGTAACCCAAAAAGTGTTTATCCTAGGATTGTGAGATCCTTAGGGATGAGAATCATGGGTAAATGCTTCGGGTATGTGATTTGTGTACAAGAGGATCATGGGTTTTAATGGTGTAAATCACTTCTAGTTATTTTAGTATGAAGTAAATAATAAGAGGGAATGATTAGTTGGATTCATTTCTATGTTGTTTTTTAATATGGTTTCTAATGAGATGGTATATATTGATCTATATGGTTGGATCTGGGATAGATATATATTTTTTCGATGACTTGTAGTTTTGGAATGAAACTTTAGTGATGGGTGATTATGTGAATGACCTTGGAAAGGATGAAATTCATTTATTTTAAAGAGAAGCACCACAATAGATTCTGGATAAAAAATAATTACATACAGTGATCATGGTCATCTATTTTATTAGGCATGTGAGATTTGGTCTGATGAAGTGTGACTCATGGGATCATGATTAAGGTTGTGTGACTAGGTGGTATGGGAGCATATTCTCATTGGGTTTAAAATATATTGGGTTGGTATGTGCTGGTTACACATGGTACCCTATGAATTATGAATTAGTGAGTGAAAAAGCTTGGTCCCATGACTGATGGAATTATTTTAATGCACATGGGATTTGTATCTTAGAGTTTTTATGAGAGAAGTTATCATGTAATGATAATGACATCGTGGATGGATGGTGTTTGAAGTTAGAAACATGTATGAGTATGGTTTGGGGGAGTGTCATGCTTATGATGATGGGACATGTGTAGACTTCACTCAGGGAGTGGTATAAGGAAATCCATATATTTAGAGAACACCATTGGCTATGGCGGGTGTAACCCCCTATCGTAGATAACATTCCTATTGATTTTTAGGGTAATGTTCTTTGTGATTTTATAATGGTTATATATTAATGTTTCATGTTTGGTCTCGAGTATGAGTGAGATGACCATGTCCAGTCATTATGTGAAGTAATGGACACAACATGAGTCATGGGGGTATGAAATTCATATTAACAGGGTTCTAGGTATAATGATCTGGATCATTGGATAGTAAAAATGTAAATCATATTTTATTGATTAGGTGGGAATAATTTTATCTGGTTCTTTTGAGAACTTCATATTAGAGACTTGGGTATGTTATTGGAGGGAGTTTGTGAATTAGTGTTTAGATAATGATGATTTTAGATGTTATATGAGTGTCATTGGGATTATGGGTATGTCAGTTCTCTGGATGAGAGAATGAGGGATACATTCGTAGGTCAATAAACCAACGATGGATTACACTAAGTGTGGGGTTTTTACTTCAATGTGGGTGTTTAGATAATTTCGGGATTCCTTCTTGAGTTATGGCATCTAGATCGGGTGATGTGCTAATGTGTCAGTGTGTGTGGATGGTTGTTCTCAAGAATTCATGTACAGACGATTTATGAAAGGTATTTTTATATATAATTGGGTGTGGTGAGTCAGAAACCACACTGATCAGGTTGATGGACCACTAAGAATGTGTTTAAGTAGTGTATTCTTATAGTGGGAGGCACCATCGCCTAGAATCATCCCTTGTGACCTGATTCCTATAGCAGGGGGAACCATGAGACTAAAAATGAAATCATAAATTAAACTATGGAGTCTTATTATAGATATTAATGGATAATATTTATATAAGTGATTGTGTAGTGATTGTGATTTTTATATCTATTTTTTTGGTAAAATTTCAACTCATATTTGGAGTAGTGCTATAGAATCCTGGTGGTCATTATAAGGCAGTACATGATGATCTGGATATGAATTGATGGTTTTTATAGGTCATGAATGATGTTTGGAAGAACACTAAGACTTTTTTTAGGATGATAAGTTCTATGGTGGGGAGGTTTAAAACCCCTATCCTTCTTAAGTTATGAGTTTTAGGGGAAATTTATATTTTTGATTTCTAGAGTGGGTATATATTTGAGAAACAAGATTCAAATTTGAATTACAAGAGTTAGAGAATCCATATTAAATATTTTTTTAATATGGATCAAGAAATAGGAGGTGCTAGGGATGATCATGTGAGTATCAATATCTTTAGGTGGAATGTAGAATTTTAGGAAGTTTTTTACTCTGGTTTATGGTTTGGTGTACATGGTTTGGGAAAACCATGAAATACCTTATGTTTGTGATTTTTTTTGTTTATTTTATTCATGTATGGTTGGTATGTATGGTTAACACATAGTTAAGGGTTAGCCAAACTAATTCCAGATCAAACCATACAAGGTGGTATGTCTATAGGTGTCTTGGCACATGGTTGATGCATGGTTTTATAGAAACTGTACAAAACCTACCAATTGTATTCAAAGGTGTTTCACACAATTTGGAAAACCATGATGAAAAATCATGTTGGGGTGTGGCCTTAGATAGTGAATATGGCATGGTTAGTGTAGGTTTTGGAAAACCATGCCACCAAATCAGGTAGCTACCCAAAATTTATTAAAAATGGGGAATATACTATTTTACCCCTTTGATTTTTTAAGAAACTCTCTCTTTTCTTCATGCATCGTGCATGTGAACCCCAAGGTATTTTTCCCCTTAGTTTCCTTATATTATCTTTCATAATGATGAAATTTCAATTTCAATATTCAATAATTTGAGGTTTAATCCTCTCCCTCTCCTTCCATTATTCCTAACCCTTTTATATCAGTAAATTTTGGTTGTCTGGGATAGGGATTTGAGTGGAAATTCCACAAGATCGTAGTGGAATTGTCCCTTTATGATGGGTAATTTTCATAGCATATCTAGATGATATCTCGAGATGAGTTTTGGATGTTTTCCCACTATTTTATTTGTGGTACATCACAATATAATTTTTTTCTAGGGGTTTAGATAAAAGTAGGTTAAATTAACATTTAACCAAATTCCAACTGAGGGATATTTCCACAAGATGGTTTTTGGAGTAGCATATAGACCTTCTGTGGGTGTTTGGACATGGTTATAGTGTGATGACATGGATTGATGCTTGGGATTTGATGTGATTCTGGAATGAGACTAGGCAATGATATTCAGGCTTAGTTTCAAAGGGAAATAACTCTATGATTTAGATTGGTGGTTATTTGACTATACCCCTTTCGTAAATGCCTTTTACCTATTTATACATGTGATATGTAGTCTTTCCACCTGGGAAATTTACAATTTTGTTTAAATAAATTTTTAGTTAAAATAAAATATTTATGGATTAGTTTAAGTGTCAAGGGACACTATTGACCCTTGGGCACTAGCTAAGTACCTCAGTCATCAATGGTCAATGTGTCAGTTATAAAAGTATGTTTTGTGATAGATTAAACCCCAAGGGTTATGAATTAAATTACGTTAATGTAATTTATTTTCTCTAGTGTAGGAGACTTAAACACCTACTTATATAGAAGGGTGTGGTATAGGGATGATTATTCTAATCAGTACATGATGGTGCTATGAGATTCTCTATATATATTGGGTTAGTTGATATGAGAGTGGGGTCAATGTTCCTTTACCATTGATATGTGAGTACCTAGGTATTTATATCCAAGGTGGAATTTTGGAAAGGTTTGGTGCATGTGGGCCAACCTAGAATGTCCTTGGAAAATGATATTTTCATTTTGTCATTTCTCCAATGTATTTCTAGGGGGCTTATATTATAAGGAGTATAAGGGTTTTTATGGTCATGGTGATGTAGGGGGTGTTATTCCCACTATGTTACTAACTAAAAATTTAAAAAAAATATTTTTAAGGAGCAGTTTTTAGGAAAAAGTGTGAGACCCTACAAAAATTGACCCAAAATTCATCAAACACCAAAATAGATCACAAAAATCATCAAAGGAAAAAATTGATATTATTAGAAACCGTATCCCTGTATAAAATCTAATTAAGATAAGTTACCTTTGTTTCAGGGGCATATTTGATAATATATTTAATGTGATATGACATCTTTTCCTGATTATAAATATACTCTTCCAGTGGGATCCTCCTTTTATTGAAGTTGTGTGTCAAAATATTGTCCTGGTTGTTGTCCCAAACCCTCCACTCTTTATCAGAATCAAATTCAATAATTATTGCATTCATCCTATTAATATCCTCTTGTGAAGCCTCAATCTAGAAGGGCTCCTCTATAATTTATTGCTTATAATAAAAAATTAGCTCTAAACATTTATCTTGCTCTACTACCTTATTCCTTGCCACCAACTTCTCAGAAGTCACTGTAGGGATGAAAGCCCAATTATAATCCTCTAAAACCATGGAGATTCCCTATACCTTGTCCTAAGAAGTGATTTTTCTTTCTAATTATATTTCCTTTATTTTTTTCAGATCATGTATCTATGGGTTTTAGAATGTATGAATAATCCTTATTCCCTTAATGATTATTCCCCTTATTCCATGTGTGATGTGGTGTGAGGTTCTTATGAGGGGATATTTCTCTAGGTATATGGGATATATTTGAGGTTCCGAGGTGGGATACCTTGGGTTCATTCCTTATGACATTTCAGGGAGGATGTTTCTTAGGTTTATGAGTTTTATATATATGGTTATGTGAAATTTAAATGTGAGGTCAAGAAATGGGGTGGATTTGTATCTCAAGGTAATGAGTTCCTAAAACCTAGTTCTATGTAGGTGATACAATCACTCATGTGTATGATAATTCTCATGGTTTTGAGGTAGGATAGGCATAACCATGAATTGATATTATCATGTTCTAAAGAAGAAGATTCCTGGGATAGGATGATGGTTTTGGGTGAGCTATAGGTCTAGGTGGTTTTGGGGAATGTTATATTTTCCTTTGCGGCTTCCTATGTTTCAAGGACGGGTATATTTCACCTAGGTGGTTACTTATTCTTAGAGAAAATCTCAAAATGACCAAAGTAGGTACCATCGATCATGAGGGATAGTTTAGAAATTGAGGAACGATAGTGATTATTAATTTTTTTCTTTTGTAGTTATTTTTTATTTATTCTAAGCATATCACTTGTGAAAAAAATTATATACTAGTTATATATGGAACCCCTTTGGTAGATCCCTACTATATTGTACTCACACCGTGATCATATGGTCATGGAAGTTGGGTACCCTAGAATAATTCACTATACTTAGGTTCATGTTGGGTAAAGTCCTAGATTTATATGATCGAATTGGATATCTCATATTGATTCCTGTGACTTGGATGAGATGAGGATCAGAGATGTTATTAGAACCTTTTCATATTTTTTGTTTTTTATTTATATTTTATTTTTTATCATACTAGGAGATATTAGTTGATGTATATTTTTATAACAGTGATTTAATATGATTATATTCATCTGCATTAACATTTGATATACCATGTTATGGTTTACTACTCTAGTTTAGTATGATTATTATTTTGGATTTTTTTATTTACACTGCTATTCCTCACTCTGATATGAGGGTATATTCTTCCCATGGTACCACCCAATACCTTTACTTCTAGGAAACAACTTTCAGAATATGGAGAGGATCACATGAGGTCATATGGTGACCTCTAATTCAGGAACCCATTGAGTATTCTGGGTGGTAGGGAGTTATATAATCCATGTTCAAAATAGAACTGAACTAAGCCCCAATGATTACAAAATTCCATAAATACAAAATATTACAAAATAAAAACAAAAACTTGGTAGAAGGGAAAAAAAATATTCAAAAACCCTAACAATTCCAAATACTGGTGAGTTAATTTCTATATGGACATGTACACCACTACCCATGAATAATATTTTAGAGAATTATAATAAATAACAACAATATAAGGTATAAAAAATACAATCAGTATGATCATGGATCCAACCCGAAAATTAATAGAAAGATAATTTTCCACCACTAAGGAAGGGGATTCTTCCACCACCAGGGACCAACACCATCGTGATTCCAATACAATGATCATCACCAGATAGAATGAAATAAATAACGCTGAATAGTTCATATGGTGAAAATAATATGAGATGAAGAAGATGCATTGAATCATAAATGGAAGTCATGGCACTGAATCTCAATATTGAGATCCAAAGTCATCAGGACATCATTATTGTCACTACCACCAACAAGTTCCTTACCTTAAATAATGAAAAACAATCTCTCTATAAAATCCCCACCATAGAGGTCTATGATTCCATTCACCATTGAAGTAGGGGATCGAGACCACCACTACTCAAGGGCTAGGTGAGTCCACATAACCGAACACTAGATGCCATCTGACAATGATTCAATAGAGGATCTACCACAAAAAGGGATACTAATCACACCCCTAACCAAGCTAACAATGGATAGAGTCTAGTAGACCGTATAAGGGAAATGTGAGATCAAGGAATACATAGCCCAAGGATAAATAAGGGATGGAATCATCGAAGGGTTCGAACAAAAAACCAAAGACATTGGTGGATCTAACCAAATTCCAAACAAGATAAAATACAAATATCAAGGAAATAGATTAACAGGGGTGGGTAAATTCCCTAATGAGAGGTATAAACAAGAACAAAGGAAGCTGAGGTGGGTGGGAAAGGGTTTATCGCCACATCTGAAACCCTATAAGCAACATGCGAGAGAACCCTCCTCATGAGTGAGGAGACATTATGTTATATACATAATTGTAATTGAATATATATATATATATAGTAATATAAACTATCTAAATAAATATATAATTACATTAAATATAGTTCATATTTAATGCTATATATTTATTTTCATATTATATAATAATAATATATATATATATATATAATTTTATAAGTATGTGTGTTTATAATATATATATATATATTTATTAATAATTTTAAATTTTTTTAAATATAATTTTAAAAATTATTACATTTAATTTTAGAGTTTTATAATTGTAACCTATTTTTAAAAATATTTATATACAATATTACTTTTTATACATTTATACCTAATATTAATACATTTAGATTTTTAAATATTATACTTACATTATTATTACACATAATATTAATACATTTATTATTCATAATATATATTAATTTTTCATAATACTAATACATATATCATTCTTAATATTATACATTTATTTTAAATAATATTGATAAATTTATTATTCATAATATGAATGCATTTTTTATTAAAAATATTAATCATAATAATAATATTATTAATAATATTAATACATTTAAACATGTATTATTAATATTAAAAATTTGGGGTCGTAGCCCCTTTAATAAAGAAAGAAAAATCAAACAGAGAGGAGGATGGGGTAAAATAAAGAAAATTGGCCCTTATTATCAAAAAACCATAAAGAGACAAGGACAGTAAACAATAAAGAAAGCACGCGACATATTTAAAAGTCTAAAAAACTCTATGATCTAATCTTGATAATTACATATCATATTGTGTTGTTCCCCCAATTAACTCAACCATAAGGATGATGTAATGAACCGGGCTTAAACATCATATAAACATGAATTTGAAGTCAATAATTCATTTTCTTGAACTATATAAGATCTTTTTGCTTTATAGTTTTAGATAGTTAGTTATTATCTCTTACATATTAAACTCATATATTATAAAGGTTCCACTTATACTTCATATGGATATTCCATACAAAACAAAACCTTTGAAAAGAACCATGTTTTCCTTTCATGACACATCTTCATGATTATTATCTTGACCTCATCCTTGTCCCTAATAATCCTTAATATATATATATATATAAACATTTTGAAACATGTTATTAGCACAAATATCTCATTAAGGTACATAAAAAAGAAATAAATAAATTGTTTCCCATGATTACTTGTAAAAAACATATAATTTATCTTTTTTAATATAAGTAAGATCATTTATTACCTTTCTAAAATCCTAATATTTCCATAAAACCCCATAGCATGAATAGATAAATCTTATAGGTAACAATATGTGAAATTTTCATATCACTCTTACATACATAATAACCATCCTATTTATAAATGAGATAACCTTCACTCTTCACATGGAATAACCATTACAATTATACTTGAAGTAACCATCACAGTTACACTTGAAATAACCATCAAGGATATACTTGAAGTAACCATCATATTTATACTTTACATAACCATCATTATTATAATTTTAATAAACCCCACTTTCAAATGTTAAACATTAATTTTACTAAATTAATTGGATAGATATAATGGGGCTCACCCTTCGTATAAGTTATATCGAGACCACCCCTTTTTTGTAAGCTATAATAGGGATTAACCCATATTATAAGTGGTATCAAGATCCCCCATTTCTCATATGTAATTATCAAGTACCATATTGTTAATAAAACATTTTATTCTTTTAACATTTTATCATAAAACCATTAAAACACTTTTAAACCCCTACGAAAAACACTTTCAGATATCAAAATACACTTTTATTTTAAAAAAAATAATTTCAAATACCAAAATAACTAGAGAAACGAAATATGGTTTTACTTTGAAGAAAATTGAAATCCTTTAAACTAATACAGACTTAAAATAATATATGATGTGGTGGGAAAATATTTTAACTCTATATAAGTTAAAATAAAACATTTCATTTATTTTTTTTGTAAAAATGTTCTATACAAAACAAATAAAAATATTCATTTTAAAAACAGATGAAAGAAAATAATAATATAAATAAAATTTATTTTATAATTATTTACTTTCCATATAAATACATTCATTCCAATCAAAAAAATTAAATACATCCATAAAATAATTTTAGGAAATATGGACAAGGAAAAAAGTGTTGAAAGGGAAACTACAAAAGTGGATTTTTTTTAAAGTCCCTTATATTGAGTCCAACCCATCAAATTCATTTTTTATCATCTTGAATAATACAATTTTGATAATAATTTACATTATTAAGATAATTTCTCCATTTTATTATTTCTTTTACCATATTATAACCAACAACTTAATCAATTAAGATCACATTTGACATTTTTATGATTTCATCTCATATGTCCAAAATGACTTTGATTGGTTTACTATGGTAAAATAGGTTGTTATTCCATTATATTTATAGTAATTATCATGAAATAATTATAGATTTGTTAAATAAATTATACTTTTAATACAAATAATGAGAAGTGGTTATTAAAACTACATAACAATCATGGATATGATAGGCCGTGCATACTCATGAGTGATGTTTCCATTTTTCAACGATCATTATGGAATGAATATAAGTAATATTTTGTCCTTAAAAGTTATATTTATATCATAAATACCATATTATTTCATTTAATATACTTATATGTATCATCCATGTGATGTGGTGATGAAAACTTAATTGCATTGCTTCGTAAAAGTGGTAGTCCTCACATACACATGAATGACAATATCATTTTTAGTGAATGGAAAGATAAGAAAGTAGATGACATGTTATCTTTTAAGAATAATAAATATGTCATTAATATCATATATATATATATATCTATGTGTGTGTGTGTTAAATCAATAATTTGAACCATACATGAATGGTGGTTATAGAAAACAAATTACATCGGTTCGGGAGGTTGTAGTTCACCTTACGCACAAGTGATGTATTCCTTTACCATTTGATGGAGGTTAGAGATGGATGTGGATTATGTCATTAACATAATAATAAATAATTATATATAGTATATTTTTTTATTTCATAAATTTTTAACAATATTTTAATGATTTGGAAGAATAAATAAAATAGAAATGCCCGGTGAAGAATGTTACATATTCTTTGAATAACCTCTTATGGTTTTCACCAAAAGTCTTCCTAGGATTGTTTTATGATAAAAAATAACACTAGTATATTGGTATGTATGTAAGTAAAGTATTAATTCAATTATTTAATGAAAATAATGTTTCAAGAAGTGTGGAGAAATGGGAAGAAGAGGTGCCCTTTTATAAGAGATGAGAGGAGCACTCTTGGAATTTCTTAAAATATTAAAATAATATAAATTAATTTTGATCTAAAAATGAATTTAAATTTATAATATTTGAATATATTATGATGATGAGTGAAAATAATCACATCCAATAAATTTTTACAATTTTATATCATATTTCTACCCTTATCATTTTTTAACCCTTTATTAACCCTTTTTTGGCGATTACAGTGATATCAATGTTTTTAAACTTAAAGAGTTAATATTGATACTATAGGAAAAACAACCCATAAATGGACCATGGATGATTTAATAAACCATATATAATTCATTTGGAAAAATATAATATTTTTTTAATTTTAAATCATTTAATAAAATATTCTTTTTTATAAAATAACATTAATTTCAATTATGAAGTTATAAATTTAATTTTATATTTAAAACTAAAATAAAAAATATAATTTAATCCAATGTATCCACACATATATAATATTTTTTTTTGTTAAAAAAATCACGTAACACAAAAAATCACTCAAATAATGTATTTTTATAGTTTTCAAAATTATTTTATTGAATTTTCGACTACATGCACAAGCATTTTTCCAGTGTTCTATAATAATTTTTGGTAATTATTTTTTCAAAAATAAAATAAAAAAAATACCAAGATAAAAAAAATATATTTAAAATTAAAATTAATTTTTTAAACCAAACATATCATTTATTTAGCCTTTGTTAAAACAATTAAATATAATAAAAAATTAGAATTACATTTTATAATTTTCTTTATATTAAATAATATATTGGATCAAAATCATGTAAAATGGAAAAAATACATATATTCAAAATTTGGATGATTATGGAATAGTTATAATCATCTAATAAAATTAAAGTGAGTTTTAGGGTTGTTTTTTATTCTCTATCAATTTATTTATAACCAAAAATTACCTGATTTACCCTTCACCATGGCAACAAAATTACTAATGTTATTATTCATAATGTCTAAAAATAAAATGGATCTATTTAAAAAATTTATACCCCACCTATTCCAAATATTTATTCTGTTTTTCAATATTCAATTTTTATAAGTGGTAAAAATTATTTTTATATAGATTCATAAAATGTAACAAATTTTTATTTAAAAAATCCATTTTTAATTCCAAAAATGTACTTATTCAAAAATCATCACCATCATGTTTTCGTCCAATGATTTGATGAGAAATTAACTACTTAATGTAAATAATATGAAGATTTCTTAATCTTTTTTGTACCTATCATCAAATTTGGGATCATATGGTCTTCAAAATTAAAACAAATCATATATTGATTTTGACACCTTTATGTGGGAATGTTGATGCCTCTGGTTGTAAGGAATGATTTTGAAAATCCTTTGTTAAACTATTTTTGTTAAAAATATTGTGGAGACAGTATTTTCTTTTTTAATGTCTTGAAATTATTTTTCATGCAATATGTATTTGAATGTAACACATTTTTATGTCGTCTGAAGGTGATGATGACACTTCACTCTGATTTTTTTTTGTTACTACTTCTTTGGAATTTGGATTTATAATATTTTATGGAGCTATTTTCATTATTTTTAAAAAAAAATCATGAAACTATATAATTTTTATATTCCTTCTATTATTGGTAGGATGACTTGTAGAATATAATCTTGGAATTTTTGAATATTAACTTGAAGTGTTATTCAGCACAGGGGATCCCCCTTGAAGGTGGATTTGATGGAAGGCATAGATCATGAATGGGTATTCAATACTAGACAGTGTAATTATTGTGTGCAACATGAAGACAAGGTACTTTAATGGATCTTCATTACTGGCCCGTATGGAATTCTCTCATGCAGCATGGGTTAGGTTTTTTAAATTTCATTGCATGTTTTGTGGTTGTTGAAATATGTACATTCAAGAATTATATGCCTCTTTCATTAGATTAACATTAATTTTATAAATAATACAAGAATGGGATATCATCTATTTTAGATCCTTTTGAGAGTTATGTAGATAGGTGGGTTTCTACATTGGAATTATAATTTTCTAGAAGATAATTGGATGGTGTTAGGCATGAATGGTGTAAACATGTATGTTTTGATTTTTTTGTGGATGGATACTTGTATGATGGTGGAAGGTTTACTATTTTCTATTATAAAATTCATTTATGGTATAATTTTGTCTTTTTTGGGCAATATGTACCATTTTAGTCCCCAAAACTATTGTATGATGTCTCTTTATTCAATAAATTTCTCTTGGTTCATGGATTTGGTGCTTCAAGTACATGGATCAAGGTGTTTGGTCATACCAAAATCTGGTATAATAATGGTTCCAATGAAGTTAGTTATATTATATATAATTAAATAATAATTATGTTACTTTTATGTTAAATTCAAATTATAATGAGTCTTTTTAATGAAAATAAAATGGCAGTTTTTAAAAATAAATATTTTTTATTATTCACTGAAAAATCAAACATTTCAGAAAATTTTCAATAATTAATCCTAATCTAATATTGAAATTTTTATTTCAAAGATGAAGTTAATTTTTCTAAAATACATTTTATAAAATTTATATAAAATAATTTTAATATTTTCTTAAAAAATAAATAAAAACATTTTTGAAGAAAAAATATTTTTAAAGAATAAAATGACTTTACTAAAAAAAAGTTCTTAATTATGAAAAACTAATCAATACAATTTAATTTACTAGGAACTTTATATATATTTCATAAGGTGGTTCATATTATTCATATTTTTTAATTAAACTATTACTTTATGGTGTCCATATTTGGATAATACTATTTTATGGTTTGTTTAATCTCGACATTGCATGCCGTACATGATATTAAACATAATGTGATTTTTTTAAAAACTCAATGTGTTATAAATGACATCCTCTTCTCTATGTTTTTTTTATTTTAACAATTTTATTAACCTTTACATCATATTTTATAATCATTCATGGTAGTATGTGAGTCATCCTTTATCGCAACATCCTTACAAACATTTCCCAAGTATGACAACCCAACATCCCGGGAATTGTTAATGTAAAAATAATTAGAAGTGAGAACATAAATATCCAATATTTCTTTAATAGGTTAGATCTTGTATTTAACCCCCTTATCAGAAATTAAGATCTCATTTTTCCCCATCATAATATTTAGTGACCTCCTTCCTACAAGACGAAGTAGATGAATCCTTGGCATTATCCTTTAGCCCAAAATCATTATCCTTATTCTTTATACAAATATACTATAGAATCAATTTTATAGAAGGTGGGTCCCTAGTGAGAACTACTCTATATCAGATGAAATTGGAACAACATTCTAACCATCATCACTAGAACCTTCCAATTGCATAGTTTTAGTGATATTGGTAGTAGATCCATCCTCCCTGCTAAGAGACATTGCATCATCTCTACATCCATTGGACTTATTAAATAGAATAGAATTAATAATGTATTTTTCCCCACTTAGAGGGTTATTAATTGAACCTGAAATTTCAACCTCATCATCCGACCTAAAATAATTATCACTACAGTTATAAGGCATAGTTGTTTAATTTCTATCTAGGGAATGTGAAAGACCTAGATCAATAAAACATCTTATGTTTTAAATTTAATAGCCTTTGATAAAATTAGATATTTTGATTTACTAAAGTTTGTAATAAAAGTCATAGGAATAATGTTTCCTAAATTTGAGAGGTGACAAGAGGACAAGGAATCATAGCTTCTTTTCCAACCACGACAATAATTTTAGGAGGTACTAAGCTACTAGAAGGGCAAGTAGTTTCATTGATTATTTATTAATACAATTTTTTATTTTTAAAATGGTTGGAATGGAGGAATTCATTATATATTTTTAGTTATATAAAGTTAATTTTTAATATTTCTATAATTGATAATTATCTTCCCTTTATGATTCTTTTTCTCATTCAGTCTCTCATTCCTCGTCAGCATAATCAAAATGTTTTCCACCAATAATTGTAGTAATGAAATCTAGGAAAGTGTCTCCAAAAATAGTATATATCCCTTCCTTATTCCTGGGAGAAACCATATGAATGTGAATCCCTAGGGTGTATTGATACTTATCAAAATTCACTATAGTATCATCTTCAAAGGCATACTTTACAACACCAATCATATTTCTAGTGACCTATGAGACCCCTACCTCGGGTAAACAGTAGACCTCAAGGGAAAATAAGGAAGTTTTCCCCTAATAACTCTATAGTTTTCCACTAGTATCCAATAATGAATTTTATTAAATAGATCCATTTCCCTTTTAATTTCTATGTAAATCATTTTCTAGGTTATCTTTCAAAGCAAAAACATTATATAAACTTTCCATTTTATAGATATATTTTCTGTTCCCAACAAAACTGAAATCTAAAAAAAATATGGATGATTTCCAAACTAAATATGAACAGTAATATCATTATTGGAAATAAAAATAATTACCATATCAATAAGGGTGTCTCACACAAGAGCCTAAATCCAGTTTGTGAGGACATGGAAAGTGCATCCAAGAGACCCGAGATCAAAACCATGTTGAGGGATAATTTTTGGGGTACTGTAGCAGTACTACTTCATTACTATAGCAGTTTTGTAGTAGTTACTGTTTGGTACTGTCGCAGCTAGAACTATTCACCTATTTGGGCCTTTGGTCCACTGGTTTAGTCTTCGGGCCCTTCAAGGCCTTTGGGCCACCCGAGGCCTTCAGTCCAGTGAAGCTTTTGGGAAACCACAATGTCTTCAGGACACCTCACGGATTTTATGCCACATGATCAATACATTTTCCCCAGATAGACTCTACAAAAAATGAGTATCCCTAGAGGGGGATTTAGAGTAGGAACCCCCACCAGAGCAGAACCAACTGGGTTGGAAGAATGAGAGGGTATGGAAATTCCATCGGGAACAGCCTGTGCTAGCACAAGAAGCCTAGTCGGATGACCATGTGAAGGTGTAGAGCTACCATCACAATGTAGATGCTAAGGAGAGGAAGTTCCTTGTAGTTATAGTATGGTTGAACTCCCTAATTCCTTCATGCCATGTAATGTCTCTTAAGCCTACGAGCCATATAATCTCTAACCCAAATTACCTAGTAAGGGTACCCCCACCTCCCCTGAAAAAGGGTTATTAAAAATCAATAAAAAAGAAGGCCTTCGTGCCATTCGAGCAATAAGAGTGGATCTAAAATCCTCCTTCACTAAAATCTTTTCAAATTTCCTAAACCTTGCCTACTCGTTCTCTCTATCATGATGGATTGGGGCCCCAATTAATGCTAATATGTCATGAAGAATCTTAGGGTTCTACAAAATTCATTTAATTCCATGGAATCTAATCCAAAAAATTGAAAACAAATTCATCATATTTGATATGTCAAGTTCAAGAATCCATTCATTAAAGAGTAGGGATCTAGGATTCAAGAACAAGGAACCAAATCTCTATACTCTATATATTAAATCATTTGAAGGAAATAATAACAGAAAAAACAACACCCAATTGAAACTAACTTCTAATATGAAAACCCCTAAATTAACAAAACCATTGGGAAAGGTTCTTGAAATCGCTAAAGTTTCTCACCTTTATGAAGAAAGGTTTCATAATTAGAGAGTTCTTATGCATCAAAAGATTCACTAAAACAACCTATGAATTAGCATCAATATGCACCAAAGAACCTTTATCGACAACTCATCCAGTAGACAAATCCCTAAATGAAGCAAAATAGTGAAAGCTATATTCAACCGACCCTTGATTAACTCTAGATATCTTGATCTGAAACACAAGATCATTAGTTGACTGAGATCCATCCTTAACAAACTCAATCTAATTTCCACTAGTGAGTTGCCATTGTCACAATAAGATGTGAAGCCAAACCTATTTCTCCATCCTCATTGTATTTTTAATTATACATTTATTATTAGTAATATTTATATATTTATTAGTTATTGTTTATTATTTATAATATTAATACATTTTTTATAATATTAACATATTTATTATAATATAATAGTATTACTAAATTTATTATAAAAATAATAATTAATATATCATATTATTAAGGAACTTATTAATAAATTTATTAATTTATTAATATCTTATTGGTTGTGGACAAAAGGAATAACTCACACACCCATAGGATAACAAGAATATCCCCCCCCCAAGGTTGAACCACTCCATATCTTTTTTTAATGCTTGGGGCTGAAGCCTCATTTTATTATTTAAAGAAAAGACCTCTTTAGAATGGGTAGAGGGAGACACATTACATAGCCCGAAGGCTCAAGGCAAAGTGGCCTGAATACAAGGCTTGAAAGCCCATTTTTTTGGCTCAAAGAGCCCCTCGACGAATAGTACTACTACAGTACCTTGGCTGCTAAAGTCTCTGCTACAGTACCGCCGCCGCTACAGTTCCTACAACAATGCCTCCACTGCTACAGTGTCTCCGCCACTACAGTTCCACCACTACTATAGTACTGCTCTACTACCCTACTACAATGCTACTACAGCACCCCAGAAATTAGTCCCTGTTCGGATTTGATCCTGGGTCTTTTGGATGCCAAGAAATAGCATGTACCACTACAATACTCAATATCTTGATCATTACAATTTTTATAGCTTGACGGCCTAATATTTGATGGCCTTAATGTTCCTTCATCATGAACCAAAATTCCCTTATTATCTACCCACCACAACGCCTCTGTTACATTACATCGTTACACTTCTGTTTCTACAACCCTCAAATCATGTCCCCACCTCCAAAGGATACTTCCAATATTTGATCCTTGGTAGGATACATAATTACAGGGATGCTTCACTACTTTGGAAAACCACTAACTATAATACATATATTAAAAGATTTATTATAATATTAACACAATTATTAATATATTTATTATAATATTAACACATTTATTCATAATATTTATTATTCAGTATATTTATTCATTTATTTTTATTTATTATTTGAATACATTTATTATTAATCACTCATAAAATTTATTATTCTCAATATTAATACATTTATTGTTCATAATATCTATATATTTATTATTCATTACATTTATTCATTATTCATTATATTTGTACATTTATTAATATAATAATTATTCATTATATTTATAAATTTATTTTTAATAATATTTATACATTTATTTTTCATAATATTTGTACATTAATTATAATTATTTTTAAATTTATTCATATTTCTATTTTTCTGGGTTGTACTCATCATCTCCTTTATGTTCCCTTTTACACTTTTATCTATTTTTAATAAAACGGTTGGAGCTTTATCACCTAGTATAATCTATCTTGATTATTTTTTATACATTTATACATATTATTATTATTTATTTGAAACATTAAAAAAATTAATTATATTAATAATATATATAGAGAGAGAGGGATACTTTTGGATTTTTAATTTCACACATCTCATTACCTGGACACACGTATGTACAAACACCCAATCACACATTATGTTATTTGTGTATGGTATATACATATATACATACATAAACACATGAACATAATCACATATACATTTTCAATGTGTGTGTGTGTGTTTAGAATATGTTATCAATATATTATACTATAATGAAATTATAACATCAATTAACATAAATGGAGTTTAAACAATTTATATATAAATATTCATATTTTTTAAATATTTTTAATAACATTTTTATATATATTTAACTATTCATGAATATTTTTCTAATAGGTTTGGAATGAGGCCCATTTTATTTGAAAGAAAACACAAATCCTCTTTTAAATAAGGATGAGAGGTAACCCTTACATGACCATGAGGTCAAGGGGTCTAAAGATGAAAAGCTACATAAACCAAAGGACCAACATGCCAAAAGGAAAAACATAGCCTAAATTCCCATAGTGAGTAGCCTACAACCTGTCCTAACACCATTCAAATGATACCCCCTTATAGTAGACATCACCACATGAATCCTATCCAAAAAATGAATATCCCCTACCAAAAACATTATATCACGCTGGAGAAGTAACAAGGCATGGCGCCCCTACTTTCAAAATGTGGGAGGGGGTCAGATGAGGAGTGTATGCACACCGATATCTCTTTAAATATAACCACCATGTGATTCCTACAAGAGCACTTTCATCACCTGCTAAATGAACTACATATTCAAACCGGATCCAGATGATAAATTCACATGGCAAGGAACCCCTTTGTCCTGTAATGGGGATGAAAGGATGGATGATAAGAGTTGACACACCCATCCCTCACAAAGATTCCACCCATCTTGAAATTCCTCATAAATACCAATATAATGCACTGAATAATTCATCTAATGTCAATTTTACTAAATGAACCCACAAATCCATTTCCCAAATTCTTGGACAAAAATCAACCAAAAAACATGAATAGTTCTCCGTACACTTAAAAAGACACTAACCATGCCCACCTAGGCTACAACCATTAAACCCACCTCCCTCCTTCAATGATAAAATGCCATTGATGCCAACATCAAGTCCAAAATCAACCCACCATCCATTATGCATGATGTCATCACTATAAAAATATAGTGTAGAGAGTGCACTGTTTCCACTGACTGAATCCATGAGCATAATCACACTGATCATCCTTTCAATTAAATTATTTATGAAACTCAAAATTTGATATTGTATTTATTGAAAATTTTGAATTAATAACCCCTCAAAACCAAGTGTTTGTTATTCATAACATGTTTTTAATTATTTCTCATCTGATTATGAATGAGTTTTTCATAGTTTTTTTGTTGTTGTTCTTATTGTAATATTTTATAAATATGATCAATGATTCTATATATATGTTAATCTATATATATATATATATATGTTTCTGTGTGTGCGTGTGTGTGTGAATTTATATATATACAATAGAATTAATTTGATCCCTTCTTATTTTGGTAGTTCTTTACATAATTGTTTGTATATATTTTTGTATATATACACAAACAAACACACATACATATATATATATGTGTGTGTGTGTGTGTGTGTTTCATTGATTTTTATATGTATAAATATGTATATATGTTTTGTGTTTGTATTTATATATCTCTATTTGTGTGTAGAAAGTATATATTTTTATATAAAAAAGCACACATGTATATAATTATATATTTTCACACAAATATTTAATTGTTTTTATATCATTGTGTGTATATATATTATAAAATTATATTTATATGGACCAATTTTATATATGTATATATTTTTTAATGTATTATAAATAATAAGCATTATATTTATTATTTTATATTATTTATATATATGTATTATAATTTATAATTATATTTTTTTTAATTTATACTTTATATAATTTAAACAGTTAAAAATGTTACATTATATGAACACCTTATGTGAATTTATTAATTCATTATAAAATAAGAATATTTTTTAACTGAATAGGGTTAATACGAATAAAAAATGCTGTATTTCTATCTAATGAAAAAGGGATGTGAATGTGAGTTTGAATAGTTCATCCAATTTGTAATAGATCTTGGAAATAATTTATCTCAAATCATTTGTTTTTATTTACGTTGTTTTTATTATAGAAGAATATATACAGATGAGTTAGAAGAACACCAAATTTGTACTAGAATAGAATGATGTTATAAATACTGAACAAAACAGGGGGAATAATTGAATGTATCTAGCGACTAGGATAACACTGTCATTTATGAAACATCTGATATGAGTATAACTATAAACAATAAGGGAGATCAATATGAAGAAAAGAAATCAAAAGTTAATGATGGATTTTATAATTTTATAAAGTTGTTTGAAAAATTAAAAGTTACGTTATAGATTCCAATGTATGTTATATTTACTAAATATAAATCATTTTTAGTCCTACTAAGTTATATTATTTTAAAGGCTGCAATGGATAAAGAAACACAAACTTTACATAAATATGTTCTCTCTTGAATGATATGTTAACAAAATATAATGAGATTCCATGTTTAAAATATAATGCTACTGTTATATTCAATGGGTATAATCTCCAAAGGAATACATGTTTTCTAAATGACTGTATATTGTTTCACAAGAACCATGAATCAATTAAATAATATGCTATGTGTGGTGAGGCTCAACAAAAGAGATATGATTCATGTCCTTTGAAATATTTATTGTAATTTCCAATCATTCCATGTTTTATATGGATATATTGATGTGAGGATACTATAAGGAAATTAGCATGGAACGCAGACACATTAATTCAATATGGGAAAAATCATCACCCAACATGCTCTCTTCGCTGGAAGAAAATTGTTCCCGAGTATCCAAAATTTTGAAACAATCCAAGAAACCATCGTATTGTACTTTATATATATGGAATGAATCCTTTTACTATTCAAATTATTACTCATAGAACATGGTCGATTTTTTTCATAAATTATGACTTGCTACCATGGTTATGAAAGATGTGAAAGTTCATTATGTCATCTCTTGTTATATCAGGACTAAAACAACTTAGTAATGATATTGAGGTTTATTTAGATCCATTGATCAATGATCTAAAATATATGTGGGATTCAGGTGTTATGATATATGATACTCATAAAAATGAATAGTCCATATTGAGATCCACATTTTTCAAGATGATGAATGATTATCCCTCTCGTGGAATGTTTTCTAGATATAACTCTAAAGTAATGTTGGGATATCTAAATTTTGAAAAAGGCACACACTAAATAAGGTTAAATCATTCCATAAATACATTTTTTTAGTGAAATCATAAATTTATTCCCCAGTGATATAAATACCAAAATTTGAAAGCTTAATTTGGTGGGAATTAAGAATGTGGTACAATACCTTCTCCTTTAATTAGTGATAAACATTTTTAGAAATTAATGATATTCTCATGATTTTTGGTAAACCCTTTTTGAGAAACCACATGAAAATTATTTTGACAATGTAGTGATTCTTTTTTAAATTATGTTTTTTGAATTTATTTTGAATGTAATAAATTTTATTGATGTCTTGAACATAAAATAACGCATATGATAGTATTATTGGAATGTTACTAAATACACATGAAAAAATAAAAGATAATATTAAAGCTAATTTTGACCTGATTGATATCAATATAATGGAAGGGTTGGTACAAGTTAAGGGGAAAGGATATATTTTACTTCCTCCAACATCTTAAACACTTTCTAGGAAATAAATATTTTAATTTTAAAAATTTATTAATGTTGTGAATGTTATAGAGGTGTATTCATAAAATATAAAGAATATCATTTTGATGAATGATTTAAAGTTAAAGGTCTTAAAATCACATGAATGTTATGTTTTGATGTAATATTTAATGACCATGGTTTTATATTTCATTCTACTAATTTTTTTTTTGACAAACATTAACCAGTATTTTCTTATTTTTTTAATTTTATATACAACAATTCTATAGACCCAATGAAGTATCTAACTATGAACAGGAAAATTTCTATCATATTATGTGAATTAAATTTGTTCTTCCCACTTCCATTTTATGATATAATGGTTCACTTGATGGTTTACTTGGTAAGAGATATCTAACTATGTGGTACAACATATTATTGATGTATGTACCTCACTGAATGATATATGAAAATTTTGAAAGGGTATATCAAAAATTAAATTTGGATGAAATGTTTAATTTTAGAGAGATATATTTTTTAGGAATTCATTGAATTATTTACCCAATATCTATCTTATGTCGATATAATTGGTACCCCCAAAATATCATCAAAATGAGCATCTTATGGGTGAATGAATTTATGGAATATTTGTTGTCACAACTATCATTACAAATAAGGTGTGGGTTCACATTTACATTTTATATGATTATATAAAGGTTTTATTATATGTTGAAACTCAAAAAGTAATAATGAGGTATTTTTATCCTTCAAGGACTAAAATAATGATATTAAGGATACATAATCTACCATTTATAGGGTGGTTTTGAATCCGTGTTTTTAAGATGTTATCTAAAAATGTGAATTAATTCTAGAATGAATTATATGGATATACAAAGGACTCAGTGTACAAGTATCATATTATAATGGTTTTCAATTAATAATTATATTTTCTATAAAAAGTAATATGATGAACATAGTAAAATTAAAAATAGGGTAGTTATACATGTGGTGGAAGTGATGCATTATCTAGTACCAAAGAAAAAAAATTAAGGGAATATTTTATACTTTGGAATCATTGAAAAAATATGGGAGTTGGATTATATAACATTACAAATGAGAGTTTTTCAATGAAAATTACATGATAGTAGGAGTGATGTTTAAATTAATGAACATAGATTTATGAAAGTGAATTTTAGTAAGGAATCATATGTGGATGAACCGTTCATAATGGAATCATATAAAATACAAGTATCTTATTCCCTGGATCCTATTAGATTTCTTTTTCTAATGTTACTTTTTCATCTAAAACAACTATAAGGTAAAATCAAAATTAAATTGAGGATTACCCTTTCATTGAGATATATCAATCATTTCACATTTATTCCAATGTAGATATCGTATTATATTTCAAAGGGGACCATAAGGAGGGGATTTGGATACACGATAGAGGTTCTAAATCCCTTAATCCATTAAATAAAAAAATTAATGAATAGTTCAAATTTATATAATTTTTTTTATATATGAAATGTATCTCCTCAAAATCTTATATGTTCACATCTGTAATTACATAATCAAAATTAAATTCTTAACTAGTTGTGTAGATAATGGATTCTATACATGCTGACTCTACCATTCTCAAGGAACAATATATTGGAACTTTTGAAATTTAGTGAATGTTATAAGGTGAAGAACATATAGTTGCAAAAATATAGGAGCATCATAGGACAATAATGTTAATAAAAATTATTAAGTCAAAGAGTAAAGATATTGAATTCATGAATTGATAGAATGTTTTTATTCAACTAATTAACCCTAAAAATTCCATTTTCATTAGTTAAATTGGGGTCAATAATTAAATTAACATGATCATTGATATAGATATGTTAGATAATGTTTTTTTATAAATAAGGAAATAATTTTAGAATAAATTAGCGTAACATTTTGATATACTTTATCTATTTTTCCAATAAATTAAATAATGAAATGTTGATTTAGTTTTCATCATACTTATAGAGTAAGTTTATATTAAATGATTATTAGATGAAATAATGTCCACTAGAAAGGATCATAGAGAATCTATGGTGATACTTATAATTCAACATCCAAAGTGAAGTGACCCAAGTTGAACATATATAAATAATATATTATAACAATGGTTTAATTAATACATAAAAGAAATAGTTTCAAAACCTTAGTACCTAAAGGTTTAGTTTCGTTGAGACTAGAAACATTATAAACACTTATTTTAATTTTTTTTAACATTTATACATAAAATTAACCCCTTATTAGAAATTATGTGATACATAATCATATTAAAAACCAGGGGAAGGGAGAACATTATATGGTGTAGGATAAAATGCTCGGTAAGGTATAACATATCAAAGTCCATAATGGTATGATCATAAAAATGATGTAAACCATGAATAATGAAATATATATTATTTAAAAGAACATATATCAATAAGTGTTAACCATTATCATGAAATATATACATATCATCTCAAATTACACCACATTTACATGGGGTGATAAAATAAAACAAGAAGCATATAACATGTTCTGAGGAAGGTAAGAAAGAAAGCAGAATAATAATTTCTTATCATTTTAAACATGGTTACCAACCAATCTATTCATTAATAAAATTTTGGTTAGATATAAACACCATAAAACTCACCATTTTTTAATTACACATTTTTACACATAAAATTGTTGGTGGAGTTAAATTCCATCACACTCACCCTGTTTAAATCTAGCTACCCACTAACCTGCTCACATTACTACTATATATCATTATTTAAAATCCCTTACCCAATAAATGGATGGATATATAGTGCCCACCCATTTCATAACTCATATATTGTGTCTCCGCATTAAAATAAAACATCATATAATAAAATAAAACATACAAATAAAAACATGTTTTATGACATTAACAAATAGTATCTCATAAAATAGCATAAAAAATAAAATAAAGTGATACTAGAAATTATTTCCCAAAATGAAATACATTATAAGAGAACAAATAAATAAAATCAGGAAATATAACTCTATTTAAATTAAATAGTTTAACTATAGAGAAACAATATAAAGAAAAACGTAAAAAATAATTTCTTTTAAACCTTTATAAATTGTTTTTAAAATAGAGTTTAAAATCATTTCCAAAATAATTTTCATAATGATTAAAAGGTAATTTTAAATTTTTTTTATAAATAAATATTCTTAAAAGAATAATTTTCTTCTAAAATAAAATTTATGATGGAAGATAAAATATAAGATCTTGAAATTAAAAAACTTTTATATAAAAATTTATAATTCTTTTGAAACCCACATAATTTAAAAAGTTTATAAGACTTTTTTTAAGAGTGATATTGAGAAATATGAGGTTCATAAGAGGTAAAACATAATACCATTCAGAATAAGAAGAATTTTTTTTTGGATAAAAAAAATATGGAAATCAAAAAAGAAATGTTCATTAGAAAATATGGGAGTTAGTCGTTTCAATATCACACTTTATAAATGAAATCATAAAAGGGGAAGAAATGGATATAAAATATAATTCCCCAAAAAAATAAATAGGTTTCATAACATAATATTATCATAGGTATGATTAGAATAAAAATTTAATAATAAGGTTCAATAGATATGAGTATAATTCATTGAAATATAGTTGAGTTATAAAAAACCATTACCTTTTTAAGATTTGTTCTGCACACATGTTCAACTTCACCAAAATCTTGAGTTTTTTCTTAGAAAACTCCTTGGATATAATGGCCCAATGAAACCTAAAGGTTAACAGAATCTTATAGATGTGGTTAAGGCTTCTAGGAATATGTAATTGGTATAGTTTAATGAATAAATTTTAAGGGAATGTAAGTCTAGATGTAGAAGAAGTGTTAGATTTTTATAAATGGAGATAAGGGTAGTTTTTGAAGTAACCATTAAATTTTCCATAATGTAATATTTCTCTTCAAAGTTAAATAGATAGAAAATGTAAAAAAAATATCAATTCAAAATTGATGTGGGTTGAAACTCACCACAAGTACCCATTTTAAAACATGTTTTTAACATGGGTTTTTCTTTTCCCCTTAGTAAAATACTTTTTACCATTTTTATCTTTTATCAGTGAAACTACTTTTAACCATACTAATTAATTTTAATTAAAAAAAATAAAAACTTAACTCATTACTTAATTTGAAACTTCTGATTTAAAATTTTAAAATCATTTTATCATATTTATTCTTAAATGGTTTGGAAATTTGATTTAAAAATAATCACACTAATCAAATAAATTTTTTTAGTTAAATAATGTTTGGTATCATTAAATTTATATATGAGATAAAATTTTCATTATTGGTGATTTTAATGATATAGAGTTATTTATAATAAAATAAATAAATGGTATGAGGCTTTAAAAGAAATCCACAACCAAATATCACATTGAAAATACATAATTCTAAGATAAGATCAATTTTTTTTATTAAACTACCATTTTAATTTAGTTTAAGAAATGCTAGACATGGGATTTATAAACTCAAAGAATACATAAAATTCATAATGTGATTCCTTAAATACATATTTTTTTACTTAAATTTTTTTAGTCTTCTAGTTCATGCTTACATATTCATAAAGTCACATGAATCATAATTTTCATTAAAAAAATATTTTTTGACCAAAAACAACCTTTTCATAAGAAGCTCAATAAATCATACTAAGTAAATATTAATATGATTAATTCAAAACCAATTTTTTTAAAAATAATTGAAATTATAAAATTTGAAAATGAAAAATTTAAAATAAAATATAAAATATATGGAAACTGTATTTAAAGATAACCTTTTTCAATAATAAAATATATTTATTTTTTATCTTCTAAAGGTAATATTTTTTTAATTGTTTACCATATTAGAGTTTATTATAGATTTACTAATAGTTTTATTTTTATAAATTTTATTATGTTTAGGTTGGGTGTATCGTGTAATTAAATCTATCAAAAATATCCTCGGTTTTAATAGTCCAAAATTTTAGGTTGTTTTATTCTACCCCCTTAAAAGAATCACTTACTAGAAATTTTATAACATAGAGGAAAATAAGTGAGGATGATTGTTTTCACATTATATCCTCTAGTTCTCATGTAGCTTGATCAACCTTACAATTATACCATATAATTTTTACTAGATGGGTGTTCTTGTTCCGAAGAACATGTTTTCTTTAATCTAATATCCATATGGTTTTTTCTTCATAAGAGAGGCCATGTTCTAATTTCATAGCTTTGGATTTTAGCACATGTGATGGATATGGTATAAAATTACTAAAAATTGATTCATAGAAGGTATCATGCACTTGGGAGAGGTGAGGAGGAAACACTTAGTTACAATAGATGAACTTGAAATGGTAAAGGATTTCAAGCGGACGGATGTATCAATAGCTCAACATCCTATTACTTACAAAATCTTATAACATGTTTCCATATATATATTTAGAAAACCCTTATCATAAACATTTAATTACATATCTCTTTAATGATTTCCAGTATAACTCTTCTATATAATTTTCATAGTTTTCATTTGACACTGAATAGTTTGGACATTCCCCATCAATTATTAGACATGGTCAGGATCTAGAAACTATATCTCCCAAAATTCATCCCAACACATTGGATCCATATATCTCTTCCCATAAAGAACCTCATATAGTTCCATTTAGATGTTAGAATGGAAAATATTTTTATATGATAACTATATTATAAGAATATTTTGATCCCAATATCCTTGTAAATACATTGAATAATATCGCATAATATCCTCTAGTGTTTGAATGGTTCTCTTTGACTGACCTTCTATTTGAGGGTGGTAGTCTGTTGTAAAATTTTGTCCTGTCCACAAAAAATGTTAATAAATTTTTTATAATTTTGATGTAAACCTAATATCTCAAACAAATACAATCTATTTGGTTACTTCATGAATCAAAACCGCCTCTTTAATCTGTATCACAAAAATATAATCCATTTAATTTTTTTTTATTATGGTTAAAAATGAATTTAATTTTTAAAGAAATTTATTCTAACCCATATGTAATTATAACAATTTTATTTCTCATGGAGTACTATAAAGAAATACATAGTTATGTTTTCATTTCCATATAAGTATGGGTAATGGATTCATCATTTCTTTTGGATTTTTTTTGCTCTTTCTTAACTTACTAACATACCAATAATCCAGATATATAAAATGTGATTTACCTCTTTATGTTATCCCACTAGAAGTTTTACTTCATATCTCTATATGTTTGTATGCCTCTATGATGGATAGAGAAGGATGAGTTATGTGCATCATCCAAAAAATCCTTTTTTTAGTTAAGATAAATTGGGAAATGTATCATATTTCTAAACTATATAATACCTTATTTATCAAAATAAAACTCAAGAATATTCTCAACCTTCTTTTATAGTTCTATTCCATCCTTATAGGATTATTTGATCCTTACATGAATAAAGGGTTGAGCAGAAACATGGGAAATGTAATATTTTTCCCTTCCCTTATGACTTCAAGATTCAACCTTTATAGATCCATGATTATTGGATCTTTCTCAATCCTCGTCTTAGATAATGTAACATGATCTTTTCAACTTAGATAATCAAACACCTTGTTTTCATTTCAAGGGTGGTAATATATCGATCTATCATAATATTTTATCAACTCTAACCATCTCATTTGGCACATGTTTAACTCCTTATGCATGAATATATGTTTCAATCTCTTAGGTTGTGTGTTTAAATCACACTTCTCATCATAATGGTAATGCCTCCAAATTTTCAATGCAATGATAATCACCGCTAATTCCAAATCTTGGGTTGGGTAATTCCTCTCATGATTCTTTAATTGGTATGAGGTATAAGTAATTACCATTTCATTTTAAATGGGGATATATCCCATTAATTTTAATGATTCATCACTATAAATTACAAAACCTTCACCACTATAGGGTAATGTAATCATAAGTGTAGGAACCAACCTTTCTTAAAAATCCATGAAGATTTCCTCACATTATTTTTTCCAGAGAAACTTGACTCCTTTTCGTGTAACATTGGTTAATATATTTGATATCCATGATAAAATTTCTCACAAAAAATTGGTAATATCTATCTAACCTAAGAAAAGTTTGGATTTCAGTCACAGTGGTTGGTTTTCACAATTTTCTTAGTAACATCAATCATTGATAGATCTATAAATATACCCTTTCCTGTAATAAAATGACCATATAACGATACTTTTTACTACCATAATTCAAATTTTCTATTTTTTATATATATTCTTTCCATCATCAGGGTAATAAACATAATCTTTAAGTGATCTCAATGGTATTTTTCAATTTTTGAATATATAAGGATATCATCTATAAATATTACCAAAATTCTATTGAGGTAATCTCAAAATACTCTATTCATAAGATCTATAAAGATAGATGTGGCATTGTAAAGTTAAAAAAGAATTACTATAAACACATAGTGTCTATACCTAACATGAAATTTTGTATTTAGAATATCCACCATTTTCACCCTCAATTGATGATATCCAAACTAGAGATCAATTTTAAATAATAATTGATCTCCTCTGAATTGATTGAAGAATTCATCAATGCAAGAAAGACAATACATGGGTTTTATCATCATTTTTTTAATCACATAATAAACATTTAAAAGTTTCATTGATCTGTCCTTATTATTTATAAAGAGGATAGGTGATCCCAATAGTGAAGAACTAGGTTATATAAAACCCCTATTAATATTCTCTTGTAATTTCACATTCAATACCTCTAATTAAAATGAATCTATTCTATAGGGAGTCTTTGAGATAAGAAAAGATATAGGGATGATTTTGATTGAGAATTTATCCCTACATTCTAGTGGAAGACTAGGAAATTTATTAAGAAATATATCAATTTATTCCCACACAATAAGAATGTTCTTAATGCTGAATTACCCCAAATAATATGATCTCAAAACCCCTTGTTTCTTAGGTATCATGGACCATATTATAGAATTTACTTATGATGAAGTTGAAAGATCATACTTGCATTGATACGTGATAACATGGTGATTGGGGATATGAATAGAGATTTCCCTTTATCGAAAATTGATATGAGATTTGTATAAGTGAAGTCATTTCATACAAAAAATCATACCAAATTCAACTATATAATGAAGATCCATATTTTCTGGATGTATCTCCCCAGAAATTTTGATCAAAGAATACTTGGACCACTTATTTGAATTCAGCATTCCACTATGTGTTTTAATAGATAACATGAAATTTAATTTTTAAGGTACTGAATCCATTTTTGTAGAAACTTTATATGGTATAAAATATTGTGAAGAAATAGTATCAAATAACAAATTCATTATTTTAGAGTGGATAATGACTATACCATTCAAAACATTATTATTATGTTCCACCTATAAAATTTTGATTGAATATTTATTCCCTTACATCATTAGTTAAATAAGATAATAAAACATATTCCGTTCATTAACTATAGGGTTATGGAATTGATTCATGTAATTCACATACTCATTGAATTTGAAGCATTGAATAGTGAGTGGAATATTAGTTACGTTTGACTTTCCCTCAGTATTTTTATTTGGCCTCTTTCCAATGCTTTAGCGATTATGAGCTAGGTGGTCTACTTTACCACACTTGTAAATTTTCAAGAAGCTATAAAGTAATTAACTAGGTTTTTCCTCCCACATATATTTCTTGTGGTTAGTTGAAATTTCTTACCCCCATGAGTATATTCATTAGAGATTTTGTGACACACCATATTTATTTTCCTTTCTCAAGAAATCCATGGGTCTCCATCTTCCATTTCAACCTTAAGAACACATCAATCAACTTCTTCATATATTCAAAATTCCATTAAATCCAATGTCTTCTTAAAGACTCAGTTTTAAACCACCAAAAAATTGATCAATCATCATTTAAAATATATAGATGTACTATTAGGCATACCTTGTGAGCCTCATGATGTTTTCCTCGTATGATACCATAGAATCATATTCCTTTTTTCTACTTTAGTAATTATCATTCCATCTTAATGTGAAGATTCCATGAAAAATATTTACTGTATAATATTCTATTTAAATTTCCCAGTCTATAGAATCAAATTCCTTAATTTTTATTGAATTATTGTTCTGATTCCACTATTCTCCAACCTTACCATCCAAATGATAGATAGCCAAAAAAGACTTCTCATGCTCTAAGCATTAAAGGGTAAAAAACATATCTTCCAATGTACTTATCTACTGATCAGAAAAAATGGGGTTAAAGGACCATTAAAGGTTGGTGGACATTGAAACATAAAAGATTCAATAGATATATACTTCATTGATGTCACGGCCCGTCTCCCGGGGCCCAATCTGTGACTACCCTTAGCCCGCCTTCCATAGGCCAGGGGCTGACGACTAGCACTGAAAGGCGTATTCCATAAAACCGAGAAGGCATTGCATTTATAACCTGTAAACACACACAACCAAGAACACAACTGTATACAAACAAAAATAAACTATATAGTAAAAATAGGGTGTACAGGAAGTAAAAGGGGCCAGAATACAAGTCCAACATGAAAGTATAAGAAAACTAAAAAGTACAAGTAAACTGAAACAACTCTTGTGAACACCTGCCAAGGATCCGACCTGAAGGGTAGGTATAGCTCTCGAATGGTCTTCTCTATGGTATGCCTCATCTAATGTCCACCTTTGGGCTACCTCTAGTCCTGGTACTCTCGTCCTCAGTCAGCATTGTCCATCGTCTGCACCAAACACAACAAGGTGTGGGCATAGCCCGTGCAAGGGTGAGTATAACTATACTCAGTAGGGACCCTTAGACCCTCGAAGGTCTCAAAAAACCCACAGAGGATATACCAAAAATCATGAAAACGTATAACATCCCTACTTAGGTATAATCCTATACATATACCTAAGTTATTATGTATATTCATCTCATTCAGGGGGAAACACAAGACCCAACTCTTAGCCAAAGTACAACTATTCCACGTAGGAAAGAATACCAAGAAGGTAACACCACAAGGGTAAGTACCACAAAGGTAACACCACATAGAATAATACCAAGAATGTATCACCATGAAGGTAAGTACCATAAAGGTACGCCACACCGAATAATACCACCAAGGTATCACCACGAAGGTAAGTACCACAATGGTTTGCCACACAGAAGAATAACAAAAAGGTATTACCATAAAGTTAAGTACTCAGCTCACACCAGGTATAACTTAGGTATAGTAGCAAAGATGATTAGGTGTAACTATTGAATCATCTTACACTATTGAGAGGAAGACCCATATAGGATCATAAATTATTAGAACCACATAGGATCCTAGATCATCAGACCCACATAGGATCCAAGTATAGAAGACCCACGTAGGATCCTAGAGTAGTCCCAAATGGATTCCTAGAGCAGATCCAAGAGGGATACTGAAGCACATGCCCACATAGGATCCCAAAACACAAACCCACATAGGATCCCTTTCTCATGATACAACCAGCTACAGGGTTCCCGCACTAAGCTCGCTTGATTCTGGGAGGGTCCGCTTCTCAAGCCACAAGTTGATACTCCAACTTCCACAAAGTCCCATGAAGAAGTATCCCAAAGGATCAAAATGTGATAGGGGTCTCAACACAATAGACAGTGTGTCAATCGGACGTCTGGTCTGTAGTTATTGGCCTTTTAGTCCCGAGGGCCCGATTGGATTCATGTTCAATCCGACCTGGTTGTACCCAACATTATCCAAAACTCAAGTGGGGTATTTCAAAAGGACCATCCTGATCCAAGTTTTCTGGCACCATAGACGGTTCATCAAACAGATTCTCGAAGATCATGATATGTCCGAAAGAGAGAAAAGGGTTGAAACTGGTCCTGGTCCGGTCCAACCCAGTTGGACTGACCCGGCTCGACCTGGCCTGAGCCGACCTGACCCGGTCCGGGTTGATCTGGCCTGACCTGGGTCCATCCCTGGGTCCGACCCGACCCGATGGGTTTGGCCAAGCCCACGATGGCGGTCCGCTTGTCTCACAGCTAGCCAGACGACCAGCCCTCCTCTCTGTGTCATGGTCACGCGCCGCACCCTCACCGACGGCAGGCAACGAGCCGACCGCCCCTCCACTGCCACTGCGGCCTTGCACCATGGCACCTGTATGCCAGATAGTGCGGAAGCATGCATCCATCACTGTCATGAGGCCATTCATTTTCTAGCCGATGCCCTCGCTCCACCATAGCTGATGGGCCGTGTCCGTTCTCTGATGGCGTGGTTGCGCCACCGCCGCTCCCAAGCCCTTCCGGCGATGTTCCTCGGGCCACCGAGTGTGCCCCGGTGGCCCGTTATTCATTCTGTAGACTCCTGCACTTACCTCGGGATGTCATTTTCGATTCAAGACCATAAAAATCCCACATAGGTTGCGGATAGGTCGAGACGTGTTCGATTGGCCCGCACCCTCTACGTTAGAATAGTAACAAGCGGCTTATTTTTTCTTGAATCAAGAAGAATATAAATGTTCCTAAATCAAGATGAATGTCAAGAATGGGGAAATGGGTAATCAAACAACAATATTTACCTCAATTTATCGTTGGAGGTGTCGCGAGAAGAATTTGGTGAAGGGGATTAGGGTTCCAATGATCGTCGCTTCCGCAACACGCTTCGGAAGTCGGGATCGTGTGTCATCCTGATTCTTGATTCCGAAGTACATTATTCATTGGAGAGGGAGTTCTTCATTTGGAGGTAATTTCCTTCATTGGAGAGAACGTTTCTCCATAATTCTTCCAAGATTCTTTTCCAACAAAATCCTACCACCCAACCAAAATAAGAGCCAACTTATTAAAAATAAGTCTAACAATTAATTAAAGTTGACACATTTAATTAATTATAGTTGGCTCAATTTCTTAATTGGAGAGTTGAGAGGTTTTCCCCCATTAAGAGGGGATCGGTTGGTCCCCACCACCAAGAATTTAAATTGGGAGGTTTTTCTAACTCGGGTGGTTTCCACCTCCATTAATTCAAAAGAGAGGTTTCAAAAGAAAAATAAAATGTTAATTATTTTATATTTCTTCTTCCACAAAAAATTGAAAAACTATCTTCCACCCTCAACCTACTACGGTCGAGGTGAAGGTCTGTTTAAGAGAATATTGGTGTTGTGAGTTCAACAGTGTCTTTAGATTTTAATTCTGAGCAGCAGTTCAATAGTTACAAAAACCTTCTCACACATTTACTGAATGTACCTGATAAAAAGTTCATAAATTCATTCAAGGCACATCGGGCCTTGGAATCACGTGCCGTCAAATTTCACGGAATCGTAAAATTCCCATATAATTAAAAACAATTACATGGAATTTTTAGGTGTTTACACTCTCCCCACCTCAGGGATTTTCATCCCCAAAATCCACATCACAAAAACTAAGAAAACAAGTGGGGGTAATGAGCACGAATCTGAGCCTCCCGCTCCCATGTGGTCTCCCGGAGGTTCCCATGCTACCAACGTACACGTACCAAAGGTATTGATCGCCCACAAATTACTATCTACCATTGATCCTAAATCTCTACTAGAAACTCCGTAAATGTCTCCACATCGTCAATGTACAGCTCACCCCAGTCAATGATGTGTGAAGGTTCATGTGTGTATCTCTTCAACTGGGATATGTGGAAGACGTCGTGAACCCGGTGTAGCTGAGGTACAAGAGATAAGTGGTAATCCACCTCGCTAACTCTGCTGAGGACCCGAAAATGTCTGATGAACCTCAGAGATAACTTGTCACCCTGGCCAAATCATTGTAAACTTCATCGATATGAGACCCGTAGAATGACATGGTTTCCATCTTTGAACTCCATAGGTCTCCGTCTCCTATAGGCATAAGACTTCTTCCTACTCTGTACAGTCTTCATCCACTCCTGGATGATCTGCACCTTCTCTGTGGTAGCCTATACCGTCTCTGTTCCTATGAGTCTGGACTCCCTTGGGTCATTCCATCACAAAGGTGATCTACAAGGTCGTCCGTACAGATCCTCAAATGGTGACATCCCAATGGTGGAGTGATAGCTTTTTTTAAGAAAACTCCACCAAGGGAAAGTGGCCCTTCCAGATGCGACCAAAGTTGAGGACGCAAGCATGTAACATGTCCTTGAGGGTATTAATGGTCCTCTTTGTCTGGAAATCCATCTGAGGATCAAAGGCGGTGCTCAAACGAAGTTGTGTCCCGAAAGCCTCTTACAACCCCTTCCATAGTTAAGAAGTGAAACATGTATCAAAATTAGAGACAATCGTCGAGGGTACTCCATGTAGCCGTACTATATCCTTCACATAGAAGTGTCCCAAGCTCTCTACTTAACCCTACTCTCTGATCGGTAGGAAGTGGGTCGACCTGGTGGGTCAGTCGACAATCACCCAGATAGAATCATGACCTCTAGATGTACGTGGATGTCCTATCATGAAGTCCATGGATATACCATCCCACTTTCACTCTGGGACCTCTAAAGGGTGAACTAAGACTACTGGTACCTGATTCTCTGCCTTCACTTGCTAACAAGTGAGGCACCGAGAGACAAACTCTACTACTGCTTTCTTCATTCCTGGCCACCAGTGCTGTCATCAGAGATCCCAGTATATCTTCACCACTCATGTATGTACCACTGGAGGGGATATGTGGAACTCCCACAACACATCCTCCTGAAGCGACATATGTACCATGGTACATCCTTGTTTCCCTCGGAATCCTGGGATGACCACCTTAATGGGAGGTTCAAACGTTCTGATCGGTTTCTAACGGGTTTGTTCGCAAAACCGGAAACATCCAATGATTCCACATCCATTCGGACCTACATTCCAATGGTAGGTGCTCATTAGTTTGTGGATTGATGAGGCTTAGGAATTTGCATTGGTCGAGAGGATGGGAGGTCGGACACATCACACCTTTTTGAGGGGAATTATTGTCTACTTCGGGACTCTCTTTATAGATTTAAGTTATGTTCATGAATCCTTATTACATTACCAAGTATAAAATGAGCTTTCCTTCAGATCTAACAATCAATGATTAAATATGTAGGAAATTTAGGGAATATTTTGTATGTAATAGAGGTTCTTCATCGATAGAGAATCATATGTATTTGTTAGAGATTCTTGGTCAATGGTACCCTTCGACACATTTATACAGAAGTCTCTTGGTCATTATGATGAACATGCTGGTTTTAAAGCCACTCAGTGGGGCACTTGAAGTTTATTGTCATTCAGAAGGACATGGATTATTTTAGAGTTGGGATCGAACCCGTAGATGGGATACCTAAATATCCTTTGTTTAGAAAAGGAATCATAACCCACGTAGTTCGAGTAAGGGATTATGATGTTTATGATTGATGGCTCAAAGAAGGATTTCAAAATTACTTTTACACTCTAAGCTCACGTGAGTCATGATCGGTGTGAGAAACAAGATGTATTGGTAAAAATTAGAAAATTGTGCCATGAAAGATGCAATCATAAGAAATAATGTGGGACTTATGTATGTACGACTTCCCAAATAAATGAATGTTAGGATTTACTTTGGGGAAGAAATACAGGAACAAGGTCCATAAAGGTATATGTGCTTCATGGAGATTTTGAATACTCTAACTTGGGTTTTACTCCTAAAAAGGAATCGCATATCAAGGGTAAATTAGGACTGGTTAAGAGAATTATGACTGGGGCTTACTCTTGAAAAGGAGACCCAGGCTAAAGGATTAGGACTGGGGCTTATTCCTGAAAAGGAGGCCCAGGTTAAGGGAATTATGGTTTGGGGCTTACTCCTGAGGAGGATGCCCAAATTAGGGGACTGGGGCTTACTCCTAAAGAGGATGTCCATATTAGAGGACTTATGACTGGGGATTATTCCTAAAAAGGAGACCCAGGTTAAGGATTCTATCATTTTAAAGGATGAGGTTGAATGAATGAAATCTCAATCTTTAGTGACATGAATATGTATAAATCACTAGGTTTTGAGAGATATTCCACAAAATTCCTTTTAGATAAGGAAGTCAAATCAAGAAATCATGGCATAAAATGGCTTTGAAGAGTGTCTTGAAGACTGAATCTTGAATAGGAAAGGTGAAATGGCTTAAGAGAGGTGAAATGGGCAAGAAAGGCACCCAAAAAGGCAGGGGCGCGCAAGTCCTTGCAGGCGCGCAGGTACTGCGTGGGCGCGCAGGTATACGCCTGCGCGACACATGATGTACTTGCATGACGATTAATCAGTAGGGTAATACTTGAGTGACTCTTCATTAAAGCCTTTAGAATCCTCTTGAGTTTCTTCCAGAAGAGGGGTGCACAAGATCTATTGAAGGAGTAAGGCGGCGCGCGAGTGTGACCCTTTTCCCTTAAGGGCTGGCCACTCAGGCATGCAATTATTGTTGAGTTTCAACACTTAGGCCTTCCTAATCCTCTTTAGATCTTCCGTTCTTGGTAAGAAATTATCTTAGAAGTGTTTCAGAAGCTTTGAGAAGAGACTAGGGCGCCGGGAGCTCAAATCTGAGTTTCTGGAAAAAAATCCTCTCGAAATGGGGGGCCCATAGGGTCTATTTATAGGCAGGAGAAGACCCCAGGTGGTTACCGGGCAGTTATCACTTAGGTCGCGCAAGTCACTTGTGCGACCATAAGGTGTCGTGCAAGTGGACTTGTGCGAAAGTGATATAACTTACGCGACACAGGTGCTTTTGATCCCTTGTTCATGCCTTTGTCAATTTTTGATGTTTTCTTCAAAGGATGCATCAATTTTTTCTAAGTCATTTCCCTTTACATTCCTTTGGACTCTGTGACGAAAAGGAGCATCAAAAAAATTCCCCCCTCATAGTTGGATCCGGAGAGAAAAGAGGATTTGACTCTGAGGTGAGAATAAATAAGAAATCTGGCAGTTTAAAGTCATGCGTGTCGGACTATGAAAAGGCTAATGTTTAAGGTCAAAATAGCTTTGACCGAATGGATTAAAATTGGCTCAATTCTTTGACAACTCATCTGAAAACATAGTACCATACTCAAGTATGAGGGAAAATATGTAATCTATGACTTAAGAATATTTGAATCTGGGGAATGATATGAAAAAGAGCTAAAAGGCATTAGAAGAAGTAGTTTCCAAGAATGAAGTTACCATTATTTAACAAACCCATTAGGGGGTTCAATTATGCAGGGCCACCTAAGGGAATTGGATGCATAGTTAAATAAAATAGTATCTTTTGGCTAACAAGTCTGTTATGTAGACTATTTATGCAAGGCCACCTATGGGCACGTGCTGCATAGTCAGGAAAAAGAACTCTCAGAAATTTAATTTCCTAGTGCTAAAATCCAGTGAAAGTTTATGGAGATTCAAATCTTCCAAAGTATAGAGTTTGCTGTATGGAAAGAGGTACTTGAATATGGATAAAATATTTCCAAACAAAATTATCGAAGAACTGGATGAATATCACTCCTACGAAGGTCTGACCCAAACCTAGGGAAGGAGAATATAAATCATAGACTTGAATACTTTCAGATCATGAAAAAGGATATGGGACAAATATGTTAAGCATGGATATTTTTGCGGATCCCTACATACTGTCATTTAAGACAAATAAGGACGAAAGATGCATTCTTCCAAAGAATGAAGTTACCACTATCCGACAAACCCGTTAGGGGGTTGAATTATGCAGGGCCACCTAAGGGCATTGGCTGCATAGTCAAATAATAGTATCTTTTGGCTAAAAAGTCTGTTATGTAGACTGTTTATGCAAGGCCGCCTATGGGCATGTGCTGCATAGTCAGAAAAAAGAACTCTCAGAAGTTTGAAATTTTTGTTACTAGAAGTCATGAAAAGGGTTATGAGGATCTGAAAATATTTAAGGTTAGGATTATAACACATAAAGATGGGTATTGTTCAATGTGTACAGAGATACATAGATCAATGTTAACCATAATCATGTTGTGGCTGGGTCCTGAATTGAAATGTTGGACTTCACTACGTATCCCATAAGGATGTGAATCAAGCCATACGTAGTTCTTAAACTATAGTTAAACGTCGTGTGGGACAAAAGGATTAGAGATCTTAGTTTAGGGTCATAGATCTTGGACCATTGTAAGAAATACACAGTGTGTGTTTTCATGGGGACTTTTCAGCCAAGGGACTGAAAGTGGAACTTGGGGTCAGGTCCAAAGACTTGGGACTAGATTCGAGGGAAACTCGAATGTTCCTACATATCCCATAAAAATGGGAATCAAGCCCAAGTAGTTCTAGAAATACCCTCTGTACAAATTTGGTTCGTACATGTGAAGGGTGAAAGGGGGCTTTAGTGCAATGATGGTTTAACCCAATATAAAAGGTTTGGGCATTGCCATGTATGCACGTAGTTTTTGAAATGAAACATGATTGAAAAATCAATGAAAATAATGGTTCCCTCTCAGGTGAGGGTATCAAAGAAATTTGTAGTTTATTTTCATATTGGACAAAAGTGTTGTATAGTTTAATGTCGTATAACAAGGAAGAAAGTGAACCAATGTAGAGATATTGATTCTAAGGGCAGTTTCACGAATTAACATCGTATGAGATGGAGATAAACCGACTTGAAGAGATTGGTTTTGGTCTTGAACCTTGGGAGGTTTCCTACATACCCAGCCTAGAAGGAAAGGATCAAAGTCCGTGTAGTTCAATTAATGAATGAATTAATGATCAAATTTTTCTTGGGGAAAATGACCTAAAAAATGATGTTAGGACTTACACATGGTTAGCGGCCCAGAGAGAGTGTTATGTTTGAGGTTTTCTCTAAGCTCACGTGAGTCATACTCGGTGTGAGAAACAAGAGGTAACAACAACCTTAACGATGCATAATTTAATGTCATGTAGGACATATAAAGGGACTATGTAGTTTAAAGCCTTGTAGTTAGGACTATTAGTGTTGCACAGTTTAGTGTCATGTAGCAGGGACAAAATACAGTTTAATGTCATGTAGGACGTATCATGAACTTTCTGTATAGTTTAGCATCATGTAGTTAGGACGATGGGGACAATAGAGTTTAACGTCATGTTGGACGAAAGGAGGGGGACTATGCAGTTTAATGTCATGTAGTGAGGAGAAAAGAGTGCACCATTTTAACGTCATGTTGGACTCATTGGGGATTTTTTTCCACAGTTTAATGTCATGTTGGACGAAAAAAAGGGACGATACAGGGATGATACAGTTTAGCGTCATGTTGGACGAAAGTGTGAATAGTTTAAGGTCATATGCATCGACCGTGGATGGTGAAGTTTAATGTCATGATGGACGGTGGTGTAGTTTAAGGTCATACAGGACCTTTGATGATTATGTAGTTTAACGTCTTTCCGGACGTAAGGGACTTTTATACAGTTTAGCGTCATGTAGTTATGATGTCACAGTTTAACGTCTTGTTGGACATAAGGGACTTGCAAATAGTTTAGGGTCATATGAATGGACCGTTGATGATGCAGTTTAAGGACATATAGGACCTAGTTGCAGTTTTAGGTCATACTGGACCATTTAGGGAACTTTTTCACAGTTTAACATCATGTTGGACGAAAGTAAAAATAGTTTAAGGTCATATGTATGGACCGTTGTTTTATAGTTTAACGTCATATAGCAAGGACGAATTGGTGCCGCACAGTTTAGTATCACGTTGCGGGGACAAAGTACAGTTTAATGTCATGTAGGACGAATATAAGGACTTTTGTACAGTTTAGCGTCATGTAGCTAGGACGATGAAGGTGACACAGTTTAATGTCATGTTGGACGTATGTGCAAATAGTTTAGGGTCATATGCTTGAACCGTTGTTGTATAGTTTAACGTCATATAGCAAGGACGAACTGGTGTCGCACAGTTTAGTGTCATGTTGCGGGGACAATGAGGGACTTTGCAGTTTATACAAAATACTTCTTCAAAAATCTGGCATTGGTTGGAGTAGTGATGAGTTCCCCATCCATTGAGATTAATGAATAAGATCCATTGGAGTAGAGCCTATGTATTGAATAAGGTCCTTCCCATTTTGGCTCAAGCTTGGGAGGTTTCTTTCCTGGTATCATTGGAGTTCTGAGAAATAATACCAATTCTCCCTGAGTGAATGAATGAAGAAGAAATTTTTTGTTAAAATCTCGTGCTATTCGATTCTGATAGACTTTCAAGTGGTGCAAAGTGAATAATCTTTTCTCATCTAACCATTCCAATTCATTCAATCGCTTTTGAGATTGTTCATCTGTAGATGATTGATCACAAATGGCAACTCTGAGCGAGGGTAGTTGAAATTCAATGGGCAATACGGATTCCATTCCATATACCAATGAATATGGAGTTGACCGAGTTTCAGTGCATGTGGTAGTCCGATAAGCCCATAAAGCATGAAAGAGTTTATCAGGCCATGACCTCTTATCTTTATCCACCATCTTTTGCAGTATATTTGAAAGAGTCTTCCTAAAGGCTTCTATCTGGCCGTTGGCCGCTGCATGATACCGAGATGAATGGTTGGATTTGATGTTGTATTCTTGATACAACTTCTTCATCTCATATGAACAGAAATTGGGCCATTGTCCATCAATATGGTATGAGGGACACCAAATCTGGTAATGATGTTAGACTTGATGAAGCTAACAATGAATTTAGAACTGACTTCCTTGAGAGGTATTCCCTCTACCCATTTGGAAAAGAAGTCAGTAGCAGTAAGAATATACTTAAACTGCTTAGTCGTAACCGAAGGGTAAGGTCCCACCACATCCATTCCCCATGTGGCAAATGGCCATGAGTATTTAGTTGTATGAAGAAAATATAGAGGCTGATGAATGAAGTTGGCATGTACTTGGCATGAATGAAACTTCTTTGTAAAATCTACACAATCTCATATCATTGAAGGCCAAAAGTATCCAAGCCTTCGAACCTGATCAGACAGTCTATGTCCAGACTGGTGGGCACCACAGACTCCTACATGCACTTCTTTTATGACAACCATTGTTTCTTCCCCATCAATTCATCTGAAGAGAACTCCATAAAAAACATGTTTGTAATGAATTTTCTCTAGGTGACCTGGGCTATCATAAAGAGTAAAATTGACCAAACGTCGCCAGATTTGTTCTTTCTCAGCTCTAGCAGGTGGAAGTGTTCCATTTTGAAGGTATTCCCTGATAGGTGACATCCATCCTGTAGTATGACTATACGGTTCAGGAATGGGACAAATTTCATTAATTTCCTCTGTCTTGATTCGAATATAAGGTGAAATTGCACGACGGTGGGCAATACTGATGGTTTTCGCGTCCAGATTTGTTGAATTTAGGATTTTCCATTTTCTTCCCTATTGGACTTCTAGAAGCACCATAAAAATACATTTCCCAAGCTTGAGGACTTTCTTGAATAGAGAAGACTTACTCATCAAGGAGTTTAATATCTGAAGACGTGTCTTCCACTAAAGGGTGTTCAGCCAGGAAATCAGCCAGAGCTTGGCCATTTATCACCTTTTGAGACACATACTGAATGTCGAATTGCTGCAAAATAACTGCCCACTTTTCTAGACGTCCTGTAAGCATTGGACGACTAAGGATGAATTTGATCGGGTTATTGAGAGATACCAATTGGACCTCGTGATGTTGCAGGTAATGTCTCAACATCTGAACTGCAAAGATTAATGCGAGGCAGCACTTCTCAATACTTGAATACCGAGTTTCTTCTTCAAGCATGGTTCGACTGAGATAGTAGAGGCTGTTTTCATTCCCAGGATCATTCGTTTGAGAAAGAAAGGCACCCAATGATCGCTCTAGAGCTATCATGTATAGGATAAGTGGTCTTCCTTCAATAGGTGGCATGAGTACCGATGGGCTCAAGAGGTATTTCTTGAGAATTTCGAATGCTTCTTGACATTCTTCAGTCCACTGGTTAGTGACTCCCTTCTTCATCAATTTGGTGAAGGGTAAATTTTTACCTGCTAAATTGGCGATGAAATGCCGAATATAGGCTAAGTTTCCTTGAAGTCCTCTTAATTATTTCAAATTTTGAGGAGGTGACATACCAAGGATTCACTTGGTCTTCTAAGGATCGACTTCAATACCACGATGGCATACAACAAAGCTGAGAAATTTTCCTGAGGTTACCCCAAAATCACATTTTAATGGGTCCATCTTCAAATTATGTTGTCGAAGCTTGCAGAATATGACTTCCAAATCAGCCCAGTGATTAGAATGTTGTTTGGATTTAACTACCAAATCGTCTACATAGCATTCAACAAACTTCCCTAAGAAGGGTTTGAAGATACGATGCATGGCACGCTAATAAGTTGTACCTGCATTCTTTAAGCCAAAGGGCATTACCCGGTAGCAAAACACACCTTGAGGGGATCTGAAGGCTGTAGATTCCTCGTCTTTTGGGTCCATTCAGATCTGATTATATCCAGAATATCCATACATGAAGGAAAGTGCTTCATAGCCAGCTATTGCATCAATTAGAAGTTCTGTAATCGGAACTGGGAAATCATCCTTAGGACAATGCCGATTAAGATCTCTGAAATTGATGCAAACCCTAATTTGTCCATTATTTTTCTTTACAGGGACAATATTAGCCAAACAATTGGGATACTGAACTTCTCTAACGAAGTTAGCTTTGATAAGCTTATCCACTTAAGCTTCAATTTTAGAAGCATAAGTTGGGTGTGTTCTTCTCGCGGCTTTCTTAAATCCTCGATGTTCTTCTGGTAAACCCAAATGATGAGTAGCAACATCAGGATCAAGCCTAGGAATTTCTGTATAGTTATAAGAAAAAATATCTCTATTTCTATTTAGAAAATAAATATACATCTCTTGCTCTTCAAGGGTCATGACCGCACTGATTAAAGTGGGGCGTGGATCTTCCTTTGTACCCAGATTTATTTCTCTGAGTTCATCCATAGTAGTAGAGATACCCTCTTCAAATAATGGAGGAGCATATCTGAGATCTTCCTCTTCTTCTTCTTCATGTGTTATTTCTTCCGTTTCTACTTGCATAGTAGATGAAAAAGTGGAATTTTCATTATCAAAAGAGATGTCAAAATTTGCACATTTTGAAGAGGAAGTTTCCATTTTTGACCCTATTGCTGATGAAGGGTCTTCTTTGGGTAATTAAGAGGAGATGATGGATTGAGAATCGACATCATTGTTCACCTCCGATGTTGCTATAACTTCTTATGGCCTAATTGGAGAAGCATAGACTTGTTGGATTTCAGCAGATGAAATGAAGAAGTCACAATTTGTGCTTTCATCACTGCTTGGTAGATTACCAATTTATCCTATGTTGTATGGATCGATTGCCGTAAATGACATTATGGATCTTTCCATAAGAGCATTTTGATTTGGGTTTATCTTGTCAATTTGACTGATAGGCAACACATAATCTTTACTCACATGTGTAAATGGATTTACTGGAATTTTTTCCAAACCATATGGAGCATTAACTTTGGTAATCTCCTTTGTTATAGATTTCTCCTTTTTCTTCATGTGATAGAATTCTGCCTCAATGCATTGAGACTCACATGTCTTGAATGGGGCCTTATCACCATACAACATCCCAACTTGACCATCGAAACAATATTTGAGACATTGATGGTATGAAGAAGGGATAACCGCATGTTGATGTAACCAGGGTCTTCCAAGAAAAATGTCGAAGGCTGAGTCTTGATCAACAACCATGAAATCTGAATTGGATACAAGATCTCCAAACTGAGTTCTGAGTGTAACTTCACCAAGTGGTTCTTGTTCATTTTTCTCATATCCCTGTAGCATCATGGTGGAGGGAGATAAATCAGATTCCGTGAAGCCCAATCAACGAAGTGTACGAATGGGCATGAGGTTGACTCCTGAAACATTGTCAATAAAAACTCTTCAAACATCCACGCCATTGAATTTTCCAGACAAGTACAATGGTCTAATATTTCCATGCACAACATCATCTTCATCTTCATTAGTAAAGGATATTATTGCATGGCATTCTGCAGGATTATTCTCTATCTGATAGACTTCAGCTGCAACAATTTCAGTTTCAAACTCTTGAGGACTTGACAAAGCCTCGATGAGTGATTCCCGAAGATCTTTTGACAGATTCAAAGCATCCAGAATTGATAACTTGGCTGGTACTTGGGCCAAGTGTTTAAATATATCATACTTTTGATCCAGAGGTCTGTGTTTCCCAATAGGAATATGTGGTTTAGCAGGTACCTTGGAAGAAGATGTTTTGGAAGTTGATGCATCTTGTATTGGGATAGGAGTTGGCAATATTCCTGGTTTTGGAAGATTAGACTAATTAGAGCCATTTACTTTCTGAGAGGAAGAATATGGAACCTTCAACCGGTCTTCCAAAATAACTGTGTTAGGACTGAATTTTCTATTGGTAGAAGAACTTGCATGTTCTTGCTGAGCTTGCTGAAGGGCTCTACCACGAGTTTCTGCTGCGTACACAGTTCTAGCAGGGGTAGAATTGGAATAGTGGCTTCTAAAAGATCCACATATTCCCTTGTATCCTGAGCCCCTGGAATATCCTCTAATTCCTCTGTTTGATACAGGGAATTCAGACTCATCAAAATTGAAATTGCGACTTGAATATGGATCTTTTAATTGAATCATATTAACAGAACCAAAGATTAACTCTTCGTCTGATGAAGACTCTTCCTGATTAGCCTGTTTAGGCTGTGCCGTTTGGTGGGGAGGTGCCCGTGGATTTGAAGTAGATGGCATGAAGTCCGCCAAAGTCAGAGAAAACATAGTCTTTGACACATACTCATCTTCTTCTGATTCTTTTTCTTTCTTTGAATCATGTCATTTCTTTGATAACTTTCCCTCTGATGAAGAGGGTTTTGCCGCAACATTCATGGCAGAAGACACAATTGGTTTCCTTAATTGTGTTCACAAAATAGCATGAGTTCGATTGATTGTCTTTCTGACCATCCAATCATCATAATTTTGTGCATTTTTGCTTTTGAATTCCTGTCATTCGTCTTCCTCCTCTGGAATTGTAGCAGTGACACATGCTACCTGGACTGAGGAGCCTTTCAATGTGACCTGTCCCGAGTCGACCATCTTTTGGAGGAGGTCTTTAAAGACAAAACACTCCTGGATGGGATGCCCCAATATTTGATGAAAAGGGAAATAATTAGGATAGTCTTCATCTCCTTTCTTGTTTGGCCTCTTGGGTATTGGAAATTGAACCAAATTGTTTTCCAGAGCCGAAATGAAATAACCAGGAACATGTTCATTTCAGAAAGAATATGTTTTTCTCTTCAGATCCTCAAATTGTTTTCGTCTTTGATCTTTTTGATCATCTGGATGAAAAGGCCTTTGTTTTTTGCGCTCAGAGGTGGAGCCCTTCGAGAAGATGAAGGTTTTAAGGTAGAAATAGGTACAGGTGCTTGTTTAAGCATAACTGTAGCAGTTTCTACTTTACCCATTCTCCTTCTTGGAGATGATGGAATTACACGAGATTTAGCCTTAGCCTGTATAAGGGAATCTTCAATATGCTGAGCGATTGAAGTAAGGTCTTGAAACCCTCCTATGTATTTCATAGGGATTAATGGCGTGCATAATTCGTCACATAGATTTGCCATATAGATTGGCAACAATTCTTCTCGAGGGAGTGCTAAACTCAAGGAATATTTTAATCCCTTCCATCGAGCAATGAAATCAGAGACTCTTTCATTCTCTCTTTTCTTACAATTTGTAAGATCGAAAACTGTTGTCTTTGGAAAAGTTGAGCTGAACTGAAGGAGGAATTTTTGGCGAAGATCCTTCCATCCGGTAATTGACCGGGATTGCAAGCTTGTATACCAAACAAAAGCTGGTCCTTGCAAGGTTCACACGAAGCATATGAGTTTCACTAGTTCTTGCTGTTCCGAAGTTCCCATCATAGGATCGCAACAAGACACGTAATGCGTCAAATGCTGTTCAGGATCGCCTGATCCATTGAAAATAGGGAATACAGGATTTCCAAAACTGGATGGAGGAGAAATTTAATCTACCCATTCAGGGTAAACTTTCTTTTCTGGTTGAACTTGCACACGTTTCCCTTCCATAGTTTCTAACTGAGCTATTAATGACTCAATATTAGTTATTAACTTTTGAGAAACATCCGGTTGAAATTAGACTTGGGTAGGTTCAATGACTAGAGCTTGGAAAGATGTGGTGATTGGTGCTGTAACTGATGGTAGCACTGCCAACTGTTGTTTCACTTGACCCATAGGATTAGACCTGTGAGGGTGTACTGATAGAGGAGGATATTCTTGATCCATCTCAGTAGCTGCAACACATTGCTTTGGCTGACTGACTCCTGCATGCTTAAGAAGAAGACTACTCTGAAGTAGTTCTGCATTCAACCTTCTTAATTCTTTCATTTCTTACTCCTATTGTGCAAGCCTCTGCTCTAGTGAGAGCGATTGACCTTCTCCAGAGGAAGGATATGTAACCTGGTTCTTTCCCTTCCCTTTGATGGATCCTTTTCGGAGAGGGGGAAGTGGGTTACTCTAAGGATTACCTAAGTTCTGAGTAGTCCTTTGACTTCGTGTACACACACCTTCTTCATTTGTGTCGGTGAGTACATCTTCTTGAGCATGAACCTCTTAATCTGAGTCCCCTGAGTGAGCCTCATCTAGTGGATCAGCAACAACGGAATTGATGACATTGATTGATGCATAACTCATCGCATCCCTTCTATCATCATTTATGAGATATTGTCTTCTTCCACGTCTTTGATGAGACATTGCCTTTTGTTGATTCAATCCCTCAGGAACTTCTTGATAAACCGTAATTTGGAGGGAATCTCCTGATAATTTGGTTCTTCGTTCCTCTTGAGGTTTCTTCCCCAAACGAGAAAAGACCGACTTTATCTGAGGAGGGGATTGATGATTTGAAAAAGTCCCCAGTCCAGTGGACTGGGGTTGTTCCTGCTATCCTCGCTCAACTCCCCGAATCCTTTTTTTGATTCTGAGGGTTGGTTTAAAAGAGTCCCCAGTCTGGCGAGCTGGGGTGGTTCTTGACATGCTATGTCTGAGACTTTCTTGAAAGTCCTCCTGATCTTGTGAACCTTAGTCCGGAAATTAGCTGGATGCATTAACCTGTATCCACTTTTATAATTAAATTATTATTATCCATGAGATTTTCACTATGAAAAAATCTAAAGATTCATTTTATTCTCTAGTTTTTGATTAAAAAGTGTGTTTTTCAGTTATTCACCTTTCCATATTTATTATGACTTATCCAATTATTTAAATGGAATATGTGTTCATTTATTTACCTTTCCATATTATTTATGAACTTCCTTCCAAATTTATTGATTACATGGAATTCGTTTCTGGTTATTTAATTAACCATGATGAATATGCTTATTGATTCATGATAGATTTTATTGTACTTAACCCTTACTAAGTATTTTATCTCACCCTTATTTTGTTTCATTTCTCCAAGATTCCATGAATTTTATTTTGATTGATATGAAATGATTTACTATATGGAATAAATTTATTATTATTCAAAATATAATTATGTTGTTATTTTTGTATTAAATTGTAATAAAAGAATCATGTATTAATCTAGTTTACCAAGAATAAAAAAAATTTCAGTCCTTTGGTATGTTATTTCATTGTATGTGATATAAATGTAATGGTAATAGAAACTGGCTCCTGGATGCTGGGGTAAGGTTCACTACAGTTGGTATCAAATAATGTTTAGTAGAAACCTTTGGAACTAGATTTCGGAAAACATGAATTGAAGAAAAAATTATATGATATAATTTAAGGATAAGTATAGATGACAAACCCAAATAAACCATGTTAATGATTATGAGATTAGAAACACATAAATTATTGATTTTATTTTTAGTATTTCACTAGTTTTTTATTATACATTTTGTTTCAAAATGATATGATCTAATATAGTGTATGTCATTGTTTAGAAATGGTACCTAGTATAAGGAATGAGAACCACATTAATGCACGTAATCCAAAGAGTAATAATGATCATTTATTTTATGAGATTAATACTATATTTAGAAGAGAACTGTTATCCCAAACATTTTCACCATATGAGGACATAGTATCATGTGATAATGAAATAGGTAAAGAGTTATGTATGTATTATGGATTCAAAAGAAAGAATGAGAATAAAAGTACATGTGGAGAAAATATGAATAAAGGAAAAAATGTAAAGACGTATTTTACCACTTGTGATAATTTCAGAAGGAAACACTATGGTACTTGCTTAAAAGGATTGGAATTTTGCTAAAAGTTTGGAGAGAAATGCCACCGTGATTTTTATTTCAAGGGAAAGGAAAAAAATTCCAATGTAAAATCATTAAACTATAGAGATATGGGTCACTATTCAAATTTATTCCCAAAGAATCAAGGGAATATACTCCATAAGTAACTAAGGAATCATGTTCAAGATTATATAATTCATACAACCAAATATTAATGATTTATGTGCTATTATTTGGATTTAATAATTGTTTCATTTGATTATTTCATCAATGATGTACTAGTTATGAGATTCATAAAATATATAATGATTTTACTATGGTATATTTCATGAAGGATTAGATACCACATGTTAAATGGTACCGATAATGAAGAAAAATTATTCAGTGACAAGTTTAACTTCTTGGAAAACACATGGTTGAGGGAAATATAACCCTTAATATGTTCTTTATTATGAAATAATGTTGGTTAGATAAAGAAATGTTTGACATGCATAAAGTAAATTGGATATTAAAAACTACCTTGGTACTGATTAATGATTTATTGGAAATGTTTTTATGGTATCATTGATTATAACGACCCATACTTTACATACATTTTTATTACTTCAAAATTTAAGCACACTTATTACAACATATAACAGAACCATGAAAGGACCATATTGGTATAGTGTCTTTAGAAACTGGAAAGCATAAACAACTGGTTCATAAAGCATCTACTTTTCCTCCCATTTATTTCATCATATCTAGAGTCCCTTTTGGCATATTCTACTTAATAACCTTCTTCATGACCTGGGGAAATCAAACATACAAAAGGGTGAGCTCAAATTCTCAGTAAGATTAAACAAAAGAAATATCAATCACATCATATACATAAGCACATAACTTTTGGAAATCTTAACCTGCAAAAGAGATCATAATTTCATAACATGGGATAAATCATAGTAGTGAAATGTAATCCCAAAAATCATAACTTGAAACATGAAACTTTGTGGAATACACACATAATCATTGAGAATCATTTCTTGTTAGTCAAGAATCATTTCCAAGACTATCTTAGTGGACAAAGTCCACTTCTGAACCGAGTTCACTCCTCGTTTCAGTCCTATTTCACTGAACCGGTTTAACCTGCCGTTCCAGCCATGTCTATCTCATGAGATATAAAATCTTTACCCAATGCATTGGAGGGAGATATAGGTCCTACCCATCTCCTAATGATACCATTCTTATGTGTGCCAAAAAATCAGAAAACCATACATCATAGCATAACCCATGTAATAAAAATGGGAATCTTAAACATCGTGACATCATAAAACAATAAGATAAAGGAATTCATAAAAATATAATTCCATCATAACATAATCAAATCAATTTAATAATTGGGATAAAAACAGAACCCTTTATTATCTTAGATGGAAAATAATTTTGATAAAACACATGAACTCCATTCTTGAGGAAAATATCCTTTCTGCTTCAAAAACACTTTTCCATTCTTAACATTTCGTACAATTATAAACTAAAAGAATTTGATTAAAAATAAACTTGAAAATTTGTAAAGTAATATTCTTGGAAATAATGTTTTAAAAATCCATTCATGCCGTATAAGTAAAAAAAGCATTTTTCGTACTTTTGTCGGAAAAGTCAAAAAGTACCTCGTATGAAAAACAACAAAAGATTACTTTCATATCTTTTACTAAAAACTCACCGAAGGGTAAAATTGGATTTAAAAAATTATAGTTGGATGGAAATAATATTGCATATTGAGGAAACATGGATGTGGATGATAAAATACACCCCAGTAAATGCCAAAGTATAAACAATCTCGGATAAAAATGAGATTGTGATATTTCCCTTACCTTAGGTCCGATTTGCCTCGTAAGTATCCGAAACTCCTGTATAATGATTTAAATAATGTTATTGACTTATTCTAGAATCATAATTATTGTTATGATATCATATATGGTCATATTATTAGCTTCTTATTAGTAATATTTCATTACAACTTGTTATTCGGGAGTTTATTACTTTTTGTTCTTATGCGTGTTTTGTCGAATAAATTCTTATTATTCTCTTTAGGTTATAGATACCTCATTTCCAGAATGTTATTAGTGTAATATATATCATATTCATTCATTCAATTCATTTATATAATCATTATGCAATGAAGATCATGTAGAACGAGTCACATCACATCATGGAGACAGTATTCCGTACATAAGCACGAGCGATGATATCGTTCCCATGATCATGGAATTGTATTGGAGTGTATGTATACTATTTAAGAATCAATATCACTTTACAATAATCATATATAGTCATTATTTACACCATTATACCCATCCAATTTAGGTGGTGGTGGAAAGTAGATTACACCACGGCGTGGAGACGGTATTCCGTTCGTACGCACGCGCGGTGATTTCATTTTCCGTAGGATGGATAGATGGTGAAATAGGATTTTTTCATACATATAATAACATATCAGTATATGAGTGATACTGATGTTATTACTTCATAATGAAACAACTAAATAAGAAGAATTGGAAGAAGAAATAAAGATGAAAGAATCGGTAACAGGCATTACCTCTTCTTTGAAGTGCTTCTTTGAGACCTCCTTTTAGGGAACTAAAATTGGTCTTTGAAGAAGACCAGGACCTCTAGTATGTCTCTAGGTAAGTGGAGAGGAGAAAGTGGCAGGGGTTGGCCGAGATTGAAGGCTCAAAGTGGTGTGAGGAAGAGAGGGAGGAGGTGCACTTTTATAAGGGAGGAGAGGGGCACCTTTGGAATAACAAAAAATATTATTTTATTATAAAGAAAATTCGGTTTTAAATAGCTCCAACTTGATTTCTTTCGAAGCTAAGGTGGGGATGGGTCTAAATAATCTCATAAAATAGAATTTAGACAAGTTTTGGTTCCTATTTGGACCTTATCATTTAGATTTAACATTAAGTTAAATAATTTTACTTTTACCGTGTCTTCTTGTGTTCTTACACTATAAGGTTAATAAACATACTATAAAAATCCAAACGAACCCAAGTTGTTTATTATTAATATATATAACCATATCTAAGTCATTTGGCCGAACCATAGATTTTTAGGAATAAAATAAAAATTAATAATATAATATTTGTTTTAAAAACTATTTTATGTCAATTTTGACACTATTTAGTAATTGTTTTTTATGAAAATCATAACAGAATTATTAGTTCTAAAAAAGTTAATTAAATCAATAATAACATGTCATATTAACCTATAAAATTAGTGGAATTCATAAAAAGTCTCAAATTACATTTATTTGGGTATTTATAACATCAATTATGTCAATATTTCATTAATAATATAATTACTGCATCATCTTTGTGTTATAAATAAATTAAATTATTTAATTTCTAAAAATTACAAATAAAATACCATTATGTAGGAAATTGTATTAGCTTTATAATGAATATTTATATTCGAATTTATCTTATATATAACCTTATAGTAAAAATTATTTACTTATTAAACTTTGATTTTAACTATTTTAACCCTTCTTTAAATAAATTAATAATAAATGTCCTAATCTAATACAAGTGGGCCTAAATGGTCATATTTTATTCCTAAGTTTGTTTTTGGTAGAATTACACTTATCCAATAGAATTAGGACATGTTTTAGGGTAATAATAATATCATTTTTACCCTTAATTATCCTATTTACTTTTAACCGTGGTAAATAAAAGTAAAAAGTTACTATTCACCAAAAATTATTTTTATCTCATTGAACCACATTTTACTTAATAACATCAACCGTGTCTCTTGGATTTTTGAAATTCCACTCACAGAAGTGGTAAAATTATGTTTTATGAAAAATTCAGTTTTTAAACTACCACTTAGTGGTTTCACTATTTATCAAAAATTGAAAGTTTTCAGAGAAATACCAAAATTTCACCCTAGGATAATTTCGATATTCCTAATCCAAAAATGAAGTCCATTTTGAAAAATAAAATTTATAAAATTTCAAAATGTGGTTATTACTATTCATAACGGTTAGTTTTAATAATATTTTATTAGCATATCATTGTTTAGTGAAACTCGGAATTGCGTACGACATAAGCTATCAAGGAAGGTCGTGATTTCGTGTAAAGCAAGCCAAGCAAGTGTTGTGTGTAGAAAAAGATTCCTTTGATGATTTATATAACATAAAAGTCTTGGGTGTTACATTCTACCCCCCATAAAATGAATTTCGCCCTTGAAATTCGTCACTTTGTAACAAACAGATGAGGATACCTCTCCCTCATCATATCCTCAAGCTTCCATGCAGCTTCTTCTAATTGGTGGTTCCTCCATAAAACTTTCACCAATCGAGTGGTCTTGTTTCGTAGGAATTTTTCGCTATGATCCAGAATCTCTATCGGTTGTTCTTCATAAGAAAGATCCTGCTCCAGCGGTACAACTTCTGAGCTGAGTACATATGAAGGATCATGTATGTACTTTCTCAGTAGAGATACATGGAACACATCGTGAACTTAAGAGAGATTCGGTGGAAGCACCAATCGGTAAGCTACCTTCCCAACACGATCCAGTATTTTGAAAGGACTGATATATCTAGGGCTCAACTTCCCCTTCTTTCCAAATCTCATGACCCTCTTCCAGGGAGATATTTGTAAGTACACTTTATCACCTACTTCAAACTCTAGGTCTTTTCTTCGGTTGTCGTCATAACTTTTCTATCGACTCTGAGCTGCTCTTATGTGTTGTTGAATAGATCTGACATTTTCTGCCATTTCATCAACGAGATCAGGTCATAATAGCTTTCTTTCCCTAACTTCATCCCAGCAAGTTGGAGTCCTACATTTATTTCCATAGAGAGCTTCATAAGGAGCCATCTGAATACTGGAGTGAAAGCTATTATTATAAGAGAATTCCACCAAAGGTAGGTTTTGATCCCAACCACCTTTGAAATCCATAGAGAAAGCTCTCAACATATCTTCTAGAGTTTGAATTGTTCTCTCAGACTGACCGTCTGTCTGAGGATGATAAGCAGTGCTGAAAGTCAACTCTGTATCCAGAGTATGCAGAAGACTTCGCCAGAACTTCGAGGTAAATCTCGGATCCCGATCAGATATAATAGAAAGTGGTACTCCATGAAATCATACCACTTCCTTTACATATATCCTGGAAAGCTGATCCAGAGAGAAATCCTCTCTAATAGCAATGATGTGTGTAGACTTTGTAAGACGATCCACTATGACCCAAATAGCATTATTGCCTTTAGACATTTTAGGAAGTCCTGTGACAAAGTCCATAGTGATGTTTTCCCATTTCCATTTGGGTATGGGTAATGGTTGTAACATCCCCTAAGACTTCTATCTCTCAGCATTAACTTGTTGACAAACCAAGCATCGAGAGACATATTCAGCAACATCTCTTTTCATGCCATCCCACCAGAAGTACTCTTTCAGGTCCCTATACATCTTCGTGCTTCCAGGATGAATAGAGAATAAAGAACTATGAGCCTCATCCAGCAGCTCCTTCTTTAATTCGGGTATGGGAGGAACACAAACCCGATTCCTGAACTTTATTATCACAATCAAGGTTGAATTCAGGAACATTTCTCACCTTCTTTTGTAACTTGACATCTTCTTTATGTGCCTCTTTTATCTTCACATGTATAGATGGTTGAACATTTATTTGAGAAAGATATGATTTTTACCCTTTCATTATAATTCCAAGATCCATCCTTTGAAAATCCATAAATATTGGATCTTTTGTGATCATCATCATGGATAAACTGGCATGGTCTTGTCGACTTAATGCATCTTCCACCTTGTTTGGTTTCCCAGCGTGGTAATGAATTGAGCAGTCGTAATCCTTAATCAGCTCCAACCATCTTCTTTGGCGCATATTCAGATCCTTTTGTGTGAAAATATACTTTAAACTTTTATGATCAGTATAAATATCACACCTCTCACCATAAAGGTAATTCCTCCAAATCATTAATGCAAAGATTACCACAGCTAACTCCAAATCATGAGTTGGGTAATTTTGCTTATGTATTTTCAACTGTCGTAAGGCATAAGCTATCACCATATCATTTTTCATAAGAACACACCCCAAACCCTTCTTGGATGCATCACTGTAGATCCCAAACCTTTCTCCACTACAAGGCAGTGTGAGCACAGGTGCACTGGATAAGCTTCTTTTCAACTCCTTGAAATTCTCTTCACATTCGTCCGTCCAAACAAACTTAACTCCTTTCCGAGTCAACTTGGTGAGTGGATTAGATAATCGTGAAAAATCTTTCACAAAACTTCGATAATATCCAGCCAAACCAAGAAAACTTTGGATCTCAGTTACTGTTGTTGGTCTCGACCATCTTTCGATAACCTCTGTTTTTTGCTGGATCCAAAGATATCCCCTCTTTTGAGATTATGTGACCCAAAAATGAAACTTTTTGAATCCAAAATTCACACTTGGTAAATTTGTCATAAAGCTTATCCTTTCTCAGGGTCTTCAATATAATTCTCAAGTGATCTTCATGTTCTTCCTTGCTCTTTGAATAGACAAGAATATCGTCTATAAAGACTACCACAAATTGATCAAGATAGTCTCTAAAGAATCTATTCATTAGATCCATGAAGATAACAAGGGCATTAGTAAGACCAAATGGCATCACTATAAATTCATAGTGTCCATACCTTGTACGGAAAGCCTTCTTTGGTATATCATCCCTTTTGACCCTTAATTGATGATACCCTGAATGAAGATCAATCTTGGAAAAGTATTGAGCTCCTCGTAGTTGGTAAAATAGGTCATCAATGCGCGGGAGAGGATATTTTTTCTTGATAGTGATCTTGTTAAGTTCTCGATAATCAATGCAAAGTCTCATTGATCCATCTTTCTTCTTAACAAACAGAACAGGTGCTCCCCAAGGTGACGCACTAGGGAATATGAACCCCTTATCAAGGTTCTCTTAGAGTTTCTTCTTCAATTCCTGCAACTCAATTGGGTCCATTCTATAAGGTGTCTTTGAAATAGGCAAAGCATCCGGTATGAGTTCTATTGAAAACTCAACTTCACGATTCGGTGGAAGACCCGGTAATTCCTCCGGAAAGACATCATCAAACTCCCGTACAATGGACATATTCTTAATCGTGAGTTTCTCACCAACCATTTGAGATAAATAACCTTCATTTAGTGGAATCAATACCCATAAAATGGAAGAAATTTCCACTGCAAGGTTATGTTCATCCTAGCATTGATAGACTATCATAGATTGATCGGGAATATGAAATGTGACTTCCCTTCTTTGGAAATTGATATGAGATCCATGTAGAGAAAGCCAATCCATGCCAAGAATCACATCAAATTCCACTATAGGAAGGATCACAAGATTTGTAGGAAGCACTTTCCCACAAACTTCAATCGGAGAAGAATTATAAACTTTTGATGCGACTGTTGTCCCATTAGGGGTTGTCACAGCTAACTCAATATCTAACTGTTGAGGTAATACAGTGATATCCTTAGAAAAGTCTTCAAAAATAAAGGAGTGGGTGGATCCAGAATCAAATAAAACATTTTCTACTTTAGAGTTGATGGTAAGTGTACCTTTCACCACATCGTTATCATACTCCACATCGCTGATAGAAATTGAATGTGACTTTACTTTGTCTTTAGCCTTAAGAGTTTGTTGATGTCGACCATCATCATCAACCCTTGGATTTGGGCATTGATTGGAATAATGACCCATCTCCTTGCACTTGAAACATTGAAGTGTAGTAGGGTCATTCTGTGTATCCCTTCCTTTGTTTTCATCATTAGACATCTTCTTCCCATCATTGCAGCATTCAAATGCCCGATGACCTTCCTTTACACATTTGAAACATTTACTTGTCCCTTTAAGACAACTCCCTCCATGTTTCTTTCCACACTTTGAGCATAAGGGAAAGCTCATCTTCTTTTCAGTGTGCTCTTTATATTTTCCTTTGAGTTCCATTTTCCTCTTCTTATCAAACCCATATGACTGATGGGTTACTCTAATCGCCATCTCAACTTTGAGATCACATCGAACGATTTCCTCGTAGCTATTGAAGTCCCTTATGGCTAACGCCCTTCGAAGACTTGGTTTTAAGCCACTAAAGAATCGATCGATCTTACTCTCAGGTTGGATAATAATACAAGAAGAGTACCTTGCAAGTCTTGTAAGATTTACTTCATAAGTACCAACAGATTCATCATCCTTTTGCTTCAGTTCAAGAAACTCTTTCTCCATCTTTGTTCGGAGAATACGAGGGAAGTACTTATTGAAAAATAAGTTCTTGAACTCGTCCCATTCCATGGACTCAATTTCATCCTTTTGCCTCGTATTCCTAATAAGATTCCACCATTGATCAGCATCTCATTCCAAACGATACACTACTAGGATGACTTTATCATGTTCAGAACATTGAAAAACTGAAAATATCTTTTCAGTAGTACTAATCCATTGTTTAGCAACTAATGGATCAGTAGACCCGTTGAAATAAGGTGGACGCTGCCTCATGAAGGATTCAACAGAATGTTGCTCCTTCATTTGCTCGTTTGGTAGTCCTGCATGATTCATAGCTTGAGAAAGTTGTGTGAGCATGGCTACAAGATTTTTCATTTCAGCTCCCATAACGTTTGGTTGCTCCGGGGGACAATCATTGCATTGCCCGTCGCATTCCGCATTAACACGGTTCCTTTGGGTTACATCCATTGACTAAAACCAAGAAGAATAGTGTGAGAAACACTAATTATAATAGGAAAACCACATAATCAGGAATAAAATTTCACACTTAAGGTCTTATCCTAGGTTATTCATGGTCATTTCTAAAACACTAAGATTGTGTTCTATGCTTAGAATTATCCTTAGGGTTCTTACTAAGGATTTCACATCCTAGTTTCCAAAGGTTGACTATACCTTTCCTCTGATACCAACTATAACGACCCATACTTTACATACATTGTTATTACTTCAAAAATGAAGCACACTTATTACAACATATAACAAAACCATGAAAGGACCGTATAGGTATAGTGTCTTTAGAAACTGGAAAGCATAAACAACTGGTTCATAAAGCATCTACTTTGCCTCCCATTTATTTCATCATATCTAGAGTCCCTTTTTGGCATATTCTACTTAATAACCTTCTTCCTGACCTGGGGAAATAAAACATACAAAAGGGTGAGCTCAAATTCTCAGTAAGAGTAAACAAAAGAAATATCAATCACATCATATACATAAGCACATAACTTTTGGAAATCTTAACCTGCAAAAGAGATCATAATTTCATAACATGGGATAAATCATAGTAGTGAAATGTAATCCCAAAAATCATAACTTGAAACATGAAACTTTGTGGCATACACACATAATCATTGAGAATCATTTCTTGTTAGTCAAGACTCATTGCCAAGACTATCTTAGTGGACAAATTCCACTTCTGAACCGAGTTCACTCCTCATTTCAGTCTGGTTTCACTGAACCGGTTTAACCTGCCGTTCCATCCATGTCTATCTCATGAGATATAAAATCTTTACCCAATGCATTGGAGGGAGATATAGGTCCCACCCATCTCATAATGATACCATTCTTATGTGTTCCACAAAATCAGAAAACCATACATCATAGTATAACCCATGTAATAAAAATGGGAATCTTAAACATCGTGACATCATAAAATAATAAGATAAAGGAATTCATAAAAATATAATTCCATCATAACATAATCAAATAAAATTAATAATAGGGATAAAAACATAACCCTTTATTATCTTAGATGGAAAATAATTTTGATAAAACACTTGAACTCCATTCTTGAGGAAAATATCCTTTCTGCTTCAAAAACACTTTTCCTTTCTTAACATGTCATACAATTATAAACTAAAATAAGTTGATTAAAAATAAACTTGAAAAATTGTAAATTAATCTTCTTGGAAATAATGTTTTAAAAATCCATTCATGCCGTATAAGTTAAAAAAACATTCTTCGTACTTTTGTCGGAAAAGTCAAAAAGTACCTCGTACGAAAAACGACAAAAGATTCCTTTCATATCCTTTACTAAAAACTCACCGAAGGGTAAAATCGGATTTAAAAAATTTTAGGTGGATGGAAATAATATTACATATTGAGGAAACATGAATGTGGATGATAAAATACACCCCAGTAAATGCCAAAGTATAAACAATCTCGAATAAAAATGAGATTGTGATATTTCCCTTACCTTAGGTCCGATTTGCCTCGTAAGTGTCTGAACCTTTTGTATAATGATTTAAATAATGTAATTGAATTATTCTAGAATCATAATTATTGTTATGATATCATATATGGTCATATTCTTATCTTCTTATTAGTAATATTTCATTACAACTTGTTATTCGGGTGTTTATTACTTTTTGTTCTTATGCGTGTTTTGTCGAATAAATTCTTATTCTTCTCTTTAGGTTATAGATACCTCATTTCCAGAATGTTATTAGTCTAATATATATCATATTCATTCATTCAATTCATTTATATAATCATTATGCAATGAAGATCATGTAGAACGAGTCGCATCACATCGTGGAGACGGTATTCCGTACGTATGCACGAGCGATGATATCGTTCCCATGATCATGGAATTGTATTGGAGTGTATGTATACTATTTCAGAATCAATATCACTTTACAAAAATCATATATAGTCATTATTTACACCATTATACCCATCCAAGTAAGGTGGTGGTGGAAAGTAGATTACACCACGACGTAGAGACGGTATTCCGTACGTACACACGCGCGGTGATTTCATTTTCCGTAGGATGGATAGATGGTGAAATAGGGTTGTTTCATACTTATAATAACATATCAGTATATTAGTGATACTGATGTTATTACTTAATAATGAAACAACTAAAGAAGAAGAAGTGGAAGAAGAAATAAAGATGAAAGAATCGGTAACGGACATTACCTCTTCTTTGAAGTGATTCTTTGATACCTCCTTTTAGGGCACTAAAATTGGTCTTTGAAGAAGACCAGGACCTCTAGGATGTCTCTATGGAAGTGGAGAGGATAAAGTGGAAGGGCTTGGCCGAGCTTTAAGGCTCAATGTGGTGTGATGAAGAGAGGGAGGAGGTGCCCTTTTATAAGGGAGGAGAGGGGAACCTTTGGAATAACAAAAAATATTATTTTATTATAAAGCCAAATTTGGTTTTAAACAGCTCCAAATTGATTTATTTCGAAGATAAAGTGGGGATGGGTCTAAATACTCTCATACAATAGAATTTAGACAAGTTTAGGTTCCTATTTTGACCTTATCATTTATATTTAACATTAAGTTTAATAATTTTACTTTTACCGTGTCTTCTTGTGTTCTTACACTATAAGGTTAATAAACTTACTATAACAATCCAAACGAACCCCAAGTTGTTTATTATTAATATATATAACCTTATCTAAGTCATTTGGCCGAAACTTAGATTTTTAGGAATAAAATAACAATTAATAATATAATATTTTTTTTAAAACTATTTTATATCAATTTTGACACTATTTAGTAATTGATTTTTGTGAAAATCATAACAGAATTATTAGTTCGAACAATGTTAATTAAATCAATAATAACATGTCATATTAACCTATAAAATTAGTGTAATTCATAAAAATTCTCAAATTACATTTATTTGGGTATTTATAACATCAATTATGTCAATATTTCATTAATAAGATAATTACTACATCATCTTTGTGTCATTAATAAATTAAATTATTTAATTTCTAAAAATTTCAAATAAAATACCATTATTTATGAAATATTTTTAGCTTTCTAATTAATATTTATAGTCTAATTTATCTTATATATAACCTTATATTAAAAATTATTTACTTATTAAACTTCGATTTTAACTATTTTAACCCTTCTTTAAATAAATTAATAATAAATGTCCAAATCTAATCCAAGTGGGCCTAAATGGTCATATTTTATTCCTAAGTTTGTTTTTGGTCGAATTAAACTTATGCAATAGAATTATTACATGTGTTAGGGTAATAATAATATCATTTTTACCCTTAATTACCCTATTTACTTTTAACCGTGGTAAATAAAAGAAAAAAGTTACTATTCACCAAAAATTATTTTCATCTCATTGAACCACATTTTACTTACTGACATCAACCGTGTCTCTCGGATTTTTGAAATTCCACTCACAGAAGCGGTAAAATTATGTTTTATGAAAAATTCAGTTTTTTAACTACCACTTAGTGGTTTCACTATTCATCATAAATTGAAAGTTTTCAGAAAAATACCAAAATTTCACCCTAGGATAATTTCGATATTCCGAATCCAAAAATGAAGTCCATTTTGAAAAATAAAATTTATAAATTTTCAAAAAGTGGTTATTACTATTCATAATGACTAGTTTTAATAATATTTTATTAGCATATCATTGTTTAGTAAAACTCGGTATTGCGTACGACGCAAGCTATCAAGGAAGGTTCCGGTTTCGTGTAAATAAAGAAAAGTAAGTGTTGTGTGTAGAAAACGATTCCTTTGATGATTTATATAACATAAAAGTCTCGGGTGCTACATTGATGGAGCACACACCATTTATATATTTATGGAATATATCCAATTAACAATGTTTTACATAAGGAATAGGGAATCATGCATGTTTTCAAAAAGGTTTTATTGTAATTCAGGTTATTATAATTTTTTAAGAGAATACATGATGAATTTATTCACATGTTTCGTATATGATGATTAAGAGACACTTTATTTTGTACGTATAATATAATTTTTATTTAGTAACCTTCCATATAAATTTCATCATACAAATCTTGGATGAGATTTAAGGTTAAATATTTATGGAATGGAGTGAGTTGATCTTTAGCTGTTATTGAATAATTTATTCCCATATTTTTAGTTTTATTAAAGACCTGAGGAATATATTGTCAGAGTTTTAAAGATCATTTGATCTATTAAAGGGTAATTTTAGTATTTCATGCATAAAAGTTAATTTTTTATATTTGTTTCTTGGAGTAAGGGATTAATTGGAAATTTATTGAAGCACAACCAAGGATGAAATTGTGTTTATAAAATAGAAACATATAAATTATATTTCTTTATATTATTATAGAGTGAAATAATACCTCAAATCTATGAAAATGGATCTTGAAACAAAAATGTTATCCTAATAATGTTATTTTTGTTGAACCGATGGTCATCTAAATCATCAATGATTTATGGTTTTGAGCCCCTAAAAATTACATTAATCACTCACTTTCTTGTGATCAATGGTATCAATAACTATCTATAAATATTTATGTTTTCCATCCATGTTCATATCTTTACTTGACACCAATGTTCTCTTACTTAGATACCTAGTTATATTTTATTACAGATGAATTGCATACTTATTTTTCTCTCTTATTAAGAGGATAATTTATTAACACTTTAATGATGTGGGTTTTTTAAAAATTATATTTTAAAATTTCAAACCCTTTATTACCATGATCATGTTTATGTTATGAGCATGGAATTTATATAAGGTGGGGAGAATGTAATGCCCCAAAATTTTGAAATTTGAACATCATATTCAATAGCATGTATTAAAAAAACATTAAGTGTGGAAATGAATATAACATCCCAAGAATTTACAATATATTTATGATTATAAATAAATCTATAGTTATAAATTCATACAATACTAAGTCAGATTTCATTTCACGTATCAACTAGTTTCTTGGATAACTTACATTACACATAAGATAGAGTTTTACCAAATACTATTAATATTATTATTTAAAATGAAAATTATCTCCCAGAAATAAATTTTTTTGTTATAAATAGTATTAAATAACATATTAAACTATATGTTTTAACTTATTGGTATCCAATAAATTATAAATTAATATAAAAACCAATTGAATATAAAGAAAATGTTTTTTTATAAAAATTATTATTATGTGTCAAAGTCGTATTATCCTAATAAATAAAATTAATTACTAATACTAAATGATATTAATGAAATTCATGTATTTTATATTCAATAAAATAATTAACATTCATTTATTAGATTTTATAGTAATAAGGTAATAATGAATCCAATTTAATGTATAAAAAGCTGTATTTTTTTAAAGGCGGATTTGTGCCTTTTAATAGCACACTTTTTTTAAAACTAAATTTTAACACTTTTATAAATTTTATTTTATAAAATAAACTTAATTTACGAAATATTAATGTAAAAATTATACTATTTTTATTTTTTGGTATTTTTAGGAGAAGTTTTATTTTTTGATGAATAGAGAAAAATACTAAATTTTAATTTAATACTACCTTTTCTTCAAAAATATTTTAAAATGTTAAATTATATTTTGAATTGGTTTTAAAGTTAAAATAGATAAATTATTCAACTATTAATCCAATTTAGGTCATTGGAATCAATTTTACATTGAATACTTATATAAAAACATAGTAAGTTTTTGACCATTTTCACTTTAAAAACTTGCTTTCTCGTCTCGTATATAGGATTAATTTTAAATTAATTTATGAAGATTATATAATTTCAATTTTAGAAATTGAATTAAATATTTGGAATAAAAATAATTTATTATTTATAGTAAGGTAAATATAATTTTTAAAAACAATATTAGTGAAATCTATTAAAATTAATTATAGCGATTAAGTGAATAACTAGTTAACTAAGGGACTAAGCTTTAAACTTAAGGGAACCAATTCCCTAGAAACTTGTCGAAAACCCATTTTATGTCCATATATATACCTTATACATTCTATTATCAACCATTATTCATTATTTTATCCAATTTACATGGAAAAAATATGGTTTTAATTCACTCATTCAAACATTTATAATTTTACCACTCATCCCACTTATAAAAGGGCACCCTCTCTTCTCTCTACTTCATTCCTTCTAACCACTTGGTTTAGACCAATCCTTGACCAAATAAAATAAAAAATTATATCCCCTAATCCTATAATCCTTATCCAGGGCATAAGTCTAAATTAATAAGGCATTATTACAATCCTTAGTAGGATACTCGAAAAAGAGTTTATATTTTTCTAAAAGTGTTTTTATTTTATTTCCTTATCTACCTTCTTTAAAGTATTTTTATATCATGATTATATAATAAATTAAATATATTAAACATAATTATATGTTTTTATGTAAGTATTATGTACTAAAACGTCACACACTTCATAAAATGGGTTATAAAATCATCATTTCTGTCTACGGTAGACTATAACCTCATGAACCAATATCGTGCGTTTTTCCATTACCACCTTTCAAGGTTGGGAATAATGTTGTAAATAAAATATATATTTTATATTTATGATATTTATCATGTATTTATACTTATTTAATTATTATATAACATATAACTTCATGATTTCCATTTTGTGGGAATGTGATAATGTCACTTGTGTGTATGACATACTACAACCTCATAGAGCGATGTGATTCATTAACGCTTTACATGAAATATATTAAGGATGGTTTTAATATAAATATGTGATAAATATGACATAATAATTATACTTTAAAGATAATATATATATATATATCATTTCCTTTTATTTCTTTCAATGTGATAAGAAAATGAAAACATCATTCATGCGTATGTACGACCAATCACTCCATGAAATGTGTATTTCATTCTGTATCAATAAATTTTATGGATTACTCGAAAATACATATATAATGAATAAATATTATATTTATATAAAATTTTAAATTCTTTATATTATTAAATAATTATTTATGTAAGAGGAACAAAAAAATAACAATTCCAAATGTACTAACAAAACAAGGCAATTAACACCCGAAACAATGAAAATAATAAAATATTACTATCAAAAGGGTGATAAGATATTATTAAAGTATCATATATTATATTTTAAATAGGAATATAATTTATTTATAAGTTAATAACATTATCAAAACCATTATAAAATAGTTTAAATAGTGTTTAACCAAAAAGAAGCGTAAGGTAAGGGATTTCATAACACAATTTCCACTCGTTGGGTTAAACTTATATTTCCTTGAATATGTCATGATAAGAGTATGTGTGTCATGAATTTTGAATAAATTATGTTTTAATTAAACTTTCTATGTTTATTTATAGTTTATACACATAATTGATACATTTATTAATTATCACTTCAAGGGTGTTATCATTTTAAGGGTATGTTTGACAATCTCATTCCAATCGAGATTATTTATTCCAGAATATCAGCTGAAGGAAATTACATGATATTTTTCTAATAAAACCTTCCATTTTCTACTACTCGGGTTATTAATGAACCATTCTAATTTCTAGTATTATATTTTAACTCTTTTTATATAAAAAGTTTTAGAATATATCTTCAACAAAACCCAACATTATTTCACTCTTTGGTCAAAAATATGCTTCCCTCAAAAATGATGTTTTATAAAAATGTTTTCAGAAATGTATTTAATTTTTTAAAAATGATTTATTGAAGTATTTTTCACCCAATTTTACTATTTTAAAAAAATAATTGAATATTATTTAATTTTCAAAATAATTCATATTTTCATTTTATTGAAAAAGAAAAAGAAAACTTTATTTTAACGTAAACAAAATGAATAGAATTTCCATCTGGTGTGACCAATCAAAATTTTTCAAGATTCTTTTATAATTTTAAAAACCTATTTTTAGAGAATATTATTTTCTAAATGTTTTCTAAAATTTTACTTTTACATTTTATTTTCAAAGAAATGTATTTTTAAAACATTTTTCAAAGTGAAAATGACAATTTTATGAACAGTGTTTTTAAATATTTTATTTGTAATTTATATTCATCAATGACAAAAACCCTTTATTCTTACCCTGATGGGTATATATTATATTGATATTTTTCTTAATCATCATGTGGATGGTTTATTCTCACTTTGTACAAGGAAAGTATTAAAATTATCTTCCTTGATTCATTTTTTTATAATTAACTTTACCATGAATTATTTACTTTCATGTGGACATTAGATTTCCCCTAAGTTGTAATATTATTTATGATGGATACATTTACATACCAAACCATATACCACTTTTACAAATGGTGTTTACTTTAATATTTGGTTATCTAGAAAAATATTGATAAATCATTATTATTTACCCTATATAGATATTTGATTAGACACAATTTTTATGAATTAAATCGATTATTCAATATACGAGGAATTATTTAGATTAGTATGACATGGGTTAGAGACCAATTAAATTAATCTACTCAATGAATCAGTAGTATCAAGAGATAAAATAAGTTGTAAAAAATTCATTCGTATTTGTAACCAAGTAGATTAAACTATCTTTTGAATTTTCTTAAGAGTAGTATGTTTTAAAATACCTTGTGAAATATCTTTATAGTAAAAGATTCATGTACCTAGGAAACATGATGTCCTATAATTATGAATTCACTTCATTTAGATTTAGTTATTATTATCCATTATATTTTCACTATGAAAAAAACTATGGATTCATATCATTCTAATTTTATTGATAAAATCGTCTGTGTTTTTAGTTATTTATATTTCAGTATTGATTATTCCTTATCCAATTATTTAAATGGCATGTGTTTTTAGAAATTTACCTTGCTATATTTTTTTACTCTCTTACTTCTCAATTTATTGATTATATGGAATGTGTGTTAAGTTATTTAATTTCCATATTTATTTTGAATAATGATTCATGATACCTTCTACTATACTTAACCCTTTCTAATAATTTGATCTCACCATTATTTTTTTCCTTTCTTTATGATTCTAGGAAGTTTACTATAACTAATATGTATTGATACACTAGATGGAATAAATTTACTATTCTAAAAATAATTATGTTGTGATTTTTTTATTCAAATATAATACAAGAATCAGGTATGTATCTATTTTACCAAGACTACTAAACTATTTGTTCCTTTAGGACATAATTTCCTTGTATCTTATACCAATATAATTGTAGCTAGAACTAGCTCTAGGCTGCAGGGGTTGAGGTATCTATAATAAATTATAAGAGTATTAGGACGATTAGTTTATGTTTCATTTATTATTAACCTGTACTTCATCCTTGGGACACATGGTACTTTCATTGCTTGAGTCACTTGAGGAGAAAGAATTATATCATTCACTATATATTAAAAAATTGACGGTTTCTTTCTATTATTATTTTTATCCTTGTTTTCCTTTTTTATCAAGGGGTATTTTGTCCTTATATGTCCCTTTTTTCATTCAAATAATGTCACTTATTATTATATTTGAAAACTAACTTGTCTTTCATGTTGATTTATTTATTTTAAATAATTTTTTCATCTTCTTAGTTAGATGATCTATTTCATAATCATTGTGAGATTCATCATTAGTTTCTTTAAAATCAATTGTCTTTTTCTCCTTAGATTATTTGGCTTCATTTTTATCTTATCACCTCAGTTTAATCTCATAGTTCATGAGAGATATTATATGCTCCTTGACCAAAATGTTCTTAATGTACTTCACTTATTGGATTTTAATCAATTTTAGTCACATATGGATTGGTAAAACCCAAATTATTTTCTTGAACAATTTTTTTAATAAGTGTATCACTAATAGACTTTATATCATTTCATATGTTAGTAATTCATGTAAAATTATCTGAAAAAAATTCAACTAGATTCATACTAAAACTTTCAAAATAATTTCTATAAATATCGTTTATAGCATCCTTTACTTTTCCAGCTCATTCATGAGTGAATTCTAGGAGTTTCCAAATTTCAGGAGAATTTTTTCATTTTGATGTATAATTAAATAAATTTTGTTGTAGACTACAATACATGGTATTCATAAAATTTTCACCTAATTCAAAAGAAACAGTATCATTGGGTGTCCATTTTTCTTCTTTTTCACTAGTAGTTTTATAACCATGCATAATAATTTTCCATATGGGATAACCAATAGATCTAAGAAAGGGTGGACTATTTTTCTTTCATTAACTATAGTCTACGCCATAAAAATAAGGTACATAACCCATAAATTTACATTCGAGATCACCATGATTGTTTGAAAAATATTCCATTTTAAAATGATCATTCATTAAAATCATTAAATATATTTACAACTAAAATCAAATTTTGAAAACTATGATATTTTAAGTAAAAAAAGATCCCCATCCATATTATGTATATTTCATAGATAATATGGCATGAAGGGAGGTAATTTCATGTAAAAAAATCAAAATGTTTCTATAAAATAAAATAAATTGTTATGGAAGTAATCGTTTTAACTATAAAACATTCAAATTAAAGATAGAATTATAGAAACTGAAATATTAAGCAATGTAGAAAATAAATTACAGAAATTAAAAAGACACACTATGATAAAGGAGTTTGATAATATCTTATGAATGATCCCCTAAATCCCCTCCCCTCCTAAAGTATTTGGAGTTTTATATTGTCCATTGTTTCTAATAGAAACCATTAACCAAATAAGAAGAAATAAATCTCTTGGATTTAATGGATACTAAAAAACAAAAATAATACCCTCAGTTTCAACGGTAAAAAAATAACCAAGAACCCTCACTTTAATGGTGGGGATAACCTAATTAAAAAGTTGAAGAATAGAGTGTTTTATTTTTAAATACCCTTTAAAAAACACTCAACTATCCCTATAAGATTTAGAATAATATAAAATATGGGGAGATAGGGAGAGAAGCTAGAATAATATCATTTAAGAATTATAACAAGGTGGAAAATGGATTAAATAGAAAATACATACAAAATTTTATTATGGTTGTTGAAGCCCGGTTTCCTTCTGAGAATCTGGGTTTTCTTGAATATATCTTGCAAAAATTCATCCTAGATCGATAAAGAATAATTCAGTGTAAATTATATTTTATATATATTCATAAATAATATTCAGGGTCTTTTTATATCCTTTATAGGTGTTGGAGGAGCTTGGGGTTAGTTCACTCCATTATCAATCTAAATCAATTCTTTTAAATAAAGAATTAAATTCTCTTTGAATATTCTAAATTGAATCCAGCAGATATCCAACCAACACCACTAGTTATCCAGTGACACTATTATAGCTCTTCAAATTTTTACAGGATCCATAGGCGGGCTGGTGAGCTCCACCGAAAAGATGGTGAACTTGAAAAAACTAGAGTTACTATTGTCTCTTATACTAGTAGGTTGGGGAATATAGGTATTTAGCGTCTTTAATGTTAGCCTCAATATTTTTTGGATGCCTTAATTTAGTTGATTTGTAACTTAAGAATATTTCAAAACACTGTAACAAAAAATAAACTCACAAATAAAAGGATAGAAACACCTTTGGTGATTTTGATCATAAAAAAATTATATATTAAACACATTTTTCTCAGTATATTGGGAAGTTCAGTTTTCAACAAAATCTTTTTATTTTTAATTTGACATAATATACAAGGATCCATATGTTGATGGAATTCTTCTCATTATCGATAGATCTAAAATATTCATCCCATTTTCTCTTCATCTTCTCAATCTAATCTTTATGGTTTTCAAAACTCTTGTAGTTTTCATGTTTTTTGATCCTATTAGATTTGATCTTCAGTAAAGAATCCTTGACATCGATAATAGTTATATAATTTTCTTCCAAGGCATGAATTTGGTCTTCAAAAACTTTAATTTATTTTTCTCTCATGAACTATCTTTTTAAATTTTTGTTCATCCAAGGAACACCATTATTTTTGGAACAACATAAAATGTTCTTTGGTTTCCATATCATTTATGAAATACTTTCATTATTATAATTTCCTATCATGGATATATTCATGATTTCCAGCTCTTTCTTTGATTTTTACTTATCATCCTATAATCTTTGGATAAAATCTAATATGTATGTAATTACTTCAATAAAACCCATCTTAAAAAATTTAATATTGATGTAAATGATCCTTAAGTTATTCACTTATAAAAAAATAAACACATTTATAAAATTACCCAGTTCAATATTTATAATCATCCGGTTTTATCTACTACTTACCACTTTATTGATATTCATGTAATGGTGAGTTTGTATTTTCTTTCTAATATTTCTTTATCTTTTTTTCCTCTTCTTTATATTCATAAATTTGGCTGAAACGTCAATGTTAACATCAAAAAAACGTGACTTCTTATTTCTCCTCCTGATCCATCCCTGAAATATTTTGTAAAGCTTGTATAATTTTACTGGGATTTTTAATTAGATCTAATCATAATTGAAGTACCCAGGTTTGGTGGTTCACTGGAGGTTAATCATGGATATATTTTTATTAATTCTACTTTTTAATCTAACCTATTAAACCATCTAAAGTTAAGATCATATCTTCTCATGTATCTCATCCTTAGATGAATGAAAAATTAATTAAAATGCATAGAACACATGGATTTTTACAAGGTTTTTATTTGAAATCCTACTACTTACCTAGATCTGTTAGATTACCCAATAACATATTCTTACACTATTAACAAAAAAAATTTAAATAACTTGGTCTTCTAGAAATATTACATGGACTCTCATCATGTTCTCTAGTATTTCACTAAAGTGTCTTTATATTACATCACAAAGTTCTTATCTTACCAATAGTTCTTCAACTATCTTGCATAGATCACCCCGCATGATTTTTCATGATCACATGGGATAGTCCCTGAATATATCCATTCAAAAAAGATTGATTATGTCTTAATCTACCCCATATTTATTATTATCGAACATATTTACCTTATACTTATTCTCAGTCCACATCAATCGACCTCAATTGATCACCTTATATAATACAATTGTATCATGGGACTCCTTCTTCTTCCTTGATACTAGAACATATTATTATTTTAGGTAATGTGTTGGGTTATATCTCTTATTTTACTATATATATTTCATCAAGTAATATCATTGTCAAAGCTTCCTAAACTTCTTCACCTAATAATCTATTTATCTTCATAAAATTTTGAATATAGTGTTTCCATATCAATTTGGAAACTACTAAAATCTCATAAACTAGGGATCTTATAATAATTCACTCATTCAAAATCAAAATATAGAATATCAATTTAAATTTCCTGAAGAATAAATACATTATTATATTTTATAATTCTAGAAAATATAAATATTTAATTATTTTGAATTCCCCCACATATACATGGATGAATTCATCATTTACACATAGATATAATTCTTGATACATCGATCTCTACTCATCATAACAACTTAGATCATGATCATCTTGAATGATCATGATGTTTTAATCCATAAATAATAGTTCTCGAGAATCACTTAATTTAATTATAATATTCCTCAATTTTTCATGATTCATTGTTCTCAGAATTTTTCCAAGTATATGGCTCATACAGAGTACCAAATCACTCATACATAGCCATGAAATGTATCAAACACTATTATAGAGAAGAAACATATGTAGGATAGAAATGACATATATTTATCTCCTAAAATGACTCGTATACATCCTTTAATGACACTTATGTAGGCTAAAATGACTTATAAGTTAGTCTCATTGAATCGTACACAGATACGGTGGTCCTAAATGATTCCTAATATTATTCTAACTCAAACTTAGTCTTTGTAAATTTTTAAATTTTTATCCAAGAGTCAGAAATTTATCTTACAAACTTTGGATTGTCATGTATAAATATATTTTCCCTTTTCCAAATTCACACCACAAAGCCAAATTTAATTTTACACATGTTCTGAATGACTCATACATTTTCATCCCTTTTTGAATTTTCAGCTCTAGAATTTATACTCTAGAATTCACTCAAATAGCTTCATAATATTATCAATTGAAATATATTCTTCCCAATAAATTCATCTTACCTCAAAATATCTTTTTAGATAATACCACTTCTGAATCAACATTACTGTTCCTTATCTTTTAGAAAATCACATCAATCATCACATATAAGGGATACTACATTGAATTTCTATTCCCGAGGACTTCAAGAAGTGACACACATCTTCATTTTCCATTTATGATTTCAGTAGATTTTTCAACATATATTAAATTCACACATATGTTATATTGAAAAAAATGATAGTCATCTTCACAGATCGATTTGGGTACTTTATTGTCCCCCTTTGTGTATTTTATCAAGACGTAAAACTCTTTCAAAGTTAATGTAATATTCTCCCCATTATTAATAATAAATTAAATATAATAGAGGTAGGTTTATAATAATATCATATTTATACCTTATTATAATTTACAAAAGAAAATTACTCTCCCCCTTTTTTCTAGAAATTCAATCCAAAATATACTTATTAAGAGAAGGATAGAACCAGAAACATCCTGGCTAAGACCCTTCAGTTAAACTACTTTATGTTTATGTGGGTTTTCCCAGTGTATAAAATAGGAGCTAATAATTAAGGTGATAATATATATCCATAAATGTCCATATATGTGATATCATTTCCAATTTTCTCATTTTCAGGCTATTTAACTAGATTTATCAAGAAATGAATCGTGCACTCATTTTTTGAAAATTCATCAAAATAGTTCACGTGAAAGGATTATTTTTTACCATTAATATTTTCTATAAACCATCACTCCCCCTTACTAAAACAAATTTATATTAAGTGTTATAGGAATTCCTTTCCCAATTTTTTACTAGATGTTTTCTAGATTAAAAATTCATAAAAATAGAATATATTTTGATGTCTCCTACCTATGGTTTCTCCCCTAAAGTTATGAACGCAATTCATTATCATTGTGGTTAATTATCCTTCACAATAATACATGATGGATACCAATTTCATGTTGTATATATTGATTAGAAAATTTATTCAACCCTATAAAATCCCTTCATGTTGGCTCAATTAACTGAGTAGATAAGGGAATAAAGAGCGATAACCAGTCATCGTTTATAAAAAACATTAGAGTTGATATTTTCTTCTAAACCCATATATCCTATTTTTTTCATATTCAAATAATTTTAAAATCTTCAAGATCCCATTATTTTAATTTATCTTCAAAATTTTAATCTGGATCGATTTTTCACTTTCTTTTACTTTATTCTAGTGTGGGGAAAACATTTTTATATTTGTTGATATGGAATTAAGATCTCCCAAGTCATCCTTAATGAAACTATTCTCTTGAAATTAAAGCTCTAATTAATGTTAGATAACATGTTTTCCTTTAGCACATGTACTTGATTGTGATTTCACAGATATTCTACAAGGTTTATTCATATAATTTTTATTACCTTTCTTAAAAAACTCCTTAAAATTATTCTTTTGTTACATTTTTATTTCTTATCCTAATAGTTGGTCTTGACTGGTATATACCAATATCATTCATACATATGACCACCTATGTTGTAGTTGTCACAAAAATTCTCAAGATAATAAACCTATTATTAATGACAATATTTTTTCTATTATTTGAACTTTTATTCTCTATAATATGATTTCTATTTTGAATATATTTTATCTTACTTGATTCAAGCCTCTTATGTCCCTAATATGTTCAAAAACAATTCCAACATTCAATGGACCTATTCCCAAACTTCCAATAGTAGAAAAAATAAAAAACTAGCCTTCATATTTTACTTCTAGATTGAATCTTTCAAAAATAATTTACTTATTTATTTATGATAGAAACTCCACCTTTACATTTGAGTAGATTATTTTCTTTGATGTGCTAAAATCAACCCTTTATGTGGTGGTGAATTTTTCAGCTTCTTTCTCCACCCAAATATTACCATATTTTAAAATAAAATTTATAATATAATTTAAAATGGTATTTGTAAAAATAGTAATAATTGGTTTATGGTTTAAATTATTCTTAATCCTTATTGTATTTTAATCATAGGAATTTCCCATGTTCATCTTGCAACTTATTGGAGTTTCTTGGTTCCATGAATCTCAATATAAATTCGTGTGGCAACATTATTATTTTCCATAGATTAGGAAGTTCTTGTTTATACCAACTCAATATTTTTTAAATTTAAATTCTAATTCAAGGAACTTTATTTTGAGGGAGTTCTTATAATCCGCAACATATAAAAATTATTCTTCCCAATTTTTCCTTATCTTATGAATTTGATCATTATATTTTTCACTATTATGTTATAAATAATTATCAAGGTATTTGATCCTCTTTTATTTGATCTCTATTTGGGAATCATTAACACATATAGTAGTTTTATATTTATATTCAAAGGAATAGTTTCTATATTCATAAAATTTAATTTCTTCTATTTTCACATCAACTATTTTTTAAAATATTTCTTTAACTAAAGAATACTATGATTTATTATACATCATGACATTTTCCTTGGATTTCATATCTTTGATGAGATCCTTGCATGGTTATATTTTTTTATTATGGATTTATTCATGATTTAATAATCTTAATATATAGAGAACCATTCTAAAATTAACATAAATAATATAATAATATCATTAATTAAATAATACATATCATAAATAATTACATAATCAGGAGAGAAAACAGTTTATTATCATGGGGATTATCCATATAAACATATTATTTTAAAACACTTGACAACTTTTATACATAATTATTCTCCTCTAGACCCTTTCAATACATATCACATGATACAATAATATTTAAATCATAGGGAATGAAAATATAAGAAATGGGTGATCTCAAATGCACAGTGGGGGAAAAGGAATATCGTACATTTTTAGATCATATTCATAAAGGAGAATATAAGTAATACATAGGTATATTGATAAAATATCATAATTCCATGAATTAAAATAAAAATATCATAAAATTATCTATAAGGAGGAATAAAATATATGACCTAGCTCAAAATACAAATCAATAATCATAAAACATGCGATCATGATATAAATTATTAAAAATAATTTAAAAATAAAGAATAATCCTAAAAACATGGAACTTCAAGGAAATAAAATTCATCTTAAAAATTTATCATAACTTGGTAAAAAACATGGTATTTTGGAACAACCATAAACATTGAAAACCCTATCTGATAAATCCAATTATTCAAATTACTTTGTGAATAAACTCATTATTTCTATGTCTGAACATATGAGAAAACACCTCATTTCCACTCCTATTTGAACAAAATCATTATTTTCATGATTGAATGTCACATGAGATATAAATTTAAACCAATGCACTATAGGGTAAAATAGGACCCTAACCATCAACTTCCAAAAATTAGTGTTCCAATTAAAATCAATCATCATTATAACTTAAATAGCCCTTGGAAAAAGAATGAGTTTCTTAAACATATAACATAAGATGAACTTAATAAATCATAGAATATAAAATTTCATTTCCAAAAAGTATTCATCAAAAATAAATAAAATATAGTGTATTATCAAAGGAAAACTTCAGGGGATATAATCCACAGAGAGAAATTAAGGTGAAAATACAAAACTTTTTGTAAAACCTATTTAAAAATTGTTATAAAATACAAAATGTAAATTAATTTCAAAATAATCTAATAAGATAAAGAGAATAATTTTTTAAAATATTTTTATAAAGAGTTACAAATAAAATATCATTGAAAATAAATAAGATTAGAAAAGGTAGAGATGAAAATAGTTTGAAAATTTTATTTTTTAAAGATTTATTTAATATTGGAGATATAAAAAAAGACATCATGTTTTCAAAAAGGTAAGTGAAAATAATTTGAATAAATTTAATTTTAAAAATAATATTTAAAAATAAAACCCTGAAAAAGAAGTACAGATTTGCAAAAAGTTAAACGAACGTGCATAAAAAATTAGTTTTAAAAAAACTCATAATGGAAAATTGAAAAATTCATAAATTTTATCAAAAGTAAATGTATAGGGGAAGATAAAATCATTTATTTTGAATGGCTGGAATAAAATATTGAACATTTTGAAGGACACCCTGTTGAAAATCCACATCATTAAAAATATAGTGAAACCATTATTTTAAAATTAATAAAGGTAAAAAATGATAATTTGAGATAAAAATAATTTGAGCTTCTAATAGGGAAATGAGAACATTGGTGGGAATTAAAAACTTGGATATAGAATAAAAAACAATAAAAGAAGAGGAAATCATTCATAAAAAAATAATTTTAATGATACAATAAAATCATAAAGGTATAATAATTTAATTTGAAACATGATTTACCTAGAAAAAATTCTAAATATATACTAAATAATCATAGGTTGATAGATCAATTTTTAAAAATAATATACAAATAATAGTTATTATAACCCTAGAAAGAGATTTGAGTCACAAAAACTCCTTATAATACTTTAAAATTTTATATCAAAACCCTATGAGAGGTATAAATTTAATTATAACAATTAATATCCTTAAATATAAGAGTATAATTATGAAAAATTACAATAGGGAACTATTTACACCATTAAAAAGGAAACATGGAGTATAACTTAAACATGTATTATGGAATTTCGATTTGGGATATGGAAAACCTTACGGGTTGAGTAAAATTTTAATAAACCCCCTTGAAAGAAAGTTTTGTTAATTAAACTTCAACAATTAATTATATTATATCTTAACTAGAACTAATATACACTATATAAATAAAATTAGGCGTGTACTACAATTCGTATCTCAAAGAGTGGAAGTTGAGGCAAAAAACCCTTACCTTGTTTACTTACTTAGTTGTTGACACTATATGTAACATCCCAAGTAAGTAATGAATAATAGATATTTTTATCTATGTCTATTAATGATTAAGATAGTGTTATAGAGGCTTAAAATGAAAATAAATACAATCTTATGCATGGAATACACTAATATTCTTAAAAGATTGTTTTAGTGCCTTTTGATGGCAAACCATTTTTTAATCTATATTTTGAAAATTTTATAAACTATGTTTGTCAAAATAAACTTATTCTTTATTATTGGGATATCAAAATTTACCTTGTGTGAATTTTTGGTATTTTTCTGACAATGTTCATTTTTTTAATGAATAGTGAAAAATACTGCATTTTACATCAAAACTTCTTTCTAACCTAATTTATTTATATGATTAGATTATGTTTTGAATTGGTTTTGAAGTGAAATTAGAATATATTTTTACCATTTTATCCAATGGTGGTCATTAGAATCAATTTCACTTTGAAATTAGACTTAAACTGGTGTCAATCTTTTGATACTTATTGTTTTGTAAAAACATGCTTTTTTCTCTGGCAGCGGGAATTAATTATTAAATTAGTTAATGTGACTTATATGATTTTAATTTTGTAAAATAGACTTCATTTTTTAATTCGGAATATCAAATATAGCTTAGGGTGAATTTTTGGTACTTTTCTGAAAAACTTCAATTTTTGATGAATAGTGAAACCACTAAGTGGTAATCAAGCAAACTGATTTTTCAGTTAAATGAAAGTTTACCACTAATGTGTATTGAATTTTGAAAATCCGACATACATGGTTGTCATTAAGAAGTAAAATGTTGTTCAATGAGATTAAAATATTTTTTTGGTGAATAGTAACTTATTAAGTTTTTAATCGCGATTAGTGGTAATTAGTGTAGTTTAAGGTATAAATAATGCTTTAATAATATGAAATGACCTAGACACATGTCCCAACCATATTGGTTGTGTAATGGCCGACCAAGATAAGCCATGGGTAAACTTGGGGACCCCATGGAGACATTTTGGTTGGGAAATGACATAAATAACTTTTTATTTAATGTAAAAGTAAAAATGACACAAACATAATATGTTTTACGAAAACAATTTTTACATGGTGTTATAAAGATCAGATATTTGATTATAAATAGTCATTTTAAATCTAAAAATATTTCCTACATCATAGTATTTTTTTTATGATTTTTAGACATTAAATAAATTAAATTATTTATGACATAATAATGATGCAGCGATGACATCATTATTTGACGATTTAAATAAAATGGAAAGATAATGTAAAATATATGAACTAAACCTGGCCAAAACCAATTGGATGAGTGGATTTAGAACCCTTATCACCTTATCCACGAATTCTATCAATGTGGGACCTTTTAAAACCGAAAAACATTTTCAAATAAAGTAATATTTCTTTACTTTCCAAAAGTGCCCCTCCTCTCCTCTTATAAAAGGCCCCCACCTCTACCTCATTTAACACACTACTCAAGCCTTTGGCTCGTCCAACCCCTGCCCATTTACTCTCTCTACATCCCTCTCCTCATCCTAGAGGATTCCCTTTGGGAATAATCCTTTCAAAGGAAGCCTTTAGGCTCAAATCAAAAGGAGTTACACTTTTTAAGGTAGTTCATTCTCTCATGTTCATTTGTTTTATTTTGCTTCTCCAACCCCCTAAACTCTTTTTATTTACTTTTTTGTAACAACACCAGTATCTTCAATATACTATGATGTTGTTATAAGATTTATTTGAGCTACACTCTCACACAACTACATCAAATGGTTAAAGAACATACGGTTTCCGTGGATGGCGAAATTCTGCCTCCCGAAACGATGATTGTTCAATACTCATTTAACACCTTCAAAGGTGGCCATTATGATGTCACTATTTTTATATATGATATATAATATGTTTATTGTTTCCTTATGCTTCTGTTTTTTTCATTTTCGGCATACCTTTATGGTTTCCATTATGGGTAAACACGATATCTTCATTTTAGGAAGTGCGGACTACCGCCCCCTGAAAGTGATTTGATTCGTTAAATACCATATGTGGGACATATAAAGGATGGAACTATGATATTATATATGTTATTATACTGGAATTACAATATAATCTTATATAATTATGATTCCATTCCAGAAATACGAAATAGAAATGGAAGTAGCGTTCATGCATACGTACGGCTTACCGTCTCCATGAACGGTGCATTTCATTTCTTACCTCTAAATGTGATGTAATATTATAAATACATGTATATGATGAATATATATGATATATATGTTATCAAAATCATTAATATAATTCTGGATATAATGAACCTTTGACCAAATTAACAACATGTAAGTGTAAGAAGTCTATTTTTGACTTAAGAACCAAATACCGACAAAATGAACATTATTAACTTAACTGATTACATGATGTTCATAACATGGTATAAAAGGAATAATGAACTTGAAAAAGGTTCATAAGCAAGTAGATATTAACTCAAGTTTATTATTCAGGAGATTAAAGAACGGTCGGGTCAAGTCGGATACGAGGTATGGGACTTCGTCTCAATCTCCTTTCATTGAGGCATATTTTATTTTATACACAACTTTATTTTATACGGTGTATAAACCCCTTTGACTTTTACATTTATTCAAAAGGAATCTTTTTATTATGAAGCATTTACTAAACGACAAAAGGGAATGCTTTTGTCGTACGTATGCGGCGACAACGACTTCTCCGTCGTCGTGACCGTTATTTGAGTTTCGACTTCCTCTACAAGCCATACCTTCTTTTTAAAAGAAAAATAAATACCATGTTTTAATTTTCTTTTATTTTGGTATTGAAAATGGTTTTCATAATGTTTTTATATCAATGTGTTGTATTGATATCTCATGATTGAAATGTGGAAATTTTATGTTTCCTTTATGCATGTTTTATGTGATATGATTATGTTATGGTTCTTGGGCATTATTATGAAGACGGGTGGTTCTGTGATAAACTAAGGGAGGGTGAGCCCGTTATAGCTCTCCAATGCATTGGGTAACACGAAGGAGTGAAACGTTAAGGTTTCTCCGAAGAGATTTTAGGGAATATACTGTGATGGGTATTCCAAACGTAACCAAGAGGGTTACTCCATACGTAAGAATGTTATGAATGCCTCAAGTTACCTTTATGTCTTATGATTTCTATTATTTATTCATGATTTTATGAGGTATGTTAAAGTGCCTATGTTTTATGGGTAAAGTATGATTTCATTCTTATGTATATATGAACTCATGTTTCCTTTCCATGTTTTTTTATAACCCATACTGAGTTTTTATGCTCATCCCAAGTTTTTGAAATGTTTTTCACAGGTCAAGGGAAAGGTACATGATAAGATGATAGAGTCAAGGATGTGTCAAGAAATAATCCATGTTTTATTTTAAATGTGTTTCCATTGATGGGAATGAAGAATACTATCTTTATGTAACCACTTTGTTTATATGTGGAATGTAATGAAAGTTTTATGATCTAATTCTCTAAAACTCTAAACCCGAAAATATCCTCAATGTGTAATCTTGTAATAACTCAAGATTAAGTAAGGTTTAAGGCTGGGGCCTTATAGTTGGTATCAAAGGTCGGTTTAGATAACTTTAGGAGTTAGAATTCTATTAAATGATTATCCAAAAATATATTTTTTTCGAAATGATATAGCATTTAAAGATTACCATGTTGCTTCATCTAAGACATGTTTGTTCAGAATGGTTTTCCGCAGAGGAAACAGGGAAGCAGTGCTAGGAAGGCATACAGAAGGAAATAACCTTCCGAATCAGCATTCAGAAATGGTCGGAATTGGAACTGAACAGTTTGTTGTAGTAATGGCGAAGTTGACTCAAGCGATAAATGGCGGTGGTATCCATACACGAGATCAGCCAGAACAACCGTAGAGGAACATGTCAGTGGTGGAACATTTCATGAGGCAACATCCACCATCATTCAGAGGATCATCTGACCCTGTGCTAGCTGAAGGGTGGATTAAAGCACTGGAGAATATTTTTGATGTCATGGGGTGTTCAGACAATCAAAAGGTTAGTCTTGCTATTTATCGTTTGGAGGGTGAAGCAGATCAGTGGTGGTCTATGGTTAAAAATATCAGGGACGCCGATGAGATTGATGCTCTTGACTGGGATGAATTCAAAGGTATGTTTCTTGAGAAGTATTTTCCTAAGGCTGTTCGACTTAGGATGGAAAAGCAATTCTTGTAATTGAGGCAAGAGGAAGACTCAGTGGCTGCCTATGAAGAAAGGTTCACTCGATTGGCAAGGTATGCTCCAAATTTTATCCGGGACCTTGATAGTAAAATCAATCGTTTTTACTCAGGATTAAAGCCAAAATATCGAAGGGCATTAGCTTCTCGTGAGTTTAAAAGTTATGAAAAGCTTGTTCGATGTGCTGAGAAGGTGGAAATGGAGTTTTCCGATGACCAAGTTTTCTATAACAACCAGCAGAAGAAGAGACCGAGGTGGCAGGAGAAAGGTAAGAATTCTTCAAAGAAGTCTGATGGTAAGAGAACTAAGTTTCTAGTTTGTGATAAATGTGGAAAAAGGCATGCTGGGGATTGTCTTTTGAATTCTAGGAAGTGCTACCGATGTGGTAATATGGGACATAAGGCTCGTGATTGCACTGAAAAGGATCAAGGTGAAGGTAAGAAAAAATTTGATTTACAGTTAGTGAAATGTTATAGGTGCAATGAGATGGGTCACTATGCAAACGAGTGTCCGACAAGGAGCTTGAGTGATGGGAAGCAGTTAGACTACAAGTAGAAAGGGGTGGTGAAATCCTTTGCAACTACTTCAGCAGATGTCGGGCCATCAAATGAAGTTGTATCAGGTACTTTGTTTGTTTTTTCAGATTATGCTAGTGTGTTGTTTGATTCGGGGTCTACACATTCTTTCATCTCTGAAAACTTTTCTAGTAAAATGGGAATACCATCTCAAGAAATGACTCCTGAACTTTTGGTAAAAACACCTGGGGGAAGTGTCGAGGCAAAAAGAATTTATAATAATCTTTCTATCCTTATCTGTGGAAAGAACCTACTTGCAAACCTTATTGTTCTACCTCTAGTAGAGTTTGATGTTATCCTGGGTATGGATTGGATCTCTATTTACCATGCTAAGATTGACTGTAGATCTAAAGAAGTTTCTTTTCAGAAAGACTTTCAGTTTGTTTACAAGAATGAACCCTTACTTTTGATAACATATCAAGAGGCCGAGAAACTTGTAAAAGATGGAAATGAATGTTACCTTGCACACGTCGTTGAAAATAAAGGAACTATTCAGATTAATGATGTGCGAGTGGTAAATGAGTATCCTGATGTTTTTTCTGATGAGTTGCCTGGAATAATACCAGATCGGGAAGTTGAGTTTACTGTTGACTTAGTTCCTGATGCTAAGCCAATTTCAAAACCCCCTTATCGAATGGCTCAAATTTAACTTTTAGAGTTGAAGGAGCAATTGCAAGATTTATTAGAGAAAGGTTTCATTAGACCTAGCACATCACCATGGGGTGCTCCTGTTTTATTTGTTAAAAAGAAAGATGGTTCTATGAGACTTTGCATTGATTATAGAGCCTTGAATAATATCACTGTTAAGAACAAATATCCTTTGCCTCATATCGATGATTTGTTTGATTAGCTCCAGGGAGCTCAGTTTTTTTCAAAGATTGACTTGAGATCGGGGTACCATCAGCTGAAGGTAAAGGAGGCAGATATTCTGAAGACCACGTTCCGTACGAGATATGGCCATTATGAATTTGTAGTAATGCCTTTTGGGCTAACCAATGAACCTGCTGTATTCATGGACTTAATGAATAGAATTTTCCATGAGTTCTTGGATAAGTTTGTGGTGGTTTTCATTGATGATATTTTGGTGTTTTCTAAAAGTAAAGAGGAGAATGAAAAACATTTAAGGGTTATCTTGCAAACCATAAAAGAAAAGAAACTGTATGGTAAATTAAGCAAGTGTGAGTTTTGGTTGCAAGAAATTTCTTTCCTTAGTCACATTTTTTCTAAAGATGGAATAACTGTTGATCCTGCAAAAACAAAAGTTGTGGAAGAATGGCCAAGACCCACAAATGTAACCGAGATTCATAGCTTTCTTGGTTTCGCGGTCTATTATCGAAGGTTTGTTAGAAACTTTTCACGGTTATTTAGTCCAATGACTAAGCTAACTCGGAAGGGTGTTAAGTTTATCTGGACAAAAGAATGTGATGATTGTTTTCAGGAATTGAAAAGAAGATTGGTGAATGCTCCAGTTTTGGCACTACCTTCCAGGAATGGTGAGTTTGTTATATACAGTGATGCTTCATTGAAAGGACTTGGTTGTGTCATAATGCAGAATGATCAGGTAATTGCTTATGCTTCACGACAGTTGAAAACTCATGAGGTAAATTACCCTACACATGATTTGGAATTAGCTGCTGTTGTTTTTGCTTTAAAAATTTGGAGGCATCATTTTTATGGAGTAAAGTGTGAAATATATACCGATCACAAAAGTTTAAAGTATATATTCACTCAGAAAGTGTTAAACATGAGACAAAGGAGATGGCTGGAATTAATCAAAGATTATGATTGTACGATTCATTACCATCCAGGAAAAGAAAATAAAGTGGCTGATGCTTTGAGTCGAAAAAGTAATGCTTCATTAACAATGTTGCGTTTGGAACGTGATCCTTTGGTTAAGGATTTGATGAACTTTGGCATAGAAGTTGTTGGTGCAGGAAGTCCTTCTGTTTTGTTTCAGGTATCAATGAGATCATCTCTATCAGATAGAATCAAGCAAGCACAGAAGCAAGATAGTGAGTTGCAGAAAAAGGTAGAGCTGGTTCAGAATGGTAAGTTGCCTGAATTCAACATTGATAATGATTGCGTTTTGAGATTTGGGAAGAGATTGTGTGTGCCTTGTGATTCACAGTTGAAGAGAGAGTTGTTATGTGTAGCTCATAGTTCTCCGTTTTCAGTTCATCCAGGCAGTACTAAGATGTATAGAGATCTGCGGGAGTATTACTGGTGGGATGGAATGAAAAGAGATATTGCTGATTTTACTGTGAAGTGTTTGACTTGTCAGCAGGTTAAAGCAGAGCGGCAGTTACCGAAAGGGATGCTTCAGCCTTTACCAGTGCCAGAGTGGAAATGAGAGAATATATCCATGGACTTTGTTGTTGGATTACCGAATACATCTCTAGGTAATAATGCAATCTGGGTTATTGTTGATCGCTTGACCAAATCTGCTCATTTCCTTGCTATACGAGATACTTTCTCTCTTGATCAACTTTCCTGTTTGTATCTTAAAGAGATAGTCAGGTTACATGGAGTTACTCTCTCCATTGTATCGGATCGTGATCCCAGGTTTACTTCTAACTTTTGGAAAGGCCTTCAGAAGTCGTTGGGTACTGAATTAAATTTTAGTACAGCTTTTCATCCTCAATCAGATGGGAAGTCAGAACGAACAGTTCATACATTGGAGGATATGCTACGAGCTTGTTCTATGGATTATCAGGGAAGTTGGGACCAACATCTTTCTTTGGTTGAGTTTTCATATAATAACAGTTTTCATTCCAGTATACAGATGGCACCATTTCAGGAATTATATGGGAAGCGGTGTCGAACTCCAGCTTTCTGGGATGAAGTGGGTGAAAGAAAGTTGATGGGACCAGAATTGGTAGAAGAGATGGCAGAAAACGTTCAGCTGATTCAGAAACACATGAGAACAGCTCAGAGCAGGCAGAAGAGTTATGCGGATAACCGGAGGAAGGATCTATCTTTCGAGGTAGGTGATCATGTTTTTCTCAAGGTTTCTCCTTGGAAAAGTGTGATGAGATTTGGTAAGAAAGGAAAGTTGAGTCCAAGGTTCATTAGACCATACGAAATTCTGGAGAGAGTTGGATCAGTTTCATACCGAGTGGCTTTACCTCCGAGTTTATCTCAGGTACACAATGTTTTTCACATTTCGATGTTGAGAAAGTATATGCCAGATCCATCTTATGTTTTGAGTCCAGAGGTAGTTCAGCTGGAAGAGAACTTATCTTATGAGGAACAACCGGTCCAAATTCTTGACCACAGGGAGCAAGTGTTACGGAATAAAGTGATTCATCAGGTAAAGGTTATGTGGAAAAACCACATGATTGAAGAGGCAACATGGGAATCTGAAAATGCAATGAGGGATATGTACCCCCATTTATTCGATAAGTTAATAAATTGCGGGGACGCAATTTTCTAAAGGGGGGAAGGATGTAACATCCCAAGTAAGTAATGAATAATAGATATTTTTATCTATGTCTATTAATTATTAAGATAGTGTTATAGAGGCTTAAAATGAAAATAAATACAATCTTATGCATGGAATACACTAATATTCTTAAAAGATTGTTTTAGTGCCTTTTGATGGAAAACCATTTTTGAATCTATATTTTGACAATTTTATAAACTATGTTTGTCAAAATAAACTTATTCTTTATGATTGGGACATCAAAATTTACCTTGTGTGAATTTTTGGTATTTTTCTGACAATGTTCATTTTTTTAATGAATAGTGAAAAATACTGCATTTTACATCAAAAATGCTTTTTAACCTAATTTATTTATATGATTAGATTATGTTTTGAATTGGTTTTGAAGTTAAATTAGAATATATTTTTACCATTTTATCCAATGGTGGTCATTAGAATCAATTTCACTTTGAAATTAGACTTAAACTGGTGTCAATCTTTTGATACTTATTGTTTTGTAAAAACACGCTTTTTGCTCTGGCAGCGGGAATTAATTATTAAATTAATTAATGTGACTTATATGATTTGAATTTTGTAAAATAGACTTCATTTTTGAATTCGGAATATCAAATATAGCTTAGGGTGAATTTTTTGTAATTTTCTGAAAATTATCAATTTTTGATGAATAGTGAAACCACTAAGTGGTAATCAAGCAAACTGATTTTTCAGTTAAATGAAAGTTTACCACTAATGTGTATTGAATTTTTAAAATCCGACATACATGGTTGTCATTAAGAAGTAAAATGTGGTTCAATGAGATTAAAATATTTTTTTTGGTGAATAGTAACTTATTAAGTTTTTAATCGCGATTAGTGGTAATTAGTGTAGTTTAAGGTATAAATAATGCTTTAATAATATGAAATGACCTAGAAACATGTCTCAAACATATTGGTTGTGTAATGGCCGACCAGGACAAGCCATGGGTCAACTTGGGGACCCCATGGAGACATTTTGGTTGGGAAATGACATAAATAACTTTTTATTTAATGTAAAAGTAAAAATGACACAAACATAATATGTTTTACGAAAACAATTTTTACATGGGGATATAAAGATCAGATATTTGATTATAAATAGTCATTTGAAAGCTAAAAAGATTTACTACATCATAGTATTTTTTTTATGATTCTTAGACATTAAATAAATTAAATTATTTATGACATAATAATAATGCAGCGATGACATCATTATTTGACAATTTAAATAAAATGGAAAGATAATGTAACATTTGTGAACTACACCTGGCCAAAACCAATTGGATGAGTGGATTTAGAACCCTTATCACCTTATCCACGAATTCTATCAATGTGGGACCTTTTAAAACCGAAAAACATTTTCAAATAAAGTAATATTTCTTTACTTTTCAAAAGTGACCCTCCTCTCCTCTTATAAAAGGCCCCCACCTCTACCTCATTTCACACACTACTCAAGCCTTTCTATCGGCCAAACCCTGCCCATTTACTCTCTCCACATCCCTCTCCTCATCCTAGAGGATTCCCTTTGGGAAGAATCCTTTCAAAGGAAGCCTTTAGGCTCAAATAAAAAGGAGTTACACTTTTTAAGGTAGTTCATTCTCTCATGTTCATTTGTTTTATTTTGCTTCTCCAACCCCCTAAACTCTTTTTATTTACTTCTTTTGTAACAACACCAGTATCTTCAATATAATAGGATGTTGTTATAAGATTTATTTGAGCTACACTCTCACACAACTACATAAAATGGTTAAAGAACATACGGTTTCCGTGGATGGCGAAATTCTGCCTCCCGAAACGATGATTGTTCAATACTCATTTAACACCTTCAAAGGTGGCCATTATGATGTAACTATTTTTATATATGATATATAATATGTTTATTTTTTCCTTAAGCTTCTGTTTTTTTCATTTTCGGCATACCTTTATGGTTTCCATTATGGGTAAACACGATATCTTCATTTTAGAAAGTGCGGACTACCGCCCCCTGAAAGTGATTTGATTCGTTAAATACCATATGTGGGACATATAAAGGATGGAACTATGATATTATATATGTTATTATACTAGAATTACAATATACTCTTATATCATTATGATTCCATTCCAGAAATACAAAATAGAAATGGAAGTAGCGTTGATGCGTACGTACGGCTTACCGTCTCCATGAACGGTGCATTTCATTTCTTACCACTAAATGTGATGTAATATTATAAATATATGTATATGATGAATATATATGATATATATGTTATACAAATCATTAATATCATTATGGATATAATGAACCTTTGACCAAATTAACAACATGTAAGTGTAAGAAGTCTATTTTTGACTTAAGAACCAAATACCGACAAAATGAACATTATTAACTTAACTGATTACATGATGTTCATAACATGGTATAAAAGGAATAATGAACTTGAAAAAGGTTCATAAGCAAGTATATATTAACTCAAGTTTATTATTCAGGAGATTAAAGAAAGTTCGGGTCAAGTCGGATATGAGGTATGGGACTTCCTCTCAATCTCCTTTCATTGAGGCATATATTATTTTATACACAACTTTCTTTTATACGGTGTATAAACCCCTTTGACTTTTACGTTTATTCAAAAGGAATATTTTTATTACGAATCATTTACTAAACGATAAAAGGGAATGTTTTTGTCGTATGTATGCGGCACAAACGGCTTCTCCGCCGTCGTGACCGTTATTTGAGTTTCAGCTTCCTCTACAAGCCATACCTTCTTTTTAAAAGAAAAATAAATACCATGTTTTACTTTTATTTTATTTTGGTATTGAAAATGGTTTTCATAATGTTTTTATATCAATGTGTTGTATTGATATCTCGTGATTGAAATGTGTAAATTTTATGTTTCCTTTATGCATGTTTTATGTGATATGATTATGTTATGGTTCTTGGGCATTATTATGAAGACGGGTGGTTCCGTGATAAACTAAGGGCGGGTGAGCCCGTTATAGCTCTCCAATGCATTGGGTAACGCGAAGGAGTGAAACGTTAAGGTTTCTCCGAAGAGATTTTAGGGAATATACTGTGATGGGTATTCCAAACGTAACCAAGAGGGTTACTCCCTACGTAAGAATGTTATGAATGCCTCAAGTTACCTTTATGTCTTATGATTTATATTATTTATTCATGATTTTATGAGGTATGTTAAAGTGCCTATGTTTTATGGGTAAAGTATGATTTCATTCTTATGTATATATGAACTCATGTTTCCTTTCCATGTTTTTTTTATAACCCATACTGAGTTTTTATGCTCATCCCAAGTTTTTGAAATGTTTTTCACAGGTCAAGGGAAAGGTACATGATAAGATGATAGAGTCAAGGATGTGTCAAGAAATAATCCATGTTTTATTTTAAATGTGTTTCCATTGATTGGAATGAAGAATAATATCTTTATGTAACCACTTTGTTTATATGTGGAATGTAATGCAAGTTTTATGATCTAATTCCCTAAAACTCTAAACCCGAAAAGATCCTCAATGTGTAATCTTGTAATAACTCAAGATTAAGTAAGGTTTAAGGCTGGGGCCTTATACTATATCCTCCTATAAAACAAAAAATATCTCATATAATATAATGTTTAATAAAAATATTAGTATCTAAAACTATTACTAATTTTCTTTTATAATTATTCTCTATATGTATATTAGATAGTTTTTTGCAATTTTCATACATCGGGTGTTTATATTTTTGACTATTTGTAGTAGTTTCACAAGTGTGGTGTCATTATTTTTTCTTCTTATAAAGTTTTTCATTATAATTTTATTAATGATACTATATTGGATAGATTATAATTATATATGGATTTTAAATTTTCTTCCATGAGTACTCTAGTCTTTATCTAAAAAAATGAAATCGACAAGGAACATTTTTGGTGACTTTAAAATTACAAAGGGTGTTTAATTAATTAATGTAATGAACAAAAAATTCTATCAATGAAATTTCCCATCATATATTTATTTTATATAGTCTGAATCATATAAAACCACATATATAACAAAATACAATCTTTATAAATGATGAATAAAACAAATAAGAGGTATTTTTAGACGTTAAGGAACCTATACCGATGAAATAATTATTTTCCCTTGGGAATAGTAATATGACCCTTATGAATAGTAAATAATCATAATGAATAGTAACACCACCCATGAAAGTATAAATAAAATTTAGGCATCTCATAAGTGAAAGTACAATATAATGATATCATAATAAAAGTAAGTGTATATTTTAAAAATTAATATTTAAGTGTTGGTATTTTTATAAGTCATAAATATTTAATTAAAATTTTATAATTAATAAAATTATTTAAAATAAAAATAATTTTCATAAAATGGATTCATAAATAATATTTTGTTTTCTTATTATTTTAGGATAATTTTATGAGACCTTAGTTAATTTTTGAAAGTGTTGTAAAATCAGTTTTAAATTTATAATCTATAATTTTCAAGTAAATAATGATTTTATTTAAAAATTAAATTTCAAATAATTGCAAAATTATTTTGATAAAATGGAGTCCATTTTTTAATTCTAAATTTCAAAAAATGGTTAGGGTAAATTTTCGGTATTTTACTAAAATACTTAAATTTTTAGTGAATTGTAAAATACGGTAATTTAAAGTATAAATACATTATAAGATAAATTTTATTCCTTGAGTCATGGATGATGTAATAACCCTTGGTTCTAAATAAAAATAACTTATTAATTTATTTATTCACAAGAATAAACATTATTTGTTGTCTTGATAAAATTAATAAATTATTGAATAGAATAATGAGAAATTACCCCTCTCCTCCACTATAAAAACCACCCTTACCCCCTCTTCTATTAAATCTCTATGCCTTAGAGATTTTCAATTTTCTTCCAAAATAAACTTCCCTATTATATCACCACATCAAATATCTCTTCTTCTTTCTAAAATACCAAAACCCATTCCCTTAATGAGGTTCTCAATGAGGTTAATTCAAGAGGTAAATCTTTTTCCTATTTCATTTAATTTCATCTCAATTTATTTTATATTATTATTATCTCCTTACCTCCTATATAAAAATGATAATGATAACTCCAATATCATCTATATACTGTATTTATATCATTTTAATGGATTATCCATCATAAATTACCTTACTCTCTCTCTCTCTTTTATTTTTCAAATGAAATCATCGTTTGGGAGGTGTCGATTTACAACCTTCATGGACGAAGAACATTAATTTTAAAATTTCTTCTTCAAGTATGATCATTATACCATTTATATGGTTGTTAAAGATTATAAAATATGCATTATATCTTATTTAGGGTTCTGAAACCATTTTATATACATTATATTCAATAATAGAACAAAACTAGTTTGTTGTAATCGAAAACCCGCAAACATTAACCTAAATGATTATCAATAATATGTTATATGATGATTCATCTTAATTTATAAAAAACAATAATACATAACACCATTTAAACTTTTTCACTAATAACATTAAATTACAATTATAGAGAATCAGACCCATTTTACTTGAACTCCATTACTTATAATCAAGCGAACCAATCATGAAATTAGGGAAACAAACAATGTGAAATAACAGAATTCAATATTATAACTTATCAATAAGAAAATAAATGAACATTATAAAAATATAGTGAATAAAATATATAAATATAAGTTAATTAATTAATTAATTAATTGATTTAATTTTATAATCCAGGACATTAAGGTCAAGTGCAGAACACATTCGGACATAAGTTAAGGGTTTTCTCCCTGAACCTCGCTTTTTCATTCAGGGTTACTCTTTCTCACTCTTTACCACAATGAAATTATTAATTCTTATTATTTACCCCTCCTAAATAATATTTTATTTTTCTATATATATTCACTATTCCAAATCCTTCTTTATTTTATGGGGAGTTACATGTTTTAAAAGGATCTTACTCAAATTCTTTCGGACAAACAAGCCTAATTCAAGGGAACTTCTCGAATTTTTACCTATATTCAAGTGCACTCTATAATATGTTTTTTAAAAAATATTTTTCTAACATCAATTTTTTTATTATTAATAAACTATATTATATCACTTCGAGTTTTATAGAAGTATTTTTCCAAAATAACTCTTCTTTTCAATGTAAAAGAGTATTTCTATCAAGTATTTCTTGATGATTTTATAAGAGTATTTCGATCTATTTCAACACTCTTATAAAATATTATGTCTAATTGTGATTAATTTTTAGGATATAAGCAACCATATTTTATTTAACATTTTATGATTAGTTTGATTGTGGATGTGTTATCCTGATACTAATCACCATATTACTTCGAATTGTTATCATTTATGTTTACTAATTGGGGAAAGTTATTTACACTTAATATGTTTGTTTCAATATGAATGTATAATTTGATTATTTTTCTCCCCTTTCATATGAGGATTTAATTGGAGTTAGTAAGTGGGATGGGGGTTCCACGATATCCCCTAAATTCATTGGTATGTCTCATAAGACAAACTAGCATAATTTTTTACCCATTATGTATAATGTCTTGGTCTAGGCCTGATGGTATGATTATGATGTCTCAAATTATTAATTATCTCATTATAAAACTCGTAATTGATAGTCCTTGTGATTATTCTACTAGTAGAGTATCCATAGATATGTTTTGTTATGGAATTATTTACTCATCTTTTATTCTGATCATATTATACTCAAGTTTATGTTTTAATGGCATGTATACTTTTATTTATTCCCCATTCCTTATTACTTATGTGTATACTGTCTTATATACCCTTACTGAGCATCTAAGATCACCCCTTTTTTATGATTTATTTTTCCCCAGGATGCAAAGAATTGTATTATGAAATACTTGCATGGAAAATCTACAAGTTTACGTAAAGTTGATATGTAGTATTTCATTTCATTTTGTAATTTAATAATTATGTATGTATCTGGTTTTCCAATTCTAATAAATTATTCTTTCATTTGGGATATGAATTCCTTTTTTATATTCTAATGTAATAAAATAATGCATCGGCTCTGGGAAACTAGGGTCAGGGTCCTTATAGTTGGTATCATAGGAAGTTTAGTTGAATCCTTAGAAACTAGATTTAGAAAACATAGATTAGGGAACAAAACCCTAATATAGTTTTTGGGGATAATCATACAAGAACATCCTATAATTTTGGTAAGGTTTACATTATGTGGATCTTCCTAGAAAATATATCCATGTATGGATACTACAACTGGACGTGGTTATAGAATAGATGTACCTAGGAGTAACAACTTTGACAAGGTGTTTCAGGCCTGAATCAGGGTAACATGGTACATGACAGTGTTCCTTACTATATACTGAGTTTGACACTATTGGGGGATATTCTTAGGATAATTCACATTTTATTTACATACCATTATGAATTATTTAATTATAAATACATCCCCAAAGAAACTATGCTTTTGATTATAACATTAGACATGCATATAATTTAAATTTATGATAAGTATTTTACTAGTTCAACATTATAAATTATGATTCATATACTAATTTAGTTATTACATTATTTATAAATTGATCCTAGTGAATGTAATGAAAACCACATGAATGCACATATTCCATGTAGGTATTTCCCTCCCATGTAAGATAATGATGTTGGTTATAGAGATATGACTGGTGTTTAGAAACTTATAACTATACAGGGATAGCTGAATCATGTTATGAACAATAACCTTACCCATATAGATCATCATAAACCATAATGTAGAGGAGAAATGTTAGACCTCCTTATGGGACAACAACCTCCATCATTCAATGCGACTACAAAACCCTTTGTAGCTGAGTAGTGGATAAGTTTCCTAGAGAAGGTATTTCTCTCTTTGGGAAGTAATGAAAGGGAGAATATTATCATAGAATTTTATCATCTATCAGGAGATGAAGATAAATGGTTGTCACTAAAATAAAACAAAAAATAGGAGTAATAGACTGAAAATATGTAATGGAGGAATTTTAAGGATATTTTCCTAGAATAAAATATTTTTCATGAACAACGAGTGGATATGGAAAGAAAATTTTTGAATCTAAGGAATAAGAAGGATGAGAATATTGTCAAGTATAAAGCCAACTTTACAAGGCTAGAAATGAATTCCACGGTCTACATATATAATCCAAGGAGCAATATGGATTGATTATTTGATGGTTTAAAACTACTCCTCTTAAGGTAACTAGTTTCCCAAACTTTCCCATCATAAGAAGACATAGTCTCATGTGAAATAAAGAAAAAAAAATCATTCTATAAGTCATATAACCTTAAAGTAATGAAATTTAATCATAGTAATTTTGAACACTCTAGAAAATTAAATAAGTAAATAAGGTAAGAAGGAAAGAGTTGATTTTCCATCTCATGATAATTGTGGGATGGAATGCCTCAACACTTGCCTGAAGGGTATGGGTGTTTTTTACAAGCGTGGAGAAAAAGGCCACCAAGCCAGTGATTATAAGGGAAAGAAATAAAATAACAATTTCTAATTATAAAATTTCAAATAAAAGGGACATTATGAGAATTATTGTCCTAAATTCCAAGGAAACATTACCCAAAAAAGGCCAAGGGAGAAAGGGTAAGCTTATGCAGTTACAACTATTGAAGTTGAAGTTCCTAATGATATGGTGGTAGGTACTATAATAATTTCCTCAAACTTAGTTAATGATTTATTTGATTTTGTATCATCAAATTATTTTAATATTCCCAGTTTTCCAATAAAATTAGATATTTAGAATTTGAGTTAGTAAAATAGTTGTCAGTACCCCTTATGACACATAAATGTGCTTTAGTCACTGGCCTTATCATCATACCCATGATTGATTTTTGCATAATTCTAAGTATGAATTGGATTTCATGTTATGATGTGAAATTATATTTCAAGAATAAGGAATTTACAATTTTTTAAAATGATGTATAATCCCTTATATTTAGAGAGGAAACATCTTCATTTGATTCTTATCTAGATCCACCCCCAGTATCTCTACTGAATCCAATTCTTGGGGAGGAAGAGAATGAAATATCTATGGGTGAGGAAATAAATGTTCAAATTTATGATCTACCTATTATTAAAGAATTCATTGATGTATTTCTAGAGGATTTACCTAGACACAATTCAGAGAGGTAAATTTAATTCTATATTGATTTAATTACTAGGTAAAGACCTATATCAAAGACTCCGTATAGAATACCCATAGTAGAATTAGTGGAGATGAAGAAAAAAATTGAGAAGTTGAGCAGTAAGAGGTTTATTATCTTTAGTGTTTCTATATGGGGAGATCCTATTAATTTTGTTAAAAAGAAATATGGATCTATGAGGTTGTGCATTAACTACAGGGATAACAATGCTATTACGATAAAGAACAAGTATCCTCTTCCTCGGATTGATGATTTATTTGATCAATATAATGGAGCCCAATATTTTTTGAAGATTGAACTTAAGTCTAAATATCATCAGTTTCGCGTGATGATGGAAGATATTCCAAAGACATCATTTTGAACCAGGTATGGGAATTATAGGTTTACAATAATTCCTTTTAGACTAACTAATGCATCCTCTATTTTCATGGATCTAATGAATAGAGTTTTTAAGGAATATATTTATAACATTTTGTGGTATTTATTGATGATATCTTAGTATACTCCAAAATCTCTGAAGACCATGAGAATCACTTTTGTATTGTCCTGAAGACTCATAGAAGAAATAAATTATACTGGAAGTTTAGCAAGTGTGAATTTTGGATTCAAACAGTTTCTTTTCTTGGCCATATTGTTTCAAAAGAAGGAATCATAGTTCATCCAGAAAAGAAAAAGGTAGTTCACGAATAGCCTACACCAAAGAACATAACCGAGGTAAGTAGTTTTGTTTGTTTAGTAGTTTATTATTGATGTTTCTTTCAGAACATCACCTAATTAGCTAACTTGTTAACCAATCATACTTGTAAAGGGGTTAAGTTCTAATGGATAAAAGAATGTGAAAAATATTTTTAAGAATTTAAGAAGAGGTTATTTAATGCTCCAATCTTGACTCTACCATTAGGGAATGGTGGATTTATGATATATAGTGATGCATCAAATAAAGGACTTGGTTGTGTCCTTATGAAGAATTATAGATTTATTGCATATGTATCAAGGTAGTCAAAAACCCTTTAACATAACTATCCAACTCATGATCATGAGTTATCAGCTATAATATTTTCTCTAAAGATATCGGTAAACTATCTCTTTATAGAAAAGTTTGAGATATATACAAAATCACAAGAGCTTCAAATATATCTTCTCACAAATAGAACTCTGCATGAGGTAAAGTCCAATGCTTGAGCTTCTCAAGGATTATTATTGGTCAATACACTACCACCAAGGAAAGGTGAATAAGGTAGAAGTTTCATTGAGCAGGAAGGATCATAGAGGTCTAAACAAAATAAGGATTGACAGGGACCCTGTGTACATGGATCTAGTAAGGATGGATATAGAAATTATCAAGGAATGGAAATATTCACTACATTTTCAAATGATTTTTAAACCATATTTACTATAAAGGATTAAAATTTCTCACTCTGATGATGAGAATCTTCCAAAAAAATCAATAATGTGAATGATAGGGAGTCGCAGACTTCGTGAGTGAGGATGGAATTATGAAATTTGGGAGGAGGCTATGTGTTCCCTCTATCTATGAGCAACATATTTAGTTATTGGACGATTTCCAAAGCTCAAATTTTTCTATACACTCTAGTACCACTATGAAGTATATATATTTTAAGGAACATTTTTTGTGGGACAATATGAAGTTTGAAATTTTTTATTTTGTGTCAAGATGTTTATTTTATCAATAGGTGAAGGTTGAGAGACAACATCTTAAGGGATTCATACAACCTCTTCCTTTTACTACAAGGAAATGGGATGAAATTACTAAGGATGTTTTCACTGGATTACCCAAAACTCCAAGAAATAATGATTAAATATGGGTAATTTTTGATCGACTTACCAAATATGCACATTTCCTCCCTATAAGGGAGGATTTTCCACTGGAGCATCTTGCACCGATCTATATTAATGAGGTTTTAAGACTTCATGGATCATGTTTCGCAATTTTTTCTAATCTTGATCCATGATTTACATAAAAATTATAGAAAAGTGTTTAGAAATATTAAGATACCTAACATCATTTGAGTACTCCTTATCACCCACAAACTAATAGGAAGATGAAAAGAAAGATCTGGTCTTTAGAAGATATGTTGTGGTCAGGCTCACTTGATTTTGAAGGTACATGTGATCATTATTTACCTTTGGTATAGTTTTTCTACAATAATAGTTTCCATTAAATTATTCAAATGGAACTATATGAAGCATTATATTGAAAGAGATTTCATACACTAAATTGTTGGGATGAAGTTTGTGAAAGGAAGCTTATGGGCCCAAAGCTTGTGGCGGAAACAAAATCCAAGGTAAAGACTATTTAAACCCATATCAAAGCATCTAAAAGTAGTAAAAAGAGATATCCTGATAATAGAAGAAATTATTTGGAGTTTAAAGTGGGTGATCACATTTTCTTGAAATTATCTTCATGGAAGGGTGTTATAAGATTTGGAAAGAAAGGTAAATTGAGCCCTATGTACATTGGTCCTTTTGAAATTCTGGATAGATTTGGAGTTGTGGATTATCATTTCACAATTCCACCTAGCCATTATAAAGTGCACAATGTGTTCCAAATATCATTGTTGAGAAAGAACATTCCAGACCCAATACATGTACTCACTTATGAAGATAACTGTCATGACCCATCCCCCAGGGCCCATGTCGTGATTACCCCAAGCCCGCCTTACATAGGCCAGGGGAAGGTGACTGGCACAGCAAAGGCATATCCCTAAAACCAGGAAGGCATTTACTTTTAACCTGAAAACTCACACATCCAAGAACATAACAAGATACAAGAAAAAAAGCAAACTATATAGAAATAAGGGTTAGTACAGTAAGAAAAAGGGGTTGGAATACAAGCACAACTAGAAAGTACAAGTAAAACTGAAAACAACTCCTATGAACACCCACCAAAGATCCTACCTGAAGGGTAGGTACAGCTCTCACACAGTTGTCATTTCGATACATCTTGTCTAACGGTCCACCTCTGAGTAGCCTCCAGTACTGGCACCCTTAGCCTCCATTAATGTTGTATGTCATCTGCACAATACACAACAAGGTGCAAGCATAGCTTGTGTATGGGTGAGTATAAAAATACTTAGTAGGGACCCCGAGACCCCCGGAGGTCTCCCAAAATCCAAAAAGGATAAACCACAAAGTAATACCTCGATCTCAAAGCCCAAAACAATAGTCATCAAAACTAGTTAGGTATATGTCCATACATATACCTAAGTTATCAATATATTCTCATCTCACACGTGAGGGAAGAATACCATAAAGGTAAAACCATGAAGGTAGAATTACCACACAGGTAAAACCACGAAGATAGAGGTACCACACAGGTAACACCATGAAGGTAAGTACCACAAAGGTAATTCCACACAGAAGAATACCACTATGGTGTCACTATAGAGAAGTGTACTACAAAGGTAAAGACTCAACTCACAAAAGGTATAACTTATGTATTGAAGTATTAGGTGTATTGCTAGATCATCTTACTTTATCAAGAATCTCTGTTGTTGACCCACATAGGATCGAAGTTGACCCACACCGGATCTAAAAATAACCCACACAGAATCTGGAGATGACCCACACAGGATCGGTATGCACCGATCCACACAGGATTACTGAGCGCTAACCCACACAGGATCTGGAGATTCTTCAATTACAGCCAGCCATACGGTTCTCGCACTAAGTATGCTTGATTCTGAGAGGTTCCACTCCTCAAGACATTAGATCATACTTCAACTTCTCCGAATTTTTCTTGAAGAAGTATCACGAAGGACTGTCACATTAATAGGGTCTGAATGTGATTAACGACGTGTCAATCGAATGCCCGGTAAGAATGTTATTAGCGTTTCTGTTCTGAGGTCCCGGTTGGATTCAGGTTCGATCCGACACGACCGTACTCCAACTTTATCCAAAACCCAAGTGGAGTATACAAAAAGGACCGTCTCGATCCAATGATCTTGATTCCGTAGACAGTTTGTCAAACGGATGCTCGGTTCTCAAGATATGGCCAAAAAGGCGTATCTGGGTCCAGATGGGCCTGGGTCTGGTCCAACCCGGTCCGAGTCGACCCGACCTGGTTCGGGTCCGGCCTAGATGCGCTGGGCCATGGCGGGCCCCGCCCACTGGGTTGCAGTCTTGTTCGGCTCATAAAGGGGGTGGCCTGGCCCGCTAGGCGTAGCCCGCTCGACTGGGTGCGATCCGCCCGGCTGGGTGAGGTCCGCCTGGCTGGGTGAGGTCCGTCGTGGAGGGCACCGCCCTAGCCGCACCGAGGGGAGGCGCCCTCGGTATTCTGAATGTTCCATTGGACCGTTCGGCTTCGGCCAACCAGGCGGCACCAAGTGGCGTCGCCTGCTGGATTGCGAGACCCGCCGGAGGGGTCCCTCTCAGCGTGACACGGTTGGCCGGCTCTCCTTCCAGTAGCATGATGGTGTCGATGTCCACCCGTGGCCGACTGGATGTCGGTCTCCCTTTGGGTGCACCACCGCGGCTAAGCAGTCGCATCCCTCTCTTCTACAGGTGGCGCAGACGCGCGCCGCCCTGCCTCCATGCGGACGGCCGGCATGTTAGCCGCTATCCTCTTCTCTTCCAAACCAACGAACTGTAGCCTCCTCCACTAATAGTGGCGTAGACGCGTGACACCCCGATTCCACGTGGTCGGATGGTGTGCCGACTATCATCCTCCTCCACCGCCTACTCGAACCATGGTCGGACGATTACCGGTCGCCCTCCTCTTTCCTGGGTCACCGCAGCTTCATTGAAATCCCAAAAAATATGTTGACCACATATTCACGATCCTCAAGTCGAGATCTCCATGTCCATATGTCACGCTCAACAATACATTGTGTTTTTAGCACGCTTAATTATTTGGTGTTGAAGAACGCACAAAGAACGCGCGAAGAAAAAATAAAAAAGATCATGGTATTTTGGTGAATCAATGGCCGTGTTTGTTTGTCCATCATCGTTGTGAATTGAGAATACGAAGAATCAATGAAAAGGTAATTATCCTATATCAAAATAAAATCCCTACCTCGTTCGTTCGTTGGAGGTGGCGTGAGAAAGAAGATGAAGATGCCGATTTTTGTCTCTCTTACAACACACTCCCGATCTGAGCTTGTGTGTCATTCTCATCGGAGGTTCATTCTTCATTGGAGGATTATCTTTTGAAGGCTCTCATAATTCTCCTCTTTTCCAAAAATCCCCCACCACGAGAGTTGAGGAGCCAACTTTAATTGAGTTAAGGTTATTAATTCAATAAATTTTGGCACATTAATTTGTGTAATTCTAAGGGTTTCCTCACATTAAAGGGGAGTTCAGGTGGTCCCCAAAACTAGGATTCAAAATGAAGGTTTCAAAAACGAAAAATAAAAAGTTATTTATTTTATTTTCCTTCCCCCATGAAAATTCGAAAAACTATCTTCCACCCTTGACCTACTACGGTCGAGGTGAAGGTCTCCTTAAGAAAATATCGGTGCTGTGAGTTCAATGGTGTCCTCAGATTTCAATTCTAAGCACCAGTTCCAAAAGTTACAAAACGTCGCTCATGCTTTCATTGATCGTACCTGAAAAAAAGTTTAGAAATTCATTCTGGAAACACCGGGCCTTGGAATCATGCACCATCAATTTTCCACAGGCTCGTAATATTTCCATATATTTTTAAAAAAATATCAGGGAAAAATTTGGGTCTTTACAATAACGAATTAGAAACTAACTTATCTTACAATGACGATCCTATGTAGATTCTAGACACTAAAGAATAGGTGTCGATAAATCAAAAAACATAGCTGATAAAGGTTCTTTGGAAGAATCATACAATTGAAGATGCGACATGGGGGGATGAGGAGCTTATGATAAAGAACTACCCAAATCTTTTTATGAGGTGACATTTTGAAAATTTCTACAAAGGAATTTTTTGTAGGAGGTGAGAATATATTGAACCAAAAATTATATCAGTAAAATTTCCATTATTTTGTTTATTTTATATAGTATGAATCATATAAAACTACATAGAGAACACAATATAATCATTATAAATGAATAATAAAATAAATCAGAGGTATTTATAGAAGTTAAGAAACCTATACTGCTGAAATAGTAGCATTCCCTTAGGAATGGTAATATTACCATTATGAATAGTAAATTTTCCTAATAAATTGTAACATCACATGTGAAAGTATAAATAAAATTTAGGTATCTCATAAGTGAAAGTATGATATAATTATAAAACAATAAAAGTAAGTGAATATTTTAAAAATTAATATTTAAATGTATGTATTTTTGTAAGTTATAAATATTTAATTAAAATTTTATAATTAAAAAAATTATTTAAATGAAATTTAATTTTCATAAAATGGATTCATGAATCAATATGTTTTTGTCTTGTGATTTAAGGATAATTAAATGATACCTTTGTTAATTTTTCAAAGTGTTGTAAAATTAATTTAAAATTAAAAAATATGTATTTTTAAAGTTAATAATGATTTTTTTTTTTAAAATTTAATTTCACATATTTAGAAAATTATTTTGATAAAATGGATCCCATTTTTGAGTTATATATTTCAAACAACTGTTGGGGTGAATATTTGGGATTTTTCTTCAATACATGAATTTTTAGTGAATAGTAAAATATGGTAATTTATAGTATAAATACATTATAATCTAAATACACTATTCCTTGAGACATGGATGATTTAATCACCCTTTTTTTGAAATCATATAAACTTATTACTTTATTTATTCATAAGAATCAACACTATTATTTGTCTTGACAAAAATAATAAATTAATGAATACAATAAAGAAAAATTACCCATCTCTTCCACAATAAAAACCACCCTCACCCCCTCTTCTCTTATCTCCTCTCTGCCTTTAATCTTGTAAATGTTCTGCCAAATCCTCTTCCCTAGTCTTGCCACATGTCCAAGAGCTTTTGTTCTTTCCAAAAGACCAAAACCCTTCCACTTAAGGAGGTTCTCAAGGCAGTTAATTCGAGAGGTAATTCCTCTTCTTATTTCATTTAATTTATTTTCAATTTATTTTATTTTATTATTATCTCCCCACCTCCTATATCAAAATGATCATGATAACTCTAGTATAATTTATATACTATAATTATTTCACATTAACGGTTGATCCATCATCAATCTCTTTACTCTCTCTCTCTTTTATTTTAAAAATGAAATCATCATCTCAGAGGTGCCGATTTATGACCTTTGTGGACGATGAACTTTTATTCTTAATTTTATACTTAAAGGTTGGTCATGATACCATTTTTATAGTTGAACCAGATTATAAAATATGTATTATATATTATTTAAGGTTTTAGAACCATTTTATATACATTATATTAAATAATATAACAAAACTAGTTCGTTGTGATCGACAACCCGCTAAAATTATGCTAAACGATTATCATTAATATGTTATCTAATGATTAAACCTAATTTATGGAAACAAAATAATACATAGAACCAATTATACTTCTGTTTTTCCATTAATAACATGAAATTCCAATTACGGATAATTATACCCATTTTACATAAACACCATTACTTCCTCCAAATCAAATATTTATTATTTTTATAAAGGGAAAACAAAGATAAAAATATACAACAACGTCAGGGGGGTCTTAAAGTAGTGAAAGTCTAGGGAATCCCCTCAAAAATAATTAAAACTCTCTGGCTTCAAGTGGATAAGGCTGAGAAGACAACAGTGAATGGAGCACTGATCTGCCAAAGAGGTGAAGTAGTCTGCAACCTGATTTCTTTCCTGCCATGTATGGATCACTTGGATTTTGTTGTGAAGGAGGGATATACATTGCTTGGAAATGTAGAAAATTGAAAAATGGGTGGAGCATTTACCATTCAGGGAGTCATGAAGGATCAAAGAGTCAGTCTCCACTTGGGAGATGTCAATATTCTGCTGAATATAGAGAGTAAGCCTGGAAATCATGGCTTTGGCCTCAGCCAAAATAGAGGTTCCATTGCCATAGAATAAAGATAAGGCCAATACAACATTTACCTTGTCCCCACAAAGCACACCCCCACCTATTATATTTCCCAGAACATAGGAATTATCAATATCTAATTTTTAACCCCTTTCAGGAGGCCACTAGCATACCCATCTCGCCATCGGTCTGGATAGGGGAGGATGAGTTGAAGTGTTACCAGCCTGCAAAAAACCCAGAGATGGAGAATCCCTCCATTCCTGTATAAGCCAAACCAAATCCCCCAATAGTATCCGGGTCCATGAGATGATGGACCTCTCCGAGGGTGGAGACCCATCAAACCTTGCCTGGTTTCCACCACTCCACAAGAACCTACATCCCGTGCTAAGAATCACTGACCTAAAAACCTCTCAATGCTATATTCCTGAGAACCATGGAACCACCTCTCCAAGAACTCCGCATCCCACTGATTGTGAGAAGGGAATGTAGTATATCCTCTAAAGAAGGACCACACTGCAATAACCCATTCGCCTTCAAAGAACAGGTGACTGGTACTCTCCTCCCGCCTAAAAGTGCAGCAGTGGAACCTTGAGTCAAAACTGTTACCCACTCATTTAAAATTATAATTCATAGTGAGTCTTGAATTCTTGATATGTCAGGAAAGAAAATTATACTTAGCAGGGATCCTTCCACACCACACCACGTTGTTCTAGTTTTCCTGATGATCCTGAGGCTGGAGAAACTTGCAAAAATCATTGATATTGAAGATCGTGAGGAAGACACCATGAACACACACCTATCTAGCTCTAGGATGAACATAATTTACTTGATAAGGTCCTATTTCTCCATGTCCAGAAAAGCCTTAGTAAACGCAGGAAACACCATTACTTATAATCAAGTGAACCAATCATAAAATCAAGGAATCGAACACTCCAAAATAATAGAATTTAGTATTATAAATTTTCAATAAAGGCATAAATGAACTTAGTAAAACTATATTGAATCAAATATATAAATATAATGTTCTTAATTAATTAATTAATTGATTTAATTTGATTATCCATAATATTAAGGTCATCTGTAGAACTCATTCAAACATAAGGTAATGGTTTTCTCCCCGAACCTCCATTTTTCATTCAGGGGTACTCTTTCTCTCTCATTACCCCAATGAAATTATTAATTATAATTATATAATAATCACTAATTCTATTTTATTGTTCTATATATAAGTATCAATCATAATACTTCTTTATTTTATGCCTAGTTACATGTTTTAAAAGGGTCTTTCTAAAATTGTTCCGGATAAATAATCCCGATTCAAGAGAACTTCTTGAATTCTAACCTATTTTTATGTTCACTCTATAATCTGTTTTAAGACAAAATTATTTTCCTAAAATATCTAATTTTATTATGAAAAAAACTATATGAGTTAAATTTTGGTTTTATACAAGTATTTTTCCAAAAGAACTCTTCTTCTCAAAGTAAACGAGTATTTCTCTCAAGTATTATTCGATGATTTTATAAGATTATTTACATCTATTTCAACACTATTATTGTTTATTATGCATAATTGGGGTTAATATTTTATGATATCATATACCATATTTCATTTAATGTTTTATGATTAGTTTGATTGTAGATGTTATATCTTGATACTATTCACCATACTACTCTGAATGGTTAGTGTTTATGTTTTCTGTTTGGGGAAAGTTATTTACATTTCATATGTTTGTTTCAATATGAATGTATATATTGATTATGTTTTTCCCCTTACATATGTGGAATTAATTTCACTTAGTAAGTGAAATTTGAGTACCTCAATAACCCCTCTATGCATCGGTTGGTCTCATGAGACAAACTAACCTGGGTTTTTAACCATTATGTATGGTGTCCTGGATGATGCCTTGAAGGTATTATTTTGATGTCCAATATTATGCATTACCTTATTATGAAACTAGTAATTGACAGTCCATGTGATTATTCAACTAGTAGAGTATCCATGGTTATGTTTTATTATGTAATTATTTATTCAGAATTTATTCCTTCCATATTATTATCAGGTTTATGTATTATTGGCATGTATACTTTTATTTTTTCACCATACCTTATTACTTATGTGTATTATGTATTACTTACCATTACTGAGCGTCTGATCCCACCCATTTTTTATGTTTTATTTTTCCCAAGGATGAAAAGAAGTATATTATGAATGACTTGATGGGATAATCAATAAGTTTATTCAAATTTTATATGTTTTATTTCATTTCATGTTTTAATGTAAAAATTATGTACGTATCTGGTTTTAAAATACTGCTAAACTATTTGTTTCTTGGGGATATGACTTCCTTATTTGTATTCCATGTAATAAAATAAGGCACCAACTCTGGGAAACTGGGGTCGGGGTCCTTACAATTAATGAGTTGAATATTTTAGTATTATTTATAACTATAATAAATAAACCATTATTTAATTATTTATATAATATTATACTAGAAATTAAATTTTCATAATAATTCATGATATAATTTCACCGCATTGTTCATGTAGGTGGTCAAACCAACCCAAACGTGAACATACCAGGATTAACGACGATTATGAGTTGATTTTGTTGTAATATAATTAAACTAGTAGAAAAATTGTATCATTTAGTGTTTATTAGTGTGATATATCATAATTATAAAGTGAATAGAAGATTAAGGGATGTATATGAAAATATAATGTAACTTGAATTAATGATTTTCCTCTTAGTAGGCATGTTTTAAACCATTGAATTTAAGATAGTCATCTGTTGGTCATATCCTTAATAGGCTCTATATTATTTCATACCATAATAATATTTATATAATAAAAATCATATTTATACTTTAAAAGTTTTCTAATTTCCATCAATGTAAGGTAGTAATGAAGTTAAAAACAAAAACTAGTCATCCCATAAAGGCAGTAGTCCACACGTATGCAATTTTGATGATTTATATTTCTATAAAATAAGGAAAATGATCATTTATTTTATCATTTAATAATATAAAATATCTTATTAATTACATAATTATATAATAAATTCAATATTAGGACCATCTTTTATGTTGGTTAAGTAAAATGAAAAAATGTTGTGTCGTGGATGTGGTTGTCCGTAAAAGACACGATTCTTGTTTTCATTTTTCTTAATTGAAAATGGGAGTGTGGTTAATTATTATACCACCACTATAATAACTTACCAGTAAAATATATCAAAATTTTTATCATTATTTTATGGTAAAAATAATGTTATAGAAGATAGGTATCTCATAAATAAATATAAAAGAGAAGGCAAGGTTAGGAACTTAAACCTCTCTTCTTTGATTATCTTATTTTTGAGGGGGATTAAACAATTAAAGGATGGTATTTTGAGAATACAAAACCACATTAAGTTTTCTATGAGTTTTTATAATAGTTTTTGGTAGTTTTTGGCATGAAATTTTAGGTTTTCGTGTGATGGGATGTGAGGAAAGGAGTTCCCCATTTATTAGTGAAAAGGAGTTCCATTTTTGTAAATAACAAATAATATTCATTAATGGGAAGTCACTATAAAGTCATGTTATTATAAAATATAATATATTTAGTTATTATAAGTTCTATACACACATCCATGATTCAAAAAAAATATATGTTTTAATCATGTTAATACATTTACCTCTAAGGCCACTCACTTTTACCATTTTAGTTTTCACAACGGTAACTAGTTTTTACCTAAGTAATTTATCCTTTAAGATGAAAAATAAAATCAGAATTATTAAATAATATGGAAAATTTTATTCTAAATATGAAACCAAATTTAGAAAATAAAAATCATATGTTTATGGGAGATTAGTTCTACCAAAAACCCATGTATCGCGTAAAAATATCTGTTTTTTGAAAAAGATTATTTTTAAGGAAGAAAATATCATTATGTTAGAATTTTCACTTCCATTGATATAAATTAATTTAAAATAAATAATATTATTAAAATATAATTTATTTAAAAAAAATTAAATCAATAAATTCATTTCTTCATATTATAATTAATTAAACAAAACTGTCCAAAAACAGTTTTCTTTAAAACACTACATAAATTTTCAAAATGTAGAGCATGAGTTTATAATTTCCGCATAGTATTATAAAATGATTTATTGTAATTGATAATATATTAATTTATTTAAAATGAGGTCTCAAAATATTTCAATATATTTACATAATAAAACAAATTTATAGAATTGATGATACTAATAAAATATGTACTTTCACTATTAACATAAAAATTAATTACTTCTAAAAAATCCCAAAAATTCAGCTTAATCTGATATAATAATAAAAAATAAAAAATAATGTTAGTTTTACTGAATTCAAATTCTATATAAAAATAAAATTAAATTTAAATTATAAAATATCATGAAAAAGTATGTTTTTATGGTAAATCATTTTTTATATACTAATTATTCATTCCAAATTAATTTTAATCATAAATTTATCAGACATTAATGATATAAATTTTGGAAAATATATTTTAATTATTTTAGAACATTTTATTAGTTTCTTAGTCTTACTAAGTGTGTCAATATTTAAAGTGAATTTTATTTTGTTTTGTTTTCTATTTATAAATATATTTATTAATATATATTTTCTAATTCTACTTCTACTATTTACACCCTCTAATTTTATGGGTACCTTATAATGGTCAATATTTATTTGGTTTTTTTGTTTTTTATAGATTAATCCATCAAAAAAATATTTATTTAAGTAAAATATTATGTGAAATATCAAGTCATTAAATTCTCCCTTAGATAAATTACATCCTCATTATTTTAATTATCACTTACTAACAAAGATGGTTAAGAGTATCCATAAGATATATATGATTTGAGAGTTAATTTATAATTTGGTAACAGCCATACTAATTATGGTGATACAATGAAACAAATTTATTAATTCCTAATAATTATATCCAAATATTGAGTTTCTTTCAAACCATTTAAGCTAAACACCCCTCTTGATTAATTTCCCTAAATAGTTCATAATCATATTTAAAGTGATAAGTGAGAATAGGTTGATTTCACATCTAAAATGTGAGTTCCCTATTTAGAATTTAAAATATAATCTATGTGGTAATAGTCAATCCTTTCTAAAAAACTCATTAAGTCCACATAAAAGGATAATGATAAGATTCAAATTCCCATAAATGTTAACTTAGGGTACAATAATATTATAAATAGAAGTTTCTTTGATTCTAAAATAATTAAGTTAATGATTTAGTTATCTTATAAAACTTATTATATATTCTAAAGACCCAATAATCATATTCCAATATGATATCCAAAACTCTATATTATAGGTTACATGTACCTTAAATTTCAAGATTCAATTTGGATGTATTTCTTTCATAGGCATTCCATCATCCTCTTGGTCTTGGAGGTTGATGGTTCCCATCATCATGGTTTATACTTGGATTATGGAATTGACTTGGATTATTCTAATTTTCACTACACAAAATATATTTAAATATTATTTTTACTTTACGAATAAATATATTTCTTCTATTAATGTTAATTGAACTCTTTATTTTTTCTAGATAGTTTGATGCCTGGTGACCCCCTCTTCCACAACTGAATCATTTTATAATCCTCTAATTCAAATTCCCCTGGTGTTTCTTCCAAATTTTTTAAATGTTAGTAATTTTACATTAATTATTACACTATCATTATCACTTTATCTTTCATGAGATTTCATATTTCCGTTCTTTGGAGTGTTTGGGAATTAGACTACGCTCATATTATTAATAATACATTGTGATAGCTTGTTAAAAATAATCACAAGATCTCTCATTATATTTCCCATTCTAATGGTTTGTTTATTAAGGTAATCTATATATTATCTCTCTCAACCACGGTTCCTTCTAGTTCAATCCATCACTAAAAACAAAATGGCTGACATGAGTAAAAAAACATTAACAATATGGGGATATTATCATAATCATAAAAATAATTCAACCTTAAAAATTATTTTTCTTTTACATTATCTCATTTTCCTATAGTTCCCTTAGTTCAACCTATATCAATCCTAGTTTGACTTAAGTTTCATTAAGTTGGGTTATCTTATTCTCCTCAATCCAATCCCTTAAAGTAACTTGGAAGTCAAATCTCTGTATTGGTTCATAAATAACATATGATCAAAAAAAATATCCCTTGAAAGTTTCAAACCATGTGTATATTAAGGCATATTTTTCCTGCACTAGGTGATGATCAAGTTAATACCAAATTATCCCTTTAATAGTTATCACCCCTATGTATAAATTTTTCTAGAGACTGAATAAACTTGTAGTATCCAGACAGAGATGCAATGATCTATAAAACCATATAATAAATAATTTACTAATATTTTTAGAAGAAGATAACAAGTTTATGATTAGTATATGATAAATTCAATATATGCGGAAGAATTATATAAGGAGCATAATATTAATTAATTGGTTATTCCTAGATAATTATTATGTGTGAAGTGGTGACTCCTAGATAATTGTTATGAATTTATCTAACAGAATTTGATGTCACACTTAGACGATTCTTCTTTATATGGTATTGGATGTCATGCTTGGATAGTTCTTCTTGGTCTTTAAATTGTAAAGACTGTTTTTTTATCTTTAATGTCCAAATACATGTGTCATTTAGGACACATTGTTTGCAATAATATTTGAAGGAAGTTCAATTGGGGATTTGAGGGGTTGAGATGGAATCTTGTAATTTGATAATTAATTCATATGGATTTGAATTTTATTCACTTTTTACTTATTATTTAAACTTAGACAATTCTTCTTTATATGGTATTGTATGTCATGCTTGGATAGTTCTTGGTATTTAAATTGTAAATATTGTTGTGTTGATCTTTAATATCCAAAGACATGTTTCATTGAGGACACATTGTTTACAATAATATTTGAAGGAATTTCAATTGTGGATTTGAGGATTTGAGATGGTATCTTGTAATTTGATAATGAATTCATATGTATTTGAATGTAATTCACTTTGTACTTACTATTTACAAAGTTTATTTTTATATAAACACAAAAATAAGGTGGGGAATCTGATCAATTCTAATCATTTGAATTAAGGCTATCTAATCATGTAGGAGAACTCTTATTCCTCCCACAAACTATCCCTTCTTGGATGAGCCCCTCGCATATAAGGTTTCTTCAGATTGAACTACCGTATACTCGAGTACCTTATGAGATGATTCAACATTATTTGGGAGTTCAAAATATTTTCTAAGGAAAACTTTCAAAAATAATAAAATGATTTTTGATAGTGATGTATTATGGGAAACTTTTCTCATGAATAAGAAATGTGTGCTCTATTAAAATAGTTAATGGTAGCTGGTGCTTGTGGATTTGAGCTATATAGACAGTGCTTTACTATTAATAAAAGGTCCCTTGATCTTATGAAAATGACATTCTTCGTGGATGGCGTTTCTTCATGATAATACTTCGTGATAATGTCATTCAGGAAAAATTATTTTTTCTAAAGTTCTTCTTGGGTTTCCACGAAGTTTGCAGATAGTGCTTCATGGATGAAATTCTCCACAAATGGAATGCGATTTGTGGATAGCTTCATTTCATGATGAATATTCCATAATCTTTGAGTACATGGTGATGTTTTTTTTACGGATGTTGTTTTTTGGATGGTGAATCTCTATATAGAGATGATTATTTATGGGTATTAAAAATTGCCATGCGATGAAATTTTTTTCTTGAGAAATAAAACATGCAGTATGTGGTGGCTGTAAATGAAGTTATTTGCATACTATAGTTCATGTATGAAGTGGTATGCAGATGAGGTGTTTCTAATACGTTTTTTTGTCTCTCAAGAACAGATTTAAATTGTTACACACATTCAAAGTGTTATAGTGTGATAATTACATAAAATAAGTGGCGAATATTTTATTATAAATATTCAGGTTGATTCTTAGATGAAGTGTATATTGCACAAATGTGAGAAATATTTTCGAAACACAGATCAGTGTGTAGTATCACTGAATTTCAACATAGATAACTTTATGAAAATTATTTTTTTTCTCACAATAATGAGATATTTATTACGATACAATAAATTTATTTCCAAAAATTAAATGGAAGTATATCTGAATGTAGAAATTAGTTCATGAAGCAATGAATTTTTGGGAAGTCAGTTTTCTAAAAGAAATATCTGTTATTCCATAATTATTTAATGCACCTAAAAATAAATTGGACTATTAGGTAAGAATCACATATTTTTTAGATTAAATCTGGGTAAAGTATTAGAATAATTAATATATGAGTTGGTAGTAATAGATAAATCAAAAAGATTGACTCGGTTGATATTATGCAAGAACCTTCTTGTGTATAATTATTCTTTAAAAAAGATATGTGCACAAATTGAACATAATAAGTGAGGAAAATACTTCATCATTAGAAAAAATAATCTTCTTGAGAATTATTTTTACTGAGGCAACTAAATACATGTGATTAGAAATTTCTAAGCAAGACTATCAAGCTTTTCAAAGGCTCTTGAAGGGTACACGAGCAAGTGTAACCCAATAAGTTCATAGAGTAAGATAAATAGATCAACCTATAGTGGATCAATCCTTGATGAAATGAGTAATTATTCAATTGGATATGGAACAATAAGTATCTTGTTTGATTCAAGATCATAAGTCTTAAGTTTCCAGAGCAGCACAATGTGGAATATCTTAACACTATTAGATACAGTATAAAGAACCACCTGTGTGGATTTTAGAGAGATATAGTGTGACACTGTATCGACCATTTTATTTTTTTATAAAATTATAGTGTAGAATCCTTGTTGCGGAGAATAACCAATATGAAAGGGAGTTGGTATTTATACCAAACCTTATAAATCCTATTATTATGTGCCTTTATATTTATAACATTCGTTGATGTAAAGGTGAGAAACATAATAAGACTGGATCAAGACTTTAACCAGCTACATATTTTTAATTGAAAATAAACAATTTTTAAAAATCAAAATGGATCATTGATTTATCACCTGACCCTCTCAGTGATCTCACACTAATCTGGGCACTTCAATAGATATTATTATATACTTAGACTCATACCTATGTTTTTCACTAACATTTTGTAACCCTAATACCAAAGGTAACTAAACTAATATAAAAAAATAACTAAACTAATATACAAAAAAAGCTAAACATTTCTATAATACTGACTACAACGACCCATGAAAAACTAATCTCCTATGAGAAAAAACTCATTATATCCTCACTTATATGAAAAAAATCATTATAACCACACTTAAATATGTGAGAAAACACACCACGCCCATGAATGTGTGAACAAATTCATTATGTCTATTATTGAATATTTCATGAGATAAAAACATAAACAAATGAAATTGAGGGTGTTATAAGACCCCACCCATCATCATCATCCATATATACGTGATCCACTTAAAATCAATCATCGTCACAAATTAAATAACCCTTGTAAAATGAATGGGTTTCTTAAACATATCACTTAACATGAACTTAATAAATCATAGGATATCAAAACCTCATTTCGCAAAAGGATTCATAACAAAATAAAATATATAGTAAGGTCAAAACATCACTTCTTAGCAGAGAAACTTAGAAGGAAAAAACATGAACTGAAAATAAAGAAAATTTCATAATACCTTTTAGTTTTTTTATAAAATATGAATTATAAATTACATTCAAAAAAAATTAGAAGGGAAGGAGAATAATATTTGAAAATATAATTATAAATAGTTTTAAATAAAACATCCTTGAAAAGGAATAAGTCTTCAAAAAGTAAGGGATAAAATGATTTGAGAACTTTTAATTTTGAGAAATTATTTAATAATAGAGACTAGAAAAAAGGATTAATTTTTTAAAAAGTTAAGTGAAAATATTTGAATGCCTTTACTTTTAAATATACTCTTTAATAATGGAAACTTAAAAATGACCTAAAGATTTAAAAATAGTTTAATGATAATAATTTCAAGATATTTTCTTTTAAAAAAATCTTTAAAATTGGAAAAATGATAAATAAATAATGGTTATAAAAATACAATGTGAGTGGATTATAAAAAATTTTATTTTGAAAGGATGGTAACCCCTTTTGACCATTTTGAAATAACCTTATTACAAACCCGTGTCATTAAAAATACAAAGAAACCATTATTTTAAAATAAATAAAGTGAATAAAAATGAACATTGGAGAAAAAATATTAGTTTCCACTAGGGAAATTACAACATTGGTGGGATGTGAAAAAAAATGATAAGGAAGAAAAATCCATTAAAAGATGAAGACATTCTTCTTAAGATGAGTTTTAATGAAATAATAGAATAAAAACGTAGAGTAATTTTGTTTGAAAAATTATTTCCCCATAAAATATGGTATAAATACATCTTAAAATCATAATTAATTATGATTGATCAATACTGAAAAATAATAGACAAATAAGAGTGATTATGACCCTATAAAGAGATTTGAGTCAGGAAAACCCCTTACAGCCTTTGTCACTTTTGAATTAGAACCCCATGAGAGGTGTAAAATTAATGAAAAAAATAGATATCAAGAAATATAATAGTATAATGATAAAAATGATAATAGTTAAGTATTTACACCAATTAAAATGAAACACGATGAATAACTTAAACATGTCTCAAGGAATTATGATTTGATGCAAAGAAACCCTTATAGCTTGAGTAAAATTTTAATTAAAACCATTTAAATAGTTGTATTTTAATAGAACATAATAAAAAATGAATAAAATATAATTAATTATATTATATATTAAATATACACCATATAAACCACATAAAATAAATTAGTTACAAGCTACAAAGCATGTCCCAAAGAGTGGAATTTGAGGTGAAAACCATTACCATGTTTCTTTTCTTAGTTGATGAAACTCTATAGTCCTATAAAAGAAACATCTATAACTTAATATAAAATTTAATAAAAAAATTATTATCTAAAAATATTCCTAATTTTAATTTATAATCATTTTATGTATGAATATTAGATAGTTTTTTATAATATTCCCATATCGGGTGTTTATAGTTTTAATCATTTGTAGTTGTTTCATTTGAGCAGTGTAGGTATTCATTCTTATTAAAAAATTATTAATTCAATGTTTATTAATGTTACTATAATCGATGAATTATAATTATGTTAAATTTTAAATTTTCTTCCATGAGTACTTTATTCTTTATCCTATATGATGAAATTGATAACAAACATTTTTCAGTGACTTTGAAACTACGAAGGGTGCTTTATTATTTAATGATTTAAATATTGTTGTATCAATTAGATAACCAATAAAAATTGAAATTTTCATATTTATATTATATCACACAAGAAATTAAGTTTTCATAATCATACATAATATAATTTCATAACATTGTTCAAGTAAGTGGTCAAACCAACCCAAACTTGAACAAACCATGATTATTGATGATTATAAGGTGATTTAGTTATAATATAATTACACCAGTATCATAATTATATAATATAGTGTTTAATAGTGAGATGTATTATAATTATAAATTAAATAGAATATGAATTTATGGAAATGAAAATTTAAAGTGACATGAATTAATTGGTTTTCTCTATAGTATGTTTGTTTTAATGATTGAATTTAGGATAATCGTTCGTTGATCATATCATAAATAGGTTATAAAGTTTTTAATAAAAAATAAATTATATTATAAAAATCATATTTATCCTTTAAAAACATTCTCATTTCAATCCGTGTAAATTTGTGATGAAATTAAAAATGGAAATTAGTCGTCTCTTCGAAGTGTTAGTCCGCACATATGCATGGTTGGTGATTTGATTTTCTATCAAATGTGGAAAATGATTATTAGGGTTTATCAATTTATAACATAAAATATCTCATTAATATAATAAATATATAATAAATTCAATATTAGGACCATCCTTTTAATTTTTTTAGGGAAAATGAACAAAAAATGTGGAGCTTATAGTCTGCACAACACATGATTCCCGTTTTTATTTTACATAATGAAAAAGGGGAGGGTGGTTAATTATTGTAACATAATTATAATAAAAAATAAGTATAAAAATTATACTTATGTAATAATTATGATACGGTAATATAAATTTAGAGAATAATGGTATCTCATAAAGATATATAAAAAAAGAATATGAGGTTATGAACTTATACCTCTCTTCTTTGATTATCACCTTTTTAAAGGGGATTAGACATTTGAGGGACGATTTTCTTGAGAAGAAAAGAACACCATTAAGATTTATTATAGTGTGTATATTTTTTTTGGAAATATTTTGGGCTTAATTTTTTGGTTTTTTGTAGTGAGGGTGAGTGAGGAGAGGAGTGCCCCTTTTATAAGTGAAAGGGAGTGGTATTGTTGTAAATACCCAAATCTATTCAATAAAGGGAAGACTACCTCGAACCATGTGCCACCAAAATTGATAAATAATATATTGTTGGTATGTGAAGTTTATTTGATACCTCAAAAATTCAAAAATAACCATTTTTTAAACATTTTAATCCTTATACCTCTAAGGTTACTCATTTTTACCGTTTTAGTTTTCATCATGGTAACGAAGATGGCTTATTGTGTCTTGGCAGCAGTGATGAAAAATTATCTAATGGAGATGATGGTTTATAATGGTGTATCTGAATGGAAATGGTGGTATTATTACTATCACTGATGATAGTTTTTTGGTGGTGATCTATGGTGACGATGATGTTGATTATAACGACGATGGGGGTCTGCGGTGGACATATCTTGGTAGTGATCTGATGGAAAATATTTGGTGTTAGAGTGTGCATTTCAAGGAGGGGACCAAATAATTATGATTCTATGATGATTTTTTTAATTTCAAATTTGAATTTTTTATTTTTTTTCATTGGAGACATTGTAGAGGATAGTGACGATAGATTGCATGTGGATCGAGTTTGTTTTTTGAATTTTAAATTTGATAATTTCTATTTGATGACACGATTTTGTGGATTTTGAAATAGGCAAGCTCTGGTGGTTTCAATATTGAAGATTTTATCGAGCTGAAACTTTGTTAAGGTTCACACTTATCCTTTAAAATTATTATTTGAAAATATAAAAATATAGATTGTGGTGGTGTAAAACCTCAAAAATTGATTTTAAGCTAATTTGATCATAATAAATCGAAAAATGATATTATTGTTTTCAAATTTACGGCCTAAAATTTATAATCATAACACTAAAATTAAATCATAAAATTTCATGAAAACATATTTTTATAAGAAATATTTTTTTGAGTATTAGTTATTTTATTGAAATTATTGCTAATCAAAAATATATCAAACTTGAAAAATATACATTTTATAAAATAAATTTTAAGAATAAGAAATGGTTTTTTTAGTTTACTAGTTATACTAATTTTGTGGATATTTAAAGTGTTTTTTTGAATATAATTATTTATATAGATTTTATAATTCTATTACTTATATTTATACCTTGAAGTTCTACAACTACCTTATAATGGTCAATATATTTATGGTTTCAGTGTTGTTTGTGGAGAAAGTCATATGCCATAGTATTTATTTAAGGAAAATAAATCATTAAATACTTGGTTATTAAATACTCTAAATTTGACTTATCGTCCCATAACATTTTGATAAACTCTAATATACATGAAAAAAATTCAACATAGATCATAATTAAAAAAACATTAATCACAATGTTAAAATACTTTAGTGATTCACTTAAAAAAATAGTCGATTTTATAACTCAACTCATTAGAAGAATTATAATAACCTTATTTGGTTTAATATTGATGACTCTGTTGATCTTCTAGTAATGGTGAGTTCTTTTTTTCCTTTTAAACTTTATTCATATTATTTTCCCCCTTTTTCTTTCTATTATTCATTTTCTTGGACGAAATATCCATGTTGACATCAATAAAAGTGGCATTTTTGTCATCCTATTGAGGAATATTTTATCTCTTCAGTAAAGATTGAATTTTTTTCATGGGGAACCTGTATTAGCTCAGGTACTAATTAAGGTTCCCATGTTTGGTGGATATTTGAGAGGGTGGGTGGGGTGGATTAGTGAACTTTTTTTATAAATTATCCTTTCCAATACAATATCTTAGAGTAGTTAAAGTCTCAATAATATATTTTTCTGTGTCTCTCACCATAGTTGAATGATATAGTAAATAAATGTCACATAACACAAGTATTTTTATAAGGTTTTCCTTTGAAAGTATACTCACTGTCGTGATTGGTTAGATGCCCCAATCACAGATTCTTGAACTATTAATACAAGTTCTTGCAATACAAATTCTCCCATGATTCTTTGATGAAATCACATAATGTGGTCGAGAATCCCATAGGAGGGAATTTATACTACATTTTATAGTTTCTATATTCCCAGTAGTTATTCTGTTATCTTTCACATCTCAATCCTCATAACTGATATTGAATTCCTTGGATATTCCATGAATGGATTCCTTCAACAAACCTTTGAGTACGTCTCCAACTGCTCTTCCTTCTAAGTGTATATTAATTTTTACTTTCCCTTATTCTCAGTCTACATCCACATAAAAAACTAGATCACTTTATATAATATGGTCTTATCAAAGGCCTCCTCCTCCTTCTTCTTCTTCATCAATACCAACAAGTGTTTTATTTAATTTATATACAGTATCAGGTTACATTTATTCTTTAACTAAATATGTTTCTTAGATTAATAGTAGTGCCAAACCATACTAATCTTATTCTCCTAATACAAATTATATTCATAGAATCATGAATATTATGTTTCCATTTCAATTTAGAAACTACTCAAATATAGGAAACATTTAATCTTCCTATAATTAAAACCCATTCAAAATCCTGGTTGAGTGTCACCATTAATGTTTCTTAACGACCCTTGATATTATTCTCTTTTAAATATCTAAAAAATACATTTTTTTTAATTATTTAAAATTCATCCATGTATGCATGATAGAATACATCATTTACACATGGATCTATTCCTTGTTATGTGTATCTCTTCTCATCACAGTATCTTGGATCATGATCCCCTTTAATGATCATGATGTTTGAATCTATGAAGAGAAGTTCTTGAGAATTGTCTGAAATATTTTTTCATTTCCATATAATATAAATTATAATTTTTTTTGAGATTCCCCATATTTTAATTTAACATAATTCTCAGGATTTTTCCATGTACATAACTCATATGGAGTCTCAAATCACTCATATGGATCCATAAAATGATTCATACACGGACATATAAAAGACACATATGCAGAATAGAAATGACTCATACATGGTTCCTCTAATGAATCATATGTATCCTTGAATGACTCATACAACTATTATAATGAATTATATGTTGTTCTGATTGACTTGTACACAGCTCGGTTGGTTTCAAATGACTCATACATAGATATCTATAACTATTACACTAACTCAAATGTTATCATTGTAAATTTTTCCAATTTTCATCCATGAGAGAGAAATGAAACGTAAGAGTATGAATTGACTCATACACATATCTGGTTTTACATCACATATTAAAAATAACTCTTATGATGTTTTTGAATTACTCATAAATTTTCATCCCTATGTGAATTTTTAGTTTCAATATGTATATTCCAAACATCACTCAAATGATTTAGAACATTTTAAATTGAACTAGATCCCCCCTCAATCACTTCAGGCTATCTCAAAAATTACATTTGATAGTAAAAATTATCATTCAATAGTTCATATCATTATTTTTAAGAAAAAAAACATCAATCATCACATATAAAAGATTCTACATTGATGTTGTATTCCCAAGTACTTCAAGTAGTATCATGTCTATTCCTTTTCAATTTATTATAAAAAATATGTCTCACTATACATTAACTTCACACACAATTCATATTGACAAAAGTGAAACACATCTTCATATATTAATTTTGGTACTTCAACCTCCCCATTTTTATTTATTGTTAATTCAAAAAATTCTTCCAAATTAAATATTATCATATCTACAATATTGAAAATAAATACAAAGAAAAGTACAGGTAGGTTTTTACACATCTAAAATTTTATGCCTTATCATAATTTCCAAAAAAAATTATTCTACCCCTTATTCTTAGAGTTACAAATTAATATATTTATTATGTAAAGGATTTAAGCACACATATATAATTCAATATCCTTTATTTAATATATTCTAATTCTATATTGGCTAAACTAATTTATAAAACAAGACCTAATAATCAAGGTTATCAAAATAATCTATAAACGGACATGTATGTGATACCATTCTCAATTTCCTCATTTTGGTGATGTTAAAAAATATTAAAAAATGTAACATGTGCTCATCTTCAGTAAATTCATTAAAATTGTTCAAGTGATAACCCTTTTCAATTATCTTTTCCATTAACCATCACTCCTCCATACTAAAGTGCTTTAACATAAACAATCAAGGTAAGTTAGTGATATTTTAATTCCTTTCTGTATATTTTATATCAATGTTTTATATATTATATATTTATAGTAATAAAACTTATTTTTATATCCTCCTATTCTTGGTTTCGCCCCATAAATGGATACATTCAATTATTCATCATCACGGTTAATTCTATTCAGTAGTACTCTATGATGTAAAATAATTTCTTATTGTATATAGTGATTACTAAATTCATTAATCTCCTTCATATCCCTACATGTAAGAACTAATAACTGAATATATAAGGTAATGTAGAGGGATAACCCATCAACTTATTTTCAAGAGTAATAGGGATATGATTTTCTTCTCAACCCAAATATCATATTCTATGCATATTTATAGTAGTAGTGACTATCCATTATTCATTTCTTTTTATTTATCTCTAAATTATAAATATTTTTTGGTATCATGGGTTTCTAAATTATTTTTTATTATTATATTGTGGGATATCCTTTTTATATCTTATAATAAGTAATTTTGAGCCAATGGCTCTTCATGTTTGTTTTTCATCATCTCTTTTTATCAAGGATGTTGGGTCATGCATTTATTTGGATAATGGATAGGTTAGTTTCACCTTACACATGTATTTTTAAAAGATTATAAATTATCCTACCTGGAAAAACTCTCATCAAATTAAATCACTTCTTTATTTGAGTTAACATGTTGTCCTTTATCACATATACTGTTTTTTTCTTTCCCAATGCTTCAACATGGTTTATTCACAACCATTGTGTTACCTTTCTTAGGAAACACTTTCAACTTTTTATTTTAGGTTCTTACTTTATTATTATCTTAATAATTGTAATTTATTGGAATATACCAATGTTATTTATATTTGTCACCACTTGTGTTGTGGTTATCACCAAAATTCTTAAGATAATAAAACCTATTCTTAGTGACCATATTTTTTCTATTCTGTGAACTTATCTTATGTCTAACAGGATATCTATTCTCATGAGAATTATTTCCCCTTGATTTAGGCTTTTATTATTCTTAATCGGTAGACATTTTTTTCAATATTAAATTTCATTATTCTTGAGATTATAATAGCACCAACAATGGATAAATAGTCTCCTTATTTTGACTGTAGATGTAATCTAGCAAGAATTATCTCCTTATTTTTTCATTATAGACACCACCTTTTCAGGAGCAACATTTCTTGGATGTGCTATCATTAAAAATTGATGTGGTGGTGAATTGTTTCACATTAGTTCCACTAGAATATTCCTATATTTAAAAAAAACATATACTAGCATTGGAAATAGCCTTAATACAAATAGTTTTAATTAGGTAATGGGTTGCCTTATTTTTGGAGCTTGTTACATTTTGATCTAATAATTTTTTTCTAATATTATCTTTCCACTTATTGGAGTCTTCTTAGAGCTATGAATCTCAATATAATTTTTTATGTAAGAATAATTCTTCTCCATAGATTGGGAAGTTCCATTTTTTGTTAGCTTGAGATTTTTAATTTGACTTATAATTTAAGCAACTTCAGGTTGAAGGAGTTTTTCTCATCCTTAACATATCTAAAGTATTCTTCATAATTTATCTTTATCTTCTAAATATTATATTAATTATTTCAATTGATTTAATATAAATAATTTTCAATGTATTTGATACTCTTGGATTTAATCTCCAATTGGACAACCTTAACACTGATAGTAGTTTTATACTTTTCATCTAAGGTAGGGATTTTTTATTTAGATTCATTAATTGATCTTACTTTCACATCAACTATTTTTTGAAAATTTTATTCATCCAAGGATCTTTATGATATTTTGAACAACATTATGAATTCTTTAGCCTTCATATCTTTGATGATATCCTTATAATGTTTCAATTTTTCTATCATGGATTTATACATTATTTTAGTCTCCATCTCTAACTGTGATGAATCATCCTGTAATATTTTGATAAACTCCAATATGTATAAAATAAATTCAGTAGGAATAATATTTATTAATTATTTAATCTCAAAGTAAAAAATCCTTAGGTAATTAACTTATAAAAAAGTATCATAGTTATAACTCAAATCATCAGAATAATTATAATCATGTAATTTTGTTTAATACTTATAGCTCTATTTTTTTGGTAGTGGAGATTTCTTCTTCAATTTTGAAAATTTCTTCATCTCATTTTCATTATTTTTATTTTTATTTTTTACTACCTTGGATGAAACCCATATGTTGAAATTAATGAAATTTATTTAATTTTTCTACTCCTGAGGAATCTCTGATCTGTTCATTAAATATTTTACCTCTTCATAGGGAACCTATAATAGTTAGGATTCCAATTGAAGTAACTAAGTTTGATGGATCATTAAGGGGGGTCAATAAATGGTCTCTTTTTATAAATTAAATTTTTTGAATTCAACATCTTAGACTGGGTAAATAATATATCATCTCTTCCTGTGTATCCCAGCATTACCTAAATTATATAGTAAATAAAAGTCACAAAATTCAGGTATTTTTACAAGGTTTTTCTTTGAAACCATACTGCTTATCGTGATTGGTTAGATCCCTCAATCATGAATTTATCAATTATTAATGTAAATGGTTTCATGAAGTAATCTCCCACCATGATTACATGATATCCAATTTTGTGATCCATTATCCCACTAGATGGTCTTTATAAATCATGACATAGTCTCCAATTTCCTACTAGTTTTTTCACTATATTTCATAGATCAATTACCATGAATGGTCATGACTGCCACACACAGTTCTTGAATGGATACTATCAATAAAATTTTGTGTTATTCTTAAAATACTCCTTCTTAGTTTAGAACAACTCAACCTTTCTATTCTTATCAACATGCTTTATCACATCCCACTTGAATGCCATCTATGATAAGGTTGTATCATAGCAATCCTTCTTCTTCCCAATATTATTCCTTGATACTAGAAGACATTATTATTTGGGGTAAAATATCATATTATCTTTCTTCTATGATGGCATATGTTTATTTGAGTAATATCAGTGTCAAAATATCCTAATATTATTCTTCTTGCACTATTTATATTCATAGAATCATGAATATTTTATTTCTATATTGATTTGGAAACTACTCAAATATCATAATAGGTTATCTTTTTTAATTTAAACTCAATTAAAAACTTTCTCAAGTATCTCCAATTAAGCTTCCAGAACACGTAAGATATTAATCTCTTTTAAATCTTCAAAAAAATATTCCACTTTAATTATTTTGAATTCATCCACATATTCATGAGCATATTCATCATTTCTATATGGATTTATTCCTTGTTACATAGAACATGTCACATCCCAACACCTTAGAATATGATAATCATGAGTGATCATGATGTTTGAATTTTTATAGAATAGTTCTTGAGAATTGACTAATTTAATTCTTTATTTCCTTATAATATAAATTCTGATTTAATTATAATATTCCTCATGTTTTCATGTCCTTCCATTCTCAAAAAAAAATTCCAATTACATGAATCATATATATCCATGAAATAACTCATAAACAGCAATAGAAAATACATGTATGCATATTAGAAATAATTCATATATGGATCCTCAAATGAATCATACACAACCTTGAACGATTTATACATAGAGTATAATGACTATACACATTAGTATGGTTGACTTGTATGTAGCTCTCGTGACCTCAAATGAATCATAAATAGATATCAATGACTCTTAAACTAACTCATACATAGTCCTTTTTTATTTTATAATTTTTAACATAGAGTAATAAATAACTCATACAGAGTCTGGATTGACTCATATATAGATCTAATACCTTTTAAAAATTTAATGTATAATGTCAAAATGACACTAATTTAGGTTTTGAATGACTCATATTTTTTCAACACTTTATGAATTATCTATTCCATACATCACTCAAATGACTTCAAAATATTTTTAATTGAAAAAAAGGACTTATAAATCAATTCATATTATCTAAAAACACTTTTTTAATAGTATCACTTATCTTTCATTAATAATTATCTCTATATTTAAGAAACAAATATCAATCAACACATATAAGGGCTACTAAACTGAAAATATAATCTCAAGGACTTCAAAAAACAACCAAAATCCATTTTTCTACTTATGACGATTGTATCTTTCTCACCGTACGTTAAAATAATAAATAAAAATTATATATAAAAACCTATATCCCATATTTATAGATCCAATCAGTTACTTAAAAATAATACCTAGGGTTAGAGCTATTAATATGGAAATATTACGTAAAAATTCACTTATTAAAATGAGTAGTGGTAACATTAAAAATATTTTTGTTCAAAATGTCTGTTAAATACTCAAAATTGAGAAAGAATTCTTATATTACATTGATACCTGAATAAAAATGTATTGGATTCATTTATGATGTATAGAAATAAATCTCACATCAATAAGATATATGTTGTGTCTGACATGACTGAAAGTGTGTGTTTTCATATAAAACTAATATTTTATTCACAATGTGTATTGCATATTAATAACTATGAAAGTACCTCCTATTTTCTTTATAATTTAGTAAGAAGATCTATAATTATTTTTTGATGTGTAATAATTCATCTTAATTCAATATGATACACAGTATGCCTGGTATAAATGAAATTTCATGTTTGTTAGTTTAAAAGTGATATTTTAGTTCAAAACACTTGTCACATACTCAGAACTAATAAAATTCAATCAAATTTTCATGATTCTTTAGGAAAAAATTTATAATTCATTTTTTGAAATTTAATAATTAACCGATCATCAATATTATACACAATGTTTCCAAAATAACTAAACATGCTTTTTTTCATTTAAAAGTGATATTTTAGTTCACAATGTGAAATATATATTCAAAATTATGAAAATATTCTTATATTATCTTGATAATTTAGGGAAAGGATTTATAATTCATTTGTCACAAGTAATAATTAATCTCACAATAATACAAAAAAATAGTCTAGTTTATATTATAGAAAGTGTAAGTTTTAAGTTTATAAGTGACATTTCAGTTCAAAATACACATCACATAATCAAAACTAAAAAAACAACTCATATATTCTGGAAACATGATTAAAAATATCGATAATTCATTTTTTTATTTGTATGAATTAGCCTCACATCAATCCAACACATTGTGTGGCTAATATGGTTAGAAGTATATGTTTTCCTTTAAAAGTAACATCTTAGCTCACAACATGTGTCACATACTTATAACTGATAAAAAAACACATATTTACATAAAACATTAGAAAAATATCTATAATTAATTTGTGATATATGTGATTTAATCTCACTCCAACTCAACACATGGTGTGGCCGCTATAACTAAAAGTATTATTTTCAGTTTAAAACTGAAAATTTAGTTCAAAACACAATCACATACTCAAAACTTAGAAATAAACTTATTTTATCTTGATACTATATTTAAATTATTGATAATTAATTTGTAACATGTTTTAATTAACCACATGTCAATCTGACACATAGTGTTTCCAATATGGGCGAAACTGCGTGTTTTCATTTAAAAGTGATATTTCAGCTCATATTCATGTTTTCTTTGTATTTTACTAAAATGATCAATAATTCATTTTTGATATGTTTAAATCAATATCATGTCAATATTATACATGGTGTGTTTGGTAATACTGAAAATTCAATTTTTCAATTTAAATGTAATATTTTAGTTCAAAGCTTGTGTCACACACTCAAAATTAGGAAAACACGCTAATATTATCTTTAAAACATAGTAAATATATTTATAATAATATTTCTACATGTTTGTATTAACCACATTTTAATTTGACACACAGTGTGTCTAGTATGATTGGAAGTGCATGTTTTTATTTAAAGGTTACATTTTAGTTCAAAACATGTTTTACAATATCAAAACTAAGGAAACTGCTCAAATTATAATGATATTTTATAAAAAATATTGATTATTAAATTTTGATATATACTAATTGACCTCATATTAATATGACACATGGTGTAACTGGTATGACTGGAAGGGTGTGTTTTAATTTAAAAGTGATATTTTATTTCACAACACACATCACATGCTCAAAATTGATAAACCATGCTCTAATTGTCTTATTACATTATTAAAAATATATATAATTCATTTTTAATGTGAATTAATTAAAATCACATCAATATGACATATGGTATGGTTGGTATAACTAAAAGTGTATGTTTTCATTTTAAATGTGACATTTTAGTTCAAAACGCATGTCACAAACTGAAAAAAAATAAAATGAATATAAATTATCTTGATAATTTAGTGAAATGTTCTATGATTCTTTTATAACATTTAATAATCAATTTCACATAAATCTTATACATGGTGTATCCATTATGACTAAAAGTTTTTATTTTAATTAATATGTGAAATTTTAGTTCACAACACACATTACATACTCAAAAAATAGAAAACATGACCAAATTATCTTGATACTTTATCAAAGTGATTAATAATTAAATTATATTGTGTAGGAATTAATCTCACTTCACTATGACACACGACATGTTCGATATAACTCCAAGTTTGGGTTTTCATTTAAAAGTAATATTTTAGCTCAAAATATGCACCACAAATTCAAAACTCAGAAAAAATGATCTGATTGTGTTGATACTTTCAGATAAATAGTTATAATTTATTTCTGATTTGTTTTAATTGACCTCATGTCAATCTGATATACGATGTTGCTAATTTGACGGAAAGTGCATGTTTTAATTTAATAGTGACATTTTAGTTCACAATGCACGTCAAAAACTCAAAACCAAAAAAGCATGCTAGAATTTTCATGATACTTTAGTATAATGATTATATATTCATTTGAGACATGTAGGAATTAACCTCACATAAATCTGAATTATGATGTGACAAATATAACTAAAATATCTTTTTTAATAAAACTGGAATTTTAGTCCAAAACACACTTCACATTGTCAAATAATAGAAAATATGTTCGAATTATGAAGAAACATTAGAATAATGAATATTTATCTAATTTTGAAATATAATAATTAATCGCATGTAAACTCGACACACGGTATGACCTTACTTCATTCCAAGTTAATTTTTCTGTTATAAATGACCACTTTTGGTGGGTAAGTGGGAACCTAAAATAACAAATAGAAAACATCAAGGATGTAAAAAATAGTGAATCCCAAGTACATCACTACACAACATATAATTACAATAATGGGGTAGAGAATTAGGATTGGAAAAAACATGGATAGGGTTTTCCAAGCTACTGTTATAGGCCAAGATGTTTGCTGAGGTGTTTAAATCACTCCATGTATAGAATATCTACATAATATTATAAAGGAAATATTTTCACGTCTTCATATAATAAATCCCATAGTGTAGAGGCATCACTACCTTTAGGAAGTTTTCAACAATGATAAAATCTGTCTTAATATATATAATATAGTGATTTTTCAATCTGTATAATTGAATCCTGGTTATCATCACTCTCGCTTAAATAAGTAATGAATTTCCTTCATCATAGGAGGTATAAAAATATATGATAACTAGGCTAACTACATCAAGAATGATACCCCCTCTTTACATACACCCATATGAAAAATAACCATCTGTATTGATTTTAATACCATCTGGTGGGGATATCATATTACTTTGTAACTTGTTTTATTTATGTATTAAATAATAATTTTTATTTATTTATTATGTTTTATCATTCACATTTTGATTTTTTTTAATTTAGGTATTATATTATCATATTTATGTTTTATTTATTTAATTATAGTAATATTAAAATAATTATTATTATTTTTTATATGTACAAGCTTCTTTTCTTTGATATGGGGGAGGTGTGTTCGAAAACTAGTAGCATAATTGGTTCCAATTGGAATGGGATCCCAAATAATATGTAATACTGTTGATGCCCACCAAATGAAAAATATAAAATTCAAAAATGAATAACTACCTAGATATAGGTATTATATTCCACACTAAAGAAAAGGAAGGAGAAGGTAGTGAAGGCTCATAGATCATGTAAGCATTCAAGGGATACGTGATCATGTGACCATCATAGGGTTATAAAAAAGAACCATGTGCAGTGCATAACCATCAACAGATCTCTTGGATCACTTTCAATGAATCCTTCTACTCTTGTAAAGGTGCCCCTGAAAACTAGTGGTCACATGATGACAACTGAATAAAACTACCCTAGACCATGTGGCTTGTCAACCAGTGGATGTTTTAAAACCCATCCAAAATCCTTCAGAAATAAGGGAAAAATATCTAAAAGGCTGGAGCCTCTTCCGGTTGTAATACTCATATGATGGATAACTGATTGGGAGAATTATTTTCTTTGAAAACATTCGATCAAACTTTTGAAAACCCCTATCTTTTTTAAAATAAAAAAAAAGAAAATAAAATGGGAGGAGATGGTAGCCACTCGCATTTCTAAAAGGCTAGGGATTCACCACTAGTGGTCCGCAAAGCATTTCAAGACCCCAATGATATGTGTTCCACATCACATGGGATCCCTTTGTCTTGTCATTATTATCACAAGAAGTGACTCAGGTATGTCTAGGAAACCTTTCACTCCCCCTTTTTCTGCCTAAGGATAAATAGATGGTTTTTTCAAGAAGTTATCTCACTTCTCCACATGACCTTTATCAATAATGTTATGCATCACCAAGAGATATAGTATTTCCCTTCGATAATACTCAAGCACCCTTGTGAACCCCCTGAACATCATAACATAAACAAAGGAAATAAAAATAAGAGGAGTAAGATGCCTCTCATGGTTATAAAACCCTTGAGATGTGCTAAGGTCATCTACAGTACAGTCTCATGAGACTCCCTAAAAATTCCACTGAATCCCATGAAGAACCTTGACATGCCATCATTTCCTTAAAAAATGTCTTTGGAAAGGCTTTGACTATTTTGTGGACACCCTTAAAAAGTCATCTTGATCTTGTACAGGCCCTTGGACATGTTAATATGACAATGTGGAAGTCCTTCTTCATGCCTGCATGAATTAAAAAAGTCCTAATTAATTGGAAATAATCCAATAAAGGAGGTGTTGATGGGAGTGACTCATGGTCGCTGAAAATCCTGATATTCCCTCGAAGAAGACCCATAACACAGAATCACAATGATGTGTGATGTAGAATCCCTTCGTCAAATCCAGTCTAGACTTGTGCGATATGATACGTTCAAAGCGGAGAACAACCGAGGTGGTGATTCCTATAAATATCCCACCCATCATGAAAAAATCAATGTTACCTACTAAACAGTGATGATAACTTATTGTGGGGAGGAGGAGGTTGAATCTCTGAATGATAAGTTTCTCCTTTTTCATCGAACACTATGGTATGTTTTTCAGAGTGGTTGATCTCAAAACTGGAAATTCTTCCATCAAATAAGATACTTGAAAATAGTATGAGCGATCATGTTCCATGTATAAACCTATTTGTGTGTTCAGTCATAGATCACATAAAAGATTTCTAGTGGGGCACATGAGGAACATACCTCACATCTTCTAGTTTTTATAGAATTAAAATAAACTCACGCTGAATATATATAACTAATTTGTAATAAACGGTCTAGAATAAATACTAAATATAGAATTCATAATTGAAGAACATGCATGCTAACTCTCACGCGCTTTGTGTGGCCCACCCATGACACGTGACATAACCAGTACATGTCACCTTGATCATGAGATACTCCTTTAGTATACTATTTGGGTCAAGTAGAATCCTCCAAACATGTCAAAGAAATTCACATGGTACCCTTAGAGCATGGAAACCGTGTCTCACTAAACCCACTAGTTTCATTGTTCAAGTATCATGATGACCTTTAGATATGTTTCACGAATCATATGACAGTGCCTGATCATATCAGTTAGGTCTCATGGTAGTACCTAGGCATGTCAAATGGATCTTGTGATTCCCTCTGGGAAGGCTAGATAGATATCTTGATACCCTCCACACATGTCTCCCAGGTCATACCACATCCTCTAGAAAAGTCATCTGGGTCATGTGATGGCTTCTAGGATCAACTGGACTGGTCTTGTGATTTCTCTTGGAGAAGAAAACCTTGATCAGGCAACAACCTTCCAACATGTATTTCAGATTATTCTAAGTATTCAAAAAAGTTAATTTCATCATACAATTGTCTTTGAAAATTTCATGAAGACTCCATCCATCATGTCAAGCAGACAATTAAGGCATATTGATCCGACTATGTAGCGACCTGACCTCGGATAGACTGGATCCGGTGTATGCTATTATTACATTGGCATGATTACAAGGAATAAAAATCTTAAGTACAAAAGAGTTTCATAGTCCTAGTAAACCAGATACATACATGAAAATTTTAATTCTAAATAATACACTAATTACAAAATAATTTATTCCTTATTTATAAATAAATAACATTGAAGATAAATCTAATCCATATAGTAAATCCTTATATATCTTTCATAGTATGCTTCTTGGATTCTTGTGGAAAGAAACATAATGTAGGTGAGATCAAATTCCTAGTAAGGAAAAAATATAGTGGAATAACCAATGAATCAATGAGAATATTCAATATGGAAAGGTAAATAACTGAAAACACATTCCATGTAATAAATAAATCAAATGGAAGTGAGTAAAAAATATAGCCAGGTAATAACTAGAAACACATGCAATTCAAATAACAAGATAAGGAAAAATAAATATGGGAAGTTATAAAACAAAAATGCATTCCATTTAACCACTGAACTGAAAATGAAATGTATCCATAGATATGTCAACACAAAATTTAATGGATGAATAATAACTAAAACTAAATGAGTGAAATTTTGGATTATTGGAATCCATGTATCTTAGATTAATAATACCTTTACCTTTAATACCTTTCACAAGACGGTTTAAAATATATCAGTTAAAACCCCATATAAGGAGGCTAGCTAAATGACTCGTCCCATGAGACTACAGATTCATTGAGGAGCTATATATAACTAGGCCCCACCTATGTCGTACCAGTCCAAAACTATAAGGACTCGGCCTTAAGAATTACATAATCTTGAATTAAATTAATAATTCACATTTATGATCTTTTCAGGTTTAGAGTTTTAGAGAATTAGGCCATAACTATTCATATCAACTTGAAAATTACATATAGGCACTATTACACAGTATCCATTTTTTTCATAAAATAAAAAACTCTTAAAAAGATACATGTCTAGTTCCATGTTTTAGATAGCATGACTTTTCCTTGATCCCATACATGACCCTATTTATCATTAATTCTGGTGAAAAAACATTTCAAAAACTTGGGATGAGCATAAAAATCTCAGTAAGGGTTACAAAATAAGAAAAGAAAACATTAACTCATCAATAAATAAAAATAAAAGAAACCATACATTTAAATCATAACATACCTCATGAAATCATAGGATTTATGAATAACATATAGAAATCATAAATCATAAAGGTAACTTATGGAATTCATAACATACTTACATTGTAGCTATCACAGCTATATAGGGAGTCACATTTGGGATACCCATCACAGTATATTCCCTAAATCTATTAAGAGAAACATTAGAGTTTACCTCCGTCACGTTACCCAATGCATTAGAGAGCTATCTCGGGCTCACTCGCCCTAGGTTTATCACGGAACCACCCATATACATAAACAATGCCCAATAACCATAACATAATCATAACATATAACACAAGTATAAAGGAAAGATAGGATTTCCAAATTTTAATATTTCAAATCAAGATATTGAAATAAACAATGCTTTATCACCTATTTTCAAAACCATTTAAAACATTTAACAAAGAGTTTTTTGAATCAAAGTATCCCATACCACATTGAAGCTTTAAAATGAATTATCATTTGACAAAATTAATGTCTACATAAATAAATCCTAAAAACCATTTCAAAACATGGATATTAATTTGAAATATTTATAAGGATAAATATTCAAAACATTTAAAATGACATTTTAGTTAAAGAGTTTTTAATAAAATGAGAGATGCTTGAATACAAATAACTAAGGAATAACATTAAATGAGAACTTTATAATATCAGGAGAATAAAGGGATTCATGATATAATATTCCAATGTATAGTATATACAATACATAAGAGGTAATTGCTACATAAAAACAATAAAGTCTCAATGAAATGTAAATTGAGTCGAAATCCCTTATAAAAATAGTATCCTTATATTAAGGATAAATAAATTAAATAATAATGTGTGAAAAATAATAATACACTCAATATAATATGATATTAAGTGTGAGAAAATCAGAGGTTATTCACACATATTCATAGCATGACATAATCAAGAAGTATAATTTTAACCAAAAGAATTTAAATTGGGTGAAGAAGTTCCCTTTCTGAAATTTGAAAGCTTAAAAACGTCACTTTAAAATTCATAAAATGAAATGATGAGAGAGAAAATGGTATCTCATCACATGGACATAAAATTTATAGCAATAAGGATATAGAAGAACATATCCCAACAAAAGAATATGTAAATTAAAAGACATAACAAAAAAGATGTCTTTTAAATAGTGGAGGGTGAAAGGTTCCCTTACCAATTTGGTAACTTACGAAACATACAACCCATAAAAGATGGATCATAAAAATTATACAAAGAATAAAATTATGTGTAGTACATACACCACACAAAATGAAATATTGGCAAATATAGCATGAATCTCATGGAAAAAAAATGAGATGAAAATCCCTTACCACATTGTTATCAATCGAGTCGTACAACCAAATGTTAGTATCCACAAAATGATTCACAGAATGACATGAATATAAAGATAATCAATATAATATATATCAAATTTCAGTACAAAATACACCACATGCAATAAATTAGAGGTGAACAATGGAAATCTCACGGAATTAAAAGTGAGATAAGGAACCCCTTACCTAGTGTCCGACTTGACTTGTTTGTTCTTTGTTCTTCCTAAATAATAAAATTAAGTTAATTTATACTTGATTAAGAAATTTTTTTCATGTTTATTATTCCTTTTATATCACTTATTACCATGTTATAAACATTATGTAATCATTTAAGTTAATAATGGTCATTTTGTTGATATTTGGTACTTGAGTAAAAAATGAAAACCTTATAATTACAAGTTGTCCATGTGGTCAAGAGTCCTTTATCTCCAAAATTATATTAATGATTTAGATATCATATATATCTAATATATATATATATATATATTCATTACAGTATATAACATTTGTAGATAAGAAATGAAATGCACCGTTCATGGAGACATTAAGCTGTACGTACGCATGAACGCTACTTTTATTTCTATTTCATATTTTAATTGAATGAAAACTTAATAAAACATAGTTACATTATAATTCTTGTATAATATCATATATAATTTCAATAAATCCATTGTTTATATATCCCATGTATGTTATGAACGGGTCATATCACTTTGAGGGGGCGGTAGTCCGCACTTCCTCAAGTGAAATTATTGTGTTTACTCATAATGGAAACCATAAAAGTATGATATAAATTAAAAATACATAAGAATAATGAAAACATAAACATAATATATATCATATATAAATATAGTGTCATCATAATATCCAGCATAAGAGGTTGTAGGAAATAATTAAACAATCATCGTTTTATGAGGCGTTAGTTTTCCATCCACAGAAATAGTATGTTCTTTACCCATTAGATGGAGGTGTGTGAAAGTGTAGTTAGAATAATTATCATAAAAACATCCTAGTATATTTAGGATAATGTTGTTGTTATAAAATAAAGTAATTATAAGAGTTTAGGGACTAGATAAGTAAAAGAAAAGAAAATAATTTAAGAGAAACTTTAGCCTTTAATTTGGGTAACTCCCTTTGGTTTGAACCAAAAGAACTTCTTGAAGTGCCTTCTACCTAAGGTAAGGCTTCCAGGAGGAAGATAGGGATCTTGAGAGATTATTTTGACATGGGTTGAATGATACAAGGGGCTTGATAAGTGTTAGGAAGGGGTTATAAGTGAGGTCTTTTTATAAGGGGTAGGAGGGGTTCTTTAGGAAAGTGTGAAAATATTTTTTTATTATATAATGATTTTCAGTTTCTAAAGGTCCAGAACTCATTAAGGTAAAAGATAAGATGACTTATGGTTGAAGTAAATTCATCCAATAAAAATTGGACAGGTTTTGGATGTTATTTTAATATTTATAATCTTATTTATTTAAATCATTTATTAATGAGGTAAATACTGCATCATTTTTGTGTCATAAATAATTTTATTTATTTGATTTCAAAAATTTATAAAAAAATAACATGATTTAGGAAATATTTTTAGCTTTACAATGAATTTTTATAGTCGAAAATATAACTTATATAACCTCATGTAAAAATTAATTTACTAAAAGATATTTTTTTGTGTTATTTTTGTCTTTACTTTAAGTTAATTAAAATAAAGTGGCATTATCACACCTAAGTGGCTCCATGGGGTCCCAAAATAGACCCAATGATGCTCATGGTCGTCCATGACTCATCCAATAAGGTTCGAAAAAATGTTAAGGTAATGTTTTATTATTATAATATTCTTTTTACCTTGACTTACCCTATTTCCCTTTAAATGGTAAATAAAAGTCAAAAGTTACTATTCACCAAAAAATTATTTTCATTTTATTGAACCACATTTTACTTACTAACAACAACCATTTATGTCTGATTTTCGAAATTCAATTCACAGAAGCTGTAAAATTTCATTTAAATGAAAAAGTCTGTTTTTTAACTACTACTTAGCGGTTTCACTATTCATCAAAAATGGAAGTTTTTTAAAAAAATACCAAAAATTATTCCTAAGATATATTGGATATTTTGAATTAAAAAATGTTGTCTATTTTAAAAAATTCATATCATATAATTTTCATTAATTAATTTAAAATTAATTCACGTTGTCAAAACAAATAGCGTGTTTTTAAGAAACAATATATATCAAAAGATTGACACTTGTTTATACCAAATTTCAAAATGAAATTTCTTCCAATGACAATAATTGTATTAAATGGTAAAAATATAATCTAATTAAACTTTAAAACCATTTAAAAAGATAATCTATTCATATAAATAAGTTAGATTAAAAGGCAGTTTTGAATTAAAATACAGTATTTTTCACTATTCATTAAAAAATGAATTTTATTAGGAAAATACCAAAAAATTACCCAAAGTAAATTTTGATGTCCTGATTATAAAGAAGAAATTTATTTTGTCAAATATAACATATAAAAGTGACCAAAACTATATTTAAAGAGGGTTCACCATCAAATGACGACAAAACAACCTTTTAAAGAATATTAGAGTATATATGCTTAAAATCGGATACTTTCTTATTTTATGCCTCTAAAATTAATTGGATAAATGAAAAAACATTTAACAAAAATTTATAATCATTTTGTAGTTAGTTTTATTTATTCCCACTATTACAATGGTTAAACATTAACTACTATTTTAAATAATAATATTATTATATTATTTTTCGGTACAACTCAATGTTGTGTGCAACGTAAGATTTCAAAGAAAACCGTTGTTGTTAATCGGGTACGCCATCAAACATAGAATACCATTTAAAGGAAAATTAATATTTAATTCTCAAATATTAATAAATATGAAAACTTCATATTCTTTATTTTCCTGGGATGTTACACCCTTCCCCCCTTTTAGGAATTGCTTCCTCGCAATTTTAAAATTGGGCTCGAAAACTTCATTGAAAGTCCCACATCGGAAAAAGAGTCAATAAAACTATCACTTTAAAATAAAGGGAGAGAAGTAAAAAGGTCACCCAAGACAAAAAATACTAGGATTCCATGAAAACATGGATATGAGAGAGAAACTAACTCTTATAGATTAATTGAGAGTGGTAGAGAACTTGATCACGGAAAGTTAACCACCAAAATACCATAAATTTTTGGTTGGGTAAAACTTTGATGATAAAATAGAGCTTATAGATTTTTTTCTTTATGATCATTTTAATTGAGTTGAATAATTTAATTGATAACTAGGCTAATATCATTATGAAATATACTTACTTGTCATGTAGAGTGTCATCCTTTAATACAATTCTACCACAAACTCATCTTTTCTAAAAACGGTAAGTATTCAAGATGACTTGGTCACACCTGAAGTGCTACAATAAACTTCTATAGTATCACATAATCTAAAAAAGAAGAACTATATATTTCTCATGTCATTAGACCTTAACCAAAACCAAAATGGTTAGCACAAGATCAGATAATCCTCAAAAAGGATAATCTTTTATCAAAAAGAAAAACTACTCTTAATCTCCAAATATTTTCAAACAATACTAAATTTTTTACAAATACCATTCAATAAACAATTATCCATAAAATTCTTCAAATAAATCCAAACTATGATTGAAACCCAAAATTCAGAAGGATTTAATCACATAGTATTCCTGAATAAAACATAACATTTATCTCCAAAAACATCGACTACTCTTAAAGTATCATACTGATTATAATTAACCTAAACACATATTCTCTATGATAGATTAATCATTTCCATAAATAACCCAAATCACTTTATGTCCACAATAATAACATATATTCTTCCAAAATAATATTTCAACCATTATTCCACAAATTAAATCCCATAGGATTTTATTTTTCTTAAGCATATAGTGTTCCCAAGAGAGAGAATGTCTTCAAAAATAACCTTTATTACTTATTCATCAAATAATTTTTTAATACTAATTTTTTCCATTTTATAAAACCTAAGATCCCAAATAAAAATATTATTTATTTATAAAATCATTTAACTAAAAATGATTAGTCATACTAACCATGGACTTCGCGTAGTCCGGTGGTAGGTGATAAATCTCAATTGCACTTTGGTTATGGGTTCGGTTCTCGCAGCATTATCCGACGCGACGGGTTGTCACATGGTCTGCATGTTATCCTTTTTCAAAAACTATAAAACTTCATAACATTCCAAAAAAAGATAAAAATTCCTCAAAAATAACCATAACATATTTTATCCTCAAAGGTTATCTAATAACTTTCATTTTGAACCACAAAATGTAATAACCATTTATCATATCTAAAATAACTATGAATCTTTCTAATATTCTAGACATTATTGCTATTTAACTTATGCTTAAATAACACCCTAACCTCTAATGTTATCTAAACCGACCTCTAATACCAACAATAAGAACCCAGACTTAAACATTACATAATCTTGAATTAAATGAATAATTCACATTGAGGATCTTTTCAGGTTTAGATTTTTAGAGAATTAGGCCATAACTATTACATATCAACTTGAAAATTGCATGTAGACACTACTATGTAGTATCCATTTTTTCATAAAATAAAAAAACTCTTAAAAAGAAACATGTCTAGTTCCTTGTTTTAGATAGCATAACTTTTCCTTGATCTCATCATTGACTCTATTCATCTTTAAGTCCTATGAAAAACATTTCAAAAACTTGGGATGAGCATAAAAATCTCATAAAGGGTTACAAAATAAGTAAAGGAAACATTAACCCATAAATAAATACAAATAAATAAAACCATACTTTTTAATCAAAACATACCACATGAAATCAAAAGATTTATGAATAACACATAGAAATCATAAATCATAAAGGTAACTTATGGCATTCATAGTATACTTAAATTTTAGATATCATAGCTACATAGGAAGTCACATTTGGAATACCCATCATAGTATATTGCTTAAATATCTTAGAAGAAACATTAATGTTTACCTCTGTCACATTACCCAATGCATTAGAGAGCTATCTCGGACTCACCCGCCCTAAGTTTATCACGGAACCACCCATATATGTAAACAATGCCCAATAACCATAACATAATCATAACACATAACATAAGTATAAAGGAAAGATAACATTTCCACAATCAAATATATCAAATCAAGATATTGAAATAAACAATGCTTTATCAAACCATTTTCAAAACCATATAAAACATTTAATAAAAATATTTTTTGAATCAAAGTGTCCCATACCACTTTAAAGCATTTAAAAGAATTTTAATTTGAAAACATTAATTTCAATATAAATAAATCCTAAAAACCATTTTCAAAACATGGAAATTAATTAGAAATATTTATAATAATAAATTTTTAAAACATTTAAAATGATATTTTAGTTAAAGAATTTTTAACAAAATGATAGACGATTGAATAAGAATAATTGAGGAATAAACTTTAATCAGAAATTTATAATATCATGAGAATAAAGGGATTCATGATATACTATTCCAAAGGATAGTATATACACTACATAAGTTTGAATTGGTGCATAACAATAATGACGTTTCAATGGAATTTAAATGGAGACGAAATCCCTTTTAAAATTTATATCCTTATATTAAGGATAAATCAATTAAATAATAATGTGTGAAAAATAAGAATACACTAAATATAAGTGGATATTAAGTGTGAAACAATCATATTATATTCACACATATTCATAGCATGACATAATCAAGAAGTAGAAGTTTAACCCAAAGAATTGAAATTGGGTGAAGAAGTTCCCTTACGGATATTTCAAAGCCTAACGACGTAACATTAAAATTCAAAAAATGAATTGATGAGATAGAAAATGGTATCTCATCACATGGACATAAAATTTACAGAAATAAGTATATTGAAGAACATATCCCAACAAAAGAAGATTTAAATTAAAAGAAATAACAAAAATAATTCTTCTAAAAAGAGGAGGGTGAAAGGTTCCCTTACAGATTTGGTAACTTACGAAAAATACACCCCATGAAAGACAGATCATACAATGAAGATGTAAATATTCATAAATTAAAGGATATTACACAAAGAATAAAATAATATGCAGTTCATACACCACACAAAATGAAATAGTGGAAAATATAGCATGAATCTCATGGGAATAAAAAGTGAGATGAAAATCCCTTACAACATTGTAATCAACCGAGTCGTATAACCAAAAGTTAATATCCACCAAATTATTCATAGAATAACATTAATATAAAGATAATCATGATAATATTTATCAAATGGCAGTACACAATACACCACATGCAGTAAATTAGTGGCAAACCAAGGAAATCTCACTGAAATAAAAGTGAGATAAGAAACTGCTTACCTCGTGTTTGAATTGAATTATTTGTTACTTGTTATTCCTGAATAATAAATATAAGTTAATTTAAACTTGATTGAGAACCCTTTTTCATGTTTATTATTCCTTTTATATCACTTATTACCATGTTATAAACATTAAGTGATCATTTAATTTAATAATTGTTGTTTTGTCAACATTTGGTACTTGAGTAAAAAATGAACACCTTATAATTACAAGTTGTCCATGTGGTCAAGATTAAATTATCTCAATAATTATATTAATGATTTAGATATCATATATATCTAGTATATATAAATATTTATTATAGTACATAACATTTGGATATAAGAAATGAAATGCACCAATCATGGAGACGGTAAGTTGTACGTACGCATGAACGCTACTTTCATTTCTATTTCATATTTAAATTGAATGAAAACTTAATGATACATAGTTATATTATAATTCCGATATAATATCATATATAATTTCAATAACTCCATCCTTTATATGTCCCACATATGGTATGAACGAGTCATATCACTTTGAGGTGGCGGTAGTCCACACTTCCTCAAATGAAATTATCGCGTTTACTCATAATGGAAACCATAAAGGTATGATATAAATTAAAGATACAGAAGAATAAAGAAAAAATAAACATAATATATATCATATATATATATATATATATATAATTTCATCATAATGGCCACCATAATATGCGGTAGGAGATAATTTAACAATCATCGTTTCGTGAGGCATTAGTTTTCCATCCACATAAACAGTATGTTCTTTACACATTAGATGGAGGTGTGTGTAAGTGTAGTTCTAATAATTCTCATAAAAAATCCTAGTATATTGAGGGTGATGTTTTTGTTATAAAATAAATTAATGAAAAGTGTTTAGTGGTTGGAGATGTAAAATAAAAGAAAAGAATTTAAGAGAAATTGTTACCTTTAATTCGGGTAACTCCATTTGGTTTGAACAAAAATGACTTCTTAAAGTTCCTTCTGCCTAAGGTAAGGCTTCTAGGAGAAAGATAGGGATCTTGAGAGATTATTTTAGAATGTTTTGGATGAGACAACGGGCTTTAGAGGTGTGAGTAATGGGTTAGAAGTGAGGGCTTTTTATAAGGGGGAGGAGGGGTTCTTTAGGAAAGTGTGAAATTATTATTTTATTATATAATGATTTTCGGTTTCTAATGGTCCAAAACTCATTAACGTCGAAAATAAGATGTCTCATGGTAGAAATAAATTAATACAATAATATTTGTTTTGGTTTTTTATGTTATTTCAATATTTATAATCTTATTTATTTAAATTATTTATTAATGAGGTAAATAGTGCATCATTTTTGTGTCATAAATAATTATATTTATTTGATGTATAAAAATTATAAAACAAATACCATGATGTAGGAAATTATTTTATATTTCCAATGATTATTTATAGTTTAAAAGATAATATATATAACCCCATGTAAAAATTAATTTACTAAAAGATATTTGTTTGTGTCATTTTGGTCTTCACTTTAAGTTAATTAAAGTAAAGTGTCATTATCACTCCCAATGGCTCCATGGGGTCCCAAAATCGACCCAAGGATGCCCATGGTCGTGAACTACTCATCCAAAAAGGGTAGGACTAGTGTTAAGGTAGTTTTGTACTATTATAATATTCTTTTTACCTTGAATTACCCTATTTACCTTTAACCTCAGTAAATAAAAGTCAAAAGTTACTATTCACCAAAAAATTATTTTCATCCTATTGAACCACATTTTACTTACTTATAACAACCATGTATGTATTATTTTCGAAATTCAATTCACAGAAGCGGTAAAATATCATTTACATGAATAAGTCAGTTTTTTAACTACTACTTAGTGGTTTCACTATTCATCAAAAATGGATGTTTTTCAGAATAATACCAAAAATTCAGCCTAAGGTATATTTGATATTACGAATTCAAAAATAATTTCTATTTTAAAAAAGTAAAAACATATAAATTTCATTAATTAATTTCAAATTAATTCCTGTTGTCAAAACAAATAGCGTGTTTTTAAGAAAGAATATCTATCAAAAGATTGACACTTGTTTATGCCCAATTTCAAATTGAAATTTCTTTAAATGACCATAATTGGATTAAATTGTAAAAATATAACCTAATTAAACATTAAAACCATTTAAAAAATATAATCTAACAATATAAATAAGTTAGATTAAAAGGTATTTTTGAATTAAAATACAGTATTTTTCACTATTCATTAAAAAATAAATTTTTTCAAAAAAGTACCAAAAATTTACCCAAAGTAAGTTTTGATGTCCCAATTATGAATAAGAATTTTATTTTGTCAAATAGAACATATAAAAGTGACCAAAACTAGATTAAAAGAGGGTTCACCATCAAAAGGTGGTAAATTGACCTTTTAAAGAATATTAGAGTATTTATGCTTAAAATTGGATTCTTTCTTATTTTATGCCTCTAAAATTTATTGGATAAATGTAAAAATATTTAACAAACATGTATAATAATTTTGTTGTTAGTTCTGTTCATTCTCACCATTAAAACGGTTAGGCGTTAACTACTATTTAAAATAATAATATTCTTATATTATTTTTCAGTACAACTCAACATTGTGTGAAACGTAAGATTTCAAAGAAACATGTTGTTGTGTATCAGGTATGCCATCGAAAATAGAATCCCCTTTAAAGTAAAATTAATATTTAATTCAAAAATATTAATAAATATGAAAAAATTATATTCTTTATTTACCTGGGATGTTATGAAAACATTCATCATATATAAAATAATTGATTTAACAATGTGTCTTATCAAATATCTGTATAGAGTAGAAGGTACAGATTTATCAATATTTTCCCAAAAAATATAATTACTTTAAAATTAAAAACTGTATGAAAAAGTTTATATGTTTTAGGAAATACACATATCCATGATAAATGATATGGATAATTGTGGTAAATTCAATGTTCGGTAATCATAGGAAATTGAAATTTCAAGGGAGACTAACAAAGAAATAAAGGAATTGAATTTGAATAATATCATTATCCAAATCATTCATAAACTATCATAGGATTATAAATGATAGTATCAATACAACACACCCTAAGTATAATATAATAACGGGTTGTTGTCATTGATGAATGAAAATATTATAAAAAGATATTTTAAAAATATTTTTGAGGAAAATATCCCATTATATTGAAAAAAGAGACTTTTGAAAACCCATTTCTTTGAAAATCAATTTTAAAAACATTTTTGGTAAAATTTGACCTTTTAAAAATGAAATGAAATATTTTATGGAATGATGGTGGGTAAATCCATACATGTCCGACAAAGTAAAAAGAATATTCCTTATACATGGTAAAAAGGTTATAAAAATACATTTTCAAAAAGAAACAAGAATATTCCAATTAAAACATTTGATAAAAGACAAAAAAGGGTAAAATTTTATTTACTAAATAATTTTGAAATTTTTTTTGAAAACGTTTTAATAAAACACGGTTTTAGAGGAAAACAGGTTCTTTGACTAAGGAGAGAAACGAAGTCAAGTTTCTTCATAACATTTTCTAAAACACCTTGAGTACCAAAGAGTAGAAAAATGGTTCCAATACTTGAAAAAGGACATGAATTACCATAGTAGAGTAAAATTAAAGGGTTTATTAAACAATTTTCATATAATTTATTAATTTAAATATCATTTAAAATTCATTAAAGTTATTTTCGGGGAAAATAATATTTAAACATCTGAAATCTTTGCATACCACATTAAAACATTTTACATCATAACCCTCATGATGGAATGTTATTAAATGAAAGTTTTAAATATCATGAAGATAAGGGAATTAATTATATAAAATATAAAAATGGATAGTAGATACACCACACAAAATAAGTAGGTGGTGAAAATGTCATTTATCTCATAGAAGTAAAAAAGTGAGATGAAAAATTCTTTACCATGAGTCTGTCATGTCTCGTGTGTCCTTATATTCATGAATAAAAATATTATGTTAATTATTTAATATATTTATAAAATTTTTCAAGTTTATAATTTATTTTATTTTACTTATTACCATTTTTTATAAAACTACTGAAATAATTAAGTTTACATCGAGTGTTTTGACCAAGTTCGGTTTATGTGTTGAAAACAACTTTGGTAGGTCAAATATGGTCAAATGGTTCATTAAATAAAATCTAAATAATAATTATCATTAAATAATTATCATATTTATACATAACTTATACTATTAAAACCAATCATTAAATATGTTTATGAAAAATGAACCAACATTACACTCATGGAGACGGTAGGTCATACGTATGCATGAGTAACGTTTCCATTTTTCAATGATCATTATGGAAGGAAGGTAAGTAATACTGTATCTTTCCAGAATTATATTTATATCATAAATATAATATTATTTAATCATATATACTTATATATAGAATTATTTTTATGTAAAATGAATGAAATCTTGTTGAGGAGGCTGTAATCCACACGTCCATGAATGACGTTATCACTTAGTGTGTGAAAGGGTAATAGAGAAAATGATATATATATATATATATATTAAAAGAAAATTAATTATGTAATGAATATAAAATATATGATATTTATGCTTCATATTTTTAATTAAAATAATCTTTAATACATTCTATGTATCATGCGAACGAATCACATCGCTCTGAGCATGCGGTAGTCCACACTTCCTCAAATGATGTTATCATATTAACGCAAAAATAAAACTATTAAAGGTATTTGTGATAAAATGATTAAATAAGTATAAATAAATAAAAGATATCATATATGTCATATATAAATATATTTTCCATTATAATGTCCACCATGAGAGGTGGTAAAGGAAAAATTAACAATCATCATTTCGTGAGCCAGTAGTTCTCTGTACACAGAAACTGTATGTTCATTACCCATTAGATGGAAGTGTGTGTGAGTGTAGGTTTAAACCATAATATAAATACATATTAGTATATGGAGGATATATTTGTTATTATATGAACATGTAAGAAGAATAATTAAGGTGGAGGAAAATTAAATGAATGAAAATAGATCGTTAGAAATCTTGACCATAAAAATTGGGTAACTCCTTTTGTTTTGTACCAAAAGGAATAATTGGAAGGATTTATACCCAAAGTATGGATTAAAAGTATATGGAAGGGATATTTGGAATATATTGGGGCATATATTTTCTTATCCTATGTTGTTTTATAGGTGTGAGAAATAGGGAGAAGTGTTGGCCCTTATAGTGAAGGAGGAGTGTCACTCTTGTAATATTTTGGAAAAGGAATTCATCACTTATTTTTCATGTTACAATTTGATCCAATAATGGTCCAATTTAGGTAATAATGGGATATTTTAGCAATATTTCCCTCAAATATCTCTTTTACAAGTGTATAGGTCATTTTGCGCCTTAAGGTTAAGGTTTAGTCTCTTATTAATTTTTATTTAACCTTAATTGTTGTAATTAATTCAAATCAAATTCACTAATATTTTTTGTCAAAGAAAAAGTTGGTATTATTATAAATAATTAACTATTATTATTCCAACAATTGAATCAATTTTTCCAAATTCCAATCATTTAAGTGGAATAATTTTATTTAAATTTAATCGTGTAGGAGGGACAACAATGCGAGTTTTTAAAGTAAAAACATCCAACAATTTTCTTTGTTTTTAGGTCAATTTCAAATTGAAATTGATTCAAATTACCTATATTGGATTAATTGATAAATATAAGATCTAATTAAACATTAAATATAATTAAAAATATTATTTAACATTATAAATAAATTGACAAATGACATGTTTCTAGAAAATATAGAAAAATCAACCTAGCATAATTTTTATGTCTATATTTAAAATACTAAGTTTATATTGAAATATTAAATCAATTAATGTGTCAAAATTCACATTTAAAATGAGGTTTCCATTAAAAGGTGGTAAAATTGTCTTTATAAAAATATAGGGTTTTATGTGTGTAATTGGGTTTGTTTTTAACTTATGCCTATCAAAACTAATGGATGAATACCAAAAAAATAAACTAAATATATAAAATATACATTTAATTAAAATAATTAACTAAATTTATTTAATTACTTTTATTAAGACAAAAATCCATTGGAAGCATAAAAATAATAATATTTCTTTTTATATCAAATTGGTTCTTATTTTTGTTTCTCATTAATTGGTAACCAATGAATTAGTTTTATATTTATATAAACCATAAATTTAAATAATTTAGTTAATATTATTCATAATCTCTGACATAATTTCTAGGTTATATCATATTATAATAAGTAATAATGTTTTAATAATACATTTTTATTTGGTGAAACTCAGACTTTCGTGTAACACAATATATCAAGGAAGGTTTCTCTTATGTGTAACACAAGCTAACTCAGTTTTGAGTGCATTAAAAGATATAAAATATAAAATATTTATCTAATATTTTATTTTATCAGGTTAATATAATACCATTTTATACTTTGTGTTGTGTGTCATCAACACTATTGTATTCAAAGTTGCGCTTTAGAATTTTAGTGTGTTATATTCTCCCCACCTTAATTAAATTATGTACTAACAATTTAATCATTACCTTGGTAATATATTGTTTGATATTTCCTACATTTAAATACCACATTATGAGAGGGTTTTGTAAAACATCCTTCAGAAATGATAGAATGTGAAGTACTAAGGTCGTATGGACTACCATGTAACTGAGTTTCTAAGTATGGGAACATTAGTGGAAAGTGAAAATATGTACACAGAGTAAAAGTGTAAATATTTATTGGGAGTGAATGAGTTCATCAATCAAAAACAAGTGAATGGTCAATAGAAATGTTAGGGCTAGAAATCCATAAATATTTGATGACTAAATAGACTATCAGTTCAACATAAATTAAGGTATTAGGAAAATATTTTATTTTGAATTCATTTCCCTAATATTAGGTAATTATTTTTCTAAAAAAGAATGTGTGGAAATATTTTTACTTTATAGGTTTTAATTTATTATGAAAAATCCTAAATTTTGGTTTTTCTTTGATCAAATTATAATTCATCCCTTTACTCTGATAAATTAATTAATAATGATTATTTTTATTCCTATCGTAATAAAATAAACTTTGGAAGAATCATAAGGACTATAAAATAGTAAAAAGTCTAACTATTTGTCTCCAAATATCTTCCCAAACTAATACGGTTAATAAATTAATCTATAATCATCAAAATTAATATTACAAGTTTATCATTAACATTTATTTGTCAAATTGTTTAACTAGAAGAAATAAAAAATTAACTAGGACATTGTGTAGGTCAGTGTTTGGTGTGAAACCTTCATCATCCTTTGGTCATGGGTTCCAAAAGTTGGCCTTTCTAGACATGATAGGTTGTCACTAGGTATATATTTTTCCTCTTCTAAAATCATATTAATATAATTTCTGAAATAAATGTAATATATATCCTTGAAATAAGGTTAATCACTAAATAGACTTCTAACTAATGTTTTCAATACAACCCTAATACATAAATAATTCATTAATTTATTTCTACATAGGTTCTTCCTTGGTCTAGGTTTTATCTATATAATCATTTATAGGATTTTGAAATCATAACACCTTATATTTAATCTAAAAAACCATAGGTTTAAAATAGGATATTTATTGTCAACATCCTTCATAATTTTTTGTAAATAAAATATCAATTATCTTAAGAAAATACCCCGGGAGTGTCAAATCAGGTATGCAGTAAGGCTCGTTGTTGTGTAACAGGTTACTCTGAGTCAGGATTGGAACACATTGTCGAAGTTATTACTCCTTTGTACATTTGTGCCAGAACCAAATCCACTTGTAGTATCAAGATAAGGATGTATTTCTAAGAATACCCACATAATCTCTACCTTACCAAAATTCTAGAATTTCCTTCTATAATTATCCTAAAATCCTACCTTAGTGTTATGTTCTCTCACCTATGTTTTCCTAAATTTAATTCCTAAGTTATGTACTAAACTTCCACTAATACCAAATTTAGTGACCCGACCACAGATAGCCTAGAGCAAGTGTCTCGTACTATTATATTGGCATGATTACAAAGAATCAAATTCTGAAGGACCAAAGAGTTTAGTAGTCTTGGTAAACCAGATACATATATACGGCTTTTATTAAAAAATAATACAATAATTATAAAATAATTTTTTCCTTCTTTCTAAATTAATAACTTCAAGAATATATATAATCCATCTAGTAAATACCTACATTTCTTTATAGTACACTTCTTAGTTGTTTTGGGAAATAAATATAATAAGGGTGATCTCAAATGCTCAGTAAGGAAAAAATATAGTGGGAGCAATAATAAATTAATGATAATAGTCAACATTGTATGCTAAATAACTGAACACACATGCCATGTAATTAATAAACTTAATTGAAGTATGTAAACAATATTGAAAACACATGCCAATAAAATAACTAGATAAGAAAATATCAATATGGAAAGTTATGAAACTAAAAAACATTCCATTTAATCAATAAACTGAAAATGAAATATATCCAAAGATATATCGATGCAAAATATCATGGATAAAAAAATAACTAAAAAAAGGAAAGAAATTCTTGATTATTGGACACCATGTTTCCTAGGTACATGGAACATTTACTATCAATACCTTTCATAAGACAGTTTACAACATATTGGGTAAAAAAATCTAAGTTGGTTAGCCAAATAACTCATCCCATTAGAATATTTATGCATCAAGGGGATATCTATAACTGATCCCCACCTATGTCATACCAATCCAAAACATTCTTCATATATCGAATAATCGATTTAATAATGTGCCTTGTAAAATATCCCTATGGAATAAAAGGTACAGAATTATCAATATTTTCCTAAATAATCAAATAGCTTTCAAAGTGAACACCATATAAAAAATGGTATATGATTTAGGAAATATAAATATCCCTGATAAATGATATGTATAATTAGGGGAAATTAAATGTTCAACGATCATTGGAAATTAAATATTTCAAGGGAGATAAAAAACAAATCAAGGAAGTGAATTTTAATACTTTTCTAAATAAATCAAAAATATTCCAGAGGAAGATTAATAATGGAATCAATACAATATACCCCAAGTGGAGTATAATAATGGGTTATTGTCATTGATGAATAGAAATATTAGAAAAATATATTTTAAAAAACTTATTGATGAAAATATCCTTTTTGAAAAAAAAACATTTTGAAAAAAAATTTCTTTGAAAATAAATTTTAGAAACATTTTGTTTAAAAATTTCCCTTTTAAACATGCAAATTAATCTTCTATGGAATGAAGGAAGGTAAATATGTACATGTCATACAAGGTAAAAAGAAAATTCCTTTTTCACGGTAAAAATGTTCTAAAAACGCCTTATTTAGAATGTGATAAAAATATTCCAATAAAAAAAGTTGGTAAAAAAGTATTAAAATTTATTTTCCAAATTATTTTTAACAAAATTAATACATTTTAATAAAACATGTTTTTTAAAAGAAAACAGTTTCTTCAACTAAAGAGTGAAATGAAGTCTGGTTATTTAAAAACATTTTTCTAAAACACCTTGAGTACCAAAGAGTGGAAAATGGTACTAATAATTAAAAAGGTCATGAATTTATATAGATAGGAAAATTAAATGTTTTATTTAACAATTTTCTGATAATTTCATATACTGTAAACACCATTGAAAAATCATTAAACTTATTTTCGAGGAAAATAATATTTAAACAACCCAAAGTTTCACAAACCGCTTTGAAACATTTTAAATCATAAACCTTATGAAGGAATAATATTAAGTGAAAGTTTTAAATACCATGAATGTAAAGTAATTCAAGATATAATATATAAAAATATTCAGTATATACACCACATAAAATAAGTAAGTGTTGAATATGACATTTATCTAACAAAAGTAAAAAAATGTGCTAAAAAATCCTTTACTTTGCATCTGACTTCTCTTGTGTGTCTTTATATTCTTGAATAACCAAATTTTGTTAATTATTTTCTTTCTTGATCACCTTTTTCATGTATATAATTACTTTTTTTTTACTTATTATCATGTTTTATACAACTAAACAAATAATTAAGTTTATGTAGGGTGTTTTGACCAAGTTCGATTTATGTTTCAAAAACAACCGTGGTAGGTAAACTATGGTAAAAGGGATCATTATATAACATATAAAAAATAATAATAATTACATATTTATCATATTTATACATCAATTATACTTTTAAACCTGATAATTAAATATGTTTATGAAAAATGAACCAGTGTTACACTCTTAGAGATTGTAGGTCGTATGTACGCATGAGTAATGTTCTTATTTTTCGATGATCATTATGTAAAAAAGGTAAGTAATACTATATATTTCCAGAATGATTATTATTTAATAAATATCATATTATTGAATCATATATACTTATATATATAATTATTTTGATGTATAAGTAATAACATTGTGTCGAGGAGGCGGTAATCCACACAAACGACGTTATCACTTTATATGTGAAATTGTAATAAAGAAAATGATATATATATATATTATATTTAAATAAAGGTAATTATTTAATTAATATAAAATAGATTTTTTTTATATCTAATATTTTTAATTAAAATTGTCATTTATTCATTTTATGTATCCTTTGAATGAATCACACCGCTTTGAAGGGGAGATGGTCCACAATTCCTCAAAGGATGTTATCGTATTAACACAAAATGGAATGTATTAAAGGTATTTATTATAAAAGTATTAAAAAAGTATAAATACATAATATATATTACATATATTACATATAAATATAGTTTCCTTCATAATGGACACCATGATATGTGGTAAAGGAAAAAATGAACAATCATTATTTTGTGAGGAAATAGTTCACTGTACATAGAAACATTATGTTTGTTACCCATTAGATGGAAGTGTGTATAAGTATAGGTAAAAAAATTAATATAAAAATATCTATTTATATTTTGGATATTGGTTTTATTATATAAACATGGAAGAATAATATTTGAGGTGGTGGAAAAGTAAATGAAAGAAAAGAGATCGTTGGAAAGCATTACGTTAAAAATAGGGTAACTCTTTTGGATTATACCAAAGAAATAAATTGGAAATATTTCTACCCAAAGGGAGAATTCAAGGATGATAGGGAGTGTTGATAAACTATTTTTTCTGACATTGGCAGAACATAAGTGGTTTGAGATGTTTTAGGATGGGAAGAAGTGGTGGCCTTTTATACTGAAGGAGGAGCGACACTCTTGTAATATTTCGACAAAGGACTTCTTCCCACGTTTTTCAAGTTTCAATTTGATCCAATAATGATAAAATTTCTATCCAAGAGATAATAGGGTATAAATATGTCCATAAATAGCTCTTGTACAAGTGTATATGTTGTTTTGGGCCTTAAGGTTAAGGTTTAGTGAATTATTAATCTTAATTTAACCTTAATAGTTGTAATTAATTTTAATCACTTTAAGTAATATTTTCATTAAAAAAAATGTTCATATTACTAGAAATTATAAATTATTTTTATTCTAAATATTGAATCCATATTTCAAAATTCAAATAATAGAAGTGGCGGAAATTGACTTAAATTTAATCCCACAGGCGGGACGACAATGCGGGTTTTTAAAGTAAAAACGTTTGAAAGTTTTCTTTGTTTTCATAGTCAATTTCAAAGTTAAATTTTTTACAATGAACTAAATTGGATTAATTGATAAAAATATTATATAATTAAACTTTAAAACCAATTTAAAATGTTATTTAAACTTATAAATAAATTATATGACAAAGTAGTTTTAAACTATAATTCATTATTTTTAACTATTCATTAAAAATGTTATGTTTCTGAAAAATATCAAAAATTCACCCTCACCTAGTTTTTATTTTATACTTTCAAAAATGAAGTTTATTTGGACATATTAAATCAATTAATGTTTCAAAATTCTTATTTAAAATAGGTTTTCCATTAAAAGGCAGTAAGATTTCCTTATAAAAATATAGGTTTTTTTGTGTGAAATTGGGTATGTTCTTATCTTATACCTATCAAACATAATGGATGAATATCAAAAATATTTCATTTAATATATAACATATATATTTCATTAAAATAATTAGATAATTTTATGGAATTATTTTTTTAAGATAAAACTCCTTTAGAAGCATAAAAATAAAAATATTTAATTTTTATATCCAATTGGTTCTTATTTTAATTTCTCATTAATGGGTAACCAATAAATTAATTTTATATTTCTATAATCCAATGATTTTCAGAACATAGTTAATATTATTCATAACTACTAACATAATGGCTTGGTTATACCATATTATATTAAATAATAATATTTTAAAAATACATTGTTATTTGGTGAAACTTGGTCTTGCATGTGACACAAGCTATCGAGGAAGGTCTCTCTTGCGTGTAACACTAGATAACTCTGTGTCATGTGTATTAAAAGATATAGAATATATTATATTTATTTAATATTAAAATTTATCGGGTTAATATATTCCCTTTTTACACTTGGTGTTGCGTGTCATAAACAATATTGAATACAAAGTTGTACATAAGAATTTCAGGGTGTTATAGACTCTCAATGCATGATAGGAAGGCAGGCATGATAAGTAAATAGAAAATAAAAAGACTTGATAACCTTGTTTATCCTTAGTGTGTAAGCCCTAATTATAAGATAACCATCTGTTTGTAAACCTTGATCATGAGAACTATGACGACTCTGATTCCTGCCATAACTAGGATACATCAGACACCGCCCCAAGGTTCAGGATCCCTATAAATATTCCAAGGGTAGTCCCAGAAGATAAGTCCCACAACCAAAAGCAATGAAATAGATTATTTGTTATCCAAGATTTCTCAAAATGATCATAGCGCACATAGTCTTTGGTATTTTCAATAATCATGTAATCTGCACCATAAACATCCATAAAGTTCGGGGAATGTCAGTATGTAAGCCCCAATGAGTGGCATGATACATTCACCTCCATATAAGTGCATCTACCTTGGGGCTAGTCCTAAGGGCATGACTGAATTATGAGAACTCTGATTCCTTCCATAACTAGGATATGCAGGGCGCCTTTCTAAGGTGATCTCAAATAAACACCCACTTTGGTGTAAGTCCCCACATGTCTCAAATATCTCAACCATCGGGACCCAATCATTCCCATGGGATAACTATTCTACCTCATCCACCAGTGTAATATGAAACGAATTGAACTATGATGAATCTGATTCTTGTTATAACCAGGATATGTAGAATGCTTCTCTAAGGCCCGATCTCCATAATAAATCTTCTTAAGGACTATCCTAGTACATATGTTTTTCACCTGTATACAATGATTCTGATCATTTTTTATCCCTTATGTCTCCCATATATCATAGATATTTTGATATTAAGTAATTACAATAATCATATAATTCACATCATGAATCTCCACCAACCAGGGAAATCTCAGTATGAATACCCTAATAAGTGGCAAGATATAAACCTACCCCAGATGAGGACAACAACCTTGGGGATAGTCCCAAGGGCTTGAATGAACTATAACAACCTGGATTCTTTCCATAATTAGGATATGTAGGATGACTCCTCGAGATAAGAGCTTAAATACTCAGGGCCTCAGAGAACTCGTATATGTCCTCTCTTCACAATGTTAAACTACACAAGTTTAGTGAACTGTATGGATTTTGATTCTTATAATAACCAACATATAAATCGTTCCTCAAAACGGCTCAATCCCCCCCCCTTAGAATATTAACTACCTTTTTATGTGGCTTCATACTCTAATGCTCATAGTTATTATGCTTCAACAGATAAGCAACTGGTCATTACTGGGAAAAATATGGAGAACCATGGATAAATATATATAGATTCACTGATGATACCCCTATATTTTTCACATAAAATAGAATTTACCCATGATCATTTTTTAGGGCAACCTGTCCCATATAACGATTAGGAAGAATACGGGAACATATCATAAATCTGTAAGAGAGTATCTGAGTGGGAAATAATTTCCCCCAAAATGGTACAATGACCAGACCTCTCATCCTATAAACCAATGTGATCCCCTAAGATCCATTAGGCCTGAAAACCAAGATGACTGCCTACCTATAGAAACTAGGTCTATACCCTGTAATAGATGGGGGAACCATTGGTATTTTCTAGGGAAGAATATAAAAATACAAAACCTAATGCAAGTGATTGATCATGGACTTAAACTCTCCGCAATCAAACTATTGGGTAGATCACATCCACATCCTCCCTGAAGAACCAAATACAAGGTCTCCCAGTCTCTTAGAAGTTGGATTTTTATATTTTAGTTGGAAATTATAAATGTCTGTAATAAATTATACATATCAATATAATTTTAATGTATCAAATTATTTTTAATGTAAATTCATTTGGATTCTCAATTTATTTGTAATGTAAATTTGTTTTTATTTTATTAATGGTTTATTTATTTGGATACTGAAGTGTGTTATTCAAGTATCATAACATAGAATAAGTTGTGGACTTTTATCTTTACCAATTACATAAATGATTTTTAGAACTAATAAAGCTCAAAAACCACACTAATAAAAAAAGAAACTTTACTAGTGGTGTGATGAAAATTAATTTTATATTTTATAAAAGTAGTTTTGGAAGATATACATAAGATTTGTAAGGATATGGTTTCATAAATTTTAACATATTATGTGATATAAGGTGAAAGGGTTCTAAGTCTATGATACTTTAGTACAATTTGTAGAATGATGGAAATATGCACTTAAGGCAAGACTAAGACATGGTGGTTTAGAACACATCACATCCCTGTGGGAATAGACCATTCTATAATGAATGTAACCACATCATGGTTGTGTGAATTTAAATTTATGTTATTATGATATAATTCATGGCTTGATACCTATCTCTTACTCAAGGAAATCATGATCATTCTGATTATAATATGATGATACTCTAAAGGAGTTCTCATATCTCAAAAGAAATTCATAAATGCTACTTTTTTGAGCTTCTATTTACTATGAGATGTAACTAATGAAAATTTTCATTTAATAGGATAACCTTTTTTTTCTAAGTAGTTATGGATTGATACTTCATAATTAATTAATTTTTATCTTCTTAGGGATAAGATAAAAAATAGTGTGCCAATTTGGCAAATTGTTTTATAGAAATGTTATATATGTGATATTAGGAGCCCACGTTATTTAAAAATTGATCCATTTCAATATTTGGAACCATTTATATTATATGATAGATATATTAATGAAAATTTATCGCAAATGATTCAAACTATATGGATAAAATAGAGAAAGTCTTCTAGGGTACTTTTTATCATAAAATTACTTTGAAATTAAATGTTAATGTTTATAAGAAGTTCAGTAGACCAGTTATTCCATATATTATGGGTATTGTACTTTGGAAAGACACCTTGAAAAAAAATTATAGTAGAAATTAAATTTTTAAGATGAACATGTTGGCATATGAAGATGGATAATAATAGAAACAAATGTGTTTGAGAGAAATTTGGAGTTGTTCTAATTGATGAGAAGTTGAATGGGACTAGATTAATATGTATTATACATGTTAGATGATGAGATAAGGATTAACCTATTAATAGGGTAATATTATTTAAAAAATAACTTATTGAAAGTAGTAGAGGTAGAAATAAAAGTACATTTTAGTTCAAAATGCATGTCACATACTCAAAATAGAGAAAAAAACTTGCATTATCTTGATACCTCAGGATAAAGATTCATGATTCATTTGTGACATGTTGTAACCAACCACATATTTATCGGAAACATAGTGTGACTATTAGTAAAACAAATTTTATATTTTCTTTTAAAAGTCACTTTTTAGTTCAGAAAACATGCTGCATATTTAAAACCATGCAAAGGCACACATATTGCATTGATACTTAAGGAAAAATTTTGACAGTTCATTTGTGATGTGTAGAAATTAATCTCATGTAAATCTAACACATGGTATGGTTAGTATGAATAAATGTGTGTGTTTTTATTATAAAATGATATTTTACTTCAAAATGTGTGTCACATGATAAAAAATAAGAAAACACACTTGAACTTTCATGAGACTTTTGAAAAAAAGTGATAATATATTTTTGATGTGTAATAATTTACTTCACATCAATTTGACACCCAATGTGACCATTATGAATTAAATTATGTGTTTTTATATAAAAGGGATATTTTTTTCACAACATGTTTCACAACATAAAACTAAGAAAACAGACTAAGATTATCATGATAATTTAGGAAAAATAATTATAATTTTTATTACATGTAGGAATTAATCACACCTGATACATGGCATGGTCATTATTAGTGAAAGTGTATGTTTCCAGTTTAAAACTGACCTTTTAGATCAAAGCACACATCACAAACTCAAAATAAATAAAAAACACTCCGATTGTCTTGATTATTTAGTAAAAATATATATAATTTATTTTTGATGCCTAGGAATTAATCTCAGATCAATTTAACATATGATGTATTCAGTATGACTTGAAGTGCATGATTTTATATAAAAGTGACATTTTAGTTCACATTATGTGTCATATAATGAAATAAAAGAAACAATGCTTGTATTTTCATGATAATTTAAAAAAATTATAATTCATTTATTTTTTGTATGAATTAATCTCACAGAAATCAAATATATGATGTGGCCCATATGACTAAAAGTGATTGTTTTCTATTTAAATATGATATTTTTTCAAAATGTATGTCACATTATCAAAACAAATAAAATTCACATGGATTCATTTGATACATTATTAAAAGTTTGGTATTTCAATTTTGACAAATATGAATTAACCACACTTCAATATAACACATGGTGTGGCTGGTATATTTGAAAGTGTGTGTTTTAAATGAAAATTATCATTTTAGTTCACAATACATGTCACCTAATCAAAATTTATAAATAACGCATGAATTGTCTTAATAATTTCAATAAATTATCTATAATATATTTTTTGTAGAAATTAATCTCAAATCAATCTGACAGACAATGTGGCTACTTTTACTAAAATTGTATTTTTTAGTTTAAAAGTGACATTTTAGTTCAAAACACGCATCACATAATCAAAACTGAGTTAACAAACTTATATTTTCATGAAAATTTGTGAAAAATATTGATAAATAATTTATGATGTGTAATAATTAATTTCATGTCAATCTGACACATTGTTTTCCGGGTATGACTTAAAGTTCTTTTTTAAATTTTACAGTGACATTTTACATCACAACAAATGTCACATACTCAAAACTAAGAAATGACCTTAGGTTGTATTGATAATTTATTAAAAATATCAATAATTAATTTTTTACATTACTAATTAACCATGTTTCAATCCAACACATGGTGTTTTAGGTATGAATAAAAGTATGTTTTTTCATTTAAAAGTGACATTTAAGTTCACGAAGCATGCCCAAGATTCAAAATATAGTAAAGATTCTAAAATTTTCTTGATATTTTTTATATATATTTATAATTCATTTTTGGAATATTAGGAATTATTCTTACCTAAATATGACACATAATGTTACTATTATGACTACAATTACATGATTTAAATTTAAAAATTGACATTTATGTCAAAACATGCATCACATACTCAAAAACAAGAAAAAACTCATATTGTCTTGATATTTTTTTTGATATGGTTCATGATTTATTTGTGATGTTTAGGATTCAACCACATATTAATCTACGATAACATGTGTCCAGTATGACTAAAAGTGCGTTTTTCATTTAAAAGAGACACTTTAGTTCATAGTGCGCATCACATACTCAAAATCAAAAAAAAACTGAATTTCCTTGATACTTTAGAAAAAATATTGATACCTTTTTACTGATTTTTAATATTTAATTAGACATCAATATGATACACGGTGTGACTAGTATGACTTAATGTTATTTTTTTCATTTAAAAGTGACATTTTTGTTCTAAACAGACATCAGAATCTCAAAATTGAGAAAATGTTCTCCAATTATCTTGATACATTAGGAAAATGATTAAAAATTCATTTGTGATGTATAATAATTAACCTCGCATCAATCTAATACATTGTGTGACCAGTATGAATGAAAGTGTTTTTTCATTTAAAAGTAATATTTTAGATCACAACGCACAATATATAATCAAAACTAATAAAATACACTCTAAATATCATTAGTATTTAGTAAAATGATCATTTATACATTTGTGACATGTAGAATTTAAGCTCAAGTCAATTTAACCTATAGTGTGACCGATATAACTAAAAGTGTGTGTTTTAAATTTATAACTAGAATTTTAGTTCAAAACAAGCTTCACAGAATCAAAACCTAGACAATGTGTTCACATTATCATAATAATTTTCGAAAATTCTCAGTTATCCATTTTTGGAATTTAATAATTAACTATATATTAATATAACATGTGGTGTGACCGATATGACTGAATGTGTGTCACATATTCAAAACAAATAAAACAAGTTAGGACTGTGTTATTACATTAGAATATGATTTATTTATGTATTATGTTATCATTTTTATTTATATATTATATTTTATCATTCGTGTTTCCCTTTTTATTTTTATTTTTTTATGCATTCATTTATCATATTTATTTTTGTATTTCTTTATTTATAGTATTACTAACATTAACATTCATTTTTATTAAAAGTGCATGTTTTTTTCTTCAAACTAGGGATTTTTGGTTTGAAAATCATTATTTTTATTAAGATTTATTAGAATTGGGTTCCAAGGGAAATGGAATTCATGGTCACCAGGTATTTTCTGAGTTTGAATGTTTTTGAGTTGGTTGAAAATTGTAAATATTTATAATAAATTATACATATCAATGTAATTGTAATGCATTAAAATGTTTGTATTGTGAATTTTTTTAACATAATTTTATTTGTGATTTATTTATGATTTATATATTTGGTTTTGGTAATTTTTTATCCATTTATTAGTACACTGCAATAGTTTGAGAAATTTTATCAGTGCTGTAAATAACATTGTTTTTTGCACTAATAAATCAAAAAAAACATTATCCAATAAAAAAGAAATTATAGTATTGATGTGTTGAAAATAAATAATATATTTTTCAAAATGTTTTTTTGAAGATATCTAAAATATTTGTTATATATTGTTTTATAATTTTTATATATGATGTTATATAAGGTGAAAGGGTGCTAAGTTTATGAGACTTTAGTGAAAGTGGGAGATTTATGGAAATGTGATCTAATGGAAAGACCATGATATAGTGTTTTAGACCACATAGAGTTCTATACTAGAATAAAGAATACCATAATTAATTTCATTATGTCATGGTTGTGTCTATTGAAGTTTACATGATTATAAAATAACTCATGGATCAATATATATCTCTTACTCTAAGCCATCACGATCAGTTTGATTATCATATTATGATAATCTAAAAGAGTTTGAATATCTCTAACAAATGATTAAATACTAAATATTTAAGATATAGTGGTTACAAGGTGTTTTAACTAATGAAATGTTTATGAAAAATTCCACTTAAAAGGATGAAAATTTGGTATCCAAGGAGTTATAGAGAGATACTTTATAATAAAAAATCTATCTTATTATGGATAAAACAAAATAAATAGAGTGTTGTTTTAGAAAAGGGTTGTATTGTAATGTTATGGATGTGATATTAGAAGGCCATATGATTTCAAATTTGAACCTTATCAATATTAGGCCTCATTTATATAATGTTATAGAGATATTAATTCATTTTTATCTCCTAGGATTCAAACTAAATGGATAAAATATATAAAGTCTTATAGGGTGTTTTGTGATCATCGGATTAAATTAAAATTAAAAGGTAAATTTTATAAGACTGTTATTAGGATAGCTAATCTATATGGTAATGGGTATTATTATTTAGTGGTAAACCTTGAACAAAAAAAAGTATAGTATAAATGAAAAAGTTAAGATGAACATGTGGGTATACTAATATGGATAATATTAGAAATGAATGTATTTCATAAAAAATAGAGTGGATCTGATTGATGAGAAGGTAACTAAGACTAGATTAAGATTTTTTGTTAATGTTTAAATAATACTAATGGATTCAAATCTTAATAGGGTAAGATTTATGATAAAATCACTTATTAAAAAGAGTATAGGTAGGCCTATAAGTAAATTTTACTTCAAAATGTGCACCATATATTGAAAATCAAGAAACACACTTATATTATCCTAATACTTCTGGAAAATAATTCATGATTCATTTATTACTTGTAATAATAAACTAAAAATCAATATAGAACACTATGTGGTTGGTATGACTAAAATTTCATTTTTTTTCATTTAAAATAGACATTTTAGTTCACAATGAGCACTAAAAACTCAAAACTAATCCAATATTTTCATATTATCTTGATACTTTTTGTAAAATATTGATAGTTCATTTTTTATATATCAGATTTAATGTCATGTCAATCTGACACATAGTGGGATTGGTGAGACTAAAAGTACATGTTTTCAGTTTAAAAGTAACATTTTAGTTCATACAGTTATGTTTTATTAATATTGAAGTTGTTATTTAGGTTTTTTTGATATTTTAAATATTAAAATACATCACATTGTTTAAAAATACCTCACATGTTTAAAAAGATAATTATAATTTCTTATAGCTTTAATAAATAATATTTTTTTATTCTTTATGTGGTTATAATTGTGTTTATAATGTATTAATAATTTATTATGCACTCATTGTATTTTATTTTTGGTTTTTCAATTTTCTAAAATTTATAAAAAACCTATTTTGATGTAAAATGATTTCTTTTAATTAATATGAAAATTTTCAATGTCATAAGAAATTTTTGTTGAATTCATATTTTTTTCAAAGCCATAAGAAACTAGTTTTGAAGTCATTATTTTTTTAAAGTCACTAAATTTTAAAAAGTCCTAAAAATTTATTTTCAAAGTCATAAAATTTTCAATGACTTTTAATCTTTTATAAACTTATATAATTTTCTCAATATATAAACTCGTTTTTACACTAATTCAAAATGTCTTGGTATTCTTTGTTATATAATAATGTAAAATATTTTTGAGTTGGAAAAATACATATGTAAAATGGAAAATCCAAAATGAGCATTTGGGGACAAGACATATCATGGTGGAAGGTATTTCAAGTTACATATTCCAAGTGAAAAAATGAATAACTTCAATTAAAAACATTATTTTTTTGGTGATTTTGAATAATATGATAAATATGAACATTACATAAGGGTAATATTAGTGTTTCATAAGTCATGGTGTTAGTTATATTCAGTAAGAAAATCTATAAGGAAACATCTTGAGTAAAATGACCAATTGGAGTTCACCGTGTCGTGGATAAGGTCGTCATTGACACCCAATGATGATGGTTACAAAGTTTCAAATGAAACTTTCATATATATTGAATCACACATACACATATATAAATATCTCATATAAAGAGTTGAATGATACATCTCAAATATTAGAAATAACTAATACACAATTCTTTCTTTTTCATTTTAAGAGCATTTTGATACTCTTTTTCTATATATTTAACATTTAAATTTACTACATTTTTATATGACATGTTCTATCAATTTTATTAAATTGTAAACTTGATATATATTTTAATAAAGTTATTCAATATTTTTTTTGAAATTTTTAAGTGAAGTGTTTGTGTGGTTTTTCTCTATACATAGGTAAATGATAATATTATTTGTTATTATTATTTATAACCATGGAATGAAATTATTATATCTCTATAGGAAGCCACATGAAAATGATAATGTAATTTATGAACACATCATTGGAGTGTGATCTTGGTAACTTGATAAAAACTCAATGCATATTCTGTTCAAATGTGTCACACACACGATATTCATATGAGACTTGTGATGTTTTTAATATATATCATGGATAACATTCCATTAATGTGTCATCACAAAGTAACTTCAACACTGATTATTTTTCTCAAGGGATCAAAGATATCCATCAATATTATTTAACTTTATAACTCTTCTATTTGTCATAGTTTATTTTTTAGTTTAACCATTGTGACTTTATTTATATTTCTTATTTGAGTTTGAAAAAGTCATTTTATGTTTTTCTAAATCAAGAGAAAGTATTTTTTAATTTATACCTCCAAACTAAAATTTAAATCCTTGGTTTGTGACTCCCAAATAAAAATCTAGTCTCTCATTGTGCTTTTTTCATAGAAATGTAGATATATGGGTTGTTTTGTTCCTCTATGAGAGAAAAAGTCAGTTTTTGAAAAAAGATATCACATACTTCAAATATTGATGTTTCATAGTGAGTACCATGTTCTTGAGACTAAGAATATTTGAGCTATTTTTTAGAATGATTTAGTTATGAAGGAATAAGAACTACTTAAGTATTGACTTTTATTGTCAAACATTAATTACTTTACAATGTTGAGTGTTCCATAAAAGGGTGAATGGATAAATCCAAATAGAATTAGTTGATTGGATGAATTCAAACAAACTGATACGATCAGATCAAGGATGAATTTTTTTTATTTAATTGCTCTTGTAGTTCCATTAGACAAATGATTTCAATCAATTAAAATCAAGTGATACTTTATTTTTCTTCACAGTAACAAATATCATGATCGTTCTAAGGAATTCATGATCCTAACTAAATTTGTTCAAAGGGAAATCTCGGGGAACTTTTTGGGACTATGGTTCCTAAACAAAGAGAAGTTTTTTTGAAGTTTTGTTGGTTAAAGAGTTTTACTGTGTCTACCAGATGAACTTTTAAAAATTTCAAAGATGAAAAAGATAAAAGTTTCAGCTAATTAATAGAATGATTTTATTGAACCCATATTTCTCAAACTACGTGAAGTACATTAGACATAGGTTTCCAAATGATCAAATAGAAGTTTCCTAATAATGTCATCAGAAATTGGAAAGATATAAAGATTACAGGATAGTGAAATTTTTGTGGAAGCTTCAGATGAAAGTAAGTATGAAGAATGCAGTAGACAGAGGTTTCCAGGGGAAGGAAACAAAAATAGGTCTCTAAATAAATTCATCAGATATTATTTTCTTATTGAATATCATTATAAAGAACTTTTTTGGTGAATCAATCAGAGAAATCTATCAGATAGAGTAACTCAAAGAGTTTATAATAGAGGATTCCATGTTATTGGACAAAGGCTTTATAATGAAACCAATGAAAAAAATGTTCGATAAAAAGGATACCAGATAGATAAATATCCTATAAAATTATAATGGATAAATTTCACTGGGTATAGAAAGTTCTTATAGCTACCCAAGATTTTTATACATGGAAATTACATTACTTTTGTGGAATAATTAATACATTACACAAAAAAACTCCCTAAGACTGTATTAGTTTAGGTCCATTGGAAACTTGGATAACATTATTCTAATTTGGTAAAAGGTATTCAATATATCCCAAGAAGATATTCCCCTTTAGTACCCATAACTAAAACATTTCTTTATAACTTGGGTAAAATATAACATAAGAAAAGTGTGAGCTTAGATGCTCAGTAAGGGTAAATAGTAGAGACATGTAAACATAATCATAAGAATAAGGGTATGAGAACATGATAATAAAAATAGAATATTATACCTTATATTTAAATGATCGTAAATATGAATAAGGGAATAAATATTGATAGTTTATAAGTCATGAATCATAAGTATATAAAGAAAATAATCCATGAAATCATAATATATGAATATGACATGGAATTTGTGGTAGACACATAAGCATATAAAAATGATTTCTATAGTAGATAAGAAATCACTTCCATGGTCTTCTTAATATTATATGTTCACTACCCATACCATATTGGTAGTCATGTGACACTCTAATAACTATCTTAGTAGTTATAGTTCACTCCCATAACCATCTTTGTAGTCAAGGTTCACTCCCAAAACTATCATAGTGGAAAAGATCCTTTATGTCTATCCCATGAGATATAAATCATTACCAAATGAATTAGAGGGATATATAGGTCTCACCCATCTCATAAGGAAATTGTACATACATTTTCCACAATAACATAAAATCATTTATCATATCAAAACACATTGAATGAAATTGGTTTTATAAACACCATGCAATCTTAACATAACCCACAGAAAAGAAATGGGTTTCATAAATATCATTCCATCATAAACATAAACCATTCGTAAAAATAATAATAATGGAAACATTGTATCATATCCCCAATAAAACATAATTAATATTAAAAAATGTTAAATTACATGGAAAATAATTTTGAGAGAACTCTCAAAAGCAATTTTTGAGGAAAGTATCTTTTTTTATTTGAAAACATTTTATATACATGAAATGCCGCACAATTTTAAAATAAAACATTTTCTTTGAAAATAACCTTTTAATATTATAAGGTAAGATTCAAGTCAATATGTCTTCATGAAATCATAAAAAAAATTTATGATGAATATGTTTAAAAAATATTATTCTTGTACTTTTCTTGGAAAAGTCAAAAAGTACCTCATTAGGAAAACAGTAAAAGATTCCTTTAAAATTGTTTAATAAGAATTCATAATTGGTTAAAAATGACATAAAAAATTTTTCTAAGAAAATTAAAAATATTTTTAATACATTTTTTGTCACACTCAGACATTTTGATTTATTTTTATTTTACTATTTCTTGGCTCCGGGTCCTCACGCCAAGGTTTAGGCTGGGTCTCGGTTTAAAATTTTTGTTATTTAATATATCCACAGGGTTTCGGACTCATGCATGGTCACCACGTGGATGGAGGTATCCGCGCGGCTGGCCTAAGGGTCGGATAATTGATAACTATTATTGTTTTTATTATTATTATTATTATTATTATTATTATTATTATTATTATTATTATTATTATTATTTTATTGTTAATAAATTATATTGATATTATTTTTATTATTTTTATTTTTATTTTTATTATTTTTTGTTTTATTATTATTATTATTATTACATGTATCATTATTATTATTATTATCAAATGAAGAAAAAACAACAAAACCCTAATCTACCCATCCCCTTCCCCGTTAGCGAACCAACCACCCCCTCCCCTTCATTGTTCCGCGTTGCGCGCCCCCTGCCCAGGCCCTTGCCTCTTGACCGTCGTGGCCCTTGCCTCAACTCTCGTTTACCTAGCCGCCTTACCCTCATGCATCTACACGTCTCCCTTCTTCCCTCCTAGTTCTCTTTTGTTATAGTCTCTGTCGTGCTCATTTTCACGCTCCCCTCACCCTCGCCCCTTCTCCATCCTCCCTTGCAACACCCAACCTTTGTGCTCTAGGCGCTCCCCCTCACCATCCCTATATCTCCCCCTGCTCACGTTCCCCTCTCCCATGCAAGTCCACCGCCACCCTCACCTCATGGACCTCCGCTGCTGGCCACACGCTACACCCAACACCCTTCGTGCCCAAGGCCTCTACATCGGACCTCCGCGGTACAGCCAAGCCCTAGCCCAGTGGCCTTCCCTTATCCGGTTGAGTCCCCACTTCTATCCTCCCTATCCGGTTATCCCTCTTTCTAGTGAAACTTCTGGACATCTATCCCTTATCCCTTCCACAACTCTGGCCTTAACCAGCCTGCTACAGACTCGCATGTCCCATCCGGCTCTTTTCTGGCCAGTAGCGGCAAACCCAAACCCTTGTGCGTGCTGTTTTCTGATGATCCACCACTCTTCCCTTTCTGACAACCTTTCTTTCTGTAAATTCCTTAGTTTTGAGGGTTTTTGTTAATTTATTGAATCCTTAATGCCTCGGTTAGTAACCAGATTGTTTTACTAGTTATTTTGGGTGGGATGATTGGTCTTTAAGGGATTGTTTTACCTTTCGTCGAAGTTCAGTTGTGTTCGCGCTCATCCTTCAGGTAGGTATTTCAATGATTTTCTTTTCCATTTAAAACCATTGATTCTTGAACACTTTGGATTATTTTTTAAACATGATTTTGACCTCCATAATTGTTATAGTTAACTTATTTTGGTGTTTTCAAGTAGGTTAAAATTGTTAAAAATGTCTTTTAAAAGGATTCATTGGATATGTTTATGCGTTGGTGCCTTAGAAGTGTTTGATAAAATGCGTTTTGTTTTATAAAATGGGAATTGAGCCATTTTTGTATTTTTTGGACTTGGTTTTATATTCATTATTGGTAAAAACATGAATTGGAGCATTGAAGGCGATTTGGGTTCCTATTTATGACTTGATTATTTATAGTGAAATTTTTTGGAAAGGCCGTTTGGGTTTTTGAAATGTTTATGAGAGATGTTTCAATTGTGTCGGTTTAAAGGGAAGTGGTATTTCTTTAAAAAAATTGGGTATTATTGAGGATCTTCAAGGTGTTTAATTGGATGTTCGCACATCCATGGGTGTACTAGGTGCACACATGAGTGGGCACTCAAGTGAAAATGACACTTAAAAAGGATGTTACACATCAACCTTGATTTATCAAATGTTTTCAATTCTCTCTCCCATTATTTTCCTTCTAAAATGGATCTTTTATTTCTAAAATTTTTATTTATGTTTAATGTGGCTTTAAATTGAATTTTTTTTTATTTCTTTAAAATTTTAACTGTGGGGCATTTTGGGATACAGTTGGTTTTAAAAGGTTTAATGGAAAATTTATCTTTGTATACATGGAAATGGTTTTAGAAATGATTCAAAACTTCTTTGATAAATGTATTTGGGTGCGTAATCTTAAAGGCCCATTTGGAATTGTACTTTTAAAGGTGATGTTTTGTGTTTATTTTAGAGAATAATGTGATTCAGAAAATGTGAATGCCTAGTTTTCAACTTTGAACATTTTGTGAAATGGTTTAAATATTGAATGGTGTGATGGCCCAGTTATCACTTTGTTAATGTAAAATGTTTAAATGTGTATTTGGGGGTGCTTCATGCTTAGGGTAACCCTTTATGGGTGAGCGCATAAGAAGCTTCCGTGTTTGGGGAAGGCAAGTGTGGTGAGATGAGTCATGTGTGCGAGGGTCTTCCTACTTACATGGTATTACTATAACCACCATGGGTTCCTGGGAATATTTTATATGATCAAGTGACGGTTACTAATCAAACTCGATTAGATGGATTGGTACCCCCTGGATTGGTTGTTTGGCTAGGAGGGCTTTTTCACTAGATTGGTGAGTTATAGGGTGGCCAGTAGGTTATAGACTTAGGGGATTCAACATACATCAGAAGGTGGTTCCGAACTGAGTATGTTCAGGGGTCTTCTAGGTATATTTAGGATCACCCATGGTTACTAGATTATTAAATTTCTTTTTTACTTTTCATGCACTAGTTTATTTTCAATTTACACTCTTTACTTGTTTTACTCTTTCCCAACTCTGGTATATTCTGTTTTGGGATTTAATTCAAAAATGACAATTTGATTTTCAAATGGTATGTAGCATGTGTTGGTTTTTTAAATTGAAAAAACATGTGGTTTATTTTAAAATATGAAAACCCAACTTTTATATTTTTATTTAAAACTTATTTTTTGGGAAAGGGAATACTTGGATTCTGAGGTAATATTTGGCATCCATAATGAGAATCTCGGTGCTCATGCCTATCATATTATTTTAGTTGTAGGTTTAGTTCTAGTCTAGGTTTCTGGTTCAGCTGCTCAGTGTTAGAGTAGTCTTGAGTCTAAGTTGGGTGTTGACCTAGAAGGTCACAATGAGGTATGTTCGGTTTTGATTTTTGTTTCCTCTTCTTTTTTTCATTTTTATCGTCAGTTTTTTTATGCTTTTATCTTTTGTTAAAGGGACAAAACATTCCTAATAGTTAAATTCTGATGTCCGGCCCTGGTTTCTAGCCCTTGGGGACCGGGAAAGCCCTTCAGGCCATGTCATGGACTGGTTCGGGTGACCGGTTCAGGGTTGACCTGGGTTGGTTTATGAAAAAATGGCAACAGAGGCTGACCCTTGTTATTTGGGGTAACCGATAAATGAATATTAGTACTATTGGGACTCGAGAGGTTGGTACGGGAAGGACGTCATGAACCCTCACCTGTTATGAACCTCGAGTTACCAGGGGTAGTTCGGGAATTGAGTCCTTGTTTCATTCGGGTTTGTTTTCGATTGGGGGATGAAAAAAGTGTCAAGCTGATGTTACATCATGATTTCACATGGAGTAGTGACCCTTTTGGAGTCTGATTACACGGTTTAAGTTCTTCCTATTTGTTGACTCTTACTTTCGGCATGGCCCACTACCATGTTTCCAGGTTAGGAATGACTACTACTCCCTCACTCTGGTAGTTTGATGCAATTTGAGTGTCTCTTTGGTTCTGATTGGTGTAATTGCACTTTAAAAATGATAAAAAAAGTTTTTTAAAATGAGAATAATTTCTTTTAAATGGATTTAAATTCATGAAATGGATTTTAAAACCAAAATCTATTTATCTAAAGATCTTTTGTTTGCTTGGAACTGGTAGATAAAAGGTTTGGGTGAAACATTGGGTACTATTTATGAACATTCTCATATGTGAAGGAATTCATGGGAAGTGTGTGTTGTTATATATGGAAGAAAGGGGATGAAGACGTGTGCAATGGTTCATGGAATTACTGGGGTGTGTACTTGGAATTAAAGGCTTAACCCTATTTTTCTAATGTGATTTTAAAAATAGAAAATGATTTTTTTTGGAAATTGAATTTGGTTTGAAAAGTTGGTTTAGTATTTAGAAAGTTTCTTTGAAAGAAGATGGTTTTGAAATCTAAAATGAAAGGGGGATTTTTGTATTGTGTTTGTATTTTTTTGGTTTCTGAGTTGTATATTTTTACATGAAGGTTCTTTCAATTATATTGTTTTGCCTTGATATTGGTTTCGTATTTGTGTTTTATATGTTGTTAAAAAAATGTTGTCTATAAAGGTCCCCAAAGTTTCTGATAAGTCATGCCCAGTTTTTGGCCCTTCTCAAATTTTTCTTGTCCTTTACAGTGATCAGGGTCTGTTAGAAGTAGCAGAGTGGCTTGAAGAGGTCGAACGTGTATTCAGGGTATTGGTAACTCATGAAGTTTTCATAGTGCATGTTGTTTTGGGTTTGTTTGGGGGTTTAGTTCTTGACGAATGGGAGTTGTTCGCCCCACCATCACTGCAAGTTCGGATGACGTGGGATGTCTTTAAATTCTTCTTTGTCTGATGCTTCATACCTGAAGAGGTTAAGTCAAAGAAAACTATACAACTCATATGTATTCAACAATGCCAATGGATGGTGAAGGCATATGTTGACCATTTCAATGAACTTGTATCATTTTCTCCAGAAGTAGCGTCGCAAGATTTGATAAAGACATCCCTCTTCATCAAGGGTATACATACAGATATCAAGGAGAAAGTCTTACCTACTAAGGACCACTGTTTCGATAAGCTGGTGGATGAGGCTTTCCTAGCTGAGTTCATCTTTGGAGCAGAGATGGTTTTCAATCCAGTGTATCCAATTTCTCATAAAGGTTCCCCGCCTGGAAAGAAGAGTGTTTATGAGGGACCTATTTCTAAAGAGTCCTCTATAGTGGTTCTGGCATTCAATTCATCATACCATTCAGTGTTGTGCCAATTGTGTGACCAGTTCGGGCACGTAAAGCCATTATGTTGCATCCTTTCGAAGACGTGCCATCGTTGAGGGTGTCTGAGTCATATAGAGAAGTTCTGAATGAAGCGTTACCTAAAGAAGATGATGTGACTAATGGAATTCCAGTTCTTTACTGTGAGGTAGAAGATGATTCAACCATCAGATCCCCATCCACAGGTCTTATGGTGAAGCCTGCGCGTAGTCAGGAGCTATCAGGGGTGTGAAGCCTCAGTCTGGGTTTTTTGTTCCTTGTTGGGGGTGGAACATTTAACATCTTTCCATTCTTGTTTTTCTACTATTAACTTTTTGACATTGTAAGTTCATTGTTTTTTCATGGAGTTATGATGGAAATTTTCTAATGTAATCTAACCAGTTTTGTTTGTTTGATCAGGGTTTTCGGAATTGTGTGTGTTTCTTAAGAGTGTGTTTGACCCTTGTACGTGTTGATCTTGGTTTAGCGGTGTTCGTTTGGAGATGTAAGTGCATGTGGAGGAGTCAAGGCTTGCAGTTATGCTCGGTTTTACCACTGGGATTATGTTTTTCATAAAGGTTTTTCTCTGGTGTTTAGGGTTCTTGGTCTGGGTCAAGAGTTCCATGTTTTAGCTGTGGTGTTGTTCACTCGTGTTATAGAAGTTAGTTTGGATTAGTTGGGAGTTTTCATGTCGCCCCCACTTCTCAGGGTGGTGTGTTTGGGTGTTAATTTTCTACACTAGTTGAGTTATTGTGGTGGGGAGAACCCTTTAGTGTTCTCTCATTCTCTTTTACTGTGGTATCTTTCAGTTTCAATTGGACATGGATTCTTATTTTGTTTATTGTTCAGCTGAGTGACTTTTTGGAGGAAGAAAGTGTATGTGGTGGGGATAATTGTCACACCCAGACTTTTTGATTTATTTTTATTTTACTATTTATTGTCTTTAGGCCCTCGTGCCAAGGTAACAGGATGGGTCTTGGTTTAAAAAAATCCATTTAGTATATCCACTGGGTTTCAGACTTGTTCACGGTCACCACGCGGTTGGTAGTAGCCGCGCGGCCGGCCCAGGGGTTGGGAAATTGCTAATTATTATGATTATTATTATGATTATTATTATTATTATTATTATTATTATTATTATTTACATTATTATTATTATTATTATTATTATTATAACTATCATTTTTATTGTTAATAAATTTTATCTTTGTTATTGTTAGTTTTATTATTATTATTTTTGGTTTTATTATTATTATTATTTGTATCCTTATTAATATAATAAAATGAAGAAAAAACAACAAAACCCTAAACTACTAGGACTCCCCCTTCCCTGTTTGCGAACCAGCCGCCCCCTCCCCTTCATTGTTCCATGATGCATGCCCCCTGCCCAGGCCCTCACCTCTCGACCGTTGCGGACCCAACCTCACCTCCCGTTTCACCAGCCACCTTGCACTCCTGAATTCGTGGTCCACCCTCATTCTCTCCTGGTTCTCCTGCACTACAGCCTCCAAAGCCCTCATTTTCACGCTCCCCTCACCCTTGCTTTGCCTCTACTCCCTTTCCACACCCAGCCTTTGTGCTCCAGGCGCTCCCCCTCACCATCCTCAAATCTCCCCTTGCTTGTGTTCCCCTCACCCCTGCGAGTCTACCACTGCCTTGACCTCACGGCCATCCACTGCCAGCCACCCACTACACCCATCACCCTTCGCGCCCAGGCCCTCCATGCCAACCCTCTACGGTATAGTCAAGCCCTTGCCCAGCGGACTTCCCTTGTCCAGTCGAGTCCTCACCGGCACCCTCCCTATATGGACAACTCTCCTACTAGTGCAACTTCCAGCCAGTTTACCCTTCGCCCTTTCGCACCCCCAGCCTCGACCAGCCCGTTCCCAACCCACATGTCCCAGTTGGCCCTTTTCCATCCAACAACGACAAACAAAAACCCTTGTGCACACTGTTTTCCGGTGATCTGCCACTCCGCCCCATCCGACAACCTTTCCTTTGGTAAATTCCTTAGTTTTGAGGGGTTTTGTTAATTTATCAAAACTTTTATGCCTCTATTAGTAACCAGTGTGTTTTACTAGTTGTTTTGGGTGTGGAGATTGGTCCATGGGGGATTATTTTAGCTTCCTTTGAAGTTCAGTTGTGTCTGTGCTCAACCTTGAGGTAGGTGTTTCCATGATTTTCCTTTCCTTTGCAAACAATTGATGCTTGAACACTTTGGATTAAATTTTAAACATGATTTTTACCTCCATAAGTTTTATAGTTATCTTATTGTGGTGTTTTTATGTTGGTTACAATTGTTAAAATGGATTTTAAAAGGATTCCTTGGTTATGTTTATGCGTTGGTTCCTTGAAAATATCTGATAAAATGATTTTTGTTTTATAAAATGGTAATTGAGCCATTTTTGTATTGTTTGGACATGGTTTCATATATTTTATTGGTTGAAACATGAATTAAATCTATGAGGGTGATTTGGATACCTATTTTTGACTTTATTATTTATGGTGAAATGTTTTAGAAAGGTCCTTAGGGTTTTTGAAAGGTTTAAGAAATATGTTTCAATTGTGTTGGTTTAAAAGGAAGTGGTATTTATGGAAAAATGATTTTGGGTATTCTTGAGGATCTTCAAAGGGTTTCATTGGATGTTCACAAATCCATGCGTGCACTAGGTGCACACTTGGGTGGGTACTCAAGTGAAAATGACACCTAAAAAAGTTGTTACACATGAACCTTGATTTCTCAAATTTTCTCACTTCTAAATCCCATTTTTCCTTCTGAAATGGATCTTTTATTTCTATTTAATGTGGCTTTAAATTTATTTTATTTTTTGTTTATTTAAAATTTGAACTATGGGTCATTTTGGGACATAGTTGGTTTCAAATGGTTTAATGGACCATTTGTATTTGATACATGGAAATGGTTTTAGAAATGATTTGGAACTACTTTGGTAAATGTATTTGGGTGAATAATTTTAAAGGTCCATTCTGCATTGTACTTTTAAATGTGATATTTTGGGATTATTTTATAAAATAATGTGATTCAGAAAATGTGAATGTCTCGTTGGAAAATTTGAACATTTTATGAAATGGTTTAAATGTTGAATGGTGTGACGGCCTGGTTGGCACTTTGTTAATGTGAAATGATTGAATGTGTATTTTGGGGAAATCTTATCTAGGGTAACCCTTTATGGGTGAATGAATAAAAAATGTCCATGTTTGGGGGAGGAAAGTGTGGTGATATGAGTCACACATGTGAGGGATTTCCTACTTACATAGTATTATTATAACAACCATGGGTTCATATGCGTATTTTAGATGATTGAGTGATGGTTACTGATTAATCTCGATTAGACGGGTTGGTACCCCATAGATTGGTTGTTAGGGTAGGTGGGATTTTCCACTGGATTGGTCAGTTATAGGGCGGCCAGTTGGTTATAGACTTAGGGGCTTCACTATACGCCGAAAGGTAGTTTCAAACCTAGTACATCCAGGGGTCTTATAGGGATGTTTAGGACCAGCCATGGTTACTGGATTATTTACATTTCTTGTTTACTTTCCATGCAATAGTTTATTTTCAGTTTTCACTCTTTATTTGTTTTACTCTATCCCAAATTTGGTATATTCTATTTTGGGTTTTATTTATAAAATGACAAAATGATTTTGAAATGGTATGTATTGTTTGTTGGTTATTTAAATGGGAAAAACATGTTGTTTATTTTAAAATATGAAAACCCTAATTTTATATTTGTATTTCAAACTTTTGTCCTTGGATTATTTTAGTAAAAGGAATAATTGGATTTCGTGATTATTTTTGGCATCCCTACTTATCATCTTTGTGCTAGCGCCTATCATATTCTTTCAGTTGCAGGTTCAGTTCTTGTTTAGGTTCCTGGTTCAGCTGCTCATTGATGGAGCAGGCTTGAGCCTGAGTTGGATGGTGACCTGGAAGGCCACAAGGAGGTATGTTCAGTTCTGTTTTTTTTATGATGCTAGATTTCAATTTTATTGTCATTTTTTTTTATTTTTTTTTCTTTTTTCCATGGTCCAAATCATTCCCAACGGTTAAATTTTGATGCCTGACACTAGTTTTTAGCCTATGAGGATCGGGAACGGCCTTCAGGCCATGTTGCGGACCGGCTTGGGTGACCGGTTCAGGGTCGACCTGGGTAGGTTTGTGACATTTTTAAAAAAACATATACATGTAATATAAATATTTCCCAACTGATACTTGTGTATAAACAATCCTGGTAATAATGAAATTGAGGAATTAACCCTTTCCTTAGGTTTGATTCTGTATATATGTGTATTAAACAACTATATATTTGTTTTAAACGTATTATTAACTTATAACATAATCTTAATAATATTTATGATATCATATATGATTCATTTATGACTTTATATTACCCGTTTATTAACAATTCCAAGTTAAAGCAACGTTTTGTGTAACAATTGATTTGTTTATCATACGGGTTTTGACATGTTATTATTGATCCTATTAATTAGATCTTGATTTTTTTACTTATAGAATTTAAAAAACGATTTATATATCATATATACATAGTACATAATTATATAAAAAATATAGATATATGAAATGGAATACACTATTAATGGAGACAGTAAGTCATACTTACGCATAAATGTTATTTCCATTTTCTTATCGTATTGAATGGAAGAAGGTAAATGAAATATATGTGTGTGTATATATATTAAATTATAATTATAATTTTATATATTTCATATTTATTCATTATATACATTTTATAATCATTATTGAAATGATTAATGTGGAAGATGAATCTCATCGTTTCGTGAAGACGGTTGGTCGTACGTACGCACAAGCGACGATATCATTCTCTTAATGATAAAGGGGTGAGGAATTATATGGTATATTAATTATAAAGAATCAATAAAATTTCATATTCATTATTTATATAAATTATATCCATCATTTTACCCATCCAAAAAAAGTATTGATGAAAAATAAATCTCACCACAGCGTGGAGATGGTAAGCCGTACGTACACACCTGTGGTACTTTAATTTTTCAAGGGATTAATAAAAGGTGAAATATGGTTATTCCATAATCATAATAACATATCATAATATATTTTATACTGAATTTATTAATATATAATATAATAAACACATGAATAGAAAGTAGAATAATAAACAAATTTGAAAAGTCGGTAAGGATATTACCTCTTCTTCGACGATCTCTTTCAATATATCCTCTTAGGAACACTAGAGTTGGTATTTTGAGAAGAAAATAACCTCTAAAATGTTACTAAATAAGTTGAGAAGGTAAATTTTATGGGTTTTTTTGATATTGATGGCTTAAAGTGGTGTGAGGAAGTGAGAGAGGAGGTTCCCTTTTATAATTGAGGTGAGGTGCACTTTTGGAAATCCTCAAAATATTAAAATATAATAAAGCTATTCTAGAGACAAGAACATAAAAATGAGATATAAATGAATTGGGTGAGACATTTTCAACTATATCATATCCCCTTTTTATTATTTATCATTTTGTATTTTTAAATAATTTATTAATATATTAATTCAATGAAATATCATTATTTTATAATTTGATATTATTAATTTAATTTTGATTTAAATACATCAATAGAAAGTGTGAATTTTAATATAATGGTTTAACACATATATAAAATATCCTATAGATCTATAAAAAACTTTATAAATTTTAATTCATCCAAAATATATCAAAATTATCATTATTAAAATCAATTATTTTATTTTTCTGTAAATTAAATAAATACTATTTTAACATCAAAGAATCATATAAGGTAATTATATAATTTATAAACATTAAAAATAAAATTATATAATGAAATTAATTTCTTTCTGATTAAAATATACATTTATAGTGATTTATATATTGATTTTGTCTCTATATGGACACATAAAAGATATTAAATACAAGATAGTGGTATTTTGAAACTATCTTTGAGTTTAAATATTATATAAGTTATTTTATGAGGCTAGAGTCCCTTAAAAAAATACTATTATATATTAGGTTTATAAGAATTAAATCATCTTCATATAATAATTTGATTACAGGTTTTTTTATTTTAAGCCATATCTTTTTTATTTACCCTTAATTAATCTATTGTAATTTTAATTGTGGTAACTACATTATAAATGTTAAGAGGTTATAAATTATTAATTATATGAGGTAAATTTTCTATAAATGTACAATTTATGAAAATGTAGACCTTATAATAATATTTTTTTAATTTTTTAATTTTTTTTATTTTTATTTAAGTTAATAAAATATTGTTTTTTTGAAATATCATTAGTGACAGTTTTCACACTATTCACAACTTTATCATTAAATAAAATACAAACATTAAATGAATTTAAAAAACTCTATTTAAGACACTCCTAAAAACTAATATTAACCTATAAAATTCATTTATCACCCTAATTAATTAAAATTTATTTTATTTTAATATTTTTAATATCATTTATTTGACCGTTTTATTAATTAAACAATTATTACATCGTCATTATGTCACCATTTAAGTTAATTATTTTATCATTAAAATTTATAAACAAATTATCATGATGTATATAAATATTTTTTCTTTCAAATTTTTATTTATATTCTAATTTCTATATTTTATATCCATATATTAAAAATGTTATAATTATTACAAATACGAGTATGACATTTTTAACTTATCTTCGAATAAAATATAATAAATGTCATATTATTACCCATGTGGCTTAAAAAAGTTATAATTTCATACTAATATTTATTATAGGCTAAAACCACTTATCCAATGAAATTAGGACAAGTTTTAGGGTAATTTTATAATATTATAATACTATTTTTACCTTTAATTATGCAATTTACCCTTAACCGTACTAAATAAAAATTTATTAAAGTTATTTTTCATAATATCCAAAATATTAAGTTAAACCTATTAGACTCTTAATATCATACTAATTATAACCATGTATGTCCAATTTTTGAAATTAATTTCATTGAAGCGACAAAATTATGTTTAATGTTAATCCTAAAGACATGGTGAGAAAACAGGTAAAAAGAATGTTCAAATGTTCAATAAGTATTTATATCTAATTTTAATATAAAAATGCTCAAAATGACCTATATTGTATTATTATATATATAATTGATCTTTTCAAACTTTTAAAAGCAATTTAAAGAATAATAATGATTTAAATGAAAAAGGTGGTTTTTAACTACAAGGCAGTATTTATCACTATTCATTAAAAAAATGAAACTTCTCATAAAAATGATAAAAATTCATCTGAAGTTAATTTTGACATTAAAAATTCAAAAATTATGTTTATTTTATCAAATTCAATTTCTAAGAGTTTCTAAAATTAATTTTATTATTGTGCATAGAAGGACAAAAAAAGAAGTTCCTTTAATAAAATAGTATTTCAAAACATATGAAGACTTTATCAAAGATTATACATTTCATTATATATATGTTTTATTTATATAAAATAATTATAAATAACATTTAAAATTTAGATATCACTATTCATATAACTATATTTAATGGTTATTTTATAATTATCTCGTTTAAATAAATATAATAACAAATTTTTGTTTCGTAGAGACTCAGTGTTGCATGTAACGTAAGATAAGTAGGTGTTTCATGTAGCAAATGATTAACTTGGTGTTGCGTCTAAAGTAATAAAAACTTAGTGATTTTTTAGAATAGAAAAAATCTATATTCAATGTTGTGTGAGTTGAAAAATATCAAAAATATTGAATTAATTTGAAAAAAATAATTCACAAAATCTCGGGGTGTTATAGTTCCTATGAAGATATATCAGTTGAATATTTTTTTAAGAGACAATAAAAGTGACAATGTTGAGTTTTATATTCAATTATATAATAATTTTAAAGTAATAATTGTGATACTAACCAATATTTTAGGATGGTTTGAAGAGTGTTGATGCTGATATCTTAGGAAATTATTTTCGAAGTTTTTTGATATTAGTTAGTGATTTGATGGTATTCAAACATAGATTTATTTTAATGGTATGTTCAAAGTTTTAGTGGAAAATTTTAAATTTAAGTTCGTGTTACTCCCTATGTTTTTATAGAAATATCACCTATAATAAGGGGAGGAACTACACTGAGAAAAGGTTGTTGCAATTATTATTGTAGGGTGAACTGTTAAATAATTTTGGTGCCAACTAAAGACATTGAGTGATATAGTGTTGAATCATCAAATACAATATCAATAGATAAAGTGGTACTAGGTAGATTTTTTCTATCAATTTGTATCGTATGAAAATATTAAAAAAGCAATCAGATGAATAGTTTATTAGAATATAGTTATTGGATAGAGGTGGACCAGACTAAGTATATCAGATAGATTTTATAAGTCATACTACTACCAAATTAAGGATGACTTGCTCAATACTATTCCAGAAATTAAATATAGAGAAGAATAACTTATAATAAGTCAAGTGTGAATAAAGTTCCACTAGCACGGTGACAATGTTGAAGCCTGTTGGTGATGGTTGTTTTGTTGTTTCAAAAATTGATATAATATATTATATGTGGGAGGAGGAGATACACTATTTAAGGACTATAATGATATGAAAGTGATGGATATTCCCTACAGTCTGTAAAAACCAAAGTATTGTTTTCTTATGGTTATGTGGTCTTGTATTATTTCTAAACCATACCAAAAACTATATACTCTTATTGAGTAGTGAACATAACAAATATTGTGTTCCTATGTTTGTATTTATTTATTATTTTCTATTATATTCAAGTATCACTAACTAAATGAATTTTTTTTCTTCTAAATTAATAAAACATAAATAGAGAATATCACTTATTCACCCCCACCCCCTTAGGGTGGTCATAACGATCTTGATTGGTCCTTTCAAATGGTATCATATGGAATGTTCCTTAATTAATTATTTGATGATGTTTAAAGAAAATAAAATCTTACATGGATGCTTAAAAATAATTTAATATAAGAGGATTAAAGTATTCAATGGGAATAAAAATCATATCTATAAGGATAGAATAACACCATGTCTTATATCCATTGGTTATGACGTTATGGAAGCTAAAACTGATGGTTTTCCTCCTCTTGTTGAGGATTATCACATAACAACTACTGATAAGATGAATTTAGAGATTTATGGGTGATCTAGAAAAGTTATTATTTCCTAATTATATGAAAGTAAATTTATGTGGTTGAAGGAATTGGAATATCTAAAGGAATCTAGGACACTTTCATAAGAATTTACAAAGGAAATTTCAAAGTGATGTAATAAATGTTATAGATCTAGATAATGAAGTATAAAGATATTAAAATGGGTAATGATGAATATTTTGGTGAATTATTTACATTAGTTAACTATATTTTAATCACTATAATATTTTTTTGGAGACAAGTTGGAATATTAAAAAATTGTTGACAAGATTCAATGAATTATTCCTGATGGATTTGACGCCAAGATATCATCTTTATATGATAGAGGTCCTGAAATTATCTCTCTATCTAGATGGTTTACATAGCATTCACTTCACATGTGAAATGAAAAGAGAAAGGGCTATTATGAATAAAGAAATTTTTTATCAGGAAATCTATTTCAATGATATAAAGCATGGAATGTCTATGAAATTCTTCAAATAGGAATTCACTAACTTTGATTCCAAATATAGGGTAACTAGAATATTTCATGAATTTATGTATTTGTTTTCTAGAAAGGTGAAAGATACCTAGTGATGTATAAATAAAAGTTACCATTTAATTGTTAGATCCATTGTACATTTTTCTATAAATTGTTCAAGAATAAAGGAATAAAAAATATTAATGAATAAGATAGAAAGTCAAGAATATCTATAAAGAAGAATAAAAAATAATATAATTTTTGATAAGTAAAGGATCATAAGTTATATAAATATAAAAAGAGAAAATTTTTGTCCAAATGTGTGGAAGATGATGACAGTTAAGTGAAATCTAAAAACTCCAATGATAATGCTTCTAAAAAATTACTTATTGAAAAATTTAATGATGATAGGTTTACCAATGATGAAAGTAATAGTTATAAAGAAGAATAAGAAGAAGAAGAATATAATTGGATTGATTTTATGATTAAAATACAGTATAAATTATGTATCTTGTATATTGTTAAACTATAAATATAGAACAATCATTTTAAGAAATATAATCTTTGAATAAAAAATAAAGAATATATTATTAAATAAAAATACATGTTTATGAAAGATATTAATGATCTGAATATGTTACTTGATGAAGAGAGAAAACTCAAATTCAATCTTGAAGAAAAGGTAAAGGTGAATGATAAATAATTTGATCTTATTCAAAAAATCTTGTTGAAGATAATAAAGGAATAAAAAATAATAAAAATCAGTTTTATAATTTTTTGAAAGTTCTAAGAAGTGTAAACCTTAAAAATATCAAAAAATATCATCCTTATAGGTTAATTGTAGAGACCTAAACATCTCATGCCTAGATATTTCATATTTTTATATGAATAATCATTACATTACACAAACAAATTCATATGGATCATAATGTTATAGTTCTTTTGGAAACATTGAGACATAAATAAATTTTTCATAAGATTTATAAAAATTCACCCTCTTAGTTCTTCATAACCAGAACCCTTCTTAAACATATCACACATAACACCTATCATCATAACCTATGGAAAATAAACATAAGAAAGGGTGAGATCAAATTCCTAATAAAGTTAAAAAATGGAGATATGTAGGAATAATATAAGCATAAGGGTGTCAAAACATGATATAACATTTGAAAAACCTAGAACATAAACATAAGTCCTAGTATAAATCTTTCCAGTTCATAAGGAATGAATAATAAAGGAATCAAAAAACATAGTCCATGAGAGTATAACATTGGTTTAATACATAGCATTGTGGAAAACCCATAAGCATAGAATACCTTATGCCAAGGATACCCACCAATACATTTATAATATGTTAGGCTTAGGATAACTATATGTTTACCATCTTTATTCTTGGGATAACCTCCCATGTATCATTTGTGGGCTTAGGATAACCTCATGCGTACCCTCTAAGATCATAGAAAAGTACTTATTACCTAATTCATTAGAGGTAGATATAGGTCCCACCCTTAATTTAATAAAAATAATATAAACGTGTGCTATAAGTTCTTAAAAATAATCATATCAGAACCTGTTAAAATAAATAGGTTTCACATAACATTTCATCATAGTATACTCTGTTAAAAATAAATAGGTTTCATTAGAATCTTATAATCATAAAAAAAACCCATATAGAGAGTGGATAAATATAGTGTCATTGGATCATATCCCAACTAAATATTAAGTAACATAAAAATATTTCATTTTTATGGAAATGATTTTTAAATACAAATCATAGGGAACATTTCTTGAGGAAAATAACATTTTTGTGAAAATAACTTTTATAAAACTATAAATTCATAAAATATTAATAAAATCCTTCTCTTTGAAAAACACCATGAAATTTTAGAAAGTAATATTTAAATATCATTTCAAAATTTTCTTGATTAAAATAACATTTCTTTGAAAATCAAAATTTTAAAACTAAAAAATCAAATAATATTTTAAAAATACTTTTCTTTGAAAATAACATTAAAATTTTATAAAGGGATATTTAAAAATAATTTAATACATTTCTTGAGGAAAATATCCTTTCCATTATGAAAAAAATAAATCATAAAACATTTTAAAAATCCTTTCCCTTGAAAATAACCTTTTAATCTTATAAAGAAATCCTTAAAACGTTGAGTGTTCCTGATGGCAGGAAAGGTTATACACTTTAATACAAAGATTCCTTTCACATTTCTAGAAATTAACAAATAGGACTTGTTTTAAAAATGACATAAAGGGTCCATTTTAAAAAATTAAAACAAGGGTAAAACATTTTTAGAAGACTTGTATATGGAATAAAAAATGGTATCAACTTAAAAGAGAAATAAAGTTAATTTTCTTTAAAAACATCATTTTTTAATCATGAGTACATAATGATAGGAAACTGAAAGGAAAAAAATGTATTATCATGAAATAAATTGTGGAGAATAAAATTCAAGAGTTTCTAGGGATATATATGATAATATTTAGTTATCTAAATCATAATCTTGAAGAATCCAGATGAACAACGAGATCATAACATCAAACTCTTTCCACTTTTTTAACTTTCGAATCGTAATACCTATTAAATAATAAAATAAAAAGAAATTTTAAATATCATTAATAGTATTAGGTTGATTATATGACATATAAAATGGGTTTTATATACACCTCATAAAATAAAATAGGTGCATAACATAATGTATGGTCCATGTAATACAAATTGAGATAAAAAACTCTTACCTTAAGTCTCAACTTCCTTCTTACATGTTATAACCACCTATATAATAAAAAAAATTATTATATATATATATATATATATATATTATAACCATAATTATACATTTAATAAAAATATGATTATCTTATGGCCATTTATTACTAGTTTATTAACAATTCCATCTTAAAGTCGCACTTCGGGAAACAACTACTTTGTTTTTTCTGTATGATTTGATTTTTTATTTTTCATCCTATTACATTGATCATGGTTCCGTGATTTATATAATGTTAACCATGATATAAATATCATATATAATCATTATAAATGTATTTAGGTAAATCTATAAATGTTAGATATATGAAATTAAATACATCATTCATAGAGATGGTATATCTAATGTGCACAAGAATACTATTTCCATTCTCTCGATGGATAAAACAAAAGAAAGTTAAATAATATATTACCCTAAAAAATAATTTTTATGTAATATATATCATTTATATTAGTCAAATTTAAACTTATTATAATCCATGTAAAAATAAAATTAAAACATTTCACATCGCTATATGGAGGCGTTAGTCCACAAGAACGCACAAGTGACATTGTTATTTTTCAATAGATTAGAAGGTAAGAAGTTATAAGTGATATTATATTTAATTAATTATGGTTAGTTCATAGATATAACATATATTCATTTACTTTATCCTTAATACCTTCCATGTAATCATAAGTGAAAAATAAATCACATCGTTTCACGATGCGGTAGTCGGTCGTACACACGAGCGACATTATTATATCCACAGTGGAATGTAAAGTAAGAAGTAATATGTGATTTCATAATTATATAAGTTTAATAATTTCATAAATATAATAAAAATATGTTAAATACATCATTATATCCATACTTTAAATTTTTTTATGGAAAATAAATTATATCAACTCACAATACGGTAGTCCCCATACACACGATTGACGGTTTCATTTCCAATTTAATAGAGGTGAATATGGATATGAGTTATGAAATTAACATAATAAAATATTATTATATATTAGATAATGGTGTTATTATTTTATCATATTTTTAAAATATTTTAAGGAGTTATAAAAAAAATAAAACAAAACCACATAGTTAAAAACTTTACCTCTACTTCATACAACCTCTTTATGTTAAACATAAAGTCTTCCCCGATTTTATTTTTGATATCAAAAATGCCTATAGGATGTGGTGAGGTAAGTAAGTAAATTTATTGGTCTGGTATTGGATGAAACAATGGGTTTTGGAAGTGTGAAGAGAATAATAGAATTGGTGTCTTTTTATAAGTGTGGGAGAGGACACACATGGAATTTTATAAAGAATAAAGTATACCCATGTTTTTCACATGTAAAAAAGAAAAAATGGGTAATTATTCAAAATTTTAGGTGAAACGGTATAAATATAGATATAAAATAGGTTCTTGATAATTTTATACATCATTTTACATCTTATGTTTTAGTTTAATCCCATATAAACTTGTTTTACCTATAACCGCAGTAATTGATTTTTACTGTTTTTACTATTCATTATAGTCCAAAATTAAGTTCACCTTATTAGATGATTTTAATTGTATTGATTCTAAATTTTGAATCTATTTTTCAAAATTTCTCTCATAGAATTTGAAATATTTAATTTAAATTTAATCTGAGAGACATGATGGAAAAGTTGTTTTCCAAAGAGAATCTTTTCAAAAGTTTAAAAAGTTTTTATATCAAAATTCAACATGAAATATATTTCAATGAGAAATATTGTATTAATAGATATATAATTAAACTAATTTTACTTTTAAAATTATATTAAAATAAAATTTATCTTCTAAATATATTTAATGAAAAAAAATTTTAGAAAACCTAGTATTTTTCATTATTCATTGAAAAATTTCACTTTTTCAGATTATTATAAACAAATCACTCAAATATAATATTGAAATTATGATTTAAAATAATGATTTTTATTTTTTTCAAATAAATTTTATAAAATTAGAAGAAAAAATTTAAAAATAATTACGCAAAATGAGACAAAACTTCTTTTTAGAAAAATGAAATTTTAAAGCATAAAATTGGATTTATTCTTATTTCATGACTAGAAAACACATACGAATACTTTTAAAAATATTATTGAATATATAGTGTACACATTACATTAAAATAATTCACCAAAAGTTATTTTTTTAATTTATTGAGGTAAAATAAATTTGTGTTCATAAAAATAGTTTTTTTAGAAAATGACTTACATTATTTTTAATTGGTTTTTATTTTCCATTTTAAATTAGTTGGTCACAAAATAATTAATTTTACATGAATGTGTAGACCATATATATTTGTAATTTATTAAATTTAATTCTAAACCTCTATTCCAATAGTTAGGTGATAACTATCATATTATATAATAATATTTTAATAGTATGTCATGCTTCTTTAAAACTTGATGTTGTGTGTAAAACAAGAAAAACTTAGTGTTTCATATAATTAAAGCTAAAATAAATGTTACATATAATAAAATCTATCAAATGAATTAAATTTATCTGAAAAATATTTTTTTCGTTAAATCTCATGGTGTTACATTCTACCCCCTTAAATAAATTATGTCCTCATAATTTAAACTTGCGATTGGTAATAAAGGGTTTTACATTTAAAAATCCGTTTGTTGGAAACCCACATCATAAAAAGGGTTAACAAAAATTACTCTTTATAATATAGAAATGGATTTGTGGATGCCTTCTAGAATAACACATAACAAGGATTTCATATAGTAGAAAATTATTGGGAAGTGAAAACATGAAAATAGAAGAGAAAACTAACGCTAGAACACTAATAGAGACTGATAAAGAACATAGCTAGGAGAAATTTAACAACCAAAAATCCATAAATATGTGATATGTGAAAAAACATTTATTTAATAGAAAATAAGTTAAATTCATAACATTTTATTTCAAGAACCATTTCTGAAAGTCGAATAATTTTCATAAGAAGATATACTTACTTGATTTCATTCCATTTTATAAGAAAAATATCATCTATTAGTTTTGATTCAATTAATTTCAAATCCATATCTTACTGTAACAGATAAATTATTCATGATTGAATCAATGACAGATAATTAGATTCAAAAAGAATGATAATTCATTCTTTATATCTCTAGTTATTATCATAACAAAATGGTTTTCATATGTTTTTCAATATGCATAAATTTTCATATGGTGAAGTAATAAATTTATCTCTAAAACCTCATCCAAATTTCAACTTAAACCATTCCATAAATGTTTAAAATTATGAACCATCAAAAATTTATAATTTATAATTAAATTCACTAAATTTCCCAAAATAAACTTCACATTAATCCCCTAAATATCAAAAGTAGCTCTTAATTGTCACATAAAAAATATATTAATACCTTTTCCATATATGTAAATAACCAATGATACCATAAAACTTTAATGAATATATACATGATTTCACATTCCTTAAATAAAACCATGGATTATTAAGTATATTCAAAAGAAAATGTTGTAAACTCCATTAATGATAACATAAACCACTTTGTCAACAAATCATTAATCAGTTGTGCGGTCATAAATATTATACAATTTATTTTAGCCATATCAATCATCTCTTTACCAAAACTAAACACCATTTCCTCATCATTAGGGACATATTAAGGGTCATCTTCCCTTAATCATTTGTTTTCTATAAAATATTACTTTTACATTAAATCAATTTTCTAGGTTATCAATATTATTCAACACATTCTTGAAAATACTTAATGAAAAAATTATACTAAATAATACATATATATTTCATGATTTAAATAATTCTTTAATTTTAATACATAAACACATATATCATTCCACTTCATTCTTAAATCATTAACTAGGCTTCATCATCTTATTACTTAATACCTCTATCCTATAATTTGAAATATAAATCAATTCTTAACATTCATAAACCTCAATTACATCACTCTTCTCATGTTTAACATAAAAAATACTATAAGAACATATAAAACATTTCATATTTCATTCATGGTCTCTTCATTATCAGCATTATAACCATTAATCATACCACCTTTCTGATTATCTTCACAATATTTACCCCTAGGGAATTAATTTTCATAATTCCTATAAATTATACATTTAAAAAATTTACCTGTTGATAATAACTTTGGGAGACCAATATTCACATCCATTGTGTTAACTAAAAATTTCATTTTTCCTTTATAATTACTTACTTCTTTCCCTTCTTCTATACACATAAAACATCTCCTCATTTATTTTATCCATTACCTTATATATTTCTCCCATATTATTGACATATATAAAACTAAATTGTTTTTCCTACATAGTCTCTACCAACAGAGCTCTCAAAAAACTCTATACTCCTCTTCTTTGGTGAGTTTATGATTTAACTATGCTGTAAGCTATTAATCATATTTTGTGATAACTGATTAAGAATAATCATAATATCTTTCACTCTATTCATTATCTAATTTAGTTTCTTATCAATATATTTTCCATCACATTTAATATTAACCCAGTTCCTATTGGTTCCCACCATTGACTAAAACAAAAAACCATAGTGTTATCAACAATAATCATAGTGGGAACCCACATAATCATAAAAAATAATTTATGTAATGTCTAAATCATGACACCTTCTTTTCAATTTGTGACACCTTAGGTTAAACCTAAGTTATTCATGTTCATCATCTATTTAAATACTTTATGATGTTTTGTAAAGAGTTTTTGAATTTTCAAAGCATAACCCATAGAAATTTATAACCTGGTGTGAATAAGGCATGTTGTCATGCACGAGATGATTATTTGGTCTATCTTAATTTTTTATTTCTGGATCTATTTCACCTAGGTTGTTCTATGTCAGATCCACATCCACTTGTAGTATCAAAACATGGATTTAATTTTATAGAAACCACTCACAATATCCATTACGAAAATTCCATGACATTTTCCTATACTTTGACTCATCCTTAGACATATACTTAGAAAAATAATTAGACATATCCCAAGAAATATCCCTAGGGTTCTCACTAAAGTTTCCACATCCTAGTTTCTAAAGGTTAACTAGGCCTATCTTTAGATACCAACTATAAATACCCAAACTTCTTATACATATATATAAAATCTTTTTAGATTAATATTCATTAAATTACATAAGAACACACCTAAGTATTGTAAAGGTATAAGGCCTTTGTAAACTTGGAAACATAAACAACTATTTAATAATATTTTTCCATCATCTTCCACTTAATTCCTCAAACTATAACCCTTCATAAGAATATCACATGTAATACCTATCATAAAAACCTTGGTAAAATAAATATAAGAAATAGTGATCTTAAATTCTTCATAAGTGTAAAAAAATAATATAGGTAAGAATAACATGAGAATAATGGTATTAAAATATGAGAATAACATTTTTAATCCATAGATCTTAAACTTGAGTCATGACATAAATTTTGGTAGTTTATAACACATGTATAATAATGGAATCAAAGAAATTATGCCATGATAACATAACATAGACATAAGGAATAGATTTGTGTAAAAAACATAAGTATAGAAAAACTTATGTCAAGGGTACCCACCAATAGATTTATAAAATATTAGCCTTGGTATAACTACCCACATACCTTCTTTAGGATTGATATAACCTCCTGTGTACCCTCTGTTTAGGTTTGGGATAACCTCATGTGTACTATCTCAGCTCATAGAACATTAATCATTTCAAAATGCATTAGAGGTATATATAGTTCCCACCCATCACATAATGTAAATCATACATATTTTTTTCACAACATAATTAAAAATCCATCATATCGCATGAAAAAAAATCAGTTTCATAAAATATATCATCATAGCATAACATGTGAAAAAGAAATAGTTTCCATAAAAATCTTCTCATTATAAACATAATCCACCTAGAGAGTTAAAAGGATTGGATCATTAGACCATATATATAGTAAATAATAGGTAACATGAAAGTGTTAAATTTAGATTTAAATTTATTTAAAGAAAATTCAATTGGTATATTTCTTCAGGAAAATAACATTTCATTAAAAATCACCTTTTCTAAAACTAAAAATTCATAAAATATTATAGAAATCCATTTCTTTGAAGATAACCTTGAAAATTTATAAATGAATCATTAAATAAAATATAAAATAGTTCTTGTGGAAAATATTTTTTTTGAAAATCAAATGATTAAAACTAGAAATTTATAAAATATTTTGTAAATAATTTTCTTTAAAAATAAACTTTAAAATTATGTAGGACTCTTTAAATATCATTTAAAAAAATTCATGTGAAAATATCCTTCCCACTTTGAAAAGTGATTTTTTAAAACATAAAATATTTTCAAAATCATTTTCTTTGAAAATAACCTTTGAAACTTATAAAGTAATCTTTGAAGCATTGAGTGTTCATGATAGAGGGAAATGTCTTACCCATTAAAACAAATATTTCTTTAACATTTTTTGTAAATGTAAAATAAGCCTTGTTTTAAAAATGTCATGATGAATAATTTTAAAATATTTTTTCAAAATGATAAAAAATGGTAAAACTTAATTTAAAAAATCTTATAGGAACATTAAAATAGTTTTGAAAGTATTTTTAGAAAACATAGATATATAATAAAAACAACATTTTCGACCAGAGAAATAAAATAATTTCTATTTTCTTTAAAACAATATTTTTGGAATAGTGACTAAATAAAGATATTAAAATGAAGGTAAAATATTTTTTCCTGATATAACAAGTGGAGATGAAAATTCATGTGTTTTTTGAGACATTAATCTTTATGTTTCATCATTAAAATCATAATCATATACTATCCCGATGAATAATGAGATCATACCATCAAACTTTAACACTTTGATGACTTTTAAACCACAATAAAAATAAAATAATGAAATAAAAAATTAAATATCATTAACATAATTACATTAGTTATAAATTTTTTTATGGGTCTTGTATATACACCTTATAAAATAATAAAGGTGTATAACATAACTTTTGTCCCAAAGAAGACTTATTGAGATAAAAATCACTTACCTTAAGTATTAGCTTCATTTAGTAAATGTTTAAAAATCATTTCTAATAAATATTTGTTTATTATAAATCAATTAAAAACAATAATTATATATATATATCATACCATATATAATCTACTTATGCCCTTTTATTACTCTTTTATTAACAATTCCATGTTAAAATCATGTTTCGGGAAATAATTACTTTATTTTTTGTGTATGTTTTGATTTTTTATTTTCAGTCCTATTACTTTGATAATGGTTATATAATGTCCAGAATATTAACCATGATATAAATTCCATATATATTCAGAATATGTGTTTTTAGGGTAATCTATAAAAGTTATATATAGGAAATGAAATTCACCATTCAGGGATACAGTAGGTTGTACGTGTGCATGAATGTTGTTTCCATTCTCTAGAAGGATGAAAAAAAGGAAAGGGAAATAATATATTACATTTAAATAAATTTTTTTTATTTCATATATATAATTTACATTAATAAATTCCTTATTTATTACCATCTATGTAAAAATAAAATGAAAAAAATTTCGTATCCCTATCTAGAGGTGGTAGTCCACATATACGCATGAGCGACATTATAATTTTCCAATTGATTGGAAGGTAATAAGTTAGATGTGATATTATATTTAAATAATTATTTTTATTTCACAAATATCACATATATTTTTTATCTTTTTCCTTACTACCTTCTATGTAAAACATAATTGAAAATGAATCACATCGCTTTGTGAGGTGGAAGTCTGTCGTACACATGAGCAATGTTATCATACCCATATGAAATGAAAATTAAGAAATTATAAGTGATATAGTAATTAAATATGTATAATAATTTCATAAATATCATATAAAACTATTAAATTCATAATTATATCCACCCATGAAAGATGGTGATGGAAAACAAATTACATCGATTCGTGAGGCGGTAGTTCATAGTACACATGACTAATAGTTTTATTTTCCATTTAATGGATATAGATATGGATATTGGATATGAAATTAAAATAATAAAATATAATTTTATAAGATATTTTTTATTGTAGTGTTAAAATATTTTAAGCAGTTACAAGAAGAAGTAAAACAAAAATTCATAGTTAAAAAATTTACCTCTTCTTCAGACAACCTCTTTAGGTTAAACATAATGCCTTCTAATATTGGATTTTTGATATAAAAAATGCCTCTAGGATGTTTGGAGGTAATTATATAAATTATTTGGGTATGTATTTTTTAAAACAAATGGTTTTTTAAGTGTGAATAAGATAGGAGAGTGGGTGGCCTTTTATAAGTGGGGGAGAGGACGCACATGGAATGTTTGAAAAGAATTAAGTGTACCCACGTTTTTCCACAAGAAAAAAGTATCTAAAAAGGGTAATTATAGAACATTGTAGAGGATAAGGTATAATTATTTATATACAATGGGTTTTTATAAGTTTATAGTTTATTTTACACTTTATCATTTTAGGTTAACCCCCTGGTAAGCTTGTTTTAACCTTAAGTACAGTATTTAATTTTTAATAATTTTTCTATTAATTATGGTCAAGAATTAAGTATAAATTATTTTATAATATTAATTATTAAGATTAAAAATAATTGATCCATTTTTTAAAATTCCACTCACAAAATTAGAAATTTTTAATTTAAAATTAGTCCCACAAATTCAATTAAAAAATGGTTTACAAAGAAAAAACTTTCAAATGTTTTAATAGTTTTTATATCAGAATTCAAAATGAAATTGATTAAAATGACCCTAAATTGGATTTAAAGATATATAATTAAACTAATTTCAAATTTAAAACCATATTAAAATGATATTTAGCTTGTAAAATCTTTGAATGAAAAAGGATTTTACAAAAACCAGTATTTCTTAATATTTACAAAAAAATCACCTTTTTAGAATATTATCGAAATTTCACTCCAAGAATATTTTTACAAGATTATTTAAAAAATAAATTTAATTTTCTCAAATAATGTTTCTAAAATTTTAAAAAATTACTTTCAAAAATAAGTGCTCAAATTTAATAAAATTATTATTTAGATAAATAGAGTTTTTAAGCATGAAAATGGATTTATTCTTATCTCATTACCTTAAAACACATAAAATTAATGTTAAAAATTTTATTGAATATATAGTGCATAAATTTCATTAAAATCATTCACTATAAGTTAATTTTTTAATTTATTAAAGTCAAACGCATTTTTTCACATAAAAATATTTTTTTTAGAAAAATATTTCTTTTATTTTCAAATGGTTTTTATTTTCCATTTCTAATTAATTGATCACCAAAGAATTCATTTTATATGAATTTTTAAACCATATATTTTTGTAATTTAGTTTATAATATTCATACAAATAATTCCAATAGATAAACTATAAATATCATATTAAATAATAATATTTTAATTGTATGTCATATTTCATTAAAACTCATTATTGCATGTAATGAAAGATAAATTCAATGTTTCATTTAATTAAATATAAACTCAGTGTTGTTTGTAATTAAAGTTATCGAATAAATTAACTTTATTCAAAACAAATATTTCATAAAATATCAGGGCATTACATTAATACAAATATTGAATATTTTTAGATTAAGAAGAAAGTTTGGAAGATGATATATCTAGCCAAAATCAAAAGATAACCAATCCAAAAAATTCTAAGGAATCAAAGTATGAAGAAAAAACTATTACAAATGGAGACTCTATTAAGGATGACAAGAAATATAATATGAAGAATAATATTTGAGAAGGCTACCAAAACTTTAGTTCAGACCAATGATATAAATTTGATAGTTAGAAAGATGATGGAAAGAATGTACATAGTTTTGTATAACATATTAGTTACAGAGGAAAACATGATTTCTATAGATATTTCTTATATTATATAGGATTTTAGAATATATAAAATATGTGGTGGTTCAATCATCAATACTACAATAAATATAAGATGTACTAAAGGTAGATATTTAGGGGGATTCAACCTACAAAAAAAAGAGAACCAGAAAATCCATTTTGAAGATTAAAAATAGATTTCAACTTCTAGAAACTATTTATAAAAGATTTTATGAGACTAGAAATATTACTAAATTATGTCTTTTTATACTACCATCTCAAAAAAAATATGTAAAAAAATTCAAAATACCCATGTTAAAGAAGAAAAGGGTAAAGAGAATTCCTTAATAGTTGAAACTTCTCTCAAAGTTGTAAAATGAGAACAAGCCTAGATATTGAATAGTGGTTGTTATTCACATAGAATTGGTGATATAAAGTTTTTAAATAATTAGAAAGATTATAATGATGGTATGGTGAATTTTGGAAATTACGATTCCCTTATAATCAAATGTATTGGATATATTATCATTGGAAAATAGAGATTTAAATACAAAAGTTCCTTATTTGTTGATGGGCTAAAACACAACATATAAAGTGTTTCACATATTTGTGTTGAAGGAAACAAAGTTGTGTTCATAAGAGATTGTTTTTTGTAAAAATTATTAAAGATGGTAAAGTTGTAACAATACAAAAATGAACCATGGGAAACCTTTTTCAAGATAGATATGCACAGGGTTCATGTTATTTGGATATGTTGGAAGAAAATAAGTTATCCCATAAGAGGCTTAGAAATATGTTCCAAAGGAATATAAGAAAGATGAAAATGATAGAAAGTGTTTTTGATATTATTGACATTATATGAAGAAGTTTTTTTGATATTATAGAAAGGGATTATTTAAAATTCAGTATATAAGAGAGATTATATACATTAAACTCATGCATTAGAGCTTATTCATTCTGAAATATGTGGTCCCATGAGAAATAAATTAACAAATGGAGATAAATAATTTATTTATTTTATTGATGATTTCACTCATATTTCTTGTATTTTATTTTTAAAACTTAAATCAAAGGCTCTTAAAATGTTCATTATTTTTTAGAGAAGTGCTGAAAATAAATGTGGAAATTTAGTAAATAATATTAGAATTAATAATGATGTTGAATACATAGATGAGAAGTTTAAATATTATTATAAAAATATTAGCATTCATCATGAACATACTGCACCATACACACCATAACGAAATGGTGTTATTATAATAAAGAACATAATTTGGATTAGAATTTCCCGAATTATTCTAATTGAACAAGATATTTCTTGATTCATTTGGAGGTAAGATATTGGAGCATCAGTTCACATTCAGTACCATATTTTCTATAGGATAAAATCTTATATTTATTCTACAAATTATATTACAAAAAACCCCAATTTTAAAATTTAACACCCCAAAATAGTAAAATAATAAAATTTTATTCAACATCATATGTGACACACAAGAGCTTAAACAACCTAATAAATATATTTATTTAAATTTAATCACTTCATTAACTTGTGGGAAACACAACCCTATGTCTAAATAAACCTTAATATAGTATAATATTATAACCTAGAAGTAAAATTTACTGGTATAAATTTAAATAAATAAATTCTGAAAATTATTATTATCTATTTATTAAAACTAAAACTATAATCATTTAAAAGAAAAAGAAATGTTTTGTAAAAACATTATTTTTTCTAAAAGATGGTCTAGTCATCCTTTACCCACATAATTTGAAATTAATTTTTACGAATATTTAAAAAAAAATATTTGATAAAATAAATTTAATCTTTTAACATTGAATATCAAAATTGTTTTCGGGTGAATTTTTGGGATTTTTTTAAAATATTTCATTTTTGATGAATAGTGAAAAATATTGAATTTTAATTGAAAACTACCTTTTCATTTAAATTATTTATAAAGTTAAATATTATTTATAATTGGTTTTAAAGTAAAATAAGTTCAAATATATATCCATTAATAAAATTTAGGTCATTGGAATCATTTTCATATAGAAATTTGATATAAAAACATTATAAACATTTGAACAGATTCTCTTTGAAAACTTGTTTTTTCATCATGTCTGCGATATTAATTTTAAATTAAAAAATTTCAATTATATATAATGAATTTGAATTAATGGGTTCCATATTTTTAATTATAATAATTTATGTTATCTAATAAGATAAAATTATTTTTTTACCAAAATGAATACAGGAAACATTAAAAATTAATTAACGTAATTAAGATAGAAATGGGTTTACCAAGGGGTTAAACTGAGAAATTAATGGTTGAGAAAACATAAAAACTTTTCAAAATCTTATTTTTTGGAAAATGTTCTACCTTATCCTCCCCAATTTATAATATATATTCATTTTTAATCTTTTATGATTTGAATGACTTTATTATTTTGGATTCTTTTGCGAAATTTCCATGTAATTTCCAAGGAGGTCACATTTCCCCAATTATAAAAGGGAACTCCCTCCCCTAACTCATTCATACCTCCTGAGAAATTTTGATTGAAAACCCCTAAAAAATTATCTCCCCAGCATCATAATTCAGATTTTAGATCTTTAGGTCCTCCCAAATGACCATTCATAGGGTCTTTAAGTGGAGGTCCAAAGGAGGTTTTATTAGTGAAGGTAATTATATTAATAAAGCATTTTCATTTTATTTCTTATTTTTTCACATTAAATTATTTATTAAAACATAAAATATAATAACACAATTATATACCACATACATAGATTCTATTATGTTTATTTCATAATATTTATCCATCTAAACATCTATTAAATGAGAAATGAAATCATCATTCGTATGTACGGAGGACTACCTCCTCCCGAACTGATGTAGTTTGTTATCCATAAGCACATCTAAAGGAAAAATATAATTATTTATTTACCATATCTATATTATATTTATTATGTTATTATACTTATTATATTTTAATATCACATACACCTTTTTATGTTCTATTTTGTTTCAAATACGATAACACCGCTCATGTGTACGAAGGATTACAACTTCTCAAAGCGATGTGATTCATTTTTCACTTATTATTTACATTAAATGTAATAATGATAAAATTAATGAATATATATGATATATATTCTATTCTATTTATTCTATTAAATTAATATATCACCCAAATCCTTACCCTTTCACCCGTTAATGGAATGATATTGTTGCTCGTGCGTACACACGACATGTTGTCTCCACAAAGCGATGTTATTTATTTTCCATGCTCATAATTTAAGAGTGGTTATAATATTGTATATAATTAGTAAACATGATACTTATACCACTATTATAATTATTTATATTAATTAATTATATCTTATATACATGAACCATAACTTTCATTGCTAAACATGCCTAAGAAAAGAAGACAATTAACACCCAAAACAATTAAAATAATGGAATATTATTAATAAACGGGTGGTAAAATGTTATAATAGGATAATATATAATATTATAAATATGAGTATAGTTATTTTAAAAATTAATAACATTATTAAAACCATTATAAAAGTGGTAAAATCTCATTCAACTAAAAGGATGTGTGAGGTAAGGGAGTTCATCTCAATTTGCCTTCATTGAGGCATATTATAATATTGTGCACCTAATTTATTTTATATAGTGTATATACTACCCATTTGATAGGTAATATCATTAATAATTATTTCTTCATGGTGTTTTAAGTTTTTATTTTAATTATTTTATCCAAGTGGATTTTACATAAAAGTTTCCAAGTGGTAAATAAATTCATAACATAATTTTATCTTATTGGATTATATTACTTCTTGGTTGTTGATGATATTATATGATTATGTATGTATTGAATTGTTACTAGATTATGTTTTATATTCAATTGTTTTATGTTTATATACATTTTATATTAATAATTCATTCATTTATTAGTCCTCACTTCAACATTATGACCTTTGTAGGGGTCTATTTCACAGACACATTTTAATCAGGATTGTTTATACTTGAATATACATTGAAGGAAATTAGTTGTTCATTGGAAAAAAACCCACTTAATCTTATTATCTTATGGTTAATCATGATTTTTTCAAGTAATTGTACCATTTATCCAATCTTTGGTATATAAAATAATTGATAATTTTTTTAAGAAAATAAAACTTCATTTCTCTCTTTGGTCAGAAATTGGTTTTCTTCCAAAACATTATTTTATAAAAATATTCAAAAACAATTAACTATATAAAAACTATTTGTTAAAGAAATTTTTACCCATTTTTACTTTTTAAAAAAATATTTTAATGGAATATTCATGTCATTTTGAAAATAATTCTCATTTTGATTTTTCTGAAAAAGTAAAAGGAATATTGTTTTTAACGTGTGTTACATGAACAGAATTTATAGCCTTCAAGAGCACTCAAATGTTTTAAAACATAATATGTATGTTTCAAATATTTTTTTCAAATATTTGTTTTTCAAAATGTTTTGTGAAATTTTATTTTTAAAAATTTATTTTCAAAATGAAAAATATATTTTCCTTAAGAATAATTTTAAAGATATTATTATGGTATTTCTATTCATCAATGAAAAAAAAAATTATTCTTACTCTAATGGGTATATTTTTTATTGATACCAACCTTATTCTTCCTCTGGATGATTTATGATCATTTGGAAAAAGTAAAGTATTGATATTCACTTTCTTGATTCATTTTTATAGTCATTAAATTTACCTTGAAATATTCACTTCTTAATGATCATTGGGCATTAAAGTTTTTCTAAATATTCATACTTTTTATCATTGATATTAGTATTTCGTAAATCATGTCTCATTTATACATATAGTGTTTTACTTTGAAAGTTATTTGATTGATTGGTTAAATATTAATATTTCATATTCTTTCTTCAATACATATATTTAGTGGTAAAGCATATTATTCATGAATTAAATTGATTATTTGATATGTGAGGTATGGTTTGGATATATAGATTTGGTTGGGTCCCAATTATAGATATCATCTTTATGTATCTACAGGTATCATGAGACAAATCAGTTGGACAGCCTTAGTTAATTGGGTTTCTACCCATGAGTTTTAAATTTTCTTGGGGAAAGACCATAACAGTAGAGGTATCATGATGCCTTAGATCATGACATCCAATAATTAAGTATTTACTTCATTGATAATTATATTATTTTTATCCATGATATTTATACAATGACATTATTTTTGTACATATTCATTCTTATCAAATTAATTAAATGTCATTTTTTATTTACTTATCATTAAATAAAGATTATTTATTATCTAATAATTATAGTTATATTATTTAAATGAAATTTATGCTTAGTTATTTACCTTTTCATTTCACCTATGATTATTGATTCATGATATCTTCTTCTATACTTAACCCTTACTGATCATTTGAGATCTCCCTTTTTTTATTTCTTTTACCAGGATTCCCTGAAGAGTATTATGATTGATATGAAGAGATATTCTAGATATAATTACTATATTCTTAAAAAAATGTAATTTTTGTTTCCAAATGTAATGAAAGACTCAAGTATGTATCTATTTTACCAATAATACTAAACTATTCATCCCTTCATGGTGAAATTCCTTGTATCTTTTTCTAATTTAATAAATTAGACATTGGATTAAGGTGACTAGGGTTAAGATCTCTATAGTTAGTATCAAAGTAAGTTTAGTAAAAACATTAAGAACTATATTAATTAAAACACATATTGGGGAACATAAAACTATGATAGAATTTAAGGGTAAGTATATGAGAACAATTTAATTTTTTGTTAAGGTAAATAATATGACGTTTTTCTAGAAATAAATACCTATCTTGATACTACATATAGATGTAGTTCTAGTAATGATTTATTTTCAGATATTAACTCTAAAAAGAGAACATTGGGCTTGACCTGATCATCACCTGGTGTATGGAAATGGTCCTTACTATAAACCTGGTAGACACTCTATGGGGATATGCTTGGGATAATTCTTATTTTCTTTACAAAACATTATAATGGATTTTAATAGAAGATGAAAATGAATAAGCTAGGTTAAACCTAATGTGTCTTAGATTAAAAAACAAGTTTCGTGATTTAAACATCCTATAAATGATTATATGGTTTTCCCACTACAATTAGTATTTTCCATAGTATACTTTTTGTATTTATGAATTTAAACCGAAGGAATCATTTAAATATTTAATATAAAGGAAAATGTGGTAAAAATGAGAAATAATGGTATGATGCTAAGAGTAAAAGATACCATGATTATGCTTAATCAGTTATCCCAAAATATGATTAATAACATATACCTTAACCAAATTCTGGACACACCAAAGAAGAGATGGATGTATTCCTCTAATAGCTCAAGTGGGGGAGACCATATAGGAAATAAGGATTTATTTACATCATGTGAGAAATATGGAAGTAGACACCCAAGAAAGTGTCTCAATAGAATGATAAAATGTTTTATGTATATAAAATTATGTCATAAATAAATGAATTATCAAGGAAAAATGAAGAGTATAGTGGAAGAAAATAAATGTCATCCTAGGGATCTATTTATAGTTCATTGTTTAAAATATGGAAAACCTGGGCATTATTTGATTCATTTACCTCTTATAAAGTTTAACCCCTGGACCAAGGAAGGATATATTTTAAAACTAAATGGATGAAGTATTTATGTATTAGGATTCATGAATTATATTATAGAAGTAGTTTACCAAAGCTGTTTTGGTTATAAGAATAGTTAAACATTTAACGATTATGTTAAATGTTATAATCATATGTTTCTTAATTAACTTAAGAGTTATGGATACCACCATGGGTTTATAAGATTAATATTGATCATATTTTCAAAGTCTTAAATGACCTTTTTATGCTTTATGTGATGGGAGTCTAATAATATTAACTATATTTTGGGACAAATTTTTAGTTAATACAACCGATTTGTTTATTATATGTTTTAGTATAAAATTTATTTGAGTAATAATTCTTTTTCATTTTATAGACATAAGTTTAAAGGTATTTATAACTTTTAGGGTTGATATGGTCATTAATGACATTGTAATAATAATCAAATAAGATTACCAAACTTTGTGGGGGGAAATAAGTTATACTGAAAACCTTAGTAATTTTTTTTTAATGATTAATTTTATTTCAAGGATGTACATCATATTGTTTTAGGATATTTATTAGAATTATAATAATATTATTTTATAAAAAGGACAACCCATATATTGGGTGAAAATCTATTACGCCCAAAAATATCATATGTCTTGAACCGATAACTAATGTTTGATGAGGATTTAATACCTACCAATGGACTACATGATTTCCTAGTTAATATGAAAAAAAAATAGTTAAAAGATTTGAAAAATAAATATCAATGATGAACTACTGTTGTTACTATTGATGTTTACAAATTAATTTATTATAATGGATAACTTTTTCTAACTATATTGGTTTTGGAAAGTAGTTACAGAGTTATGGAAAGACTTGTAACTCTTATATAGATCATATGATATATTAAAAATGAATTTTAGTGATTTATACATAAAAAATAATTTTTTTTATTTCTTATAGTGATAGATGAATTGGAAATTGATCGAATCATAACCAAATGATGAAATTATTCTTATGAAATAAAAACACACCAAGTAAGTATATAAGAAATTTATATTGAAACAATAATATTATCCTATTAAATTCATATCTGATGAATCAGATGAAATTTTAAATCACCATAGATTTATGGTTTTGGGTTCCTTAACTTTACAGTGATCATTCACTTTCCTATAAAGAATGACCTCTATCAATCTCCATAATTATTTTTGATTTTATTCTATATAAATATATTCACTTGACACTAATTTTCAACAACTCAGAAAACTACTTATGTGACCTTTGTAATTAACTTCCTATATTAATAATAGAATTCTTTATTAACATTTTTCATTATGTGGGTTTTCAAAGAAAAAATCAAATATCAAAACGTTGATTACTAAGATCAGGTTCAAATTTTCAATATGTGATTAATTTAAGATAGTTATAATGAAACAAACCAAAATTATAATATAATTACAAATTATTTGATAGTGTATGTGACATGAAACACTAATCTTAAAAAACTTATAAAGTATATTTCTTTACATTTAATCTCATTGATAGCTTGTGGAGCATGCAACCTAGGGTCTAAATGAACTGTAATATAGTATATCATTACAACCTAGTTGTTAACTTGGTGGGTATAAATTGTACTAAATAAATTATGAAAATTATTTTTATATATTTATTATTAGTAAAATAAGTATCATTTAAAATAAAAAGAAATTTTTTCTTAAAAATGTTTTTTTCTAAAATATGGTTTTGTCACGCTTTTCAAACATAATTTAAAATTAATTTTCAAAATTATTAGAAAATTTATTTGATAAAATAAAATTCATTTTTTTACTTTGAATATCAAAATTATCTTATGGTGATATTTTGATATTTTTTGGAAATCTTTTATTTTTTGATAAATAATGTAAAAAATGGCCCCCCAATCGCACGGCTCCCCTCTCCTCTATCAGTTCCCATCCTAGGGTTTCAGAAGCCCCCTTGGAGGTGATGGATCTCCCCTTCATATTTCCTCCTTTTTGGTGCATTTCTTTACTTTCAGTTTCTCCATCACCTTCCTTCCTCAGATATGGTGCTATATGCTGTGGATTTTCTTCTTTGTTTTCTTTCGGTCTTCTCATCGAAGGTTGCTTCCTGTGGAAGCCCTAGGCTGCTCAATCCTTTCTCTAGCTTCAATTTTCTTTGAGCCTCTCCTGGTCGAAGTAGGAGTAGTGGTTACGATGAGGATTTGGGTTATGTGGATCAACAGTCGACATGTTTCCCAGCACTACCGGAATCAGTTTGTTTTTTTTCAGTTTCTACTAGTTTTCTTCTACTTCGTCGATGTTAGTGTTTGGATACCACTGCTTCCCAAAGATATACTTTGGCCTCACAATCCTCTACACCTCTATGAGTCAGATCTGGAGCAATGGTTGCATCGATACTTTGAGATGTGTGGCTCGGCAGCCATTGGAGCTCGAGGCACGGTGAAATTGGGATCTTTGGGATGTGAGTCTGAACGGGTGGTGTCAGGAGGTGGATAGTGGCGACGATTCGACCGTTGACGGCATGGTTGTGTTCGATGGTTCTCCTTTAAGATATTTTGGCATCTATTTGGATCTGGTTTGGTTTTTCAGATCTCTGACTTTGGTGTGTGGTTTTTATTCTTGTTCGATGAGGGTTACATTTCTGGGTTGGTTCTGTTCTTGTTTATGCGTTTATTGTGCTATGACAGCCTCATAATCTTCAGTGTGCGGTGATTGGATGGTGGCGGCGAAGACGTTGTTGATAGGAAAATGTAATTTACAGTGTATGTTCTTGATTCAGAGCAGTAATTCAATTGAGACTTGTTCGAGTCCTTGCCGATGATGGGATTAGTTTGATGTTGATGGTGACTGTTGTGTATGGTGTGCTCAAGGAGGCTCCTAACCCGTGATGATTTTTATGTTTGATAACTTTTAAATTGTTTTTTGAATTTGGATTTTTTGGTGTACTGTGATGTTGGCTGCCTTTTTGTTTTTTCTATGGTGTTTGAAACATTGAAATGGTGGCAGTTTGTGAGGTTCCCACTTATCCATAAAAGTGGTTTTTATTCATAAAATGAAAAAAGAGATTTGGAGGATAAATAGTGTAAAAAACTGAATTTTAATTGTAAATTTCCTTTTCGTTTAAATTATTCATAAAGTTAAATTATTTTTAAAATTGTTTTTAATGTAAAATTAGTTAAATAATATATCAATTAATATGATTTAGTTCATTATAATCATTTTCATACTCAATTTTGATATAAAAACATTATAATGTTTTGAGTATTTTATCTTTGAAAACCCACATTCTCATTGTGTCTGTGAGATTAATTTTAAACTAATATTTTCCACTAATGCGTATGGAATTTTGAAAAATGGATTCCATGTTTTTAATCAAAATAATTTATATTATCTAATAATTTATAATTAACTTTTGACCAAAATGACTAGTGAAAATAGTAAAAAATAATTAATGTTATTAAGGTAAAAATAGGTTTACTATGGGGTTAAACTAAGAAGATAAGGGTTAATATAACATAATAAATTTTAAAAATATTATTTTATGTCCATATTTACACCTTATATTTCCTAAATTAGAATTCATTTTCATTTGGAATATTTGTTTCATGTGAATAACTTTATTATTTTTTATTCTTTTAGGAAATTTCCCTATAATTTCCAAGGAGGTCCCCTTTCCCCACTTATAAATGGTCACTCACTCCCCTCACTTATTCAAACCTCACAAGACATTTTTATTGAAAACCCCCTAATAAAGGATCTAAAAAATATCCTTATTAACATTATAGATCTTTTTTCCCTCGTGAAAGACCATCCCTATGGTCCTTAAAAGGAGATCCAATAGAGGTTTCTCTTAGAGAAGGCAATTATCTTAACATAGATCTTTCATTTTCCTTATTATTTTTTCATGTTAAATTATGTAATAAAACTTAAAATATAATAACATCATTACCTACTATAAAATTATATGTTATTTTCTATGTAATAATATTTATCCATCTCCACTTCCATCAAATGTGAAACAAAATCATCGATTATGTGTATGGAAGACTGTCGTATCGCGAACCAATGTAGTTCATTTTCCATCACCACCTTTCTAGTATGGATATAATTATGGATTTAGAAAATTTATAATTTTTTTATAATATTATTATATTTATTTAATTTTAATATCACATATAGATTTTTACATTTCATTCTATTTTAAATAAATAACGTTGCACTTGTGTACAGCAGACTACTGCCTCGCGAAGCGATGTGATTAGTTTTTCACTTAAGATTTACATGGAATGAAATAAGGATAAAATTAAATAATATATTTGATAAATAAGATATTATATTTATTATATAAAATTAATATATCACCTAATTCCTTACCCTTTCACCTGTTAAGTGAATGATATCTCCAGTTGTGTGTTCGTACGGTCTACAGCCTCCCCAAAGCGATGCGATTCATTTTCTATAACCTACATTTAATATTGGTTATAATAATGTATCTAATGTTAAAATATAATATTTATACCGTTATTATCATTATTTATATCAATTAATTATATCCTATATAAAATAACTGAAACTGTTATTACAAAACATGCATAAAAAAATAAGGCAATTAACACCCAAAATAATGAAAATAAGTATATATTGTTAACAAACGAGTAGTAAAATGTAATAAGAGTATCATATATGATCTTATAAATATGATTATGGTTTTGATATAAATTAATAAAATGATTAAAAGTATTATACAGGCAGTTAAATCATGTTAAACTAAAAGTAAGCGTGAGGTAAAAGACTTTGTCTCAATTTCCCTTCATTAAGGAATATTGTATTGTTATACAAATAATTTCTTTCATATGGTGAATATATATACCCTTTTAAATATAATATAATTAATAATTTAATATTCTAATTATTTTATGTTTCTATTTGAATTATTTCATCCAAGTTAATTTTAATTAAAATTTTCCAAGTGGTAAAGAATTTTATAACTCAATTTATTTTCATTGGGTTATATTAATTCCTAAATGTCATTGATATTAAATGATTTTATGTGTATTTACTTTTAACTAAATTATTTTTTATATCCAATTTTTTATGTATATTTAAATTTTATACACATAGTTGATTCATTGATTAATCCTCACTTTAACATTATGACCTTTTTATAGTTTTATTTCACAATATCATTTTAATTGGGATTATTTATAATTGACTTTACATTGATGTAAATTATTTTATAATTTTTTAATAAATAGATTTAACTTTATTATCATCTACTTAATCTGGAATATTTTAGGTAATAGTACCATTTTCCTACTCTTTGGTACTAAAAATAATTGAGATTTTTTTTAATATAATCTAACTTCATTTCTCTCTTTGGTCAGAAATATTTTTTCTTCCAAAAACTTGTTTTCTAAAAAAATTACAAAATATTTTTAACATTTTCAAATTTATTTATTAAAATCATTTTTACCCATTTTTACTTTTAAAAAAATTACAAAGGAATCTTGATATAATTTTCATAATAATTACTTTTTGGATTTTACTAAAAAATTCAAATGAATCTTCATTTTAACATGTATGAAATCAATAGAATTTCGAGTCATCGTGACCACTAAAATGTACTAAAACTTACTTTATAAGTTTAAAATATTATTTTCAAAATAAAGTCTTACCAAAAAAAGTTTGAACTGTTAGTTTTAAAACTTTATTTTCAAAATGAAATGGATTTTTTCCTTAAGAATGTTTTTAAATATATTTTTTATGATATTTATATTCATTAATTAAAATAACCCTTTATTCTTACTCCAATGGGTATATGTTGTTTTGATATTATCCTTATTCTTCTTATAGGCGGATTGTGATCATTTTGACCAAGGAAAGTATTTACATTCACTTTCTTGGTTCATTTTTGTAGTCATTAACTTTCCCTTGAAATATTTACATTTCTATGATCATTAGACATTAAATTTCACATAAATATCCAGATTATTTATTATGGATTTGATTATTTCTTCAACCATATCTCATTTATACATACGATGTTATACTTTAAAAGTTATTTGATTTACTGGGGAAATATTGAGAATATATATTCACTATTATTACAGATATTTAATGGTAAGGCATATTGTTTTTGAATTAAATCAATTATTCAATATATGATTGATGCATTGGACATGAAGATATGGGTGGCGCCAATTATAGATAGCCCTTGGATGTATCAATGGGTCTCATGAGATGAATCAGTTTGCTATCCTTAGTTAAATGGGTTTCTAGCTATAAATTTTAAATGTTCTTGAGGTGATATCATAGCGGTAGAGGTATCATCATGCATGAGATCATGAAATCCAATAATCCATCATTTCCTTAATTTATATTTAAGTTATTTTTATCCATAATATGTTTTAAATGATATATATATATGGATACATTTCATTCTAAATTTTTTGATTTACTAGCATATATTTTCATTTATTTACCTTTACATATTGATTGTGCCTTATCTCATCATGATATCCAAATTATTTAAGTTGAATGTGTGTACACTTATTTACCTTTCCATGTTTCTTATACATAATCATTTATTATATATTGTTTTTTATGTAACCCTTAATAATTATTTTTCCTCACCCTTATTTTTTTCCTTTCCCCATGATTCCAGGAAGTGTGCTATCATTAATATGAAAGGATATGATAGAAGGAATAATGATATTATTGAAAAAAAAAATATGTCGTAATGTATTTTTTCAAATTTAATGAAAGACTCAAGCATGTATCTAGTTTACGAATACTATTAAACTATTCGGTCTTTCAAGATATGATTCCTTGTATCTTATTCCAATTTAATAAAGAATTCACCATCTCTGGGCTATTGGGATTAAGGTCTTTATAGTTGGTATTAGAGGACATTTTGTAGAAACCTTGGGAACTAGATTAAAGAAAACATAGATTATGGTAAATAACCCATTGATATAATTTTAGGATAAGTATAGAGGAATATCCCAATGTTTTGGTAAGGTAAATATTATATGTTTTTTTCTAAAAATATATCCTTATATGGATACTACGAGTGGAAATGGTTCTAGAATATATATATATACCAAGGGGTAAAAACTATGAAAAGGATACATTGGGATTGACCCAATAATCACCTAGTGTATGAAAATGGGCCTTACGGATCACCTAGTTTGACACTCTTGAGAGGATATGCTTATAGTAATTTACATTTTCTTTACAGACCATTATGAAGGATTTGAATCGATGATTAAAATGAAATACCTAAGTTAAAACTAATGTTTCTTAGTTTAAATAATTTTTTTGTGATTAAAACATCCTATAAATGATTATATGGTTTTCCCACTATGATTTGGGTTGCTGACAGTATACTTTTTAGTTTTAATAAATGGTTTTAAATTTAAGGAATCATGTTAACATTGAATATCAAGGATAATGTAGTGACTATGAGTAACCAAATAAGATTATGAAAGGATTAAAATATATTTTAATTATGCTTAATCATTAATTCGGAAATATTATTAATAGAACCTTAACCAACTCCCAAACTCCATAAAGAAGAGAAAGATGGATTTTTTTTAAGTTCCCTAGTGGTGGAGACCTTAGAGAAAATAATGCTCAATTTAAATCATGTGAGAAATTTGGATAGATACACCCAGAAAAGTATCTCAATGAAATAAAAAAAATTATGTGTGGAAAATTAGGGAATAAAGAAATGAATTGTCAAGTAAAAATAAATAGTATGATGTAAGGAAATAAATATCATCCCATGGATCCATTTACAGTTCATTGTCTTAAATGTGGAGAACCTATGAATTATTTGATTTAATGCCCTATTCTAAAGGTTAACCCATATACCATGGAAGAATTTTTTTAAAAATAAAACAGATTAAGTATTTATGTATTGGGATTCAGTAATTAAATTTTAGAAGTATTTGACCAATGGTATTTTGGATATAAGAATCATAAAACATCAAAGTATTGTGTTAAATTTTAGAAGAATATTTATCTTTATTAACTTAAGAGTTATGGATACCATAATGGGTTTATGAGTATAATATTGATCATAAATTCAAAGTATTAAAAATCCCTTTTTTAGGTTTTATGTGATGGGATTCAACCAAAATTAAAGATATTCTGGGATAAATTTATAAAATAAAACCCATTGGTTTAGTATATGTTTTAGTGAAAACATTATTTGAAGAATAATGTATTTACATTTTATGGACATAATTTTAAAGGTATTTATAACCTTTAGGGTTGAATTGAACATTAATAACAATGTAATTGTATAAAATAAAATTAATATACTTTCTAAAAAAATATGTTTCATGAAAATCATTAGTAAAAATGTTATTTAATAATTAATTTTATTTCAAGGATGTCAATCATATTGTTTTTGAACTTTATCATAGTTTTATTAATATGGTTTTAGAAAAAGGACAACATGAATGTTGGGTGACAACCTATCACATCCTATAAGTCCATGGGGCTTGGACCCACAACTGAAGGATGATAAGGGTTTAACACCTACCACTAGAATATGTGATGTCCTGGTTAATATGTCATTTTTTATTAAACAATTTGACAAATAAATATTACTGATGAACTGTTGGTGTTAGTTTTTAGGTTTACATTTTAATGTATTATAAGGGATAACTTGTTCAAACCATATCAATTTTGGAAAATATTTAGAGACCGATGAAAAGAATAGTCAATATTTTATGGATATTATGATCCTTTAAAAGTGAATTTTAGTGATTTAATAAAAAAATTATTTTTCATTTCTTAGATTAAGTGATTGAATTTTATTGAAGAATAAATAAAGGATAAAATTGTTCTTATAAAAAATAAATGTATCAAGTTATAATATTTACTTATACTTTTAGAAAGTAAAAAAAAATCCTTAGATTTAGGAATACTATCTTGAAATAAAAAAAATCATATTATTACGTTCATATATAATGAATCATATGGTATTTTAAATCATTACAAATTTATATTTATGAGGTCCTTAACTTCCCATTGATAGTTCATTTTCTTATGATCAATGAACTCTATCATTCTCTATAATTATTTAAACTTTTATTCTATGTACATATCTTCATATTCAATTATATTAATATAACTTAGAAACCCAATTATGTGACCTTTTTACTTCCCTTTCTCTCTTATTAAGATGATTTTTTATAAACTTTTTTTACAATGTGGGTTTTTAACAAATTATATTCAAATATAAAACCCTTGATTATTGTGATCATGTTTAAATTGAATGGATGAAATTTATTTAGGATGGGGATTATTTAACACCCTGAAATTCTAAAATAATATAATTTTATTCTATATCATATGATACACGCAACAATAATCATAAATAAACCTTGAAATAAAATTATTTAAATTTAATCTCTTCGATAGCATGCAGAACATGCAACACCAATTCAAAATGATCCATAATATAGTATACCATTATAACCAAGAAAATAAATTTTTGATTATGAATAGTAGTAATTAAATTATTAAAATTATGTTTATCAACTAATTATAAATAAAATAATAATCATTTAGAATAATAAATTTTTTTCTAAAAACGGTATTTTTTCTAAAAGACGGTTTAGTCGTGCTTTGTGCACATGATTTAAAATTAATTTTTACCACTATTATAAAATTTATTTTATAAAAAAACCAATTTTTTGGATTCAAAATATAAATATAATCTAACGATAAATTTTTGTTTATTTTTTCGAAATATTTTTTTTCAATGAATAGTGAAAATTACTGAATTTTAATAGAAATTTGCCTTTTCATTTAAATTATTTATAAAGTTAAATTATATTTCAAATTGTTCTTCAAGTAACATTAGTTCAATTATATATCTATTAATCTGATTTAAAACATTTTAATAATTTTCATTTTTAATTTTATATAAAAACATTATAAACGTTTGAATGTTTTCTCATTGAAAATTTGTTTTCTCATCGCATCTGCGAGATTAATTTTAAATTAAAAGTTTTCCAATTTTTGTATATAATTTTGAAAAATAGGTTAAATATCATGGATATGAATAATTTATATAATATAATAAGTTCAATTTTATTTTTTACCAAAATGAGTAGTGAAAATAATGAATTATAATTATTGTGATTAAGGTAAAAATGGGTTTTCCATGGGGTTAAGATAAGAAGATAAGGGTTCAAATTACCTAACAACATGTAAAAAATATTATTTTATGGCCATATTTCTACCTTATACTTCCAAATTTCTAATATATGGTTATTTGGATCTTTTTTTAGATGAATGACTTTATCACTTTGGATTCTTTTAGGAAATTTCCAAATAATTTCCAAGGATTTCCCCTTTACCCATTTATAAAAGGGAACTCCATCCCCTCACTTATTCACACCTCCAAAGACCTTTAGCTCAACCAAACCCTAAAATACTATTTTTGAAACATCATTAGTAACATTATAAAGATTCTTTTTCTCTAAAAGACTCTCCTAAGGGTCCTTAAGAGGAGATCTAAATGAGGTTTCTCTTATACAATGTAATTATCATAATAAAGATCTTTCATTTTATTTCTTCTTTTTCCACATTAAATTATGTCTTAAAACATCCAAAAATATATATATTCAATATAATAATATTGTATTATGTTAATGGCATAATATTTATCCATCCTCACTCCCATCAAATGAGAAACAAAATCATCGATCGTTTGTTAGGTGGATTACCACGTCACGAACCGATGTAGTTCTTTTTCCATCACCACCTTTCAAGTATGCATATAATGATTGATTTATCAAATTTATATAATATTTTTTGATATCATTATACTTATTCAATTTTAATATAATATATAACCTTATACATTTCATTTTGTTTCAAATAAAATAATACCCTTAGTGTGTACTATGGACTACTGCCACACGAAGCAATGTGATTCTATTTTCACTTACGCTTTACATGGAATGAAATAAGAATTAAATTAATGAATATATATGATATAGATGAGATTATTTATATGATTAAAAATTAATATATCACCAAATTCCTTTACCTTTCACTCGTTAATATAGTGATATCATCGCTTGTGCGTAGATACGACCAGGTGTCTCCACAAAGAGAAGCAATTCATTTTTCATGCATGAATTTTAAGAGTGGTTATAATAATTTATTTATTGATTAAGTAAGATATTTATAACATTATTATAATTATGTATATGAATTAATTATATACTATGTGAAATAACTATAACTTTCATTACAAAACATGCTTGAGAAAACAAGGCATTTAACACACAAAACAATGAAGATAATGAAATATTGTTAATAAACAAGCAGTAAAATGTAATAAGTGGATAATATATGATATTATAAATATTATTATGGTTCTAGAATAAATTAATAACTTTTTTAACACCATTATACATGTGGTTAAATCAATTTTAATCAAAAGGAAGTGTGAGGTAAGGTAATTCGTCTCAATATCCCTTCATTGTGACATATTGTATTTTTATATACCTAGTTTATTTTATATAGTGTATATACTAGCCATTTAAAATTTAATATCATGAATAATTCATTATTCATGGTATTTAATATTTTAATTTTAATTATGTTATCCAAGGGGATTTTACTTTCAAGTTACCAAATGGTAAATAATTTTATAACTCGATTTCTTTTAATTGGGTTATATTAGTACTTCATTGTATTTGATATTCAATGATTATGTGAATATTGAATTTTCACTAAAAAAAATTATATAAAATTTTTTTATTTCAATTTACATTGGATACACATAATATATTCATTTATTAATCCTTACTTAATTCTTATGACGTTTATAGTGTTTTATTTCACAATCTCATTTTAATTGGGATTGTTTATACTTGAATTTACATTAAAGAAAATAATTTCATCATTTAATAATAAAATCATTTAATTTTATTCATATATGGTTAATCATGATTTTTTAAGTAATTTTACCATTTTTCACTCTTTTTTACTTAAAATATTTAATAAAATGTTTTAAAGAAAATACGACATCATTTCTCTTTTCAGTCAGAAATCAGTTTTCTTTAAAAACCATGTTTTCTAAAAATGTTTTAAAAAAACTATTTTAACCTTTTTCAAATGATTTAAAAAATAAATATTTACCTATTTTTACTTTTCAAAAAAATGAAAGAAAGCTTCATGTTATTTTCAAAACAATTCTTGTTTGTATTTTATCAAATAAGTGAAAGGAATATTTTCTTTAATTTGTATGGAATGAATGGAATTTCCAACTACCTTGACCACTCAAATTTTTTCAAACATAATTTATAAGTTTAAAATATTATATTAAAAGAAATTTATTTTCAAAAGTCTTGTTTAAATTTGAGTTTTAAATTTTTATTTTAAAAATGAAAAGGATATTTTCCTCAAGAGTTTTTTTAAAGATCTTTTTATGGTATTTCTATTCCTCAACAAAAATAACTCATTATTATTAATCTAATGGATATATGTTATATTGATACCATCCTTATTATTCTTATAGATATTTTGTTCTCATTTTGATAAAGTAAAGTATTGACATTCACTTTCTTGATTCATTTTTGTAGTCATTAACATTCCCTTAAAATATTCACTTTCTTGTGATCATTAGACATTAAATTTCATATAAATATCCATATTATTTATCATAGGTGTGATTATTTCATGAACTATATCTCATTTATAAATATGGTGTTTTATTTTTAATGTTATTTTATTTGGTAAGAAAATATTAATAATTCGTATTCGTTTTTCAATACATATATTTAATGGTAAGGTATATTTTTCAAGAATTAAATCGCTTATTTGATGTATGATGAATTATTTGGACATACAGATATGGGTGGACCCAGTTATAGATAGCCCCTTAATGCATAAATAGGTATCATGAGACGAATTGGTTTTCTATCATTAGTTAAATGGGTTTTACCCATTAGATTTTGTAATTATATTATCTATAGAATAATTTCATCCTCAGTTTATTGGTTAAGTGTCATATGTTTTAATTTATTTACCTTACCATATTTATTATGTATTATCTAATCATGGTAGTAAAATTATTAAAATGGAATGTGTGTATAGTTATTTACCATTCCATGTCGCTTATGCTTATTTATTCATGATAGATTTCAATATACTTAACCCTTATTGAGAATTTGGGCTCACCCTTATTTTTTTCTCTTTACCCAGGATTCTATGAAGATTACCATGATTAATATATAATGATATGCTCGAGGGAATAACAATATTCTCAAAAAAATGTATTTTTTAAAATGTAATTCAAGAGTAAATTATGTATCTATTTGACTAGTACTACTAAAATATTTGGTCCTTTGATATGTGATTCCTTGTATCTTATGTCAATGTAATAAAGAAGACACTGGCACCGGGATACTGGGGTCAGGGTCACTACATCAAATAATTAAGGGTTTATGGTAGTATCTACCTTATAAAATTCAAAGGAGAAAATATTGGTAATTTTGATCAAATAGGAATTTATGGTATCATTATTATCTTACCTCATAATGGTATAGGATAAACAAGTATAATAAAGAAACAAGAAATATTGTTGACTCTGCATATGTGAAAGTTCGAGAAAATTATGATAGAAAAGTTAAATAGTCAATTTCAGATATGATAGAATGTGAGATTAAGTGGTTTCAATTAAATAGTATGAAAAATTTATTGAAATATGTGACAACATATATTATAAACAAGATGAAGATTTTGAATCATCTTTTGGAGAATCTCATTTATCTCATCCTAGGATGAGAAAATAGGTGGAGGTCTAAAATATCATTGGTGATTAAGGACAGTAGGTGAAAAGTATAATAACATTGAGGATTATATCACATACAGCTTCATATTCACTGGTTGATCTAAGATATGTTGATGAAAATTTTGATAATCAAGAGTGGATTGATTCCATGAATAAATAATTAAATCATATTAAAAATAATGAGACATTGTAACTTGTTAAAATAAAAGAAAATAAAAATATGATTGGAAAAAATAGGTTTTCTAAAAAAAAGATGAATGAAAAAGGTGAAGTGATAAGAAAGAAGGAATAAATTTTTTTGTAAAGGATACTCATGGGTTAAAGGAATTGATTTTTATGATACATTTTCCCTAATATAAAGACTTGAAACCATCATAATATTTCTTAATATAACTTCAAAATGATGTTATAAGATATTTCAGATGGATTTCAAGTCATATTTTCTTAACGGTGATCTTGATGAAGAAGTTCATATTGAGTAACCTTGTGGATATATGCTTGTTCAAAATTAATGTTATTTCTATAAGTTGAAGAAGGATTTGTTTGTGATGAAGTAATATCTAAGATATTAGGATTAAAAAATATATTCTTTCTCAAATAATTATAATTTCAAGAAAGTTAGAGTTAATAATAACCTATACATAAAATATAATCAAGAGGTTCTACTAATTTAAATTTTTTATACCGATGATATCATAATACCAATGAATGATGATGAAATATGAAAACATTTTTATAAGGAGATAAATAATTTGTTTAAAATTTTCATATTGGGTGAAATAAACTACTTTCTTGTCTTAATAATATCTATAAAAAAATGCATTTTCTTTCCTCAGTATAAGTATATTAAGGAACTCTGGAAACAGTTTGGAATGGAAGATTCAAATTAAACTTCTCCTCCTATTTCAATGGGAAAATTTTTTGGAAAATATGGTAAATTAAATGAGGTTGGTTCTAAATCATTTATAATGTTGATTGAAATCAAGTTATATCTAGAAACTTCAAGGTTAGATATAGTGTATATTGTTACATATTGTTCCATGTATCAAAATGCACCAAAGGATTCTCATTTTATTATTGGAAAAATAATTCTAAGATATATTAAAATAATAATTTATTTTAGAATAAAATATGATAGAATAGGAAAGATTGATCTATTTGGTTACACAGACCTAAATTGGGTAGGTTGTGTTAATGACAAAAGATACACATATGGTGGAGTTTTCTTCTTGGGATAAAAATATATAAGGATGAACACAAAGAATAAAAACCCATTAGTACTCAACACTATATAAGTTGGTTATGTAGCATCTACTAAAGTTGTAACTTAGTTAATGTGGATGAAAAAACAGCTAGAAGATTTGTTAGTTGATGTGAAGTTAACCCTTCTATTGGGTTGTTATAATCATAGTGCTATCAATATCACTAAGAATCTAGTGAAAAATTATATATATAAGCACATTGATATTAAATATCACTTCATTAAATTGCATGTTGAAATAAATGAACTAAATCTAGAGTTCATTTCTACAATGGAATAAGTTTCAAATATCTTCATTAAACCATTGATTGAGGAAACATTTCAAAAGTTAAGGATTATTACTGGTGTACAACCTAGATCTATTTATGTATAAATCATGTGATATCCATCCCCTCTCTCATATTTTCTTTGGATAGTGTTCTCAAAAGGGGTAAAGAAGTAACATAAATAAATATATTGGTATTTACATTACCATTATAGGGAAATCATATATTCAGGGGGTTTTAAAGGGGGTAATTAGTAATTTCAGTATGTGTAAACTATTTTATCTATTTTTTGAAGTGGATGCTAGATCTATTTATTAGAGGTTCTATTAAGAAGGTATGGGAATGGAATAAGTTTGGAAACAATTGTGAAAACTATTTTATGGAAAACATGATATTTTTTTCAATTATTATTTTTTTCCTATACTAATTTCACTCACATTGGCTTAGAATATTTGGATAGTAATCTATTACTTTATTTTTAAAGATTCAGTGATTTACATTCCTTTGTTGAAAACAAAATCCAAATGGGGATATTGTTGAGACCAAGAAGCTTTGAGGTTTTTTAAAAAAAAGCTAGTTATGAAGGAAGAATAATTGACTAAGTGTTGTATTTTGTTGTAAAATATAAATCACTTTATAATATTAAGCCTTAATTATAAAAATTAATGTATATATCCCATTGTAATGAGATAATTAGATAAATTCCAATAGACTAAGATGATCAGATAGTGGATATAACAAATGTTTATCTAATTTTTCTTAATGTTCCTTTGAACATAGGATTTAAAAAAATAAAAAACAGATCTTGATTAATTGTTCTTTAGATTACAAAACATCTTGATAATTTTAATGACTATATGATCTTAGATAAATTTTTTTGAAGGAAAAAGTTTGTGAAACATGGTGGGACTATGGTTCCCAAACAAAGATAAGTGGTGTATAAGTTGTGTCAGTCAAAGTGTTGTACAAATTCTATTGTACGAGATTGAAAAAAGTTCAATAATAGGTAGTGTAGATGTTTTGGATAACAAAAAACAAGTCTATTAGAAATATTTTTTCCATCTGATTCATGTACATTAGAAAGAGGTTTTTGAATGATCAAATAGAGGTTTACTAACAAAGTAATGATATAGAAAGAGTTTTTTCAATGAGAGTGAATTCCATGAAAAATAGGTTTTTGAATGCTCGAATATAGTTTCAATAAAAATTAATCAAACAGAGGAAAAATATGAATATTGTAACACCCCAAGATTTCATAGTATGTTATTTATTCAAAGTAAATCAATAAATTGCACTACATGCAACACCGAGTTCAAGCGCACCACGACTTACCAAACTAGCCGTTCAAAAGCAGTTATGAATAGTATTAAATTAATTTTGAACTTTATATAATCCTTATAATTTTATAATCCATGTTATGAGTTTCTTAGACCCAATGTAAGAACAAATTCATTTTTTTCAGATAAAATAAGTATTTTTCAAAAAATGCAATTTTGCCGCCTTTTAATGGAGAACCTTTTTAAAATCCAATATTTGAACCTTTTATATATTAAATTTGACAAAATAAACTTCTCCTTTAGAATAATGACATAAAAATTTAGTTTCGATAAATTTTTGGTGTTTGTCTGATAACTTTCATATTTGGTTGAATAGTGAAAATAATAAATTTTAACTAAAAATAACTTTTTTAATCAAAATTATTTATAGTGTTCCTTTATAAATTTGAATGGTTTGGAAGTATAATTAGATTATATTTTTAACATTTAATCCAATTTTGGTCCTTATATGCAATTTTACTTTGAAATTGGACATAAACAAGTGTCAATCTTTTGATAGTTATTATTTCTTAAAAATACGCTTTTTGGTTTTGACAATGAAAATTAATTTTAAATTAATTAATGCAACTTCTAGGTTTTAATATTGGTAAAATGGTATTCATTTTTTGTTTCTGAATATCAAAATTATCTTAAGGTGAATTTTTGGTACTTTTCTGAAAAATTTCAATTTTTAATGAATAGTGAAAAACATTATGTTATTGTTTAAAACTGAATTTTTATTTAAATAATTAATTATTTTATTTAAATTTATTTTAGGTCTAAATAGATACATAATATCTATATATGTTCAGTGTAATTCATTAGAGTCATTTTATAATAATATTAGATATATAAAATTTTATTGAACTTTTTACCGTCTTTTACCCACCTTTTAGGAGCATTTGAAAATTTGAATAAAACTTAATTTTACAGCTTCTGTGAGTTGAATTTAAAAAATCTTAGAGACACGGTTAATATCAAGAAGTAAAATTTGGTTCAATAGTATGAAAATAATTTTCGGTGAATAGTAACTTTTGACTTTTATTAACCACGGTTAAAAGTAAACAGGGTAATTAAGGGTAAAAATAATATTAAAATTACCCTAACACATGTCCTAATTCTATTGTATAAGTTTAATTCGACCAAAAACAACCTTATAAAGAAAATATGACCCTTTAGGCCAACTTTGATTAGATTAAGACATTTATTATTATTTTATTTAAAGAAGAGTTAAATGAGTTAAAATAAAAGTTTAATAACTAAATCATTTTTAATATAGGGTTATACATAAGATGAATTACACAATAAATTTTCATTATAAATATAAAAGGATTTCCTACATAATGGTATTTTATTTATAAATTTTAGACATTAAATAATTGAATTTATTAATGACACAATGATGATGCAGTAATTACCATATTAATTAAAGAATCAAATAAATGGTATTATAAATATTAAAATAAATATAATTTCAAGGTTTTATGACATACAAGAATTTTCTAGGTGAATATGACATGTTATTTCTGATTCAATCAATCTTTTTAGAATTAACCAAGTTGTTATGACTTTCACAAAAACAAAATACCAAATAGTGTCAAAATTGACATAAATTAATATTTAAAACAAATACTGTATTATTGGTTGATATAATATTCCTAAAAATGTAAGGTTCATCCAAAGGTCTTAAATAATATTATATATGTCATTAATGAGACACTTTAGGTTCTCTTGGAAGTTTATAATAAGTTTATTAACCATATAGAGTAAGAATACAAGAAGACACGGTAAAAGTTAAACTATTTAACTAAGAGTTAAATCTAAATGATAGGGTTACAATGGTAACATAAACTTTTCTAAAACCTATTTTTTGAGATTATTTTGACCCATAACCATCTAAGGCTCGAAAAAATTCATTTGGAACCATTATAAACCGAATACGATCATATAATAAATTAATACTTTAATCTTTTCCTAAAGTGACCATCACCCCTCTTATAAAAGGGAACTTCCCCTTCTCTCAAAATCACACCTCCAAAGCCATTTTTCTTGGCGAACCCCTGTCCAAATATCCTCCAAACTATCCTAACTTCATCTTAGAGGCCTTAATTTGGTCATAAATCCAATCTAAGGACCCCTTTTGATCAAATCAAAAAGAAGAACCCGAAGAAGAGGAAATGATTTCACCACCCTCTTTCAAGTTTTCTGATTCTTCCACTTACTATTTCATTGTTTTTTCCATTATAAAATAATAACTCCAGTATATTCTATAAACTATGATGTTATTATAAATATCTAACATATATATTCATTATTCTATCCATCTTATGAATGATAATGTCACCATGAGTGCGTACGTATGGCTTACCGTCTCCACGCCGTGGTGTAATTTGTTATTCAACACTATGTTATTTGGATGGATATAATGATGTGTAATATGTATATAAATAATGAAAATAACATTATAATGTCTCTTTAAAATTAATATACCATCCAATTCCACACCTTTAAGGAAATGATATTGTCGCTCGTGCGTACGTACAGATTACCGTCTCCACGACGCGATGAGATTCCTTTCCACAATCACCATTCATCGACAATTATAAAAATATATATTACTAATAAGTATGTAATATATTAAATAATAATTATAATGGAGATATATATATTTATATATATATATATATGTACTTACATATATCTTACTCACTTAGTTCTGTTCAATACGATATGAAAACGGAAACAACGTTTAAGCGTACGTACGGACTACCCTCTCTATAAACGGTGTTTTTCATTTCATATATATATCTATTATACATATTTATATTCTAAATATATAGTATATATAAATCATTTTTTATATTCTAGATGTATTTAAATCTTTTTCTAAGTGATACAATCAAGAATAACAAGTTAAAACGCATACGATAAAAAACGAAATTATTACCCAAAATGTTAATTTAACATGGAAATTATTATTAAATAGGTTGTACAAAGTCATAAATGAATCATGTATGATATCATAAATTTTAATATGGTTATGGTATAATTTAATAACATACTATGATCTTCATACAGGAGGTGAAACGTACCCTCGACTAAAGGAAAGTGCAAGGTAAGGGTTAATTTCACAATCTCTTTATTATCCGAGGTTGTTTTTACATAAGTATCTACTGGGATATATTTATTATCCATGTCCATGTTTCATAAAAGAGTTTTCAAAGGAATTCTTTTTAAGGTACTTTTTACTAAAACATCATTTTAAATGTTTTAAATATTTATTCTTCTAAATCATTCTCATTAATGTCCATGTTTTCAAAATGGTTTATAAAGATTTATTTATTTGTACATGAATGTTTTAAAAATGTTAATTCCTTTAAAAAGTTTCAAAGTGGTATGAGACACTTTGATTCAAAAATTTATTTAAATGTCTTCCTTTCAAAATTGTGTAACTTTTAAATGTTTTCATTAAAAAGGGATATTTCTCTCAAAGAGTTTTACAAATCATTTTCATCTATGTCAAAATCCTTTGATGGATTTTAAATTTTTTTGAAGTTGATTTATTATGATACAGATCTTTCATATCGTATTGAAGGTTTTGTGATATTTTTTACTATGGATGTGTTATTTTTATACCATTCATGGTTTTTTGTTAATGTATTGACATTTAGTATACTAGTTTTAATATAAATATTTATGTTATGTTTTAACCTTTTCGTATGAGGAATGTGTTGTACTTAGTATGTGATGGGTGGAGCCCGCTATATCTCCTTGATGCATCGGTAAGTCTCATGAGAAAACTAGACATGTAATTTTCCTAGGCCCTTTCCCAATTTGATATTTGGTTTTGGCCGAGGCCTTAATCATTTTTAGATGTCTTGGCTGAGACCTTGACAAAATGATTCAGAATGTCCGGCATTATACATTCCCTCATTATGAAATTAATATTGACAGTTCATGTGTTCATTAGACTAGTAGAATACCTATGATATGTTTTATTATGGCATTATTTACTCAGCTCATATTCCTTCCATTAAATTAGTGATGTTTATTATTGGTAAAAGCATGTGGTTTCAATTATTCACCATGCTAAAAATTTATATTATCTTCCATTGTATTTCTTGCCCATACTGAGCGTTTGAGCTCACCCATTTTTTATGTTTCATTATCCCATGATTCCAAGAAGTGTATTAAGAATGATATGTAGGGTTAAGCTAAAGGGAATAATGGTGTTATCAAAGAACTATTTATGATGTGTTTTATGTTTGAGATTGTAATGTAAAGTTAATGTATGTAATCTTTTTTCCAAGACTGCTAAACTGAATGGTATTTCAGGACTTGATTCCTTGTAATCATGCCAATGTATTAAAATAATGCACCGACTCTGGGAATCTAGGGTCGGGGTGTTATAGTTGGTATCAGAGGAAATTTAGAAATAACCTTGGAAACTAGATTTAGATGAACTTTGATTAGATCACATAGCTCTAAGATAAACTTTGATGATTAGTATAGAAGAACTTCTTAGAATTTTGCTAATGTAGAGATTTTGTGAGTTTTCTAAGAAATACATCCCTGTCTGGATATGCTTAGGTAGAGGTGGATCTGGCACAGATTTCCCTAGGGGTAAAACCTAAAAGCACTGCTTTGAGCTAGACTCAAATGGGAACTGGTGCATGACAACCGTCCTTACTGCACTATTGGTTACGACACTCCCGGGGGATATTCTTAGGATAATTCTCATTTTATTTACAAACCATTATGAAGGGTTTATGAGTATATACTTCGTCAAAGAAAACATTTTTTATGATTATGGATTATATCCATAAACTTTTCAATTTACGTTAGGTATTTTACAAGTTTGGGATTATTCATTGCAATTCATAAACAGACCTAGTGTATGCCATTGTATAGAAATGGAGCCCAGTAGAAGGAATGTGAACTCCAGCAATACGTGTGATCCAAAGAGTAAGAAGGATCATATCTTTCATGGTATTAATCCAACATTTAGAAGGGAAATAGTCTCCCATGTATTCTCAACATATGAAGAAATAGTATCATGTGTTAATAAGATAAGATAAGAATTCTCTGAGTCCTATGGCTTTGAAGGGAAGCAAGAGAAGAAAAGGATGGAAGAGATAAAGATGGATAAAGGAAATATGGAAAAGAAGGATTCTCTTATATGTTATAATTGTGGATAGAATAACCTTGGTAAATGCTTGAAGGGAATGGGATTTTGTTATAAGTGTTTAGAAAAAGGACACCAATTACGTGATTGCAAGGGTAAGAAAAAAGTTTCAAATGTATAATGCATTATCTGCAAGGAGTTGGGACACCATGCGAATCAATGTCCAAATCATCAGAGTATACCCCAAATGTTGCAATTGGATAATAATAAAGTTATGATACTACCGAAGATGAAGATGAATTATTGGATTTATTACGTTGTTATTGAAGTATTTTTTTCATTTGAGTATTTTATTAATAATGTACGTGTTATAAGAAATATAGAGTATATAAGGATTGTACTATAGTAAAATTTCATTAAGGACTTGAGATTGTGTGAAACAAAGAAAAGTGACTCAATAGCAGGTTAATTTTTTGGAAAATACATGGTTGAAGGAAATTTAATCCTTAATATGGTCTTGATAATGAGGTAGTGATTTTGGAATAAGAGATGGTTGATTAGGGTAAATTATATTGGATATTCTTGACTTCCTTGGAACTGATTAATAGTTTGTTTATTTCATCATTGTTGGAATATTCAATATTTTTGATATAAGGAAAATATCCAGTATTATATAAAAGATAAGGGAGCATAAATTTAATCAATAAGGTTTTATGGTAATTCTGGGTGTTACCATGTTTTAAAATAATACATGATGAAGGTGTTCACTAGTTATTACGTGGAAAAATGATCTTCAATGTGTTTAACTTCTTTATAAATTTTGAACTGTGGGATTGGATAAAAGTATTTTGGATAAGTCTAATGGTTTGATTGAATTAATTTTTAAATTGGATACTATTGTTAAGGTTATTTTTTGATTTTTATAAAAAGGACAACACGCAGACAGTGTGACAACCCGTCGCGTCGGACAAAGCTGTGGGAATCGAACCCACAACCAAAGTGAGATCAGGATTTATCACCTACCACCATACTATGTGAAGTCCCTGTATTGTATAAAGTATTTCCTTTTTTAAAGGTTCTGATAGGTGAATTATAAATTCATTTTTTTGGAACGCCATACGAATAGGATAAATAGAATATTTTTTTAAAGTTCTATTATCTTTTAGAGTAAAAGATGAGTTTGTGGTAGAAATTAGTTAAAGGATGGAACTCTATTTGTCAAGTATATATTTTTTATTCTTCTATTATTCTATAAAGAAATTAATTCTTAAATTTTAGGTAAGGGATCTTAAAACTAAAAATGTGTTATCCTAATACCTTATGTTTTGTTGAACCAATGATATTTTAAATCATCATAGATTGATAGCTTCGAGGCCCTCAATTCTGTAACTGTTTGTGACTGATTACCTCAATCACTCCCTCTAAATATTTACGTCTTTCCTCCTATTATGTGTCTCTAATTTCCACCAACGTTCTCCTAATCGAGATCATAATTTGGTGGTAATTGTTTCATTTCCCTTTCCCTCTTATTAAGACTAAATTTTATTAAACCAATTTCCGATGTGCGTTTTTTCACAAAGGTATTTCTCTATTTTTAACCTTGTATTTTCAAAAAACAATTTCAAATTGCGGGGACATAATTTATTTAAGTAGGGAAGAATGTAACACCCCTATATTATATAGTATGTTATTTCTTCAAAGTAATTCAATAACTTTCACTACACGCAACACCGAGTTCAAGTGCACCATGACTTACCAAACTAGCCGTTCAAAATCATTTATGAATAGTATTAAATGAATTTTAAACTTTATATAATACATATAATTTTATAATCCATATTAAGAGTGTCTTATACCTAATGTAAGAACAAATTCATTTTTTTCAGATAAAATAAGTATTTTACAAAAAAAGCAATATTACCGCCTTTTAATGGAGAACCTTTTTTAAATCCTATATTTGAAACTTTTATATATTAAATTTGACAGAATAAACTTCTTCTTTAGAATCTAGACATAAAAATTTAGTTTCAATAAATTTTTGGTGTTTTTCTAATAACTTTCATATTTGGGTGAATAATGAAATATACTAAATTTTAACTGAAAACAACTTTTTTAATCAAAATAATTTATAGTGTTCAATTATAAATTTGAATAGTTTGGAAGTATAATTAGATTATATTTTTACCATTTAAACCAATGTTTGTCATTAGATGTAATTTCACTTTTAAATTGCACATAAACAAGTGTCAATCTTTTGATTGTTATTATTTCGTAAAAATACGCTTTTTGATTTTTACAACGGGAATTAATTTTCAATTAATTAATGAAACATCTAGGTTTTTAAATTGGTAAAATGGAATTCATTTTTGGTTTAGTAATATAAAAATTAGCTTAGGGTGAATTTTTGGTACTTTTCTGAAAACTTTCAATTTTTGATGAATAGTGAAAAACACTACGTTATTGTTTAAAATAGAATTTTTATTTAAACAATTAATTATTTTATTTAAATTTAGTTTAGGTCGATATAGATACATAATATCTATATATGGTCAATGTAATTCATTAGAGTCATTTTATAATAATATTAGATATATAAAATTTTATTGAACTTTTTACCGTCTTTTACCCACCTTCTAGAAGCATTTGAAAATTTGCATAAAACTTAATTTTACCACTTCTATGAGTTGAATTTAAAAAATTGGAGAGATAAGGTTAATATAAAGAAGTAAAATGTGGTTCAATATGTTTAAAATAATTTTTTGTGAATAGTAACTTTTGACTTTTGTTTACCACAGTTAAAAGTAAATAGGGTAATTAAGGGTAAAAATAATATCAAAATTACCCTAACACATGTCCTAAATATATTGGATAAGTGTAATTCGACCAAAAACAACCTTATGAATAAAATATGACCCTTTAGGTCTACTTGGATTAGATTTAGACATTTATTATTATTTTATTTAAAGAAGAGTTAAAAGAGTAAAAATCAAAGTTTAATAACTAAACCATTTTTAATATTGGGTTATACATATGATAAATTCGACTATAAATATTAATTATAAAGATAAAAATATTTCTTAAATAATCTTATTTTATTTATAATTTTTAGACATTAAATAATTAAATTTATTAATGACACAATGATGATGCAGTAATTACCTTATTAATTAATGAATCAAATAAATGGTATTATAAATATTAACATAAATATAATTTCAAAGTTTTTATGACATCCAATAATTTACTAGGTTAATATTACATGTTAGGTTTGATTCAATGTATCTTTTTAGAAGTAATCAAGTTATTATAACTTTCACAAAAACAAAATACCAAATAGTGTCAAAATAGACATAAATTAATATTTAAAACAAATACTATATTATTGGTTGATATAATATTCATAAAAATGTATGGTTAGGCCAAAGGTATTAAATAATGTTTTATATGTCATTAATGATCCACTTGAGGTTTTCTTGGAATTTTATAGTATGTTTGTTAACCATATAGAGTAAGAATACAAGAAGACACGGTAAAACTTAAACTATTTAACTAAGAGTTAAATCTAAAAGATAAGGTTACAATGGAAACATAAACTTGTCTAAAACCTATTGGTTGAAATTATTTCGACCCATAACCATCTAATTCTTGAAATAAATTCATTTGGAACCATTATAAACCGAATATGATTGTATAAAAAATTAATACTTTAATCTTTTCCTAAAGTGGCCCTCACCCATCTTATAAAAGGGCACTTCCCCTTCTCTCAAAATCACACATCCAATGCCATTTAGCTCGGCCAACCCCTGCCCAAATATCCTCCCAACTATCCTACCTTCATCCTAGAGGCATTACTTTGGTCAGAAAGCCAACCTAAGGACCCCTTTTGATCAAATCAAAAGGAAGAACTCGAAGAAGAGGTAATGATTTCACCACCCTCTTTCAAGTTCTCTAATTCTTCCACTTACTCTTTCTTTGTTGTTTCCATTATAAAATAATAACTCAAGTATCCTATATATATTTTGATGTTATTATTAATATTGAACAACTATATTCATTATTCTATCCATCTTATGAATGATAATGTCACCATGCATGCGTATGTACAACTTACCGTCTCCATGTCGTGGTGTAATTTGTTATTCAACACTATGTTATTTGGATGGATATAATGATGAGTAATATGTATATAAATAATTAAAATAACATTCTAATTTCTCTGTAAAATTAATATACCATCCAATTCCACACTTTAAGGAAATTATATTATCACTCGTGCGTACGTACGGATTACCGTCTCCACGACGTGATGAGATTCATTTCCACAATCACTATTCATCGATGATTATAAAAATATATATTACTAATAAGTATGTAATATATGAAATAATAATTCTACTAGAAAGATATATATATATATATATATATGTATTTACTTACATATATCTTATTCACTTATTTCCGTTCAATACGATATGAAAACGGAAACAGCGTTTATGCGTACGTACGGACTACCGTCTCCATAAACGGTGTTTTTCATTTCATATATATGTATATTATACATATTTATATTCTAAATATATATGATATATAAATCATTTTTTATATTCTATAAGTATTTAAATCTTGTTCTAAGTGATAAAATCAAGATTAACAAGTTAAAATGCGTATGATAAAGAAAGCGGTTATTAACCGAAATGTTAATTTAACATGAAAATTATTTTTAAATTGGTAGTATAAAGTCATAAATGAATAATGTATGATATCATAAATATTAATATGGTTCTGGTATAATTTAATAACATACTATGATCTTCATACAGGAGGTTAAACGTGCCCTCGACTAAAGGAAAGTGAAAGGTAAGGGTTAATTTCACAATCTCTTTATTATCCGAGGTTGTTTTTATGTAACCATCTACTAGGAAATATTTATTATCCATGTCCATGTTTCATAAAAGAGTTTTCAAAGGAATTATTTTAAGGTACTTTTTACTGAAACTTCGTTTTAAATGTTTTAAATTTTTATTCTTCTAAATCATTCTCATTAATGTCCATGTTTTCAAAATGGTTTTTAAGGATTTATTTATATGAACATGAATGTTTTAAAAATGTTAATTCCTTTCAAAAGTTTCAAAGTGGTATGAGACACTTTGATTCAAAAATTTCTTTAAATTTCTTCTTTTCTATATTGTGTAACTTTTAAATGTTTTCATAAAAAATGGATATTTCTCTCAATGAGTTTTACAAATCATTTTCATCTATGTCAATATCCTTTTATGGATTTTAAACTTGTTTGAAGTTGATTTATTATGATACAGATCTTCCATATTGTATTAAAGGTTTTGTGATATGTTTGACTATGGATGTGTTATTTTTATATCATTCATGGTTTGTGGTTAAAGTATTGACATTTTGTATGCTAGTTTTGATATGAATGTTTATGTTATGTTTAATAATTTTCGTATGGGGAATGTGTTGGACTTAGTATGTGACAGGTGGAGCCCGTTATTACTCCTTGATGCATCGGTAGGTCTCATGAGACAACTAGACGTGGAATTGGCCGAGTCCCTTTCCCTATTTGATATATGGTTTTGGTCTAGGACTTAATCATTTTTAGACGTCTTGGATAAGGCCTTGACAAAATGTTTCAGAATGTCCAGAATTATACATTCCCTCATTATGAAAATAAAATTGACATTTCATGTGGTCATTTGACTAGTAGAATACCCATGATATTTTTTATTATGGAATTATTTACTCAGCTCATATTCCTTCCATAAAAGTATTCATGTTTATTATTGGTAAAGGCACGTGGTTTCAATTATTCACCATGCTTAAAATTTATGTTATTTTCCGCTGTATTGCTTACCCTTACTGAGCATTTGAGCTCACCCCTTTCTTATGTTTCATTATCCCAGGATTCCAAGAATTGTATTAAGAATGATATGCATGGTTAATCTAAAGGGAATAATGGTGTTATCAAAGAACTATTTATGTTGTGTTATATGTTTGAAATTGAAATGTAAAGTTAATGTATGTGATCAATTTTCCAAGACTGCTAAACTGAATGGTCTTTCAGGACTTTATTCCTTGTAATCATGCCAATGTATTAAAATAATGCACCGACTTTGGGAATCTAGGGTCGGGGTGTTACAAATATCATCAGATATATAAATTATTTTGGAAGCTTTGGAAAAGAGTAATTTTAAAGAAGTAATCAGATAGAGGTTTCCCAGTGAAGGCAATGGACAAAGGAATTTGAATAAATTCATCAGACAAAAGTTTCCTAGTGAAGTTCATTCGACAAAAATTTCCAAGTGAAGTCATCAGAAAGAGATATCAGATAGAGTGACTCAAATATCTTTAGATAGAGTATTCTAAAATATCGGACAAAGTATTTATAGAAAATCCATCAGACAACATGTTTTTCACATAGATCATTGGATGGAGAAAGATCTTATAATGTTATAATGGATAGAGGCCACCATACAGATAAATTTCTTATAAAGATATATCAGAGGAAGGTGTTTGTAAGAGACATTAACTATGATCATTCTAAGCTTCATATTCATTCCTATAATAATCATAAACAAAGAATAATAATTATATATAATATTTTAGAAACTTTTGAATAACATTGACATTGAGATCTTAGGAAAGTCCTTATAAAGATTGTTGGCTCATATTTACTCATAGGTTTGAATGCGGTCAAATATAGAATGATTTGAGAAGGATGCTCAAATTTTTAGCATGAAGTTTGAATTTGAAGTACGTGATAATCCCTAATATTTTTTAGAAACCTTTACTATATAAAGGGGAGTAATTTCACTAAGAAAATATTACTAGATTTGTTGGTTATTGGTGAATTTATGAAAAATTAAGGTACTGAATGAAGAGATTGAGATATTGTTTTCGATGATTTCATCGGGGCATGCACGCCCATCTGCTTGAGTGCGATAGGTGTGCCTTTTTTTACCTTGTATTCCCACTTTCCAAATTCGGGCAGCATTCGCTCCTTGTTCAGGGATGTTTTCTCCTTGATTGAAATGGGATGATGGGATGTCAGTTCTTCCTTCTGTGGATTCCTCCTCGGAAATCGTCACCTAGTCTGGGTATCCCTCATAGATTTAATATGTTGTTCATGAATATATTCCTGGCGCCATATTTTCATGGACACCAGTTAATTACGCTGCTTCTGTCAGGACATTCCAAGGGGTCCGGTCAGGGCAGTAACCTTCGGTTAGGGGAGTAGTCACGCTAGGCATCACTGGAATGTCTGGGCGCTGGGGATTGGTGTGTCTTTCTTATGACCCTTATTATTGGGCTTCTTGATGGTGCGGAAGCCTGAGGCATCCCAGATCGAGTGAGAGGAATCATATTCCATAGGCATGTATCTGAGGGTTTCCTTAGCTTCCCATGTTTAACACAGGGTATGTCGCGGGTTTAACGTCCAGTGGGGATGGATCAGACTAATCAGAACACTGATTAGAGTGGATCGGATTGAGGAACCCCCCTTGGAGGGAACACGATATCAGGGCCAACATGTGGGCGGCTCCCTGAATGTTGTGGAGGGGAATGAAGTCGCATGATCTTACCGGGATGTGGCGGCCCGGGTAAGAATCAGGATGGACGATAGTTTTACGCTTGAGCCTCTAAGAGACTTCTTATGTACCATTCCTTGACATGGACCGCGTAGTTCTGGTAGTGGGGAATATATTTTAACGTCATACGGGATGAGGTCATTTGGGGCTTACGCTCTAAGCGTCCCAAGGAGTTCATGAACCGACATGGTCGGAATGACCGGGTGGAGGGATTGAACCTCGAGGAGGCTTCATACGTACCATGCCTTGACATGGATCAAAGTCCCCATAGTTCGGGATGGGGTGTGTCAGTGAACCGATGTGAAGGTGAACCCGAGGTTCCACTGGTGGTGGTCTTGAACCTCGTGAGGCTTCCTACGTACCATGTCTTGACATGAATCAAATACCACGTAGTTCAAGATGATGTGGGTGTCGGAAAACCGACATGGATAAGGACCTCAGTCCAATGGGTGGTGGGCTTGAACCTCGAGGAGGCTTCCTACATACCATGCCTTGACATGGATCAAAGACCATGTAGTTCAGGATGGGATGCTGTTGAACCGATGTGAATATGGACCTTGGTCCAGGTGGATGGTGGGATTGAACCTCGGGGAGGCTTCCTACGTACCTTGCCTTAGCAAGGATCAAAGTCCACGTAGTTCAGGATGGTGATGGTGGGGCTTGGCGCACCGACATGGAGATGGTTGGTCCAATGGTTGTTGGGCTTAAACCTCGTGGAGGATTCCTGCGTACCATGCCTTGAAGTGGATCAAAGTCCCCATAGTTCGGGCATACAGTTTAATGTCATGTGGGACGGGGGTGGTGTCATGGTCAATGCTTACTCTAAGCCCATGCGAGTCATGCTTGTTGTGAGAAACAAGAGGTGGTAGGGACCTGATGATCAAGTCATGAAAAATGCGTCTGTGGGATGTGGAGTGGGGATTATGCATGGAGCGGCCTAGGGAGAGAGAGATTGGGAATTACTCCAGGATGGAGGACCGAAGGTGAAAAAGCACAGTGGGAGAGGGCGATGAGGACTTACTCCAGGATGGAGGCCTAGAGGCGACAAAGCACAGAGGGAGAGGGGGGTTGGGACATACTCCAGGATGGGGGCCTGGAGGTGACATAGCGCAGCATGAGAGGGGGATTGGGACATACTCCAGGATGGAGGCTCGTAGTCGACAAAGCACAGTGGGAGAGGTGGATTGGTACTTACTCCAGGATGGAGGCTAGGTTCCCTATCATTCCCTCTACTGGTCTTGGCATAGAAGAAGTGAGGAGGAACAGGGGTGCTGCCTTCGGTAAGAAAATATAGGGGCTTACACCAAGGTGGTTTCCCCTCCCCACGGACAAACTCCACTGCAATAAGGAGGATATCATCCCATGTGTAGACTAGGTGGTGTGGATAATTCCCAAAGAGGGGCGACCCTGCGTGTGAGGCACATGGTCAGGTCATAGTTTAAACTCATGTGTTGAAGATGATGGTCCTTGGTAGTTTAACGTTCTATAATTCGGACGAGGTGGGTTCACTCCGCACCCCCTAGGACTTACTTAACTGGTACCCTCTGCTCCTTTTGGGAGGGAAAGCACCAATAACGTCGTAACTGGGGGTGTTATGGAGTGATTTGTTGAGGTTCCCACGTTAGTGTGGCTATGCGAAGAAGCAATAGCCATTATCATGCCTATGTGAATAAGCATTCGGCGCAGAAACACTACATGAGGTATCGTCCAGGGGACATTGAAATCACATTGTGCAAACCTGGAGGGTCGCACGGGAAAAGGATTTTCCAAGCAAAGGGGTCTATAGGCAGGGGCCTTGTGGAGTTCTGTTGTTCCATGTGGCAGAGGGAACTTGCGAAGGGGTGTGCTTCGCGAAGTGGGGTGCCTTATCCTTATCATGGGACGTAGGTGCAAACGGGAGGTGCTTCTCAAAGTGTAAGGGTGTTCACGGAGCACAGCCTCGCGGAGTAAAGGTGACTCATAGAGAAAGGTATCGGGAAGTAATGTGCTTTGCGAAGTACAGTTATCCTACCTTAGCAAATGGATCATGTGTACATGAATGGTGCTTCGCGAAACATAAACGCTCCGCGATGACCTGGGTCCCCTTGGGGATCCCCTTCCTTCACGAAATCCCTTAGGCTTTGTGAAAGGCATCCCTCTCAGAAGAGGGGATCAAAACGAGAAAATGGGGAGGCACTTCGTGAAGCAGAAGTACCTTGCGTAGCTCATGGTTCTCCGAGTGGAAGAGTGCTTCGTGATTCAGGAGATGAGAAGTTGAAAGGTCCGATCATCCATCCGGAGAGCTCAGGGGGAGTCCGGTATTTATTGGCAAGGGACACCGCGGAGCAGGGATCATGTGGCTCGAAGAGGGGTCGGGTGGCTTTGCAGAGGGCTCGCGAACGTCAACCGGGGTCGCAGAGCGTCCCACCTCCTTGGCTTCACAGCGGGCTCACGAATGTCAAATGCGTTCGCAGAGCCTCCCACCTTCGTTGATTCACGGGGGGCTCGCGAATGTCAAATGTGTTCCCAAAGCCTCCCAACATCTTTTCATCATGGAGGGCTTGCGAACGTCAAATGAATTTGCGGATCCTCCTGCCTTCTTTGCTTTGCAGCGGTCGCGGTGCGGGGGAACTCCGCGAAGGGGCTTCGCGAGGTAGTCTGAGGGCCGTTTTGGGGCCTTTTTCTTTGTTCCAAATTTTAGCGCCAAAAAATTCCCCCCCTCAGACTTGGATCCATGAAGAGATCAAGGGTTTAAATATGAGGGAAATCACCAAAGTCTTCAGGCATTCGCGGTGCGGATTCTCGAGGCGTGATCGTGAGGCGGATAGGGGACGCGCGGGCCGCACGCGCCGCGAAGCTCCGCGCAGCCAGGACTCGCCGCAAAGCTCCAACAGATGTCACCTATAAATATAGGTCCTTCCATCTCTTTTTTATTTTCCTTTTTTCATGATCTTTTCTTCTTGCGCTCTCGATTCGCGAAGTTCTTTCTACTCCGTGAGTGTTTTCTGCGAATCGAGGCTTCGCGGAGCACAGCGAGTCTTAGACTCCGCATTTGTGCTCCGCGATCCAGCTTTGAATGCCGAGGTAGCTCTTCTGAGAATAGTCTTCGCAAGTGGCCTTCGCAAACTCACTTCACGAGCTATCTTCGCATACCAACCAACCAAACATCCAAGTTCCATAACCGAATGGCCCACCAAGAAGCTACTCAGGGGGTCCTTGCAGATGCCGCCCGGAGGGACGAAATGGTGAACATCATGGGGCTAGGGAGCTATTCTGGAGCCACTCGGACCATAGTTCTATGGTGGAGATTTTTTCAGAGAGCCAAAATAACTATCTATTGTGTAGTAGGTTTCCTATGTATGGATTTGGGCAGATGGATGATGTCTTCATCCCTACAGAAAGTAGGTATGAACCAACCAACTGATTCTGGAGCACGCCATGCCAGCACCGATGGTTCAAGGCACCCGATGGTCATTCCCGAGAGGATTTCATGCCGGTCGTCATTGAATGTCTGTAGAATCACCTGAACAACGTCGATGGGGGTGCATTGCAGCTGGAGACGTCCCCTCCCCTGTACTGAACCATCCTTAAGGCGGAGTTGGGGAACCCGAAGAAGGGGCGGTCCGAGGAATGGGACCTACGCTAGGGAGGAAATTTCACGGATGATTGGGCTTGGGCCTACTGGGTAGGAACCTAGTGTGAGGATTTCGGGGCAGAGCTGAGGAGAGTGGGCATGTATGAGGTATATTTGGCTTCCTAGTTCCATATCTACCAACCGAAGCAGTTGATGTCAGAGCTATTGAGTCGGTGGTCACCGGGGACCAATATCTTTCACCTGCATCACAGGGAGGTCGGCATCAGCCTATGAGACGTGCATCAGATCTCGGGGGTCCTGATACTGGTGGCAATGTATGATGAATTCTTCCTAGCCATGGGTGTGTGGGAGGATCCAGAGCAGATGTTGTGTTTGGTAATGGCATTGATGGAGCTTCTGCCTGGGGAAGACAAGGAGGTCGTGAGGGATGTCCACTTCAAGAGCTGGTTCAAGAAGTGCTTGAACTTCCTAGAAAATAGTTAGTTCCTAGTGAGACCTCAAACATTATCGAAGGGTGCCTGGAGCAAGGAAAACTCATACTGGAGGCTACTGGAGAACAGCCAGTGGAATACCTGGGGGTTCAGTGTCAGTACTGAACAACGACCACTAGTCGGGCTGGCGGCATTCATCGCAGCCCTAGTATGTAGTTGGATCCTGCCGGTGAGGGATACAAACATGGGAGTGCATCCAAGAACCTTTATCATGGCATCCACTTTGGTGGCAAGAGGGTGGGTCAACTTGGGGATCCCGATGCTCACCAAATTGTACAAAATGCTATGGTACATCAGCGAGGGGAAGAGGCCATATAGGATATGCAGACCATTACACCTTCTGTACGGGTGGATGGTGGCGCTCATCGGGGGATATACGAGTATCTGAACCCCATCTTGCCTTCAGGGTCAAACTTTCATCCCTCAATATTGAACGTCACAGGGAGCTTTCCGACCAAGCTAACCACACTATCAGTTCTGAACCAGGTGTGGAGGGTGGAGGAATCCAATTTCCACCATTTCATATTACAGATAGGGGCCTTCAAAGATGATGGAAAAGGAATGGAAGAGCATTGACCCTACCTCATGACCTTTCGAGGTGGAGTCCTGGTGGCCATGGTAGACCGCAAGAGTCTCTGCGAGCCGTACACCCCACACCGGTTCGCTAGGCAATTTAAGTGCCTGCAGCAGCTGACCCAGCAGGTCTACCTGGGGGTGTGCTATGAGGAGCACCAGTGTGTAATGAGGTAGATGTGGCTCATGTTCACACTGGAATATGGGAAGATTCGGAATGTATTGCCTCCGTCGACCACCATCCTTGGGCTGATAAAAGAATACGCCCAGAGCTGGGAGGCGGCCTACCCAGGGGAGATGCTGAAGTGGCCAACTGTCCTGGTAGGTGAGGGTGAGCCTCCCCAACCTCGAGGTCAAGGCCAGAAGGCGACAAGGGCATCCCGTAGTGGCGGGGCTGCTATAGCGGCAGCGCCCGAACCAGTTGAGGAGGGAGAAGCAGCAGCAGGTCTGGCAGCGGCAGCGGAGCCGGTGGTCCCAACGGAACAGAGTCATCTAGAGGGGCGGCCACCGAAGGGATTCAGTAGGATTTCTATACAAGCCCCAGGGAAATGGTTGTGCCCCATTGACATGCCAGAGAATGTTGTCTTCCCGGTGTCCTAGGACATCTGGGAGGTCAACCGGAAATTCCTTGGCCCATCTAAGTTATGGAATCACCTCAATCACCTCGGGATGGAATTGTCGGGGGTCGGCCCCATTAGAGATGGCTTTGTAGTATCCCAGGCAGAGGAGGAGAAATACATAGCCTAGCTGGAGGACATCATCCATTCCCAGGGAGCCCTTCACCCGATGACAGACCGAGTAGGGGTACTACTGGATCAAACGATTCCCCCACAGTTTTCGGTCGCTGAACTAAGAGATCGCTTCCCCCTATTGGAATAATCAGACAAATCCTTTTGGGGGGACGAGGCTAGTAGGGAGAGTCTGTCGGAGGTGGGTGAAGTCGGAGACCAGTCCTCAGATCTCAAAGATTTCACAGAGCCTCTAGAGGTAAAACCCCAAGTTCCTTCTTCAAATCCTACCCTTAGGTTACTCTGGACTACTTATCAGCGTATGTACTATGCGGGAGGGCCTTGTGCATAGACCTCGTTCTCGCCCCTCAGTGGGTGCCGACATGGGACCTTCAGGATCCGCACCCGTGGCTGTATCAACCTCCATGTCTGGTGGGGCTGGGAAAGTCGAGGCTGCTCCCCTGGAATCTCCAGACCTGCCAACCATATACGGGGGGGCACGTCTCGGGGTTTTGATGACATCCACCCAAGAGAAAGACCAGGTATTTGACCTCTGTAAGTCTTCTCTACTGCATCCACAAATATCATCCCCTGACCACGTTAACTGACGTTGACATCCCCTTCTTTGCATGTACAGTCCTTCAATTGGCCTGGGCTTCTGCAGCAAAGTTGGTCGGGTCTTCTGGCAGGGCCCTTCCCAAGGGCATACCGATGGTCATGGAGGTGAACATCTAGCCCAACCAAACCACGGCACTCCTGAACACCAGCAGGGGCGCTAGAGGGACTGCACCTGAGATCATCAAGGTGGGATCTTGTGATGAGGATCAACCAGACAATTCAGCCCCCGCCACGCCCGATCTAATGCCAAACGTGGACCCGACTGAGGAGTTCCTGGGGGCATTCCCTGCATACGAGCCCGAAACTTGTGTCGATTGGGACAAGATGGCCTTTTATGATGAGGATAGAAAAATAGTTTATCGCCAATCGTGGAAGTCGATCAAGCGCTTCATCGATGACACCCCCCAAGTGCTATGGTTGAATGAGATGGACAGACTTTGCTCACTCCTGCACGAACTATGTGCTGGGAGAGTGGATGCCTGACGTCCTCACATTCTCATTTGATATCTTATGGCGGAAAAGATTCTAGAGTATGACCATGGCCTTGGTGTGGGTTGGTAGCGGAGGAAGGCGGTGAACATCGAGAGGCTCCAGAAGGCTGAAGATGAGGTCCAGCAGCAGCAAAACCAGGCGAACGAGCACTTGACCTCCCTCAATGTGAAATCTGAGGTGATATCATGACTGAAGGCCCAGTTGGCAGAAGCCGAAGTGGTCCTAAGGTGAGATTTTGGGGAGATGATCACCATCCGGGACGACGTAGAGCGGGCCCAGATTGTGGCCAATGAATTTCTCCCTCTCGCCACCGAGGAGGAGTGGGAGGTTAACAAGTAGCAGTATCTCCTGGACGCCACGATCCAGAGGGTGGAAGAGCTGCAACGTTCCTTCTATGCGGTTAATCCGTCCATGGGGGGAGTCAACCCCCGGGTACTGTAATTATTACAAACCCTTAAACGTACTTTCATGCTTTGATTGTCTGAATGTTGTAGCATGCAAGATTTTCGTTGTTCACATTGTCTTATTGCATCCTTGTGATGTTCGCGTAGCATCCAGTGACCATTCCCTAAGCTCAAGTGGGTCAATCCCGATGTGAGAAACAAGGGATGGTTACCTCATCACATCTTCCAAACGTAGAAGTGAAAACCAAGATTTGTGAATCCGGGGTTTGGACAACCTTTCCAGATTTACGGGGAAATGGGAGAGGCCTGGTTGGAGAATTAAGTTCTCAGAACAGCCAAATTACTGTTTTCCTCACGTGCTCTTGTGCATGAACGATGTAATGCAAGAGGCGCTAAAGTCGATCTGAACAGATGGGAATGGGAAGTGTGAATCATGATACCCAGGATTCAGAACATTGTGGGGGTGGAGTGACAATAAAGAATAATTTTTGACCGCATTCGAAACATAGTATTCTTATTGTATTAGCCTGAAGTGGGGATAGAAAATGAGGGTCGATCGTTGAACATGTTTGAAACACAGGACCTGTCGTAAATTCCATCAGTTAGTCTTCCGGAACATTGGCCTAGGTTAGTATGTAGGCCATATACTGAGCATCCATACTATTAGGGGGTTCCTCCAGACATGAGAGAGGATGAGGGTCTGAATAAGGGGAATGCAAAGCATGGAATGTGGGGTGAGGGTTTGTTCGAATAGAATCTAACACTCCTGAAATTACGCCACTATGGCTGAAGCACATTGGATGGGCGCATCGGTTTGGTCATGGATCATTCCTTCTTTTAGACGGTGCCTCTTTGGCGAGGGGGGTTGTCGCTTCCCAATGTCATCGTGGGGAATCCCAAACTTGTTCGGGGCAAAATTGCAGTTGCACGGTTCCCCACAGGGGGTCAGGCCAGGGGCCGGAAATGGGGAGGAACAGGACTTTACTATTCTTGGGGTTGGACCCTAGGCAAAATATCGGGGTGTCTCTATATATCCCATGAGGATGGGAATCAAGACATACATAGTTCTGGAAGTGCAGTTTAACGTCATGCGGGATGATGAGAAGCCTGGACACGTTGGTACACATCCTACCAGAACTACTAAGCCCACGTGAGTCGTGCTCGGTGTGGGAAACAAGAAGTAGTGGTGGGACTTTCCCGACACAGGAAGGGGAATGCTAGGATGTAGGGACACTCAGTGAATACCGGCCCAATGATTCTAACTCGTCCATGAAGCGCACCTAGACGCGCAAAGAGACAAAGTCGAGTATGTCGGAATTCCACTTGAACATGAGAGAGTGGAAATGTGTGAATCATGACGCTTGAGATTTGGAACATAATGATGGAGGCGTGACAATGGAGTATAACTGTTAACTATGGAAGAAACACAGAATCCACATAGTGTTAGCCTGGAATGGGAATAGATTGATGTGGGTCGGCTGTTGACCATGTTCGAAACACAGGACCTATCGCAAATGTCGTCAAAGATCTTTAGGGACGTTGGCCCAAAATGGTAGGAGAGCCCTTAGTCCTAACATCCATAGAGAGCCCTTAGGCATAGAATCCATGTCTTATGAGGGTCCTTTTGAATGTGGAAGAGGATGAGGATCCAAATAGTGAGATCACAAATCTTGTACATGGAACTAGGGGAATGTCCCCATGAAAATTCCACACTTCGGGCTCTTTGTCAAAATGCATCTGAATATGGCAACGAGACGTATTAGATAGAGGGAGTCGAATACCTTCCCATAAGGATATCTTAGTTTAGGGTCATAGAACTCAGACCATAAATGGTAGGAAACATGGGAGGCATGTGGTGGGGTAACTACAAATACCAGAGGTGAATGGGAACTGGAGGTTCTGACCATCACGTATTCCTTGAAGAGGTTCTAGGTCGAGGGACCAAAAACGAGAGCCTATTTGGGCCTAAGGCGAAGTGAACAGTCATTCCTACGTACCCCATGAGAATGGGGATAAAGCTACACATAGTTCTTGAGGTGGAATGGTAAGATACCAATGCCAGGGGAAAGGGGGCGTGCGGGCACAGCCCTTACACCAAAGAAGCAGAATTTGATAAATCTTGTTTATATTTTAAGGTGAGTGGTTTTTTTTTGTGAAGTGATAGAACAAGGGTAGAAACTCCTGGAATATCCACAATAATCAATCTGTATAAAGGCATTGAAAAATGGTATGGTAAATGACTGATACCCAACATGGTGTCCGTTATGATGAGGTCATCACAATGCAGTGTCTTTTTTTTTCGTGCGGTCAGGATGATATCGTCACGGTTTAGGGTCATGTGGTAGGACCATCAACACAGTTTAAATTCATATGGCTTGGACCTGGGGGAATGCGCCCGATGTGATAAAACATACCCGATGTGAATAAGGATGAGGTCCACATCATCGCCGTGCACGATTCCGAGAGAGGAGCCTCGGGCCAGGAGGCCAATGAGGGTCAGGGGATAAGGGGTAGGAAAAAATAGTTCCTGGCTAAGCTGGACCCAGAAGCATGATGCTCGGGTGATCCCACGTATCTTATGGGGGTGAGTATTGAGATGCGCATGTCTCTTAAAGAAGATCCTAGTCTATAGTCTTAGCGCTTGGATCACGGGATCCTCGAGAGACATCGTATCACAGCTTTGTCTTCCTAGAGTATGGAGGTGCACTGAGGGGTAGTGCCAGAAGTGCCGAGATTCCACTTGGACATGATGGGGTGGAACATAATTTGAATCATGCAACCAATATTCAAGGCCTAAAGGGGCTGGCGTGATGACGGAGTATTACTGCTGACCATGTTCGCAACACAACATCCTGTCGCGTTAGCCTGAAATGGGGACAAACAAATGAGCATCGACTGCTGACCATGTTTTTAATGCGGGATTTGTATCAATTATCTTTCTTAAACCTTCATGGGTGTTGGCTCGTAATGGTAGGAGATCCCTTAGGCATGGTATCCATGCTGTTTTTTGGGGTCCCTTCGGGTGTGTAAGATAATGTAGGTCGGAATGAAGGGGAACACGAAGCTTGAAAAGTGGAAGGAACTTGCCTGAGTTGAATCTGACACTCCTGGTCCTAGACCAGAGTACTCCTAACACGTTGGTGAACAACTAAAAGGGATCGAGGGACTCAACTTGAGGGCGACCATGAGATGGAGGATTCCTGGGATAAGGGAGGCATGGTGCCAAAAAACCCAATGTGAAGGAGGGCATGGCCCTGTACCACACCTATATACCCCCCCTGTGGAGAGGGACAAGCCAAGGGGCCTAGGTGACCGGGAGATCAGGAGATCTCTAAGAAATGGTGTTGGATACGAAATCTAAATTTCCAGGCTGTCCTACGTATCCCATCAGGATGGGAATCAAGACACACGTAGTTCTAGAAGCACAGTTTAACATCATGCGGGACGATAAGGGGCATCTCATCCGGGGATGTGTATGGCATGATGAGTAACCCGATGTGAATGAGGACATAATCTCACACCACACCATACAATCCCACAAGAGAGAACCTAGGCCATGGCCCGAAAAGGCCAAGGGGCCTGAGGCTGGGCCTCGGTCAGGAAGGCCTGACCAACTTTCAGTTTAACGTCTTGCAATGAGGACAAGGGCCGAGGGCCCGAGAAGGCCAAGGGTCCTAAGGCTGGGCCTCGGTCAGGAGGGCCTGAACAACTTTTAGTTTAAAGTCTTGTATTGAGGACGAGGTTCGGGGACTGAAAAGGCCAAGGGGCCTGAGGTTGGGCCTCGGTCAGGAAGTCATGAACAACTTTCAGGTTAATGTCTTGTAGTGAGGACAAGGGTCGGGGGCCTGAAAAGGTCAAGGGTCTTGAGGCTGGGCCTCAGTCAGGAAAGTCTGACCAACTTGCAGTTTAACTTCTTATAGCGAGGATGAGGGTCGGGGGCCCAAAAAGGCCAAGGGGCCTGAGGTTGGGCCTCGGTCAGGAAGGCCTGACCAACTTGCAGTTTAACATCTTGCAGTGAGGACAAGGGTCGGGGGAGGTCTCATTCAGAGTTTTTACAGCACGGTAAGTAACCTGATGTGAATGAGGACATAATCCCACAACACACCATACAATCCTATAAGAGAGAACCCCGGCCGAATGGAAGGTCATACACCCTCTTGTATGGTTCTTGCCTCATCACAGCTCTTAAGCCCACGTGAGCGGTGCTCAGTGTGGGAAACAAAGAGCTGGTCAAGGCTGTCTCTGTCCAATGGGGCCTGATAGCTGACATCGCCCGAAGGGAGTCCGTCGCTTAGATACAATGGAGTATAAAAAACCACTACACTCGATGTTTGGGACATCTTGGGGTGGTCCTAACGATCCAAGACAACTTTTGACCATGTTCGAAACACAGCGCCCCAATAGTGACCTGAAATTGGAGTAACAAATGAGCATCGACCGCTGACCATATTCGAAATGTGGGACTTGTATCGGCTTGTTTCTCGACATCCTCAAGGGCGTTGGCCCGAAGTGGTAGGAGATCCCTTCGGTGTGGTATCCATACCATTCAGGGGGCCTTCTGGACGGGGAAGGTGACGAAATCCTAGTAAAGGTGTGGGTGAAGCATAGTTGTACCCATCTTTGAAAGAGGAGAACATCTCCAGGGAGTGGGATGTGCAGATGGATCGATGCTAGATCGATGTGCATTGGGGAAAAGTATGCACCCCACCATATATCTTGACCTGGGGGGAGATTCTGGTGTTTGGGCTGGGCCGACAGATAAAATGTCTGGGTGTTCCTATGTATCCCATGTGGATGGGAATCAAGCCATACATAGTTCTTGAAGACCATGTACTTTAACGTCGTTCGGTGAAGACTTGGGAGGATAGAAGAACGGGAGTGGGCACATGGTGTGACCATTATGACCCTTGTATGAGTGGGGCTGAGGAAGCCCATATCATACAAGTATCCTTCGAGAGAACTATACCCAGGGGGGATAGTCTAAGAGAAGAGTTTGGGGCTGGGCTCAAAATGAAGCATCTGAGCATTCCTACGTATCCCATAAGGATGGGAATCAAGCCACGCGTTGTTCTTGAAGATGCAGTTTAACGTCATGAAGGACGATGCACAGTTTAAATTCATGCAGGACTGGACAGTTTAAGGTCATTTGGGACCATCGTGCTGTTTAGCGTCATGTAGGACCATACAGTTCATGGTCATGTAGGATCATACAGTTTAAATTCGTGCAGGACCATGGGGCTCAGGAAAAGTATTTCTTGAGGAACTTGGCATTGGTGGGAGGAGTTATACGCTCACCATCGATGGTCACCAGGGAGTATGCTCCATTTGGGTAAACCCTGTGGAATATGTAGGGCCCTTCCCATTTGGGCTCTAACTTGGGTGGTTTCCTGCCAGGGATCATTGGTGCTCAGAGGGCCAGTACCAAGACGCCTTGTAGAAAAGAGCGGAGGCAAAACATCTTTTTGAAGTCTCTAACCATCTTGTTCTGGTGCCTTTCCAGATTGTGCAGGGCATAGAGCCTACTCTCATCAAGTGCTTCCAATTCATCTAGATGGATTTTGGCCACCTTATCTGGTGCATACTGGTCATAGACTGCAGTGCGCAATAAAGGCAGTTGGATCACGATGGGCAGGACGGCCTCAACTCCATACACCAAGGAATATGGGGTCACCTGGGTGGAGTTACGAGTCGTCGTTCGATAGGCCCAGAGGGCGTTGGGGAGCTTTTCCGGCCAACTCTTCTTGTTCTAAACAACCATTTTCTGAAAAATATTAGAGAGGGTTTTATTGAACGCCTCGATCTGTCCATTTTACCGCACGTGATAGCGGGGGGTATGGTTCGAATGGATATTGTACTTGGAGTACAATTTCTTCAGATCAGCTGCTCGAAATTTGGTGCTGTTATTGGTGAGGACAACGTTAGGAACTCCAAACCGGTGGATGATATTAGATCTCACAAAGTCAATAACAGAATGGGCCTTGACTTCCTTGAGTGGAATTGCCTTTTCCCACTTGGAAAAGAAATCGGTCGCAGTCACGATGAACGTGCATTGGTGATCTGTCACCAGTGGATATGGTCCCACGACATCGAGTCCCCACACCGCGAATGGCTAAGAGTACTTGGTGGAGTGGAGAGGTTCGGGCGGTCGATGAAGGAAGTTAGCATGAACTTGGAACGTGTGTCATCTCTTGGAAAACTCGATACAATCATGGATCATAGAGGTCCAAAAGTAACCCAGTCTCTGGATCGGATGGGACAGCTTCAGCCCAGCCTATTGGGCGCCACAGGAACCGGCATGAACCTCTTGCATGACCTATGGAATCTCGACTCCTTGAATGAAACGGAGGAGAACACCAGAAAACTATGATTATAGAGGATCTGCTCAAGACTGAGACCACTCTAGGGGGTAAACTGTAGCGCGCGGCATATGATTCGCTCGTGCTCAGCCTGATCAGCTGGGAGGAGACAATTTTGGAGATATTTTACAAAAGGGGCTCTCCCATCGGGAGTCGCTTCAACCACTACACCTGAAGAACCTGGCACTCCTTTTGTGGAGGATCCGGTGATAAGATGGCTTACTCGCAGGACATTGTCATCCTCTAGGGTGATGGGGGAAATAACTCTCTGGTGTGCCACATGTATAATCATGTCATCCTACTCGGGCTCTGCAAGTGATGCAGCTAAGCCGACCAAAGCGTCCGCTCGACCATTCTATGACCAAGGGACATGGGTAACCTCCAGTCAAGAAGGGAACTGGCCCATTAGAAGGAGGGTGTGCTCCAACAATGGTACGAGTTATGGATTTATGACAACATATCCACCATTGACTTTATTGATGACTAGCTCAGAATCCCCTTTCACATGAAGATGGGGCACGTCGATCTCAAGGTCCATCTCGAGGCCAGTGATAAGATCCAAATACTCTGCCTCGTTGTTGGTGCATCCTTCTAACAACAGGAATGAGTATGGAAATATGGCTTATGCCAGGGTAATGAAGATGATACTCAGGCCCACTCTATTGAGCCTAGGATCATTGAGCCTCCTACAAGTGGGACTCTGAGAGGCACCATCAAAGTGAATCTTCCAACATGGGATGGTATGATCGAATGAGATGATTTCCTCATCAGGAAAATCGATGTCCAGGGACTGGTCCATGGATGTTGGATGGGCAACTAGAAAGTCTGCCCCCCTTGATATCCTTCTGAGGCACAAACCTATCGTCAAACTACTGGATAATCACCGCCCACCGCACTAGATGGTCGGTCAACATGGGATGATTCATAATGTACTTCAGTGGGTCTACCCAGGAGACCAGCTGTACATCATAGTGTTGCAGTTAATGTCGTAACTTCTACACAGAAAATACGAGCGCAAGGTATCTCTTCTTGATAGCGGATTATCTGGTCTCCGTATCGAGAAGCATCTAGTTGAGGTGGTAGAGAATGTTATTTGTCCCCTCATTGTTCTTCTACTCGAGCAGGGTGTTGATAGATTGGTCTAGGGCAGTGACGTATAGGATTAACGGCTTACCAGAGACGAGTGGCATCAATACCGGAGGCTGGAGAAAATATTTCTTGATTTCCTCAAAGGCGTCCTGGAACTCCTCATCCCATTCATAGGTGTATCCCTTCTTCACGAGCCGAGAAAAGGGCTTACACATTCCATCCAGATTCGCAATGAATCGGCGTATGTAGGCTAAGTGGCCTTGAAGACCTCAAAACTCTCGAATATTGCTCAGGGGAGGCATCTGGCTGATTGTCTTGATCTTCTCTGGGTTGATCTCGATGCCTCGGTACCTAACAACAAATCCAAGAAACTTCCCAGAAGTGACCCCAAAAGCACACTTCAATGGGATCATCTTCAAGTGGCGAGAACGGCGGAAACCGAACACTTTCTCAAGGTCCTTGAGATGGTCCTGGCACTTGCGAGATTTGACCACCAGATCATCCACGTAGCACTCCAACAATTTCCTGAGGATTGGCTTGAATATGTGATGCATGGCCCGTTGATAGGTGGCACCTGCATTCTTCAGGCCGAAGGGAATAACCTGGTAACAGAAAGTACCTTGGGTTGCCCTAAAAGTTGTGGACTCTTCATCCTCGGGGTCCATACGGATCTGATTATATCGAGAGTAATCGTCCATGAATGGGAGGGCTTGGAACCCAGCCGTAGCATCGATCAACAATTCTCTCACCAGAAGGGGAAAATCATCCTTCAGACAGTGATGGTTGAGATCTCAGAAGTCGATGTAGACTCTAATCTGCCTTTTCTTCTTCCTGACTAGCATGATGTTGGCTAGCCACTTGGGGTACTGGACCTCCTTGATGAAATTGGCCTTGATGAGCTTGTAAACTTCGGCCTCGACCATGGCACCATGGGAAGGGTGCATTTTTCTGGGAGGCTGCTTAAACGCATGATGGTTTGTCGGGAGACCAAGATGGCGGACGGCTACCTGAGGATCTAGTCCTGGCATCTCGTCGTAACTCTAGGAAAACACATCAAGATTCTATTTAAGTAATTCCACGTACCACTACTGCTTCTTAAGGGACATGGTGGAAAATATCAATGTGGTTCTCGGATTTGCCTCACTAACAAGGTTCACCTATACCAGTTCATCAACCGTAGCAGAGACGCCCTCTTCAAAGGTAGGGGAGCATCCTCTAAATCCTCTTCTTCACTTGCAGAGGAGGGATACTCAGAGGGTGAAGCTCCCCTTAGTTAGAGGAACCTAACGAGAGGCTGGTACCAGCCTAGACAGCAGTGGACGGTGCATGAGGAGATTCATGCACCGCTGAGACCATGGCGATGAAAACAGTCGATCCAATCCCATCTGGACTTTGGCCCATGGGGCCATGCTTGATAACATCAAAGTAGTAGTGTCGTGTCGGCTTGAGCTAGTTAATTCTAGCCTGGCGAAACAGACACGTATGGCGTACCGCCGTTTCCATGAGTCGGACGTCCTGATACCGTATGGGGGTATGAGGTTCTGACAGCACCTGAGCCTGGTTTGTGTAGGAGTACGAGGTGATTTTACACCATCTCTTGGACTTGTAAATATGCCTTCCTCTTATACCAGAGACAACAAAGCATTTCTCCATGTTAGGGGTCTTTCCCTCCAACCAATGGATCAGGAAGATGTAGGTGTCGTTCAGACCTGCCTAGGTGTCACTTGTGACCGGGGCGGGCTCAACCTCACTTTCCAGAATCTGCTTATCCTCACTCTTGTAATAGTCATCATCCAGATAACGGTCTCCATAAGAGGCGAGAGGAGATGCATCACCTTGGAGTACGCCTACTCGACCATTAAGGGAGTACTTGAGGCATTAGTGATACGATGAGGGGACCGTCGCGTGAAGGTGGAGCCATGGCCTACCCATCAATGCATTGTACGCAGTGTCCTGGGAGACAACCATAAATTCAGTACAGGAAACTAGGCCACCGAACTGGGTCTTCAAACGGATCTTGTCGACCGAGGTCTATTCTATCCTGCCATATCCCTGGATCCTTAAATCAGAGGGAGTCAGGTCATCTTCGAATAACCCCATCTTCCGCAGTGTCTGCTTCAGGATAAGGTTGATCCTGGAGCCGGTGTCAACGAGGTAGCGGTGAACCTCAATGCCATTTAATTGGCCGGTGATGTATAGTGGGAAGATGTGCCCATGTATATGAGAGCCTTTGTCTTCTCCCGAGAACGATATGATAGCCTGACATTCGGCATCCTCAACTGCTTCAACATGGAAGGCTTCTACAGCTGCTACCTCCGTCTCAAACTAGAGGGGGCTTCATAAAGCCTCAGTGAGGGATTCGCGCATGTCTGAAAATAGGTGGAGGGCTTAAAGGATGGAAAGCCTCACTAGGATACCGGAAAGGTGCTTGATGACATCATACTTCTGCGCTAGGTGTGAACTTCTACTTACAGGAGGCCACTCTGTGATTGGAGGCATGGCGAGCTTTACCGGCTGGATCGACGGCTGACTGGTACTGGGTATATCCCGCTGTTAGCTAGTCGAAGCTCAGAGAGTAGCTTCCAGATGAGGACTGGACAACTGAGGTTGACCAGTAGCAGGGCGAAGCTGGTTCGGTGCAGCCGAAGTGGCTCTACCTGATCCAGTAGCACAAACGGTGGGAGAAGCGATCCTGACGACACCAGATAAAGAGTATCCGTGTGCTGAGATCTGTGTTGGGCCTACTTTCTGGTTTCAGTGGAATGCACGACCTAGCTAGAGGTTCCAACTAGTGCGCCTCAATGAACAATATGGTCGTGGGTCCACCTATGTTGGCATTGGCTGGGGACGTTGGAGAGGTTCTCCTGGTGTTCCCCCTTGTCGGGAGTCATATAGGGGTTTACCAACTCAATGGTATTAACCGAAGCATACCCTTGACTGTCAATCGAATAATCATCCACCACTGGGAGAATTCTGGTAGGGATCCCCATCTCAGGGGGCATGAATTCACCAATAGTGTGGGACGACGATGGCATCAGCGGGGCACGTTTCTTCTTTTTGCGCCATCGATGCTTACTCTTCTGGGAAAAGGCCGGCTGAGATGACGATGCAGAAGTAGTGGACACCACTTCTAAAGACTCCGGTTGGTTCAAGCGTTCAAAAATAATTCCATGGGTGCGAGCGACCGTTTTGCAAGCCATCCAGTCATCGTACTTTTAGGATCCGTAGTTGGGAACCTGCTGCCACTCACCTTCGTTGTCGCTACTGCTTTCTGACCTCACAAAAACACCCACCACTTGTGTTGGGGCCAGGCCCAGCCTAACTATGTTGTTATTGACCTGGTCTAGGAGCTAGTCCTTAAACACATATCACTGCTTGAGGGTGTGCCCTATAATTTGATGTTAGGGGCAGTAGTTGGGGTGATCGGTGAGATTCGCCTCTGCCGACCTTCTACACTCAGGCAAGCATACAATCCCTACTCTAGGAAACTACGGATGTAACTGGGGACCTTATTCTCATTGAACGAGTATGTCTGGTGTCTTTTTTCCAGATAGGGATCCCTTGGATCCTGCCCTTGACGAGGAGCTGAAGGGGCTTACCGAGGAGGTGGACCCTGATTGTCCCACCTAGGTGGTGGCGGTGCATTACGCGAAGGCGCCTGTCGATTCTGAGGACGTTGCGGGGCCAGAGTTTGTGCCTGAGGTAGAGGGCCTCGGCGAGGCTGCGGGACAGGTGCTACTAGCAGCAAATCTAGCTGCTTGGGGGATTCTATTTTGGCCACCGCGGCAGGCTCGACTCTGGCAGCTCTCCTTGCTAGAATTGCAGGGGCAACGGACATGACTGTCAGGCCTGTTTCAGGGCTTCTTCGAGGCGCTGATCCTTATATGAGAAGTCTTGGAACCCTCTGGGATAGTTCTGAGTGATCAGGGAGGGAACCAATTCCGTCTTGACATTCCCTACGCACTTCTTCAGTAATTTCTCCTGATTCATTGGCATGTCGAGAGAGTATGTGATCCCCTTCCACTGGGTGATAAAGTTCATGACTCACTCATCAGGCCTTTTTTGCACTTGAAGAGGTCTGCAATGCTGGTCTTCTGGATGGTAGAGTTGAACTGGTATAGGAACTGCCTGCGAAGGTCCTCCCAACTTGTCACAGATCCAACGGGGGGTTGGTTTTACCATACGACTATCGACCCTTCCAGTGTCTGAACAAAACAACAGAGCTTAGAGGCCTCCTGCTATGCTGGAGTACCCAACATGGGCCCACACCTTGATTTGAAGTGGTCCAGATGCTCTGGTGGGTCTCCCATCCAATTAATGTGGGAGAAGGTGGGATTCCCAAAACCCAGAGGTTTCGGCATATCATCCACCCAGGTCGGGTATGGCTTGCCATCCGGTGGGATTCCCACCTGCCGCGTTTCCAATTCCTCAAGGTGGTCGATGAGTGCCGCCATTGGATTGTCCGTGCGGGGGTCTCTATCTTGACGGGGATCCCTAACCACGAGTGTGTTGTCGGGCTCTTTGACACATTAGATGGGTTCAGCGGGTCGTGGAGCTACTGGTGGGATAGCCTGCGGGGCAGCTGGGGGAACTCGAGCTGGATTCCTCGGATTGTCGCGTCGTTCCGGAGGGTTTGGTGAGACATACCGCGCCCTCTTTTCATGAGTTCCGGCTTCAGCCCTGTCAGCGGGAGCGGCATGATCAGGGTTTCCCAGAGGCATCTCCCCGGGGGGAAGTTGTTCTTGCCCCTACTGCCCCAGCCTAAGATATCCATTGTCGGGTCGTCTCTCTACAACGCATTCATCCAGGAGTTCATTGACCAACCTCTTTTTCTCAGAAAGTTGCTGGTACAACGTGGACTTCTCGAGGTCCTCCTCCATCTTCTGCACTAAGGTGGATGGTTCAGAGTGCTTGACAGCTTTTACAGGCTCTTTTCCCTTACTGACATTTCGGTTGAGTACTAATGACTCGGTGGGCGTAGGGAGACATAGGAGGTTCCTCTACTAACGAGTAATCCTCCCTGATGGGTCCAACAGTGGTGTAAAACCCTCAGAGGATAAATCTCCATTGAGAAACTCCATCTCTTCCACCTTGTCAACTATGTCAGCCATTTGGACCATGACCCTTTTCGGGGGCATGTCCCCAATATCACATAGCGAGTCGGGCTGTCGTCAGATAGGGCTGAAGAGGAGGGAAACATACTACCCCCAGCCATGGACTTGCACGTGGGGGGTTGTTTCCCTGATTATTTTGTGGAGTACCGTAATACTCTGAACACATTTCTGCTGGAGGACCTTACGACGGCGTGGTGACTTAGGGCGCTGGGCCACCGGGATTGCGGCCAGGTTGACTAGACGGCATTGTGCGCTGATGTCCTCATAATGCACGTAGATCCATGGATACACCACATGCTGATGAAAAAGACTGAAATGTGTTTCCCAGAGGGTGTAGCGAAGACACTCAACTTCCTATGGGGTGAGGGACTCGGGTATGCAAAAATCCTGCATTGCTACGGGCCAGAACTCCTCAGGGAAGCAGTCCGCCGCAAGGATGATCCAGAAGCTCCTCGGCTCACTTTCAGGGTCTGGCCCTTGATTACCCCACTCACCAACTGGGGGTGGTTGAGGAACTGGTAGCGGTACTGAGTCAGACTGTTGTGACAGTAGGTTGACCGGTGGAGAATACGACGAACGGGCTGACTGGCCGCCGATTCTTGGGTTGTCCTCCAAAGAGTGTAGTGACATGGCCGCTACGTCGCGACAGGATGGGCTGACGGCCACCATTACTGGCTCAGGGGCCAGGGCTGGTGGTGGTGGGTTGCGATGCTTCTTGCCTGCCATTGGTTCCCAGAATATCTCTTCGTGATCTCTTGTGGAGGTAGAAAGTGCTTCCGGTGATGATGGTGGTGACTGCATGACCATAACCCGTGGGGTCTCCAAATATTCATCCTCTTGGATAAATCTATGGAGGGAAGCGGGGATCGTGTGGACCTCGCATTCTGGAAGTACTAGGCTGATGCGCCTCATCCCCTCTCCGGCCCTTGACTAGTATGAGCGAGGGGAGGGTTCCTGAGTGGAGTCACACTCTACTCCAGAGTCTGAGAAGCATACCGGTTTGATCTCTGTCCAGGACTTCCCATGATTCTTATTATGGCGGTGATGACCCGCCCTCCTACCCTTGTGTGGCTCCTCAGGATAGGGCTGATTTCCAACATGTGGTCCTTCGGCCGCGCTGGTGTCAGGGCGGAGAAGACTTCCATTTGAGACAGCCGGGGTGTGAGGAGCACTGGGACAAATGTCGAAGGGGACATGGGGAGGACCTCCATGAACAGTTCCCAAGTGGGCAAGACCTCCGCTGGAACCGGCGGGAGCATGGGGAGGACCTCCATGCTTGGTGCAGGTGGAGCGAGGCTGGACTTCACTCCTCTATTTTTCGGGGCGAGGAGGACCTTCGCTAGCTATGGAGAGGACGTAGGGAGAATCCCCACGTTGGAGGTAGACCGGACCGCGGGGCGGACCCTCATTCGGATTGGGGGTGGCACGAGGCAGACCTCCATGCCGAGCCTTGAAGACAGGAAGACCTACGCTCGTAGTGGTGGTGGTACGGGGAGGACCTCTGTATGGGGAGTAATCATGGTGGGTTGGTTCATGACGATCCCCGCTCGTGCCTATGACCCGGATAGTCAACCCAGCATGCCCGTGGGGAAGTTGGGGCCTCGATCCCGGTTGGGCGTTGGAGCGCCCTTGTATAGTGTGTGCAGAGACTTGATGATATGTGTCGGAGGTGGCTCAGGTCATAGTAGTCTTTGACTTTGATGCCCCTTGGCAGGCATCCTCATCTCGTGCTCGACGCTGGCATCGGGTCAGATGAGTCGGTGCTGGTGGTGCAGGTGCATAGCTTACCTGCTCCTCCAGAAAGGCCGGGCAGTGATGCTAACATGGCTAGGTGGGGACCCTTGATGGGAGCCCCTGAATTGGGACTCTGACCGGGCTGGGCCAGACGTCGCCCACCTCATTATCATAAGGCATGGAGTCATCGAAGCGCTCCGGGGACAGGCTCCTAAAACGATTGAATTTCGGGGTGGGGAGTAGAGGATCCCTATGCGGACCTTGGGGGTGGGATTGACGGCGGGCCCTGGATGCCTCCAGGTCCAGGTGGGCCATATCTCGAGTTGGGATTATGCCCTCCTCCTCATAACGACATACAAGGTCGTTAATCACCCTTCGTTGGATGACTTCTGATGGAGAGATGGGGCATGGACGCCCCATGGTCGTGGATGCAGACACCGTTGAGGCAACAGTAGATCCACGTGGAGCGGCTATGTTGGTGTTTCCCCTACCCCTGCATAGGCGGGTGGGTGGTGATCGCGTTCCCATGGCAGCAACTTGATTCCTGGAAGCAGGGAGATTAACTCATTAACACTACAAGGAAGAGAAATCGAAAACCAGTGCCCCAGTGTTATTCTATCTTCTGTGGATGGTAAGAGGGATCCACGCTGACAACATCACAGAACAGGATACCCAAGGTTCTACTGCCCCCAACTTCTGGTGAGTTTCATGCCAGGCCCGCTGTTTTTCTTAGAAATACCCGGCGTCGGATGGCTAGATCTTGTAACACATCCATCTATGGATGCCCCGAGCGTTACTAATCTCCATATTGAGGAGAAGACATTCAATTTGGGTTCACCATTTCTATTTCTGAAGCTTTTGCTGGGGGGCGCGCATCCGTCTTCTTGAGTGCGACAGGAGCGGCTTTTGTTACCCCGCATTCCCACTTTCCAAAGACAGGCAACATTCACTCCTTGTTCAGGGATGTTTGATCTTTGATCGAAATGGGATGATGGGTTGTTGGTTCTTCCTTCTATGGATTCCTCATCAGAACCTGTCACCTAGTCCGGGTCTATCTCATATATTTAATACATTGTTCGTGAATATCTTCCTGGCACCATATTTTCATGGACACCAGTTAATTACGCTACTTCTGTTAGGACATTCCAAGGGGTCCAGTCAGGGCAGCAACCTTCAGTTAGAGGAGTAGTCACGCTGGGCATCACTGGCATATCTGGACATTGGGGATTGGTATGTCTGTCTTATGTCCCTTATTATAGGGATTCTCGAGGCTACGGAAGCCCGAGGCATCCCACATCAAGTGCGGGGAATCATATTCCATTAGGCATGTATCTGAGGTTTTCCTCAGCTTCCCATGTTTAACATAGGGTATTCGCGGGTTTAACGTCCAATGGGGATGGATCAGACTATTCATAACACTAATTAGAGTGGATCAGATTGAGGAACCCCCTAGAGGGAACATCGATATCGGGGCCAACACGTGGGCAGCTCCCTAAATGCAGTGGAGGGGAATGAAGTGGCATGATCTCACCAGGATGTGGGGGCCCGGGTAAGAATCGGGATGGACGATGGTTTTGGGCTTGAGCCTCAAAGAGACTTCTTACATATCATGCCTTGACATGGATCAAAGTCCGCATAGTTCGGGTAGTGGGGAATACGTTTTAACATCATACGGGATGAGGGCATTTGTGGATTACGCTCTATGTAGCCCAAGGTGTTGGTCAACCGACATGGTTGGAACGACCAGGTGGTGGGATTAAACCTCGGGGAGGCTTCCTATGTACCATACCTTCACATTGATCAAAGTCCCCATAGTTCGGGATGGGGTGTGTCAGCGAACCGATGGGAATGTGATCTCGGGGGTCCACTGGTGGTGGGCATGAACCCCATGAGGCTTCCTACGTACCATGCCTTGACATGGAGCAAAGACCACGTAGTTCAAAATTATGTGGGTGTCGGCGAACCGACGTGGATAAGGACCTTGGCCCGATGGGTGGTGGGCTTGAACCTCGAGGAGGCTTCCTACGTACCATGCCTTGAAATGGATCAAAGATTACATAGTTCGGGATGGGATGTCAGTGAACAGACGTGATCATGGACCTTGGTCTAGGTGGATGGTGGGCTTGAACCTCGGGGAGGCTTCCTATGTACCTCGCCTTAGCAAGGATCAAAGTCCACATAGTTCAGGATGGTGATGGTGGGTCTTGGTGCACCGACATAGAGATGGTCGAGGCCAATGGTTGTTGGGCTTGAACCTCGTGGAGGCTTCCTACGTACCATGCCTTGACATGGATCAAAGTCCCCATAGTTCGGGCATACAGTTTAACGTCATGCGGGATGGCAGTGGTGTCATTGTCAATGCTTACTCTAATCCCATGTGAGTTGTGCTCGATGTGAGAAACAAGAGGCAGAAGGGACTTGACGATCACGTCACAAAAAATTCGTCTGTGGGATGTGGAGTGCGGCTTACGAATAGAGCGGCCCAGGGAGAGAGATATTGGGACTTACTCCAAGATGGAGGCCCGAAGGCGACAAAGCACAGTGGGAGAGGGGGATTTGGGACTTACTCTAGGATGGAGGCCCGGAGGTGACAAAGCGCAGTGGGAGAGTGGGATAGGTACTTACTCTAGGATGGAGGCCTAGAGGCGACAAAGCGCAGCAGGAGAGGGGGATTGGGGCTTACTCCAGGATGGAGGCTCGGAGGCGACAAAGCACAGTGGGAGAGGGGGATTTGGACTTACTCCAGGATGGAGGCCCAGTTCCCTATCACACCCTCTACCAGTCTTGGCACAGAGGAACTGAGGAGGAGCGGGGGTGCTGCCTTCAGCAAGAAAAGATAGGGGCTTATTCCAAGGTGTTTCCCCTCCCCGCGGACAAACTCCACTCCAAGAAGGACTATATCATCCCCTTTGGAGACTAGGGGGTGTGGATAATGACCAAAGTAGGGGGACCCTGCATGTGAGGCATGGGGTCAGGTCACAGTTTAACGTCATGTGTTGAGGACGATGGTGCTTGGCAGTTTAACGTCCTGCAGCTCATATGAGGTGGGTTCACTCCGCATCCCTAGGACATACATAATTGGTACCCTCTGCTCCTTGTGGGAGGGAAGGCACCGACAACGCCGTAACTGGGGGGTGTTATGGAGTGATCTGTTGAGGGGCCCACATTAGCGTGGCTATGCGAAGAAGCAATAGCCATTAGCAGGCCTACACGAAGAATCATTAGGAACAGAAACTCTACGGGTGGTATCATCCAGGGGACTTTGAAATCACATCGTGCAAACCTGAAGGGTCGCACGGGAAAAATATTTTCCAAGTAGAGGGGTCCATAGGCAGGGGCCTTGTGGAGCTCTGTTGTTCCGCGTGGCATAGGGCACTTGCGAAGAGGTGTGCTTTACGAAGTGGGGTTCCTTAGCCTTAGCATAGGGAAGAGGTGAAAACTGGAGGTGGTTCATGAAGTGGAAGGGAATTCACATATCCTAGCCTCACGGATCAAAGGTTCCTCACGAAGCAAGGTGTCGGGAAGCAATGTGCTTCGCGAAGTACAGTGGTCCCGCCTTATCAAATGGATCAAGTGTACATGAAGGGTTCTTCGTGAAGCATAAATTCTCCGCGATGACCTGGGGCCCCTTGGGGATCCCCTTCCTTTACGAAAGACCTTAGGCTATGAGAAAGGAATCCCTCTTGGAAGAGGGGATCAAAACGAGACAATGGGGAGGCACTTCGCAAAGCAGAAGTACCTCATGCAGCTCATGGTTCTCCAAGCGGAAGACTGATTCGCGATTCGGGAGATGAGAAGCCGAAAGGTCGGATTGTTCATCCAGATAGCTCAGGGGGAGTCCAGTATTTATAGGCAAGGGGTGCCATGGAGCAAGGCTCACACATCTCGAAGTGGGGTCGGGTGGCTTCGTGGCGGGCTCGCGAACGTCAACCGGGGTCGCAGAGCATCCCACCCTCTTTGGCTTAGTGGCAGGCTCGTGAACGTCAAATGCATTCACGGATCCTCCCGCCTTCTTTGCTTCCCAGCAAGCTCGTGAATGTCAAATGCGTTCACAGATCCTCCCAACTTCTTTTCTTCGTAGTGGGCTCATGAACGTCAAATGCACTTTCGGAGCCTCCTGCCTTCTTTGCTTTGCGGCGGTCGTAGTGCGGGGGAACTCTGCGAAGGGGCTTCGTGAGGCAGTCCGGGGGGGGCGTCTTGGGGCCTTTTTCTTTGTTCCAAATTTTGGCACCAATAGATATCTTAGGTCAAAGAATTAGAAATAGTATCACCATATGAAGGGGTACAGAGAATATGTTTTCTATAAATTGGTATCAGAAAAATAGGGTGAAGAATAAATCATAGGAATAAGTTATTATAAAAAAGATAAAAAAAAATTGAACCATATTGATTATACTAGATAGACTACTATTGGATGAAGAATGTCTTACTCGCTATTCTGCAAGAAATTTAAGAGTAATAATAATAAATTGAAACAAGGAAAGTCTGAATAAATTTAATGAAACACTATGATAACTTTGAAGTTTTTTTGTTAAGGATCTTTTGTTATTTCAAAAATTATTATAACATGTTATCTATGTGAGGATAACTTTCACTATCAATGTACTATAATTTTATACAAGTGATGGATATTCCCTTATAACTGTAACCACCAAAGGATTATTTTCTATTGGTTGTGTGTTCTTGGATTGTTTCAAAAACATGATATAGACAAGATACTCTTATCAAGTATTGTACCTTGTAAATACCAATGTTATTTTGGGTGTGCCTATTTTTTCTTTCCATTAGAGTTAATTATCACTAACCAGAGTTAAAGATTGTTTCTAAAGGAATAAAACATAAAAAAGGTAAAATCAATGATTCATCCCCTCCCCCTCTTAATGATCACACATGTCATTATTATCCCTTTCACATAATCCATACCGAGTAGATAATAGTGAAGAGTATATATATATTTTGATATGAACTGATATAAAAATATTATGTTCATATTTTATTTCTATTGCATTTTATTTTTAAATACAACACTTTATTACACTATTTCTACATGAAATAATAACTCGGATTGATTATTTATTGTTAAATATTTGTTTTGTTCAATAATAAGCATTAATATTTTGTAAGGTTTAATCCCCCCCCCATGAGGGCACTATTGTCATCTTAATTGGGCCAACATTTGGTGTCAGGGATTAATTATATGTGAATATAGGTTTTATTTCTCAAATTTTCATTATGTTAACTTGTAGATCCTATAACTAATAGTCCAAGAAAAACTTTCTTTATAAAATTAAAGGAATGAATGGAAATGATGGTCAGATACCATAAAAACTTCCATGTATTAATGGAAATGACTATGGTTACCAATATGATCGAATAGAGGAATTCCTAAAACAATTAATTTTTTATCCTTGTAAATTCATGGTGAACCCATATAAGCTACTAAAAACCGATCAAGATGATATTGTAGGTAATTATATGGTAAATTATGTTTTAAAATATAATATAATGAATATCTTGTATTCTTCTATAAGTAGAAGTGTTTTTATATATATATTAGCATGTAAGAAAGCTCAAGACATGTGTATGATTTTTTTAGTAACTCACCATGGTTCAAATAAGATTAAAAATATAAATTTTGGAATGCTTCATGCAGAATATCAGGATTTTAATATTGCAGAAGATGAATCATTGAACCAGTTGTTCCACTAATTTACAAGTATAATAAATGTAATAAATGCTCTTAGAGAGGATTTAGATAACACTATTATTATTGAGAGAGTGTTAATATTTCTACTGAATAAGTTTCATGTGAAGAAATTTTCAATCGATGAGAGTAAGAAATTTAAAGAGTATACTTTAGATGAAATAATAAAATTTTTCATATATGATATTGGAACGAAAATATTATTTATGAGGAATTTAAAAATTATAAAGGTGTATAATTTAAATCCAAAATATATTTTTCCACTAATTATCCTAATTTTGTGTTACAAAAAATTGAAAACATTAAATATATAATTTCACTAAAGGACTTGTCAACTATATAAGAAGAAAAATAGACCAAGAATATATCATCATCAGCATGTCTAAAAGATAAGTAAGAAATTTAATAGATGTAAATAAAATGATGTTTCAAAATTCATTTACTTTAAGGGAAGGAAAAATCTATACCAAAAGTATGATTTTTCAAATTTAGATCAATAATGGAAATACAAGAAGTATAAGAATCAATAAGAGATATTTTTCCTAGTTGGATGTAGTTTCACTAAAGAGTCGGACCCAAGTAGTGAATATTTGGAGAGTGTATAAACAATTTTTTATAGTAACAACTATGAAAAAAGTAACTAAGTTATTTATTTTTTATTCTTGTAAAAAATACAAGAAAAACAAATAAACCTTTATATCTATTAACATTGTTAATATAGTTATATGTTTAAAACTGTTACACCTTGATTTATTTGGGCCTTTGAAAACTATTAGTTTCTGGGTTAAAATGTATTTTTTTATAATTTTTTATCATTTTAATATATTCACTTTGACCTATTTCTTACCTTAATAAAATAAACATTAAAACAATATTGATTTTTTATAACTGGTTCAAAATCAAAATTTCATTTTATAATTTCTATTAGAATTTATAGAGGAGATAAATTTCTAAATATATAATTTGAAAAAAAATAAAGATAATGGATACTTTCAAAAACATATTCCCCTATAACACCATAACAAAATGGTGTTATATAGAAGAAAGATAAAACTATTTAGGAAATATTAAGAATTATGATAAATAAATTTAGTCTACTAAAATTATTTTGGTTTGAATTAGATATTACTACTTTCTATATTTTAAATAATGTTTTTATTAGGCATTGGCTAAAGAAAACTCATTCTGAATTGATTAAAGAAAATAAATCCAAGATTTTTCATTTTAGAGTTTTTGGATGTAAGGTGTTTATTTTAAAAATTAAGTGTACCTATTTTTATACTCAAAGTATTTTGATTATGTAATATTTATGTTATTATGATGATTGTTTTGGAAAAATTACCATTTTCTATGACAACTTTAGTGATATTTCACTCTTGAAAAGTAATTTAGAACATTATATAATTAAATATATAGATATTAAATTTCATTTTCTAAGAGATCGTGTTAAAAAAGGGGTCATTGTTTCAGAATTTATTCGAATTGAAAAATAATTAGCTGATATTTTTACTAAAACTCATGATTTTTTTAAATTTAAGAAATTAAAATTTAATCTTGGAGTGATGGAACTTTAGTACTGAGTTACTAAAATTTTAATTATTATTACTGAATTTTACTTTCTAACAAATATTTTTTATTGATTTCTCTAAATCTATTTGGGGTAGATTAATTTTTTTGAAGTTTAATTATTTTTTACTAATGTGCGTATTTTTTTTATGCAATCTATCTTCTCGAATTGATTCTGTATATTGAAGATTTTTTTACCTTCATATTTTTATGTCAAAATTTTATATGTAATAATTTAAGGGGAGATTAAATGTTTTTTGTATTTATAACTATTTTTTTAAACATTAGTTTTCATAAAATTTTAGTATATTGAATTTTAATTAATTTTATTATGCCAAGAGTTTAAAAGAGGAGATAATGTTAAATAATTTTAGATTTTATTCATTTTTTAATAAATTTAAAAAGGGGGAGATTTTTTTTCTTGATTTTTTTTATAACTTCCATAAAGTGGAATATTATTGGTGTTAAGTTTCATTAATGGGGAGATTTTTATTGATGTTTATTTTTTATTTTGAATATTAAAAATACCTCAAATTTTTTACAGATACCTCACTTGTTTAAATTGATAATTATAATTTATCATAGCTTTGATGAATCACATTACGTTTATTATTTAAGTATATGCTGTAGTTTTTAAAAAGTTTTTTCAAAATAAATTTGTAGTCAACATATTTTAGTTTTGGTTTTTCAATATTTTTTCGAAATTATATGAAATATATTTTAAATTCATAGAGTTTTTTTTAAATCAAACAATTATTTTAAAGTTATCTGAAAATTTTCAAAGTCATAAGAAACTATTTTTGAAGACATATGATTTGTTTCAAGGTTATAAGAAACTATGTTTTATGTTATATGATTTTTTAAATTCATATGTAACCGTTTGAAAAGTCATGTAATTTTTTTAATGTCATGAAAAATTGATTTCAAAGTTATATCATTTTCAAAGACTAATGATATTCTAAAGACTTTTATGATTTTGGAAATGTATAAACTCATGTTTACATTGATTAAAAATTTCCTGGTACTATTTTCCATGCCCTATTTTAAAATGTATTGAGATGTGAAATTACCTGTGTAAAATAGGATATCCAAACAATCATTTCAAAGACATGGCATGCCAAAATGGGAGGTATTTTAACTTGACTATTCTAAAATCCAAGAAAAACTTAATTTAGATTCACATTATATGGTGGTGGAGACCGTGTCTCACAAAAGAAATATAAACCTGCCATGGGGACTATATCAACATTTTGTAAGTTGTGGTGTTGAGTTATATTCATTGATAAAAGCTACAAGAAAACTGCTTGAGTAAAAAAACAAACTAGATATTACCACTCTATGGTCAACACCTAGATATGATGGTTATGATGTTTCAAATGACACTTTGTAGATAGAAAATCACACAAACATTGATGGATTTCAGTCATATAAATATTTAAATGACACCTACACAATATAAAAAATGACTCATGAATGGTTCTTCATTTATCATTTTAAGAAAATTTAAATACTTAATTTTAATTTTTTAATATTTTTATTTACTACTTGTTTATATGATCTATTAAATCTGTTTTATTAAATTTTAAAAATCATATATATTCTCAAAAATCTATTCAAAGTGTTTTTGAATTGTTTAAGTAAAGGATTCACATGGGATTTCTCCATGTATATGTAAATGATAATATTCATTATTGTTATCATTTCTAACTATGAAATGTTATTATTGGTTCTCAAGAAAAACCCATGTGAAAAAGATTCTATAATTGATGAATATTTCATTGGAGTGTGATCTCATAAACTCAATTAAAACTCAATGTAGATTATGTTTATAGGTGTGACACGCATAATATTCATATGAGAATTGATAACCATTGAATCTCTACAATGATTACTATTATATTTTTTTGATCATGAATTAACATAAACATTCATTCTTTTGGTCACGTAATCAAAGAGATGCATCAAAATTCGGATCTCCATTACTATTTTATTATTCATTATTTCTCTCTAATTTCACTTTTGTATATTTCCTTATATTTCTTGTTTATGTTGTAAATAGTTGGTTTATTTTTATTTTAATAAAAATAAATTCAATTGTTTTTGATACCACATAACAAGAATAAATGTCCTTGTATTGTGACTCCTGAATAAAATTCAGGTCTATAGTTGTGCTTTGTTCCATAGAAAGGTAGATTGGATAGGTTGTGTTGTGCCTCCAAGTGAGTAAAAGGAAGCGTTTGTATAAGGATATCAAATCCTTTAAAAAGTGATGTTTATTAGTGAGTTTCATTCTTATTTATATGTATATAAGAGTGAGGAGTATATATATGAACTTTCAATACAAACTACTATGAAAATATGTGTCTATATTTTATATCTGGTGTATTTTATTTTTCAACATTACACTGCATTACACTATTTTTGTATGAAATAATAACTCTTATTGAATATTTATTGTGAATTATTTATTCAATTTCAATAATAATATCTAATTTTTAAAATTTCTATTAACACCCCATCTCCCTCTAGACCATTGTTTTCATCCTTAATGGACCAACATGTAACACGCTCAAAACTGATAAAAGTAAATTAAATTTACTAGATAATTTAAGAAAAAAAATTATAAAACATTTTTTATATATAGGAATTGACTTCTCATAAATTTGACACATGATGTGATTGATATGATTGAAATTGTTTGTTTTCATTTAAAAGTATAATTTTAATTGACAACACATGTCATGTAATAAAAATCGATAAAATTCACTAAGATTATCATGATACATTAATATAATGATTTATAATTCATTTTTGACATGTAGAAATGAATATCACATGAATATAGTACATGGTGTGGTCATTATTACTAAAAGTGAATGTTTTAATTTTAAAAGTGATATTTTAGGTCAAATTCACATCACATACTAAAAAATCATAAATAACACTCATATTGTCTTTTTAATTTAAGAAAAATATAAATAATTCAGTTTTAATCTATAGGAATTAGTTACACATTATCTAATATATTGTTCGTATGGTTTGATTGAAAGAGTGTGTTTTCATTTAAATGTGACATTTTAGTTCACAACAAGTGTCATGTGCCCAAAATTGAGAAAAATTGCTTGTATTGTCTTGATACTTTATAAAAAAGATTTATAATTCACTTATGATGTGCAAAAATTAATCTGGAATTAATTTGATAGATGGTGTTTTCGATATGACTAAAAGTGGATGTTTTCAGTTTAAAAGTAACATTTTAGTTAAAAACACGATACACATACTCAACACTGATAAAATAAGCTCAGATTACCTTGATAAATTATTAAAATATCTATAATTAATTTGTGAAATATATGAATTAACCACACATAAATCTAATACATGGTGTAGTTAGTGTGACTAAAATTTTGTGTTTTCATTTAAAAGTGATATTTTAATTAACAATGCATGTCACTTACTCAAAACTAAAAAAAATAGATTGTATGATAATTTAGGAAGATGATCAATAAAAACTTTTTGATATATAGAAATTAGTCTCACATCAATCTGGCACGTAGTGTAGATATTATTTCTAAAATTATGTGTTTTTAGTTTAAAACTGATAGTTTAGATCAAAACACGAATCACATACTCAAAACTGAGAAAACAACTCTTATTTTCTTTAAAATTTGTAAAAAATATTTATAATTTATTTTTGATGTGTAGTAACTAACATCATATCAATCTAACACAAGGAGTTGTTTTTATGACTCAAAGTGTTTTTTCATTTAAAAGTGAGATTTTAGTTCACAACATGCATCATACACTCAAAACCAAGCACACATGGTTGGATTTTATTGATATTTTGGTAAAAATATATATAATTTATTTTTTATATGTATGATTTAACCACACATCAATTTGAAACATGGTGTGACTGGTATGATTGAAGGTATGTGTTTTCATTTAAAATTTTCATGTTAGTTCATAATGAGAATATCAGGAAAAAAAACATTATCATATTATTTTTATAACTTTTTATGAATATATATAAATCATTTTTGACTTAGTGGAATTAATCCCACATCTATTTTATAGGAATTGTGTCTGGTATGACTGAATGTTCTTGTTTTCAATTTAAAGGTGACATTTTATTTCAAAATATGTGTCACATACTCAAAACCCAAAAAAAACTCATATTGTCTTGATATTTTTGTAAAATAATTCATGATTTATTTTTTAAATGTAGGAATCAGCCTTACATTAATCCAATTCATAGTGTTTTCAGCATAAGTGAAAGTGTGTTTTTTCATTTAAAAGTGACATCTTAGTTCATAGTGCATGTCACATACCAAAAACCTAGAAAACACTCTCATATTGTCTTTATACTTTTATAAAAAATTGATACTTCATTTTTTATGTGTAAAAATTAATTTCACATTTGTAACTCCTCGACCCAAGTTACCCAGATTCGGTGCATTATTACATAACATTTCCATGATCACAAGAGATCAAGTCTCAAAAGACTGATTAGTTTAGTAGCCTTGGAAGTACTAGATAGATACATAAGTTTTTCATTACATTATGAAATAAAAAACACCATTGCGTCTCCTTTAAACACACTCATATCCCATAGCCTATCCCTATAGGTCAATCATAATATACTTATTCACATCCTAGGAAAACTAAAACATAAGAAAGAGGTGAGCTCAGATGCTCAGTAAGGATAAAAATATAGAGAAAAAATTCAAAAATAAGAATAAACATTGAAGGAAATGTATAAGACTAAAACACACGACTTTTAAAATTAAAATTCATCATAATATAGCAATGATAAATAAAATAATTCAATTTACTTATTCACATGGATATTCTACTAGTAGAATAATCACATGTAATATCAATAGCTAATTTGGTAATTATGGAATACATAATGTTGGACATCATAACCACATAGTCAAGGACTTGTGCCAAGACTACAAATAAGGTTTTTTCAAGGCCTTTTTCCAAGACACTAGTTTGTCTCATGAGACCTACTGATGCATCTAGGAGCTATATCGGGCTCCACCCATCACTTACTAAGTCCAATACATTCCTCATATGAATATATTGAAACATAACATAAACATTCATATTAAAACTATCATACAAAATGTCAATAATTTAAACATAAAACATGAATGGTATAAAAATAACACATCCACAATCAAAAATATCACAAGACCTTCAATACAATATAGAAGATTGTATCATAATAAGTCGACTTCAAACAAGGGTAAAATCCATCAAAGTATGTTGACATAGATGAAATCAAAACTATTTGATAGAAATTTTCAAATAATTTAAAATTCATGTAATTATAAAAAAAACATTCATTTTGAAAATATTCTTATAATATTATAAGGGAAGCTTTGAATGTGTAATAATGGTGAAAAATAGTTTCACCTACCTTATAAGTTAAAAAGACATTCCTACCTTAATTTTCCGAAAAGGTCATAAAGTACATTTTTTGGAAAATGATAGAAAGATTCCCTTCGAAATAAATTATAAAAAGTCAAAAAAGGGTATAAATGAATTTAACCCATATTCTAGGAAATATTAAAAATATTTTGAATTACATTTTTAAGAAACACGGATGTGGATGATAAATAAGTCCCAGTAGATACTTACGTATAAACAACCTCGGATAAATAAAGAGATTGTAAAATTAACCCTTACCTTATTCTTTTCCTTGGTCAAGGGTACATTAACCACATATATAATAGTTAAATTGTTTTTATTAAATTATAAAATAACCACATACATAAATATGATATTATATATGATCTTCTAATATTGTTTTGTTAATAATATTTCACTAGTATCATTGTTTTGTGTGTTAACTAATTTGTTTTCCTTTATATGTTTTGTTACATAAGTAATGTTTGTTATGGATAGGATGTATTTGATTAATATCCATAATTATATTAAGTTCTTAAATATTATTATTAATCATAAAAAAGAAACTTATTCTTGAATGGTTACGATGGGGAATGAATCTCATCCCGTTCGTGGAGACGGTAATCTGTACGTACGCATGAGTGACAATATAATTCTATTGATGGTGAAATATTATGTAAATGGATGTTATATCATATATAAATAATCATTAACATGTTATATTTATTATTTAAATCAATTATACTCATTATTATACCCATCCAAATAATGAAGTGTTGAATAACAAATTACACCACGACATGGAGACGGTAAGTCGTACGTACACATGTTTGGTGACTTTTTCATTCATATGATAGATAGAATAATGAATATGGTTATAACATATTTATAATAACATCACATTATGTATAATGAACTTTAGTTATTATTTTGGTACGGAAACAACAAAGAAAGAGGATGTTGAAGAAGAAAAGAAATTTGAAAGAGGTGATGAAATTATAACCTCTTCTTCGGGTGCTTCCTTTTGATTTGATCAAAAGGGATACTTAGGTCAGACTTCAGATAAAAGTAAGGACTCTATGTTTAATTTAGGGTAGTTTTAAAGATATTTTATAAGGTTTTGGCAATGTAAAATGGATTTGAAGGTGTGATTTAGAGAGAAGGGGAAGTGCCCTTTTATAAGAGAGGTGAGGGTCACTTTAGGAAAATATTGAAATATTACTTTATTATACAATCATATTCATTTTATAATGGATAAAAAGGATTTATTTAGATTATAATGTGGTTATGGATCTAAAAACTCTCAACCAATTGGTTTTAGATGCGTTTAGGTCAACATATTAACCTTATCTTTTAGATTTAACTCTTAGTTAAATAGTTTACCTTTTACCATGTATTCTTGTATTATTATAATAAATGGTTAATAAACTTACTATAAAAACCCAAGAGAACCACAAGTGGTTCCTTATTTACATATATATCCTTATATATGTCCTTTTTCCAATCCTTATATTTTTAGGAATATTATATCAATTAATAATATAGTATTTTTTTTTAAACTCATTTATGTCAATTTTGACACTATTTAGTATTTGGTTTTTGTGAAAGTAAAAAAACTTGATTACTTCTAAAAAATATATTAAATAAATACTTAAATGTCAGATTAACCTAGAAAATTAGTTTAATGCATCAAAAGTCTCAATTTACATTTATTTGTATATTTATAATATCAATTATTTTAGTCTTTCATTAATAAGGCAATTATTGCTTCATCATTGTGTCATAAATAAATTATTTATTTAATATCTAAAAAATATAAATAAAATACCAATATGTAAGAAATATTTTTATCTTTCTAATGAATATTTATAGTAGAATTTATCTTATCTGTACCCATATATTAAAAAAAAATTAGTTATGAAAATTTTCATTTAACACTTTTAACTCTTCTTTAAATAAAATAATAATAAATATCCTAATCTAATCCAAGTGGATAAAAGAGGATCATATTTTATTCCTAAGGTTTATATTGGTTTAAATAAAATTATCTAATAGAATTAGGACATGTTTTATGGTAATTATAATATCATTTTTACCGTTAATTTCCCTATTTACTTTTAACCGTGGTAAATAAAATTCAAAAGTTATTATTCATCAAAAACTTTATTCATCCTATTGAACCAAATTTTACTTAATGATTTCAACTGTGTCTCTAGGATTTTTAAAATTCAATTCACAAAAGTATTAAAATTATGTTTTATGCAAATTTGCAAATGTGCTTCGAAGGTGGGTAAAAGTCTTTAAAATGTTCAATAAAATTGTATACATCTAATTTTATTATAAAATCAATCCGATCAATTACATTTAACTTATATAGGTATTATGACCTAAAATAAACTTAAATAAAATAAATAATTAGTTAAATAAAAAGTAGGTTATAAACAATAACGCAGTGTTTTTCACTATTCATCAAAAATTGAATGTTTTCAAAAGAATACCAAAAATTCACCCTAAGCTAATTTTGATATTCTAAATCCAAAAATGATGTCCATTTTGAAAAATAAAATTTATAAAATTTCAAAAAGTGGTTATTACTATTCATACTTTCTAGTTTCATTGGTCGTGGTATTCTAGAACTCGAAGTTGTGTACAATGCAAGCTATTGCTTTAGTCAAAGAGAAACGTATCATGAGAGCTTGGGGTGTTACATACTACCCTCATTAATATAATTTTGTCCTCAAAATTTCTATAATACTACTATATAAAAATATTCATGTGTTTCTTCATCATAAGTTCTTCGGGTTCCCACATTGCCTCTTCCATCCAATGGTTTCTCTATAGAACTTTTACTAGACAAGTTGTTCGGTTTCTCAGAACTTATTTTCTGGTTTCAAGAATCTTGACTGGATCTTCACAATAAGACAGATCGGGTTCCAATTCTATTTCTTCATTGGTGAGTACATGTGTTGGGTCAGACATCTATTTTCTCAATAGTGATACGTGGAACACATCATAAACAATAGAGATACTCGAAGGCATTTACAAACGGTAAGCTACAACTCTAATTAATTCTGGAATTTTGAAAGGTCTGATGTAGCTAGGACATAATTTACCCTTCTTAACAAATCATATAACACCCTTCCATGGAGATACCTTCAAGAAAACATGGTCTCCTGCTTGAAATTCCAAATCCTTCATTTGGTTATCGGTATAGCTCTTTTGCCTACTTTGAGATGCTTTGATGTGGGTTTGGATAGTATTCATCTTTTTCATTATTTCCTCAACAAGTTATAGGCATATGAGTTTTCTTTCACCAACATCATCCCAGCAAGTTGGTGTGTGACATCTCATTCCATATAACACTTTATATGGTTCCATCTGAATACTTGAATGGATGCTATTGTTATAATAAAATTCTACCATAGGTAAATATTAAACCCACATACCATGAAAGTCAAGTGAGAAAGATATCAACATTTATTCGAAGGTTTGAATAGTCTCTTCTAATTGTCCATCAGTTTGAGGGTTGTAGGCAGTGCTCAAATGAAGTTCAGTATCCAGGGCCTTCTAAAAACTTTTCCAAAATCTTGATGTAAAATGGGGATCACGATCAGAAAAAATCGATAGGGGTACTCCATGAAGTCTTACAACTTCATTAATATATAGTCTTGAAAAAAGTACAAGTGGTAAATCTTATCTTATAGCAAGAAAATGTGCTGACTTGGTAAGATGATCAACAATGAACCATATTTCATCATTCTTTCTAGGAGTCTTTGGTATCCCAAAGAAAAATTCCATCATAATATCGTCCCATTTACACTCAGGTATGGTAAGAGGTTGCATGACTCCTCTAGGATGTTATCTTCTAGCTTTCACCTTTTAAAAACCATATATCTTGACACATAATCAGTAATCTCCTTCTTCATGTTGTCCCACCAAAATTGTTCCTTCAAATCCCTAAATATCTTAGAGCTACCAGAGTGTATAGAGAAATTGGAGCTATGAGGATCATCCAACAATTCCCTTTTTAGACCAGTTATGTCCGGAACACAAAGTCTCTTCCCAAATTTAAAAATTACATCTTCATAAAAGAAGTCAATCAATATCCCATCATTCATAGCTTCAATTTTCATTTGAAACTCTTCATCATCAGTCTGAGAAGTTTTTTTCCTTTCTAGTAAATATGGTTTAGAAATCATTTGAAAAAGTATTGATGTTTCACCTTCCATGATTATTCCCATATCTATCTTTACTAAATACATGAACATAAGATCCATTTTAACTCTCAGCTTGTTAAAAACTCCATGATTCTTTCTACTCAAAGCATATTCTACATTATTTTCCTTCCCCAGGTGGTAGTGTATAGTTCAATATTAATCCTTGAGTAGTTCAAGCCATTTTCTTTACCTCATGTTGAGTTTTTTCTGTGAAAAAATATATTTCAAACTCTTGTGATCGGTATATATCTCACATTTTTCACCATAGAGATAGTGTCTCAATATCATCAAAGAAACTATTAGAGCTTCTAACTCAAGATCATGATTGGGATAGTTTTTTTCATGAATTTTTAGCTGTCGTGATGCATTAGCAATAACTATATCATTTTACATAAGGACACAACAAAGTACTTTCTTTGAAGCATCACTATAAATAACAAACTTATAATTCCCTAATTATAGAGTCAAGATAGGATCATTGACTAATATTCTCTTTGGTGATTCAAAACATTATTCACACTCTTTTTTCCACACAAATTTAACCCCTTTACGTGCGAGCTTGGTTAATGGGTTATCCAATCAGGAAACATTCTGGACGAAATTCCAATAATAACCTACTAAACTAATAAAACTGCATACCTCAGCAAGACTTGTCAGTGTTGTCCATTATTGTATTGATCTTGTCCTAGAAGGATCAACAATTATTTCATCCTTAGATACAATATGGCCAAGAAAATAAATCTCTTGAAGCCAAAATTCACACTTGCTAAACTTCCCATATAATTCATTTCTTCTAAGAGTCTTTAGAATAGTGCGCAAGTGATTTTTATGATCTTCATAGGTTTTGGAGTAAACCAAGATATAATCAATAAATACCACTACAAATTCATCAAGATATTCTTTGAAAACTCTATTCATTAGATCCATAAAGATAGAGGGAGCATTAGTCGGTCCAAAAGGCATTATTGTAAACTTGTAATGCCCATACCTGGTACGAAATTCTATCTTCATAATGTCTTCCTTCATCACACACAACCAATGATATCTAGATCGAAGGTTAATATTTAAAAAATATTTAGATCTATGAAGTTGATCAAATAAATCATCAATGCGGGGTAGTGGATACTGGTTCTTTATTGTTATAACATTGATCTCCTTGTGTTTAATGCACAACCTCATAGATCCATCTTTCTTATTAACAAAAAGAACAGGGGATCCCCATGGAGAAACACTAGGGAAAATAAATCATTTATTTATCAATTCCACTAGTTGTTTCTTTAGTTCCACTAATTCCACATTGTCCATTCTATAAGGGTTCTTCGATATGGGCCTTAAACCAGGAATTAAATCAATGGAAAACTCAAATTCTCATTCTGAAGGATGTCTAGGTAAATCCTCTAGAAACACATCAATATATTCTTTCACAATAGGTGTGTCCTCTATTTGAACATTCCTTTCCTCACCCATAGTAACTTCACTCTCTTCCTCCCTAGTAATTGAATTTAGTAGAGATATTGGGGGTGGATCTAGATAAGAATTATATGGTGATGTTTCTGCTCTAAAGATAAGGTATTTCTTATCATCCTCGAAAATTGTAACATCCTTCTTCTTATAATAACTTTTCACATCATGGTCTGAAATCCAATCAATAATGAAGATTATATCAAATTCAATCATGGGTATGACGATGATATTAGAAGATAAGTAACATTTATATGCCCTAATGGGAACTAATTTCCAAAACGTTGTCGTAATGATACTTCCCTTACAAGTTTTGACTAACAACTCCCATATTAAATAAAATTGGAAATTTATAATTTTCTTAGAAAACTGGGAAGATATGAAACAATGTGATGACCCAAAATAAAATAAATCATTGGCTAAATTTGAGGAAACCATTAAATTACCTGCCACCACGTCATTCATAGCTTCAACCCCAGAAGTAGTGATAACATAAGCTTGGCCTTTCTCCCTTGGCCTTTTCTGAGGTAAGTTTACATGAATCTTAGGACATTAATTTTCATAATGCCCCATTTCTCTACAATTATAGCATTCAATATTGATAGCCTCTTTCTTTGCCTTGCAATCACGATCTTGGTGGCCTTTTTTGCCACACTTGTAATAGACTTAAATTCCCTCCAGGCAAGTACCAAGGTGTTTCTTCCAACATTTACTACAGGATGGAAATTAAACATTCCCTTCTTCCCCTTATTTCCATTTTTAGAGTGTTCACCAGATCTCTTCTTCTCTTTCTTTTATTTAAAGTCATAAGTCTTAGAGAATTCCTTTTCTATCTTGATAGAACATGAGACAATATCTTCGTATGATGAGAAGGATTATGAGACTAATTCTCGATGGAGAAATGGTTTTAACCCATAAATGAATCGATCAATCTTACCCATTGGTTTACGTATATAATATAATTCATCCCTTGCTAACCTTATAAATTTAACCTCATACTTTGTGACGTTCTCATCATTATTTTGCCTCAGACTCAGAAATTGTCTTTCCATATCCACTTAATGGTCACAAGGAAAGTTTTTTCTAAGAAAATCTCTATAAACTCCCTTCATTCCATATTTGATACTTCTTCAACCTCATTTGTGTTTTGAATTAGTGACCACCATTGATTTTCATCTCTCTTGAGGTGATAAACTGCCATGACAACTTTGCCTCTTTCACTACTCCCCAAAGCATGAAATATTTTCTCTAAGGAACTTATCCATTGCTTATCTACAAATAGATTTATAGTCCAATTGAATGTTGGTGGTTGTTTCCTCATGAAGCGGTCTAACATTTATCCTTCGTGTTGTGGATCAGGGTGCTCCATATGGGTAAGTTTATTATTTATAACCCAATTTAGTTCTCCCAATATGGTTATAAGTTGTTCAGCACTAGTTGCATCACCAGCTCCACTATAATTATCTTGAGTAGGAGGTAAATCCCTACATGGATTAAGTTCGTTGATACGGTTTCCATTCCATCCACTGGGCTCCATTTCTAAACAATGGAATACATTATATTAGTTTATGAATCACAATACATAATTAAAAACTAGTAAAATACCTAACATAAATTGAAATTTTTATTCATATAATCCATAATCATAAAAAAAAATCTTTAAGAAATTATTTACTCATAAATCCTTCATAATGGTTTGTAAAGAAAATGTGAATTATCCTAATCATATCCCCTGGGAGTTTCATAACCAAGAGTGCAGCAAGGCCCGTAGTTATGCACCAGGATACCTCGGGTCAAGCCCAAAACTCCTTGTCAGAGTTTTCACTCCTAGGTACATATGTTCCAGAGCCACCTCTACCTTCTTGTATCCAGGAAGGGATTTATTGCTTGGAAAACTCACAAAATAACTACATTACCAAAATTCTAGGAAGTTATTCTATACAAATACTCAAAGTCTATCTTAGGGTAATGTTCCCTAATCAGGGTTTCTATAAATCTAGTTTCCAAGGTTTGTACTAAAATTCTTCTGATACCAATTATAACGCCCTAACCCTAGTTACCTGGTGTCATTATATTATTACATAACATTTCCTTGATCGCAAAAGATCATGTCTTGAAAGACCGATTAGTTTACTAGCATTGGAAGTACTAGATATGTACATAAGTTTTATTTTACATTATGATATAAAAAACCATAATTGTGTATCCTTTTAACACACTAATATCTCATAGCCTATCCCTACAAGTCAATCATAATACACTTCTTCACATCCTAGGAAAAATAAAACATAATAAATCGGTGATCTCAGATGCTCATTAAGGATGACAATATTGTAGAAACATTCCAAAATAAGCATAAATATTGAAGGCAATGCATAAGTCAAAAACACAAGCCTTTTAAAATTAAACGTCAACATAGTATGGAAAAGATAAATCAAATAATTTCATTTACTTATTCACATGGATATTCTACTAGTCAAATAATCACATGTAATATCAATTGCTAATTTCATAATGATAGAATGCATAATGTCGGACATCATAACCACATAGTCAAGGCCTCGTTCCAAGACTAAAAATAATATTTTGTCAAGGACTTGTGCCAAGACACTAGTTTGTCTCATGAGACCTACCTATGCATCGAGGAGCTATAACGGGCTCCACTCGTCACTTACTTAGTCCAATGCATTCCTCATATGAAAAGATTGAAACATAACATAAACATTTTTATTAAAACTAGCATATAAAATGTTAATAATTTAACCATAAACCATGAATGTTATAAACATAACACATCCATAGTCAAACATATCACAAATTCTTCAATACAATATGGAAGATTTTATCATAATAAATCAACTTCAAACAAGTTTAAAATCCATCAAAGGATGTTGACATAGATGAAATCAAAACTATTTGAGAGAAATTTTGAAATCATTTAAAAGTCACGTAATTATAAAAGAAAAATTTTATTTTGAAAATATTCATATAATCTTGTAAGGGAAGCTTCGAAGGTGTTATAATAGTGGAAAATATCCACACCCACCGTATAAGTTAAAAAAAATTCTTACCTAAATTCTTCGAAAAGGTCATAAAGTACCTTGTTTGGAAAAGGAAAAAAATATTCCATTAAAAATATTTTATAGAAAGTCAAAAAATGGTTTAATTGACTTTAACCCATATTCTAGGAAATAATAAAAAAAATTGAAATACATTTTTAATAAACTCATATGTGGATGATAAAGAAGTCCTAGTAGATAGTAATGTATAAACTACCTCGGATAAATAAAGAGATTGTAAAATTAACCCTTACCTTGTACTTTTCCTTGGTCGAGGTTACGTTAGCCTCCTGTATAATAGTTAAATCATTGTTATAAAATTATACAAGAACCATATACATAAATATAATATTATATATGATCTTCTAATAGTGTATTGTTAATAATATTTCAGTAGTATCATTGTTTCAAGTGTTAATTGATTCATTTTTATTTATATGTTTTGTTATGTATGTAATATTTTTTATGGATAGTATGTATTTGAATCATATTCAGGATGATACTAAGATCTTAAAAATTATTTTTAATCATAAAATTAAAATTGTTCTTGATTGGTTACGATGGGGAATGACTCTCATCGCATTCGTGGAGATGATAATATGTACCTACGCACGAGTGACAATACCATTATATTGATGGTAAAATTGTATGTAAATGGATGGTATATCATATATAATGAATCATTAAGACGTTATATTTATTATTTACATCAATTATACTCATTATTATACACATCAAAATTATGAAGTGTTGAATAACAAACTACACCAAGACGTGGAGACGGTAAGTCGTACGTATGCACATATGGTGACTTTGTCATTCATAGGATGGATAGAATAATGAATATGGTTGTACCATATTTATAATAACATAAAAGTATGTATAAGGTAAGGGAGTTATTATTTTGGTATGGAAACAAAAAATAAAGAGGAAGTGGAAGAAAAAAGAACTTTGAAAGAGGTGATGAAATTATTACCTCTTCTTCGGGTGCTTCCTATTGATTTGATCAAAAGGGCTCCATAGGTTGGCTTTATGATAAAATTAAGGCCTATATGTTGAATTTAGGGTAGTTGGGAAAATATTTAAGTAGGTTTTCACCGAGCCAAATGGATTTGGATGTGTGATTTTGAGAGAAGGGGAAGTAGCCTTTTATAAGAGAGGTGAGGGTCACTTTAGGAAAAGCTTGAAATATTAATTTATTATACAATAATATTCAGTTTATAATGGGTCAAAAAGAATTTATTTCTAGGATAATGTGGTTTTGGGTCAAAAACATCTCAACCAATAGGTTTTAGATAGGTTTAGGTCACCATATTAACCTTATCTTTTAGATTTAACTCTTAGTTAAATAGTTTAACTTTTACCATGTATTATTGTATTATTATAATAAATGGTTAATAAACATACTATAAAAATCCAAGAAACCCCAAGTGGTTAATTATTGACATATATAACCTTATCTAAGTCCTTTTTCTAAAACTTATATTTTTAGGAATATTATATCAATTGATATTATAGTATTTTTTTAAACTCATTTATATGACTTTTGACACTATTAAGTATTTGGTTTTCGTGAAATTCCAAAAAACATGATTACTTAAAAAAATATTAAATCAATCCTAATAAGTCATATTAACCTATAAAATTAGTGGAATGCATCAAAAGTCTCAATTTACAGTTATTTGAATATTTATAATATCAATTATTTTAATCTTTCATTAATAAGGTAATTAATGAATCATCATTGTGTCATAAAAAAATTTAATTATTTAATGTCTAAATTTTTTAAATAAAATACCATTATGTAGGAAATATTTGTATATTTCTAATGAATATTTATAATTGAATTTATCTTATGTATAACCCTATATTAAAAATGTTTTAGTTATGAAAATTTGAATCTAACACTTTTAACTCTTCTTTAAATAAAATAATAATAAATGCCCTAATCTAATCCAAGTGGATCAAAGAGGGTCATATTTTATTTATAAGGTTGATTTTTCTCGAAATAAACTTATCCAATAGAATTAGGACATGTGTTAGGTTAATTATAATATCATTTTTACCTTTAATTAACCTATTTACTTTTAGCCGTGGTAAATAAAATTCAAAAGTTACTATTTACCAAAAATTATTTTCATCCTATTGAACCAAATTTTACTTAATAATTTCAATCATTTCTCCGTGATTTTTGAAATTCAATTAACAAAAGTGGTAAAATTATGTTTTATTTGAATTTTCAAATGTTCCTAGAAGGTGGTTAAAAGACGTTAAAATGTTCAATAAAATTTTATACATCTAATTTTATTATAAAATGAATTCAATGAATTAAATTGAAATTATATAGGTATTATGTATCTATTTTGACCTAAAATAAATTTAAATAAAACTAATAATTATTTAAATAAAAAGTATGTTTTAAACAATAACGTAGTGTTTTCACTATTCATCAAAAATTGAAAGTTTTCATAAAATTTATAAAAAATCACCCTAAGATAATTTTGATATTATAAATCCAAAAATAAAGTCCATTTTGAAAAATAAAATTTATAAAATTTCAAAAAGTGGGTAGTATTATTCATAACGACTAGTTTGATTGGTTGTGGTGTGCTTGAACTCGAAGTTGCATACAATGCAAGCTATTGTATTATTTAAAGAGAAATGTATCATGGAATCTTGGGGTCTTAAAATATCAATCAAACATGTGGTGTGACTGATGTAATTGAAAGTTAGTGTTTTCATTTAAAAGTTACATTTTAGTTCAAAATGTACATCTCATACTCAAAAACAAGAAAACAAGATTTAATTACCTTGATACTTTAGTAAAAATATTGATAATTATTTTTTATATATAGAAATTAAATTCACATCAATCCAATACATGGTGTGATAGATATGATTGAAAATTCATATTTTCATTTAAAAGTAACATTTTAGTTCACAATATTTGTGGCATACTCAAAACTAAGTAGAAATTCTCTATGAATTATTATTATTTTTTAAAATGAATTATTATTAATTTTTGAAATGAAGAAATTAACCTCACATAAATATAACATGTTGTGTGACTAGTGTAACTGAAAGTATCTGTTTTCAATTTAAAACTAGTATTTTAGTTCAAAACATACCTTAGATGGTCAAAATAGAAAAAAATGTATTATTGTAATGATTTAGGAAAATGATCAGTTGTCCATTTTTGGTATATATTAATTTAATTCACATTAATATGACATGTGGTGTGACTAGTATTACTAAAAGTGCATCATTTTTGGAACCAGAAGTCACCCTGAGGGGAGGTTGAATCTGGGTGGCACTAATTTTTTATTTTATACATATGGATCTAGTCTATAAGTTAACAAGAAAAAACATTTCAACTTGTTCTTTATTTCCAAATGAATCCCCACCAAATGACATAAACATACGTAGAATTTAAATCATACGGCGACACTAAGATTTTACTTGGTTCACCCAAATGGGCTAGTCCAAGGAACAAACACCAATAATGTGCATGCTAGGAGCTATAATACATTGAATAAGGGATGTTATAATGGCTTCATGAAGGGATCATAATCTATCCTAGGCATAATTCCTCTTCTCCAAACTCATGCATTGATCAAGTGAGTGATGGTCAGCTTTTTAGTCTTGAGAGTCTCTCCACCAGTTTAAGGACGTTTTGATCTATCTATATCTTGCATGTGACTCGTATTTCATATATATCCCTGGGTAGATGGCCTATTATGATAATATTTTTATGCTCACCTTTTATTTAATCCCATATGAGACTCACTCCCCATATGTAGTTCAATATTGTGGCTTTCTCTTTGAATTCCATATGAGATCATCCTCTATTTTTATGATAACTCTGTTTTCAACCCAAAAAATTTCTCAATAGTATCATACTTCTTCTAAAAATGAGGATAATTAAAAAAATTAATTATCCTATTATATCTTTCTTCTTCACACAAGGTGTAGAGGTGTAATCATCAATATTTTTATTTCTTCAATATCCAAATATGGAATTGGTATTCTTCAATTGATATTATACTTTTTCCCCTTAAAAACTAAATATATCAATATGTGCAGTCTCAATCTTCTTCTAAATCCCCAATATCCACATTGGGGTCTCAATCTCTATTTATTCCTTAAATAACTAGGTTTTTGAGATAGTTTTCACCTCATTTTTATGCTTCTTCATACATATATATATAGATGAACAAACCCAGTCTCACAATGGATATCATACCTTTTTAAAATTTGAATATCATGTGAAGGAATTCTAGAATATCATAGCTTGTAGAAAACCTGTGACATGGAATAAATCCTACACTTTCTCAATCATCATAAAACTGGTTTAATACCATTATAAGTAGCTTTCATGGCCCAAATCCATGCATTCGTGCACATCGATCATATTAGTTCTAAGTTCTCCTTTCCTTATTCTCAATTTAAATTTATACCTTTAGATTTCTACAAAGTCCTCCTTGATATATTATCCATTTTTAATGCCTCTCAATATTGTGGGATTAATATTTACAAACATCTCTTTGTATTTAGTTTATCCATGGTAGGACGACATGTAAATTTCAATAATGGTTGGTTGAAATGGTAGGTTTATGTGGTTGGTTCATACAGTTATGGTAGGTTACTGATCATGTAGTTGGTTCTAAGCATGTGGTTTATCTATGCATGTGGTAGCTCAATTCATGTGGTCAATGTTGTATTATTGATCCAACCTTCACATGATTTATGTTTTGTAGTCAATCAATGTGAATAATCCTGTGGTTGGTGCCTCCATGGTTGATCAATTTACTGTGCAACTACATGGTCACTTCATGCATGTGGTCGGTTTATGACTCTGGTAGATCTATATGTGCGGTCATTACTTCACCATTGGTTCACTTCACGATATGTTCATTTTCATCACTTTGGATTACTCTATTTATATGTTCAATCCATTTCCATGGTAACTCCATGCGTTTTTTATTTTTTTCATTGTGGGCCAATCATTGTAATTGTGGTGTTATGCATCCAATCGTTTCTATTATCTCATGGTAGGTTTTTGTTCATTCGGTTGGTTCCACTTCAAACTAATCTATGAGTGGTATCTCCATAAAACTCATTTAGGTTAATCATAGGAGGAAGAAAATGTGTCTAGGTTGATATTCATGGCCTATGTATGATCTATCCAATATTTTTAAATGTGGATGAACAATGACGTGTTAAGAATAATTCCCACATTGATTTTTTCCTTTTACTTATATGTGGTTTATAATTATAGAAACCCCGTAATTCATATATGTAAAGTCAAATGACGTGAACATGGATTATACACACCTACCCACCTTCAAACACATGTTTACTCATACACACAATCTTTCACACGCACTAATACAGTATGCACTACCAACAAACCTCCTCTGGACCATACTTCGCTGTTGAGCCTGAGGTGGGCTTCATTTTTTCTTAACTTCAATAGAATATTCTCCTCGTAAATAAATATATAAATATATATATATTCAATTATTCAAAATAAACAATCCTTTTTCATGCATAATATTTTCATTATTTTATGTGACAGAATTGTCCTCTGACCACTTATACCCTCTTCACACAGTAAGTAAATTCTTAACAAATATAATGAAAAATATAAGTATACCATATATATTATCAACAAATCCAACCAATAATTTCATGGTTTCAACAATATACCCTTTGTTCTTTTACAATATCCAATAGAGTCCATCTTCCTCTTTCTCCCCACTTGTCAACAAAATAAAAACGGTACTCTTATAAGTTTACTCCCCCTTTTATGAGTCAACATAATGTTATAAATGTATTATCTTGACTTACCCTTTTTTAACCTACTTTTTTCACAAAACTATCCAAGATAAATCATTACCTCATTATATATTAAATAATTCCATATTTAAGAGGATTATGATCCCACTTAATTCTTGCCTCAATACTTCACCTTTAACTCCATGTAATTACTTACACTAAAAACCTTGAAACTTATCTCATGTAATCATACCTAACAGATAAATTGAAAATATACACTTCATATGACTCAAACATTACTCTTTACAAATTACAATAAGTGAATTCACCACTTATTAATGGATTTTTAATAAATATTCTAATACTATTGAGTCAAGTCTCAGGGTATGAAACAAAAATCAATGTTTATAATGTATATGTTGTCCATAAAACTCAATAAATGTTTAAAAAATAATATGTAGTACGATCACCCACAAATCCTATAAAACCACACAACTTCTCACCAAATAGTTTGTAAAAACACTTTAAATCATGTGGGTTGGGAACTTACAATTGTCAAAAGAAATTCTTACCATTTTCAATACCAACCAAGTTGTTTCTCTTGAAACCATTATTTTCAGATATTTCCAAGAAACCTTCTTATTCTATAAGGGTGTAAAATCATCATGTATAAACATAAATCCAACTCCCCCTAAATGTTTACACCTATATTCACCATTCTTTGAAATGATTTTACATGGTACAATACTGGTCAACACGATATATTCTTTAATAATCTTAGAGGTATCCTATAACAAAACTTATATGATACCATTTGGTTAGAACATAACAAATTATAGATGAAATATTGAATAGTTTCACTTCAAAAATAAATCCATACATTCCTTTATTATATTTCGTCACCATATAATGCATGAAATAGTTTTGAAAAACTTCCAAGCATGTCTCCACATTTTTTGTAAATATTCATACTTGGATTTGACACCTTTATCATTTCAAATTATCCATGATATACCATATTTTATGATAAATCCTTGTATACAAATTGCTTATAGTATGCATGAGAATTTTTCAGCATGTATAAATAGGATCTAGCTCAGGTTATTCAAGATGATAGATTTATCAATACACCTCCACAAACAACTTTATCTTCATGTACAATCTAATTTTATATGAAACTTCATTTCAGTAGGAATTCTAAAATTTTAAATGATACTGTCATTAATACACACATGGTTCCCACCCCCATGGATTTTATTCCCCCATTTAAGACTATAAAACAATATTCATTTGTTTTAACAGTGAAATAAAAGGGGATAGAGGTAACTCAAACATCCTCAGTTTGAGTATTTTGGTTGGAAATGGTGAGCCAACCCATTGATTTTCACTTCCCTTAAATCCTGGCTGGTTACTTTTTTCAATCTTCTTATTCATAAATCATTCTAGTTTTTCTATCCAAGATTCTTCATGGTTACAAGAAAATGGATTTCATTCCACTACTCTAATTTTATATTCCAAACCAATTCTAATAGATCTGTCGATATGATTAAGCACTCTTTAGGCACATGCTCAATTTTTTTGTTTGTATCTTACATAGGCTTGGTCTTGATTTTAGTTGTGGGTTTAAATCCCCCAATACACGTCCCCTATAATTATGATTCTTGGACATGCATATTCTATAATTAAAGGTTTCTTCCACCAAACTTTTCATCTTTAATTTCTAAGAGAGACTCATTGAATTTAATCTTCTTGGGTGAATCCTTCTCCAATTGCATGTTTTTTCTATCACAACTAGAATAACCACATACTCTTTATTTAGCTTGCATATTTTCATATTTTCTTTTTATGAGGTATATTGAGGGTGTATTATCATTGATGATTTTTTAACCATTTTTTTAGCTCCACTTTTTTTCAGATTAACAAAATTTATTTCAGTATATTCCATTTCCTTGTATGCCATAGAAACATAGAAATTTCTATTGAATTATTTGGTTTTTCTTTTGTTGCACTATCTTGAAAATTTTCATTGGTTAACACATATATAACATCTACCATTAAAATCATACCTCAATATATTTTCTCTTGGATGAGATGTTGATGTAGTATAACTTCTTATACCATTGATCCCTTGGGATTCTAGACACACGAACTCATTGTGTACCCCAATATTCTATAAAAATAGCACTTCATTGCTACCTTCTCTTAAGATCCTTTTCTATTTGATTTTTAAATTTTCATTTGTTTAATAAATTATTCTAGAAAAGATATTTTACATAAACAAATTGAGACTATCATGGATAAAATTTTCTCTTTCTCTTTTCCCTTAATAGAACTGATCATTAACTCAAACTCCTTAATCATCTTATTTTTCTCTTTTGACTTAGTATCCACCTCTTTAAATCTTAAGTTAGATTCATCTCAATCCAATATATTCTCTTTTAATTTAGTCTTGAGAGGGACGATGTGTACCCTTATCTATTTTCCCATGGCCATTTGATTCCCAATTTATTATTCAACCTCTTCAAGTAAATAACCCTACACTGCAAATTTATCACCCATATTCATCATGTAAAACTTTAAGCCCACTTCAACTCAGTTCATCTTTCTGATTTACATAACTAAATATTCAATGATATCATGATCCACTTGGTAAATGACATCTTATTTATCCACCTCTTTATATAAGGATTGGATCTTATATTTATTATTGAATGAGAAATATTTTGATTAATGGCTTCAGGATGTCGAAAATCATTCCATGGATTCTTCACCAATTTAAACTTATTTTAGGAAGTTTAGAATTATATATTTTCATATATCTTCCATAATAACGTTAGAATCAAATGTATTGATAAAATCATAATGATTTATCTCGATTGAAGGACTAATATTCGCATGAACTTTCTTCCCGTTTTTCTACCTTTTTCCTTTATATATCAAGTGGTCTTACATGGGTTTAGAGATTAAATATTATTTCTTATTTACTACCACATTTTTCAAATAATTATTTATAAATTCTTAAATATATCAAAATAATTGGAATAATAGAGAAGTTTCTTTTAAACATCATTAGATAGTGATATTACTATGATCCTTTTTGTACTTGTATCCATTTAACTTCCATTATGATTAGAAATATTTCATCTCATTGAATAAACTCTATAACATACTTGTCATAAGACTGTAGAAAGAAAATTTCTCATTCAACTAACCAAATAAATTAGATCCTCTAAAAAAAATATGAACTCAATATGGGTTTCATAAGATTATAGAGATCAATGGTATAAATAATGATGTTAGATACAATTTCAAAACCTTTTGGATCTAATATCACTTATTGGAACCAAAATTAACCCTATGAGGGGATGGTTGAATCATGGTGACACAAAATTTTAATATTTTAATTTTAGTATATTATATGTGAGTTGAAAATAAAATTAATTCAACCTGTTATTTGTTTTCAAATTCATCAACAACAAATGACATATACATATAGAGAATATAAATAATATATAGACACTAGTATTTTACTTAATTCACCCAAATGGGATAGTACAAGGAGCACACACTAATAAGTTTTTGGTGTGATAGGGGCTATAATACTCTAAATTAGAGATATTACAATGGATTTTGGAAGGGAACAATATTGATCCCAGATAAAATGCCTCTTATCTAATCCTATGAACTACTCATGAGAGGTATGGTCAATTTATAGACTTGATGGTATCTTCACTAGTTTAAGTATATATGGATTTGTCACCATCTAACATGAGACTTTTCTTACATCTTTATCTCCAAGTAAGTTCTCTGTTATACTTCTATTTTTTCTCCCCTTTTAATAAGTCCAAATGAGAATAAATCCTTACAAGGAGTTCAATCTTGTTTCTTCCTCTTTGAAAACCATATGAAAGAACCCTATTTATATGATGATATCTCTTTTCTCTTCCTAGAATGAGCTAAATAGTAGTACACATCTTATCCAGATATAGATACTTCCAAACTAGAATTATCATATTATTTCCTTCTTCTTCAAATTATGTGTAGTAGTGGAATACTATATCGTTTTCTTCTTCATGATCTAGATATTAAAATGGTATTCTTCATTATCACTTCTACTTATTTCCCTTAAAAACTAGATGTATCAATATTAATAGGCTCCCTCTTCTTCCATATCTTTAATATTCACATTGTTCTCTCTCTCTCTCTAACTTCCTTGAAAATTTAGGTATGGAGATAGGGTTCACCTGTTTTTTTATACTAATTCCGACACACAGACATATATATATATCATGTCATATAAAACACATTCATACATGGAATAAATCATTCACTTTCACTATTGGTATATAACTATTTTAATACCATTAGGCATATCTCATCTAGCCTAAATCCATGAATACCTCCATGCACACTGAGCTTATTCATTTTGATTTCTCCGTTCATTATTCTCTATTCAAATTTAGACCTTTAAATATCAAAAAAAATCCTCTCCAATATATTCTCCATTTTTTAGCCTCTAAATATATTGGGATTAATATTTCCAAACCTATTTATATAGTCATATCGTCCATGGTATTTCAATAAAATAACTTCACTTTCATAGTAGGTTGACATGGTAGGTTCATGCAATCAGTTCAAATAGTCAATGTAATTCACTTCTCGTGTGGTCAGTTCCAATCTTGTGGTCTCTCTACACCCATGGTAACTCTGTTAATATGGTAAATATTTTATTGTACATTTATCCTTCATTTGGTTTATTTTTGATGTTCAATCAATGTAGATACTCATATGGTCGATATGTCCATGGTTGATCAATTTATTGTGCAGTCCCACATACACTTTCTACATGCATTCATTTCATGTTCATGGTTTCTCCATGAATGCGTTCACTGCTTTACCATTAGTTCACCTCACAATATGTGCATCTGCTTCATGGTAGGTTACTTTATTCATGTGGTCATTCCATGCTCATGGTAGCTCAATTCACGTGGTTGATTTTTTATTATTTTTCAATCATGGTAGATATGGTGTTTTATGGTCTATTTCTTCAATTATCTCATTGTTGGTTTTTGTTCATATGTTCAACAACACTTCAAACTATTCTAAAAATAACATCTCCGTAAAACTCATTTAGGATTATAATAGGAGGAATACAATGGCTTGACGGAGACATGTGTGGTTCACATACAATCTATTCAAGATTTTAAAATAAGAGTTAATGGTTCCATGTTAAGAATGAGTCCCACATTGAATTTTCACCCTATACTTCCATGTGGTTTATAATTCGTGGTGCCTCATAAGTAATTTCTGGTAATTCTTATGGACCTTATATCATCTTTCTTTCACTTATCCCCATATCTCATGCACCAACCCATGCTCAAATTCTTTCACACACACCGGTGTGGTATGGGCTTCCATCATGCCTCCTCTAGTCTGGACTCAGCTGTTGAGCATGATGTTGGCTTAATTTTTTACTAACTCCACATAAAATAATAATCCAGAAAGAAAATCTTCCTCATATATGTATATATATATAAATATTCTAAATAAACAATCATTCTTCATGTATAATATTTTTATTCTTTTATGCAATAGAATATTCCTCTAACCACATGTAACATATTCTCTCAATAAGTAACTTCATAATAAATCCAATGAAAATTGAAGTATACCTTACATATTTTTAACAAATCTAAGTAATAAATTCATGGTTACAATAATATCACCCTTTTTATTTTATTGAAAATATCTAATAGAATCCATTTTCCTATTACTCCCCCTTTTTCAATAAAATAAAAGGGTACTCTTATAAGTTCCCTCCTCTTTCATGAGTCTCCATATGTGTATACATATCTCAATCTTACTTACCATTTTTTGAACCTACATTTTTACTAAATTATCCAAGAAAAATCATTACCTCATCATATATTTTTTAATTCAAAATTTAAGAGGACTATTTTCTCCCTTAATTCTTGCCTCAATATTCCACCTTTGACTCCATGTAATACCTTGCACAAAAAACCCTGAGACTTATCTCAACCAATATTTTCTAACACCTCATCTTCAAATAATATTTCATATTATAGGATCATTCTTCTTTCCAAATTCCAATAAGTGAATTCACCACTTATCAATGGCTTGTCAACAAATCTTCTAAACCTACCGAGTCATGTCTCAGTGTAGTATGTAATAATTAGTTATAAAATTTTCCATATTTTCCATAAAACTCAGTAATTGTTTTAAAACTCATATACATTATGAATAAGAATAACTTTAATAAACTCACAAAACATCTCTTAAAATAGTTAGTAAAAACACTTTGAGGCACATGGGTGAGGAATGTACCATTTTAACACTAATAATTAACATTTATCAATATAAACTAAGTGATACCTCTTGAAAAAAGGATTTTAAGATCTTTAAAATACATCTTATTATTCTATAAGTTAATAAAATAAGGTTTTATGCACATAACTATAACTCCCCCTGAATTTGTGCACCTATAGAGACCATTTATTCTAATGATTTTACATGGGACAACACTGGTTCACACTATATATCTTTTATGTATCTTAGGTGTATCCCAAAAAGAACTCAAATTATACCATTAGTTTATCACATAAAAAGTGAAACCTAAAATATTGAATAATTTTTCCTTAATAAGTAGTACATCCATTACTTTGGGGGTTTCCATCATCAAATAAGGATTCAAATAGATTTGAAAAACTTAAAAGAATATCTCAAATCTATTAGGAAATCTTGGTACTTTTCTTTGACACCTAGATCATTTCAAATTAGTCATGATATCCACTATTTTTTGAGAACTCATTATATCTATATATATTACATAATGTATGAGAATATTTCAAAATGTATTCATAGGATCTAACTCAATTTATGCAAGATGATATATTTTTCAACAAACCTCTATAGATACCTTTATCTTCTTGTATAATCATATTTGACATGGATATTTATTTTAGTAGGTAGTCTCAAATTTTCAATGGTGAAAGTGTATCTTTTCATTTAAAAGTGACATTTTAGTTCAAAACATGCATCATATACTCAAACCAAGAAACAATTTTCATTTCTCTTGATACTTTAGGAAAAATATTAATAATTCATTTATAATTTATAGGAATTAGCCTCACATCAATCCAACACATAGTGTGACTAGTATTACTAAAAGTGTGTATTTTAATTTAAAATTGTTATATTTTAGGTTTTTAACTGAATCTATGATACATTATCAAATTGAAGAATAAATACAAAGATGAAAAAAAAATTGACCAGATGACTAGAATGAAAGAAAAACATTATGGAGCTTTACCATTCCTATAGAGCGATATAATGACTTGAGCTACAAGGTTTCTGACACAGTACAAGAAGTAAACATTATGGATTAGAATTTTGTTGAAGTAAAGGAATTTTTTAATCAATGGATTTCTCTAGAATATGTTTGTTAAAGATGAATATTATGTTATGCATAGTGGGCTAGTGATTTTCTAAAAAAAGAAGCATGATTTCACCAATGTATTTGAACTCGAAGTGAGATATTTATCAAGTAGGGAATATATTTATTGAATAAATTGAAATGATATTGAGACTCTATATTAGTTGAATGTGGATTTGATTTAGAAAATAGTGAAAATGAGAATCATTTAAAAAGTGTGATGTTGTACTTTTTTATATCGGTCACACATTGTGATATGATAGAACACATCATGGTCTGTAACTAATTTCATCATGGATGAGAAAAATAAGTGAAACATTTCATGGTTCCCAATGAATGTAATAATTTATATAAAATTAATTCAATAATATTATTAATACATTTAAAATAATAATAATTACTTACTTACCTACAGCAATAGAAAAATACAAGAAATTGAAGAATAAAAACCTGAATTATTTTAACACTCTACACATGAGATGTAGATGGTATATGTTCCCCTATCTCCATTGAGTGTAGGGGGGTTAATTTTTATAGTGGGTTCTACCATCAACCCCCCCACCCCTCCACAATTTACTATGTCAACAAAGAGTACTAATCCATCATAATTTATTTCAATAAAATAATCAATAAATATTATAGACCAAAATTAATACATTAAATTCATAGATGATAATTTATTGTATTTATCATAATATACCATATTAATTTTATGTACTATAATTATTTGTTCCATAATTTACTATATTCACAATTAATTGATGGTGCATTTATTAAATTCTCCAAATTAGTCTAAACCAATTAATGAAAATTAATTCAATATCCCTTTTAGAAAGAATCATAATATATGTATCATGACATTATTTCCTCCAAATGGTGAGTATTCTCTTCATGTATCATAATTTATAATGAATTTTAAATGACCATATGAATAAACCTTAACCCCATGTTTCATTCTCCATATGAATAAATCTTAAACTTATGGTTTATTTTGTATCCCCAAAATATTTCTTAGGTAATTAATGTGCACACATAAACTGAAGAGGGAAATATTTAAATATATGGAGTTTCAAATAATATTTTTATTCAACAAATTTAAGAGGAAAAAATTAATCTCATAAATATTACATGATCCTTGAATTTAAATGGGGACATTACTTTAGGAAAAGGATCTACAATAATCAATTCAATATTGATATATTTAATAACCACTTTTTTATCTTTAACACATTCCATTATATCCAAGTACTTAATTTCAATGTATTTACTTCGAATCCCACTTTTGTTATTCTTAGCCTTAATGAAAGCATCTAAATTTTCAAAATATATAATCAATGACCTAGAAATAGAATCTATAACTTTAAGGCATGAAATGAAACTCTTTATCCATACACTATGATAATTGTCCTCAAAAAATGAAATAAACTTATATTTCATAGTAAAAGTCGTTGTTTGTATCTTTTTGACACTTTTCTATGACATAACTCTTCTAGCCATCAAAATTATACATCTTGAGGTTGATTTTAATGAATAAAAACAACCATAAAATTGTACATCTAAGTATCTAATGAATTCTAAATGATGAGTCTGTTATATAAAATAATATATTATTTATTCCCATTAATGTATCTCAATATCTTATTTATGGCCTTTTAGTGTTCTAGACCTATATTTATCAGATATTGCCTTAATTTTCCTACTAAAAATCTAATTTCAGTCCTTATGTAGACCAAATCATACATTAAACTACTAACAGTGGAATCATATGGGATAGATTCCATTTTTTCTCATTCAAAATCATTTTTAGGACTTTAGTTCAAGCTGAATTTATCACCCTTAAAAATGGGATCTATACTTAGTGCATTGTCTTCCATACAAAATCTCTATAAAACATTATTAATATAGGTTTATTAATACAAGCCTATAATTCCTCCCAACCCATATCTATGAATCCTTAATCCAGTGATATATAATGCATCACCCATATATTTAGTGTCAAAGATTTTGGAGATAAAATTCATCACCTTATATAGAAAACCCTTATCATTAATAATAATAAAAATTTCATCTGTGTACAAACCAAGAAAATATTTTTTACTCCTACTGAACTTATGGTATATAAATTGATCCATAATGTTTTATTTTAAATCATATAAAGTAATTAGAACCTGAAATAGCAAATTCCATTGTCGGGGTTCTTATTTTTAACCAAATATTTTCTTTTTGGGATTTCATAAACAATTATCACCATTACAAGAAAAGAATCCTTCACGTTGTTTCATGTAAACCATATCATATATATCACTATTCATAAATTAAGTTTTCTCATCCATTTATTATAATTAAATATTAAAAAGATCTACTCGTGAAAATATAATAGGTATGTAATCCTTTTTGAATACTAGGGAAAATGTATAGATATAATGGATCACTTCCTTTTGAGTGAACCCTTTAGAAAATAGTCAATCTTTGTATCTCAACATTTCCCAATGATTTTTTCTTAGTTTTAAAAACTCATTTACATTCAACAGGTTTTTTACTATGTGGAAACTCAACAAGGTCCCAAACATCATTACTCTTTTTCTAATTCATCTTCTCAATCATGGAATCATGCCACATATTTGACTCTTCATAACTTATGGATATTAAAAAAAATTGGGATCATTTTAGGATCTAATATTGTAGTAAGATTATTCTAGTTACACTATATAATCACTATAAATTTATGACTGTATCACCCATTTATATATTCTCAATTTTTTACCACCATTTTCTTGATAAAATTGTTCTTCAATAAATTTTTCAAGATTTTATGATTCCTGAACCCCTTGATCCATATGATGATTATCAATATATTATGTAATCATATTTTTTTGAACATAAATTGATAAATGTGGAGTGTTATGAATAACTATAAATCTATCCCCAAATATAGAGGGATGATCCTCTGAGAGATATTCATTAGAAAAATTTCCTATCAGATCAATCCTACTAATTATGAAATTTTCAAGAAACTTTATATTTATTGATTCCACAATTCAAGTATTCAATGATGGAAAATATAACGGTATCCTTTATACCTTTATAAATATTCAATGAGTTTCCACAAGTGTCTTAGGATCTAAATTAATTTTCTATGGATTTTAAACATTCACTTACTAAGGATTTCCCCAAACAAGAACATATCAAAAACTTAGTTTCCAACCCTTTAAAAATTCAAAAGGTGTTTTTAAAATAGCCATTATTGGAAGTCAATTAAAAATATATGATATAATTTTAAGTGATTTAGTCCATAATAATATAGTTATCTTAGATTTATTAAGCATAATTCGTACCATGTACATCAAAGTTTGGTTTCTTCTTTTAGTTACATCATTTTAGTCTCGTGAACCTGACATAGTGTAGTGTGTGACTATTCCATTTTCTTAAAGAAACTGTGTTAATAGAAAAGGTAATTTTACATAATAAATGTATCTCCAATAATATTATCCACCTCAATATGACCTTACAATCTTAATTTTTTTACCATATTATTTCTCTACTTCATCCATAAAAACTTTAAAGGTATCAAGTTATTCATTTTTATTATGAATCAAATAGATATACATATATCATGAATAGTCATCAATTAATGAAATTAAAAATTTATAGTCATGTAAATCAATGTTTGAGATAGATAAATATATATGTGTGATTTAAAATATTTATGAACTTTTATTATCACCTTTCTTTGATTTATTGATTGTTTGTTCCCTAAATGAAAAGAAAACCTGTTTCAAAGTCAATGAAATCAATATTACTATGTATCTTATCCTCAAAAAATCTTTTAAACATTTATTTTAATGTGTTACCTAATATATGGTTCTATAACATATAGGAATGTTCATTTGTAATACCTTTTTTAATACCAATATGCACATCCATTTTATCGTTATCAATTTTACATTTCACATCAATAGATAAAATACCATCATTTAATGTACCACATATAATAATGTCATTTACATATATCAAAGGAAAATTGGTTTTAAAAAATATGAATGTAAAACCTAGTGGTATATGTTTGGAAACAAAAATCAAGTTTTTAGATAAACTTGGAAGATAAAATTTATTTTCTAAAAATAAAGTAAGCTCGGTTCTTAACACTAGAACGCATGCCCCATGGATTCCACTTGTGAGTGCATATTTTTTCCTGGATAGACACTAAGTTCACTTCCAAGTGGTTTCCTTAGGTTTTTGATACCCTACATGGTATTCACAATATGTATTGTAGAATAAAATTCAATCCACCAAGTGTAATAAATTTTATCAACCATATTTGATTCATAAAAATCAAATTATATTTACCATTTAACTTTATGATCCTTTTGTTTCTAGTGTAGTATAAGTCTATTGGATTCTCTCATTTCTACCAAAAGCCTTTACTTATCTTGAACACACATGTTCATTAATTACACAATTGACTATTAATCATTATGTGTGTTATAGGATATTTTTAATGGATTATATTGGTGTGTAAGAGTGTTGAGAATGTAATTCACTGGAAATGGCTCGTATATATCAACATTAAGATTATTAAGTTGAGCTATAATATCTATCACATGCATGATGTGACCACTCACACCTTTTATGTGTTAGAGTTGGTGACCTAGAACCATCTTATTTGTACATTATGATAACCTATATTCATTATTTTTAATATTAACATACTTTTTATCACATCATTATTTTTCTTCTATGTGACATGGAATATGATAATGTTCAAATAGTAGTTGTTGCACTAAAAGGTCATAGCAGTTTTCCACTATGATGAGAACCATGAAGTGTCACAATAGTATTTTTAAATATATGTTCTATAGCCAGATGAAATAATTTTAGAGGAACAAATTATAAAGGATATCAGGTGTGGAGACTCATAGGACACTTAGAAACCTTATCATTGTGTACATCTGTGGTAATACCTAGTGTAGGATATTATGAGAATGAGAGGTGAGAGTAGAAAATCTAAATTTATATGTGTCATTGGATGTTCCTATCTGTGGATGTTTGTATTGATCCTTATAATTTAATATTATTATTAATGAGTATTATAAGTCACATACTTTGATGTATTGATGAAAATGATGGTAACATATGTTCGCGGTGAGATATGATACGTTGGGTGCATCATGAGTAATATTTCATTAATAAATAATTCAAGAAAGTATTTTTACATTCTGTTTGTTTTTGTAACTCTATATCTCAGACCCTTTGATGGAAATTATATAGCCCAAATAAATCCATGTCCATCGTGTTCAATAGTAACGTACAATTTTTGTAAATTCAAACAAAGATACATCAAGAACATAGGTTGATGGAACCAGCATGAAGGTACAATTTCTTTAAATTCAAACAAATATACATCAAGCACATAGGTTGATGGCACCAGCATGAAACCTTCTTCATTAGATATTTCATTATAAAGAGATTATATTACATAGTAAGTGTGTGTATTAGGTATTATGTCATTGTGGAATTAAATTTTTCCTCTATGGGTTCCTTGACATTTTTCTAGATGTTAGCCTTGGACTTTAGGTTGTTTCTCCTAATGCCACTGAGAAAGAGGTCTATAGGGTCACACACTAAGTGTATCTAGAATCTCTATTAAATAATATATATTATTATTTATTATTGAATAAGTTGAATAAATATTATTCCCACACATGGTATAATAATTATTCATGTTTTATTGACTGTATATATTCTATCAATAGTTATTCGACAAAATATTATGTGAGCGAAATATTTAATAAATATTTATTTTCTATTTAGTGAATATATTATTTATTTATTAAATAATAATGCAGTGATATTTATTTATTAAATAAATAGTCACTATTAAAGGCCCAATAAATATTGTGGAGGAACTGTGGACTGAGTTTAATGGTTTGGTGGGGAATTATAAATATTGAATATTTTTTGATTAAATAATATTTAATTTAATTCATGAGTTTAGAACATGTCAAGAAATAATAATATTATTATTATTATAGACATGGGGTTCCTTTGGGGATGAATAAATATTAATGGGAACTTATGAAATTATTTATTTCTAACCCTAGAGGTATGTAAACCCAATTATATTATTTTTCAAGAGAACCAATTCATTTATTTTTTTGTTCACAAAAAAATATAGAAAATCCTCTCAAATCCCTTGAGAGATCCCTTCTCCAAGAACACTCCCAAGAATACAAATCTATATTCCTCCACCTTACACTTTTGATTCAAGAGAGATAAAATAGAATCCTTTAGAAGTAATTCTCATTGAAATCAAAGGCAAACGACACAAGAAATAGAATCTGTCATGCTAGCACCCATAGATTCTTACAACCTTCAGATATTTATGGAACATTTATGGATCACTGCTAGAGGGAATATATTATTGATTCCTATAATAAAATGATGGTTCTATATAGATAGATTTTTATATCCAATAATGAATAAATAAATTCTCATTTGGTAATTATTTAATTTCTTAAATTAATTATAAATAATATGTGAAGATATTTCACTTTAGTTATGGTGTTTTATCCATTTTTTGTTTTCTTTGATTCAATTCTATTTATCAATGTGTTTATATTCATGTAAATCTCAAATTTATCATTGATCATGATAGAAATAAAAGTTGGGGATGACCCATCACACACTTCTATAGTGCTCTAAACTTACAAGTGGTAAAATAACTAGTCATGTTGTTATTTATAATTATTTAAATATCATTAATTGATTTATGCATTTTTAATTTAGTTTTCAATTCCAGTTTAATCATTCATAAATTTGAATTATGTGATTTTCTTCTTCCTATTATTTTCTCATAAATATATTCAAAACTATTAATTTTATGAATGAAATAAATTTGAAGATCTCATCTGGAGGTGTCAATGAATCTGGATGAATAACATAAGAGTGAACTCTATGTAACCCAGAGGTATACATCATGTAGTAGTGTTTAATTCACCAATAATTAATTCATAATTAATTCTAGTAATGTGCATTTGTTACACATAGTGAATTTAATTATAAACCGCATGTTGTCTGGGCCAGCCTGGTGCACGGTTAGCCATAGTACACACCGTGTAACTTCTGTACACAACATATAGTCCCTTAGTCATAGATAGGCCATGTATCTTCTTACATGGATTACCTAAATAGTGAATGTGTAACTCAGAGACCACATGGAATTTATCCCATGTACACACTGTGTACTTAAATATTTTCTATGGCATGGTTACATGATGAGTCCCTAGGTGTGTACCTCATATAGATAGTGAGAATATTACACACTATGTATTTGGCTTGTACACACTATGTACTTATATAAAATTACATAGAATTATAAAATAATTTATTATACAGTGTAAACTATATCATAATGTGCTTGTGTGTGGTCATTAAATTGATAGGATATTTTGTGTGATTGGTTTATATATATATAAATTTATAATTAATTTATTCCTAATGTGAATATATATATATCATATATAAGTTGTTTTACAACTATTAGTCTACACATTGAATCATTACATGATATGTTAAAAAAGTAATCACACAAACCATGTGATCATTAAGTTGATAGTATACATCATGATATTATGTGGTAAGTATTTTATGCCACATGTTTCAAGAGTAAACAGCAAACAATAATAATACACATTGGGTAGTTTAAACGGGTACTCACCATGTTGCCTCTAAGGTACATTTTATATTGTGTACAATTATTTTTAGATAAATTTATTTAATTTGTTTAATGTTATGATGGTTGAAAATATCAAGGAAATTATGATGTAAATTAATATAAACAAATTGATTAATTAAATAAGATAATTAATTGATTTGATCAAAATTAATCTTAAATAAGAATTATTAATAATTAAAATCTATTTTTACTAAATTAAAATTTTATTTCATGAATATAGATGATCATGATCTTAGACCAAACCTTTGTATGCGATTGATTTCTTTTAATTTATTATCAATTGGATTACATGCCATCTCTCCTCTTATTATGTAAGGGCATGCATGCCCATGTTTTCTTTTATGTAAACCTATTCAAATCACCTGTGTGTGAGTAAAATAATATATAATGGATGTAAATCCAAATATATTTTATATGGTTCATGTTTGGATCAAAGGAAAACCCTATCCAAAAGAGATATATTGGTGTAAAGGTGGAAAAATACAACACAAACCTTAATTGGTTTAAGGTTTTCCCCCTGTGATGATGATTTGTTTATCTTTCACTAGATAAACTAACCATTAGTATAATATCATAATTATACCAATTTATAATTTTATTTCTTTAAAGTTCCATGATTATATCATTATGGATGTTTTGTCGCGATCACATAAATTAATGAGTTAACAAGCATGCAAAATATGACTAAAATAAATTGGCTTATTCATAAATATTATCTAATAAATGGTTAATAAATTAAGTAAATCCAATTAATATTAACAAGAATATAAAAATGATAATAATTGGAAATTTATAAATAAAGATAATATTCCTCAATTATATATATTAAGTCAGTATATTCTTCCACTACTTCAGTTAAAATCAAACCATAGTTCTAAGTGCTTGATCAGCCAAAGTTGGGGTGCTTTCAATTATCAGAGAATTCTAACATGAATTTTTGGGTTAAATTAACTTATTTAACATAAATGGTTTACTTACAAATAAGGACTTTGTGTAACTGAGAGGAAAGGGTTGAAGAAATCCAATTTAAGGATTTCAGGATAGGGGATTCTACTCAATAGATCAAGAAACTGCGAGTTAATGAAGTTTTCATTTTTAATTCCTTACTTAAACCCTTAATATTTCTTGACTAACCAAGTTTTTGGTAACGAGAAGGGTAATATGGATCTGTTCTCCAATAATGTCCAAGAAATAGGATATTTCAAAGCCAATGGTGAGGGATATTAGGTTTCGATAAAATATTACGAGAATAATAAATATAATATTTATTTATTTGTCTAAATTTTATCGGATAATATACTAAATAGCTTCTCATATTACTTTTATTTATAGTGATTAAAATTAAGTTAAACATATCATCGTGATTTATAATTGATAAGGATAACCTTCCCACCAAAAAAAATTCCAAGAGTGGAAAAGGAACTTGTGCGTTATCTTGTGCCATGAAAGGAATTTATATGTGTTGGAAGAACCTATTCCTAATGTGAATAGTAATGAGGAAAGTGAGTAAGAGTTGTCTATAAATGAGAAACATTTGAATGATGCTACATATGTTTACTATTTTATGCTGTCATCTATGAACAATGAGATTTTTAAGTAGCATGAGGACATGGATGCGTATAGAATAATGTCTCACCTTCAGGGTCTTTGTCAAGAATAGTTGGGACAAGAGAGATATGAGATCTCTACTAATCTCTTTGAAACTAATCTTAGATATTTATCTCCATATAGGCCTTGTATATTTCAGATTATTGGTTACATTTAACACTTATACATCTTAGGGATTAAATTCCCAAATTATTTGTGCAGAAATCTCATACTTTCCTCACTGCCTAAGACCTTTTCTGTTTTATTATTTATTAAAACATGAGAAATAATGAGAAGATACTTGTAAAACTTATTACTATAATTCTCCAATTATATAAGTAAATGGGGCATGACAAACTCACAGTCATTGTAGTGAATAATAAAAATAAAGAAAAAGGTGAAGGGGCATAAAATCATAACAAGTCTAAAGCTCTTGAGCACCATCCTCCCAAGAAGAGAAAGATATAGAGGTGTGGAAAGGTAGAGGAAATATGTGTCTCATGTGGAAAGAAATTCCATGAGAAGAATAACTTCACCTAGAATCAAGGGGAATCTAAAGTTGAATTCATTATAGAGTATAATATTTCAATATCTACACATAGAGTATTAGATATAGATTTTTTGTGTTCATATCTATATCCAAATGTAGAAACCAAGTAGATTCTAAAAGATTACTAGATAATAGTTGTGTTGTAAAGCTACCAATGGTGCAAGGTTAGATAATCTAGCCATTGGGGACTATCACCTTTCATTACCAACATGAAAATTTTGGTTTTAAGGGATAGTTATGATATACCAACTATTACCAGGAACATAATTTATGTATCATGACTAAATTCATATGGTTTTATTTTAAATATTGTAAATAAAAGTTTTTTTATTTATAAAGAGAATATATTTTATGGTATAGAACATTTAAATAATGGTATTTCTGTATTAAATTAAGAAAATTGGGTATTGAAAATAGATAATGAATCATGTTTACACGACTTATATAACACCCAGTTATAGAATCACTATCTTGGTCATATAAATGGGAATAATTTGAAAAAGATATATCAAGATGGTTATTTAGACTCTTCTAAGCTAACACTACTTGAAATATATCATGCTTGTTTACAAGGAAAACTAACCAAACCACTATTCGTTGGATAGGGTGAAAGATCCGCAGTGTTTTTCTTATTACTATACACTGATTTGTGTATACTATTTCCAGTAGAATCTAGAGGTGGATAATATTACTTCATAACTTTTACTGATGACTTGAAGAGATGTGGATATGTCTACATGATGATGTATAAGTCTGAGTCCTATGATAAATTCAAAAAATTTAATAATGAAGTAGAGATTAAAGTTGAAAATAATATAAAGAATCTTTCATTAGATCAAGGTGGTGAATATCTTAACCAAGATTTTAGCAAACATTTATGGGAGTTTGGGGTTTTTTTTCAACACACTCCAACATACACATCAAAGTGGAATAGTTTTAGTTAAATGAGGAACCACACCTTGTTAGAAATGGTAAGGTTGATAATGAGTCATTAAGATATTTCATTATCCTTCAGGGGATATTCATTAAAAACTATATCATATATATTAAACTAAGTACTAATTAAAGTGGAAAATGGAATTCCCTTCAAGTTATGAAATAGAAAGAAACTCATTTTTTTCATAAACATGTATGGTGTAGCAAGTAAATTTTTAAGGCCTTATCAGAAAGTAAAATATAATCCTAGGGAAAAAAGTTTATCTTTATAGGGTATCCCAAGTAAAAAAAGGGATATTACATATACAAAACCTTAGATAAGAAAGTGACCATCACCAAACAAGCCATATTTCTTGAGAGGGAGAACATCCTCAAAAATTATAGTGGGATAAATATTGAATTTGATGAAGTTGATGCTCAAGATGCACAATAGTTGGTATAGAAACAGATTCCATAGGTCCCCATAGAAGAATTTATTCCTGAAACACAAGTACTGTGTAAGAGAACCAGATAGGTAAGAGAAATAGAAAGGTATGATTTTTTAATCATCAAATATGGTGACTCATTATAGGTAGAAAATAATGAACTTATCTCCAACAAATAGGTAGTAGAGATCTCATAAGTTAGAATACGGAAGGAAGCCTTAAGTTCTGAAATAGATTTCATGTATCATAACCATGTTAGGGTTCTGGTCGATGAACCAGTTGATGTAAATCCTATAGGGTACAAATGGGTATTTAAGATAAAAATGGACATGTAAGGTAAATTAAATACATATTAAGCAAGGTTAGTGGATAAATGGTTTAAATAGTGTCAAGGAATTGACTGTGATGGAACTTTTTCACCAATTTTCATGTTTAAATCCATCAGAATTATACTTTCTATAGTAGCCTACCTTTACTATGAAATTTAGTAGATGGATGTTAAAAATAATTTCCTTAATTGGAACCTTCCATAATATGTCTATATAACAAAACCAAAAAGATTTGTGACTACATGTCATTCTAAAAGGATCTTTCTAGTTGAAGAGATTAATTTATGGATTGAAGCAGGCATATAGGTCATGAAACATTTGATTTGATAAAGATAGAAAATAATTTGGTTTTATTAAGAATGAATGTGAGATATGGGTTTGCAAGAGTTTTAGTGTAAATTAAGTTGTTGTACTATTAGTTTATATTGATTTCATGTTACTTATTGGAAACAAAATACCATTTTTATAGTCTATTAATGATTGATTAAACAAGTGTTTCTCTATGAAGGAATTAGGTAAAGTATCCTATATTCAATATATAATTATAATTCATGATAGATCCAAGAGGATTATTGGACAAATTCAAAGTACTAACATTGAATATATACTAAAGAAATTTAGTATAGAACAATCCAAGAGGGGGATGATTCCAATGAACATGGTATACATATTTCTAATAAAATGTGTCCTCATACACAAAAAGTGAAATAGAAAATATGTAATATCCCATATACTTCTCTGATAGGATCAACCATGTATGTCATGTTATGTACTAAACTTTATGTTGACTATGCATTAAGCATTGTAGGAAGATATCATGAAGATCCCGAAGAATAAAATTGGTCAGCAGTTAAAGTTATCCTCAAGTATTTGAGAAGAACTAGAAATATGTTCTTGGGGTATGGAGGAGACGATGAGCTAGTCATCAGGGGTTATATTTAGCCTAGTTTTTAAAAATATCATAATTATCTAAATCCACAGTCAAGATATTTTTTCTATCTCAACAGAGTAGTTATTAGATTAAAGAGCTCAAAGCAGTTGTCATTGATTCAATAGTATATTCTAGGTATATAGAAGCTTATAATGTAGGTAAGGAATCCATTTGTATATGAAAATTTATCCAGGATCATGATTTAGTACCTATATATAAATATATTATCACATTTTATTTTGATGAAATAGCAGCGGTGCATCTTGCAAAAGATCCATGGTTACATCAATGGACAAAGCATATACTTTGAAAGTATCACCTCTTGAGGGATTGTTATCAGAAGGGTGAAGTTATATTAATCATATATCTCATATAAGATAACATGTATAACCCATTAACTAAAGGATTATCTCAGTAGAAGCATGAGTCTCATATGAGATCTAGAGGACTGAAGATTTTTAGCAATTGGATCTAGTGAAAGTGGGAGTCTGTTGGAATTGGTGTCTTATAACCAACTTATGTAAAATTTATGATAACTTTTATTTATTTATTTTAATATTAATAAACTTATTATCACATCATGATTGTTCTTTTTCATGACATAGTATGTGATGATGTCCTAAGAGTAGTTGTCATACTGAAGGGTCGTGGTAGTTCCCCGCTATAATGAGAACCCAAAAGTTTCATGATAGTATTCTTAAATATATTTTATATAGCCAGATGAAATAATTTGAGGGACACAAATGATATAGACTATCAAGGGTGGAGACTCATCAGACCTTGAGTCACCTTTTCATGGTGTGCACCCTTGGTAATATCTAGTGTAGGATATTATGATATCGAGACCTACAAGTAGGAAATCCACATTTATATGTGTCATTGGATGTTCTTATCTATGGATGTATGTATTAATCCTTAAACATTAATATTATTATTAATGAGTAATATATGTTATGAGATTTTTTTATTGAGGAAATATATGATGAAATATGTTTGCGGTGTGGTTGGATACATTAGGTACATCACGTGTAATATTTTATTGATGAATAATTTGAGAAAGGATTTGTCCCTTATTTTATTTAATAGAATTTTATATCTCATGTCCTTTGATGGAAATGATATATCACAAAAACTCCATGTCCATGGTGTTCAACAGGCAAGTGTGATTTCTAGAAACTCAAAGAAAGATTCATCGAGCACATAGGTTGATAGAACCAGCACGCAACCTTCTTGATTAAAGATATCATGATAAAGGGATTATATGACACAGTAAGCATCCATATGAGGTATTATGTCATTATGGGATTAACTTTTTTCTCTATGGGTTCCTTGGCATGTTTCTAGATGCTAACCTTAGACTTTAGGATACTTCACCAAATGTTGCTGAGAAAGAGACATCGATGGTCACACACTAAGTGTATCTTGAATCTTAGTTAAATAATATATATTATTATTTATTATATAAAAATTTGAATAAATATTATTCCCACATGTGGTTTAACAATTATTTACATTTTCTTGATCACATATATTCCATCACCAGTTAATCAATGGAATATTATGTGTGTGAAATATTTAATAAATATTTATTTTCTATTTAGTGAATACAATATTTATTTATTTTTCAGTGAATAATACAGTGATATTTATTTATTAAATAAATAATCATTATTCAAGGACAAATAAATATTGTGGAGGAATGGTAGATTGAGTTTAATGGTCTAGTGATAAATAATATATATTGAATATTATTGGATTAAATAATATTTAATTTAATTAAGGATTTTAGTACATGTCAAGATATAATAATATAATTATTATTATTATAGACATGGGGTTCTATAAAGATTAAATAATTTATAAAGGGAAATTTTCCAATTTTTTATTTCTAACCCTAGCGATATATAAATCCAATTATATTATTTTTAAAGAGTCGATACATTGCTTTTATTTTGTGCAAAAAAATACAGAGAATCCTCTCGAAGCCCTAGAAATCTCCATTCTCAAAGAACACTCCAAAGAATGGAGAGAGGTCTCCCTCCACCTTCCACTCTCAAATCAAGAGAGATTAAATATAATCCTTTGGTAGTGATTCTTGAGAAAATCAAAGGTGAATGACACAACTGATAGAATCTATCAAGCTAGCACCCAAATATTCTTTTGGGGACATTCAGATAATTGTGGAACGCATGTGGATCACTGCTTGAGGGACTCTATTATCAATTCCTACAATGTAACAATGGTATGAGATAGATCCATTTTTAGATCCCTCAATGAAGAAATAATTTCTCACAAGGTAATTTTGTAATCTCTTAAATTAATTGTAAATAATATGGGATGATCTTGCACTTTGTTTCCTATGTTTTATCCATTTTCTATATTCTTTGATTAAATTACAGTGATCGTGGAATTTATCAACATGTAAATCTCTGATTTATCATTGATAAGGAAAAAAATAAAAGTTAGGCATGGAACATCTCACGCTTCCACTATGCCCATAACCTACATCATGGTGGTGAGTCTCATAAATGAGAAACTCATGATTAATGTGCTTTATAATGCTTTATTTGAAGAGATGAATTGGTCATATATAGCTTTTAACAAGTCATGAACATTAGTATTGTCATCAAATGAAGTATAAATGCTATCACATAATTTAATTTTTAATAATATTATACTGAGAAGGTTTGAATGCAACAATTTTCTATATAATGTTATATCTTCTAGTGTGTTACCATTATTAACTATCGGTGGTTTGTCTTTCTAAGTGGAATAATCAATTTTCATCCATCCTAGATGAAGAATAATTATTTCCTTCTAAATTTTATAGTCATCGCCATTTAATTTGTGAATGTAACATTGAATATCAAAAAAAACATGATGGTATATCTATAAATTAAATACATGTTTATTAGTCAAAATCACATAATCAACATGGTGAATTATGTTAACATGGTTCTAAAAAACATAATATTTCATATGGATTAAATTTTAAATTTAATATATCTACAAAATTAATTAAGAATTTTCAATGACTTTTAATTCTTAAATTCAAGGATTATTATTCGATAACTCAACAAACCATATGATAAAATATTAAATTTTTAATATTCATAATACCTCTAGAAAATTTATAAAAATAAAACATAATATTTCATCTAATAAAAATTTCCATGGTAAAAAAACATGTTTTAATTTGTATAGATATTTTATAATGTGATTTAGTGAATATGTAATTTTTATTTAATTATGATTTTTTTTTGGAAAACCCCAATTTTTAATAAAATTTGTAAAAAACATAGTTAAATAATTTTTTTTCTAAATGAAAAATTAAATATATATAAATATATTTAATAAAAAATCAAGACGTTCATGTATTATTTAGGGTTATTTTACTTGATATGTAAATTTTATTTAATCAGGAATGTTATGGTAAAACATAATTTTAATGAAATTAACAAGAAAATAATTAAATAAATATTGTATTAAATAATTAAATATGTATAATAAATATCATTAATAAATTAATATAAAGAAATGAATAGAATGATAGTAGGAAAACAATGTGTTATCTCCAAACCTGAAAATATGAAATGGTTTCATTAAAACATAGTGTATAAAGTTTTATTACAATGAAAGTGATATGTAGATCAAATTCCAAATGTAAAAATTTGAATAAAAATGATTTTTGAATATTGTTAATTTATTTAAAAACAAATAAATAATTACTTATCTCCAACCATTAAAAATTTCATGAAATTGAGATATCAAACCTGAATGCCTTCTAGACTCTATAATGGGAATGTAGATGGCATATATTCCATAGTATCCCCTCAGTATAGGGGGATTGATATTTATAGTGGGTTCTACCATCAAGAAACCAACCCAATATACTCTTTTGATAAAGAGAATTAATTCATGGGATATTTATTTCCATCAAATTATCAATAAATATTATGAAACATATTTAATACATTAAATTCATAGATAATAATTTATTATATTTAATTTAATATACCATATTAATTTTTATATACTATAATTTATTGGCCCATAATTTATTTCATTCAAAGTTAATTGATGGACCATTTATTATAATGGAATATGATGGAATTCTGAATACCCTGATGAAGATAAAATCTGAAAATTATGAAGCTATGAGGTTTAATATGTACTATCGGCTTTCTCATTTTAACCCAGGAATAAGAAGCAAGACCATGTAGAAGTGACACATGGTTGATCTATGGGGAAGAAGATATCTGAAATTTTGAAACTCACTATTATGCCAATAAGATTGGTGATAAATCATGGATTTTAAATGAATATAAATTAAAAGTAAATAATTAAGATGAATACATCATCTTGAATAGTCACTATTTATGGTTTTAGTGAACGATTCTTTATATAAATTCAGAAGAGGGTTGGTGCCTGATATGGTGGACACTACATGAGTGTGGGTGTCATGAAATTAGTGAATTCCTTATAACTCACAATCCTCATTCACCAAAATAATTTTTTGTAAATGGTTTAATAAGATAGGATTTTTTTGTTTTCTATTATTTTAAGAATTATTTTATTTTGTAATATTAGAAATGTTTTGGTGTTTTTATTTAATTTTGGTATGTGCTTCATCCTTATTAAAGTATTATTTAATTAGTTATTTTATTTAATGAACCTCTACTGTGATAATTGGCCTTCTCATTATCTATTAATAATCAATTATGGATAATTAATTCCATAGGATAGGGTGGATTTTATAAGTACTGAATTGTGTTGTTTGAATCCACTCATGAATTAATTTAATTTAATAGTATAATGTTGTGATTGAATATTTTTTAGTTATTAAATCATTAAGTTATTTATTTAATAATAAAATAAAACCAACAGGGTAAAGATAAATAATTCATAAAGGAGAACTGTATTGTTCTTTTTCAAATGAGATTCAACTTAACATGATTTATTTATTTTAATTATTTGTATGATAAGAATTAAGAGATTAAAGTAGAATTGATAGAATTATGGATTAATTTATTAATTACATTTAATAATCATGAAAATATTAATTTTATTAATTTCACGAGTATGTTTTAATTATATTCTTTAAATTTAACTCATCTATGGAAATTTATTTTTATCTTCATTTTTATTATTTTAGTTAATTTTATTTCCTGTTTAGATTAGAAATCATAATTCCAATAAAATTGTGATGATCAAACATTTAGTTTTAAAATTATAATTCATATTTTTTATTCCAAGTGAGTTAAACATCAATATTTGATTGTGTTATTCCTTTGTAGTTAGTTTTTGTTGGATTAATATAAATTTCTAAACATTGATTAACAAGGTGAAATTAATTAAACCTTTCATTTGATAAGATACTCTCAAATTAATGGCTCAAAAATTGATGAAAATTTCCCCCCATGTTTTAAGGTTGGAAGAAATAATATTACTTGTCTAATGAATGTTTAAAATAATAAAAACGAAAGTGAATATGACTTTTCTCAAGGTGTTATTGGATTAATAAGTTTATATTGAGAAATAAAATGGTTTTCTCTCAATAGAGATCGAATAAATTTTCATAAATTGAAAAAATAATTGTCTTTATTGAAAAAAAATCAAGAACTTGAGAAAATACCCACAACTTTATAGGTTGTAAAATTTAGTGAAAAATTGAATTTTGGTCATGGATCATGGGATGTTTTGAGAATCAGCATTCAGATTGACATTCTGAGAGTTAGAACATCCTAAAAATATATTTTTCGATGTGGATAAAGATCTAGGATAGGTATTGGGTGTTCAAGTGAATTTTAGGATCTTTGAGTTTAACTTTTGTTTTTAAGGTGTTTTTCCATTGTGAGCAGTTACCATATAGTTAGACCAAACTGTGCGGAGCTCTAAAGAGAATCATGTAGGTGGATTGGCCTTGGCTGTTATCATATGACTTATTCATGGTTGGATAGAATCATATGGAGATAACCATGGGTACTGTTATATTTTTCTATGAGGTAGCTTTATAATCTATGCATGGTTTGGTAAACAATGTGAGGGGTGTGGATCAAGATATTGTGGGCATAATTTTGGGGTATGGTTTGGATGGTGTGAATACCCATATCTCATTAAAAATGGGATTTTATTATTCCCCCCTACTAGTTGTTAATGTTTCTCTCCTCTTTCTCCTCCCTCTCATAAATGTTTCTCTCCCCCTCACCTTACTACCTTGATCCCCTTGATTAGGTGTGGTTCTTGGATGATCTTTCAATAGATTTAAGGTATTTTATCCCTCTACCTCTTATTTTATTCTTGTTTCCTTTAATCGAATGTGATTTTGGTATGGTATCATCAAGGTTCATATTACGGATTCCACCATATCATGGTGTAATCATGTGAGAATGATGGGACTTCCATGTTTCTTTGATATAGGATTATCATATATTATGTTTTGTTCTTTGGTTGGCAGTACATCACCCTATGAATTTTTATATGGTTTTTTATTAAATTGGATGAAATTGATAGATGGATCGATGGTTGATAATAGGGGTTTATATAGGGTTTTATAGGTATTTTCCTCATCATGGTTTCAGGGGTATGACATGTACCTTTTGGGTGTTATTGGTCATGGTTTTAGTGTATATATATGGCCTAGTGAGTTTTTAGTTAATTATATTATTGACATCGGCTTTGTTAGAAAATGATTCCCAAAAAGTTGAAGATTGGAATAATAGTACCTCGTAACTTAGGAAATATTTCTCAAATATCATCATACAGAATAATAAATCATTAAGACAAGAGGTTATGTGTTTTTTGGAACTATGACATGACTACATGAGACCCTCCCTCTCAAGTGGATTAAGGTTAGGGCTTTCTCATGAAGTCACCTAACCGCATGAAATCATCACCTTTTATTTTTGAACTCAGAGGTGATATCATCACATGGATATGATATTCCATCATCTTAAAAGGAAGTATTATATGGATTTGAAACATGATATGTGTTTTTTGTCTCAATTCAAGTTCTCTTCGATGTTCGTTCAAACTTTTATGACTACACAAATCAGCCCTTTTACATGACTTAGGGATTGAACTCCATGAGGCTTCTGCATGTCTAATTTTCTACCCACATCACTTAGGTTTTCCTATAAATATATTATTACCACTTGTAAAATGGAGGAGGTACTAGGAAAATAATGGATAAAGGGAGATAAATTGATATCTGAAATAGAAGGCAAACTCAAATCTTAAAACAAATAATAATCTCAGAGAATAAACTATCCTATATAAGACGTCCATTTGATACCTCTCTTTAAGAATCAATCCATGTGATCAAGTATGAGTGATCCAAGCATATTTGATGAATATGAGGTGGAATCATCATGTGATCGCATGATGATCCCCATTTTTCGATCGTGTAATCACATTGTTTTATGGGGACCCTTTCATGATTCCCCTTTTGTGGTTGTCCTCTGGTGGATTCCTTATACTAGATCCTCCCTTCATGCTATATGTTATCCCCCATTAGGTGGGATTCTAAAATTATATTCATATAACCAATTAAAGTTGTCCATATAACCCTCATTCCATTCATTCTCTAGGTTCAAAGCCTCAAATTTCATAATTGAAACCTCCATTAATGTCACTCGATGTTAACAATCAAGGTATGTGTATTAGTACACTCCCCTTCAATTGTGAATTGTCTTGATAAAGGGGGGATCCCAGATGTCACCCTAAATGTATAGAACCCTTGGAAAACTCATAATTATGAATTCTCTTGATAAATAATGTTTTTTGTTAGGAATACACCAGAGAAGTTTTTCCCAGATCATGATGGATTTATTCTCTATTCAATGTGTTGGGTTAGATTAAGGAATCCCTCATAGAGTAAGACCTTGTTATTTTTTTTTGGATTCCATATCCCTCATGTATTCAATATCCCCTCCACTTTCTATCAAAGGATGGTTAGTATTATCATCCAGGGAATCCCCATTATGTAATCCCCATTCAAATATAGTATCATGCTCCCATGAAATGCACCTAATCATATCTTATCTCTTATTTCCCACACCAAGCATGAATCATGCGGGCTTTGTGATATAAGTTGGTCACTTCATTTTCCCCGAACATATTTCATATTAGGCCTCCATTCAAGGTATAATCCCTAGAAATACCTTCCTTTCTTTCAAAGGGACATATCCTCAATAAACCAGATGAACTATGTAGAGTCTGATTCCTATTTTTAGCAGGATACATAGGATTCCTTTTTTGTGATCAAGTTCCATATCCGATTTATTTCTATATACTATCTATCTACATTGACATATTCACCATTATGACTAATTATTTCATATTATTATCACTAAATATCCTCCCACATATTTCATGGGCCTCCTCCTTAGGTGTAAGGTCCGACTCCATTCAAAAGGGTATCTTCAATACATAAGACTTACTCTATTCTCTACTGTCATACCTTTCATGACACATACTTCCTAATCACATGATGTAAAACTTAATAAAAACATCCTTATCATATGATATTAAACTATTTATTAATATCCCATCACACTATCTTAAAATATTCCATTTTAACTACATGGTCATTGATTCCTATCTTGAAAAGATTTTTAGGATGCCTCATTAAGGGTCAAACCCAACTTCATCACACCATTACCATCCTTTATTTTGATTTGTTCCTCATAGAATCATGCCCCCACCCATAGGTCTATATATCATTTGGGCCCTATTATTTCATCTTCATCGAGCTATACTTCTTATGGAAATTGTTTCCATGGGGTCATATTCCTTGTTATATCAACATAATATCATTGGTTCATATTCCCTACAGGATCAACCAGAAAGGATCTCTCTTGCATAAGTCCCACACCAACCATTTCTAGGATCCTTTCACCCAGTCATCCTTATCATATGATGTTAATGTACTTGGATTAGTCTTTTCATATGGCCTTAAAATATTTGATGTGTCCCGTTAAGTAGAACTACATTTAATGGGATTTTATTCCCCCTATAGGGGTACATCAGAAACCCATTTAATGGGATTGATCCCAAAATTAATTACCAACTATCTCCTCAGATGACACTTAATTATTGAATTCTCTAAAAACGAGGCTTTAATATAAAGTATCATTATATAATCATTATTTATGAGGTAACTATTAGTGTTACTAATATTACTGGGTAAGTTTCACAAACATGTCTTAAATCTATAAGAGTCATGGAGTATGAAATAATCCCCATCCAAAGGGTGTGGTGAGTTGTAACTCACTTCCCCTAGACCGATGTGTTTATATAAGATTTCATTGGTAAAGTCCCAATGCAGGACTGCCTTTGAAAATTAGGTCCACATTGACTCAAAATGAGTATGGGTTTTATAGAATGTCATAAATAAAAAAATTGAAGCTAATTTAAAACATAAATCATGAATGGTAAATGTTAAATTTCACTCCCCTAATAAAAAATTATAGAATGGTATAAGATGTTGGATTCACCATTCAATTCCATATGCATTGAGAAAAAAATGGTGAACCTACCATAAAACATATAATCATGAAAATTTCAAACTAATTTAGTTAATATTATCTTTATTTTTGATGATTCACTAATGAGTATTCTTTTTTTTAGTTTTATGTTCATGTAGAAGGGAAGTCTTTCATATCATTATTCAATCCAAAGTAATGGAATCATCATCAAACACTCATTATTATGCCTCAGATGTTAGAAAAGGAATTATATCATATACTAAGAGGGAATTATCACCCACTCAGTGTCTCTAGTGATAGGTCATTAATAAATTGTTAAGGGATTATCACTGTAATGGTATTCCTCTATCCTTGTAGTCCACTCAGGAGAGTCCCTGCATTCTAAAATCCATCAACCCACCACATCAAAGGTAGTCAGCAACAGGATAGGTGGAACCCCTTTCCACCTTCAACCATTTTGGTAGTCTTTCCCTATAATGTGGTAATTCATACATATTATATTTGAGGGATATAGAGGAACCCCTCAATAAAATCACTCCTCCAAATTTTCAAATTAGTGATCCCCCCTCTAGATAATTCTATAAAAACTACAAAACAGCTACTCCCCAGTATCCTATATCTAAATTCTTCCCTCATCCCTCTACCCTAGATACACATTCTAGGGAATCTTGAAGGTATCGCCTTAAGAAGTGGGTTATAGCACCTAAAGGAAGGATCTATAATCATATTCCCTTTAATTAGTCTAGTCAGTATATCCCGACTTCTAACAAGGAAGCAACATATATTCCAATTTTCAAAAATTATGTTCTCCCATGAATATATCATGGTGGAACATAATGAGCTAGCTTGTATAATATTTCATGATGAGGTATCTCACTTATATACACCAACAACTCAGGAGAAAGAGTATATTATTTCTCCCCCATATCAATCTTATTAGCATGCTCTAATAGAAAAAGGAGGGTTATATTGTGCGTATATTCCTACTTCAATTGAACATATCTTACAGAATATCTTAGAAACATCATAGGAGTATACATATATTCCTTATTAGACTCTTCATACCTACTAAAATGTTCTAGCATCCATAAAGGCGATTCATTGGCATATTATGACAATCACAAAGGGATAGATTCATATTCCTACCCCAATTACCAAGGTAGTTCATACACATATTCAGATATCTACTCTAGATAAAGAACGAATAAATGATCCTATTTAGGAGGTTCATTATCATATTATGGTGAAAAAATGAGCATAAGATTTGGTGCATATTTCTTATCCAACTAGGGTTCGCCTGCATAAGTTGATAGTCACCTCTAAATAGACACATATTCATATCATAAATTTATCTAAGATTCAACAACATATTCTAAATGAAAACCAAGGTAAGTCTTATATCACCTACTATATTTCACAGGGTTCCAAAAATATTCTAGCTACCCAATTGTGAAGTGATTTTTGGTATATTTCGGAGGCCAACAGTATTCAATCACATATTCCTACTCCTATTTATAAAAGAGTACATTAGCACTCCTCAAAGGACATACATGAGTAGGTAAATATTCCCTCTTCTATTCTGTAGGATCGTCAACATTTTCTTGAAAAAAATAGAAAACATGATCACACATATATTCCCATTTTGATCAAGGTGCATCAGTGTATTCTATTAGTAACTTTAAGGAAAGTTCATACCCCTACCAATAAATTAATAACTTCCTAGAATATTCTTGTAGTAATTCAATATTAGGCACATACCCTTAAAAATATCATAGTAGTTCATCGGCATATTTTGATGGAGAATCAGGGACCATCTAAGAGATTTCAAATTCATAAAGGATCTCACGTAACATATACAGCCTTAATTTATCAATGAGTAGTGTTAAAAAAATGATCATCGATTATTTTATGTAGATCATGAGTAGTCCTATATTTCTACCTTGATCAATGTTAGTTTCCTTAAGTTTATACAATGATTTTCAATAGTAGTACAAGGACCCTATGAATGCTCATTAGAAGTAGAAGGTGTATCAACAATGAAATTAATCCCTATGGAAACATAGGGAAGTATCACGTGAACTCCTCCCCTAAAATACAACCTAGAAATATACCCCATGAAGATATATCATCCAAACAAGGATATAATTCCCTTATTAAAGTTTATATGTATAGAGATGCACTAAAAATCATGTTTAACTGAATATGGTGGCCTATAAGTGGTCAATAATCTTTCTCCATGGTTGAGGTATGATTCAAGATTGTAACTATCATCTCTAACCTACATAGATTGTGTGTCTACATCTTCAAAAAAATGACCATTGTTGTAATGACCCGACCCCATAATCCTAGACCATGTGCATTATTTTATTACATTGCAATGATTATATGGAATAAAATCCAGAATGAACAATCAGTTTAGAATTTTTGGAAAAGCATATTACATACTTGATACCCATATTAAATTTTTAAATATAAAATAAAACATTATATATAATAAAATAAAATAAATTTCATCCATGAAATTTTATTCAAATATTTCTTCTTTATAATCTAGGGGAAGGAAACATAATAAGGGTGAGCTCAAATACATAGTAAGGGTAAGTAAAGTAGAAGAAAATATGAATGCATGAGTATAATAAACATGAAAAGTTAAATAACTGATAACCCAAGCCATTCAAATAACTAGATAAGGAATAATCAATATATAAAGTTAATAAACTAAAACACATTCCTTTAAATTGATAAACTGATAATAGAATGCATCTATAGATATGAAAAAGAAAAAATATCATGGATTAAAAAAACTGAGTTGAAATTGGGGTGATAATCAATTATTGGATTCCATATTTCTGAGGTACATGGTACCTTTACTATCAAGACCATTCATAGTATGGATTAGCATATTAGCTAAAAACCTATCTAATTTGGCTAACTAATTCATCTCATGATAACATTGATGCATCAACAGGCTATTTATAATCCTGACCCACCCATGTCATACCTATACAAAAAATTCCACATATATTGAGTAATCAATTTAATTCAAGAATAATTATCCTTATAAAATATCCATATTGAATAAAAAATACAAATTTATCCACAATTCCCAATTTAATAAACTAACATTCAAAGTGAACATCGTATGTAAAATGATATATGGTTTAATTAATAATAATTTACATTGTATGAGAGTACATATATTTAAGAAAAAATTAATGAACCATAAAAATGATTATAAAAAAGTGATTGTTTTAAGAGAAAATTAACAATCACAAAATAAAGTGATATTGTAAAGATAATCATTAAACACATTATTGTGGAAAATAATCTTTAAACATTCGAAAGTGCCCCAAATCACTTTGAAACATTTGAATCATAATCCCCACAAAGGAATAGCATTACATAAATTTTTTGAGTACCATGAATATAAAATTATTGATGATATAATATATCAAAAGGGTAATTATATACCTCACACAAAATAGGTAAGTGTTGAATATTACATTTATCTCATAGATATAAAAAGTGAGATGAAAATTCCTTAACTTGTCCTTATTTTTTGTTTTGTATTATTTAACATCCTATATATTGGTTTAAAATATGTTAATAATTGATTAAAAAACTATAATAATATTCATAATATCATATATTAACTTCTTATAATATCATATTACACGTTTGTTAATAATATTTCATTTTTTCACTATTTCTGGTGTTAATTGCCAAGTTTTTCAAGTATGTTTTGACTTGTTACTTGTTGTTATTATTATTTAGATCATGATTTCATCATATAAATAATGTAAAAAATGATTTAATTATCATATATATTCAATATATATATTTATAATAATTCATAATATTTGTATATAAGAAATGAAATGTACATTTCATGGAGACAGTAGGTCGTACGTACGCATGAACGCTACTTCTATTTATTTTTTCATATTTAAAATAATTAAAATTAAATGATATATATGTATATTATAATTTATAGTATCATATATATTCCATATATATCAAATATTTTTATTAAAACCATTATTTATATGTTCCATGTATAGTGTGAAAGAATCATATCGCTTTGAGGAGGTGGTAGTCCACACTTCCACAAACAATGTTATCGTATTCACACAAAATAGAAATCATGAAGGTATGAGTTATATAATAATAAAATTAGAATAAATACATTATAAATATCATATATATCAAATATAAATATAATTTCCATCATAATTACCAACAATGAGAGGTGGTAAAGGGAAAAATAAACAGTCGTTGTTTTGTGAGGTGGTAGTTCGCCATACTCGAATGGTAAGTTTGTTACACATTAGATGGAAGTGTGTATAAATGTAGGTAAAAATATTATAATAAAAAAATAAGTATATTTATGATATTGATATTATTATATAATCATGTAATAATAATTTTATAGGGTTGGAGAATGAAAATAAAATAAGAGAGCTTGAGGAAGGATCTAACATATTCTTTGGGTAACTCCTTTTGGTTTTCACCAAAGAGCTCCATTGGATGGATTTATGCACAAAGGGAGGATTATAGAATGATTGTATGGATTTTAGGATATTATTAGAGAATATTTTGGGTGATCCAAAGGGATTTATACATGTGAATAAGAGGGAGGGGTGAGTGCCTTTTTATAGTGGAGGAGGAGTGGAATTCTTGTAAATGTTTGAAAAGGGATTTCCACCCATGTTTTCTCGTGTAATGTGGCCCCAATAATGGACCAAATTATATAAAAGATATTATAGGGTATATCTTAGAACATAAAATGGTTTTTTATAAGTTTCGAGGTATTTTTGAGTCTTAAGATTAATTTTTAGTCCTTTATTAAGCTAATTTTCCTCTTAATCATTATAATTAATTTTAATCACTTTTACTAATATTTTTTGGTCAAAACTAAGTTGACCTTATTATAAGTTATAAATTATGATTATTAAAAATATTTAATCCATTTTTTCAAATTCCAATCATATAATTGGTATAAATAAATTTAAATTTAATCCCATATATAGGATGACAAAGCAGGTTTTTAAAGTAAAAAAAGTTCAAAATTTTGGTAAGTTTTTATATCCAACTTCATAGTGAAATTAATATAAAATGTCCTAAATTAGATTCATTGATATATAATTGTTCTAATTTAAATTTAAAACAAATAAAAAACATAATTTCTCCATATAAATAAATTAGATAAAAAATAAATTTTGGATTAAAATTCAGTATTTTTCACTATTCATTAAAAAATGAAACATCTCAGAAAAATATCAAAAATTCATCCTAAACTAATTTTTATATTTCTATTTAAAATAATAAGTTTTATTTTTTCATATTAAATTTATAAAATTCCTAAAATTTATATTTAAAATAAGTGCTCTATTAAAAATCAATGAAATTACTTTCATAAAAATATAGGACTTAATGTGTAAAATTTGGTTTATTCTTATATTATGCCTAATCAAATATATTGGATGAATGTAAAAATATTTTATTGAATATATAACCTATTAATTTACTATATAAATTCTCTAAAAATTGTTAGAATTTAATTTACTAAGTAAAACATGATTAAATAGTTTTTTTTAAATTGGGTGTTGCGTCCACTGCTAACTAACTCAGTATTGTGTGTTTTAAAAGATATCCAAAAATTTAAATTTATTCTAAAAGTAAAATATAGTAAAGTCTTGGGGTTCTTCATTCTTACCACCTACAAAAAAAAATTCCATTTAAATGTTAGGAATATTACCTTCTCCAAATATTTGGGTAGTTCTCCTTCATAGAAACCTCTAGTTCTCATGTTGATTCTTCAATTTTGTGATTTTTACATAGTATATTTAACAGATGAGTCACACGATTCCTCAAAACATTATCTATGGTATCCAGAATATGGATGGTTTCCTCACAGTATTAAAGGTCATATTTCAACTCTATTTCATCATACATGATCACATGCATTTGTTATGGCATGTACTCTTATAACATCGATATATGGAACACATCAAGTACCTTTGAGAGATTTGGTGGAATTTCCAAACAATATGAAAAAAATTCAAATCATTCAATAATATATAGGGGTCTAATGTACCAAGGGACATATTCTCAAGAACGGTTCTAAGGAAGTTTTTAATAAAATAATATTAATATTTAAAATATTAATATAATTATTTTTATTATGGAACTATATTCTATGTACAATAACTGAAACTTTTATGAAAAACATGCAAGAGAAAACAAGGAAATTAAAACCTCAAACAATGAAAATAATGAAATATTATTAGTAAACAGGGGGTAAAATGTTTTAATACTATCATGTATGGTATGATATATATTATCATGGTTATTTAATAGATTTATAATAAACCTATATTTATTATATAGGATTTTCAGACACATATGAAGGAAGTTGAACCTTAGGTAAGGGTTTCTCATCTCACTTTTAATTTTGTGAGACATATTTCGTATTCACCAATTATTCTATTATGTATTTTATACACAACACATTTGATATGATATATCATTAATATATTTATCTATATTACATTTAATGTTTCATTTTATGATTATTTCTTTAATAGGGCTTACAATTCAAGACTTACCAAAGTGGTAAGGGTTTATTTCATAACCTCATCATTATTCAGGATTGTTTTTTTAAGTATCCCTTGGTGAAATTATTAAATATTTATTGCTTACAATCAATATATTTTTTCCTAATATTTTTATTTATGAACTTTTTCAAGTAATAATACCATTTTTTTACTCTTTTTTACTTATAATTATTGATAATGTATTTAATAAAAAAAATACTTTAGTTCTCTCTTCTATCGAAAATACTTTTTCATCAAAATCCATGTTTTCTAGAAATGTTTTTTTAAAAAAAACTTTTAAAAATGATTAATTAAATACATATTTACCCATTTTTTACTTTTTAAAAAATAAAATTAAAGGAATCTTCATGTAATTTTCAAAACAAGGCTCATTTTGATTTCACCAAAAATGTGAAAGGAATCGTTGTTTTAACATGTACTCATGAATAGAATTTTTCACCATCATAACCACTCAATGTTTTAATGTTTATTTTATAATTTTTTAAATTATATTTTTTGATCTCTTTTGTTTTAAAATTATTTTTAAATTGAAAAGGTTATTTTCCTCAAAAATGTTTTTAATAGCATTTTTATGGTATTTATATTCATCATTGACATAATCCATTCATTTTACTTATGGTTCACTATGGATATATTGTGTTGATATCATCCTTATTCTTTATTTGGATGGTTTATGGTCAATTTGATCGAGTATGTACAATTTTATTACCATTCACCATATTACTCTAGATGGTTAATGATTATTTTTGTTTTATTAGGGTAAGTATTAAAATTTTATATGTTAGTTTTTAAATATTAATTTTTATTTTGGTTATGTTTCACCCCTTTCATATAAGTAATTCATTGGACTTAGTAAGTTATGAGTGTATCATGATTATAGATATCCCCTCGATGCATTTACAGGTATCAAGATACAAATTAGTTGGCCAAATTAGACAGGTTTTGACCCATATATTTAAAATATCTTGAGGAAGGTATTGATAGTTTAAAATATTTGGAATTATGAATTCCCTAATTAGGAGATCATTTATTTCTATTTGATCATTTTATTAGTTAAAATATCCACAGATAAGTTTCATGGTTATGTGATTATTTATATGGATTTATTTGATCATCATTTATTTCGGCCATATTATGCTCAGTTTAGTGATTAAATGATATGTTTTTTGGTTATTTACCCTTCCATATTTATTATTCTTATTTATTCATGATACATTTTACTATATGCTTACCCTTACTGAGCATCTGGTCTTACCCTTATTTTTTTTCCTTTCCATGGGATATGAAGAAGAAATATTTGAATGATTTTTAGGGATGATGGTCATTTTCTTTCATTATGTATTATGTTTTATTTTTATTTCCAATTTAAAATGGGTATCGTGTATGTATCTGGTTCTCCAAAACATCTAAATTGGTTGGTTCTTTGGGATTTGACCCCTTATATCTATACTAATGTAATAAAGTAGATATCATCTCTAGGTTACTAGAGTTGATGTCCTTACAATGGATGATTATGATAACTTAATTTCTAGAATCATAAGATATAAGTATCTAAATAATTATTTTGTTTTTGTTTTTGAAAATATATAAAAATATTTAAATCATTAATTATGAAAACACCCTTCGTAGGTTGAAAATCACTAAAAATTGTTCATTATCGATTTCAGCATCTAGGCTAAAGACTAAATTATTCATGGAAGTAAATTTAAACTTAATAATTATTATAATTAATCCATTTCAATAACTCTATTGAACTTTTAATGATGATTTTTGGAAGATTAATGAATACTGACACCACTCCGATAAAACTACTACAAATACTTAAAACTATAAACACCTAATATGGGAAAATGGGTAAAAATTGATTAATATTCATATAGATATTGATTATGAATGAAAACTATAAATAGTTTGATGTTTTAATATGGTTATAAAATAGTATATTAATATATTTATGTTTGTTTTAAAGGATTTTAGTGTTCATTTGACTGAACAGGGAAACAAGGTAAAGGTTTCCCTCTCATAATTCCAATCTTTGAGACATGTTTCGTATTATACACCTTATTTAATTTCTATTGTGAATATAATACCTATTTTACATATAATATCATGAATTATATTTTAATAATTATAATTAAAGTTTAATTACAATCCATTTTTCACTACTACAAAAAAGGCCTTTAATAGTGCTAGAAAAGGACTTTATCTGTGATAAAAAAAAGTGATGATAATAAAAGAGTGGTTAAAATCCTAAAATTTTTATCAGTGCTAAAAAGTGTTATTAAAGGCACCATGTAACAGTGCTAAAAATTTATTGTTAAAAGGGGTACTTTAGCAGTTCATTTTTTCAGCACTGTTAAAGGAAACTTTTAACAGTGTTATATTTAGCATTGTTAAATGGTCCCTTTAATAGTTCTTTTTTAGCACTGATAAAGGCAACACTGCTAAATGGGGTAAAACAATTTCAGACACCTATACACGTATCCCCTTTATCAGTGCTTCCACAACCCCTTTAATAGCGCTCCACATCCCCTTTATCAACGCTTTTCACCCCCCCCCCCCTTTTATCATCGCTTTGTGAATTCTCAACCTCATTCATGCCCACCTCGATTCGAACCATGAACCTCTCAATCAAATATGAAACACCTTTACCACTACACCATGATGTTTTGTTGTCTATTTAATGATATTTATCTTTATTTATATATATATATTTACATATATTTGTATAATTATTTTTAAATTCATTTATACAATATATGTGTGTGTGATATATATTATATTTATTTAAATATATTATATATTATATTCATTTAAATATATTATATTATAATATATATCTGTGTGTGTGTGTGTGTTTATTAATACACACACATATGTAAATATAAACATTTAAAATATATTTTTATAATGTAAAAAATGGTTTGATATTACTTTAAATACATTTTTAGAATATGTATTTATTTAGATATATTATAATATAAATTTTTACATAAATATGTTGATATATGTAGTTATATGAGTGATTTATTATATGTAAATATAACAAAACATTCATATATTTAATTATAAATAAAATTACATGATGAAAAACAATAAAATTTAAAAACCATAATATCAATATGAATGTATGACCTAGGAATAAATAGTCTCCACTAAAAAGGGAAAAAATACCCCTTTAAATAAGGCTAAAAATCCATCGAATACTAAAAAATCAGGTTACCCATACTAAAAACTTAATTTTGGAGGAATTATAGCTCTTTATGCCTTGAAAATTGTGATATAGGCTTACCTCTATCACCAAGGGCATTGAGCTCATCGTAGGCTTCAATTTGATATATGGTAGAGCCCAAACAGACACGTGGATCAAAAGTTATGGTTGTTTGAAGTTTGAGTTACATTTCCAACTTATTTTAGAGATTTTTTTTAATTTTTTAATTTTCTAATCTTTAAATTGATATTAAATGAGTATTACTTGGTAATAATAAATAAAATTTTAGTGAAAAATATTTTTTTAGTTATTTTATAATCCATTTTCACTAAATATCTTATATATTAAGTGTAAATGCCTATTTACCTTATCTAAAACATATTTCCAAAAATATATATTATATTTATATCAATATAAAAATATTTATATATTAATATAATATTTTAAATGAAAAATACATTTTTTAAGTATACTTTTATCATTGCTTGTAAAAAACTACTGATAAAGGGGAGTCTTTATGAGTGCTTCTAAAAAAGGTGTGATAAACACCCCCCCCCCTAATCAGTGCTTTTTTACAAGCACTGATAAAAGACCCTATTTATCAATGATTTTTTAGAAGTGATGATATAGAGTGGGCCTTTATCAGTGCTTGTAAAAAATCACTGATAAAGGTGGGTCTTTCACAGTTCTTTTTTAGTGATGTTAAAGATTATTTTTAATAGTACTCTTTTTAACTATAGAAAAGGGGGTCATTGATAGTGTTTTTAGCTAGCACTGTTAATTCCCTAGCACTAAATAAACCTAGTTTTGTAGTAGTATTTCAAGGGTTTTTTATTTGAATGTTTCAAAAGTTGTAAGGGTCTCTTTATCTCAAATTCGAATCATGTGAGACATGTTTAAGTTATACACCATGTTTCCTTTTTCTGTGGTGTAAATAATTCCCTATTGTAATTTTGTATCATGATTCTATTATATTCCATGATATTCAATGTTATATTTAAATTTATACCTCTTTTTGGGTTTTTATTGAAAAGATACAATTGTTGTAATGGGTTTTCATGACTCAAATATTTTCCTTGAGTAATAATCACTCTTTCTTAACTATTATCTTTTGAGATTGATCTATTATAACCTATAATTATTTTATATTTTACTTACAACACATTTTTATAAAAAACCATGTTTCACACCAAATTATTTCTCGTTGATGATTCTATTATTTCATTAAAATTCATTTTTGTTAAGAATAATTCCAATTTATTTTAAATAATTTTTCTTCCATATTCACACTTTTCCATCCCACCAATATTCTTCTCTCTTTTGTGGAAATATTATATAGATTATTTTCTATTATTACCATAATTATTTTTACCCATTTTCAAAAAGTAAAATTTAATAGACTTTTTAATGATGTGGGTTTTCAAATGGAATCATTTTGAAATATTAATTAAAAGGGGGTCTTCTATTCTTGAAAAATAAAATTTGTTATCTTAAACTCTATATTTTTTCTATAAAATTTATTCATTTTCAAGGATATTTTATTTGTAACTATTTTTAACAAGGTTTAAAATAATAATTATATTTCCCTTCTAAAATTTTATTTTAAATGTAATTTCTACTTTAACTTGTAAGAAATCTTTAAAGGGTTTTGTGAAAACATTTGTAGTTTCATTTCTATTTATTATCCAAGGTTAATCATTCATGAATTGATATTTTTATCACCTGATATATGTTATTATGATACTATTTATTTTTTTAAATGTGATTTTTTTATATTCTTTGATTTCTTTAGTTTATGTTATCTTATGTTTTTGAAAGGTCTATTTTTTCCATGGGGTTTTTATGATATAATGAATGTTTTATTTTCAAGTGGCACACAAATATCTGGATTATGATATGGGTAGGACCTATACCTCCCTACAATGAATTGGGTAAAGGATTATATATCATGAGATAGAAATGTTATGTGAAAAAAATAGTGAGTAGATGGGTTCACAATAGGTGAGTGTGAAGGCATATCATTCTAATCACAATTTTACATTTGAATAGGTTGGAAAGTATATAGGTTCACAAAGATAATAAATTATATATTTATTATTATTCTATATTTTCAATTTTTTAATCATGTTATTCCATGTTTTTATGATTACACCATATTTTTAAACTATTTGGCACTTTTATCTCATAATCACATGTTTTTATTATTGATGTGTATTTTGAGTTTGGCCATATATCTTATGATTCTTTAATGATATTGTCATGATATTATATTATTTTTTTCAAGTATTATGATTATACTTTATGGTCTTATTATCTATTATTAATTTATCTAAGTCTTTATCATGTTCTCCCTCATGTTTATGATCTGAAACTTTATGATATGTTTTTCCCTTACTGGGTATCTGAGCTCACCTGTTTCTTATGTTTATGTTCCCCAAGTTATAAAAATGATTATATCATTTGAGATATATAGAAAATGATCTAGAGGATCATGATTATAGAGAAATTTTCAAAAGTTTTTTAAATTAATATGTTTATGTGTCTAATCTACATGACACTAAACCTTTTGTTCATTGGGTTTTGTGATTGTTTCTGAGGTGTATTAATTAAATCATAAGATTAGTGAATTATTTATGCCATGTTTAAATTGAGTCATTATAGTTGGTATGAAATCAAGGTTTAGTTATTATTAGAGATTAGTTTAGTTATTTTTGTATATTATTTTAGTTACCTTTTGTATTAGGGTCAAATAACCATAGTAAAAACCCTATAGTTGAGTCTAAGTGTAGGATGATATCCTAAAATATTGGTAAAGTCTTGAGTAAATGTTGTTCCCTAGAAATAAATCTGTTTTAGATACTACAAGTGGATTAGGTCTATATAACAATTAAAACTAGGGGTAATGGCCCAAAAAAGGGTTTTTTGGGTATTAACTCAATTATAACATAGTGCACAAGAAAAATCCCTAACTACACAACTAGATTGAAACTCTTGGGGGATGTGATTTGGTTGATAATATGATCTTTACAAAATACTATTATGTATTTATTTTTGAGTTACTTTTAGGGATTGGGTTTAGGGGTGTAAAGTAATCAAACTTAAAGTAACCTAGGTCAAACTAAGATTTATATTGGTTGAACTAAATGAACTATAGGCTAACATGATAATGTAAAATAACAGGATTTTTAAGGATGATTCCTTTTATTATTATGATAATTTCCCTATATTATTAATTTTTTTCATTCATCAAACCTTTTTTGTTTTATTAATGGATATAAATAAAAGTAACCATGGGTATGAAGGACAATAAAAGGATTAACTCAACGAACAACCCATAATAATGGGAGTTATAATGACGAACCTTGTGATTATTCTAAACCATCTATCAAAGAATATGATTAACAATATAAACATAGTTAAAGTCTCAAATACACCAAATAAAATAAATATGGAGTCTCATGAAATATCAAGTAATGAATATGATAAAGGAAAAAAATTCAATTTATTATATGTAAAAAATTTGGAAAGAAACATCAAGGGAGTTTCCTCAAGGGGTCTGGAAGATTCTTTACATGTGTTAAAGGGGGACATCGAGCATCATATTATAGAGGGAAAAATAGGTTTCCAGTTAATATGATTAAAGAATATTGAAATCATCTAAGTGAACCACTTATAATTCAATGTATTATTTTCGAATAACTTAGGGATTATCCAATTAAATTCCCTAATACAATGATTGATGAGTATGGTTGGAATTTCACAACCACCTAGACCAAGGGAGAAAGGAAAATCCTATGAAATGATTATTAATGAAGAGGATAGTGGTAATTCAGTTTCAATTTCTGTCTACCCCAAATTAGTGGTTTTATTTTGGTTGTATCAACCGTATTGTATTTAATATTCGTTCTTAAAATGTCAACTAACCACACCAAGTGATTTTCATTTTAAGGAAAACATTTTGTGGTATGATTATTATATCTATGGAAATAAACTTTGTGAAAATCATAATATCCTTCTCTAAAAAAAATATTTCGTTTTTGAAATAGAATGGATATCTTTACTTTGACTCCAAATTAACTTCTAAAATAAGGAAAAAAAATTCTAAATCAGTTGTGATCATCTATTAGTGCAAGGACAACTATTAATTATCAAAAAAGAAAATAGAATCCCTTACATGGGCATTAATATCTAGTCATGAGACACATTTCCTTAAAATGGTTATGGAAAATAAGTTTTTTCTATTCTTCCCTATGATATTGAGGATCATATCTTCTTAGAGATAATATATTAAGGCATGTTAATCTTTTTACCACCTTTAGTTATTCCAGAAATAAAATGATAATTAAATTATGATGATGTAATTTATTTAAGGGGGTACAATGTAATGACCCAATATTTTGGATCCATTAAAATACATACTTTGATCTATAACGTTTTTCACAAGAAACGCCAAAACTAAACAAATATAGACCATTATAAGGTAACTATAAAATTAGAAAGTATAAACAGTGGAAATAGAATTATAAAATATAGATAAGTATATACATATATATAAAGAAAAAAATGAAATATAATACACTTTAAATGTCAACACAACTAGTAAAATCTTTTTTTAAATTTATTTTATAAAATTTATATTTTTCAAGTTTGATATATTTATGATTATCACTAATTTTCAAAGAAAATTTAATATATGAAATACTGATTACTTATAAAAAGTTTCTTTTCTTAATATTTGTTAATTTTATTTTAATGTGAGATTTATAAATTTTAGGATTTTAATTTGAAAAAATTAACATAATTTTTATATTTGTCATGGCCATACTAGACTAAAATGAATTTTTAAAATTTTCAATAGTAACTATTTTTCAGGTGAATAGTAAAAATACAGATTTTATAAATATTTCCACTTATATGAAAATATTTTATTGTATAAATAAATTGAAATATTTTAAAAGATTTTTATTTAAAAAAAATTAAATTGAAATAAAACATAAGTACTATTTTTATTTTATAAAACCCAAGAATATCATTTTATAAAATCAAATCATATTTTTGAAAATTATTTCTTATTTATTTCTATAATTAAATTTACAAAAGGGTAAATTAGGATTAAGATTAATTTTAATGTCACATAACACTAATTTGAACAATAATAATCTTCTAAATATTATTATAATTAATATAACTGATAATAATTTCTTATACATAAACATTGGGCTTAAAAATATATTTTCCTTAAAAATGGGTTTTTATGTGTTTCATGTGCTAACGTTAACATTAATATCCATAAACACAGAATGTAAATTTGATAAAATTAATATTATATTTGAGATAATAATTTTTATATTATTTAATATTTCCAATTTAATTTTAGGTTATAAAATTTATATTAATGTTAATTACCATGATAATGGTGAAACAATTATTTTAAATTATTATTTTATTAATATCAGGGAATTTATATTGAATTAATTAAATATAAATCCTTTAAATAATTAATATAATATTAACTATAAACACATAAATAAATATATAAACTCTAATTTTATTAGTAATAAATACTAAAAAATTAAGAATCCATAATGGTCAAAATGTCTTTTTTTCTATTTAAAACAAGTTTTCGACACATTGTCTATTTTAATTCAAAAGTTAATTTTATAATATTTAGAAATTAAATTGTATTGAATATTAATTAAATTTAGTTCCACCACACCCAAATTTAGTTATAAGGGTAATTTATATGACTAATAAAACATAAAATCATATAGTTAAAAACTAGTTACTATAGTGAAAACTAATATGGTAATAGTGTGTAACATTAAAGGTAAATGCCCTAACAAGTTTAAAACATGTTTCTATTTAAATTTTGGATATTTTATAGTATTTATTTCCTAAAAAATTCATTATTTAATAATTTTATATGTACTTCCCTTAAGAGTGACTCCCATTATTGAAAATTTTCGGGTATTGGCAAAAATGTCACTCCTTTTCACATGTAAAAGGCGCACACCTCCCCTCACTTCCCCTCAAACAAAAACCCCCAAAGTTCAAAAAACAATCTAACAAAACCAATCTTAAACCCTCATATACAAGTTAATTATGTTATTATATTCTTAAAATACCATCCCTAAAAGTTTTAATTCCCTTAAAAAATGTGATAATTCGAGAAGAGAGGTATAAGTTCCTAACCAATCTTTCTCTTTTCTATTTATTATTTGTGATTTTATGCTTATATAAATTTATTTTTACCAGATAATAATGATAAAATATATATAATTATTATATTGTTATGTTATTATAATTATTTTACAATCATTAACCACCCTCCCTTTTTTATTAATAAAAAAGGAAATGTGAATCGTGTGTTATGAAAACTACCACCTCCACAGTGGAGAAGTTTTTTCATTTTACTTCAAAAATTTACATGGATGGTCCTAAAATGTAATTTAATATATAATTATGATATTAATAATATGTTTTTATATTCCTAAAATTTAAATCATATTACTCATTTTCCTTGTTCTATGGAAAATGAAATCATCAAACATATGTATGTATGGACTGCTGCCTCCATAGGACAATTGATTTCCATTTTTCAATTCATCGTCACCTTAAATGGATGGTAATGAGAATATTTTTAAAGAATAAATATTATTTTTACGATATAATTAAGTTTCTTTTATAACAAATTGGACAACCTATTAATTATATGATCAATAAATGATTATCATAAATTCAATTATTTAAAAACAAGCATACTAAGAGAAAATCATTAATTAAAATAATGTAATATTTTAATATCAATTACTTATTATTATTATTATTCAATTATAATTATGAAATATTACATTAATAAACACTAAATGGTATCATTATTCTATGGTTGTAATGATATCGCAAAATCACCTCATAATCATCAATAATCATGGTATGTTCGTGATTAGGTTTTTTTAACCACCTAATTGAATGATGATAGGAAATTATATAATGGATGATTATGAAAACATTGTTGGAACCATGCCCATATATGCATGAATTGGATAATGGTTTGTGTTTGTTGTCAATCCTCAGAGGAAGTTCAGAATGTGTGCCAGCAAAGTACTCATACAGGTCAAACAGATAATAGTATTGATGATGGAACTGTTTTCCTGTGTTTTCCAATTTTCTGGACCTCAAATTTGACAAAAGGGGAAAATAATATTTTTTTCGTAAAGGGACTTGCGCGCCGGACATGTGTCGCGCAAATGACTTGCGCACCAAGAAAGGACTTGCGTGATGGTGCCTAGGAGTATTGGAAAGTTGTGCGCCATATGTTTTTCAAGATCAGAACTTTAAAATATGGAAAAGGAAAGAGGGTCACATAAGTATTGGTTTGGTTGCACAAGTGAGTAGTGCGGCAGAGGCTTGGGTGGTTGGAGTTGTGCGCCGGAACTTGCGCGCCGAGAGGAGGCTTTTCCGTCACCGCGCATGGTGTCCAGTTTTCCTATAAATAGAGGACCACCCCAACTCATTTGCAATAAAGCTAGATACTTATAGAAATTCAGTGCTCCCGTCGCGTAGGTGTAGTGGTCACACATGTGTTTGTGGGTTACGTAAGTATAAGTTGCACGACAGTTTTTTTTTGTGCACCAAAACTGGTTTAGGTGAAAAGGAATGTGAGTAGCGTAAGTTTGAAGTTGTAGAAGTGAGTGTCACGCAAGTGGTTGAGGTGGACTTGTATGCTAGTTATAACTTGTGCGCCATCTTTGAAACCTGCGCTCTATCTTGGAGAAGCACACCAGGTGTTGTTGAAGTACGCCTGTCTTTTTGAAGCTGCATGAAAGCTGGAAGATTGCCCGATACCTTCAGTGCAAAGTGAGATTTTTCTACTGGTGAGAGTTGGAATTCAACAGAGCATCTATATAAAACAGAGCATGAATTCTTTTGCAATTATGAATAGACCTTCATGTCTATAAACTGAGTGGGACTTCACCAAAGGCAGTGAGATAGGGGGAGTCAACGGGAGTGACCTGAGGGACGCAGTGATCTATTCTTGAACCTTTGTAAAGGAAGTGTGCCTAGGACAGTGTGACAACCCTGCTTTTATTACAAACTTAAACATGATTTATTACATAAAACTTCACTTTATAGAACAAAGAAGATCGAGAGGTTTAGTGTCTTTGGTTCTTAGGATCATTACATAAAAACTTGAAACATGAAATACAACATCTTTATTGAAAACTTCTTTACATGACCACTACATTCCCTCGTACTTAGCATTACATGGGATAACCTGAGGACATGCATAAGAAAAGGGTGAGCTATAAAGCCCCGTAAGGGAATAAACATGGAATAACATGATGAGTAAAATACATGTTAGACATTAGGCATATCAATAGAGCACAAGAGAAACATGAACATAAAGGCATGATAAAGCATGATAATCAAAACATGGAAATGTGGCAACAACACTTAACATAGAATTAGCATGATCCAAGGCCCATTACACATGGAGCATGAGTAAATCCTCATTGCACATGAAGTATGAGTAAACCCTCATTAAACATGAATTAGCATGAGTCAACACTCATTGCACATGACGTATCATGATACTATACTTTACCCAATGCATTAGAGCGCTATAAGGGCGCACCCTTCTTAAACATTTCATTTCATGCATAAGTGTGCCACATGGATCATAAAACATGGATTCATAAAACATAATAATTTATTCCACGATAAAGGAATGTGGAATTAATACATGAAACTTTATAATCAATAATTAAATGTGCATAAAGTTGAATACCCTTTACGGAGAAATGGGCATGGTATTCACTACATAATGGCATTGGCTTAGAAAATCGGTGCGATTTTGGCAGCGTAACGGTGTGACATAAGAATTCATAAAAATGTTTTATGAGATAGAAATGGGTTCCTCATAATATTTACATGTAATTGATAGTAAGGAGGTCATATAGATACATTTCCCAACAATTTTAATGGAATTTGGATTCATGATACAAAAGTATTTCTTGAATGTAAAAGAGGAGAGAGAAGGTCCTTTCGGAATTTCGGCATAGTGACAGGTGTACATGGGAGGAATTTAATGAGAGAGAAATGGTCTCCAATCATTCAAACATAAAGAGGTCAGTATGAGGGAGTTGAAAAACCATACCCCAACATTAATAATTGAAATTAAAAGGGAAAAACAACTTAAAAAAATTGGAAAAAAATGAGAAAGGAAGAAAAAACCCTTACTTTGAAGTGTGCTTCCAAAGGCTAGAGAGTGGCTTGTGAGAGGATTATTAGGAGCTTGGGGCACCATGGGAGGATTATAGAGAGATTAGGGCAGAGGTTTGACGAAATCCAAAGGCTTTGAGTGAGGACGAATTGGGATCTTGGGTGGGTTTATATAGGAAAGGTGAGAGAATTCTTTATTATTTAGGTTTGAGTCCCCTTACATTAAATTAATCCAAACCACAAACCATCCCATGGTTTTTGCCCATGGATTTTTTAAAAGGGAAGAGGAAAACCATATTTTATAAGGGAAAAGTCTGAAATTCTTAAAATAATAGGGTTGCTTATGTGGAGGTGAGTCATACTCCCATGGAAATTAATTTAAAAAGACAAGGTGTTTAATAAGTCTTGAGAGGTCCATTAATACTTTGAAAAGTGATCCAAAAAAACCAAAAATCACATTATTTTAATGTTAACACATATATTTCCCGAACATAAAGATTATAGTATTTTATTACATCACTATTGGGTCATTATGATGTCATAAAACACATTATATATTTAAACGGTATTTAATTTTTACTCAAAAATTTGACTGTCTTAAAAAATTTTGAAAAATTCACCGTTGGATAATTTTGACATCCTGATTCCAAAAATAACATTTATTTTATCTAAATAATTTTCTAAATATTTTAATTTTCACTTTTAAAATAAAAACCTACATTTATCTAAAACTCACGGGTTTTGAAAAAAAATGGCTTTCAAACCTTAATAAAAATTATAATTGCATTCATACAATTATATGATCATTTATATATAATAAAATTAATCTAATAATACTAATAATAATATTTTATTAAAATATTATTTAATTCAAAAATCCCTTAATTTAATAAAATAGATTTCTTAATTATAGAATAACTAAAAACACCATTTGTACTTTAAAAACTATTTACAATGTATCAATAATGACAAGAAAGTATATTCATTATTATATACAAAAAATAATGTACATGAACATAGTACTATTTATTTGTTACATAACCCCTTAAAACAGCCGCATAAGACCTAAGGGTAAGGTGTGCAATGGTGACAGACTCTTGAGGTGGCTCGGATAACATCGCTCGAGTGGTAATTTATATCAACATCCACTTCTCCCGTAGACGGTCTCATTCGAGCTTGACATGATGAAGCTCATCTTGGGCTTGGTCAAGAGTGAAGCCCAAGGATGCCACCTCTTTTGCGAGCTTCGACAAATGGGCTTCGTATGGGGAAATTCTACTGGATGAGGCCATCGCTTCCTTTGTTTGAGTAAATTTGGATTTGTTAAAGCCCTATATTTATATTAATCATGTGATCACTGTTCAATGACTATATTAGAAATGGTCAAGAATTATTAACATAAAACCAAAGAAGTTGACATTTTATATAAACATAAAGAGACATTTAATTAGATCAAGTGGGATTTCCATTAATGAAACTTTGGGTCGTTACAATATTCCCCCCTTAAGAAATTTTTCCCTCGAAATTTTTCCTTTTCCCACACTAAAACAGATGTGGGTAACTCAGCTTCATTATTTCCACCGATTCCCAAGTCGCTTCTTCAAACTTGTGGTTTCTCCACAACACCTTGAAGAGGGGCATTGGCTTTATTTCGTAGAACTTTTTCTCTACGATCTAAGATCTTCACTGGTTGCTCCTCATAAGAAAGATCATCTTTAAATTGTGCCACCTCAAAAAAGAGTACATGTGAAGGGTCTGGTATGTACTTCCTTAAGAGGGATACATGAAAGACATCATGTACTTTGTCCATAGTAGGTGGAAGTGCTAGTCGATAGGCTACACCCCGACACGATCAAGAATCTCGAAGGGGCCGATGTACCTTGGACATAGCTTCCCTTTATTTAAAAACCTCATGACCTTCTTCCATGGAGATATGTGTAGAAAAACCATGTCTCCAACTTTAAACTCAAGGTCTCATCGACGATTATCTGTATAAATCTTCTGTCGACTCTGGGCTGCCTTGATATGCTGCTGAATGGTTTTCACCTTCTCCACCATTTCCTTGACCATTTCTGTTCCAAGAAGCTTATGTTCACCGACCTCATCCCAACATGCCGGTGTTCTGCACCTTTTCCCATACAGGGCTTCATATGGTGCCATTTGGATGCTCGAGTGGAAACTATTATTATAAGAGAACTCAACTAGAGGAAGATGTTGATCCCATCATCCTTTAAATTCCATTCAGCATGATCTCAACATATCCTCAAGTGTTTAGATAGTCCGCTCGGATTGGAAATTAGTTTGAGGATGATAGGTTGTACTGAAGTTCAGTTCAGTATTCAGAGCATGTTGAAGACTCTTCCAAAACTTCAATATGAATCTTGGATCTTGGTCAGACACAATAGATAGTGGTACTCCATGAAACCTTACCACTTCCATGATATATATATGTCTCAGTTGATCCAATGATAAATCCTCTCGAATAGCAATGAAGTGTACAGTCTTTGTAAGATGATCCACAACAACCCAGATTGCATTATTTTCTTTGGATGTCCTCAAAAGTCCGATGAAAAAGTCCATGGTGATGTTCTCCCATTTCCATTCTGGTATGGGCAATGGTTGCATCATCCCCTTAGACTCTTGCCTCTCTGCCTTCACTTTCTGGCACACCAGGCACTTTGATGTATATTCAGCGATCTCCTTATTCATATTATCCCACCAAAAGTTTTCTTGGAGATCTCGATACATCTTTGTGCTCCCTGGGTGAATAGAGAAATTTGAACTATGTGCATCATCCAAAAGCTCCTTCTTCGGCTCCGAAATTGATGGAACACATAGTCTTTTCCCAAACTGCACAATTCCTTCTTCATTAACATTAAACTCTGAGGATTTCCCTTTTTTGATAGCTTCCACTTTTTCTTGAATTCCCACATCATCCTTTTGAGCATCCTTTTACCTTTCCAAAATAGATGGTTGAGCAATCATTTGTGAAAGGATTGATGACGTTGCCTTCTCTATGATTCCCATGTCCATCTTCATCGAGTCTAAGAATATTGGATCCCTCTCAATTCTCATCATTGATAGAATCTCTGGATCCTTTCTACTTAGGGAATCTGCCACCTTGTTCGCTTTCCCAGGGTGGTAATGGATTGAACATTCATAATCCTTGATGAGCTCTATCCATCTTCTCTGGTGCATATTAATCTCTTTCTGTGTGAATATATATTTAAGACTCTTGTGGTCAGTATGTATCTCACATTTCTCCCCATAGAGATAATGCCGCCAGATTTTCAAGGCAATGATCACCGCCGCCAACTCCAGATCATGCGTTGGATAGTTTTGCTCATGGATTTTCAACTGCCTTGAGGAATAGGATATCACTTTATCATTCTGCATCATCACACAGACTAAGCCCTTCTTCGAAGAATCACTGAATACCACAAAAATTTCCCCACTTGTGGGTAAATTGATCACCGGAGCAGTGATAAGCCTCATTTTCAACGCCTTGAAGCTTTATTCGCATTCATCACTCCAAGAAAACTTTACTCCCTTTTGAGTTAGCTTGGTAAGAGGGTTGGACAATCATGATAAATTTCTCACAAATCATAGATAATATCCAGCTAACCCCAAGAAGCTACGAATATCCATTACTGATGTTGGCCTTAGCCATCCCATAATTGCATCTGTTTTGGAGGGATCCACAGATATCCCATTACTTGTGATGATATGGCCCAAGAATGAGACATCCTTCAACCAAAACTCACACTTGATGTACTTTGCATAGAGCTTCTCCTTGTGCAAAGTCTCTAGTACAGTTCTTAAATGCTCCTCATGATCCTCCTTAGTTTTGGAGTATATTAGAATATCATCTATAAAGACTACCAAAAATTTGTCTAGGTAATATCTAAAGACTCTATTTATTAAGTTCATGAAGATTTCTGGAGCATTAGTGATTCTGAAAGGCATTACTATGAATTCATAGTGCCTGTATCTTGTGTGAAAAGTAGTCTTGGGGATATCTTCCTTCTTCACCCTTACTTGATAATATCTAGACCGCAAGTCCACCTTGGAGAAGTATTGTTCTCCAAGCAGCTGATCGAACAAGTCATCAATTCATTGGAGAGGATACTTGTTCTTTATCATGATTTTTTTAAGTTCATGATAATCGATGCAAAGCTGCATTGACCCATCATTCTTCTTGACAAAGAGAACTGGTTCACCCCATGGTGAAGCACTTGGGCGTATAAACCCTTTATCCAGATTCTCCTGTAGTTTTTTCTTCATCTCTTCAAGCTCCACAATAGCCATTCAATATGGATTCTTGGATATTGGTAATTCCCCGGGTATAAGTTCAATTGAGAATTCAACATCTCTTCTAGGAGGAAGACCAGGAAGTTCTTCGAGAAACACTTCAGTGAATTCCCTCACAATAGGCATTTCTTCAAGTATGGGTTCTTCCTTGGACTCAATCATCTGAGCTAGATACGCATGCTCGTAGGGCATTAATATCCATTCTTGAGATGATGGAGCTAAAGGAGATTCATCTTCTTCCTTACACTTGTAAAAAATTGGGGGTCAATTCTCTATATGGAGAGTGATTTCCCTCTCCCGGCAATTTATGTTGGCTCTATATAAGGAAAGTCAATCCCTGTCAAGAATTGAATCAAATTCCACCAGAGAGAGTATGACGAGGTTCGCTGGGAAATTCAATCCACAGATTATAACAGGGGAGGACTTATATTCATGGGATGCAATGATTGCCCCATTTTTCGTACTCACTGATATCTTCACTTTCATGATTTTTGGGGGTGCTGGGATTGTTCTACTAAACTTTCAAGATATAAAAGAATGCATAGAACCTGAATCAAAAATTATGTTTGCTATTATTGAATGAATAACTAGCATACCTGTCACCACTTCGTTTTCGGGGTTCACTTCGGTAGAAGTGATGGTAAAAGCTCTTCCTTGCTGCCTTGGAGGTTGTTGGTATCCTCCAAAAACCCTTGGATTAGGGAACTGATTTGCAAAATGACCTGGTTCTTTGCATTTGTAGCATTGAAAAACGCGTTGAGGTTCGAACGGAGCGTTCTTCTCCTCTGTAGCAGTCGCGGGTCTTTCTTGCCAATAGTTAATATCTAGGTTCCCTTCTCTTCCACACCTAAAGCATTTCCTCATCCCCTTAAGGCAATTTCCAGGGTGCTTCTTTCCGCACTTTGGCAAGTGGGGTACTGGATCTTCTTAGCAGTGTTGGATTTATCCATCGGACCACCAGCATTGAATTCCACCTTATGCTTCTTATCCCCATGATAATAATGTGATTCTACGATCTCTATTTCAACCTTGAGGGCACATCAGACAATTTCCTCATAGCTGTCGAAGTCACGGATTGCTAATACTTTCAGTAGGCTAGGCTTTAGCCCACCAAAGAAGTGGTCAACTTTGCATTCTGGGGTAATGACAAAGCTGGAATCATATCATGCAAGCCTTGTGAAGTTTTCCTCATACGCTCCAATAGATTCTTCACCTTTTTTCTTGGGGGAAAGGAAGTCCCTTTCCATCTTAAGACGGAGGGTGCGCGGAAAATATTTATCAAAAAGCATCTTCCAGAAATTCTTCCATTCCAATGCCTCGATCTCCTCCTCAGGCTTCGTATTTTTTATCAACTTCCACCATTGATCAGCTTCACCCTCCATACGATAAGCCTCCAGGAGAACCTTATCTTGTTCAGAACATTGAAGGATGGAGAAGATCTTTTCAATGGAGTTGATCCATTGTTCAGCGATCGTGGGTTCAGATGATCCACTAAATGTTGGAGGTCTTTCTCTCATGAAGCTCTCGATAGCGACTTGTTCTTTCTTATGGGGGTTGAACATTCCTCTTGACCCATGTTTCTATTCAAAACTTGAGTTATCTGAGAGATAAGCATGACAAAGTTCATGATTCCCTCTCCCATTGGATTGGGCATCTCATTAGTAGAGTCATCACACTGATCTTCACATCAGTTGTTAGCCCGAGTCCTCCTATTACTGGCCATTGGATGGAATAAAAGGAAAGTTAGGGGTAACACATAATGGGTAATCCAAAGACAAAAGTTGATGACTTATAAATAAACTTTTATTTCCTTAACTCATGAGTCTATAGGCTTCAATCTAGGCTTTTCATGATCTACATTCAAACATACATTCTTAGAGGCATTTTTTTAAAATCCTTTAATAAGGGTTCATACTAAGCTTGTAAATTTATCAAAACATATCCCCTGGGAGTGTCATAACCAAGAGTGCAGAAAGGCCCGTTGTCATGCACCAGTTCCCGTTCGAGTCTAGCTCAAAGCGGTGTTTTCGAGTTTTACCCCTAGGATACATCTGTGCTAGAGTCACCTTTACCTGCTCGTATCTAGACAGGTATGTATTTTCATGATAAACCACTTACTCAATACTCACCAAAACTTAGGGACGTTTATATTTTACTTAGTCTTGTCTCTAAGGCTTTACTAGGGTTTTCTTATCCTAATCCCAAAAATAACTAAACCTATCCTCTGATACCAACTGTGACAACCCTGCTTTTATTACAAACTTAAACATGGTTTATTACATAAAACTTCACTTGATACAACAAAGAAGATCAAGAGGTTTAGTGTCTTTGGGGCTTAGTATAATTACATAAAAACTTTAAACATGAAATACAACATCTTTATTGAAAACTTCCTTGACATGACCACTACAGTCCCTCGTACTTAGCATTGCATGGGATAACCTGAGGACATGCATAAGAAAAGGGTGATCTATAAATCCCCATAAGGGAATACACATAGAATAACATGAGGAGTACAATACATGTTAGACATTAGGAACATCAATAGAGCGAAAGAGAAACATGAACATAAAGGCATGATAAAGCATGATAATCATAACATGGAAATGTGGCAACAACACTTAACATGGAATTAGCATGAGCCAAGGCCCATTGCACATGGAGCATGAGTAAATCCTCATTGCACATGAAGCACGAGTAAACCCTTATTGAACATGAATTATAATGATTCAGAACTCATTGCAAATGACGTATCATGATACTATACTTTACCCAATGCATTGGAGCTCTATAAGGGTGCACCCTTCTTAAACATTTCATTTCATGCATAAGTGTGCCACATGGATCATAAAACATGGATTCATAAAAAATAATAATTTATTCCAAGATAAAGGAATTTGGAATTAATACATGATAATTTATAATCAATAAGTAAATGTGCATAAAGGTTAATACCTTTGATGGATAAATGGGCATGGTATTCACTACACAATGACATTGGCTTAGAAAATCGGTGTGATTTTGGTAGCGTAACGGCGTGACATAAGAATTCATAAAAATGGTTGATGAGAGAGAAAGGGGTTCCTCACCATATTTAAATGTAATGTAAATTAAGGAGGTCATATAGATACATTTCCCAACAATTTTAATGGAATTTAGATTCATGATACAAAAATATTACTTGAATGTAAAAGAGGAGAGAAAAGTTCCTTTCGGAATTTCGACATAGTGACGGGTGTACATGGGAGGAATTTAATGAGAGAGAAAGGGTCTCCCATCATTAAAACATAAAGATGGAAGTATGAGGGAGGTGAAAAACCATAAACCAACATTCATAATTGAAGTTAAAATGGAAAAACAACTTAAAGAAAATTGGACAAAAATGAGAAAGGAAGAAAAACCCCTTACTTGGAAGTGTGCTTCCAAAGGATAGAGAGAGGCTTGTGAGAGGATTATTGGGAGCTCGGGGCACCTTGGGAGGATTCTAGATAGAGTAGGGTAGAGTTTGGACGAACTCAAAAGGAATTTAGTGAGGAGGAAGTGGGAGCTTGTGTGGGTTTATATAGGAAAGATGAGATAATTCTTTATTATTTAGGTTTGGGTCACCTTACATTAAATTAATCCAAACCAAAAACCATCCCATGTTTTTTGCCCATGGTTTTTAGAAAATGGAAGAGGAAAACAATATTTTATAAGGGCAAAGTCCTAACTTCTTAAAATAATAGGGTTGCTTATGTGGAGGTGAGTCATACTCCCATGGAAATTAATTTAAAAAGACAAGGTGTTTAATAAGTCTTGAGGGGTCCATTAATGCTCTGAAAAGTAAAAAAACAAACCCAAAATCACATTATTTTAATGTTAAATCATATATTGGCCGAACATAAATATTATAGTATTTTATTACATCACTATTGGGTCATTATGATGTCATAAAACACATTATATATTTAAACGGTATTTACTTTTTACTCAAAAATTGGACTGTCTCAGAAAATTATGAAAAATTCACCATTGGATAATTTCGACATCATGATTCCAAAAATAATATTTATTTTATCTAAATAATTTTCTAAATATGTTAATTTTCACTTTTAAAATAAAAACCGACATTTATCAAAAATTCACGGGTTTTGACAAAAATGGCTTTAAAACCTTAATAAAAATTATAATTGCATTCATACAATTATGTGATAATTTATATATAATAAAATTAATCTAATAATAACAATAATAATATTTTATTAAAATATTATTTAATTCAAAAATCCCTTAATTTAATAAAATAGATTTCTTAATTAAATAATAACTAAAAACACCATTTGTACTTTAAAAATTATATACAATGTATCAATAAGGATAAGAAAGTATATTCATTATTATATACAAAAAATAATGTACATGAATATAGTACTATTTATTTTCTACATAACCCCTTAAAACAGCCGCATAAGACCTAAGGGTAAGGTGTGCGATGGTGACAGACTCTTGGGGTGGCTCAGATAACATCCATCGAGTGGTAATTTCTATCAACTTCTATTTCTCCCATAGACGGTCCCGTTCGACCTTGAGATGATGAAGCTCAGCTTGGGATTTTTCAAGAGCGAATCTCAAGGATCTCACCTCTTTTCCGAGCTCTAACAAATGGGCTTCGTATGGGGAAATTCTACTGGATGAGGCCATTGCTTCCTTTGTCTGAGTAAATTTGGATTTGTTAAAGCCCTATATTTATACTAATCATGTGATCACTATTCAACGGCTATATTAGCAATGGTCATAAATTCTTAACATAAAACCAAAGAAGCTGACATTTTATATAAACATAAAGATACATTTAATTAGATCAAGAGGTATTTCCATTAATGAAACTTTGGGTCGTTAAGACAGAGTGATTGTGCCCAATCCTTCGTAATCCACAGCTAGTGAAGTTTAGTGGGATTTGGTATGACCAACAACCTGTCAGCATATCCTCCTTGGACGTATCCCTTAGTGGTGAACTAAGTAAAAAGTGTTGTGTCATCTCTCTGCATGTGAATGTTTGCTTTCTGATCATATTCATCATACAGGTTTAATAAGTTCCTACCAACGTGGGAACAAGATCCATCACATTAAAAGAAAAAAGTGGTCACCCTGATTCACCCATCCCCTCTTAGGGTGTCCCGAGGTCCTACAAGAGGTATCAGAGCGTAAAGGCTACTAGTGTCGAATCTGTCCTTGGTCGTCATGGAGAATGCAGTCAATGTTAGGGGAGTCCATACCTTTGATGGAAGTAATTTACACATCTGGAAGAATATAATGAGATCTCATATAAGATCCATTATAATGGAAGTCCTTTCTTCCACTGTCCAAGGTATACATGTTACTGATCCAACAGGGCTGGCTATGATGGATGCTGATAGGAAAATTTTTGATGCTAATGCTAAAGCGCAGAATGCTCTCACCGCATCCCTTTCTGATCAGATCTATCTAAAGGTAATGAGTTGCACCTCAGCAAAGTATATGTGGGATAAACAAGAAAATATTTATGAAGGAGATAGAAAAGTGAAGGAAGCAAAACTACAAGTCCTACACAACAGGTTTGACGATCTAAAGATGCATCCTAATGAGAATACAGATTCATTCTTCAGTCGAATTACTAAAGTTGTGGGAGAAATTAGAGGTCTTGGAGAAGAAATCAAATTCATTGATATCATAAAGAAAATCTTTAGAATACTTCCTCCTTTGTTCAATGAAAGGGTGTCAGCCCTTGAAGAAAGAGATCTATCTAAACTATCTCTGGATGATATTTTAAGTAGTCTTGTGGCATATGAGATGAGAGTCAAACCCGAAGATGCCACGACTCATGTAAGCAAGGAAATGGAATTCAAAGCCATGGAAAAATTGAAAATTTCAGAAGATAGTGGTGGTAAAGATGAAGAGGAAAAGGAAATTCTTTCTCTCATTGCCAAGAAGCTGAAGAAGGGAAAAATATAAGTTCAAAGGTAAGCTAACTCTGGCATGTTTTCGTTGTGAAAGAGTCGGGTACATTGCCTCTCAGTTCCAAATAAAGTTTAATGATAATGAAAGTGAAGTATAAGAAATTGAAAAACCTCATAAAAGGTTTTTCAAAGATGGAGACTTCAAATATGAGAAGAAGATACAGAGGAAAATTTTTGTCTCTGAAGAGGAAGATGATTATATTTAATTCTGTGATGAAGAAGAACCAGAATTTAAAACGGGGAACCATGCTTCCATAATGGCCACTGTTGAAAAATCAAAAGATACTGGTGGAGAAAATCAGTTGAAAACTATTGCAGATCTCAAGTTGCAACTTAAGGATGCTGTTAGTAAGCTCAAGATTAAATGTAAGAGTTAAAATGAGTGGAAATCAATTGTAGAGGAATAAACTGAATATGTTGATCAAATTGAAGCTAAAATTTAACAACTAGAAGAATTGGTGAAAGTACAGTCTAAAATATTTGAAATTAATGATGATGTCGCGGATCTGAAGTTGAGAATTGAAGAGCAGGAAAAGGTCATCAATGACCTCACCTCCAGACTATAGGAAAAGTCCAAGACTGTTGAACGTCTTAAGGAGGAAGTTGTTACTATTAGGTGTAAACTTAAAAAAATATTCAATTTCAAAAGAATCAATGAATAAAATACAGTTTGGAAGTTTATCAGATTTTGAGCTATTAGAGAGAGAAAAATGTGGATCTAATGGAGTTGAAAATATTTTAAATGATAAAAGACCTGCCTGCATGGGAAATAGTGGAATTGGTTGTGAGGCAGAATCATCAACTGATGCAAATGAAGGTGGCCAAAATAAAAGAAATATGAAAGTGGGTGATATAGAAAAGTCTTCTGAAGTGATGAAACAAAGACCCTCAATTCAATATGAATGAAGAAAAGAAGATTATCCTCGATCCTCGTGGAAAAACGAGCCCTCCTAATATTATCCCACAGAAGAAGGTGTGAGTAGAAATTTAAGTTAGAAGACATTTACTCTCATGAAGTGTCAGTTTTGTGGCTATTTGGGCCATACCATTTCATATTGTGAAGAAGCAAGGAGCTACTTGAATGGGGAAGATCTGGGAGTTCAACAAAGGAGAACAAATTCGTGTCCTAATTATTTTAGAAGAAACAAATTCTATGGATATTGTTTTTGTTGTTCTAACTTTTGTCATAAGGCTGTTAATTGTAGGCAGATAAGGGACATGGACACCTCATACCGGAGTTCAAGACAAGTCAAATCTCGTCAACAAGATAGTGTTGCTCTTACAAACAGGTTTTCTCCTCTCGAAGAAGATTTTAACTATGATAAACCAATGTACGTAGATGAGATAATTTAAAGGCCATCTGTGCTATATAATCAATCCAATGTCTCATGGAAATAAAGAAAGAAAATTGAGACATCCATCCTTTTAGAGGTGGCCCTCAAAGATACAAAAAGCAACAGTACCTGGATTCTGGATAGCGGTTTCTCTTCCCATATGACGTGAAATGATAACCTTTTGAAGAACATTAAAAATAAGGTTGATGGAACAGTGAGGTTTGGTAATGATGGTGCTTTGAAGATTAAAGGCAGTGGGAATACTTCTCTCACCAATGGAGAGATAAAGAAGACTTAAGTTCTTTATGTGGACGGTCTACATCATAATCTCCTTAGTGTGAGTCAACTCTGTGACTCAAGGCTCATAGTAACTTCCAATAAAAAATGCTACACTATAAAGGGAAAAACAGGGAATTATCTTATGAAAGGATATAGAAAAGATGGAAACTTATATCAGGTTGACAGTAAAGTGAACTCCTGCTATTTGTTTGTTAAAGAAGAAAACAATTTGTGGCATCGAAGGTTGGGTCACATTAACCAACAAGACATGGAAAAGATATCTAAGATGAAGATAGTCATGGATATCCCCATTCTGAAGCGTGATTGCAAAAAGTCTTGTGATGCTTGCATTCGTGGGAAGCTTGTCTATAGTTCATATCGGTCAAAGAATAAAAGATAATCTCATCTTCTTGATCTAATTCATACAGATGTATGCGGGCTGATAAATGTTTCCAGAACTCATGTTCAAATGTACTTTGTCCTTTTCATTGATGATTACAGTAGAATGGAATGTGTTATGGTCATTCACAAAAAACGACAAGTGCTTGAATGTATGAAAACATATCGGTGAATCACCGAGAATGATACTGGATTAACAATCAAAGTGTTTCGATCTGAAAATGGAGGGGAATGCATGTCCATTGAGTTTGAGAATTACCTAGAAAAACATGGAATACAACATGAGGTAGATTGTGTGAGAACTCCACAGAAAAATGGAGTTGTTGAGTGCCAGAATCGACAGGTCAAAAATATATCCAGGATGATGCTGATTGAGAGTGGTATCTCTCGCCATTACTGGAAGGAAGTTGTTGAAGCTGCAGTGCAGATTCAGAATCGAACAGGGCTTTATATGGGAGAAATTAAGTCACCATATGAATTGTGGAATAAAAGGAAGCCTTTATTGAAATACTTTCTTGTTTTTGGAAGCAAATGTTTCATCCGGAATAAAGAAGGAAATCAAGGGAAGTTTGGTGACAATAATAATGAAGGAATTTTTCTTGGGTATCCAATGAACAGCAAAGCCTACAAGTGTTTCAAAAAGCGATTAGGAAGGATTGTGGAAAGTAGTGATGTTAAGATAATTGAATAGAAAACCACAAATTCTTCATGGACATCATATGCTAATGTGATAGAAAGTGGGGAAGAAAGTGAACGTGGAGAAAACACAAATACAGAAATAGAAGAAGCTGTACAAAACACTCAGCAATCACATCATGATGTTGACTCAGAAGAAGAATTTGAAGAATAAATTGTTGCTGGAGAGAATGTAACTAAACCACACAGGAGAAATCGTAGAGATGATATTGATCCATCTAACATAATTGGGGACAGGATTGCACCCACTCAAATAAGGAGGATGAGGAATAACACACAATCTGCATTTCTGTCAGTTATAGAGCCATCCTCATTCGAAGAAGCTGCAAAATATGAATCTTGGGTGAAAGCCATGAATGAAGAGTTGGATCATATTGATAAGAATCAGACATGGGATCTTGTCCAGAGACCCAAAGATCACAATGTGATTGGTACAAAATGGATCTTCAAGAAAAAGTTTGATGAGCATGAAAGTGTTATTAGAAACAAGGCTTGACTAGTATGTAAGGGATATTCCCATATTGAAGGTGTTGGTGATGAAGAAAACTTTTCTCCAGTGGCTAGACTGGAGTCAATTAGGATATTCCTTGTCATGTATCTCCAAAAAGTATATAAAGTATATCAAATGGATGTCAAGACAACATTCTTATATGGTGTACTCGAAGAAGAAGAAGTATACATTGAACAACCAGTGGGTTTTCTTCTTGGTACTGATGAAACAAAGGTCTGCAAACTAAAGAAAGCACTTTATGGATTGAAACAGGCACCACGGGCGTGGTACTCCTGGATGGACTCTTATCTCAAGAAACTGGAATTCCAAAGAGGAGGAGTAGATCACAATCTATATGTGAAGAATTCTCCAAAAGATCAATTCATGTTTCTAGTCTACGTTGATGATATCATATTTTGTGGAAGCAGGTAGAAATCAGTGGATGAATTTGCCAGTCCCATGAAATCAGAATTTGAAATTTCTATGATTGGGGAGCTCACATATTTCTGGGGGCTGTAAGTGATTCAAAAGAAGGATTACACTTTCATTTCTCAGGAAAATTATGCAAGAGAGCTACTAAAGAAGTTTAATATGCAAGACTCCAAACCAATGTCAACTCCGATTGCAGTTGGAACTAAACTTAGAAAGCATGAGGATGGGACCTCTATAGATCCCACCATGTACAGGAGGATCATTGGAAGCCTACTGAATCTGACAGTGACACGACCATATATTTTCTTTGCCACATGTCTTGAAGCCCTCTTTCAGAGTAATCCAAAGGAGGAACATATGGAAACAGTAAAAAGAATCATGAGTTATATTCCAGGTACTCACAATTGTGACTTATACTTTTCTGCAGGAAGGAACAGTGAATTATTAGCATTTTTTGATGCTGACTGGGCTGGCGATGTTGTGAACAGAAAGTCCACCAGTAGTGGAGCATTCTATATTGGGAATAAATGTGTTGGATGGCAGAGCAATAAACAATAAAGTACTTCTCTTATTACTGTTGAAGCTGATTATATCTTCGCCACAAAGTCATTCACTCAACTAATATGGATGAAGCAACAATTAACATATATGGGTGATGAGAGGAAGCAACCAATGGTAATTTACTGTGATAACAAGAGCGAAATTGATCTTACAAAGAATCTGGTTCAGCATTCTCGTACAAAACATATTGAAATTTAGTATCACTTTATCAAAGAGAAATTTGAACAAGGCATGATTAGAATGGATCATTTGGGAACTAATGAGAAAGTGGATAATATCCTGACCAAGCCACTATCAACAGCTGTATTTGTGAAGCATCGGTTGAACCTCGGTGTTCAGCCACTTCCTAGTGCATAAGGAGGTTACAGAAATCCCCTCTCCCCAGTTATGTTAACTTTTTTTAATCTGTTTATGGATGTGATGTAGGTTTGTGGGGGAGATACTATCCAGGGGGAGTGTGGTTTGAGCTGAACAAGGAACAATTACCGGTCTTTGGGTTTATTATCAATGGGGGAGAAAGGAATAAATTCAGGCATGTTCAAACATGTAATGCTTCTGTGACACTCTAATAGAATTTCTTGGGCGTCATTGATAATTCCAAAATATGGGGACCCAATTTGTCACATACATAGCTTATTTTAAATGTATTTTTATTTTAATTTCCATTAATTCTTTGTTCTGGGGGGTTTCCAAAGTTTTTATGGAGAATAGGTGAGTTTTCATGAATTGGGCCAAACCGTGAGCCCAATTCCAGATTTAAAAATAAATTTTGTTTCTTTTATAACTTATTCATTTGTTAATATTTTTCACTCATTCCAACTCCTAAATGTCCTCCCCTAATATATTAACACCACAATTAAAATTGGGAGCCTTTGGAAATCCATAACCAAGGTGTATATGGGTTTTTATTTAAGGGATTGGGCCTGCCCGAAAGCCCAATTCCAGTTTTAAAAATAAAATTTGATTAGTTAATAACTTATTCATTTTTAAGGGGTTTTCGGTGATTCCAAGCCCCAAACACGCCCCTTGAACCCAGCCGCGCGTCCAATATCCTTCCACACTCGTTTCAGCTCCTTTGCATCGCGGTTTAGGTCGAAATTTCTTAAGAACTCAAATTTTGGGCAGATTTATAAAGGTAATTTGTTTCCTTCATAACTCCTTCGATTCTTACTCTTTTTCCCCCATTCAAATTCCTAATTGATCTAACTATTCTTGTTCGAACCGACCTTGAAGGTTTGAGTATTTGTGAAATCAGATACTGGTATTTTGGGGGGTGATTTCTACAAGATATTTTAAGTAAGTTGTTCTCCTCCTTTCTTCTTTCAATTTGTTTAGGGTTACATCCAATTTAGTTAGGGTTTCTTCCATTATAATTGTGGTTCCTAATGTCCAGGAAGTAGGGCTTAAAATTTAAGGTTTTATATTGTGTTTTATGGTCTGAAATTCTGGTTTTAGGTCTGGTTTAGCTTTCTTGAGGTGCGGCGGTGGTGCGTTTGAGTTTTCGCACAAAGGATTCAAGGGTTTCCTTGGTTTTGGTAGGTGATTCCATTGTGTATGAAATCTTTGTGAATTGGATACTGTTTTTATGGTATTTTCATGATTATTAAATTTTATTATTTCTGAAAAATATAGTTTTAGTGGTGTTTGTATTTAAAATGAATCCTAAAGGCCAATTTCATGTGAAATTGGGGGTTTTTCACAGAAATGTATTATTAGTTTAATTGGGGCTACCCTATAAGTAACTAGTTGATTTTATTGAAGTATAATAGGGATAGAAATACTGTTTTTAATGATTGTACCTTGTGTTTGTTTCTGAAAAATCTGGTTTTAATGGTGTTTGTGAACCACATGAAATTCTAAGAGTTGTGTTGTGTAATAATGGAGACTTTGCAATGATGTCGTTTCTTGAACTATATAGGGTTGCCCTAAAAATGATTTTGTGTTTTCACTGAAATGTAGTGGGATCTCCTTTATGTTTTGGAAACTTAAATATGTGCACATAGTATGCAAGTGAGGTGTATAAGGTGTTTTGTGTCCGAAACACTACGAGATTTTGAGGAATTGTTTTTATGAAAAATCTAAGTGTTTTGTTGCGTGTTTTAAGTGGTATAAAATGTGATAGCTACTGTATTGGTTGTGATTGACCATTAATGGTGTTTTATATGAAAATTTATTTATGTTGCATCCTGAAATTGATTGAGCACAAAAGGGGAAGCCTGGGTACCTAGGTGGGGCGGATTTGTACTAGTACGGCTAGTGGACCGGATGGGTTTTGTCCCTGTTTCACTTAGCATTTGGATAAAGACAACTCTAACTAAACTATGTGGATGATTATTGGGGACCACTAGGTTATGGGTGTGTTCCCTACTAGTGGCTCGTGCACGAGAAAAGATTTTGCTATGGTTACTCTACACCGAGGTACGAGGTACATAGGGCCCAAGACAACCTAGTGCCTAGGGGTGTTCCCAATGTTGTTGCTCATTGGATTTGTAGTATATACCCATGTCTCAGGGTGTGTTTGGAAGTAAATTACAGTATCTAACATTTATATTTTAATGTGTTAGTATTCTAAAAATTTTGGATTGAAAACTATTTTCAATTAGAGGTTTCATTTCTTGAAATTTGAACACTACTTTTCCTTGCGTTTGAAAACTGCTTGCTTTTTCACATTGTATTTCTTACTCTTTGGAATCATTGGGTGGTATCCTACTGGGCTTAGGCTCACACCCTACTTACACCCCTTGGGTGTAAGTAGACTTGGTTATGTTTGATTCAGGTAAAGGAAAGGCTAAGGGTGATGGCGGTTCATGGTGTTAGTTCTCATTCTTGGTGCGGAGTTGTGGAGATAGCTTGGGGGCGATGACCCCTAGTCGTGTGGAGTCCTTGGGGATGTCTTAATGCTATAATTATTTTTATTTGGACCACTTGTATAATCTTTAAACCAATGTACTCAGTTTTGGTTTTCACTTATGTCTTGTTTGGCTCAAAAATTTCAGATTTATATTATGGATTGTTTTTAATGTTTTATGCTTTCATACTCGGGTAAATCGTTCCCAAACCTATATTAATGATACCCGGGCACTTGTGCCAGCCCGTGGGGATAGGGAACGCCCTTCGGGTCATGTCACGGGCTGGGTTTGGTGCCGGTTTTGGCGGTGACCAGATTCGGTTCGTGACAAAATGGTATCAAAGGAGGTTCGCTCCATGGGTCATGTTATTTGGGGAAGAGTCAGCATAGTCTGGAGCTAGGATTTTTGGGACATGAAATTTCAGTCATGGGTAGTGTGCCTGGCCAGCACACCTCATGAAGGGATTCAAGTCACCATGGTAATTATGGATTTATCTGAGTGCTTTGGTTTTCTTGGTTTAATTATGACTATGGGAAATGAAAAGAGAGTTGGGAGAATAATCTGAGTGAGCTCGCAGGGCCTGGCAAGCCATGTGGAGCCATGGATATTTCCCTAGAATACTCTCTGTGACGGCGAAGTGATTGGAATATGGCTGCCAACCATATGTCCAAGTCACCCACCGAAACTAGTTTCCTCTTGCATTGTTTTGTGCTTTAGTTTTGAAATCTTAGCACTTTGGTTTTAAGGTGACTTGGTTTTAAGAAGCGTAAAGTTTTTATAAAATGATTTTCAAATAAAGAGGGAATGGTTTGGTTTGTGAAATGGCGGAACTGAATTTTCAGAATTGTTTTGAAATGTAAAATGGTGTGCTTACACCTCTTTGAAAGCAGGAACTATATTGAATTTGGTTTTGAAAAGCGTTTCCAATAGAGTTTTCTAAACAATTAGAGTGTGTTTTAATGGGATGATATGTTTCAAAATTGATGTGAATAACTTGAAAGTGAGTTCTTTTCTAAATGGTTGTGTCCTTATGAAATGTTTTGTAAGATGTGAATTGGGATTTTGATCTCATTGTTAGCAGTTTTGAGAAAAAGGTTGGGTTGGTTGACCATTTTGTTTTTGAAAAGTGGAAGGAAGTTTTGTTGTACCCTTTGGTATTTCCATGAGTGAACACATGCATGGGGTTATATGGGATAATGTATGGTTGATGGCACGACTGGATGAGTGCTGGGATGGATATGAGGAGGGTGCCCGGTGTGGCACAAAAACATGCATGTGTGAGGCCCATGGGGTACCATTGGTGGATACGCTTACTGCTAAACCGTTTGTTTTAAATGAATTGGTTTTAAAGAAAAACATGATGTCTTGATGAATAGTTTGGTATGGTTTGTATTATGGGTTTTTAAAAATGTTGATGTTGTGGGAGGTTTTGAGTTCAAGAACCCCTTCTGTTTGAACTGTGTTTTGGGTTTGTGTTTGGTCGGTAAGCTGTGTTGTAGGGACGATTAGTGGTCTCTTTTGAAAAAAAAAATTTGGGATGCCTTTACGGTGGTTCCCTCAATGTGTTTGGATCTGGTTTGTGGCATGTTTTGACCAATGGACCAGCTTGGTTGGGTCCTTGGGTTCTCTCATTGGATAGGGTACGCCCCCATTAAGGGTTAATGCACAACTGAAGTGCAACCCGTTTTGTTTCGCCATTGGAAAATCCTCCAGTTGATCAATATAAATAATATTTTATCGAACATTTATTTTATTGAGTCTACACCCATTCATTTCGCTGATTTTTGGATCCTCTTGTAGTGGGATAGTGCTTGGAGAAGGTTGAAAGAGACCTTAGTTTCTTAAGTTTCCTGATTCACCAAACGTGGGAGTGTTCTTTCGTTGTTAGTACAGATGAGTGTCTTGATGGTGTCTAAGAGGGCCTCTGGGTTCTTTATAGTTTCTTTGAAGAAAGAGTTATTATTAAACAACCAATTTTGATATTTAGGTCATGATATGATATTGTGTCCACTTTTTGGACTTATCTGTTGTTTAGGGACTTTGAATATGTTCCCGTTCCATGTATTGTTTCTATCAATCGTCAGGGTCATGTTCGGTGACGCATTGTGATGTTGTGTGCTCTTTTGACCATAATGGTGAAGGTCACACAATCCCCTAAGGTTCTATGTTATGTTGGGATTATGTCTCCCTTGGGAAAAACATCAAATCCGATATCTTAGAGGAAGGTGTTTATATGTGTCTTTCCCTTCTGTTGTTTCTCACCCAAATAAACAAGGTGCGATGTGTGTGCATCTTCTGATCCCTTGTTTCAGTGAAATGACTGTTTCTGGGCAAAGTGGGTTATGAAGTGTGTTATGTCTTGATAAACCCATCAGGGTATGAAGTGTAGTTGTTTGTGGCACCGAAAGAAGAAGTTCCACATAGGGGTTTCAACAGCCTAACTGCGTGGCCGAAGATGCTTCAATATTTTGAGCTCCAGCCATAGGTCCCGGAGAGAAGCTGGCGCGTAGTCAGGGGAAACACCAGTGTCGTCTAAACACTTATACAAAGTCCTGTCCTCAGTATGAAAGATAGGAATAGTTTAAACCTATGGTTTCATCATCTTCCTTCTGTTGTTCTCGTTCGGTGGAAATAGGTAGAGGGCCTTGTACCCATGTCATCGCCTAATGTCTTTCCCTCCCATGTTGGTTTCCATTGAGTCATTGGAGGACGGTTGAAATTTGTCTAGAAATTTTGAGCACACATTTTGTGCATGATTAGTAGTGTCAGTGTGATAGGAAGCCATGTTCAAATAATGATCAGTATAGTTAGTGCATGGTTTCCCAAACCGTGCGGACTGACCCTGCACCCTTTCCAAATCTTAAAAAAAAAAATTGGGTCTTTTTGTGTCGGCCCATGCTGGTCAGTTAAGATGGTTGGTTCTTGTGGTGGGAAGACCCACTGTGGGTATCATGTATATTATTTTGTAAATTTCTAATTTATGTATACCCCTTGTACTAGGGAGTCTGTTTGGGCCTCCCCCTATTTGTGTCTTGATTCTGTCTCGGAAAAAAAAAATTAAGTTGTCTCTTATGGTGGGGAGCCCATTTGTGTCTCTTCATATGAGTAACTCATATTTTTCCTTGGTTTTTTATGGGAAGTAGGTATTATCAATTGGAGATATCTAACTACCTACATCTTTCTTTGGTAAACATTGATATTGGAGAGTGACCAATGGTTTAGTTATAGTCGGGAAAGTGTAGCCATGGTCGATGTTGTCGTTTATTTGGGTAAATTGATTGAGTGTTGTTCAGATTGTGTTAGAGGAGTTTTCATTTGGGATAAAGCTTGAATGTTCTTTATTCGTTCAGGAAAGTGGTGTAAGTCAGGTCTGTGAGAGTATTCCTTCCTTCATTGATCACTGGAGGTTTTATGGCCTTTGGGGGTGAAACCTGGCAAGAGAGTACCACTTGGTTTCTCAGTTGGGTTTAGTTGTTGCTTTGGCCTTACTGTGACTTTCCGGGGCGGAAAGTTTTTATGGTGGGGAGAATTGTCACATACATAGCTTATTTTAAATGTATTTTTATTTTAATTTCCATTAATTCTTTGTTCTGGGGGGTTTCCAAAGTTTTTATGGAGAATAGGTGAGTTTTCATGAATTGGGCCAAACCGTGAGCCCAATTCCAGATTTAAAAATAAATTTTGTTTCTTTTATAACTTATTCATTTTTTAATATTTTTCACTCATTCCAACTCCTAAATGTCCTCCCCTAATATATTAACACCACAATTAAAATTGGGAGCCTTTGGAAATCCATAACCAAGGTGTATATGGGTTTTTATTTAAGGGATTGGGCCTTCCCGAAAGCCCAATTCCAGTTTTAAAAATAAAATTTGATTAGTTAATAACTTATTCATTTTTAAGGGGTTTTCGGTGATTCCAAGCCCCAAACACGCCCCTTGAACTCAGCCGCGCGTTCAATATCCTCCCACACTCGTTTCAGCTCCTTTGCATCGCGGTTTAGGTCGAAATTTCTTAAGAACTCAAATTTTGGGCAGATTTATAAAGGTAATTTGTTTCCTTCATAACTCCTTCGATTCTTACTCTTTTTCCCCCATTCAAATTCCTAATTGATCTAACTATTCTTGTTCGAACCGACCTTGAAGGTTTGAGTATTTGTGAAATCAGATACTGGTATTTTGGGGGGTGATTTCTACAAGATATTTTAAGTAAGTTGTTCTCCTCCTTTCTTCTTTCAATTTGTTTAGGGTTACATCCAATTTAGTTAGGGTTTCTTCCATTATAATTGTGGTTCCTAATGTCCAGGAAGTAGGGCTTAAAATTTAAGGTTTTATATTGTGTTTTATGGTCTGAAATTCTGGTTTTAGGTCTGGTTTAGCTTTCTTGAGGTGCGGCGGTGGTGCGTTTGAGTTTTCGCACAAAGGATTCAAGGGTTTCCTTGGTTTTGGTAGGTGATTCCATTGTGTATGAAATCTTTGTGAATTGGATACTGTTTTTATGGTATTTTCATGATTATTAAATTTTATTATTTCTGAAAAATATAGTTTTAGTGGTGTTTGTATTTAAAATGAATCCTAAAGGCCAATTTCATGTGAAATTGGGGGTTTTTCACAGAAATGTATTATTAGTTTAATTGGGGCTACCCTATAAGTAACTAGTTGATTTTATTGAAGTATAATAGGGATAGAAATACTGTTTTTAATGATTGTACCTTGTGTTTGTTGCTGAAAAATCTGGTTTTAATGGTGTTTGTGAACCACATGAAATTCTAAGAGTTGTGTTGTGTAATAATGGAGACTTTGCAATGATGTCGTTTCTTGAACTATATAGGGTTGCCCTAAAAATGATTTTGTGTTTTCACTGAAATGTAGTGGGATCTCCTTTATGTTTTGGAAACTTAAATATGTGCACATAGTATGCAAGTGAGGTGTATAAGGTGTTTTGTGTCCGAAACACTACGAGATTTTGAGGAATTGTTTTTATGAAAAATCTAAGTGTTTTGTTGCGTGTTTTAAGTGGTATAAAATGTGATAGCTACTGTATTGGTTGTGATTGACCATTAATGGTGTTTTATATGAAAATTTATTTATGTTGCATCCTGAAATTGATTGAGCACAAAAGGGGAAGCCTGGGTACCTAGGTGGGGCGGATTTGTACTAGTACGGCTAGTGGACCGGATGGGTTTTGTCCCTGTTTCACTTAGCATTTGGATAAAGACAACTCTAACTAAACTATGTGGATGATTATTGGGGACCACTAGGTTATGGGTGTGTTCCCTACTAGTGGCTCGTGCACGAGAAAAGATTTTGCTATGGTTACTCTACACCGAGGTACGAGGTACATAGGGCCCAAGACAACCTAGTGCCTAGGGGTGTTCCCAATGTTGTTGCTCATTGGATTTGTAGTATATACCCATGTCTCAGGGTGTGTTTGGAAGTAAATTACAGTATCTAACATTTATATTTTAATGTGTTAGTATTCTAAAAATTTTGGATTGAAAACTATTTTCAATTAGAGGTTTCATTTCTTGAAATTTGAACACTACTTTTCCTTGCGTTTGAAAACTGCTTGCTTTTTCACATTGTATTTCTTACTCTTTGGAATCATTGGGTGGTATCCTACTGGGCTTAGGCTCACACCCTACTTACACCCCTTGGGTGTAAGTAGACTTGGTTATGTTTGATTCAGGTAAAGGAAAGGCTAAGGGTGATGGCGGTTCATGGTGTTAGTTCTCATTCTTGGTGCGGAGTTGTGGAGATAGCTTGGGGGCGATGACCTCTAGTCGTGTGGAGTCCTTGGGGATGTCTTAATGCTATAATTATTTTTATTTGGACCACTTGTATAATCTTTAAACCAATGTACTCAGTTTTGGTTTTCACTTATGTCTTGTTTGGCTCAAAAATTTCAGATTTATATTATGGATTGTTTTTAATGTTTTATGCTTTCATACTCGGGTAAATCGTTCCCAAACCTATATTAATGATACCCGGGCACTTGTGCCAGCCCGTGGGGATAGGGAACGCCCTTCGGGTCATGTCACGGGCTGGGTTTGGTGCCGGTTTTGGCGGTGACCAGATTCGGTTCGTGACAAAATGGTATCAAAGGAGGTTCGCTCCATGGGTCATGTTATTTGGGGAAGAGTCAGCATAGTCTGGAGCTAGGATTTTTGGGACATGAAATTTCAGTCATGGGTAGTGTGCCTGGCCAGCACACCTCATGACGGGATTCAAGTCACCATGGTAATTATGGATTTATCTGAGTGCTTTGGTTTTCTTGGTTTAATTATGACTATGGGAAATGAAAAGAGAGTTGGGAGAATAATCTGAGTGAGCTCGCAGGGCCTGGCAAGCCATGTGGAGCCATGGATATTTCCCTAGAATACTCTCTGTGACGGCGAAGTGATTGGAATATGGCTGCCAACCATATGTCCAAGTCACCCACCGAAACTAGTTTCCTCTTGCATTGTTTTGTGCTTTAGTTTTGAAATCTTAGCACTTTGGTTTTAAGGTGACTTGGTTTTAAGAAGCGTAAAGTTTTTATAAAATTATTTTCAAATAAAGAGGGAATGGTTTGGTTTGTGAAATGGCGGAACTGAATTTTCAGAATTGTTTTGAAATGTAAAATGGTGTGCTTACACCTCTTTGAAAGCAGGAACTATATTGAATTTGGTTTTGAAAAGCGTTTCCAATAGAGTTTTCTAAACAATTAGAGTGTGTTTTAATGGGATGATATGTTTCAAAATTGATGTGAATAACTTGAAAGTGAGTTCTTTTCTAAATGGTTGTGTCCTTATGAAATGTTTTGTAAGATGTGAATTGGGATTTTGATCTCATTGTTAGCAGTTTTGAGAAAAAGGTTGGGTTGGTTGACCATTTTGTTTTTGAAAAGTGGAAGGAAGTTTTGTTGTACCCTTTGGTATTTCCATGAGTGAACACATGCATGGGGTTATATGGGATGATGTATGGTTGATGGCACGACTGGATGAGTGCTGGGATGGATATGAGGAGGGTGCCCGGTGTGGCACAAAAACATGCATGTGTGAGGCCCATGGGGTACCATTGGTGGATACGCTTACTGCTAAACCGTTTGTTTTAAATGAATTGGTTTTAAAGAAAAACATGATGTCTTGATGAATAGTTTGGTATGGTTTGTATTATGGGTTTTTAAAAATGTTGATGTTGTGGGAGGTTTTGAGTTCAAGAACCCCTTCTGTTTGAACTGTGTTTTGGGTTTGTGTTTGGTCGGTAAGCTGTGTTGTAGGGACGATTAGTGGTCTCTTTTGAAAAAAAAAAATTTGGGATGCCTTTACGGTGGTTCCCTCAATGTGTTTGGATCTGGTTTGTGGCATGTTTTGACCAATGGACCAGCTTGGTTGGGTCCTTGGGTTCTCTCATTGGATAGGGTACGCCCCCATTAAGGGTTAATGCACAACTGAAGTGCAACCCGTTTTGTTTCGCCATTGGAAAATCCTCCAGTTGATCAATATAAATAATATTTTATCGAACATTTCTTTTATTGAGTCTACACCCATTCATTTCGCTGATTTTTGGATCCTCTTGTAGTGGGATAGTGCTTGGAGAAGGTTGAAAGAGACCTTAGTTTCTTAAGTTTCCTGATTCACCAAACGTGGGAGTGTTCTTTCGTTGTTAGTACAGATGAGTGTCTTGATGGTGTCTAAGAGGGCCTCTGGGTTCTTTATAGTTTCTTTGAAGAAAGAGTTATTATTAAACAACCAATTTTGAGATTTAGGTCATGATATGATATTGTGTCCACTTTTTGGACTTATCTGTTGTTTAGGGACTTTGAATATGTTCCCGTTCCATGTATTGTTTCTATCAATCGTCAGGGTCATGTTCGGTGACGCATTGTGATGTTGTGTGCTCTTTTTACCATAATGGTGAAGGTCACACAATCCCCTAAGGTTCTATGTTATGTTGGGATTATGTCTCCCTTGGGAAAAACATCAAATCCGATATCTTAGAGGAAGGTGTTTATATGTGTCTTTCCCTTCTGTTGTTTCTCACCCAAATAAACAAGGTGCGATGTGTGTGCATCTTCTGATCCCTTGTTTCAGTGAAATGACTGTTTCTGGGCAAAGTGGGTTATGAAGTGTGTTATGTCTTGATAAACCCATCAGGGTATGAAGTGTAGTTGTTTGTGGCACCGAAAGAAGAAGTTCCACATAGGGGTTTCAACAGCCTAACTGCGTGGCCGAAGATGCTTCAATATTTTGAGCTCCAGCCATAGGTCCCGGAGAGAAGCTGGCGCGTAGTCAGGGGAAACACCAGTGTCGTCTAAACACTTATACAAAGTCCTGTCCTCAGTATGAAAGATAGGAATAGTTTAAACCTATGGTTTCATCATCTTCCTTCTGTTGTTCTCGTTCGGTGGAAATAGGTAGAGGGCCTTGTACCCATGTCATCGCCTAATGTCTTTCCCTCCCATGTTGGTTTCCATTGAGTCATTGGAGGACGGTTGAAATTTGTCTAGAAATTTTGAGCACACATTTTGTGCATGATTAGTAGTGTCAGTGTGATAGGAATCCATGTTCAAATAATGATCAGTATAGTTAGTGCATGGTTTCCCAAACCGTGCGGACTGACCCTGCACCCTTTCCAAATCTTAAAAAAAAAATTTGGGTCTTTTTGTGTCGGCCCATGCTGGTCAGTTAAGATGGTTGGTTCTTGTGGTGGGAAGACCCACTGTGGGTATCATGTATATTATTTTGTAAATTTCTAATTTATGTATACCCCTTGTACTAGGGAGTCTGTTTGGGCCTCCCCCTATTTGTGTCTTGATTCTGTCTCGGAAAAAAAAAATTTAAGTTGTCTCTTATGGTGGGGAGCCCATTTGTGTCTCTTCATATGAGTAACTCATATTTTTCCTTGGTTTTGTATGGGAAGTAGGTATTATCAATTGGAGATATCTAACTACCTACATCTTTCTTTGGTAAACATTGATATTGGAGAGTGACCAATGGTTTAGTTATAGTCGGGAAAGTGTAGCCATGGTCGATGTTGTCGTTTATTTGGGTAAATTGATTGAGTGTTGTTCAGATTGTGTTAGAGGAGTTTTCATTTGGGATAAAGATTGAATGTTCTTTATTCGTTCAGGAAAGTGGTGTAAGTCAGGTTTGTGAGAGTATTCCTTCCTTCATTGATCACTGGAGGTTTTATGGCCTTTGGGGGTGAAACCTGGCAAGAGAGTACCACTTGGTTTCTCAGTTGGGTTTAGTTGTTGCTTTGGCCTTACTGTGACTTTCCGGGGCGGAAAGTTTTTATGGTGGGGAGAATTGTCACATACATAGCTTATTTTAAATGTATTTTTATTTTAATTTCCATTAATTCTTTGTTCTGGGGGGTTTCCAAAGTTTTTATGGAGAATAGGTGAGTTTTCATGAATTGGGCCAAACCGTGAGCCCAATTCCAGATTTAAAAATAAATTTTGTTTCTTTTATAACTTATTCATTTTTTAATATTTTTCACTCATTCCAACTCCTAAATGTCCTCCCCTAATATATTAACACCACAATTAAAATTGGGAGCCTTTGGAAATCCATAACCAAGGTGTATATGGGTTTTTATTTAAGGGATTGGGCCTTCCCGAAAGCCCAATTCCAGTTTTAAAAATAAAATTTGATTAGTTAATAACTTATTCATTTTTAAGGGGTTTTCGGTGATTCCAAGCCCCAAACACGCCCCTTGAACCCAGCCGCGCGTCCAATATCCTCCCACACTCGTTTCAGCTCCTTTGCATCGCGGTTTAGGTCGAAATTTCTTAAGAACTCAAATTTTGGGCAGATTTATAAAGGTAATTTGTTTCCTTCATAACTCCTTCGATTCTTACTCTTTTTCCCCCATTCAAATTCCTAATTGATCTAACTATTCTTGTTCGAACCGACCTTGAAGGTTTGAGTATTTGTGAAATCAGATACTGGTATTTTGGGGGGTGATTTCTACAAGATATTTTAAGTAAGTTGTTCTCCTCCTTTCTTCTTTCAATTTGTTTAGGGTTACATCCAATTTAGTTAGGGTTTCTTCCATTATAATTGTGGTTCCTAATGTCCAGGAAGTAGGGCTTAAAATTTAAGGTTTTATATTGTGTTTTATGGTCTGAAATTCTGGTTTTAGGTCTGGTTTAGCTTTCTTGAGGTGCGGCGGTGGTGCGTTTGAGTTTTCGCACAAAGGATTCAAGGGTTTCCTTGGTTTTGGTAGGTGATTCCATTGTGTATGAAATCTTTGTGAATTGGATACTGTTTTTATGGTATTTTCATGATTATTAAATTTTATTATTTCTGAAAAATATAGTTTTAGTGGTGTTTGTATTTAAAATGAATCCTAAAGGCCAATTTCATGTGAAATTGGGGGTTTTTCACAGAAATGTATTATTAGTTTAATTGGGGCTACCCTATAAGTAACTAGTTGATTTTATTGAAGTATAATAGGGATAGAAATACTGTTTTTAATGATTGTACCTTGTGTTTGTTGCTGAAAAATCTGGTTTTAATGGTGTTTGTGAACCACATGAAATTCTAAGAGTTGTGTTGTGTAATAATGGAGACTTTGCAATGATGTCGTTTCTTGAACTATATAGGGTTGCCCTAAAAATGATTTTGTGTTTTCACTGAAATGTAGTGGGATCTCCTTTATGTTTTGGAAACTTAAATATGTGCACATAGTATGCAAGTGAGGTGTATAAGGTGTTTTGTGTCCGAAACACTACGAGATTTTGAGGAATTGTTTTTATGAAAAATCTAAGTGTTTTGTTGCGTGTTTTAAGTGGTATAAAATGTGATAGCTACTGTATTGGTTGTGATTGACCATTAATGGTGTTTTATATGAAAATTTATTTATGTTGCATCCTGAAATTGATTGAGCACAAAAGGGGAAGCCTGGGTACCTAGGTGGGGCGGATTTGTACTAGTACGGCTAGTGGACCGGATGGGTTTTGTCCCTGTTTCACTTAGCATTTGGATAAAGACAACTCTAACTAAACTATGTGGATGATTATTGGGGACCACTAGGTTATGGGTGTGTTCCCTACTAGTGGCTCGTGCACGAGAAAAGATTTTGCTATGGTTACTCTACACCGAGGTACGAGGTACATAGGGCCCAAGACAACCTAGTGCCTAGGGGTGTTCCCAATGTTGTTGCTCATTGGATTTGTAGTATATACCCATGTCTCAGGGTGTGTTTGGAAGTAAATTACAGTATCTAACATTTATATTTTAATGTGTTAGTATTCTAAAAATTTTGGATTGAAAACTATTTTCAATTAGAGGTTTCATTTCTTGAAATTTGAACACTACTTTTCCTTGCGTTTGAAAACTGCTTGCTTTTTCACATTGTATTTCTTACTCTTTGGAATCATTGGGTGGTATCCTACTGGGCTTAGGCTCACACCCTACTTACACCCCTTGGGTGTAAGTAGACTTGGTTATGTTTGATTCAGGTAAAGGAAAGGCTAAGGGTGATGGCGGTTCATGGTGTTAGTTCTCATTCTTGGTGCGGAGTTGTGGAGATAGCTTGGGGGCGATGACCCCTAGTCGTGTGGAGTCCTTGGGGATGTCTTAATGCTATAATTATTTTTATTTGGACCACTTGTATAATCTTTAAACCAATGTACTCAGTTTTGGTTTTCACTTATGTCTTGTTTGGCTCAAAAATTTCAGATTTATATTATGGATTGTTTTTAATGTTTTATGCTTTCATACTCGGGTAAATCGTTCCCAAACCTATATTAATGATACCCGGGCACTTGTGCCAGCCCGTGGGGATAGGGAACGCCCTTCGGGTCATGTCACGGGCTGGGTTTGGTGCCGGTTTTGGCGGTGACCAGATTCGGTTCGTGACACAATTCAAGCTTTCTCTCTTGTTTTCTACACCGAGCATTGCTCACGTAGACTTAGTGTGTTGGCTGAGTTGATTCTTGTGTTTTTTGTTTGTATGTGGATGGTTATCTATGGAATTTATTTAGTGATTACTGAGAAACCCAAAGGGGGAGATTGTTGGAACCATGGTCATATATGCATGAATTGGAGAATGGTTTGTGTTTGTTGTCAATCCTTAGAAGAAGTTCAAAATGTGTACCAGCAAAGTACACATACAGGTCAAGCAGATAACAGTATTGAAGATGGCACCATTTTCCAGTGTTTGCCAATTTTCTGGACATCAAATTTGACAAAAGCGGAAAACAATGTTTTTTTGGTAAAGGGACTTGCACACCAGACATGTGTCGCGCAAGTGACTTGCGCACCGAGAAAGGACTTGCGCGCCAGTGCCTAGGAGGATTGGAAAGTTGTGCGCCACATGTTTTTCAAGATCATAACTTCAAAATATGGAAAAGTAAATAGGTTCATGCAAGTATTGGTTTGTTCACGCAAGTGAGTTGTGCGACAGAGGCTTGGGTGGTTGGATTTGTGCACTGGAACTTGCGCGTCGAGAGGCGGCTTGTGCGCCACTGTGCAGGGTGTCCAGTTTTCCTATAAATAGGGGACCACCCCTCCTCATTTGCAACGAAGTTCGAGACTTATAGAAATTCAGCACTCCCATCGCACAGGTGTAGTGGTCACACAAGTGGTTGTGGGTTTCGCAAGTATATGTTTCGTGACAGTTGTTTGTTGTGCACCAAAACTAGTTTGGGTGCAAAGGAATGTGATTCGCGCAAGTTTGAAGTTGTAGAAGTGAGTGTTGTGCAAGTGGTTGAGGTGGACTTGCACGCTAGTTATAACTTGTGCGCCATCTTTGAAACTTGCATGCTAGCTTGGAGAAGCGCGCCAGGTGTTGTTGAAGTACGCCCGTATTTTTGAAGCTGCACGAAAGTTGGAAGATTGCCTGATACCTTCGGTGAAAAGTGATATTTGTCTACTGGTGAGAGTTGGACTTCAACAGATCATGTACATACAGCAGAGGATGCATTCTTTTGTAATGATGAAGAGACCTTCATGTCTATAAACTGAGTGGGACTTCACCAAAGGCAGTGAGCCAGGGGAAGTCAACAGGAGTAACCTGTGGGACGCAGCGAGCTATCCCTGAACCTTTGTAATGGCAGTGTGTCTAGGACAGAGTGACTATGCCCAATCCATTGTCATCCACAACTAGTGAAGTTTAGTGGAATTTGGTACGACCGATAACCTGTCGGTGTATGCTCCTTGGACGTAGCCCTTAGTGGTGAACCAAGTAAAAAGTGTTGTGTCATCTCTCTGGATGTGAATGTTTGCTTTCTGATCATATTCATCATACAGGTTTAACAAGTTCCTACCAACACAGGAACAAGATCCATCACATTAAAAGAAAAGGTGGTCACCCTGATTAACCCCTCCCCTATCAGGGTGTCCTGAGGTCCTACAAACATAATTTCTAGTATAATATGATATAAATATGTAAATAATTATACTTTTTTGTTTCTGGAAAAGATATATTAATATTAAACTCATTAATTAATAAAACACCCTTTGTAGGTTGAAAATCACTAAAAAATGTTTGTTGTCACTTTTATCTTCTAGTATAAAGACTAAAGTACACATTAACAAAATTTAAACTTCATAAATAATTATAAGTAATTCATTATAGTAACTTTAATTAATATGTAATTATTATCTTTGTAATATTAATGAATATCTACACCACTCCTCTGAAACTACTATAAACAGTCAAAATTATAAACACCCAATATGGGAAAATAAGAAAAAATTAACTAATACACACACACACACACACACATATATATATATATATAATGACTATAAATGAAAATTATGAATATTTTTAGTTATTTATATGTTTATTAAATATTATATAAAGATAATTATGTTTTTTTATAGGAGGTTAGAGTATATTCAACTAAGTTAGGAAACAAGGTAAGGGTTTTCATCTCAAAATTCCTCTCTTTGAGTCATGTTTGGTATTATGACCATAATTTAATTTATGCGGTGTATATACTAAATATTTGAGTTATAATACTATGAATTATATTTTAATCATTTTATTTGAATTTTAATTTCAATACCTCTTTTTCAAGGTGTTTTTACTCAAAATTTTCTAAATTCATAAGGGTTTCTTTATCTCGAATTTAAATCCCTTGAGACATATTTAAGTTTTACATCGTGTTTCCTTTTTCAATGGAGTAGATACATCCATATTTTAATTTTTTATAATTATCCTATTGTATTTAATTATATTCAGTCTTATATTTAGATTTATACCACTTATTGGATATTTATTCAAAAGATACAAAGGTAGTAAAGGATTTTTGTGACTTAAATATTTTCCTTTGGTCATAATAACTATTATTTGACAATAATCTTTCAAGATTGATCTATTCTAACCTATGATGAAGATATATTTTATTTTAACCTTATTTTATAGGGAAAATCATTTATCAAAAAAATTATTATTCTGATATGGTTCTATTATTTTTTTAAATTCATTTTTGTTCAAAATAATTCATGTTTCCTTTATTGGATTTTTCATCCATATCCATGTTTTTAATTATTACCAATATTCTAATCTATTTTTTGGAAACATAAAATGGATTATTTTTTATTATTCTCATAATTATCTTTACCCCTTTTCAAAATGAGAATTTAATACTCTTTTTAATGATGTGGGTTTTCAAAAGAGGCATTTCAAAATAGTAAAGAAAAAGGGGTTTTCTATCCTTTCCAAAATAAAATGTTTTATCTTCCACTATAAATTTATTTTAATAAAATTTATATATTTTTAAGGATATGTAATTTTTAACTCTTTATAATAAGGTTTTCAAAAATTATTCTCATTCCCTTCTCAAATTTTGATTTTAAGAGTAATTTTCCATTTATCTTTTAAGAAAATGTTTAAAGGGTTTTTTGAAATCTTTTGTATTTTCACTTATATTTACCCCCCAAGGTTAATATTTAAAGATGTGAAATTTTGATTACCCTATATATGTTATTCTGATATGATTTCTTTTGTAAAATTATAGTTCTTATATAATTTGATTTCTAAAGTTCATGTTATGTGATGTTTTTAAATTTTTAAGAAAACCAGTTTGTCTCTACGGGTTCTTTATGAGATGATGAATGTTTTATTTTAAAGTGGAACACAAATATATGGATTTTGAGATATGTGGGACCTATATCTCACTCCAATACATTGTTTAAAGGCTTATATCTCATGATATAGAAATGATATGAGAATAGGTTCGCTGGTAAATAGGTTCACAAAGGGTGAGTGTAACGGAATTTAGATCTACCCATAGTTTTATGTGTGAACGGGTTAGTGAGTAGCTAGGTTCAAAAAGGGTAACTATGATGGAGTTTATCTCTACTCACAATTTTACATGTCAATAGGGTGGTGGGTATCTAGGTTCATAGTGATATAAAATCCTATCTTTATTATTATGTTACATTTTCATGTTTTTTATCGAGTTATGTCAATTTTTCATGATTATTTCATATTTTTAAATTATTCCACACTTTTATGTCTTGCTCATATGCTTTTGGTTATTGATGTGTATTTTGAGCTAGTTCATATGTTTTGTGATTACTTAATGGTATTTTTATGATCTTATGTTTCTTTATCATGTTTTATGATTATAATCTATGGTCTTGTGATCACTTATTAAGATATTTGAGTATTTATCAAGTTCTGCATAATATTTATGATCTAACACTTTATGATATACTTTTCCCTTACCAAGTGCCCGATATCACCCCTTTATTATTTTTTCATTCCCTAGGTTATGAATATGATTATATCATGTGAGATATGTAGGAAAGGTTCTAGATGAGTATGATAATGGAGAAATGTTTTCAAGTATAGTAAATTAAGATGTTTATGTAGTTAATGTATATGACACTAAACCTTTTGATCTTTGGGTTATGTGACTATTTGTGAGATGTATTATTTAAATAATGATATTAATGTATTATTTATGTCATGTTTATCTTGGGTATCTATAATTCCACTCTAACTTGTCTCAGATATCTATCAGTTGGATTAAATACTCCCTCATGTGATGATAGTGTTTCCAATATTTATATATTCCCACCATATTTAGGATCCCAATAGGGAGAGTGAGGAGGAGGATAAGAGGATCTTAGTGACACCCCTATGGAATTTGAGGATAGTGTATTATCCATGGTAGATGAACTCATATAGGAAAACCTTAGTATAAATAAATACTCACTTCCTACATTTGTTAGAATTTACATGGATTATGATTAATAGGAGAAATATATGAAATTTGTGAATAAAAACTATGATAGTTTCACCTATAATTATTATGAGATGTTTAGGATATGACCTGAGGTATCTACCCATCACATGTGGATGCCAAAGAATCATCGTGGTTATAATTAGGTTGTGAGTAGAATGCACCCAACCCTCTCTGTTAGGGTAAAAGATGAAGTTGATGAGCTCATTAAAAATAATTTCATCCATGATGTACAATACCTGATGTGGGTGGCTAATATTTTCCTAGTTAAAAACATAATAGGAAAATATGGGTCTACATGATTTCATAGATCTCAACCAATATTTCCCCAAAGATGATATCCCTATCCAAATCACATAGTTATTAGTTGATATGACTGGTGACTTCCAGGACCTTTCCTTCATGGATGGATACTTTGACTATAATCATATCTAGATGATCCATAAATATGAAGAGGTAACTACTTTCAAATATCCTCAAGGGTTCTACTGATATTACGTAATTCCATTTGTTTTGAAGAATGTTAGCACCGCATACCAATGCTCCATGAACCATATATTAAATCCCCTATTTTAAAATATCATGGTGGGATATGTTGAAAATCTGGTGGTCAAATCCAACAAGTAATCTAATCATATTAGTGACCTTGAGTTGGTGTTTAGGACTGACTGAATTTTTTTTTATTATTATTATGCAAACACTTTTAAGGATAAAGTGAGAAACCTTACATGAAATCACCACATCACCAATTCACCACTTAAAATCATACAAGAACAATGGCTGAAATCATTCTAGCCTTCAAACTAAAAAACCATCACAACTGGATCCAAAGTCGCCAAGAAATGGTCGGGGTACCATGAACTAGGGAAAAAACATCAGGAGAGCTGGACAAACCTCAGAACCAGTCTTCTCAAAAGCCCACCGATGCAACTGTCAATACCAGCCCAAATCCACAAACCCGCCGGCAGACTCCAATCAGATTCCACCCAACCCTCCAATGAAGGGAGATGGGCCCTGAAAAGAGCACATCCACAAAGGGCGATGAAAAGACCACAGCGAGGAAGACCAGTCCATCCTGACACAGCACCCTACTCCATAGGATTATAGGGATGTCTCGTATATATTAGATGTTTCATCACCAATTTGGAAATAAATTTTTTTCATTCATAAGGTTGATGATGAGGGGAATCCCCTATAAGTGGGATGAATTTTTTCAGCAAGCCTTTGACAAACTCAAGTATTACCTTTTTCACCCACTAGTATTAATGTTGTTGATTGAAGGGAAACCCCTCATCCTAAATGTGGAAAGTCGAGGGTGATTTCTTGGTATACTCCTTGCATAGAATGATTATGTTGGGAATAAAAAATTAATATCTTTGAATGAAAATGATAAATATCGACACCTAATATTAAAAAATCAAGGAGAATTTCCTTGGGATGATCTTTATATTAAAGGATCACAGGTATTGTTTACAGAACTATGGAATATGTTTGGTGTCTCACATCAACTAGATCCAATGTATCCTTAGTCACCAAATTCTAATGGGGTGACAGGCTCACTGTGTAGTTATACTGTGATAGTTTTATATTCATCTTATATATCATAAAGTAGTTAAGGTACATGCATTAGTAGATTTTATCATGGTACATCTTCTCCTTGAGAATATGAAAATAGATACAGAACTCCCTAATGAATAGTTCTTCCTCAGTCAACATCCTCCCCCTCCAAACATGGGGTACATGCATTGATAGATCTTCTAGGGGGCCCACTATGAAAATACTAAATGTGACAAAAGATAACTAGGTCAGTTTGGGTGTCGTGTTTATATCACTAGCTAAATTAGTCATACCATATTCCATTATAGTTTTAGAAAAAATGAACTAATGATGAAGTAGAGTATCAGTCACTCATCGTCATCTTGGAGCTTGGTCTTCATTTTTTAGTAGTACGATTTAAATTAAAGGTGATTTAGAGATAGTGATCAAGAAATTTAAGGGTGAATATAACATAAAATAGAGGATATAATCCCTCTATTCAATCTTGTTCATGAACTGATGGTGGAATTCCCCTGGGAGATAACTAAAATATCTCCCATAATCAAAAAATCATCAAAGTGATGCTTTAGAATGCACTATTGTGGTCCTAGAATATCCCAACTATGAAGAAATAGTTATTAAAATCACACATCACAAGTTTATATCTCTCTTCATCATATATGACATGAAGAAATCAATGAGATTAGAATTCCCCTTAATCATGACAAGATAATATCTTCATCAATTGACTCCACTATTAGATGGATGCCCCCATAATCGAATATCTTGGATGTAGGATTCTTCCATCAAATCGAGCCAACTAAAAACAAATCTTATGTTGGGAAGAAAATTTAATTATCCAAATGGATTAAATATATAGTAATTTCTTTATAAATGAAGCCTTTATGGGGTACTCCTCATAGGAATCAAAGGATCAAAGATCCTTGACATCATGTAATTGGTTCATGTCATAGCATGTGGAACCCATCAATCAGAAACCAGGATCTCACATGATATCAAGAGGCTTGGATATTTCTACCCAATGATGTTGAAATATTGTGCTGAATTCTCCATAAGATTCTACACATGTTAGGTACACACCAATTTCATCCATCATCCCCAAGAGTTATTTCATAACAAGATTGTATATCCCTCACATGATATTGAAAAACAATGGAACCATTTTTTTTTCTTCTAATTTTAAGGGGTTATTCAATAATATAACATCCCATACAAACATTTCTCACACTAACATACAATAAAAAAAGATAGAATGAATCCTTTAATAAGAATCGATCTAATATTAATCATAATTTAGTGAATATAAATAATAATTCATGACCAGAAAATATTCTTCATGCTTTGTGGTCCAATCTTACCATGACCCACACTAATATGAAAGAGACACCATATTCAATTTTATATGAGATATAGATGATCCTTCCCATCGATTTCTAGTTTCCCTTGCTGTGTACAACCATATTCAGCCATCTAACTGAATATGATTAGTACCAGAAGTAGTTGGATGAATTGGAATGACTTAAAGAAAAAAAGTCTTCATATGTTATATAATCTATAAATATATCAGAATATATTCATGAGATCCTTCAATAAAAACGTTTGTCTCTATTAATTCCTATATTGATATCACATTTTGGATCTAATAACCCTAATGATACCAAGGAAGAAGCCTCCAAAATTAGATCCAAAGTGGGAAGTACCTTACATCATATATAATTTTTACCCAAATGGGGCTTATACCCTGATCACCATGGATGGATAGTGTGTAACACCCACCACCAACATGATGTTTCTAAATAATTACTTTGCATGATACATTACATTAACCAATATATGGTCTAAAAGACTTTAAACTACATAGAAAAACATCTTAATCACATGATGTTAAACTAGATGAAAATGTCTTCAATACCAGATATTAAATTGTATAATTATGTGATGAGAATATTACTGCATATGTAATGATCAAAGTATAACTCATGTGAAGAATAATAAATGACTTTGGTGATGAGCATGATATGATCACCCCATATTTTTTGGCATCTTCTTACAGAATTCCTAATAAATCCAATTTTTCGATAGTTTAAACTGCTTGTAATTCATCCTCACCACATGATGTTAAATTTCATAGCATGTGAATACTTATTGGGACCCACTTTACCTTTTATGTATGAGATAGATCTTCTATAACAACCCTTCTTTTTATTACACACTTAAAACTGATTTATTATATAAAATCTTCACTTGATACAACATAAAAGATCAAGAGGTCTAGTGACTTTGGGGATTAGGAAAATTACATAACATCTTAGAACATAAAACACACAATTTCTTTATTTAAAACTTCCATTACATGACCAATACATTCCCTCGTACTTAGCATTGCATGGGATAACTTGAGGACATGCATAAGAAAAGGGTGAGCTATAAAGCCCAGTAAGTGAGTAAACATGGAATAACATGAGGAATACCATACATGTTCGAAAATAGTCATATCAATGGAGCATAAGATAAACATGAACATAAAGGCATGATAAATCATGATAATCATAACATGTAAATGTGGAAACAACACTTAACATGGAATTAGCATGAGCCAAGGCTCATTTCACATGAAGCATGAGTAAACCCTCATTGCACGTGAAGCATGAGTAAAACCTCATTGCACTTGAATTATCATGAGTCAACACCCATTTCACATGACGTATCATGATATTATACTTTATCCAATGCATTGGAGTTCCCTCAGGGCGCACCCTTCTTAAACATTTCATTTTATTCATAAGTGTGCCACATGGATCATATAACATGGAATCAATAAACATCATAAGTTATTCCATGATTAAGTAATGTGGAATAAATAAATAAAAGTACCATTCAATGTGTATCTGTTCATAAAGGTGAATACCCTTGATAGAGACATGGGTATGGTATTCACTACACAATGATCTTGGCTTGGAAAAATGTGGTGCAATTTCGGCAGCATAATGACGTGACATAAGGATTCATGAAAATGGTTGATGAGAGATAAAAGGGTGTCTCATAATATGTACTTGAAATGGAATGTAAGGGGGTCATATAGATACATGTCCCAACAAACATAATGGAATTTAGATGCATAATACAAAAGAATTACTTGGATCTAAAAGAGGATAGATAAATCTCTCACAGAATTTCGGCATGGTAATGGGTTTACATGGGAGGATCTAATGAGAGATAAAGGGGTATCCCATCATCCAAACATAAAGAGGACAATATGGGTGTGGTGATAAATTATACCACAACATTTTTAATTGAAAACAAAAGGGCATAACAACTTAAAGAAAATTAGACAAAATGAGAAAGGAAGAAATCCCTTACTTGGAAGTGTGATCCCAAATGCTTGGCAGAGGCTTGAGAGAGGCTTATTGGGAGCTTGGGGTACCTTGGGTGGATTCTAGAGAGAAGAGGGAAGGGAATGGTCTAACTCCAAATTCTTTGAGTGAAGAGGAAGTGGGAGCTTGGGTGGGTTTATATAGTAAAGGAGAGGGAATTCTTTATTATTTAGGTTTGGGACACCTCACATTAAACTAATCAATACCACAAGTCAGCCCACTTTTTTTGAAAAAGTGGAGTGGGAAACAATATTTTATAAGTCCAATGGTCGAACGTCTTAAAATAATAGGGTTTCTTATGTGGAGGTGAGTCACACTCTCAAGGAAAACCATTTAAAAAGAAAATGTTTTATAAGTCTTGGAGGGTCCACAAAAGCTTTGTCAAATAAATAAAAAAAAATCTAAAATAACATTATTTTAATTATAAAACATATATTGGCTGAAAAAATGTTTACAGTATTTTATTACCTCACTATTGGGTCTTTATGATGTCACGAAACACATTATATATTTAAACGGTATTTAATTTTTACCCAAAAACCGATTGTCTCATAAAATTATGAAAATTCACCGTTGGCTAATTTCGACATCCTGATTCCAAAAGTAATATTCATTTTATCTAAATAATTATATAAATATGTGAATTTTTACTTTTAAAATAAAAACAGAAATTTACCAAAAATTCATGGGTTTTGACAAAAAAAAATTCAAACCATAATAATAATTACAATTGTGTTCATAAAATTATATGATCATTTATATTTATTAAAAATTAATTTAATTAAAATATTTTATTAAAATATTTTTTAATTCAAAAATTCATTAATTCATCAAAAAATACTATTTTTTCTTTAAAAACTATTTATAAAGTAACAATAACAAAATTAATGCACATTCTTTATACAAAAATAATTTACATTGTCATAGTGCTAGGGTCTTATTACATAGCCCCTTATAACACCCGCATAAGATCGAAAGGTAAGGTGTGCGATGGTGACAGACTCTTGGGGTGGCTCAGATAACATCACTCGGGTGGTAATCTCTATTAACTTCCACTTCTCTCATAGTCAGTTTTGCTCAAGCTTAACGTGTTCAAGATCGGCTTGGGCTTGGTCAAGAGTGAAGCCGAGTTACACCGCCTCCTTTCTAAGCACCAAAAAATGGGCTTCGTATGGGGAAATTCTATTGGATGAGGCCATCACTTCCTTTAACTCAGTAAATTATATTTGGTAAAGCCCTATATTTATACTAATCATGTGATCACTGCTCAACGGCTATATTACCAACACTCACAATTCATAACGGTATTTTAAAATCTAGAAACATAAAACCAATTAAGATCACATTTTATATAACCATAAGAATACATTTAATTAGATCAAGAGGAATTTTCATTAATGAAAGTTTGGGTCGTTACAATCTTCCCCCTTAAGAAATTTCTCCCTCGAAATTTCTTTTTCCCACACTAAAACAAAAGTGGGTAACTTTGATTCATCACTTCCTATGATTCCCATGTCACTTCTTCAAACTTGTGGTTTCGCCAAAATTCTTTAATAAGGGGCATTGTCTTATTTCATAGAACTTTTTTTCTACGATCTAAGATCTTAACTGGTTTCTCCTCGTAAGAAAGATCATCCTCTAGTTGCACTACCTTTGAAGAGAGTATATGTGAAGGGTCTAGTATGTACTTACTTAAGAGGGATACATGAAAGAAATAATGTACTTTGGCCATGGTAGGTGGAAGTGTTAGTCGATAGGCCACAACCCCAACACGATCAAGAATATCAAATTGGCCGATGTACCTAAGACTTAACTTCCCTTTCTTTCCAAACCTCATGACCTTCTTCCATGGAGATATGCATACAAATACCATGTCTCCAAATTTAAACTCAAGGTCTCATCGACGGTTATTTGCATAACTCTTATGTCGACTCTGGGATTCCATGATATGTTATTGAATGGTTTTCACCTTCTCCACCATTAATTCAACAATTTCTGGTCCTAGCAGCTTACGCTCGCTGACTTCATCCCAACATGTCGGTGTTCTGCACCTCTTCCCATACAGGGCTTCATATGGTGCCATTCATATGCTCGAGTGGAAACTGTTATTGTAGGATAATTCAACCAGTAGATTATATTGGTCCCACCCTCCTTTGAAGTCCATAGAACACGCTCTCAACTTGTCCTCAAGTGTTTAGATAGTCCACTCAGATTGGCCATTAGTTTGAGGATGATAAGTCGTAATGAAGTTCAGCTCAGTATCTAGAGCATGTTGAAGATTCCTCCAAAACTTAGAGGTGAATCTTGGATCTCGATCAGATACAATAGATAGTGGTACTTTATGCATCCTTACCGCTTCCCTGAAATATATCTGTGCCAGCAGATACAATGAGAAATCCTCAAGAATTGCAATGAAGTGTGCAGACTTTGTAAGACGATCCACAACAACCCAAATTTCATTGTTCCTTTGGATGTCTTCGTAAGTCCTGTGACAAAGTCCATGGTGATGTTTTCCCATTTCCATGTTGGTATGGGAAATGGTTGCATTATCCCCTTAGACTTATGCCTCTCTACCTTCACTTACTGACACACCAGGAACTTTGATGTATACTCTACGATATCCTTCTTCATATTATCCCACCAACAATGCTCTCAGAGATCTTGATACATCTTTGTGTTTCCTGGGTGAATATAAAAATTTTAACTATGTGCATTATCCAAAAGTTCCTTATTCAGCTCCGGAATTGATGGAACACATAGTCTTTTCCAAAATCTCACAATTCCTTCTTCATTAACATTGAACTCTGAGGATTTCCCTTTTCTGATAGCTTCCAATCTCTTCTGAATTCCCACATCATCCTTTTGAGTATCCTTTAACCTTTCCAAAAGAGATGGTTGAGCAATCATTTGTGAAAGTATTGATTATGTTCCCTTCTTAATGATTCCCATGTCCATATTCATAAAATCTAAGAAGATTGGGTCCTTCTCAATTCTCATCAATGATAGAATTGCTACGTCATTTCTACTTAGAGAATCTTCCACCTTGTTCACTTTCCCAGGGTGGTAATGGATTGAGCAGTCATAGTCCTTGATCAGCTCTAACCATCTTCGTTGGTGCATGTTCAAATATTTCTGTGTGAATATATAATTGAGGCTTTTGTGGTCTTTATATATCTCACACTTCTCCCCAAAGAGATAATTCCACCAAATTTTTAAAGCGAAGATCACCACAAACAAATCCAAATCATGTGTTGGATAATTCTGCTCATGAACTTTCAATTTCCTTGAAGCATAGGCAATGACTTTGTCATTTTTCATTAACACACAGCCCAGGCCCATCTTCAAAGAATCAATTAATAGCAAAAAAAATTCTCCACTTGTGGGTAAAGTGAACACAGATGCAATGATAACCCTCATTTTTAACTCCTTGAAGATTTCTTCGCATTCATCACTTCAAGAAAACTTTACTCCATTCCGAGTTAGCTTGATAAGAGGGTTGGACAATCGTGAGAAATTTCTCAAAAATCATCGATAATATCCATATAACCCCAAGAATCTACGGATATTTGTAACCAATGTTGGCCTCAGACATCCCTCAATTGTATTTTTTTGTAGGGATCCACAGATATCTCATTGCTTGTGATGATATGGCCCAAGAATGAGACCTCCTTCAACCAGAACTCACACTTGTACTTTTCTTAGATATTCTTCTTCTGTAAGGTCTCTAGTATAGTTCTTAGATGCTCTTCATGATCCTCCTTGGTTTTGGATTATATCAGAATATCATCTATAAAGACTACCACAAATTTTTTGAGGTAATCCCTAAAGACTCTATTTATCAATTCCATGAATATTACTGGAGAATTATTGAGTTCGAAAGGCATTACTATGAATTCACAGTGCCTGTATCTTATACAAAAAGCAGTCTTCGGGATATCTTCCTTATTCACAATTACTTGATAATATCTTGACCACAAATCCACCTTGAAGAAGTATTTTTCTCCAGGTAGATGACCGAATAAGTTATCAATTCAGGGGAGAGGATACTTGTTCTTTATCATGATTTTGTTAAGTTCATGATAATTTATGCAAAGGTGCATTGACCCATCCTTCTTCTTGATGAAGAGGACTGGTTTACCCCATGGTGAAGAACATGGGCGTATAAACCCTTTATCTAGATTCTCCTGTAGTTGTTTATTCAGCTCCTCAAGCTCCACAACAGCTATTCTATATAGAGTCTTGGATATCGACAATGTCCCAGGTATAAGATCAATTGAAAATTCAACATCTCTTCTGGAAGAAAGACCAGGAAATTCCTCAGGAAACACTTCAATGAATTCCCTCACAATAGGCATGTCTTCAAGGATGGTTTCCTCCTTAGACTCAATCATCTAAGCCAGATACTCAGGCTCATAAGGCAGTAATATCCATGCTTGAGATGATGGAGCTAAAGAAGATTTGTCTTCCTCCTTGCACTTGTATAGAATCGGGTGTCAATTCTCCACATGGAGAGTGATTTCCCTCTCACAGAAATTTATGTTGGATCTATATAAGGAAAGACAATCCATGCCAAGAATTGTATCAAATTCCACCAGAGGTAGTATGAAAAGGTTATCCGGGAAATTAAATCCATAGATTATGATAGGGAAGGAGTTATATTCCTGGGATGCAATGATTTCCCCATTTTTCGTACTCACTGACATCTTTACTTCCATGATTTGTGGTGGTGCTAGGATTTTTCTACTAAACTTTTGGGATATAAAATAATGCGTAGAACCTGAATCAAAAATTATGTTCGCTATTCTTGAATGAATAGATAGCACACCTGTCACCACTTCATTGTCGGAGTTCACTTCGATAGTAGTTATGGAGAAATATCTCCCTTGCTACCTTGGAGGCTGTTGGTTGCCTCCAAAAACCCTTGGCTTAGGGAACTGATTTGCAATATGCCCTGGTTATTTGTAGTTGTAGCAATGAAAAATGCATTGAGGTTCTAATAGAGAGTTCCTTTCCTCTGTTTCAGCCGCAGGTTTTTCTTGTCGGTGGTTAATAGCTAGGTTCCTTTATCTTCCACACCTAAAGCATTTCCTCATCCCCTTCAGCCAATTTCTGGGGTGCTTCTTTCCGCACCTTTGGCAAGTGGGGTTCTAGATCTTCTTCACACCATTGGATTTATCCATCGTACCCCTAGAATTTAAGTCCACCTTATGCTTCTTATCCTCATGATACCCCTGATATTCTTCAATCTCCATTTTGACCTTGAGGGAACATCAGACAATTTCCTCATATCTCTCAAAGTCACAGATTTCCAGCATTTTCTGTAGGCTAAGTTTCAGCCAACCAAAGAAGTGGTTAACCTTGCATTCAGGGGTAACGACAAAGTTGGAGGTGTATCGTGAAAGCCTTGTGATTTTTTCCTCATACACTCTAACAGATTCGACATCTTTTTTCTTGAGGTCAAGGAAGTCCCTTTCTATCTTAAGTCAGAGGGTGCATGGAAAATATTTATCGAAAACCATCTTCCGAAAATCCTTCCATTACAACTCCTCGATCTCTTCCTCAGGCTTTGTATTTTTGATAAACTTCCACCATTGATCGGCTTCAACTTCCATACAATAAGCATCCAGAATAAACTTCTCTTGTTTGGAACATTTAAGGATGGAGAAGATATTTTCAATGGAGTTGATCCATTGTTCAGTGATTGAGGGATCAGACGATCCATTAAAAGTAGGAGGCCTATGTCTCATGAAGATCTCGATATCAACTTGTTATTTCTTAGGGGGTTTGAATGTTCCTCTTGACCCATGTTTCTATTCAAATCGTGTGTTAACTTAGAGAGAAGCATGACAAAGTTTGTGATTCCCGCTCCCATCAGATTGGGCATCTTATTTGCACAGTCATCACATTTATCTTCACATCAGTTGTTAGCATGAGTCCTCCTATTACCGACGATTGGCTGGAATAAAAGTAAAGTTAGGGGTACACATAAAGGGTAATCCAAGGAAAAAACAAATGACTTATAAATAACTTTTATTTCCTTAACTTATGAATCCCTAGGAATTAATCTATGATATCCATGATCTACTTTCTAACATATATTCTTAGTGCAGTTTTTTTAATTCCATTAATAAGGGTTCATACTAAGCTTCTGAATGTACCAAAGCATATCCCTAGGAGTTTCATAAACAAGAGTGCAGCAAGGCCCATTTTCATGCACCTGTTCCCATTCGAGTCTATCTCAAAGTGGTGTTTTCATGTTTTACCCCTAGGATACATCTACGCTAGAGCCACCTCTACCTACTCGTATCCAGACAGGGATGTATTTTCTTGATAAACCACTTACTCAATACTCATCAATACTTAGGGATGTTTTTCTTATACTTATTCTTGTCTCTAAGTCTTCATTATGGTTTTCTAATCCTAATCCCAAATATAACTAAACTTATCCTCTAATACCAACTATAAAAACCCTTTTTTTATTACACACTTAAACCTAATTTATTACATAAAATCTTCACTTGATACAACATAGAATATTGAGAGGTATAGTGTATTTGGGGCTTAAGAACATTACATAACATCTTAGAACACAAAACATGCAACATATTTATTGAAAACTTCAATTACATGACCACTACATTCACTCGTACTTAGCATTGCATGGGATAACCTGAGGACATGCATAAGAAAAGATTTATCTATAAATCTCAGTAAGGGAATAAACATGGAAAAACATGAGTAATACCATACATGTTATAAAATAGTCATATAAATGGATAACAAGAGAAACATGAACATAAAGGCATGATAAAGCATGATAATCATGAGATAGAAATGTGGCAGCAACACTTAACATGGAATTAGCATGAGCCAAGGCTCATTGCACATGAAGCATGAGTAAACCCTCATTGCACGTGAAGCACTAGTAAAACATAATTGAAATTAAATTAGCATGAGTCAACACCCATTTCACATGACGTATCACGATACTATACTTTACCCAATGCATTGGAGTGTTATCAGGGCGTACCCTTCTTAAACATTTCATTTCATGCATAAGTGTGCCACATGGATCATATAACATGGAATCAATCAACATAATAAGTTATTCCACAATTAAGTAATGTGGAATAAATACATGAAAGTACCATTTAATAATTATATGTTCATAAAGGTGAATACCCTTGATAGAGACATGGGTATGGTATTTACTACACAATGATCTTGGCTTGGAAAAATGCGGTGCAATTTCTGCAGCATAACGATGTGACATAAGGATTCATGAAAATGGTTGATGAGATAGAAAAGTGTGTCTCATAATATATAAATTAAATGGAAAGTAAGGGGGTCATATAGATACATGTCCCAACACACGTAATGGAATTTAGATGCATAATACAAAATAATTACTTGGATGTAAAAGAGGAGAGAGAAATCCCTCACGGAATTTCGGCATGGTAACGGGTGTACATGGGAGGATTTAATGAGAGATAAAGGGTTATCCCATAATCCAAACATAAATAGGATAGTATGGGGGAGGTTATAAATCATACACCAACATTTTTATTTGAAAAAAAGGGCATAACAACTTAAAGAAAATTAGACAAAAATGAGAAAGGAAGAAATCCCTTACTTCGAAGTGTGATCCCAAAGGCTTGGTAGAGGATTGAGAGAGCATTATTGGGAGATTGGGGCTCCTTGAGAGGATTATAGAGGTAGTATGGAAGGGTTTGGTCGAAATCCAAAGGCTTTTAGTGAAGAGGAAGTGGGATCTTGGGTGGGTTTATATAGGAAAGGAGAGGGAATTCTTTATTATTTAGGTTTGGGACACCTCACATTAAACTAATCAATACCAAAAACCAGCCCATGGTTTTTGCCCATGGTTTTTTCCAAAGGGGAGTGGAAAACAATATTTTATAATTTAAATGGCCTAACTTCTTAAAATAATATGGTTTCTTATGTGGAGGTGAGTCACACTTTCAAGGAAAACAATTTAAAAAGACAAAATGTTTTATAAGTCTTGGAGGGTCCACAAAAGTTTTGTAAAATAAATCAAACAAATATAAAATCACATTATTTTAATTATAAAACATATATTGGCCGAAAATAATGTTTATAGTATTTTAATACCTCACTATTGGGTCATTATGATGTCATAAAACACATTATATATTTAAACGGTATTTAATTTTTACCCAAAAATTCGACTGTCACAGAAAATTATGAAAAATTCACCATTGGATAATTTCAACATCCTGATTCAAAAAATAATATTCATTTTATCTAAATAATTTTATAAATATGTGAATTTTTACTTTTAAAATAAAAACCTACATTTACCAAAAATTCATGGGTTTTGACAAAAACAGTTTTCAAACCTTAATAAAAATTACAATTGCATTCATAAAATTATATGATCCTTTATATTTAATAAAAATTAATTTAATAATAAAATTTATTAAAATATTATTTAATTCAAAAATTCATTAATTAATCAAAAAAATACTATTTGTGCTTTAAAAACTATTTACAAAGTAATAATAATAAAATGAATGCACATTCTTTATACAAAAATAATGTACATTATCATAGTTCTAGGTTATTGTTACAATACCAGTTATAACACCCACATAAGACCAAAGGGTAAGGTGTGGGATGATGATAGACTCTTGGGGTGGCTCGGATAACATCTCTTGGGTGGTAATATCTATTAACTTCCACTTCTCCTGTAGTCGGTTCCGCTAAAGCTTAACATGTTCAAGCTCGACTTGGGCTTGATTATGAGTGAAGTCTAGTGACGCTAACTCCTTTATAGGCTCCAAAAAATGGGATTTGTATGGGGAAAGTCTACTACATGAGGCCATCACTTCCTTTGTCTGAGTAAATTGGATTTTTTAAAGCCCTATATTTATACTAATCATGTGATCACTGTTCAACAGCTATATTAGCAACGATCACAATTCATAACGGTATTTTAAAATCCAAAAACATAAAACCAATGAAGTCCAAATTTTATATAACCATAATAATACATTTAATTAGATCAAGAGAAGTTTTCATTAATTAAAGTTTGGTTCATTACATCTTCATAAGAATTTTCTATTGTAGGGGTTTATCAACTCATGATCATTGACACCTCTTCATTAACAATTCATTATACATGATCCATATCTATATAGAAAATGAAATGTATCTATCTCTATATAAGATCCATATCTGCATAGGAACCATATATAATAATTATGTATGTCTTGATCCCCATACCATGGGATATGTAGTGATACTAGGATATCTTATCCTGGTCCCATCCATAGGTCTCATCAATTAAAAATGCATCTTCTCCCTATATATGATCTTAATCAATGTAGGGAACATCTCCAAGAACTATGTGTGGATTGATTCCTATTCCTTCAGGATACATAGTAATGCCTAGATATTTTATCATGGTCACAACATCAATTTTTGAAGTAATAAATACCCCTTTCCGCTATACATGATCCATATTTCTATAGAGATGTATATTTAAGAACTACATGTGTCTTGATTCTTGATTAATTAAATATATGTAGTGACATATAGACCATACATTATTGACCCATCCATAAAAAATTATTCATTTCCACTCCTTGTTATAATATAGTGGTAAACTCGATATGATAAATTCAAATCTTATGTCAGTATCTCTATCTTGGATATGCTTCAAGTTTCTCGTATTTCTATAACCTTCCATGGATTTTGGTAGCAAGTATACCTAACTCTAAGGGAAACTTTTTTCATGAATATATACCCCAATATGGCCTTTTATATGCACTTATATTTTATCCTATCAACCATAGGCATATTTTCTAGAGGGGAGGGAACTATAACCTCTATTTCCCTTGATAGCATTGCAGTAGGACCCATCATCCAAATATGATCAGTGTTCACCCTTCATGTTTCGATACTATTTCATCAAAAATGATTTGAAACCCTCATTTTTTGGATTATATTATTATTATTATTCATTTTATTATAGATATCATGGTATCCTCAATTCTTGAACCCCCCCCCCTCCATACAAATGGTGAATTTTCACTTTTTCCACACCATGATCTAAACATGACAAACTTAAATAATTTGTATAGTTTTCAATATTTTTCGACCTCATACACCATATATTGATGGTCTAAATAAAATGACCCTAAAATAATAGTGAAAGAGAAATAATACTTTTCAAGTTGAAAAACCAATTAGGGAATCCTGAGAAAAATTCAAGTCTCCACTTTTTAAGCCTATCATTTTAAAGGATTAGGAAAAAGTTAGAGTGAAAGTTAAAAAATGAGAAAATATTGTAGGGTCCACCATATGACCCTAGAAAAAATTGATTAGTTCTTGATAGATCTATTTATCTAGGTTGAAGTTATAGAAATTGTTTTTTATATTTATTTCACCTTAATGATGTGTTTAGTATACGATCAAATAACTTCTAGTGTACTCAAATACTTCTAGAGAACCCATCTTCTATAACCAATTTCATACCCTAAGGGTTTGATTCTTTATAAACATTCATGGATTTTTATAGTGTGTATATATGACTCTAAGGGACACTTTTTTTCTATGAATATATTCCCCAATATGGCCTTGCATATCGCCCTCATTTTAACCCATTAACTAGAATCATCTCATCCAGAGGAGAGGAACCTCCATATTTATATTCCTTGTGAGTATCATAATAAGAAACATCATACAAATATGATTAGATGTATTCCTTAAAGTACTTATTCCATCTTATCATACTTGGCTCAAACACCTTGGAATATGATTCTCATAACCCACAATACAACCATTTAAATTAGTCTGACATCCTTGATGTTACACCTCCATATACCGTACTCATTCTAAAAACAAGAATAAGATATATCATTCTTGAAAATTTTGTGTAACAATTGGGTCCTGGTGACAAAACAGACACCCCGCCATAACATGGTCATCGGGTCCCAGCCCACCAGGTACCACCAATTTCCCCACAGACAGGTGGTCCGCACCTTGGGGCCCAACAACATGCCCTAAGGGTTTGATTCTTCATAAAATTTCCTGTATTTTTATAGTGGGTATATCTAAATCTAAGGGACACTTTTGTTTGACTATCAATATATTCCCCAATATGGCCTTGTATATCGCCCCCATTTTTACCCATCAACTAGAATCATCTCATACAGGGGAGAGGCACCTCTATATATATATTACCTAATAGTATCACAATAAGACACATCATACAAATATGATTAGATTTATTCCTTCAAGTACTTATTCCATCTTATCATCCTTGGATCAAACTCCTTGGAATGTGATTCACATAACCCACAATACAACCATTTAAATTAGTTTGACATCCTTGATGTTAAACCTACATATACTGTACTCATTCTCAAGGAAAGAATAAGATATATCATTCTTAAACCTTTTGTGTAACGACTGGGTCCCACTGACAGCACAGACACCCTGCCTTAACATATTCATCGGGTCCCATCCCGCCAGGTAACCCCAGTTTCCCCGTAGACACTTGGTCCCCACCCTGGGGCCCAACCACGTTCACCCGAATGGGTCATCTGAATAATGACTATCCCCACAGAACAACACATCTCATTTCTAGTGTTTTTTCCCTCACTCACACACACCCTGGGAAACTTCCCAGAAGGTCACCCATCCTGATCACTACTCCAGGACAAGCACACGTAACTGTGGAGTTCTAATCAATCAAGCTCCTAAAAAGGAAGGTGAACCTTATTAACATGATCCATATAATTTAGTCATTTAACCCTTTATCGTTATGGGGTGTTACATTCACCCCCCCCCCTTTATAGCACAATGTCCTCATTTTGGGCCCTACATCTCAACCCAGGCATTGCACCACACTTAAGGCTGGGTAACCTCTGATACAAAATGTAACAACTGGGTCCTAGTGACAGCACAAACACCCTGCCTTAACATGGATGTTGGGTCCCGGCCCGCCAGGTATCACCTGTTTCCCCGTAGACATGTGGTCCCCACCCTGGGGACCAACCACGTGCCCAAACTGATCATCTGACTAATGAATGTCCCAACATGCCAACACATGTTCTTTCCAGTGTGATTTTTCCTCACTCACACACACCCCTATAAACTTCCCAGAAGGTCACACATCCTGATCACTACACCAGGAAAAGCACACTTAAATATGGAGTTCTAATCAGACAGAATCCCAAAAAGGAATATGCACCTTGTTGACATGAGTCATATCATTTACTCATTTAACCTTTTATCATTCTAGGGTGTTACATTTTTAACTTCATTGTGTGATATTGAACTACATAATCCATTTGTCCAAGCATCATGAACCTAAATTATGTGAACCACCATTTGTGTGATGATATATCCTCGAAATGATCATTTTGGGCCTCTTGGACCTCTATTCATGTTAGGTTTGATCTACTCTAGCTGGGTAAGACCATATCACCCATTTGGTCCAAAAATCATGACCTTAAATTGTGTGTATTTGGTTCAAAGTTATATAACCCTAAAATCTATTCATTTATGGTCCAAATTTCCTGACCCTAAACTTTTAGTGAAAGATACATAAAACTTTTTTCGATGAAAACCCAAAAGCAGATACTGAAACAAAATGAAAGTATCTACTCACTAAGCTTATCATTTTTAGGTATTAATAAAAAGTTATAATGAAAGTCTAAAATTTTGGAAAGATTGTGGGTTCTAGAATATGACTCAAGAAAATTTTGAGTTGTACTTGATGGATCTACCGATCCAAGAAGAAGTTAGAGCGATGGTTTGTTATATTTTTTCTATTTAATGATGTTTTCAGTACACAACAATGTAACTTTTAGGGTACCCAAACCCTTATTAATCACCCTTCTTCCATAACTAAATTCATTACCTAAGGTTTTGAGTCCTAATAGCCTTTCATGGATTTTGGTAGCTAGTATAGATAACTATAAGGTATGTCAACCCTCGGATAGAAGTATCTTCCTAGGAGTTCACCCACTAACCCAATAATATCCTTAGTAATCATAGTATTTTCTGATCATCCCTATAGTTAGAGACTAAAGGAAAAAATTAATAATACATATATCTAAAAATTAGAGCTCTTCTAATCATTTGAACATCTCAGAGGCTCACTCTGACCCCTCTATGCATTAGATGAAAATTGTTGGTGTCTAGAATCCTTTTACTTAAAAGTTATAGGATAAAGAAGGTTTTGTAGTAATAAATGGTATGTGAAATAAAAATTTCCACATAAAGATCTACTACTTCCATCCCTTCCTCAAACTCATTATAAGTTTGATGGACCTAGAAATACCACACCTAATTCATGTCAAAAGATCCTCCTGATAAAAAATCCTAGTTTTTCAACCTGAAAAACTTATAATTAGTTGATGATTTCCTGGTGATGGATTATTATAAATGAGTCTCAAGGTCATTTTCATATTGATCTTATTTAATATTTATCATATTTTAACTCAAGATAAATCCATCTATAGGGTCATCTCCTCTAATAAAATGAACAGATATTGATATGTTTGAACAAATCACTTCATAGTACCTGATAATACAAAGGATTGGTTGATTAAATTTATAAGTTTATAAAATTTTAGAATAATTTAAAATTATAAATCCATAAATAATAATCCAATATGATAGTGGTTAATCCCAAGTATTTTTTCCAAAGATTTTGGCGAAGAAGGTGTGTCTTGGATGGATATGGTCGTTTTGACCAGAGCTCACAATGTTTATTATCTCTATCTACCTCACCATTAGTACCTAATTTTTTTGAATTGAATTCATTATGGACAAAAAAAATAATATATATAAGATGCAAAAAAATGGTGAAGTTCATGTTACCACATGATCCTCATAAAATGTACATAATTATCACGTGACCAAAAGGGTTTCTACATGACCATCATACAAATAAAGACTCTAGCACCATGATATTCAGACCACGTGATCCTAAAAGCTTACTATCGGTATTATTTGGTGTGTCTTGTGTTTTTCATATTACACAGTTCCTCTCACATGGTTGGTCTTGCGTGTTATAATTCATTTAACTCAACCAAAAAAATCTCTTATGTGGATAATCTCATGTGGAAAATTCCAAAGATTAGATAATTATTTGAATTTTTACAAGTGATAATAGGGGCCCCCTTCCAAATTATTATAGGGATTTACCATCATTAGACCAAAAATAACTCACTTTTTCTTCAAATTCCTCAAAAATGGGTTCTTTTCATGATGATCAAACCCAATTTCCAATGGGCAATTTTTTTATTCCATATTTATCATAAAGTGATTCCCAACTAGTTATAGATTGGAATAATGGTACCTCAAAACTTTTAAAATCAATATTAAAAATAATAAACTATAATATTAAATCATGAATACAAGAGGAGATGGATTCTATGGAACTATCTCATGGAAACATAAGACCCTCCCTCTCATGTGACTTGAGGCCAGGGTTATCTTGTGAAGGTGACTGACTGTATAAGATTAGCATCTTTTGTTTTGTAGATCAAAGGAGGGATCATCACATGGCCATGAGACACCATCATATTATATAGAAGTATTATGAAACTATAATAATTTATATACATTTTCTAGATTGATGATGGGACACTTCCACATTTTTTCAAGATTTTACTGCTACATAAGTCATCCTTTTTACACACCTCATGAATGGAACTCCAGGTGGCTATCACATGTCCAATCAATTGTCCATTCCATGTCACCAATGGTTTCCTATAAATATCTAATTTACACTTCTAAAAAGAAGGATACACAAGGACAATGATATATAAAGGTATAGAAACCAATATCAGAAAGTGGATTTAAACTAAGAGCCTAAAACATATAATAACCCCATAGAATGAACTTTACCACATAAGATTATTACATGATCCATGCCCATGATTATAAATTTTTTTGATATGGTTTTCATAATCTAAGTTTTCTTCATGAATAGGCGGTGTATTAATTATGTGATCACATGATGATCCCCTTTTTCAGCTTTATGAACACATCCTATCTTAGTGCCCCTTTCATGGTGCCCCTTTCACGATTTTCTTCTCATGGATTTCTTATGCGGTCCACTCCCTTCATGTAATATTTCTTCCCCCATAAAAGGGTTTTATTCTAAAATGATGTGTGTATAACCTATTCAGGATATCAATAAGACCCCCATGGCCTTTATTCACTAGTAAAAACCTCAAAAAGGAAAAATTGAAAGCTCCTCCAAGGTCACCCAACATTCACAATCAGGGTTTGTGTATTAGTGCACACCTCTTTTATTATGAATTACCTTGACAAAATGAGTCTCAAAAATGACACCCCAAATTAATTTAACCCTTGGGGAACTCACAATTATAAATTCCCTTGATAATAAGGGTTTCTATCAGGAAGAAACCAGATTAGTTTCTCTCAGACCATGACAGACTTCTTCTTCTTTCAATGAGCTGGGTCATATTAGGGAATCCCTTATAGAGTAAGACTCTATTATTTCCTATTGGGTTCCATATCCCTCCTACCTTTCTTATCACCACCCTCATCCATCAACTAATGGGGATTGGACTCATCTAGGGTAGCCCTAATGTGTAATCCTCATTCAAATCCAATATCATGCTCTCATGAAATGTACAAGATCATCCCATATCTCTTGTTTCTCATACTGATAATGACTCATGTGGGTTTAGATATCTATGTGGATTTTGTCATTTTCACCATGCACTTTTTATATTGTGCCTCCTTTCTAGGTATAATCCCGAGCCATACCAACATTTCTTTTAAAGGTATATATTCCCAATAAACCATATGAACTATGTGGGATCTAATTATAGTTATAAGTAGCGTATATAGGATTCATTTTCTTGGTTCAAGTTTCATATATAATATATTCCCATATTTTTTCTCTCCATGTGGCCATATTCCATGTGAGGACCATAATTCCATCATAATATTATTACCAAATGGCCCCAACATATGTCTTGGGCCTCCTCCTTAGGTTTAATCCCCAAATCCATCCAAAAGGGAATATTTGATACATAAGCCTCACTCTACTACTCTATTGTCATACCTTTTAAGGCACATACATACTATTTTCAAAAAATTAAACAACACAATAACATCATTACCATGTGATATTAAACTGAAAGTTGTGGTCCCATCACACGACCTTATTTGTGTTATTCAAACTATGTTTGATTTGACTCTTATCTTGATGGGATACATAAGAAACCTCTCCAAGTTTCAAACCCAACATCATCACTCTATTTAAATCCTTATTGGGCCATATTCCCAATATAATTAGGCTCCCACCCATAGGGATATATATCATCTAGAACCTATCATATCATCATCATTGAGTCATACTCCCAATGGGATATTTTTTCATAAGGTGATATCCTTGTGATACTAACCCAATATTATTGGGATATATTCCTTATGAGATAAATGGGAATGATCCACTCATGTTTAAGTCCCACACCAACCATTTCTAAGAACCTTTCACCTATTTTTCCTTACCACGTGATTTTAAATAGCGTGGATTAGTCCATGTTATAAGACCTTAAAAGATATAACATATCCCTTTAAGTTTCACTAATCCATTTAGGATCTAATTAACTTTTTAGGGGTATATAGAAAACCCGTTTAATGGGCCTAATCTTAGCATTAAGTACTAACTATGTCTGTAGATGAAACTATATTCCAAAATTACTCGATAATGAGTCTTTAAACTAAAGTATCATTGCACAATAAATCAATAATAATTAAATATGGTAACTTTTAGTTCTATTAATATTACTTTATAGATTTTTCTAATATATCCTAAATCTATAATAGATCCACATAGTAGGTAATAATACCCCTAAAAATGGTGTGGTGATTCCAACCTCCCATCCTCTAGAACAATGTGTTTTTTTAAGATGTCATTGGTAAAGTACTGATGACTACCATCCTTTAAAAAGTAGGTCAACATTGAATCAAAATGAGTGCAGTCATGATATCACTTTAGAAAAATATACCTTTTTGGATTGAATTAGAAAATTAATTATAAATTTGTATAATTAATTAAGTTGTATGTGATAGATTGATATAGGATCTCAAGTGATGATAAGGGATTGGACAAGATCAAGTGATGGTGATCAAAATTATATTAAAGGGAATAACTTTTAATGAGGTATGTGGTCCCTGAACATCTCTCTATGGTTTAATCTTGTGTTATGTGTTGTCTGATATGTGGTATTTCCACTGATGGGAGATCACACTATAAATTAAAATGATTTTTTATTTATATATCATGTAATGAATAGAGTTTATTAAGCTATGATGGACCATTAACACTAGTGTGGTGCCTCAGTTGCTGATGGACAAGGGTTTGGCTATGAAGGGTGTATTAAGCCACCTGGGTTGCTTTAGGATAATTATGGGAAACAAAATCAACTAAAGATGAAATAACCAAGGGGGTATAATGTTGATTGGGTTTATGGGAGTAATTTTATAGATCCTTGGGATTTATATGAGGTTCATAAATCCTATGATGGTTTCTTAAGGATAATGGAGAATACAAGGAATTCTTAGTCCAATTGGAGATATGTGGGACAATTTCGTGTATCTCGCATGATGGGGATCACCCTCTTGAGGGTATATTATATTCTTGCTATGTGTTATGAGGGGGGGAAATTCCTTTAGGGTTTGATGATATATGATGATGGAGTTAACTCAGGATGATGGGATGAGATCTCTATTAAGGGAGATGAGGGATGAAACTCAGGTGAGGGTTATGAGGATTAGTTAACAACTTGGAATGGTATTTTAATGTCTATGGTATGAGATTGCTCAGGATGATCCATAGTGAGTTGTAACAAGCACTAATGTTATATTTTGATGATATTTTGAATATACTCTTGAGGATAGATTTAGGAAAGGGGAAAACATGCTAAGGGGGTCCTATATAGGGTGTTTGGACTATAATGTGATCTAGGGGATCTTAGTGGGTGCCTTAGTAATACATTTAACCTAGATAGGGGTGGTGTGGGAAGACATTTTTTTTATTCTTAGTGTCACCTTATAACCCAATAAATGATTGTGTGGTCCTATAATGTCTATAGATGATGGGTTGTGTGCTTGAGAGGCCTACCTAGGAGGCATGTTATGGGTTTAGGTGAGTGTCCAAACCTTGTGATATGACATGAGGTTTTAGGGTGATATTTATCTACCAATTATATATGATGTATGTTATATATATATATACACTCACACACACATATGATATATGAATGAGGTTATAGGATTGAGGTGGGATGAAGCCTTAGGTAATGATGGCTTGATACCTATTATAGGGCGAGGTGTGACCCCATGGGTGAATTCTATATGAGGTTTTGGGGGGATTTTTTCCCTAGGTGTATGTGATATGGTTCTTGGGAGGATGATTCCCATGGGTGTATGCTATATGAGGTTCTAGGGTGGTATTCCCTCTAATGTGCATGCTAAATGAGGTTCTAGAATGATTTGTGTCCCACGAGTGTATGTGATGGTTTCGAGTAGTGGATGTGGCCCCTCTGGTGTATGGATATGATTGTTCTGGCTAGAGGATGGGACTCATGAAGGTTCTAGGGCATAGGGAAAGTGGTTGGACCCATTCCCAATAATGTTTTTCATTGGATTATTTTGATTTAATCTTTATAAATAGACTAATGAAACCCCAAAATATTCAAATAGGGAATATTTTCATATATAATTTATAATTCATTTATAAATAATAATTATGTAATCTTGTAAATTCTTTCTTAATTAATGAATTAGTTGAACTTCTGGTCTTACTATTTTTATGATAAATTATCCAAATAGAAATCCCTCTATCAGTATCCACACATTCTCTATGAACCTCATAATATCACTTATGGAACATCAGGTGAAAGAATGGATATATTGATCATCGTATTTCTTTCACTGTTGATCACAACAAGAATTACTTTAGGATTGAATAATTATTCTCAATTCTCATGATCTTGAGAGGGTACAAGAGGATAAAAGTCCCTTATTCTTAAGATCATTCTTAATATAATTCTATTTGAAATTTGGGGATATATCATGGTAGAATAGGTTGTGAAAAACAATTCAATTTTCTTAGAAATGATATATGTTAGGTTATATACTTAGGTTGGAAAATTAGTATTTTAGAAAGGCCCTTGAATAATTTGTTAATTCTATGTAAACCCCAAATTTAATAATATTATTATTATTATTTCAGGATGTGTGATAACTCATAATTACGTAAACATAATTTATTAAATTAATCATTTAATATTTATTTAAATGATATTAAATAAAATATATCATTTCATCTGGACCCTTACCTCAGCTTGTTAATCATCCTTTCCATTTATCGAATATTTAATAATAAATATTTATGTAGTTAAATAAATATCATTATATTATTAATTCAATAATTAAATAAAAATTATATTAACTAAATGGTGAATAAATGTTTAATTAATATTCAACTCATATGTATTTCAAGCAGAAATAACTAGTGATTGAAATTATGATTTCAGTATAAACTAAATAATTCTTATACCTCAGTATTGATAATAATATTTATATTATTATTAAATTAAAATAAAATTTAATTAATACTTTTGATACACATCATATGTGACTCACTAGGACTCTTTCTCAGTGGAATTAGGTGAATAAGCCAAATTTCTAATATTATTATCTAGAAACACTTTAAGGTTCCCATAAAAAACATTAATTTCACAATTTTTAATAAAATCATACAAATTATTATTTTATAATATAATATCTTTATCTCGATGTCTCATCAATCAGGTTTCACACTTGCCTCATCAATCTATATGATTGAATATCTTTCTTTGACTCTCTGAAATAAAATCATTGATAAACTGTCATGGCCATGGATGTAATAAAATAGATAAATTTTAATCAAAGGATCTTAGATATCATCTTTTGGTTTGGGAAGGTGAAATCCTCTATTGACTTATCTAACAATGTCATATCACTTATGGAACACCCAATATATATTAATTCACTACAAGCATATGTTGTCTTGGTTTTTGAAAATAAATAAAAGGATCTGATTCAAATTATACCTTAATATTAATATCAAGTATAAATACCAATATACACGTTTTTAAATATGAACATCTAATGACACATATAAGATGTGGAATTATTATTGGAAAATTTTTCCCCATAGTTGCATGTCTTGATGATTACCAAGTGAAAAACTTCATGAGATGATGCTTCATCCATGTATGAGGATCTAGAACCTAATAGTATAAGAATAATCTATGTATCATTAGAAAATTTCATCTAGACCATATGTTTTAGAATACTATCAAAGAATTTTTAGATTCTCATCATAGTGGTGAACTTCTATAATCATTCAATTTGAAAAAAAAAATTAAAGACGTTATTTCATTAATGTTATGCAAAAGAACACTCATCATGTAATAATATCATTATTAATATTAAGCCCTTTGAATATACAGGCAATCTAAAGTACAAAGTAAGTTGGTTTTAGGGATCAACTCAAATAAACCCTGGGGTGGATTGATATATAATGGGTTTGGGTAGGGTTTGTGACCTCTATGTTTTATGATTTATGATAGGTTCCAAGTTAGACATGGGCACCCTAGGAGTATGATATTCTCATAGTTTCATAGTAATATTTGGTTCCCCTGGGTGATAATTATATGGTTCTAGGATAGTCATGAGTTCCCCAGGTGTTTGAGACTCTCATGTTCCAGGATGAGAATGGGTCGTCCGAGTGTATTTTATTTATATTGTTCTAAGGATATATGTGGTTCCCCCTATGTGGTATATTTTATGCTCATAGGCATTCGAAACTGGTCAAAACTGGTATGTTCGATATTGGGTGTCACCATAGAACCTAAGGATTGATGGTGGTTATTCTTTTATGTTTCCACACTATATTTTTTATTCATATCATATCACATGTGCATACAAAACATTTTTTTGTTATGTTAGGGACACCATTGGTGGTGGTCTACAGAGTTTTACTTGGAACCTTCTTAGTTATACCTGAAACTTTGGTATCTAAGTAGAACTCATATTCATGGGTTTAGGTAGGGTAGAGGCCCAATGTTTCATGGAGAAACTCAATATATATCTATAGACTAGGATATGATAAGGATCATGGATGGAAATAAGTCCTATTTTTTGTAATGTTGTATATGTGACTAGATTGGTGGGTGATTGATTGTGATATATAATTGTATGCTTATTCATTTTCATTTTATATATCATGATTATTGTTTATTGAGTTATTTCATACTCTGGTAATTTATTTTGGATGTATCTTCATTATTTATGCTATTTTTTACTCAAATATGAGGGTAGAGTATCCCCAAAGTAACACCTTAGGCCCTCACTACTATTCAGTAGCCTTTATCATATGGAGACGCATGCTTGAGGTCTTATGATGCCACTAGACTGGGCACTGATGATTGGTCTCATGATCTCTAGTCATTGGAGCATTAAAATTGGTATCAAACCATCCGTTTCTTTGTCTTACTATTTGGGGATATAATAGACATGGAATAGATATTTTTTATAGCATATTATGGACTTCAAACATGTGTGTTGAGTACAAATTTTTCTAAGGGAATTCTTAGTTATCATGGATATGGGATTTCTGTTCTTGTTTTATATTTTTTTGGTTGAGATAAGTATGATTTGTGTGCATGAGATTAATATTTATGGTTTTAGATCTTGTCCCATTAGTAAGAGTCTTGTTTATATGCATCATTTTTAGCATGTAAAATTCACACGACCTTCATGTTCTTGCATGAGACTAATATCACATATGAAAAAGGGTTCATTTTTTTCAAGTTTCAATAAAACATTATAATGTGTATTCCCATATAACATTTTATTGGAATTATACTCAACTAACCCATGGTATATTTTCTCTAATGGATGGTTATATGGATCTTATGGTGGGATTTTAAATAACAAAATCTACATTGTACCTCTAAGCATGGGATGTGTAGTGACCCTTTATGGGTTAATATAGTCATTGTATTCATTGGTAATGAACCCCTTGTGGGTGATTTTGATGCTAGTTCAATTACTTAAAGTGTTAATAATAACCAATATTGTGTTTTTTGGTATATATTTTTGGTAGAATTCTACTTAACCAAACCATGTGACTATTGTTTTAATCGATATGAATTATCACAAGACAATTTCATTATATGCACATGGATGTGACATAGTCCATGATAAGGTAGTATGGTATGAATATTCTCGGTGAGGATGGGTGTAAGATTTTGGGTGTTTGGTTAATAATGTGATGCATGATATTTATATTTAGGAACCCTAGAGTGGGTGCATTGGAATATGAGTTGCCTTGAGATATTTGAGATAGGAGCAGATATGTTACCCCATGAGTGATGAACTATATAAGAAATGGTCTACGGTATATGTGGGATATCCTAGTGACTTCAAGATATGTCTTGATATATTGGTGATTTGAGGGTTATGGTTGATTAGTATGATGTTTTTTTGTTATTTTTTAGGTGAGTTATGATATGTAAGGGTATCCCGGGAGAAGGGTTATCCTAGACTTATGAGTTCCCTTAGAGATAGGGGGATTGGTTATATTCCTTATGTTTGGGGATTGATACATGGGAAGAAATATTAGATATATGGTATAGGTATAGATATGAATTGTGTATCATGGATCATGATTCTAGATGGTTAGGTCTAATATGGATAGTGCATGGGTAGATGCTTCATTTTTTCATATGGTTCTTGAGTGGTGGGTGATCATGTGATATTTCTTGACATGACTGAGATAACCAGACTATTTGAAAAAGAACCAAGGTGATTCTAGTAATACAAGGTTGAAATTCAGTAGATAATGGTTAGTTATTTAGGTGTTTTATCCTAGGTTTGATGAGATAAAACACATTAGAGTGAGAGTTATGTTACAAGATCTAGTGGTACATGAGTGTATGCTTGTTGGTTTTGGATGAAACTAATTTGAATAGGGGGTAAGAACACATTATAAGTTTATTTAAAGTTTTACTCTTTATTTGGAGGAGGATAGTGAGGGTTGTAATTTATTTTTTGGTAAAACCTTTGTGTTTGATGGAAAGTACACGTTGGTATATGTGGTTCCCATTTTATTTTTAGATCAGTGAGCGGTCATGTGTAGGTTGAGAATCGATGGATGTAATGAGATACTCATTAGATTTTTCACCCAATATTTTGTATGGGAGTGGGAAATGTCAATTTTTCTTATGTGTAACTTTAAAAATGGATTAGAGTATAATGATATGGTCAATCTAGGCTTATGTAGTAGTTGGGGTTGACAAGATGGAATGAGCATGGCTCAGGAGGAGTTACATGTGTATGAAAGTGGAAATTATCGAGTGTTACACTCTAGAAAAGGTATAATGTTAACTATATGGTGGTTAGAACACCATTATACATTATAGGGTCTGACCCTAATTGTGTATTCAATTTTAGTGAATTTTGAGGATGATGTCCTTGGTGAGCTGGGAATAGGAAATGATTGGTCTTTCTTGTGATGTTTGAGTATGAGTAGGATGATCAAATCCAGTCATTATGTGTGGTAATTGATATAAAATGGGTTGAAAAGATCAATATTTTAGTTCATTAGGGAGAATAAAATGATACTCCTATGTAAGGGATCATCTTATCAGTCATAGATTAATGAATCTTGTGTTAGAAGAGTCATATATCTCATGAGACCGGTCGGTGGATGGTTAAGATGACATTGGGATACTAGTGGGCAGGTAAATCTAATTAGATATGGTTCTAAGGTAAATACCAAATTTGGGATTTGGATTTGGCACTAGATGAATTCCATGTATTGGCATCGAGTTTATGATGGAATTGGGGGTCATATAAACTAAATTCGAATAAATGGTGTGTCAATGCTTGGGGTAGTAGTATAATGGAAGGTGTAAGTGGTTAGTGATCCAACCATGGAATTTTATATAATTTCATGTTTGAAATTTGGTGTGGGTATTTAGATAATCATGTTATTCCCTCATAAATTTAGGCATTATGATCGGGCAATGTGACAACAATCGGTGGGTGTGACCGATCATTTTTTTTTAAATCAACCAAAGGAGGATATATTTTGCATGAAATTGGGAGTAGAGAAATAGAAACCACTCCAATAATGTTAGTATACTTACAAAATTTTATTTTTGGTAGGTGATTCTTATGGTGGTGAGCACCATGGTCATGAATCGAGCTTTATAAGATAAGACTTGTGATGGGAAGCACCATAATCCTAAGGATTAATCAATCAATGATCCTTAGGTGTCACAAAATAGATGGGTTTGGTTTAGTTTCATCTTGGTATTGGTGATGGTGATGAGTGGGTAACTTTAATTTTTGTGAATAGTGAACCTTAATGATTAGATTTTCACATTGGAAGGTTGTTTTGAAATTTTAAGGTAGAACATGGTGAATATGTCATGAATTGATTACTAGGGTGGGTAAAGATTGATCAGTAAATACCAAAAATACTTATAAATGATAATAAGTTCTATGGTGTTGAGGTTTTAAATACTCATTTGTTTATTTTTTTTAAATCCGTAGAAAATTTGAATTTTGGTCCTAGATTGGGGGAGGTTTTGAGAATCAAGATTCATATCAGAATTTTAATATTTTTAGTTTCCCAAGGGGATTTTTTTAAATGTGAATTGATTCATGGTATAGTTCTTGAGTTCTTGGTTTAATTTTGGGATCTTTGGGTTGAATTATGGATTTTCATAATGGGGTTTTCCTCTATTTATAGTTACCACACTATTAGGGAAACCTATACAGAGCTCCTGAGAAAACTGTGTGGGTGGATTTCCATTATGGAATTGGAACATGACTTATAAATGGTTAGATATAACTGTGTAGGGAGATAAATGTTCATTGTTGTAGTTTTATCAAAGGGGGATTCATAGTTATTGCATGGTTTGGTAAACTATATGGATAAACTATGTGATGGGGTGTGGCGCAAGATAGTGTAGGCTACATGGTTGGTTCATGGTTTACAAAACTGTTCATCCAAACCATATGGCTTCCCGACTTTCATTAAAAATAGAATTTAATAGTTTTTACCCTATCAATTTTTATGTTTCTCCCCTCTTTTTCCTCCCTCTCATGTGGCTGAATCTCCCCCTATCCTTCCTCTCTCGATCCCCCTTAATTATGGGTGGTTCTTGGGTGATTTCATAGTATACTTGAGGTAAGTTCCCCATCTACCTATGATTACATTATTGTTTCTTATATCTTATATGATTTTAGGGAATCATTTTCTCGGATCTTGATGTCTATCCCACTAGAGTATAAAATAATTGGTAGATGTTTAAGGGGATTCTACGTAGATCAGATACATGATATATTGAAATGATGATTTTGTGTTGTTTATCACTATTTGATTGGAGGTACATCACCCTACAAATTTTTCTAGGGTATTTAATTAAATTGGATGAAATTGATGGATGAATAGATATAGGATGATATGTATTTTTTTCAAGATAGTTTTGGGGGTAGGTCGTACACCATCAAGGAGTTGTTCATCATGATTTTTGTGAAACAATATGGCTCGATGATTTTTGAGGTGATTATGAATTTTCAATTAAATGAAAAAATTAATTATAAATTATTATAATTAAAAAAAATTGGATGTGATGGTTTGAGATAGGATCTCGGTTTATGATATGGTCTTGAATGATCTTAGGTGACAGTGTCCAAGTCTCAATTAAATGGAATACCTTCAAATGAGGTAGGTGGCCTATAAAAACCACCCTATGGTTTATGCATGTGTTAGGTGGCACATGATATGTGTTCTTTCCACTGATATTAAATAGAAATTTAAATTAAAATGGGTTTTTTTATTTATATCCCACAAAATTAATAGAGTGTCATAGTCCATGGTGGACCCTTGAATCTAGTGTGGTTCAATAGCCACTAATGATAGAGGGATTGGCTATGAAGGGTATCTGAGCTACCTAGATTTGGATCAAGTTCTATGGGATAATTTTAGAATATAGAATCAACCAAAAATCATACCACAAAGGGGAGAAGATTTATATTAGAATTATTAGATGATTGAGATAGATCATAAATCTTTATATGAAGTGTGCATATCCTAGGGAAGTTTCTTAAGTTTAATGGGTATTTCATGGAAGTCTTAGGCTTAGTGAAGATAAGTGGGATGATCATGCATGTTAAAAATAAAAGGGATCTTCCTATTGAGGGTGAATTGGGATCTTATTATATACCATCAGTGGGAAAATTCCTATAGTTATTGATGTGATATGAAGAAGAAGTTAACTCTGGGTGATGAGGTGATATCTCTCCTAACAAAGATGTGCGATGAGACCTAGGTAAGGTTCCTGAGGATGAGTTAACTTCTTGGTATGGGATTTCCAAGGTTTGTGGTATGATATGGCTTGGGATTGTCCCTATTGAGTGATAACAAGTGGATATGTTGTATTTTGATGAGTTTTGGACCATCTTCTTGAGGATGGAGTCGAGAAAGTGGCTTATGGGTCGAGAGTAACCCAAATAGGGTGTTAGGACTATGATGTGACTTGGGGGGCCTTTATGAGTATCTCAATATTATGTTGACCATGGAGAGGGATAGTGTAGGGAGGAATATTTTTTCAATTTTGGGTTTCACCTTAGAACCTGATAATCAAAAATGTGAGTCTTGTATGGCTATAGTGACTAGGATGGTTTGTGCACTTAAGAGGCTGACCCAAGAGACATGTGATGGGTTCTGGTGAGTGGAAAACCTGTGTATTATAGTATGAGATTTTGAGGTTATATATGGACCCCAAGTATATATGATGTATGTTATATATATATATATATATATATATATATATATATATATATATATGATATGTGAATGAGGGTCTTGGCATTAGTGTGGGATACAACCTCAGGTAATAATGGCTCGATGCATGTTCTAGGGTAGGGTGCGACCACATGGGTGTATGTTATATGAGGTTACAAAGATATTATTCCCATGGGTGTATATAATATGGGTTTAGGGGTGGATTATTCCCTAGTTTTTATGAAATATGAGTTTCTAGGGTGGGATACCCCCAAGGTGTATGTTATATGAGTTTCTATGGTGATTTATGGCCCCTTTTTGTATGTGATGGTTCTAGGTAGGGAATGTGACACCCCGGGTGGACAAAATTGTTAATGTTATATAGTGGATGCAACCACCTAGTGGATTTATATATGATGGTTCTAGGTGGGGGATGCAACCCACTGGATAGATGATTTCTAATAAGCTCTGAGATGGATGTGGGTCCTCAGGGTGTATGATATTCGCATGGTTTTGAGGTAGGACATGATTCTCCATGGATGATACTTATATGGTTTTAGGATGGACATGGGTCCCTAAAGTGTGTGATTTATTAGGTTTTATATAGGACATGGTTCCCTCGAGTGTATGTACATGGTTTCCCTTAGGTTTTATGTTTTATTCTTAGAGACATCTGGTACTAACCAAAGTAGGTATGGTCAATCCCATGTGTCAACTTCAAACCCAATAATACTTAATGGTTATTTTATTATGCTTCTAAAATGTATGTTTAATTCTGAGCATATCACATATTCATATATAGTATTTATTGTTTATGTTAGGTACACCATTGGCAGTGGCCTACTGATTTTTACTCACACTATGCTCTGGTGACCCTAGCACTTTGGTACCTAATTAGGCCTTATGTTCACTATTTTATTCAAGGAATAGTCCCACTATTTCATGATTGGTATAAAACATCTTGAGAGAGATCTAGAGTCTGGGATGTGAGGTGGATTTGGGATGGCAGTAGGGCCTCTTATGTATTTTATTTATTTTAGTTATTTTTTATATTTTATTGGCCCGGTTGGAGATTGGTTGGGATGTGTGACTATATACTTCTAAAGTTTCAGTTTATAAAACATGAATCTTATTTGTTGGGTGTTTTTATAATTTTATTATTTTTTGTGAATTTTATTTGGTTATTTATGCTATTATTTTACTCTAATATGAAGTTATAGTCTTCCCATTATAACAACTTAATCCATCATTTTAATTTAGAATATTTTGGAATATGGGTCATGCCCAAGGTTTTGTGACACTATCATATGGGGCATCGATGAGTGGTATCATGGTCACTGATCAACAGGGAGTTACATCTTTTCATCCATTTTTTTATCATTTCATGAATATTATAGGTTTAAAATACATAAGAGTTGATTTAAATGTATATGTAAAGAATATTTTCAATGATATTGTTATGATGCTTATATATATTAATAATTTCATATTTGGAGGATCAAAAGAATAAAGTTTCAAATATTTTTCTAATATGATGGTGATAGAATTTGAAATGTCTATGATTGGTTAAATTTCTTTTTTGTATTACCATGCAGGTTAATAAAAGGTATGATGAAAAAAATTATAAATATATTTATTCCAAATAGGTGTTAAATAATATTCACATAGATAATATAAATTACATGCCCTCACCCATTTCAATAAGGATTAAACTTTTAAAGGATGAATGTGATAACTTGATGAATATAATAGAGTATTAAAAATCATTATAATACTACTCGGTTTGATGCCTACCTGACTGGATATTGAGTTTTTCACATGTTAATAAGTAAGGTACCAAATTAATACTAAATAAATTCACTTATAAATAGTAAAAAGTAATTATTTGTTTCATTAAAGGTATAATATATTATGGCTTGTTCAATTGAGAAACAAAGGGGTGAAAATTGGTAATTTTTACCAATGTATATTTGGATGGTTAAAAATGATTGAAAATATATATACATGGGTGTTTTGTATCTTAGATGAAATTTAATTCATGTATTATAAATAATAAATATTTTATTCATTAATATTAGTGGAGTATGGGTGCATAGATAAAACATAAGTGTGTACCCAATTGATTTCAATGAATCAAAAGCTGGAAAATTTCAAAGAACATGTTTACTTTCCTATATTAATAATTTATTATAAGAGTGGTGTTATTAACCATAAAAAAATCCAATTCAATGATTGATAATGAATCACATCACTATTTAGTATAATTTTATAAAATAAAATATTGAACAAGGAATTACAAAGTAAGAGTATTTGTCCACCATAGATCAAGTGGAAAATATGATGAAAAAATCACTCCCAAGAGAGGTTTTTGATAATAATTGGTTAAACCTTAGTATTCAACCACCTTTTTCAATTTTATGAAATAGATAAAAAATATTTACTCCCCAAGTTATAGAGTAATTAGTTTTTACATGTGTGGGTTGAATTGAAAGAACATATCCAATGGTATTATTTATAATTTGGATTCATTATCAAAGGAAGAGAAAATTGGATAATTGCCTCTTTGAAAATTGAGAGTGATATACCCAAAGGGGGATATTAGTTCAAAAATAAAGTAGAATAAGATGAATAGTCTATTAAATGGAGATCAAGTGATAAGGATTTGGTATATCTGTGTTACTACATATATATAATATTTTACAAAATGATATGGATAGGTAATGTATGGTAAATTTTAATTGGTGATTTCATGAAGTAAAGGAGGATTCTATTGAAATATCTTGTTTAATCTTTTTTATCACACCGATTTTATATTATGTTGATTTATAGTAAATAAATATGATTTCTTATCCATTTTTCATGAATAATAAAAGGTGGTATTTTTGTTGTTTCTATTTTTAAGTAGATAGTGAATGGTGTTTCTAACAAACTCATAGGGTAATATTGTAGTCCCAAAATGGGGTTTTGTAATGTCAATTTTTTGGAAGATAGTTAGAGATAACTCATATTATGTTTGAAAGAGGTTTGAAGAATTTTGGATTATCATGAAATATAAATAATCTTGGTAAATAAAAATAAAATCATATCATGGAGATGATTGAAATGGAAGTGGATTAATCATTTTCACCATATCATGTTGCATAATTTTAATGACATGTGAAATTTAATTCTTTCATTAATGATTATAATTATTGGATTATAACACACCATTAATGTTAAAAGGATTTTAATAGTTACTTAAATAAATGAGTCAATCATTATAAACATTATAGAATTTCAAGCTCAAAGGTTGATTGAGTATTTAATTCTTGGGAGAAATTCATTGAATGAAGCTACAATATAAAAGGAAGTGTTACTTGCCTCATTTATACCTTGTGATCATTATATGTCAAGTTAAAAATCTCACTCATTATTTTTTATTATTCACCTTCAAGGAGGATTTTTTTTCACACCTTTTATAGAGAATGGATTCTACCAAACAATATAATGATTCTAGTATCAGTTGTACACCTTTAAATGTAAAACCCATTTAGTTATTGTTGAATTATACCCATAAACCACACTTTTCATTTGAAGATGATGATCTAAAATGAAATATTAATAATTTTATGTTCATAAATTTCATTTTATTTATTCATCTTTTAGATTACCCTGTTGTTGGGTTTTATTTTATTTCATTTCATTTATGTATATTTGACGCCTATGAAACCCTTCAATGTTATTAGAACCATATCGATAAATAATTGATAATATTAAATTTAAAAATACAATATCAAGATACATATTTTTATAGTATAATGGGTATTTTCCAATTGTGCATGATCCATGAAAAATGTATAGGCATGATGAATGTTAATCTAGTGATCTACATGGGTGAGTGCCAAAATAGAATGATTCATGCCAATTATGCATGGTTTTTGTGAAACATGTGCATGTTTCATGCCAAAATTATTTTAACACATAATTTTTATTAATATTAATTTCATGGAAATAATATTTACATAATACTATTGATTAGTTAAATGTTATCATGTCATGGTATGAGGAATGTCCTGGAGGGGGCTACTAACCAACATTACTTCTACATGTAAATAACACATTGTGGTTTCAACGTGAAAAGAAAATTTTGTGGTGAGAATCACCATTTTATGATATTAATCATAAAAGAATGTATAATAATTATTATAAATTTTATATAATTGTTTTATTTATGAAATATTCACAAATATGTATATCTCATATCTAAATTTTTGAAATTTTAATTTATTTATTTTAATTCCAATATAATATTTATGTGCATAAATGATTATACATTGTGAATATTTATATTCTTTAATTTAAAGTGTTAAATTTTTTATTATAAATTACAATACCATACATATAAATATTTCATTATAGGTATGAAAAATATGATATTTTTTTATTCAACTATGACTATGGTTTGTTATATGGTTATAAACTTAATCATAAAGGTTAATTATTATTTTTATATATTAGGTCTTAGAGTATTATTGGAATTAATATTTATCTTAAGTATCTACTTATGGATAGTGGTACTTTGGTTCATAATTCTAATTGATCTAGAAGTTAGGGATATATCATGAAATGTAGGGGCTAGATACCTATCACACTATAATTTATGTTGAGGGAATTTGGTTTCATATAATTCTAAGACTTTACAGGAAAGTATTTCATGTACCATTTAATGTGAGGCATTTGTATGTGCATACTCACCCCTACATGGGATTATCCTACATGTGTTGTGTTGTATGCATATGATATACATATTAATGTTGATATATATGGACCATGTTTTAGAGGATAATAGATATACCGAGAAGATATGACTATTTTCGGTGTCCATCCTTGGTGGTTTTGAGTAGGGATCTCTTCAGTATCTCTTTTTCAGTTTTTTTAGGTTGGGACCACATTTCTAGTTGGGTGTATTTTTTTACAGTTTTTACTACATATTGGTACTTTTATGTATTCATGGGGGTTGTTTCATGCATGGTTTTCACTCTAGATGTTCAGTCTCTTATTATACCTTCACACTTCATATAGGTACATAGGCTAAGACCTCCCATTTTGGTATTTCCTTCTTAGAACTTATCTCTACCCCTATCCTATTTTAGATGGTCTTATGGTGTCTCACTCATCTTACCACTATCAAGGAATGCCCTGGTGGATTGGTTTGTGACAAGGTGGTATCAAAGGTGGTATTTCCCCCAGTTGAGTGTTTGGAGTTTGACCTAATTGTGAGGATTGGTCTGGGGAACTTAGGGAAATAGTTTTAGAGTGTTTCAAGTGAAAATTCCAGGCCAGGTAACTCGGTATTGGTGTGGCGGCTGATGTACCCATTCACCAGAACTCTGGATACCTTTTTATTAATTGACATACCGATATATAGGTTACAGGGAACCAATGGTACATTCATCATATAGGATTGGTTATTTTAAATTTCATGTTTATCTTGAGTCAGATCCCCATATATTATAATTGTGGTGCATCTTGATTATTTTTAGGATGACTCTATGAAAAAAGCTAGTTAGGATACTAATACAAGATCATGATAATGACCAATTGAGTGATGAGATCTTAGTTTAGGGATTTGATCATGAGGTGTGTCCCCCAGTGGTCTAGGTAGAGGATCAGCTATGTGTGGGACAACTAATATCTCTTTCATTTTTGGAAAATTATACATGAAATTTTATCACATTATGCATGTTATAGCTATACATACCACTAAGGTTTCATGGAGATCTAGAACCTCAGGTAGTGGAGGATTGGATCGAGTCATTGATATGATTTTTCAAGCTTTTTCATACCCTAGCCAATCTGATAGTTGTACTTACATCATATATTATTCATGGAGAAATAGGGAATTGGTAGAGTCTGATCACATAGAATCATGATGAGATGATTCCCTCATGGTCAAAATTCTAGTAGCTATTTTGAAATTATTATTATCCTTTATGTTTTCACTCTATATGAATCCAATAGCTTCTTTATCTACAATAGGGTGATATCTGAGTTGCTGAGTATGCTTTTGGGTTTACCAAGCACATGTGTCACTCACTCTATATGGTGCGAGATGGATAATTTAGGTCATGGAAGTTTGATAACAGTCTTCATAGAGAAATATGTTCCAACTCAATCTCCTTATGAATTCCCACTTATGATAGAGTGCTTGAGTATGATCTAGTTATTGAGATATTCCTACCAAAGGTATGTCGGTCATAGGGAGCCAACAATAGGCATTATGGGGTTGTGTCATCGATAGTCTCTAGAAGACGTCATCCTTTAGGGTATAAACTCAGGAGACCTCCACATGGTCAGAATCAGACACATGGATCTAAAGAATATGTTTTATTCATAGTATCTACTCATCTAGGAGAGGTTCGATTCTATATTTTTTGATGGGAGAGGTCACATGTCTTATGATTACTCAACCTGACATGCTGATGAAGTTTAGAAGGTAGTGAATAGACCATCATGGAAAATAAAGTTCCATGATAAGTGATATCCTAGGTGTGTTGAGGTTAGGCCCTAGAGGGGTAATGCTAACAGAGGAGTGGGTGGATCTCGAGAGGGAGGAGCTGGTGGTAGAGGGAAACACGATGAGATACTTCCACCACCACCACCAAGTGGCCCATTCTAGGATGCTCATGAGATGATTTGAGGTAAAATTTATGCTATTTGTACTCTTTCTCCAATAATTGTAGACACTATCATGAATCATTATTTTATATCTATATCCCTAGTTCTATAGTTAGAGCTACCAGTTGAGAATTTATCCCAAAAATTATAGATAGAGGCTCCTATTGGGAGTGATTATTCTATACCATACATTTACTGATAGTGTGATTTGGAATTTTGTGTAGATATTTTCTCATGGGACCACTTGATCATCATGATGAAACCTTATGAAGACACATTGGATGTGGACTAGTTGTCTATGGTTTGTGCCCATATATACTGTCATTTTTGTTGATTCAAATTCTTTCATGCAGATGGTATGAGATTCCCATTCATGGGAAATAGAGATCTAATACGGTTTGGGATCACAGGTAGGAAGATACAACCCATTACCCCTCATTTTTAGTGCTTATAACATGGTTTAGTAGGATATTTATACATCTAGATACCACTGGTAGTGGATGATTATATAAATTTGTTTCCTAAAGGTGTTTTGGGACTACCTCTGAGTTGGGATATAGACTTCTATAGTGAATTTGTCCCTAAGACTACACCTATATCTTTTATGGTATACCGGATGGCCCCAAGGAGTCTGGAAGATGCAGGTTTAATTAGAATACCTTTGAGAGAAAGGTTTTTTTATACCCAATATGTTCCCCTAGGCATCTTCTGTTTTTTTTAAAAGTAAACATAGGAGTTTGAGGATTTTTGTTGACTATTGTCACATGAATCTGGTAACCATAAAGAACAAGTACCGCTTGTCAAGGATTCTTATCCTTTTCAACCAGTTGAAAGGTGTGAATTGGATCTCTAATTACAATCTCAGGTCCATCTACCACCAGGTGAGGGTTTCAGAGGATTAAATTATGAAGATGGAATTCTGATGTTGTTATGGACTCTATGAGTTCCTGGTGACGCATTTTACTGTGAATAATTTAACCATTGTGTTCATGGATATTATAAACTAAATATTACATCTATACTTGGACCGTTTCATAGTTATATTCATAAATGACATATTATTTTACTCTATGTCAAAGGAGGGGCATGAATATTATTTGACGATGGTCCTAGACTTACTTCGGAAGTAATGGATTTATGGTAAGCTCTCAAAGTGTTAGTTTTGGATATATTAGGTTAACTTTCTAGGGAATTTCATCTCTAATATTCATTTAGTTATGTATCCATTAAAGATTAATGCATTTATTTATTGGGATCCACCCAAGAGTGTGTTAGAGGTGGGGAGTTTTTTTGGTTTAGTGGTGTACTACAAGAGGTTCATGGAAGAATTCTCTAGGGTAGATTCCTTTTTTTACTGAATTAATGTAGAAATGTGAACTATTTACCTAGACTATGTAGTTTCATAGATCCTTCTAGGAGTTGTGTATGAGGTTGACCAAATCTCCTATTTTGAGACTATCGGAGGATGGTGTTGGGTATTGGTGTTTTGTAATGCCTCTAGATCTAGGATTGGTTGCATGTTGATTAAGAGGTGGGTAGTGATTTATTATAGGTTGAGGCATTTGAGACCCCATGAGTAGAAATATGAGGCTCATGAATTATAGTTATAAGTGGTAATATTCTCCTAGAAAATATTGGGGAATTATCTTCTGGTAAATAATTTCATGTTTACATAGACAACTAGAGTTTTAGGTACATCTTCACTTAGAAATATCTAAACCTAAGATAAAGGTGTTGGTTGGAGGTATTATAGTAATACGACTTTGGGATAGTCTATACTCCTATTAAGGGTAATGTGGTGATAGATTCTCTTATATAGAAGTCTTTTTCTCCTTGGTGGAGGAGGTATCTAAGCAGCTGGCTTCATTACAGCTGACCTTGGTAGAGGAGAGGTGTGCAGTTTTTCTTTATTAAATAGTGGTGAATCTTCCAATTATTTAGCATGTGAGAGATTATCAGTTGGGAGACATTGACTATGAGGTTTTACTTGACTAGATATCCTTGGGAGATTCACTATATGTATTTTTTGAATGAGGGGGGCATGTCATCCTTTTTGCAGGGATGGAATGTGTTTCTGGACACATTTAATGAGGATTTGTTGAGGGTTTTTCATACTTATCCCTTGGATATACATCCCTAGGAGGAGAATATGTATAAGGACCTTCAGCCTTAGTTTTGGTTGGTTGGCATGAGGAAGATCATTGCAGAGTTCATCTCTCGATATCTCACATGTCAGCAGGTAAAGGCTAAAATCTTGATATCCCATAATAGAAGTGGGATAAAATATTTATGGATTTTTGGGTGGAGATTATATGGAAAGTGAGAGTTCATAACTCTATAGGATTATTTTTCACCAACTCACTAATATGGCACACTTTCTTTCCATTCAGTAGTAGAGTTCGGTTGAGAGTTTGTGGAAGTTGTACATGCGGGAGATCATATGGATTCATGGTACAATCGTCTTTGATTGTGATGCTCAATTCACATCATAGTTTTGAGAGGTTTTAAAGAGTATTTTGGGAACCAGTTACAATTTACCATAGAATTTCACCCTCAAAAGAAGGGTTAGATCAAGCATACTATCCAGGTGTTGGAGGATATGTTGAGAGACTATGTGGTGGACTTCATCTAAAGCTTGGATGATCACTTTCCATTGGTATAGTTTGATAATAATATCATTTATCACTCTAATATTAGCATGGAACATTTTGAGTCCCTGTACGGGTGACTATATAGGTTACCCTTATGTTGGAATAAGATTGGTGTGACATATCTTATTGGGAAATAAATGGTGCAGGAAAAGATATAGAAGATCCAGGTGATCCATGAGCATATGAGGAAATCCTAGAGCTAAAAAATATTATTTAGATTGATGTAATAGTCCTTTAGAGTTTGAATAGGGAGAACATGTTTTATTCAGATTCCTCCCATGACAAGGTTTTCTGATATTTGGTCAGGTAAGCAAGCTACTCCCAAGGTTTATCGGTCCATTTGATATCATATATAGGGTTGGTGAGGTTACATTCTGTTTAGCCTCACCCACCACCCTCAGTTGTACTAAGGGTATGATGTATTCCATGTGTCGCAACTGATGAGATGCATTCACAACCTTATGAAAATTATTTACTAGGGTGATCTAAACATCGAGGATAGAGCCACCTTTGCAGAGTACCTAATGGAAATCAATGATTAATATGAGATAACCTTGAATGGGTAGACTATCCCCTTAGTTCAATTGATTTGGAAGTATGGGAGTGTGTATGAGAACTCTTGGGAGTGTGAGGGTTATATGAGAACTCATTACCTCTATATTTCTGCATAGTTTAATCTTTTAGTGGTAAACATCCTTCAAGAATGGTAGAATGTAATGCATCCTGTTTTTTTGGATTAGTACTTTGAATATTTCTATATATATGTGTGTGTGTGTGTGGATTTTTCCTTAGATTCGGCAATGTGTTTGGGTGTTGTAGGACCCTAGGATTAATATATTAAAATATTTATATATATTAAATCCCAATCATGTATCTTTTTTGAAATAAATAATTGGGGACTCAGATGGGAAATCTAAGGCTACAGGTGACTCTAAAACATGGGGTTTATCCTGGGAATGATATAATGTTGGTTGGAATAAGGTTTTTCATCGAGGGAAACCATTGGTGGTACGTTATGTAAAATAAATAAAATAAATTATTTATTTTATTTTATTTATCTTAAAATATAATTCTATACATGTATATGATGTTATAGAAACCCCTGGGGTTATTTGCATAACCCTTGGAGACTAGAGAGAATGAGGAATAATTATTCGTTCTTGTTGGTGGATTGGGATCAAGGATTAATGATGAATGGATCGAGGTGAATTGTGAGATGGATGGTGAACATAGTGGGATCATCCTCTTCATCACTAGCATATGCATTCTTCACCAATGATTCATCCAAAATCTAGGTATGAAATTTTATTTTATGTTCTTTTACTCTAATGATTTAATTAATAAATCATGGATTTTATCTTATTTTTTATTTGATTTGAGTTCTTCACTTGAGCCTCATTTCTTTAGATATTTTTAAACCCAAATTATTATCCTTGTTACACATATGATTTTCACCACTATTGTTTCTATAATTCGTGGTTGTTGGCCATGATCACATTGGCCAATGTAGATATCACTTTTTTCTTGTTCCTTTCCCAAACTTTTCTTTGTGTTCTTCATTTTCATCCCATGGGATGGTGGTTTAGCATTGTTGAGGCATATTCGAGCATGATTGAACCCCTGTATTTGTGGTGGATGCATGCATTATTTATGAATTGGTGTTTTGAGGATAGATCGTGATGCGATATGGGTTATGAGTGTTGAAGACATGGATTATAGTATAGATCTTTTTTCTTCATCCATGGGAATGGTGCGGTGTGACAGGATGAATTGCATAGGGTTTAGGTGGCCAGAATCTAGCTATTGTTGATTGATCAGAAAAAAGCAACCCATAATTCAAGTTCCCTAGCGTGATTTGTGGTGGAAATAATAGTAGTGGAAATGTGGGAAAGATGCATTAAGGTTTATTCACTTTTTGCAAAATCCTGACATACATGGCATGTAGTCTAGAAACACACATAGTGTATTCCCCTAGATATAGAGGCTATGGTTTTGGGTGGAGTTAAATATCACACACCATGTATGGCTCATACACACTATGAAACCCAATATTGGCAGATCATCCTTTACACTAGGGGTGCTTGGGCATTAAAACAACCAGGTACATGGGCACATCCACTATAAAAAGGCACATCTATTTACTCAGCATGGCCAGAGTACCTAGACATGGATATTGTACATAGGTATGACTAGAGTACATGGGAAATGTATATGGTAACTAAAAAAGAGGACACGGTCATGCCCCAAGAATCTAATACATATCATTTACTACATGTACACACCATGTAGTTCCACATGGCCAACCAATCCATGTACAGGCGAGGAAATGCCTAGGTGTCTAGGTGAGGTCACATGTTGTCTTACCCTATATACACATTGTATACTATTCTATGATACTCCCACCTTGTGTATCTCCTTCTTAAGGACTAGGATTTAAGCCCGTGATTAGGCTATATTGAGTAATTTTTCATATAGATCATGAGAGTGGTATTTATTTTGGAATCATAGATACAACATGAGGTGTTATGAGTATTATTGTTGTTTCAATGTTGCTTTACTATAGATAGTGATCAGGTGTGATCTTTAGAGTGTTACCTTGGTTGGTAACCACTTTGTCACACCAAAGTGCAGGTCCTCTGTCGATGGAGCGGAACCACTTGTCTTAAAGCACTAGTTGGGAGAAGGTCCACCACTAGATATTTTTTCCCCTCAAGTGTGGAGCATAGTGGTGAGTTTTGAGGCCTCCATATGGATTCTTTTCTAATTTCATGTGTTTCTAGGCATCATATATGGACCTTTATAGCTACATCCAAACTCATCATTCTTAGCTAGGTTATGGAGATGGATATCCTCTTTCTCTCTCACTTGGATTTCTTTATGAGAATATATATGTTGGGTTTCGTTTCCATCTTTCTTATGGGTTGAGATAACTATTGTATCTTTCTATTTATCCCTTATTGGTTTTTAGGTAAACATTTTAGGTATGTATATACTCACTCTTTAATTGGATTCTCCCACACATTTAGTGTCTTATAAAGATGACAAACAGATCGGTGGTGATGTTGGTGGACCAGGTTTCAGAGGATTGTAGTTGTACCTGGAAAATATGATCTTTTTTAGTGGTTATACTTATTGATTATGATTTAGACTCTATTTAATATCACTTTATTCATTTTTTTAGGTTGTGAACTCATTTCTAGTTGGTCATGTATTTTTCACCTTTATACTTTGTACTAAGATGTATTAATTTAATGCTTTCATAGGTTTCGTTTCAAATATGGTTTACACTCTAGATGTTCAGTATCTTATTATTCCTCTTCATTATTATAGTTATTGTGTTAATAAAGACAGGTACTTAGGTTAAATAAATCCATTTTAGTATTTACTTCTCGATTCTTATCTCCAGAACCTACCCTATTAGAGACAAGTTTGTGGTATCTCACTCAGCTTATCACTATCTAGGAGGGCCCCAATAGGTTGGGTCATGACAAGTTTATATTGAATAAATTCTTCATCTCTTTATTTGTTAAAAATATAATTGCGTTTTTAGGTTCAAGAAGGATTTATATGGGTTAAAATAATCCCCAATATCCTTTTATTCCAAAACAGATACCTTCATGAATAAGTTGAAATTTAAGAAAGGAAGGGTGGGAAAATATTTACAAAAATATAAAAAATTGGTATCTCTCACTGATAGAGAGAATATTTTCAATTAATTTATATTGAATATCATTGTTTATACTCCCAAAAAAAGTGTTATTGGATGGGTAATTGTCATGTTTTTAGGTTTTAGTGTTATTTTGAACCCAAATGTGAAAAACGACTATTTCTGGATTTTTGACAGATTTTTACGTCAGGGGTATTTCGGTCATTTCTGGAAAAATAAAATTCAAAATTTTCTGATTAAACTTTTTTTATAATACTTATTTTATTTCCATCATTTTTGTCTTCTGGACCAGGAGCTGATTCGGCCATCTAAAGGGTCTAAAAATTCATTGAAGTTTGGAATTTTTTCGGGCGGACAGAGTGGACCCACCCAAAATAAAGGACATCAAAATCGGCCTACAATTATCTAAATGATGTGTTTCTACCTGGTATATGACGAGGACATATATTTTCGACTCTACAAGAAATTTGGGGAAGTTTGGAAGCCATTAAGGAGTCCATTAAACGACATACATTTGGAGGAACCATCCTGGAAACTTCATCCAGAAACAGAAATCGAGAATGAAAAATTCATAACTCCTCCATCCGGTTTTCCAATGAGCTGAAATTTTGGGGAGAGACGGCCAATATAATTGTGAACAAAATTCATGAAGGGTGCAACGCGTGAAGAGGTCATTAATGGGGTCGAAAATGCTCAAACTTTCGGGGGTCGAATTCTGCCTATAAAAGGAGGAGAGCTCTTCCCCCTCAAGACATCCCATTCTCCACCCCATTCCTTCTGGGGCACCAAGGAGAAGAACTTCTCAGATTTTTCTTTTATTTATTTTATTTTAAAATTTCTCTCCTCTCCCGCATTATCTCGCTTACCCCATCCATGGAGGGGTAATTTCATTTGAGTGATCGGAAAGAGGGGAGGTTGGACCTATGTGTTGTGTTTGAGTTTTTGTGCTTGAAATGAATAAAATTTGTTCTTCTTTCTTCTTCCGGTTCCAATTCATAATTCTGTATTAAATTCCGAATGCGGTTGTGTTAAGGTTTTTATTCTGAAATTATAAATTGCTTTGGTCGATGATCACATCTCCCTCCACCCAATTCTAATCTGTATACGGTGGAACATGATTAGGGTTGGGTGGTGATTGCTCGACGGTTGTCAAGAACATGTATAGGATTGTATGTCGAAATCTTGGTTTATTAGGGAACAACAATTCCAGGTCTGAGATTGCTCTAATTAATCAAGAGACCTTCTACAACCCAAAACACATTGGAAGGAGGATAGACCAATCTAAGGTTTTAGAAAGGAAAATTCTCATCACATTTATCTGACTAAGGGAGAGAGAGGACTCGATAGATGAATCTCTCTCTTACCAGTTTAAGGAAGAAGAAGAGATAAAATTTGGAAACCATTATGGCACACCACTAAGTCTAGCCGAACCCAATCCGATCACTGACTTTATCATTTGTTAAAATCAATCAATTTCTGTTGTTTGTTTCTCTCATAGTCATTCAAATTAATTAAAACCAATCTTTTTAAGAAAATCAACAAAAAGTGACAACCTTGTTTTGTGTGCACTCCTCTTCGGGAGACTACCTAGGATCAACTGCTATACTATACTTAGGTAAATAAAATATTGTTTTTCCACGCCCCACAACAGGCGTGCGTCAAACTTGGCGCCGTTGCCGGGGAGGCAGTGCCTCAAAGTTTTTTTTACAAAAAAAATAAAAAAAAATCTCTTTTGAATGACCCGTAGTTCAAATAGAAATTTATTAGAATTCGATCCAGAAATTGAGCGCACAATAACCAAATTGAGAAATCATAATCTTCCCAAAGATTTCGAAGAAATAAATATCACTGATTCAAGTGATACCTTGAGTGGAGACTTTGAACCTTTAATAATGGCTGTAAATCCCAACCGAACCCTACGTGACATTTGTGCACCTCAATTTGTCAATCAAAATTATCAACTTGCAATTCCTGCCATAGAAAATGATTTTGAATTGCGAATTAACATGATCCAAGTTCTTCCTAAATTTCATGGTCTTGCAGGTGAAGACCCAAATCGACATATTCAAGAATTCACCTATGTCTGCTCCAGCTTCAAACCTCGAGCAGTCGCGGAAGAGCATGTGAAGTGGAGGGCTTTCCCCTTCTCACTAGAGGGAGCAGCAAAGGAATGGTTGTACAATCTACAACCGGGGGAGATCAGTGACTGGGAAGATCTAAAAAAATGCTTTCTACAAATATTCTTCCCAACATCTAGGAGCACTGCAATAAAGAAGGAGATTTATGTCATCCATCAATCAACTGGAGAAACACTCTACGAATACTGGGAACGTTTCAAGAAGCTTTGTGCAAGTTGTCCACACCAAGAAATAGAAGAGGACCAATTCCTTGTGTGCTTCTACCAAGGATTTCTTGACAATGACAGGAATCTACTAGATGCCTCGTCGGGAGGAGCCCTCATTGATAAATCACCTGCAGATATACGAATTCTGATTGAAAAGATTACACAAAATTCACAGCAGTTTGGCACTCGAGGTACGATCACCAGAGGGATACATGAGGTAAGAACATCTGATTTAGTTTATTTAATTAGGAATGAAATGGGTGAACTCACCAGGTTGGTGCGACAAATAGCTGTGAACCATGTGAAGGAACAACAAGGGCCGAATCAGGTATGTGGTTTATGCTCTTCTAATTCTCATTACACTAATCAATGTCCAGAAGTACAGGGGACAGAAATTTGTGCTGCAACCTATCAACAAAGGCAATACCAACCGCAAACCCAACCAGGGTATGGGTTTCAACAGAACCAAGCCAGAGCACCTTTTCAGCAGCAATATCAGAACCCGATAGCATTCCAACAACCTTATCAGAAGCCCTTCCAACAACAACAAACTTTTCAACCACCACCTTTCCAGCAGAAGAATTATGAGCAACCATCCACAAGTGCACCGACAAATGAAGACCAACAACTGAAGACAAGAGTTGCGGGAATAGAAGATAATATGGACAAGCTAGCTGATCAATTTGCAAGCATTATGGATTCTTTCACCAAGAACCAAGGTAATCTTCCTTCACAAACAATTCCCAATCCAAAAGAGAATGTTAGTGCAATCACAACCCGAAGCGGGAAGGAGCTTAAACCACTAGAACAATATTAGGAGGATGAATCTAGGGAACCTGTTGAAGCTCATCCTTTCCAACCAAAAAATGGAGTCAACAACAATGTAGAAAGAACAAGGTTCAAGAAAGAAAGACAAGAAACACCATTGCAGAAACAACAAAGGGAGAAAAAGGATATTCCATCACCATTCCCATCAGCATTGGTTGAGTCAAAGAAGGGCGAAGAAGAACGACTTCAAAGGGAAATTCAGGAAACATTTCGAAAAGTTGAGATTAAAATTCCCCTACTGGATGCAATCAGGCAAATCCCTAAATATGAAAAATTTCTAAAGGAGCTATGTACTAAAAGAAAGAGGCTGGATGGAAATGAAAGAATCAACTTAGGAAGAAGCGTCTCAGCATTGATCACACAACCGATACCGCAAAAATGTCAAGATCCAGGGACTTTCTCTATTCCCTGCACTATCGGTTCATTAAATTTTACTGATGCACTATGTGATCTTGGAGCTTCGATAAATGTGATGCCTCACTCTGTGTTTTCATCTTTGCAGATCGGAGAACTAAAATCAACTCGGGTGTTGGTACAATTAGCAAACATATCCACCGTTTTCCCAGCTGGAGTCGTTGAAGATGTACTTGTAGGAGTGAGAGGATTAATCTTTCCAGCAGACTTTTATGTCCTTACCATGGAGGAAGACCGAGCACCATCCCAATCTCCCATCATCCTAGGGAGACCATTCTTGAAAACAGCAAGGACAATCATCAACGTGCATGAAGGAACACTCACCATGGAGCTCGGAGATAGTACGGTACACTTCAATATTCTTGATACGATGAAACACCCATCCAGCAATCACTCACTTTATGCAATCTCCCATGATGAAGGTATAGAACCAATTGAAGACTCAGGTATGCTTCATGACTTTTTATCTTTGGGAGAACACTCTTCATTTGAATTTTATAACTCCCATGAACCTGAAAATTCTGATATCATGTTGGAGGATGAGGTAAAATCTGATTTTTTTCGATGATTTGTTAAAAGGAAGTAATATTATTCCCGAGAATTCAACATTAGAAGTAGGAAACCTAAATTCAATATCATCCCTTGAACAACCCCCATGTTTAGAACTGAAGCCTTTGCCATGTGACTTGAAGTATGCTTACCTAATGGAAGGGGAGAAATTGCCAGTAATCATTTCCAATAACCTATCCCATTTACAAGAAAAAACATTGATTGACCTTCTCAAAAGGAATGTAAAAGCTGTAGGATGGAGTTTAGGTGATATTCCTGGAATCAACCCTAAGGTATTCTCTCACAGGATATTTTTAGAAAGTGAATCTCGTCCAGTTAGACAACCTCAAAGAAGACTCAATCCCACAATCATGGAGGTCGTTAAGAAAGAGATTGAGAAATTGTTAGCAGCTGATATCATTTACCCAATCTCTGATTCTCAATGGGTCAGCCCAATTCATGTAGTCCCCAAGAAAACTGGCCTGACCACTGTCACAAATGAAAGAAATGAACTGATCCCCATGAGAATACAAAACAGCTGGAGAGTGTGTATAGATTACAGGAAGCTAAATCATGTTACCCGAAAAGATCCCTTTCCTATTCCATTCATTGATCAGATGCTTGAAAGGTTAGCTGGAAATACTCATTAATGTTTTTTAGATGGATTCTCAGGATATTTTCAGGTACCAATTGCACCAGAAGACCAGGAGAAGACAACCTTCACCTGCCCTTTTGGAACATTCTCCTATAAAAGGATGCCTTTCGGGCTATGTAATGCCCCAGGTACATTTCAACGGTGTATGGTGAGTATTTTTTCAGACCGCATTGAGGATTGCTTGGAGGCGTTTCTTGATGATTTAACAGTTTTTGGCAATTCATTTGATCTTTGCTTGGGAAATTTGGAAAAAGTTTTGAAAACATGCATTGAAAAGAACCTTGTCTTAAATTTTGAAAAATGTCATCTCATGGTTGAAAAAGGGATAGTGTTGGGGCACATAATTTCACAAAATGGGATTGAGGTTGATAAATCAAAAGTTGATGTAATAAATTCCTTACCATATCCAACTTGTGTCAAACATGTTAGATCCTTTTTAGGACATGCAGGATTTTACAGAAGATTCATCAAGGATTTCAGTAATATTTCTCTCCCTCTCTCAAGATTACTTATAAAGGATGATAACTTTAATTTTGATTGTGCATGTAGGGAACCATTTGATGAATTAAAGGAAAGGCTGATAACACCACCAATAATGCAGCCACCCAATTGGGATTACCCTTTCGAGATACTTTGTGATGCATCCAACCAAGCAGTGGGAGCCGCTCTATCACAGAGAATTGACAGCAAACCTCAAGTCATCTCCTACGCATCAAGGACCTTGGATGAAACACAAATAAATTACACAACCACAGAGAAGGAGTTCCTTGCAGTCGTTTTTTCACTAGATAAATTCCGATCATATCTTCTGGGCACTAAAGTTGTTGTTTTTTCTGATCATGCAGCTCTTAGGTACTTAATGAAAAAGGCGGATGCTAAACCACGGTTGGTGAGATGGATTCTACTCTTACAAGAGTTCAACTTGGAAATCAAAGATAAGAAGGGGACTAAAAATCAAGTGGCTGATCATCTGAGTCGACTACCCCACACCGCTGAAACAGAAATACCAATGCAGAACCCACTTAATGATGAGCTTCCTGGAGAACAACTCTACATCATCAACAGTGAAGTACCATGGTATGTCAACATTGTCAAGTATTTGGCAACATCTCAGGTACCCTCTCATCTAAGCTCTCATCAACAACATAAGCTTAAATCTGAATCAAGATTTTACATTTGGGAAGATCCGTATCTGTGGAAAATTTGTAATGATCAAATCATAAGAAGATGCTTGCGAAGAAGTGAAATTGAATCAGTGTTTGAATTTTGTCATAAAATATCATGTGGAGGCCACTTTGGACCTCAGAGGACTGCCCGAAAAGTTTTAGAATCTGGACTCTATTGGCCCACCTTATTCAAGGATGCATATGAATTTTGTAAAAGATGTGAAAAATGCCAATTTTCTGGTAACATATCCAAACGACATGAAATGCCACAACAACCAATAACATTTTGTGAAATTTTTGATGTTTGGGGCATAGATTTCATGGGACCATTCACAATGTCATTTGGAAATTCATATATTCTTTTGGCTGTAGACTATGTTTCAAAATGGGTGCAAGAAAAAGCAACCAGAACTGATGATGCAAAAGTTGTTTGTGATTTTGTTAGGGATAACATTTTCTGTAGGTTTGGCGTGACACGAGCAATCATCAGTGATCAGGGAACTCATTTCTGCAACAGGAAAATGGAAGCATTGTTGAAGAATTATGGGGTACATCATAGAACATCTACCCCATACCATCCCCAAACAAATGGCCAAGCAGAAGTCTCTAATAGAGAAATCAAAGCCATTCTTGAGAAGACTGTTAAACCCAACCGGAAGGACTGGAGCCAAAAGTTAGATGATACATTATGGGCATACAGGACGGCCTACAAAACACCAATAGGGATGAGTCCCTATAGATTGATCTATGGAAAGAGTTGCCACCTTCCTGTGGAGTTGGAGCATAGAGCCTACTGGGCGGTCAGAGAGATGAATCTGGACCTTGAGAAAGCTGGGAAAGAAAGAAGATTGCAGTTGCAGGAGTTAGAGGAAATTAGAAGGGAATATTTTGAAAACTCAATGATCTATAAAGAGATAATGAGGATGGCCCATGACAAGATAATTCAACCAAGAACCTTCAACCCTGGAGATCACGTGTTACTCTTCAAATCCAGACTTAAGCTTATGCCAGGTAAACTTCGTTCCAAATGGGAAGGCCCCTTTACTGTTACTCATGTATATCCCTTTGGTGCTGTGCAGATTCAAAAGAAAGGAGGAGGAAACCCATTCACTATAAATGGGCAGAGGCTGAAGAAGTTCCATGGGACCGTACCTCAAGAACCAGTGGAGGAGATCACACTCCTTCATCCTGAATACAAATGAACACCTACCAGGTTTCATCATTCCTTTATACTTGATTAAATGCGGTAACTCCAAATTTTTGAGACATACATTTACATTCATTGAGGACACTACATAAATTAAGTGTGGGGGAGGAAATCTTGTAGTCCAAGAGATTTTTCAAAAAAAAAAAATTTGTTTTGTTTTGTTTTGTCGAGCCAACTACATTAAACAAAGGCGCTATCAGGAGGCAACCCGCATTTTCCCCCGTTTTCCACTTGTCTTCTTAGTCATTTACCAGCATGATTGAACGGGCCTGCACTATCAATTGTTTTCATTTTTTTTCAGGTCCATTAATGAAGAGGGTGTTGTGGGATTATATGTCGTGAAGAAAAGGATCCATTTGACAGGGGAGTATGAGTTTCAATTCTATATTATCCGACTTTATTCCCTACGTTTTTAGTCTTTTAAAAAATTAATCAAAAAAAGGCATGCCCACGCTTGAATTCATGTTTTACTTGACTTCTCTAGGAGACATGAGTTTCTTAGGAATCTTGTGATGCCATGTTTTAGATTTCAATGTTAATGAGATTGAATGATTAAAATGGATAATTGGATGATTAAAGTGAATCAAGGATATTGAAATAAGGACTCATGATTTAAGGGAATTAATTGATTCATGTAAATGAAATTTCCCTTCCATTTTTCATTCTTTGAATTTCTGAAATTCATGTGAATTAATTTGTTATTATTAATCATTCCATAAGTGATTGTCCAATATCATATTCTCATTCCTGAGAGGATTTCTAGACCAAATATTTCCTATTTTATCTTGAGCATATTTCTTGAGTGATCTTGGGACGTGCCACCTGCTAGAACTTGTATTGAAACTTTTCAAAGCTATGACTGTACAAAACCACATTTAAAATGATTGAGGCATCTCTTTGGCTAGCCACATTTTATCCTAAGACCCACCTTTACATTTATCCTTCGTAAGACCTTAGATGCCATGAATTGCCTTATAGGTTTAAGCCACATTACAATCCAATTTTTCCTTACCTACCTGCACTTTTAGTATTTTTGCATGGTTATTTCAAGTTTGAGTGTGGGGGAAGGGCCTTTCGTGTGCGTTCCTTGGGATATGTATCATTTTTGGGTGGTGTAATGTGTGCGTCATCATTTTGGGCAATGTATTATTAGAAAATTGGGCATGATTCATCATTTCATTATGCTTCTTTCATTTCATCCAGTTCTCCATAAAAAAAGAAAAAAAAGATCAAAATAAAGTTGTGCCTTTCTGGAGCTTTACAAAAAAAAAGAGAAAATAAAGTTGTGCCTTTCTGGAGATTTACAAAAAAAACAGGAAGAACATGGATGATATCATTCTTTGTAATCATTTATTGACTCATGACCCATGTCATTTAAAGGGGAGTGGTGTTGTGATTCACATTTCAAGGGGATTTGAGTGAGGTTAATCTTGTGTTTTCACTTGATTAATCATGCATTGTACTTAAGAGTCAAACCTCCTACTTCTGGCCTTAAATTATTTCAATCATTTACCCACCAACCCTAAGCCACAGAGTCATTTGAACCTTTATTGCAAGTCCTCATGATTTTATGTGTGTTTTGTCTTTACAAAGTGGAGAAAGTAGTTACTTTAAAAGCCTATGGGTAAGGAGCATGTTCTCATGATATGAGCATAACTCCACTATTAATTGTATCATGAGTGATGAGAGAAAATATTCAAAGTGAGGTAGGTCATGATTTGGCATGTTCAATAATAATAAATTGAGAAGCTTGAATGAATGAAAGGAGAAGATTCATTATTTTTCAAAGGGGAAAAGTAAAATGTATGAATTGATTGTTTCTTTGAAAAATGGGAAATTAAATTGTTATTTTTGTGGAACTGGAAAATTTGATTGGACATTGATAATCATTTGATTTTATTCCATTTGAAATTTAAATATTGGTGATATTGGTGCCCTTTGAATTTCATGTTGAGATTTTATGCTTGAGGACAAGCATAGTTTAAGTGTGGGGGAATTGATAGAGCAAATATTTTCAATTAATTTATATTGAATATCATTGTTTATACTCCCAAAAAAAGTGTTATTGGATGGGTAATTGTCATGTTTTTAGGTTTTAGTGTTATTTTGAACCCAAATGTGAAAAACGACTATTTCTGGATTTTTGACAGATTTTTACGTCAGGGGTATTTCGGTCATTTCTGGAAAAATAAAATTCCAAATTTTCTGATTAAATTTTTTTTATAATCCTTATTTTATTTCCATCATTTTTTTCTTCTGGACCAGGAGCTTATTCGTCCATCTAAAGGGTCTAAAAATTCATTGTTGTTTGGAATTTTTCCGGGCAGACAGCGTGGACCCACCCAACATAAAGGACATCAAACTCGGCCTACAATTCTCTAAATGATGTGTTTCCACCTGGGATATGACGAGGACATATAGTGGCGACTCTAAAAGAAATTTGGGGAAGTTTGGAAGTCATTAAGGAGTCCATTAAACGACATACATTTGGAGGAACCATCCTGGAAACTTCATCCAGAAATAGAAATCGAGAATGAAAAATTCATACCTCCTCCATCCGGTTTTAAAATGAGCTGAAATTTGGGGATAGATGGCCAAGATAAGTGTGCACAACATTCATGAAGGGTGGAACGCGTGAAGAGGTCATTAATGGGGTCTAAAACGCTCAAACTTTCGGGGGTCGAATTCTGCCTATAAAAGGAGGAGAGCTCCTCCCCCTCAAGACATCCCATTCTCCACCCCATTCCTTCTGGGGCACCAAGGAGAAGAACTTCTCAGATTTTTCTTTTATTTATTTTATTTTAAAATGTCTCTCCTCTCCCGCATTATCTCGCTTACCCCATCCATGGAGGGGTAATTTCATTTGAGTGATCAGAAAGAGGGGAGGTTGGACCTATGTGTTGTGTTTGAGTTTTTGTGCTTGAAATGAATAAAATTTGTTCTTCTTTCTTCTTCCGGTTCCAATTCATAATTCAGTATTAAATTTCGAATGCGGTTGTGTTAAGGTTTTTATTCTGAAATTATAAATTGCTTTGGTCGATGATCACATCTCCCTCCACCCAATTCTAATCTGTATACGGTGGAACATGATTAGGGTTGGGTGGTGATTGATCGACGGTTGTCAAGCACGTGTATAGGATTGTATGTCGAAATCTTGGTTTATTAGGGAACAACAATTCCAGGTCTGAGATTTCTCTAATTAATCAAGAGACCTTCTACAACCCAAAACTCATTGGAAGGAGGATAGACCAATCTAAGGTTTTAGAAAGGAAAATTCTCATCACATTTATCTGACTAAGGGAGAGAGAGGACTCGGTAGATGAATCTCTCTCTTACCAGTTTAAGGAAGAAGAAGAGATAAAATTTGGAAACCATGATGGCACACCTCTAAGTCTAGCCGAACCCAATCTGATCACTGCCTTTATCATTTGTTAAAATCAATCAATTTCTGTTGTTTGTTTCTCTCATAGTCATTCAAATTAATTAAAACCAATCTTTTTAAGAAAACCAACAAAAAGTGACAACCTTGTTTTGTGTGCACTCCTCTTCGGGAGACTACCTAGGATCAACTGCTATACTATACTTAGGTAAATAAAATATTGTTTTGCCACGCCCCACGACAGGCGTGCGTCACTCACTGTTATTTTTTATGTAGATGATATTATATTTTCCAGAAATGAATAATGATTTTATAAAGAGTTTTCGTTAGATATGAAGAAGTTATTTGAAATTACCATGCATAGTGAGATTAGATATCTTTGGATTTAAAAATCTCTCAAGAGGAATATTACATTTTTCTATATCAATAGAAATATGATCAGGTTCATCTAAAGAAGATTGGAATATAGGATTCGAATTTGGTTTCCAATCCCATAATATTGGTAACTAATTTTTATAAATATATGAGAAGAAAGAAGTGGATCCAAGGTAATTCTAAAATTTATTGGACGTTTTTATACTTGATAGCTTCAAGGGTGGATATTTTATATGTTGTTACACTTTATTCATAGTATCAAAGTTCTCCAAAAGAGTAATATTTCAGGTTTTTAAAGATTATTCTCATATAAATTAAAAGTACAACTAATTTTGGGATATGATATTGTATTAAAGAAAAAATTGATTTTTCTGGTTATATAGATGTAAATCTAGTAAGAAATATTAATGATAGAAGACCTACATCTGGAGGAGTTTTCTACATAAGAGATAGTTGTGTATTATAGCACATAGAGAAATACAATTTGGTTACCTTGAACATTTTTAAAGTGGATTATGTGGCTGCAAATAAAGATATAACCTAATTGATGCATATGAGAACTTAATTGGAATATCTCAAGGCTAAAATTAATCTTCCACTAATTAGATGTGATAATCAAATTGATATAAATTTAATAAGAAATTTGTTTCAACATTCAATATCAAAGAAAATTAATATTAAATATCACTTAATCAAATATCTTGTGTAAAAGAATGTGTTGAAGCTGTAATTTCTTTCTAGAAAGGTACAAGTGGTTGATATTTTCACTAAAACATGTCCAAAGGATGATTTCAAAGTTTGAGGTTCACTATGGGAGTTAAAACTCATTCCTCTCAATTCTATGATATTTTTATTATATCCCCTCTCTTGTATTCTTCTTAGGATTCGTATTCTCATAGGGTGTGAAAATAACAACATAAATCTATGTTAAAAATTTTATATAAAAAGGGGTGAATTATTTTAGAGAGAATATATTGATATTTGTTTTCTAAATGGTGAAGAGATCTCTTATTTAGGGGGTCATGTATTTAGAGAAATTTTTTAAAAGTGGAAAGTTGTGACACGTAGAAAGTATGTGTCCATGTGAAGTATTCTAATAGTTTTATTCATCATGAATTCATGAATCTATTTATATACTGGTTACAGATATATATTTTTATCAAGGAAATATTTTTTGAGTTGAATATTAGAAGAAGTCATAATTATCTATTTATTTCTCATGATATTTCAAGTGGTATCAAAGGATGAGAAAAATTTATATTTTTCAAATTAGTATCTAGAGAATCAAGGTTTATGAAATGTTTAATATAATTCATTTTTTATGGATAGTATGATATTATTATTCAATGTTATTGTTTCCTACACTGTTTTTTCTTTAGTATAATTAGAATTATTAAATGATAACTCAATTATAAGTGGTTTGAATTTGAAAGTGATTTATATTACTTGGTTTCCAAAAAAATCCAAAGGGGTATATTTTTCAGATCAAGAGTTGTTTGAAAGTTTCTGATTTTTTGGGGACTTTTGTGAGATAATAATTTTCCATTAGCATTTGGTATTATTCCTAGAGAAGAATAATTGGTGGTGTTGAAGTATATATGTTTATTTTATTTATTTTTTTTATCAATGAAAAAATCATATTCAAACTCACATAAAAATAAATCATACTACGTGAGGTGAAGGTTTTTGGATTTTTGGAGATATATGAATGAGTTTTGAAGTTCATTGGAGTTGATTGAGGAGTCTTGGAGGTGTATTAGAGGAGATTTGGTTTAAATTTAGTGAATTCTATAATTTCAAGTGATTTAAAATTTTCTTAAGTTTGAAATTGTGTATGAGTCATTATTCAACATTTTATGAGTCATTTTAGAGGCAAATGATCTGAGTATGAGTCATCTCTATATACTGTGTATGAGTTATTCACTCATATAATGATACGTTTTACTAAAATGTGACTAATTTTGGACTGTGTACAAGTCATTAGGAGCAATATTTGATTCATTAGACTCAATTTACAAATCATTTAAAACCTACGTATGATTCATTGTTGCCTACATATGAGAGATTTCAAGCTCTGTATAAGTCAATGAAGCTGAGTAGATTTCATTGGATTCAATATATGGGTCATTCATCTACATATGTGCCATATATTCCCTATGTATAATTCATTTTTTACTCTATATGAGTCTTTGGAATTTCCATATGATTCCAACACTTAATGAAAATTTAGTAGTTCTATAGATTGATAATATGAGTTTTTGGAATTAATATTTTTAATAAAATATTATTCTAGATGATTTTAAAGATGTTCATTCTTGGTTTAAACATCATAAAATGGGATTTGTGACTCAAGTAAAGGGATAATAAGTTTTTCAACATGAATATGAGATTTTCTATGGAGTAAATAGGTTTAATTATTGTATAACCAATAGGTCACACTATAGTGAATGTTGTTACACCTCAAGTGGATTTAAAAAAAATAAATAAATAATAATTCGGAAGAAGAATTTGAAGTTATGAAATGGTTGAGAGTAAGTTAACTATTTGAATTTTAATTTTGAATTCAAATTAGAAAAAAAAAATTTGTTGTAGCATGATATAATGAAGACGATCTTATGTTCATGAAAAAAATTAGAGATCCATGTACATGTATTGTGTATGAAAAATAAAAAGAGATTATTTTAGTGCATCATATAGAAGATAAGAATAAGTGAATTTAGAGATTGTAAGGGAAGAAAAATAGGGATGAAATAGTACATGACAATGTGAAGGAAGTTATTGATTTTTATGAAGTCTCTTCGGTTTCTTGGAAGGAGAGTTTTAGAAGAATTATTTTTATAAGGATACTTTTTTAGAATGAGGTTTTTAACTATTTTCATGGAGTTTATCATTTATGGAAGGAGTTTGGATGATGCATGTTGTTATAAGAATCTATTGAAAGTATCAGAAGGAAAGTTTCAAAACTTGGGAAGTAGGCATGTTCATTAGTTATCAGTGGTCAATTTGAACGTGTAATAGTGTATTGGAGGTTACCTCGGTCAATGTATGGACAATAATGAATCTCATATGGTCATGGAACAATTTTAATTGTATAAACCTCTATAAACATGAGGTATTACCAATTTTTGAGATATATTTATGATAGAAGATCAAAATTCATTAGAAGGAGACTTTGATTGAGTGGGATTAGTGAGAGTGAGAGTGTTTTTTATCATATCTTGTACTTTAATTCTTCATAGTTATTTTAGCATTCTCCCATGAATATTGGACTTTTTATAAACCAATTAATTCCTCTGTGGGATTCCATGTTTATTTTATTTTTACAAAGTGTGTGTGTAGATGATTTTTTTTGTGGTGATTATGTTGTGTATATTTACTAGTTCCAAAACATGAAGTCAAAGGGGATTTTAATACTTTCAAAAGGAAAACTATCAAAATTATGTACTTAAAATTTATTATTGTGATGTTTATTCTAGTTTAGATCCTAATAAGTCATATCAAAGGATGGTTTAGTTGTACACACCTAGAAACATTAAGAATATAATAGTATGAAGGAAAATACAGTCTTACAATTTTGATTGGATAAACTTTGGCTCTGGAAGATATAGTCAGAAGTTCTTCTAATATAGAAAGATCTGGTTTCTCTATTGTTTAGAGATTGTCCAAATAATTTGGAAAAATAATAATAGGATTAGTCGGATAGGAAGGATTTATTATTGGTAAGAATGTATCTTACATGTAATGTGGCCTAAAATATTCAAGAGAATAAAAACACTAAGGAAGTTATAAAATCATTGCTTGATATGTATAAGAAACCAAAGACACTCAAAAAAGTATTTATGATGTGATAATTACTCATCTTGAGACAATCAGATGGAAGATTAATGGAAAACCATGTGAATGATTTTTAAATGATATAAGGATATCTTGAATGAGTGAAGGATAATTTTGCTGATAATGTATGGGTGTTCCATATTTTATCTTCACTTTCAAAACTGTAGGATTTTATGGTTGCAGTAGTGAGTAATTCAAGAAAAAAGAAAAAATTAGTATTTGATGACATTTTGAATCTGATTCTTAATCAGTATTTGTGGAGGAAATAAGTATATGCACCCTCTGGAAGTTCTCTCAATGCTTCAAGATGAGGATGCTCACCTCAACAAAAGGACCACTGGAAGAAGTTAGATTATATCTCTTGGTCAAGGCCCTACTTGTTGACTTTATAGAAATAAAGTACATGTCAATAATTATAATATAAATTAGAAGGAGTCTAATAGAAAGGCTTCAACCTCTAGGATCACTAATTGTGTCTGTATAATGGAAGGTGGTAATAGTTTGTTACTGAGTGTGAAAATTCTAGAAGCATCATGGGCTATTTACTTGGGTGAATAATTCCATTCAACTAGTTAGTAGTAGTACATGGTGGGTTATGTATTGGGAAGCTTGGGAAGAGTGCATCTAGTAGATGATGAAGCTCTAGAGATGGTAAGAGAAGGAAATGTGAACATTTGAATGAATAAAGGAGTTGTCATGGAGATGGAAGATGTTAGACACATTCCAAGACTCTATAATAACCTAATATATTATGGAAAACTTGATAAAGATGGTTTTGGAACCACATTTGAAGATGATTTGTGTAAGATAATTATAGGATCCATGGTTATTTGTTATGGTTTGAAAATTGTACCATATACTTGATTCTATGAAAATATGACATTGAAATAATCAGAATCAATTCATCAGAAGATCTAGAAGTATGGAACTATATATATTTCTACCTAAGTGAGGATAATATAAAAATTATAGTAGTAAAGGGTATACTTAAACTCAATCACATTGATTTCAAAAGATGTGAGATCTATATAATGGGGAAGTAAAATAAGGTTTTTTTCAATTTAGATGGATGGAAGCCTAGTAATAAAAAGTTGTAACTTGGTCATTCTTCTGTTTAGGGACCTACCCCTATGAATTCCAATGGTGTATAAATATACTTGGTGACTTTTTTTATTGATTCCACTCAGAAGGTATGGTTTTACTACTTAAATAATAAATCTGATGTTTTTTTTTATTTTATTCAGTGGAAATATTTGGTAAAAATGGAGTGATATTGAATGATGATGTGCCTCCGAACAGAAAATAGTGGAGAGTACACTAAACACAACTTCTGAAACATTTATCAAAATATAGTAGTTAGGAATAAAAATTAAAATATTATAACTTCACAAAAGAATTAATTAATTTAATGAATGAATATTATTTTATAGGATAAATATTCTAGTATGAGGATTTATTCATGAATTCCAAAGGTAATTTGGGTGGAAGATATAAATAAGGTGGAATACAAGGTCAAAAGACGTCTAGGTTCAACTATGGGATAATCACTTTTAGAATAAATTTGTTTTGGTAAAAGCCTATAGGTGAACCATATCAAATTTTTTAGACGTTTTTCATATGTTCATGTTGATTTGAATGATAGAGACAAATTAGAGGGTAAATCCCTAGTGTGTTTTATTATTAGATTTGGTGATGAGAACTTTGGATATAGTTTGTGGGATGATGAGAAGAACAAATTATTCTAGATAAGACATGTTGTATTCAAAGATAAACTTCTATGGAAATATCGAAACATTATAGAGGAATAAGTGGAGGAAAAATAAATTTTTGAAATACAATTTGACTGGAATGAGATTACCAAAAAGATTTCACTTCCAAAGAACTTGGAAGAAATAATAGAAAGTTATAAAGGTATTGGAACATAAGAGAGTTCCATAAGCAATGGTTATGGAAGGAATATTGGAACCAAGTTTTATAGAGCAACAAATTCAGTTGAAGAGATAAACTAGAATCAATAAACAAATTCAGAGTTTTGGGTATAATATGAACTTTATCCTTTTAACAGATGTTGGGGAACCAAAAATTATTAAAGAAGTATCTACCCTTAGTGATTTAGTGTAGTGGGAGTTGAACATGAAGGAGAAAATTAAAACCTTAAAGATCAAAAGAATGTGGGAGCTCACTAATCTTATGGAAGTTGAGAAAACTCTACATAATAAAAAGGTTTTCCATATAAAGGAAGAAGCTTATAGAAGTATGAGTTATAAAGCATGGATGGTAGTGAAAGGTTTCCAAAAAACATAAATTATTTAATTTTTAGATATTTTATTACCGTTCTTTAAGAACGCTACTATATGTACAGTACTGAGCATTTTTTACTCTAATAATTTTCACTTAGAGCAGATGTATGTCAAGAGAGAATTTCTTCATGGTGATTTGGAGGAGAAAATCTATATGGTTCTACCCATGGGTTTTTAAGATCATCAAAAGGATAAAATGGTTTATAATTTGAATAGAATTCATTATGGATAGAATTTATCCTCTAAATGTTGGAATATGAAGTTTGATACTTTCATTATTGGAGAAGGTTTCAATTCGTGTGATTCAGATCATTGTTTCTATCAAAAGAACAGGAATGCTAAAACATTCCTTATATTGACTTTGTAAATGGTTGATATATTACTTGTAGGACTATAAATTCAATATATTGAGATGTTGAAGAGAATATTTTCTTTAAGGTTTGAAATGAAGGATATTGTATATACCAATAAAATCTTGGGGATGAAAATTGAGAGGGATGGGAAAGACAAAACTTTGGTGTTATCCTAGAAGGAATACATATGGGAGATTATTTAATGATTTTTAATGATCTGATATAAACCTATCACAACTCCCCTTACCAGACACTTAAAACATTAAAATTCATGAGTACTATATTTGTAAAAATAAATGTAGAATATGGAAAAAATTCCTTATGCTTCATCTGTTGGAATTTTTTTATATGCAATAATTTGCACATGACCTAATATTTCTTTTGAAATGGTAGTTATGATTTGTTTCATGTCAAATACATTAAATAAGGAATTGGGAGGTTATGAAATATATCATATTATATTTGAAAGTTTCATAATATATAGTGTTATGCTTCATTGATGATAATCTATTGAAGGGTTTTCTGGATACAAATTTTACAAGATATAAAGATTCTAAGAAGAGTACAATAGGTTTTGTGTTAACATTCTAAAAGATAGTGGTTAGTTGGATGTCTCGACTATAACCTACGGTAACCCTATCAACAATATAAGGATAATATGTTTTATGATGGAATTAGGAAATGAGTTTTTCTGGTTGATGTAATTTTTAAATGAGATTAAGAAAGAATCAGTAGGTAGAGTGTTGTTCTATGATAATAGGAGTTCCATTCACCTTGATAATAATATTTTTTTCATACAAATAAAAAAACATCAGATTAAAATTCCATTTCACCCAAAATATTTAGAATATAAAGTGTTATAAATTCAAATGGTTTCTATAAAGAAAAATCATGTGGACATGTTCACAAATGTTTTAGTCTAAGAAAGTTTGAGGTAGAATTGTGCCTCATTTGGACTCATAAAAAATGAAGGATATGGTGAACACTTCATTTACCAAAAAGAGGTAAACTTTGTTGAATGTTTAAAGAGTTTGAAATCCATGAAGTAGTATTCAAGTGGAATATTTTGAGGTTTTTTAAGTCTTTTCAGTATTTCATATGGAGAGTTCCAGAATGATCTTTTTTCAGAATTAGGTTTCTAACTGAAATTTTAGACCTTAGTATTTATGGAAGGAGTCTCATTGATGTATGTTTTTCTAATGATCTATTGAAATTATAAAAATAATGGTTCTGATACTTAGGAAGAATGAAAGTTCACCATTTTTCAGTGGTCAATCTAAAGGTGTAATGTTAGATTGGAGGTTTCCTCAGTATGGAAGGAAAATTTTGAATCTTAGATAGTGGTGGAATGATTTTACTTAAACTTACTTGGTTTTTTTCATGTAAATATTTGAAATATATCTAGTAATATTTTTAGAGATGAGTGTTGAGATAGCACGAGATTCTGAGGACTATTGAACTCAAAGTTTATACTTGAAAAATATTAAATATATTAATATCATGTGCACATTTTTTCTAAAAAATTGGAATAACTCCCAAACTGAAACTTGAATTAGAAATATGATACCATATTTGAGTCCAGAGTGTGGGTTTTACCCTAGTCATGACATAAATCTTTTCAACATTGGGTATTAATAATAAAGTTATCATGGGAACTGATAATAAATAAATTTATTTCTTACATATTTTATTAAGTGATGATGTAGTGACATAATTCCACCTATATAAAAACATATTTATGGGTAAATCTCAGGTTTATCTATATAACTCTGGAGATCTATAGAGGAACCATTAGAGAGACATTGGCAAATAACAACAGATCAGGGGATCATTTTTATATGCCAGGGATCATCTATGCCAACAGAGTTTGAGGATCTCACCAATGATAATGAAATGGGATTTTTCTTCATCAGTTATTGATCCAAACTCAAGGTATTACATTTTTTTATTTGTATTTATCTCATTTGTTTATCCTATATCGAACGTAAATCAATTCACCTAACAAAATTGGTTTTCAAATTTTTGGTAGATTATGGTTGATATTATTTGTTTATTTATTATATCATTCATTATTTGTTCTAATGTAAATGAATTGAGGATAATAAAAACTTATGTGAGGTTTTTTCCTCATTTATATTTTGTGAATTTATCTCCCTTTTCTTTATGAATTCACCATTGACACCCCATTTGGCCAATGGTTCGACAAATACCTAGTGTATGAACATTGGACATTTGATTCCTTGAACAATGGATCATTATTATGGGTTAAGAATCAAGATTGGTAAATAAATTTTTGTTAATAAAGATAGAATTAGATTAGGTTCAAATTTTGGGACCTTTGGTTGTAGTTTTGACATGCAAAGATGGAACAGTTTGATGAGGGATAGTTTTTTATGCAAGTCAGATAGATAGAATTGGTTCTCCAATGATGGAGAAGCTAGCTCAGATGAGATATGTGATACCCAGTGATTGTTTTGGTGAGAATCATAGGTATAAGTGATGAAGTAGTAATATTCATGAATATCTACAGGTTATGGAAAAATTAACACTACATGGTGTTTAATCTGGAGATATACACCATGTGGGGCCCTGGTAGCGGTGCTAGGGTTTCCATAGAGAAGAAAGTATTACACATCATGTGAATGTGTCACATAAAGTGTGACCCTTTTCTAGTGTCTCGATTTGTACCTCATAGGATACATGTTCATGGACATGTGTAGACACACAACACTAGTAAAGTACACGGGCATGGCCTGGTACTCAGACACGACCATGTACACGGGCATTGCCTGGTATACGGGCATGACCAGGTGTATATGGGAAAATGTAAAGGAACTTGGCCATGGTCATGGGTAGTATTGGGTTTATTGGTACACACCATGTACCCTAATTACATGTAATTTACTTCCTTGGAGAAGGCTTGGATCCCTTCATCTCTTTATCATGGACCAGTTTCCTTAGGGTATGTTTCCTCAATATTTTCCCAATGAGGGTATAGTGTGGAATTATTTCTTAGTCATAAGATTTTGATTCCTATTATGGGAATCACTTTAGATAGAGTTATGGTTGGCCCAGGGTGGAATCCTCTATTATCATTTTTCCTAAGTGGGGCTCTCAGAATCGGCATGACCAACTTTACCTAGGTGTTGATCCTCTACTTAGAGAGTTAATACAAATTGGGTTGTTGGTATACCACATGGCCCTAGGTGTCATACCCATATATGTATTGATCGCTTTTAACTTTCTTCATGTACTTATGTAAATAACTAATGAAAATGACATCTCGGATGAACATTATCAGTGCTATCAGACTCTTGGAGTGAGTTCTCCCAGGTGAGTGTTACCACGAACTCTCGAGCTGAATCTTAGGTTGGAAAAGTAGTTGTGACCATAACTTGGTAGTTAATGTCTACCATGAGTATATCTAGATGTATTTTTTTGTATGTATCGTATCTTTTATTAAAATTCCCTGGTGAGAAAACTACTAACTTGATGCTTTATGCTTAGTGATTTCAGGGTGTTCTATTAGGTATTATTATACTCACCCATGCATGGAATCTTCCCACACATATCACGGTTTGTACCATATATTATTATCCCTTATATGGGTTTCTCGATGGAATAGGAAAAGATTATGATTAGATTGGGATATACAAATCATGATTTGTATCATGATTTACATTTGATTTTGGTCCCCTTTTTCTAGCAGGTTAGTCCTATTCATAATTTTTGGTGGGCTTGTATTTGTCCCTTTATTATTTCCATTATTTTTTTCAAAATCTGACTGTGGGATTGATTTTATGAATGAATTGGTATCAATTGTGTTATTTTAAATTTTAGTTTTGTATGGTCTTGGAGGTGAGTTTATGCATATAGGTGAATTAGGTTAATTCCTCCCATGTGTGTGATATGCTTACTCAGTGTTGGTCTCCAGCCCCTGTCCTATTGGAGATGGGATTGGGTTGGTCACACTCAGTTCATCACCGTTCAAGAGGGCCCTAGTGGGATAGGTTGTGAAAATTTTTATCAGTTTGAGGTTCCTTCTTGGGACTAGAATTTTCAGCTTTTTCTAGTTGTGACATTAGCTTGGGTTTTATGGAAACAATTTTAAGTGTTCTGAGTTTGGATTTTAGGATAGGGACTCTAATTTTGGTTTCATCATATAAGAATGGGTTGTGGTTTTCATGTCCTTGAGTCAGCTCCCCAGATATACTCATTAACTATGGTGAATTTTTCCTATTTTAGGATGCCTCCATGATTATTTCTATTTAGGATTCAATATCAAGATTGTGAGGATGATCCCCTTACTAATGATCCTTTGATATAGGGACATGTTCATATGGTGGCACCTCTGGTTGGTTTTCATCCATAATTCCACCCATTAAAAAATATATGGTACCATAATTATCCGTATATGAGGTGTTTAGTTTGATCATTCTTCATAGGTTTTAGTATCAGGAAACCCTCAAGTTCTAGGGAGATCCAAACCCCCAGGAAGCTAAGGATTGGATCAAGGTGGTTACATGAGTCTTTTACCTTGTTAGGACACTTAAAGACTAGATGGGGTTCCTAGAGGCAAGCCTTATTCATGTCTCCATAGAGAATTGGTGAAGCCTATTGGATATATCATATGATAATTTTTCTCTTTCATGGACAAATTTTGAGTACCTATTCATAGAATATTACTCTCCATCTACAATATGAGTAGTAAACATCCAGGAGCTTTTACAAATTCATTATGGAACCATGACTGTGGATGTGTATTCATCGAGGTTTACCAACCACTCATGATACTTGATGGATATGGTTCATGATATTTTATTTGAATATAATACCTTAGAGTAAGTTATATGAAGATAAATACAAGATAGTGTGATACCACTATGAATTTCTACCTATTCTGAGGTGTTGGATCACACCTTGGTTATAGAGATTAATCTGGATGAGTAGACACCGACAATGGTTTCCAGTAGTGGGAACATGGGAGATGAGACTTTGGTAGAAGATAAATGAAGGTATATGTAGGGATATAGATATGTGAGACATTTTATAAGGTGATATTAGTATATAGGGTATGTGGTTCATGGATATTATGATGGTTTTAGTCATCCTAGGAATAAGGAGTGATACTCTTGTAACGGTTGAGGAAATCTTGTGTGAGATTGTCCAAACTGACATACAGCTGACCAAGAGGTAGTGGATAAGACACCTAGGTAGATACAACATCAATAGAAGGAAGTTATCTAGGGTGGCAGACATGGAAGAGGATTTGGAAGAGCAGGTGGAGGTGGAAGATAGTTTGACTTGTTACCACCACCGCCCCCATGTGGTCCCTACTAGCCTCAGGGAGCTAGTGGAAAAGGGTGAGGAATGATGAATGAGGTAAAGGATTACAACCCAAAGGATCTAGGGATTATTTTAAGTACAATCTATGTCTTTTCTACCCTAGATTCAGTATTGATAGAAATAGGTGTAATCTATTCCTTCCTTAACAATTCTTTGGTTTTGGACATAGATATTCTGGTTGAGCCCTTGGCTTAACCCTTACACTTAGAGCCTCTTACCGGAAATAACTCAATGACGACAAAAAAATTTTGATAGTGTGATTTGATTCTTGGAGGAAATATTTCCTCATGGGATCTCTTTGTGGCACTGATAAGTCCTTATAAAATCATCTTATTCATGGACTATCTTTACATAGTTCATGCCCAGATCAACTGTTTCAAGCATAGGATGTGATTAATCCATGTACATGGGATGAGGTTTTAATTTTTTGGGTGAGAATGAGACCCAGGTGGAGCAGGATAGAGTCCTATATAGGATAGTGCATCTGATTACTCACCAGTTTTCTAGTATGACTTTTGGAGTAGTGGATACTATGGGCTATCAGTTTCCTATTATGGTGGAGTATGAGGATTTATTTCCTTATGAATTTCCAGACTTGACTATCTATTGAGAGATATAATTAAATATTTAATTACACCCCAATATGACCCTGATATCTATGTCGACATATCATATAGCTCCCACGAAGATTTGGGAGTTGAGGTTTTAGTTATAGGTCTTGAGAGGAAGGGATTTTTTAGACCCAGTGTTTCCCCCTAGGCAACCCTAGTGCTATTCTAATAGAATTATTATGGGAGATTTATGTTATTCATGTATTATAAACACATGAACTAGTGGAACATAAAGAATAATTATTCACTTTAGAGCATTAATGATCTCTTCGATCAGTTGAGAGGGGTGCGATGGTACTTAAAGATTGACCTCAGATCAGGCTATCACCAACTATACGTACGGGGTTAGGATATAACAAAGATGGAGTTTAGATGTTTCTATGATCACTATGATTACTTGGTGATTCCCTTTTATGTGAATTATTCCCTAGAAGTGTTCATGGGACTCATAGACTAGATATTTTATCCTTTCTTAGATCAATTTTTGGTAGTCTTCATCGATGATATTCTAGTGTACTCTCTATCTGAGGAGGATAACATGAGACACTTGAGGATGATCTTGGAATTAATCTGAGAGAATTATCTTTATAGTAATCTATCGAATTTTTAGTTCTAGATTCAAGAGGTCCACTTTTTAGGAATACCCTCTCTGCTGGTAGTGTAGTAGTGAACCCCGCAAAGGTCGAGGTGGTGTTATCATAGGATCCACCCAAGAGCATGATGGAAGTTTATGTCTTCCTTGGTTTCCTAATTTCTCAGGGATATCAGTGCCTTTTACTTCTTTTACCTAGAAATGGAATAATTTCATTTGTAAAAATAGGTTCCGGTAGGCTTTTTGGGAGTTATGATAGAGGTTGAAGAGAACCCCCATATTGAGATTTCAAGAGGAGGGTATCAAGTATGTAGTGTTCTGTGATGTCTCAGGGATAGGACTTGTTTTTTTATGAAGTTGAGAAAGGTTTTGATTTTCTATGGGACTTAGTAGTTGAGACTGCATGAAAATAACTACACGACCCATGATCTTGAGTTGGTAGTGGTAGTCTTTTCCTTAAAGATGTGGTAACACTACATTATAGGTGAGTGATTTATCATATACTCTTACCAAAAGAGTCCCAAGTATGACTTATCTTGGAATGATATTAACTTGAGATAGAGGATATAGGTATATCTTCTCTAGGATTATGACTTTGTGATAGAATATACTCCTGGGAAGAAGAATGTGGAATTAGTTTCTCTTAGTAGGAGAGCTTGTTCTCAATTATTGACCAAGGATTCAGAGTAGTAAGACTCATCACAGTTATCCTAAGTGGACAAGGATGGTACAACATATCAATAGTCTATAGTTCTTACCCCACCACTTCTATAGTGTGTTAGGGAATACCAACATAGAGATACTGATTGTGAGACCATACATGCTCATATATCCACTAAAAAAGCTCCTAATAGATTTTATGAAGGTGGGGACCACATCATCCTTTTTAGAGGATGTGATTTAGTACCAATGATATTGTGGGAGGAGATGATGAGAGAGTTTCATAAATCACCTTTGGTAGTAAATCCAAGTTTGTAAAAGATGTACCAAGACCTTTGGAATCAGTTCTATTGGACCAACATGAAGAAGTTAGTAGTATAGTTTATCTCTCGATGCCTCACTTGTCAGTAAGTTAAGGATAAGCATCAGGTTCGAATGGGTTTAGCTCAGCCCCTTTAGGTGTGGGAGTGTAAGTGGGATGTGATATCTATGGAATTAATGATAGGTATTCCACAAACATCTAGAGGACAATATTCCATATAGGTGATTATAGACTAGCTCTTCAAGTCATCCCACTTCTAAGATATTATACAACAGAGTTCAGAAGAGAGCTTGGTATTCCTTTTGTTCAGGAGATAATTTCACTTCATAGAGTTTCCTTGATGATCATTTAATATTGTGATTATCACTTCACATCACAATTATAGAGATGATTGTAGGATTCTTTTGGGAATCAGTTCAGTTTGAGCACATCATTTTACACCCAAACTGATGGCCAGAAGGAGTGGACTATTCAGGTCTTATAGGACATGATGCAAGCTTGCATGTTGTACTTTTTCCATAGTTATGAGGATCACCTACCCTTGGTATATTTTTCAAACAAAAACATCTACCATTAAACTATTATTATATAATCATTTGAGGAATTTTATTGGTGACTCTTCAGGTCACCACTATGTTGGACTGACCTAGAGAAATTGACACTTATGGGGCTAGAGTTGGTGAGAGCTATGAAAAAGAAGGTACAAATCATCCAAGAGTAGATGAAGACTACCCAGATCAATTAGGATTTTTTTGTGGGCCAAAATGGATGAATTTATATTTTTAGTAGGGATACCATGTTTTACTGAAGGTCTCACCACGATTTGGGTTACGAAGATTTGTTCAAGGTAGAAATTTTTCTCTGAGATTCATTGGCCCTTTCTAGATATTTTATAGAATTCGAAAGGTGAAGTACCAATTGTCTCTACCGCCACAGTTAGAATAGGTACATGATGTCTTCCACAAGTCATAGCTAAGGAGGTACGTGCATGACCCATCACATGTTATCAATTGGGGTGAGTATCACATCAAGGATGGAGGTACCTTTATGGAGTACCTGGTGGATATTGAGGATAGGTAGGAGAATATCCTCTATGGGTGAACAATTGCTTTAGTTTGTGTCTATTGCCAACACAAAAATCTTTAGGAGATCACCTAGGAGTGGGAAACACATATGTGAGCTCCATACCAACACCATTTTTAGTAGTAATTTTTTTTGTTATTCGAGACAAAAATCTCTAAGGTGGGAAGAATTAAATGTCTAGGTTTTTTTCATTTAAATATTTGAAATATATCTAGTCATATTTTGAATTCAATCACTGATACAGCATGAGATTATGAGGCCTAGTGAGCCCGAAATTGGTATTTGAAAAATATTAAATATATTAATATCTCATGTGCACAATTTTCCTAAAAAAAGTGGAATGACTCTTGAACAGAGCCTTAGATTGGAAATTTGAAACCACCATTGAGTCTAAAGTAGGGGTTTTACCCTCGACATGACATAAAATTTACTGGTGTTAGGTGTTTGAAAAAATGTTTTCATGGGCATGAATAATAAATTTATTTATTTATTTATTTATTTTATTAAGTGATGATGCAACTACATATTTACTATTCTATAAATACCTAGTTATGGGTTAATATTAGGGTTAGCTGTATAATTCTAGAGATCTAGAGAGGATCTATTAGAGATGCATTGGTGGATGAAAATGGATCAGGGGATCGGATTGATGTCCCAAGGACAATCTACACTAATAGAGTTTGAGGATCTTACCAAGGATTAAGACATGGGGTCATTCTTTGTTAGTGGTCGATCCAAAATAAAGGTAGGATTTTTATTTTATTTTTATTTATCCTATTTTTATCCCATGTTGAATGTGAACCAATTATCCCAAAAAAATTGTTTTACGGATTGATGTTCGGTTATGGTTGATATTATTTGTTTATTTGTTTGATTATTCATTAATTGTTCTAACGGAAAAGGATGGAGGCCAACCCAAACACAGTTGAGGTTAATTCCTTATTTATGGTTTTGTGTATTTATCTCACTTTTCTTCATGCATTCATCGCCATCACCCCATTTAACTGAAGTTTCAACAGATGCATGTCGGATAACCATTGCGCATATGATTATTGCCACAAAGTATTTTCACCATGAGTTTGGGATTGAGATTGAAAATGTGATTATAGTGCATAGTGATAGTAGTGGATAAAGTTCAGATTTTGAGACCTCCAATTGTGGTCTTGACATGCGATGATTGAACGGTTCAATTAGGGATGGTTTTCTATGTGATTGAGACGGCTAAAATTGGATTTATGGCAATGGTGAGGCTCAGTTGGACAAGGTCAATGATCCCCAATGAGATTATTGGTTTGAATTGTTAGAAGAAGTGTTAGAGGATGAATACATGTGATGATACATGGGTTCTAGAAAATCCTACACTGCACTACGTGTAATCCAAAGATTCAATCCATGTAGGGCCCTAGCTGTGGCACTAGATTTTCTGTGGATAATAAAGTATCACATGCTGTGTGACAGGTTTCACATAAAATGTGAACCTTCCCTAGAGGCTCAACATGTATCTAAAAGGATAAAAATTCATGGAGACATCCAGGAAAACATGGTTAGAGTACATGGGTACGACCTATTACTCAGACATGGTAATGTACATAGACATGGCCTAGTACATAGGTATGACCAGGTGCACATGAGCATGGGAAAAATAACACATCCATTAGAATGAGTAGACCTGGGTTTATTGGTATACACCATGTACCCTAATTAAACTCTGTTTAATTCCTCATAAAATCCTTTAATACCTTAATCTCTTTAGTATAGACTAGTTTTCTTAGGGTATGCTTCCTCAGTATTTTCCCCATGAGGGTATAGTGTGGCATTACATCCTAATCATAGGATTGTGATCCCTCTTATGAGACTCACTTCAGAAACAGTTCAGGTATCCCTCAGTGAGGACTATTAATTAATACTCAATCATATTTTTTCCTAATTAGGGTTCCCTAAATTAGTGTGACAAACTTTAATGAGTCATTAATACCCTAATTAGTGAGTTAATACAGATTGGGTTGTTGGTATACCCCATGGCCCTGTGTATGATCCCCATATTTGTATCGATCTCTTATGATACCCAGTATTTACTTCCTTAAAGTGAGACTCGACGATCATGACATCTTAGATGAATTCCATCAGTTTTATTATACTCATATAGAGATTTATCTCGAATGAGTGTTACCATGAACTCATGAGTAGAATATTATGATGGAAATTCATTTGTGACCTTACCTTGATACTTAGTGTCTTCTATGAGTATATTTACATGTGTATTTTTTTATTTCTCATATCTATGCTTGACATTCCCTATGATGACCTGACTACTATCTTGATGATTTATGATTAGTGATTTTGGGGTGTCATATGGGGTATTATTATACACACCCCTGCATGGGTTCTTCCCATACATGTCATTTCTTATGTAGACAACGAGCCATTTGATGGGGTTCTTGGTAGACCAAAAGCAGACGGATCATATATTGTTCTAGATAGATTGTGGTCCATACCAGAAGTTTAATTTGACTGGGGTCCCCTCTTTCTAGCAGGTTGGACCTCTTTATCGTTTTTGGTGGGATTTTATTTGGCCCTTTATTATTTACAATATTTTTGTCGTACTATGATTGTGGGGTTTATTTTATGCATGAATTGGTATAAGTTGTGTTGTTTTTTATTTCATCATTGTATGGTATTGGTGATGTGTGTGTGCATATAGATACATTAGGATAATGTCTCTCATGTGTGTCATATGCCTACTCAATTCTAGTCTCCATCCCCTAACCTATTGGAGGTGGGCTTGGGGTAATCACACTTGGATCATCATCATCTAGGTGGGACTTGGTGGGTCAGTTCATGGTATTTCTGGGAGAAGATCTCCAAAATATAAGGTGGGACTAGATTTCAATATATATTTAGGATAAATGATCAAAATTTTTTAGAAGGATACTTTGGCTGAGTGGGAGAAATGAGAGTGAGAGTGTTTTTTGTAATTCGTGCACTTTCATTTATCATAGTGATTAAAGCATTCTCTCATGGATGTAACACCTTTTTCTAAACCGTGTAGTTCTTATGTTTTCTTCCATTTTTATTTTCTTTCTATAAAGTGTGTGTGTGGATTGTTTTATATAGTGATTAGGTTATGTAGACTTCCTGGTTTTGGAACATTAATTCAAAGGGGCTTTGAAGACTTTTAGAAGGATATCCTTTGAAAGGATGTTATTCCAAATTGTTGTCATTATATTTTTCTAGTTCAAATCTCAATAAAAGTATCATATAGTTGAATACTCTTATATTGTTAAAAACAATTTCATGTTATTGTAAAAGTGTGGGAAGTACTATCACATTTTGGAGGCTTTGTGTAACATGAGTGCATGGATATTCCTACTCGTTGTAACTCACATTTTGATACTGGTGGGTCGTATGGTCTCAGTTAAATCTAGATCATTCTAAGGATTAGCCATCTAATTTTTAGAGGTGAACCTTGTAAATTCATTATACCCTTTGTGTGTGTTCTTGGATGTGTTTAAATAAATTAGGTTTAACGTATTAACAAGTGAAGAAGGTTTTTTCAATAAGAAACATAAAAAATAAAATTATAATCACTGATTTACCTCCCCCCCCCCCCCCCCCGAAAAAAAATATTTCACTAATATTGAGTGTCTTTTCAAATGTCCCTATATTTTTACCCTCTACCTAACTACAACTAAGGAATTATCTACTTCTTACACTCTCATGAACCCTAAAATATTTACCCAACCATATTTACACTCTCATTAACATATATCACAATCAATTATTTTAATGGTTCTATTTTATTATAATAAGAAACGGAATAATAATAAGAAATAAAAAACTGAATTGTACATGTTTTTGACTAAAAATTAATGAAAATAATCATGTTATTTCTCTAAGATTGAATCAGTAAAAGAATAAGAAAAACTATCCCAAGTGATGAAAATACTAATCAAAAATAAACTTAGATATCCATTACCAAATTCCATAGCATTACAAACCAAATATGAAATAAAGAAGAGAAAAAAAGTGGAAATGGAAATAACTTAAATAGGAAATTACACTACATAAGAGATATTATCCAATAGGTTATCCTAAATCACATATTAGGATAAATCTTTATACATTATAAATTATAATAGTTTTATATTATAGATGATAATAGTTTTAATAGGGTTTGTTTAAGAAAAAATAATTTATTATTAAGGGACTAAAAAAAATTTCCCCATCCATTACATATCCACCAATTCAACCTGCTAACCAAAGGTTAATTTTTTTCATTGACTTCTAATTCATTTGGGATTTATATAAATATAAATTATTTACTATTTTTATCATGATAAATAACTCAAAAACATGATCGAAAAAAGAACCATATATGTTAAGTAATCTTAGTTTAAGAACCAATCAAAAAACATGGGAGGAATGAAAAAATAACCATAAGTATATATAGTAATATAACCATGATCACGATCAACCAAAATTCTTTTTTCATAATAAAATAACTAAATAAAAACTTTTCTTATAATTATATAAATAATACATAATAATGAAGGCTTAATCAATAACTAAAAATTCATATGATAATATTATAAGGATATGGAAAGAAAATATTAACTCTGAAATAATTAAACATGGTCCAATAATATTACCATAAAAAATTAAATTTATCATGAAAATACCCTTCCAAAAATATTCTATTTATATTTCAAAAATAATTATTCAAACTTTATTTAAGTTTGAAAAATAAATTTGATGTAACATCATTGGAAAAAAACCAACTAATCACAAGGGAGGTTGAGACTATTGTACATAACACTCTTAGATTGTTTTAATGATCAAAAACACTAATTATGTTTCTAACATTTTTCAATTAATTGTATTTTAGTTATTAAGAATGGACATTAAGTTATAGATTTTCTCAGGAAAGATGAGTGATTCAAAGTAAGTATGGTGGTCTTATTCAACATCCCACATATCTTTCTACCATGTATTACCTAGTGGAGTGCCATCAACTAGTTGGTGCCATTGGATAGAAGCACCCTAGTAGTATGAGGTCCATTGGATACCTAGTGGAGTGTCACTGGTTAATTAGTGGAACTAGACAGAACCACTAGGTCTGCTAAAAGCTTATCGGCTGCCCAGTGAATCTCAACGACTACCCAATAGAGTTTTTAGCAGCTTGGAACCCAGCAAAAACCCCATTGGATTGAATATTTCACTAGGTTTCTTGTCAATTTCATTGAGACAACAAGTTAAAGTGTATATTTTATAACATACCATCCTAGAACATTATGAACAGCAACCCTACTAATGGTTCCATGTGACCTCAAGCATACCTTTATGTACACCAGAGGATACTGACTAGAAATGGGGGTCTAAGAAGATAATTTAGAGAGAATATACCCATATCAGAGTAATAAATTAAGATAAAATAACTAATAATCGACATATCTGAGTACAAAGATAAATAAAACACCAAACAATAATATGATGCGTAAAACATACATACCATCATTAAGGATCAATAAGCCAGTGGGTCGATCACATATATATAATAAAAATAAAATAATAAATAAATATTGAAATAAAATTATAATAGAATCCACTACAATCCCTGAGCCTCACCTTATCCTGAACTCCAAATCTCATCTAACCTACTCTAGCTCAATCATGAAAACCTAGTCCTTAGCTCAACCTGAACCTGCAAAAAGTGTAGAGATGATTTAGTAACCAAGTGAATTGGTTTCTCAAGTAGGGTGTGTGTATATAACCCAATATGGAACCACCAATGTTGTATCATACTATACCAACAATGCTGTGATATGTGCATGTGACATGATCTGAATAAATAAACAACTATAGAGAATAAATAAAAAAAACTACCATCAATACCTACTTCATCCTGATGTCAGGATGTCTCTGATCCCATTGGGTAGATTATTCCAACCCATGTACCAAGTACCACAACATTTTCAATCCTTAGGTTCAGGACCCTAATCAACCATACCTACTTCATCTAGTGTTGAAGTTTCTCTGAGCATGTCAGGATGACCATTCCTCCCACTATAATAGACATGGGTCTCCCCGGTATACATATCAAGTATCATGAACCTCCCATATGAGAGTTTGCTTAGTCAATGTGTAATATATAAGTAAAATAGACCTCCCCTATGGAATTGTTTCTCAGAAATTAGTAACACATACCTGTGGAATTCTCCTATAAAGCTCTATCATAGTATACCAGAATAACCCCATCTCCATATCCATGGAATCCCAATAAATAGTAACATAGACCACCACTATGGTAGTTTTCTAAACCATGTATCACATACCTCCCCCAAGGTAGTTTCCCATATAATAAAAATAAAAAACCACCCCTACAAGGCTTACTATATCACAGCAAAACCACCCTATTGGCATATACCAAGTCCCAATATAAATGAAAGAAATAACTAGGATTAGTCAAACACCCAACACAACCATCACCAAACCACTTCCTTAGGCATACATGAATGTCATGGATTATAAATTTATACCTGTAACAATCTCTACCCATGGCCACACACACTCTCTCAGGGTACACTCTCAAAGGGGCACCCATAGGGGTCCCCTAGATCTTTACAAGTGTAAAGGTATCCAACTCAAGATCCTTAGTCACAATCAGTCCTTTAGGTCAACACCCAACTATCATAGGAAATCCAATCCCTAAACATAGTCAAAGTCATCATGGAACCTCATAGGACTTGAAAAAATGCCTCACTAGTGACAATATTGAGATATGGATCAAGGGTCATCTTTATGTCCTAGGTTACTCTAGGTCAGAAAACTTACCCAATCTATCTTTAATATTCCTATGGTATATCCACTTAAGACAAAAATATATCAAGGTTCATCACCCATCCTACCAAGTTCATCCATCTCAAGTCACCCCCCCCCCCCTAAAGGTGTCCAAGTGTCTAGGTATCCTATTAGTCCATGCATCAACCATCAATGGTCAAGGTTTCAAGCCAGTGTAGAAGGTCCTCAGTGGCCTTGGCACTTTACTTGATTCATCCTAGTCATTTTAAATATGTTAAACAATTTAAATTAAATTACCAATTTAATTTAAATTAAGCAAACAATTTAAATTAAACCCCTTAATTTAAATTAATCATGATATCTATTTAATTAAGAAGTGGTCAGCGCCTTTAGTGCAATTACCACATAGCTCATAAACCATATACAATATTCATTGAATCCATAGGGAAAGTACCAAGGACCACCTACCTCCAATTGCTTGAAGGACTTCATTTTTTATTGATTTTGATAATCCACCTTTCAAGGGGTGATTTGGAACCCTTACAAGGCTCATAGGCATAAGTATTACATGGTCCGTAGGCCTTAGACGAATTCATTGCCCGTAAGATTCAAACATTACATACAACCCAAACTAACTACTTGGAACTACTCCTCCCTAGAATCTTCATCATGAAATCAACTATCCACCTTTTCATGGTTGTTTGAATAGGCTTTCCCATGCATGCACAGGCTTGTCCCGATGGCAGGTGTCATACCCTCTCATTCTTGTAATCCATTTTAGCTTCTACACTGGTGAAAGCTCCTTGTTCATCCTCTTTTTTAATTGTGTTCCTTGTAGGTTATCTAGTTTGCATCTACACTTAAGGTGGCCAGAAGGCCTTGAGGTGGCCCAAAGGCCTTACTGACTCGAAGGCCTGGGTGGCCCAAAGGCCCAAACGGGGGAATATTTCCAGTTCCTACCATGCCAAATAGTTCCTGCTACAGTACCTGCTATAGTGCTGCGTAGTTCCTTCTATAGTACTGCTATAGTAATCTGGAGATTATCCTCCACCTGGATTTGATCCCAGGTTGTCTGGATGCACTTAAGGAGTCATCATCAACTGGGCTAAGGCACATGTTCCAAGGACCACCTACCTCATTTGTAACTTTTTCCATTTATTTATATAGTCTAGCAGTTACATCCCCAACCCTCCAAGCCTCATCCATAACAAACTTAGATTTTCTCAATGTCTCATTCTCCTAACTCCAGCCAAAGAAACTACAAAAATTAGTTTTAGAATTTATAATTAATTAATTATTTTAATTAACTTAAACTAGAATTAATGAAGGTAAAATAATGGATCCCCCCCCCCCCGTCACACCAAAACTATGACAAAAAACTGATGGGAGGTCTGTAGCAGACCCCTGACATAACCCTAGGTGAAATACCTATTATGCGTCACCAATTTCATAAGAATTTAATTTTTTTTTAAAGGAAATTCCTTGGTCAATGACCAAGACAAAAAAAATTATTTAAAAAGGAAGGAAACAATTATAATAGTATGAAAGAGGAAATTTTATTACAATCTTTTTCATAGTAAGGAAGGAGCTCAACCGGTAAATCATCCCTCCAAGTAATGTCTTGGTCGATACCCTTATTGGCGAGACCATCAACCACCATGTTTGCTTCCCAGTAGGTATGTGTGGCAATGTATCTGAGATCCTGGAGTGAGCTAAGACAATTCTTCCAATGCTCTGTAAGAGGCCAAGAAAGGTGAACCACACCATTCCAAATAGCTTGGATAATGGTGTTGGAATCACTTTCAATCCAAATATTATTCCAACCTTTTAGCTTAACGAAGTTGACAACATGAATCACCGCCATCATCTCAGCCTCCAGGGTGGAGGAAGATCCACATCCACCAAAGAAACAGCCATGAAAATGTCCAAGAGAGTCTCTGAAGATGGCCCCATAGCCAGCAAGACCTGGATTTCCTTTAGAAGCGCCATCAATGTTGATTTTGATCTATCCAGGAATCGGATCTTGCTATAACACTTCAAATAAGTGCTTTGGTTTCTTGTAGATCTCGTTGATTCTAAGCCAACGAAGGATGACAAATTCATCAATCGAGTTAGCGCAGGGGTATTTCTGAAGGGTGGACGCATCCCTGATAGCAATAAGAATTCTTGCCTGACCTGCATCAAGATTAATAGAGGCACTATTTTGGATAATATCATTTCTATTATACCAGATAATGTGGATGAGCTCAGCAACTGCAGATAGAAATAGATTTTTAATCTGAGGTGAGTGATCTAACTCCACACAACATTTGAGTAAAGAGAAAATAGAGTCATCAAGTAATAATCTACAATCAAAGATGTCAGTAACAAAATTCCAAAGAGCAGTGGTTGTGGCACAAGACAAAAATAAGTGATTAATGTATTCCCTATGTTGATGACATAGGTGACATCTAGAACTGAGTTGGATACCAAATGATTTAAGGCAAACCACCATAGGTAAGCGCTTGTGAGCAATACACCAGACAAGAGTAAGCCTGGAAGGTTTAATAAAAGGTTTATCAAATGGCTTCAAAGAAGCAAAATTAGACTCGGAGGAGGAGAAAAAATGATTTTAATAAGTTTTGAAATCAAAGACCCCATTGTGAACTAGTTCCCAAATAAGACTTCCTTCATCATTCGAAAAGGTGTAGTCGTCTACTACATGTTTGATATGATCAGGGAGGTCAAAGTGAGGTGAATTCATAACTTCCTTTATGGAACAGTTGATAGAATCTAGAAAAACATTTGAAGGAAGCATTGAAATGAGGGGGACGTCAGCCCAGTTTTCAAGACAGAATTTTAAGGTCGATTCAGAGTTAACCATCCATCTAGAGTTGTGCATAATATTGACAAAGGAGTTTCTAATGGAGGTACAGAGGGAAGAATTCAAATAAATCAAATTACAGGATTTGAGCTTATCCAGGAAACGATTTTTAAGGAAATACATGGGGTCGGATTTGTTGTTTATTAAATTCCAGGTGAGTCTGGCCTGGAGAGCTTCATTAAAAAGCTTGAGGTTTTTTATTCCAAGCCCTCCTTTATCGAGGGGTTTACAGCACTTAGACCAGGAAACAGTGACAAGCTTCCTATCAAGGATACTCCCATTCTAAAAAAAGTTCTTGATGTAGGTATTTATTTTCATAAGGAGACCGATAGGCCATCTGTAAATCATCATAGAATAAACCATTTTGGAGACAATAGAAGCTTTCACCAGGAAGATTCTACCAGCCATAGAAAGATATTTTCCTTTCCAAGAGGAAAGATGATTAATGATTTGGTCAAGGAGATAAATAAAATATGAAGATATAGGCCTACCCCAAAAGATAGTAACCCCCATATAAGTAAAAGGAAAGGACCCTTCTTTGATACCAAGGCTCTCAATGATGTAATTTTTTCTAGAAATAGGGAAAAAATTTCCAAAGAAGATAAACAATTTGTTCCAACTAATGGATTGACCCGGGATCTCTTCATAGTGAGATAAGGCAGCTTTGAGATTAGCGATGTTGCGTTTTCCACCATTAAGGAAAACAATAATGTCATCTACGTAAAGAAGGTGGGTTGGGACCCTAAGGCTTTAGGCAGCTTGGATGGGTTTAATTTTGTTTTGAAGCACAAGATAGGTGAGGAGACGACTAAGATAATCCTCTTCAATGGAAAAAATGATGGCAGAGAGGGGATCACCTTGTCGGACTCCTTTAGAGAATTTGAAATATCCCTTAGGGGAGTCATTAACAAGGATGGAAATAGATGCCGAGTTAAAAAGCAAGTTAATCCTGCTAATGAAAACATCATTGAGGAAGACACTTACCTTGGATTGCTGAAAAATTCCAAAGGAACCCTATGGTCAAGTGAAAAGAGGGAATGGAAGTTGGATCGACCCCTAGTTCACGTGAGAAAAAAATGGAAAGGAAGATGGGTTTACCCATCTTTAAGTTTGAGGGGGAAAATGTCATTTTCCTCCTTTTAATCCCACTAGCTAGCCAATGTCCACTTATATAATATAGTTACCAATACCTAGGCCACTCGCTTATTGTTGGTTTCATACTGTGAACCCCACTATCCCAACCTCATACAATGATCCCTCGCTACTCTCATGATCCCTTTGTCCACCCTTCATACTTAATTCCAATTCTAAAATGCCTCTTTAAGAGGTTCTAGCCTTTGGAATTTCTTTCCAAGTACTGGCGTAAAAGTCTGGCCTACCCACTAGTTAAAAAATCAAAAACCTTTTGAATATTAAGATTCATTCTTACATATAGGACATTTAAAAATCCCCAATATAACACTTCTTATCCTCAAGAATACTTGGTGGTAACCCAATTAGATCTTATTACCTTCATCGATCACTAATTCTTACTCAAATGATTATGATCTATCACTGAATACTAAAACTATCTCACAGTGTGACACCAAAAATAAGGAACAAGGCTGCTAAAAACCAGAGTAAACACTCATTACCAATTCCAAAACACTAGGAATAAACTCACATAATCCCATCCACCTCTATACATCCTAGGTTTCCTCATCTAATCAATAATCATTTTATGGTGCTCTCAACCATAAGGTATTTATCATGAGGGAAAATTTTGATCCATAGAACCTTACCACCATTGGAATTGGAAACTGAAACATGAACCTGATGTATAATGTTGTGGTAGGTGAAATTCACAACACATCACACCTTGATAAACATGAGAGTGCTGGTAAAATATTAGTGTCATATCCTTTTTTCCAATTTCAAATGAATCAAACATGTTTTAAATCTATAATCCATAAGCACAAAAACATCATACTTTCCCTAAAATCTCAATCTATCTCCAAAAACACACCCTTTGTATCCAATAAGATACAACTGGTATGGTTTCCATTCCACTAAATCCAATTATATGTGAAAACTACAATTAGGGATCCTCTATCTAACCTACCTTAAAACACTCAACTACCCCTACCAATGCACTATCAATTTACCCAATCATGATGCCTCAAATCCTAAAGGAATCCTTTGATATTCCAATCATATTCACCAAATCCCATACTTGAATTCTGGTTAAATTCCCTAGTTGAACCATAAACCATCTATTTCCACTCTCATTTCATTCCATGAGCACTGATAAACCACCAAACCAATCATGTTTGGATCACTTAAACTCACATTAGGCCTAAGTTCAACACTTGGACACCATCTGAGGTCACTTGTGAATTAATACCTATCATTCATTGAGGAACCTGAATAAATTTGGATCCATTTCTTCATCAGTACCAAAATTACATAACAACCATCCAAAGGCCAGTCTCACGCACCCTAACCCCCTCACATGAGGTTTATATCACCATGAATGACATCCCAATCCCCTCCATATGAATTCCCTTTCCAATCCTCAAGAACAACACCCGATGGATTTCATACCACATGTTTACCTCTCCTCTTGATCCATGCTCATATACTATTAACCCATAAAATCATGTATCCCTGAAAATGTGTGTCAATTACCACCCTCGGGTAAAATTCCATGGCACCAAGTCTATTTATGACATCCCCTATACTATAAAGGGACATTTTATATTTTTATCCAAACCGTGTACAACTATTTCTACTAGCATTCACAAGTCCCACCAGCCCTTATCTCATCCTTAGCCATAACTAATTTCAATTTCAAAAGTTCCCATATATAAAAAATTATGTGTTTCCTTGATCTCATTTGAAACGGATGGTCATACACTCTAGTACTTATAAAACTTAGAAACCTGACTCATACTCCTATGAGTCACAGCATATCTAGAATAGGATCACAAACCAAATTCAATAGCTCGTTATGCCTCTTGAATTTCAGTCTCACCCCACCTAAATTATCACTGATGCTCTCATCCAAAAAAGGTCCATACAACTTACCTATGTCACGTCTCACCACCCAAAAATATTGATGATTCCCCTATCTCCCATCATCCTAGTAACCAGGATAATTTTATTCACTCCCCTTCATATCGACTTAGCTCCTATGTCAATCTTAACCACATGCTTAGCAGCCATCCAGCATCATTCCAAATAACAAGCACCTACTCATGATTTCACCATGTACTAAGACGAATCTATAACAATAGGGTTAGGAACCCAAATGGTCAAGCCCTTTGAGTCTAGTCTCAACACCACAAGCACTAGCACTCAAGGTACCCATCATCTAAGGTGGTTACTAGGCATCTCCATGCCTATACCATATACTTGGTTACACTACACATGCACCAATCCAATGCCCCAAAAACCTACCCATGATTTTCATTTCCAAATACATCCACCTCCTAGGTTATCCCCTCTCAAAAATCACCCCACATAAAAAACTAAGAACCAACTCAACAAAAACAATGAGTCACATCTAAAAGGCTCACTAGGATTTCCCACCTAGCCTGTGAATAGAAATTTACAAAGGTCAAAACCAAGGCATATCACGTGCCACCCCATCCCCCCCCCCCCACTCTAGGGTATCACATACATAAATATTAGGCATAATGTGATAAAACACCCACATAAAAGGGTACTAATTATCATGAGCACCCACACATTGGACTACTCCATAGATAATTACAACCTCATCAGCTAGGGTTTATTTACATATAACTATCTTATCCTATATGATATATGACATAGAATCAGAATAAAAAAGTTTGATTAGATATAAGTTCATTCAAAGATATATGTTAAAACTCCATATAGGTTATTGTTGACACTTTAAATAACCAAACTGAAATAATAACACCCCCCAAGGGAATTCCCATTAAGGTATCATATGCCTTATTGACCTACTAAATCACTAAATGACTCCTAGTGGAGGGATCACACCATCAACATCACCACTGATCATCTCATAATAGATCCACATAACCTATCATCAGAATAAATTCATATATACAAGTCAACCCAGCTAAGTAGAATTCCACCAAGTACATATATGATAAAACTTTGTATGAGTAGTTGTTGACACTTTGAATAGTTGGACCTCATTCATAAATGAAATAATCATACTAGAAGGCCTATATATCATGTGATTACTATGTGCCTAACATGATGTATGAGATTCCTCTTTCCACAATGGTCCAAGATCCAAATCCATAAATGGATTCTTTCCAACAAGACAAGATCCAGAAATATAATAATTTGTTGATCATAAATCCCAAGATCATGTGCATCATTCTAGGTGAAAATCAAAATAACCATAACATAACCAGCCAAGAACATCAATCATATACCCATAGTAACCTAGACTTACATTGGAAAAGGTTTTCACGATGCACCAATCCAGGTTCAATCACAAGATCTAACACAATCCTATATCTCTTGTCTACCATATTCCCAAATAGTTAATCAAAATAAAAATGTTTTGATATAAATTTGTAACATCCTGACCCACATAAATATGAATAGTAACTAGTCCAATAGTTCCACATGACCTCAGATGCATCTCCCCACATACCAGAGGCTTCTGACTAGTAGTGAGTGTCTAAAGAGGTGTAGTGGGGAGACTATTTTCCCTGTATTACAGTGTATAGTAATAATAAAATAACCAATAATCAACATACCAAAGTTTACAAATAAATAAAACACCAAACAATTATATGATTTGGAAAACATGCATATCATCATATAGGCTTGATCCCCACTAGGTCAATCCCATATAAAAAATAAAAATAAATGAATATATAAATATTGGAATAAAGGTACAAGAGGGTCCACTACAATCCTTGAGCCTCACCTCATCCTAAACTTTAAATCCCATCTGATTTACTCTATCTCAATCATGAAAACATAGGCATCGGCCCAACCTAAACTTGTAGAAAGTATAGAGTTGTTTGGATACCTGAGTGTAATAGTGGATCAAGAAAGGTGTGAGTACATAACTTAGTAGGTCACCACCAATATGGTCCCATACTATAATATTAATTTAATGATATGTTCTTGTGACACACTTTGAATAAATAAACAACTTCAGAAAATAAATAATAAAAAATTCCACCAATGCCTACTTCATCTCAATATCATAATTTCTTTGAGCCCGTCACATAGTCCTTTCTAACCCATGTACCAAGTACCAATTTCCATATCATTGTTGGTACTTAGGTATGTGACCCCAATCAACCATACATGATTTTACCAATTTCAAGGTGTCTTTGAGTACATCACAATGACCATGACTCCCACTATAATAGACCTAGGTCTCCTTGATATATATATCAAGTATCATGAACCTCCCTTATAGGAGTTTTCTCAAGAAGAACATAAGACATTAGTAACATGGACCTCCCCTATGGGATTTCTCTCAACTGTTAATAACATGAACTTAGGGAATTCTCCTAGAAATCTCCATCCCAATATATCATATCAACCATGGATCCATGTCCATGGAATCCCCACTAATATTATTATGCACCTCCCCTATGGTAATTTTCGTATCTAGGTATCATATGCCTCCCCTATGGGAGTTTATTATTTAATAAAAATAAGACTTCCCCTATAGAAGTTTCTCATATCACATAAAAATATTCCCATGGGAGTATATCAATTCCCAACATAAATGAATGAAATAACTAGGTTTAGTTGAACACCCAACCCAACCATCACTACATTTCCTCATCATGCATATAGGAACATCATGGGTTTTAAGGAAACACATGTAACCATCTCTACCCATGGCCATACACACACACCCGCTTGAGGTCAACTCAAAAAGGGGCACCTACAGGGGTCCCCTATATCATTACTAGTATAGAGGTATCCCACTCAGGATCCTCATACTCAGTCACAAATAGTCCTCCGGGTCAACGCATGCTGAACATAGAACATCATGTCCCTCGGCATTGGCAAATTCATCATACAACCTCATAGGCCTCGAGGGTATGCCTTACTGGAAATAGTATTGAGAGATGTATTAAGGACCATCTCCATTTACAAGGTCACTCTAGGCTAGAAAACTAACACAACCCATCTCTAATCTGCCTATGGATTATATACCTAGGCCAAACACATCTCAAGGGTCCTCACCCATTCTACTAGGGTTGTAAATCTCAAGTCACATCACCCCCTCTTTAATGTGTCCATGTTTTTACGCATCCTATTAGTCTAGGCCTCATCCATTGATGGATGAGGCCTCAATCCAATGCATAAGTTCCTCAATGTCCATGTGACTTTACTTTCGTTTTCCTTGTAATTTTACATAGGTTAAAAACATTAAATTAAATTTCCCATTTAATTTAATTTATCCAACAATTTAAATTAAACCCCTTAATTTAAATTAAGTATGATGTTAATTTAATTAATAAATTTTCAACTCTCTTAGTGGAATGACCACACAGATTATGCATAATAGGCAACATTCATTGAATACATATGGAAAGTATCAAGGACTACCTAAATCATTTGGATATTTTCCTGTTTATTTCTATAGGCTGGCAGTTGCAGTCCCAACCCACCAAGCCTCATCCATGACAACCTGATCTCAAATCAATGGATCTAGATCTTAACTTATACAAAAAAATTCATAAAAATTATTTTTAGAATTTAAAATTAAGTAATTAATTAATTAATTACTTAATTAAAAGACATAAACTATGTGTCACACTGATAACTCATTGTATGCCCTCATCGCACTAGAACTGTGACTAAAAACCCACAAGAGGTCCATATTGGACCCCTGACATGGATGAATGAACAGTTAAATATTTATTGGGATGTAAAGTAGTATAGATATAAGGATACTAGAGAAAATTATTAAATGGGTATAAATTATTGAATCCTAAGGTAGTCAACAAAAATGAGGTCATCCACTTGGGGTGGAGGGACCCTAGGCTAGAGAAGATAATACAAGGATTTTCCTTGCTTCCCCTTAACACTAGAAAGACCTATCATGTGTCACTAATTATATAAGAATTTAATTTTTATTTTTAAATAAAAACATAATAAAATTCATCATGGTGACATAGCTCATTGAAACAGTATGTGGTGGCATGTAGATGATTTCTCAGGACATCCACTTCCTAGGAAAAATGAAATCCCTATCATGATCAACTGATTCCACCATGCTCCAATGGAATAAAAATAAAATACCTATATGGAGAGAGAATAAATTATAATGATAGGAGTATTAGTGTATTAGAGATAACCAATGGAAGAGACTTACCTCAGATCATCGAAAAATTCCAATGGAAACCTCCCTTTGGTCAAGGTAAAATAAGGAAGGTGGCTCTGCCCTTAGTTTGTGTGAAAAAAAGTAGGGGAAGGTAGATGTATTTACCCCTATTTATTTTCAAGGGGAAAACGAGTCATTTTTTACATTTTAATCACACCATCTAGTCAGTGGTCACCTGTAGAATGCAGGTGCCACTGTGAAGGCCACCAGTTGGCCAGTGGCTACATACTACAACCCAGACTAGTCAAGCCTCCTCTTACACTCTACTACTACTCTCCCAATCCCTTTGGGTGTCATTAAAGCTTCATTTCATGGAAAAAAATCCTCTTTTAAGAAGCTCCAAACTTTAAAATTCCCTTTTGAGTAATGATTCAAAATCCAACCCACCCACCGATTTAAAATTCAAAAACCTCATAAATCTCAGGACTTGTTCATGCCCATGGAACATTACACATTTAAGATGGACTTAAATGGATCTATTGACCCCATTACACCTCAAAATTAACCCTTAAACCCCTCATATGCTATAAATACAACCCATGGAAGACTTATAAATCCATAAAAATTAACTTTATTAGTCCATAGTGAATGGAAATGAGCATCGACTATAAAATTTCTTTTTTTTTCCTCCTCTTGATATCTATGTGTATTTATTTATTATCATTATCTAATATCACATATTTCTCTCTCTATATCTCACTGTATCAATTTAATATTTTATATTCTTTTATATAATTGAGATAGATTTTCTTCAAAATGTTTTAACCAAATAAAACCTCTTTTTCTTACTTTTGTGGATCTTGTTAAACTCCTAAAACCCAGGTATTTCTTTTAGAGTTCTTAGTAAACTGATAAAACCATGGTCATTTTCCAAGTTTCTTGCATAATAATAAATCAAAGGGTTTATGTTATTTTTATTTTTCTTTGATTCCTCTAAATTAAAGGTCAATTTATTCATAAACCCTCAAGAAATTGAGGTGAGATATGTAGGGTCTCATAATTTAGATATTGTAAAACTCCCTTATCAAATTGTGTGCCTTGTCTTTTATTTACTTTCCATATTTTTTTAATCTCATTCATTAAATTAATAAATTAATCTTTAATCATATAAATCTCTTAGTCTATTAACTTATTTAATTTAATCTATCACTTATTTAATATATTTTTTTTATTATGCATATTCTTTTGAATTCCAAATACGCTTATCAATTATATTGTGTTTTAATTATTTTATTTTATTGCTCAATTGCATAATTTCCTTACTTTATTTTGTTTTAATTTCAAAATGAAATTCACCCCTACCCACTATTTCCATCTTAATATGAACAACAATTAGTATCAAAGGAGACCTTTTTTTAGAATTTTGTTTAGACCTTATTTTCAAAAAAAATTAAAAAACTTAATTGACTTCAAGGAATGATCTTTAAAAATGGATTCATCCTCTAACACCCAAGGTTATCTAGAAGGAATCTCAATGGGTTGTGCACCTTTCTTTTAAGGAACCAAATATAGGTATTGTAGAAGTATTATGAATACTTTTCTTTGTATCATAAGTTTTTCTATTTGAACAACATTCATGCATGGTTACGCACCCATTAAGAATCAAAATAAAAATGGACTCTCAATGACATGTCCACTTTTGAGATATATAATAGATCCAAATTGATCTTCATTTTAATTTCGAAATAAATGAATTTAATCATGTAACCAATTGTGAAATTTTCCACAAAATTTTTAAATTATATGAAGTTACTCATGAAGGCACTAATAAAGTTAAAGACACTGGACTTGACATGTATAGACAAGATTTTGAAATTTTTAGTATGCATTCTAATGAATCAATTTCTGAGATGTTAAATCACTTTACAAGAATTTTCAATGTTATAAAATCTATTAGTGGTGATATTTATATTTAAACTATTGTGAATAAGATGCCTTGAGTTTTTTTAATTCCCAAGCACCCAAGGTGGTAGTGATTTAAGAAGAAAAAGAAATTAAAAAAAATTAATTAAAGAACTTATTAGATATCTCATGATATATGAGATAACCATGAAGGGACAAGATGAAAAATAAGAAAATGAATTGAAGAAAAATAATTCAATATCTTTTAAATAAATTCATTATGGATCTTCTGTAAGTGATATTGAGATGGAAAATGTATCCAAGAAATTAACCAAATTCATGAAGAATAATAAATCATTCCACCATTCTAAAAATAAAATCAATGTAAAGAACCCAAGGTAAATTATTATAATTGAAACAAAAACAGTCACATCAATATGATTTACCCTTTCTCAAAAATGAAAAAAAAGGAAAAAAATATCTCAAATTTTCTACTTGGATTGTGAGTGATGACTCCCTCCCATCTTCTAAATCAAGTCATGATTACGCCAAATGACTCATAACTAGAATCAGGGTATGTGATTAAGTCAATTCTCCTACTTATTCCACTTATAATCCTTCCACATATTCTTATTTTACAATCCAATTATATTATGAAGTGTTAGTGAACATTTTTTTTAACTTACCATAAAATTCAATGAACTCAAAAAGAAATATAATCAAGTATTTTTTAAAAGGAATCAACTTTATAAAGAAAATAATGAGTTATATTTGAAATTCAAAGAATATCCTAATGATGAAAATTTGGAATAAATAATTAAAGATATTAAAATTATATTACTAAGTTTAACAAAGGTGATAAAGGTATAAATAAACTTCTTGGTTATCAATGACATATAAAAAATTTTAGTTGTGGTTTCACAAATCAAGCAATCACCTCAAAAAATACTACCGCATTTTTAAAAATATAAACACAAAATAAATTTTTCAATTATTATAGAAAAATCAAGAATCTTATTTATAAATGGGATTTTAAAATTTATAATTATGGTAGGACTAAGTTAATTCATATCCCTTCTAATAATTTTTTTAGAAATTATTATGGAAAATCATGTGCTAAACAAGTATGGATTCCAAAATCTCTTTTAGGTAAAATGTGTGGACCTAGAAATTTTGATACCAAAATCTTAAGTTTTTTTATACTTTTATAGGAAAATTGTCCTAAGATAATATCCCAAGGAACCACATGGTACATGGATAGTGGGTTCTCGTGACACATGCATGGTGACTACTCCAAGATCAATCATCTTGAAAATCTCAAGGGACCCCACATCACTTTTGGTGATAACTCAGGGAGTAAAATCATCAATATAGGTACTATTAGTATTTAAATTTATTATATTATAAATTATGTTTTATAAGTTAAATGTTTATATCATAATTTTCTAAGTATTATTCAATTATCTGATAACGGTTTTAAAGTCTCTTTTGAAAATGATTTAGGTAAAGTCTTTGATTCTAAAGTAAAATTTTTATTTTCAGATTCTTGTTTTTAAAATGTTTATGTTATTTATTTAAAATATATTTTAAGTAAAAAAATGTTAAATGTTTAATTGAACAAGATAGAGATTTACATATTTGGAATATTCACCTTCATTATTTTAGCAAACGCGCACTTGTCAAACTCAACTAAAATCTTGTTTTATGATGGAAAGAAACACAAAACTTCCTTTAAATATAAAAAGGAAGTATACAACTATAAGGCCCTTGAGATTATTCAACTTTATATTTTTAAACCAACCCAAGTTGCAAGTATAGAAGGTAAATCTTACACTTTTGTAATTATCGATGATTATATAATATTTACATGGGTTTATTTATTGTCTAATAAAATGTGGCTTGTAAAATCTTTATTAAATATTTCAAAAAGTTCAAAAACTAAAAAGTTTATAAGATCATATCTATTCAAAGTGACCATGGGGTAGAGTTTAATGATAAATATTTTTATAACATTTATACTTAAAAAAGGTTATAATTGTTTATACACTACATGGACTCCACAAAAAAAATGGGGTTGTTGAAAGCTAGAATTGAACTCTTCAATAAATTCCAAGAACTATCTTAAATGAATTTAAACTGCCTTGATATTTTTAGGAAAATGTGGTAAATAGAAATTTCTATACCTTAAACTATGTTATAATAATACATTTATTTTAAAACCCCTATGAAATTTTGAAAAACAAAATCATACAGTTGGTTTTTTCTAGTTTTTTGGATGTTAATATTATATTATTAACACTAAAGAAAACCTAGGAAAGTTTGAATCTAAATCCAATGAATATATTTTTCTTGGTTACTCAAATTGAATTAAATCATACTGATTGTTTTATAAAAACACCAATACCTTATAAAAATTAATTCACATCAAATTTTATGAGAATTTTCCTAAACCTCATCCCCAAACTAACGAAGTTGAGGTTGACCCAGAAAACTTGAGCTTAAATTATCCACCTACATCTAAAGAAATTGATGTTATATAAGAAACTCTATCTATCCCTTTACCCAAGGAATTAGTAAAATATAAATTCCATCCCTTAAAAAATATTATCAGTGATTTACAAGCTAGTACTCATACTAGATGTTCAGTTTTAAATTATGTTAAACATTGTGATTTTGTTTCACACCTAGAACCCCTAAAAATTGATGATCTCATTAATGATGAAAAATGGGTATTTCCATGGAAGAGTAATTAAAAAAATTAAAAGGAATAAAAATTGGAATCTTTTGGAAAGAACTTATGATCATCCCATTATTGGTACAAAATGGTTTTTTAGAAATAAATTATATGAGTAAGGTAACATCCCTCATAGAAAATCTATACTCATATCCAAAGGCTATAATCAAGAAAATTTTGTTTATTATGGTAACACATTCTCCCTCATCACTAGGATAGAATCCATTAGAATGTTATCGTAATTTTCCACTCATTGGGATTTTATGATTTTTCAAAATGGATGTTAAAAGTTCTTTTTTTAATGGTTTTATTTTTGAAAAGGTTTGTGCGGAACAACCGCCTAGTTTTCAAGATTGAAAATTTCTAAATCATATTATTAAGTTAATTGGGAATATTTATGGTTTAAAATAATCCCCTCAATCTTGGTATGGATGGTTGAATAAATTTATTTTAAAAAATTATTTTAAAATAGGAAAGAATGATTTGACTTTGTTTTTAAAATATATTTCAAATGATTTACTAATTATTAAAATTTATGTTGGTAATTTCATTTTAATTTATACTAAATAATCTATTTATAATTATTTTCTAATTTAATGATAAAAAAAATAAATTAGATTTATGGGAGAACTTAATATTTTTCTTGGTTTTCAAATTTCTAAAAATAAAGAAAAAAAATTTACAAGACAAATAAAATACACTAATGAAATTTTAAATCATGTTGGAATGTATAAATTAAAGGAAATAAATACACCAATTAGTCCTTATAAGCTAACATTGGATGAAGTTGATAAACTGGTAGAGGATAAGATTTATTGAGGTATTATTGGGAACCTTATTTACCTTACTGTGACCTTGGAAAAGATAAGGTTTAGTGTTTGTATTTGTGCTAATTTTAAATCCAATACTAAAGGTTATAATTTAAAAGTTCTTAAAATATTTTTTAGATATTTAAAATTTTCTACAGATCTTGGTTTATTTTATCTAAAGAAACTTATTTTGAACTTAAATTTTTTTTGATGTAGATTTTGTTGGATGTCAATTAGATAAGAAACAATAAAAGTGGTAATTTTTACCAATTTTGAAAATACTTTGTCTCTTAGAGTAGTGATAATAAAAAATTTATTTCTATTTCTATGGATGATGTATAATATATATCCACAGGGAGTTGTTGAACCCACATTTTTGGATGAAACAGACTCTCTTAGATTATGGGATAAATTAAACTCATGTTTCTATTAATTGTGACAATACAAGTGCCATTAGTATTTTTATAAATCTTATTCAACACTCTCTCATTAATCACATTGACCTTAGGCATAATTTTATTAGATATTACTTCCAAAAAATTGATATCTTTCATGATTTCATAAGCACCAACATTAAATTGGATGATATCTTTACCAAGACCCTTATACTATATCATTTTGATTTTATTAAGGGTGATTTAGGTATGGTATTCTTGTGAAACATATTCATTAACTAAGGAAATATTGAGATATTTTAAATTGTTTATTTTTCAAATTATTTATTATTTATAATGTTTCTTTTAAAAACTTAAAATATTTTTCAAACATTACATTATGTTTGGAAAAGTAAATTGAGTTTAATATTCCAATAAAATTAATTCATATATTGATACACAAAACTGAATATGGTTCTTACATAGATATGCCAAGAGTTTTTAGCCTTAAAAGGGATATTTTAATTTTTCATCTTATCTTCAACCTGGCCATGAGTAGTACCCCTTTACTATACACCTGGTTTGATACTCCAAGGGAATATGATTTGGATTATTCACATAATCTTTGCTAACCATAATAATGGATTGAAATTTAAAATTATATTTAAAATTATTTATTTTAAAAAAAAATCCTTGATTTAAAGTATTATTTACAAAATCATTTATTAATTTTAAATCCTTTATATATTTTTATTTAACTCTTGAATTTAATTTTTTTATATTTCCCGATATTTTTAATTCATCAATAAAGGGGTATCTTGTCTTTTTAATTATAAAATGTTATTAGTGGAGACAACCTATTTCAATCTTCAGATTATTTAAAAAATTAATTAAATGTATTATTTTATTCTTAATAATACTATTTATCTAATTTTAAAAAGAAAAAACTTGAAATTTATTCTATACTTTCAAATTGATTGTATTTTTTGGAAAATTAAATGTATTCTTAGTTTTTTTAAAATTTTAAAAAAAATATGTCTCTCTTCAAGGATTATTAATGATGATTTAAATAATATATTTTTATTTATTATTTATTTAACCTTGTTTATAAGTTCTTTTTTATAATCACAAAGGGGGGTAAATTTCTAATAAAGTTACAGTACTTTATGGTTTTAAATTTTTACTTTTTTTATGTGTTCTTTGAAATATTTCACAAAGCCTGAGAAGTTACTTGCTTTTGGATAAGTTTATGAGAAAATTATATTTACAAAGACTTGTTTTAAGTCTCTTTTAAATATAAATTGTTTTGAACTTGTATTCACTAGTAAAAAATACATTTAAACCAATTCATGTTTAACATAGGTTATTTATAACTGATGTTATAAATATTTTTTCATGCTGGTTATAAAATAACCTATGTGAAAAATGCAAGGCATTTCTTGTAGATATTAGTTATTAAATAACTGATGTTGAAAACTAGTTTTTAACATAGTTTAATAAATAACTAACCTTAAAAAATGTTTTTCACATTGGTAATTATATAATCGACATGAAAAACCTTTAAAAAATTTATAATATTTCTGGACAAGTCATTTTGTGTTCATTCATTCTTATGAAAATTATTGGTTTTCTCTCAAGTGGTGAACCATAACATTTATTTCTTTGATCCAATGGTCTCTAATCTCTCTCATATAGAATTAACTTCTATCATCCACCCCCATACATCATCAGTCACTACTTTTGGGAACTCTTCACTGTCTTTCATTTCTCATTTTCATTATCCCCTTCCCTCTCTGGTGTCTTCATTAGAAGGGTTATGGTTTATTTTTTATTCTTATTATATGATTTGTTATTATCATTATAAGGTTGAATAAAACAAATTTGTTAGTTAATAATTATATTATTTAAGTTTACATATTCAAAAATGGTATTCGTCACCATCGTCATTACCTTATCATTCTTCACCCACCTTTGTTGTAGCTTCTCCCCAATATCTATTTATAGTTTGTATTTATTGATCTAATTTTATATCCATCCAAGTAATGTTTAATTGGATGAATGTTTTTTTGAATTTATTATTTTCTTATATGATATTTGTCTCTACATATATTTCACATCTATTTGTGATTTTTATTTTTAGTTACGATTATTCATTCATATAAAGTATTTTTAAATTGATGAATGAGTGTTGTGAGATTAAGGTCTGATTAAATGATTATTAGATGAATTTGTTTTATAAATAATTGTAATTTACTGATTAATGGGTATCTAGGGTATGTTTTTTGTCTAAATTATGAATTGTTTTTTTAAGGTATAGTGTATTATAGAGTTTGAATATGGAGTATTGATAATATATACTTAGATGACCATTCTGATTGCACAATCATATTATGATCAAACAAACATTATAACTTCTTCTTAATCATGTCAGTAATGAAAGAAGGATTATATGATCGTATTACTAATACATAGATAATTTTATTTTTGTTCATTATCTATTAAACCCCCTTAGACTAAATTGGGCTTAACTCAGGTTGAAAGATTTATTAATTTTAATATGTAATTTATGTATATTTAAAATGTCATGAATACCTATGGATTTATACATTGAATCATTTAAATTATTTTATTTATTATATTATAATACACATTTATATATATTTTAATTATTCTAATAATATAAAATTATAATTATTATATTTTCATTTAAATTTAATTTTTATAGAATCTATTTTTGGTGAGTCTAATGAGTAAGTTTTTGTAGTCACCCTTGCATGTCAATTTTAGTATAAGTGTAGGGATGTATTTATATTATTTATCATGTTTTTTAACCTCATATTTTAACAATTTCTAATATTTTTCTCTTTATATGATGATATTTATTTATTTAATTTGAAAATAATTAATATATAATTATAAAATTACAAAATAAAAATAAGGAATAATTGTGTTTTATTTGTTGTCAACGTTTTAAAATCAATGTTAATGTTTCAATATCATTCTTTTTTTTTTTGATTTTTTTTAAAATAATGATAACTAAATATATTAAAAGTGATAATTTTGTTTATAAAATATGTTTTCTTTCTTTTATTTGTTAAATATTTTGTCTTTCTTTTCTATTTATATTTATAAAATTAAATTTGAAATTAAATTTCAAAATATAATAACTTTTTTTCAATTATTGATATTTTTTATAGATAAAAATTATTCAAAGTTGGATTAAAAAACTATAAACAATTGATGAATATGAAGAAGGTGTTGATAATTTTTTGGAATTTTCTAAATAAAATGATCTAAACAAAGACATGTTTTTCTATCCATTCTTTAAATTTTTAAATATGAAAATTTTGAAAAGAATAGAAATAAATATATTTTTTTGTTGATATAGTTTTAATCTAAGTTATAGTCCTTGGATTTGGTATAGTGAAATTGAGAAAAAATAAATATCTATTGATGATGATTTTCACGATGATTATTCTGATCAAATTGAAGAAATTTTTCATGGTATTGACATATATGAAATTAGGGAAGCACCAATAATTGAGAATCTATATAGTGATGCTAAAAAACTCTTGTTTTCAGGTTGTATGAAATTTATATTTTTATCAATGGTGTTAAGATTTATTAACTTGAAGGTGAAAATGGATGGAGTGATAAGATTATAACATAGTTGTTATAACTGTTGAAATACATATTTCTTAAGTAATATGATCTTCTATTTACACATTATAATGCAAAGAAAATATTATTCCCATTGGGTGTGGGGTACAAGAAGATACATGCATGTCTAGATGACTTTGTTCTATATAGGAAGGAGTTGGAGGTCTATCAAAGTGTCCAAATTATGGGACATCATGGTATAAGATAAAAGAGAAATCATAGGCTGATTTAACAGTTATAAAGACTCATGTCAAGGATATTTGGTATCTTCCTATAATTACTCATTTAAAATGATTATTTTCAAATTAAAATGATACAAAAAGGTTAAGATGGCATGAGTATGTGTGGATATCAGATAGAAAATTGAATCGTCCAGCTAATTTTCTCAAGAGGAATAAAATTGATCAATAGTTTCATACATTTTAAATAAAGTTATAAATATTAGACTTGGAATGTTCATAGATAGAATGAATCCAGGTTTAAGCCTTAGTATCAAATATAGTTTATGGCCTATTTTATTAGTAATTTATAACTTATCTATTGAATTTTGTATGAATCATAAATATATCATGTTGAGTTTAATGATTTTTGGACCAAAACAGCCAGAAAATGATATTGATGTTTTCTTTTAACCATTAATTGCTGATTTGATACGTTTATTAAAGTAAGGTATTATATTATACGATTCATATAAAATGGAATGTTTTCAGCTACATGTAATGATTATGTGCACTATAAATGACTTCCCAACATATAAAATTTTTTCTGAATACAATGTTATGGGGTATAAAGTTTATCCAATTTGTGAAGAAATAACTTCATATTATGAAATAAAACATGAGATAAAACTAGTATACATAGGTCATTAGAGGTTTTTTTTATATGGATCGCTCTTATAAAAGATTAAAGAAGGAATTCAATGTCTCATAGAAATTTTATATTGTTCTAAAACCTTTTTCCCCTTATCAGTATTTTGAGAGGGTGAAAAACATTGATGTCAGGTTCAAAAAGTTAAGAAAATATAATAATGATAAAAATATTTGGAAACAATGGTCAATATTTTTTGAACTTTCATATTGGTGATATCATGAGGTCAAATATAACATTGATTCAATGCATGTGGAGAAGAATATATATGATAGTTTGATTGGAATATTGTTATATATTAAAGAAAATATTAAATATGGGTTGAATATAAGATTTGACTTACTCGAAATGGGAATACATTTGAAGTTAGCTTCCACTCTAAATGGAAGATGAACACACCTTCCTAAAGTTTGTCATACATTATCTAATATGGATAAGATTATTTTTTTCAGTGTCTCCATGGTATCAAAGTGTCATGGGGATATTCTTCAAATGTAAAAAACTTTATGCCACTAAAATGTTTGAATTTGGCAGGCATGAAATATCATGATTGTCACATCATGATACAATATCTCCTGATAGTTTTATTATATGGAATATTTCCCATCTATTTCAGAATGACTATCATGAAGGTGTGTTAGTTTTTAAATTCAATTCGTATCAATGTGTTGATCTTAATTCATTGAAAAATTTGGAGAATAATTCAGTTTATATAAATTGTCAACTTGAAATTTATTTTCCTCTGTATTTTTTTGATATCGAGGTGAATTTAATGGTTCATTTGGTGTAATAAATAAAGATTTTAAAATCTATATATCTATGTTATATGTATATTTTTGAAAGGTATATGAAGATATTGAAAGGATGTGTTAAGAATCCATATCGACCTGAATCCTCCATTGTTGAGAGGTATATTTTTTAGGAGGTTAAATATTTTTTTACAAACTACTTACCTACAGTGGTGAACATTGGTTTACCTAAATCTTTCCATGAATGAATCAGTTTTGGGGGAAAGGGGGTTTGTGGATTGAAAGTAAAATCATTGAAAAGTGAATAGATAAAGTAGATACATTTATACATATTGAGTAACATAGATGATTCCTAATTATATATAACATTTTATATTAATTTGTTAAAACAATGTTATTTAAAGAAGAAAGATGTGTGGATTTTGAATGAGCATAAAAAAATTACCATAGTTTAAAGATATCATGCATGGTATATCAAATTCATCAGAAGCATTGAGATGGTTAGCAGGTGGCCCATGTTTAAATTTGATAATATGGTCTGGGTATGACATTAAGGGATATACATTTCATACCAAATATTAGGACAATAGAAGTACAATTTATAATAGTAGTGTATTTTTGTGTGTATAAGAAATTCATTTTTTTAGTGCCAAATACGAACATCCAATCACCTTATAAAGTTCATATTTCAAAGTTATTGAATAAATGTAGGAGGTCAATTACATTAAATTTTGAGTTCTGGTGTTTAACTAAAAATGGGTTATTGATAACAATAGTGTTAAAAATAATGAATTAAATATGACACTAGTTAATCTAAATATATCGGAATAAACATCTAATACTTTCATCATGGAAACATGTGAAAAAAAATTATATATTCCTAATCCATAAAATGTGCAGTTTTTTATCATTTTAAAAGTAAAAATAGTACTTTGGTGATGAAAACATTGATGAAGATGTTGATTTATGTGATATACCTACTTCTATGGAAATTTTATCATATAATATTGATGACTAGTCCATAAGCATGGTTTGTTCCATATGTAATAATCATGTTGAAGTAATATGGGGAAAATACTTTAGTAATTTTCTAATATTGCAGATAACATATATTTATTTCTTGTTTTACTTTTTAAATTTCATAAAAGTATAGATATATTATTTTTAATATTTTAATCAAGGAACATATTTTAAAAAATATAATAAATTTTTTATTTAGATTATTTTAGTTTTTTTTGTATCATTTCTCAATTATTCGACTTTATATATAATTATTGTATTTGTATTAATTTTTACTTAAGATTTGATTTCTTTTATCTATATCATTATATGTTTCATAAATATTATTAGAATTATTTTAACATTTTTAACTACTAATGAATAAGATAAAAAAAATATTGTCAGTATTATTTTTAACATTATTGTTAACTACTCTAAAGAATATGATAAATAGTGGTTTATTTCATATTGTATTGTTTTTTTTTTGTATCATTTGAAAACATTTATTCAAATTATTATATAATAATTAGATTTATCTAATATTTTACTTAATTTATTTTCATTTGTTTATATTTGTTCATCTCTCATAAATGTTGTTATTATTTTATTTAATTACTTTAACAAATATGAATAAAAAAAATTTAGGTTAGTTTACTTTTTTTGGATCATTTTTCTTTTTTTTATTTAATTTTATATGTAATGGTTGGAATTGTATATTTGTGTACTAATTTTTTGTAAAATTTATTTGTAATATAATGTCACTTCAAATGGATGAGACAACTTGAGCTTCTAGGGATGAATATACACATACATCGGCTAAGGATCCTCTTCATCATTATACACATTATACATATACTTCCATGATGGAATAGAAGGCTTCTAGGGTTGTTAAATGTTTCATCACATGTTTACCAAAATTATCAGTTTTCCATAGCCGATACCATAGGATGTATATTGTGTTTTCTGATAATGATATTCCTAGGGGTCTAAATTCGAAACAATTTAATATTTTTATTTTAATGCAAGATTGGTCCAAAGTAATTATTTTGATTTGTGGTTAAAAAGTGTCTACAAAGAAATAATATCTCAATTATGGGTGATAATTTTGGTAATGTCATTTTTTTTTATTTTACTTATCATAAAACGTTTTTACTAATATAGGTTTTTTCATTCTAATCAGATGACAAGTGATATAACTAAAAGTAGAGAAGAAATGAAAAAAAATTAGCTTTTGATTCTAGGAGATATAGGGATTTTAAATCAACCCTCATTTTAGATTTATTTTTTAAGGAAATACAAGATAAAAATACATGTTATATATATCTTTTTCTAGATGGAAATGTATGGAAGTGGTCATTTTAAAGTGGATGATAGGTATTTTTTATGGTAAGTACAATGTTAACTTTTAGAAGTTTTTATATTAATGGTTTTATTAATGATGTTTTTAGTATTAATTTATAGAAACTAAGGAGAAATCATTAGGAGATCCAATCCAAAAAATGTATACCCTCATACTTTATCTCATGTAGGGTGTACATTATTGTAAGAACAAGTGATCACTGGAAAATTTTAAAAATGAGAGTTGATTCTTCAGGATCCATAGAGGTTGGTCCTCCTCACCCCTCCCAACTAGACATGAAAAATGGAAAAGGGTCCAAATGAGAAAAAAATGGAAAATATCTAATTAAAGAATTGAGTGTTTTGGTTGAGAGGATTATAATGAGTTATTTGAGTTATTTATGCTATTTAAGTTATTTCAACTATTTATATATTGCGATTCACTAATTAATTTTTCAAATATTATTTATAAAAATACCTTGAGGATAAAATCACATAGGTGACCTTCATACCTGATGGTAGGATGGATATTTTAGATACTATATTGAGAAATTTGGGAAACTTGGTTCTTGTGTGAGGATACATGGTAGGTGTATCTGTAAAAAAAGTGTTTGGTCATTATGAATCTTCTTCAAAGGAGGATGTATACAAATGAAAAATTGAATCTTAAGAAACCAAATTTCAGAAGATAGGTGAGATAATGGAGAAGAGGACCATTCCTTTAGTATAATTTATGTTTACATATATTCAATGAAAATTTCATGCTATAGATCTCACTCCTCCACCTTCACCTACATATCATACTTCTCTGCCTTTTCCTACTTATCCAACTCCTACACCTCCTCCTTTATAGATTCCCATATATTGTGAGTTATATGTTATGAATATATGATATTATATTGTTTCATGTGGGATTATATATTATATTGTATATATTTTTCATCATCAATAGATATATATGTATAAGATTAGGTTCACCATGTAGGATATTATAGATAGATACACAAGAGTACCATTTCCTATAGATTATGTCACTAAAGATGGAAACATTATCAGTTGTTTTTTAGTTTTTCCATTTATAATTATCCAATAAATTATCACTGAGGTATATATAGATTATATATCTTATTTCATATTGGAGTTAAATTTGTTTTAACATTTTAAATTTTAAATATTTATCTTTTTTTATGGGAATACTTTAATGGAAAATACATATTGTATAGACAACAAAAAGTATAAACTATTATGACTTTAGATACAAATTGTTCTAGAATTGATAGATTATCAATATATCCATATTTGTTGTTGGAAGTTTATGAGCTTCCATTGGATGCTAACATTTCGTGGGAGTGAAATTACTTTGATGATTTTAAAGTGATATATCATGGATCTTGTAACTAGAGATGTGTTGGGAATTATTTTGATGTATTTCCTTTAATTGTAAGTCAATTATCATATTTCTTTTAGTTATTTTAATTTAATGAAACTTAATACTTATGTTTGTTTTATATTAAGTATCTTTATACAATTTTTATTCAGTATGATATGAAATCAGTATATGGATTTTCTTACCCACAATTAATTTCACCATTAACAGTAATAATGAAAGATACAAAAAGAACACTATGTATTACTAAAATATTTAAAAATAATATAATTCATTGTTGGATAATTTCTTATCTTAAAGGGTATGAAACATATATTTCTAAAAGTTTTGTTTCTATTAACTGAATAACCACTCACATTATATTTTTTATCTTAATTTTTATTGGTTGTTATATTCTTTTTTCAAAAGAGAAGATAACTTACTAGTTGTGCTCTATACAAAGTGACATGTGAGAAAATTTACTTAATATATTAGACATGTACATTTGATTATTTGAATAGTTGTATATTATAATTATTTTTAATTTTATTCCATACATATCATTTTCAAATAGGGGTTCGAATTACATTAGTGATAAAAAAGTAAATAAGATAGTAAATAACAAATATGTATGCTCAAAGGTGACTTCTCATTTATAATTACTACGTTTTGGATATAAGTACTTAAAATGTTATTTTGAATTGAAAATTTCTTTTGAAACAAAACTATTATCATCAAAAATGAGTAAAGTAATATGTATATTATATTTTAAGATTTTTGATTGAAATAATTTCAACTGAGGCAGTTATAAAACTAAATAAGGTTATATTTTATTATAAATTTTCATTCAATTTACCTTATAATTAAATTGATAATACTTTTTAAATGATTTATTTTTAATTTTTATCTTTTTTATAACCCTTACCTTTATACTAAAAAAGATATAAATCACTTACAAGAAGAATGTGTGTATTTTTTTATAGGTTTAATTGGGTTTTAGTTTATTTCTGATACATATTGTAAAGTTTAAATTTGAAATTGTAAATTTAAAATGATTTAAATTTGTAATGTTCTTTTCCAGTTCTATTTGTGTTGTTTTTTTATAATTTTTAGTTCTTATATTGTATTTTGGTCTCTTTTATTTTAATTTAATATAAAAATATATATTTTTCACATCGGTTATTGTATAACCGCTGTTAGAAATTAAAAAAAATATATTTTTCATGTTAGTTAAACAATAACCTATATAGAAAAACCCTTCTCATTTTGGAGTTTTAGATTGATTTATGTAATGGTATTTCAAAAATCGACATGAAAAACATATTTATAGTATCACTTTAAATAACACTACTAGAAAAATGATGTTAAAAACCCCAAAAACCCCAATGTAGAAAACCATATTTTTCACTAGTGATTTTGTTCAATCCTTTTAAATTACAATTGTTTTAATCTCATAAATATTGAAAATGATTTTATTATATCATTTAAATTTCATTAAAAATATATAGAAATTCATTTTGAAGTTTTCTTGGGTATATTCTAAGAGTTTTTAGTCATCAAAAAGGGGGATATTATTATAACTCACAATCTTATATTTTTTTAATGATTACAAACACAAATTATGTATCTAATATTTTTCAATTGAGTGTATTTCAGTTATTAAGAATGGAAATTAAGTTATATAGTTATTCTAGGGAAGTGGAAGGATTAAAATGGAGTATTTTGGTAATGTTAAGCATCCTACATAGCTTGTTACAACTGGATACTTTGTGGGGTGTCACTAGCCAACTGGTGTCATTTGACAGAAGATCCCTAGTAGTATGAGGTTCACTGAAAAACTAATGGAGTGACATTGACTATTCAGTGACACTAGAAAGAACCGCTAGGTATACTAGAAGCTCACCCACTACTTGGTGGAGATAATTAGCTACCAAGTTGAGTCTTTAGTATCCTATAATCCTACAAAAATCCCATTAGATAGCTTGTGGCATTTGGTGTCTATCCAGTAGCATCGAGATGACAAGTCAAAGAGTGAATTTAAAATGGTCTTCAATGGCTCTATTGACCCTATTAAACCTCAAAATAAACCCTTGGACCCCTAAAGGATATAAATACAACCTTAGGAAGCTTAAAAAGCCATAAAAATGAACTTAATTAATATATAGTTAACAACAATGAGAATCGCCTATAAATTTAATTATTTAATCCTCCTCTTAAGATCACTTTGTATTTATTTATTCTAATTCTTTGATCTCCCATCCTTCTATCTCTCTCTTTCTCTAAATTTATTCTTCTATATCCTTTTATAGAATTAATAGCGATTTTTTCAAAGGATTTTTATCTAAGAAAACTCATTTTTCTTTCTTTTTGGGTTCTTAGTAAATCAATAAAATCAAGGTTTTTCTTTTCAGGTTCTTGGTAAACTGATAAAACAAAGTCATTTTTTCAGGTTTCTTAGATACCGATAAATTCAATGGTTTGTATTTTTTTTCTTTTATACCTCTAAATTAAAGGTTTATTTATTAAATACCCCTCTAGTAATTGAGGTGGTATGCTTAGGTTGTCAAAATTTAGATATTTTCAAAATCCCTTATCAAATTGTGTGTCTTGTATTTTATTTACTTTTAAAAATAGGTAATCACTTCCATTAAATTAATCAATTAATCTTTAATCATATAATATATTAAATTATATAATTATATAATTCAATATCTCCTTTATTTAATATATTGTTTCTACAAATATTATTCTTTTTAATTCCAAATATACTTATCAATTATATTTTTCTTACTTTGATTATTTTAGTTTATCACTCAATTTCATAATTGAATCACTTTATTTAGTTTTAATTTTAAAATGAAATTCACCCCCCCCCCCTATTGACATCTTAATCCAACCAACAGATAATTTCTACACTTATAACCCATTAGTGTGCTCATTACACTTTAAAAACCACAAATAAACTTCCTATAAATAATAAATCAACATCTAAAAATAATAAAACTCAAATGAAAAGTTGAAAAATACGTAGAAAAATATTGATATACATCAAATACTTAAAAAATAAAAAACCAAAAATTAAATTACCTAAAAACCTTAATTTAACCGAAAATTAGGTAAGTTTTTAAATAAATCCATTGAAGTATTAACCTATACCAAAATAGTGATCTATAGATCATAATCATCCTTCTTCAATGTCCTTTAGCTAGATTATGTGAAATTAATCTCAAATGGATTTCACCATGATCCAATGAAATACATTCAAAAATACCTAACATAAAGTTTGTAAATTATAAAAAAAATGAACAGAAAGAATAAATGAGGAGGAAGGTAAAGGTTTCACCTTGAGTTGATAAACCAAAATCGCATGGACTCTATCGATTGAAAATAAATAGAGGGAGGGAGAAAGAAGTGGTAAGGATGAATCTATCTATTCTTCTTGGATAGATACCAAAACATGTCTCAAGGTAACCCCCAAAATGGGTAAAAATAAAAATATAGTAGAATACCTTTCTACCCCCTCTTTGAAAAAAACCACCCATACCCCATTAGGCAAATGGTAGAGCTCCCCTAGCTACCCAGTGGCTCAAAAAATACCCTTTGACATCCCACCAGTCATCTTGTGAAAATCTAGTGGTTTCTTCCTTACTGGATAACTCTTTAGGTACCCAACCATACTAGATAGGGTTCCTAGTGGTTTCTTACAACCACCTATTTAAAACATGAACTCCAAAAACTATAAATACTAGGATTTTATAATGATCTCACCATATATAAATTCCCACTTTAAACTTTCAAAAAAAATTATATTGATCAATATATCAATAAAAATCTAAAAAATCAAATGATCCTAGATTTTCACTATTAATTTCCCAAATTAAAAATCCATAATCATACTTTAATAATTAAATAAAAACATAGGTCATTAAATTTCATATGATAAATTTGGACAAGGAATTTCCCACTAAAATATCCAAGAATTATATGAGATATGATTGGCATGATGGATTATCTAAATAACTAATTTTCAATAGAAGCACTAAAGTAGAGTTAAAATTTATTAAAATATGGATCTTTTCCTACTAATAGATTTAATATAGGGGGTTATCATTTTAGTGGGAGCTTGTTTAATAAAATGTATTATTTAAATTACATAAAACATGATACCCACCCAAATATATATCTTGTTTTATATAATTACATGAATTATGAACATCCTTTTTATATTACATATTAGACCTATGATTTAATATATTGGTATCTAAATTTGAGAAGTGTTCTCAAGGAGAATCATTTTGACAACATGGATATAAATGTTAGATAAATCAATTTATCTAATTCTATCTTATGGGAATTATATACCAATTATTAATCACACATATGTTTTAATAAACACCAACTCATAAATAAGAGAGAATTGATGAAGGTAGAGGAATATATACATGTTATCAATGGTATAAGAGTTGATAAATTGGAATTAGTAATTTATGATCTAAGAATATCTGGTGGATTATTTATAAAATTGAAAAGGTATTAGTATATTCCCACTATAAACATAAATTTGATTTATATATCTCATTTAAACAAGATGGAATTTTTCATTTATGATTAAGAACAAGAGTTGTTTTATATTCATTAATTATTTATTTTATACAATTGTAAATTTGGTGACTGATTTATAAATTATGGATATGGATAATCTAGTTTATAACATTCAAGATGATAAGTTATAGGTTGTAACTAACACCACTTATATTTATAATTTTCACCTTGGGTATATTAATGATAAATTCATTTGAATACTTTAAAGATATGTATTGTTGAAATCATTTGATTATTAATAATTTAATAATTGAAAATCTTGTAAGGTAAAATAAATCACCTTTTAGTAGAAAGGGTGAGAGGGATAGTGGAATATTGAACCTAATACATAGTGATGTATATAGAATAATTAGTACAGAAGAAATAATTAGATATCATTACTTTATATATTTTACTATTGACTTCAGTTGGTATGGTTATATGTTTGTTATTATACATAATTTTGAAACCTTTGAAAAGTTCAAGGAGTTCAAGAATGAAGTAAAAAATCAACTAGGAAAAAGTATATAGATTCTCTAATTAGATCGAGGTATTGAATACTTTATATAAGAATATATTGATCATCTAATAGATTATGGAACTATTTCATAACTTATTACTCGTGGAATGTTGTAATGTAATTATGTATCAAAAAAGATAAATCATACTTTGTTATCCATGGTTCGATCAATGATGAGTCAATAAAAACTTATGATATAATTATTTGGATATGATCTAGAAGAATTATCATTTAAAATAAACTTCTTTACATTTAAGAAATTTATAAAAAAACAATATGAGATATGGACTAGGAGGAATCCCAATTTCTATTTTAAAATGTTTTAGAGTTCTACAGAAAATGAAAAATGTATGGTTTTATAAAAAAAATATTAAATCAGATAAATAACTTTTATTAGTTATCCTAATAAAATAATGAGTCATTATTTTTATAATAAATTGGAACACAAAGTGATTGTACCTCAATATAGTGTTTTCCTTGAGAATAATCTCATGAATTCAGGATTTGGTGGGAGAAAAGTTGAGATTTTAGAAGTTTAAGACCAACAAATGAGAAATTTCTCATATATGAAAATTGAGTCATTCCCAAAAGTGGTTGTGTAAAATAAGTTGACTCTGGTTACACAATAACCTTTAAGGACTATTAGGATTACTTAGGTTCTTTATAGTTATTTATTTCTTTTGTAAAATTATGATTAGGAAACATTCATAGATAATGAACTTACTATCAAACGAGAGTCCATTGAGAGTTTTGATTTTGAGAAATGGTTATAGGTTATGAGATATTAAATGCTATCAATGTACACAAACCAAGTTTGAAACATATAGGATTAAATTAAAAGGTTTATGTCCATATGGTGCATGTAATGACTTAAGATTTCACTGAATATTTTCCTTAAATAAACAATGTGTTTAATAGCTTGCTCCACATGTAAAACTAAAATGAAACCGCAATATGTTTAAACCATTAAAACCTAGCCATTGAATTATAATAAATGAATAAGAGTAATAATTTTATGAAATATTTACAGAAATAAAATAAAATATACTTTTAATATGAATAAAATTTAATTGGTGTAGCTAAAATGACTAATAGTATCATTTTATCCTTAGAAATGTATTTATCTAAATATTACCTTTTTATGTAATATGCATTTCTATTTCAAAACAAATTGTGATTAATGATGATAAAATATATTTGATATAAATAACCAATTAATATTAATTTAATTATTAAATGGTATTAAATATGAATGAGAATGGTTAATGTTGTAAAAGATTTATTTTTCTATAAAACAGTTTTTCATTATATCTTATTTTTTATTTAAAAGTTAAATTTATGAATTATATAATTTTAATTTTAAAAAATAAATTTTATTTTATTAATCATAGTAATATTTTCTTAAGATTAATTATTTATATTTTTCTAAAAATATTGAATTTTAGGTGAATAGTGAAAAATACCATTTTTACAAAAAACATGACTTTTATGAAATTATTAGTATATAAGTATGAATTTTAGTTTCATGAAACCTTTTTATAAGACAAAATATTTTTTATATAAGTGATTTTATAATTCTAAAAAAATTAAGATTTAAAGACACATATTTGACATTTGAGAACTTAAGTTATATTTTTTGAAAATTTGTTTTTAATACATTATACATTTAGTATTTAAAAATTAACTTATATCACATTTGTAAATTTAATATTATTAAATTAATTTTAAATTTGGAATCATTAGGTCCAAATTATATAAAAATTACCATTTTATTTTTAGGCATAATGAATAAATAAGTAAGGTAAGAACTAGTTACCACGGTACAAGTAAATTAGGGTTAAGTGGGTTTAAGCTAGTAAAAAAGGCTAAATCATGTTAAAAACATATTTATAATGAATATTTTAGGCCTTTAGAAATATTATATATTCTATTATCCATTATTTATCAATATTAGAGCCACTTTCCTTGATATTTACTTCCCATTATTGAAAATATTTGGGTATTTACAAAAATGTCACCCCTTTTCACTTATAAAAGGGTCACTCCTCTCCTCATTTCCTCTCACACAAAAACCCAATTATTTCGGCCCAAAATCTACCAAAACCTCTCATAAACATTCCTATTCATCTTAAAGTGGTTTTTTTATTCTAAAAAGACCATCCATCAAAGGCTTAACCTCCTTTACAAAGTAGATAATATAAGAAGTGAGGTATAAACTTCTAATCGCTCCTTTTTCATTCCAATTTATTTATGTGCACTTATTATTACTCGAATTAAATTACACCATCTAAAAATTATAACATAAGTAAAATTAATATAACATTATTTTATTATAATTATGGCACAATCATTAACTACCATTCCATTTTTTATTTATAAAAAATGAAACCATGATTCATGCATTGTGAGGACTATGACTTCCATTTTGCAACATGTTTCATTTTCCTTCACTACCTTACAAGGATGGTCATAATATATAATTAAATATGTATGTATTATATCTATGAAATATTTTATATTCTGAAATTAGAAACCATGTTACTCATTTTCCCCATTCTATGGAAAATGAAATCATCATACATGCATATGTGTGGACTACTGCCTCCATGGAATGATTGATTTATATTTTTATTTTCATCTTTTCCTTACATGGATGGTTATGAGAATGGTTTAAATGGATAAATATTATGTTTATGTAATTATTAATTCTTTTTCATTACTAATTTTATACCTATTAATAATATGATTAATAAAAAATTGTGGTAAATTCAACTATATAAAAGAGCATCCAAGAAGAAAAAATGATTTCTTTTATACTATAACATAACTTCATATAGGTTATATTCATACTAATATTATTTATAATTAAAATATTTAACATTAATAAACACGAAATAATATATTTATGCTTCTATTATAATGATATTAGAACTAAATCACTCTATAATCTTCTATTAATTATGGTATATTCTGGTTTGGGTAGGTTTAACCACCTATTTTAATAATGATATAAATTTATATCATGGATGACTATGGGAAATTTATTACTAGTAAAATATTTTTTAAATATTTAAATAACTATTATTATTTTTTCTTTAATGGTAACATTATTATTAAACTCATTCATTAAGAAAAAATCTTTTGTTCATTAAGAATCACCAAAACATGATCATCACTGATTTCATCTTCATTGTTTGTAACCAAAAATACCATGGAATGAAATTATAATTTTATAACTATAATTTAAAATATATTATATTTACTTTAATTATATTATAATGATGAAATTTTTATCAATAATTAATATCAACAATATTTTTACAAAACTAGTTCAAACCCATCAAGATTACTTACACCCAATATTTAAAATAGGTAATAACTAACTAGAATTCATATAGATAATGATCATAAATGTAGATTATAAATGTAAATAGATATAATTAAGGTTATAAATTGGGTTATTAATATGATTATGTTTATGATATATAAATTTAGGTGCAATTGTAGAGCGAATCAGGATTGAGGTAAGGGACCTGTTGAGACATATTCCTTATTATACACCATGTTTTCTATGGAATGGTGTATCTACTACCCCTTTATTATTTTTTTTATCATTATTATATAATTATTAATGATATTTAATGTTTCATTTGAAATTTTATCCTTCAAGTAGGTTTTTATTTCAAATATTCTAATGTCATAAGTTTTTACTTAGTCTCAATTCTTATTCTTTGATACATGTTACATGTTATGAATCATGTTTCATTTGTATAGTTATATATTTATTTAATATCCCATGAATGTTATATACTTTATTTTCTTCTAATTATTAATATATATTAATCCAAATAAATTTCTTTTCTTCAAATTTATTTTCACTCAAGTGTTACCCCAATAATAAGATGTTTTGGTAACTCAATTTTAGTTCACTGAGTTATGATCGTTCCATTGAACTTATTTCATATAAGTTCAGGAATTCCAACCCTTTTATTGTATTATGTGGTATTATATAATTGTTTAAATTTTTAAAACATAAATCCATTTTCAAATATTTTATGCTTCATGGAGTATGTTGCCCGTAAGGGATATTGATAAATCAAATCTCGTTTTCTTGATTTATAATGTTTTATCTTGAACATTTATCTTCCATGCTTGGGTTCTCCCATCAGAATATTATATTATATGGTATTTTATAATCCTATTTAATTAAATTAAGTTTTAATATAAATAATTTTTTATTACTTTTTTTACAATGTGGGATTTCAACAAAGGTAACTTCAAAGTAAGAGAAGGTTTCTTTTATAATCTAATGTTTTATCTTTTTATATACATTTTCATTAGAAAACCTTATGTAATTTTAAAGTATATATTATTTTATATTAATTTTAATAGTAAATTTTTTTAAAATATTTCACTACACTTTTTCAGAATTTACTTTTGAAAGTTACATGTAATTTTTTATTTTACGTTAATGTTAAAAATGTTTTCTAAATTATTTTTTAAGTTTTCACCTCCATTTTCTTTTTCATAATAAAAAGTATTTACACTCATTGGATTTATGTTACATGAATTATTTTATAATAATATATATATTTATAATTTTTAATATTGAACTCATGGTATCAAATAATTTGATTTGTAGTCCTTTCTTGTGTGATACGATTCAAATCATTCTTTTACAATAATGTTTTTAATCTATGTCAACATCCTTATAAGTTTACTTTGTTTAATTTGGGGTATGTTCTTTTACAACCATACACCTTATTTATATGGATGTATTATATAATATTCTTTTCTACCAAATATATGATCCATAAATTTCGTTTTCTTGCCTAACCATCTAGTGTGAATTGGATTAATGTTTCTTCTAATGACTTTTATTTGTGAATATCCTATTTTCCATTCCTTTGATTGAAGGATGTTCTCCTGGATTATAAACATCGATTGATTTGAGAAATTATTGACTTAAATTTATACTATTACTCTATATTGTCTTATATTTAGGGATGCTTGCATAGAAGTTTATTCCATTTATTGATTGGATAATTATTGAAAATACATATATTTTTTATTCTGATATAGATTTTTATTGATTACTTGGAAAAGTTGACCATGTATTTTTTAACCATCCACTTTTTTGCTCAGTATGGGTTATGATCATTTTATCCCTTTTATTTATGTGTGGAAAAGTATTGGTGTTTCATATGTTTTTATTCCAATATATATTATTATTGTAAAGTTTTATTATTTATTGTTTACTCATTATCTAGTATGATGAATGCAGTGGACTTAAACAAGTGATGGGTGGGACCAGCATTATATATCCCCTCGATTCCTTGATAGGTCTTAAGAGACAAAAATGTATGGGTACTTGGTTTATGCCTACCCAAAACAATATATTTCTTAGACACATGGCCTTGATGGTAAGATCATGATGTCTAAGATCATGATTTCTTGGCTTAGGGTATGGAATTAACTGTTCAACATTATTCATTTCATCACTAAGGAAATAGTTATGGTTATCCATTTTGATCTATTTATTTTAATTTTTATCCATGTATATATTATGCTCTCAATTTTAGTTGATTATGGAATTATAATGATTACTTATTCCTACCATAATATTTATTTCATGTCATGATTTCATCAGTTGTATGTTTTCCCGTACTAAGTGTTTGAGCTCCCCCTTACTATGTTTCCATTTCCCTAGGTTATAAAGAAATGTATTACACATGATATGTATAACAAGATAGATATGTATATAATTTGTGGGAGATATTGGGGACTTATTATATATTAATAAGTTTCTTATAAATTGGAAAAAAATATTCATTAGTTGAGAAAGACATAGGTTTTGTTTGGTTATTTTTTATCCTAATTATTTAAATATATAAACCTAAAAGGTCTAGGGAATTTATGTAATTAAATATTTACATTAATTCACGTAATTATGGGATATTAATGTATGAGAATCTACAGTTGGTATAAAAGTTGGTATGTAAAAGTTTATGTTTATGGCACCGAGCTTGGAACTACAGGTCTGGGGCACCATAGTTGGTATCAAAGCATGGTTAAAATGATTTTGGATTTTAAAAAAAAATAGGATAATTTAAGGTTTGATAAGTTTTGGTTGGTTATAATTTCAAAGGTGTAGATAATCCGTTGGAATAGTATATGATAATTTTATTTGTGGATTAGGATAAGATAAATTTAGTGAAACCCCTAGGGATAAGTCTAAGTGATAATTTTAAGTATAGGATAGCATCCTAAAGTTTTGATAAAATAGATATTGTGTGGTTATCCTATAAATTACATCATTTTTGGATACTAAAAGTGGATATAGGATCAATAATAGATGTACCTATGGGTAATAACCACATAAAGAGAATATTGGGTATTAACTCGATAATCACCTAATACACAACGAAGAGGCATAATCGCACGGGTGGTATTATTTGGTCAATCACATTTTCCTTATAAACCATTATAAAGTATTTATTTCCAAATTATATTAATGGATTAGGTTAATAATTATAATAGAACCTAACATAAAGAAAATTATATTGAATTGAAAGTATCAAAAGATGAAATGAAGTTTTCATTAGAGAAGATTGAGCTTTGATATTCATATGATCATTTACCTTGATTCTATTAGATATTTATCCGAATACTTTTGGTTTTAGTATTTGGTTGAAATAATATCAGGATGATGAAGCTAAGAAAAGTGTGTATCTATAAACCACTCTATCTTATAACCAAATAAGGGGTCATATTTTAAATGGTTTATAATTTTATAATATGCCTATTATGATGAAAAAGGTTAGTTTCCTAGTCTTTGCTAAGGTACTGAGATTTATATTTTCTTTAAACTCTTAGATATTTTCATTATTGAGTGATATTATTAATGATATTCTAGTATATTCTAAAAGTTGTGATAATTATGTGAAAGATCTAAGTATTTTTCTTCAATAGTTCTGCTTTAAAGTTTTGTAAACATATATTAAATTGTATAAATAACCTTGAAAAATGATTTTATTACAAGTATATATTTTTAGGGATAAATATTGTAGAACACATGGTTAAGGGATGTACAACTATTAGGTTTAAAATATTCTTGATTTTTAGTTAATAAAGAGTTTATTGATTTTGAGAAAAGTAAGTTAGATAGAATTGACAGCCTTGGAATTGATTATTGATTTAATAAAAAGGTGATATTTTTGGTAAATTTTATCTAATATTTGAGATTATGATATATATTTATTAGTTTGTAACTTTATGAATAGATGATTAATACATTTAAAGGTTAAATATAGAGTTAATGTTTGAATAAATATATGATATCACAGTGGTTTAATTTCTTAGAGATTCATATGGTTTTGAGAAAGGTATATTTTTTAGAATGTATGATTAGGATATATACATAATTGAGTATATTATTTTATAAAATATTAATGTTGTTTTAGGAAAGATAAGTAATTTAATATAGATTAAGTGAGAAAGGTAGATATCAAATTAGAAGTTATATTCTGAATGATGAATATGTTAAGAAAACCCTCACCTATCTTCATCAATGAGTAATAATTAAAATTGGGAAGACATAATTTATTTATCGGGTAGAATGTAAACACTTGATATTTCCATATACATTTTCCTTAAATAAATAATGTGTTTGATGGCTTACTCCACACAAAAAAACTAAAATTAAATCGCATTATGTTTATACCGTTAAAACCTAGATGTTGAATTAGAGTGAATTGTTAGATGAAACTACTTTATTAAATATTTATATAATTAAAATAAAGGTTATTTTTAAAATGAATGGAATTCAATTGGCATAGCTAAAATTACTAATATGATCATTTTATGCTTAGAAATGTTTTTCTAATTATTTCATTTTTATGCGATATGCATTTCGATTTCAAAAGACTTATGATTAATGATTATAAAATATATTTAATATGAATAATTTGTTAATACTAATTTAATTAGTAAATGATAGGAAATGTTAATGAGAATGGTAAATATTCTAAAAGAATTATTTTCCTATAAAATAGTTTTTCATTACATCTCATTTTTTATTTAAAAGTTAAATTTCTAAATTTTAGAATTTGAATTTAAAAAAATTAACCTTATTTTTTTATTCATCATAATAATATTTTATTAAGATTAATTTTTGATATTTTTCAAAACAGATTAAATTTTAGGTGAATAGTGGAAAATATTATTTTTACAAATAACATGAATTTTATGACATTATTAGTATATGAGTATGAATTATAACTTCATGAAACCATTTTCTAATTCTAAATATTTATTTTATAAGTTAATTTATAATTTTAAAAAATTTGGTTTAAATTTACAAACCCATTTTTTTAGAACTTAAGTTATATTTCTAAAAATGTGATTTTAATAAATTATACATTTAGTATTTTAAAATTAACTTATATAAATTTTACAAATTTAATATTATTAAATAGATTTAAAAAATTTAATCATTATTTCCAACTTATATAAAAATTACCATTTTATTTTTAGGCATAAAGGATAAATTACTAAGGTAAAAACTAGTTATCATAGTAAGAGTAAATTCGGGTTAAAAGGGCTTAACCTAGTGAAAAAAGGATAAAACGTGTTAATAACATGTGTTATAATGTTTTTCTAGGCCTTTATCAACCTTATCTCTTTCTATATCCATTGTTTATCTATTTTGGATCCACCTTCATTGAGAGTGACTTCCCATTATTGAAATATTTTGGGTATTTACAAAAAGAACATATTTTTTCACTTATAAAAGGGGCATTGCTCTCCCCACTTCTCCTCACACCACAACAAAATTATTTCATCCTAAAATGTACATAAACCTTTTATAAACATTCTTATACACCTTAAATGGGTCCTGGTATTCTCAAAATTTCATCCCTCAAAGTCTTAACCCCCTTTGCAAAGGTAATAATCCAAGAAGTGTGGTATAAATTTTTAACCACTCCTTTATCATTTCAGTTTATTTATCTGAACTTATTCTTAAAAAAATTAAATTATAAAATATTAAAATTATAACATCATTATCACTATTATACTGGTATTTTATTATTGTTATGGTTCAATCATTAACCACATTTCTCTTTTCTATTAAGAAAAAATAAAACTTCCATTCATGCATTGTGTGGACTACTGCATTTGTTTTCCTTCACCATATTACAAGGATGGTCCTAATAGTAAATTAAATATTTAAGTATTATATCAATTACATGATTTAAATTTTTAAATTATAAAACATATTAAATCTTTTCCTCGTTCTATAAAAAATGAATTCATCATCTATACATACGTGTGGACTACCACCTTCATGGAATGATTGATTTTTGATTTTTTTTTCATCATAGTATAACATGGATTATAATGAGAATGGTTTTAATAGATAAATATTATGTTTATGAAATTATTAAATTTCTATAAAGACAAATTGGAAAATCTATTAAAAATATGAGAAACAAACAACCATGTAAATTCAACCGTCTAAAAGAGAATCCTAAATGAAAAAAAAATGATTTCGTCATTGTAAGAAATAAAATCATATTGGTTATATTATTCTTATAATTATTTTAAAAAAATTATATATCGCACTAATAAACACTAAATAGGATCATTATTCTTCTATTATAATGATATTGAAACTAAATCACTTCATAAGCATCCACTAATTATAGTATATTCTTGTTTAGGTTGGTTTAACTATATACTTGAACAATGATATAAATTTTTATAATGGATGAATATGAAAACTTTATTACCAGTATAATATTACATAAATATTAAAATAATTATTTTTTTTTCCTATAGTGGTAAAATTATTATTATACTCGTTAATTAATAAAACACCTTTCATTCATTAAGAAGCACCAAAACATGATCATTATTAATTTAATATTCATGGTTTGTAACCAAAACTACCATGGAAAGAAATTATACATTTAAAAATATCATGTAAAATATATTCTATTACCTTTAATTATCTTTTAATGATTAACTTTTTATTAAGAATGAATACAAACATCTTTTTTACAAAACTAGTTCAAAATGATCAAGATTACTTACACCCATATTGAAAATAAGTAATATATAACTATAATTAATATATAGAATGATTATAAATTAATAGTATAAATATAAATATATATGAGTAAGGTTTTGAATTATTTTATTAAAAATATTATTTTTTTGATATAAGAAGTCAGGAACAATAGTGAATGAGTGTTGAGGTAAGGGTTTTTGTCTCAATTTTCATCCCTTGAGACATATTTCTTATTATACATCATGTTTTATTTTGAATTATGTATCTAATTCCCCTTAAATATTTTTTATCATGATTATATCTTTATTTTTTATATTTAAATTTTCATTTTAAATTCTATCCTGTAATTGGGTTTTGATTCAAAATATTCTAATGTCATAGGGTTTTTCTTGGCCTCAATTTTTATTCTTAGAGACATGTTACATGTTATGTACCATGATTAATTTGTATGGTGTTTTATTCATTCATTATCACATGAATGTTCTATAATTTATTTCCTTTTAATTATTGGGATATACTAATCAAAATTAAGTTCTTATTTTCATATGTCTTTTGTATCAAGTGTTAACCCAATCATAAGATTTTTTGGTAACTCAATTTTTATTCATTGAATTATGATCATTATATTGAAATTATTTCATATAATTTAGGTATATTATACCATTTGGTTGTATTATGTGGTATTCTATAATTTTTTACATTTTTACCACACAAACCTCATTTCAAATATTTCATGATTCATGAAGTTTATTGCCCATAAGGGATATTGAAAACACATATCTTCTTTGCTTGTGCTATAATGTTTCATCTTGAACTTTTATTTCTTATGATTGGGTTCTCCCACCCTAGTATTATATTATATAGTATTTTATAATTCTCTTTTATAAAACGAATTTTTAATACAAAGAAGGTTTTATTACTCTTTTCAAAATGTGGGTCTTCAACAAAGGTAATTTCAAAGTATTAAAAAGGTTCCTTTCATAATAAAATGGTTTATATTTGGATCTAAATTTACTATAGAAAAATTTATTTCATTTTCAAGGGTCCATTATTAAAGATTATTTTTAAAAGTTAAATTTTTCAAAATACTTCACTTCCCCTTTTCAAAATTTATTTTTAAAAGTTACATGTAAGTTTGTACTTTGCATAAATGTTAAAAATGTTTTTTAAAAGTTATTTTAAGTTTTCACCACTATTTTCCTTTTATATTAAAAAATATTTACACTCATGGGATTTATGTTACATGATTTATTTTTTAATATATATATATATATATATATATTTGGGGATTTAACTCTCATTATCAAATAATTATATTCTTTATCGCTTACTTTGTGATACCATTCGAAGAATTTTTTGCAAGGATGTTTTCAGTATATGTAAAAATACTTCTAATTTTCCTTTTTACTCTAGGGATATATTCTTTTGAAACCATCCACATTCTTTATATGGATGGATTATGTAATTATATTTTCTATCAAATATATGATCCATCACTACCTTTTTATTTCCAAACCATGAACCATAGATAGGGTTGAATTTTATTCCAATGCATTTGCTTTGTGAATACACTATTTTATATTACTTTGATTGAAGGGTGTTCACCTAAATTTCATACATCAATTGATATGATAAATTATTGACTTAAACATATACCATTACTTGATATGGTTATATCTTTAGATTTTCTTACTTATAATGTTATTCCATTTATTAATTTGGGAACTATTGAAAATATTTATATTTATTATTCTAATATATATTTTTATCGATTACTTAGAAAATTTGACCATGTATTGTTTAACCATCCACATTATTTCTCTAGATGTATTATGATCGTGTTATACCTTTTATTAACATAGGGAAAAGTATTGGCATTATGTATATTTTTATTCCAATATAGATGATTATTAGAAAAGTTTATTATGTATTGTTTAATCATTATCTCATATAATTAATGAATTGGATTTAAACAAGTGGTGGGTAGGTCCTAGTATTATATATCTCATTGATACATTGGTGGGTATCATGAGACAAGCATTTTTGGGTATTTTGTGTATTAATACCCATAATAATATATTTCTTAGAAATAGGACCTTGATAATAAGATCATGATGTCTTAGCTTAGGTCATGGAATTAACTATCTATAATTATGAATTTCATCACTAAGAAACTGGTTATTAATATCCATGTGATCTATTTGTGTTCATTATTATCCATGGATATATTATTCTCTCAATTTTAGTTGATTATAACGTTATTATGATTACTTATTCCTTCCATAATATTAATTACATGCCATGATTCCATTAATTTTATGTTTCCCCTTATTGATCATTTGAGCTCACCCATTCTTATGTTTCTATTTCCTTGGGTTATAAATAAATGTATTAAACATGATATTTATAACATTAAAGTTACGTGTATAATTGGTGGGATATATTTAAGACTTATTATGGTTTAATTATTTTATTATATAGTGGTAAAAATATCCATTAGATGATAAAGACATGGGTTTTGATACTTTATGTTTTTTCCTAATTATTTAAATCTCTAAATCTAAAAGGTCTTAGGAATGTATTTAATGAAATATTTTTTTTTAATTTATGTAATTATGGGATAATCATGTATGGGAATCTACAATTAGTATCTAAGACAGTATATAATGTTTGTGTTTATGGAACCAGGATTGGGAGTGCGGGTATGGGGCGCTATAGTGAAAGTGGTTTTTCTATAATAAAACTAGTATAGATGGTATATTATCTATCTATAAATATTTATTGGTATTAAATGGGTATAAAAAATCATGGTACTAATAATTAAGATAAACTTTTCACTAATAGTTATAATAAATTCCATTTGGATATAGCTTGTTATGGAAACTCATTATGATTATGAGATATATCAAATAGATTTTAAAAAGAAAATCCTTGATAGGAATTTAATAAAGGATGTGTATATGATGAAAAATTAAGGTTTTAAGGATCCAAATGGTTTTACTAAGATATGAAAGTTTTAATAGTCCATTTATAGATTGAAACAGTATTCTTAAAGATGGAATATTTAGTTTGATTATTCTTTTGAAGAGTTTGGTTTCATTAAGAATATGTATAATTATTTTGTATAAAAGTGTATTATTGGGAGTCTTTTAATATTTTTATAATTTTTAAATAGAAACCCCACTCGTTCCATGTGAATTATATTCCCTTTTTGAAATATATTGTTCCCCTATGGGTTTACCAAGACTCAAGTATTGAATGCACCATGTGAAGTTGAACGGTTAAAATTATGCCTCTCCACACTACAATTCACTATCAGTTAAATTAAATTTCATGGTGGTGAAATTATTGTGTAAACCCATAACCTATTGGAATCAGACCCCCAACTCTAAGGAACCAAGTGAATGACCCTAACCACTAGGCCACCCCCATGGGGGAATCTATTTCTAGTGTTTTATATATGTAAATACCCCAACCCCAATAGCATGTATCTAGTGCCTTACTTTATTACATTGGTATAATAAATAAGGAAGTCTCATCTCAAAGGACTGAATATTTTAGTATATTTAGAAAACCATATACATATATAAGTTTTATAATACAACTTGAAATTAAATAAAACATAGAAACTCCATTATAAACACCCATAAACTTCTAGATTATCCCTACAAGTCATTCATAATATACATTTTCGCATCCTGGGTAAAAATAAAACATAAGAAAGCGGTGAGCTCAAATGCTTAGTAAGGGTAATAAATACAGTGTAAACTAACATAAATAAACATAAACAATAAGGTAGGGCTAATAACTAAAAACACATGCCATTAAAACATAATCTTGAGCATAATATAGTGGGAATAAAATATAAATAAATAATTCCATATAAATAATCATATGAGAATGAAACTTAACCATGGATATTCTACTATTAGAATAATCACATGAATTATAAATTAATAATATCATAATGATGGAATTAATAATGATGGAAATATGAAACATACCATCGAGGCCTCATCTAAGACATCAGAAAATAAATGGGTAAGGCCTCAGCCAAATCCATATCTGAAAATAAATGGGCAAGGCCTCAGCCAAGTCTATATCTGGTTTGTCTCATGACACCTACCAATGAATCGAGGGGATATAGAAGGTTCTCCCATCACTTAATAATTACAATGAATTACTCATATTCATGGGGTAAAATATAAACAACATATATGAAATGTAAATAACTTTCCCTAATCGGTAAACATAATCACTAATGTTCTGAGTAATATGGCGAATGGTATCAAGATAACACATTCATAGTCAAATTGATCATAAAAAATTTAATAAAATATGGTAGATGATATCATAAAATATAAATCCTAATTAATAATAATATTCAATAGAGGTTTTTAAAATTAATGAAAATACTCTAATAAAATCATTGAGTAATTCTAGAGAGAAATATCATTTTTACTTTACAAAGAAGAGTTCTTTTGGAAAAATCATTTGTATTATTCATAAAATTAGATTGTAAACATGTATATCCTAGAAAATAAAATTTAATTACAATTAAATTATGTTCTAGGCATAAATTATGTCCAACTGAAGTACAAACATGTAAAAATAGTTTTTAAGAAACTTTAGAAATTGTCCACTTCAGTGAGGTTTAAGAGAAAATATAAAAGTGTCTTTAAAACGGAAAAAATCATAATTATTTATATAAAACTAGAAATAAAAAAATGTAGTTTTTAATGATAAAAATATTGATTATAAAAAAATAATTTTTTATTAAAAAAGATTATGGATAGTATCGGAAAATGGGTATGAAATGGGAAAGTTCCCTTTAATTGGGCATGCTTATCAGGGGGAATTGAAAAATAAAGCTTATAAAAAATTTATTTCCCTTTAAAATAAGACATAATTGAGATAAATACATATCTTTGGAACATAAAAACAGAATTTATGAGGATTTAATATGAATTATTAATAATTACATTTGGTTAAATAGAGAAAAAGCGTAACCGAATGAAAAATGGAGTTTCATGGAGAATCATTGCCTTATGACCGAAAGTATTCTGCACTTGAACTTAATGTCCTGGATAATGAAATTATATTAATTAATAATTTAATTAAGAACATATTAAATTTTTATTTTATTTATTATAATTTTATTAAGTTCATTTATGGCCTTTTGGATGAGTTATAAGATTTAATTTCATCGTTCGATGGTGGTTGTTTTCTTGGTTTTCATGATGTTTTCACATGTATACATGTATAAAAGATCATGTAAAATGGAAATAGTTATTTATAATTTAAATTATATGTTATTAAATAACTTATAGGATATTTAATGTTCTTATATATAATTTTTTTTAATATATGGGGATGATTCATTAGATAAAGCATTAATGGTAACTATTTAAATTATTTTGGCATTTCTTCGATCACCATGAACTAGTTTTGTATTATGAATTAATATTATGTGTATTTAATAGTTAAAAAACATTAAATAATTTTTATTTAATATATTAAATCCATTTAAACCATTAAAATGGTTTTATTAACATCCTTTAAGGAGGAATTGAAAACTGAGAAATCATCATCCATGAAGGCAGTAAATCGAAATATCACGGATGATGTTTTCCTTTTTAGAATAAAAAGGGGAAAAGAAGAGAATTGATGGTTGAAATAAAATTAAAATAATAAATATGCATTATATAAAATATAATGGAGTTATCATATCACTTTTGATAGGGGAGGTGAGGGAACGATAAGAAAATAAAAGAAATTGAATGAAAGAGAGAGAAGGTTTTACCTCTTGAGTGTTGCCTCCTTGAGAACCTCACTAAGGGACTTGGAAATGATCTTTTGGTAATACCAAAAAGAATAGAATGTGGGATATAGGTTTATTAGAAGAAATGGATAGAATATAATCAATATTAAAGGCTTTGGAGGTGTGAGGAGAAGGTGTGGTATTTATAATGCAGGAGAGGGGTGTTTTTCGATTATTTTATTCAATAGTTTATTATTTTGGATCAAGACTATGAATAGTTTTGATTCCCATGAATAAATATATTAAATATATAATTATAGTTTGATATTATGGTATTTACATCATCAATTACTCAATAAATAGTGTATTTAACTTATGATTTATATATATCGTAAATTAATGTATTTCATTATTTACCGCATTTCATTATTCACCAAGAATTCGACTATTTTAGAAAAACACCAAAAATTCACCCTAAGCATTTTTATATATGTAAAATTAAAAAAAATGGACTTCATTTTATGAAAACAATTTTCTAAGTATGATAAATTTAATTTTTAATTAAAATTATCATTTATTCAAAAAATACCAATTTTAAAATTGTAACTGATTTTATGACACTTTAAAAAATTAATTTAGGTCTCATAAAATTATCTTATAGTCAGAAGAAAAAAATATTAATATATGAATCTATTTTATGAAAATAAATTTTATTTTAAATCATTATATTAACTATAAAATTATAAATAATAATTTATGTTTCACAAAAATATCAACACTTAATTTATCATTTTTAAAACATTTATTTACATATTCCTTGATATAAATATACCATGCTTTCATTTATAGGATACCCAAATTTTATTTATACTTTTATAGGTGAATTTACTATTATAATGTCCATATTACTATTCCTAATGGCCATATTACTATTCCAACAGTTGTATTTAATAGTATATTATGATTTTAAACCTGATGTGGCATAAAGTATAAAATATAGAAGATGTTAAATTTTAAAAGAGATATACCATAAAATATTGTGGTGTCACATTCTACCCTCCTTAAAAAAATTCATCCTTGAAATTTCCAAAATATCACCTCATCAAAAGATTCAGGTAGTTCTTTATCATAATTTCCTATAGTTCCAACTTCTCCTCTTCAATTTTATAATTTTCCAAAAGTAACTTTACCAGTTGAGTCATCTGATTACTCAACATCTGTTCTTTTTTATCCAGAATCTAGATAGGCACTTCACAGTAATATAAATTAAGTTCTTATTATATCCTTTTATAAGTGAGAAAATGTGTTGGGTCTGGCATGTAATTCCTTAACAAAGAGATGTGGAACACATTGTGTACTTTAGAAAGGCTAGGTAGCATCGCCAAACATAATCCGCAGCTCCAATTATCTCTATAATTTCAAAATTTCTGATGTTCCTAGGGCTCAGTTTACCTTTCTTACTGAACCTTATGACACCCTTCCATGGAGATACTTTCAAAAAGACATGATCTCCCACTTAAAACTACAAATCCTTTATTCGGTTGTTATAATAAATATTTTTCCTACTTTAATCTACTTTGATATGGGTTTGAATAGTTTTTATCTTGTTTATTTTTTCCTCCACAAGATATGGGCCTACAATCTTCCTTTCACCAACTTCATCCTAACAAGTCAGTGTATGACATCTCTTTCCATACAACTCTTCATATGGTTCCATTTGAATACTATAATGGAAACTATTATTTTAAGAAAACTATACCAAAGGTAAATACTGATCCCACAAACATTTAAATTAAAGTGAGAATGGCCTAAATGTGTATTCTAAAGTTTGAATCATCCTTTCTAATTATCCTTCAGTTTTAGGGTGATAAGCAGTTCTCAAATAAATCTTGGTATTAAGATCCTTCTGCATACTTTTCTAGAACTTTGATGTAAATCATGGATCATGATCAGACACAATGGAAAGAGGTGCACCATGAAGTATTACAACTTCATTAATATAGAGTCATGTAAGGCATTCTAGTGAAAAATACTCCTTTATAGTGAGGAACTGTTCAGATTTGGTAAGTTTAACAACAATTACTCATATTTCATCATTATTTCTTGGATTATTTGGTAATATAGTGAAAACATCCATTGTAATATCATCCCATTTTCATGTAGTAATAGTCATAGGTTGCATTACTTCTCTAGGATGTTGTCTTTTATCCTTCACTTGTTGACAGAGTAAACATATTGATGAATAATTGACAATTTCCCGCTTCATATTATCCCACCAAAAATGTTCCTAAAAATATCTATACATATTAGTGCTACCAGGGTGTATAGAGAAATTTGATCTATAAGAATTATTCAATAATTCCCTTTTTATCTCAGGTATAGAGGGAACACTAAGACTCTTCCCAAATTTCAAAATTCCATCTTCATATACGAATTCTACTGATTTCCCATCATTCACAGCTTTAATTTTCTTTTGATAAATCTCATCATCACACTAGGAACTTTTAATCCTTTAAAATAAATATGGTTTGGCAACCATTTTAAAAAGTAGTAATGTTTCACCTCTCTTGATAAATACTATATCCATATTTTCTAGATCCATGTACACAGGATCCTTGTCAATCCTCATTTTGTTCATAAATCCATGATCCTTCTTTCTCAATGCATCTTCTACCTTATTTTCCTTCCCTGGGTGGTAGTGTATTGAAAAATCATAATCCTTGAGTATCTTGAACCATTAATTTTTCCTTATATTGAGTTATTTCTGTGAGAATATATATTTCGAACTCCTGTGATCTGTATATATCTCACATATTTCACCATAGTGATAGTCTCTCCATATCTTTAGAGAAACTATTATGGATGCTAACTCAATATCAGGAGTTATATCATTTTGATCATGAGTTTTTAACTACCTTGATGCATAGTTAATAACTATATCATTCTTTATAAGGACACGTCCAAGTCCTTTCTTTGATACATCACTATAAATCACAAATATGTTATTTCTAGATGGTAGAGTCAAGATCAGAGTATTCAATAATATCATTTTCAATTCTTCAAAGAATTATTCACATTCCTTTTTCCAAATAAACTTAACCCCTTTACAAGTATGCTTGGTTAACAAGTTAGCTTATCGGGAAAAATTATGAATGAAAGACCGATAGTAACCTGTTAAACCAATGAAACTATGTATCTTGATTATGTTCATTGGTGTATTCCACTCATGAACTGCCCTTTTCTTTGTAGTATCAACTTATATTCCATACTTTGAGAAAAAATTTCCAACTAAAGAAACTTTTTGAGGCCAAAATTCACACTTTCTAAACTTCCCATATAACACTTTTCTTGTAAGAGTCTTCAGAATAATCCTCAAGCAGTTCTCATGGTCCTCATAGTTTTTAGAATATATCAAGATATCATCAATAAATACCATAACAAAATTATCAAGATATTCCTTGAATACTCTAGTCATTATATCTATAAAAATAGAGGGTGCATTAGTTAATCCAAATGAAATTACTATAAACTCTTAATGTTCGTACCTTATTCAAAATACTATCTTTGGAATATCTTCCTTCTTCACACACAATTGATGATATCTATAATGAAGATAAATCTTTGAAAAATATTTAGCTTTTTGAAGTTGATCATATAAAGAATCAATGTGATGTAGGGGATACTTGTTCTTTATTATAATATCATTTATTTCTCTATAGTCAATGCACATCCTCATGGATCCATATTTATTTTTGTCAAAGAGAACAGGGGATCCCCATGGAGAAACACTAGGGTGAATAAATCTCTTATTACTCAACTCCTCTACTTTTTTCTTAAAATACACTAATTATAAAATTCCCATTCTATAAGGAGTCTTTGATATTATCCTTGTGTCGGGGATTAAATCAATGGTAAACTCAACTTCATGTTTTGGGGGTGTCAAGGTAATTTATTAGGAAATACATTGATGTATTCCTGTATAATAGGTACATCCTCAATTTGAATATTTCTTTCCTCATATATAGATTATGTTTTCTCTTCCTCACCAATAATTTCATTTAGAAGAGATACTGGAGGTGGATCTAGATATGAATCATAAGATGAAGTCATCCCTATAAAGATAAGATATTTCATATCTTCATCAAGAATCATAATTTCCTTCTCTTTTCAATAAATAATTGTATTATATTTCAAAATCTAATCTATATCAGGGATTATATCAAAATAAACCATATTTATGATGATAAAATCATCAATTATAGAATGTTTATGCATCATAATAGGAACTTATCAACATATATTTATTATAGTAAGATTTATATTAAGAGTATTTACTGACAACTCCCTTGTTGAGGTGAATTGGAAATAAATAGTTTTGAAAGAAAAATGGGAAGATATAAAGGAATTAGGTGATCTAGAATCAAATAAATATTTATCTAAATTTGAGGAGATGATTAAAGTACCTTCCACCACATCATTAGGAACTTCAACCTCAGTTTTTGTGACTGTATAAGCATGGAATTGTTCCCTTGGCCTTTTGGGGTATGTTTCATTGACACTTTATTTGAATAGTTTCCCATATCCATAAAATTATATCATTGAACATTGGTAGCTTCTTTATTTACCTTGAAATTATGAGCATGATGACCTTTCTCACCACATTTGAAGCAAACTCCTTTTCCTTTTAAGTAAGCGCCAGGGTGTTTTCTTCCACAAGTATCATACATTGGAAAATTCCCTTTTTTATTCTTCCCTTTATCCAATATTTTCTTCACCACCATAATCTTCTCTTATTTTCCCTTAAATTCATAATAAATAGAGAATTCTTTCTCTATCTTGATAGCACATGAGACGAAATCTTCATGTGTTGTGAAATTCTGGGAGACCAGTTCCGTTTAGAGGAATGGTTTTAACCCATAAAAGAATAGATTAATCTTTATCTCTATATTATGTATGTAATCCATAGTATGCCTTACTAATATTGTAATGTTAGATTCATACTTTTCAAAGTTTTTATCCTCTTTTTGTCTCAGATATAAGAATTTTCTCTCCAAATTCACCCATTGTTCCTAAGGGAAATATTTTTCCATGAAAAATTCCTTAAAATCCTTTCACTCCATATTTGAAATTTCTTCCTCCTTTTTGTTTTGAATCAATGACCACCATTTATCAACATCTCTTGAGAGATGATAAACTTCCATGATAACCTTCTACCTTTCATTACTTCTCAAATAGAGGAATACCTTCTCTAAGGAACTAATCCATTTCTCAGCTATAAATATATTTTTAGTCCCACTAAATAATAGAGGTTGTTTTCGCATGAAGTGATCTAACATTTTTATATCACATTGTGGATTAGGATACTACATGAGAGTAAGGTTATTACTCATTACCTGAGTCATTTATCCCATTATAGTTATAAGTTTCTTAGTTTTAGTTTCATATTCCACTCCAACATCATTATCTTGAATAGGAGCGAAATCATTACATGGAATACGTGCATTGATACAGTTTCCATTCCTTCCACTATGTGCCACTTATAAATTAGGTCATACACTAAATTAATTTATGGATCATAATGTATAATTTCAAACTAGAAAAACACTTAATATAAATTTATGCATAGATAATTTCATAATCATAAACATGGTTTCTTTGGGAACATGTTTACTTTTAAAACCTTCATAATTTTTTGTAAATAAAATCAAGTTATAAAAATAATATCCCTCGGGAGTGTCAAACCAGGTGCACAGTAATACCCATTATCATGTACCAGGTTACACCGAGTCAGGCCTGACACACTTTGTCATAGTTGTTACCCCTAGGTACATCTGTTCTGGAACCACGTCCACTTGTAGTATCTAGAAAGGGATTTATTTCTAGGAAGACCCATATAATCTCTACCTTAATAAAATTATAAGATGTTATTCTATGCTTATACTCAAATTCTATCTTAGGGTTATGTTTCCTAATATATGTTTCTAACTCTAGTTTCTAAAGTTCCTACTAAAATTTCTCTGATACCAACAGTAAAGACTCCGACCCCACTAGCCCGGAGTTGGTTCCTTACTTTATTACATTAGTATAATAAATAAGGAATTATCATCCTAAAGGACCAAATGTTTTAGTATATTTGGAAAACCAGATACAAACATAAGTTTTACATTACAACTTGAAATGAAATACAACATAAAAACATCATTGGAAACACCCATAAACTCCTAGATCATCCCAAAAGCCATTCATAATATATATCTTCACATCCTGGGGAAAAATAAAACATAAGAAATGGGTGATCTCAGATGCTCAGTAAGGTTAAGAAATACATAGGAAGATAACATAAATAAAAATAAATAATAATGAAAGTGAATAACTAAAAACACATTTCTTTAAAACATAATCCTAAGAATAATATAGAAGTCATAAAATATCAATAAATAATTCCATATAAATAATCATATGAGAATGAAACTTAACCATGGATATTTTAATAGTCAAATAATCACATAGATTATCAATTAATAATATCATAATGATGAAATGTATAATGATGGAAATCTGAAACATACCATCAAGGCCTCATCCATGACATATGAAAATAAATGAGTAAGGCCTTTTCCAAATCCATATCTAAAAATAAATGGGAAAGGTCTTGGCTAAGTCCATATCGGGTTTGTCTCATAAGACCTACCGATGAATCAAGGAGATATAAAAAGACCCACCCATCACTTTATAAGTACAATTTCTTCCTCATATGCATGGTGTAAAACATAAAAAACATATATGAATTGTAAATAACTTTCCCCAATTAGTAAACATAATCACTAACCATTCTGAGTAATATAGTGAAGGGTATCAAGATACCACATCCACAATCATACTGATCATAAACCATTTAATAAAATATGGTAGATGATATAATAAAATATCAATCCCAAATAAGGATAAAATTTAACATAGGGTGTTGAAATAGATGAAAATACTCTAATAAAATCATCGAGGAATTCTAGAGAGAAATATCATATTTACTTTGAAAAGAATAGTTCTTTTGGAAAATCATTTTTATTTGTCATAAAATCATATTGTAAATATATATATCACAAAAAATAAAAGGTAAAGATAATGAAATTACGTTTTAGGAATAAATTATGTTCAATTGAAGTGAAATCATATCAAAATAGTTTTTGATAAACTTTAGAAATGGTCCACTTCAGTGTAGTTAAAAAGAAAACATAAAAGAGTCTTTAAAATAGAAAAAGTCATAATTGTTTGTATAAAACCAGAAATAAATGTATTTTTTCATGATAAAAATGATTTATTTTAGAAAAATAATGGTTTCTTAAAATATATTATGGATAGTAATTGAAAATGGGTAAGAAATTTGGATGTTTCCTTTAATCAGATTTGTTTATCAGGAGGAATTGAAAAAGGAACCTTATAAAACATGTATTTCCCACCAAAGAAAGAAGCATTGACCTAGGTACATATATTTAGATTATAAAAATATAATTTACAAGTATTAAATAAGAATAATTAATAATTACATTAGGGTAAATAGAGGTAAAACGTAACCTAAATGAAAAATAGAGGTTTGGGGAGAATCCTTACCTTATGTCTGAAAGTGTTCTACACTTGAACTTAATTTCCTAGATAATGAAATTAGATTCATTAATAATTTAATTAATAACTTATTCAAAATTTATTTGATTTAGTATAATTTTATTAAGTTCATTTGTTTCCTTCTTGATGAGTTATAAGATTCAATTTATTCATTCGGGAGTGATCATTTTCTTGGTTTTCATGATTGGTTCACTGGTATACATGTACGAATGATCATGTAAAATGGAAATATTTATCAAAAACTGAAATTATATGTTATTAATGAACTTATATAAGATTAAATGGTCTTATATATAATTTGTTTCAATGTATGAGGATAATATATTAGATAAAATGTAACGCCCCGACCCCAATTACCCAGAGTCGGTACATTATTACATAACATTTGCGTGATCACAAAATATCAAGTCTCGAAAGACCAATTAGTTTAGTATCCTTGGAAACACTAGATATATTCATAAATTTTACATTACATCATAAATTGAAATCTACATAAAACTTTTGTCTCCACACTCATATCCCCTTATACTATCCCTGCAGGTCATTCATAAAATACTTCTTCACATCTTGGGAAAAATAAAACATAGAAAGGGGTGAGCTCAAATGCCCAGTAAGAATAACAATATAGTAGAAACTTTCATAAATAAGCATAAACATTTAAGGCAATGTATAACTAAAACAAAAGTCTTTTAAACTTTAACTTCAGCATAATATGGTAGAAATAAAATGAAATAATGTCATTTACTTATTCACATGGATATTCTTCTAGTCGAATAATCACATGCAATATCAATAACTACTTTCATAATGATGGAATTCAAAATTCCAGACTATCATAACCACATAGCCAAGGCCTCGTGACAAGACAAAAAATAAGATTTTTTCAAGCACTCATGCTAAGACACTAGTTTGTCTCATGATACCTACTGATTAATAGAGGAGCTATAGCGGGCTCCACCCGTCACTTACTAAGTCCAATTAAATCCTCATATGAACATGTTTAAACATAACATAAACATTCGTATTAAAACTAGCATTCTAAATGTAAATACTTTCTCCATAAACCATGAATGGTTTAAAAATAATACATCAACAGTCAAACATATCACAAAACCTTCAATACAATATGAAAGTTTTGTATCATAATAAATCAACTTCAAATAAGCTTAAAATCCATCAAAGGATGTTGACATAGATGAAATCAAAACTATTTAAGAGAAATATCTCTTTTTTTTAAATCATTTTAAAGTTACATAATTATAAAATAAAACATTTACTTTGTAAATATTCTTATAATCTTGTAAGGGAAGCTTCGAAGATTTTACAATGGTGGAAAATAGTCGCACCCGCCATATAAGTTAAAAAAAGACATTCTTACCTTAATTTGTCGAAAAGGTTAAAAAGGTCATTGTTTGGAAAATGACGTAAAGATTCCTTTATAAACTTCTTATAAAATGTCAAACAAGGGTATAAATGAATTTAATCCATATTACGTAAAATAGTAAGAATGTTTTGAAATACATTTTTAAGAAACATGGATGTGGATGATAAAGAGGTCCGAGTAGATAATTACGTATAAACAACCTTGGATAATAAAGAGATTGTGAAATAAACCCTTACCAATTTGGTAACTTACGAAACATACACCCCATGAAAGAGGTATCATACAATTAATATGTAAATACACATAAATTAAAGTGTTTTACACAAAGAATACAATTATGGGCAGTACATACACCACACAAAATGTAATAGTGGCAATATGGCATGAATCTCACGGGAATAAGGAGTGAGATGAAAACCCCTTACCTTTTACTTTTCCTTGGTTGAGGGTAGGTTAACCTCCTGTATAATGGTGAAATAATTGTTATTAAATTATACAAGAATCATATACATTAATATGATATCATATATGATCTTTTAACATTGCTTTGTTAATAATATCTTAGTATTATCGTCGTTTCGTGTGTTAACTTACTCGTTTTCTTTTATATGTTTTGTTACATAAGACATGTTTGTTATGGATAGGATGTATATTATTCATATCCAGAATGATATAAAGTCCTTAAACATTATTTTTAATCATAAAATGAGAATTAGACTTGAATGGATACGATGGGGAATGAATCTCATCGCGTTCGTAGAGACGGTAGTCCGTACATACGCACGAGCGACAATATCAATCTTTTGATATTAAAATTATATATAATTGGATAGTATATCATATATACAGAATCATTATCATTTTATATTTATTATTTACATGAATTACACATCATTATTATACCCATACAAATAATAATGTTGTGAATAACAATTACACCACGACGTGGAGAGGGTAAGTCGTACGTACGCACGTATGGTGACATGTCATTAAAATGATGGATAGAATAGTGAATATGGTTGTAACATATTTATAATAACATCACAGTATATAGAATATACTGGAGTTATTATTTTAGAATGGGAATAACAAAGAAAGAAGAAGTTGAAGAAGAAAGGAACTTGAAAGAGGGTGGTGAAAACATTACCTCTTCTTCGGGTTCTTTTTTTGATTTGATCAAAAGGGATCCTTAGTTTGGTTTTATGATCAAACTAATACCTCTAGGTTGAATTTGGGGAAGTTGGAGGATATTTTGGTAGGGTTTGGCCGAGCCAAAATGCTTTGAAGGTATGAATTAGAAATAAGGGGGAGTTCCCTTTTATAAGAGGGGTGAGGGGAACCTTTGAAAAGCTAGAAATATTATTTTATAATAAATTAATATTCGGTTTCTAATGTCTCCAAAGTGGATTATTCAAATTATAAGGTGGGTATGGGTCGAAAAACACTCAACCAATAGATTTTAGACAGTTTTGGGTCACTATAATAACCTTATCTTTTAGATTTAACTCTTTGTTAAATAGTTTGACATTTACCATGTCTCTTTGTATTTTTATATTATATAGTTAATAAAAAAACTATATACTTCCAAGATATAAGGACCCAACCTTAAACCTTACTTAATATTGAATTAAATGAATAATTCACATTGAGGATTTTTTTAGGTTTAGAGTTTTAGAGAATTAGAACATAACTATTACATCTCAAAAGATTACAAAGTAGACACTTCTACTAAGTTTCCATAATGAAAAAAACTCTTAAAAAGAAACATGTCTAGTTCCATGTTTTATATAGCATGAAATTACCTTAATCCCATCCTTGACCTTATTCCACATTAAGTCCTGTGAAAAACATTTCAAAAAAACTTGGTGTGAGCATAAAAAGCTCAGTAAGGGATACACAAAGAATAAAAACTGTTACTTTTTCAAACATCAAGTAAACAATGTATACTCTATCAAAGTAATACCTTCACCTTCATGAATTAGTAAAAACTCTTCACTGAATAAAGTATCATTTCTTACCTTTTTGAAACCAAAGGATTACCATAAAACCCATATAAAGAACACCTAACATATATAAAGGTAACTTGGGACATAAACATACTTAAGTGGAATAACCATACGGTCGACTTCCACACATATCACTTAATGGAATAGCCATACGGCCAATTTCCATACATACTTAATGGAATAGCCATACGGACGACTTCCATACCCAATGCATTGGAGGTTATAACGTAACCACCTGTCCTGGTATTCACGGCACCACCCGTCATATGGTTTATCACGTAACCACCCGTCAAATGTCCAAGTACCAATATAAAATCATAAAACATAAAACCAATATAAAGGAATGATAACATTTCTACATTTCAATCACAATATATCATAATACAATCCTTTATCAAAACCATTTTCAATACCAAAATACATAAAAGAGTATATGGTATTTATTTTATTTTAAAAACATTACGGCTTGTTGGGGAAGCCAAAGACCAAATAATACTCGCGGCGGCGGAAAAGGTCGTTGTCACCACGTACCTTAAAAGAAACATTCCTTTTTGTCGTTTTGTAAAATGCTTCATAGAAAAAGATTCCTTTTGTATAAAAGTAAAAGTAAAATGGGTTTATACACCGTATAAAAGAAAGTTGTGTATAAAACGAAATATGCCTCAATTAAAGGAGATTGAGACAAAGTCCCTTACCTCGGGTCCGACTTGACTCGATCGTTCTTTAACGTCCTGAATAATAAACTTGAGTTAATTTCTACTTGATTAAGAACCTTTTTAAAGTTCATTATTCCTTTTATATCACTTATTTCCATGTTATAAACATTATGTAACCATTTAAGTTAATAATGTTTGTTTTGTCGATATTTGGTTCTTAAGTCTAAAGTGGACTTCTTACAATTACATGTTGTTCGTGTGGTCAAAGGTTCTTTATATCCATAATGACATTCCTGATTTGGATATCATATATATCATATATATCCAGCATATACATGTATTTATAATTTTACATAATCATTTAGAGGTAAGAAATGAAATGCATTGTTCATGGAGACGGTAAGTCGTACGTACGCATGAACGCTACTTTCATTTATTTGTCATATTAATGGAATTAAAACTAAATGAGAGGTATGTATATTTTAATTCCAGAATTATATTCATCATTTATATATATCATTCATTATATATATCCATTATATACATGTACCTTTAATAGTACATTACATTTGAGGATAAGAAATGAAATGCACCGTTCATGGAGACGGTAAGCCGTACGTACGCATGAACGCTACTTTCATTTCTATATCATAATTTAATGGAAAGAAATAATAATGATATAGAGGTATATTATAATTCCAGTATAACATCATATATAATAACTTTAAATCCATCCTTTACGCATCCCACATATGGCATTAACGAATCACATCACTTTGAGGGGGCGGTAGTCCGCACTTCCTTAAATGAAGATATCGTGTTTACCCATAATGGAAACCATAAAGGTATGCCCAAAATGAAAAATACATAAGATTAAGGAAAACATAAACATATTATATATCATATATAAATATAGTGACATCTTAATGGCCACCTTTTAAGGTGTTAAAAGAATGTTGAACAATCATCGTTTCGGGAGGCATAAATTCGCCATCCACGGAAACAGTATGTTCGTTAACCATTAGATGTAGGTGTGTGTAAGTGTAGCTCGAATACTTATTATAAAAACATCCCAGTATATTTAGGATACTATAGTTGTTACAAAAGAAAAGAATAAAAAGAGTTCAGGGGGTTGGAGAAGCAAAATAAAACTAAAGGACTCAAAAGAAGACATTACCTTAAAATCAGGTAACTCCCTTTGGTTTGAGCTCAAAGGCTTCCTTGGGAAGACTTCTGCCCAAAGTGAGCCTTCACAGAGTAAGAGAGGGATTTGGAGAGCCAAAATGGGCATGGGTTGGCCGAGCCAAAGGCTTTGGTAGTGTGGGTAAGGAGGTAGAGGTGGGGGCCTTTTAGAAGAGGAGAGGAGGGGCACTCTTGTAAAGTTACAAAATGTTACTTTATTTTCAAAATAGTTTCATATTTTAAAGGTCCCACATTGATTTATTTCGAGGTTAAGGTGATAAGGGTTCTAAATCCACTCATACAATAGGTTTTGGACATGTTTAGGTCTTAGATATTACATTATCTTTCTATTTTATTTAAATCGTTAAATAATGAGGTCATCGCTGCATCATCATGATGTCATAAATAATTTAATTTATTTAATGTCTAAAAATTATAGAAAAAATACTATGATGTAGGAAATCTTTTTATCTTTCTAATTAATATTTATAGTCAAAAATATGACTTGTATAACCCCATGTAAAAATTGTTTTAGTAAAATAACTCATGTTTGTGTCATTTTTACTTTAACATTAAATAAAAAGTTATTTATTTCATTTCCCAACCAAAGTGGCTCCATGGGGTCCCCAAGTTGACCCATGGATTTTCTTGGTCGGCCATGACACATCCAATTAGGGTAGGACATGTGTCAAGCTCATCTCATATTATTAAAACATTATTTTTACCCTAAACTACACTAATTACCACTAATCGCGATTAAGAACTTAAAAGTTACTATTCACAAAAAAAAATTATTTTAATCTCATTGAATCACATTTTACTTCTTAATAACAACCATGTATATCGGATTTTTGAAATTCAAAACACATAAGTGGTAAAATTTCATTTAAACAAAAAATCAGTTTTTATAAGTACCACTTAGTTGTTTCACTATTCATCAAAAATTGAAGTTTTTCAGAAAAATACCAAAACTTCACCCTAAGCTATATTTGATATTCTGAATTAAAAAATGAATTCCATTTTACAAAATTCACAACATATAAGTTTAATTAATTAATTTAATAATTAATTCCCGCTGTCATAGCAAATAGCGTGTTTTTATGAAACAATAAGTATCAAAAGATTGACACTAGTTTAAGTCTGATTTCAAAGTGAAATTAATTCCAACGACCACTATTGGATTTAATAGTAAAAATATATTCTAATTTCACTTTAAAACCAATTCAAAATATAATCTAATAATCTTAAAAAATTATATTAAAAAGAGGTTTTGAATTAAAATACAACATTTTATACTATTCATTAAAAAAATGAACTTTATCGAAAAGATACCAAAAATTAACACAAAGTAAATTTTGATGTCCCGATTCTAAAGAAGAGTTATATTTGGTCCCATAGAATTTATATGATCGATCAAAACTATATTTAATGACGGTTCGCCGTCAAAAGGTGATAAGTGGACCTTTCGTGAAAATTAGAGTATATAAGCCTAAAATTGAATTCTTTTCGTATTTTAAGCCTTTATCCTTTATTAGATAAATGTAAAAACATTTAACAAACATATATAATCATATTTTAGTTATTTCTATCCATTCCCGCCAGTACAACGGCTACATGTTAACTAACATTGAAAATAATATTATTTTATTACTAGTGTGCAACGTACGATTTCAAAGAAACTATTTGTTGCGTATCAGGTACGCTATCGAACATAGCAACCCCTTTAAAGTAAAATTAATAAATATGAAAATGTATTATTCTTTATTTACCTGGGATGTTACATCCTTCCCCCCTTTTGGGAATTGCGTCCTCGCAATTTTATTCACTTATCAAAATAAGTGGGGGTATTTATCCCTCATAGCATTTTCAGATTCCCACGTTGCCTCTTCAACCATATGGTTTTTCCACAAAACCTTTACCTGGTGAATTACCTTATTTCGCAACACTTTCTCTCTTTGGTCAATAATATGGACTTGTTGTTCTTCATAAGATAGGTTCTCTTCCAGCTGAACTACCTCTGGACTGAAAACATGAGATGGATCTGGCATATACTTCCTCAACATCGAAACATGAAAAACATTGTGTACCTGAGATAAACTCAGAGGTAAAGCCACTCGGTAAGCAACTGATCCAACTCTCTCCAGAATTTCATATGGTCCAATGAACCTTGGACTCAGCTTTCCTTTCTTACCAAACCGCATCACACTTTTCCATGGTGAGACTTTGAGAAAAACATGATCACCTACCTCGAAAGATAGATCCTTCCTCCGGTTATCCGCATAACTCTTCTGCCTGCTCTGAGCTGTTCTCATGTGCTTCTGAATCAACTGAACCTTTTCTGCCATCTCTTCTACCAATTCTGGTCCCATCAGCTTCCTTTCACCCACTTCATCCCAAAATGCTGGAGTTCGACACCGCTTCCCATATAATGCCTCAAATGGTGCCATCTGTATACTGGAATGAAAACTGTTATTATAAGAAAACTCAACCAAAGAAAGATGTTGGTCACAACTTCCCTGATAATCCATTGAACAAGATCGTAGCATATCCCCCAAGGTCTGAATTTTTCATTCTGACTTTCCATCTGATTGAGGATGAAAAGCTATACTAAAATTTAATTCAGTACCCAACGACTTTTGAAGGCCTTTCCAAAAGTTAGAAGTAAACCTGGGATCACGGTCAGATACAATGGAGAGAGGAACTCCATGTAACCTGGCTATCTATTTAAGATACAAACGGGAAAGTTGATCTAGGGAAAAATTATCTCGTATAGGAAGGAAATTAGCAGATTTAGCCAACCGATCAACAATAACCCAGATTTCATTATTACCTCGAGATGTCCTCGGTAATCCCACAACAAAGTCCATGGATATATTTCCCCATTTCCACTCTGGCACTGGTAATGGTTGAATCATCCCTTTCGGTAACTGCCGCTCTGCTTTAACCTGTTGACATGTCACACACTTCACAGTAAAATCAGCAATATCTCTTTTCATTCCATCCTACCAGTAATACTCCTGCAGATCTCTGTATATCTTAGTACTGCCAAAATGAACTGAAAACGGGGAACTATGAGCCTCGCATAACAACTCTTTCTTCAACTGTGAATCACAAGGTACACACAATCTCTTCCCAAATCTCAAAATACAATCATTATCAATGTTGAATTCAGGCAAATTACCCTTCTGAACCAACTCTACCTTTTTCTGCAACTCACTGTCTTGCTTTTGTGCTTGCTTGATTCTGTCTGATAGAGAAGATTTCACTGATACCTGAAACAAAACAGAAGGACTTCCTGCACCAACAACTTCTATGCCAAAGTTCATCAAATCAAAAACCAAAGGATCTCGTTCCAAAAGTAGCATGGTTAATGAAGCATTACTTTTTCGACTCAAAGCATCGGCCACTTTATTTGCTTTTCCCGGATGGTAGTGAATTGTACAATCATAATCCTTGATTAATTCCAGCCATTTCCTCTATCTCATGTTCAATTCTTTCTGAGTGAATATATACTTTAAACTTTTTTGATTAGCATATATTTCACACTTTACTCCATACAAATGATGCCTCTAAATTTTTAAAGCAAAACACAACAGAAGCTAATTCCAAATCATGTGTAGGGTAATTTACCTCATGAGTTTTCAACTGACGTGAAGCATAAGCAATTACCTGATCATTCTGCATAAGGACACAGCCAATTCCCTTCAACAAAGCATCACTGTATATAACAAACTCACCATTCCTGGAAGGAAGTTCCAAAACTGGAGCATTCACCAATCTTCTTTTCCACTCCTGAAAACAATCATCACATTCTTTTGTCCAGATAAACTTAACACCCTTCCGATTTAGCTTATTCATTGGACTAGATAACCGTGAAAAATTTTCAACAAACCTTTGTTAGTAACCTGCCAAACCAAGAAAACTACGGATCTCTGTTACATTTGTGGCTATTGGCCATTCTTCAACAACTTTTGTTTTAGTAGGATCAACAGTTATGCCATCTTTTCAAACAATGTGACCTAGGAATGAAATTTGTTGTAACCAAAACTCACACTTGCTGAATTTTCCATATAGTTTCTTTTCTTTTAAGGTTTGCAAGATAACCCTTAAATGACTTTCATGCTCCTCTTTACTTTCAGAAAACACCAAAATATCATCAATAACACAACCACCATTTATCACCTGATTCAATTGATCCATCATTGTAGTAAACTGCTCAATTCTGATTTTCACCATCTCAGTATGCTAATTTGGAAGGTTATTTCCCTCAGTATGCCATCCCAAAAAAAACTTCCCTATTTCCTCTACGAAAAACCATTCTGAACACAGAAATATCTTCGGCGAAGCAACATGGTAATCTTTAAATTCTAAATCGTTTCAATCATGCCATAAATTAACTTATAATTTAACACTTTTATAACTCCTAAAGTTGTCTAAACCGACCTCTGATACCAACTATAAGGCCCCATCCTTAAACCTTACTTAATATTGAATTAAATGAATAATTCACATTGAGGATCTTTTCAGGTTTAGAGTTTTATAGAAGTAGAACATAACTATTACATCTCAAAAGATTACAAATTAGACACTTATACTAAGTTTCCATAATAAAAAAACTCTTAAAAAGAAACATGTCTAGTTCCATGTTTTATATAGCATGGAATTCCCCTGATCCCATCCTTGACCTTATTCCACATTAATTCCTGTGAAAAACATTTCAAAAAAACTTGGTGTGAGCATAAAAAGCTCAGTAAGGGATACAAAAAGAATGAAAACTGGTACTTTTTCAAACATCAAGTAAACCATGTATACTCTATCAAAGTAATACCTTCACCTTCATGAAGTAGTAAAAACTCTTCACTGAATAAAGTATCATTACTTAGCTTTTTTTAACCAAAGGATTACCATAAAACCCATATAAAGAACACATAACATATATAAAGGTAACTTGGGACATAAACATACTTAAGTGGAATAACCATACGGTTGACTTCCACACATATCACTTAATGGAATAGCCATACGGCCAATTTCCATACATACTTAATGGAATAGCCATACGGCTGACTTCCATACTCAATGCATTGGAGGTTATAACGTAACCACCCGTCCTGGTATTCATGGCACCACCCGTCATATGGTTTATCACGTAACCACCCGTCAAATGTCTAAGTACCAATATAAAATCATAAAACATAAAACCAATATAAAGGAATGATAACATTTCCACATTTCAATCACAATATATCATAATAGAATCCTTTATCAAAACCATTTTCAATACCAAAATACATAAAAGAGTATATGGTATTTATTTTATTTTAAAAATATTACGGCTTTTTGAGGAAGCCAAAGACCAAATAATACTCGCGGCGGCGGAAAAGGTCGTTGTCACCGTGTACGTTAAAAGAAACATTCCTTTTTGTCGTTTTGTAAAAAGCTTCGTAGAAAAAGATTCCTTTTGTATAAAAGTAAAAGTAAAAGGTTTTTATACACCGTATAAAAGAAATTTGTGTATAAAACGAAATATGCCTCAATGAATGGAGATTGAGACGAAGTCTCTTACCTCAGGTCCGACTTGACTTGATCGTTCTTTAACATCCTGAATAATAAACTTGAGTTAATTTCTACTTTATTAAGAACCTTTTTAAAGTTAATTATTCCTTTTATATCACTTATTTCCATGTTATAAACATTATGTAACCATTTAAGTTAATAATGTTTGTTTTGTCGATATTTGGTTCTTAAGTCGAAAGTGGACTTCTTACAATTACATGTTGTTCGTGTGGTCAAAGGTTATTTATATCCAGAATGACATTCATGATTTGGATATCATATATATCATATATATCCAGCATATATATGTATTTATAATATTACATAATCATTTAGAGGTAAGAAATGAAATGCACCGTTCATGGAGACGGTAAGCCGTACGTACGCATGAACGCTACTTTCATTTCTTTGTCATATTAATGGAATTAAAACTAAATGAGAGGTATGTATATTTTAATTCCAGAATTATATTCATCATTTATATATATCATTAATTATATATATCCATTATATACATGTACTTTTAATAGTACATTACATTTGGGGATAAGAAATGAATTGCACCGTTCATGGAGACGGTAAGCCGTACGTACGCATGAATGCTACTTTCATTTCTATCTAATAATTTAATGGAAAGAAATAATATTGATATAGAGGTATATTATAATTCCAGTATAACATCATATATAATAACTTTAAATTCATCCTTTACACGTCCCACATATGGCATTAACGAATCACATCACTTTGAGGGGGCGGTAGTCCGCACTTCCTTAAATGAAGATATCGTGTTTACCCATAATGGAAACCATAAAGGTATGACCAAAATGAAAAATACAGAAGATTAAGGAAAGCATAAACATATTATATATCATATATAAATATAGTGACATCTTAATGGACACCTTTGAAGGTGTTAAAAGAATGTTGAACAGTCATCGTTTCGGGAGGCATAAATTCGCCATCCACGGAAACAGTATGTTCGTTAACCTTTAGATGTAGGTGTGTGTAAGTGTAGCTCGAATCCTTATTATAACAACATCCTAGTATATTGATGATACTTTAGTTGTTACAAAATAAAATAATAAAAAGAGTTTAGGGGGTTGGAGAAGCAAAATAAAACTAAAGGACTCAAAAGAAGACATTACCTTAAAATCGGGTAACTCCCTTTGTTTTGAGCTCAAAGGCTTCCTTGGGAAGACTTCTGCCCAAAGTGAGGCTTCAAGGAGTAAGTGAGTGATGTGGAGAGCCAAAATGGGCAGGGTTTGGCCGAGACAAAGGCTTTTGGAGTGTGGGTAAGGAGGTAGAGGTGGGGGCCTTTTATAAAAGGAGAGGAGGGGCACTCTTGTAAAGTTACAAAATGTTACTTTATTTTCCAAATAGTTTCGGATTTTAAAGGTCCCACATTGATTTATTTCGAGGATAAGGTGATAAGGGTTCTAAATCCACTCATCCAATAGGTTTTGGACATGTTTAGGTCTTATATATTACATTATCTTTCTATTTTATTTAAATCGTTAAATAATGAGGTCATCGCTGCATCATCGTGATGTCATAAATAATTTAATTTATTTAATGTCTAAAAATTATAATAAAAATACTATGATGTAGGAAATATTTTTATATTTCTAATTAATATTTATAGTCAAAAATCTGACTTGTATAACCCCATGTAAAAATTGTTTTAGTAAAATAACTCATGTTTGTGTCATTTTTACTTTAACATTAAATAAAAAGTTATTTATGTCATTTCCCAACCAAAGTGGCTCCATGGGGTCCCCAAGTTGACCCATGGCTTTTCTTGTTCGGCCATGACACATAAAATGAGGGTAGGACATGTGTCAAGCTCATATCATATTATTAAAACATTATTTTTACCCTAAACTACACTAATTACCACTAATCGCGATTAAGAACTTAAAAGTTACTACTCACCAAAAAATTATTTTAATCTCATTGAACCACATTTTACTTCTTAATAACAACCATGTATGTTGGATTTTTGAAATTCAAAACACATAAGTGGTAAAATTTCATTTAAACGAAAAATCAGTTTTTATAAGTACCACTTAGTTGTTTCACTATTCATCAAAAATTGAAGTTTTTCAGAAAAATACCCAAACTTCACCCTAAGCTATATTTGATATTCCGAATTCAAAAATGAATTCCATTTTAAAAAATTCACAACATATAAGTTTCATTAATTAATTTAATAATTAATTCCCGCTATCAGAGCAAATAGCGTGTTTTTATGAAACAATAAGTATCAAAAGATTGACACTAGTTTAAGTCTGATTTCAAAGTGAAATTAATTCCAATGACCACTATTGGATTTAATGGTAAAAATATATTCTAATTTAACTTTAAAACCAATTCAAAAGATAATCTAATCATCTTAAAAAATTAGATTAAAAAGAGGTTTTGAATTAAAATACAACATTTTACACTATTCATTAAAAAAATGAACTTTATCGGAAAGATACCAAAAATTTACACAAAGTAAATTTTGATGTCCCAATTCTAAAGAAGAGTTATATTTGGTCCAATAGAATTTATACGATCGATCAAAACTATATTTAATGACGGTTTGCTGTCAAAAGGTGATAAGTGGACCTTTCGTGAAAATTAGAGTATATAAGCCTAAAATTGAATTCTTTTCGTATTTTAAGCCTTTATCCTTTATTAGATAAATGTAAAAACATTTAACAAACATATATAATCTTATTTTAGTTATTTATATCCATTCCCGCCAGTACAACGACTACATGTTAACTAACATTTAAAATAATTTTATTTTATTACTAGTGTGCAACGTACGATTTCAAAGAAACTCTTTGTTGCGTATCAGGTACGCTATCGAACATAGCAACCCCTTTAAAGTAAAATTAATAAATATGAAAATGTATTATTCTTTATTTACCTGGGATGTTACACAAGAGACCCCCAAGTGGTCCATTAATGATACACCTATCATTATATAATTCCTTTGGCTGAACCTTAGATTTTTAGGAATATAATATCAATTAATAATATATTATTTGTTTTAAAAACTCATTTATGTCAATTTTGACACTATTGGGTATTGTGTTTTTGATAAATTCATAACAGCATTATTACTTAGAATAAAATTCCTATAACCAATAATAATATGTCATATTAACCTAGAAAATTATTGGAATTCATAAAAAGTCTCAAATTATATTTATTTGGGTATTTATAATATCAATTATTTTAATATTTCACTAATAAGGTAATTATTGCATCATCATTGTTTCATAAACAAATTAAATTATTTAATTTTTAAAAATTATAAATAAAATACCATTATGTAGGAAATATTTTTATCTTTATAATTAATATTTATAATCGAATCTATCTTATGTATAACCCTATATTAAAAAAAATTAGTTATTAAACTTTGATTTTAACTCTTTTAACTCTTCTTTGAATTAAATATTAATAAATGTCCTAATCTAATCCAAGTGGACCTAAATGATAATATTTTATTCCTAAGTTTTTTCTGGTCGATATACACTTGTCCAATAGAATTAGGACATGTGTTAGGGTAATAATAATATCATTTTTACCCTTAATTACCCTATTTACTTTTTACCGTGGTAAATAAAAGTAAAAGTTACTATTCATAAAAAATTATTTTTATCTTATTGAACCACATTTTACTAATTGATATTAACCGTGTCTCTCGGATTTTAAAAATTCCACTCACAGAAGCGGTAAAATTAAGTTTTATGTGAATTTTCAAATTCTCCTAGGAGGTGGGTAAAGGACGGTGAAAAGTTCAATAAAATTTTTATATATCTAAAATTATTATAAACTGACTCCAATTAATTACATTGAACATATATAGGTATTATGTATCTATTTTGACATAAAACAAATTCAAATAAAATAAATTATTATTTAAATAAAAATTTGGTTTTAAACTATAACTCAGTGTTTTTCACTATTCATCAAAAATTAAAAGTTTTCAGAAAAATACCAAAAATTTACCCTAAGATAATTTTGATATTACAAATTCAATAATGAAGTATATTTTACCAAATTCAAAACATAGAAGATTCATTTATTAATTTAAAATTAATTCCTGCTATCAAAACCAAAAGGCATATTTTAAGAAATAATAACTACAAAAAGTTTGACACTTGTTTATGTCCAATTTCAAAGTGAAATTCCTTACAATGATCATCATTGGATTAAATGGTAAAAATATAATCTATTTATACTTCCATACCAATAAAATGTATAATTTAACAATATAAATTATTTTGATTTAAAAAGTAGTTTTCAGATAAAATATAGTATTTTTCACTATTCACCCAAATAAGAAAGTTATCAGAAAAAACACCAAAACTTTATTGAAACTAAATTCTTATGTCCCGATTCTAAAGAAGAAGTTTATTTTTTCAAATTGAATATATAAAAGTTTCAAATATTGGATTTACAAAGGCTTCTCCATTAAAATGTGGTAAAATTATATTTTTTTAAAAATACTTCTTTTATCTAAAAAATGTATTTGTTCTTACACTATGTCTAAGAAACTCATAATATGGATTCTAAAATTATAAGGATTATATAAATTTCAAAATTCAGTTAATACTATTCATAACCGCTTTTGAACGGCTTTTTTGGTAAGTCATGGTGTGTTAAAACACGGTGTTGTATGTAGTGAAATTTATTGAATTACTTTGAAGAAATAACGTACTTTGAAATCTTGGGGGGTTACATTATTCCCTCCTTCAATAAATTACGTCCTCGAAATTTGAAATTATTTTTTGAAAATAAATGGTTGAAAATAGAAAATACCTTTGGGAAAACCCACATCAGAAATTAGGTTAATAAAATTTAGTCTTAATAAGAGGAAAAGGTAAATAAAAGGGTCACCACCAAATTATGATCTCTATTATGATAACATTGTGGCAATTAAAGACATATAATTGGAGGAAAAATGTAAATATTTATAGGTATTGATTGAGGTCATCAATAACAAACAAGTGTAAAATTGAGGGCCTTAAATTCATCAATCTATGATGATTTAAAATACCATTGGTTCAACAAAACATATGGTATTAGGATAACACATTTTTTGTTTTAAGATCCCTTCACTAAAGTATAAGAATGAATTTATTCATAGAATAAGAGAAGAATAAAAATATATACTTGAAAAGTAGAGTCCCGTCCTTTAACTAATTTCTACCACAAACTCATCTTTCACTCTAAAAGATAATAGAACTTAAAAATAATATTATATTTATCCTATTCGTATAGGGTTAAAAAAATGAATTTATAATTCATCTACCAGAATTTTTTTTTTTAAAAGACTACATTATTCAATCCAGGAAATCATGTGGGCCAGTGGTATGTGATACACCCTTGTCGCCCTTCGGTTGCAGGTTCAAGTCTTGCGGCCTTGCCAGACGTGACGGATTTCCACCCGACCTCCGGGTTGTCCTTTTATGGAAATCCAAAAAAAATCTCAAACTAGAATTATCCAAAATACTTCTGTCCAAACTCACAGTCCAAAATTTATAAATAAGGTAAACACAATGAAGATCCTTTTTGCTGCATAATAACATGTGAACACCTTCATCCTGTATTCTTTTAAAACACTGCAACATCCTGAATTACCATAAAACCTTATTGATTACATTCATGATCCCTTATTCCTTATAGAATACTGGATATACTCCTTCTATCCAAAAATGTTGTAAACTCCAACAATGATGGAATATAAAAATCATTAATCAGTTTCAAGGTAATAAAGCATATCCAATATAATTTATCCAAATAAATCATGTATTATTCCAAAATCACTACCTCGGTATCAGAACCATATTATGGTTTATCTTTCTCTCAATCATATATTTTCCAAAAATTTAACCTTCTATTGAGTCAATTTTCTTGGTTCCACACAATCTCAAGTCCTTAATGAAATAGTACTGCGGTACAATCCTTATATACTCCATAATTATTATAACCAGTACATTGTTGATACAACACTCAAATGACATAATTCTCTAATAACAACATAAGAAATCCAATCATTCTTCTTCATCTGTGTTAGTATCATAACTTGATTATTATCTAATAGTATCATTTAGGTAATACTCTGTTGATTTGTAAATCAGTTCGCATAGTGTCCCAACTCCTTGCTGATGAAGCATTGTTCATTTGAAACCTTTTTCTTACCCTTACAGTCACGTACTTGGTGTCCTTTTTCTCCATACTTATAACAAACTCTCATTCCCTTCAGGAAAGTTCCAGGGTGTTTCTTCCCATAGTTATCACATATGGGAAAATTATTCTTTTCCCTCTTCCTTTTATCCATCTTTCTCTCTTCCATATTTTTCTTCTCTTGCTTCCCTTCAAAGCCATAGGACTCAGAGAATTATTTACTTATCTTATTAACACATGATACTATTTATTCATATGTTGAGAATACATGGGAGACTATTTTCCTTATAAATGTTGGATTAATACTATGAAATACATGATCCTTCTTACTCTTTGGATCATACGTATTGCTGGAGTCCACATTCCTTCTACTGGGCACCATTTCTATACAATAGCATAAACTAGGTCAGTTTATGAATTGCAATGAATAATTCAAAACTTGTAAAATACCTAATGTAAATTGAATGGTTTATGGATATAATCCATAATCATAAGGATGTTTTCATTGAAAAATTATATACTCATAACCCCTTCATAATGATTTGTAAATAAAATGAGAATTATCCAAATCATATCCCCCAGGAGGGTCATAACCAAGAGTGCAGCAAGGCTCGTGGTCATGCACTAGTTCCCGTTCAAGTCAATATCAAAGTGGTGTTTTCAGGTTTTACCCATAAGTACATCTGTGCCAGAGCCACCTCTACCTGCTCGTATCTAGATAGGGATGTATTTTCTTGGAAAACTCACAAAATATCTATATTACCAAAATTCTATGAATTTCTTCTATACTAATCCTCAAAGTATATCTTAGGGATATGTGCTCTAATCAGAGTTTATCTAAATCTACCTTCCAAGGTTTGTACTAAACTTTCTCTGATACCAATTGTAACGCCCCGACCCCAATTACCCAGAGTCAGTGCATTATTACATAACATTGGCATGATCACAAAAGATCAAGTCTCAAAAGACCGATTAGTTTAGTAGCCTTGGAAACACAAGATACATTCATAAATTTTACTTTACATTATAAAGTGAAAACTACATCAACATTTTGTCTTGAAACTCATATCCCCTTATACTATCCTAGAAGGTCATTCATAAAATACTTCTTCACATCCTGGAAAAAATAAAACATAGAAAGGGGTGAGCTCAAATGCCCAGTAAGGATAACAATATATCGGAAACTTTTATAAATAAGCATAAACATTTAAGGCAATGTATAACTAAAAAATCCTTTTAAACTTTAACTTCAGCATAATATGGTATAAATAAAATGAAATAATTCCATTTACTTATTCACATGGATATTCTACTAGTCAAATAATCAAATGCAATATCAATAACCACTTTCATAATGATGGAATGCACAATGCTAGACTATCATAACCACGTATCCAAGGACTCATGCCAATACTACAAATAAAATTTTGTCAAGGCCTCGTTCCAAGACACTAGTTTGTCTCATGAGACCTACTGATGCATCGAGGATCTATAGCGGGATTCACCCATCACTTACTAAGTCCAATGAATTCCTCATATGAACAGGTTTAAACATAACATAAACATTCGTATTAAAAATAGCATTCGAAATGTAAATACTTTCTCCATAAACCATGAATGGTATAAAAATAAAACATCTACAGTAAAACATATCACAAAACCTTCAATACAATATGGAAGTTTTGTATTATAATAAATCAACTTCAAATAAGCTTAAAATCCATCAAAGGATGTTGACATAGATGAAATCAAAACTATTTGATAGAAATATCTCTTTTTTTTAAATCATTTAAATGTAACATAATTATAAAATAAAACATTTACTTTGAAAATATTCTTATAATCTTTTAAGGGAATCTTCAAAGATTTTACAATGGTGGAAAATAGCCGCTCCTGCCGTATAAGTTAAAAAAAAGACATTCTTACCTTAATTTGTCGAAAAGGTTAAAAAGGTCCTTGTTTGGAAAATGACGTAAATATTCCTTTATAAAATTCTTATAAAAAGTAAATCAAGGGTATAAATGACTTTATCCCATATTCTGTAAAATAATAATAATGTTTTGAAATACATTTTTAAGAAACATGGATGTGGATGATAAAGAGGTCCTAGTAGATAATTACGTATAAACAACCTCAGATAATAAAGAGATTGTGAAATAAACCCTTACCAATTTGGTAACTTACGAAAAATACACCCCATGAAAGAGTTATCATACAATGAATATGTAAATACACATAAATTAAAGTGTATTACACAATGAATACAATTATGGGTAGTACATACACCACACAAAAGGTAATAGTGGCAATATGGCATGAATCTCACGGGAATAAGGAGTGAGATGAAAGCCCCTTACCTTGTAATTTTCCTTGGTTGAGATTTGGTTAACCTATTGTATAATGGTTAAATAATTGTTATTAAATTATAAAATAATCATATACATTAATATGATATCATATATGATCTTTTAACATTGCTTTGTTAATAATATCTTAGTATTATCGTCGTTTCGGGTGTTAACTTACTCGTTTTCTTTTATATGTTTTGTTACATAAGTCATGTTTGTTATGGATAGTTTGTATCTTATTCATATCCAGAATGATATCAATTCCTTAAACATTATATTTAATCATCAAATTAGAATTAGACTTGAATGGATACGATGGGGAATGAATCTCATCGCGTTTGTGGAGACGGTAGTCCGTACGTACGCACGAGCGACAATATCACTCTTTTGATATTAAAATAATATATAATTGGATAGTATATCATATATACAGAATAATTATAATTTTATATTTATTATTTACATGAATTACACATCATTATTATACCCATCCAAATAATAATGTTTTGAATAACAATTACACCACGACGTGGAGACGGTAATCCGTACGTACACACGTATGGTGACATGTCATTAAAAGGATGGATAGAATACTGAATATGGTTGTACCATATTTATAATAACATCAAATTATATAGAAGATACTGGAGTTATTATTTTATAATGGGAATAACAAATAAATAAGAAGGTGAAGAAGAAAGGAACTTGAAAGAGGGTGGTGAAAACATTACGCTTCTTCGGGTTCTTCCTTTTGATTTGATCAAAATAGCTCCTTAGTTTGGCTTTCTGATCAAAATAAGGCCTCTAGGTTGAAGTGAGGGATTTTTAGAGGATATTTGGGCAGGTTTTGGTGGAGACAAAAGGCTTTGAAGGTGTAAATTAGAAAGAAGGGGGAGTGCCCTTTTATAAGAGGGGTGAGGGGCACCTTTGGAAAAGCTAGAAATATTATTTTATAATAAATTTATATTCGGTTTATAATGGATCCAAAGTGGATTATTCAAAGTATAAGGTGTTTATGGGTCAAAAACCACTCAACCAATAGATTTTAGATAGGTTTGGGTCACTATAGTAACCTTATCTTTTAGATTTAACTCTTAGTTAAATAGTTTGACATTTACCATATCTCTTTGTATTTTTATATTATATAGTTAATAAACTTAATATATACTTCCAAGAAACCCCCAATTGGTCCATTAATGATACACCTATCATTATATAAGTCATTTTCCCGAACCTTAGATTTTTGGGAATATAATGTCAATTAATAATATAATATTTTTTTAAAAACTCTTTTATGTCAATTTTGACACTATTGGGTATTTTGTTTTTGATAAATTCATAATAGCATTATTACTTCGAATAAAATTCATATAACCAATAATAATATGTCATATTACCATAGAAAATTATTGTAATTCATAAAAAGTCTCAAATTATATTTATTTTGGAATTTATAATATCAATTATTTTAATATTTCACTAATAAGGTAATTACTGCATCATCATTGTGTCATAAACAAATTAAAATATTTAATATCTAAAAATTATAAATAAAATACCATTATGTAGAAAATAATTTTATATTTCTAATGAATATTTATAATCGAATTTATCTTATGTATAACCCTATATTAAAAATGTTTTAGGTATTAAACTTTGATTTTAACTCTTTTAACTCTTCTTTGAATTAAATAATAATAAATGTCCTAATCTAATCCAAGTGGACCTAAATGATAATATTTTATTCCTAAGGTTTTTTTTGTCTAGATACACTTGTCCAATAGAATTAGGACATGTGTAAGGGTAATAATAATATCATTTTTACCCTTAATTACCCAATTTACTTTTTACCATGGTAAATAAAAGTAAAAAGTTACTATTCACCAAAAATTATTTTTATCTTATTGAACCACATTTTACTACTTTATATTAACCGTTTTTCTCAGATTTTCAAAATTCCACTCACAGAAGCGGTAAAATTAAATTTTATGTGAATTTGCAAATTCTCCTTGGAGGTGGGTAAAGGACAGTGAAAAGTTCAATAAAATTTTATATATCTAAAATTATTATAAACTGAATCCAATGAATTACATTGAACATATATAGGTATTATGTATCTATTTTGACATAAAATAAATTTAAATAAAATAAATAATTATTTAAATAAAAATTCGGTTTTAAACTATAACTCAATGTTTTTCACTATTCATCAAAAATTAAAATTTTCAGAAAAATACCAAAGAAATTACTCTAAGATAATTTTGATATTTAAAATTCAATAATGAAGTCTATTTTACCAAATTAAAAACATAGAAGTTTCATTTATTAATTTAAAATTAATTCCCGTTGTCAAAACCAAAAGGCGTATTTTTAAGAAATAATAACTACCAAAAGTTTGACACTTGTTTATGTCCAATTTCAAAGTGAAATTACTTACAATGACCATCATTGGATTAAATGGTAAAAATATAATCCATTTATACTTCCATACCATTAAAATGTATAATTTAACAATATAAATTATTTTGATTTAAAAATTTGTTTTCCGTTAAAATATTGTATTTTTCACTATTCACCCAAATATGAAAGTTATCAGAAAAACACCAAAACTTTATTGAAACTAAATTCTTATGTCCTGATTATAAAGAAAAAGTTTATTTTGTCAAATTGAATATATAAAAGTTTCAAATATTAGATTTATAAAGGCTTCACCATTAAAATGTGGTAAAATTTCATTTTTTTGAAAAATACTTCTTTTATCTGAAAAATTGTATTTGTTCTTACATTATGTCTAAGAAACTAATAATATGGATTCTAAAATTATAAGGATTATATAAATTTTAAAATTCAGTTAATACTATTCATAACCTCTTTTGAATGGTTTGTTTGTTAAGTCATGGTGCTCTAGAACACGGTGTTGTGTGTAGTGCAAGTTATTGAATTACTTTGAATAAATAACGTACTATGAAATCTTGGGGTGTTACATAAATCGTTAATGATAACCATTTAGATTATTTTCTCGTTTTTGATCATCACGAACAAGTTTTGTCTTGTGAATTAATATTATGTGTATATACTGGTTACATAAAATTAAATAAGTTTTTATTACATATATTAAAGCCTTTATTAACCATAAAAAATGGTTTTATGACCATCCTTAAAAGCATAATTAAAAAATGAAAACTCATCGTTCACGAAGGCGGTAAATCAGCACCTCGTGGATGATGTTTTCATTTTTAGAATAAAAAGGGGAAGAGAAGAGAATCAATAATTTATATGCCATTAACATAATAAACTTACCTTAAATAAAATATACTAGATTTATCATTTCACTTTGTACATGGTAGGTTAGGGAAGGATAAGAAAAGAAAATAAATTGAAATAAAGAGAGAAGGTTCTACCTCTTGAGTGTCACCTCCTTGAGAACCTCCCTAAGGGACTTGAAAATGATCTTTTGGTAAGAGAAAAAATAAAAAAATGTATGGTATAGGTTTTGGAGAGGAAATGTTCATAATATAATAAAGATTCATGGCTTTGTATGTGTGATGAGAAGGGTTGGTATTTATAGTGGAGAAGAGGGGTGCTTTTTGATTATTTTATTCATTAGTTTATTATTTTGGATCAAGATTATGAATAGTTTTGATTCTCATGAATAATTATATTAAAAATATAACTAGAGTTATATATTATGGTTATTACATTATAAATGACTTAGTAAATAGTTTATTTAACTTATAATGTATATATATCGTAAATTATCATATTTTACTATTCACCAAAAATTCAACTATTTTAAAAAAATCCTAAAAATTCACCCTAACCATTTTTTTATGTGTAGAATTAAAAAATGAACTCTATTTTATGAAAATAATTTTATAAATAAGATAACTTTAATTTTTAATTAAAAGCATCATTTATTCAAAAAATGCTGATTTTAAAATAATAACTGGTTTTATGACACTTTGAAAAATTAATTAAGGTCTCATAAAATTATCTTATAGTCATAAGACAACAAAATATTAATTTATGAATCTATTTTATGAAAATAAATTTTCTTTTAAATCATTATATTAATTATAAAATTATAAATAAACATTATGTATTACTAAAATAACAACACTTAATTTATTATTTTTAAACAATTTATTTACATATTCCATGATATAAATATACTATGTTTTAATTTATAAGATATCAAAATTTTATTTATACTTTCATAGGTGAAGTTATTTCTCTATTTGTCATATTAATGTTCCTAATGGTCACATTACTATTCCAACAGTCATATTTAATAGTATATTATGGTTTTAAACTCAGTGTTACGTGAACCATAAACTATCGAGGATGTTAAATTTATAAAGAGACATATTGTAAAATATTGGGGTGTTACAATATATATGAAATATGTCTCATTAAAAATGGTGTCTCAAATTTATATTCTATAAATATATGGCTGGGAAAGCTCTTCTCAATGAAAAACATGGGTGAATCATCATGAATATCGAGTACGAATATCTATAGAAATATATCTGAAGTGATGTTTGGACTAAGTCAAGATGATTATATTAGAAAATTATTAAATATATTTAAAATATAGAACTCCAATTAGGTATATTTACTAGTATTTTATGGCATGAGTCTTATGAATAATCAATGTCCTTATAAATAATTAGAAAAGATAAATGTGGATATGATTCCTTATATTCTCACCATGGGATCTATCATGTATTTAATGATTTTTATTTGACCCAATATCTCTTATGATTTGGGAATAACTAGCAGATACCAATCCAACCTTGGTAAGAGTTATTGGATTTCTATAAATAATATCCTTAATTACATAAGAAGAAGTAATGATTTTTTCTTGGTCATTGAATGTAAGGAAGGACTCGTTGTAAAGAGTTGCATTGATTTTGTCTTCCAAACCAACAAAGATAATATGATATCTCAATTTGGATTCATGTTTTGTCTGAATGGTGGTGATATCAATTTTAGGAGTTCTAAACAACTCATCCTGGTAGATTAGACAAGATAGGTAGAGTACATGTTTCATCAGATAATATGAAGGGGTCTATTTGGATCAAGAATTTCCATCACTAAACATGGGGTTGTTACTAGATTTTTTTATTGATTGAGCATTATTATGATAATAATGGAGTTATTTATTTTGTCCAAATAACCTCAGTATCACTTTAATATCAAAAATATACTTCATAAATATTATCTAATTCAATAAATAATTAAGGGGGTGATGTAAATATCTATTAGGTGGATACTGAGTTGAATGTAATATACCCTCTGAAAAGAAAATCATTTACTTAGCCAAATCATGAGTTTAATGAATTGTATCTAGGTATTAGATACAAGGGTTATTGGATGTAATAATTATATTCAATGTAAATGCATCATGATTTTATAGTAAATAAAATTTCTATTTTTCATTCATTTATGTGTGTTGTATATTTCACAAGATATTTGAATAATAAAAACCCTTAAATTATGATTTTTAGTTTTCCCTAATCGATGGTCATCATAGAGTATTATGAGTTTTGATGATATGTTAAAATTAGTATGAGTGGGGTATCATATATGATGCATGGTAGACTCATGAGATAATAAGTTTGAAATTATTATGTGGACTATCTTTCCAAATTATTCACATGGAATTTCATACAATCATTAATATACTTAGGGGTGTATACTTCATATGAATCTCCATTTTCTGATTTTTACAATATACCTAGTATATGAACCTTCATAATTGGATGTCTTTCTTACACCAACCTTGAGAATAATCTAATTTGAGGGTGGTTGAGTATATTGTTGATCATGTCACCATTTTGGTCTAACATAATGGAATTTTTCCTATTATATGAAAAGTAGGGTATTTGGGCCTTCAATTTAATTAGATCATTTAAATTCATGTTTATGTTTAGTTGAGCGACATGTGTTGATCTTAACTACTTAAATTAATGACATGTGATTTATTCATTCAATTTGGTTTTTCTAACTCATAAAATCAAGAATATATGATATTTCATATATGAGATTGAAATATTTCATGTCTAGTGGTCACTCTATGTCTTAGACAAAGGTATTATATGATTATATATATGATTTATAGAGATACATATTATTGTAGACATGTTTATATGGGGGTATGAGTGTGTTTGATTGAGATCATGTTAGACCCATTTGTATCTTAAGTAAAAATAACATTTTTATAGAGGTCAATCATTTCCTATAATTATGGGATTGAGAATTCATAATTTTTTCAGAACTATAAGTATCATAGGGTCACGTAGTTGAGACATGGAATAAATATTAATTTTGGTATGAAGTATTTGTCCAAAATTTGAGATTATGAAAATCATATCTCATGGATTTTGGATAGATTCACAAAGAATTGTAAATATTTTCATAAAGTATGGTAGGAATTAGGGAAAGTGGGAGATTTTTTTATATGTTCACTAAATCATAAAAAAATGGTGAGAGTCACCATGTCATGTTGTATGATTTTCATGAAATATGATATATAATTCTCTTATAACTGGTTATTATTATTGGATTGTAATGCATCATTAATGATAGAAGTAGTTTAATGACTACTTAATTAATTGAGAAAAATGTTATTAAATATTATAACATTGAATTTCCAAAGGTTTCTTGGGAATTTAATGTTTAGATTAACTTCATTAAATGAATATAATAATAAAAGGAAGTGTTCATTGCCTCATTTATGGTGTGAGGTCATTATATGTCAATATAAAATTCTTTATCATAATATTTTCATCATTTAAATTTGAATGGGAGTTGATAACACACCTTTGAAGGAGAATGGATCCTACTTAAGTTTTTGGTGTACACCTTAAAAGGTAAGAACCTTTTGTTTGTTACTGATTGATACCCATCAACCTCAATGATCAAAAGAAAATGGTAATTTACAATGAGGTGTGCATAATTTTATATTTACTCATTTAATTTTATTTATTTCTATCTTGGGTGATCATAGTGTTGGGTTTCATTTTCTTTTGTTTCATTTAGGTATATTTGATACCTACAAAACCCTTCAGTGTTAACAAAAAACAATTATTTTTAGAAAATATTTAAGAGTAAAAAATTAATGATATTTACAAACATAAGTTGAAAAAACCCAAATCAAAGCACTCAACCAATGAAAAAAGAATTCTCATGTGTGAAAACAATAAATAAAAATCTTCATGATGAAGAAAAACCTAACCCAAGAATGATGGTAGACCACACTAAGAGAATTTAACTTCTTTTTTTCCTTGAATTATTTTTCCTTTTATTTTTTTGTTTATATAATATTGACTTTTTTACCTTCATAAAATTACCTTATAAGTGGGTGATTTTAAAGAAGTATATTTTTTTATTGATGAACCATGATTTAAGTAGACATATTTTTCTGTGAAATTTAAATCCTTCACAAATTTAAACTTAAACATCATTTTGATCAAAGAAATTTATTGAAGGGGTTTTATTTTATGACAAACATATATTAAAGTTTTTGTTTATATAATATAACACCCAAATATTTTAAAAATAAATTGAAATGCATGAAACTTTGTTTTAATTAGATAGTTATAACTAGAATTTAAACAAAATTTTGTCACTTCTATTTTTTGAATTTCAAAACACAATCATCTACGGTTGTGATCAGTAAGTTATTTGGAGTCTGATAGAACCAACTTGTTTTTTTGGTGAATAGTAACATACCCTTATGAATAGTAATATGACCCTAATGAATAGTATATTGTATTATTATTTTATTTTCTTAAGGATTTAAGATAATTACATCTTGATTAATTTTTCAAGGTGTTAAAAATGGGTTATAGTTTTAAAATTGTTAATTTTTGAATAAAGTAATATTTCATTTAAAAATTAAATTAATCATATTTAGAAAATTATTTTTAAAACATGTAGTTAATTTTTGAATTTTACACATCTAAAAATTGTTAGGGTGAATTTTGGGTATTTTTCTGAAATTCTTGAATTTTGGATGAATAGTGAAATATGGTAAAATACCGTATATACAAATTATCAGTTAAATGCACTATTTATGACATCAAGGATGATATAAAACCACTTGGTTATAAATCACATGCACTTATTACTATTTGGGTTTATATTAATCAAAACTATTCATAGTCATGACCAAAAATATTAAACTAGTGATTAAAATCATATACAAACCCTCTTCTCCTCCACTATAAATACCACCCTCATTCCCCTCTTCCTCAAACACCTCTCAAGACTTGAGAATTGTATAAGTTATTCCAAATCCCCACCCCAAGTCTCTTCCCCACATCCAAGACCTTCTGGTCTCACCCAAAGGCAAAAACCAAAGGCCTTAAGGAGGATCTCAAGGAGAAGAGATCAAGAGGTAAGAATCCTCTTCCCTTTTTCATGTGTTTTCTTTCTAATTCCTTTTTTTATTATACTCTATTCCCCTCAACTTATACAAGAGGTATGAAATATATAGAATATTATATATTATTTATGTTATGATGTTCATTTTAAATATCCATCATCTTTCTTCCTCTCCACTCCCACTTACTCTAAAAATAAAAACAGCGTCCGCAATGTGTTGATTTACCAAAATTGCGGATGATTTTTTTCCAATTTCCGTTTCTTCCTTCAAATATGATCATAAAACCCTTTTAATGGTTGAATCAGAATTTAAATTTTATTTTTTAACATATTTTATGTTCTATAATTAACTTTTATGCATGACATTAAATTATATAATGAAACAAGTTCATGATTATCGAGGAATCGCCAAAAATTATCTAAACAAATGTCATTAATGTTTTATCTAATGATACATCATAATATATGATAAAAAATTATTTATGGTATAATTATATATTCTGGAAACATATTAATACCATTTAATTCCACTTCTGTAATTTTATTTCCATACAACAAGAAAATCAAATACAAACTGACCATGAAAATCGTGTAAAGGACACTCTCAAAACAATGGAAGGAATAAAATACTGATAATTGAAAGGGAAAATTATGTTATAAAATGAAAATATAAGGTATTATAAACATGAATATGTTTATTTAAGATATTAATAACATTATTTTAACCATTATACAGTAGTTTTAGGTTTGTGTGAAGTAAGACAAACCCAAGGTAAGGGAATTCTTCACCTGATTTCCATTCTTTGGGTTAACCTTCTACTTCATTATTTATGGGGTATTAAAATTGTTTGTGTGATTAATTTTGTTCATATTATATTAAATTATTTTTATTTATAGTTTATATACATATTCCATCCCCTGTATTAATTCTCACTTCAATTATATGGTATTTGTAAGGGGATTTCCTTTTAAAATCCTAATTTAAAATTATGTTTTACAAAATTCAAAAGCAATGTTTTTATGAAATTATTCATGTTGTATGATTATGTTCTGGTTATTGGGAATTGTTTATGATGAATGGTGGGACATATATATCCATAAAATTCATTATGTATCTATAAGTTGGAGATTGGTCATATGGTTACTCTAAGTGTAACTATGATGGTTACACAATAAGGTAGTCATGAGGGTTACATTATAAGGTAGTCGTGAGGGTTACAAATCATAAGGTATACATGATGGTTACAAAACTAATTAATTAATGACTCAAGATACCTTTATGGTTATATTTATGTTTTTTATGTTTTTTGTAAATCTCAAGTTTCAAAAAGTAAGTTTATATGGGTGACAGGTATGTCTTTTTGTAAATTATTTCATACATTACAAGTATTCATAGACTAATGTCTTTTTCCTTATTTTTATATCCCTTACTGATATTTTTTTCATCCAAAGTTTTTAAATTATTTTCACAGGTTATAAGAATGTGTAAGACAAATAATAAATCCAATTTAAATGTTATGAAGATTTTTCAAATAAACCATGTTTTATTTGAAAAGTTTTATATTTTGGAAGAAATGGGTTCTGTTTTTGTGGTATCTGATCTATATAAATGTGGAATGTTATTTATGTGTTATATACTAATTATATAAAAATATAAACTTGAAAATACCCTCAATGTGAAATGAAGTGAGTTCCTGACTAAAATTCAAGATTATGTAATGCAATAAGGTCGGGTCCTTATAGTTGGTATCAGAGGATGGTTTAAAGAACTTTAGGGGTTAGGATGATGTTGATAGAATACCATAAATGATTTTTACTCTATAGTTAATTTGAAATTATATAGTATTTAAATATTATCATGTTTCTTTGATTAATATATATTTTTCAGAATGGATTTCTGTAGAAGAAATAGGGAAGTTGAAGAGGAGAGGCACCGACAGAATGATATCCTTCTGAATTTGCAGCTCTAAATGGTAGGGATTGGAACCAAGAAGTTTGTGATAGTAATGGATCAGCTAATTCAGGCCATAAATGGTGGTGGAACCCATGAAATAGAACAACCAGAGGTACCATAAAGAAACATGATTATATTGGAACATTTTATGAGACAACACCCTCCTGCTTTCAATGGATTTCCTGACCTGGTAGAAATTAAAGGATGGATTAAATCCCTTGAAAAGATATTTGGTTTTATGGGATGTTCAGATAATAAAGAGGTAAGTATTTCCATTTATCATTTTGAAAGTGAAGATGATAAGTGGTGTTCAATGGTAAAAAATGTTATGGATATAGAGGATATTGATGCCTTAGAGTGGGATAAATTTAAAAGTATTTTCTTTGAAAAATATTTTCCTACGGTGGTGTGAACTAGGATTGAGAAGAAATTCCTTGAACTGAATAAAAAGTAGGAAGATTCAGTGGTTGTGTATGAAGAAAACTTCACCCAACTGGAAAGCTATGCTTTAAATTTTATTCTAGATCTTGATAGAGAAATCAACCACTTTTACTCAGGATTAGAGCCAAGGTATCGAAGGGCATTGGCCTCTCGTGAATTCAAAAGTTATGAGAAACTTGTCTTATGTGCTGAGAGGGTAGATATGGATTTTTCTAATAATCATGTGAACTTTGAGAAAAAGGAGAAGAAGAGTTCCAGATGGAAACTGATAGGTCATAATCAACCAATGAAATATGATGGTAAGAAATTCCAATTTCTAGTTTATGAAAAGTGTGGAAAAAGCACCCTAGGTAATGCATTACCAAAACTGGGAAGTGTTTTTGATGTGGTAATTTTAGACATATGGCCTGAGATTATAATGAAAATGATCCTAAGACTAATCCTAATAAGAAAACTATAAAGTGTTTTAAATGTGGTGAGATAGTTCATTATGAAAATGTATACCAAAAGAGAGATCTAAATGATGCAAAGAATACAGACTATAAGAAAAAAGGTGTAGTGAGATCCTTTGCAACTACATCAGCAAACATCAATCTATCCAATGAAGTTGTATCAGGTACCTTGTTTGTTTACTCAGATTTTTCTAAAGTTTTTTTCGATATGAGGTCTACACATTCCTTTATTTCTAAGGAATTTTTTGGTAAATTAAAAATATCACCTCAACAAATGAGACCATAGCTTATTGTTAAAACACCAGGGGGAATATTATAGAAAAGAGGAATTATAATAATCTCTCTATTGTGGTCTGTGGAAATACTTTAACAGTAAACATTTTTTTCCCTTAGTAGATTTTGATTTCATTATGAGAATGGATTGGCTTTCTGTTTATCATGCTAAGATTAACTGTAGAGTCAAAGAAGTTGTTTTTCAGAAAGAGTTTTGGTTTGTATGTAAGAATGAACCCATAAAATTGATAATATATCAGGAAGATAAGAAACTTTTGAAATATGGAAATGAGATTTATCTTGCTCATATTGTTGAAAACAAGGGAACTATTTAGATTAATGATGTTCCAGTGGTAAATGAATACCTTGATGTTTTCCTGATGATTTACCCAGTGTCATACCTAATTAGGAAGTTGAATTCACTATTGAATTAGTTCTTGATGCTAATATAATTTCAAAACCCCCTTATCGAATGGCTCAAATGTAACTTTTATAGCTGAAAAATCATTTTCATGATTTTCTTGATAAAGGCTTCATTCATCCTAGAACTTCACCATGGGGTGCTCCTGTTTTGTTTTTTAAAAATAAATATGGTTCAATGAGACTTTTCATTGATTATAGAGCCTTAAATAACATCACTATTAAAAACAATTATCTTTTTCCTCATATCGATGACTTGTTTGATCAGCTCCAGGGAGCTCAGTAATTTTCCAAGATTAACTTGAGATATGGATACCATCAACTAAAGGTGAAGGAGGAAGACATTCCGAAAAAAAAAATTCATACTAGATATGAGAATTATGAATTTTTTTATTCCGTTTGTGTTAACTAATGCACCTTCTATATTCATGGATCTTATGAATAGAATATTTCATGAGTTCTTGGATAAGTTTGTAGTTGTGTTTATTTATGACATTCTGATATTTTCTAAAAGTAAAGTGGAGCATAAAAAACATATAAGGGTTGTTTTGAAAACCATAAAGGAAAATAAATTGTATGGAAAATTAAAAAAGTGTTATTTTTGGTTGCAACAGATTTCTTTTCTTGGGAACATTGTAAGGATGGAATAATAGTTGATCCTTCCAAAACAAAAGTGGTTGATGAATGTCCAAGACCTAAAAATATTACATAGATTTTTAATTTTATTATATTATCAAGTTATTACTGGTTTTTTGTTAAAAACTTTTCACAGTTATCTAGCCTGCTAACTAAGTTAACGTGAAAAGGGGTTAAATTTATTTGGATAGAAGAATGTGATATTTTTTTTAGGAACTGAAGAATAGATTAGTGAATGCTCTAGTTTTGAATTTTTCTTCTCAAAATGGTGATTTTGTCATCTATAATGATGCTTAATTGAAGTTAATTGATTGTTTTTTGATGGATAATTATCAGTTAATTTCTTATTCTTCAAGAAAACTAAAGCCTCATGAGTTAAATTATCCCACGCATGATTTAGAATTGGCAGATGTAGTTTTTTCTTTGAAAATTTAGAGGCATCATTTATATGGAGCTGAATGTCAAATATATATTGACCATAAAAGTCTGAAGTATATATTCATCCAGAAGTAATTAAACATGATTCATAGAAGATAGATGGAATTGATAAAATATTATGATTTCATGATCAATTACCATCCAGGAAAAGCAAACAAAGTGGTGGAATCCTTGACTCAAAAACATCATGCATCATTAACCATGTTACGTTTGGAACATGATCCCTTGATTAATGATTTGATGAATTTGGGCTTAGAAGTTGTTGGTGCAGGAAATACATATATGTTGTTTCAAGCTTCAATGTATTCATCGTTATTAGATAGAATTAAGCAAGTTTAGTAGGAAGATCATGAGTTACAGAAAAAGGTAGAATTAGTTAAAATGGGAAAATTGACAGAATTTAACCTTGATGAATATCGTGTTTTTATATTTAGAAAAAGATTGTGTATTCCTTGTGATTCCTAGTTGAAGAAAGATTTTTTTGTGTGAAGCTCATAGTTATCCATTTTCAGTTCATACTAGCAGTTCTAATATGTACAAATACCTTCTGTAGTATTACTAGTGGGATGGAATGAAAAGAGATATTGTAGATTTTACTGTGAAATGTTTGACAAGTCAACAAGTTAAAGAAGAGTGTCAGTTACCGAATGGATACTTCAGACACTTCTAGTGCCAAAGTGGAAATGGTAGAATATATCCATGGACGTTTTGGTGGTACTACCTAAGACTTCTCGAGGTAACAATTCGATTTGGGTTATAATTGATCGGCTGACTAAATATACACATTTTCTTTCTATTTGAGATACAATGTCTTTGGATTAGCTTTATCAATTGTACCTCAAAGATATTTTCAAGATACATGGAGTTCCTATTTCTATTATATCTGACCGGTATCCCAGGTTCACTTCTAATTTTTGGAAGGTCCTTCAGAAGTTGTTGGGAACATAATTAAATTTCAGTACATCTTTTCATCCCCAATCAGATAGGCAGTCAGAACAAACGATTTAGACTTTAGAGGATGTGCTTTGAGATTGTTCAATAGAATACCAGGGAATTTGGGATCATCAACTTTATTAAGTTGAGTTTTATTATAATAACATTTTTTTCCAGTATATATATATGGCACCTTTCGAGGAATTATATGGGAAGCAGTGTAGAACTCCATATTTTTGGGGATGAATTTGGGGAAAGGAAGTTGATGGGACCAGAATTAGTAGAGGAAGTATAAGGCCCGGGCCTTAAACATTAATTAATATTGAATTAAATGAATAATTCACATTAAGGATCTTTTCAGGTTTAGAGTTTTAGAGAATTAGGACATAACTGTTACATCTCAAAATATTACAAAGTAGACACTTCTACTAAGTTTCCATAGAATAAAAAACTCTTAAAAAGAAACATGTCTAGTTCCATGTTTTATATAGCATGACTTTCCATTGATCCCATCCTTGACCCTATTCCACATTAAGTCCTATGAAAAACATTTCCAAAAAACTTGGGGTGAGCATAAAAAGCTCAGTAAGGGATACACAAAGAATGAAAACTGTTAGTTTTTCAAACATCAAGTAAACCATGTATACTTTATCAAAGTAATACCTTCACCTTCATGAAGTAGTAAAAACTCTTCGCTGAATAAAATATCATTAATTACCCTTTTGTTACCAAAGGATTACTATAAAACCCATATAAAGAACACATAACATATAAAGGTAACTTGGGACATAAACATACTTAAGTGGAATAACCATACGGTCGACTTCTACACATATAACTTAATAGAATAGCCATACGGCCAACTTCCATACATACTTAATGGAATATCCATACGGCCAACTTCCATACCCAATGCATTGGAGGTTATAACATAACCACCCGTCCTGGTATTCACGGCACCACCCGTCATATGGTTTATTACGTAACCACCCGTCAAATGTCCAAGTACAATTATAAAAATCATAAGACATAAAACAAATATAATGGAAATAAAACATTTCCACACTTTGATCACAATATATCACTTAAATATATTAACATAACAAATCCATTATAAAAACCATTTTCAATACCAAAATACATTAAAGAGTATATGGTATTTATTTCATTTTAAAAAAACATTACGGCTTGTTCAGGAAGCCAAAGACCAAATAATACTCGCGGCGGTGGAAAAGGTTGTTGTCACCGCGTACATTAAAATAAACATTCCTTTTTTTCGTTTTGTAAAACGCTTCGTAGAAAAATATTCCTTTTGTATAAAATTAAAAGTCAAAGGGGTTTATACACCATATAAAAGAAAGTTGTGTATAAAATGAAATATGCCTCAATGAAAGGAGATTGAGACGAACTCCCTTACAAAGATCATTTTTTAAATAAAGTAGATCTATTATGTGTATTCACTATATTTACACATAAATAAAGTATAAATACAATATAGGACATAATAATATCATGACATAATTTGAAAGTAGGAGATTAACCCAAAGAATGGAAATTGGGTTAAAAAGTTCCCTTACCTCGTGTCTGACGCGACTCGATTGCTCTTTAATCTCCTGAATAATAAACTTGAGTTAATTTCTATTTGCTTAAGAACCTTTTTCAAGTTCATTATTCCTTTCATATCACTTATTTCCATATTATAAACATTATGTAATCATTTATGTTAATAATTTTTGTTTTGTCGATATTTGGTTCTTCAGTCGAAAGTGGACTTCTTACAATTACATGATGTCCGTGTGGTCAAAGGTTCTTTATATCCAGAATGACATTCTTGATTTGGATATCATATATATAATATATATCTATCATATACATTTATTTATAATATCACATAATCATTTAGAGGTAAGAAATGAAATGCACCGTTCATGGAGACGGTAAGTCGTACGTACGCATGAACGCTACTTTCATTTCTATGTCATGTTAATGGAATTAAAACTAAATGAGAGATATGTATATTTTAATTCCAGAATTATATTAATCATTTATATGTAACATAAATCATATATATTCATTATATATATGTACTTATAATAGTACTTTACATTTGGGGATAAGAAATGAAATGCACCGTTTATGGAGACGGTAAGCCATACATACGCATGAATGCTACTTTCATTTCTATCTCATACATTAATGGAAAGAAATAATAATTATATAGAGGTATATTATAATTCCAGTATAAAATCATATATAATAACTTTAAATCCACCCTTTATACGTCCCACGCATGGCATTAACAAATCACATCACTTTGAGGGGGCGGTAGTCCGCACTTCCTAAAATGAAATTATCATGTTTACCCACAATGGAAACCATAAAGGTATACCAAAAATGAAAAATAAAGAAGCATAAGGAAAACATAAATATAATATATATCATATATAAATAGATTGACATCTTAATGTCCACCATTAAAGGTGTTTAAAAGAAGATTGAACAATCATCGTTTCGTGAGGCAGAAATTCGCCAACCACAGAAACAGTATGTTCTTTAACCATTAGATATAGATGTGTGTAATTGTAGCTCGAAAGCTTCTTATAACAACATCCTAGTATATTTAATATACTATATTTGTTACAAAATAAATAAATAGAAAGAGTTTAGGGTGTTGGAGAAGCAAAATAAAACAAAAGAACACAAGTGAAGACATCACCTTAAAATCGGGTAACTCTCTTAGATTTGAGCTCAAAGGATTCCTTGGGAAGGATTCTGCCCAAAGTGAGGATTCAAGGAGTAATATAGGGATGTGGAGAGACAAAATGGTCAGGGGTTGGCCGAGCCAAAGGCTTTGGAAGTGTGGGTAAGGTGGTAGAGGTGGGGGCCTTTTATAAGAGGAGAGGAGGGGAACTCTTGAAAAGTAAGGAAATGTTACTTTATTTTAGAATGAGTTTCGGACTTTAATGGTCCCACATTGATGTGTTTCTAGGGTAAGGTGATAATGGTTCGAAATCCACCCATACAATAGGTTTTTGACATGTTTAGGTCTTAGATTTTACATTATCTTTCCATTTTATTTAAATCGTTAAATAATGAGGTAATCGCTGCATCATCTTGGTGTCATAAATAATTTAATTTATTTAATGTCTAAAAATTATAAACAAAATACTATGATGTAAGAAATCTTTTTACCTTTCCAATGAATATTTATAGTCAAAAATGTGATTTTTATAACCCCATGTAAAAATTTTTTTAGTAAAACAACTCATGTTTGTGATATTTTTATTTTAACTTTAAATAAAAAGTTATTATTGTCATTTTCCAACCAAAGTGGCTTCATGGGGTCCCGAAGTTTACCCATGGATTTTCTTGGTCGGCCATGACATATCCAATGAGGTTAGGACATGTTTCAAGTTCATTTCATATTATTACAACATTATTTTTACCTTAAAGTACACTAATTGCCTCTAATCGTGATTAAAAACTTAAAAGTTACTATTCACCAAAAAATTATTTTAATCTCATTGAACCACATTTTACTTCTTAATGACAACCATGTATGTCGGATTTTTGAAAATCAAATCACAGAAGTGGTAAAATTTCATTTAAACGAAAAATCAGTTTTTATAAGTACCACTTAGTGGTTTCACTATTCATCAAAAATTGAAGTTTTTCAGAAAAATACCAAAAATTCACCCTAAGATATATTTGATATTCCGAATTCAAAAATGAAGTCTATTTTAAAAAATTAAAAGTATATAAGTTTCATTAATTAATTTAATAATTAATTCCCGTTGTCAGAGCAAATAGCGTGTTTTTATGAAACAATAAGTATCAAAAGATTGACACTAGTTTAAGTCTGATTTCAAAGTGAAATTAATTCCAACGACCACTATTGGATTTAATGGTAAAAATATATTATAATTTCACTTTAAAACCAATTAAAATGATAATCTAATCATATAAATAAATTATATTAAAAAGGGGTTTTGAATTAAAATACAACTTTTTTCACTGTTCATTAAAAAAATGAACTTTATCGGAAAAATACCAAAAATTTACACAAAGTAAATTTTGATGTCCCGATTCTAAAGAAGAATATTATTTGGTCCAATAGAATGTATAAGAGTGAACAAAACTATATTTAATGACAGTTTTCCATCAAAAGGCGATAAGTGAACCTTTAGTGAAAATTGGGGCATATATGCCTAAAATTGAATTCTTTCCGTATTTTAAGCCTTTATATTTTATTAGATAAAAGTAAAAACATTTAAAAAACATATATAATCATATTTTAGTTATTTTTATCCATTCCCGCCAATACAACGTCTATGTGTTAACTACCATTTAAAATAATATTATTTTATTACTAGTGTGCAACGTAAGATTTCAAAGAAACTCTTTGTTGAGTATTGGGTACGCTATCGAACATAGAAACCCCTTTAAAGTAAAATTAATATTTAATTTGTAAATATTAATAAATATGAAAATGTTTTATTCATTATTTACCTGGGACGTTACATCCTTCCCCCCTTTTGGGAATTGCGTCCTCGCAATTTTATTCACTTATCAAAATAAGTGGGGGTATTTATCCCTAATAGCATTTTCAGATTCCCACGTTTCCTCTTCAACCATATGGTTTTTCCACAAAACCTTTACCTGGTGGATTACCTTATTTTGAAACACTTGCTCTCTTCGGTCAAGAATCTGGACTGGTTGTTCTTCATAAGAGAGATTCTCTTCCAACTGAACTACCTCTAGGCTCAAAACATGAGATGGATCTGGCATATACTTCCTCAACATCGAAACATGAAAAACATTGTGTACCTGAGATAAACTTGGAGGTAAATCCACTCTGTAAGAAACTGATCCAAGTTTCTCTAGAATTTCATATGGTCCAATGAACCTTGGACTCAGCTTTCCTTTCTTACCAAATCTCATCACACTTTTCCATGGAGAAACCTTGAGAAAAACATGATCACCTACCTCAAAAGATAGATCCTTCCTCCGGTTATCCGCATAACTCTTCTGCCTGCTCTGAGCTATTCTCATGTGTTTTTGAATCAACTGAACTTTTTTTGCCATCTCTTCTACCAATTCTGGTCTCATCAGCTTCCTTTCACCCACTTCATCCCAAAATGCTGGAGTTCGACACTGCTTCCCATATAATGCCTCAAATGGTTCCATTTGTACTGGAATGAAAATTGTTATTATAAGAAAACTCAACCAAAGAAAGATGTTGGTCCCAACTTCCCTGATAATCCATCGAACAAGCTCGTAGCATATCCTCCAAGGTCTGAATTTTTCATTCTGACCGCCCATCTGATTTCAGATGAAAAGCTGTACTAAAATTTGATTTAGTACCCAACGACTTCTGAAGGCCTTTCCAAATGTTAGAAGTAAACCTAGGATCACGGTCAGATACAATGGACAGAGGAAATCCATGTAACCTGACTATATCTTTAAGATACAAACGGGAAAGTTGATCTAGGGAAAAATTATCTCGTATGGAAAGGAAATGAGCAGATTTAGTCAATCGATCAACAAAAACCCAGATTGCATTATTACCTCAAGATGTCCTCGGTAATCCCACAACAAAGTCCATGGATATATTTTCCAATTTCCACTCTGGCACTGGTAAAGGCTGAAGCATCCCTTTCGGTAACTGCCTCTCTACTTTAACCTGTTGACAAGTCAAACACTTCACTGTAAAATCAGCAATATCTCTTTTCATTCCATCCCACCAGTAATACTCTCGCAGATCTCTGTACATCTTAGTACTGCCAGGATGAACTGAAAACAGAGAACTATGAGCTTCACATAACATATCTCTCTTCAACTGTGAATCACAAGGCACACACAATCTCTTCCCAAATCTCAAAACACAATCATTATCAATGTTGAATTCAGGCAAATTACCCTTCTGAACCAGCTCTACCTTTTTCTGCAACTCACTCTCTTCCCTCTATGCTTGCTTAATTCTGTCTGATAGGGATGATCTCACTGATACCTAAAACAAAACAGAAGAACTTCCTGCACCAACAACTTCTATGCCAAAGTTCATCAAATCTTTAACCAAGGGATCACGTTCTAAATGCAACATTGTTAATGAAGCATTACTCTTTCTACTCAAAGCATCATCCACTTTATTTTCTTTTCCCAGATGGTAATAAATTGTACAATCATAATCCTTGATTAATTCTATCCATCTCCTCTGTCTCATGTTCAATTCTTTCTGAGTGAATATATACTTTAAACTTTTGTGATCAGTATATATTTCACACTTTACTCCATACAAATTATGCCTCCAAATTTTTAAAGTGAAAACAACAGCAGCTAATTCCAAATCATGTGTAGGATAATTTACCTCATGAGTTTTCAACTGATGTGAAGCATAAGCAATTACCTGATCATTATGCATTAGGACACAACCAATTCCTTTCAACGAAGCATCACTGTAGATAACAAACTCACCATTCCTGGAAGGTAGTGCCAAAACTGTAGCATTCACCAATCTTCTTTTCAACTCCTGAAAACAATCATCACATTCTTTTGTCCAGATAAACTTAACACCCTTCCGAGTTAGCTTAGTCATTAGACTAGATAACCGTAAAAAATTTCTAACAAACCTTCGGTAATAGCCTGCCAAACCAAGGAATCTACAAATCTCAGTTACATTTGTGGGTCTTGGCCATTGTTCCACAACCTTTGTTTTTTCTGGATCAACAGTTATCCCATATTTATAAACAATGTGACCAAGGAAAGAAATTTGTTGCAACCAAAACTCACACTTTCTGAATTTCCCATACAATTTATTTTCTTTTAAGGTTTTCAAAATAACCCTTAAATGTCTTTCATGCTCCTCTTTAATTTTAGAAAACACCAAAATATCATTAATGAAAACAACCACGATTTATCACCTGAGTAAACTGATCCACCACTACAACAAACTATTTAGTTCTGATTCTGACCATCTCAGGATACTGATTTGAAAGGTCATTTCACTCTTTATGCCTTCCCAAAAAATCTGTTTTGTTTCCTCTATGAAAAACCATTCTTAACACAGAAATATCTTAGGATAAGCAACAAGGTAATCTTTAAATGCTATATCATTTCAATTTGACCATAAAAAATATTTTTGGATAATCATTTAATAGAATTCTAACTCTTAAAGTTATCTAAACCGACCTCTGATACCAACTATAAGGCCCCGGATTTAAACATTACTTAATATTGAATTAAATGAATAATTCACATTGAGGATATTTTCAGGTTTAGAGTTTTAGATAATTAGGACATAACTGTTACATCTCAAAAGATTACAAAGTAGACACTTCTACTAAGTTTCCATAGAATAAAAAACTCTTAAAAAGAAACATGTCTATTTCCATGTTTTATATAGCATGACTTTCCCTTGATCCCATCCTTGACCCTATTCCACATTAAGTCCTATGAAAAACATTTCAAAAAAACTTGGGGTGAGCATAAAAAGCTCAGTAAGGGATACACAAAGAATAAAAACTGTTAGTTTTTCAAACATCAAGTAAACCATATATACTTTATCAAAGTAATACCTTCACCTTCATGAAGTAGTAAAAACTCTTCGCTGAATAAAATATCATTACTTACCCTTTTATAACCAAAGGATTACCATAAAACCCATATAAAGAACACATAACATATAAAGGTAACTTGGGAAATAAACATACTTAAGTGGAATAACCATACGGTCGACTTCCACACATATCACTTAATAGAATAGCCATACGGCCAACTTCCATACATACTTAATGGAATAGCCATACGGACGAATTCCATACCCAATTCATTGGAGGTTATAACGTAACCACCCGTCCTGGTATTCACGGCACCACCCGTCATATGGTTTATCACGTAACCACCCGTCAAATGTCCAAGTACCATTATAAAAATCATAAGACATAAAACAAATATAATGGAAAGAAAACATTTCCACACTTTGATCACAATATATCACTAAAATATATTGACATAACAAATCCATTATAAAAACCATTTTCAATACCAAAATACATAAAAGAGTATATGGTATTTATTTCATTTTAAAAAAAACATTACGGCTTGTTCAGGAAGCCAAAGACCAAATAATACTCGCGGTGGAGGAAAAGGTCGTTGTCACCGCGTACGTTAAAAGAAACATTCATTTTTTTCATTTTGTAAAATGATTTATAGAAAAAGATTCCTTTTGTATAAAATTAAAAGTCAAAGGGGTTTATACACCGTATAAAAGAAAGTTGTGTATAAAACGAAATATGCCTCAATGAAAGGAGATTGAGACGAAGTCCCTTACAAAGATCATTTTTTAAATAAAGTAGATCTATTATATGTATTCACTATATTTACACTTAAAGAAAGTATAAATACAATATAGGACATAATAATATCATGGCATAATTTGAAAGTAGGAGATTAACCCAAAGAATGGAAATTGGGTTAAGAAGTTCCCTTACCTCGTGTCCGACGTGACTCGATTTCTCTTTAATCTCCTGAATAATAAACTTGAGTTAATTTCTATTTGCTTAAGAACCTTTTTTAAGTTCATTATACCTTTTATATCACTTATTTCCATGTTATAAACATTATTTAATCATTTAAGTTAATAATGTTTGTTTTGTTGATATTTGGTTCTTCAGTCGAAAGTGGACTTCTTACAATTACATGATGTTCGTGTGGTCAAAGGTTCTTTATATCCAGAATGAAATTCCTGATTTGGATATCATATATATCATATATATCTATCATATACATGTATTTATAATATCACGTAATCATTTAGAGGTAAGAAATGAAATGCACCGTTCATGGAGACGGTAAGCAGTACCTACGCATGAACGCTACTTTCATTTCTATGTCATATTAATTGAATTAAAACTAAATGAGAGATATGTATATTTTAATTCCAGAATTATATTAATAATTTAGATGTAACATACATCATATATATCCATTATATATATGTACTTATAATAGTAATTTACATTTAGGGATAAGAAATGAAATGCACCGTTCATGGAGACGGTAAGTCATACGTACGCATGAACGCTACTTTCATTTCTATCTCATACATTAATGGAAATAAATAATAATTATATAGAGGTATATTATAATTCCAGTATAAAATCATATATAATAACTTTAAATCCATCCTTTATACGTCCCACATATGGAATTAACGAATCACATCACTTTGAGGGGGCGGTAGTCCGCACTTCCTAAAATGAAATTATCGTGTTTACCCACAATGGAAACCATAAAGGTATACCACAAATGAAAAATAAATAAGCATAAGGAAAACATAAATATAATATATATCATATATAAATAGATTTAAATCTTAATGGCCACCATTAAAGGTGTTTAAAAGAAGATTGAACAATCATCGTTTCGTGAGGCAGAAATTCGCCAACCACAGAAACAGTATGTTCTTTAACCATTAGATGTAGATGTGTGTAAGTGTAGCTCTAAATATTCTTATAAAAACATCATAGTATATTTAAGATATTTTATTTGTTACAAAAGAAATGAATAAAGAGAGTTTAGGGGGTTGGAGAAGAAAAATAAAACAAAAGAACACAAGTGAAGACATCACCTTAAAATCGGGTAACTCTCTTAGATTTGAGCTCAAAGGCTTCCTTGGGAAGGCTTCTGCCCAAAGTGAGGCTTCAAGGAGTAAGATAGGGATGTGGAGAGACAAAATGGGCATGGTTTGGCCGAGAAAAAGGATTTGGAAGTGTGGGTAAGGTGGTAGAGGTGGGGGCCTTTTATAAGAGGAGAGGAGGGGCACTCTTGGAAAGTAAGGAAATGTTACTTTATTTTAGAATGAGTTTCGGATTTTAATGGTCCCACATTGATTTTTTTCAAGGATAAGGTGATAAGAGTTCGAAATACACCCATCCAATAGGTTTTTGAAATGTTTAGGTCTTATATTTTACATTATCTTTCCATTTTATTTAAATTGTTAAATAATGAGGTAATCACTACATCATCATGGTGTCATAAATAATTTAATTTATTTAATGTCTAAAAATTATAAAAAAAACTACTATGATGTAGGAAATATTTTTACCTTTCCAATTAATATTTTTAGTCAAAAATATGATTTGCATAACCCCATGTAAAAATTGTTTTAGTAAAACAACACATGTTTGTGACATTTTTATTTTAACTTTAAATAAAAAGTTATTAATGTCATTTTCCAACCAAAGTGGCTTCATGGGGTCCCCAAGTTTACCCATGGATTTTTTTGGTCGGCCATGACACATCCAATGAGGTTAGGACATGTGTCAAGTTCATTTCATATTATTACAACATTATTTTTACCTTAAATTACACTAATTACCTCTAATCACGATTAAAAACTTAAAAGTTACTATTCACCAAAAAATTATTTTAATCTCATTGAACCACATTTTACTTCTTAATGACAACCATGTATGTCGGATTTTTGAAAATCAAATCACAAAAGTGGTAAAATTTCATTTAAACGAAAAATCAGTTTTTATAAATACCACTTAGTGGTTTCACTGTTCATCAAAAATTGAAGTTTTTCAGAAAAACACCAAAAATTCACCCTAAGCTATATTTGATATTCCGAATTCAAAAATTAATTCTATTTTACAAAATTCAAAACATATAAGTTGCATTAATTAATTTAATAATTAATTCCCGCTGTCAGAGAAAATAGCGTGTTTTTATGAAACAATAAGTATCAAAAGATTGACACTAGTTTAAGTCTGATTTCAAAGTGAAATTAATTCCAAAGACCACTATTGGATTTAATGGTAAAAATATATTCTAATTTCACTTTAAAACCAATTCAAATGATAATCTAATCATATAAATAAATTATATTAAAAATAGGTTTTGAATTAAAATACAACATTTTTCACTGTTCATTAAAAAATTGAACTTTATCGGAAAAATACCAAAAATTTACACAAAGTAAATTTTGATGTCCCGATTCTAAAGAAGAATTTTATTTGGTCCAATAGAATTTATAAGAGTGAAAAAAACTATATTTAATGACGGTTCTCAATCAAAAGGCGATAAGTGAACCTTTAGTGAAAACTAGGGCATATACGCCTAAAATTGAATTCTTTCCATATTTTAAGCCTTTATCATTTATTAGATAAAAGTAAAAACATTTAAAAAAACATATATAATCATATTTTAGTTATTTCTATCCATTCCCTCCAATACAACGGCTATGTGTTAACTACCATTTAAAATAATATTATTTTATTACTTGTGTGCAACGTAAGATTTCAAAGAAACTCTTTGTTGCGTATTGGGTACGCTATCGAACATAGAAACCCCTTTAAAGTAAAATTAATATTTAATTCGTAAATATTAATAAATATGAAAATGTTTTATTCATTATTTTCCTGGGATGTTACAGGAAGTTTGCTGAGAAAGTGAAGATGATCCAGCAACACATGAGAACAACTCAGAGCATACAGAAAAGTTATGCAGATAATAAGTGGAAAGACTTTTATTTTAAGGTAGGTGATCATGTTTTTCTTAGAATCTCACCATGGAAAAGTGTTATGTGTTTTGGTAAGAAAGGAAAGATGAGTCCATAGTTCATTAGACCTTATGAAATTCTGGAGAAATTTGGACCATTTTCCTACCGAGTAGCTTTCCTCTAAGTTTATCTTAGGTACACAATGCTTTTCATGTTTTGATTTTGAGGAAGTATGTGCTAGATTCATCTCATGCCTTGAGCCTAGAAGAAGTTCAGTTAGAAGAGAACATTTCTTATAAAGAGAAACCAGTTCAGATTATTGATCAAAGGGAACAAGTATTGCGGAATAAGGTAATCAACCAGGTAATGTTTTTGTGGAGAAACCACATGGTTGAATAAGAAACATGGGAATCTGAAAATGCTATAAGGGAAAGGTACCCTCACTTGTTTAATAAGTAAATAAAATTACGAGGACACAATTTCCAGAAGGTGGGGATAATGTAACACCCCAAGATTTTAAAAATAAATTGAAATTCATAAAGATTTACTTTAATTAGATAGTTATAACTATCCTTTAAACATAATTTTTTCACTTCTATGTTATTAATTTCAAAAAACTGTCATCTATGGTTGTGATCAATAAGTTATTTGGAGTCTGATATAACCAACTTGTTTTTTGTGAATAGTAACATACCCTTATGAATAGTAATATGAATAGTAATATGAACCAAATTAATATTGAATTGTATTATTATTTTATTTTATTAATTCTTTAAGATAATGACATCTTGATCAATTTTTTAAGGTGTTAAAAAATGAGTTATAGTTTTAAAAATTTGAATTTTTGAATAAAGTATGATTTCATTTAAAAATTAAATAAATCATATTTAGAAAATTAATTTCCAAAAATGGAGTTCATTTTTGAATTATAAACATCAAAAAATGGTTAGAGTGAACTTTTGGGATTTTTCTAAAATTCTTGAATTTTGGATGAATGGTGAAACACAGTAAAATACCGTATATACAAATTATCAATTAAATACACTATTTATGACATCAGTTAAATACACTATTTATGACATCATGGCTGATGTAAGACCACTTGGTTAGAAATCACATGAACTTATTACTATTTGGGTTTACATTAATCAAGACTATTCATAGTCTTGAAAAAAATATTAAACTAATTATTAAACTCATGTAAAATCCCTCCTTTCCTCCACTATAAATACCACCCTCATTCCCCTCTTCCTCACACACCTCTCAAGCCTTGAGCATTGTCTAAGTTATGCCAAATCCCCTACACATGGATCTTCCCCAATTACAAGTCTTTATAGTATCACCCAAAGTCCAAAACCAAAGTCTTTAAGGAGGATCTCAAGGAGAAGAGGTCAAGAGGTAAGAATCTTCTTCCCTATTTCATGTGTTTTCTTTCCAATTCCTTTATTTTCTTATACTCTCTTATAATAAATTTATCTAGGAGGTATTAAATATACATAGTCTTATATATTATGTATTTTATCATTTTCATGTAAAATATTCATCATCTTTCTTCCTCTCCTCTCCCTCTTATTCTAAAAATAAAAAGTTTTGTCTGTGATGTGCTGATTTACCAAAATCGTGGATGATGTGTTTCTAATTTCCATTGATTCCTTAAAAGTTGATCATGAAACCCTTTAATGGTTGAATAATAATGTAAATTTTATTTTTTAAACTATTTTATGTCCTAGAATAAAAATCTATGGATTTCATTAAATTATATAATGAAACAAGTTCACGATTATAGAGGAACTGCCAAAAAAGATCAAAACAAATGTCATTAATGTTTTATCTAATGATACATAATAATATATGATAACAAAATTATTTATGGTATCATTATATATTCTAGAAACATATTAATACCATTTCATTCTATTTCTTGAATTTCATTTCCATACTACAAGAAAATCAAATACAAACCGGCCATGAAAATCGTGTAAAGAACGCTCCCAAAACAATGGAAGGAACAAAATACTAATAATTAAAAGGGGAAATGATGTTATTAAATGATCATATAAAGTATTATAAACATGAATATGTTTATTTAATATATTAATAATAGTATTTTAATCATTATACATTAGTTTTAAATGTTTTTTAAGTAAGACAAACACAAGGTAAGATAATTCTTAACTCGATTTCTATTCTTTGGGTTAACCTTCTACTTCATTATTTGTGTGACATTAAAAAAATTGTAATGAATTTTGTTCATATTATATTGAATTATTTTTATTTATAGTTTATATACATATTTCATCCACTCTATTAAGTATAACTTCAATTATATGGTATTTTTAAGGGTATTTTCTTTTAAATCCTCTTTTAAAATTATGTTTTACAAAACCCAAAATCAATGTTTTTATGAAATTATTCATGTTGTATGATTATGTTCTAGTTATTGGGAATTGTTTATGGTTAAGGTTGGGACCTATATCTCCCTCAAATTAATTGGGTATATGTAAGTTGGAGGTCGGCCGTATGGTTACTCCAATTGTAACTGTGATGGTTAATAATAAGGTAGTTGTGAGGGTTACATTGTAAGGTAGTCATGAGGGTTACAAATCATAAGGTATCCATGATGGTTAAAAAACTAAGTAATTTCCCAATATACCTTTATGGTTATATTTATGTTTTATATGTTTTTTAAAAATCTCAAGTTTCACAAAGTAAGTTTGTATGGGTGACAAGTATGTATTTTTTTAAAATTATTTCATATGTTACAAGTATTCATGGACTAATGTTTTCTTTCCTTTTTTTTATATCCCTTACTGAGATTTTTTTTCTCATCCCAAGTTTTTAAATGATTTTCAAAGGTTATAAGGATGTGTAAGACAAATAATGAATCCAAGTTAAATGTTTTGAAGATTTTTCAAATAAAACATGTTTTGTTTGAAAAGTTTTATATTTTGGAAGAAATGGGTTATGTTTTTCTGGTATCCTCTATGTATAAATGTGGAATTTTATGTATGTGTTATATCCCAATTATCTAAAAATATAAACTTGAAAATATTCTCAATGTTAAAGTAAGTAAGTTCTTGACTAAAATTCAAGATTATTTAATGTAATAAAGTTGGGTCCTTATATATACAGTCCCATGGAATTTGTGTTGATCCCACTTTATATGATTTGTACTTATTATCAATGAGATTTTCAATGAATAAGGGGTATTTATTTATGTCAATATGTTGATGAAGACAACCCAAGTATGTTTAATAAGATTTCAAGTATAGCTTGGAAGATATTATTAGTTGGATAATTCAACCTTGATAATAAAGAAGAGGTTGCTTGGAAGTGTCGATCATGATTATGAAGAATTGGGTATAATATATTCAACCTTAATTAAAAAGTGTTCCCAAGTAAGTGTCTCCTTGTCTCTAAATGTTTCAAGAACTAGATAGCATATCTTGGATGATTTTTTTGGAAGTTTGTTTGATTTTATTTCCTTATAAGTACTTTATATATTGAAGGCAAATGTGATTTGAAGATTTGGAGTTCCATGGAGATAATCTTACTATCTCTATGATGAAGAAGTATGAAAGTGATCCATAAATGGTTATTTAAGATAAAATCCTTTAGAAAAATCTTTCAATTTACAAATTAGATGGTTTCATGTGAAATTTTATTAGTGTTTGTATATCATGAATAGATTTCTTAGTGAAATCTAATTTGGAGAAGCGGGAATAGAGGTTCCATGTCGTAGAGCTTGTTACTACATCGTAAAAGATCAAACTATGCCATAAAACAAGTGTTCATGTCATAGTGTAGAATCAAAATGATTTCTCCACACCCCAATAAAGGACCACTTCACAAAGGAGGATGGGATCATTTTTAATGGCATTGAAAAATATAGGTACTCCATATCGTAGTGAAGGACCATGTCGCATAGAATTTTTAGATGGAATTCGGTGGTTCTGTAAATTTTGGGACCTCCATGACGTAGCTCTATAACCATTATGTAGTAAAGAAAATAGATAAAGGACTATGTCATAGTGATAAGACCACACCACATAGAGGATTTAGATGGATTTTAGTGGGTCTGAAGAATTATTGACCTCCACACCGCAGTTCTATGACCACATCGTAGTCAAGAGGATTATTAAAGAACTCCACCACAATGATTATACCACATCGTAGAGAGGATTTGGATGGATTTTAGTGGTTCTAGAGATTTTGTGACCTCCACACTATATCCCTATGAGAACACTATAATGAAATTTTGAAATTATGGGAAAACAATAGAAAACCTAAAGGATGTCTTATAATCTCCTAGTCCACACCGTAGAAGGGTGTTTTTGGAAAGATTCAAGGTTTTATACTAAATTGGATTTATCTGATAAATTTGGTAGTTATTTTAGTCTATAATAACTAATAATTTTAATTATATGATTATGATATATTGAGACAATGATCCAAAGGATGGTTTTGAAGAATAGTTTGGTGGTTTGAATTTGAATTTGAATTTGAAATTAAAATTAAAACTAGAGGAATTGGAGGGCTTCTATGAAAAACTGATATATACATAGCAGAATTAAAGAGAAGAAGATTTATAGAGGACTGTATAAAGAATATATTGAAGATCCCTAAATACACAAAAGATATTCTATTTTATATACATTTCATATTCAATAAATAGAGAAAGAAAGTGATTTAACACTGATCTTTATTTAAAATTTATATGTGTCAAAGATAGTTAAGATAGATCCAGTTAAATTCAGTGATGCACTGAAGTTTAAGAATAAATAAAGACAATAAGAGGTGTTGTAAAAAAATAGATTGTACAGGGAAGAAAAAGAATAATTCTTTCTTCTAAGAAAGAAATACATTGAAAACTTGTTGCTATGAAATAATTGTGTGCATTTCTACTTTCATGCAAAGGGAGTGAAAAAATACTTGAATTTTTTTGTCCAAGAAAAATTAGAAGAAAAATAATGGAAGTATTATTTAAAAAAAGTTAGGTGTCTTAATTTGTGTTATACTTTATTGTTGTTATTCTAATTTATTTTAAACTATCAGGATGATAGTATAAATAATTGGTGGGATGTTGTAGAGTGTGGGAGGCACCAAATTTGGGTACAAGGATAAACCCTACCCAATTGTATCCATGAGTTGATTTTAGTGGACTTTATAGCATTGTAGAAATCTAGATCATACTAAGGGTTAACCTTTCATTTTAAAAGGTGGACCTCATAAATCTCCATGGCTCTTATGTGTGTGTGTTTTATTTAGTGCTTCTTGAAATAACAAAGAATGAGATAAAGAGAGATAGAGAGAGAATCATCACCTAATAGTGAAAGAGGTAATATTGAGAAGAGGGGATTGAAAAAGTTATAATAGGACACCTATAATGATTCACCCACCCACCCCCACACCCTCAGTATATAACATATCCCAATTGAACTTCTTCAATTAGTATCAGACGGATATTTGACCTCTATTGGATTCTAAATTTGTTTCACAACATCTAGGTTCGCCTATGATTGGATTCTCAATATGAAATTGTTCTATTTGAAGTTTTGAAGTTTTTTCCTAAAATTATAATGAAGTGCAGTTTTGGAGAAGACATTTATATTTTAGATAAAAATTAAGTTTCTATCAAGACCTTGATGAATATTAAAAATAAATAGAATATGAAGATAAATAATTTTTCCCTCTTATCAAAAGAGGAATAATTTTTAAGTGTTTTAGGAAATAAATATAGATATTTCTTAGAAGTAGAAGAACGTGTGGTTCAATTCTCCACAAAGGATATAGACAATATTTCTACCTCAAGTGGATAAAGGAATTCATATGATACTAAGGTATGTAAATATTATTGTTTAAATTGTCCATAAGAATAATATTCAAGTGGTTGTGATCATTTTAGGTTTTGAACACAGCGAAAGTGCCTTTGATGGGCATTAGAGTTTCCCAAAACCCCTATATAAGATTTTTCATGTTAAATTTATAATTTATCTATTTAGATCATGAAGAAATGATTTCCTCATATTAGGATATTTTATTTTATGAAATTATTGATCTTATGAAAACCATTTTGGATTACCTTATTTTCATTATAAGGATTCAAGTGTAAAATCCCTCTAGTGGTGATCTGCACATGCTCTTTTGATCACTGAGAAATATGAATTTATTCTTGAGTGATATCATGGTGAATCAAATTTATTTCGTTTTTCATCTATATCACTCTAATATCCTTCTAGATTTAAGGAATTTTTCTCATTCTTGAGAGGAATAGAGGAGGAATTCGAGAGAGGGAAAGAGAGAGAGAGAGAATTCTATTGTGTGTAATGATTATCTATCCTCAATTTTCGATTAACCCTATATAATAGACATAACCATCTATTTATAGAGCTAGTGTTTGGGTTAAAATATTATTTAATTGTGTACCAGTCCTTAATAAATATTATAATCTTTAATAAACTTCATTTTATATAATAATAATAATATTATTATTATTATTATTATTTTACGATGTATGCTAACTTGTGAAATGATAAATATTATTTTACTTGCTTGTAAATTAATATTTATCACCAAAACTGATCTTGGCTTACTCTAACTTCTCAACATTTATTGAATACCTAAATAAATATTTTATTCACTTAAATAAATATTTTATTCACAAATCAGAAAATAAATATTTATTAAATATTAAATAAATAAAATAAATATTTTATCTTCATTGGATAGTGAATAAATATTTATTAAATATTCACATAATTAAATAAATTATTTATTTCATGTAAAAATAATTATTTATTACCTTGTGAATATTAGAAAATAATAAAACATGAATAAAATTATTTCTTGATCATGAGAATAATATTTAGTTCAATAATTAAATTCAAATATAATTTAATAGAGATCAATGGAAACACTTGGTATGTGACCCTCTAGGATTATTTCTCATTGGCATTAGGCAGGTATGCCTAAAGTCCAATATTACTATCTAGAAATGGTTCGAGGCCCCCAAGAGAAATAACTTAATGTCGCAACATAGACAACCACATATGAATGATATCTATTTAATATAATCCCTTTGTCTCAATATCTCATCAATAAGGTTTCACATATGTGTTATCAACCTATATAATTTATATGTATTTCTTTGACTGTCTGAAATAAACATGGTTACACCATGGCCATATAATTTAATGCAACAGTTATATATCAATCGAAGGGATGAGATATCAACTTCCATAAAGATATAAGGTACAAATATTTCCGCAATTTATCCTTTAATAAAATTTCATTCATGATGCACCCAATATACCCTAATTCCCACCAACATATGGCATGATTATTTTATCAGTAAATATAATTGTTTGATTAATGATATGCATTAATGATAATCTTAAATTCTAAGGACCATTACACATGCTCTTAGATAGGAATATCTGATGACAACAAAAAATGTATAATTCCTACTGGCGATTATGTTCACATAATCTCTCGTATTGGAGATTACAAAGTAAAAACTTCATGAGAATAAGGCTCATCTGATTACAAGTACTCGCACCTAACAGTCTAAGTACTATGAGCCCTTACATAGTACGTTATCTAACCAAAGAACTATTTTTAAAAATATCATCATATCATTTCAAGTTTCTCATCATAGTAGGGAACTAATATGCCATTTTCAATAAAAAAATATACTCGAGGATAGTATCACATAAATTTTATATAGAATAAAAATAAATATGTGATAATGTATTTAAATTAATTTTCACATCATTAAATATACATGTAATCTTAAGTATAGAAATTAGTTGGTTCTAGGGCACCAACTCCAACAAACTCCCACTTGAACTAGAGACAATATATAATGACCGGTTAGTTATCACATGTAGAAACATACTCCCACTAATTATGGCTATAGCTGCTAGTCCTATCACATACTCCCACTGAGTATGGCTATAGCTCCTTAAGTTGCATCAAAATCTGCAACATACTCAGATTTTGTAGATATATCTATCACTGGTTGTAATAAGTTTTTCTTTCATATTACCTTAGTCATTTATATGATACTAGATCAAATTGAACTAAATGAAGAAAAGTGTTCAATTAACTTGATCACTAGTATTCCCACTTCTCCAGATACCAAGAAATCAACCAGTTCTACTTTTCAAGGTATTTATCAGATAGTTCTAACTTCAATTCGATGCAGTTGTGTTGGATTTGTTTGATATTTACATACTATGAATCATGAATTAGTAATTTCAAATGTCAGTATTATCATGGAACATGAGATAAATTCATAAAACTTAATATTTTTAAATTATATTAATCTCAATAATCTCTTCCCATTCCTATACATGTTTTTCTATAAGGATTATATACCAACAACAATTCGGTCTTGAATTGTTACAACTTATATTTTTCAATACTTAGTAAATATGTTTACTATGACTAAATTGAGAAAATCATTGATCTATACTATAGATATTATTCCCTAGAACATAGTTTCCGCTTTAATACATACTTGAAGAAATTTTATTCTTTATTCTTAACAAATTGGTAAGACATAAAATTTTCTTTCCATATGTTATCAACATATCTATCTTGAAAACCTATAGTGCTTCCACTAACCAGATAGAGATACATTTAAATCATTCATTTCTAAATGAATATTATATTATTAATATGTATGATTTATTCATAAATGAATTTATATAATCTTCATATCTTATTGGAATTTATCGATGTCAGCAATCGGTTTAAGTTATACCTATTAGACATATACCATAGGGTCTCCTTTTGATCACATCATATAAACATATACCATAAGTTTTCTTTTAAGTGAGGTGGCCTTGATAATCAATATCTTAATATAATTATCATAGAAATATGCTTTTATAAAGTATAATTCAATAAGGGATTTATTCATTATGATTGGTGTATAGTTTTTTTCATAGACTATACCTTTCAAAAATAAATCATGCTTTATTGGTACCATCTTATGTCATACATGTATAGTTTATATTGAATACTCACTAGTAGTATCAAGTCATAGAAACATTAAAAAAATGGAGTCTTTGAATCTTGATACATGAAGTCCATTACTTGAATTTATACACACTTTTAAACCTTATTATATTACCATTTATTGCTTCATTATAGTAATATTTAATCTAAAAGAACAATACATGTATCACCCATTGTGGTGAACATAAATCACTTATTTAGTTATAAATTCATATGTATTATTTGTCTCTAGAACTACTCCTCCCCCTATATAGTGTGGAGTCCAGTATTGTTATTCCAACTCATGTGCATCCAGAGACATAATTCGTAGAAGTTAAGTCTTCTCCCACTATCTTCAAATATATGGTATTCCTTTATAGAAATCTAGTCAATATTTACTAGATTTTAATATCTTCATTGGCCATAGGATCGTTAACTCATATTCACCATAGTGTTTTTATGTTAATTTGTAGATAAGTTTAGTTTTAACAAATGGTTTTCAACAAACACTTATGGTAGTGTATTAATATATTCTTATCATATCATAATTGATATGATATCCATTAGACAATTTAGATGTCTTATGCTTTATTTGTTTCACTTTTATTTTAAAAACATGTCTTCAAAGAAATTATGGAATATTTGAGATGTATATAAGACTCACCATTGATTTTCCTTTTACTACCATCATGAAAATGATGTGTATAAGGAAATGTGAGTTTGGGATTACCTTTACTCCACATATATGATCAATGAATACTTGGATAAGATGTTATTCATCAATCCATATTAGATATTCCTTAATCTTTACCAAGTGCACTCATTTACATCACTGATCATTTGTAAAATTTATTAAATAAATATCATGAAGTATATGAAGTTACCTTTAACTTTAGAATAGTTCACATGGATTTGTTGAACTAAATATCTGATCAACTTATCCATTTTGTTTATTTGGCCTTTAACAAATAAGGATAATATTGTTGGTAAGGATAATAAAATAATATTAATGGATAATTTCTTATCTAAGTGGAATCCCAATTTTTCTAACTGGTCAATATACCCCAGCATTTTTAAAGCATGATCTGTAGCTAGATTGTCTTCTTTCATTTTACACTGATATAGTGCATTGATAATATTACTTATTTATATCCTTTACTTATCTTTCTCAAGATAATGGATATGTGATAGTATGGGGTATGCATCCATGTATTTATGTTATATGATAAACTCTCTAGAAATAGTTGATAATATAATACAACAGACATAGGATGCATCCTTAATATATCATCGGTAGGTATCCTTTTCAACTTTTCTCACCTGTTAGGGTGGAAGAATTGGAATAGGGGATTCCAACACATAAGACAAACTTTCTGATAATAATTAATCACATAAACGATTGCACCATATCCATAAATTTCTATTTATAATGACATACCCTAAGATAAGGAATGATCACAGTGGTTGTGTGGTTTTATATTCTATGTTTTATAATAATTCAAATAGATAATTAGAACTTTTCTTGATTAAAAAAATATATTATAAATAATAATAATTAATTTTATTAAATATCCCACTATATTATCAAGTCTCAATATCCCTCACCATTGAACTCAGAATTTCAAGTTGCTAGGATATTCTAATGGAAAGGATCCATATTACCCTTAAAATAACCCCAACGAGGGTTGTTCAAGCTACTTGAAGGTATTTAGGTACGAAATTCTTTGCCAACTATAGGCTTGAATCTCCTTGATCCATTGAGTAGACTCAAAAATCTTGAAATTATGACTTTTATTTTCTCAAAACTTTACTCCAAGTTATACCAAGTCTAGTGAGGGATACTTCTCTTGATGTAAGATGGTTAAGTCAACCCATAACCTTCATAAGAACTTCATGTTAAAAGTAAGTGTCCCAATGACGGTTGTTAAAATTATTAGTCCTAAGGTGTTCATTACAAATAAATCAATGGAAGTCCAAGTTTGAATTAATATATAACAGAGGGATTTTAATTTATTATTCATAAATTTTATCTTGTTTTATCCTTTACATGTCTTGTTAAATATTAAGTGGATTTTACTTAATTAACTAATCATTTTGGATAAAAAATTGTGCATAATCCATTTGTTTAAATTCTATATTTTCACATTAATTAATTTATTTATGTGATAGAGGTCTTGCATCCATAAAATAAATAATGCATAAGACAAAAATAATTAATTAATTAATTAATGAACCAGTCATAATCTTATCTAACAGTTTATTTATTGAGAGGAAAATAAATAAACCTTTAACCTGGGGGAAAATTCCATATGAAGGTCTTGGAATGAGTAACAACATTCCACATGTAAACTTGTATATCACCTAAGTTGGCATCATTATGGTTTTGTCTTGAACTACCTCCACCCGCCATGGGATACTTCATTAATTAAGTATTTATAACTCACATGTAGATGATAGGAACCAAAGGATTGATTAATGGGGATTACATAAATAACCATGGACATGTAGATATTATATAATAATGGAGGGAGGGATGGAATGCAAGCCATAAAATTTAATTTAATATTGAATAATTGAAAACTCGTGCAATAAATTAAATTAAAACATCCAACACATACAAAAGTCTTGGTCAAGATCATGAACAGTCATACATGAAATATATACACAAAAGTGAACTAGTTAACGTTTATTTATATTCATTATTTATTATTAAGATAAACACACTTGCATTAATTAATTAATTATTTAATTATCTTTCATCTTAATGACTATCTGAATTCATTTAGAGGTACCCATCATTAATGGTATTCATGTAAAATAAATGGAAAAACCAATAATCATATATTTATTATAATAAATTAATTAATCATTTAAAATTATTTAAAATTATTATTAAATTTTCAAACACACTAGGTATGCTAATCAATAAAATAAGGTTTTAATGTTGTGATTTTCAATTTAATGTAATTTAATTATGTCCTTTATTGGGAGACGACATGGTGTGTACTTACGAGCTACAAGTCATGTACCTTGGTTGTTGTGTACATGGGTTACATGCATGTGGCTTTAGTCATGTATCTCAACTAGAATACATGGAGTGTACAAGTCAGTTACACATCGTGTTTCCACGCAACCTGTGGAAGAACTTGGCATGTTCATTGTTCGTGAATACATGACGTATATAAACCAGTTATACACCGTGTATCACTCATGTCATGTGTCCTCATAACTCATCGAATGACTTGATGTGTATTTTGGACATGGGAAATGATGAACTACATGTCATGTACACTACATACACATCATGTATATCATTAATGCTCCAGACTATTAGTCTCATGTGGTTTGACCATGTATAATGACTACACAAATTGTGTGAATTTTGTTGCCAACCCGTGTAGACTACATAGCATGTACACTAGATACATGTCATATAATATGACATGTCGTGTTCCAGGTTAGTCGGGCCTACATGTAGTGTAAAATAAATGCACCACATGTTATTACTACTCAATACATCTGGTATCCTGTGACACTATCAAGTGTATTGCACTTGGGTACACGATGTATGCTTCGGATACATTTCATGTAATCTCATTTTATCCATCCAAATTACTAGACACTTTCTGATATAATCTCTAATCATTCCTAATCTATTCTTGAACTTAAAAAATTTTGAATCTTTAATGAAGAAATTAAAATGTCAAAAACATGTTAATTCAAATTGGACTAAAGAATGAATAATATGGAATGAAAAAATAAACCATGATTGTGAATATTGATCAAAAGTAAAATAAATAATTAAAATTTTAAAATTTGACTACTCTTATACCACTTGTAGGTTTTTAGTATAGTAGAAGCACCTTTGGTGGGCATTAAATTAAAATTTCTTTTAATTTATAGTTTCCCAAAACCCCAAGATATGATATTTCATGTTAAAATTATAATTAATTTATTTAGATCGAGAAGAAATGATTACCTCATCTTAGGATCCTTTATTCTATAACAATGTTGATCTTCCAAAAATCCTTTCAGATTACCTTCATTGTACTATAAGGATTCAAGTGTAGAATCCCCCTAACAATGATCCAAATATACTCATTTGGTCTCCGAGAAACACCAATTGATTTTTAGGTGCACCGTAGTGAATCAAATTTCTTGAATTGTTTGTATTGATCACTCCAAGATCCTTCAATATTAAAGGATTTATTCTCGTTCTTAAGCGGAAGAGAGGAGGAATTTGAGAGAGATAGAGAGAGATGGGGGAGAGGGAGAGATAGAGAGAGAGCGAGAGAAGTCTATTGTGTGCAATAATTCTATGTCCTCAATTTTCAATTAACCCCATATAATAGACGTAACCATCTATTTATAGAGATAGGGTTTAGGTTAAAATATTATTTAATTGTGTAACGAACCTTAAATAATATCATAATCTTTAATAAAACTAGTTCCATATAATAATATTATTATTATTATTATTATTTTATGGAATGTGCTAACTCACACAATGATAAATATTATTTTACTTACTAGAAAATTAATATTTATCACCAGACATGATCATGGTCCACTTGAACTCCTTATAATTTATTGAATACCTAAATAAATATTTTATTCACTTAAATAAATATTTTATTCAAAAACCATAAAATAAATATCTATTAAATATTCAATAAATAAAATAAATATTTTATCCACAATCCAGAAAATAAATATTTATTAAATGTTCATATAATTAAATAAATTATTTATTTAATGAATAAATAATTATTTATTACCTTGTAAATATTAGAAATCAATAAAACTTGAATAAACTTATTCATCAGTCATGAGAATAATATTTATTTTAATAATTAAATTCAAATAGAATTTAATCAAGATCAATGAAAACACTTAGTGTGTGACCCTCTAGGATTATTTCTCGTTGGCATTAGGCAGGTATTCCTAAAGTCCAAGATTACTATCTAGCAATGGATTAAGGCACCCCATGAGAAATAACTTAATGTCACAATATTGAAAAACACATATGAATGCTCACTGCGTAATATAATCTCTTTGTCTCAATATCTCATCAAACAGGTTTCACATCTGTGTCATTAACCTATATGCTTGATGTTTATTTATTTAATTATATAAACTAAATGCCATTATACCATGGTCATGAAATTTAATATGATAGTTATATTTTAATCAAAGGTCCGAGATATCAACTTCTATAAAGATGGAAGGGACAAATACTACCTCAACTTATCAATTAATAATATGTCATTCATGATGCACCCAACATACCCTACTTCCTATCAATATATGGAATGATGGTTTTTGTCAGTAAATATAAGTGTGTGATTCATGACATGCATTAATGATAAAATTAAATTCTAAGTATTATTACACATGTTTATAGATATGAATATCTAATGGAACCAAAACATGTAGAATTCCTACTGGAAGGTCTATTATCATAATCTCCTGTATTAGAAATTACTAAGTATAAACTTCATGAGAATAAGACTCATCTACTTACAATTACTCACACCTAACATTCTATGTACTATCTTCCCTTTTATATTATGTAATCTGGGCATATAACTAGTTTTAAGAATATCATCAAAGAATTTCAAGGTTATCATCATAATGGGGAACTACCATTCCCTTTTCAATGCAACAGATACTCTAGGATATTATCACATCAATGTTATGTAGAAAAAAAATCAATGTGTGATAATATATTTAAATTAATATTCACACCTTTTAATATATATGTAATCTTAAGTAAAAAAATAGTTGGTTCTAGGACACTAAATTCAATAATAAAATGTCAATAGATTAATCTATTGATGAATTAAAGGATATGATGAATGGATTATCCAATAAACTAGTTGCTTTAATTTCTAGTATTTTTAAAAGTTAGAAAAAATATATCACGCATCTTGAAGGTGAGATAGATAACATAGAGGGGGATTTAAGAGAAATATCTCTTAATTTCATTAATATTTCAAAATAATTTACTATCAAAGAAGGTGAAAATGAGAATTCCATGGTGAGATGCTCCAAACTTGAAGAAGAATGTCTAAATACCATCCAAGATAAGGACGAGGCCACTAAAAATTTTGAGAAGAGGATCCATGCATTGGAAAAAAATCTGGAAAAAATTTGATATCAATAATGGAAAATTGGATATTAAATCCAAGAGGATCGAGGATCTTGATACATTGCTTCAAGAAAAGAGTATAATGCATGATGAAGATGTTAGGAAAATGATGGACTGTGAATATAGAATGGAATTTATTGAAGATCATAATAATTCTCTCAATATGAAGTGTCTATAATTGTAAATGGAACATATTGAGTCTACACAATCAAAGAAGTGTGGATTTTCTATAACAGACAATTCTAAGGAGGATTCTAGTATCAAAATTCATTTATTATGGGAAAAGAATATCATGACGTCTTTTTATGATTATTTTCATCTGAAAAATGAGCATTTTAAAATTCATAAAGGTAGAAATAAAAATAATATGGGTATTATTTCCCCTATAAATCAAAAGAAGAAGAAGGAAGTCATGATCACATGGATTGCGTGAACCCTCAGGAGACATGTGATCACATGACCAGTAGAAGGTTGTGTGGATACACATGTGTGGTGCATAAAACATGGTAGATCCCATGAATATCCTTTTTAAAATTCCTTTTTCTCTTGAAAAGGCACCCTATACAATCATTGATCATGTAGCGGTAGACAAATAAGCTCCCCCAGGTCATATGGCTTATCAAAAGGTGGACACCTAACAAACCATCCAAAAAACACCTTAGAAAATAAGAGAAAAATATCCAAAATTTGAGATCCTCTTATAGTTGTAAAACTCATGAGATGAATCATTAATGGAGATAAGTATTATACTTGATAAAATTCAAGAGAACTCATGAGATCCAAAATCCTTTATAAAATAAAAAAATGAAATAAAAGGGGAGGAGGTGGGAGCCTCTTAAAGTCATAAACATCATGTGATGTGTCCTTAGCGATCCATGAGATGCATCAAGACCCTAGAAACATGTCATCCTCATCTTGTGAAAGATTGTTGGCATGATATCCTCATCACAAGAAGGGACTCGAGTATGTCTAAGATACCTCATGCTCCCCCATTGGCTCCACAAGGAAAAATAGATGGAATTGTACATGAAATGATCATGCATATCCACAGGACATTTTGTGGTTGCACAATGAATCACCAAGAGGTAAAGTTATTTTCCTCAAAAACACCCAAAAAACCTCACCAAATTACCAACCATTATAAAATAAAAAAAAAGGAAATAAAAAGGGGAGGAGGTAGGAGCCTCTCATGGCTGTAAAACTCACACGATGCACCCAGGTTGTCCAATACTTGGTTTCATGAAGGTCCCCTGACAAGCCATCCTTGTATCATGAAAGGCTCCAAAAAAGTCACCTGAGATCATGTGAAGGCCTTTCAATAGGAATCCTAATCTCTTGAAGGCACCTAGACATGTTGGACTGACAATATATAAGTCCTTCGACATATCTGCATGATTCAAAAATACCCCATTAATTGGAAATAATCCAATAAATGAGGCATTGATGAGATAGTATCACGGTTACTGAAAACAGGTGATACCCCCAGAGTAACCTATGTCAAGACCTCATGAAGATGCATGACACCGAATCCTTGTGCCAACTCTAGCATGGATTCGGGCAATATGTACTGTGCAAAGAGGTGAACAACCGGGGTAGAGAGTCCAATAAATTCCCACCCCAACCTCAAATAAGGGGTTGAATTTTTTTGTCTCTGTATGAATCGGCACACCCAAACACAAGAGAAAATTTCTTGAAGTAGATGATATCATGAATGGAAAATCTTACCATCAAGTAAGATTCGGGGAAAACTAGAACGACCATGAAGCATGCATAGGCACTTCAAGTGATCACTCATAGATCACGTGAAGGACTTCTGGAAAGACACGTGAAAGAAATCCCACATATGTTCTAAGACGCGTGAGACTTAAAAGAATCTAAAAAAGAATAAATCTAAGGCATTCAAAATATAAAGGTTTTAATAAAGAATAAAAAAAGGGAGACTTGTGCAAAAACATAAACATAGATCCTCATTATAGGGTCCTAAAAACTTCTTAAAGGGAATTAAATACTCCCACAAGAACTTTGTAGAAGGAATAAAACATTACTATAAGTCCATTAAGTAAAATGGAGATTGAAAATTTGAGAAAAACATGAATAAATAAAATTTTGCAAAGGTTTTTTGGATGTTCACGTACCATCACTGGGAAAGGTTTGTGGGGCTCATAAACCGCAAACCATCAGTATGTGGAAGAACCTGCGAGGCACTAGCCCATGGGGAAATGGTTAGAAAACCCAAGATGTCACAAAACATGTCGATTGGCAGAAAAAATGGAGAAATTATGTCGCATACCACCCCAACATAACTAAGTAGTTCTTGGGTGAAGCAAGTCAGTGGGTTCCGTGAACCACATCTTGTGAACCATAGCCTCCACAAACCCCGGTTGACCAAGTCTTCCATGGGTTGAGATATATCTTCATAGTCTTTTGAAAATGGTGTTACATGCCCATAGATATGATTTCCCCAGTGCTCTATAAAAGGAGCACAGGAAAAATTGGAAAGGGACAAGTGGAAGAGAGCATGAAGGAGACCCACGAGGCTAGAAAAGAGAATTCAGATATAGAGAATATTTCAACTTTGGTTTCAAATCTTCGATGAAGTGAGAGCCACAAACCACTTTTACTGTAGGTATATCCCATAACGAATGATAAAAATAAGGAACCTAATAATAATTGGTGAACCATGAACCTAATTGGTACAATCGTGAACCATAAATCCCTTATTGATGAATTCCCCACAGACCACAGGCTCTAGGACCCCTCTTCAATTCGGCACTCTACATAGTGAATTGTTATGTAGATCAAACCTTGTGCCGTGTACTTCATCAGTACACAGATGGAACCTGGGACAGCGTGGTGAACCACATCTAGCTCTACATAACATTCCAGTATACGGACCATATCTAGGACCGCATACCACTTTGATACGTGGTGATCTATACACAGGTCCACATACCGCCTCGGTACGTGGAATACACCTCTACCCACATAGCAGTATGCTGCGTGGGGCTACCCCCATCCCACATGAGAAAATAGTATGCATAATGGGGTGTCTTTGGGTTTCCTTCCCCCTAGCTCCAATCATTCCCCACCATTACTATCCAGTCCTCCATAGCTCCTCTGCGAACCAATACACTAGCATCAGACCAAAGCCTCCTCCAAAACCACCAGACTCGTATGATCAGATCATTGGGAACCCTAGCATGCCTTTATGAATTTACATACCCAAGTTAAACAGAGTCCCAAAGGCTATCCCCACAACAGTTTAGACCCCCGAAATTTCTTTAAATCTACATCCCCAAGGAAAACTGGGGACCAACTTTGGGATATTGACTTGAACCTCCTTGTTCTTGGTTTTGGGGGTAATCACTATCCTTTCCCTTCGATGAGTGCCAGGGGAAATCAAGAAGGTTACTCTTCCCTTCCTCTTTGACCAGGGATAATGATCCTCCCCTTTCCCAAAACCCGTGTAAGGGAAATCATCCCAAGGTAAGGCCCTATCCTTTTGCGAGGTGTGTCACTCTTTACCCTCTTTGCCTTAGCTTGGGATGTGTCTCGATAGATCACCAAGATTTGAATATCCTAGATATCAACATGGGTGAGGGTTTCATGTTCAAAGCCCCCATCTATCTCCCGGCTCTAGTACCATCTACCAGTAGATGGTGTAGGACATAAGATCTTCAGATCTACTGCCTCCTATTGTTTCTCACACCGAGCATGACTCACATGGTCTTAGAGGTTGGTGGTGATCATGACATCTGTGTAGTACCAACCTATGGGCATCATCCTAGGTGTAATCTCTAACCAAACCTTAAAATCACCATGATTTGAGATCCTCCTCATGGTTCCATAAAAATGGGAAGCTTCCACATACAATCCATGCCTCATGAACTACGAGAAATCTGATTCCCAACGCAACTAGGATACGTAGGAAGCCTTTATATAGCCCCGAACTCCATATCATCTCATCCATGAAATGATAGATCGTGCCCCCCTTCAAGTGGGAAGCTTCCATGCGTAATCCCCACCCCAAATGAACTATGATAACTCTGATTCCCACCATAATTGGGATACTTAGTATGCCTACTTAAAGTCTGAGCTCAAAGAGGTACCATTTTTCAAAAGGGTCACCCCAACAATGTCCCCAATAAAGGGAATCATCTTTAGGAATAAGTTCTGATTCGATTCTCTCATATAGGAAGTACCTATACGTAATCCCTAAGAAACCATGACCTCATTCTGGGATTCCTTAGAATATAAGTCCTTGTTCTTCTAGAAATATTCCGACTTTGATTCCCCATTTGACTGGGATATGTGGGAAGCCTCCCTGATGTCAAAATCCAACCCTCAAATCAACCCTAATGTTATCTGGTCCATATGATCGGTAGGGTTATGTCCACCCAAGAAACCACATATCTCTTGGGTACTTTAGGCTACCTCGGCATGAGTCCCACACTTAATCTTGGTTAGGAACCTTTTACCTAGGCATCCTCACCATATGACGTTAAAATGCATGGATGGGTCCTTGTCACACAACACTAAAAGGTGATGTGTCTAGTTGAGTGGAATTGAACTACATGGATTTTGATTCCTCTCATGAGGATACATATGAATACCATCTCATGGGTTTGATCCCAACATCAAACCACATTCTTTCTCTCTTAGATGATGATAAACTCCAGAGCACCTCATCACATGGATCACACCAGCATTGCCTCATCAATTCTTGGCCCATGCATATCCATGATTGATTTTTCAACCCAAGGGTAACCCGTGGATACACTCTTCAGTAATGAACCAAGGATTCATGAATATATGAACACGACCTAAATATATAAGAGAGTACTAGAGTAGGAAATAATTATCTCTAAATGGGTGTGATGATCCCGACCTCTTATCCTCTCAACCAATGGAGTCCTCAAGTTTTGTTGGTCAAAATTTCATCCAACGAGCACCTTCCTTTGAAAAGTAGGTCCATGAATCATGGATAAAAGAGTCATTGGGTGTTTCTGGCTCTATAAATAAACCCATTGGATACCACCTGAGGAAATCATATCCTATGTGGACTGATTTAAAAAAATATTTAACCCCCCTACAATCACCTATCAGGACCATTCAATTGTGTCACCTCCTTCATCATAAAAAAGAAGGGGTAAATCTCCCAGTCTCCAAAGGTTCAATTCAATTCCCCCTAAAGGATAATAATGTGAATCGAGTTGGAAGAAAAATGGTGATGTGAAAGTCTCTATAATAATAGAAAAGTTCTTGTCACCCATTGAAATATTTTTTATTCCCCCAAACGCCCACCTCAGATGAAAAAAAATGGTGAACTCAATGTGAATCCTCAACCAAGGTGGTGGTTTTACCCCACTCAAGCCCCTTCTACTCATAAAAAAGAAGAGGGATAAGTCGAATCTTCAATTATTCATGTGATCAAGTGATGCTACTTTGATGAGGTTTTGTTGTTTGTATGATTAATACATATATATTTCAGGTTTCTAGAGTAACCTTAGATCCAAATGGAATCTCAAAAACAAATGCAGATACATGCCTCAGCAATCCCACAGGCTGTTGGGGCCCAGATAAATAGCATAACCACCTTGTCGACCCAGTCTCTTCAACGCTGGGTATCCAACATGCTGATTAGAGATTACCACCAAAATGATACTCTCCCCATAGTGGAGGCCACAAGACAGGCCCTCCAATCTACAAAATCTCACCATCCACCACCCCATCCATGACTGGCACCCAAGCATAGGGCGGCCCTTCTATCCATCTCCAACCGATTTGGGATCATATCCCCAGATCATGTTAACAAGTGCCTCCCTTATCTCAGGGAGGTAGATGAATTCGATGCTAATTTCTTCATCCCAACTGCACATGGGTCTTACTCACGGTCCCCTACTAGAGAGTGTCGTTTCCAACATCGGGTGACCAAGTATCTTCACTCTAAAGAGGATCTCATGCTGAGGTAACCTAATGAAGTCCAAAGGATATGGGGACCTCATGCCATCCTCCAAGGGTGGAAAACATATAACCAGGAGTAGGTAATCACCTTGATTCCTAAAGGGGAAATCCACCATACAAAAACGGTGGCATTCAACGGGCTGACATAAAACTCTGCACCCTCCACTCAAGCCCACCACAGAAATAGGGTGGCACTATACAATCATGTGAACATTCCTTCTGGTGCTTTCCAGTTCCACCATGTAGAAAAAGTGGTGAATTATAGATAGATGAAAATATCTACTATTTCACAAGAAGACCATTATCCAATTAGGACAGTAACTAGCTACAGGAAGGCACAAACACCTACTGATGTGTATCAAGTCTACCAGCCAAATACGACGGCAAACAAATATGAGCATAGTCAAATTCTTGTGGATGTATAAAAATCCCATGAGAAAAATATAGTGACAAGATAGAATATTCAAATTCCTACTCTTAAATATGAATCCCACCATTCAAATATGGTGGAAACCAGAGAAGAAAACCAGTGCCAAACTGGTTCCTCTACCCTAGCACAAGAGAACTTCCAGTATCCACTAGCAACCTATAGAGGACCGAAGCGGGCACAAACTCCTGCTCCGACATCAGAATGGGCCTTTATACCCATTACAACCAAATATGTATCTCATCACATCCTAGAAATGATGTAATATCATACATAAATTCCAGACCATATCCTCTAGACATGTCAAGAAATCATTGCATCGGTAGAAAATGCAAGGAACTAGGCACACGACTTGGTTTCCTCGAATTAAATGACTCATCCAAAAAATGGGTTGGTCACTTCGGAGAAGTTATGCATCCTTCCACCAGTCCAGGAGGTTCGACGGTAATATCACATGATACACAGACAACCTGATCAGGAATAAATACATGTTCCAACTGGGGGACATTGGTCCAACATGGTGGCCACTCCATGGTAGGCATATATCCATGCCAAAACTCAAGATGTCTGTCGACATATCCTGGTGGAATTGCAGGAACCAACAAAATAGGAATCCATATATGAAGGTTGTTACCAACAGAAGACGGACCCAATTTCCTATAAGAGAGTGCCCAAAGATGAAACAGGCCAAAGGCAACTAGAAAATGAAGAGTGTATTCATAATTCTGCTCTACTGGAAGCTGGAGTTCTTGACACGATCAAGAATATATCAACAAAATCTCAAGATCCTATCATTCCATTACCAAGTTATGTAAGTGGTAGTAGTAGTGGTGAAGGCCCTCCCCACAATATTTCTACCAGCAACTCTAAAGGTCCTCCCTAGATCACGCATGGGGGCTTACTTCATGGGCTAGGAATGATTGATCATGAGATCCTATCTCCTGATACGTGTCAGGGTAGCCCTTCCCTTGACCAAAAGATCAAACAGCAAGAAGACCCTCTCCTTTTTGTCATCCACCTTGATGGTCCTCCCCAGAGTATAGGTTGTAGATATGCTTCTCCTTGTAGTCATACGTCATGTCATGATGGTAGTCCTCGCCATGATGGCAGCCACTGCGAAGGCCCTCCCCACAATGGCAGTTGCTGTGAAGGCCCTCCACACAGCAATATCAAGGAATGAGAAGGTCCTCCCCTCATTATAGTACATCCTTAAATCCCTCCCCAGAATGTACACTATATAAATTCTCCTTGTAGTTTAATATCAAGTTATGATATTATTCCTCATCATCATAGAGTTCATCGGGAAGGTCCTTCCCTCAGTGACATCAATCAGTAATAAGGTCCTCCTCATACTGTATCTTTCCCTAAATGTCCTTCCCAGGGTATACACCATAGGTAAATTCCTCACAGTTGGGGATCAAGTTGCAATGGTAGTCCTCACCATTATAGCATCGATTACAAAGGTCCTCCTCGTAGTCAAAATTCACACCGGCAAGAAGGTCCTCCCCTTGATGGGGAAAATGTGAGAAATCCCTCCTATGCTGAGGCACTTGGAAAGATGGAGTTAGACATGAAAAACACTCTATCTATGATGAGTGATATCTTTTCTCAACCTAAAGATGGTTCGGGTCCACACTTATCTTCTGATCCACCCTCATCCTTCTCACATATCAATGAGTCTTCTGTTATCCCCAACTCTCAGAACAAAATTAAGGATCATTCAATTTGGGCAGACCAACCGGATGAGTCACTGGAAGAGAAACAACAATATATGTTTCCACTGAGAAGACAACTAGTTAGGGACGACATAACAATGATGTATTGACCCATGAACACTTCTCAGATTGACATAATAATAGAATTTTCAAAATAATATACACATAAAATTCACCTAAATATATGGACAACTCTCATCTAGCTAAAGGAAAAATTCATTCCCTATGAGGTATATATAGAACATGTTAGTATACTAGGAGATATTTGACATCTAATCAACTTGGAAGCTCTCCTTGTCTGAAGTTCACATTAGAGTATGGGGATAACATGGAGATCTACACTTCTCCCCACTTCAAATCCACCAGAACTCACTGTAAGTGACATATTGCAATGTCATTACCTAAATTTAGCAATAAAATGTAATATCTACTCAAGAAAGGTGGAACACTCAACAAGAACCGTCCTTGAGTAAGTCTCAAAAGTGTCAGGTCCGATGAGAGCAATCCATCGAGAATCTTCTGAGCTAGGAAACCAAGAACATCTAGTAGGCTTCCCTCCTAAGGGAATACAACCAACGAAAAATGATAATTCCCTTGGAAGTAAACAAATCCCATGAAAATTCATCACCATACTCAACTCACACCCACGTGAGAGTGCACAAAATCAAGAAGGCAGCAATAGCAGCAGCTACCGCCGCAATACGGGAACATCCCTAGCCTGCAGGTCTGGGGGAATTTTTAACTCAGAATTCCCCCCATAAGACCAACAAATCTGAGTCATAGCACATCAATGGAAGAATGGGAGAAACCCCAGCCCGTAGGGCTAGGGGAATTTTTACCTCAACTTCCTGCATAGTGGAAGTCTGTCTTCTCCCATCTGGGAAGAACAATGAGTAGAGAGGTAACATGTTCAGTCTCATATTGTGGTTCATACCCCCTGGGATGAAGCCATATTGCGAGGTCATATCAGGGCTCTCTTTGGGTCACTCTTCGCTAAGAAATCCAAATAATACCACATAATAGAAGGATAAAGTCCAACAAAGGAGGCAAGAAAGCTCTCCTACCATTCAGCAACAGGTACACCGCCCCCAATGTGGTATGTATTAGTGAATGTAGTGGACGTTAGTCCCATGGACCTCACAAAAATGATATAAATTAAGAGGATTCAAGAGAATATGGTTCCCTCATAGAGGCGGTCCACACTGAGCCTGGGGGTGGGCATACCTGGAACAAGAGAGATGTCCTAAATCTGGGCATCCCCTCAGTCAATCCACCATTACCTCCTGCACAAATCCTCTGAAAGGAGAAGAATAAGATCAAGGTATATGAACCACTTCCTCCTCCCCATGAAGATGATTCCCCTATGTTTTAGGAAATATTCGCTAAGCAGAAGGAATAAATGTAATAGTTGAGGAGACTCTGTGTTGATTTGTTACGAAAAAATTGTCCTACTGGGTATGTTCTTTATATAGGGAATAAAAACGCACTTCTATCAGACATCCCTCTATCTCATGGGATCATCCTAACAAATTAAGCAAGGCTAGAAGGCCCATCCTGGGTGGTGTCGGGACTATCAGCCTACATGAACCCAATCTCTGCAGGATATCAAGATTTCCCTCCATTAGGGAAGAAACCGGAACATATTTGGGTGAATCCACAAAGGATGCACCTGGAAAGGTATCTTCCTCAAGGCCTAGTAGCACTGGAACATCCAATATTTCCTTTTACTACACCTATTCATGCTCAATTCCAACAATATATGCATCAAGGGATCTTGAATACCATCGATCAATTGACAGCTCAACTAGAATCCATAGAAGGGTGACACGCTCCAATACAACCGGAATATAGGCCTTACCCTGACTAGGTGAGAAACATCCCGCCTCCACTAAATTTTAGAAATCCTATATTTCCAGTGTTCAATGGTTCAGGAGACCCGAAATAGCATCTAATTCACTACTCTTCCAACTGTGATCTCATGATGGGAACTCCAGAGTAACAAGAATATGTGAAGCTCATATGCTTTGTGAGAACTCTACAAGGTTCAACCTTTGTGTGGTATACTAGTTTTCAGGCTAACTCAATCACAGGCTGGGAGGATCTCCAGCGATAGTTTCTATTTTAGTTCAGTTTGACATTGCCTAAAACTATAGTTAGTGATCTCATGAACTACAAGTAGCGATAGAATTAAAGAGTTTCATACTTCATCGCTAGATGGAAAGTCCTGACTTACTCCCTAAATCGGCCACTCCCCCTGGATGAAATGCTCTCTATGTGCATCGATAATCTCCATGATGAATTGTGAATGACACTTAACCTAGTGAAGTAAACAAGTGGGTTCTGGTATTTCTCTACCATTTCCAAAAGGATAGAACACTCTTTTAAACAGACCAATTTGAAGTCCCGAGGGGTCCCATCAGCCCCAGGAAAAATAATGGAAAAAGATGAAGTGTCTTATGTCATGCTTAAGCCACCCCTGGTGCCAGCTCCAGTCGTGAGGCCTCCACCAAACCATACAGGACCCCCTGGATGCCAAAAGCCACCCCCACCTTAGTAAGATGATCTAAGGGGTACCAAAATAAATTAGTTTTTGGAACGAAGAAATAGAGTCTACTCATTCCGAGATAACCAAGTATATGGATATTTCATAGCCTCCATGAATTGAAACTTGCTCTGGCTACCAGAGCCAAATAAATCCGATGAAGTGGGTCTCTATGACCATTCAAATTATTTTCCCTGCCACCAGATACTAGGACACGCCATCTAGGAGTGCTTAATCTTCAAGGATCTTCTGAAAAATATGGTGTATTACAGATGAGTCAAGTTAGGACCACCACCATCACAAGTGGCGTATGTTTCAACCTCATACCCAAGTGAGGAAGGGGAGTGGAAAATAGTCACCAACAAAAGGATAAAAAATTTGATAGTTGGATGACTCGTAAAAAAATCAAATGAGTTCATGGAATCCTCTAGGAACAGTTGAAGAAACCAACCATTCCCTCAATAGCTCCTGATGAAACACAACCATCATCATCATCCCCAAAACCCTCCAAGGGTCATCCATCCAAGAGACAGACTAATAAGAATGGCAGAAAGTAGGAGAAAAAAGATGAACCTATAATAAGACAAAATTCAACCTTGACACTTTCAGAATTCATACCAACAGACTTGAAAGCACGACACCGCCCTGCCAAACAGGAAATATGGAACCACCCTACCAAATGGCATCATGAAAAGAAGACAGTCAGATAGAATCATTGTTTGATTAGTAACTGATCTTTAGATCCATTAATTTCATTCACTTAATGGACCCCTTTTATGATTAATACTATGGCTACGAACCCGAATTCCATGTGTCCAACCAGAGATCCTAAGGAAGAGTACGCAAAGGACAAGGGCTTCTAGGAAGGTGTGGTTGTGATAGGATTAAAATTCCCAGCCACATCTTAACTCAAACTATTAATGTTGCGGAAACTCGTAGAAGGACCCTCTAGAATACACAATAGGAACCAGATTGTTTCTCTTCCTTTGCCAAAATAAATCCTATCCCAATAATCTTGGAATATCCATCAGAGGAAGAGAATATGCCTAATCACCCAAAGCATGTAGGATGACCAGTTTAGCCAAATCCAAAGAGCACAGAAGCACCATCAGCTCTCGTCCCAGAGGTCTGCACATCCATATCTAGGGATCAAGTCCCTAAAGCACCTATGAAAGAGCATCCCCAAGCTCGGAAGCACTAGCCTTTACAGTAGAAATATTATATTCTGAAGAAGCTAGACTCATTAATGGAAAAGTTATCAATCATGGATGCATTGAATCTATCATTGGACCTTAGAGAGGTGCTCATTGAAGCTTTACTAAGTCTCCGGGAATTCAAAGCTGAAGTAGCATCTACCAAAGTCTATTGGAAAGATACCAACCCCACAAAATTCCATGCTATCATCTCCTACATAGATCAATATGAAGACTCCATTATATAGGGACACATAAAACCATTATATGTGTCTTTCAAGATAAATGGCATTGATGTCCAGAAAATTTTCATCGACAATGACTCTAGAGTCAACCTCCTCCTGCTACGAACACTTTGACAGTTGGGCTATAATGAGGACAGTCTGACACCCTGTGCCACAACTCTGTTAGGATATGAAAAAAGTGAGTAGAATCCATTGGAATAAATAAAGCTTAAAACTTGTCTTGGTGACCTCGTGTCTGATTCTGAGTTTCTGTTAGTGCGTAAAAATACGGCCTTCAATGTTCTGGTGGGGAGGCCATGGCTGTATCAGCACGCTGCAATCCCCTAATCATACCATCAGTGCATAAAATATTGAATTAATTGGAAAAATGGGACATTGCACGCTGATAAATCTCCATTTTAATCCTGAGAGTCACATTACATTAATACAGGGTTCTATAAACCGAAATCGAATCAATCTTTGGCCAACGACATTGATTGGATCACTACCCCAAGTAGATTTAAAATGACTCCCTCTGATCCCCTCAAATATATTAGGGAAGAGTATGTATTACCCATCAATTGGGTTGGTTTTATAAGTTCAAGATCATACATGGACTCAGCCATCTACATGATCTTCATTATGGTGACTGGGTCCAAGGATGCTAAAAAGCGCACTGGCCCCCATGATGATGGTGAGTGCTCAAAAAAAATTCCCCCAACCTGTCCTTGTGGCTCTATATAGTTCCTATATTACTCACTAAGGCATAATATGATGTCATGTCACTAAAATAAGGCAAGAACACTCCACCCTTCATTCCATTCTCTTTAGAAGATTCCCTGTAGTTAGCCAGGGAAAAGGAGATGTTTCGGTTTCCAAATATTAGAATTGTGATTTCTCTCCCAATGTTGGAGAGTTTAACTTAAGAATAGTCTCTCCATTAGAAGAGGTATAATACGATGATGGGGATAATAAAGAGGATTAATAAGAAGAAGATCTCAAAGATACCCCTCCCACATTTGAAGAAGGCATCTCCACCACAATCGATGAACTTAGGTAGATAAATCTGGGCACCAAAGATGACTTGTGGCCCACTATGATTAGTGTGGATATTCCTTTAATGGAAAAAGAGGCATACACCTCATTCCTAAATAAGAATATAGATGTTTTTTCTTGTAACTACATAGAAATGTTAGGCCTCGATCTAGAGGTCGCCACTCATCACCTAGGTCTAACGGAATACCATCATGGTTATAAGTAGGCTTCCAAAAGGACCCACCCAAAACATGTTTCAAAAATAGAGGCTCAAGTTGACAAGATAATCAAATATAACTTAATTAGGGAAGTCCAATATTTGATCTATCTGGAAAACATCATCCTTGTCAAAAAGAAGAATGGGAAAATCAGAGTCGACATTGACTTTAAGGATCTTAATCAGTATTGTCTAAAAGATAATTTCTTGGTCTTGATCATGGAATTGTTGATCTATGTAAACACCGGATATGAGGCCCTCTCTTTCATGGATGGATACTCTAGATACAACCAGATATGAGTGGCCTGAGAATATTAAGAATTCACTACCTTCAGATCCCCCCATAGAGTATTTTTCTACATGGTAATTCCCTTCAGTATAAAAAATGTCAGCGCCACATATTAGAGCACCATGCATCGCATTTTCAATCCTTTCCTAGTAAAATTCATCGAGTGCTATGTCGACGTCCTGGTGGTTAAATCCCGATATTTCTCAAACCACCTAACATATATTGAAACTATATTCAATAAACTACAATAGCACAGTCTAAAGATGAATACCCAGAAGTGTGATTTCGGCGTTACCTCTGAGAAATTCCTTATCTTCATTTTATTCCATCACAAAATCTAAGTTGACCCTGATAAGACAAAATCCATCCTTAGCATGTCACCACCTCACAACCTCACTGAGTTGAGGGGTCTCTAGGGGAACCTAGCCTATATTCAGTGCTTCATAGCCAACCTTGTAGGTAATTGTTTTCCTTTCACTAGGTTGATGAATAAAGGGATCTCATACCAGTGGGATAATTATTTTCAAGAAGCATTCGACAATATTAAAAGGTGTCTTCTAATCCCACTGGTGCTAATGCTACTAGTCGAGGTAAGACCACTCATTATATATGTGACCACTATAGAACGATCACTAGGAACTTTCCTCACAGAGAAGAATGATTTTGGAAGGGATAATAGTCTATATTACCTCAGTCTAACAATGATCAATGATGAGACTCAATATTCAAATATCAAAAGGAGTTACCTAGCCCTAATATTTGTAGTTTAGAAACTCAGGCATTACCTACATCACCATGAGGTCTATCTGGTCTCCTGATGCAACCCACTCAAGTATATCCTCAGTCGTCCTATGTTAACTAGATGCCTATCATGGTGGGAAGTCATCCTATGGTATTTTGATATATAGTGAGTGCCCCATAAATCCATCACAGGCTAGGTGTGAGTAGATTTCCTGGAAGATCACCCCTCGGCATAAATGACCCCATTGGATACTGAACTTCCTGATAAAGAAGTATTATTCATCCAAGAAGGCTCCTAGGCATGAGAAATTTACTTCAATGGTGCCTCTAGAAGCCCGATAGTGAAAATAATGGAGGACCCCAAGCTCAATAAAGTGGGTTTGGGATTTATATTCATATCTCTAGAAAATTTCATCTTACCTTACTCCTTCCTGCTTTCAGAGGGGTGCACAAATAATGAGGCAGAATACCAGGCCCTCATTGCTGGCCTGGAGCTGGCACTTCATGCACAAGTCGGGAACCTAAAGATAAAAGGTGATTTGGATTTGGTCATCAATAAGGTCAATGGTGACTATGCAATAAAAAAGGAGGTACTAGTTACTTTAATGAACCATGAGAACTAACACTGACTTATGTCCCCCAGTCACAAAATGCTCGAGCCGATGCATTAGAAAATGCAGCCACAACCCTAGATGATCCAGACTAGGATGAAACAATCATCAGTATTTCCCACCATTGGATAGTCTTGTCATTAGTTCAAAGAAACACGAAATAAATTTATGATATTAGTCCCATTTCTGATCCTTATGGTCACACCACCATCTAGATGACTCTCATTTCAAATTACCTCTGAAAGGGGGAACTCCCACCTGATAGGGTTGGAAGAGAACAAATTCAGAGGTGGAGAGTAAATTTTGTTTTGTACGATGGTGAAAACCAAGAAAGCTTTTTATACAAGTGATTCCTTGATGGATTCCTTCTCAGGTGCATTGATGGAGAAGAGACTAATGCTGTTATAAAATAACTGCATGCCGAAACTTGTGGAGAACACCAATCAGCATCCAAACTCTCCCGTCAAATTTAAATCCTTGAATACTATTGGCCCAATATGATATAGGATTGTACCAAATTCACCAAAAAGTACTATTCCTACCAAGTTCATGCTAATTTCATCCACCAACCCCCATAAATGCTTCATGTAGCTAAGCACTCCTGGCCATTTACCATATGGGGGATGGATGTCATAGGACCATATCCTCCTACCACATCTAGGCAATTAAAGTTAATTCTCACAGCAGCTAACTTTTTCTCCAAATGGGATGAAGTTGTAGCCCTTAAAGAGGTCAGTGCAAGAAGCATTGTTAGATTTGTGAAATCCAACATCATCACTAGATTTGGTGTCCCTCATACAATATTGATGTACAACGACACCAACTTTTTCTTTTCTAAGTTGGAAAAGTTATACCTAGAGTATGGAATCAAATCCAACCATTCATCCTGCTACCATGCAGCAGCCAACAGACAGATAGAGGATTTTAACAAGACTCTATCCAACGTACTCCATAAGATGGTAGAAAAAGATAAGAAATCTTGGATGGGAAAGATCCTTCATACTTTATGGGATTACCGAACCATGAACCGCACTGCCACCCAGGCAACCTCGTACTCACTAGTATAAAGGACAGAGGTAGTTTTTTCCATAGAATTTCAAGTGTCATCACTCTGTGTTGCTGTTTGTGATTAATTTTCCTCATATGAGAAATCTCAAAAATAGTTTGATGAGTTGGAGTAGCTAGATGAGAAAAGGTTGCACATTTTTCACCGTTTTGAAGTCTATCATAATCAGATCGCACAAGACTTCAACAAAAAGGTTCACCTTTGGTCTTTCCTCGAAGTAGAGATGGTGTTGGTCCTCAAAACCCTGATGATACTCAGGAAGAAACCCCCAAATATTGATCCAAAATGGGATAGACCATATGTCTTTCATAAGGTCTACTCCAATGGATCATATTCCTTTATTTCAATGGATGGAAAACTCATCACATCTCTCACCAATACAAGGATTCTGAATAAATACTTCACGTTAGTGACATATAAATATTAGCTGCAAGACTCTAAACTACATAGTGACAAATTATTCCTAATCACATGACAATAAACTACATGATAGATAAAGTCCTCACCGCATGAAATTAAGTGGTTGTTTCCGAATGTTAAATCTAGGTGTCACTACATATCCTGCAAGGGTAGGAATCAATCCATACATAGTTTCCCTGCACATGGACTATACCCCTGTAGGGAACTTACAGAACTATGTATGGCTTGATTCCTTCTTTCGCAGGATATGTAGTGATGATGGGATCATCTATCCTGGCCTAGCCATCAACACCATATGAAAATGCCCCCCCCCCTCCCTGTGAATGGACTGGACTTATATAGGGAGGGAATTTTTAGAACTACATATGACTTGATCCCTATCTCAGTGGGATACATCATGATTCTTGAATCCCAAGTTTTGGGCCCTACCACAATATGGTTACAATTCACATCTATTTACCTTCATCCTTACCGAATAATGTTAAACTACATAGAACCTGCTAGAACTACGTATGGCTTGATTTCTATCTCAGTGGGATACTTAGTGATGCCTGGATCCTCCATCCTAGTTTATCAATCATTTAAAATTCCTTCCCCCTCTCTATGCATATACCAGACCTTTATGGGGAAGATATGTTTATAACTACATGTGGATTGATTACTAACCTTGTTGGATATGTAGTGACACCTTGACTCCAAATCTTGGTCTAACCACCAGGAAATAAAAATGCTCATTTTCCCTACGTACGGGCTAAAACTATGTAGGGAATTCCTACTAGAACTATTTATGTATTGATTCCTATCTCAGTAGGATACATAGTGATGACTAGATCCTCCATCTTAGTCCATCCGCTATTAAAGAAAAAACAAAAACAAAAAAAATCACCTTCCTCTGTGTATAGGTCAGAATTGCACAGGGGAATCCATGAAAGGTCCTAACTGCATGAAATTAAACTACAAGGTTTTTCAAGAATCGTGTGTGGACTAATTCTCAGTGTTACGAGATCCCAAACATGCCCTTAATTTCCTACACAATAAAATGCAAAGAAATGATAGAAATTCCAAGTCTAAATTCTGAAACCCAGAAAGAGTCAAAAGATCATGATTCTCCATACATATGAGTCAGATCTATGTATAATCTTCCATAGTTTATAGATAATAATGTTCTGGATATTTCTTACATTCCCTGACACATCTTTCCCATTCGCCAAACTCCATACTCCGAGAAAGCTTGAACTTCGATGGGAGGGTCAGTGTCCTACAGACACTTTATTTGACTATTCACACCATGCCCTAGTGGATCTTCATATATTTCCTACAAAACAGCCATCAATCAAAGGAAAATTCTTCCTCAGGAGAGGATTTTTCTAATTCCATACACCTGATGGCTTCCAATTCCCATTTCATTCCTCCTAATCCAAGGGCCCCTTGGGACTATGGTTTACACTTTATATCACCAATCATGTCTAAGGAATATCATAATATCCCGAACATGATCAACTCATAGTTATTTATGGTCTTTTTGACAAGTTTTCCCCGCAATACGATAGTAAACTATGATGCTAATGTCCTTACCGCACGACGTTAAACTGCAAGGCCAGAAGTGTCCCAGCTGCTGGACATTAAAATGCACCACACAATGGAAATGATTAGATTCTTATCTTGGATTGGCCACAACAAAAAAAATTCCTTTACTTTCTACATGTGGGATAGACCTCTATAAGTAATTTTCATTGGGAATCATGTGTGACTTGGTTTCTCCCTGATGAGATGTGTGGTGATACTCGAATCCTACGATCCAGACTCAGCCACAAAAAAGTATTAAAATTCCCCCTTCTCTACACAGAAATTGATTCAAAGTAGATAATCCCTGGACAAGTCCTATTTACTAGGCTGCTCAAGGGTAATTATATTTCCCTTCTTTAATATCAGGATTACTCTGCATCTACCCCACATAGCAATAAATTGTGTGGAATTCATCCTTATTTCATGATGTTAAACTGCATGATGTTAGTCTAAGCATAAAATTATCCCTACCATTGATTATTTCATTCTTAAGTGGTGACCTGAAATCCTTTTCATCCCCTGTTTCTCACACCGATCATAGCTCACATGAGATTAGGGACCTCAATAGGAAATCCACCATGGCATCATGGTAGATTATTCCAAGATTTTGGTCCTATCAGCATAACCCTAAAAGGCATGTTATGGTTCCCCCCTCTATAATATGTAACCCCAGGTCCTGACCATATGAAATTAAATTGTAGGGTACTCTAAAGATGAAATAGATGCCTCACCCTATATATGAGCCATAACTATGTAGTGGATTATTGATCTCATGTGTGAATAACTGACCGAACGCTTCTAATGTATATAGATACACTCCTTCCACACATCAAACTTTGTTCTCTGAGTAACCTTAGATCCCCATAATCCTCCATGGCCATCAGAGATGGAAGGCCAGTGTCTTGAAGATACCTTTGTCTGACTATGCACATCATGACTTGGTGTATCTGCATATGTTTCCTAAAAAACTGACATCAGCCAAAGGCAAATTCGTCCTCAGGAGAGTCCTTTCCTACCTCGGTATTCCTAACAATTTCCAAGCCCCATGACATCCCTCCTGATTTAAGAACCCTCAAATTCATGGTTTAAATTCTATTTCCCACCCACATCCTAGATATGTTAGAACATACTATCCAAATTTAACTCTAGTTACTCAAGGCTTATTCAAAATGAAGAGGTCTCATCTATATACGTGAATTTGATCTGCTTATGGATAAAGAAAATACCCCCACTTATTTCCAGTTTTACTGGTAAAGTTAAGACAAAGAAATGCCCCCTTTCATATTTAGGCACACCCATGTTCTCCATTCATACTCGATGACCAAAAAGGTACCAATCCCCATAATCCTTCATGGCCATCAGATATGGAAGGCTAGTGTCCTATGGACACCTTTTTTTGACTATACACATAATGCCTCGGTGTCTATTCATATGTTTCCTACAAAAGGATTTCAAAAAAGGAAAATTTGTCATTACGATAGTTCTTTCCTATTTATGTATGCCCATATGACATTTATGTCCCATCTCACTTCCTGGATTTGGAAACCCCCTAGATTACAGTTTACGTATTTCCCCTATTAAATTCCCAAAGAGGAAAATCATTTCTAGTTGAACTGATGAATCAATTACTATCTCTTGGTTAGAGTAAAATGATCTCCCATAATAATTTTCAAGTATCTTGGTTGTATGATTTTAAACTATACCATTTACCATCCCTCATTTACACAAGAAAAATTTGTGTGGGAGTGGTTTCCCACTCAAATTCGATACAAATGACCCTAATACTTTCAGACTTCATCCCCTGGATAGACCACCCACTGTGGTCCTCAACCTCAAAACAAATCCAAAGTGTTATAAAACTTTCTAGAACATCAGAAATGGATGTCCAGTGTCCTATGAGCACCATTTCTTGACTATGAAAATCATGCCCCGATGGCTCTGCATATGTTGCCTACAAAACAACCGTCAACCAAGGGAAAATTCATCCTTAAGAGAGTCTATACCCACCTTCGTACACCTAAAATTGTTCCCATTCCCCATATACATCCAAAACTCACAAAGTTAGGGTCAAGAAAAATCCCCCATTCATGTATAAAAGTTATTAGGACATTCTCCACTGATGAATCCCAAATTGGGGCCCTTGCCCTGTCAATTTTGGTCAAAGTTGTTTGACCTAAAACATCAGTAATAAGTATGATTGGCAAGGCTTTAAGCCACTAATAAAAAATACGCAATACTCTCTAGAGTGAGAACCCGCAAAGGGTACACCTGGATAAAAGTCGAGTATCAGCTCTCTAAACCTACAGTATGTATAGTTTAGGCAAAAAAACAATGTTGATCAATAAAATATTTAAAATATACATAAATATTTTTGGTTTGAAAACCCATAAAGGGAGGCCTAAGAAAAATTCAAGTTATACCCACTAAGCCCATACCAAATTAGGCTTAGGAAAAAATTAGGTTAATAATGAAAAAGTTTCAAAGTTCATGGATTTTTTCATGTAACCCCAGCAATAGTCAAACTATACTTGCTGAGTCCCATGAATCAGGAAAAAATTAGAGCATGATTTGATTTACCAGTTCTGGTTTAAATTAATACTTGGTCAAAATTATATGTATATGACCAATTGTGATTGATTGATGTTAAACAAAAAAAATAAAGAAGAACCACTAGATAATAAGAAAGTTTCTATTCTATAGAATGAAATGGAGGACCATCACCAGTCTGGAGTCTCTCCATGATATAAAAAACAAGGGGGGAATGGTATAAATTCAGTTTGGGGAAATCACAATGGAACCCAACTCACCCTTTCTAATATATCAAAAATCATCTATCATGAACTGTTAAGGTTCTGCTCTAAAGTAGCCCTTTGTTCAACTTCGGCCTCAACCATCGGATGTGATTTCTTCATAAAAGATCTGAGGTCCCACCCCTTCTGCTTAATGGATTAGTAATTGAAATTTGACAATGTTATATATGCCTTCAGCCTAGACACACGAGCCACACATTCTTGTAGATCCTCTATTTGGGTGATTACCAAATCATGAGATCTCGCCTCCTCAGCCACCAGATGATCCAGTTCCTTAGAAAAATCTCAAAAGGTCAATTCTTGAGGATGTGAAGCATTGAATTGGGTAAGTTTTTCCTCATAAGAAGCGTGGTATTCCCGGTCTATTAAAATCTGGTGTATAAGAATTTATAGATGCCAGTGATCAAAGCCACTTGATCCTAATTCAGAAAATAATCACCGGAATTTTTCATCTACGTCAGTGAAGTTAGTCAGAGGAGTTTCTATAGCAAGGGCGCATAATTAACGCCATGCCTATTTTTGCACGGCTTGATGCCTCATCATGGCGTCAAGACCTTGGTCCTCCCCTACTAAAATGGGTATATAGATATAAAACATCATTTTGGTAGTTGTAAGGGTCCTAAGATAGGTTACCCAGGCAGAGGGGATCTCCCTCCTTATAGATGGTTCAGCCCCTGGAGCCAGAAATAGGGGACTGGTCGTGACTTCTGGGATATCTGGGGACACTCTACTGGGGCCAGCCTCATTAGGACCACCAATGGTGTCCATAGGAGAAGAATATTCAGAATCACTTTTTACCGAAATGGGTTATGAAGATGAATCCCCTTACAAACGCATTTGATGGAGGATGGATCACCTTCTCACTATAGGGAGGGACACAGATGGCACAACTAGTATAGTCGGAATAAAACAAGGAACATTTTTTAGCCTCTGAACCCGTCTAAGTGGCATTCACAGCACCTTATTAGGGTATAAATTCACCCATAGTTGGGCATGCTCCAATGATAGAAAATTTGAATCTACCCTAGGGGGAATTAGGACCTATATTATAGCATTATATCGCATCATTATCATCCATAATTGGTGAAGAATGACAGGATGAGATTTTCCCTTCAACTGGGTAGCAAGGAGGGGTGAGATTTTCTATAGGCATCCAAATTTCCTAGAAAACTGGTAAGGGGTATATGGCTCACAGATGGACACCCTATCCATGTGTGCAACCATCATTCCATCCTAAATCCCAATAAGGTATGAGAATTCTTACAGGGAACTCCTCCTGTTATCCTTCATTGCTCCATGGGGCATGAGGTAAGGTGCGAAGGGAAAGCGATAAAAATCACACAACAATTCGACCACATCGTTAATAATTAAGGATTTAGGGTAAAAAATAGTAATTTTAAGGAGATATGGCTGAAAATTGTAATAATTAACACTTATAGTATGCAAATATTTGTAGCTGGAATGGTGTTCTTCCATCCAGCCATATAAAAATTGAAATGGCCTGCTCAGATGATGCGGGGACCTCCCACCCTATATTATTCCTAGAACCTCATAAAGTTGAGAGAGAGTGGGGATGGACGAGTTTATGGGTTGTCCCTCTTCCAACGTGGCTTCCATCATCAGAGTACAAGATCTGACACCAGTATATACATCCCGAGAGAGGAGAATCCATCCACTCAGAAACATAGTAAAGAAGCTTGCCAACCTGAGGTCATGGGGTACATCTGATTGGATCATATAGACCTAAGTGGTGTATTGGCCTACCTAAATGGTCACATAGTATGAACCTAGGATTTTCCATGACTATTGGGTCGGATGAGTTCGACTATGGTGGACCCTTGGCCTAGGCCTGTTCACTTGAAAAAATATTCCTATTCAATCCTTGAATGAAATGAGGGAACAGGTGTGGAGGGGTTGATCAAGAAGTCCCCTTTCCATGACTAATGAGTTCCTTTCCAAAGGAGATACCTAGTTGATGTTTCCCCAGGTGTTTTCCACTGGGAGGAAGTCATCATACATATTCTTGAGAATGAGGAGCCCTCCAAGTTGATGGATGTCCCACAAGCTAATCCCCACCTCTCCATGAGATAGATGGAAGGTGTTGGTGTTCAAACACCAATGACTAAGAAATTTGGGTAGTATCTCACCAAGTGAATAGATCAAAAACTGGGAAACCCATGATTCCTAATGCAAGTTTATCGCTTTTAACTAGCTAGGGGTTTCCAAGAAAATTTGGTGCACCCAGAAGGCCCAGGCCCACTCTTCATAGAAACATTCTTCAGATCGTAAGTCACATTTAGTGGACCACCCACCGCCAGGATTATTTTAAGCAAGATTAGTAATAGACGGATATTCCTGAATGAGTGATTCCAAAAAAGTGTTGCAATGGCGAAGATTTCTCTGAGACCACACAGATCCCCTCAGGGTCAATACATTCTCCTGAACAGGAGTAGTTCGTATTTCCCCCATCAATGAAATATTGTCCCAATCATGCCTCAAGAACATCTCCAGGAGGAAAATAGCGGTATTTTAGTTGGTCAGTGGCAAAGGAACATCGTCGGGAAAGCCAAAGTTGTAAAGAAGTAGTTTCACAGATAACGGATACATTAATAGCTCTGGAGGAATAAGATATTTAAGAATACATTCCCGAGGGACGATGTAAGAACAAAGTTCCTCCTTGATATTCTCAACCATATTCATTTGCCTTTCGGTCGCACTCCCCAGGGTCAAAGGAAGATCCATTTCAGTCCATAAAAAAAGATTCAAAAGGCCATATAAAAGTTAGTCCAATGAGAAATTTGTTGGACAAAAGCCACAAAACTGGCCAAAGGACTTAAAAAAGAGAAGGTATTCATGGGCCTCTACGTACTGCTCCTGGGAATGGTATGCAGAAGCCATTTCCTGCGAACTTCATTAGTACGTGGAAGGAATTTACTGTGTACGGCCTCTGTATGCTGAAGGCCCGCGAGGTGTTGGCCCGCAAAGCATTGACCAGCAAACTAAGTGGTTCGCAGAATGAAGAAACCTCGAATCGAGGCCTCGCTATATAGATGTTCAAAGTTTTTTGATTGAACTTTTAAATTTTATTTAAAAGAGTTTAAAGTTTAGTTCTCCGGTTAAAATTTTGTGGTGCGAAGTAGTAAAACCACATAAGCATCTCGCTACCAAAAATTTCAAACTTTGGTTTTAAATTACACAGCACAGTTTACGGACTCAAATTCGGTTCACAGACAAAGGAAATTGTGAGGAATTCAGTATGTATAATGTATGGAATAGTTCACAAAACTTGGGTTTCGTAGAGGAGTCAGTACGTGAAAGAGAAGGAAGCCAAGGAGACGTTTAGAGACCTTTTCACTGAGATAAACGGTAAAAGACAAATGACTTGGGCCCCTGTAAATAGGCGTGGTCCCCCTTACTGGCCCTACTTGTTCTATCGCAAACCACTTCATTTTAAGACCACTTCTACATTGGAATAGACTCTTCTTTGTTCTGATTGGACCTCATTTTGATGGGAATCATTTTTAGGGTCCTGAAAACTTTGAAAAGGGAATTAAATACTCCCACTAGCACTTTTCATAAGGAAGCAAAAATTCCTACAAGTCCAAAAAGTCAAATGGATGAAAATTGGATTGAAAATTTTAGAATAAATTTGAAGAAATAAAATTTTTAAAAGGGTTTTAGGCTGATTGTGTACCATCACCAGGAAAGGTTCGCGGGGCGCATAAACCGAGAACCATTGGTATACAAAAGAACCCACGAGGTCTGGCTTGCAGGGAGATGGCCAGCAAACCCAAGACACCAAAAACTGTGTCAATTGGTAGAAACAAATGGAGAAATATCACCACATACTGCCTCGCATAACTAAGAACATCACAGGTGAAGCAAGCCAGTGGGTTTTGCAAACCACGTCTCAAGAACCAGAGCCTCCACAAACCCTGATTGACTGAGTCTTCCATGGGTTGAGATATATCTTAATGGGAATCTGTAAATGGTGGCACATTCCCATAGATATGATTTCCTCAGCACTCTATAAAAGGAGTGTAGGAAAAATTGGAAATGGAATAGTGGAAGAGTGTACGAAGGAGACCCATGAGGCTGGAAGAAAGAATTCAGATACGGAGAAGATTTCAACTTCAATTTGGAATCATCAACGAAGTACGAGCCACAAACCACTTTTCCCATAGGTATAGTCTATCGCAAACAACAAAAAGAATGAACTTAATAATAATTGGTGAACTGAGAACCTAATTGGTGAAATCGAAGACCATAAATCCCTCACGGATTAATTCCCCACGAACCACAGGCTCTAAGACCCTTCTTCAATCCAGTTCTCTACATAGTGCATCGCTATGAGGATCGAACCCTGCATTGCGTACTACATCAGTACACGGATGGAACTCAAGATGGCATGGTGAACTACATACATCTTCACATAACATTATAGTATATGGACCATATCTAGGACCGCATACCACTTTGATACATGGTGATCCATACCTAGGTCCACATACTACCTCAGTACGTGGACAACCCCTCTACCCGCATAGCAGTATGTTATGCAGGGTTGCCCCCATCCCACATGAGAAAACAGTATACAGAATGGGGTTTCATTGGGTTTCTTTCCCCCCAACTCCAATCATGCCCCTTCATTACCATCTAGTCCTCTACATCTTCTTCATGAACCAATCCACTAGAATTAGGCCAAATCCTCCTCCAAAACCACTGGACCTGTATGATCAGATAATCGGGCGCACCAGCGCACCTTTCTGAATTTACATACCTAAGGTAAGTGGAGTCCCAAAGGCTCTCCCCAGAACATTTTGGACCCCCAGAATGTATTCAAGTCTATATCCCCAAAGAAACCCAGGGACCAAATTTGGGATGCCGATGTGTACCTCTCCATTCTTGGGTTTATGGGTAATCATTGGCCTTTCCCTTTGATGAGTGCTAGTGACAAGAAAGAATGTCACTCTTCCCTTCCCCTTTGACCAGGGATTATGCTCCTCCCATTTCCCAGAACTCGTGTAAGGTAACTTCTACCAAGGTAATCCCTTATCCTTTTGTGAGGGGTGTCACTCTTCACCCTCTTCACCTCATCACGGGATGTTTCTAGATAGATCACCAAGATTTTACTATCATTATATCAACACAGGTGAAGGTTGCATGTTCAAATCCCTTCTCTCTCTATCCTAGCTCTAGTGACATCTACCAGCATATGATGTTGGACATGCGATCTTCAGATCTGCTTCCTCCTCTTGTTTATCACACCGATCATGACTCATGTGGGCTTAGAGTTTAGTGGTGATCATTACATCTGCATAGTCCCAAAACATGGTCATCCTCCTAGGTTTAAGCCCCAACCAAACCTTCAAATCATCATGAGTCAAAATCCTCATCATGGTTCCAAAAAAATGGGCAGCCTCTATGCACAATCCCCACCTCATGAACTAAGATAACTCTGATTCCCAACACAACTAGGATACATAAAAATCCCTTATCTAGGACTAAGTTCCATGTCATCTCATCCATGAAATGATAGATCGTTCCCCCTTCAAGTGGGAAGCTTCCATGTGTAAGCCCCACCCCAAATGAACTAATATAACTATGATTCCCACCATAATTGGGATATATAGGATGCCTACTTAAGATATAATCTCAAAGAGGTAACCTTTTTCAAAAGATTCACCCCAATAATGTCCCAAAAAATGGGTGTCCTATTTAAAAATAAGTCCCAATTCAATTATATCAGATGGGAAGTACCTCTGCATAATCCCCAAGCATCCATTCCCTCATGATGTGATTCCTTAGAGTATAAGTCCTCGTTCTTCTATAACTCCACAGACTATGATTCCCTATTTGACCAGGATATGTGGGAATCCTCCCTGAGGTCCAAATATGGCCCTTAAATCAATACTAATGTTTTCTAGGACATATGCTCGATAGGGTTATGTCCACCCAAGAAACCACATATCTCTTGTGCACTTTGGTCTGACTTGGCATGATTCCCACACTGAATCTTGGCTAGGCACCTTTTTTCTAGGTATCCTCACCATATGACATTAAACTACATGGATGGGTCCTTGTCACATGACCCTAAAAGGTGATGTGTCTAGTTGAGTGGCACCGAACTATGTGGATTTTGATTCCTCTCATGAGGATACATAAGAAGCTCATCTCATGGATTAGATCCCAACATCAAACCACCTTCCATCTCTCACGGATGATGATAAACTCCAAAGTGCCTCATCACATGGCTCACACCAGCATTGCCTTAGCAATTCTTGACCCATGAATATCCATGATTGATTTTTCAAACCAGGGGTAACCCATGGATACACTCTTCGTGAATGAACCAAGGATTCACGAATATATAAACATGACTTAAATCTATAAGAGAGTCCTAAAGTAGGAAATAATTCTCCCCAAAAGGGTGTGATGATCTCGGACTCCCATTCTCTTGACCAATGGAGTCCTCTGTGTTATTGGCCAAATCATCATCCAAAAATCATCTACCTTTGGAAATCAGGTCCATGAATCATGGATAAAAGGATTTTTGGGTGTTTCTAGATCCACAAATAAACCTTTTGGAGACCATATGAGTAAATAATATTCTACATGGACTGAGTACACAAATACTTGACCCCCCTCCAATCACCTGTCAGGACCATTCGATTGTGGTGCCTCCTTCGTCTTACAAAAGAAGGGGTAAACTGCCCAGTCCCCATGGGGTCAATCTAATTCCCATTAAAGGATAATGACACAAATTAGGTTGGAACAAAAATGGTGATGTGAAAATATATATAATAATAGAAAAATGTTTGTCACCCGTTGAACCATTTTTCATTCCCCTAAACACCCACCTCAGGTCGAAACACTCATGCACTCACATGAACCATATGGGACATGTGACAGCACCAGGACATATCTCCCAGATCTCATGATGATTCTTTAGTATACTATTTGGATCATGTGAAGTCCTGTGGACATGTCAAAGCAAGTCACATGGTTCCCCCAGACATGCCACTGTAATCTCGTGAAGCCCTCTGAGATTACTATCCAAATCTTACGGTGTCATTAAAACATGTCACATGAATCATATAGAGGAACTAGTTAATGATATCTAAGTCTCTTGACAACACCTAGGCATGTTAGTTGTCTCTTTCAACGTCCCTCAAACATTCCATACGGCTCTCACGATGTCCTCTAGACATGGTAGCTAGGACATGTGACACCCTCTGAGACATGTCGCATTGACTATCACAACTTCCCCTAAGAGTTTCATCCAGATTTCATGATGAATAGGGTAAAGTTAGTTGGATCATGCGACACCCTATAGAAAAGATGACTAAGATCATGTGATAGCTTCATGGATCAACTGTCTAGGTCTTATGATGTCTTTAGGATAAGTAATACTTCATTATGTGACAAAAAAAATTTATTCCATCTAGGTTATGAAAATTCCCCCAGAAAATTTTACTGGATCATGTAACTACCTTTGGATATGTCAGTTAGTCACCCTCCGACATGCCAAGAAGACAATAAAGGCATGTTGAGTGTAGGATCATAACATATCAAGCAGGCAAGTAGGTTGGTTCAATAGGGAAACATTAGTTTGTAAGACCCAATCAACTTAACTACGATGACTCTGATTCCTATCATAATCAAGATACATAGGATGCCTCTCTAAGGCCCAAGATATATATTAACCTCCAAAGGTCCCAGTTTATAAGTCTCACATCTATATGAAATGATACTGATCATTTTCCATACCTTATTTCTCACATTGAGCATAGATCATGTGCTCTTAGGGAGTTATAATGGTCATATAATTTTCACCATAAACCTTTAAAAAATCTAGGTAAACATTAGTATGTAAGACCCAACTAGTGTCATAATATGATATTATCTTCATGCAAGGGAAACATCAATGTGTAAGCCCTGAGCCACTGAACTATGATGACTTTGATTCCTAATATAACTATGATATATAGGATTTTTTCCTATGTCCCGAGCACTATATTGAACATCCCAAGGGTTTTCCCAGCACATAAGTCCTACATCCATATACAGCGAGACTATTTTCTTATTATCCCTTGTTTCTTACACTGAGCATGGATCATGTGAGCTTAGAGAGTTGCGATGGTCATGTCATTTGAATCATGAATCTCCACCAGCTAGGGAAGCCTCAGTGTGCAATCCTTGATGAGTGGAATGATATAATTTTATTCATATAAAGGAATCTACCTTGGGACTAGTCCCAATGGAATGAAGGAACTATGAGAACTCTAATTCCTATAATAATAAGGATATGTAGTATGCCTTCCTAAGGACAAAGCTCAAATGGGAATCCATCCTAGTGTAAGTCCCTCTATATTTCTAACATTTAAACCATATAGAACTAATAATTCCCATGGGATAATCAATCTACCTCATCTATCAGTGGACTAAAAAACCAACCAAACTACAATAACTATGATTCATACTATAACCAGGATACATAGGATGTCTCCTTGAGACTTAAGCTTGGATATATAGTGCCTAAGTTCCCACACATATGTCCTTTTCATATGACATTAAACTAAATGAGTTTAACAAACTATGTGGGTATTGATTCATGCAATAACCAGGATACGTAGGATTCATCATGGTGGATCAATCCTCTCCTTGTAATATTAACCATTTCCCTACATGGCGTCAAATTCTAAAGCACCTAGTTATACGGATTTGGTGCATAAGAAGCTACCCATTACTGGGAAAGGGGTGAATAACCTTGGATACATATAGATGGATTCACTAATTAGATCCCTTTTTTCCTCATAAAATGGGTTAACCTATGATCATTATGTTAGGGTAACTGGTATCATATCAAGATTAGGAAGAGGTTCATGAATATATCTTAAATATATAAGATATTCTCTACTTATGAAAAAATCACCCCAAAAGGGTGTGATGAGCTTGACCTCCCATATTCTTGACCAATGTGAATTCCTAAGAATCATTGGGTCTGAAACCCCAACCAACCACCTACCTTTGGAACACAAGCTTGTACCTAGTTATGGATATGAGAATCATTAGGAGTTTCTAGGTAAGAATAAACAAATTATAAAATCAATGTGATCGGTTGATCAAGGAATTGAACCCACCACAATCAAACCATTGGGCTAATCCTATCCACATCATTCTCTGATGAAAAAAAAATGGTAAACTCGATATGAATCACTAAAATAACAGAATGATCAATTAATCATGTGTTAGGACATTATTTCTATGCATACTCTATGAAGTCAATAATCCTAACAAAAAACTCTCAAATAGTAGGATGTTTGCTTTACCATGTGTCAGTACACTTTATCGGTATATCAAACAAAGATGATAAGCCTGACATAAATCTTACAGTTGATCCTCTGTGAATGAGGTTCCCATAAAATAAGTCCATCCTTGATTTGACAAGTCTATGTGATTAGACTACCTGGATCGGGAATAAAAGGAAAATTTTGTTGACCATTCATATCTTATTGAGCATGCATCATGCCTACGGTATTTCATTAATCGGTAACCTTGTTCCTTTTTGTCTACATGAGTGTAGATATTGCTCTCATAAATAGTATATTGATCCAATATAATTTATTCATCTAGTGATTGTTCTGAAAAATCACCTACAACTGAAACCCTCGAGAGTCACAAAATGATCTCACCTTCTTGAAAGCTTCAAAACCGTGTGGTGAACACAATGGTCTGGGAATACCACCAATGTGGTATGATCCTAAACCGTGAAGCTGCCTGTGAGGGTTTCCAAGTATGGAAACTGATGAGTCCTCATCGTCTAGACAAAGTTACAATCAACCGGAAAACTTCCCGTAAAGAATGATTCCCATCATGGGATGTCATCACACCCAACTCCTATGTGAGCATAGTTGCACCATATCAAATAATATGAAGTATCATATATCATAGAAGTTGTCTAGGAGAAAACCCAATCCACCGAGTTGGGTTAATATATACCCCCACCTCCACATATCATATCATCAATTACTGAGAGGATTCACGACATATCCTCAACAGCTATAAACAAACCCCAGCCTGCTCGGATGGAGGAATTTATATCTCAATCATCATCACCAATTTCATCATCTGCTAAGAGATTCTTAGGGAAATCAATGATGATTCTAGATAAACTCCACCCCCACTACGTTGGGGGAATTTATATCTCAATGTTCATCTCGTGATTCATCAAATCCTTGATGGGAATCATTAGATCCTCAACAATAGGATTAACCAATTCCAATTGTGGCCCCAAATAACCCACAATTCATAAGGATGGGGTGATTTTCATCATCATCATCACAACAGATAGAATCAATCTTCTCCAGGTTGGGAGGTAAATACCAATGGTCAATATCCCATCCATTCCATCCACTGCAAGACAAAACTCTACTATTTGGGGCCCATTCAGAAATCATGACTGAAAACTCCCTTAAATTAACTATTCATAGACCAAGATGGTAGGAACATATGATGAAGGTGATTAGACCCCATCAGGTTCACAATACCAAGTGTCTCAATATGTCTAGGAGTTTGAATAATGACCTTAATGAAGGCAGTATAGAATCATCTTATTTCATCGAAAGTAATGGGACAACCATCATTGTATGATATACCTCTATGAATGTCTTCACTATCACCATAATAGATATGGTGGATCAAGACACAAATATAGATGGTTACAACATGAAAATTTTATCTTAAGATGAGGGTGATTTGGATGAACCAACTGAGGATTCACGCACCTCTAACCAAATAAGGATTCAAAATCTGGCACCTCAAAATATCGAGTTTCCCCCTCTCTGGTAGAACACTGCCAAAGGAAAAGGGAAAGGTGCAGATACATCTCAATAACCACCTAGAGGAGTTGAAGTTCCTTCCATGAAGGAACAATTGTCACAATATGATAGTGAGATAAAAACTCTTAGACAACTCAATGAAGTGCTACTTATGGGGAAATATTCATACTAAGTATCATCTTCAGGCTGAGGAGAAAATCCATCCTCATATAATAGCTAATCCACCAAAAAGAGTGGTATCTGAGATTCAGACTATATCTAGATTTCTAAAACCAATATAACTAAATAAAGAAGTCAAAAATGATCATGAATTCCCTCCATTGTGGCGATATCCTCTCCCTTTCTAGGGTAATCATTGAGCCTTAGGATGAATCTAGGATCAGTGGGAGATAAAGGTGGGGCCACCTCATCAACCCCTACACACTCTCTGTAGACAAGAGGTGTCTCAGACAACAGTTCCCCCAGAGTTTCTTAACATCATTGAGCCTATGTCTACTCGAATTGAAGACATTTAAGGGTTATGTGTACCTATGAATCCTAAGAGGAATCCATATCCTGAGTGGGTGGTTGATACTCCCCCTCCACCCAATTTTGAAAATCATACCTTCTCTACCTTTGATGGTACAGGAAACCCTAAACATAATATCACATACATCATATCCTGATAAGGGCCGATGATGGGCCCTTAAAACCAATAGGAGGCAACCAAGATAATGTTTTTTGTACAGACTCGGATAGGGATAGCCTTTGTTTGGTAAAGTATTTCATCAACAGGATCTATTGTAGGATGGTAAGACCATCATCATCATTTCCTTTATTAGTTCATCTCCACACTAAGGAAAACAAATATTTTCGACCTAATGAGCTATAAGAAACATGAAAACAATAGTGTTTCTAAATTTATATCCATATGGAAGGGTTTAACCTATTCACTTAGCATCCCTCTCTCAAGGAGAAACTATTGGAACTCTATACTGAAAAAAAATATGGGATGATATTTAGAAACCTATGATACCAATGAAGTATCCATGTGGAATTTGTGAGTTTGTAGAAATGGAATAATGTTTGGAAGATTCTATTCAGTGAACTCGGTCCAAGTCTCGAATCATTACCTCAACATATGGAAAAATGATAGGAAACTCAGAAGTTGTAGTTGTCACTCTCAAGCCATAAGCAGTGACTGTACAAGCACTTAGGCAGGTCCTGAACTACCAAACACCTCCTTCTAAGTGGAAACAACAACAAAATATCCCTTGGGATGAAGTACATAGAAATCATGGTCATCCAGGATTTGAGAAATAGATGAATAAATAATACTCCTTTTGAAATGAACAAGTCCTCAGTTATTTCTTAGCAGCCATGGACAACAACCTACTCAAGATACCATATCCTAGGAATCCCAATAAGTTCAACCTCATCAACCATCCTGACTATTACCCTTTCCATGGAAGGTTGGTTCATAATATCTAGGATTTATTCGTCTTCAAATATTTTCTTTCAGGTATGGTCGATTCTGGATATGTGGTGTTAGATTACTCCTCAGAGTGGGTTTCTTACATAACTGTTTCCCAATCAGAAGAAGAGGTAGATTGGAAGAAATGTTCTGCTAGTCATGAGAAGAAGTTTGATAACTAGATGACTCGTAAAATGATTGATCAAGCTCATTTAATAAAAATAACACAGCTATGAAAACCCAAAATATCTCCACCACCCAATGAGGTAACATTAGATATGCCTTATAAAGTTTGACATGACCATTAGAAGTAGGAAGAGATATAAGTGGAAGAGTTATATTCTGCTAAAACGTAAGCTCTCACTCTTGTAAATTTCTTCCCTACAACATCTGAAGCATGGGAACCACCCTACAAAATGGAACCCTCATCGGATGAAATGTTAATTTTTTTTCTTTCAATATGATACACTTGGAAGACTCCTTCTCTGATGATGAATATTCCTCTGAGTATGAGTTTTTCATACATAATTGGGGAACAAGAGGTTGTATAAGCTGGAATCAAAGATAAAAGGGATAGTATGGGCATGGTCGGACCCAATATTTCAATCACGTCCCTACAAAGGACATATATGTAGTTGAGACCCATGTTAAAGTGCTACAGTGGGCCTAGAAGAGGCATGAAGGTGTCCTAGAATTCTCTAGAAGTCACCCATGCCTAGTTTTCCTACGTGACCATCTAGTGGGGGTTCGATTATCTGATCATCCCAGGTAATGGGGAAGACAGGCACAACCTGCACCACTGGAATCAAATGATCCCATGACCTATGCACAAGAACCAGGAAAGTCCACCTCAAATTCCTCAAATCCTAATCCACATGTCCAAGAGAAACCCCACATTAGGAAGGGATGGCCTATGGAACAAAAGTAAGACATTCTAAAATGTATGGTGATTATACCATCCAAACTCTCAATCTTGTATGTGCTCCATATTTTATAATAAATCAAATAGGAACCCATTAAATACCTTTAAATCCCACAATAATTTGAGATAGAATTCACTACAGCTAAGGTATATCTAATGGAGACCATGTCAGAAGAATTTCATGTCATTATCTTGTTCACTGACTAGGATCAGGAATATTCCATGCAGGGACACATCAGACCTCAGTATGTTTCAGGAAGACTTGATATTGTTGACATCTAAAATAATTTGATTGATAATGGATATGGGATCAATATCATCCCGATTCGAACCCTCTAATATTTGGGATGTATTTAAGGGGTTTTTCTCCCACAAATCTGACCATTCAAGGGTATGATAAGCATGAGAAAAGGCCTCTCAAGAAGATCAAACCCAAAACTTAGTTTGGGAATATCACATCTGACAATGAGTTTATTGATGTCCTACAAGACACAACATACAATGTCCTGCTCAAAAGTTTCTAGCTCCATAGCCACATGTTGATACCTTAAACATTCCATCAATGTCTAAAATACCCCATCGATGGAAAATTTTGCATACAGCATTGTGATAATTCCTCTTTGATACCTACATATCCACATATTTTGAGGTAAGTTTCTATAAAAGGGGAGGCAAAAAACAATGGTGGATGATGATATACAGGTGACCCCTCCCAACTACTTGGGTAACACCCCTACAAATTCCTGTATTATGCTCAATGGTGACTATGTGCTTCCCATAAATCTAGTTGATATAATAGACCTATCCCCAGAGGTCCAATCTAATTCTTTCCCTAGTGATGGTGTAAAAGAAAATCAGTTTTGACATCTCTCTGTAATGACTTAGGAAGTAGTAGATGATAATGTCTCTTCTCATGGCCTCTCTCACCACGATAGTGAAATCAAAGACCCAGAATTTCCATCTTCATCTAAAAATGTCTCCACAAACTCAGAGACAGAAGAATATGAGTATAACCTTAGGAACTCCCCTCCCATATTCAGGGAAGGCATTTCCACCACCACTGATGAGCTTAGACAGATAAATCTAGGAACAGTAAAAGACTCACGGCCTATACTATTTAGTTATGCCATGCCCCTCAAAGATCAGGAGATATACATCACATTTCTCAAGAAATATTGATATGTGTTATCTTGAAACTATATATAAATACCCATACTAAACTAGATGTGGATACACACCATCTCAGAATACCTGATAAGCATCGAGGCTTAAAGAATGAATCCAGGTGGTTGCGCACCTCTCATTCCACCAATGTAGAGATGGAAGTTGAAAATTTGATAAAAGAAAACTTTTTCCGAAAAGAGAAATACCCAATATGGATTTCCAACTTCACCCCTATTTAGAAAAAGAATGGAAAGATTAGGCTCTTCATTGATTTCATAGACCATAATTGGCACTGTCCAAAGGAATATTTTCCATTGTTGATCACAAAAATCTTGATCAGTGCAAAAGCAAGATTACAATCCTTTTCCTTCATGGATGGGTATCTAGGGTACAATCAAATAAATATGGCCCCAATAGATGAATAATTCACTGATTTTAGAGCACCCCATGGGATATTTTTCTATCAGGTCATGCCCTTTGGATTTAAGAACACTATAAACACTTATCAGTGTTCCATGCATCATATCTTTAATCCATTCTTGGGAAGGATATATGAATGTCACATCGACAACCTAGTTATCAAATACCAATAATGATGTGATCACTTCACATATATTCAAACAATATTTGAAAAGCTGTGATAGCATAGTATGAAGATGAATCCACTAAAATTCACTTTCAGGGTAACTTCAGGGAAGTTCCTTGTCTTTGTGGTATGCCACTGCAGCATCGAGATCAAACCAAAGAAGACTAGTGCTATTTTAAAAATGTCACCACCCCATAAATATCAAATAACTGAGGGTGATCCAAGGTCACATTTCCTACATTCAGCGTTTCATATCCAACTTGACCAAAAAATCTCTCCCCTATACCAGGATAATGAAGAAGGGAATCACCTATCAATGGTATGATGACTGCCAAGATGCCTTCAAAAGTCTCAAGTAGTATTTACTGCACCCACCATTTTTATCCCTCCAATGGAAGGTAGGCCACTCATATTGTATGTTTCCTTAATGTAATTCTCATTAGGTTCCCTCCTCACATAGAAAAATGATGTGGGGAGAAAAAAAGTCCCTATTACCTCAGTCAGACAATGATGGGTATTGAGACCTGATACTCTAATGTCGAGAAGAACTATCTTTCACTCATCTTCATAGTGAAAAATCTAAGGCATAACTTGTAGCACCATAAATTCCATCTGGTATCTCATATTGATCCACTCAAGTATATTCTGGGATCCTATGTTGACCGGGTTCTTAGCCTGATGAATGGTCATTCTGCATTAATACGACATTCATTTCGTATCATAGAAATCAGTGAAAGGGAAAGCCCTAGATGATTTCCTAACAGCACATCCTACCTTGAAGAATACATCAGTGTACACTAATCTTCCAAATAATTAGGTATTTTACAACCATAATACCCCATGGATTTGGGAAATTTATTTTTATGGTGCCTCCTCTAGTCCTATCAGTAAAAGGATGGAAAACTCAAAGCACAATCAGGTTGTCTTAGGGGTTGTATTTGTCTCTCCAGACAAATAAATTTTTACCTTCTCTTTCTCACTATCCAAGGGCTACAAAAATAATGTGGCTAAAAACCAATCCCTCATCACAGGCTTGGGACTATCTCTATAGTTTCAAATAGCCTATATGAATATCAAATGGTATTTTGAATTATTAATAAAGAAGATCAATGGAGAATATTCCATCAAAAATGAAGAAATGGACCCTATCATTGGATATGTTAGGGGACTAATGGAAGAGTTCTCTTTTGAGCCCATATTCCATCATGTTCCTCGATCATAGAATGTTTATTCTGATGTTTTGGTTAATGCGGCCATGATCCTGGACAACCCTGATCAAGAGAAAGAAATATTTTGTATCATGCACTGAAGAATGGTTTTGTTGATAATCATCTATGATATGGAATAAATCAATCAGGGAAACACCACCCCAGAGCATGATGAACCGATATCCGCCCCTAGATGGATGGAACCCATAATTGGTTATCTCCAAAATGGGACTCTCCGGATAGACCAAGTTGGAAGGGAATATATTTGGCACCATAAAAGGAACTTTACCCTAATGGATAGTACAAATGAACAAAATCTCTCTACAAGATAGGATTCGATGAAATCCTCTCAGATTCATAGACTAAAGATAGATTCTCACTATCATGGAAGAAGTCTAAGAAGGCTCCTATGGTGATCATCAGTCTAGAATTAGGTTCTCCCACTAAATCAAGAGGATGGTTTATTATTGGAAAACCATGATACATGACTATGTGAAATTCACTAAGAAACTTCATGCCTATCAAATCTAGGAAAACTTCATCCATAAACCCTCATAATTGCTACACACAGCTAAATAATCCTGGTCATTTTTCATTTGGGGAATGGATGTTGTGGGGCCATATCCCCTGGCCACTACTAAGAAGTTCAAGTACATCATTACTGCTAATAACTTCTTTTCTAAATGGAATGAGGCAATACCCCTCAAGGAAGTCTGGATGAAGAATATCATCAACTTTTTGAAGTCCCTTATCATCACCAGTTTCGAGGTCCCTCACACAATATTGATATACAATGCCACCAAATTCTGTTCTACGAAGTTAAAGAAGCTATACCAGGAGTAAAATATTGATTCCAATCACTCATATCACTATCATGAAGTGAAAAATGGACATATAGAGGCCTTCAATAAGACTTTATCAAATGTAATCTAGAAAATGTTGAATGAGGATAATAGACAAGATCCTCTATTCTTTATGGTCCTATCGTACCACCACATGTGATGCTACATAAGAAATGCCATATTAGTTAGTGTATGGGACCAAAGAAGTGTTATACATAGAATTCCTACTACCTTTTCTCTGAATATCCATTTGCGGACAGTTCTTGGATGATGATAAATCACAGAAGCGGCTGGATGATTTAGAGCGGCACGATGAAGACAGGTTGTGTACATTGAAGAACCTCAAAGTCCATCATTATCAGATCACATGAGCCTTTAATAAAATCGTTTGTCTCCATTCATTACTCCAAGTAGAACTGGTATTTAATCTCAAAACCCCAACGATGCCAGGGAAGAATCCTCCAAAGTTGGAACCTAAATGGGAAGGACCTTAAATCATACATAAGTTCTATCATAATGGATCCTGCTCATTGGCCACAATGGATGGGGATCATGTCACACCCCCCACCAATGCGAGATTTCTCAATAAATATTTTACATAGATGTTATCAAGCACCTATCTTTTTAGTTAAATGATGTTAAACTATACGATAAAGTCTTAATAGTAAGACTTAAAACTAAACAATACCCCAATTCCTAATAACAAGACTTTAAATTGCATGGTATCCCAAGTATTAACCGCATGATGTTAAACTGTATGGAGTTCATATTAACCACATGATATTAAACTATACAAAAGAAGTATTAACCACATGATGTTTAAATAGTACGTAGCTCTTCCTAGAAGTAAGATGTTAAACTAAACAACATCTATCATCTTGGAAGCAAGACATTAAACTACACAGCACCTCTCATCCTGGAAGCAAGATGTTAAATTGCACAGTGTCTCATTTCCTAACCACATGAAACTAATATGTATGGATCACATCATCACTACATGATGTTAAACTACATGATAATAACCATATCACTAATGACTCACCACACACAATCCAGATCTATGTGAAGGAAATATAAGATGCCCAGATCACTATGTGGGAGATATCTTCACATAGGGAATCTCTTCATCCAAAAACTATGTTTTCCTTGATTCTTACCATCACAGGATATGTAGTGACACCGGAACCTCTAGTTTTGGTCCTAGACACAACCTTAATTTTCCTTTATGTTAGGTGATCCATGTCCTTACTACAAGACATTAAACCGCATGGCTAATGTCCTTTCCATATGACATTAAACTGCACGGGTTTTCTAGAACTATGTATGGCTTGATTTTCATTTTTAATGCGATACGTAGGGATTCTTCAATCTTATATCTTGTTCCAGCCACTGTATGATGCAAAATGTTCATGTCTTATCCTTAACTGCCTCTGCATGGTGAGAGGAACTCTTTCCCTTGTTTCTCGTACCAATCATAGCTCACATGATCTTAGGAATTTCAGTAAGGGATTCCCTGCATAAACATGGAATAAAAAATCACAATAGGCTCATCATTGTCCTAAATTTAAGACCATAAAATGCATGCCATGAGTCCTCACTTCATGACATTAAATTTCACGGTTGATGTCCTTAACATGACATAAAATTGTACATTCTTATGAAACTCACCCGAGAGGATCACTATTGTTATTGTTGGTCTCCTCCCACATCTCCATTCAAGAAATACATGTGTATTGATTCATGTAACCATGGGATAGGTAGTGATGCATGGATCTCCAATCCTGGGATCAGCTATAACAATCAATAGAAACAATTCCCACCTCTTCGTATGGTTTAGACCTGCGTAGAGTGTTTCTCATTCAAGAACTATGTATGACTTGATTCCTCTCCTCACAGGATATGTATTGACACCCGAATCTCCAAATCTAGGCCCAATCAAAAAAAATAAATATAAAAATTCCACCCTCTCTGAGTAGGGGTTAGACCTGTGTAGGGATCTTTCTTAAGAACAACTTTTGGATTGATTCCTATCACCATGGGATATATAGTGACACCTAGAATTTCATTCATGGGCCCAACCATAGTATTAACATTTCATGTCGAGGATAACACATCCTCATTGAATGAATTTAAACTACATGGGCCCTTAAGAACTATGCTTGGCCTGATTCCTATCATCACAGGATACATAGTGATGCCTGAATCTCAAATCCTAGTCCCAGATACAACAATAAAAAAACGCACCCAAACTACATAGAGTTCAAGTCATAAAAACTTATTTTTTTTCTATGTAAAATCCAGATCTACATATGTCTTGATCATGCGCAAATTTTTCACATCGATTCCCACATCCTTATCGTATGAAATTAAACTACAAGGCAAAAGTCCTAGTAACATGATATTAAAACTACACAACAAAAATGTCCTTACCACATAATGATAAACTACACAGCAATAGTCCTTAATGCATAACATTAAACTGCATGGATACAAATACGACCCCACTACATGATGATAAATTTTTCATACCATCACCCATTTTCCATCCCCTATCAAAATACCATAAGAGCCTTACCCCAGTCAGCCATAGTATGGGTTGATTCCATCATCATTTAAAGAACCTCAATCCATAAATCATAATTCATGTATCGAGTGCCTCAGGTTACTAGAAACCCTCCATGGACCTTGGAAAAGATACCCGGCTTCAATAGACCCTTTTTGACTATTCATGTATTCCTATGGCTCCTTCATATGCACTTATAGTCATCAACCAAATGCATCACTCTACAAAAAAGTTATTTACAATCCTTGTGATCCCTAACATCACCGTAGTGGAGCTCATCACCTCAATGGGTTCTAGTTCATCCCTGGTATGATTGTCCCATATCATCACCCATGACATGAGAACCTCATCCCATGATTTTAAAAAAAATCATCTCTCGCCTAGAAGGATGTTGGGGTACTCTTGACCCTGTGTATCCTAATTAGGATCTTGTGTATCATTCCCCATATTAGGTCCATGTGCATCATGACCTTGAACTACCTGCACTATTGGTCAAAGATGTATGAAGTTAAACTCTATCCTATAATGGTCCAAATCACATGACCTTAAAATAATAATGAAAGAGACATAAAACTTTTCCTTTTGAAAACCCAGAAAGGTTTTCCTGAGAAAAATTCATGTCTTCTCTCACTAAACTCTTAATCTCTAGAGTTTAAGAAAAAAAATATGGTGCAAATAAACAAGGCATAAAGCTCATAGGGCCCACTCTATAACCCTAATAAAATCCAAGCTATGCTCATTAGACCCCCTAGTCCAAGAAAAAGTTATAGTAATGATTTTTCACATTTACTTACCATGATAATATGTTCTCTAGGTGGTAACACAACCTTTAGGTTTCTCGAACCCTTATTGAATATTAAACTTTCCAAAAATCACACTTTATGATTTGAGTACCTCAGATCACCAAAATATTACATGGACCTTGGAAAGGATACCAAGATTCAAGAGACCCTTTTATTGATTATGCATGTTTGTATATGGCTCATATATATGCACCTATGGTCGTCAACCAAATGTGTCACTCTATGGAAATGGATTTCTGATTCTTGTGAGCCCTAACATCACTACGAAAAAACCCAACACCTCATTGTGTTTTGGTTCATTCCCAGTATGATTGTCCCTATCATTATTCTGACCTGAGCACTTTGGACCAAGATTTACAATATTTTTACTAGACTATTCAATTGGATTCAACATTTTAGACATTAGTTTATCATGTTTTGTATCCTTTATCAAGGCCATAATGATACACTCTATTACCAAACCTTTGATGGCCCATACCTCATGATTCAAAACCATAGTGCGTAGGGATCAAGATTCACAATCAAGAGATGAACTAACCTATGGTGCTAAAACCCCTCCTAGATAACTTTATTTCCATACCCAACCTCATCATCTGGATGTTTGAGTCTTTATAAATATTTTATAGTCCTCAGAAAGGAGTATAGATTATCTTTTCTTGACCATGCTATCGACGCATAATGGATTTGAACTACCAACTAAAGTAATCTTCTCATTGTAGGAAATGAGATCCAATCCTTATAATACCTAACAACACCATGGTGGAACCTGGAACCTCGGGGTGTTATAGTTCATCCCCAGAATTTTTACCTCATATCATATTCACAAACTCAAAATTCAGTTTATGACTTATATCACCCATACTTAAACTATCCAGGTGGTCCTATCTTCCCTAGTATTTTTTCCTCAAACAATATTACCCCCATAAATCTTCGATGACCCTTGGAAAAAAGTGTAGGAACCTATATTTGAAAATTCTTCTGATGCATGAGGGATTTGACGGACCAACTAGAGGCACCTCCTCCTTACAGGAAAGGAGCTCTAGTCCTCGTGAGCCTTGGAAACACCATAGCAGAACTCAACATCTTAGTATGTTTTGGGTCATTACTAGAAAGTTTGCACCATATTCCATGATCATTTATCAGGTATGATCTAAAAAACCCTAAACTACAACAATAGAAGGTCTGAGCTAAAAGTCCCTAAACTACATCAATAGAAGGTCTCAGATAAAAGACCCTAAACAATAGCAATAGAAATTACAAGATAAAAGACCATATACTATAGAAATAGAAGGTCTAAAATAAAAGAACCTAAACTAAATCAATATAAGGTATGATCTAAAAGATCCTAAACTAAATCTATAGAAGGTATGATCTAAAATACCCTAAACTAAAGTGATATAAGGTTCAAACTAAAAGACTCAAAACTATAGTACAACAGCAATATAGTCTATGAGAATGAAAAATATTGTAAGGAATACTATATATCCTTGTAAAGAATCAAGCTAAGCTCACCAATCCTATTGTATTTGGAAAAAGAAAGATCACTCTCCCTCCACGACAGATATTTTACCCAATTATCTTTCTATGAATCAGGTGATTTCAAAATAATTGGAACAAATATATCAATAAAGAATATCATGTTGGTGGGAATTCATGAGAATTTATCAAGAAGAATATGTTATAATTTAAACATTCAAGTCCATGAATTCGGGTTTACTTGATATTATACAAAGGATGGGTATCATTGGAAGTTCATATAAAATCGAATCAGTTAAATTTCATACACATCATGAATGAAAGAAAATTAGAAAAAAACATATAAATTTCAGAAAATATATTCACTGGTATCATAAAAAGGAGTAAGCTACACATTTTGTATTCTCTCCAAGAATCTCATCCAAAAAGAGTACATAGAACTACAATAATATTCGATCAGCTGAGCTAGCCAAGTCATCTAGAGTCTGGTGAGAAGCATCAATTGAATGTTGAAGTGCTACTCACCCTGCCTCTTTTGATATTACCCCATGATGGAGAGTCCCAACTAAATAATCCAACTCCATAACTCTCTTTCTGGGATTTTTCAATGAGGATGATGATATTGAAATTTCATACCTTAGGTGAGCTATAATTTCTTCATATCTCTGTTTTTTAGGGTCTAGGCATCGATCTTGGCTTTCAATCTAGATAAAAGCTGGTGGCTCTTCTCTAATGCCTCAAAAACCTCCATCATCTGTATAGAAAGGGGAGCCTCCTCTTTGAGGTTGTACAAACCCCTCTTATTGGTGTCCAAATATTTCTATGTCGGGAAAATTTGTTTCATGATTTCATAAAGTGAATGGTGATCAAATTAATCCACCCCCAAGTCATTAAATAGCTAATAAAGGTGCTCCCCTTGGTCATGAAATGTTTCAATAATCAAGGAATGAATATACTACCATATTATCCTATGTAATTAATGAGCCTCTATGACTAATGGGATGAAAACACAAGAAGGAGGAATATCCAACTGATATACAAAGTAAATAAGAGAGGAGGCTCCATTTATCACCACCTCAACATAGGAATCATCTGTTTCTTGTAATGGAGGGATGATTTCCTTAACAGATTCTATACCACTATCAGGATAGTCATCTATAGGAATAGGGTGCTTCCTCAAAGTCTTGCTTAAGTCTTGTATTAACTCTATTATTTTCATGTATATAGGTGTTGGTGAAGCAAATAGATTTTCCATAAGAAAAACCATTTGGATTAGCACACCACCCGGATAGGCTCCCACCCAAGCCCGAGCATAATCTTGGGTAAGAAAGGTGGGAGAACCAGAAGATGGAAAAATGATCTCAAATTCAGTATCTTCATATTCCATTATCATCCAAAACTAGAAGATGATCCCAAGGTGTCTCTCTCCTCACACACCAACTGAAGGAAGAGGAGAGGCCCTTTGGGTGAAGCCAAACTGATGAGCAAACCGATAAGGTGTATATGGATCGTAGATGATCAACTCATCCACCCTAGCTATAAGAACCTCATCCCAAAGAGAGATCATATATGAACTTTTATCAGGGGATTTTTTTCCATTATCAATGATTGGCCCAGTCATTTCTTGGTAAGGGGTGAAATCAAATCGATCGGATCAAATCAACACATCTGTAACCTCATCAGGGATTAGTAAAATATCCCCAAGCCCAGATATATTCATCAAATGGGGATAAGATATGGCATCATGGATTGTGGTCGAATTATAGTATCTATAACAATATAAATTATCCCCTATCTATCTAAAAAAACTGGAGAGGACCACTAATCCTATAGGATATGTTTCCTTGTTGAATGTAGCCTAGGAGCTAGTAAATGCGTGTAAGAGTTGGCACTACCAGATTAAGAATTAATCCATCCACCAATCATGCTTTAATCACCATATTGATAACATGGATTCTTAAATGAACATCTTCATATGGGAAAATCCATTCGTTAAAGAACATGGACATAAATCCCACAAACTTAAGGCTCAGAGAGATCTCTGAGTTCACTTAGTATCCCCATAAAGTATGATCCCTAGCTTCTAGGATTTCCCAATACGAGCTATCACTATCTCAAAAATTTTGGGAAGGGTTCTAATAGGGGTGTGTAGTATTTTTCCTAACCCCTTTATGATGAAGTAAAATATTGATCCAACCTTTGAAGGAGATCAGCAAGCGCACTATCATCTCCTTCCTCATCTTTTCCTACACAGTGGTGAGCATTTACCTTGCCAAGACTGGAGTCTATAAAGGGCCATCCCAAACATCTATAGTAGGGAGGAACTCATCATACATCTCTCTAAGAGGGGGAATCCCACACAGTTGTAGATTTCCCATAGGATGATGCCCAATTCATCATGGGACAAATGGAATGTGTTGGTTCTAGGGAACCAATGGATTATTAGTTCTCGAAGAATGTTGGGATGGAGATAGAAAATAAATTGGGAAATCCACATGGATTCATAAATATGGACCCTATATAACTGGCCATTAAACTATAGGAATCTTTTACTAACTCATAAGGGAAAGTCCCATTAATCATATAAATTATTTCCTAGACGGAGATCCCATTTTGAGCTATATCGGCCACCTAGTTTGTTCGGAGAGGAGACAAATATACTCGAATAACTCTGAGCAATATGATGATGATAAAAAACACAACCATCCAGACCCAATGGAGATTTTACCAATATATAGTACAACCCCTGGGATTTATCTATGACAAGTTGTCCATCCTTGGTAATTATCATCTAGATACAGTTAAGAGAAGTTTTTTTGACATGATTTTTATCGTACTATGGCGGACTAAATGTCCTAATGGATAACAGCTAATTGCTTTCCATTATAGAGTTTCATGATGGTTTTACCATTTAATTTTTTACTTGATTCACGTCATGACACTTTTTGGTTGGTGAGATGGTCACACCGAGACTGGGCAGCGTGTCCATTTATATTGTGAAGGAGGTTCCACAATTGAATGGTTCAGGCAGGCGATTAAAGGGGGTTGTGTGTGTGTGTGTGTGTGTAATCAGTTTGTGCTGGGTATGATGTCCTCATCTAGTCTCCAAAGGGTTTATTCTTGGATCCAGAAACACCCAATGACCATGTTATCCATGATTTATGGACCTTCTTTCCAAAGTCATTTGCTCGTTGAATGATGATTTGGCCAACGACACTTAAGGAATCCATTGGTCGAGAAGATGGGAGTTTGGGCTCATCACACCCTTTTGGGGGGAATTATTTACTACTCTAAGACTCTCTTATAGATTTAAGCAATGTTCATATGTTCATGAATCCTTAGCTCATTCCCAATCATGTTTCTGTGAGTTACCCCTGGGTTGTAAGATTAACCATATATATGTATAGGTCGGAAATTACTGAGACAACACTATTTTAAGTCATATGATGATGCGCTCCAGAGTTTATTGTCATCTAGGGAAGAAATATGTTTCTTCGATATTAGAATCAAACCCATGATATGGGATTACTATGTATCCTCTTGAGAGGAATCAAAACCCACATAGTTCAGTGTCACTTAACTGGACACATTACCTTTTAAGGTCATGTGATGGGGACCCATTCATGCAGTTTAGCATCATGCAGAAAGGACACCTAGGTGGATGATGCATAGTCAATATTTCATGTGGGACTTACACTAAATCGGCCAAGGACACTTAGGAGAGGCATGGTCTCCAGGGTGGATATGGCCTTAATGGGGATATGGCTTGGTGAACACTAGGGTTATTTGGGTGCTAGGTTTGGACCCCAAGGAGGATTCCTGCGTATCTTAGTTAGTTGGTAATCAAATCCCTCATAGTTTGGTTTAAGTTGGATCTTATACCATATAGGAGGCCCATATATAAGGATACATGTTTGGGGCTTACGCCGTAGAGGATGCATTTCTTGAAAGAGTCGTGTTGGGGATTATTCCTAAAGAGGATACCCTAGTGAGTCAGGGGAAAATTCTTATTGGGACTGAATTTTAAGTAGAATTTCCCTTGATCTCAAGTCTTCAGACAGGCATCCTATATATCTTGGTTAGAGTGCTCTTAGTTTTTTTTGGTGGGTCTTATGTTTAAAAGAATCCCACTTGAGCTCGAGCCTTCAAACAGGCGTCCTACGTATCCTATTTAGAGAGGGAATCAGAGTTCTCGTAGTTCATTTGGGTATGGTGTGGGTGTCACGATCATCATTAAACTATAAAACCATTTCAATCATGTTCGATTTTAGAAACAAGAGGAATATATAGAACCAAGAAACCACACACTTTCCATTCTCCACTGATGGAAAAGGAGGACAACGAAAGAAGAGTTCAGGGCGATGGCTCGATGAGAGAGAAAGGGGGGAGATTTGAATGTGCTAACTCTCACCCATGTTGATGTCTAGGATAGTCACATTTTGAAATCTATTTGGACATGTCCCGGGCTGATCCTGAGAGTAGTAGGAGTTCCTCTTCTAGTAGAAAGGCTATGGGGTCACCTTAAGTGGGGTTCCCTAAAGCTGGTTCTGAGAAAGGGGAGAAGCATCGCTCCTCATCAAAAAGGAAAGGCTGGCATGACCCATTTGACTTGTAATTTCCCCTCATTGAATGGAAAAGCCAGTTATTACCCTTGATACTTAGAATAGGTAGGTTCACATGAGTATTCCAAGTTTGGGCCCTGGGTTACCATGGAAATATAGACTTAGAGACATTTTGGGGGTCCACTCCATTTATAGGATTACCCACATGACTCCACATACCAAGGGTATGTAAAATTAGAAGGCTAAACTAATATTCCTGATGGTTTTATCATATGGGTTTGGTGGCCTTGGAAGAGTCTTTGGCCTGATGCCAATAGACTGGTTATTAGAGGTGATTAGGAGGATGGGACGGAAACAGAAGGGCTTGATTGGTACCAGAAGGTGGAAAGCCTGAAGGTACCCTGTTCTGCATATTATTTGTTCATGTGGAGTGGGGTACCCTTTTCATGGCATGCTACTATTTAGGTGGAGGGGTTGTCTTCATACCGAGGTGGTACACAAACCTGGATTTCAACCGTGAACCAAGGTGGTACACAGACCTGGATGTGGTATGCATATTTTAGTGGTACACGGCCTCAAGTTCCATCCACATACCATGGTGGTATGCGGTGTTAGAGTCCATCCACATGGTAGAACACTATACATGGAAGGAAATTGTCCATATAGAGATGCACTATATGGTATACTGGATTAAATAAGGGGCATTAGTCTTGTAGTTCATAGAAAGTTCATCCGCGAAGGGAGTATGGTTCACGGTTCACCAATTAGGTTCTAAGTTTTTACCATATTATTATCCTTACTTATTTTTATGGTTCATAGCTTTTTTATACTCATTGGAAACTATTCTTGGTTCCATACTTCTTCGATCGTTTGCCTTCGAATCCTTCCATTCATAAAATCCAAGTTCTCTGAAAATATGATCCTCTATCCTTCTTTTTTTTCTCTTTTCATAGACTCCCCTTGGGGTCCTTTTATATAGTGCTAAGGAGGTTGTATCTATGAGTCACATGGAACCTTTTTCATAATCCAATGGGGAAATCATTTGACCCACGTACGACTCGGTCAATTGAGGTTTGCGGGGATGAGGTTCGTAGTGGAGTAAATCAATGCCTCAATCCTAGGAACGATGCAGTTTGTGGGATGCCTCCAGCCTTGCCTTGACCACAAACTGAATTTGTAGGGACGGTGTGTGGGGCGTACCTCTCTTTCATGTTTTCACCAACTATGTGATTCATAGGGTCCTAGTTCACAGGTGGAATTTCTCCACCTCCATTCTGCTAATAACATGGTTCCTGGAAGATAGGCATCCTTCCTCATTTATTCTATGAACCGCATGGTTCGCTGGCCAATGCCTCATGGGCCAGTGTTTTGTGGGTTATTCGTGTACCATTTAGTTTGCGGGCAATACCATCCGCGTATTATTCCCAGAAATCAGTACATGGACCACTTTGGTCCTTTTCTAAATTCAATTTATTCAATCTTATTCTCAAATTTTCAATTGAACCTGCATCTTATTCCTTCATCAAATTTGTGGGAGTATTTTCCTTCCCTTTGTAGAGTTTTCAAGACCCTAAAAATTCCCCCCATCAAAAATGGGTTCTGATCGGGATGAAAATAAGGTTATTCCCATGTAGAAAGCAGTCTTGAAATGAACTGGTTTGTGGTGGAGAGGGTGACCCATTGGGGGGACCATGCCTGTATATAGGGGGCCCAGGTCATTTTTCATTTACAGGACTTCTTGGAAAAAAGTGCTCCATATAGTGATATTGACTTTCCTTGGTTCCACATACTAGTTCTTTCATGAAAACCATCATCTGTGAACTATGATTCACATTTCGTGAACTGCGAACTCTTCACGATTGTTCTCATCTGTGAACCAGTCTTTTGAAACTTAAAATATAAGTTTGAACTGCAGCATAGTAATACATTTTGTGATTCACCTTCTCTGTAGACTAAACCTCATTTTAGCAAATTGAACTTTAAATTTTGAACTTAAACTTTTCAGTCTTCACTTAGGATGACTATGTAGCGAGACTAGGTATACGGCTCTCCCAATCTGTAAATCGTTCAATTCACTAGCCATCGCTTCATGGGCCAGAGTCTTGCAGAGCATTCCGCAAACTACGGGTTTATAGAGAATTCATTCCATGAACCATTTCTAGTGTTCAGTATGTGGAGCCTTGCTTTATGCAAACTTTTTTTTATTCCTTTGTAAACTTTTGGTCTTTTACCCAAATATTTTTTTGGACTGTCCCTTTTGAATGTTCTTTTGATTCAATAAGGAGATGGATCTTCCTCTTATCTCAATAAAAGATACCAGGAGTAGGGAATCTATGGTTTAGAATTATGAAGACAAACTTTATTCATACATCATTCCTCAAGAGGGTATTCTTAGAGACCACCTTTCTTCAGAACTCACATCCTAGCCGATATCTGTCTAGTTTCCACTTTACAACTTCATCCTCCTAGACAACATTCCCTTACCATTGTCCAATCATATTACTCCTATTAATCACCTAAAGGAATCATGAGGGCATGATTAGGCCAATATTTCTTCAATGGGAGATCTCATAACTGCTTTTTATCAAGAGAAAATTTTCACACTGAAAGTCTCTACATGGACTCAGAGTAGTCATTGTCAGCATAACACCTCTTTGAGGTTGGTCATCTGGGAGTACCTGTCTATTGTCAACCTTTATCAAGAGAATCACAATGGTGGGTGGAGTTCCAAATGGTACATGAGGTTCGGAGGATGCTTCTCTGATGAGTGGATCGAGGCATTCTGGGTGTATCAAATTTGTTTGGAATCCCCTGGCTAGTTGGAAGCCGTAAACTTATATCAGGCAGCATGGGTTTCCCAATTTGCAATCTATTAACTAGGTGATAAGTTTCCCAAACTTATTATTTGTTGGTGTTCAAGCACCAATACCTTCCACCTATTTCATGGGGAGGTGGGGATTAGTTTATGGGAAATTCATTAACTCGAAGTTTTTTCCATTCTAGGCAACATGTATGATGAGTCTCTTTCAGTGGCCAATTCTTTGGGTAATTTTGAACAAGTATCTCCAATGTCAATGAATTTATTTTTCATAGAAGATGGATTTATAAATAAACCCCTCCATACTTGTTTTTTTATTTCATTCAAAGGTTGGATCAGGATTTTCTTTCAGGAGAATGATACTAGGTCGAGGGTTCGCCGTAGTCGAACTCACCTGACTCAACAATCACAAAAAATATTGGGCTCATACTGCACCACCCTTGAGGAAAGTTGATACACCACCTAGGGGTATGGAATTAAATCGAAAATACCTCTTAATATCATATTAGTAGGTTTCTTTTCCATGTTTCTAAGTGGATTCCCCTTTTCTTATCATGATGTATACACCTATGTTAGATCTTGCACTCTAATGATGGTAGCCACATTGGCAGAGGGACATCCCATTAACTTGGTTGTTTCTACCCTTTCCTGAATATATGAACTATTAGGGCAGATATAGGAAGGGAAACCCCCATATATTCTTATTGGGACATTTCAATCTTTGTATTTCTAGATGGTAGAGCACTTTCCCTACTATAAGTATCAACATACTGTGAGGGTTCCTCATTCTGAACTTCACCCAACTCTTCTCAAAAAAAATTTCATTAATCACCAATCATTGAGTATTGATGATGCAATCAAAATTTTGAGTGAAGTTTCTTAGTTTTCTTTTTCAACTTATATTATGCCCCAAATATCTGTGAAGGATAGCGAAAGGGGCTCTTGGGAAGAGCATTCTTATATCATTGCGCTTTTAGATGGACTTTTATCTACTCGTATAGATAAGGTAACCATCTAAAACCCCTACGCTCCATATAGTTTTTCTAGGCAATTTGGATGCCTTCAACAGGTCGCACCTCTTCCTGCAATTCTGGTTAAGAGGGAGTCTCATCCCATGATTCTTTTCCAGTTTTGGTTGGCCATAACACAGGAGGATGCTAATGTGGAAGTCCTCATTCCTTCCACAGTAGACTCAACTTACCTATCACTAGATTATGTCAAATTGTCGGTAGATTTATACCCTAAGAGGGTATTGGGAAGTCCAATTTGATGGGCTTAGAGACCATTGGTTTTTTTTTATCATGTACCAACTATGCCAGTTGTGCTATCTATTCCCCTCCCTATGGTTAGAAGGTGTTCTACCCACCATCATGTGTGCTTGGAAGGGGCTTCACCCACACAACTCATCTCCATGGAAAGTGACTTAGATCCCGTATCTTTGGTCGATATGGTCTGTAGTCCTATCGAAGATGGTCCACATGGGACATCACTAGACATTCCTGAAGTTGTTTCCACCCCCCCCCCCTCTATTTAGTCTTGGAGGATGAACCATCTATTGGGAGGGAAAGTCCCCCTGCTTGGGTGTCCCAGCTCAGGGTGCTCTCGTCTTCTAGAATGATGCTTCTTCATTATATAGCTATCACGGAGGAGGAGGACCAGGATTCTGATGCCATTAGGAGGCATTGAGCAGTGCATAAATGGGCATGGTGTCAAATCTATACTCTTTCCTTTAAAACTCCACTGACATACTTTTCCAATGAGGAGGATAACTTTTAACAATTATTTTTCAATCGGGGTTTCGGCATTATTTATTATGGACGCCTGTATCTTTTTGTGCACCAAATTATTATAGCTCAAGAGGATATTTCTGCTTGCGAAGGAGACCTTGCTTAGTTAAATACTTCTCACCACCAAGATCAGACTTTCTAGTATATTATTGATGAGTTGCATCACCTGGAGGCTGAGGAAGCTAGTGATCATGACCAGGTGATTGCCCATATGGAGGAACTGTGCGAGTGCGAGGCTCGCATGGACAAACTAAAAGCATAACTAGCATCATCAAGTGATAATTATGAGGTCTTCAAACATAAAGGATGAGACCTATGGACTGTTATGAAGTGATTACACCCAATGGTTTAATCTAAAGATGAACATAGGGCTACTTTGGAACAGTCCCTTGACAGCCCTCATTGGACAGTTATCGACCTGATGTAAAGAGAAAGTCGAGCCTCATTGTAATTTGTTGGGATAACCTACACCACCTTTGTTTTAACATCGGGGAGAGACTTCAGATTGTGTATGTCCCCCTCATTCTCACTTATTTTGATAAAATAGAAACATTTTTCTTTTTAGTGTTCCTCTTTTACATTTTCCTGAAATATCAATCATTTATGATCAACTACATTTTAAACCATAATCTCAACCAAATATCAATTTGAGTCATAATCCTAGATAAAGAAAATAATAAAATCATGCCCTAATTTTTTCTTGAGTGGAGGGGCTCAGCGAGCGTAGTTTGACTCTTTCTAGGGTCACATGAAAAACCCTACAAACTTTGTTCCTTTTTCATTATTACCCTAATTTTCTCCTAAACCTCATATGGTGTGGACTTATAAGGTATAACTTAACTTTTTCTTAGTCCACCCTTTTTTGTTTTTTGACCTAAAAATATTTGAATCTTTTGATGATTTTTGATTGATTTATGTTTTTTCCCTATAATATGTATTATAGGTTTAGCAAGATGGTACTCAACTTTTTATAGGGTGCCCTTTGTGGGTTTTCACCCTGGTGAGTGTTGTGTCTTTTTTTATTAACATTTTAGAGTCTTTCCAATCAGATTATCATTACTAATGTTTTAGGTTGAACAAATTTGACCATGACTTGTGGGGAAAGGGCCCCGATTTAGGACTCATTAGCTGAGAATGTCTCGGTAACTTTCAAAAATGGAGGATGGATTTTTCATAAACCTGACTTGTAATTTCGGGATTTGGGACATGATATGGGGCATGGAAGCCATCAGGAGTATGGGAGGGGGAAAGCCCTCTCCTGAGGAAGAACTTTCCCTTGGTTGACAGGCCATTTTTGTGGGCAACATATGCAGAGCCACTAGGGCATTGTGTGCATAGTCAAACAAAGGTGTCTATAAGACATTGTCTGACCATTTCCAATGGCCAAAAAATTCATATAGAATTTTGGATTTGTTTTTATATTTAAGTCCATAGTGGTTGGATTGTTAAGGGAACAATGTTTGAAATTATGTGGAATTTATATTGGTTCGGGTATAGAAACTTCTCCAGCATGAATTTGACTTATGCAAGGGAGGGCTAGTGCATGGGGTAGTTTAATGTCATACAATTGGGACTTTTGAGACTTATGGTTTAAAGTATTTTTTTTAACCATAGGGGGGGAAACAATTTTATTTTTTCATGATAGTTCATCCATCAATTTTCTATCACCTTCAGGCATGAGGGGGAAAGATGTAAGTTATAATCTGGGGGGTTTCTGAAACTGGGGAATGAGGTGAGATGTAGACGTCATAGGGGCATATGGGGATAGAAAAAACCTCTCTTGAGGAAGAATTTTCCTTTGGTTAATGGGCTATTTTTTTGGGCAACATATGTAGATCCACTGGGGCATTATGTGCATAGTCAAACAAAGGTGTCCACAAGACACTAGTCATCCATTTATGATGTCCAGGGATGGTTATGGGGATCTGGGAATTTTTAGATGTAGATTATGGTGTGTGAAGAGGGGTTCATGATCATGAAAAGGGGGCATTTCAGGTTGAACTTTACTGATAATACTAGGAATTGGTTGAGTCATTTTTATCCTATCCATGTGGGTTGTTATGTAGTTTTGACCCTTGTGTGGGTGGGGATGGGACAATACTATTTCATGGATGGATTTTACATATGATAATTGGATGTCTCTATGTATTCTATGATGAAAATAATTAAGTTGTACGTAGTTCTTTTTTAAAGGTCCATTCTTATGCGGATCTGATTCACGCATATGGATGGGGAATTTTTGTTTTGGATGTGGATTCACCATTAAGGTGGGTTTTTGTAGAACTTTCCTTTGAAGATTCATTTCTTATGCAAGGTCATGAGTGGAAATACCCTTTCGATGTAACCTATTCTAAGGGTGAATATTGGGTATCGAGTATCGTGCAGTTTAAAAGTCATGTGATTAAGAAGTTGATATAGAAGCCCCAAGTAACTAGATGGTAATCGAGCTAGGATGTTCTGACATGCCTAGGATGCAGGAAGGGAGGATATTTTAAACCATGGTTTCAAGGGCTCTCATATTAGAATAAATGACATGGGTCTTGGAATCCATTTAGTGTACGAGAATAGGAAAATCCTCTCCTGGGTACAAACTTTCCTTTTGTTGATAGGCCATTTTTGTGGGCAACATATGCAGAGACATCGGGGTATTGTGTGCATAGTCAAAAAAAGGTGTCTGTATGACACTGACCTTCCATTACTTATGGCCATGAAGGATTATGACGATCCAAGATCACTCAGAGCATGGATTTTAACCAATGGAGAGAGTTGGTTTAGACATATTAGAAACACTCAGGCCATGATTATTCACAGGATTGGGAGTCTCTCCACACATATTTTCCTTGTATGTGAGGTAATATATTTTGAATCCCTCGTTGGATCAGGGCCCAATTTTGAAGATCCAAGTGTACCGAAATTAGATTCCCTACACAAGTTTGGTCTATGCGTAAGGATTAGGGGAATTTGAGCAATATTCTCGACCAATGTGCATTCCTAATCATCATTGGTTCTAAAACCCCAACCAACCACCTGCCTTTGGAACACAAGCTTTTACCCAATTATGAATATGGGAACCATTAAGAGTTTCTATGTAAGACTAAACAAATCATAAAATCAATGTGAGTGGTTGATCAAGGCATTTAACCCACCACAATCAAACCATTAGGCTAATCCCATCCACATCATTCTCTGATGAAAAAAAATGGTGAACCTGATATGAATCACTAAAATAACAGAATGATCAATTAATCATGTGTTAGGCCATTATTTCTATGAATACTCTATGCATTCAATAATTCCAACATAAAACTCTCAAATAATAGGATGTTTGGTTTACCATGTGTCAGGAAACTTTGTTGGCATATCAAACAAAGATGATAAGCCTGACATAAATCTTACAGCTGATCCTCTGTGACTGAGGTTCCCATAAAATAAGTCTATCCTTTCTTTGACAAGTCTATGTGAGTAGACTATCTGGATTGGGAATAAAAGGAAAATTTTGTTGACCATTAATATCTTATTCGTCACGTATCATGCCTACGGAATTTCAATAATCGGTAACCTTTTTCCTTTTTGTCTGCATGACTGCAGATATTGCTCTCATCAACAGTATATTGATCCAATATAATGTCTTCATCTAGTGATTGTTCTGAAAAATAACATGTAATTGCTAACCTCGAGAGTTGTAAAATTATCTCACCTTCTTGAAAGCTTAAACACCATGTGGTGAACACAATGGTCTTGGAATACCACCAATTTGGTATGATCCTAAACCTTGAAGCTGCCTGTGAGGGTTTCCAAGTATGGAAATTGATGAGTCTGCATCGTCTATGGAAAGTTGTAGCTAAGACAGTGGTCCTTATAACCATAACCAACCATTTTAATATCTTATCCCCAAAGTGTGACAACCACCACCTTCAATCCCTGATAAAGGTAGACTGGGGAGTCAAATATGGATCAATTTTAGTTTAGGGGCCACAAAGGAGGGATCATGTCAACCACCATCACTAGCACCATCCCACCGGTACCCATCAATCGCTAGCTGAGGGTACCACCCAACACACTACTTCCTCTGATACCCATGCATGGGTGAAAAGGAAGACACGTCAGGTGAGTAAGGATTTGGATAACAAAAAGAGGTCTCATATCCCCACTCAATTTGAACAAGTATGCCAGTATATTCTAGCAGTAACCAGTGAGCAGGTTCATATCCCTACCCACTCAAAACAATTCTGTGGGAATATTATCATAGTAGGAATAGGGGAGGTGCATATTCCTACCTTTGTGCATGGATTTCATCATCATATTCTAGTAGAATAAGAATGAAATAAGTGTTATCATATCCCTTCATCAATTTAAGATATCTTTTAGTATATAGTGGAGAAGACAATTTGAAGGCTTATATCCCTGCACACACTTTGCTAAAATTCCAATACATCTTAGTAACAACTAAAGAACTCCATTGGTATGTTCTGACACTAGTACAAATACAAGGACAGGAGTATATTATTATACCTACAACCAAGGAAACTCAACACTCTAATCATTATGAACAAGTGGTTTCTCCAGAGCAAGAACACATTCTTGATCCCGTTTAATAGGATTATCAAAATATTCCGGTAAGGGATAAGGCTTTGGATCGGGATAATATTCCCATCCCAACTGGGGCTCACCAGGTGAGATCGAAACATTCCTTGGTATAGGGGAACATGAATTCTTAAAAAGTTTGATGGAATATTCAAAAGGCCTAAGATCGGTCTTATATCCCCATTCTAGTTAAGGATCACCAATTGAGAGGGGAAAATACCTCAGTACAGGCTCATATTCCTATCGAAGAAGTCCATTGGAATACTCTAAAGGCCCGAGATCATGCTTATATACTCGTTCTAATCGGGTCTAACCAAGTGATAATGGAACATGCCTTGGGACAGGCTCATATTCCTGTCAATGAATCTACTTGGCATATTCTAGCAAATCATGGAATCCATGCGCATATTCCTAATTCTATAAATGAACAATTACACAAGAACTAGCATCATTACGAGGAATTAGAGGAGGAGTCTCATATCCCTTCTCCCATTCTAGAGGTTCATCAGTATATTTTGATGGGGAATGAATATTCGAACCATTCTCATATTCCTATTTCTATTAGGGATCACCAAGTGAGAGTGGTACATTCCTAAGGGCCGACTCATACTCTTTCCAAGAAAGACCAGTGATATATTACAAAGGATCAACATTGGGATCATATTCCCATCCTTACTGAGGCTCATGGAGTGAGAATGGAATATGCCTTGAGATAGTCTTATATTCATATCAACAGAAAGGAAGCTCATTGGTATATTACAGTAGCTTCTTAGCAGTGGGCTCATACTCCCACAACACCAAATAGTTATAAACCAATTCTATAAATTGTCATACAGTAGGCTCGTATCCCTACACAATATCAAAAGGAAAGTTTTCATATTCTGGCTGCAATATATAATGGGACCCATATTTATAATTTTCTCAATGCCAATGTCCTTGAGGTTGTTCAAGACACATTTTAAACACCACAAGGGTCTGTCAAATCTTCAACTGAATCATAAGAAGATCATTACCATGATAATCCTCCTTGGGGTAGTGTGGATATGGATCATAGGGACTCCACTCCAGACATCCACCATGGTCAACCTCTCCATGGCAATATCTCCCATGGATAAGGAAATCCCCCCCTTTCCCAGACACCTTCATATAGAGAGGTTTTCAAAACTCAGACACCTTTTTATAGATAGGTGCTCAAAAAATCAGGGTCAACCACATATAATTCCCCATAAACTTCCAATAGCACTCCACTCTAATAAAAAGGCGACCCTCAGAAGTATATTTTTTGTTCTAGCCAGATTGATGTGTGTAAGTCTGATGAAGAGGAGGTCGACATTGACATATGGAGAGAGTTATTCAGAAACAACCTCCCCATCATGTTCTGGCCCCTCGCTACTTCTGACTATGAGGTCACATATGATATAGAAAAGGAGTTCATGCCTTATCTACACCAAAATATATGGGCTACTCATCAGCAAATGAAGGTTATAAATATTCCTTATCCAGTATACGAGGGTCACCTTTATACCATCAAGATACTATCTTTTCAACTAGACCTGGCTGCTATATCTATGTCCTGGGATCCAAAACTGGAAAATCACAATGCAAATATGCAGCATACTTACTGCCATTACATCACAACCCTTTGATAGCTGATCTCCAAATCCATGTCATTTATATGTATTAAAATATGGGTAAAGTATGGAGTATTACACTTTTCCACACCCTTGGATCAGCAGAACCCCTTAGATACGGTGTCCTCTAATATCATAGCCTTCGGAAAAATTAGGGGGCTGGGTAACACTCGGGCTAGTTGGTCACTATAATAGAATTACCCCACTTCAATGATGATTATACATCATGAAAAGAGGGATATGATAGCCAAAAAAATAAACAAGATCCCTCAAATCAATGGGAATACATTTCAGACACAGAAGACAAAGTTACAATCAACCGGAAAACTTCCTGTAAAGAATGATTCCCATCATGGGATGTCATCGCACCCAGCTACTATGTGAGCATAGCTGCACCATATCAAATAATCTAAAGTAGCGGCTATCATAGAATTTGTCCAGGATCAAACCCAATCCACCAAGTTGGGGTAATATATACCCCCACCTCCACCTCTCATATCATCAATTCCTGAGAGGATTCAGGACATATCCTCAATAGTTATAAATAAACCCCAGCCTGCTGGGATGGAGGAATTTATATCTAAATCATCATCACCAAGTTCAACATCTACTAAGAGATTCTTGGAGAAATCAACGGTTATTCTAGATAAACCCCACCCCCACTTGGCTGGGGGAATTTATATCTCAATGTTCATCTCGAGAGTCGTCAAATCCTTGATGGGAATCATTGGATCCCCAACAATAGGATTAACCAATTCCAATTGTGGCCCCAAATAATCTCTAATTCATAAGGATGGAGGGATTTTCATCATCATCATCACAATAGATAGAATGAATCTTCTCCAGGTTGGGAGGTAAATACCAATGGTTAGTATCCCATCCATTCCACCCAACACAAGACAAACCTCTACTATTTGGGGCCCGTTCAGAAATCACGACTGAAAACTACCTTAAAGTAACTATTCATAGACCAAGATGGTAGGAACATACGATCAAGGTGATCAAACCCCATCAGGTTCACAATACCAAGTGTCCCAATATGGCTAGGAGTTTAAATAATGGACTTGATGAAGGCAGTGCAGAATCATCCTATTGTGTCGAAAGTAATAGGACAACCATCATTACCTGATATACCTTTATGAATGTATTCACTATCACCACAATAGATATGGTGGGTCAAGACACAAATATAGAGGGTTACAACATGAAAATTTTATCTTAAGAGGAGGGTGATTTGGATGCACCAACTGAGGCTTCACGCACCCGAAACCAAAGAAGGCTTCAAAATCTGGCACCTCCAAATATCGAGTTTCCCCCTCCCTGGTAGAACACTGCCAAAGGAAAAGGGAAAGGTTCGGATACATCTCAATAACTACCTATAGGTGTTGAAGTTCCTTCCATGAAGGAACAATTGTCACAATATGAGAGTGAGATACAAACTCTTAGACAACTCAACGAAGATCTAATTAGGGGAAATATTCCTACTGAGTATTGTCTTCAGACTGATGAGAAAATTCATCCTCCTATAATAGCTAATCCACCAAAAAGAGTGTTATCTGAGTGTCAGACTATATCTGGATCTCAGAAACCAATATAAATAAATAAGGAAGTCAAAAATTATCTTTAATTCCCTCCATTTTGGTGGCATCCTCTCCCTTTCTAGGGTAATCATTCATCCTTAATACAAATCGAGGATCAGTGGGGACACCTCCTCAACCCCTACCCACTCCCTGTGGGAAAGAGGTGGCTCATAAAACAGTTCCCCCATAGTTTATTAACATCATTGAGTCTCTGTCTACTCGAATTGAAGACATGTAAGGGTTATGTGTACCTATGCAGACTAAAAGGAATCCATATCCTAAGTGGGTGGATGGTACTCGACCTCCACCCAATTTTGAAAATCCTATCTTCTCTACCTTTGATGGTGCAGGAAACCCTAAACATAATATCACATAGGTCATATCCTGATGAGGGATGATGATGGGCCCTCAAAACCAATAGGAGGCAACCAAGCTGATGTGTTTTGTACAGACTCTGACAGGGATAGCCTTTGTTTGGTAAAGTATTCCACCAGTAGGATCTGTTGCAGGATGGTAAGACCTTCATCATCATTTCCTTTATTAGTTCATCTCTACACTAAAGAAAAAAAATATTTTCAACCTAACTATCTATAAGAAACATGAAAACAATAGGGTTTCTAAATTCATATCCATATGGAAGGGTTTAACCTATTCACTTAGTATCCCTCTCTCAAGGAGAAACTATTGCAAATATATACTGAAAATATATGGGATGATATGTAGACACCTATGATACAAATGAAGTATCCATGTGGAATTAGTGAGTTTGTAGAAATGGAATAATGTTTGGAAGATTCCATTCAGTGAACCAAATCCAAGTCTTGACTCATTCCCTCAACATATGGAAAAAGGGTAGCAAAAGAAGAAGGTGTAGTTGTCACTCTCAAGCCATAAGAAGTGACTGTACAAGCACTTAGGCAGGTCCTAAACTTCCCAACACCTCCTTCTAAGTGGAAACAACTAAAAAATATCCCTTGGGATTAAGTACATAGAAATCATGGTCATCCAGGATTTGAGAAATAGATGAATAAATAATACTTCTTATGAAATGAACAAGTCTGGGGTTATTTCTTAGCAGCTATGGACAAAAACCTGCTCAAGATACCATAGCCCAGGAATCCCAATAAGTTCAACCTCACCGACCGTCCTAACTATTACCCTTTCCATGGAAGTCTGGGTCATAATATCTAGGATTTATTCATCTTCAAAGATTTTCTTTAAGGCATGGTTGATTCTGGATATGTGGTGTTAGATTACTCCTCATAGTAGGTTTCCTACATAATTGTTTCCCAATCAGAAGAAGAGGGTGATTGGAATAAGTGTTCCGCTAATCATGAGAAGAAGTTTGATGAATAAATGACTCATAAAATGATTGATCAAGATCATTTCATACAAATAACACTGCTATGTAAACCCACAATATCTCCACCACCCAAAGAGGTAAAATTAGATATGCCTTTCAAATTTGGACATGACCATCATAAGTTGGAAGAGATATAAGTGGAAGAGTTTTATTCTGCTCCAATTTAAGCTCTCACTCTTGCAGATTTCTTCCCTGCAACATCTGAATCATGGGAGCTACCCCACAAAATGGTACCCTCATCAGATGAAGAGTTAATTTTTTTTCTTTTAATATGATACACTTGGAAGACTCCTTCTCTGATTATGAATATTCCTATGAGTATGAATTTTCCATACATAACTGGGGAACAAGAGGCTATATAATCTGGAATCAAGGATACAAGGGACAGTATGGGCATAGTCAGACCCAATATTTCAATCATGTCCCTACACAGGACATATATGTAGTTGAGACCCATGGGAAAGTGCTCCAGTGGTCCTAGAAGAGGCATGAAGGTGTCCTATAATTCTCTATAATTCACCCATGCCTAGTTTTCCTATGTGAACACCTAGGGGGGTTCAATTATCTGATCATCCCAGGTAATGGAGAAGACAGGCACAACCTGCACCACTGGAAGAAAATGATCCCATGACCTCTGCATAAGAACCAGGCCTATCCACCTCAAATGCCTTAACTCCTAACCCACATGTCCAAGAGAAACCCCACATTAGGAAGTGATGACCTATGGCACAAAATTAAGACATTCTAAAATGTATGGTGATTGTCCCATCCAAACTCTCAATCTTGTATGTGCTCCATATTTTATAATAAATCATAGAGGAACTCATTAAATCCCTTCAAATCCCACAAGAATTTGAGATCTAATTCACTAAAACTAAGGTATATCAAATGGAGACCATGTCAGTAGAATTTCATGTCGTTATCTTGTTCACTGACCAGGATCAGGAATATTCCATGCAGGGACACATCAGACCTCAGTATGTTTAGGGAATACTTGATAATGTTGACATCTAAAGGGATTTGGTTGATAATGTCTATGGGATCAATCTCATCCTGATTCGAACCCTCTAATATTTGGGATATATTTAAGGGGTTTTTTCTCCCATAAATCTGACCATTCAAGGGTATGATAAGAATGAGAAAATCCTATCAAGAAGATCAAACTCAAAACTTAGTTTGGGAATATCACATCTAACACTAAGTTTATTGTTATCATACAAGACACTTCATACAATGTCCTACTCAAAATTCCCTAGCTCTATAGCCACATGTCGGTACCTTAAACATTCCATCAATGTCTAAAATACCCCATCGATGGAAAATTTGGCATACTACATGGTGATAATTCCCCCTTTTATACCTAATAATCCACATATTCTGAGGTAAGTTTCTAAAAAAGTGGAGGCAAAAAGCAATGGTGGATGATGATATACAGGTGGCCCCTCCCAATTGCTTGGGTAACACCCCTACAAATTCCTGTATTATGCTCAATGATGACTATGTGATTTCAATAAATCTACTTGATATAATAGACCTAGCCCCAGAGGTCCAATCCAATTCTTTCCCTAGTGATGGTGTAAAAGAAAATTAGTTTTGACATCTCTCTATAATAACTTAGGAAGTATTAGATGATAATGTCTCTTCTCATGGCCTCTCTCACTACGATAGTGACATAGAAGCCCCAGAATTTCCATCTTCATCTAAAAATGTCTCCACAAACTCAGAGATGGAAGAATATGAGTATAACCTTAGGAACTCCCATACCATATTCGGGGAAGGAATTTCCACCACCATTGATGAGATTAGACAGATAAATTCAGAAATAGTAGAAGACTCGCAACCAATACTGTTTAGTTATGCCATTCCCCTCAAAGATCAGAAGATGTATATCACATTTCTCAAGAAATGTTGATATGTGTTCTCTTGAAACTATATATAAATACATGTACTAAACTAGATGTGCCTACACACCATCTCAGAATATCTGATAAGCATCGAGGCTTTAAGAATGAATCCAGGAGGATGCACCCCTCTCATTCCACAAATGTAGTGATAGAAGTTGAAAATTGATAAAAGAAAACTTTTTCCAAAAAGTGAAATACCCAATATGGTTGTCCAACTTCACCCCTATTTAGAAAAAGAATGGAAATATTAGGGTCTTCATTTATTTCATATAGCTTAATTGGCACTGTCCAAAGGAAGATTTTCCATTGTCGAACACAAAAATCTTGATCACTGTAAAAGGTATATTACAATCCTTTTCCTTCATGGATGGGTATCCAGGGAACAATCAAATAAATATGGCCCATAAAGATGAATAATTCACTGATTTTATAGCACCCAATGGGATATTTTTCTATCAGGTCATGCCCTTTGTCTTTAAGAAAACTAGAAACACTTATCAGTGTTCCATGCATCATATCTTTAATCCATTATTGGGAAGGATATATGAATGTTACATCGACAACCTATTTATCAAATCCCAATAATGATGTGATCACTTCCCAGATATTCAAACAATATTTGATAAGATGTAATAGCATAGTATGAAGATGAATCCACTAAAATTCACTTTCAGGGTAATGTCAGTAAAGCTCCTTGTCTTTGTGGTATGCCACTACAGCATCAAGATCGACCCAGAGAAGACTAGTTCTATTTTAAAAATGTCACCCCCTCTAGAAATATCAAATAACTGAGGGTGATCCAAGTTCACATTTCCTACATTCAGCATTTCATATCCAACTTGTCCAAAAAATCTCTCCCCTATACCAGGATAATGAAGAAGGGAATCACCTATCAATGGTATGATGACTGCCAAGATGCCTTCAAAAGTATCAAGTAGTATTTACTACACCAACCATTTTTTATTCCCCCAATGGAAGGTAGGCCACTCATATTGTATGTTTCCTCCATCTAATTCTCATTGGTTTCCATCCTCACATAGAAAAATGATGTGGGGGGAAAAAAGTCTCTATTACCTCAATCAGACAATGATGGGTATTGAGACCCGATACTTTGATGTCAAGAAGAACTATCTTTCACTCATCTTCATAGTGAAAAATCTAAGGCATTACTTGCAGCACCATGAAGTACATCTGGTATCTCATATTGATCCACTCAAGTATATTATTGGATCTTGTGTTGATTGGGTTCTTGGTCTGATGAGTGGTCATTCTACATTAATACGACATTTATTTCGTATCATAGAAATCATTGAAAAGGAAAGCCATAGATGATTTCCTCACAGCACATCCTACCTTGAAGAATACATCAGTGTACACTAAGCTTCCAAATATTTAGGTCTTCTACACACATAATACCCCTTAGATATGGGAAATGTATTTTGATGGTGCCTCCTGTAGTCCTATCAGTAAAAGGATGGAAAACTCAAAGCTCAATCGGGTTGTCTTAGGGGTTGTATTTGTCTCTCCAGAAAAATAAATTTTTACCTACTCTTTCTCACTATCCAAGGGCTACAAAAATAATGTGGTTGAATACCAATCCCTCATAACAGGCTTGGAACTATCCCTACTATTGCAAATAGCCTATATGAATATCAAATGGTATTTTGTACTATTAAAAAAGAAGATCAATGGAGAATATTCCATAAAAAATGAATAAATGGACCCTATTATTGGCTATGTTAGGGGACTAATGGTAGATTTCTCTTTTGATCCCATATTTCATCATTTTCCTCGATCATAGAATGTTTATTCCGATGTGTTGGTTAATGCAGCCACGATCATGGACAACCCCGATTAGGAGAAAGAAATATTTTGTATCATGCACTGAAGAATGGTTTTTTTGATCATCATCTATGATATGGAATAAATCAATTAGTGAAACACCACCCCAGAGCATGATGAACCTATATCCGCCCCTAGATGGATGGAACCCATAATTGGTTATCTCCAAAACGGGACTCTCCTGATAGACCAAGTTATAAGGGAATAGATTCAGCACCATAAAATGAACTTTACCCTACTGGATAGTATAAATGAAAAAAAAAATCCCTCTAAAAGAGAGTATTTGATGAAATCCTCTCAGATTCATAACTTAAAGATAGATTCTCACTATTATGGAAGAAGTCTAAGTAGGCTCCTGTGGTGATCATCAGTCTAGAATCAGGGTCTCCCACTAAATCAATAGGATGGTTTATTATTGGAAAACCATGATACATGACTGTTTGAAATTCAATAAGAATTTTCATTCCTATCAAATCTAGAAAAACTTCATCCATAAACCCTCATAATTTCTACATACAGCTAAATAATCCTGGTCATTTTTTATTTGGGGAATGGATGTTGTGGGGCCATATCCCCTGGCCAAAACTAAAAATTTCAAGTACATCATTATTGCTACTGACTTATTTTCTAAATGGGATGAGGCAATACCCCTCAAGGAAGTTAGGATGAAGAATATCATAAGCTTTTTAAAGTCCCGTGTCATCACCAGTTTCGGGGTCCCTCACACAATATTGATAGACAACGCCACCAAATTCTATTCTACGAAGTTGAAGAAGCTATACGAGGAGTAAAATATTGATTCAAATCACTCATATCACTATCATGAAGTGAAAAATGGACATATAGAGGCCTTCAATAATACTTTCCCAAATGTACTCTAGAAAATGGTGAACAGGGATAAGAAACAAGCTCCTCCATGCTTTATGGTCCTATTGTACCACCATGCGTACTTCTACACAAGAAATGCCATATTCGTTAGTGTATGGGACCTGGGAAGTGTTGCCTATAGAAGTCCAACTACCTTTACTCTGAATATCCATTTACAGAAAGTTCTTGGATGATGATAAATCACAGAAGTGGCTGGATGAATTAGAGCGGCTCGATGAAGACAGGTTGTGTACATTGAAAAACCTCAAAGTCCATCAAAATCAAATCACATGAGCCTTTAATAAAATTATTTTTCTCCATTAATTACTCCAAGTAGATTTTTTATTTAATATCAGAACCACAATGATACCAGGGAAGAATCCTCCAAAGTTGGAACCTAAATGGGAAGGACCTTACATCATACATAAGGTCTAACATAATAGATCCTGCTCATTGGCCACAATGGATGGGGATCATGTCACACCCCCCACCAATGCGAGATTTCTCAAGAAATATTTTTCATAGATTTTATCAAGCACCTATCTTCCTAGTTAAATGATGTTAAACAATATGAGAATGTCCTAATAGCAAGACTTAAAACTGAATGGTACCCCAATTCCTAATAGTAAGACTTTAAACTGCATGGTATCCCAAGTATTAACTGCACAATGTTAAACTGTATGGAGTTCATATTAACCACATGATATTAAACTATACAAAGGATGTATTAACCACATGATGATTAAATATTACAGAGCTCATACTAGCATAAATATGTTAAACTAAACAACTTCTCTCATCCTGGAAGCAAGACATTAAACTACACAACACCTCTCATCCTGGAAGAAAGATGTTAAATTGCACACTTCCTAATGTCCTAACCACATGACACTAATATGTATGGATCACATACTCACTACATGATGATAAACTACATGGGAATCACCATATAAATAATGACTCGCCGCACACAATCCAAAATCTTTGTGAAGGAAATAAAAGATGCCCACATCCCTATGTGGGAGATATCTCTACATAGGGAATATCTTCATCCAAAAACTATGTTTTCCTTAATTATTACCATCACATGATATGTAGTGACACTCGGACCTCTAGTTTTGGGCCTAGACACAACCTTCCTTTTCTTTTATGTCAGGTGATCCATGTCCTTACTACAAGACATTAAACTGCATGGCTAATGTCCTTTCCATATGACGTTAAACTGCACAGGTTTTCTAGAACTATGTATGGATTGATTTTCATTTTTAATGATATGTGTAGTGATTCCTTAATCTTATATCTTTGTCCAGCCACTGTATGATTCAAAATGTTCATGTAATATCCTTAACTTCCTTTGCATTGTGAGAGGAACTCTTTCCCTTCCTTGCTTCTCATACCAATCATAGCTCACATGATCTTAGGAATTTCAGTAAGGGATTCCCTGCATAAACAAGGAATAAAAAATAACAAAGCCTCATCATGGTCTTGAATTCAAGACCATAAAATGCATGCCATGAGTCCTCACTACATGACATTAAATTGCACGGTTGATGTCCTTAACTTGACATAAAATTTTACATTCTTATAGAACTCACCCAAGAGGATCATTGTTGTTATTGTTGGTCTCCTGCCACACCTCCATTCAATAAATACATGTGTATTGATTCATGTCACCATGGGATAGGTAGTGATGCATGGATCTCCAAGCATGATCCCAGCTATAACAATCAATGGAAACAATGCTCACATCTTCTTATGGTGTAGACCTGCATAAAGTGTTTCTCATTCTAGAACTGTGTATGAATTGATTCATGTCCTCAAAAGATATGAATTGACACCCAAATCTCCAAATCTAGGCCCAATAACAAAAAATAAGTATAAAAATTCCCCACTCTCTGAGTATGGGTTTGACCTGTGTAGGGATCTTTCTTAAGAATTACTTATGGCTTGATTCCTATCACCATGGGATATATAGTGACACCTAGAATTTCATTCATGGTCCCAACCATAGTATTAACATTTCATGTCGTGAAGAACACATCCTCACTGCATAAATTTAAACTACATGGGACCTTAAGAACTATGTTAGGCTTGATTCTTATCATAACAGGATACATAGTGATGCCCGAATCTCTAATCCAAGTCCCAGCTACAACAATAAAAAAATTCACCCAAACTACATAGAGGTCGAGTCATAAAAACTTATTTTTCTATGTAAAATCCATATCCACGTATGTCTTACTCATGTGCAAATTTTTCACATCGATTCCCACATCCTTATTGCATGACATTAAACTGCAAGTAAAACGTCCTAGTCACATGATATTAAAACTTCACAAAAAAAATGTCCTAACCACATAATGATAAACTACACAATAATAGTTCTTAATGCATGAGATTAAACTGCATGGATACAAATACGACCCCACTACATGATGATAAATTTTTCATACCATCACCCATTTTCCATCCCCTATCAAAGGACCATAAGAGCCTTACCCTAGTCATCCATAGTATGGGTTGGTTCCATCGTCTTTTAAAGAACCTAAATCCATAAATCATAATTCATTTATAAAGTGGCTCGGGTTACTAGAAACCCTCCATGGACCTTGGAAAAGATACCCGGCTTCAATGGACCGTTTTTTGACTATTAATGTATTCTAATGGCTCCTTCATATGCACTTATAGTCACCAACCAAATGCATCACTCTGCAAAAAGGTATTTTCAATCCTTGTGAGACTTGACATCACTTCATTGGAGCTCATCACTTCAGTGTGTTCTACGGCATCCCCGGTATGATTGTCCCATATCATCACTCATAACCTGAGAACCTCATCCCATGATTTACAAAATTTTCATCTCCCTCCTAGAAGGATGTTAGGGTACTCTTGACCTTGTGTATCCTAATTAGGATCTTGTGTATCATTCCCCATATTAGGTCCATGTGTGTCATGACCTTGAACCACCTGCACTATTGTTCAAATATTTATTAACTTAAACTTTTTCCTATAATGGTCCAAATCACATGACCTTAAAATGATAGCGAAAGAGACACAAAAATTTTCATTTTGAAAACCCATAAAGGTTGTCCTAAGAAAAATTCAAGTCTTCGCTCACTAAACTCTTCATCTCCAGAGTTTAGGAAAAAATTAGGGTGTGAATAAACAAGGCATAAAGCTCATAGGGCCCACTCTATTGCCCTAGTAAAATCCAAGCTATTCTCGTTGGACCCCATGGTCCAAGAAAAAGTTATAGTAATTATTTTTCACATTTCATTACCATGATAATATGTTCTCTAGGTGGTAACACAACCTTTAGGTTTCTCAAACCCTTCTTGGATATTACACTTTCCAAAAATCACACTTCATGGTTTGAGTACCTCATATCACCAAAATATTACATGAAACTTTGAAAGGATACAGAGATTAAAGAAACCCTTTTCTTTACTATGTATGTTTGTATATGGCTCCTATATATGCGCCTATGGTCGTTAACCAAATGCGTCACTCTATAAAAATGGATTTCTGATTCTTGTGATCCCTAACATCACTATGGAAAAACCCAACACCTCATTTTGTTTTGGTTCATTCCCAGTATGATTATCCCTATCATTCTTGTGACCTGAGCACTTTGGAACATGATTTAAAATATTTGTACTAGACTATTTAATTGGATTCAACATCCTAGACGTTAGGTCATTATGTTTTGTATCCTTTCTTAGGGCCAGAATGAGACACTCTATTACCAAACCTTTGATTTCCCATACCTCATGATTCAAAACCACAGGGCATAGGGCTCAAGCATCACAATCAAGAGATGAACTGACCTAGGGTGCTAGAACCCCTCCTGGATAACTTTATTTCCATACCCAACCTCATCATCTAGATGTTTGAGTCTTCATAAATATTTTATAGACCTCAAAAAGGAGTAGAGATCATCTTTTCTTGACCATACTATTGACACATAATGGATTTGAACTACCAACTAAAGTAATCTTCTCCTTGTAGGAAATGAGCTCCAATCCTTATGAGCCCTAACAACACTATGGTGGAACCTGGAACCTCAGGGTGTTATAGTTCATCCCTAGAATGTCTTCCCCATATCATATTCACAAACTCAAACTTTCAGTTTATGACTTATATCACCCATACTCCAACTATCCAGGTGATCCTAACTTCCCTAGTATTTTTTCTTCAATCGATATTACCCCCATAAATCTTCCATGACCCTTGGAAAAAATGTACGAACCTATGTTTGAAAATTATACCGATGCATGAGGGATTTGACGGACCAACCAGAGGCACCTCCTCCTTGCAAGAAAGGAGCTCGGGTCCTTGGGAGCCTCGGAAACACCGTAACAGAACTCAGTATATTAGAATGTTTTGGGTCATTCCTGGAAATTTTGAACCATATTCCATGATCATCGATCATGTTTGAGATAAAAAACCCTAAACTACATCAATAGAAGGTATGATCTAAAAGTTCCTAAACTACATCAATTGAAGGTCTGAGATAAAAGACCCTGAACAATAGCAATAGAAATTCCAAGATAAAAGACCATAAACTATAGTAATAGAAGGAACAAAATAAAAGAACCTAAAATAAATAAATATAAGGTATGATCTAAAAGATTCTAAACTAAATCTATAGAAGGTATGATCTAAAAGACCCTAAAATACAGGGATATAAGGTTCGAACTAAAAGACTCAAAACTATAGTACAATAATAATTTAGTCTGTGAGAATGAAAAATATTGTAAGGCCCATTATATATCCTTGTAAATAATCAAGCTACACTCACCAATCTTATTGTATTTGGAAAAAGAAAGATCGCTCTCCCTCCAGGATAGATATTTTATCCAATTATCTTTCCATGAATCAGGTGATGTCAAGATAATTGGAACAAATATATTAATGAAGAATATCATGTTGGTGGGAATTCATGAAAATTTATTAAGAAGAATATGTTAGAATTTAAATATTCAAGTCCAGGAATTTGGGTTTACTTGATATTATAAAAAGGATGTGTATCATTGGAAGTTCATATAAAATCAAATCAGTGAAATTTCATACACATCATGAATGAAAGAAAATTAGACAAAAACATATAAATTTCAGCAAATATATTCACTGGTAGAATAAAAAATGAGTAATATACACATTTTGGGGTCTCTCCAAGAATCTCATCAAAAAAAAAGAGTACATCAAACTATAATAATAATTGATCAGCTGAGCTGGCCAAGTCATCCAGAGTTTGGTGAGAAGCATCAATTGAATGTTAAAGTGCCACTCATCCCGCCTCTTTTGATATTACCCCATAATGGAGAGTCTCGACTAAATAATCCAACTCCACAACTCTCTTTTGGGAATTTTTCAATGAGGATGTTGATATTTAAAGTTCATACCTTAGGTGAGCTATAATTTCTTCATATCTTCATATGTTTATGGTCTAGGCATCGATCTTGGCTTTAAATCTAGATAAAAATGGGTGGCTCTTCTCTAGTGCCTCAAACACCTCCATCATCTATCTGGAAAGGGGAGCCTCCTCTTTGAGGTCGTACAAACCCCTCTTATTGGTGTCCAAATATTTCTAAGTCAGAACAATTTGTTTCATGATTTCATAAAGTGAATGGTGATCAAATTCATCCACCCCCAAGTCATTAAATAGCTGATAAAGGTGCTCCCCTTGGTCATGAAATGTTTCAATAGTCAAGGAATGAATCTACTACCATATTATCCTATGTCATGACTGAGCCTCTATGACTAATGGGATGGACACACAAGAAGGAGGAATATCTAATTGATATAGAAAGGAAATAAGAGATTATGATTCATATATCACCACCTCAACAAAGGAATCACTTGTTGCTTGTAATGGGGGGATGATTTCTTCAACAGGTTCTATACCACTATCGGGATAGTCATCTCTAGGAATAGGGTGCTTCCTCAAAGTATTTCTAAAGTCTTGTATTAACTCTATTATTTTCATGTATAGAGGGTTTGGTGCAGAAAATGGATTTTCCATAAGAAAAACCATTCAGATTAGCACACCACTCGGATAGGATCCCACCCAAGCCCGAGCATAATCTTGGGTAAGAAAGGTGGGAGAACCAAAAGATGGAAGAATGATCTCAGATTCAGTATCTCCATATGTCGATATCATCCAGAACTAGAAGATGATCCCAAGGTGTCTCTCTCCTCACATACCAGTTGAAGGAAGAGGAGAAGCTCTTTGGGTGAATCCAAACTGATGAGAAAACCGATAAGGTGTATATGGATCGTAGATGATAAACTTGTCCACCCCAGCTATAAGAACCTCATCCCAAAGAGAGATCATATATGACCTTTTATCAAGGGATTTGTTTCCATTATCCATGATTGGCCCAGTCAGTGCTCGGTAAGGGGTGAAATCAAAGCGATCGGATCAAATCATCACATCTGTAACCTCGTCAGGGATTAGTGAAATAGCCCCAATCCCAGATATATTCTTCAACTTGGGATGATATATGGAATTAGGGATCTTGGTAACATTATAGTATTTATAACAATGTAAATTATCCCCTATCTATCCAAAAAAAATTGTAAAGTACCACTAATCCTATAGAGGATGCTTCCTTGTTGAATGTAGCCTAGGAGCTAGTAAATGCATGTAAGAGTCGGCACTGTCATATTAAGGCTTCATCTTTCCGCTAATCGTGATTTCATCACCATCTTGATAACATGGATTCTTAAATGAACATCCCCATATGGGAAAATCCATTAATTCAAGAGCATGGCCATAAATCCCGTCAACTTAAGGCTCTGAGAGATCTCTGAGTTCACTCAGTATCCCCATGAAGTATGATCACCAGCTTCTAGGATTGCCCAATATGAGATATCACTATCGCAAAATTTTTTTGAAGGGCGCTAATAGGAGTGTATATAATTTTTCCTAACCCCTCTATGATGAAGGAAAATATTGATCCTGTCTTTGAAGGATATGACCAAGTGCACCGTCAGCTCCTTCCTCATTTTTTCTTCACAATGGTGAGAATTTCCCTTGCCAAGACTGGAGTCTACAAAGGGCCATCCCAAACATCTGCAGTAGGGAGGAACTCATCATACATCTCTCTAAGAGGGGGAATCCCACCCAGTTTTAGATTTCCCATAGGATGATGCCCAATTCATCATGGGATAAATGGAATGTGTTGGTTCTAGGGAACCAATGGATGATCATTTCTCGAAGAATATTGGGTTGGCGATAGAAAATAAATTGGGAAATCCACATGGATTCATAAATATGGACCCTATATAACTGGACATTAAACTATAGGAATCTTTTACTAAATCATAAGGGCAATTCCCATTCATCATAGAAATTATTTTCTAGACAGAGATCCCATTTTGAGCTCTATCTTCCACCTGGGTTGTTCAGAGAGAAGACAAATATACTTGAATAACTCTGAGCAATAGAATGATAAAAAAAACACAACCATCCAAACCCAATGGAGAGTTTACCAACATATAGTACAACCCCTGGTATTGATCTATGACAAGTTGTCCATCCTTGTTAATTATCATCTAGATACAGTTGAGAGAAGTTGTTTCGACATGATTCGCATCATACCATGGCGGACAAAATGGTCCAATGGATAACAACTAATTTCTTTCCATTATAGAGTTTCATGATGGTTTTACCATTTAATTTTGACTTTATTCACGTTGTGACCCTTTTTTGTTGGTGAGATGGTCACACTGAGACTGGGCAGCATGTCCTTTTTATATTGTGAAGGAGGTGCCACAATTGAATGGTTTGGGTAGGTGATTATAGGGGGTTGAGTGTGTGTGAGTAATCAATTTTTGTTGGGTATGATGTCCTCATCTAGTCTCCAATGGGTTTATTTATGGAACTAGAAACACCCAATGACCTTGGTATCCATGATTCATGGACCTTCTTTCCAAAGTCAGTCGCTCATTGGATGATGATTTGGCCAACGACACTTAAATACTTCATTGGTCAAGAGGATGGGAGTTTGGGCTCATCACACCCTTTTGGGGGAAATTATTTCCTACTCTAAGGCTCTATTATAGATTTAAGTAATGTTAATATGTTCATTAATCCTTAGTTCTTTCCCAAGAATGTTTCTATGAGTTACCCCTAGGTTTCAAGATTAACCATATATACGTATAGGTTGGAAATTACTAAGACAACACTATTTTAAGTCATATGATGATGCACTCTAGATTTTATTGTCATCTAGGGAGGATGGAAGTTTCTTTGATATCAGGATCATGCCCATGATATAGGATTCCTATGTATCCTCTTGAGAGGAATCAAAACCCACATAGTTTAGTGTCACTTAACTGGACACATCACCTTTTAAGGTCATGTGATGGGGACCCATCCATGTAGTTTAGCATCGTGCGGAAAGGATGCCTAGGTGGAGGATGCCTAGTTAATATTTCATGTGGGATTTACACCGAATCATCCCAAGACACTTAGGAGAGCCATGGTCTCCTAGGTGGATATGGCCTTACTGAGGATATGGCCCGGTGAACACTAGGGTCATTTGGGTGCTAGGTTTAGACCCCAAGGAGGCTTCCTACGTATCTCAGTTATTTGGGAATCAAAGCCCTCATATTTTGGTTTAAGTTAGATCTTATACCATATAGGAGGCCCATATATGAGGATACATGTTTGGGGATTACGCCATAGAGGAGTAATTTCTTGAAAGAGACATGTTAGGGATTATTCCTAAAGAGGATACCCTAGTGAGTTAGGGGAAAATTCTTATTGGGACCGAATTTTAAGTAGAATTTCCCTTGATCTAAGGTCTTCAGAAAGTCATCCTATATATCTTGGTTAGATTTCTCATAGTTCTTTTAGTGGGGCTTATGTTTGGAAGCATCCCACTTGAGCTCGAGCCTTCAAATAGGCGTCCTACATATCCTAGTTAGAGCAGGAATCAGAGTTATCATAGTTTATTTGGGTATTGTGTGGATGTCACTATCATCATTAAACTATATAACCATTTGAATCATGTTCTATGTAAGAAACAAGAGGAATTTTTAGACCCAACAAACCACACACTTTCCCTTATCCTCTGATGGAAAAGGAGGACGACGGTGAAAGAGGTTAGGGTGATGGATCAACGAGAGAGAGGGGGGATTTGAATGTGCCAACTCTCACCCGTGTTGATGTCCAGGATAGTCACATTTAGAAATCTATTTGGACATGTCCTGGGCTGAGCCTGAGAGGAGTAGGAGTTCCTCCTCTAGTATAAAGGCTATGGTGTCACCTTAAGTGGGGTGCCCTAATGCTGGTTTTGAGAAAGGGGAGAAGCATCGCTCCTTGTTAAAAAGGAAAGGCTGGCATGATCCATTTGACTTTTAATTTCCCCTCATTGAATGGAAAAGCCAGTTATTATCCTTGATATTTAGAACAGGTAGGTTCACATGAGTATTCCAAGTTTGGGCCTTGGGTTACCATGGAAATATAGAATTAGAGACATTTTGGGGGTCCACTTCATTTCTAGGATTACCCACGTGACTCCACTTACCATGGGTATGTAAACTTAGAAGGATGCACTAAAATACCTGATGGTTTTATCATATTGATCTGGTGTCCTTGGAAGAGTATTTGTCCTGATGCCAATAGACTGGTTAGCAGAGGGGATTTGGAGGATGGGATGGAAATGGAAGGGATTGATCAGTACCATAAGGTGTAAAGCCTGAAGGTACCATGTTCTATGTATTATTTATTCATGTGGGGTGGAGTACCCTCTGCATGGCATGCTACTTTGTGGGTGGAGGGGTCGTCTGTGTATCTAGGTGGTACACAAACCTGGATTTCATCCACGGACCAAGGTGGTACACAGACCTGGATGTGGTATGCGTACTGTAGTGGTAGGCGGCCTCAAGTTCCATCCACATACCATGGTGGTATGTGGTGTTGGAGTCCATCCACATGGTAGAACACTATACAGGGAAGGGAATCATCTGCATAGAGATTCACTATAGGTATGTTGGATTAAATAAGGGGCATTAGTCTTGTAGTTCGCATAAAATTCATCCCCAAAGGGAGTATGGTTCACGGTTCACCAATTAGGTTCTAGGTTTTTCCCATATTATTATCCTTACTTATTTTTATGGTTCTCATATTTTTTATACCCACTGGAAACCGTTATTGGTTCCATACTTTGTCGATTGTTTGCCTTCGAAACATTCCATTCATAAACACCAAGTTCTCCAAAAATATGATCCTGTATCCTTCTTTTTTTCTCCTTTCATCAGCTCCCCTAAGGTTCATTTTATAGAGTGCTAAGTAGGTTATATCTATGAGTCACATAGAACCTTTTTCATAAAACCATGGGGAAATCATCCAATGACTCGGTCAATTGAGGTTTGCGGGACTGAGGTTCGTAGTGGCATAAATCAATGCCTCAATCCTGGGAACGATGTGGTTCGTGGGATGCCTCCGGCCTTGCCTTGACAACGAACTGAATTTGTAGGGACAGTGTGTGGGGGCGTACATCACTTTCATGTTTTCACAAATGATGTGATTCACAGGTTCATGGTTCGGAGGTGGAATTTCTCCACCTCCATTCCTCTAATGACATGGTTCATGGGGGATAGGCATCGTTCCTCATTTATTCTATGAACTGCATGGTTCGCTGGCCAATGCCTCATATGCCAGTGTTTTGTGGGTTGTCCGCATAACGTTTAGTTCACGAGCAATACCATCCATGTATTATTCCCAAAAATTAGTACATGGACCACTTTAGTTCTTTTCTAACTTCAATTTATTCAATCTTATTCTCAAATTTTCAATTGAACCTGCATCTTATTCCTTTATCAAATTTGTGGGAGTATTTTCCTTCCCTTTGAAAAGTTTTCAAGACCCTACAAATTCCCCCCATCGGAATGGGTTCTGATCGGGATGAAAAGGCAGTTATTCTAATGTAGAAAGCAGTCTTGAAATGAACTGGTTTGTGGTAGAGAGGTGGACTCGTTGGGGAGACCATGCCTGTATATAGGGGGCCCAAGTTGTTTTTCATTTACCAGACTTCTAGGAGAAAAGTGCTCCACATAGTGATCTTTAATTTCCTTGGTTCCACATACCAGTTCTTTTGTGAAAATCGTCATCCGCGAACTATGATTCACATTCCATGAACCGCAAACTCTTCACGTTTGTTCTCATCTACAAACCAATCTTTGAATCCGCAAACCAATCTTTTAAAACTTAAAATGTAAGTTTGAACTACAGCATAGTAAGACATTATGTGATTTTCCATCTTCACAGACTAAACCTCATTTTAGAAAACTGAACTTTAAATTTCTAACTTAAACTTTAAAGTCTTCACTTAGGATGAATACGTAGAGAGGATAGGTATATGGCTCTCCCAATCTACGAATCGCTCAATTCGTTGGCCATCTCTTCGTGGTCCAGAGTATTGCAGAGAATTATGCAAACTACTGGTTCACTGGGAATGCATTCCGTAAACCATTTCCAATGTTCAGTATATGTAGCCTTACTTCATGTAGACTTTTTTTTAGTCCTTTGTCAACTTTTGGTCTTTTACCCAAATATTTTTTTTGGATTGTCCCTTTTGAATGGTCTTTTGATTCAAGAAGGAGATGGATCTTCCTCTTATCTCAATAAAAGTGACCGGGAGGATGGCATCTATGGTTGGTAATTATGAAGACAACCATTATTCATACATCATTTCTCAAGAGGTTATTCTTAGAGACCACCTTTCTCCAGAAATCACGGCCTAGCTGCTATCTGTCTAGTTTCAACTTTACAACTTCATCCTCCTAGAAAACGTTCCCTTATCATTGGCCAATCATAGTACTCATATTAATCACCTCAAGGAATCATGAGGTCATTATTAGGACAATATTTCTTCAATGGGAGATCTCATAACTTCTTTTTATAAAGAGATAATGTTCACACTGAAAGTCTCTACGTGGACTCAGACTAGTCGTTGTCATCATAACACCTCTTTGAGGTTGGTCATCCGGGGAGTACTTGCCCATTGTCAACCTTTATCAAGAGAATCACAATGGTGGATGGAGTGACAAATGGTACTTTAGGTCCATAGGATTCTTCTTTCATGAGTGGGTCTAGGAATTTTGGGTGCATCAAATTTGTTTTGAATCCCCTGGCCAGTTGGAAGCAGTAAACTTATATCAGGCAGCATGGGTTTCCCAATTTTCAATCTATTCACTAGGTGAGAAGTTTCTCGAAATGCTTATTTTTTGGTGTTCAAGCACCAATACCTTCCACCTATTTCATTGGAATGTGGGGATTATTTTATGGTAAATTCATTAACTTGGAGGGATTCCCATTCTAGGAAACATGTAAGATGAGTTTCTTTTAGTGACCAATTCTTGGGGTAATTTTGAACAAGTATCTCCACTGTCAAGGAATTTATTTGTCATAGAAGAGGGATTTATCAATAAACCCCTCCATGATTGTTTTATTATTTCATTCAAAGGTTGGATCAGGATGTTCTTTCAGGAGAACGGTCCTAGGTTGAGGGTTCTTCGTAGTCAGACTCACCTGACTCAACAATCACAGAAAATCTTGGGCTCATACTACACCACCCTCGAGGCAAGTTGATACACCACCTAGGGGTATGGAATTCAGTCATACATACCTCCTGAGCTCAGATTAGTAGGTTTATTTTTCATGTTCCTGAGTGGATGTCCCTTCCCTTATCATGGTGTATACACTGGTGTTAGATCTTGCACTCTGATGATGGCAGCCACATTGACAGAGGGATATCACATTAACTTGGTTGTTCCTACCCTCTTCCAAATCTATGAACTATTAGGGTAGATACAAGAAGGGAAACCCCCACATATTCTTAGCGGGCCATTTCAATCTTGATATGGCTAGATGGTAGATCACTTTCCCTACTACAAGTATCAACATACTGTGAGGGTTCCTCATTCTGAATTTTGCCCAGATCTTCTCAAAATTGTTGCCATTCATCCCCAATCATTGAGTATTGATGATGCAATCAAAATGTTGAGTGATGTTTCTCAGTTTTATTTCTCAACTTATACTACACCCCAAGGATTTGTGAAGGATAGCGAAAGGGGATATTTGGAAGAGTGTTCTTATAACATTGCACTCCAGGATGTATTTTTATCTGCTTTTATAGATAAGGTAACCATTTGAAAACCCTACACTCCTTATAGGTTTGATAGGAAATTTGGATGCCTTCAACAGGTCGCACCTCTTCCTGCAATTCTAGTTAAGAGGGAGTCTCATCCCATGATTATTTTCCAGTTGTGGTTGTCCCTGATGTGGGAGGATGCTAATGTGGAATTCCTATTTCCTCCCATAGTAGACTCAACTTGCCTATCACTAGAGTATTCCCAATTTTGGGTATATTTCTACCCTAATAGGGTGTTGGGAAGGCCAATTCGATGGGTTTAGAGACCATTGGTTATTTTCAATCATGTCCCAACTGTGCCAGTTGTGCTATTTGTTCCCCTACCTATGGTGAGAATGTATTCTACCCGCGGTCATGTGTGCTTGGAAGGGGATTCACCCACACAACCCATATCCATGGAAAGTGACTTAGATCTTGTATCATTGGCTGATATGTTCCGTGGTCCTATCAAAGCTGGTTTAAGTGGGACATCACCAAACATTCCGGAAGTTGTTGCCACCCCCCCCCCCTCCATTTAGTCTTGGAGGTTGAACCATCTATTGGGAGGGAAAGTCCCCCTGCTTGGGTGGCCCAGCTCAGGGCACTCTCATCTTCTAGAATGATTCTTCCTCATTATGTACCTATCGTGGAGGAGTAGGACCAGGATTCTCATGCCATTAGGAGGCATCGAGCTGTGCAAAAATGGGCATGGTGTCAAATCTATACTCTTTCCTTGAAAACTCCACTGACAGACTTTGCCAATGATGAGGATAACTTTTAACAATTATTTTTCAATCTTGGTTTGGGCGTATTTTATTACAGATGCTTGTATCTTTTTGTGCACCAAATTATTATAGCTCAAGAGGATCTTGCTGCTTGCGAAGGTGACCTTACTCGATTAAATTCTTCTCACCACCAAGATCATACTTTCTATTATATTACTGATGAGTTTCATCACCTAGAGACTGAGGAAGCTAGAGACTATAACCAGGTGATTTCCCATATGGAAGAACTGTGCGAGTGCGAGGCTTGCATGGCCAAACTAAAAGCGTAACTGGCATCATCAAGTGCAAATTATGAGTTCATCAAACATAAATGACAATACCTATGGACTATTATGAAGTTATTATGTCCAATGGTTTAAGATGAAGCTGAACAGAGGTCTAATTTGGAATAGTCCCTTCACATCCCTCATCGGACAGTTATCAACCTACTGGAAAGAGAAAGTTGGGCCTCATTGTAATCTGTTGGGATAACCTACACCACCGTTGTTTTAAAATCAGGGAGAGACTCCAAATTGTGTACGTCCCCCTCATTCTCACTTCTTTTGATAAAACAGAAATATTTTTCTTTTTAGTGTTCCTCTTTTACCTTTTCTTGAAATATTAATCATTTATGATCAACTGCATTTTAAACCATAATCTAAACCAAATATCAATTTGAGTCATAATCCTAGATAAATAAAATAATCAAATCATGCCCTAATTTTTTATTAAGTGGAGGGGCTCAGCGAACATAGTTTGACTCTTTCTAGGTTCACATGAAAAACCCTACAAACTTTGTGCCTTTTTCATTATCACCCTAATTTTTCCCTAAGCCTCATTTGGTGTGGACTTATCAGGTATAACTTGAATTTTTCTTACGCTGCCATTTTCAGTTTTTTGACCTAAAAATATTTGAGTTTGTTGATGATTTTTTATTGCTTGATGATTTTTCTAAATAATATGTAGTATAGGTTTAGCAAGATGGTACTCGACTTTTGTCTAGGGTTCCCTTTGCAGGTTTTCACCCTAGTGAGTGTTGTGTATTTTTTAATTAATAGTTTAGAGTCTTTCCAATCAGATTATCATTACTGATGTTTTATGTTGAACAAATTTGACCATGACTTGTGGGGAAAGGGCCTCGATTTAGGAATCATTAGCCGAGAATGTATCGGTAACTTTCAAAAATGGAGGAGGGATTTTTCATGAACCTGACTTGTAATTTTTGGATATGGGACATGATATGGGGAATGGAAGCCATCGAGTGTATGGAAGTGGGAAAGGCCTCTCCTGAGGAAGAAATTTCCCTTGGTTGACAGGCCATTTTTGTGGGCAACATATGCAGAGCCACTAGGGCATTGTGTTCATAATCAAACAAAGGTGTCTGTAATACATTTTCTGTCCATTTCCAATGGCCAAAAAATTCATATAGAATTTTGGATTTTTTTTTATATTGAAGGCCATAGTGGTTGTATTGTTAAGGGAACAATGTATGAAAGTATGTGGAATTTATATTGGTTCGGGTATAGAAACTTCTCCAGCACGAATTTGACTTATGAAAAGGAGGGCTAGTGCATGGTGTAGTTTAATGTCGTACAACTGGGATTTTTCAGACTCATGGTTTAAAGTATTTTTTTTAACCATAGGGGGAAAAAATTTCCTTTTTCATGATAGTTCATCCATAAATTTTCTATCACCTTCAGGCATGAGGGGGAAATATGTAAGTTATAATCTGGGGGGTTTCTGGAACCGGGGAATGAGGTGAGATGTAGACGTCATAAGGGAATACGGGGATAGAAACAACCTCTCTTGAGAATGAATTTTCCTTTGGTTGATGGGCTATTTTTTTGGGCAACATATGTAAATCCACTAGGGCATTATGTGCATAGTCAAAAAAAGGTGTTCGTAAGACACTAGTCATCCATTTATGATGTCCAGTGATGGTTATGGGGATCTGAACCTTTCTAGATGTAGAGTATGGTGTGTGAAGAGGGGTTCCTGATCATGAAAAGGGGTCATTTCAGGTTTAAATTTACTGGGAATACTGGGAATTGGTGGAGGAATTTTTATCCTATCCATGTGGGTTCTTACACAGGTTTGACCCTTGCGTGGGTGGGGATGGGACAGTACTATTTCATGGATGGATTTTACATATGATATTTAGATGTATCTATGTATCCTATGATGACAGGAATCAAGTTGTACGTAGTTCTTTTTTAAAGTTCCATTCCTATGCGGATCTGATTCATGCATAAGGATGGGGAATTTTTGTTTTTGATACGGATTCACCATTAAGGTGGGAGTTTTTCGAACTTTCCTATGTAGATTCATTTCATATGAAAGGTCATGAGGGGAAATACCCTTTCTATGTAACCTATTCTAAGGGTGAATATTGGGTATCGAGTATCGTGCATTTTAAATGTCATGTGATTAGGAAGTTGATATAGAAGACCCAAGTAACTGGAGGGTAATCGAGCTAGGATGCCCAGGACGCGGGCAGGGAGGAGATTGTAAAACATGGTTTCAAGGGCTCTCGGATCAGAAGAAATGGCATGGGTCTTTGAATCCATTTGGTGTATGAAAATAGGAAAAACCTCTCCTGGGGAAAAACTTTCCTTTGGTTGATAGGCCATTTTTGTGGGCAACGTATGCAGAGCCATCAAGGCATTATGTGCATAGTTAAACAAAGGTGTCTATATGACACTGAACTTCCATTCCTGATGGCCATGAAGGATTATGATGATCCAAGATCACTCAAATCATGGATTTTAACCAATGGATAGAGTTGGTTTAGACATATCAGAAACACTCAGGCTATGATTATTCACGGGATTAGGAGTCTCTCCACACAGATTTTCCATGTATGTGAGGTAAGATATTTTGAATCCCTCACTGGATCGAGGCCTAGTTTTGAAGATCCAAGTGTACTAAAATCAGATTCCCTACACAAGTTTGGTCTGTGCGCAAGAATTAAGGGAATTTTAGATATATTTGGGGTACCTTGTAGTTTAATGTCATATGGTTAGGACTTTGGGCCATACAGTTTAACATCATGCGGTGAGGACATGGGTGACTTGATGTGAACAAGCTAGTTATTGTGGGTCCATGCAGTTTTAAGTATTGTGGAAAGGAGATTGATAGAATAGTTTAATTTCATGTTTTAGGGACAAAATATAAAAGGGATCATTCATAAATATGAGACAATCAGGATGGGATATTCCTGGTATACCCCAGACATGAGCGGGGCTGAAGTTATAAACCATGATCCTAGGAGACCTCAAGTTAGGAGGGATGATGTGGTGATTAGGATCCAATGTAAATACGAAAGTGGGAATAGCTTATCCTAGGGATGAACTTGCGCTTGGTTGATAGGCCATTTTTGTGGGCATTATATGCAAAGCCATCGGGGCATTTTGTGTATATTCAAACTATGGTGTCCTCAAGACACTGGTAGACCATTTTTGATGGCTAGAAAATTCATATAGAATTTTGGATTTGTATTGATGTTGAGGTCCATAGTGGGTGGCCTATTAAGGGAAAGATGTCTGAAATTATGGGGGAATTTATATTGGTTCTGGTTTAGAAACTGCTCCCACGTGAATTTGACTTGTGAAAAGGGGGGCTAGTGTATGGTGTAGTTTAACGTCATACAACCGGGACTTTTGAGACTTATGGTTTAAATTCTTTTTTTAACCAGAGGGGGGAAACAATTTTTATTTTCCATGATAGTTCATCCAGCAATGTTCTATCACGTTCAGGAATGAGGGGAGAAATATGTAAGCTGTAATTCGAGGGGTTTTCTGAAACTTGGGAATGAGGTAAGATGTAGATGTCATAGGGGCATATGGGGATAGAAAAAGAATCTCTTGAGGATGAATTTTCCTTTGATTGATAGGTCATTTTTGTGGGAAAAATATGCAGATACGCTAGGTCATTGAGTGTATAGTCAAACAAAGGTTTCCGCGAGACATTAGTCATCCATTTTCAAAGGTCGTGGATGGTTATAGGGATTTAGACCTTTCTAGATGCAGAGTATGGTGTGTGAAGAGGGGTGCCTTATCATGAAAAGGGGAATTTCAGGTTGAACTTTACTGGGAATACCAGGAATTGGTTGAGGCATTTTTATCCTATCCATGTGAGTTCATACACAGGTTTGACCCTTGCACGGGTGGGGATGGGACAATAATATTTCATGGATAGATTTTACATGTGAGATTCGGATGTTTCTATGTATCATGTGATGACAAGAATCAACTTATACAAAGTTCTTTTTTAAAGGCTCATTCCTATGCAAATCTGATTCACGCATATATGTGGGACATTTTTGTTTTGGATATGGATTCACCATTGAGGCGGGGTGTGTGTCAAAATTTCCAACACAGATTCATTTCTTGTGAAAGTTCATGAGGGGAAATACCCTTTCGATGTAACCTAGCCTAAGGGTGAATACCGGGTATTGAGTATCCTGAAGTTTAAGAATCATACGATTAGGATGTTAATATAGAAGCCTCGAGTAACTAGAGGATAATCGAGACAGGATATTCTAACATGCCCAGGATGTGGGTAGGGAGGTGAGTGTAAACCATGGTTTCAAGGGCTCTTGGATCAGGAGAAATGACATGGGGCTTGGAATACATTAGGCACATGAAAATAGGAAAATCCTCTCTTGGGGATGAACTTGCCTTTGGTTGACAGGCCATTTTTGTGGGAAACATATACAGAGCCACTGGGGAATTTTTTGCATAGTCAAACAAAGGTGTCTGTAGGACACTGAACTTCCATTACCGATCGCTAGAAATTATGATGATCCAAGATCAATCATATAATGGAGTTTGAAAAATTGAGAGAGTTGGTTTGTACATATCAAAAATGTAACGTCCTGGTTCCGGGAGCCACCTAGAGGCGCCCCATACCCGGTTAATCACATGGCCTCAAGCGCATTTCCCCAAATTCCAAAGGCTGCCAACTAGAAGCAAGGGCCTTGGGTGTGATAGTGGGGAAACTATTCCCTCATTGGTAGAGTACACAACAGAAGAGAAAACAATAAACAATAGAGGAAGCAGTAAACAATCCATACAAAAGTGAACAACGAAAGACTAAATATGATAAACAACAGGAGTACATATATATATATATATATATATATGATGCATGATACATATGTCTAGGAATGAAGCCAAACAAGTCACAATTCTGGAAATACAAGCATTACTAAAAACATGTACAAAAGAAAGATAAACATATCTTCAGCATCACAAGCCTAAGTTTGGTCCCATGCTCTCCAGCTCCACAGCAAGTCAAGTACCTGAAGTCAAAGGGAACTTTCCCTTGTCTATACCTGCAATAATATAGTCTGTTTTGGACCAAAAGCATGACCCAAACAGGGTGTGAAACTAAATCTCAGTAGGCAACCACCCGAATATCTATGCCTAACAATCAGTGAATATATGGCAGGTAAAAGTACAGAAAACAGTAAACAGGAACATGCTGAATAATAAAAAAACCACAGTTCCAAAGTCAAGCAATAGCTAACAAACAGCAAAGAATAACATGTAACCTTCTGGAAGTATTCACAGCCATTCCCTATGGTCCTACCTAACAAGTACCAACAACCCTCTGGGTAGTGCACTCAGCCTAACCACTCTGTTTTGGTCATAAAAAATTATAAAGACTCTTTGAGGAGGCACACACAGTCAACTCCCCTTGTAGTCTAGGGTAGTCAGGAACTCTCTGAAGAAGCTCGCATAGTTAATTCCCCTTATAGCCCCATGGTCAAGGACTCTCTGAGGAATCACAATCGGTCAATTCCCCTTATAGCCTAGGTTGTTCATAGACTCTCTGAGGAAGCTCACATAGTCAATCCCTCCTATAGCCTATGGTAATCAGGTGATTCAAACAAACAAAATAGAGACTCTCTGAGGAAGCTCACACGGTCTATCCCTGTATAGTCTAAAGCAGTCAAGGACTCTTTGAGGAATCTCTCATGGTCTATCCCCTTTTTTCCCTAATTAATCCTAGGATATCTGAGGATTCTCACTTGGTCAATCCCCATATAGTCTAAAGCTCAAGGACTCTCTGAGGAATCTCACTCGGTCTATCCCCTTATAGTCTACTACACCCCGTTCACACAGCCCTGTGTAGGATAACGGCATAGAAGTACAATATGACCAAAGTATACCTATAGAACTACTTTTCTAGACAGTTATACAGCATAAAAGCATGTCAGAAAACATTTCTCCATCCTACTACAATAGGCATGGAAACAGACAAAGCAGCCAAGGCAAAACAGGACCAACGGTCATAAACAGAACGTGTGTGGGTAGAACCTCCAAATCATAGTAGTTCAACCATATCATATTCAAACATCCTCTATATAGGCATACTACCATGGTAGGCATATAACAAGGGTAAAACGGTAAACACACAATACCCCGTTCAAGGGTATTGGTGGAATTGCACATAATATTCAAGGACTTTCAACGAAAAGGCACAAACCACCTACCTTGACATTAGAAGATCGATATACTTGAACCTTGAAGCTTTATTCTCCTTGGAACTTCATAGATCTACGAAAATGCATAAAAAGTTCAACCCATGATAACTTGGAAAAGAGGAGGAATTGGAAAATGAAGCTCTATGAGAAGGAAGAGCTTACCGTTGTGATTCCAACGCACCCAACGGTGTTAGAATCAGAGTATGAACGGATTCTCGATGGCTCTTAAAAGATTTGCTGTTGTACGGACTCTCTCAGACAAATAACGCCTAGAAAAAGACAGTTTTCTCCATCATACGTGACCCCGGTGCGTTTAATGAAAAAAAAACAAAGTAAATGGAATGTAATTTTTAAGTACATGGAATGTACTTGCTGTTTCTGTACCCCGCATTAGACGGCCTCTACATCACGCATACATGTCTGTGTGTGTGCCCATGACACGGCCAGCACACGGACTCCAGCAGCATCGAAGTACAGGGCATGTACTTATAAAGTACACAGCGTGTACTTAGAAAATTTCCAGATTTTTCCATTATTCCCAAAAATGACCAGAAAAGGAAAAACATACCTGAAAAGAAGATCTGGGTTCTTACAAGCTTCCCCCCTTAAAGAAATTTGTCCCCAAATTTCCCTAACGCGGCGTAGAAGAAGAATCTATGAACAACTCTGGCCATTGTGCTCGTACATCATCCTCCCTCTCCTAAGTCTCGTCCTGCACTCGCATGTGCTGCCATAGCACCTGTACCAGAGGAACAGACCAACCATGGAGAACCTTTGTACTGTGATCAAAAATCCAGATAGGATGCTCCTAGAAAGATGCATCCACCTCTAACTTGACTTCCTCGGGTTGGAAAGCATGAGACGGGTCTGAAAAGTAACGTTGGAGCTGAGAAACGTGGAAGACATCGTGCATAGCCCGGTACCTCTGAGGTAACTGCAACCGATAGGCAACCGGCCCAACTCTCTCCAACACCTCAAACGGCCTGACGTATCTCAGTGAAAGCTTACCTTATCTCCTAATCCTCTTATGCCCCAACCTCGGTGTGACATGTAGAAAAACCTGATCCCCAACCTCAAACTCCAGAGGTCGCCTCCGCTGATCAGCATAAGACTTCTGTCGAGACTGTGTAGTAGCCATCCTCTCCTGAATCAACTCTATCTACTCTGTGGTCTCCTGGACAAGACAAGGTCCTAGCAAAGCTACCTCTCCTGCCTCCAGCCAACATAAGGGTGATCAGCATGGCCTACCATACAAAGCCTCATAAGGTTCCATATGAATAGTTTCTTGAAAACTATTATTGTAGGAAAACTCCACAAGAGGTATATGATTCTCCTAAGAACCTCCAAAGTCCAGAATGCAAGCTTTGAGCATATCCTCAAGCACCTGAATTGTTTTCTCAGACTGGCCATCTGTCTAGGGATGGTATGTTGTACTCAAAAATACCTATGTACCCAAAGCCTTATGAAGCCCCTTCCAGACCTGAGAAGTAAAACGTGCATCCTTGTCTGAAACAATAGAGTGTGGAACTTCATGTAGACGTACAATCTCTCGAATGTACAACCATCCCAGCTCATCAAAACAGAAGGTCTCCTTGATCGGAAAGAAATGAGAAACCTTCGTAATCCTGTCAATGAAAACCCAAACAACATCATTCCCTCGAGGTGACCTCAACATACCGGTCATGAAGTCCATCACGACATCGTTCCACTTCCACTCCGGAATGGGTAACTGCTGCAAAAGACTTGTTGGTCGCTGATGCTCCGCTTTCACCTGCTGACAAGTGGAACACCTCATGAAAAAACCAGCAACATCTCTCTTCATACCTGGCCACCAATACTGGAGGTGTAGATCATGATACATATTGGTGACACCAGGATGAACTACCCAAACTGAGGAATAAAAATCCCACATCAGCTCCTCACGTATGTCTGTTGGCACCCATATGCGTCCCTGGAAATGTAAGATCTCATCCTCGCCTATTGTCCATCCAGGAAGAGGGTCCTCTCCTGACACACTCTCCCACAGGACTAGTCCTTCTGAGTCTGATAGTTGCCTCATCCGTACCCGATCGAGAAGAGTAGAGGTAATAGCTACAAAAGATAGAAAAGTCTACCCATGTTTGTCATGCACCTCCAAATGCATCTCAGATAAGAGATCTATAAGCTACCACTCACTGTTGGCATCCTGAACTGTCTGTATCTGAGTTCTCCTGCTCAACTCGCCAGCCATTGTGTTTCCTTTCTCAGGTGTATAGGCAAGCTCAAAGTCAAAATACTGAAGATACTCAACCCAACTGCGCTGTCTCAGATTTAGATCACACTGAGTGAAGATGTACTTGAGACTTTTGTGGTTGGTGAAAACCACAAAATTATCACCCAAAAGATAATGTCTCCAATAGCATAATTCATGAACAATATCCGCCAACTCCATATCATGTGTCAAGTAATTCCTCTCATGTGGCCTCAACTGCCAAGACCTGTACACAACGACTCCCTCTCCCTGCATCAGCACAGCTCCCAGCCCGATACCTGAAGCATCACAGTAGATGGTGTAGCTCTTGACTAGATTTGTAAAGACTAGTATTGGTGCTGAATTCAACCTCCCTTTCAGCTCCTGAAAGGCTGACTCACAAGAATATGACCATAAGAACTTTTCACCCTTCGTTGTCAGACCCTTCAGTGATGCTGCCAAGCGCGAAAAGTCCTGTATGAAGCATCTGTAGTATCCAGCCATCCCTAAGAAACTCTGTACCTCAAAGACGTTCTTCAGATGCTCCCAGGAAACTACTACCCTCACTTTCTATGGGTCTACTGATACTTCTATCTCTGAGATAACATGACCCAAGAAGTGAATCTGATCCATCCAAAAGTGGAATTTTGAGAGCTTAGCATATAACAGATTCTCTCTCAGTGTACTCAGAACTATCTCAAGATGGGTTGCATGGTCGTGTCGAGTGTGAGAGTACACCAAGATTTCATCCATGAAAACCACCATGAAGGAATCCAAGTATGGATAGAACACTCGGTTCATCAATTCCATGAAAATTGTAGGTGCGTTCGTGAGATCGAACGACATAACTGTATACTCGTATAGACCATACCTGCTCCAGAAGGCTGTGATAGGTATATCATATGGTATAACATGAAACTGATGATAACCGGACCTCAAGTCGATCTTCGAGAACACCCGGGCTCCTCAAAGATGATCAAAGAGATCATCAATCCTAGGAAAGGGATATCGGTTCTTGACCATCAACTGGTTTAGCTTTCGATAATCCACACAAAGCCTAAGGTTTTAGTCTACCTTCTTCACAAACAGGACAGGAGAACCCTAAGGAGAAGTACTGGGTTGAATGAAACCCTTTGCCTATAACTCCTCCAATTGCTTCTTGAGCTCCTGCAACTCAGGTGTAGCCATCCTATCAGGAGGAATGGACACCGGTGCTGCTCCTGGAATGAGCTCAATAGAAAAGTCTACCACACGCTCCGAATACAAACCTGAAAATTACTCTGGAAAGATGTCCCTGAAACGATCCACCACTGGAGGAAAGTCTAATTGTGAAGTACCCTGGTCATCCAGATATAGATGAGTAATATAGGCTATAACTCCTCATATCCCATGATGCTCGGGTCCTGTTCGAATCGCCTGGACATCCCACTCACCCCGATGAAGAAAAGATCCACCATCTAGTGATATAAAACTCACCCTTCGACGATAGCATTCGACGACTACCTGGAAGGGGACTAACCAGTCCATTACAAGAATGACATCATAGCTCATTATCTCTAGGACATATAGGTCCCATAAGAAGTGGCACCATGCAACCTCAAGAGGGAACCCTCTGCACTGATGTACGCTAGATGTCCTTGTTCCCAATGGTGTGTCTAGTGTCAACATCTCGGAAGAAGAAAAGATACAGAGCCCAAGGCTCTCCACAACAACAACAGAGATAAATCTATGGGAATCCCCTATGTCTAAAAGAGTAGAAGATAAAACTGAGGCTACTAAGATTGTACCTCGAATGGTGGAAGGTTTAGGATCCTGCTCCTGTTGGGTCTTCTCCATCGCAAAATTACGGGCTGCTCCACGGCCCTATGACCCTGCCTGACCGCTCTGAGCTGATCTGCCCTACTATCGTTGATAGACCGGTGACTGACCACCCCAGCCACGACATCCACCTCGGCCTGAACGGACGGAAGAAATCCAGTTCCCAGACTGGTGAGAAACTTGTGGTGATGCTCCCGAACATGGATTCATAGAAGAACCCCTATCTCTGGCTTCTGGAGGGAAAAACTGACATAAATGCTAGATATGGCCCATCCTGCCACAAGATCGGCACTTTATCGGGTCTCTTGGGCAACGTGGCCTCGTATGCCTACTCCTCCCGCACTGGTAGCACACCACGTGGCTACCAGAAGGTACATATCGCCTACTCTGATCTCCTCGAGCGGACTCCCTGCGGCCCTTCCTTCTATCAGTAGGAGAAATACTAACTCTGGATGTCGAACCTCCCTAGCTCACTACTCTAGAATCCATTAGATTGTGCTCTGTGATCAGCTCCTGGTTGACGATAAAGGATATCGAAGTCAACCTGAAGATGTTCACCTAGGAATGGATCTCCTTCCTGAGACTGTCCTCAAACTTCCTAACCAAGAACAAGTCATCACTTGCTGGGATAGGTGTGAAACACTACAGCTCCGTGAAATGAGAGGAATACTCCATCACAGAAAGAGTACCCTGCTCTAAGCTCATGAACTCCTAGGCTTGTTCTGCCCTCAAGGTATCTGGGTAGAAGTAATCATAGAAGATATGTTGAAACTCCTCCCAAGCCATATTCTGGTGGCGTCCCACCTGAGAGATGACATCCCACCATCTCTTGGCGGAGTCTCGGAGCATGTAGGACGTGAGCTTCACCCTCCTCTCTGGTGGTACCTCAAGATGCTCGAAGATCGTCAGTGTGGCTTCAATCCACGACTCTGTAGCCTGAGGTCCTCCTTCCCCTGAGAAGGTGGGAGGATGCTACTACTGGAAAATCCACGTCAAATCAGCCATCGACGGGGCAGGAGGCTGCACTCCCTAGAAGGTCTATATCATCCTCATAAACCCCTCCCTAAACTACACATCGGAGCTTACAACTGGTATAACTACCGGTGCCAAGGCTGGAACAAAAGGAGGATCCAAAGGAAGTCCCTGATTAGCCATATCAGGCGTTTGATCACTGCCCTGCAACTGGCGGTCAATCAAAGGACGTCTCGGTGGCATGACTCTGCAAGGTCAAACGCACACCTTAGATTCAAGATTATCAAAACTGAAAACTGGAAGGACAAAAAGGGAATAGAAGAAAGAAATAATTCAAGTTTTTCAAAACATGACTACACAGTGTGTACTTTTCCTACATGGCATGTTATCTTAAGTCATTCACATTGGCGTGTACTCCTGCCTAAACTGGTCATGTAACACCCCAACCACATGGCGTGTTGTCCGAACACACGGTGTGTACTTGAATCCTCTTCCCTGCCTGATTCCTTCTATATGGTTAATCCACACGGCTCCTCTAAGGCAAAACTACATGGTGTGTTCAAGGTAGACACAACGTGTACTAGACATGCCTTACCTGGCCCATGTTGTTAGCAACACGGTCTGACAAAAGTCTAACAATACACGGCGTGTTCCAGACAGACATAGGGTATACGAGAAAGGTAACACCAACCTGTGTTGTTAGTTACATGGCCGGCTCCACAGTTAACTATACAGGGCGTGTTCCACAGGGACACGGCGTGCACTTGTAGGAATTCCCCGACCCATGTTGTTCGTAACACGGCCGGATACCCAGGTCATACTACACGGCATGTAAAATTCAGACACAGCATGTATGTGAAAAGATAACATGACCCGTGTTGTTCGTGACATGGCTAGGGTACCTATTTCATACTACACGGTGTGTTAAACTAGTACACGACGTGTTCCTATAAGATTTTCATAACCCCATGTCCCTACCCACACAGTCAGTGACACGGCTATAAACTACACGACGTGTATTCATAAGGTACACGCCGTGTATTCTGGGTTTTTTCGTACAGTAGCCTTAGAACTGCACCATATCCTAGAAAACACAGAAAAAAAAGTGTTAAGGTGCCAAATTCCAACCCATGAGGGCTCATACTCCCCGCGAATCAAATTTTGGCATCTCAAACAAGTTATAAACAAGGTAAACAAGCAATGATCCACCAAATTCCGGTACCTGAGGGCCCATAACACCTCAAGAACCAAAGTTTGGCGTCCATCTAAGAAAAGCACTATACAAACAGACTCCCTATCAAACAGCAGGGATTCTATCAAAGCATCTACCACAACATCATGCATAATCTACACAATGTCTATAACAACAACATGCAATTTATAATACATACTAAATGGCATGGAAAGAATGCATGGCATGTGATTTATAACAAGTGCCTATATGATGCATGAGATGGAATACCCTCATCTCATCGGGTTGCAACAGAAATAGAACTGCAATAAAAACAACGGTAATAGCACAAAGCATGTGAATCACCCAAAGGTGAAATCAAATCAACTGTAAAATTTGCAAACCAGTAAAATTGCAATAAGCAAGGTAGTATGGATTTTCCCTATACATGGGTTAGCTACTCCCGGGCACAGCTTATTACCAAGTACCTATTCCTTCCTATCCCCAGATAAGGCACCAAACAGTAATTCAAGAGAAAAGAATTCCTTTGATACCACTTTGTAACATCCCGGTTCTGGAATCCACCCAGAGGCGCCCCATACCCAGTTGTTCACATGCCCTCAAGCGCATTTCCTCAAACTCCAGAGGTTACTGACTAGCATCGAGGGCCTTGGGTGTGATAGTGGGGAATCTATGCCCTCATTGTCAGAGTACACAGTGGAAGAGAAAACAATAAACAATAGCAGAAGCAGTAAAAAATCCATAAAAAAGTGAACAGTGAAAGACTAAATATGATAAACAATAGGAGCACATATATATATATATATGATGCATGATACATATGTCTAGGAAAGCATCCAAACAAGTCACAATGCTGGAAATACAAGCAGTACTAAAAACAAGTACAAAAGAAAGATAAACATCTCCTTAGCATCACAAGCCTAAGCTTGGTCTCATGCTCTCCAGCTCCACAGCAAGTCAAGTACCTGAAGTCAAAGGGTGTTTTCCCTTGTCTATACCTGCAACAATATAGTCTGTTTGGGCCCAAAATCATGACCCAAATAGGGTGTGAGACTGAATCCCAGTAGGAAACCACCCGAAGATCTGTGCCTAACAGTCATTGAATATATGGAAGGTGAAAGTACAGAAAATAGTAAACAGGAACATGTTGAACAATAAACAAACCACAGTTCCAAAGTCAAGCAACAGCTAACAAAAAGAAAATCACAACAGGTAACCTTCTGGAAGTACTCACAGCCATTCCCTCTGGTCCTAACTAACAAGTACCAACAACCCTTTGGGCAGTGCACTCAGCCTAACCCCTCTGGTTTGGTCAAACGGAATTATAAAGACTCTCTGAGGAGGCACACGCAGTCAACTCCCCTTATAGTCTAGGGTAGTCAGGAACTATCTGAGGAAGCTCTCACAATCAATTCCCCTTATAGCCCCATGGTCAAGGACTCTCTGAGGAAGAACACTTGGTCAATTCCCCTTATATCCCAGGTCGTTCATAGACTCTCTGAGGAAGCTCACACAGTCAATCCCTCCTATAGCCTATGGTAATCAGGTGATTCAAACAAACAAAACAGAGACTCTCTGAGGAAGCTCGCACGGTCTATCCCCATATAGTCTAAAGTAGTCAAGGAATCTTTGAGGAATCTCTCACGATCTATCCCCCTTTTTCCAAAGTAATCCTAGGCTCTCTGAGGATGCTCACTCGGTCAATCCCCATATAGTCTAAGGCTCAAGGACTCTCTGAAGAAGCTCACTCGGTTTATCCCCTTATAGTATACTACACCATGTTCTCATGAACCTGTGTAGGATAATGGCATATTAGTACAATATGACCAAAGTAGACCTACAGAACTACTTTTATAGACAGTTCTACAATATACAAGCATTTCAGAAAACATTTCTCCATCCTACTACAACAGGCATGGAAACAGACAAAGCAGCCAAGGCAAAACAGGACCAACGGTCATAAACAGAATGTTCGTGGGCAGAACCTCCAAAGCATATTAGTTCAACCATATTCATATTTAAACATCCTCTATATAGGCATACTAGCATGGCAGGCATATAATGAGGGTAAAACGATAAACACACAATACCCCATTCAAGGGTATTGGTGGAATTGCCCATAATATTCAAGGACTTTCAACGGAAAGGCACAAACCACCTACCTTGATGTTAGGAGATCGATATAATTGAACCTCGAAGCTTTATTCTCCTTGTAATGTCATAGATATACTAAAATGCATAAAATGTTCAACCCACGATAACTTGGAAAAGAGGAGGAATTGGAAAATGAAGCTCTAGGAGAAGGAATAGCTTACCATTGTGATTCCAATGCACCAAATAGTGTTAGAATTGAAGGATGAATGGAGTTTTGGTGGATCGTCGAAGATCTGTGGCCATACGGACTCTCTCAGATGAAGAACTCCTAGAAGAAGATGGTTATGTCCATCAGACGCGACCCTAGTGAATTTAATGAAAAAAACAAAGTACACGGCGTGTACTTTTGAAGTACACGGCGTGTACTTTCTATTTATGTACCCCACATTAGGCGGACTCCACATCACGCATACATGACCATGTGTGTGCCCATGACACGGCCAGCACATGGCCTCCAACGGCATCGAAGTACACGGTGTATACTTATAAAGTACACAGCGTGTACTTAGAAAATTTCCAGATTTTCCCCTTATTCCAAAAAATGACCATAAAAGGAACAACATGCCTGAAAAGAAGATCTGGGTTCTTACAAAAAAACACTCAGGTCGTGATTATTCATGGGATTGGGAGTCTCTCCTCACAGATTTTTCTTATATGTGAGTCAGGATATTTTGACTCCCTCACCGGATCGGGGCCCAGTTTTGAATATCCAGGTGTCCTGAAATCAAATTCCCTATACAAGTTTGGTCCATGTGAAAGGATTGGGGTAATTTTAGATATATTTTGGGTACCTTTCACTTTAATTTCATACAGTTAAGACTTTGGAACATATAGTTTAACATCATGCAGTAAGGATGTGGGTGACTCGATGTGAACGAGCTAGTTATTGTGGGTCCATGCAGTTTTAAGTATTTCAGAAAGGACGTTTTCATCATAGTTTAATGTCATGCTTTAGGGATAAAATATAAAAGGAAACATGTGTAAATATGAGATAATCAGGTCGGGATATTTCTAGTATGCCCTAGACATGAGCGGGGGAAGGGGGTGTAAAGAATGATCTCGAGAGCCCTCAAATTAGGAGGGACGATGAGAGGGTTAGGATCCAATGGTAATACGAAAGTGGTAACAGCCTCCCCTAGGGATGAATTTTCTTTGGTTGATAGACTATTTTTGTGGAAAACATATACAGAGTCTTTGGGGAATTGTGTTCATAGTCAAACAAAGGTGACATTGGGACACTGACCATCAATTTCCGATAGCTAGGTATGATTATGGTGATCCGATATTTCTCAGGGCATGGAATATGATGGATGAAAAGGGGATAGTTGGGTATATGAGAAATATCCATACCATGATTAGTTCTGAGGTACAAGATCCTCTACATAGATATGATTCGTATGTAAAGGTAAGCATGGTCTTTTGACACTTTCTGGATGTAAGAGTCTAGATTTAAAATCCCCTGCATTTATTTTTATTTAACATGTAGGAGATTGGGGGCATTTTTTCTGTATGGATGGACCTAGTATTTCTGGCCTAAGTTTTGCTACATATCTCCTTATACCAAGAATCGATCCACGCGTCGTTCTTAAAATACCTTGTAGTTTAATTTCGTGTGGTAGGACTTCTTTGGACATCCAGTTTAACGTCATGCAATTAGGACTCATGAATTTCCCTATACAAGTCTGTATTATATGCAGGGGAGGAATTTTTTTCATGGTGGCTGGACCCAAGAAGGCCCAAGTGTTACTACATGTCCCATTGATGGATGAGAATCAAGCCACGTGTAGTTCTGGTATCCTATGTAGTTTAACGTCATATGATAAGGATGAGAGTGAACCAATGTAAAAGGGATGAGGTGAGTGAAGTGTCGAGCTTGAACCTCATGGAGGTTTCTTACATATCCCAGTTAGTTGGGAATCAAATTCCACATAGTTCTAAAAACACGTTCCTTATTCCGGTCTAACCCATTTATAGGAAAGGATTAGTTTTTTTTAATGATGGATGGACCAGGATGAAGGATCTGAGTGTCATTGCATGTCATACAAGGGAAGAAATCAAGACACATGTAGTTCTTGAAAACTCTTTGTACCAGTCTAACCTATGAATAAAGAGGGGGGAATTGTTGACCTTGACTAGTGGTTGGACTAGGATGTAGGATCCATGCATCACTACATATCCCATTGATGAATGGGAATCAAGTCATACATAGTTCTAAAGACTCCTTGTTCCAGTCTGACCTATGCATGAAGAGGGGGGAATTGTATACCATGCTTTCAAGATAATGGGATTATTATACTCCTCTATGCTTTTTCCATGAGGGGGAAATACTTATCAACATTCCAAATCTCACGTGAGTTATACACGGTGTGAGAAACAAGGAGCGACGATGAGTTCCCTTGTATTATAGGGGAAACAGAGGATATAACAGAGGCATTTTGTGTCATGTGATGGATGGACCAAGACTTAGGGTCAATGTGTCTCTACATATCCCATTAATGAATAGGAATCAAGTTGTAAGTAGTTTTGTAAAAGGCCCTCCCTACATAGGCTCAGGCTATACGCAAGGAAGGGTCATTTTTTGTTTTTGTGCCTAATGTTGGTGGTTGGATCAGGACATAGGATCTGAACATCACTATGTATCCTATGAGGTAGGAATAAAGACCACACATAGTTCTGTAAAAGTACCTCCCTTCATAGGCTCGGACCATATGAAAGTAGGGGGCATTTTTATCTTTCCCTTTCACAGATCTAATTCATGCACAACAATTCATTATTCAGGAAACAGTGATCACCTTGTAGTTTAACATCTTGCGTTAAGGATGAATATGCTAGGTAGTTTAATGTCATACAGTGTGGACACATATATGGATATACAGTTTAACATCTTGTAGCTAAGACAAGTTCATCATTCAGTTTAATTTCATGCGATCAGGACCATTTCTGTACAGTTTAACATCATGTAACATAGATGTAGGAGGCACTATGCAGTTTAAAGTCATGCATCTAAGATGATTTTGATATGATTACACAAATTACTTCTTTTATAACCTTGCATTGGTGGTATATGTGGTGAGTTGTTCATCCATTCAAATTAAGGCATATGCTCCATTGGAGTAGAACTTGTGTATAACATATGGTCCTTCCCATTTTGGCTCCAACATTGGAGGTTTCTTTCTGAGTATCATTGGATTTATGAGGTCCAGCGCCATCTATCCTTTTAGGAAAGATCAGAGATGAACCTTCTTATTGAAGGATCATGCAATCCATATCTGTTAAACTTACAAATGGTGAAGAGTGTACAATATTTTCTCATCCAACCACTCCATCTCATCGAGCTATTTTTGGGACTGCTCATTTGTAGACAGTTTATCATAAATAGCCATGTGAAGTGATGGTAATTTAATTTCAATGGGTAGAACCTCCTTTGTCCCGTATACTAATGAGTATGGGGTTTCTTGAGTGGTGGTGTGGGTTGTGGTTTTATAAACCTACAGAGCATGGAAGAGATTATCTGGACATGATTTCTTATCTCGGTATACCATCTTCTAGATTATATTGGATAGGGTCTTGTTGAAGCCTCTATCTACCCATTGGCCACTGCATGATAGCAGGATGAATGTTTGGACTTGATTTCATGCTTCTGATACAGCCTTTACAGTTAAACAGATCATAAAATGGTGTTGTTTTCCATCGATATGGTATGAGGGACACTGAACCTGGTGATGATGTTGTCTTTCACAAAGATAACAATGATTCTTTCCCTAACCTCCTTGATATGTACAACTTATACCCATTTGGAAAAGAAGTCGTTTCCTATGAGAATATATTTTAATTTTCTGGTCGTGGCGAGAGGGTATAGTCTCACTACGTTCATTCCCCATATAGAAAATGGCCAAGAGTAGTTTTTTGTGTGAAGTAACTTTGGGGGCCAGTGGATGAAATTTTCATGAACTTGGTAGGAATGACACTTCTTGGTGAATGTGGTGCAATCCTTCATCATGTTGGGATGATAATGCTCAAGCCTTCAAATATTTTTTGAGATCTTAGATGTTGATTGATGCACTCCATAGGTTCTGGCATGTACTTATTTTATGACGGCGGTGGCCTCTTCTCTATAAATACACCTTAGAAGGAATACATCAAGGCCTCTCTTATAAAGGACCTTCTTTTGGTTTGTGTTTTCATACATCATGAAGTTTATTTCCCTTCTCTGGATTTGTTCCCTTTTATCCCTATCTGGTGGGAGCTCTCCCTTTTAAAGGTAATCTATAATGGGAGTCATCCAGCTGGTGGTAGGACCATATGGCTCAGATATGGGACTAATTTTATTAATTTATTCCTTGTTTTCCTAAATTAATAGTAATACCATCCATCGGTGGGAAATACTAATGATTGTTTCGTTCTGATCCAGGTCGGCTAGAGTCGTGGTGGAATTTTCTAATGCATTGGCTTGCGCATTTTGCGACCAGGGAACATAAGTCAATGTCATATATGATGGGAATTCTTCCATCATTTCTCATACATGTTTCATAAAGGGAATCATATCCTCTTTCTTGATATCATAGTCATAATTGACTTTCTTGATAACCATTTCTGAGTCACCTTTAATCTTGATGTGTTCAGCTTGTGCTCGAAGTGCCAACTCTAGGCCTGCAATGAGGGCCTGGTACTCTAATTCATTTTTCATACATCCTTCCAATAGTAAGAAGTAATAGGGAATAGATTCCTTTTCTATAGATACGAGTATGACTACCAGACCCACTTTTTTGAACTTGGGTTCTTCCATTCTTTTTCCTGTCAGGCTTCTAGAGGCACCGTCGAAGTGAATTTCCCACATCTAGGATTTCTCTTGAATAGAGAACACTTCCTCATCAGGTAGATCAACATATAATGGATCCACCTATGTTGAGGGATGCTTTACTAGTAAATATTTTAATGAATGGCCTTTGATGTCTTTCTATGGTATGAATCGTATGTCGAACTATTGTAGGATGATCGCCCACCGTGACAGATGTCCGGTTAACATTGGATGGCTAAGAATATACTTGAGTAGGTTGCTACATGAGACCAAGTGAACTTCATGGTGCTTCAAGTAATGTCTTAGATTCTATAATTCAATTATTAATTCAAGTAATCTCTTCTTAATATTTGAATAACTAGTCTCAGCATTGATCATGGTTTGTCTGAGGTAATAGATATTATTCTCGCTACCGGCATCATTATTCTATGAAAGGAAGGAACCTAGGGACTGCTCCAAGGTGGTTACATACAGAATGAGTGGTCTTACTTCAACATGTGGAATTATCACCAATGGAATTAAGATATTTCTCTTGAGATTGTCTAACGCTTCCTAAAAATATTTAGTTCATTGATATTCTGCCCCTTTCTTCATCAACTTGGTGAAGGGAATGCATTTGCCTGCGAGGTTGACTATGAAGTGTCGAATGTAGGACAGGTATCCTTAGAGTCCTCTCAGATCAGTTAATTTGTGAGGAGGTGACATTCCAAGGATGGAATTTTTCTTCTCAGGGCCTACTTTGTTGCCCCGGTGGTGTATGACGAAGCTGAGGAATTTTCCAGAGGTAACACCAAAAGAACATTTCAGGGGGTTCATTTTTAGACTGTGTTGTCATAGTTTATTGAAGATGTTTTCAAGATCCACTAGATGGTATAATCATTTTTTTATTTAACCACCATATCATCAACATATCATTCAATAAACTTTATTAGGAAGGGTTTGAAAATGAAGTGCATGGAACGCTGATATGTGGCGCTGACATTTTTCAAACCGAAAGGCATCACCTTGTAGAAAAAAACTCCCTGGGGAGCCCTAAAGGTGGTGTATTCTTCATCTTTTTAGACCAATTGTATTTGGTTATATCCTAAATATCCATACATTAAATAGAGAGCCTCATATCTAGAAGTTTCATCAATCAGCAATTCTATGATCGGGATTGGGAACTCATCTTTCGGGTAGTACCGGTTGAGGTACCTAAAATCAATACAGACCCTGATCTTCCCATTTTTCTTCTTAAAAGGGACAATATTTTCAATATATATGGGGTATTAGACCTCCCTAATGAAATTATATATGATTATCTTGATGACTTCAGCTTCTATTTTAGTAGCATGTGTCGGGTGCATCCTTCTGGCGGCTTGCTTGTAACCACAGTGGTCCTCTGGTAGGCCCAGGTGGTGAGTAGCCACCTCTGGATTGAGACCTAGTATTTATATATAATTACAGGTGAAAACATGTTAACTCTACCTTATTAAAGAGGTGTATACCTATTTATCTTTGGAAGGAATATTCGCACTAACCAAAGTGGGTCGTGGGTCTTCTTCTGTACCCAAGCTGATTTCATTGAGTACATCAATGGTGGTAGATATTCCTTCCTCAAATGATGGATGGGAATCCCTTAGGTATTTTTATTCCTCCTTTTCATCCTCATCATATTCCTATTCATCTTATGATGGGGAAGTAATCCTTGAAATGATTACTCCATAGTTGAGGGAAGAGTTGCAATTTTAGTGTCTATGAGGTGAAGTCGTCTCTTCTACCTCTGTTGTTGGTGGGGGATTCTATGGAGAATATATAGTGAGGGTTAAAATAGTTTCCTCATATTCTTTGAGTGATGATACACTTCATCCCACCTTAGTGGGTGATTCAAGGATCTTCTAAAGTTTTGATGATGGTTCGGGGGCATTTCTATTCGAGCCCTCACCATTATCTTAGGGGTCTGTGAGTTTTTCAAAATTATCAGGCTAGGCGGCCATGATCAAAATAATGAGGACTACTAAATATGCATTTAAATTTGGACTTGTGCTCTCAATATAATTGATGGGAAGTACATATTCTTCATTGAGCTTCTTGAGGGGAACGGTGGAAAACATTTCCAAACCGTTTGGGGTAGCAACCCATTCAATTCTGTCAACTGAGGGTCGTTTCCCCTTTGGTTCATAAAACCTTTAATTAATATATTGTGATTAACAATGGTCGAATGGGGCCTTATCGTCATGCAATGTCCCACTATATCCATTAATGCTATATTTCAGGCACTGATGGTACGAGGAGGGGATTCATGTGTGTTTATGAAACTAGGGCCTCCCTAGTAGGGTATTGAAGGCTGTATTATTTAAAATCACTAGAAAGTATGGGTGAGATACGAGGTCACTAAATCAGGTTTCGATCATGATTTGACCTAATGGATTCTACTCGCTTTTGTCGTAGCCCAACAAGGTTGTGGTGTAGGGTGTCAGATCATCCTCATTATAGCCCATCCAATGAAGTGTCCAAACTGGGAGGAGATTAACCCCAGATCCATTGTTGATGAAAAAAATTTGGATATCAATGCCATTTATTTTTCCAGACACATATAAGGGTTTGATTTTTCCTTGCATAATGGCGTCTTCATCTTGATCCATGAAGTAGATAACTGCATGGAATTCTGTAGGATTTGTCTTTTTTCAGTAGACTTTAGTAGTGGAAACCTTATCTTAGAACTTCTAGGGACTTAGAAAAGATTCTATGAGTGCTTCCGTAAGATTTTTTGATATATTCAGTGCATACATGATTGAGATATTAGATGGTACTAAAGCTAACTATTTTAGACTATCATATATCTGATCTAAAGGTTGGTGCTTCCCATCTTTGGGATTCTCTTTTACATGCACTTTAGGGGGATTGAGAATTTGATGTAGATGGTTTAATCCTTGGGTTCGGAGCCATAGGAGCTTCTGTTATTTGTGGATTGGGTCGGACAAGTTTGTTTGTCTAATGAGGTTAATTAGTCATTTGTTCTTCCTATGATGGATATTTCAGAATAATTGGATTGGGGTGGATTTTTGTGGGGGAAGAAGAATTTTCCTATCCCTGTCAGATCCAGTGCAGGTTCCTTCTGTGGGTTTCTGCAACACTGATGGTTTTAGTGGGGGTGTAGCCATAAGTTTGTCTTCTTCCATGGTTGTTTCTCCCTTAATATCCCTATCCTCTATGGCTTCTTCTTCTAGCCACCGAATTGGGTGTGGGGAATTCTGGTTGACAACCATATTCATCATTGGAGATGGGATCTATCAAATGGATGGCATTAACAGATCCAAAAATCAACTCCTCTTCTAATGATGAATTTTTCTTATAATCTACCCCTAGTGGTGTCATTTAGAGGGAAAATTCCTATATATTCATATCTACTGGCATGAAATCTGATAGTGTCAAAGACAACTTTGTCTTTGGTGCAATTTCATCTTCTTGTTCTTGCTTTCCTTTATTCTGATTGGGCTACTTATTGGGTGGTCAGGCTTTGTAGAATTGTGGGTCCAAGGATTTCAGATGTGTTGCATCAGGAGATGTTGGAGGTACAATCGGTTACTTCAACTATGCTTGGAGGATACCATGGGATCGGTTGATTATTTTTTAGAGTCAACCAACTATCTAACTTTTTCTCCTTTTTGTTAAAAAATTTTCACCACTCCCCCTCTTTATCCAGATTAGTGGTGGAAACATATGACACTTGTGTTGGAAGTGGTCCAAGCTTGGCTTGTCCAAAATATATCATCTTTTATAGGAGGTCCTTGAAGACAAATAATTCTTGGATGTTGTGCCCTAATATTCGGTTTAAGGGATAGTAATCTAGCTGGTCATCAAGACCTAATTCATCAGCCTTCTTTGTCTTTGGAAGCTAGAGAAAGTTTCAATTCATGTCATCTATAAAGTATCCATGGACTTGATCATATCAAAATGAATACACTTTATTTATAAATTCCTTGAATTTATTTCTTTTGGCCCCCCTCTACTCGTCTTGATGGGTCAAGGTAGTTGCTGACATACAGGGGGCCCAAACAGTTTGGTATGATCCTGGGGTTCAGAGTTGGTGTAGGGGTGGATTAAGCATGATAGAAGCCATTTCAGCTCTTCCCACTCTTTTTACTAGGGATGATGGGGCTTCCTAGGACTTGAGATTAGTCCGTTTCAAGGAATATCATATCCATTGGGTGATGGTAAAGAATTACCAGAACCCACTCGTATATTTCAACGGAATAAGTGGTGTTCACATCTCATCTCAAAGATTATCAATACACATGGAAAGCATCTCATCTTGGAGGAGTGGATGGTTCAAGGAGTAAGTCAGACCCTTCCATCTTTCAATTAAGTCTGAAACTCTCTCATCCTCCCATTGTTTTTATGTCATGAGATCACTGACTGTTTTTTTTTTTGCAACATAGAGCTGAATTGGAATAGAAACTGGTGCCAGATATCCTCCCATCCTACTATTGAGTTAGCTTAAAAATTGGTGTACCACATAATGGTTTAACCTTACATGGTTTTCAAAAAGCATCTGAGATTCACAGCTTCTTATTGCTCTGGGGCTCCCATCATGGGATCATAGTAAGAAGAGTAGCGCATTAGATGTTGCTCTGGGTCCCCTGATCCATTGAATACTGGGAATATGAGGTACCTGAAATTTGGTGGTGGAGGGATGTTGCTTACCCAATTGGGGTAGGGCTTCCATTCTGGTTGTATTGGAGTGAACCATCGTTCTATTTCTTCTATTCAAGTGGTCAATAACTCAATGGAATTCATGAGACCTTAATGCGTGTTTTGTTGGACCTGAGCTTGAGTGGGTGCAGTAGGAGAAAAGATCGGATGTTCCAGTGCTGCTAGAACTTGAGGCAAATACCCATCCAGGGGCATCCTTTGTGGATTCACATGAATCTGCTCTAGTTGCTTCCCTAATGGAGGGAAATCTTGATGTCATACTAGGATTGGGTTCAGGTACACTGATGGTCCTGGTACTGCCTTGAATGATCTTTGTAGCCTTTCTTCATCCTTCGATATGAGCATATGAGGCAGAGGTACATCTGATATAAGTGTGTGTTGACACTCCACCTGAGGAACATTCCCAATAGGAAGGCTTTCTATTAGTATCTTAGTGTTGGTTTACCTTATCTCTTTCATTTATTTTTACTATCGATAGAATCTCTTCTCAAGCGTGGGGGAATCATCTTCATGAGGAGGAGGAGGTGGGTCATATACCCTGCTCTTATTCTTATCCTTGTTGAAGATTCGTATGGGCAATAATGGCAGATTAACTGAGGGGCGCCCAAATTTAGGACAACTCTCTGATTTTGGGTGTGTACACCTCCAGGATTGGTGTGGACCGTCTCTGAGAGGGAACCCTCTTCTCCTCTTTCCTCATTATTTGTATCATTTTAGGTGAGGTATGTAGAGATGATGTCCACAATGTTCACCGATGCATACCACATTTGGGGTGGCGTACCAGGAGCTGAATGGTAGTGAAGCTTATTACATCCTTTTTTGGATCTTCTCCAACCATTCTGTAATGATCTTTGGGTTTCTTATCAAAGAGTGACTCGAAGAGAGCCCCGATGTGACCTTTTAGTACGCCTCTGTTTTAGAGGATGTGATTCATGGGACAAGATGGAATGGGGGACCCCTCTATCCATTGTTCTCCCTAGTCAAGAGAAGAAATACATCTGTTGGGTAGGAATTTGAGGTAAAAATTCCCCCAGCCCTATGGGTTGGGATTTCTCCCGTTCTTCTGTTGACGTGCCTCGTCCTACATTTGATGGTCTTATAGGGGAATGTTGTGTTAAAAAAGACCCCATCCCTGCAATATGGTGTTAATCCCATGTTGAGGTGGCTTCTGTTGTTATTGATGCCTTCTTGATCTCACGCATTCCCATGCAGGTGTAAGTTGGGTATGGTTTTAGGTCTGCACGTGAATTGTTTTCTCCTGAGGACATGATCAGTGCTCATAGATTGGCTTACCTTAGGTGGGAGGCCTACTGGATGTTCTCATAGGCCTATTTTAGGAGCTTCTTGATGGATTTCTCTTGTCGATCCTGATGCTTCTGAGACTTACTCAAGGCTGGTTCTTGTCAAGTGTTCCCCCTTTCCTGAGTAAGGACTTCATTTGACTGTCATCTAGGATGATGATATTTCAAGATTTCAATTCCAGTGGGTTCTACTAGATGGGAGGTGGGGTGAAGTTTAGATCTTTTTGTTCACCCCATCCCCAGATATGAACACCATATGGAGCATTATCGATAAGGCAATGCAACTTGTGCAGTGCATATAGGTAGGCCAACTTGGCCTTTCTGATTGTGTTCACCGTGCATATGGAAGGGCTTCTAGTCAATTTACTGGTGAATCTATCCCAAGACATTAATATGGTTTGTGTTCCCATTATAAGGAAAAAATTTACTTTTAATTGGCAGAGATTTGTCTATATATTGTGGTGAATGTTATTCATATATTATTCTAAAAACTCTCTTGGTATGTTGAACTGAGAAGTGGGTGTGATCCAATACATCATTGGTATTTCATCCATAGATATTTTTCTCCTCACAAGTAACACATCTTGTTGTTGTTATTCTAGGGACTCTTCTTCTTGATCCTCCCGATTTGACTACTCCTTAATGATTTTGTTCCAAGTAGCGGGGTTAGTGGGAGTCTTGTTGACATGTAAACAATACGAGGGTGGATCAGAAGATGAGTGTTTCCCCAGTCTATCCTCTGGTTGATAAAGGATATCACTTGTCAGGGAGAGAGTATCCAACATTTCGTACTCCATTTTTTCAAGCACCTCGACGTATGAGGGCTTTCTTGCATTTGACCTGATGAGTGGAGGACCTTCTCACCGGAATAAATTTTGACCGTGGGGAGGAACTTCACAGTCGGCGCCATGATGGTGAGGACTATCATTGTAACTTAGTGTACAACTATAGAGAGGACCTCTACGGTGTATACCCTGGGTAGGACCTTTAGGTTGGACCGCAGAAAGGGGATGACCTTCTTGCTACTTGGTGTCATTGTGGGGAGGGCCTTCACAATGACTGTTATCATGGAGAAGACTACCATCACAACTCTGGCTGCAGGGAGAGTATATATAGTGTAAATTCTAGGGAGGGCCTTAAGAATGTACTATAATGAGAGGATAACCTTATCATTTCTTGATTTCACTATGTGGAGGGTCTTTAGAGTGATCACCAACATGGTGAGGACTACCATCACGACTTGACATCCGACTACAGGGAGAGACATATCCGCAGCGTATACCCTGGGGAGAACCATCAGGGTGGATGATTGATAAAACACTATTTTTTTGAATATTTTATTGATAATAAATGATATAATTTTCTCACATTGTGCTAAATATATTCATTTATGAAATATTTGGGATTAGATCATTCATTTGAAAATTTGATGAAAATTCCAGTTTTACCTTTTTAAAATGTACTGTAGTATTTTGAAGATAAATATTTTAATATTTATTATTTGAACTTAATATTTTGTAACAGTGTTTCTAACTTAATTTTATATAACTTTTATTCAGGACACTAGACCTAAAGAGTTCATTTGGATGGAGTACATGGGTCATTAAGTCAATGGTGGTTTGGACTCGGCAGAATGGATATGGGTTATGTATTTGGGCCATAACTTCTTCATCTGTGCTTGTATCAGGCCCAAATTTTGATAGGCGCTACATGAATAATTTTCTATAGAATCATCCTTATTTAAGTACAGATGATTCATGCTTTTTGGTGGTCAAATGGTAAGTGAAAGTTGGAATAAAATATTTGTCTGAGATTCCCCATTCACACTTGAAACCACTTTGAACCTAGCCTCCTAACCACTCTATAAATTGGTTTTTTTTCTCATTTTGTGGGGTTGGTACGTTCATTGGGAAGTTTAGGGAAGAGGAGAAGTGGATACACTCCAATTATCCAACCATTTCAATAAGGGTATCTCTTGAAGCAAGGATCCCTTCGACGAAGCCTTCTTCTTCTCCTTCGTGTTGTAATGCTTTTGTTTGTGTAATAAATTTCTTTTTACTTATTTTATTTATTCTATTTTCTTCTGTTTTATTAAAATTTCTTCTTCTCTTAATATTCCTATTTGGTCTGTAATTTTTGAGTAGAATCGTTATTGGGTTATACCCGTTATAAACCGTTGCAACTGCAATTCGCTTCTACGATGATTACGCCACCCATGGAAGAGTAGTCTTTTAGTAATCGATCTATCTCTTACCTTCTACGTTAATCTATTTTGAATCAATGATATACTATAATTATAATATTATGATCTATTAATTGAGTTTTTAATTTAAATGAAACTAATAAAGCAATTTAATAGTTAACACAAAACACGTGAGGTCGGGAATTGTGTGAACTATGAGAGCGCAACCTTAACCGGTAATTCAAAACCACATGGGATTAATTTGTAGAGTTAAAACATAATACCTAAAATCAATTAGTCATAATTTACATAATGGATATGTTCCTTAATTTACCATTGACCATAATATATCCTTATAACATCAATCAAAGTTGGGTGCTGCGATTGCATGTTTCGAAGATAACCTAGGGATTAATTCACTTCATCTTTGTGGTAAGGTTAGTTCTCATAGGGTTCGGGGGTTAAAAAGTTAAGGAATAATAATTAAGTGGATGTTAACTTAAATTATAATGATAAATAATTGATTTAAGAGGTATATTTAGATCGATTACGTCTTTTAAATATTGTCTAAAAACATCTTCTTGTTGTGTCATTTTAATCGAAATTAATTTCAAAACTAAAAACAAAAAAAATACAATCTTCTTCCAGAAAACTTCTTATAGATTTATAAAATATAACCAACCCCGATCATTTTAAGTAGTGTTTTTATTATCTTTTATTTTATTTTTAGAATACCTCTAAAAAGTTGTTTTAATTCACTTCCTCCTTTGAGAGACAACCTTGGTGAGCCACTCTACTGCACCTAAGTACCTCAAAATCACACTAATCATTTGAGGGCGCCCACGATAGTGATATTTCAAATTGGAACCATTGATAGGGAGGAAAGTAATTTATTCAACCAATTATAAGTATTTATTTTATTTTTCATTTAATTCTTTTCTTATCCTCTTTCTTTCTTCTTTCCCCTTTCTCAAGTTTTTTTTCTCTTACTCGCTTCTTTTATTTTTATCGGACCAACTCAAACTTATTTTATTTTTATTATGGTCCGCTTTTATTTATGTACTTTTAATCTTTAATTCATTTATGACACGAACTAATCCTGAAGATCTCTTAGATCTTGACCCTGAGATTGAACGTAGCATTAGGGAACAAATCAGACATTCTTAGTCTATGGGAAGTTTCAATATTCAACCAGTCGGAGAAGTCCTCCACTTTCAGAACATTGAAATTGGAAGCAATTAAAATTCAACCATAAAACAATAACCAATGGCTGAAAATAATGGAAATGAACTTAATATAACCATTCAAGAATTGGATGCACCTGATATTAACTATCAACCAAATTGTATTGCATACCCAAATCTTGAATCAGACTTTGAATTGAAATCTGGATTAATTCATCTTCTTCCAAAATTTCATGGCCTCTCAGGTGAGGATCCCAATAAACACCTGGAGGAATTCAATGTGGTTTTCTCAACCTTAAAACCAAGAAATTTATCTGAAGACCAAATCAAATTAAGAGCATTCCCATTCTCACTTAATGGAGCTGCGAAAGATTGGATGTATTATTTACAGCCCGAAGATGTAACTTGTTGGAATGATTTGAAACGTCTTTTATTTTAGATATTTTTTCCAGTATCGAGGACCACTTCCATTCATAAGGAGATATATGGGATTAAGCAAGCCCAAGGGGAGTCAATTTATGAGTACTGGGAACGATTCAAGAATTTGTGTGCAAGCTTCCCACATCACCAAATCAGTGAGAAACTACTCATCCCGTACTTCTATGAAGGACTCACACCTATGGAGAGGAGCATGGTGGATGCTGCATCTGGAGGAGCATTGGTGGACAAGACTACCAGTATCTACACGTGCGTTGATCAACAAAATGTCCCAAAACTCCCAACAATTTGGTGATCGAGGTACACCACATGTCAGGAGAGTACATCAGGTAAGTCCATCTTCTCTTGAAAGTCATTTTATTGATACCAAGTTGGAAGAATTGACAACTATGGTGAGACAGATTGATTTGACTCAAAAGACATACCAACCCCCTCCTTCAAGGTCTTGTGGCATTTTCACTGAGACAATCCACCCAACTGGCTATTTCCAGCAACTACAAGAGACAGAGGATTGCGTAGCAGTATTCCCAGGGAGACCATATTAGCAACAACAACAACCATATCCCCAAAAGAAGTTTGATCCAACATAAAACCAAGGGTGAAAGGATCAATCAGACATGAGGTATGGTTCTAGACAACAACAAAGGCCACCCTTTCAACAAAACTTCCAGCAGCCTCCACCTTATCAGCAGGGTTTCTAACAACCCCAAAGGAGATTTGAATCTCAAGCATCAACAAGCCAACAACAAGGGAATCCCCCATCCAAGGTAGATTCTAACATTGATGACCTTTTGAAACAAATTGTTCTTAATCAACAGAATGAGATGAAGAGTCAAGGTTCGGAGCTGAGGGAGTTGAAGACTCAAATGAGCCAGATTTCCACTGCCCTCCATGAACTGGTAAGTAAGAATTCTGGAAATCTACCATCCCAACCTACTCCAAATCCCAAGTAGAATGTTAGTGCCATCACATTGAGAAGTGGGAAGCAAAAAAATGATACATCTGCACCTATTGTTCCACCTGGATTCACCTCAACTCGAAAAAATCCCAATTCCACATCAACTGATGAGCAACCCAAGAAGAAATATAAAGGTAAGAAAAAGATTAATGGTGTTCCTCCTAAACCCCTTCCTTTCCCAAAAAGGTTTGTTCAAACCAAGAATATGGCTGAAGAAGCAAGAAAAAAGGAGGTTTTGGACACATTCAAGCGTGTGGAGATCAACATTCCTTTACTTGAAGCCATTAAGAAAATTCTAAGGTATGCAAAATTCTTAAAAGAACTTTGTACCAATCAAAGAGGGCTCAAGGGAAATGAGAGGATAAATCTTGGAAGGAATGTGTCAACACTCATTACACCAACTCTAGCAATTCCAAAAAAGTGAAAGGATCCAGGGACATTCACCATCCCATGCACCATAGGATAGTTTCACTTTTCTGATGCATTTTGTGATTTGGGAGCTTCCATAAATGTGATGTCTCACTCTGTATTCTCTTCTTTGCAGGTTGGTGAGATGAAACCGATGAGAGTAGTGGTGCAGTTGGTGAATAGATCTACGACATATCCAGAAGGAGTCCTTGAGGATGTACTTGTCCAGGTAAGATACATGATCTTTCCAGTAGATTTCTACGTGCTTAACATAGAGGATGATCATGTAAGTTCTCATTCCCCCATTATCTTAGGTAGACCCTTCCTCAAAACTGAAAAAACTATAATAAATGTCAATGAGGGTACACTTTCCATGGAATTTGGGGATGAAGTTGTGATATTTAATGTTATGGAATCCATGAAGTACCCCTCATAGGACCATTCTGCATTTTTTATCTCCCATTTTGATCCACCAAATAAAAACCACATGGATTTTGATTGTCCTATGCTTAGGGTGATTATGAGTATTGGTTATAGTTTGATGTCTAAGAGTACTTCCACACCTATTTCTAATGCAAAAGACTCTCTTATATTTGATTTTTAAATGGAATCATATTCTGATTTTGATCATGTGAACTCTAATTATGACATGGCTGTTGAGTATACTGATGGATTTGATGCTTTATTCTCTGATTTTAATTATGTATATTCTGATATTGATGCTCTTTGTGCACATATTTCAGTTCCTTATATGTCTCCATCCATACACCACCCCCCTACACAGGAACTCAAGCCATTTCCACCAAATATCAAATAATAATACTTGTTAAGTGGTGAGAAATTACCTGTTATCATTGCTAACAATCTTCCTTTTGAACATGAAGAAAAACTTTTGAATCTTTTGAGGGAGAACACTAGGGAAATCAGGTGGACCTTGGCTAACATATCAGGTATTAGCCCCTCTATTTGCATGCATAGGATTATTTTGGAGGATGGGGCTAAACCGATGAGGAAACCACAAAGGAGACTCAATCCAACCCTTCTGGAGGTTGTTAAAAAAGAGGTTGAAAAATTGCTTAAGGCAGGTATAATCTATCCCATTTCAGATTCTCGGTGGGTAAGTCCTGTTCAGGTTATGCCTAAGAAAAGTAGTGTTACTGTTGTTAAAAATTAGAAAGATGAGTTAGTTCCAATGAGGGTACAAAACAGTTGGCGTGTGTGTATTGATTATAGGAAACTAAACCATTACACTCACAAATATCATTTCCCCCTCACATTTATTGATCAGATGCTTGAGAGACTTACTGGGAAAACACATTATTATTTCTTGGATGGATTTTCTGGATATTTTTAGGTTCGTATTGCTCCGGAGGATCAGGAGAAGACAACATTCACTTGTCTTCTCGGTATGTTTTCCTACCGAAGGATTCCATTTGGACTTTGCAACGCCCCAGGTACCTTCCAGAGATGCATGGTGAATATTTTTTCTGATTTTATTGAGACCTACATGGAGGTATTTATGGATGATTTTACATTGTATGTGTCTTCATTTGATGAATGTATAAGTAGTTTGGGAAAGGTTCTGAATCGTTTTATTGAGAAGAATCTGGTCCTGAACTTTGAAAAGTGTCATTTCATGGTAGAGCATGGCATTGTCTTAGGGCATGTAGTGTCAAAACATGGGATAGAGGTTGATAGATCTAAGGTAGACATTATTTCATCCTTACCCTATCCTTCATGTGTGCGTGATGTTAGATCTTTCCTAGGGCATGCAGGGTTTTATCGGCGCTTCATCAAAGATTTTAGTAATATTGCTCTTCCTATGTCACAATTACTCTAAAAGGATTCTGATTTTGTGTTTGATGATTCTTGAAGGACTTTATTTGATGAGCTAAAGAATTTTTTGACCACTCCACTGATCATACAGCCCCCACAGTGGGAGATTCCTTTTGAGCTTATGTGTGATGCCTCCAACTTTTTGGTTGGAGCCGTCTTATCTCAGAGGGTGGAGGGACGTTCACATGTGATCGCCTATGCATCAAGGACACTGGATTCAGCCCAATCAAATTACACAACCACAAAAAAGGAGTTTCTTTCTGTTATATTTTCATTAGATAAATTCCGTTCATATTTATTGGGCTTTAAAGTAGTTGTTTTTTCTGACCATGCAGCTCTGAGGTACCTCCTGAAGAATCCAGATGCAAAGACCAGGATGATTCGATGGATTCTCCTTCTTCAAGAATTTGATATTGAGATAAAGGAAAAAAAATGGATTAGAAAACTTGGTGGTGGACCACATGAGTAGGCTTACTCACACACTTGAGGATAACACCTTGGACCAGGTACCACTTCGGGACACTTTCCCCGATGAGCATCTTTATTCCATATTAGGTACGAATCCTTGGTATGTAGATTTAGTTAAATACCTTATTGCCTCTGAAATCCCTGAAAATTTAAAGAAACATCAAGTCCAAAAATTAAAAAGTGAGTCTCGGTATTATGTTTGGGATGATCCATACCTCTAGCGCATGTGTAGTGATCAAGTTATTAGGAGGTGTGTTCCTGATCATGAGTTGGAGTCTATTTTACATTTTTGTCATACACTTGCTTGTGGTGGTCACTTTGGACCCCAACGGATAGATAGGAAAGTTTTGGACTCTGGATTATATTAGCCTATCTTATTCCATGATTCCCATGTGTTTTTTAAGTCATGCTCTCATTGCCAACACACTGGGAACATTTCTAGGAGACATGAGATGCCCCAACAACCCATACTATTCTATGAGATTTTTGATGTATGGGGAATCGATTTTATGGGTCCTTTTCCTATTTCCTTTGGTTTTTTGTATATTTTGGTTGTTGTTGATTATGTGAGTAAATGGGTGGAGGCTAAGTCCACCAGGACTGATAATTCTCATGTTGTTGTAGACTTTGTCAAAGCACATATTTTTTGCAGGTTTGGAGTACTGAAGGCCATCATCAGTGACCAAGGGACACACTTATGCAATCGCAATTTGGCCTCCCTCCATCATAATTATAGGGTGACACATAAAACATTGACACCATACCACCCCCAAACAAATGGCCAGGCTGAGGTTTCAAATCGTGAGTTGAAACAGATTTTAGATAAAATTGTGTAGCCAAATAGGAAGGATTGGAGCAAGCACTTGGATGATGCATTGTGGGCTTATAGGACAGCATACAAGACACTCATTGTTATGTCCCCATTTCAGATTTTTTTTGGTAAAGCATGTCATCTCCCCATGGAAGTTGAGCATCGGGCTTATTGGGCTATAAAGAAATGCAACATGGATTTGGCTCAAGCTAGAATCCAAAGGAATATGCAAATTCAAGATCTTGAGGAGATTCGATTGTCTTCATATGAGAACTCAAGGCTCTATAAGGAAAAATCAAAAGCATCTCATGATAGAATGATCCAACAAAAGGAGTTCCATGTTGGAGACAAAGTCCTTCTCTACAATTCACGACTGAAGCTGATGCCTGGTAAGTTGTGTTCCAGATGGTTAGGTCCTTATGTTGTGACTAATTTTTTTCCTTATGGTGTAGTGGAGATCACACAAGAGGACACAAGAAGGAGTTGTACAGTCAACGGGCAACGTTTTAAGAGATACATTGAGGGACTTTCTACTAATGCAGTGTATTTTATCACACTGCATGACTCCATCATCACTTGAGCACATCAGGCTGTTCCTAACCCTTTAAATTTTTTTATTCTTTGTCCTATTTAAAATTATACATTTCATGTTCATAAATAATCTCATGGGTTCACATTGAGGACAATGCAATATTTTTAAGTGTGGTGGAGGGAACCTTTTAGTTTAGTAATTTCAATTGTTTTCCTATTTAAAAAAACAAAACAAAAAAATTTGTGTGTTTTTCAAATTTTGTGTGTTTATTTTTCAATTTTCTGTGTGTTTTTGAAACTTTTGAGATGAAATGATTCTCATAACCATTTTTAAATCCATATCAATAAGTGAAACAATTTATCCCATGAAACTAAGCTTAAATGAATACTGAAATGACTTTGTTTCAAGTTCAAATATTTAGTAATTTCATGAAAAGTACACTGAATTTTGAATCCCATGCCATTTCTCATTGTCTTTATATTTGAAACCACTTTCCTGTGAGGCTTCTAAAACATTATTTTCATATTATTTACATTCACCTCAATTCTTGAGAGAACCAAACCATGCTTGATTTAACCAGAATTTGATTTATTCCTATCAAAACTTGAGGGTTTGAGGTACTTATGTTTAAATGATTGATGCATTTGTTTGGTATTAAAGCCCCTATTTCAATGAATCCTTTTTTATAATAGACTTCCTTGAACATTTAATCCTTTTATCCCTTAGAACCCATGCACATCCTGTTAGGTTAGCCACATTACAAGCCAATTTTCCCTATCCAACCAACTCTTGAAGTGAAATTGCATAATCTAGTTGAGCTTAAGTGTGGGGGAAGCTGTCTTGTGTTGTGCTACCACATTTTGTGATACTTCGGGTGAAAAATTAAATTTTGAAGAGATGTTTTTGCTACTGAAGAAAAACATTATATTGAAATTTGTGCCTTTCTGGAGCTTTTATGATAAAAGAAGTTGTGCCTTTCTGGAGCTTCTAATATAGTGGGAAAGTTGTGCCTATCTGGAGCTTTTAAGAAAATCATGTTCGAGAAGTTGACATTTTTACTGATGAAATGTTTAATGGTGTGCACATTCCTTTATTTTTCATGATGATGAACATGAATCAATGTTATGTCAATTGAGGAAGAGACCATATTTAATTGAAAATCATATTAATGCAATTTTTCTTCAAAAAGAGTCAAGCCCTCCTCATTCAGCCTCAGAATTTTTCACATCTAAATCCTACCAACCGAAAGCCACAGAACAACCCTGAAAAGTCCTCATGATAAAAATATGTCCTTGAATCACATTGGGTAGAGATGTATGAATTTATCAAGCCTATGGTGACCCTTGTATGAATTTGGATGAGAAAGACATTGCAAAAAATTGACATTTGTGTGATAAGAGAAAATTCAAGTGAGGTAAATGTTTTGTGCATGATAGGATATATAAAGTGGAAATATATTGAATGATATAAATGAAAAACTTGAAATAATTGTTTTTTATGATGCGTGATATCTTTTCTTTCTTTGTGTGTAATTTTTTTATCTCAAGGATATGTGTTTTAAAATTGGTTTTGATTTGATATTGATGTTTACTTGATATGAGGTTTTGCCCAGGAGTGCAAAATGGTAACTGTGGGGGAGTTGATAAAACGCTATTTTATTGAATATTTGATTTATAATAAATGATATAATTTCCTCACATTGTGCTAAATATATTCATTTATGAAATATTTGGGATTAGATCATTCATTTGAAAATTTGATAAAAATTCCAGTTTTACGTTTTTAAAATGTAATGTAGTATTTTGAAGATAAATATTTTAATATTTATTATTTTAACTTAATATTTTGTAACAGTGTTAATAACTTAATTTTATACAACTTTTATTCAGGAAACTAGAGCTAAATAGTGCATTTAGATGGAGTACATGGGCCATTAAGTTAATAGTGGGCTGGACTCGGCAGAATGGATATGGGTTCTGTATTTGGCCCATAACTTCTTGATCCGTGCTTTGATCAGGCCCAAATTTTGAGAGGATTTACATGACCCATTTTCTCGCGAATCATCATTCTGTAAGGACAGATTATTCACGCGTTTTGGTGGTCAAACGGGTGGTGAAAGTTGGCATAAAATATTTGGCCGAGATTCCCCATTCACACTTGAAACCACTTTGAACCTAGCCTCTCCACCACTCTATAAATTGATTTTTTTCTCATTTAGTAGGGTTTGTACGTGAATTGGAAATTTGAGGTCAGAGTAGAAGTGGATCTAATCCAATTATCCAACCATTTCAATAAGGGTAGATCTTGAAGCAAGGATCCCTTCGACGAAGCCTTCTTCTTCTCCTTCGTGTTGTAATGCTTTTGTTTGTGTAATAAATTTCTTTGTACTTATTTTATTTATTATATTTTCTTATGTTTTATTAAAATTTATTCTTCTCTTAATATTCCAATTTGGGCTTTAATTCTTGAGTAGAATCATTATTGGGTTATACCCATTATAAACCGTTGCAAATGCAATTTGCTTCTACGATGATTACGCCACCCATGGAAGAGTAGTCTTTTAGTAATCGATCTATCTCTTATCCTCTACATTAATTTATTTTGAATCAATGATATACTGTAATTCAAATATTATGATCTATTAATTTAGTTTTAAATTTAAATGAAACTAATCAAGCAATTGAATAGTTAACACAAAACACGCGAGGTTGGGAATTGTGTGAACTATGAGAGCGCAACCTTAACCGGTAATTCAAAACCACATGGGATTAATTTGTAGAGTTCAAACATAATCTATAAACTCAATTAGTCCTCATTTATAGAATGGATATATGCCTTAATTTACCACTGACCATAAGCTATCCTTATAACATCAATCAAAGCAGGGTGTTGCGATTACATGTTCCGAAGATAACCTAGGGTTTAATTCACTTCATCTGTGTGGTAAGGTTAGTTCCCGTAGGGTTCAGGGGTTAACAAGTTAAGTGATAATAATTAAGTGGATGTTAATTTAAATGATAATGATAAATAATTTATTGAATAGTTAGAGTTAGATCGATTACATCTTTTAAATATTGTCTAAAAAACATCTTCTTGTTGTGTCATTTTAATCAAAATTCATTTCAAAACTAAAAACAAAAAAAATATAATCTTATTACAGAAAACTTATTCTAGATTTATAAACTATAACCAATCCCCATCCTTTCAAGTAGTGTTTTTATTCTCTTTTATTTTATTTTTAGAATACCTCTAAAAAGTTGTTTTAATTCACTTCCTCCTTGAGAGACGACCTTGGTCAGCCACTCTGATGCACCTAAGTACCCCAAAATCACACTAATCATTTGAGGGCGCCCACGACAGTGCTCTTTCAATGACAAAAAGGGGAGGACCTTCTTGCTATTTGATCTTCTTGTCAAGGGGAGGGATACCCTAACATGAATCAGGAGATATTCTCTCATGATCGATCGTTTCTGGACCACAGAGTAAGCCTTCATTGGTGTTATGGGGAGGACCATCAGAGCTGATGGTAGTGAAATTATGGGAGGACCTTCATAACTGCTACTACCACTTCCATAATTTGGTAATGGAATGACATGATCTTGAGCCTCTATTGATAGATATTTTATGACGTTAAGAACTCCATCTTCTAGCATAGTAGAATCATGAATGTGCTCTTCATTTTTTGGTTGCCTTTGGTACCTTTCATGTTTGGGTGATCTCTTGTGGGAAACTAGGGTTGTCTGTTGTTGGTATTATCCTCCATATCTGGTACCCTGTTTGGTTGGTTCCTATGATTTTTCTGGGATACACCGACGAGCATCTTGAGTTCTGGAAGGGTTATATGCCTACCTTGGAGTGGCCACCACATTAGACTGGTGTCCCCCAGTTGGAACAGGTATTTGTTCCTAATACGATTATCCTTATATCATGGAATATGGTTGTCAATCCTCCTAGACTGGAGTAGGGATATGGGTCTACTCTGGGGTGACTATCTGATTTTTTGGATGAATCACCCCACCTGAAAAGACGAGATCGTGGGCCCGACTCCTCAATTTTGTTGCTGATATAATGAAATCTTGACACATCTGGAGGATATAGTCCGAGATCGGCGTCTAATACTCCATCATAGACAAGATGTGTTGAGATATATCTTTGGATAGAATAGGTATGAATGACCATTTCGATGTCGGAGCAGGAGTTTGTGCTTTCTCTAGTCCTCCATGGGTTGCCAGTGGGTATTGGTAGTTCTCATATGCAAGTGTAGAGGAACAAATCTATCGTTGGATATTTTCTCCAGTTGCCATTGTATTTCACTAGTGGACTTTATATTTGCGAGCAGTAATTTGTGTCTTCTCATTTTCTATTGTATTTTTCTCATGGGATTTATTTGCATCTATAGGAATTTGACTCTGATCATGTTTGTTTGTCACCGTATTTAGCTAGTGGGCTTCATTGTGGTAGGCAAGAATTTGCATCTACCTATGGATTTCCACTGTATTTTACTAGTGGGATTAATATGAATCAATAGTGTTATATTACTACCCATTTTTTGTCACCCTATTTGGATGGTGGGATTTATGTGCATCATTAGGAATTTTTACATGCTTATATCTAGGTGTTTTACATGCTTATATCTAGGTGTTGTCCTATTTGGATGAAGGGATTCTCGCAGGTTGGTAGATATTTGTATCCGCCTATAATTTACTGCTCTTTATGTACAGTGGTACTAGTGAGCACTAGAAGGAATGTGTGTTTACTTGTTTTATACCACCCTATTTTTGTGGTGGGCTTCATAGGAGTGAGTGGGGATATGCATCTGCTCATTTATTGTCGTTGTATTTTCATGGAGGGATTCAGTGGGAGGGGTAGAATCATATACCTACCCATTATATTCCATCACATTTGTGTGGAAGTCCTCCTCCTAAGGGACTAGGATGATAACCAACTTCTAATTATGTGTTTTCCTCCCTTAGTGGGAAGCCTGAGGGTCTCGTTTCCATTAGACTTCAGCAGGTGCCCTTGACATGGAATCATCTTCAGAGCATGGCCATCAGGTTGTACGCTGCAGGTGGCAATGTCCTCCAGCAAGAGATCTTGTGTGGGGTTCCTGTGCAATTGGGATGAATTCATAAATTTCGACCTCATCTTCCTCCCTAATATAAGGGAGGTGTTCATTGTTTCATTCCGGGGACAGACTCCCGAAATGGTTTGAGACAGCCATTGGAGTCATCCTGTGATGGATTTTTGGATGCAACTGAAGAGGCAGCTGGCAAGCTTTCACCGATTGGAGGGCCTACCTTGCAGCCTCCACCATAGGGAGAGTACCATTTTGGTGGTATTATTTGATTAGTGCATTTGAAACCCAGTTTTGAAGATGCTGAGTAGGCGAGGGATTCTTGTTCTTTGTTGGGGACCCAGCCGCCTGTGTGGTTGCTGACATGCATGTCTGAACAAATTTTCAGGATTCCATTTGGATCAAAGAGAGATCTTCAAAATGACTTCAATATATATATGACATATACAGAAAAAAAAATTGTCGTCAAAGTACCATCTCATGATCATATGCATAATTGATGGTCTTTATTGGCCTTCTTCCTTTTTTGATGAATGGGTCTTGTGGTGGGATAATATTGCCACCTTGGTTAAGGATTCATATCGGGTTCACCATTTTTGTTTCGACTTAATTCACATCATACCATGGAGGATGAAATGGTATGATAGATAATAGCTAATTTCTTTACATTATAGAGTTTCACGCTGATTTTACCTTTTCATTTTGACTCAATTCACTTCATGACCCTTTTTGGTGGGCGAGATGGTTGCACTGAGACTGGGTAGTGTTTCCTTTTTATATTGTGAAGGTGGTTCCATAATTGAATAGATCAGGTGGAAGATTGTCAGGGGTTGAGTATGTGTGTAATCAGTCCATGCTAGGTACGATGTCCTTAGATGGTCTCCAACGGGTTTATTCATGGATCCAGAAACACCCAAATTCCCTCATATCCATGATTCATGGACCTGCTTTCCAAATGCAGGTGCTCATTGGATGACGATTTGGCCAACAACACTTAAGGACTCCATTGGTTGAGAGGATGGGAGGTTGGGCTCATCACACCCTTTTGGGGGGAATTATTACCTACTCCATGACTCTATTGTAGATTTAAGAAATGTTCATATGTTTGTGAATCCTTGGTTCTTTCCCAAGCATGTGTACACGAGTTACCCTTGGGTTGCAATATTAACCATATATACGCATAGGTCGGGAATTACTGAGACATCTCCAGTTTAAGACATATGAGGAGGCACTCTGAAGTTTATTATCATCCAGGGAGGAGAGAAGTTACTTCAATATCAGGATTGAACCCATGATATTGGCTTCCTATGTATCATCATGATAGGAATCAGAACCCATGTAGTTTGGTGCCACTTAACTAGACACATTACCTTTTAAGGTCGTGTGACGGGGACCCATCCATGTAGTTTAGCACCGTGCGGAAAGGATTCCTAGTTAAGATTTCATGTGGGAATTACATCGAAGTGGCCTAGGACACTCAGGATAGGCATGGTCTCCCGGGAGGATATGGCCCTACCAAGGATATGGCCCAGTGAACACCAGGGTGATTTGGGTGATTGGTTTGGACCTCAGAGAAGATTCCTACGTATCTCAGTTAGTTGGGAAAAAATCCCTCATAGTTTGGTTTAAGTTGGGTCTTATACCATAGCGGAGGCCCATATATGAGGATATATGGTTGGTACTTAAACTGTAGAGGAGGCCTTTCTTGAAAGAGTCATGTTGGGGCTTATTCCTGAAGAGGATTCCCTAGTGAGTCATGGGAAAATTCTTATTGGGACTAAATTTTAAGTAGAATGTCCCTTGAGCTTGGGCCTTCGGACATGAGTCCTACATATCCTGGTTAGAGTAGGAATTGGAGTTCTTATAGTTTATTTGGGTGGTAATTACGTGTGGAAGTGTCCCACTTTATCTCAATCCTTCATACAGGTGTCCTACATATCCTAGTTAGAGTAGGAATCATAGTTCTCGTAGTTCATTTCGATATGGTGTGAATGTCATGGACATCATTAACCTATAAGACCACATGAATCATGTTCGATGTGAAAAATAAGAGGAAGACATAGAGCCAAAAAACCACACACTTTCCCTTCTCCTTTTATGGAAAAGGAAGAAAATGGTGGAAGAGTCTGGGGCAACGGCACGATGAGAGAGGGGGGATTTGAATGTACCAACTCTCACCCATGTTTATGTTCAAGATATTCATGTTTAGGAATCTATCCAAACATGTCCTGGGATGAGCCTGAGAGGAGCAGGAGTTCCACCTCCAGTAGAAAGGCTATGGGGTCACCTTAAGTGGGGTTTCCTAAAGATGGTTCTGGGAAAGGGGATAAGCATATCTCCTCATAAAAAAGGAAAGGTTTGCATGATCCCTTTGACTTTTCACTACACCTCATTGAATGGAAAAGCCAGTGATTACCATTTATCCCTAGAATATGAAGGTTCACATGATTATTCCAAGGTTGGGCCCTGGGTTATAATGGGAAAGTATACTTATAGACATTTTAGGGTTCCACTCCCTTGTTAGGATTACCCATGTGACTCTGCTTACCATGGGTATATAAACTTAGAAGGATGCATTGATGCACCTGATGGTTTTATCATACAATTTTTATGGATTTGGAATAGGTTTTGGCCTGATGCCAATAGATTGGTTAGTGGAGGGGATTTGGATGATGGTATGGAAACAGAAGGGCTTGATTGGTACTGAAAGGTGGAAAGCACAAAGGTACCCAGTTATGCATATTATTTTTTCATGCGGGGTGGGTTATCCTCTGCATGGCGTACTACTATGTGGTTGGAGGGGTTATCTGCATACCAAGGTACATGGACCTGGATTCCATCCACGTACTGAGATGTTACGCAGACTTGGATGTGGTATGTGCACCATAGTGGTACGTGGCCTCGAGTTCCGTCTATATACTATGGTGGTATGCAGTGCTGGAGTCCATCCATGTGGCGGAACACTACACAGAGAAAGGTTTTGTCTACATAGAGATTCACTATGCGGTACACTAGATTGAAGAAGTGGCATTAGTATTGCAGTTCATGGGGATGTTCATCTACAAAGGGAGTATGGTTTGTGGTTCACCAATTAGGTTCACGGTTTTGCCCATATTATTATCCTTCCTTATTTTTATGGTTAGCGACTTGTTTATACCCACTAGAAACTGTTCTTAGTTCCATGCTTCATCGATCATTTTCCTTCAAAGTCTTTTATTCGTAAACTCCAAGTTCTCCAAAAATTTGATCTTCTATCCTTCTCCTTTTTTTATTTTTGTCCTTTCATCAGCTCCCCTAAGGGTCATTTTATAGAGTGCCAAGGAGTCTATATCTATGATTCACACAACACCTTTTGTGGAATCCCATGGGGAAATCATCCGGCCTGTGGAAAACTCGGTCAACCAAGGTTTGTGGGGTTGAGGTTTGCGATGGAAAAAATCAACACCTCAATCCTATGAACAACATGGTTCACGAGACATCATCGACCTCACCTTGCCCATGAACTTAATTTGCAAGGAAGATGTTCGGGGGTGTACCTCTCCATCACATTTTCGCCAATGACGTGGTTCACGGGGCTGTGCTTCGTGGTTGGAATTTATCTGCCTCCATTATGCTAATGAAATGGTTCGTGGGGGACAGGTGTTGTTCCTCATTTATTTTGTGAACTACCTGGTTTACTAGCCAACACCTCATGGGCCAGCGTTTCACGGTCTATCCACATACCGTTTGGTTCGTAAGCAATACCATCTTGGTATTATTCCTAGAAATCAGTACACATACCACTTTGGTCCTTTGCTAAATTTTATTTATTCAATATTCTTCTCAAATTTTCAATTGAACCTGCATCTTATTCCTTCATCAAATTTGTGGAAGTATTTGACTTCCCTTTTTAGAGTTTTTAGGACCCTACAGAAGTTGACACCCAACAAGATGGAAAATTGAATTTTGGAGTAGAAATGAAAACATCATCGAGTAGGTTGAACCTGTATAGAGGAATCTGGTGCGATAAAGGATAATTTTGAATCTCGAATAGAATAATTCTCTTTAGAACCTCTTTATCATAACTCACATGGTATTAGGGGTCAAAATTGTGGTTTCTAGTGATCATAGATCTTTGATTAGCTACAGTATAGGAACCTTGATGAGAACCGGAATCCATCTAAACAAAAGTAAGTGGAATATGTTAGACAGATAAAATAAAATATTTTCAAAGGAAATGAATTAACCGAAAGAATCATGCACATTTCATGAATCAAAAAAGGCATTCATAAATCATATATAGTACTTGAAAATCACCTGACTTATGAATATCTCATAGGTCGCATAAACCCACAAGGCATTGCATAGTTGCATGACCCCTCAGAAGACTCACGATTGCATGACCTTAACATGGTCATGCGGGCCACATGATAGTCGAAGGATCCTATAATCAGGATAGTAGGTCCCGCGAAACCCTTGATACAATCACATCCCCATGGCCAAAGTTCAATAAATTACCAAAATTTAGTTCATAGTTGATTCGAGCATGCACCTAGGAAAAAGAGGTCATACAGAGCAGTTCTCATGAAACAGGCTCACAATGAAGTCTCATGATTAGATCATGTGGGAAGGTCTTGTGACAAGGTTATGTGATGGAAACAAGGTATATATATAGAAGTTAGTAGCTAGTGAATGAAACCCTCATATGCTCCCATATTTATAAGGCATCCCACAGATTACCAAATGTTGCCCGACAGACCAAGCGTCACCCAAGAAATCAATTCGTGATGGTGCTAAATAATCATGAAGGCGTTTACTTTCCTCAGAACCTAGCCCTTATCCCCACGGATGTTGTTCCTAATGGTTACTTATTGGCGCTCTCTAAATGAGCATTGAAAAATTCACAAACAAATAAATACCTAAATATGGGTATTATTTCCCCCACAAAGAAAATGAAGAAGAAGGTGGCCATGATCACATGGATTGTGTGAACCCTCAAGAGATACACAATCTCATGACCAGTAAGCAGTAATACGGATGGCCACATGTAGTGTATAACATGTGGCAGATCTTGTGAAGCCCCTTTTGACAAGTCTTTCTACTCTCGCGAAGGTACCCCGGACAATCACCGATCACATGGAGACAGCTAGATAATCTTCCCCATGTCGTGCGTCTTGTCAATTGATGGACACTTAACAAACCATCCAAAAAACCCTTGGAAAATATGAGAAAATATCCAAAATGTGGGAGCCTCTTGTGGTCATAAAACTTATGCGACACATCACCGATGGGGATAATGATTTTCCTTGATGATATTCAATCAAACTCATGAGATCCCCAAGCCATTGAAAAATAAAAAAAGGAAATAAAAGGGGAGAAGTTGGGATCCTCTTACAGCTGTAAAAATCACACAACGCACCCCAGGTGATCCATGAGAGGTCGCAAGACCCCGAAGACATGTTCACCTCATCCCACTAAATCCCACTAGCATGACATTTTCATCACATGAAGGGCCTCAGGTATGTCCAAGCGACACGTCACCAAGAGGTAAAATGATTATCCTTGACAATACCCAAATAACCTTTTTAAATCCCCAAAATTTTTAAAATAAACAAATTAAATAAAAGGGGGAGGATTCGGGAGCTTCTCACGGTTGTAAAACTCATGCGATGCACCCGGGGTGTCTGCCGCATGGTTTCATGAAGGCCCCCTGACAAGCCATCCTTATCTCATGAAAGGTTCCAGACAAGTCACATAAGATCATGTGAAGGTCATTCAATAGGCATCCTAATATCACGAAGGTACCTGGACATGTTTACTTGACAATACAGAAGTCCTTTGATATGTCCACATGATTCAATAAGACCCCATTAATTGGAAATAACCCAATAAAGGAGGCATTGATAGGATGGTCTCGCGATCACTGAAAAATAGGTGAAGCCCTTGGAGTAACCTGTTTCAGGACCTCGTGAAGATGCATGACATAAAATCCCTCTACCAAATCCAAACTATATTCACATGATATGAGACATGAAAAGAAGTAAACAACTAGGGTGTATATGCCTATAAATCCCCCACCCCAGCCTCAAAGAAGGGGTTTGATTTTTTTCATCCAGACACACTGGTGAACCCAAGCACCAGAGTGGATTTCTTGAAACAGTTGATCTCGCAATCGGAAAATATTCTTGTAGGGTAAGATCCTAGGAACAACCGGAGTGACCATGAAGCATGCATAATCACTTCACGTGATCACCCATAGATCACACAAAGGACTTTTGGTGGGATATATGAAAGACATCCCACATATGTGTTAAGACACGTGATACTTAAAAGAATCTAAGACTGAATAAATCTATGTCATTCACAATATAAAGGATGGAATAAAGACTAAAAAAATGGGAGACTTGTGCAAAGAACATATATATTGATCCTCGTGCACTTATCATGAATCATTCGGTTCACGAGGCAACACCAGGACATGTCACCTAGATCTTTTGATGCTCCTTTGGTATACTATTTGTATTATGTGAAGTCCTCTGGACATGTCAAAGTAGGTCACATGGTTCCCCCCAGGCATGCCACCCTAGTCTCATGAATCCCTTTGGGCTCACCATCCAAATCTTGTGGTGTCCTTCAGACATGTCGCCCGACTCATATGGTGGAACCAGTTCATGACAACTGAGTCTTGCGGTAACACCTAGGCATGTCAGTTGGCTCTTGTGATGTCCCTCAGACATGCCATCCAGCTCTCATGAAATCCTCTAGACATGTCATCCAGGACATGTAACACCCTCCGAGACATGTCGCATTGAATCTTGCGACTCCCCCTAGGTGTTTCAGCCATCTTTCATGATGACAACAGGGCAAGTCAGCTGGATCATGCGATGACCTTTAGATAATCCATCCTAGATCGTGTAATGGATTCTAGGATCAACCAACCTGGTATTTTGATGTCCTCCAAAAAAATCAGCCTTGATCACGCAACAACCTTCAAACATGCCATCCAATTTATGAAAATTCCCCCAGACAATTCGATTGGATCAAGTAACTACCTTTGTAAATGTCAAGCAGATACTCTCTGACATGCCAAGTAGAAAATCATGGCAAGATGAGTGGACGATCAACGCATATCAAGAATGAAAGAAGGCCAGGTTAATAGGGAATCATTAATGTGTAATCCCTAATAAACTAAACTATGATGACTCTGATTCCTACCATAACTAGGACGCATAGGATGCCTCTCTGAGGACCGATATCTATATTAACCTCTAAAGGTATTTCCTAGTGTATAAGTCCTGCATCCATATGCAATGAGACTGATCATTTTTTGTACCTTGTTTCTCACACTAAGCATAGATCACATGGGCTTAAGGAGTTGCAATGGTCATATCATTTTCAACATAAACCTATACAAAATCCAGGGAAACATCAGTGTGTAATCCCTAACTAGAGGAATAATATGATATGATCCACATGCAAAGGAAACGTCAGTGTGTAATCCCCGACCCACTGAACTATGATGACTTTGATTCCTACTATAACTAGGATACGTAGGACACCTTCCTAAGGCCAAATCACCATATTGAACATCCCAAGGGTTATACCATCACATAAGTCCTGCATCCATATGTAGTGAGACTGATTACTTATTATCCCTTGTTTCTTACATCGAGCATGGATCACATGATCTTAGAGAGTTTCAATGGTCATATCATTTTCATCATGAATCTCCACCAGCTAGGGAAACCTCAGTGTGTAAGCCCCAATGAGTGGCATGATATAATTGCCTCCATATAAGGGCATCTACCTTGGGGCTAGTCCCAAGAGTGTAAAGGAACTATGAGAACTCTAATTCCTATAATAAATAGGATACGTGGGATGCCTGTAACGACCTGAAATTTTGTATAAATCTTGTTTCCTAATTTTGTGTGTTATTTTATACTCAACAAAACTGTTTCATTTGATAACATGAGTATAATTAAAATGAGACCGTTGGGTTTTGACTGTTATATGACCATTGGTCAATATGACCGCTGTAAACTAAACGTTTCTATTATTGTCTCTAAATACAAGTAATCTTGGTTAATTATTATAGAAATAAGATTTGATGGCCTCACCCAGTAGTCTTGGACCAATCTAATCCCATCTAACAGAACTTGGGAAGGAGGTAGCACCACTGGGCTTTGCTCTGGACCAAACCCAAGCCGAACTTCATCGTGTGAAGCTAGAACAGAATCACCTTTGCGAGAAGTTCAAACTTATAGAAATTACTACTCGTGCGATGTTGGCCGAGCCTCCCTCAGATTCTCTCACCTTAGCACACCTTACACTTAGGTCTTATGCTGGTGTGATAAGGGGCTATGTAAGGAGACCGTACCTGCCTTGTGTAATCCTTTGTTTTAAATAAAAATTGGGATTTCTTCTTATGATGAAGTTTATGAATTTTCAAATGACCGGATAAATATAGTATGCATATTTTTTATGAATTTTAGAAAAAGGATATTTTAAAAATGTTTATGTAAACCTTAAATAATTAAAAATGTGTAATGATATTCAAAAAATGGTCTTCTACAATTATGTTCAGTACGAAATTTAGAGTCTAATAAGATCAACTTAGTTTTTGATGAATAGTAAATTATGAATAGTGATTTTACGCTTGGTATTAGTAATGTGACCAAATAGATTATTAATCTCACTTAAAGAAAGTTTTAATATAATTTAGACACCTTGATTAAGTAATGTAATTCAATAAAATGGTTAAATAACGGTTTCATAAATTATTATTCAAGTATTAGTTTTTTCGGGTGAATAGTGTTTTTTAATTAAAAATTAAATTAAAAATATTTAGAAAATTATTTTTATAAAATGGATTTCATTTTTGAACTCAGAGAATCAATATTATGTTAAGGTAATTTTTGGGGTTTTTTCTGAAAAAATGAATTTTCAGTGAATAGTGTATTTATTTAAAAATTAAATTAAAAATATTTAGAAAATTATTTTTATAAAATGGATTTCATTTTTGAAATCAGAGCATTGATATTTGGTTAATGTGAAATTTTGGGATTTTTCTGAGAAAGTTGAATTTTCCGTGAATAGTAAAAAAAAGCAGTTTTAGGGTTTCGGTATGTTTAATGACATCATAACTGTGTCATGATGATTTCATGAGATATTTTAAGGGATGTTCGACTAAAGGGGATGAATTATTGTGTGAGGTGTCCCAAGTGGCCAATACCATGGGAAAATACCATGGGCAAGCCCATGGTTTTGCCAAAACCACTAATGAGGTGTCTCTTGGTCATTAATGCCTTGTCCCCTCACTTTCCCTATAAATACCAAGCCCTCCTCTCATCCATTCAACTCCAAAACCATCCTCAACGAAGTTCTGGTCTCCTTACCTCTGAAGGAGTCCTCCCAAGGTTCCCCCAATCCCTCAAGGTCCAAACCTTTGAGTTTTAAGAGTTACGTTTTAAGGTAAGGGATCTGACCTCTCTCTTTCTTTTCAAGTAATCTCTTTTATGTCATTTCTTTTATGCTTCATGTTCTTATGTTAAAGGATGTTTTTTTATACTCCTCTTACTTTCCTTTTCATGTTCATATAATGAGAGATCTCCTCTTACTCTCATTATTTCATTTTATGAAGTTTTAAGTGGTGTCGTTAGGCTGTCGAAATTTTTGTAACGGATTCTTTCTCCCTTCTCATTTTTCAAGATCTATTTTCATGTAAAGTATTTCAAGTTCCTTTTTATTATGTTGGGGTATGATCTCTATATCTATCATACTGATATTTTATGATCATATGATGAGAGACCCCATTTGATCTCTTCAATTCAGTATTTTGAAGTTTTAAGTGACGTTGTTAGGCTGCCGAATTTTTAAGTGGTTCTTTCACCCTTCTCGTTTTCAAGTTCTACTTTCATTTCAAGTCTTTCAAGTTCCTTTTTATTATGTTGGGGTATGATCTCTATATCTATCATACTGATCTTTTATGTTCATATGATGAGAGACCCCATTTGATCTCTTCAATTCAGTATTTTGAAGTTTTAAGTGACGTCGTTAGGCTGTCGAATTTTTAAGTGGTTCTTTCACCCTTCTCGTTTTCAAGTTCTACTTTCATGTCAAGTATTTCAAGTTCCTTTTTAATTATGTTGGGTTATGATATCTATATCTATCATACTGAACTCTTATTTTCATATGATGAGGGACCCTATTTGATCTTTTCAATTCATTTTTGTTGAAGTTTAAGTGACGTCGTTAGGCTGCCGAATTTTCATAAGAGAAATCTAATTTTTGTCTTCCTTCCATGTCTTTCATTTCAAATGGTATGTCCTTGAAATTTCATTACCATGTTCATATATCCTTTTTATTCTATCCCTCTACTGTTTTATGGGTCATTTATGATTGTTTGACCCATGTCCCCTCTCTTTTCAATGTTTTCTTAAACCCCAAAACATAGTCGTTATGCTGCAGAATTTTCATCTCAAAATGCCTCTCTCTCTTTTCTCAAAATTATTTTATGTTATAAAGTGAATACTCAAAGCTCTTATTTCTATAGGGGTATTCACATATATACCAAAATGTTCTATTTTAAATTCTTGGATTTACAAACATGAAACCCGCTCTCCCCTTCCATGGGTTTAAAGTGACGTAAAGATCATGTCTTTAAAGCAGTTTTTAAAATGTTATGATAATGAAATGAAACCCATTTATTTTATTTTATATGGGTTATTTATGAAATTTTTGATGATGATATATGTAGATCACATGATAATAAAGGAAAATTTAAGGGTGCGCCCTGATATCACTCCAATGCATTGGGTAATGATGTAACCACTATAGATTACAATTTTCACGATATCTTGGTGAATAACCTTGGTAAATTTCAAATGACACCTTGGGGATGGACCTTGGTGATATGTTCATGATTTTCTATGTTAAATGATGTAGCCACATCTTAATGTTATGAAAAATGTTATTTTTATTATGATATATCTCATGATTTCTTTCTCATGCCTTAAAGTTCTTTTCATGGCCTTATTGAAGTATCTCAAGTTCACATGTAAAATGTTTCTCTTGTTTCCATTACTGGGCCTTCTACTCACCATTTCTTTTGATGTATGTCCCCAGGTTATGAGATGCAGTAATGAACCTAGGATGAACATGAGGAGAAGCCTTTCAAGTGTTTAAGAATAATGTTTTATGTTTTCATGTTTTAAGTTCCTGGTTTCCAAGACACTAAACCTTAAAGATCCTCGGTTTTGTAAAATGTAATGAAAGTTTATGTGATAAAAAGGCAGGATGAGATAATGCATTCCTAAGGCCCAATCTTAAATAGGAATCCACCCCAGTGTAAGACCTTCCATGTCTCTGACATTTCAATCATTAAGACCCAATCATTCTCATGGGCTTATCACTCTACCTCATTCGTCAATGGACTGAGAATCCAATCGAACTATGATAACTCTGATTCTTGCTATAACCATAATACATAGGATGTCTCCTCGAGACTCAATCTTTAATATTTTATGCCTATGTGCCCACACATATGTCATTTTTATATGATATTAAACTGAAAGGGTTTAACGGACTACGTGGATTTTGATTCTTGTAATAACCAGGATATGCAGGATGCCTCGTGATGGATTAACCCCCTCCTTGGAATATTAATTGCATCCCTATATGGTAGAAAATTCTGAATCACCTGGTTATACGGCTTCAGCACATAAGTAGCTAACCAGTACTGGGAAAGAGATGAAGAACCTCTAATACAGACAGATGGATTCACTAATCAAATCCCCTTATTCTTCTTATAAAGGGGTTAACCTATGATCATTTCGTTAGGGTAATTGGTCTTGTATTGGGATTAGGAAGAGGTTTGTGAATGTATCTTAAATCTATAATAGAATCCTGGAGTAGGAAACAATTCCCCTCGAAAAGGGTGTGATGAGACCAACCTATCATCTTCTTGATAAATGTGCATTCCTGAGTTTTGTTGGGTCTAAAACTTCAATTGACCTCCTGCCTTTAAAAAACATGCATGTACCCACTTATAGATATGGGAACCATTGGGAGTTTCTAGGGAAGACTAAACAAATGGTAAACTTGATGTGAACGATTGAGCATGACATTAAACCCATCAAAATAAAACCATTGGTCTAATCCCATCCATGCCATTTTTCAATGAACAATTATCTTTACCAAGAATTTTTGAAGAAGAAGGTACCATCCATTATTTCATTTCATGAATTTTCTAAATCTGTTTTCATGAAAAGTGTAGGGTTAAAATATATACATATAAAACTATGGATGAGAATAAGTGATGATAATCATACCATTATAAAAATGGTAGATGTAAGAAGAAGTGCGGTTGGTGGTTCCCCAAGATAACTCCAACTAGTTGTGAAAATTTCTCAAAAATAGATTTTTATAGATCTAGAATTTCTAGACAACGTGAAATGGAAAGAAAAGATCAAGGTTTTTTAGAAAATGTTGGTGGTGTAATAGATTGGGGAATTATACAATGGATTATTGGTATGATCCTTTAATATTATAAGCACAAAGTATTCATATTTCAAGGGAGATCAAACTAAAGAAGAAAAAACATCCACAAATTCATAAGAACCAGTTTATCTCAAACAGGTTTGAGAATCTTAGAGATTATTGTGGTGGTTACAGTGGTAGTGGTAAAAATAGTGATGTATTCTCATATTAACATGTATTAAATTAAAATAAGTATATAATATCACAAAATAAATAAGATTCAACCTTGAGAAAAAAGTCGATGAAGTCATAAAAATAGAATTCTCCCAAGAAGCCAAAGAAGATAGGTAGAAGATCCCTAGACAATAATTTGAATGAAAGTAAGATTCAAAACAAGTTTAGGAAGACTAGGAGTGTCACATCTAAAAAGTATGATGTAAATAACTCCCATGAGAATCCATGTGGAAACTCCAAGAAGGCATCCAGTGTACCCAAATACATTCTTATGGTTTGGCCGGTAGATTTGGAGAGAGAAAGAAATTTGTAATAAGCGCAAGAAAGGGATTATAAAAAAATAAAAAGAAGACTCTACATAAAGAAGATGAATTTCATTAGAGATTTTCAGCAAATTACAACTCTTGTGTTATAAAATCTCTATGTGAGATATGCAATAAAGCTTAACACATTTCCAAAGTATGTTTAACCACATTTCTAGCATAAGAAGAAGACTTAAAGAGAATGAATATTTCATCAGGATATACATATGATATGATGGATAAAGAGAAAATAACCATCTTTTACAGTGAAATGGATTTAGTGTTGAGAACCATGCTACCAAAAACCAAATCATATTTGAAAATAGGATGTGGAATCATGAATACTAGAGAAAATGGATCAACTTGGTTGAGAAAATTCCCTCAACCTTATTGTTTTCATTGAGAAGCAAAGATATCCACCTTATTTTCTTAACACTTGTGTATTGTATTTGTACTTACAATGCAAGGAATTAAAGGTGAAGTGTGGTCTCAGGGGGAGAACTAGAGAAACTAAATATGATGTAAATTCTAGACATCAATGATAATAAATTTCCATCCTATTATGATTTCACAAATGGTATTCAAATACAAATTTGATAGAGAATCATCTTTTATGAAGTTGGAGTACGTGTTGTCAACACTGGGAAGAAAGAAGATAGAGATTCCATCCTAGAGTGATCTATCTATTCTCAAGTGTATTCATTAAATAAGATCATCTTTGGTGAAGATATAGAAGTATTCAACACTGGAAAACCACATAAAGAATCCCATTTTGTTGTATTCTCATATTGGAACATCTTGGAATCCATCCTTGAAGAGATTCATCATTATGAATATGTTGAGGAGTGTTTCCCATGAGGGGGAGACAAGTGAAGAATTATGAAGAATCTTCCAAAAAATATTGGTTCATACAAATATGATTTTTTCTAGAAAGTGATTGAAGGTGGTGTCATTGAAAAAGGTATGTTATCATAATCTATCATCCTTGATAATCAACATCAGATTCTAACATAAAGGGGCATAATTTTAATCAATGACCAATAATGGATTTCGGTATATAACATGTCCTCTTCAATGTGTATAAAAAAAGAGATAGAAAAATGAACTGGTGTTAATCTTAGATTGGACTTTGGCTAATGATCTTTCTCATTCATGTTTTTTCATAATAATGATGTCGAGAGATGATTGATGGTGGAGATTGAGGTGCTAAGCTTGGTTTGACTTCTAAGGGTGTTTAGACTTACTCATGATCACTCAACTTTCTCCCTTGTACCTTTGGTTATAAAAATAATCTTTGGGTGTGTAATTGATTGTTGAAATTAGTAAGTGTGATGTATAGTTCCTTTCACATGACTTCAAAAAAATGAAAAATAAAACAATAATGGAAAATGGTGTGCATGTCTTGTGCTCAAGTATAAAAGATAATGGGGATCCATAAATGTAGTTGTTTAAATGAAGAATTGTAAATTTTTGCATCAATTATTTAATGAAGGATGAAAGTTGGGAGTTAATGGTTTGCACATTGATTTGGTTTGCTTGACAAACGAGAATTTAATAGAATGAGTGTGTGTGCATTTGAAATTTTCACTTACAATGATGAATGTTTACCCTCATCATAGTTTGTGTTTTTCATGTTACAGTGGAATTGATTTGTGGTTATTGTTGAGATTATTTATTTGACAAACAAAAAATTCAGGGAGATTTGATGAATTTAATTTGTGCACTTGTATGGGAAATTTTGTTGTGAAATTGAACACTTTTCTACTTTATGGCATTATTTTTTATGTGGATTGGGGTGATTTTGAAAAGGTGGAGGGGCTGAGGCAAGGATGGATGAAGAAACAAGCAAGATGTTGATTTTTAGAAAACCACGTGGTTGTGATCATCATGGCGTGACGTCTATTGGATGCAACCCATTTCAGAGGAAAGTGGCCTGTCATATGCATAAAATCGTGTTGTTGCAACTACCATGAGATCGGTGAAGCCAATAGAGCTAATAATGGTTGGAATAAAAACCACATGTTCAATTTGAAAAAGAAATTCTTTTGAAATTCAATTTACTGTGAAAAATTGCATTTAAATTTAACTAGATTTCTCGTGCTTTTATTTACTCTGATTATGATTTCTTTACTTCACGGCGTGTTTTTAAACCCTTTCAAAATAGAGGGTTAGAAGGATGAGTATTAAAACTTTATCTAATCAAGTTCATTTTGAAAAAAAATTGCTTATTTTAGATTTTACTACTCCGGTCAGGCCCGGATTCCCTGGCATGCTCCCGTTTTGCATAACGATCCACTGAGCCTCCATTTTAAGCACTAAATGAATCAACAGCAACTAATTCATTATGTGCACACTAAATTACGCGCTACAACAGAGGAACCAACATTAATGCACACAACTCCCTCTTCCTTGTCATCCTTGTAACCAGGAAAAAGAATAAAAAACGAAGGTGAGGATCACTGCCGTGAGATTGGAGCCATGGCCAAGGACTGCTGGCCGAACACGGCACCATCTGGCCCTGCAAAATTTTGGTAAACATCCGCCGGCATCAGGGTGCCGCTCAGGGGAGGCATGCCCTTGACCGGACCACCATTCACAGGATAACCAGGCAAGGAAGGCACTGCACTGTACAGTAAATTAGGCTGTGAGAACTGAGGGACGGCATAAGGTGCCATTGGTGGCAGCAATGGAGGGAGCAGTGGGGGCAACGATGCTGGGGGAGGAGGGGGTGGCAGGTGCTCGCTCCCGGTCATGCTCGTCACATTTTGCTGCATAAGTGAATAAGGCGGCATCGGTAGCTGCTGAGGATGCTGGAGCACATAGCCAGATTGCTCATGCTCCAGCTTTGGCTTCTTCTCAGTTGGGTAGTTTCCGGAGGACTCGCCTACAGAATTCCCCCCGATCACACCCTCGGATGCCAGGGAGGAGAGGACATAGGTGAGCATCTGGGCCGAGGAGGTTGAGGCGGTGAGCTTTGCTGCCACTGCAGCCGCTGCAGATTTACGGGGGTCTTCCTCCATCTGACCACACGGGTTTTCAGAATACTGCAGCTGCTGCGTGTACATCAACGGAGCAGATTGCTCGCCATTCCCCGCCGTAAAACAGTGAGGTGCTTTGGAAGTTGAAGCATCCCTGAAACCCTGCTCGGTTTGTGCATCATCGCCATTTAAGAGATGTTGACACATGTTGCAGGCCTGTTCTGAATGGGCCTGGGCAGCCTGATATGCAAGAGAATTAGCAAACACCGCCATATTATTTTCATCTCTTACAGCTAATGAAAAGGCAAGGATGAGCAAATAGTAGCATGTGAATGCCCAGAGACATACCTGAAGTTGGCTACGAATTTCATCAAGCTTGTTCTCCTGATAACGCAAACCATGCCAACATTTAATGAAGTCGTCGAGAAAAATGTATAGCAAACAAACAAAGAATTGATCTGAACAATTTAGGGGCAGTTGTCTATAAATCTATATATCTATATATGGCCATTACTATTGGTAGTAAAGGTTCGCAAGTCCTCCAAGAAGGGGTGCCACCTATGAGCACATGTGGACTTTGGCTGCGGTTTCCCAATGTTATAGTCCCAAGTCATAGTTAAATGTTTATTTCAGTCCCTGGTTGTTATTTTCTTAATTTCTAACCTCTTCCAAATTTGGCCATCTCATTAGTCCAAGCAAGTGTACAAATGAGAGTTCTTTGTCACAAGTTCTTGAATCTCTTAGGTGGCACTCTCATGTTATCTTTCAAACCCACCTATAACCTGACACGAGTCCCCTCAGTCATAATCTTATTAAACCGCCATCTTACCAGATGGATTTTTGCCACAATCATTTTCAGCTCACGACCATTGACATTATTATCACGCAAAGAAATTCAGAACCCTGTAATTAATTAATGAGTTTTGAGGCACCACAAACACTGCCAATTGATAGTGTTATTTGACTCAAAATATTTTCAAATGTGCTTCATGATGCTCGCTATATTCTACATGTTTGAAACGAATAATGTCGTGTGAAAAGAATCATAAAGAAATTATAATCACTCGTCGAAAATTCAGACAGTGAGACCACCCCACCCATCCCTACTCAGTATCGGGTAACATCCTTGAGACTTCATAGATGGCGTTTCTTGAATATCCAACACTCAATTTTACTAAATAAAGTGACGCTACAGTTGTTCTAAAAATCCCAAATATAATTGTTTGATCAAGAAAGACGCTCAAAAGAAAGAGAGACAAATAGGAACAAAAAACTTATCTCAGACAAAAAAGCCAACCTACCTGCTCATGCAAAGCTACTCTCAGAGAAGAAACAAGACTTGCCCTAGACGATTCAACTGCCGCTAGCTGTCCAACACAGTCCTTCAGAATACCATACTGCCCCTGAACTTTCTCCACAAATCCAGATCCATGGAGTTTTCCTGTTTCAAAAATGATGCAACAAATTACATTTCATTACCTCCATTAAAAAGAAACTACAGTAAGTTGTGGGCGATAAATAAAATCTATATGTTTCCCCTAAAGCTTTTCAGCTAGGTTAAAAAAGATATTCTTTTATAGTTTAATTTCCAATTTAATTCTCCAACAAGTACCCCAGGGCTTCAAGTGAAAGCCACCCGAGTTTAATTTCCAATTTATTTTTTCAAAGTTTAAGTTAAAAACGAAAGCAAGCAAATATGTTTGGAGGAAGAGAGCATAGCGCTTGCATAAAATTGGTTGTTCACAACAGGAGGGATCTGATCCCTTTATATAGTCATCCTTGATGTGTTTCATTTAATGAAACATGTCGGTCATATTCAACGTATCGACATACATTAATTCTCATTGTCATTAATTTATTGAACTCATTCGATGAATATTCAAGTCATTTAATCTATTCATAATAGATTACTATCAATCGATGAAACCGCGTGGAATATAAATGCAACTAAATTTAAATACCGCATTAAATATTTTAATACATATTCAACAATCTCCCACTTACACTAAAATCCATAAGGACTCTATGCAAAACTTCACAAGTTTTTGTGTCCAAAACTCCTTTTGGATACGGTTTTATCAGACACTATTTTGGAACAAACATTTTGTCCAAAACTAAATCCTTATTCAAAGGTCTAAATGTGTGACCTTGCAAGTCTTAGTAGCGTTGACAACAAATATGAAATTCATATTTCATGGATGTAAGCAAAAAGCGGCCTCTACCAAAGCATCATTATTATTCAAGCTACTAAGAGGTCCGGTATGATATTCATCAAATATACTCATATCTATATACGAACATGTCCACAACTAGATGTATCATATACATCGTATGTATACCTATATAATCCTTTCATCCATGACATCGAGTGACCACTGGATATGGAACATGTCGATCTAGTATAGTCATCTCATCATTTCTTGATTCTCCGAAAAAGGCTGACCAAGTCGATGAGCACATCACATGTCATCATTCACCTAACATATGAGCACATCACATGCCCCTCATCAAAGTGGTTGAACACATCATATGTAACTCAACTAAGCATGGTCATGCATTTCCTCAGTCTCATCAATCAAGGATCAAATGTCTTGTCATACAAGTGGACAAATCTCATCTTGGTTGCACTCCAACCAACGACATGATCATCAACATACTCAACCACCCCCTAATTAGCTAAGTTCATATTTTGACTTGCATAAGTAGGATATCAAAGTATGAAGGTTCTCATGTTAGCCATCTCACCAACCTCAAGTAATAAGGATTGATGATAAACATACACCCCTAATTATATATATGGTTGTATGACATTTCATGATATATACTTTAGCGAGTTAATCCAAGTAATAAGTCTACTTATTACCATAAAAAATTATTCTTCGTATCTCGTATACAATCCTTTGTAATGAGTGCAAGAATCTATTCAAGCTAATCTTAACATATCATCACAACTCATAATACTCCGTGACGATCATCGATTAGGGACAACTCAAGGTTTTATACTTTTGAGGGGATATTTATAATTCGATCGTTCATGTAAAATAAATTACAGCACACATGAATGAATGATAAATGGAGATTGTCTTTATTATAATGGCATGATATGTTACCACGGTGTGTGTGTCTTGGAGAAAGAAAGAACAAACAAATACAAAAGAATTGGTTATATTACCAGTAGTCTGTGGTTACAACTGTGAAAAAGATAAAAAGGATGAAACTGGAGAGTCCTCCTGGTCTTCCACCTGCTGCTGGTGAGATAGTAGGTACGAGAGTCTGTCCGCAGCTCCTGCCTGTGTCTGTTCCAACAGATACTGTTGGATTGGTGTTGCCCGATCCGGTTGGGCCGAATGCTTGTGGCCCGCAACTTTCGCGGGTCTGACCACTGTAGCGGAGCTGACCGACCGACACCGACAGGCACTGTAGCGGTGCGGACTTCGGGGTCAACAGTACTGTAGCGCTTTTGACTTCCAGCCGACAGACACTGTAGCACTTTTGACAAAGTGAGTCGCCGATCACTGTTGCAACGCGGACTACTATTCAGAACAGTAGACCGTCTTCTTCATATGTAGCCCATTTCGGGCTAGGGTTTTATTGTTGGAAACCCTCTGTAATTTCTGTGCTCCCGAATCATAGTGAAATTCTGCCTCTCCCGTGGACGTAGGGATTTTTCCCGAACCACGTAAATCGCCGTGTTCATTGTTGCTTTTCTTTCCTTCGTTTTCTCGTTTTTCTGTCGTTCTGTCTCCCGGTGATTCCGTAACAGATACAGCCCGCTCCCTTCTAACAGAATGAATACTCGTAATAACCAAGTACAGTTGTTTATATATCCAACTAACCAGCTAAACTATGTTTCCCTTACTACTCCTCCGCTGATATGTGGTAAAATAGGAGAGCGTGGGTTAACTAAAGGGACGGCACCTGGGTAAGAACCCAAGCTCCTAACATTTTCCCCCTCCCCTATTGGCGGACGTCCATTTGCAGGACGGTGGCCGCCCCCCTCCTTTGTCAAAGGAGGGATTGTGGTGTTAGGTGGTGGGTGGTCAAACCCCCACCAAACCTCCAGCGGGAGAAGGCAAGGGGAAGGGGGTGAGGAAGCCTATAAAATGAGGCCCTCCCCTCTTCCAAATGGCATCTCATCTATCACTTGTATCCGGTTTCTCACCACCGGTAGTCATCCTATTTGAGCGGTTTTGTGAGGTTTATTTCCCCGCTTATTCAAGAGAGATATTTACAAGGGTTTTCTCCTTGTAATAGTGAGGGAGTGTGTACCCACTTTTACCCCATAGTGATCCTTCTATTTGCCCGTGGTTTTTTACCCTTCCATTTGGGGGTTTTTCCACGTTACATCTGGTGTCCATTTATTTCCGCATTTTGCACTTTATTTTTATCTCGTAATTATCGATGCACCGGTGGGCCGATCATTTATGGTCCTAACTAGTGGTATCAGAGGCAAGGTTCTGGCCCGGTGTTGTTCACGTTTCCGGGTATTAATAATTCTCGTAAATTTCAGTATGCTCTGTGATTGCAACTCCGATTGATCTCTCACATCAGAAAAAATTTATTGAAATTATTAAATACACCATTGTGAAACGGAAGAGGTTCTGAACTGACGGCGTGTCCAGATGGCGGTAAAATTTGAGATCGGAAAATTCAACAGGAATAATTTTTCGTTGTGGAAAATGAAGATGCAGGCAGTGCTGCGAAAGGAATGCTATTGCCAACATCCATTTGGCTTTGGCAGATGGGGTCTTATCGAGCATTGCGGAGAAAAAGACAACGAAGGAAATATGGGATACTCTGACGAACCTATATGAGGCCAAGTCACTGCACAACAAAATTTTATCCTGAAGAGAAAATTGTACACTCTTCGAATGACGGAGTCATCATCGGTGACCGACCACATCAACAACCTTAATACCCTGTTCGCTCAGCTCACGGCGTTGGGCTATAAAATTGTGGATACTGAACATGCAGAGATTCTACTCCAGAGTTTGCAAGATTCGTATGACCAACTCATCATCAACCTCACCAACAATATCCTGATGGATATGCTGCTCTTTAATGTTGTTGCAGTCGCGGTTCTTGAAGAAGAAAGTCGGCACAAGAACAAGAAGGACAGACAGACAACTTCGCACCAAGCAGATGCTCTGTCAATGGAGAGAGGAAGGATGATGGAGCGTGGTTCCAGTGGGAGCCAAAATCATGGCAGGTCCAAATCGAGGAGTAAGAAGAAGAATGTCACATGTTTCAATTGTGGCAAGAAGGGGCACATCAAGAAAGATTGTTGGAATAAGAAGAGTTGTGAAAAGAACTCTCAGGGGAATGTGGGGAATACTTCTGGAAAAGGAGATATACTAGTCAGTGAAGCGGCAACGACTACTGGAAGCAGGCAGCATCTCGACGATGCATGGATTATCGACTCAGGAGCAACATGGCACATGACGTCTCGACGGGAATGGTTTGACCAAAATGAAACCATCTCGGAAGGACTTCTGTACATGGGGAACGATCACACTCTGAAAATCGTTTGAATCGGTACCATCAAACTGAAGATGCATGATGGCATAGTACGGACCATCCAAGGAGTACATCATGTGAATGGCCTGAAGAAGAACATATTGTCTTTGGGACAATTTGATGACATCGGATGCAAGACTCGCACCGATAATGGAAAGATGAGAATCGTGAAGGGCGCGCTTGTGGTAATGAAGGCGGAGAAAATCTCAAAGAACCTGTACGTGCTTATAGGTGAAACGTACAAGGAGGCGGAGATAGTTGTTGCATCAACTACCACGACGGAAGCATTGACGACGTTATGGCATCAAAAGTTTGGCCACATGTCAGAACGAGGCCTGAAGATTCTTGCAGATCAGGAATTGCTGCCTGGGCTGACAAAGGTATCCTTACCATTTTGTGAGCATTGTGTTTTGAGCAAGCAACACAGGTTAAAGTTCGGGACGTCAACAGCAATAAGTTAGGAGATCTTGGAGTTGATCTATTCCGATGTTTGGCAAGCACCGGTTATATCCCTGGGAGGAGCAAGGTACTCGGTATCATTCATTGATGATTATTCTAGGAGATGTTGGGTGTACCCAATCAGGAGGAAGGCAGATGTTTTTGAAGTCTTCAAAACATTCAAAGCGCGGAAGGAGCTTGACTCTGGAAAGAAGATCAAGTGTCTGAGGACAGACAATGGTGGAGAATATACAAGCGAGGAGTGTGATACTTTTTGTCAACAGGAAGGGATCAAGAGACAGTTCACGGTGGCGTACACTCCTCAGCAGAATGGAGTGGCAGAGCGGATGAACAGAACCCTATTGGATAGAACAAGGGTGATCAATCAATCTCCTTTAATGGCGATTGATCTGAAGACACCAATGAAGATGTGGACTGGTAAACCCGCTGACTATTCTCGGTTACATACTTTTGGAATTCCTGTATATGCAATGTTTAGTGACCAGGAAAGATCGAAGTAGGATTCAAGATCCAAAAAATGTATCTTCTTGGGGTACGCTGATGGTGTGAAGGGGTATCATTTGTGGGATCCCACTGCCCACAAATTTATCATCATCAGATATGTCATTTTTGCAGAAGACAAGGTGCAAATGACAACTGATCAAGACATGGAGAAGGAGAATACAGAAACTACAATAGTCGAAGTAGAGGACAAATCCAAGGAAGAATCAGTTTCCTCTGAGGCATTACCAGAGCACGATGATCAAGTACCGGTTGAGTCTGGACCACGACGGTCAACTCGGGAGAAAAGAACACCAGTATGGCACTCAGACTATGTCACTGAGAGCAATATTGCGTATTGCTTATTGACAGAGGATGGAGAGCCATCTTCTTTTGTGGAGGCGACCCAAAGTCCAGATATATCCTCATGGATGGCGGCGATGCAGGAGGAACTTGAAGCCCTGCACAGGAACAAGACTTGGGATCTTGTTCCATTACCTCGTAGAAGGAAGGCTATCGGAAACAAATGGGTCTTTAAGATCAAACGGGGTGGAAAGGACCAGGTGGAAAGATATCATGCAAGATTGGTGGTCAAAGGATTTGCTCAGAAGGTATTGATTTCAATGAAATATTTTCTCCTGTTGTTAGACTGACGACTGTTCGGATAGTTCTGGCGATGTGTGCTACATACAGCTTACATCTAGAGCAGTTAGATGTAAAACCTGCTTTTCTCCATGGTGATCTTGATGAAGATATCTATATGCTCCAACCGAAAGGTTTTTTAGAAGAAGTCAAAGAGAACTTGGTTTGCAGGTTGAACAAATCTTTGTACGGTCTCAAACAGGCGCCGAGGTGTTGGTACAAGAGATTTGATACCTATATCGTGAGCCTTGGATACGACAGACTTCATTCAGATGCTTGTGCATATTTCAAGGGTTCGGATGGTAATGATTTCATCATTCTTTTGTTGTATGTGGATGACATGTTGGTTGCAGACCCCAACAAAGATCAGATCCAGGAGACAAAGGCACAGTTGGCTAGGGAGTTTGATATGAAGGACTTGGGACCAGCGAACAAGATTTTTGGGATGTAGATTAACCGAGACATAAATAATGGGAAGATTTGGCTATCACAGAAGAGTTACTTACAGAGAGTCTTGAAACGCTTCAACATGCAAGACTGTAAGTCAATCTCTACCCCTCTTCCCGTTAATTTCAAGTTATCCTCCACGATGAGTCCTAACAATGAAGCAGAGAGGATGGAAATGTCTCGAGTACCATATGCATCAGCAGTGGGTTGTCTAATGTTCGCTATGGTTTGTACTAGACCAGACATTGCACATGCAGTGGGAGCAGTTAGTCGGTACATGGCAAATCCAGGACAGGAGCATTGGAGCACAGTGAAGAGGATCATGAGATACATCAAAGAGACCTCAGATGCTGCATTATGTTATGGAGGATCAGATTTTACTATCAGAGGATATGTTGATTCAGATTTTGCAGGTGATTCTGACCGAAGGAAATCCACTACTGGTTATGTGTTTACTCTTGCAGGAGGAGCTGTGAGCTGGATTTCAAAGTTACAGTCAGTTGTGGCTTTATCCACAACAGAGGCGGAGTATATGGCAGCTACGCAGGCTTGCAAAGAGGCGATTTGGATGAGAAGGTTGTTGGAGGAGCTCGAGCACAGACAGACACAGATTTCTTTGTTTTGTGACAGTCAGAGTGCCTTGCACATTGCAAGGAATCCATCTTTTCATTCCAGGATGAAGCACATTGGGGTGCAGTATCACTTTGTCCGAGATGTGGTGGAGGAAGGAAGTGTGGATATGCAGAAGATTCATATTAAAGAAAATCTGACAGATTTCTTGACGAAGGCGATTAACTCTGATAAGTTCAGATGGTGCAGATCCTCAAGTGGCCTTGCAGATACTTGAGCATCATGTTTGGCAGATAGAAAGGATGTGTGGAGATGTGATTGGTTCTCAATCAAATCTCCAAGTGGGAGATTTGTTGGCGGACGTCCATTTGCAGGACGGTAGTCGCCCCCCTCCTTTGTCAAAGGGGGGATAGTGGTGTTAGGTGGTGGGTGGCCAAACCCCCACCAAACCTCCAACAGGAGAAGGCAAAGGGAAGGGGTGAGGAGGCCTATAAAATGAGGCTCTCCTCTCTTCCAAATGGCATCTCATCTATCACTTGTATCCGGTTTCTCATCACCGGTAGTCATCCTATTTAAGCGGTTTTGTGAGGTTTATTTCCCCGCTTATTCAAGAGAGAGATTTACAAGGGTTTTCTCCTTGTAATAGTGAGTGAGAGTGTACCCACTTTTACCCCATAGTGATCCTTCTATTTGTCTATGGTTTTTTACCCCTTCCATTTGGCGGTTTTTCCACGTTACATCTGGTGTCCATTTATTTCCACATTTTGCACTTTATTTTTATCTCGTAATTATCGCTGCACCGATGGACCGATCATTTACGGTCCTAACATCCTCAAATGGCACCTTGTCCTCAAGGTGTAGGTCTGGAAATTGGGACAAAATGTGCTCGACGTCTTCCCGGGTGGACTCTTCGGACGGTTTTCCCGACCACTGAATCAATATATCCGTTGGTATAGAACTGAGGGAAAGGTTGTTGTCCCACGAATCTGGAAGCTCAGAGTGAACTGTAGACTGCCCGACTGCCCGTTTGAGTTGCGAAACATGGAAAACCAGGTGAATTCGTGTAGTAGGAGGGTAAGAGAGTTTATAAGCAGTGTTTCCCAATCGAGCTAAAATCCGGTAGGGGCCATAAAAACGGGTAGCTAACTTGGGAGTAAGCTTAGATGACTTTGAAGTTTGAACATTGGGTCGGAGTTTGACAAAGACGTTCTCCCCAAAGTCGAAAGAAACATCTCGACGATGTTTGTTGGCAGCCCGTACCATCAACTGCTGGGCGCGGGAGAGATTGTGCTGGAGTTGGAGCAGTAGCTAATCACGATCAGTAAGGATTGTAGCCACGGTGTCAACCGGTGAATCCCCACCCAGAAAACACTGCACAACAGGAGGTTTACGGCCATAGACAGCTTCAAAGGGGGACATTTTGGTGGAAGAATGAGAAGTCGTATTATAACAATATTCAGCCCAAGGTATCCACGAGACCAAGAAAGGGGCCTCTTCGAAGCAAAACAACGTAAGTAAATCTCAAGGCATTTATTAACAATTTATGTTTGGCCATCCATTTGTAGGTGATATAAAGAACTCATTTTCAAGGTGGTACACTCTAAGCGGAACAGTTCCCTCCAAAAATTACTAACAAAAATAGGATCCCGATCCCTGAGAATGGAACAAGGAATGGCATGCAAACAGACTACTTAAAGAAGAGTTCAGCTACAACCTTAGTTGTGTAGGGGTGCCACAACATCAGAAAATGCGTATATTTGGTTAAACGATCCACATGAACCAAGATAACATCTGTTGGAGTCTGCATCCCACATCGGACTTGTGGTCCGATTGATCTTTATTATTGATTATAAAATAACCTCAAGGCCTCCCTTAGAGAGTAACCTTGGGGATTGGGTTCCACCTCTCTTTCTCACTCTGCATGGTATCAAAGGAGGTTCTCTAACTCGAGCCCTCCCTCCCATTTTTCCTCTCTCACCCTAGGTTTTCCAGCGACCCCCCCCGGTGGGGGGCAGCGGTCCCAAGCCATTGGCTACCTTCACGAGAGCGTCGCCCCCTCCCATACGCCACTCTGCGGGGGCCTCCTCCCGTCGCGAGCACCTTCCCTCCTAGTGACGCCTTCCCGTCGCCAGCGCGCGCTTCGCCCCCAGCCCTCCGGCGCAGTTCCTCCCTCCCAATGCGATGGCCCTTCTCGTGCGAGGGTTTCTCCAGCGCGCCCCCTCCCTGTGCGCGCGACGGACTCCAGGCGGTCCCTCCCTCCCTGCGCGTGTCAGCCTCCAACGGCCTCCCCTCTCTTAGATCTGGCCGGATCCCGTCCACCGCGGGCTCCTCCATGGTCGCCGCCCACCTGCAACCGCGCTCGCCCCGCCTGTCACAGCACACTCCCGGCACCGCCCCTCCAGTCGCAAGCGACCTCCACCTCGTCGCGAGAGGTCCCTCCAGGTGGCCCCTTTCCTGCTGTGCGAGCCGGCTCCTCAGCAACTGCTCTCCCTCCAGGCGGCCATTCCTCCGGCGATCGGCTCCCCTCCTCCAAATCTGGAGCGCTGCCTCCCTTGCTCACCGGTCCCCTCCTGTGTGCGCCTCATTCTCCCTCCCGTCGACCCTCTGCGACAGCCCTCTACGCACCAACCATGTCTCCCTCCACCCGCAGCTCGCCGACAGTGACCCTCTCCACCCCAACTTTCCCGGCACACCATAGTCTGACCCCACCTATGCAGATTTTTCAGCGCTCCGTCGTCCGGCCCCGCCAGTGCGGCTTTCCCGGCGATACATCGACCGGCCCTGCCTGCGCGGTTCTTCTGTTGTGCCTCCACAACTTGCCACGTCACCGATGTAATCTAGCACATCTTCCAACATTTTTCATCTCAAGGGGGAGCTGCGATCTTGAGAGGGAGTTGCAATCGCGAATGTTTTCTTTTCTGTTTCGTCTTATTTTGTAATCAAGCTGGGTACGTCGAGCTTGAGGGGGAGTGTCTACAGCATCTGTTGATTGCCTCCCTTAGAGAGTAACCTTGAGGATTGGGTTCCACCTCTCCTTCTCACTCTACAAAGTCCATCTAAATTTCATCCCAAACTAAATCTGGAATTGGAAGTGGCTAGAGAAGTCCTGCAGGAAACATGGCCTGATATTTATGACGCCCGCACGTATCACATTCGCGGACAAATTGTTGGATTTGTTTTGTCATACCCCTCCAAAACAAACCAGCGGCCAATCGTTTATAAGTTCTAAGAAACCCAGCCACATTCATTAGCACGTATCATGCTGGTTTTATGCCTTTATTGTGTCGATATCCAGCCAGAGTGGTTCGGAAACAGCGGAGCCCGAAAAGATAGACTCGCTGCAGGTGTCAAGTTCGCCTGTAACCCTACAGGAAAGGGAGTCCGCTGCCTGGTTGATGCGTCCAGGCTTGTATAGCACTTCAAAATCAAATCTCAACAGCTTAGCCTATCAATCCTGCTGATTTGTTGTGTGTAACCGTTGACTAAGAAGGTGTTTGAGAGCCTTATGATCAGTATAAACAACAAAATGTTTGCCGACCAGATAGTGCAGCCAATTGTTAACTGCCAAAACAAGTGTCATTACCTCTTTTTCATAAACAGGGGAAGGTTGACATAGGCCAAAGCCTTAGTGAAATAAGTCACCGGGCGTCCTACTTGCATGAAGACAGCGCCGACCCCATGTCCGGAAGCATCACACTCAATGACAAACGACTTGAACATTCTGCCAAAACAAGTGTCATTACCTCTTTCTCTCAAGGTTTATTCATAAAAAAAAAAAACAATCTTCCGCAAAAAAAAATCTTTGAACATTCTGTTCATGGTGGACTGGAAGGTAGTCGGGGCGTTCATCAACCCAAACGGCATGACAAGGAATTAATAATGCCCCTCGTGTGTACAGAACACGGTTTTGTGAGCATCCCCTGTTTTGACTCGAATCTGGTGGAAACCAAATTTTAAATCCAAATTGGAAAAAAAAATGGCACCATGCAACTCGTCCAAAAGTAACTCTATGATGGGAATAGGGAACCTGTTTGGAACGGTGAGTTTATTGAGTGCCCGGTAGTCGACACACATTCGCCAACTTCCATCTTTTTTCTTTACAAGTATAATAGGACTTGCAAATGGACTACTGCTATGCCGGATTATTCCTTGTCCCGTCATTTCATTAATTTGTTGCTCTACCTCATCTTTGAGGTAATGAGCTAACTTGTATGGCCTAATACTTAACAGAACCACCCCTGCCACAAGTAATAACATGGTCTGTTTCCTGCTCGGTGGTAGGCCTTGAGGTTTGTCAAACATAGACTGAAATTTGTTCAAAATATTCCCCAACTGAATCTGGTCATCCATAACACCACTGCTCGCCACCCTCGCTGGAATCACAAGCTGTGCCTACCAATTCCACCCCTCCACAAGCAGTGTCTTTGACTGAATGAGGTTTTGACACCCCCAAAGGAGTCCCCATTCCGGCAAAATTTCCCTGAACTTTGATTTCCTGCCCCTGCCACAAAAAATCCATGGTTTTGTATCCCCAATTTGTCAAAACACTGCCCAAACTTCTCAGTCATTGCATTCCCAAGACCACATCCGGCCCTCCAATGTCAAAGACAAAGGCATCAACTGTGATGACGAAGTTCTCCAAGCTGATATTTATCTGTCTGAATAAACCTTGAGAGAAAGCTCGTAAACCGTTGCAAAGTTCAATTCCGAAAGTGTTGGTCGGGCTAACTTCCACATTTGCTAGCTTAGCAAGTTGTCTAGATATGAAATTATGGTTGGCTCCACTATCCACTAAAATCAGTACCGGTACACCTGAGAGATGTCCTGCGAGCAACATCGAATCCGCCCCAGCTTCGCTCATACTACAGAACTTGTTAGGTCCAAAAGGGGCCTAAATACCCTGAGAAAGAGGTGAATCATGGTATGGATATTCTTTCCAAAATTCATCATGCCCCACTGAATCTTGACCTCTTTATTATAAGGGTCACTTTATTTGATCTTAAGTGTTTATGCTGATCTTATTCTTTCCTTCTTTAATTGATAATGATGCAATGAAAGTAAAACAGAAAAGCAAGCACAAGTACACACAAATTTTATTTGGTTCACCATTACCGGACTACATCCAAGGAGCATACAACGACGATGTGTCGATATGCCAAATTCACTAAACCTCACTGCCAAAATAAAAGGTTCGGACTAGATCACTTTTATGCTCAGGCTCACAGTCTTTACAAAGTTTAGGGACAGCTTACAGCTTTCCAAGGGTCACTCCCTAACTCTCTTTCGATGACTCACTGCCGGTGGAAAGGATCACCTTTTTCCTTTTCCTTTGCTCACTGCTCTGGAAAGGATTCACACCCAGTTTATGGACATGTAAATCCCTACATTATCAATAATAAATACATCCTCAGTTGTAGATAGATGCTCTGTTGAAGTCTCACTTTCATCCAGTGGATGGATATCACTTGACCACAAGTTTACTGGGCAATCCATTTTGAACACTTTCGCGATGTCCACTGCCTTTGCGAAGCACACCTCTTTCGCGAAACTCAAATAGCCTTCGCGAATCAACTTCCTTTCGCGAAGCTCACTTAGCCTTAGCGAAACTCACAACTTTCAGTCAGCTTTTTATAGCCTTCGCGAACTTCAATACTTTCGCGATGCTTACAATTTTTGGTTGGCTTTTATTGCCTTCGCGAACTTCCTTTCTTCATGAACTTTTTCGCAAGAACACCCTTCACGAACCACCTTCGTGAATTCAGAGCCTACGGATTTTCGTTAAGGCTTCAGCTACTTTTCTGAATGGGGTAGAGGCCTACTATAGGCGTTGCCTCCGATTCTAGAAGCTTCCATCCACGTCATCACCATTTCATGGAGCTCTCCCATCTCGTTCGCGATGCTCCCTGTCTTCACGAAGCACCAGGAAAATTTCTCGTTTGCGAAGATTCTCATAGTCGCAGAGAATACCATCAAACCTTTTACGCATTCGCGATGCTCCGCTCACGATGATCCATACCTTCGCGAAATCCAGTTTTCGCGAAACTCGTGTCTTTGCCATATTTTTATTAGTCCTTCATGGAAATCCATCTTTCGTGATGCTTGAGCCAACCTCCAAATTTTGAACCCCAAAAAGTTAGCAAACATTGGGAAATGGTATCACCTTGTATACGCAATTTTCTGTACCGATTCCAAGGCATTCACTCCTTTATCTTGGATCTTTGTCAACATACCGTATCAACAATCTCTCTGAATCTCCCCAATTAATCATGGAAACCCACTTTTTCAACAAACACAATCAACACAAAAATACTTTAATGATACCTTGAGGGATTTTTGCCTAAAAGAACTCAACCGATTCGCACAAGTTGCCCGCCCTGTTCTTCTTCCCTAGATGTCAAACATCCATCCTTGGCATTGTCTTCCTCCCCCCTGTAGTTCCTCCGGTTCTTCAATTTCCAAAACCAACACCCGCAAATGTTTGTCAGGGCATTTATGCATTGGTCCACAACAAAAACACAAACCTTTCAACTTGCTATCTTCCAGTTCCTGACGACCCAGATCTCTTACCTCGTTCCAACGTTCTTCCCCCACAATCTTCTTGAAATCTTCTTCACGTCGATTCCGTACAAAAACAGGTCGGTTTGTGGAAAAAATCGTTGCCACCACTCTGATATTCCGTGACAAAGGAGGTACCTCTGGCTGTGAACTTGTACTCCGAATTACTCCCTCACTGATTAACTTTTTTTCAACCTTCCTTGCCAGGGCCATTATCCGAATTTTGTTAGCTGGTTCATGCGTTGAAATTTGGTTTTCTATCTCGGGCTGCAACCCCCCATAAACAAACTCATATATCATGGTTCTGGAAAATCCGGCAGTCTCAAAGCGATTTGCTCTAATTCCTCAATGTAATCGTCCACTGAGTTTGCCTGTCTCGGGTTCTTCAGAAATTTCTATGGATCTTCGTTGGTGTTTTTTCCGTATCGATCCACAAGCGCCAGCTTGAACGCACTCCAAGACGATCCTAATGTATCTCTGTGCTAGGATAAAAACCAATACAATGTTGTGCCTTCCATACAAATTTGCGCGTAATGCAATTTCATATCCTCCGGAGTCCGGTTGATCAGAAAATAGGTATCTGCTTTGGTAATCCATCCAAAAGGATCGTCCCCAGCAAACGTTGGCAGTTCGACCCTCTATGACACATTGTGCATCCCATCTAACAACACAACATCCTCTGTAGAAGAATTTTCTCCCGGACGCACACTGAACTCCACACTTCCCGACTCTACCTCCTAAATTTTTCGGTGCGACTTTGCTCTGTTTCTCAATTTTCGAACCCCGCTCCACTGGCAATTCTACCCCTTTTAATCATTCCAAGGTTTGTTCCTCCAAATCACAAACCCTAGAATCACGCGTTCTTATGTTTGTTGCGCCACGTCCAAAGCCACTCGTTGGCACTCATTCTGCACACGCATCATTTTTTCCATGTTTTCCTGCATCGAAGTCATCGCAACCTTAATGCTTTCTATAGCCGATTCTATCGAAACCACTCGGTTCTCCATTCTTGTTGGCATCAAAAAGCAGGACGCAACCTTCCAACTCGTGCGAAAAACAAACTCATTGTCGACTACCTCAATGTACGGCGGAAATCGTTCGTACGTGAACAACGAACGCAACACGCGCAACTCTCAACATTGAACGTGTATGCGTCTCTGCCTCGGTTTTCTCTCTCCAGCAAAACCTTCCCCAACGGAGTCGCCAAATTGTTACGACGGTGTGTGTGGCTTAGAGAAAGAAAGAACAAACAGGGAAATACAGAAGAATTGGTTGATATTACCAGTAGTCCGTGGTTACAACTCTCTAGTAACATCCGTGAAGAAATCAAGTTGAATAATGGTAAGACTTAGAAATCATATTCCTAACGTTCAACTATTTGAACATATTTTAACTCTCACTACACAACATCAAATGTTACAATGTTAACTTTTGTTGTCTACTTAGAACTCTTTTTAAGTACATCATCGTTATCCTTAAAACCTTTTCTATTAAACATTTTTCTTTGAATATTTTGCAAATAATGCAACTATTTACAATATCACTTTACCACCGCATCCTAAACTCTTTTAGGATAAAGTGATATCCACTTTGTTACGGTAGCTAATGTAACTCTTTACATTTCGCTTGACCACCATACCCTAAACTCTTTTAGGATACAAAGTGATACATTGTGCATTGGCTAGTATAAACCTTTAGGGAGTAGTGATGTTCGCTTGTTATGGTAACTAAATGCAACTCTTTACATTTTTCTTTATCATCACAAATCTTAAACCTTTTAGGATATAAAGTGAAAAATCACTTTAATCTTAGACCAATATAATAGTGATATTTTCAGGTGGTAGCTCAATGTAACCTTTTACATTATTACCACCACATACCTAAACTCTTTTGAGGATATAAAGTGAAAAATCACTTAATATTTATTTGTTAACTTTGAACTTCTTTAAGTCCAAACACACTCTCACTAATCTCTTGACACTATTCTCCTAAGATACACAAACCACTTTGTGTTTAGGAAATAACATTGTTTCCTCTTAGTAGGAATATTTAACAAATAAACTATCATATTCATATCATATGTGGTATTCTATGTGTTCGGAACATTTTTCCTTTTGAAAAGAGGCTTTATTAAAATATACCATTGATGGGTGGCAAGAACACATTCCCTCATATTTTAACAAACTGGATAATCCTAGATAAAACATTTTATCCATATCTTCTTCTCAAAATATGTTAAAGAATCCAATGAATCATAAACCATGTGTATCCAAATAATCAATTCATTTTGTTCGTAACTCTCTATTAATGAAAAACATCTCTCGTCATATAAGAGAAACGAGATGAAGATAAACATCTTTTACTTCGATCCATCTGAACTTACCGCATTCCTTTACATCCTTGATGTAGCAACTTCTTGTTTCATCTCTTAATGTAAATTACAAGTTCTATCACTTATTCTCATTATTTTGAACCTATAATATTTATGTTGGAGTCTGTATCCCACATCGGACTTTTGGTCCGATGTGGTCTTTTTCATTTATTATAAAAGAATGTCTCCGCCTCACTTTGAGGTAATAAGGAGGTAAGGGGGTTTCTCAACCTACATGGTATCAGAGGGAACCTAATCCCGAACTCTCCCTCCCTCCCGTTTTATTTCTTTCCCGTCAGCCTCTAGGGTTTCTCCCGGTTAGGGGGCGGCGGCCTCCATGGCCAGCGAGCCATAGGTATTCTCCGCCGCCCCCTGCCGGTCATCCCTCCCGAGCGGCAGCCTCCCTGCTCCGGCTCTGTCCGGCGGTGCTCCTCCTCGGTGCACCTTCCCTTCCAGCGCCCGCTCCTCCTGCACGCGAGCCCTCGCTGTCGCCCCCCCCCCCCCCGGTGCGCCTTCCCTTCCAGTCGCGGCTCCTCCCGAGCGCGACATTCCTGACGCCCCGTCACGCCTCCACCCGCACGCGACCCTCCGTCGACGTCTCATCCGGCACCGCCTCCCTGTGCTGTTTCCCGGCCGCCCTCCTCCCCTCCGCTGCGACGCGTCCCGGCGAGTCCCGGCCCCTGCGCACAGCCTTCCGCCGGCATCCCCCTCCTGGCGGTTTCCCCTCTCCGCTCTTCCCGACTACCCGCTCCTGCCGGCACCCACTTCCGCAACTCCCGGAGCACAGAACGGTTTCTCCCGCTTCGCCCAAACTGCCCACATATTCCTCGCACCGGCTCCCGCTTCTCCAGGCGCCCAAACCGGTCAGCTGCACCTCTCCCGCTACGCACGAACCACCCTCTCCGGCGGTCTTGTGTGTTGGAGTTGGTGGCCTAGAACCAACTACTTTGTACTTTATTCATTAATAAAATCCTTATCACATCTTGATTGTTCTTCTGCGTGACAATGCATGTGATAATGTCCTAAGGACAGCTGTTGCATTAATGGGTCATAGCGGATCCCTGCTATGATAAGAACCCGGAAGTGTCATAACACTGTTCTTGAATATATGTTCTATGGCCGGATGATATTATTTGAGGGACACAAATAATACAGGTCATTAGGGGTGAGGACTCATAAAACTTTGAGGCACCTTCTCATGGTGTGCGCCCTTGGTAATATCCAGGAGGATATTATGAGAACGAGACCCGCCAGTAGGAAATTCACATTTCATAGTGTCATTGGATGTTCCTATCTGCAGACATGTGTATTGGACCTTAGACTTTAAGATTATTATTAATGGGTATTACAACTCGCGCACTTAGATGTATTGACGAAAACTGTGACGACACACTGTTCGCAGCGAGGTAGGATACGTTGGGTGCGTCACGAGTAATACTGCATTAATAGATAATGCGAGAAAGGATTTGTCCCTTCTGTTCCATAACGGAAGTAGATATCTCAGGCCCTTTGATGGAATTGATATAGCCTAAATAAATCTATGGCCATGGTAAGGTATGAGCGAGTTCAATTTCGGGAAGTCAAAGAAAAAATAATCGAGCACATGAGTTGATGGCACTAGCATGCAACCCGCTTGATTGGAGATATCGAGACAAATGGATTATATTACACGGTAAGCGTTCGTAGGAGGTGACACGTCATTGCGGCGTTAACTTCTTTCTCTATGGGTGCCTTGGCGTGTTGCTAGACGCTAACCTTGGACTTTAGGCAGGCTCCGCCTAATGTCACTGAGAAAGAGGCTTAGAGGGTCACACACTAAGTGTGTCCATGTATCTCAGTTAAATATTAATTTAACGAGTTAGATAAATATTATTCCCGACTGTGGTTTAATAATTATTTAAGGATGCCTGATCGCATTTATTTCAACACTAGTTATTCGAGAGAATATATTGTGGGCGAAATAATATATTTATTAGCGAGTAATGCAGTTACATTTATTTGAGAAATAAATAGCCATTACTCAAGGTCTAATAAATGTGGAGGAGATAAAAGAAAATGGAAAATAAAAGTACACGTCGTGTATATTAAATATATACGTCGTGTAGTTTTATGGAAAACAAGTACACGCCGTGTATTAATTATTACACGCCGTGTAGTTTTTCAGTCGGGATTTTGAGGATATAATATTGTTTTATTAAATGATATTAATTATAATCAGCATGGGCACGTGTCAAGGAATTCATAATTCGACATGAGGTTTCAATAAGAGTTAATGAAATAAATAAAACGCGTAACGCATTTATTTATTGTCATAACTCTATTAACCTCAAACCGGATTATAAATATCCTCACAACCCCAACACTTTTCCAGAGCCATTTTGTTGTGCACAACGGATTTGGAAATACTCTCAAGCCAAGAGAGAATTCTCTTTCCACCAAGAACGCCCTCAAGTTACGAGAGCGAGATCCTCCACCGGATCAAGGCGGTTGAAGGCGAACATCGCAAGCGAAGGCTCTTCCGCGCTAGCACCCGGAGATCCCTTCGGCGACGTCCAGAGATACGTGGCACACGTGTGGATCACTGCTAGAGGAATCCTACACTTGGATTCTACGACGCAACGACGGATCACAGGATCGTAACCGGAAACATCAACGAAGAAAGAATTCCACCAAGGTAATTCTTGTGAATTAATTAAATTAATTATAACCAACATATGATGATTATCAGAGCGAGCATATCGTTGATTATAATTATTTAGTTTTTCGTTGGTGATTTAAGCATTTAATAATTTAGTTATTTCAATTCATGTTTAATCGTTCTGGAAATCTGAATCTCGAGATCTGTTCCTCCTCCCTCGTTTCTCGTTCACCTCACAGAAACAAATTTTTCTTTTAATTTTGATTAAAATAAAATAGAGGAACTCATCCGGAGGAGCCAAACGTTTCTGGCCGTACAACACCAGAATACACGGCGTGTATTCGGAAGTACACGTCGTGTAGTCTAGGTTCAATGCATTGACTGATCCGCCAAATCAGGTCGTGTATTGGATTCTTTTTAAGAATTTAAGACATCGTTTGTTGACCAGAAACAGGTGGCACACAGTTTCCGGATTACACGCCGTGTGGTCCAATGAACACGGCGTGTAGTCCCTTCGGGTTAGGGTTGGGCCGTGTACCCCGTACACGGTTTGCCCGGCTGGAAACCGTGTAACGCGGAAACTACACGGCGTGTGTCCCAAAGAACACGCCGTGTACTCCAAAAATTTCCGAAGTACATTAACACGCCCTGTCCCCGGGCGTGTACTTTGGATGGACGGTGAAGAAAAGTACACGCAGTGTCGTCGGAACTACACGCCGTGTACTCACCCAAATTACACAGATTTATTAAAATTTATTATTATATTATACAAACCCTTGAGACGTGTACCATGGTGCAGGCGTGAAGCTGAGGCACAACACGTGATAGGTGTTTTATATATATGTGTTTAATTTAACATCTGCGTAATGAACGGGAATTCACCGGGTTGCCTTCAAGGTACAAGTTACGTAAAATGAATTTATTTGTTTAAAATTATGATGGATGAGAATCTCAAGGAAATTCAGAAAAGGGTTTTAAGATAAAAGGATTGATTAATTAAAGATAATTAATTAATTTGAGCGTGATTTATCTTAAACAAGAACGATTAAAGAATTGAATGCTAGTTTTATTTATGCGTAAATATCGTTGCATGTATGGATGATCATGAGCTAGACCGAGACCTTTGTATGTGAATGGTTTCTTTTAATTTATTGTTGGCCTGCGAGCCATCTCCTCATTAATATGTAGGGTCTGCGCGCCCAAGGATTCTTTTATGTAAAAACCCCTTTTTACCCCACCTGCGTGTGAGATAAATGCATATGTAATGGATGGAGCTCCCAAGCTAGTGGAGGCGGCTCAAGTCAGGAGCCAAGGTGAAATCAATCCAAGGAGATACAAAGGTGGACAGGTGGAAAGCTGTAAACACGAACTCAAAAGGTTCAAGGTGTTTCTCCCCTAGGTCTTGGGTTAGTTTATCAACCGCTAGATAAACTAACCAATAGAAAAGCTCATGATCATACCATTTATTTTATTTCTGTCAGTTGCATGGTTTATTTATTATGGGTGTGTTGTCACGATCACACAATTAATGAATTAAACAGGCATGCAAGATGGAACTAAAATAAAACCGGCTTATACGTAAATATTATCTTAGACATGGTTAATCACTTAAGTATATCCCACTTAATATTAACAAGCATGTAATCAAAGATAATAAAATGGCAATTTACGTATAAAGATAAAATCCCTCAAAAGAAATATTAAATCGGTATAGCCTTCCATAATCTTGGTTAGAATCGAACCATAGTTCAAAGTGTTTGACCAACCCTAGTTGGGGTGCTTTCAATTATCGGGGAATTCTAATTCAAGGTTATGGGTTGACTTGACTTGGTTCGCATCAAGGGTTGACTGTCACAGCAAGACTTGGTGTGACCAAGAGGCAAAGGTTGAGGAAATCCAAAATAAAAGGATTTCAGGATTAGGGAGTCCACTCAGCGGATCAAGGAGCTGCGAGTTAATGCAGTTGGCATTTGGAATGCCTACCTAAAAACCCTTCAAGTTGCTTGACCAACCCTAGTTGGGGTAATGCGAAGGGCAATATGGATCATTGCCACTAGAATATTCAGGCAACAGAATATTCCGAAGTCAATGGTGAGGGCTATTGGATTTCGATAAAATAGTGGGAGACTAATAAGTATTAATTTATTTATTTGTCTCAATTTTTGTAATAAAGTACTAAACCTTTGCTCATCTTAATTTGTAGAAACGGCAAGAAAATGACTTCAAACATATCATTGCGCACCATACTCGAGAAGGAAAACCTTCTCACCGGCACCAATTTCCAAGAGTGGCAGAGGCGTTTACGCGTCGTCCTTCGCCACGAAAGGAAATTGTATGTGCTGGAAGAGCCTATTCCAGTTGCGCCTGGGAAAGAGGCTAGTGATGAGGAATTATCTCTCTACATGAAACACATGGATGATGCCACAGATGTCCAGTGTTTCATGCTATCGGCCATGTCCAATGAGCTCTTGAAGCAACATGAAAACATGAACGCGTATAGCATGATGTCTCACCTTAAGGATCTCTACCAAGAGAAAGCGAGACAGAAGAGGTATGAGATCTTCAATGCTTTGTTTACAACTAAGCATGGAGAGTCTGCGTCAGCTGGGCCTCATGTAGTCAAGCTTATTGGCTACATTGAACGCCTGAACATCTTAGGGATTAAATTCTCGGATGAGTTGCGTACAGATCTCATCCTATCATCACTGCCCAAGACCTTCTCTAGCTTCATTATCAACTATAATATGAGTGGCAATGAGAAGAGTCTATCGGAGCTTCTGACCTTGATTCGCCAGGTAAATAAGAACATAGGGCGTGACAAACCCGCGGTCCTTATGGTGAACAAGAAAAGGAAGGACAAGGCAAAGGGGCCAAAGACTTATAAACGGTCTGAAGCCCCCGAGCACCGTCCCTCCAAAAAGGGGAAGATCCAGAGGCAGGGCAAGGAAAGAGAGGCGGTGTGTTTTGCATGTGGCAAGCAGGGCCACTAGAAGAGGAACTACACCCAGAAGCGTGGGGACGCTAAAGGTGCGTTCGTTATCGAGTGCAATCTTTCTATTTCTACACATTGAGTATTAGATACAGCTTGTGGGGCTCACATCTGTATTCAAATGCAGGAACCAAGTAGATTTAGAAAGATCGTCAGAGGAGAGGTGGATATTCGAGCTGCCAATGGCGCAAGTCTGGCTGCGTTGGCTATTGGCGACTACCACCTCTCATTGCCAACTGGCATGATTTTGATTTTACAAAACTGTTATTTTGCGCCTAGTGTTACCAAGAACATAATTTTTGTATCTTGTTTGGATATGGATGGATTTGTTTTCAAGTTTGGAAATAAGGGTTGTCTCTTTTATAAGAACAACGTATGTTATGGTATGACACATTTGAATAATGGTTTGTATGTATTAAATTACGAAAACCAAGTGTTGGCAATCGATAACGAAACAGACTCACATGACTCATACATCACCCAGTTGTGGCATCACCGCCTTGGTCATGTGAACGAGAAGCGCTTGACAAAGCTCTGCCAAGATGGCTATTTAGACTCAACTGAGCTAAAACCACTTGATAGATGTCACGCTTGTTTACAAGGTAAAATGACCAAGCCGCCTTTTGGTGGACAGGGTGAAAGGGCCACAGAGCTTCTAGGATTGGTACACACGGATGTATGTGGACCATTTCCAGTAGAAGCTAGAGGTGGATATTCTTACTTCATTACTTTTACTGATGATTTGAGTAGATACGGATTTGTCTACTTAATGAGGTATAAGTCAGAAACCTTAGAGAAATTTAAGAAATTCAAGAATGAAGTAGAGAATCGGCTTGGTAAAAAGATAAAGAAGCTTCGATCGGATCGAGGTGGAGAATATCTAAACCAAGAGTTCATCGATCTTTTACGGGAGTCTGGGATTCTATCTCAGCTCACTCCTTATACACCACAGTGGAATGGTGTTAGTGAAAGGAGGAACCGCACCTTGTTGGACATGGTGAGGTCAATGATGAGTCATGCGGATCTTCCATTATCCTTTTGGGAATATGCATTACAAACCGCAGCATACACATTAAACCGAGTACCAACTAAGGCGGCAAATGGAATTCCATCCGAGTTATGGAATGGAAGGAAACCCACTTTGTCGCATACACGTGTATGGGGATGCGAGGCGTTTGTTAAGGCCTTCTCAGGCAACAAACTAGCACCCCGGGGCACGAAATGTATCTTTATAGGATATCCTAAGGAAACGAAAGGATATTACCTATATAACCCTCAGGATAAGAAAGTGATTGTCACCAGACAAGTCGTCTTTCTAGAGAGGGAGCACATCCTCAAAAAAGATAGTGGGAGCAAGATTGACTTCGACGAAGTTGATGCTCAAGATACACAGGAGTTGGTACAGGAACAAATTCCACAGGTCCCCGTGGAAGAAGTTTCAGAAACACAAGTACTGCGTAGGAGCTCAAGAGAGGTAAGGGAACCAGAGAGATTTGGTTTCCTAGTCACCGAGGATGGTGAATCATTATTGTTGGACAATGATGAACCTCTCTCCTACAAGGAAGCAGTAGAAAGCTCAGAAGCTGCAAGATGGCTAGAAGCTATGAATTCTGAGATGGATTCCATGTATCAAAACCAAGTTTGGGTTCTGGTCGATGAGCCAGTTGATGTAAAGCTTGTTGGATGCAAATGGATATTCAAGAGAAAGTTGGACATGGAAGGTCAAGTTAGCACCTATAAAGCAAGGCTAGTGGCTAAAGGATTCAGACAACGTCAAGAAATTGACTATGATGAAACCTTCTCGCCAGTTGCCATGTTTAAATCCATAAGAATCATACTTGCCATAGCAGCTTACCATGACTACGAGATTTGGCAGATGGATGTCAAAACAGCATTCCTTAACGGGAACCTTCAGGAAGATGTCTATATGACACAACCAGAAGGGTTTGTAACACCAGGTGAAGCCAAACGGATTTGCAAGTTGCAGAAATCCATTTATGGATTGAAGCAAGCATCCAGGTCATGGAACATTCGATTTGATGAAGCCATAACGGAATTTGGTTTCATTAAGAACGAATGTGAGTCATGTGTTTATAAGCGATTTAATGGGAATGCGATCGTTATCCTAGTAGTATATGTTGACGACATATTACTTATTGGAAACGATCTACCAGTCTTACAGTCAGTTAAGGACTGATTGAACAAGTGTTTCTCCATGAAGGACTTGGGAGAAGCAGCCTACATTCTAGGGATCAAGATCATTCGTGATAGATCCAAGAGGCTGCTTGGACTAAGTCAGGGTACATACATTGACCAGATACTAAAGAGATTTAGTATGGAAAAATCCAAGAGGGGATTGGTTCCAGTGTCACATGGCTTACATCTTTCTAAGAAAATGTGTCCCCAGACAAACAGGAGAAAGATAGGATGAGTAAGATCTCATACGCTTCGACTATAGGATCCATCATGTATGTCATGTTATGTATCAGCCTTGATGTTGCCTATGCACTGACCATGGTAGGCAGATATCAAGCAGATCCAAGGGAACAGCATTGGACTGCTGTTAAGACTATCCTTAAGTATCTGAGAAGAACTAAAGATATGTTCCTGGTGTATGGAGGAGACGAGGAGCATCTCATCAGAGGGTAGATGTTGGTTTTCAGACAGATCAGAATGATCTAAAGTCGCAATCTGGATATGTTTTTTGTCTCAATGGAGGAGTTGTGAGCTGGAAGAGTTCAAAGCAGCCAGTTGTCGCCAATTCTACAGCGGAGTCTGAGTATATAGCGACTTCTGATGCAGCCAAGGAAGCCATCTGGATTCGGAACTTTGTCCAGGAGCTTGATGCGGTGCCTAGCAGTAAAGATCCCATTACATTGTATTGTGATAATACTGCAGCGGTGGCTCTTGCAAAAGAACCAAGGTCACATCAACGGACAAAGCACATACTACGAAAGTATCACCTCTTGAGGGATTTCTATCAGAGGGGTGAAGTTGCAGTGAGCAGAGTGTCCACGGAAGAGAACGTGGCGGACTCCATGACTAAAGGCCTATCTCAGCAGAAGCATGAACATCATATGAGAGCTAGCGGGTTAAAGGTTGTTAGCAGTTGGCTCTAGTCCAAGTGGGAGTCTGTTGGAGTTGGTGGCCTAGAACCAACTACTTTGTACTTTATTCATTAATAAAATCCTTATCACATCTTGATTGTTCTTCTGCATGACAATGCATGTGATAATGTCCTAAGGACAGCTGTTGCATTAATGGGTCATAGCGGATCCCTGCTATGATGAGAACCCGGAAGTGTCATAGCACTGTTCTTGAATATATGTTCTATGGTCGGATGATATTATTTGAGAGACACAAATAATACAGGTCATTAGGGGTGAGGACTCATAAAACTTTGAGGCACCTTCTCATGGTGTGCGCCCTTGGTAATATCCAGGATGATATTATGAGAACGAGACCCGCCAGTAGGAAATCAACATTTCATAGTGTCATTGGATGTTCCTATCTGCGAACGTGTGTATTGTTCCTTAGACTTTAAGATTATTATTAATGGGTATTACAACTCGCGCACTTAGATGTATTGACAAAAACTGTGACGACACACTGTTCGCAGCGAGGTAGGATACGTTGGGTGCGTCACGAGTAATACTGCATTAATAAATAATGCGAGAAAGGATTTTTCCCTTCTGTTCCATAACGGAAGTAGATATCTCAGGCCCTTTGATGGAATTGATATAGCCTAAATAAATCTATGGTCATGGTAAGGTATGGGCGAGTTCAATTTCGGGAAGTCAAAGAAAAAATAATCGAGCACATGAGTTGATGGCACTAGCATGCAACCCGCTTGATTGGAGATATCTAGACAAAGGGATTATATTACACGGTAAGCGTTCGTAGGAGGTGACACGTCATTGCGGCGTTAACTTCTTTCTCTATGGGTGCCTTGGCGTGTTGCTAGACGCTAACCTTGAACTTTAGGCAGGCTCCGCCTAATGTTACTGAGAAAGAGGCCTAGAGGGTCACACACTAAGTGTGTCCATGTATCTCAGTTAAATATTAATTTAACAAGTTAGATAAATATTATTCCCGACTGTGGTTTAATAATTATTTAAGGATGTCTGATCGCATTTATTTCGACACTAGTTATTCGAGAGAATATATTGTGGGCGAAATAATATATTTATTAGCGAGTAATGCAGTTACATTTATTTAAGAAATAAATAGTCATTACTCAAAGTCTAATAAATGTGGAGGAGATAAAGAAAAATGGAAAATAAAAGTACACGCCGTGTATATTAAATATACACGCCGTGTAGTTTTATGGAAAACAAGTACACGCTGTGTATTAATTATTACACGCCGTGTAGTTTTCCAGTCGGGATTTTGAGGATATAATATTGCTTTATTAAACGATATTAATTATAATCAGCGTGGGCGCATGTCAAGGAATTAATAATTCGACATGAGGTTTCAATAAGAGTTAATGAAATAAATAAAACGCGTAACGCGTTTATTTATTGTCATAACTCTTTTAACCTCAAACCCGATTATAAATATCCTCCCAACCCCAACACTTTTCCAGAGCCATTTTGTTGTGCACAACGGATTTGGAAATACTCTCAAGCCAAGAGAGAATTCTCTTTCCACCAAGAACGCCCTCAAGTTACGAGAGCGAGATCCTCCACCGGATCAAGGCGGTTGAAGGCGGACATCGCAAGCGAAGCCTCTTCCGCGCTAGCACCCGGAGATCCCTTCGGCGACGTCCAGAGATATGTGGCACACGTGTGGATCACCGCTAGAAAAATCCTACACTTGGATTCTACGACGCAACGACGGATCATAGGATCGTAACCAGAAACATCAACGAAGAAAGAATTCCACCAAGGTAATTCTTGTGAATTAATTAAATTAATTATAACCAACATATGATGATCCTATTTCTATGGTTCCGGGATTCCCTCTGAAGTTTTTCGTTTTTCGTTCTATTCCGAAGATTCGGCGTTTTAAATCGTGACGGATCTCGGATTGAACGTTTCTTAACGTTAAAATTAAAGTTGGGCAAACCCCACCAACGCGCTTCCGCTGCGCCCGGAACCTACATTGTGCACGCAGCGCCTCAAGCGGTTCCCCGGCGCCCCGCTCCTCCAGCCGCGCCTCCCAGACGCGGCCCCCGACGCCCTCGCCCCGGCGCCTCCGACAGCCGGCCTCCATTCCTACCGGCTCCTCCAGCAGCCGGCCTCCCGTACCGGACCGCTGCTCCTGTGCGAGAATTCCGACGGACCAGGTTCCCCGTCCGTTGCTCTCCCTCCTTGTCGGCCTCCTCCTGCAAAGCAGCCCTCCCTCCGACCGAATTCATCCGCTCCCTTTTGGCACCTCCTGCGGAATCCCCGCCTCCCTGCCCGGCGCCTCTTGCGGAATCAACGCATTCAATCGCCGGCCTCCTCCTGCGGATTTCCCGGCACTTCGACGACCGGCACCGCCATTGCGGATTTCTCGACACTTTGACGACCGGCCCTCCCAAGCGGATTTCTCGGCGCTTTGACGATCGGCCCGACATTGCGGTTTTCCCGGCGCTCTGACGACCGGCCCATAGTGCGGATTTTCCCGACGCTCTAACGACCGACCTGCCAGTGTGGATTTCCCGGCGCTCTATTGTCCGGCCCAGCACTTTTCCGATGATGACCCATCCTTTTTTTTTCCAGTGGAATCACATTACCATCTTGAGGGGGAGCGGCATCAACAACGATTTTATTATTTCTGTTTCTTCTGTTTTTGTCTTGTATCTGTTATCAAGTTGGGCATGTCCAGCTTGAGGGGGAGTGTTAGCGTCTGTTTTGTTGCTTTCTTTTCATTATGTGTCCAAGCTAGGTACACCTAACTTGAGGGGGAGTGTTGGAGTCTGTATCCCACATCGGACTTGTGGTCCGATGTGGTCTTTTTCATTCATTATAAAAGAATGTCTCCGCCTCACTTTGAGGTAATAAGGAGGTAAGGGGATTTCTCAACCTACAATTTACAACACTTGTAAAGTATACATTAAGTATCACATACCCTTCAAAATTGAAGAATCAATTTCTATAACATTTATACCTCACATGGACATTTCATGGAGTTCCCAAATTCCTTTACGTATTTTAGATAACCTCATCATATGGAATCATTAATCCTTCCTGATAATACCCTCAGGTTTCAAATAAATCTTAATTGGCTTCTTGAAGAAATATTGGACTTTCTAACTTTTCCTCTTCCGGCTTGAAATTTGTCCCTCCTTGCATTGCCTGTATAGTACCATAACTTAGACATCGTATTCCTAGTTCGTTTATTCTCAACATTTTGAGAATATCGGGTAAACTTTTCTTGAACTCATTCATATTGTCAGAACATTTCTATCAATGACAATAGGATGAATTCCTTAACCAGAATAATCCTTCAGTCACTCCAAGCATATTCAATCATATTGAATATTATTTGCATACCCAGTCATATTCAGTCTATGAGACTAGAATTCCTTAAGTCAATTAGCATCCAGCGCCTTTGAAACCTTAAATGAATCATTTCATGCTTCCATAAGCATGTTGATTTTCTTGTTCAACACTTGGTTACTCAAGAAAAGACCGTTCTAACACATAGAATATTTCTCATGCTCAAAAACTTTTCTTAAGCTACCAGTCTTAAGAGTTACTTTAAGGTTCTCATTTCAAGGATTAATTTCAAAGTTTAGTTTGATGTTGATGATGCTTTTATCTACAACATAGATTTTTATCATATTAATATCATGTCTGATATCTTTCCGTTAAGGATTTTTAATGAGAGTGCCCCACCAAAATTGATAACCTCATGCATCAAAACCAGGCCAAGATCCATATTTCACAAAGCAATGAGTCTGTTATAGCATCCATCTCATCACTTGGTTATCTAGGTAGAGAATCATCTCAATCACAACAATTGCGGTTCTTTGATAGTTTAACCATTAGATAACCATTTATGAACTATTCATAAATAAAAGATAACTATAAACCCTTTTATAAATGAGCTAACATTATGGACATTCTATAATTTTGAAGATAAACTATTTTATACTCAATCCAATATGAACTCTTTCATATTATTTATTATATAGAATTTCAATTTATTATCTAAACCATTGATCAAATCAACAATCGGAACATTTTTTATGTAGTTTAAATAACATCTTTAAATAATATCTTTAAATAAGGTCCCCTCTAATTTGAACAATTTCAAATTAATTAATTATGAACAATTCGTAATTATAAATATACATCTTTTATATTTTGACCTTATTTATGAGATTTATAAACTCTTATAAATCATTTTATAATCTTAAAATAAACACTTTATTTAAAGATTACAAAGATGCCATCTAATTTTAGGTAAAAAGGTTTCAATACTCTTTATTATGATTTATAACATTTATAAATCATGTTAATGTAAAAATGATATTTTTAATATTAAATTTTAAATATTAAAGGAATAGTTGTAATAAATGTTTCAAAAACATTTAATTCATTAACCATAAACATTTTATAGTTAATTAATTTATAAAAAGCTTTTTTTATCAATTTCGTAAATATTTTATAAAACCTTTTCGTTATTTATAAAAAATTATAAATAATCTTTTTCAATTCTTAATTGAATTTCCTTTATAAATAAACAATTTACTTATTTACCAAAACATTTTTGATAATTACTCAAAATAAGAACCCCTTTAATTGGAACAATTTCAAATTAATTATTCATGAACTATTCATAATTTTAAATATAACTTCTTTATATTTCGGCCTTATTTTATAATTTATGACCCTTTATAAATCAACCCTTATGATTCTTAAATAAACATCAAGGCATGCCAAATAATTTGTTAAAAGATATTTTAAATATTAACATTTAAAATTTGAAATATTTTATTGATAAATGTTTCATAAAAAATTATATAATTAATTATAAACAATGTGGGTGCTATGCATCCTCAACATGGTCACCCGAGGTTGACCTGCTTAAAATATATTTATGAATAATTGTCTCTGCCATGAGAGTTCAGTCTCTCCGCCGTGAGAGATTTCGTATCTCCGCTGTGAGTCTCTCCACAGTGTTATCCTGGTTTTGTTCGACGTGGATCGGTGGATGGGTGGACTGTAATCGTTGCACGTGGGCAATCAGTGGATCTTCATCGCCAATCAGTGGATCTTCATCGCCAATCGTTGGATCTTCATCAATACACATCAACAATCGGTGGATCTCTATCTGCAATTCAGTCTCTTCATTGGCAATCGGTGGATCTTCACCGACAATCAATGGATCTTCATCGGCTATCGGTGGATCTTCATTGGCAATGGCAATTGGTGGATCTTCATCGATCTACATTAGCTATCAGGGGATCTTCAACAGCAATCAGTATTTCTTCATCGAAAATCGATGGTTATTCATCGACGTACATCATCATCAGTGGACATTTGTTTTGTGCGTCGGAAACCGATGAATCTGTTCATCTTCAACAGTTTATCAGAGTCTGGTGAATCAGCGTTGGACCGGTCAACATCCGCTAATGATTCTCTCTATGGCCGTTTTGAGGCAAAGGCTAGGAAGCTCCTTCCCTGCCTACCACAAAGAAAATCATGTGTTGGAATTGTCGTGGGCTTGGCAACCCAAGTACAGTTTGAACGCTCCGCCTTTTGAGCACTAAGTTTTACCCCAATGTGGTTTTCTTGTCTGAAACCATGTTGGAAAAGGACATGTGTGACTTGGCGTCCAAATTGGGTTTCGATGGTCTTCTTTCAGTGGGTAGAGTGGGCCATTCTGGGGGTCTGCATTCAGTGGCGCATGGACACCGAGGCCAGAGTGAAATTTTTCCGAGAACCATATAGCTATTTTGGTCGATCACTCAAATGGTCCAAGGGGGACTTTCATTGGTTTCTACGATTGGCCAGGTATTGGGGATCGAGGGAAGTCATGAGAGTTGATCAACTGTCTCAGGGGTGTTATTGTTGGCCCTCTGCCAATGGGGGGTGATTTCAATGAAATTGTTTTTGGCCATGAAAAAAGAGGGGGTCTGCCCCAAAGCACGCCTTCAATGTCACAGTTTCAGGACTGCCTTGTGCAGAACAACCTGGTCGATTTGGGCTACTCGGGGGATCCTTTTACCTGGTTCCGTGGTTGCAATTTGGATTCTCTTATCTCAGAGCGGCTAGGCTGGTTTGTGCCTTCCTTGATTTCAAGGTTGTGCATTTGCCGCCGGTGGCGTCGGACCACTGTCCTATTTTGATTGATACTCAGGTCTTTTCTCACCATCATAGGTATGTTCGGTTTTTTAGTTTTGAATGTTTATGGCTTAACAATACCAGTTGTGAAGGCACAGTTGCAAGGGATTGGACTTTAGCAAATGGGCATGTCTGGGACAAGGTTCGCAGTGTAGCAGCGTGTTAGCAAGCTTTGGAGTTCTAAAAAATACAGGAATTTTGACCATGAAATTGCCAGGATTGAGAGGGATCTTAGGCACTGCTACTCAGCCAATGCTGATCATGAAAATTTCTTGATAATCCCAGACCGTGAGAAGGAGTTGGATGGGGTCTTAAGGGATAAGGAATCTTACTTGTTCCTGCGCTCCAGAGAAGCTTTCATCAAACAAAGTGATCAAAACACAAACTCTTTCCATCAGAAGGCTTCAGCTCGAAGGCGGAAGAACTCTATTCATGGCTAGAAGGCTGATGGCACCCGATGTAACGTAGAGGAGGATATCCAGTGCCATATTAGGGAATTTTTGTTGGATTGGTGTAGCCCGATCCGGTTGGGCCGAATGATTGTGACCCGCAACTTTCACGGGTCGAGCTCCGCGGTGAGCTCATTGGGGGTTGCAAAGGGCAATGCGCCCCTGCTCCGGGGGTCCGGGGGTCGAAGGTCCCCCGTCCAAATTGTCGGGACTGTAGCATCTATGACACTGTAGCAGAGCTGACCAACCGACACCGACAGAGAACTCTAGCAGTGCGGACTTTGAAGTCAACTTTACTGTAGCCTTTTGAACTTCCAGTCGACAGCCACTGTAGCACTTTTGGCTTGAGTGGCCGTCTTTCACTGTAGCGACGCGAACTTCCTGTGCAGTTGGTGGAACAGTGGATCGTCTTCTCCATTTATAGCTCATTTCGGGCTAGGGTTTCTTACTGAAAACACTCTGTAATTGTGCTCCCAAATATAGTGATTTTATGCCTCTCTGTGGACGTAGGGATTATTCCCGAACCACCTAAATCCTTAGGTCCTTGTTCTTTTTTTCCCCTTTTACTCTTTTGTGTTTCGCTGTTTTTGTAGCGGCAACTCTCGTCGTTTCCGCAACAATTTTTTATTAACCTGTTCACCTCAGAAGGCTCTAAGTTACCTGCAGATTTTGAGAATTGTGCTAAGGAGGTGGTCACAGGTGATATGAATGCTAGGCTGGAATGGGAGATTTCCGAGGAGGAAATTCTGCAGGCACTCAAAAGCATTCATTCTACCAAGGCCCCGAGTCCAGATGGTCTTCATGCGCTATTTTTTAAAAGGTTTTGGCATATTGTTGGGGTGGACATTGTCAACCAGTTGAAGGAGCTTTGAAGGGACTGTTCCAATCTTGATAAAATTAATGAAACTCTTATTGTCCTTATCCCGAAGGTCTCCTCCCCAGCTAGGATTTCTGAATTCAGGCCTAATAGTTTATGTAACGTGATTTACAAGATCTTCTCAAAAATCTTGGAACCGCCTGAAGACCCCTCTTCCTTTTTTTATCTCAGGCCAACAAAGCACTTCCATCTCATGAGACTTTTCATCCGATGAAAGCCCATTCGAAGGCTAAGGAGGGGTTTATGGCTCTCAAACTTCATATGACAAAGGCGTTTGAACGGGTGGAGTGGGACTTTCTTAAGGTTGTGCATTCCAAGATGGGTTTTGGTGCTAAGTGGATTGGGACTATTATGGGTTGTGTTTCATCAGTTTCTTTCAGGATTAAAGATAACGATACGCTTACTGGCAGCTTCCTTCCTTCGAGGGGTCTGCGGTAGGGTGACCCGGTGTTGTCAAAGGCGGGCGGCGCAATAATGCGCAAAGGTAGCTTGGGGATGCGGCGCGAGACGCAATTAAGGCGCAAGTGCACATAATTAAATATATACAATTTTCAAAAATATTTTAAATTAAAAAAACTTAAATTCAATCAAAATAATACAAATTAAAATACATGCTAATAATTTTTAACCAAATCATAATCAAATAATCAATCCTTAAGAACCAAAACATTAAAATCATCATGCTATGTTATATGTCTTTTGTAATGTTAAATGCGTTTATGCTATTCTCTGCTATGTTAAATGAGTTTGAGAACCTAAACATCAAAATCATCGTGTTATGTTAAATGTGTTTAATGTTATTCCTTTCTTGCTTTGGGTTGAGAGATGGTTCTATTTTTATAGAGTTTGATTTAGTTCTTCTTTTATTAATATATTAAATGTTATGTTATATTTAGGGATGTACAGCTCACTTTTGAGAAAATATCCCCAGTTTCCATCAGCCCCACTAAGCACGATCTCTATTGCTTGCACCCACGATTTCCACTAGCTCCCCCATGATTTCCCTTGATTTCCCCGATTTCCTCCTACCCATGATTTCCATCGCACCCCTGATTTCCACCGGCACTCCCGATTTCCATCGGGCCCTTGATTTTCGCCGCCCCTCTAAGCACGATCTTCGCTGCCTTATTCCTCCCGATTTCGGGGGCTACTGGTGCGCCTTTTCCGAGCCTCACGCCATGGCGCCTCTCGAGTAAGCGCACGAGGTGCGCGCCAAAGGCGCGCCTCGATGAGGTTGCCTCGCCTCACCGATGGGGAGGCGCACCGGGTGTGCCTCGCCGCGCCTCACGCCAAGGCGCACTGAGGCATGCACCTTTGACAATAGTGGGGTGACCCCCTCTCACCTTACCTGTTTATCTTGGTTGTCGGTGTGTTCTCAAATCACTTATCACGGGCGGCGGCTGAGGGTTCTATTCATGGTGCGAAGGCTAGTCGGCATGGCCCTCCAATTTCCCACCTCTTCTTTGCTGATGGTTGTCTTCTTTTCTCTCAAGCCACGCCCCATGAATGTTCTGCGATCTTACGCATCATTGAGAGTTATAAGAAAACTTCTGGACAGAAAGTTAATATGTCAAAATCTGAGATGTCTTTCAGCAAAGGGGTGCAGGAGGAGAGAAAAGAGTTGCTCCGTCTTTGTGGAGTTAAGGTGGTTGAGAAGCACCATAAACACCTGGGTCTTCCTACTATCTTTGGCAGAACAAAAAAGGAAGTTCTTGCGGCGGTTCGGGATAAGATTGGCAAAAAGATTCAGGGTTAGTCGGGGAAAAAAGTTTCCAAAGCAGAGAAAGAGACTCTTCTCAAATTAGTGGCTCAGGCGATTCCCACTTACATTATGTCCCTCTTTAAGCTTCCTAACTCTCTCGCTCAACATTTGCATTCCTCTTTCGCAAAATTCTGGCAGGGACGCAACGATGCAAAGGATAGGAAGCATTGGCTGGCGTGGAATGATTTGTGTTGTCCTAAGGCTTATGGGGGTCTGGGATTTAGGACCCTAAAGGTGGTCAATGAGGCTCTTTTAGCTAAGCTAAGTACGGTGGAGACTCCTACCAAGACCCCAAGTCCCTCGGTGCAAGAGTTCTGAAAGCAAAATAGTTTCCCCACTCCATTTGTGGGCTCACATTTGGGCCCTAGACCTAGTTTTCTTAGGAGAAATTTATGGAGTTCAAAACACATTCTTGACTTTGGATTATATTGGCGAATTGCTTCTAGTGATCGGGTGAATATCTGGTTTGACCCGTGGCTAATCGGGGGCCATAATTTCAGAGCCACTTCATCTCCTTTTCCTGGCTCGGAGCAGTCTACTGTTCGCGACCTCCTTACAGATGATCTTAACAATTGGGACCAGCAAAACTCGCTGCCTGGTTTAATGTCTCTGATCAGATGGTCATCCAAGCTATCCCGATTATCCCTTCTGATGGTGGTGATCAGCTATGTTGGAGTAAAGAGGTGTCTGGGTGCAACTCGGTGTGATTGGGGTACCGCTGTGCTTCTGGTGTTCTTGGTTCTCCCTCTGACTTTCCATGGAAGAATCTCTGGAAGCTGGACGTCCCACCAAAAGTGAAAGTTTTCTGTTGGCAGGTGTGCAGAGGTATTCTTCCTTCACGGGAACTGTTGATTTCTCGTCATCTCGCTGAGACCAGCACCTGCCATTTTTGTGAGAGGGAGGCTGAGACAGCTTTCCACGTTTTTCTTGGATGTGTCCTGTGAAATGGTTTTGGCAACCAGCCCAGGAGCTTCATGGTGGCGAATGGGGTCATTTGCTTGATGCCATGCAGATCTTTCTGGCTGATGGTTCTGCCTTCCGACGTTTCTTGCCTGTTATGTATGCAGGCATGGATGGCCTGGTTTCGACGGAATGACTTCATTTTTAACAATATTTCGAAAGAGGATGCCTTTTGGATCAACAAAGCTCAAGCTTGGCTCTCTGTCTGGCGTTCGGACCAATCCTCCAGGCCATGTCCAGTCTCTGAGGGCCTGTTGTTTGGTCTGAACCTTCGACGGAGGTGGTTAAAATCAATACTGGCGCAACAGTCCAAGGTGAGAGTTAGATCGGCCTGGGCGTGGACTGTTGGGACAACAGGGAACCCGCGATGGCTGAAGTGGCAACTCTGTTTGGTGTGGAAATTGTTGTCTCTTGGGGTTGGAGGAATGTTTTTCTCGATTCAGATTGCCAAACAATTTTTCTTTCCCTCCAGGCGAAAAAGGAGAACGGGGGCGGGTTTTTGGACCTATTCTTCGAAGGATTTGGGATCTTGTGGTTGGTTTCTCTTCTTGTTGCTTTTCTTTTGTTCGAAGAGCGGGTAACCGTGTTGCCCATATTTTAGCTGGCTTGAGGGGTTTTGAAGGAACCTCCGTCTGGTCCTCTACTTTTCATGATGATCTTTGTAACCATGTTCGGGCTCATTTATAATATTTTCTCTTTCTGTGTCAAACAAAATTATTTATAAACAATTTATAATTAATTAATTTATAAACCTTTTATAAATTAAAATATTCCCAAAATAACATCTACTATGATTTATAAATGTTGGAGTCTGCATCCCACATCGGACTTGAGGTCCGGTGTGGTCTTTACTATTTGTTATAAAAGCACCCCAAGGGCTCCTTTAGAGAGTACACCTTGGGGGTTCGGGTCTACCTCTTTATACTTCAACATGGTATCACAGGGGAATTAATCCCGAACCCTCCTCCCATTTTATTTCCCCCCTTATCTAGGGTTTCTTATTTTTTCTCCCCCGTGGGGGGGCGGCGGCCCTCATGAAGGGCTAGGTTATGTTTTTACAACCGTCCCCTCCGGGCTCGTATCACAGGCGGCCTCTCGGTTTTGCCCGGACCCTGCCCTCCCGGCGGTTTTCCCCCTGCCGTCCGTCTCCCCCATCCGGTGGAATCCCCGCCTCCTGTGCGGACTTCCAGGCGGCGGATCTCTCCTAGCCGGCCTCTGTCCTGCGGTGATCCTCCCTGTCGGTACCTCCTTCCCGACAGATCCCTCCCGCTGCTTTCTCTGCGCGCAACGGATTTGCAGCGCTGGCCCGCCCCTCCCCAGTTCCGCCTCTGCGCGCGCGACGGCTCCTTCCTGCGGCTTTTCCCGGCGGCCCGCCTCTCGCGGCCCCCTCCCAGCGGGTGCGCTCCGCCCCGACGTAATCCCCCCCTCTGAGCGTGCGGCGGCCCTTGTCCAGGCGGACTTCCGGCCCCGCCTCCTGCCGGCCCTACGCGGCACTCTTCCCAGCAGCTCGCCTCCCGCGACCCCGACGGCCCTCCTCCTTTGCGAGCGGCGTCTCCTGCGGCCCTTCCCCAGCATCTCTTGCACGGCTCCCGGCGGATCGGCTCCCGTCATCCCGCGCGAATCCCGGCACGACGTCCCGGCGCGGCTCCCGTCCTCCATGCACGCGGCTCCCATCCTCCATGTGCCCGCCTCCCTCCCGACTGTGCCTGGCGGCTCCCTTCCCCAGCGGCCCTCTCTCTCTCCGTAGCTCCCTCCCAGCAGGTGCGCGGGCTCTTCCCAGGCGGAGGACCTCCCCCCTGCCGGCGCCAGATCTCCTCCCCCTGCCGGCATCTCCTTCTGCGGCATCCTGACAGCCAGCCCTTGGCGGCCCAGTTCGCGACTCCCGGCACCTCTACCGCGCGACAGCCGGCCTCCATCCCTGTCGGCTCCTCCAGAAGCCGGCCCTCTGCCTTCGACGCGGCACCGTACCGGACCGCTGCTCCTCCTGTGCGAGACTTCCGACGAACCAGGTTCCTCGTCCGCTGCTCTCCCTCCTTGTCGGCCTCCTCCTGCTTCCTGCGAAATCCCCGCCTTCATGCCCGGTGCCTCCTGCGGAATCTGCGGAATCCCCGACTCCCTGCCCGGCACCTCCTGCAGAATCCTCGCATCCCATCGCTGGTGGCTCCTGCGGATTCCCCGGCGCTTTGATGACCGGCCCTCCCGTGCGGATTTCTCGGCGCTTTGACGATCGGCCCGACATTGCGGATTTCCCGACGCTCTGACTGACCGGCCCGTCGTGCGGATTTCCCGACGCTCTGACGACCGACCCGCCGGTGTGGATTTCCCGGCACTCTGTTGTCTGGCCCCGCACTTTTTTGGCGTTTACCCACCCTTTTTCAGCGGCATCATATCAACATCATCAGGGGAGCAGCAATGTTGAAGCTTTTATCTTTTATTCTGTTTTTGTCTTGTTTTGTAATCAAGCTGGGTATGTCCAGCTTGAGGGGAAGTGTTTGCAGTCTATTGATAGCTTTGTCTTCATTTGTTTTGCTTGTTTTTTCTTTATGTGTCCAAGCTAAGGGGGAGTGTTGGAGTCTGCATCCCACATCGGACTTGAGGTCCGGTGTGGTCTTTACTATTTGTTATAAAAGCACCCCAAGGGCTCCTTTAGAGAGTACACCTTGGGGGTTCAGGTCTACCTCTTTATACTTCAACAATAAACATACATATTTGAAAAATATTTAACAATTAACCAAAAACATTTTATAGCTAATTAATTTATAAAAGATAAATTTTATAAGCATTTCAAAATTTCTTTTCCATTTGTAGAATGATGAAGTCTCCTTACCACAGTGAGAGGTGGAGAGATTCTTTTATAGATAGATGAGACTAATTACAAGTTGGAGGAATCCGAAGTGGGACTCAAAAAACATTTAACCTGATAAATACAACTAACCAGGTCTAACACTCCCCCTCAAGCTACGACATGTATAGCTTGGAAGAAGAGTCCCACAAAAGAACACACCAAAGAAAAAACAAGACTCTGCGCACTCCCCCTCAAATTGTCTCGTTGATGGTGTGGATGTCCAGCTTGGTGTAGAGAGAATCCAATCGAGCTCCCGGTAGGCCTTTTGTGAACATGTCGGCAAGCTAATCTGCCGTTGGGATATGGCTGAAACTAACATGGTGCTGCTCCAGGTGATGGCGAAGAAAGTGACAGTCCACTTCGATATGTTTCGGCGTTCATGAAAGACGGGATTGGAAGCAATTTTGGGGGTTGTCTAATTATTACACCAAAACATGAGCAGACGTTTGTGGTGGGAAACCAATCTCCTTGCGTGTTTGCCTCCTCTCGCTCCTCCGCACCGGCAGTCTACCCTCCAGATCCTGCAGCGTCAGCCAGATCCAGAGTCAATCGCCTCTCCTACCAAACAAATCCTCCAACGAATCCTCCCATACAGCACCTTGTGCAGCGACTCCAGATCCTACAACGCCGGCTAGATCTAGAGTTGATCGCCTCTCCTACCAGACGAATCCTCCGACGAATCCTCCCAGACGGCACCTTGTGCGACGACTCCAGCCGGTGGCCCTCCTCCCTGCATGATCCCTTCCACCCTGCACTACTGCACCTCGTCGTCGAGTCCATCATCGTCGACCAACAAGGATCACGCCGAGCCCGACGCCGCCGCTCTTTCGTGTTCGGCCACTCCTCCCTCATGATCGATTGCATCCCAGGTAGATCTGGGAGCCCCAGCCACCATGAGCTTCGACTACCGGCCTGACCGGGTTCACCCAAGCCAGACCCCACCTCCTCCCTCCTGCGACAACCCTCTTCCACACCTGCGCATCGGCTCTCTCTGAAGGACAGTCGTCAGCCGCACCCAACCCATGTTTCTCCGAAGAATCCACCTTCCTCCAAATGCGGCTTTCCCAGCGTCCCGTCTACCGGCCCCGCCTGTGCGGATTTCCCGGAGTATCATGGACCGACCCTGCCAGTGCGGCTTTCCCGACACTCCGTCGACCGGCCCAGCTTGTGCGGCTTTCCCGGCGCTCCGTCGACCGCCCCGCCAATGCGGCTTTCCCCACACCTCGTCGACCAGCCCCGCTTGTCCGGCTTTCTCGGAGTCTCATGGACTAGCCCGGCCTGTGTGGCTTTCCCAACGCTCCGTCGACCGGAATGAGAGGCGGAGAGATTTTTTTATAAATAGATGAGACTAATTACAAGTCGGAGGAATCCGATGTGGGACTCAAAAGACACTTAACCTGATAAATACAATTAACCGAGTCTAACACTATTTATAAATAATTTATAAATAATCTAAACCGATTCATAATTGAATTTTCTTGATTAAAATAAATGCTTTATTTATTTACAAATATGAACTTTTCATATTTGACAAAGGCTAATAAAACAATTTTATCAAGTCTATATTATTAATGTTATTCTCATTTTATAAATCATTTTATAAACATGAATAACATAAAAGAATAAATAATTAAATAAACTTTTTAGTTAATTATTAAATATAATTATGAATTTTCATAGGCTTGAAATATCTCATTTTAAAATTTATAAAAAGTGTTCATTAAAAAATAAAATGAACAAATTGATTCGTCGAAGAAGCCTATGCTCTTATACTACTATTGAGTGGCAGAATCTCTATTCCTTAAATGAACACGTCCAATGTGACATCCATATTGTAAGATCTTGTGTCCGTACGGGTTGAAAATCCCAGAATGAATTTGAATTTTGGTGAACGGGTCGGTTTTGAATCGGCCTTCGAAACAGAATTTCGAGAGTTAAAACGTCCTAAAGTGATGTTTTTAGACGTGGTTGAGACCCGGAAGATGCCTCGGGTGCTCGGGTGAGCCTCAAGAACTTCTAGCTAAGTTTTGAAAGATTTTTGGGAGGCGGGACAGGACTCACGTTTAGTGGTTAGTGCTGACCATGCACCCTAACCGTGCGGCCTAGATTGTATAGGCACACGGTTTGTGAAACCATGTAGCAAGACCGTGGAAACTGTGCAAATGCCTACAGAAATGCACAAGCATGTCACACGGTCGACGCACGGTTTGCAAAACCGTGCACTGTAACCGTGCAGGTTGGAGAGGCTTTGGGCAATGCTGGACGAACGGTTTGGCCAATCATGCGGCCAAACCCTGCAACTCATTTAAATAGAGAAAAATTACAATTTTGCCCTCCCGAGTTTTAAGAGGGCAGCCCCCACTTCTTCTTCCCTTTATCGTGCGCGACCAAGGGCCTTTCTCCTCTCTGTTCCTCTCTCCAAACCCCTTCAAGGGTGGTGTTCCAAGGGGATTTTAATGTCGATCCAAGGTATTTCTCCCACTCTGTTGACCTTTGTTGCTTCCCCCACCCTCTTGTTCTAATTTTCATCTCCCCAACTAGGGTTTTTGGTTCTAATTCCACTGGAGCATTGTGGAATCAGACGTTGGTGATGGGGCTTTCGTTCCGCCTAGGATGAGGGTGTTCCCAAACGCCATCTACACCCGTTGCTCGACAATTCGCCAAGGTATGTCGTCGTTTTGGATTTTCTAAGGTTTTTTGCCCAAATTAAATTAAATTGCCAAATGATTTGGCATTGTTTGTTGAGGTTCGCTCGGCATAGTGCGGGGATGTGAGACGGGCCCTTGGGGTACCATTGGAGGTAGTTCCGGTGCAAGGCGACGATGTAGTGAGTTTGCGCCAAATATACCAAGTTTAATTTAATTAATTAATTGTAAATGTTATAATTAATTGTTTGATGTTGCTTTGTTGAGTTAGGAGCTTGGTTGGTGACGTAGGCTGGAACTGAGCATGTAGTGAGTTTGCGCCAAATATACCAAGTTTGATTTACGCTTGTGACCTGTGGCCTCGCCACTGAGGCGATCGACGTGTTTAATTAAATGAACTGCATAATTTAAATATATTAATTGAATTGATTAATTAATTAATTAATTAAGTTAATTAAAATGGTAGGCCGTGATTAGGATGCACAAAGTGTCATGGCCCTGATCTTGGCACTGGCTGGTTTGCCCCGGCCGCTGATGGTCAGGGCCTTGACTTGAGACGTGCTTAGCCTGGGTGGATGGAGTGGGTGGATAGAGCGTAGGCTTTGGGTGACGGGTTGGGTGGGCATACCGACCTTGTGAGACTCTAACGACCGAGATGGTTGTGTGCAATCTCTCGATTGTTACCAGCGAGAGATACCTTGTGTAACCGATGAGGTCGCACAGTCTTGATGGCAATGTCGAGATACATTCGGGCATTGACTGTTAGACCTAAGACCTGGACTGAGATCGAGGACCCGTGTGAGGGTGTCGTTGTTATGTTATGACCCAGGAGGACCCCAGTGGGTGCCCCGATGACTGTCGAACTTTGGGTGGGAGTATATGGCTTGAGTAGAGACGGTACTGGGTATCACCTTAGAACCCGTACAAACGATGTGAGCTGGGGGGCTGTGGACAGAGGTGAGGAGCTTGAGTTTGGCCAACCCCTACCCTATAAATATGCTTCAATTGATGCAGCTTGAGAAGCCCGAACGTGTTTCCTGGGACCCGACCTATGGCCAAACGAGACGTGATGGTTGGAAGATTTTGAACGATGGACGCCTTAGAGGCAGTTTTGTATTATGTATGGTATACGTCATAGGGCGGTTTGATGGATGGATGGAAGACTCCTAAGGGAGGTGAGCTGAGAAGCTCGTGGGGCTTATGTCTGGATAAGAACACTCCCGTAGGGGAGGTACGAGATACTTGGGGCTTATGTTTGGGCTGAGAAAACTCTCATATGGGAGGTATGTGATAGTGGATGGGTTTCCATGAGTTGGAGCCGGATATGATTGGAGCTGCCTTGGATTAGGAGCTCGGATATGGTTGGGCTATCATGGATTTGGAGATGGGATGATTTCATGGACCGTCACGTGCTAGACAGGCGGGGGCCTTACGGTGGGATGGGATGATTTGATGGACTATCACGTGCTAGCCCGGCGGGGGCCTTACGGTGGGGGCTCGAAGCCTGCGATCTGACGGGGGACCTGCGATCTGATGGGGGGCCTTCTATCTACCGAGGTGTGGCTGGTCTGGTATACTAGAGTGAGCTTGGCTCCGAGTCTACAATACTTATGGGGCTTATGCCTGGATGAGAACACTCCCATATGGGAGGTATGTGATACCTTTGGGTATATGCCCTTGATAAAGAAAACTCTCATAGTGGAGGTGAGTGATACTGTGGTTGACACGTTTTTGCGACATGCTAGAGACATTCCAGCATCAGACCGAAGCAGGTTTGTTATTTTATTTCATGTTCACCAGTTATTTATTTGTTTTGAGCATGTCATGTGCACATATCACTGCATATGTCGGTTGGTACGGGACCGCGTTGGTGGTGCCCTACAAAGTTATGTACTCACACCTTGATCGGGCCGCCATTGCACATGGGTACCCGAGAAGTACTCATATGGTTATTGCAGGCACAAGTTGGGTTGAGGCCCGAGATAGCATGGTCAAGCGGGGGTGGCTTGGACGAGACTGGAGATCGGGATGAGGTATGGCTCGGAGATGCAGTAGAACCCTTATGTTTTGTTTCTATTATTTCTGGCATGTATAAGTAATTGGGCCCAGTGGGCAATCTGTGTATGCATGGCATGGCTGTTCGAGCCTTACTGCAATTCATTTGTTATTGCTGGATGTTTTATTTATTCTACGTACTCTGATTATTTAATGTTGTGGATGTTGATTGGTTATTTTATATTTATTGCACACTCATATATAAGGGGTACAGCCTCCTCACAATACCTCCTTAGACCCCCGCTGCTAGTCAGAACCCTCTGGCGTTCAGGGAAGTGCGTCTGAGGTGCAGTGGCGACCGTCGACCCGGGCACCGGTTAGTGGCCCAGGGCGGCGGGACATTACAAAGTGGAATCAGAGCGTTCTTTGTTTTACTATTTTGGGAGTCGGTGGACAGAAGATATAGGGATGTAGGGCTTGTGATGGAACTCGGTCTGGTGCGTCGCAAACGCCTTTCTCGAGGGAAGTCCAAGTTACTAGGGCATGGGACTGGTGTTTTTGGCTTTAGCTGTTACGGTTGCTTGTGATTTTTACCTAGCGTGACGCACATGATGTTTGAGATTATGATTTATAGACATTGGCTCTTGGCCCGTTGGCAAGAGGCCAACATTAGATTTTTGACTCTTGACCTGTAGAGGCAATGCGTGCATTATATCATGCACATAGGATCCGCATGATAAAGACGTGTTAATGATCGTTTCACTGGCGACTGAGGCTCAGTTGTTTAATGTGTCATCATTTGCTCATACGGCGTTTTCCCCGCATAAGCACTTGATGGCTTTCTACTCACTTGGGCTGACTTGTATATATATTTTCTTCTAGTGGCAGGTCTTACAGTTCTGATGGTGACACTGGTGGTACGGTCCCATTAGCAAGGGAGGAGTGTAGACCCTAAGTGGTCAGTGAAGGGACTCAATATCTTGGAAACGAACCCCTTCACGGTGAGTTTAGCGTAGGCTCGGTTATTTGAAGTACCAACAACAATCAATACGGTGTTTTCTCATATAGCTTGAAATGGTACTCTACTCAACTAAGTCAGTGGTAGTGTTTCCTCTAATGTGGGTCGTCTAGGACGACGCCGCTGGCTATGGTTGTAGTGGTCGATGGGATCGTGATTCTCCAGGGGGCAGTCCCATGTGGGGATGCTCGGTGAGAGTTGGTGCCCTTGTGGGTGAATGGTATGGCACGTGAGTTGTCATGTGATGTTGATATGGGTGCAACGAGTGTTGTCCCGTGGGTTGTGACCCCAATGAGGACTTTGTTTAGGCTAGGTGGGAGGACCTAGAGACCCTATGACATATGACTCAGTGTTTAGTGAGTCGGCGAGGTGTGTTCGATACGAGGACAACCCGTGAGAGGGGTTTGTCTGTGTTTGTTGAAGCCCTAGAGGCAGGAAGCATGGGTGAGTGCTTCGGGTTTTCGATCGACGCACGAAGGTGCAATTGAATGTTTGATATAGGCTTATGGCGGTGCCTTAGATTCAGAAGGCCCCTCAAGTGCTAGTGACTTAGACGCACTGCTGCGCACGATGTGAGTGTGGGTAAACACTTGAGGCTTTGGAACAACGTCGGCCGGTGGATACGCGTATGGACAAAACGACACCCATGAAGTGGACGGTCGTGTGATAGACCTTGGCACAAGTGCACTGCCGATTTTGAAAGGAGTGCCAAGGGCGCTTCTGACTGGATGAGACTAACGTGCGGTGGTTAGGCACTCAAGCCTAGTTTTGGTGACATGCGACTCACGGAGGCGTGAGTCGAGTGATGGATCGGGTGGTACGAGTGTACACTTGCCCTGCTGGACAAAGTGGGAAAGGTACGCGTCGTTGTGCGTGGTAACCATTTAAAATGTGAACGGCAAGCAGACGTGTGCGAGTCGAGGGTCAAGGAGTTTTGATGAGACGTTGCGGGCATGGTTGCCCGAGAGTAATGAAATGAGGAATGTCCCTCCTTGGTAAGAGGCGACCTTAGTGTTGTGATGACGCTCAAGTATGAGCTCGTTCAGCCTCATCCAGTCATCAGGTGAGCGGATGGACGAAGTGTGGGCTGCAACGACTGAGGTTTTGATCTAATAAAGCGACGACAAGGTCACTCCAATGGTAGGAGTGTGACAGCAATCGTGGATGTACGACCCTTGCGTTAGAGGGGTCGTGGTCGTGAAACGATCACTTGGGCATTTGGATGGCAATGAGCAAATGGGTCAGAGTACATCTAGATTCCTCGATAAATACCACGTATGGATTCGGACGCGATATTGGGTGGAGTCCAAGCGTGGGCGTCGGGCTCAGGATGGTTTGTGACGGCCCGGATGCGTTGGATCAAGGTGCGTCGGTGCTCGTGGTATGACAGAGCAAGACGACAAGTTTAGTCGGGTGAGGGCTCAACTGAGGAATCACACCAAGTGTCGGGTACGAACATCGGAGTGGGTGCTTGGACGGTCACGGGATGCCTTCGAGTTAAGAGCATCGTGATCAGATGAATCGGACTGCATCGACAGTTGGAGGCGAGCGCCTTCGAAGAAAGTCGACTAGAGGTGGGTCGGCTTGTGTTCTCTCGTGTAATTGGATGCGGTTGGTTGGAAATCGCATCAAACACGTCGTTTTGGACACAACGGAGCGTTTAGAGGATCGATCAAGGCTTTTCAAGGAAAAGTCGACACGATCGGGTTTTTGGCTTTGGTCGATTGGAGTTTGACTGATTCAGAACAAAATCACGACCGAGTGGCATTATCGAATGTGTTCAGGTGCGGTGAGTTGGAAACCGCGCCGAGCGCATTGTTGGAACGCGGGTATGGAATTCCAATGGGCAATTCCAATGGCGGAGGCGCCAAAGCTTTGGAATTTGGTTGTTATGAGCGAAGACCTGTGGTGGGGAGCACCACAGGCTGAATGGACAATTGGACAACAACGTGGTCGTGTCCTGAGGTGGACAGGTGTTGTGGAGCGTTGTCACGAAGTTTTTGGAAACGGTTACGGGCGTTGGCTTGTGGTTTGGAGGATTAAGCGCTGTTGGGCAAAAATCTCTCAAGGTATCATTGAAGCATTTTTGAGATGATTGTGTTTGTTGACAAAGTGGACATTTGTGTTGTGTTTGTTCACAAAGCAAACCACGATGTACAATTTCTTGACAAAGGGGGGTTTACATGGTGATTTGTCGGATTCAAGAGATGTTGTTGGCTATCCATATTTGATTGAAGAACCTCGACAAATGAATGGACGATCTGGAGGCGGTACAAAAAGAGCAGATACAAGGTGGCACCGTTTTCCAGTGTCAAATTTTTTGGCCAGAAAATCGGAAAATGGAGAGACGTGTTTTTGGCAAAGGGAGGTGCGCAAAAAAGTAAAATGGTGCGCGAAATATTTGCGTGGTGCGCAAAAAGGGAAAGTGGTGCGCGAAATATTTTTGTGGTGCGCGAAAAAGAAAATGGTGCCTGAAATATTAGCGTGGTGCGCGAAATAGAGGATTGGTGTTTTTCGCGCAAGAGGTGTTTCGAGATCAGAAGCTCGAAAATTGGCAAATGCATGAGGTGCGCGAAATATTAGAGCAGTGCGCGAAAAATGATGTTGCACGAAAGATGTGTTTTTCGCGCTCAAAGTGAACTACGCGCTCAGGGAGGGTTTTTCGCACAGGGGTCAATTTTGCCTATAAATATGAAGTGACCCCCTCATTCGAAGTAACTCAAGACTTAAAGAGTATCCGAGCTCTGGCGCGCGAAATTGGAGTGCACAAGAGAGTTGCGCGAAAACAACAAGTTTGCGCGTAAAAGAACTGTTTGCGTACAAAGCAGAGGTTGCGCGGAAAAGAAGATTGTTGCGCGAAAAGTGAATTGTGCGCAAAAGCAGAAAATCACGTGCAAGGCAGTGTAGAGGTTGCGTGTAAAATGAGTGGTTGCGCGTAAAAGAAGTGTTGCGCGAAAAGTGGATTTCACGCAAAAGAAAGGAATTACGCGCAGGGCCCAGAGAAGGTTGCGCGTAAAATTTGGGGTCGCCCGGTACACCCGGTGCAAAGTGAGATTCATCTGCGGGTGAAAATTGGACGTCAACAGAGCATCTATCAACAGTTAAAAATGCAGATTTCATTAGAGATAATGAAGAGACCTACAGGTCTATAAACTGTGAGTGGATCCTTTCCAGAGCAGTGAGGAAAGGAAGAGGAAGAAGATGATCCTCTCCATCGACAGTGAGCCAAAGAGAGAGAAACAGGGAGTGACCCTTGGGAAAGCTGTGAGCTAACCCTAAACTTTGTAAAGACAGTGAGTCTGGGCATAGAAGTGTCTTGTGCATGATTTAGTTTATGTTTATACTTTGCTACAGGAAAAAGAGAGAAGAATGTTTGGCTTAACACCGAAACAAGATCAATAGGAGAAGTTGTTTTAATCTATCATACTCTGATTCACCCCCCCCCCTTCTTAGGGTATCTAACCCAGTGGACCTAACAAGCGCCTTGAATTTTGAGGTTGCGCTTTAGAAGTGCCCTTCGCATTTTGAGTTGGAACATTGTAGTTTCATGGTGAAACGACGATCTGAGTAGGTCGAGATGTTTGGGGGGATGACCACCGAGGATTCTCGAGGACGAGAAGTGTTGTGGCGGGAGGTTGTAAGACCTCGTGTCTGTACGGGTTGAAAATCCCAGAAGGAATTTTTGTTTGGTGGACGGGTCGGTTTTTGAATCAGGCTTCGAAACGGAATTTCGAGTTGGAACGTCTTAAAAGTGATGTTTTTAAACGTGGTTGAGGCCCGGGAGATGCCTCGTTTAACCGTGCACACTAACTGTGCGTCCTAAATTGTATAGGCGCACGGTTTGTAAAACCGTGCGACAGGACCCTAGAAACGGTGCGGGTGCTTGCAGAGGTGCTCAGGCATATCGCACAGTCGGCGTACGGTTTGCAAAAGCGTGCGCTGTAACTGTACAAGTTGGAGAGGCTTTGGGCAATGTTGGACGCAGCGAATGGTTGGCCAACTGTGCAGCCAAACCGTGCGACGTGCGACAAATTTAAAGAGGAAAAAATTACAATTCGACCCTCCTAAGTTTTAAGAGGGCAGCCCCCTCTTCTTCCACCCTCGCACATCCAAAGGGATTTCTCCCCTTTGTTCCTCTCTTCAAACCCCTTCAAAGGTGGTGCTCTAAGGGGGCTTTAACGTCGATCCAAGGTATTTCTCCTACTATGTTGCCTCTATTGCTTCCCCCTCTCTTGTTCTAATTTTCAGCTCGCTGGTTAGGGTTTTTCATTCTGATTCCACCGGAGCATGGTGGAATCGGACGTTGGCGATGAGGCTTTCGTTCTTCCTAGGATGAGGGTGTCTTGAGACGCCATCTGCACCTGATTGCTCGGCAATTCGTCAAGGAATGCCATCATTTTGGATTTTCATAGGTTTTTCGCCAAAATTAAATTAAATTGCCAAATGATTTGGCATTGTTTGTTGGGGTTTTTGCTCACCATAGGGCCAAGGATGTGAGAAGGACCCTTAGGGTGCCTTTGGAGGTAGTTTCGGTGCAAGGCAGCGACATAGTGAGTTTGTGCCGAATATGCCAAGTTTAATTTAATTAATTAATTAATTATAAATGTTATAATTAATTGTTTGTTGTTGTTTGGCTTGAGTTGAGAACTTGGTTGGTGACGTGGGCTGGAACCGAGCATGGACGAACCTTGGCGGGCCTTGGCAGAGTTTTCGGCCCTTAGAGATAAATTGGGAAATCTTCAAATAAAAGGTAGGTGGTCTACGTACTTGCCCAAGTGGCATTTATGCTTCGATTTACCCTTGGGATCTGCGGTCTCGCCACTGAGGCCATTGATGTGTTTAATTAAATGAACTACATAATTTAAATATATTAATTGAATTGTTTAATTAAATAATTAATTAAAATGTTGGCCTCGATTAGGATGCACAAAGTGCCACGACCCCTTGGTACTGGCTGGTTTGTCCCGACGGCCAATGGTCGAGGCCTTGACTTGAGACGTGCTTAGCCTAGGTGGGTAGACCATAGGCTTTGGGTGACGAGTTGGATGAGCATACCAACCTTGTGAGACTCTGACGACCAAGATTGACCATGCGCCATCTCCTAACTATTACCAATGCGAGATACATTGAGGTCACGCTGTCTTGAAGGCGGTGTTGAGGGATATCCGGGCATCGATTGTTGACCTAAGACTGGACTGAGACCGAGGACCCATGTGAGGGTACCTCTGTTATGAGTCGAGGGGCTATGGACGGAGGTGAGGAGCTTGAGCATTCAGCCAACCCCTACCCTGTATATATGCTTCACCTGTTTATTTTTTATGCAGCTTGAGAAGCCTGGACGTGTTTCTTGGGACCCAGCTTATGGCCAGACAAGACGTGGTGGTGGTGTTGCCCAAAGGTTTTTCTTGGGATTCGGGTGTTAAGCCGCACGAGAAGGCTTGGGACGCCGGGATTTGACTTCGGGCCCCTAGGGTGCCTAGTGTACCTGGGCCTTGTTTTGGTTCTCATAGGAGCGGTTTTGGAGAGTTTTGAACGGTGGACGCCTCAAGGGCGGTTTTTTATTATGTATGGTATACTTTATAGGGCGGTTTGATGGATGGGTGGAAGACTCCCATAGGGGAGGTGAGCTGAGATTAGAATACTCCCATAGGGGAGGTACGTGATACTTGGGGCTTATGCCCGAGCTAAGAAAACTCCCATATGGGAGGTATGTGATACTGGATGGGCTGCCACAAGTTGGAGCCGAATACGATTGGAGCTGCCTTGGATTAAGAGCTTGGATATGGTTGGGTTGTCATGGATTTGGAGCTAGGATGATTTGGTGGACAGTCAAGTGCTAGCCCGACGGGGGCCTTAGGGCAGGGGCTCAGAGCTTGCGATCTGTCGGGGGGCTGCTATCTGTCGGGCCGTGGCTGGTCTGGCATGCCGGAGTGAGCTTGGCTCCGGATATGTAATACTTATGGGGCTTATGCCCAAATGAGAACATTATCATAGGGGAGGTATGTGATACCTTTGAGCAGATGTCCTTGATAAAGAAAACTCTCATAGTGAAGGTTAGTGATACTATGGTTGGTATGATTTCACGGCGTGCTCAGAGACATTTCGACATCGGGTCGAAGCAGGTTTGTTGTTATTTTATGACTTGTTCAGCAGTTATTTATTTATTTTGAGCATGTCACGTGCACATATCACTACATATGTCGGTTGATACGTGACCGTGTTGATGGTGCCCTACTTAGTTATGTACTCACACCCTGCTCAGGCCGCCATTGCACATGGGTAGTCGAGCAGTTCTCACGTGGTTATTGCAGGCACAGGTTGTGTTGAGGCCCGGGATAGCATGATCAAGCGGGATGGCTCGAACGAGGCTGGGGGTTGGGATGAGGTATGGCTTTGAGATGCAGTGGAGCCCCTATGTTTTGTTTCTTTTATTTCCGGCATGTATAACTAACCGGCCCGGTTGGTGGTCTATGTATGTATGGCATAGTTGTTCGGGCCTTACTGCATTTCATGTGTTATTGATGGACGTTTTATTTATTTTGCGTACTCTTTATTTCTTGTTTTGGATGTTGATTGGTTATTTTATATTTATTTTGCACTCTGATATATGGGAAATAGTCTCCCCACGATACCTCCTTAGACCCCTACTGCTAGTCGGTAGCCTCTGGTGTTCGGAAAGGCACGTCTAAGGTACAGCGGCGACCATCAGCCCAGGCAACAGTCAGTGGCCCGAGGTGGCGGGACGTTACACATCTGAACCTATCGAAGCACTTCATTGCCCCACTCTTTGGGCATACAATGCTTTGCATCACAATGGAACTCATGGATAAAGAGACTTCCTCACCATTCATGTGTGAGAGTTCTCAGGAATTAGTTAACTCTTTGACCTTTCCTTTGATACCACTTTTGGGTTTTCTGTGCCCATCATATGGACATGGCAGCAGAAGCAAAACTCAAATATATGATCTATCCTCGACAGAATCAATCTCCAATGTAAATGAAGAACATAAAATGTGTGCCAGGATTACACCAAGATCCATATTCAAACTGTGATGGAGTATTCTTGATGAAGATCACAGGAGCAGTGACACCCCCCCGCCACCGAAGGTGGTACACCAACCCACGAATCCTGATCTCAATCGGAGGACTCTCGTATACTTGAAGAGGTGTTAGCGTCTCCACTGAGGGTGATGAACAAGCTACGGGAAAGAAGAGAGCTTAGAGAGGCTTGCATACAATTGGTTGTTCACAAAAGGAGGGATCTCATCCCTTTATATAGTCATCTTTTACACGTTTCATTTAATGAAATGTGTCGGTCATATTCAACGTATCAACATGCATTATTTCTCTTTGTCATTAATTCATTGAACTCATTCAATCAATATTCAAGCCATTTAATCCATTCATAATGAATTGTTATCAACGAAACCGCGTGGAAGAAAAATGCACCAAAATTAAAATATCAAATTAAATATTTTAGTGCATATTCCCTAGGGGTACAAGGGCAACAAAGCGCCCCTGTGGCCAAGATTTTCATATGGTTTACATTGATTTGGAAAAACCATATGATAAAGTTCCTAGAGCGGCTTTATGGAAATTTATTGAACGAAAAGGGGTGCAAGTGACATATATTAAACTCATCCAAGACATGTATGAAGGGAATTGGACTCGAGTTAGAACCCCAGTAGGTGACACTACAGACTTCTTCGTCTCGATAAAACTGCATCAAGGTTCAGCTTTAAGCCCATACTTTTTTTATTTGGTGTTAGATGAACTTACAAAGCAAATTCAAGATGAGATACCTAATTGCATGCCTTTTGAAAATGATATAGTTGTCGTTGCAGAATCCAAAGAGACTATCATTTAAAGTAAGAGCTTTGGTGAGAGACTTTAGAATCGAAAGGTTTTCATCTTAATGGGGATAAGACAGAATATATACTGTTGTTTTAGCTATAGTTATTAATGGCACGCGTCATGCCTAGTGTCAAGCACTGTTGCGCCACGCCATGGCTGCGCCAGGGCGCGTTTGAGATGGTGTGCAGTGCAGTGGCACACGCCACTACACCCATCTGTTTTTACCTTCCAGCAATAGCAAACTCTCCCTTTCTTCCGGTGATCATAGCGACCTAGCCTATGTCAAACTACATCAAACGTCGCAACCCAGCTTCCTCTCAACGCTATGCAAACTCTCCACTTCTCCCAGCGATCGCAGCGACCCAGCCTATGTCGGACTAAGTCAAGTGCCATGACTCAGCTGTTGCGGAATCGTCGGGAGACGCAACGACAGAAACGAGAAAACGAAAGAAAGAAAGCAAGAAGGACACAGCGATTTACGTGGTTCGGGAATAATCCCTACGTCCACGAGAGAGGCAGAATTTCACTATATCGGGAGCACAAATTACAGAGGTTTTTCAGTGGTAACCCTAGCCCGAAAATGGGCTATAAAATGAAGAATACGATCATTGTTCTGAAAAGATAAGTCTGCGTCGCTACAGTAAACGGCGGTCGACTTTGTCAAAAGCGCTACAGTAGCTGCCGGCTGGAAGTCAAAAGTGCTACAGTGAAGTTGACTCCGAAGTCCGCACTGCTACGGTGTCGGTCGGTCAGCTCCGCTACAGTAGTCAGAGATGCTACAATGCCAAAAAAATTGGGCCGGCAGCCTTCGGCCCCCGGAGCAGGGACGCGTTGCCCCCTGCAACCCCCAACGAGCTCACCGCGGAGCTCAACCCATGACAGTTGCGGGCCACAAGCATTCGGCCCAACTGGATCGGGCAACACCAATCCAACATCAGCTTCCTCCATACGCTACGCAAACTCACTTCTTCCAACGATCGCAGCGACCCAGCCTGTGTCGGACTACGTCAAGCGTCGCGACCCAGCCAAACTCTCTTGACCACCACAACCCAAACACATGGTCTCGTCAAGGGCAGGGGCGCCCTACTGTGCGAACCAGTGATGTTTATTTTTTTAATTCAATTTTATGGTTGTTGTACGCCCCTTTTTAATTATTTTTTCCTATTATGTTTTTAGTTTTATTTTCTTATGCTGCATATTTATTTAATTATATAAATGTTAGGTTTATATTTATTTTTTAATTCTATTTTACTTTGGTTTTTCAGGAAATTATTTTGAATGGGTAATGGTATATGAATTATTGACATAAATATTTTATATTTATATATATGTTGTATAACTTATTATTTGTTATTGTTGATATAAACAAATATATCTTGTGCGGCGCATGACGCGTGGCAATATTAATTTGCAGCGTAGAAGGAGCATATAAGCACATTGAAATAATAACAAATAATAAGTTAGATGACAAAATTATCATTAATAATATATATATATATAAATAAATAATATTCATAATTTTTAGTGAAATGCTTTTTGAAAAATAATTTAATTTTAATAATTAAACACTAGTCCTTCAAATAACAGATCATTGCAATTTGACCGTGGGAAGAACAACGAGGAGGTGGCAGGGTTGCTGGTTGTGCTCGGTCGTGGCACCCAATCGATACGTTGCACGAAGTCGAGGGAGGAAGGAGGGGCATCGCTTGACTTGCAACAGTGTTTTAATAAAGTATTTTGATAGTGTTGGGTTAGCCAGTTAAAAAGGGTGGAAAAAACAAAAACAAAAAAAAATTAAGATGGCGCATTGGTGCGCGCAATGCCACACCACGCCATGGCGCAACATAGCGCACACCGCGGCGCGCTATTCCAAATGGGCTATTGCGTGGGCTTTGTGTGGCGCAATAGTTCAAGGTGCTAGCCATGGCGCAATGGCGCATGCCATTAATATCTATGATTATACCAACTATTCCACATGGTAGGAAGTGTTGACCTTTGACGAAACATACTGAACAAAAAAAATAGCGAAAATGAAAATATTAAGATGGACATGCAGATATTCTAAAATGGATAGGATTGAAAATGAATGTATTCAAGAGACAATTGGAGTGACTCTGATTTACGAGAAGATATCTGAGACTGTATTAAGATGGTTTGGACATGTTAGAAGAAGACCTATGGATACACCTGTTAATAGGGTAAACTTAATGACTAATTCACTTATTAAAAGAGATAAAGGTAAACCTAAAAGGAACTTTAAACAAATCATTCAGGATGATCTTGCTCTAAATGGTTTCAATGAAAATATAGTTTTCAATTGAGCTAATTGACGACGTTTGATCCATCAAGCCAACCCCATTTAATTGGATTTAAGGCTTGTTTGTTTTTGTTGTAAAATGTAATATAATTAAATATGAAAATAATATGATATAAATATTAAACGGGCAGGGCTTGGGCTGAGTTTTGCAACTTTTTTTTAACAAAGAAATAATTGAGGATATTTAATACAATTAAACGACAAAAGTTACATAAGCAAACAACTTTTCCTTTGGGAACAACCATAAAAGCCAGCATGCATTTCTTAAAACTGAATGTTCAGCAAAACCAACATGCAAGCATAACATCCCAAAAAAATTAATTTATGAGGTACATTGTTCAATCATTTTCTAAATTATGTTTTCAGTTTCAAGAAATGGAAAAGATTATCTGAAAGTACCTGAACTAGTATCGCCAACCATCTCTTTATCCACCTCTTCAACAAAATTAATGGCAGCCCTGCATTTACTCAATATGACATCCTCATCCAGCTGACCACCGTAGATAGCTTGATAATCTGAAACTATTTTGTCCAACGCATTTCCACAATGTTTCTATACAGAGAAATAGAAGATGACATTGAATCTAACATCACATCTTATTAATAAAAATGTCATGTTTAAGCAATCAAGCAAATAGAAGAAAAAACAATACCAATTTGAAGCTAAAATGTTTCCCATTTCTGCCAGTATTTTCTGGGTGCCTTCCCACAAGCTCATCCTTGAGAATTTGTCCACGAGAACCAAAAACTTTTCGCTCTTCCCATATGCTGATCTAAAGGTGAAGCCAGTTTTATATGCAACAGTAATAATGAATTCGTGCAAAATTACATTATGACTAGTATGGAGAAAGAAGAGAAGGGCATCAAAAGAATTACATGAACAGAGTAACCAAACAGATTTTAAAAAATCCTCCGAAGCATTATGCTGGAGTCTGTATCCCACATCGGACTTAAGGTCTGATGTGGAGTTTAATATTCATTATAAAATAACCCAAAGGGCTCCTTTAGAGAGAAAACACCTTGGGGGTTCGGGTTTCTCCTATTTTATCATTCTTCATGGTATCAGAGAGAAATTAATCTCAAACTCTCCTCCCGTTTTATTTCTTTTTTTTCCCGTCAGCCTCTAGGGTTTCTCCCGGTTGGGGGGCAGCGGCCTCCATGGCCAGCAAGCCATAGGTATCTCCCGCCGCCCCCCATGTCGGCTATCCCTCCCTTTCTCGGCGGATCCCTCCTGCGATCGGCAGTCCTCCAGATCGGTGACGGCTCCCTCACGGGCCCCATTCCCTCCCCTACGGCCTGCCCCGCCTCCTCCGCTCTGCACGGCTCCCGCTCCCATCGCCCTGGCCCCCGCATCGAGCGCGAGTTTCCGGCGTCTCCCTCCCGCGTGACTCTTGGCGTCCCGATCCCGACGACCCTCCAGCGCGTGCCTCGCCGTCCGGCCGCCAAATTCCGCAACGGCTCCTTCCGCCCAATCCCGACGGCGGCTCCTCCTATGCGACACCTCCTGCCGCACTCCGTGCGGCTTTCCGACGGCGACGACCCCTCCCCTCCCTCCTAAGCACCGCTCGTCCAGCCGCTATCCCAGGCGGCCTCCCGATGCTTTCCTGGTGGATCCCGCCTCCTGCTTCCCTTGCACCGACCGGCCGACTCCCTCCCGGCCCTCTGCATCCGACGCGGTTCCCGTCCAGCACCTCTGTTCTCGTCGCCCCCCCTTCCAGCAGCATCGACTCCCTGCGGAACAACGACTGCGCCTCGTCCCGTTCATCCCTCATCGGCCCGACCCTTCCCTCCAGGACATCTCCAGCGGGCCAGTGCCTTCCGAGAAGTTTCTTCCATGCTGGCCTCCCCCCCCCCTTCAATGCGTTGCTCTGCAAGGCAGCCCTCCCTCCGGCCAGATTCATCTGCACCACTCCGGCGAATCTCATCATCCGACACTTCCATGTTGGCCTCCTCCCAGCGGCTTCCCTGCTTCCAAATCCAGATCTCCGGCACCTCCTACGGAATCCCCACCTCCCGTCATCGGCATCTTCCCGGCAGCCGCCTCCCTATCTGCCAGCACGTCTTCGCACTTCCTCCACCGTGGCGCAGCAGCTCGACCTCCTTGGATTCGGGCCCGCAAGTGCGGCTTTCCCGGTGCTAGTGTGGATTTCCCGGCGTATCATCGACCGACCCCACTAGTGTGGCATTCCTGGCACTAAGTCAACCGGCCCGGTCTGAGTGGTTTCTTCTGCTGCGCCCGCGACATCATCCATCCATCATCCTGAGGGGGAGTTGCGATCGTGAGGGGGAGCAGCAGCCTTGCAGCTTTATCTTTTATTCTGTTTTGCCTTGTTTTGTCGTCAAGCTGGGTATGTCCAGCTTGAGGGGGAGTGTTTGCAGTTTGTTATTTGCTTTGTTTTTTCTTTATGTGTTCAAGCTAGGTACACCTAGCTTGAGGGGGAGTGTTGGAGTCTGTATCCCACATTGGACTTGAGGTCTGATGTGGAATTTAATATTAATTATAAAATAACCACAAGGGCTCCTTTAGAGAGCACACCTTGGGGGTTCGGTTTCTCCTATTTTATCATTCTACACATTAAGATAACACAAAACATAAATTAAAAAAAAAAGGTATCCATCCTAATAAAATAATATTTTTTAATAAATAAACTGACTAAACATCGTTTTAATATGTTAATAATTAATAATCACTTTAATATTTTTACAAAGCAGTAACAGTCTTTCCTTGTAACTGCATTTGAACCAAATGTTAAGGAGTATCCATCCATGTGACAATCCCTGTAACTGCATTTTAAGGAATATCCTTTGCTGGTATATTGTTTCACTATTCGAACCAAATGTTAGGGATTTCAGGGAATAGAGTTGTCAGGAATCCAACCAAACAGACAGTAAAAAAATAAATATAGCATAGGAAGTTCAAGAGAAGTTAAACTCAGTGGCCAAATGTACTGATTAAGACGGTTGCCTCTAAACCAAAAGGTCAAGGATTTGAATTCCCCATCCACATGGCCTTGGTGAGTATCATCGGAGAGATAGAGCTCAAAAAGAACAAGTTGATTATGATTATGATTATGACTATTATTACTGTTGTTAAGGTTTTTGTGGTGGTGGTTGTTCTTATTGTTGTTGTTGTGGTCGGCAGCGGCAGCGGGGTCGTAGGCTAGTTGGTCACAGCCTTAGCCGGGGTCATAGGCTAGTTGGTCACAGCCTTAGCTGGGGTCCTGAAGGTCTCATGTTCGAGTCTACCTGTGCAAGTGTGTGGCTGTTGTTATTATTATTATTATTATTATTATTATTATTATTATTATTATTATTATTATTATTATTATTATTATTCTTGTTTTTGTTCTTATTCTATTAGCAATAAAAAGTGAATACCAAAGAAAATGAGGAGAATTAGTATATTGTGAAATGAATACCAAAGAAAATGAGAAGAATTAGTATATTATGTTTCCTAAGAGTTGCATTAGCATGCATTCCTGCATTTTATTATATTGACGTGACTTCATTTATAGTTTAATTAATTTATGCTATTAGGAAACACGCTATTTATAATAGTTTTATCAGCTTAAAAGGATACTTATTTTTTATTGCGTATTAATCAATATGTGCGTTTTATTGACAAATCATATTATGCTAATAGAATTCATTCATTGCAGATTTTGGCCTATTCCTTGGAAATTCTCCATCAAAATCCAAGCAAGTCGAACCAATAATATCACATATTAAAAAATAAAAGTGCATTACTTTAAGATTCATTACCAGCCTGAGTGCAGCATTTCTTCCAAAGTCACCCCCACACTCAATTACATCACGAAGGGCATCTGGAAGGACCTTCCAAAATTCACCAACAAATTCTGAACCCTTCCGTCTGCTGTTCTGCAAAATATCATTGGCAAGATAGAGAAAAGCCAGCCTCTGCTCACGTGGGGAACAGTGAAATTGTCTAGCCCAAGTCTCAACCACTTGTTTTGCTTTATTCATATGGAAAATGCACCAGTGAGACAAAGCTTAAATGCATTAAGGAGAGCCTTTCAGATGCAGGAATATGAAGACGGGCGCGAGGAAACGAAAAAACTACTTTAACAATGCATACACCTCAGGTTCTAGCATGATGAAAACAATATTAATAATGAGCAGTCACTCTGAAGCTAATCACATTAGGCTAATCAGACCACTGAGACACTGTCAAAGCACAGATAAAAAAAAGATTGAATAGGGAATCACAAATATGAGGAATACAATGATGAATAAAAGAGACCCCACAAAAATCAAAACCAAAAAAAGAGTGGCCTGGGCGAAGTAAAGGAAAGTTTGTCCATCCAAAAGGAAAAGAAACTGAAGTGGGATTCACTTTAAATAATCACCAGAATAGATCTACTCTGAGCATATTTTGAACCAAATGACTGCCAAAAAAACTAATCTGCGGCCACAGAGAAATTTCAGTGCCAACAAAGGGAGTCCTAATCACCTAAAGATAAGATTATACATCTAAATGAACTGCCTATCAATTAATAAACAGTAGCATCAATGCAGTGATTGTACAAGAAATGGAGGCATGGTTGTTATCGCATATCCAACACAATACAACAAACTGCATAAGCTGTGGGGTGAAAAATCAGAAATCAAATAAGATTACAAGGATACTCTCTATGCTCTGCTGTGAATTGTTGAGCTTCGATAACTTGTCCATCAATATTTGGGGATTAAATGTACTTCCCATTGTTTCTGTTAAAAGAATCACAGGCAAAACCACATGTGATCAGCCATTAAATGAAAAACAAGATGATGATGATGAACATAAAAAATAGTAAATCAGCATAGCCAAACAAAATCTATCGGTGAGGTTCAAACCCTAATTACTGATGTCAAGTGCCAAAAGACAAACCAGTGAGCTAAAAGCTCATATTTAACAACACTGATATTATAAAACATACAAACAAATGTTGTTTTACGAACAAAGAAGAAGAATCGTAAAACAAACCTGAATAACGCAGACATGCAATAACATTGGATAATTTTCTCGTGTGGCCAAAAATGCTCAGCAGCCATAACCCTTTTATGACTGTCCAACAAAGATTTCAATGAACAATATCATTTCTCATTTTCTTATCTCAATCTCAATTTTCAGATCTCTCTCTGTGACTGTAGCTTGACAAGTCATCCCTCTCGTCTCCAAAATCTCAACTGAGAGGGTTCACTTTACATAAGAAAGGCTATATATATTAAATTATGGTTATCACTACTCAATCCGTCCAAATAGTATAATCATTGACTGGAACTAAATTACTTGTTTTTTTTCCTAATTCGGAAGCGCCGACTTTGTTAAAAAACAGTGTATGCAAATTAGGATCACTCTTATTCTGCTAGCAAATTTTAGTGTGCAAACCAGGGCTATTCCTAGAGATAAAACAAAAATAGTTAATTAGGGCTATATGCTGTTTCGAATGAAAAAAGTAGTTGGAAACAAAAAAAAAATTATTCAATCAACTGTACTTTTTGGGAAAAAATTAATTTCATTCCATGGAGAGAGAGGAGTTACATGAAAAAATACAAAACCAAGGCCCGAGAGGTCAGAAAAACACCACCAACCAAGGTGATAGGTGCGAGAGAGAGCGAGAGGAGAGCGAGAGAGAGAGAGCGAGAGCGAGCTAGCGAGCGAGAGGGAGAGGGAGAGGGAGAGGGAGGGAGGGAGGGAGGGAGGGAACGAGAGAGAGAGAGCGGGAGCGGGAGCGGGATCGGGAGCGGGAGCGGGAGCGGGAGCGGGAGCGAGGGAGGGAGAGCGTGGGGGAGCGAGAGAGAGAGAGAGAGGGCGAGGGAGGGAGAGAGAGAGAGAGCGAGAGCGAGAGCGGGAGCGGGAGAGGGAGAGGGAGGGGGAGAGGGAGGGCGAGGGAGGGGGAGAGGGCGAGGGCGAGAGGGCGAGAGGGCGAGGGCGAGAGAGCGAGAGCGAGAGCGGGGGAGCGAGGGAGCGGGGGAGCGAGCGAGCGAGGGAGCGAGGGAGCGAGGGAGCGAGGGAGCGAGAGAGCGAGGGAGCGAGAGAGGGAGGGAGCGAGAGAGCGAGGGAGCGAGAGAGGGAGGGAGCGAGAGAGCGAGGGAGCGAGGGAGAGCGAGCGCGAGGGAGCGAGGGAGAGCGAGGGAGAGAGGGGGAGCGAGGGAGAGAGGGAGAGCGAGAGAGCGAGGGAGCGAGGGAGAGCGAGCGAGAGAGCGGGAGCGAGCGAGAGAGCGGGAGCGAGAGCGAGAGGGAGCGAGAGAGAGGGAGAGAGAGGGAGCGAGGGAGCGAGGGAGCGAGGGAGCGAGGGAGCGAGGGAGCGAGGGAGCGAGGGAGCGAGAGAGCGAGGGAGCGAGAGAGGGAGGGAGCGAGAGAGCGAGGGAGCGAGAGAGGGAGGGAGCGAGAGAGCGAGGGAGCGAGGGAGAGCGAGCGCGAGGGAGCGAGGGAGAGCGAGGGAGAGAGGGGGAGCGAGGGAGAGAGGGGGAGCGAGGGAGAGAGGGAGAGCGAGAGAGCGAGGGAGCGAGGGAGAGCGAGCGAGAGAGCGGGAGCGAGCGAGAGAGCGGGAGCGAGCGAGAGAGCGGGAGCGAGAGCGAGAGGGAGCGAGAGAGAGGGAGAGAGAGGGAGCGAGAGGGAGCGAGAGGGAGCGAGAGGGAGCGAGAGGGAGAGAGAGCGAGAGCGAGCGAGCGAGAGCGAGAGCGAGGGAGCGAGAGCGAGAGCGAGGGAGCGAGAGCGAGAGCGAGGGAGCGAGAGCGAGGGAGCGAGAGAGCGAGGGAGCGAGGGAGAGCGAGCGCGAGGGAGCGAGGGAGAGCGAGGGAGAGAGGGAGAGCGAGGGAGCGAGGGAGAGCGAGAGAGCGAGAGGGCGAGGGAGCGAGAGCGAGAGCGAGGGAGCGAGAGCGAGAGCGAGGGAGGGAGGGAGCGAGGGAGGGAGGGCGAGAGCGAGGGAGGGAGGGAGGGAGGGAGGGAGGGAGGGAGGGAGGGAGGGAGACGGAGAGGGAGAGAGGGAGAGAGGGAGAGAGAGCGAGAGAGCGAGAGAGCGAGCGAGAGAGCGAGCGAGAGAGCGAGAGCGCGAGAGCGCGAGAGAGCGAGAGAGCGAGAGAGCGAGAGAGCGAGAGAGCGAGAGAGCGAGAGAGCGAGAGATTGCAAATGATTTCTATTATTTCCAGTAAAGTCTGCGTACAGGAATTAAAGAGACGGTAGAAGATGATATGAAGAAGAAGGAATGGAAAAAGAACTCCCCTGAGAATCGTTTTTCTCCCGGGGCGAGGCCTAACCCTCTGGCCGCTTCCGCTGGAAGTTTGATTCCAAAATCATTCGTAGCCCCGGCCCTCTTCCCCGGCCAGCTTATAAGAAGGATTCCTTAAACAGTTGGAATCTTCTAGAGAGTCCTCTCTAGCTGGTAATTACAGCTGGAACTACTTAATAGTCTAACAGCTGGCAGCCACTAACAACCCCACTAACAACCTTTTATAGTATATACAACATTGCGGCATTGCCCCTCCCTACACAGCAGCTCAACACTTATACTGTAGCAACACTTATACTGTAGCAACACTTATACTGTAGCAACAGCGCCCAGCACCAGGCCTCTATCGGGTTCCTATCAATTCTCACCCTCTTGAAAACCACCTTGTCCTCGAGGAGGAAATTTAGGAAAGTGTCAGATGTTGCTCCTTTCGGTGTGGAGGTTCTCGATCCCCCATGTCTTTCCTTCACACCCCAACAGCTGCAGGTTTTGTATCAAGTTGCTCTTCCAACTTTCTTGAATCCTCAACCATTGGTGCTTCAATCCATACCATATTGGTTCCAAGTTGTTCGTACTTCCTCTCCTTGCAGTTATGTTTTCGTCCAAATAGGTATTCTTCCAAACTCCCCAAAACAGTCATCAATCTTTTGCTACTGACTTCAGTTGTCGTACAACAAGGTGCTTACTATTCCATCGGTTGTCCATCTGACAGGGCAAATCAGCCTGAAACTTTAGATAAAGTTGTGTACTACAATAACCAAGTTGTGGTAGTTGCACCTTCTTATTTCTCCTAAGCCCCTCTTCCTTAATCTGTTTAAGAAAATGAGCCTCAGTCTTGGTAATCAAAGTAACGGACACATGTCCAGGAGAGGGTGGCATCGCCACTTGCTTAGACAACTCGCGCAACCCCTCTCGCTCAACAAACTGCAATTGTTAGTCATCCACTGCGGCTTCACCCCGCCAATTTCCTCCAAGTTTGAGCTCAAGTCTACTTTCCCTTTCCTCAGCAGGAACATGCTCTTGTGTCGGTTCTAACTCAAACTTGGTAGCTACCTGCTCTTCCTTATCACATGTCCCCAGTCCTGAATTAGCCCAATAATCTGAAGAATGAAGCTCTGCTCGGGCTACTGTAGCCATCGTTCCTTCCATTGACGTGCTTCCAAATCTCCTAGAAAAACACTTCTTTGAAGTGCATCCAGGTAAGCCCATTTTTACTTGGTTCCAACAGGAAACTCCAAACCCAAGTCGTACCTTGCATACACAATTCTGTCATTGGTACTCTGATTTGTTTCGGAGTTTGGCGGATTAAAAAGTATGTTTCTGCTTCCGTGATCCAGGCTTCGGGATTGTCTCCAGAAAACTCCGGCATCTTTTCTTGCCCTAAGCTCTCTTTGAAGTGCATCCAGGTAAGCCCATTCTTACTTGGTTCCAACAGAAAATTCCAAACCCAAGTTGTACCTTGCATACACAATTCTACCATTGGTACTCTCATTTGTTTCGGAGCTTGGCGCATTAAAAAGTATGTTTATGCTTCTGTGATCCAGGCTTCGGGATTGTCTCCAGAAAACTGCGGCATATTTTCTTGCCCTAAGCTCTCTTCTCGGCTCCGTTCCAGCCTGGCCAGCAACGCCCAAATGTCTCGCATTTGATTCTCCATGTGCGCAAGTATCAGTCTATTGTGTTGGTTTTGTGTGACGTACTTTTTTTTTCACTGTTGCTCTGCAGCGAGTGTTTTCCACTGTTGTGTCTGTTTTCCTCTGCTGCAAGGTCCAAGTTGTTGTGTCTGATATCACACCAAGAACCTATGACCCAAAAATCCTCTCTAGAAACACTCTTCCAAGAATATCTCTCTCCATAATTCTCTCAATGAAAAAGCACCAAGAGAGAGAGAGACAAAGAAATTGCAAATGATTTCTATTATTTCCAGTAAAGTTTGCGTACAGGAATTAAAGAGATTGCAGAAAATGGTGGAGAAGATGGTATGAAGAAGAAGGAATGGAAAAGGAAGAACTCCCCTAAGAATCGTTGTTCTCCCGGGGCCGAGGCCTAAACCTCTGGCTGGTTCCGCTGGAAGCTTGATTCCAAAATCATTTGTAGCCCCAGCCCTCTTCCCCGGCCAGCTTATAAGGAGGATTCCTTTAACAGTTGGAATCTTCTAGAGAGTCCTCTCCGGCTGGTAATTACAACTGGAACTACTTAATAGCCTAACAGCTGGCAGCCAAAAACAACCCCACTAACAACCTTTTATAGTATTTACAACACTGCTCCTCCCTACACAACAGCTGGACCCTTATGTTGTAGCAACAGCACCCAGCACCAGGCCTCTTTACCAGGTTCCTATCACAAGGAGCTGCCAAACAGCCTCAAATTGAAACCAAGGAAACATTACACCAAAAGACCACAAACCAAAAACTCAAAAAAAAGCAAGATATCCACACCACAACAGCAACAAAACAGCATTCACGGCCTTATCATCAATTGAGGAAAGCAGCTTATCATTGAACACACACACATGCAGACACGGAGCTACAATTATAATAATTCGAGGGAGATGAAACCCTACAACAGTCCTAAGGTGCATTCGCCTAGAGCCATGCCTGGAATGGTTCCACCTTTGCTCATCAGATACCAATATTAACGAAAAATGCAAATCAGTTTCACATATAAGTTCAAGTGACAGAAGCCTCGAATTTAAATCCAAGTGCAATTTGCCACATTGAAGTATGGGTCAAAGTGGAGCAAAATAACCACACCAGCAAGCACACACGTCCGGCTACTTTACCCTAAACGTAATGTAATTTTTTTTTTTGTGGCTTTACAAACACAAATTACTCACTGCGCATAGCTTTCAAGCAAACGGATAGCAAAATAGAATAATAAGGCGCATTGCACTGATAGGATTTTTCTGCAGGTAACTGATTTCACATGACATGATCAAAATAACAAACATAAAGAATGAAAATACATAAAATTGTACAAAAATTAATCAACAGGCACGTTCAGCGAGCGAGTAGAATGAGTGGGGAAAAAACGTAAACCTGTTAACGAATACCTCGATTGAATGAGGAAAAAATCGGCACCCGAATGGAATTAACGGGGAGAATGAAGGCAAACCTGGGAGAAGGAACACGGGAGAGGTTGGTGACAATCAACTACTGGGCAAAACAACTCCAGATCAGCATTATGGACGGAGCAAGGGGTTTATTGGGACCCTATTGAGGCAGAAGAGTCCTGATTAAGACTTCAGCAATTTGAGTAAAGATTCACGCACGTTCTGCGACAGGGTCGTGGATGGAAGAACCAGAGGGAGGGAGCGGAGGAGAGGGGGAACGAGCGAGCGAACAGAGAAACCCGGGTCCTCCAGTGGCTACTCTGGATATGTTTTCTCGGGTTTGTGGTTCGGGTTGACCGCGAATGGCGCGTGAGTCCCTGAATTTCCAACGAAATTTTCATATATATATGCCCTCTTATTAATTACTGGAAAAAATGACAGTGAAATACTCAAACATGAAATTAAATTAATATCAATCAATGATTAAAACAGTTCCTTCTTTTTTTGTGGGCATTAATTTGAAATTTGGGTTCCCCGCTGTCATTTTGCCTCGATGCTATAGACAGTTTTTCTCCAAACGGAATTTCATCTCTCTTAGAGGTGTTAACGGGACGGGGCAGGTTGGCCCACGGGGCGGATCATGCGGCTTGCAGATCTTATTGAGCGGTCCGACCCGGTCCACAAATAATGCGGGCTTAAAAAATAAAAGTCTGACCCTACCATGCGAGACCCACGGACTAACGGGCCGGCCCACGGGCTTAAAAAAAATAATATATAAAAAAAAATTGTTTCACGAACCATGATAAAGTGGAGGGAAAAATAGAAATGTTTGAGATTTAGCCAAAAAAAAATTAGTTTTTAATTAACAATATCCCTAACAAAAACAACAACCATTAAAAGATTATATCTTTGATGGTTTATGTGATGAATATCGTCTCGGTGGGGCATTTAATTTGACAGTCTGAACCATTTTATAAAAAAGAATACTCTTGCACTTCTCGTTAACACTGCAACTCATGTATATAATATTTATTACATATACATATAATAATATCTATTTTTTATTATATAAATTTATTTAATACAGATTATATATTAATTACATATATATGTAATATATATTATTTATTATATGTACATAAGAAAATTTCAAATGAAAATTTCCATTATTTTTTTTGTGTAGATTTATATTGAAAATTTCATGTGTAAATCTCTACTGAAAATGTACACTTCAAAGTTTTACTTAAAAATGGAAATATATTAAAACATAAATAAAAAAATCAAATTTTCACTAGAAAATTTCATTGCAAATTTTTGACAAAAAAATGTTTAATACAAACTTCCACTTAATTTAAATCTCCACTTAAATTTATAGTGTTAAATTCAACTTGTTTTTTTATTATAATTATACTGAAAATTTGATTAACAAAATTCTAAAATAAATTCATACTTAAATTTTTAGTTTAAATATATCAACACATAAATAAATAATTTAATTTTACGCTAAAAATTTGAACTGCAGATTTTCTATGGAAATTTTCAGTGCAAACTTCTCTTGGAAATTTGCATTTCAATTTTTCATATAAAATTACAATGTAAATATGTTAAAACATAAATAAAAAATTTAAATTTTCAACTAATTAAAACTAAAATAAAAAAAAATATTAATACGTATATAAAAAATGTAAATTTTAACTGAAAATTTTCACTGGAAATTTGTACGAAAAACTTTTAGTAAATATTTTCATTAGAAAAGTTTAGTTCAAATTTCCACTTAAATTTATGATACAAATTTTCATTTGACTTTTATTATAATTATACTAAAAATTTGATTAACAAAATTCTAAAATAAATGCATGCTCAAATTTTATTATTGAATTCTCCAATGCAAACTGCCACTGAAAATTCTCAGTGGAAATTTTCACAGAAAATCCATAGTTTGATTTTTCCATTAAAATTATAATGTAGACACATTAAAACATAAATTAAAAATGTAAATTTTCATTAGAAAGTTACATTTAATTTTTTTCATTAGAAACCTTTACATTAAACTTTCACTAGAAACTACAACAAAAATATAATGATGCATAAATAAAAACTATAAAATTTCATCATAAATTTATATTGAAAATTTACACTGGAAACTATGAATGGACATTATAATAATAAAATTAAAATACATAAATCAAAATATTAGTAGAGCTTTGTATTAGAAACAAAATTGTAGTTTTGTATATCCATTTTCATAATTATTGCATCAATTTTTTAATACTAAAATTATATTATGCTCCAAATAATCACACGTGCGTCGTCTATCCCACAACCAACCTTATCGTCAGGTTTAAAACCTAACATGAGTCAATATTTTCTCTGATTTATGTATGATTTTATTAAACTTGAACTATTTTTTTTCCACAAAGTCATGTTAATTTATTGTATTACATTATTTTGTTTTATTTTTCAAGAATAATATTTTGTAATACTACTTATAATTGCGGGTCAAACGGGACCCACAGACACCCTGCGGGTTAGTCCGCGCGGGCTACGGGTTTTGCGGGTTAGATCAAATGCGGTCCGAATGTTTGCGGGCCTAAATTTTCAAGACCCTAACCCACATAAATCCACGGGCTAACGGATCGACCCACGGGCTTGCGGATTTTTTGACAGGTCTAATCTCTCTTCACTGAATTGTAATTCTTTATTTATGTTTTTTTGCAATAAATCTAGTTCCACCGTTTTATGACTTCGATTAGTCTCAACTATCTCTTTGATTTTGTTATTTTAATAGGCATGAAATTAGGCGATTGCCTCGTGAAATGATTGATTACGATAAAAAAAAATGAGTTGATTATGATTAAATTTCAATAAAAAATAACTATTGAACTTAAAAAATAAAGATTTAATGAAAATTCCATTTGGGACTTATTTACCGGGACATTCAAACCACAGTTCAAAAAACAATAGAACTTTCAATCTTTCTTTTAAGTAAGTATAGAAGAAGAATTTGTAGTTAATTTTCTTAAAGAAAAAAATTATTACAAATATGGTTTAAAATTTATTTCACCTGATAAAATTTTGTTGGGATTTTAAATTTTATTTTTCTTGATTCTCAACGTTATTCAACTGTGTGTAGTGTAGCAAATGTGTACATGTTTTTATAAAAAACACAATATTATATGGATTTATTATTATTAAGTCTTTAAAAAAACAACGGTATATTAAAACTCCAAATCTATGAATACAAAAGGCAAAACTAAACCATGCACACAATCACATCAAACTTGAACTTGAGACTCTTCTTTTGGTAATGTGGCGATCGACCATATTCTCATCTCTCTTGATAAACGAACAAGAACACAGGTCCAAAAAAGAAATAGAACATTATATCTCATCCATCAAAAGTCTCAATGCATTGAAGATGGATAGAAACCAATGAAAGGAAATCAAATTCAAAAATGGCATCTCACCAACCCTGATTCTTTGCAAATAATAAACTTGAAAAAACAAAGACTACTCCGGTTGCTAGAGGGCACAGACAAGCCACAAACAACTTGCACATGGAAGCTAAAGTGTCTCCAAAGAAGCTCCACCCAACAACAACTACAACACAATTATATTTAAAAATAGCAACGCCAACATTAATTTTAACAAAACCATCAACATGAGGACTTCATCCAACAACAATAATATTCAGTTGAGTGGTACTCATCGTTGGGCTCTATATCCAGGAGGTTGAGGTTCAATTCCTAATCCCTTGGGGAATTTCTGGGCAATAACGCAGGCAAACGGTGATGCAGGGTGACGCGGACTGTAACGCCCCGTGTTTTGGGCTAGGTTAAAAATTCCAAGGGTTTTTTAGTTTTTCTCATTTAGTGGATGAGTCGGATTTTAAGCTAAGCTCATATCATGAATATGAGTGTTGGAACACTTAAAGGTATTGTTTTTGGATGATGTTTAAGTCTCGAGAGGTTTTTTGGGAGTTCGGTTGATTTTCAGAGACGTCAGGCTCCAAAAGCTCTGGTTTTTGGAAGGGCGGCAGAAGGCGCATGATTAGTTTAACCGTACTGGTCAACCATGCGACCCTATTTTTTGAGGAGCACAGTTTGTCTAAACTGTGCGACTTGATACAGGCGTGCATGGGGTTATGTAACGACCCAAACTTTTTAATAATTTTTGTTTCCTAATTTTGTGTGTTATTTTATTTTATACTCAACAAAACTATTTCATTTAATAAAATAAGTATAATTAAAATGAGACCGTTGAGTTTCGACTATTATATGACCGTTGGTCAATATGACCGTTGGGAACTAAACTTTTAGTGTTGCGATTATTGTTTATAAATACAAGTGATCTTGGTTAATTAATACAGAGAGAAGATTTGATGGCCTTCCATAGTAGACTCGGGCCGTTCAAAGCTCATCTGACGGAACTTGGGAAGGAGGTAGCACCATTGGGCTTTGCTCTAGATCAAACCCAAGCCGAACTTCATCGTGTGAAACTGGAATGGAATCGCCTTCGCGAGAAGTTCAAGCTGATAGAAATCATCACTCAGGCAATGTTGGCCGAGCCGCCCCAAGATTATATCACCTTAGCACACCTTACACTTAGGTCATATGTTGGTGTTATAAGGGGCTATGTAACGAGACCGTAACTGCCTTGTATAATCCTTTGATAAATAAAAATTGTGATTTCTTCTTATGGTGAAGTTTGTAAATTTTCAAATGTCCGGATAAATATAATATGCATATTATTAATGAATTTTAGAAAACATATATTTTAAAATATTTATGTAAACCTTAAATAATTAATAATGTATAATGATTTTCAAAAAATGGTCTTCTACAGTTATGTTCAGTAAGAAATTTAGAGTTTAATAAGATCAACTTAATCTTTGATGAATAATAAATTATGAATAGTGATTTTACGCTTATGATTAGTAATGTGATCAAATGTATTAATTAACCTCACTTAAGAAAGTATTAATATAATTTAGACACCTTGATTAAGTAATGTGATTCAATAAAATAGGTAAATAACTTTTCAGAAATTATTAGTCAAGTATTAGTTTTTTCGGGTGAATAGTGTTTTTTTATTTAAAAATTTAATTAAAAATATTTTTATAAAATGGAGTTCATTTTTGAATTCAGAGCATCGATATTAGGTTAAGGTGATTTTTGGGGATTTTTCCGAAAAAAATGAATTTTCGGTGAATAGTTAAAATACAATTTTTAGTTTCGGGTGTTTAATGACATCATTAAGGATGTAATAATTATGTAATAATTCTGGCCGACTTATGAATAGTAAAATAAGGTATGAGGTGTCCCAAGTGGCCAATACCATGGGTAAAAACCATGGGCAAGCCCATGGTTTTGCCAATACCACCGATGAGGTGTCCCTTGGCCATTAATGACTTGTCCCCTCACTTCTCCTATAAATACCAAGCCATTCCCTCATTCATTTCATTTCCAAATCCTCCTCAATGAAGTTTTGGTCTCCTTATCTTCCAATGAGTCCTCTCAAGGTTCTCTCAAGCCTCCCAAGGCCCCGAACGTCAAACTTTCAAAGTTACTCTTCAAGGTAAGAGATCCTTTCACCCTCCTCTTTTTAAGTCATGACTTCCTTTATGTTGTGTCTTCTAATTTTCATCTCTTTATGTTGAGGTAATGTTCTTATATGTTCTCATTTCTGTCCATTTCATATCTAATTGTTGAGATACCCTTTCCGCTCTCATCAATTTGTTTTTTGAATTTTTAAGTGACGCCATTAGGCTGCCGAATTTCTCGTAAAAGAAACTGCATATTCTCTTTTATTTCATGTTTCTTTTTCATGTGGTATGTCATGAAAATATACATACCATGATCTTCTTCAACACCCATACTGTATTATGAATTATTTATGAGTGGGTGACCCTTGTCCCATCTATTTTCAATGTTTTCTAAAACCATGTTATATAGCCGTTATGCTGCAGAAATTTCATCTCAAAATTTCTATCTCTTTCTCTCAAGAAATTCTATTGTTTATTTATGTGAATACTCAGACCTATTTCGTTTTTATGGGTGTTCATAAATATATAAAAATTATATATCTGATTCTATAATTGACATATATATAACCCCCACTCCTTTCCATGTGTTATAAATGACATAATGATCTTATTTTTAAGCTCTTTTTAAACGTCACAATTTTGACATGAAACTCATTTCTTTGATTCTATTTGGGTTATTTATGAAATGATTGATTATGATACATGTGGCTCACATGAAAGTAAATACATATTAAGGGTGTACCCTGATAGCACTCTAATTCATTGGGTAAAGAATTAATCTCTAGAGATGATAAGTTTCATGATACCTTGATGAATAACCTTGGTAATTTTTATGACACCTTGGGGATGAACCTTGGTGATATGTTCATGAATGTCTAAATGAAATGTTTTAGCCACATATTCAAGTTGTGTTTCAAGTTATTTTCATTATGATATGCCTATACTTCCATTGCTAATGTCCTTATGTTTTTATTCAAGTTCTTATTGATATCACAAGTAAACTGATTCCCTTGTTTACCCTTACTGGGCCTTCTGCTCACCCTTTCCTTTGATGTATGTCTCCAGGATATGAGATGCAGTAATTGTACATAGGATGAACATATAATGAAGCCTTATAAGTGAATTAAAAGAATGTTTTGTGTTGTTTTCAAGTGTTTTTGTTCTTGATTTCCAAGACACTAGACTTTAAAGATCATCTGTTTGTAAAATCTAATGAAAAGTTATGTAATAAAAAGGCGGGATACCATAGTTGGTATCAAAGGATAGTTTAGTTATTTATGGAAATTAGGCTATGAAAAATAAAGGAAGAACCCTATAGAAAAGTTTAAATATAGGAAAAATTCCTGGTATTTTGATGAGTATTGAGTAAGTGGTTTATCAAACAAATACATCCCTGTCTGGATACGAGCAGGTAGAGGCAGCTCTGACACAGATGTACATAGGGGTAAAACCCAAAAATACCGCTTTGAGCTAGACTCGAACGGGACTGGTGCACGACAATGGGTCTTGCTGCACTCTGGTTACAACACTCCCAGGAGATATGTTTGGTTAATCACAAGCTTTTTATGAATCATTATGAAAGAATTATAGAGAAATGTAATTGTTTAAGCCTGAAGTTTTAAGACATAAAATCCTTTATAGTTAAAAGATTCATAAATGAAATAAGTTTCTCACTAAGGTTTTACTCTTTTAGAAAAATTTCGGACAATAGGAGGACCGTAGAAATGGTGACCGCAATGGACCATGCGCTGACGACCCTCCGATGGAAGCTGGAATGAAAACATTCATGCGAATGATGAACCAACTGACTCAAGTTATGAGAAATAACTTGAATCAAACCGAGAGACCGATATCACCGTGAAGGGAACAACATTCTGTTGAGTCCTTTATGCGTCAATGACTACCAACCTTGAGTGGATCGACTGACCCATTGATTGTTGAGCAGTGGATCAACTCCATCGAGAAGATCTTTTCTATGCTCTGTTTTTTAGAGAAAGAGAAGGTCACCCTGGCTGTCTATCGCTTAGAAGGAGAAGCTGATCAGTGGTGGGAACTGATCAAAAACACAAGGACAAGAGTGGAAGTTTAAGCTATGGAGTAGGAAGAGTTCAGAGGGACCTTTTTCAGTAAGTATTTCCCTCATTCCATGAGAACAAGGATGGAGAAGGAGTTTCTCGAGCTGAAGCAGAAGGAGAATGAATATGTGAGAAGCTACAAAATTAACTTCACAAGGCTTTCATGATATACCTCTAGCTTTGTCATGGATCTAAATGGTAAGGTTGGTAGATTCTTCGGTGGACTGAGACCACATCTGCGGAAGAATCTAGCCAGCCGAGACTATGATAGCTATGAGGAGATCGTGCAGAGTATGATGAAAGTTGATCTGGAGTTTGGTGAGACACAATGGTCTCATAAATCCAATGACAAGAAGAGATTGATGGATCCTAGCTTAGGGAGGACCTTTGATCAGGGAAGAGGAGGAAAGTAAGTGAAACTTTCCATGTGTAATAAATGTGGGAAGAAGCATTCGGGGAACTGCCTACTCGGGAGCGGGAAATGCTACAAGTGTGGAAGAGATGACCATATTGTGAGGAATTTTTATGGTGAGGTGAAACCTCAACTTCCAAACACAAATGACAAGGGGAAGATGGTGCAGGCCCTACCTGATGTCCAGTTCTTTAAGTGTGGACAACATGAGCACTTTACCAATCATTGTCCAAATCCGAGGGCAGTGGAGGGGAACCACCATCAGCCCCATAAAAGGCTAAGGGATCAAGGTTGTGCTTTCTCTATCACGACAGCTGAAGTTGAAGCTTCAAATGATGTGGTATCAGGTACTATTGTTGTCCTCTCAAAGCTAGCAAATAATTTGTTTGATTCTGGTTCTATGCATTCCTTTATTTCCTCTAAGTTTGCAAAGAATTTAGAATCAACCCTCGTTCTACTAAAAGTAGAGTTATCTCTCAAGACTCCTAGTGGGATTATCCAAACATCGTCAGTGTTTAGAAACTCTAGTATTTACTTTAGTGAGAAAAATCTTATCGCAAATCTATTAGTCATTCTCATTCTAGAATTCAACATTATACTAGGGATAAACTGGCTCTCAAAGTATAATGCTAAGATCAATTGCAGAAGCAAGGAAATATCAGTAGTATTGAATGAAAAACCTATAGTTATATTCCAAGGAGAGATATATCAACCTGATATTTTTCTAGAAGAACCCCCTATATCCTTCTTTATGGAGTTGATCGGTGAAGAAGAAGAAGAAGGAGATGAGAGTTTAAGGATAGAAAGTGTCCCCATCGTCCAGGAATACATTAATGTACTTCCTGAGGAGTTTCCTGGACCTCCCCCTGAAAGAGAGGTAGAGTTCTCTATTGAGATTGTACCTGAATATCATCCAATATCAAAGACCCCGTATAGGATGGAAAATGTGGAGCTGGAGGAATTGAAGAAACAACTCCAAGATCTTTTGGAGAAGGGGTTTATCCAACCGAGTGTGTCTCCTTGGGGAGCACCAATTCTCTTTGTAAAGATGAAAGATGGATTGATGCAGTTATGAATTGATTATAGAGAATTGAATGCAATCACAGTGAAGAAAAAATACCCACTTCCAAGAATTGATGACTTATTTGACCAACTTCGTGGGGCTCAATTCTTCTCTAATATTGATCTTCAATCTGGTTATCATCAATTGAGGGTGAAGAAAGAAGATATTCCAAAAACAGCCTTCCGATCAAGATATGGACATTATGAGTTTGTTGTTATTCCCTTTAGACTGACTAATGCACCTTTTATTTTTATGGATTTGATGAATAAAGTCTTTAAGAACTATCTTGATAACTTTGTGGTAGTTTTTATTAATAATATTCTGATATATTCCAAAAGTCGCGAGGAGAATGAGGATCATCTAAGGGCTATTTTACAAATACTATGGAAGGAGAGGCTTTTTGGGAAGTTTAGTAAATGTGAATTCTGGTTACAACAAGTTGTTTTCTTGGGGCACATTGTTATCAATGAAGGAATCATAGTTGACCCTGCAAAGACAAAAGTTGTAGAGGAGTGGCCTCAAACTACAACAATAACTGAGATTAGAAGTTTCCTTGGATTATCAAGATATTATAGGAGGTTTTTGAAAAACTTTTCATGACTTTCTAATTCATTAACCAAGTTAACTTAAAAAGGGGTCAAGTTCATCTGGACAAAGGAGTGTGAGGAAAGTTTCCAAGAGCTGAAGAAGAGATTGATTACTACACCCGTGTTACCTTTGACCTCAAGTGGAGAAGGATTCATTATTTTTAGTGATGCATCTCTAAAAGGGATCAGGTGAATCCTCATGCAAAATGACAAGGTCATTGATTATGCATCTTGATAGTTGAAGACTCATGAGCAGAACTATCCTACGCATGATCTGGAGCTGGCTGTGGTCGTTTTTACTCTGAAGATATGGAGGCACTATCTTTATGGGGAGAAATGTGATATATACGCAGACCATCAAAGTTTAAAGTATATTTTCACACAAAAATAATTGAACATGAGACAAAGGAGATGGTTGGAGCTTCTTAAAGACTATAATTGTTCAATTAATTATCATCCTGGAAGAGCAAACAAAGTTACTGATGCATTAAGTAGGAAAGACCTAGTTGTTCTTTCCATGATGAGGATTCAAAAAGATCCTTTGATCAATGACCTAGTAAAGCTGGACATGGGAATTATAAGGGAAGAGACATAATCAACCCTAACCCAAATGATTTCTCAATCGTCATTACTAGAGAAGATCAAGAAAGCTCAAAAAGAAGATCCTTTGTTATATAAGAAGTTTGAAGTTGTGAAGGATGGGAAGTTTTCTGAGTTCAATATTGATCAAGAAGGTGTACTGAAATTTCGTACAAGACTATGTGTTCCATCTGTTCCAGAAATAAAGAAGGAGCTGATGGATGAAGCTCATAACTCTACTTTCTCTATACATCCTGGAAGCACAAAGATGTATAGGAACCTTCGTGATCATTTTTGGTGGGATAATATGAAAAGGGAGATTGCTGACTACACTTCAAGGTGCATAGTCTGTCAGCAAGTGAAGGCAGAGTGACAACTTCCTAAAGGGGTATTGCAACCACTACCCATACCAACATGGAAGTGGGACAATATCACTATGGACTTCGTTAGTAGTCTTCTGAGAACTTCCAAAGGAAACAATGCGATATGGGTTATTGTGGACCGTCTCACCAAGACTGACCATTATATCTCCATTAGGGAAGATTTCTCTCTTGATCAACTTGTCAGGATCTACGTGAAGGAAGTGGTAAGGCTGCATGAAGTTCCACTTTCTATCATATCTGATCGTGATCCAAGGTTTACATCAAAATTCTGAAGAAGTCTTCAACATGCTCTGAGCACTGAATTGAATTTTAGTATGACCTATCACCCTCAAACTGATGGCCAATCTGAAAGGATTATTCAAACACTCGAGGGTATGCTGAGAACATGCTCAATGGAATTTAAAGGTGGATGGGATCAACATCTCCCTTTAGTTGAGTTCTCTTACAATAATAGCTTCCACTACTGGAAATCGGGTCTTTCCCAACACTTATATACACCCTTTCCCAACGGTTCTCCCAAACCGTTGGAATAGACCCCCCCTTTCCCAACGGTTTGGGAGAACCGTTGGGAAAGACCCCCTCAAAACACCCCTTTCCCAACGGTTTGGGAGAACCGTTGGGAAAGACCCCCTCAAAACACCCCTTTCCCAACGGTTCTCCCAAACCGTTGGGAAAGACCCCCCCCCCTTTCCCAACGGTTTGGGAGAACCGTTGGGAAAGACCCCCTCAAAACACCCCTTTACCAACGGTTTGGGAGAACCGTTGGGAAATACCCCCCCTTTCCCAACGGTTTGGGAGAACCGTTGGGAAAACTCAGCCCAAAATCTAGCATTCACCCTTAGAAATTATCACCTATCCCAACAGTTTTGAGAACCGTTGGGATAGATTCTTTGATTTCTTCCAGGTATACTACCCGAGAACATTATATAAATATAAATTTTAAATAATTATGATAATACATATATATATTTATGAAGTTATGTTTATAAAAGTTATGTTAGGTTAGTGGTTAAGGCGTTTAATTATAAACGGGGGGTTGTGGGATCAAATCCCACCACATGTATTTTTTTGAAATACATATACCAACGGTTTTATAACCGTTGGAATAGATTTTCATATTACTTCTACCAACGGTTTTGAAAACCGTTGGGATAGGTCTATACCAATGGTTTTCCCAAAACCGTTGGTATAGACCTATCCCAACGGCTTACTTCGCAACGGTTCTCCAAACCGTTGGTATAGGTTAGTATTCTACTAGTGTTCCACTCAAGTATTCAAATGGAACCCTATGAAGCTTTATATGGGAAGCGATGTAGAACTCCTACTTGTTGGGATGAAGCTGGTGAGAGAAAGCTTCTTGGGCCTGATCTTGTTCAAGAGATGACAGAAAAAGTCCATGCCATCCAACAACACATTAAGGCTGCTCAGAGTCGACAAAAGAGCTATGCCGACAACCGTCGAAGGGAATTGAAGTTTGATGTCAGTGACAAGGTCTTTCTTCAAATTTCACATTGGAAGAGAGTCATGAGGTTTGGGAAGAAAGGGAAACTTAGCCCTAGGTACATTGGCCCCTATGAAATCCTTGATCGCGTGGGAGCAATGGCTTATCGGCTTGCACTTCCTCCAAATCTAGCACAAGTTTATGATGACTTCCACGTATCCCTCTTGAAGAAGTACATACCTGACCCTTCACATGTAATAAACCCAAAGGTGGTACAACTGGAACAAGACCTCTCTTATGAGGAGCAGCCGGTGGAGATCTTGGATCGTAGAGACAAGGTTCTACGCAACAAGACTACCCACCTTATTAAGGTGTTGTGGAGGAACCAAAAATATGAAAAAGCCACGTGAGAACCAGAGGAGTCTATGAGGCAGAAGTATCCACACCTTTTCTCCTCTAAGGGTACGAGTTAAAAATTTTGGGGATGAAATTTCTTAAGGGGGGAAGAATGTAACGACCTGAACTTTTTAATAATTTTTGTTTCCTAATTTTGTGTGTTATTTTATTTTATACCCAACAAAACTATTTCATTTAATAAAATGAGTATAATTAAAATGAGACCATTGGGTTTTGACTGTTATATGACCATTGGTAAATATGACCATTGGGAACCAAACTCTTAGTGTTGAGATTATTGTTTATAAATACAAGTGATCTTGGTTAATTAATATAAAGAGAATATTTGATGGCCTCCTCTAGTAGACTAGGGACGTTTGAAGCCCATCTGACGGAACTTGGGAAGGAGGTAGCACCACTGGGATTTGCTCTAGACCAAACCCAAGCCGAACTTCATCGTGTGAAGTTGGAACGGAATCGCCTTCACGAGAAGTTCAAGATGATAGAAATCACCACTTGGACAATGTTGGTTGAGACGCCCTAAGATTCTATCACCTTAGCACACCTTACACTTAGGTCCTATGCTGGTGTTATAAGAGGCTATGTAATGAGACCATAACTGCCTTGTATAATCCTTTAATAAATAAAAATTGTGATTTATTCTTATGGTGAAGTTTGAGAATTTTCAAATGTCTGGATAAATATAGCATGCATATTATTAATGAATTTTAGAAAAAGGATATTTTAAAATATTTATGTAAACCTTAAATAATTAATAATGTGTAATGATTTTCAAAAAATGGTCTTCTACAATTATGTTCAGTAAGAAATTTAGAGTCTAATAAGATCAACTTAATTTTTGATGAATAATAAATTATGAATAGTGATTTTACGCTTATGATTAGTGATGTGATCAAATGGATTAAGTAACCTCACTTAAGAAATTATTAATATAATATAGGCACCTTTATTAAGTAATGTGATTCAATAAAATAGGTAAATAACTGTTTCAGAAATTATTAGTCAAGTATTAGTTTTTTCAGGTGAATAGTGTTTTTTATTTTAAAATTAAATTAAAATTATTTAGAAAATTATTTTTATAAAATGGAGTTCATTTTTTAATTCAGAGCATCGATATTAGGTTAAGGTGATTTTTGGGGATTTTTCTGAAAAAATGAATTTTCAGTGAATAGTGAAAATACAGTTTTTAGTTTCGGGTGTTTAATGACATCATTAAGGATGTAATAATTATGTAATCATTATGTATGACTTATTAATAGTAAGATAAGGTATGAGGTGTCCTAAGTGACCAATACTATTGGAAAATACCATGGGAAAGCCCATGGTTTTTCCAATACCACCGATGAGGGGTCCCTTGGCCATTAATGACTTGTCCCCTCACTTCTCCTATAAATACCAAGCCATTACCTCATTCATTTCATTTCCAAATCCTCCTCAATAAAGTTCTGGTCTCCTTACCTCCCAAGGAGTCCTCCCAAGGTTCCCTCAAGCCTCCCAAGGTCCCGAACGTCAAGATTTTGAAGTTACTCTTCAAGGTAAGAGATCATTTCACCCTCCTCTTTTTAAGTCGTGACTTCCTTTATGTTGTGTCTTATAATTTCCATCTCTTTATTTTAGGGTATGTTCTTATATGTTCTCATTTATGTCCATTTAATGTTTAATTGTTGAGATACCCTTTCCTCTCTCATCAATTTGTTTTCTGAATTTTTAAGTGTCGCCGTTAGGCTGCCGAATTTCTTGTAAAAGAAATCACATCTTCTCTTTTCTTTCATGTTTATTTTTCATGTGGTATGTCATGAAAATATCCATACCATGATATTATTTAGTACCCATACTGTATTATTAATTATTTATGAGTTGGTGACCCTTGTCCCCTCTCTTTTCAATGTTTTCTAAAACCATGTTATATATCCGTTATGCTGCAGAAATTTCGTCTCAAAATTTCTATCTCTTTCTCTCAAGAAATTATATTGTTTATTTATGTGAATAAAAAGAACTATTTCATTTCTATGGGTGTTAATAAATATATAAAAATGATATATTTGATTCTGGAATTGACATACATATAACCCTCACTCCCTTTCCATGGGTTATAAATGACATAATGATCTTATTTTTAAGCTCTTTTTAAACGTCACGATTTTGACATGAAACCCATTTCTTTGATTCGGTTTGGGTTATTTATGAAGTGATTTATTATGATATATATGGATCACATGAAATTAAATACATATTAAGGGAGCACCCTGATAGCGCTCCGATTCATTTGGTAAAGAATTAATCTCTAGAGATGACAAGTTTCACGATACCTTGATAATTTTTATGACACCTTGGGGATAAACCTTGGTGATATGTTCATGAATGTCTAAATGAAATGTTGTAGCCACATATTAAAGTTATTTTTAAAGTTCTTTTCATTATGATATGCCTATAATTCCATTGCTCATGTCCTTATGTTTTTATTCAAGTTCTTATTGATATCACAAGTAAATTGATTCCCTTGTTTACCCTTACTGGGCCTTCTGCTCACCCTTTACTTTGATGTATGTCTCCAGGATATGAGATGTAGTAATTGTACATAGTATTAACATATGATTAATCCTTATAAGTGAATTAAAAAAATATTTTATGTTGTTTTCAAGTGTTTTTGTTCTTGATTTCCAAGACACTAGACTTTAAAAATCACATGTTTGTAAAATGTAATGAAAAGTTATGTAATAAAAAGGCAGGATGACATAGGTTAGCCGCACAGGTTTCAGTAGGTGTTCATGGTTGGATCATGATTTTTCAAACCATGTAGCTTTTAAAATATGTCAAAATGACAATTTTTCCCTTCCTCCTTTAAAGTTTTCACCCCCATTTTCTTCTTCTCCATGCACACGGGGGGGGGGGGGGGGGGGCTCAAGCTCCACCCCCTCTCCTCCTTCCTTGGAGATATATCCTCCATTTGGACTCCATTTTGAGTGTCGTTCATCTCTTTGGAAGTGTATTTGTGAGTCTACGTCCCCTCCCTCATTTCTCAGTTTCTTTTGCCATCATAAATGTTATCTTCGTGCGAGCCAATTCGCCCTATTTTCAAGGTGTTTGTATATTTTTTCAATTTATCTCAAACCAGATCAAATCAAAGCTCAATATTGGATGATTATACCATCCTAAGTATGAGGTAGGTGATATATAATTTTTCCTTTTAAAGTATAGCTCATTTATAAATTACGTCATTGTACTACATGCTAGATTCTCCGTGTGTTGCCCTTGAATCTTGAAAATTAAATATGTAGAATCTAGTGTTTTAAATTTAATAACCCTTATGTATTAAATTTCATCGTGGGAGGATTTTCACCTCAACCCGAACCACCCCTCTAGGCACGTTACTCATATTCCATGACCTATGCCTATTCTAGGTAATTAAATCACCCTTTTTGATGATGTTTCAAATGCTAAATTTATATCACTCTTCCTACGTTTTGAACACCTTTGAAGGTGATTGTTTAATTATAGTGGAAGATATGTTTAAATTGAATTAAATAAATTGGAGTGATAAGGTTACCCCTGTTTAACAATAAAACCACTTATGAGGTGCATTGTCTTCTTTAATAAAATGGGGAAAATGATTGGGATATTTGAAATGATAAATGGGCATAACCCTCTGTAACAACCCAAAGTTTTTCAATGGAAATTAACTTCTTATATTTATGTCATAAAATCACATGAAATAACAACATAATGAACTAATAAGTGATAAGTGACCTTTAAACATAAGTTTTTCACTTCTGTGTTTGGAATTTCGAAAATCCGGCATACACGGTTGTGTTCAAGATATTTTTTGGAGTCTAATAAAACAAAAATAATTTTTGGTGAATAGTAACCTACCCTAATGAATAGTAACATACCCTTATGAATAGTGATATACCCTAATAAATAGTAACCTCACCTATGGTGTTATAAAAATAATATTCAAGTTGGTAGTACGATATACCTATATTTTAGAATGAGTTAATGAATGTTTTAAAACTGGTTTTGATAATAAATTATTATTTTAATTAAATATTAAAATATTCATATTTATAAAATTATTTTTGAAACATGGAATTCATTTTTGGATTCTAAATGTCAAAAAATGGTTAGGGTGAATTTTTGGGATTTTTCTGAAATACTTGAATTTTTTATGAATAGTAGAATTCGATAATTTACAATAAATGCTAAATAATGGATTAATTGAGTCATCAATGATGCTATTCTGATCTAAGACCACTTTTTTAGAATTCACTTGACCCATTTACTATTATTGGTCATGGAATACTTACTATTCATTATCTTGGGAAGAAATAATAAATTAATGATTATAATATCATGAAATCCCTCCTCTCCTCCACTATAAAACCCCCCTTCACTCCCTCTTCTCTCCACTCCTCTCAAGCTCCAAGACTTCTCGAAATTCTACCCAAACCTCTCCCCAAGTTCCTCCCTCATGTCCAAAATCTCTAAGCCTCCTAAAAATACCAAAACCTATCCCCTTAAGAGGTTCTCAAAGGAGGAAGTCTCAAGAGGTAAATTCCTCTTTCCAAATTTCCTCTTTTCTTTTAAGTTCCTTTCTTTTTTATTTTCTTTCCTCACCTCCCTTCACCATAATATAATGATAAATACAATAACATACATGTACTGGAATTCATTCATTCTAGTGGTATATTTCATTATCTTCTCCCTTTCCCCACCCTTTTATTTGAAAGAAATGAAAGCACCGTTTGAGATGTGCTAATTTAGCACATTCAAGGACAACAATTTATCAATTTTTATTATTATCTTTAATTATGGTCATGAAAACATTTGTGTTATGGTTGAACCAGATTATTATATATGTAATATATCCTATTTTTTGTTCTGTAATCTTTTGGTACAAATGGAATTAAGTTATAATGAAAAACACATTCTTTGTAATCACACCCACCGAATAACAAAAACAGTTATCACTAAGGTTATATATATAATAATTAAACATCACTATAAGTAACCTAATTAAAATTAAAACCATTTAATATAATGGATATTAACTAAATAATGTAACTTAAATTCTGTACAACCACTTTCATCTTGTATATAATCCAAACTTGAATATAAGTGAACTGATCTTTTAAAGCCAAGTAAACAAACGAGCCCGAACAATGAAATTGAACGTTATAACTAATCAAAAAGGATTTGAATGAAATAAAAAGTGTTATAATAAACCAATTAAATATATAATAGGTTATGTACTTATGAATTAATAATCCTAATTTGTTTATTCAGGTCATTAATAACAAGTGGAGAACACCACCAGATTTGAGGTAAGAGATCCTCTTCTTTTCTCTCTTAATCAAGATTGTCCTCTATACTATGACTTTATATGTGTACTATAAAATGATGGGGTATGTTTAAGAACATCCCCCCATACTTAATTCTAGATTTATAAGTGATTAGAAACCCCATTTATCTCTCATCAATCCCTCTTGGTCACACCTGACACCATGCCGATAAAATCGTAACGAATTCTACCCGAACCTTCTTTGTTCTTTAGGGTTGCCTTATATTTCTTTCAAAATAGTGTTATTTTATCTATCTATGTGATTATTATGAATTTTGGTTAGTTTTACAAGATTATTATATCAAGACCCTTTCATCACATTCTTTCGGGGATATACATGATTTTGAAAGATTCCCTCCTTAGAACTTTCCAATAAGCCAACCTGTTTTAAGGGGACTTCCCAAATTTTTACCCAAATTTAAAGTGCACTCTATCCTATGTTTTAAAAAACCATTTTATTTATAAAATAAGTATTTTTATTATGAAAACCTTCTTGGTTAAATTCTGGTTTTATATAAAAGAATGTCTTCTTTTCTATTTGAAAATCTCTAGAGTGTTTTCCTTAAAACTGCACAAAAATGTTTAAATGCTAATGTTTCTAAAATAATTTTTTTTATATGTGGTCACTTATATTTTACACCACTTACCATTTTATATGCCTATTTTACCATATTAATGTCCATGTATGTTCTAATCCCTTCCTTTCATGGACACTTTCGTGATACGCCCATTGGATATGTTTTATGTCATGATCGTGGTACCCAATTCTTTCCATGGGTAACCTTATGTTTATGTATGGTTGATTATGTATGATTATTTATGTGTAAAGATTATTTATGTGGAAATAATATTCATGAATATGTTGAGATGGGTGCACCCAGATAGTGCTCCAATGCATTGGGTAAGGATACATCTCATGAGATGCGATGTGAAACAGGATTGGCGGTTAGCCTTGACCCGTAATGAAATGGGAAACGGGATTGGCGGTTAGACTTGAACCGTACTAAAGATATGATTTATGATTCTGTCACATTTATATGATTCCATGTTTATAATATCCTATGCTTATATTAAATGATTTTATAAGTTTCATGCTTTGGATATCATTATGTTATGCCTCCTAATTCATGTGATTGAGATGTATCCTTATGTTCATTCCTTTACTGGGCTTTTTAGATCATCCCCTTTGTTCATGTGTTCCCCAGGGTACCCTATGCAGATGCAAGAGCTCAAAGGAAGTTATAAACTCTTTATGGAGATTAAATAAAGAAGTTTTTTTTAGTCCCATGTTTTATGTTATATGTACCTAGTCTTCCAAGAAACTAGACTTAACGATCCTTGGCTTGTACTCTGATGATTAATTATGCTTAAAATAATGAAATGTTATATGTAAAAGGAATGGGTCGCTATACCCTCTTTATGTATACTCAACTTATGAGATTACATGCACATGGCCCTCTTTATCCTTCACACTTGAATTGTGATATGGCGTTCTCATGAACATGGCCTCTTTACTAACATGGCCTTCCTTATTGTTTATATTTAAATTATTAAAGGAATTATATTATGCCTCGAACTATACTCGGGTTCCTTTTTATGAAACACCTTGGATGATCTCTTAGACTGATCAAGATTACATGTATCTTAAGTGATACTCGGGTTCCTTACGTGGAACACCTTGGACGGACTCATAGGCTACTTTTCACATGTTACACCTTGAGAGATACTTGGGTTTTCTTATTACGGAAAGTATTAGATGTGCTCATGGGCTAGATGTTTTCCACACGCTCTGAGCGATACTTATGATAACCCTTATCCTTACTACACATTAATACATGATTTATTACATAAGATTACACTTAATACACATCAGAAGATCAAGAAGTCTAGTGTCTTTGAGAATTAGGTACATTACATAACAACTTAAAATATGAAATATATCATCTTTATTGAAAACTTCCTTAACATGTTCATAATATTCCTTCATACTTAAAACTGCATGAGATAACCTGGGGACATACATAAAAAAGGGGTGAGCTATAAAACTCAGTAAGAGAATAAGCATGAAAATAATACATGTTAGACAATAAACATATAAATGGGACATACACTAATGGAACCGTGACTATAAGTCCAAAAACCGTGGCTATAGGTTATAGCCACGATTCAATGAACCGTGACTGGTATTGGCGTGGCTATAGGCCAACTCCTATAGCCATAGTTTAAAACCATGGCTAAAGCCTATAGCCACAGTTCAAACTGTGGTTAAAGCCCTATATCCAAGGTTTGAAACCATGGATAAAGCCTTATAGCCACAGTTTTAAACCGTGGCAGAAGGTAAAACAAAAACAAGTCTTATAGCCACGATTAGAAACCGTGGCTATAGATCAAAGTTCAATAAAAAAAACATAGCAGGCCTACAGACCTGCCTTCCACCCCCTACCCCCTGCTAGTCCCCTGCCACCCCCTGCCAGTCCCCCCTGCCAGTCCCCTCTGCCAATCCCCCTACCCCTTGCTAGTCCCCCCTGCCAGTCCCCCCTGCCCCTGCTAGTCCCCCCTGCCAGTCCCCCCTGCCCCCTGCCCCTACTAGTTGCCCTACCCCTGCTAGTCCCCCACTCCTACCACCCCCTACCAGTCCACTGCTAGTCCCCCTGCCAGTCCCCCCTTCCCCCTGCCACCCCCTGCCAGTCCCCCTTGCCCCTTCTAGTCCCCCAACCTTCCACCCACCTGCCACCCCCTGCCACCCCCACCCTGCATGTCTCCCCACTATTTTCCATATGGCTCTTCCCCCTGCCAGTCCCCCTACCAGTTTTCCCCTGGTTCCCCACCCCCATGTCACTATAGTGAACGACGGTCACCTTTTTCAAAAGTGCTACAGTGACTCCGAAGTCCGCACTGCTACAGTAGCGACGCGCGACAGTTGCGGGCCACAAGCATTCAACCCAACTGGATCAGGCAACACCAATCCAACAATTTCTCTTATATAATTAACACATTCCCATGAATATTTTTCTTGATTCCATATCCATGTGGACATCAGTTAATAATGTCACTTTATTCCTTATCAAGGTGAAAACCTAATGATCAAAGTTGGCTAGAATTTCAATTACATTGTATATTTAGACAATCCCATAAATATCTTTCTCATTTCTGGAAGTGAGGGAATCTTATGCTTGCCACATATAAGTAAAGGATGGATCTTCAGTTATGATCTGGGCAGAAAGGCTATTATATCTTCTTTTATCAAGCCATATAGACATATTAGGAATATGCAATCAGTGGAATACTTTGGAAGCTATTTGTGAGTACCTTATCAAGGAGAGATACAACTATGAGACATTTGTTTGCTGTTGGACAACACTAGCACAGCTGCGACATGATCACAGCTGGAAAAAGCGAGCGCTGGAGGACAATGCATGCATTATTTATGACAATGCCGACAACGTCCTTTGCTTTTCCAATACCCATGAACATAAACAAAATCCTCTTCCCATTTAATAAAAAAAACAACCCCCACAGACAACAACACCCCCCCACACACACATCCCTTGCACCCCTTGCACACCCCTCACCCCCCTGCTGGACCCCCTTGGACAACACCCCCCCTGATGGACCCCCCTGGACAACAGTAGCCCCCTGCTGGACCCCCCTAGACAACAGCCCCCCAGACCCTGGACACCCCCCCCAGACCCTGGACAGATCCCCCTCCCCCTGGACAGATTCCCCCCAGACCCTGGACAGATTCCCCCCAGACCCTAGATAGATTCCCCTCCCCCTGCCAATCCTGCCCCCCCCAGACCCTGGACAGATCCCCCCTAGACCCTGGACAGATCCCCCTCCCCCTAGACAGATTCCCCCCAGACCCTGGACAAATTCCCCTCCCCCTGTCAGTCCTGCCCCCCCAGACCCTGGACAGATTGACTCGGTTTTAGTGGAAACTATACTTTAATAAGTTTATCTCTAAATGTTAGAGAGAAAGCTATGAAGCAATACCCATGGGTGAATCAAATAGTTTACTTGGTTTTAGTGGAAACTATAGTCATAAAAATCCAGTCCATGCTCTATATAGCCAATGTTGAACTGGAATGGCAGGTGGACCATGCTTTAGAATTCATTAAGAAACAACCATTGATCTTTTTTGGTGATAAGGTAGTATAGGGATCAGAATAATGGATTAATATTATTTAGAAGTTTTTTACTTTGTTAACACTTCAAAAGTATCCAAGGTTGGTTTCTCTACTTATATGCTTTATGTATTGGGAATAAAGTGGTTAGGATCTATTGTGATATCCAAATTGCATGAATATCTCAACTAGACTACTTTTGATAAATCCTTTAATAAAAAATTTTATCCTGATACACTAAGAGTAGCGAAGGCATGATATTTTGTTACTATGGAGCTGGGATATCATTCTAACATGGTGTATGTTACTCATTTTTTTGTGTTAATGAACTTATTTACAGATCTTGTTTCTAATGTCTATATCAAGGAACAAATGTTTTAAATGGGTTTGAGGCATGATATTCAGTCTATGTTGATTCTTATATTCCTACCCACCTTCATGAAGATTATAGGCAAGGTATCTATGGATGAGGAGGATACAACTAGGAAGATAATACTCTTGAAAGCATCAGTGACAGTAGGAGGTAGCCAAAGTTTTTATTATAGCTAGAAGAGGAAGTTAGATGAACATTTTTGAGGTGGTTGTAGGAGTGTACAACAGATATCAAGGATAAATATAGTTTCATGTTACCAATGCAGGAAAAGGGGAAACTTCAAACCTGATTATATAGAATCACCCAAGGCATGTCACCTGTGTGGTAAATCTAATCATATTAATTATTTATGTGAGAGATAATAATAGGTTACTAGAGTTATATATGATGTGTTAAAAGTATTGTGATCTCAACCACTTTCCAACAGGGATGTTCAGGTCCTAAAGAAAGAGAAAAATGTGGCTGGATGTATCTATGCAGCAGAGTGTACACTAGAGCAGTCAGAGGCAGGACTAACTTCCATGAGAGGTATGTTTTTTATTTAATATTCTATGTTTATATTATTATTTAATATTGTTTTAACTCATTTATTTATATTATAAAATATTATTGATGCATTTGATTTATTCTTAGAGCTTATTCCTTGCTTGATTCCTATTTCCGCTCCTTTGAGAAAGAGGTCAAAGAAGGGTTTTAAATGTCCTGAGTTTTGGGTGATGATTGTTGACCACAAAACCATATGGTACTTTCTATTTCTTGATCTTGACATCTTTTATCACATCATTTTCATGGAATATATGATTATTTATAAATCTAGAATCGATTACAATCATCATCGTGTCCAGTTTCTTTCTTCCAATAGAGTCACTCATACCTTTCAGGTTGAGTGAGATCCCAAATCTAAGAGAGTAATACATGTTTCCACAAGTTATAGGATGATATAACACTATTTTTTGAATATGTTTCTAGATGTCTTTGATCCATGCCTTAGTGGTCCTCTTCCTGTGGTGCTGAGTGAGTTTCTTGAAGTTTTTTCATATGACTTATCAGGGTTACTATATCAGAGGGAAGTTCAGTTTTATATAGACTTTATCTTAGGGAAATGGACCATTTTCTTACCTACATACCACATGGAACCCACTAAATTAAAATAATTAAAGGTTTATTTTGAGGATCTTGAAGATAATGGATTTATTCATCCCAACGTTTCACCTTGTAATCACCAATGCTCTTTAAAAAGAATGTGTATGGGATTCTATAGATTTATATTGGTTATTGGAAACTCAACCAGGTGATAGTTAAGAATAAATTTACCTTTCATAGTATTGATGGAAATTTTTATTATCTCAGGTGATCCAAGTGGTTTTAAAAAATTAAACTGATATTGGGATACCATTAGCTAAGTTTCTGAGAGGAAGATATTCCTAAGACATTTTTAAAAATAATATATGGTCATTATAATTATATGTTCATGTCATTTGGACTTACTAACACTCTTATAGTGTTTATGGATTTCAAGAATCAAATATTTAATCAATTCTTGTATTCCTTCCTGATTTTTTTATGGATCATATCCTTGCTTATTAAAGATTGGATCAGGATCATGCTGAGAATTTAAATATCATCCTTGGGATATTGGAAAAGCATCACCGATATAGAAATATATCTAAATTTTAATTCTGGATTCAATAGGTGAAATTTATAAGTAATTTTATTTCTAAGAAGGGTGTATCAGTGGATGTTGAGAAGATTCAAGTGGTGATGTCTTTGGAGTATCCAAGAAATGTGTTTAAAATCCATATTTTCTTACAATTATCTAGTTATTACAGGAATTTTATTTGGGACTTCTCTAAGATTACATATACCATGATAGATTTAACCCATAGAAGTGTGAATTTTTTTGGGAGTGATCAATTCTAGCGATATTTTGAGGAGTTTAAAGGGATATTGACTTTAGCTCTAGTTTGGATCCTTCCTGATTCAGGTTTGGTATATAATGTTTACTAAGATGCCTCGTGTATGAGTTTGGGTTGTGTTTTGATGTAGGGGAGATAGGTATTAGCTTATGGATCTCTTTAGTTGTTGAATCGTGAGAATAAATACCCCATTAATTATCTTGACTTAGTATCAGTGATTCACACTCTAAAGACTTGGAACCACTACCACTTCAGGGAGTGGTTTATAGTGTATTCAAAGCATAAGAATCTAAATTATATCTTATATTAGAGTAATATGAACTTGAGATGGATATTCTAGGTGGAGTACAAATAGACCTTTGATTTTGAATGTGGAAGGGGGCTGGTGTGGGTGGGATGTGGCTGGAGCAGGGCCAAATCATGGCATTACCGCGGCGTGACCGCGGCATGACCGCGGCGTGACCGCGGCATGACCGCGGTGTGTTGGTCTGATCCAGCGACATCCGTGGGGCAGCATCTTCCGGCCAGGAGCAAAGGGAGTGGGAGGAGGCTGGAATTCTGGTGGAAGGGGGCTGGTTGTAGGTGTTGGGAGGATGGTGCGGGCTGATTCGAAGTTGGCAGGGGGGCTGTTGCGGGCTGGAATGCTAGTGGAAACGGGCTTAAATGAAGGTGGAAGGGGGCTGGTGTGGGATGGATGTGGCTGGAGTAGGGCCAAATCACAGCATTACCGCAGCGTGACCGCGACATGACCGCGGTGTGTTGGCCTGATCCAACGACATTCGCGGGGCAACATCTTTTGGCCAGGAGCGAAGGGAGCAGGAGGAGGCATGAATGCTGATGGAAGGGGGATGGTTTCAAGTGTTGGTGGGATGGTGCAAGCTGATTCGAAGGGGGTTGGTTGCAGGTGTTGGGGGGGATGGTGCGGGATGATTCGAAGGTGGCAGGGGGGGATATTGCGGGCTGAAATGCTAGTGGCAGCTGGATGAAATGAAGGTGGAAGGGGGCTGGTGTGGGCTGAATGTGGCTGGAGCAGGGCTAAATCACGGCGTGACCGCGTCATGACTGCGGCGTGACCGCGTCGTGACCGCGGCGTGAGCGCGGCATGACCGCGGCGTGACCGCGGCGTGACCGCGGCGTGACCGCGGCGTGACCACGGTGTGTTGGCCCGATCCAGTGACATCTGCGGGGCAGTATATTCTGGCCAGGAGCGAAGAGAGTGGGAGGAGGCTGGAATGATGGTGGAAGGGGTCTAGTTGCAGGTGTTGGGGGGATGGTGCGGGCTGATTTGAAGGGGTCTGGTTGCAGGTTTTGGGGGGATGGTGCGGGCTAATTCGAAGGTGGCAGGGGGGCTGTTGCGGGCTGAAATGCTGGTGGCAGTGGGCTGAAATGAAGGTGGAAGGGGGATGGTGTGGGCTAGATGTGGCTGGAGCAGGGCCAAATCACGACGTGACCGCGGCGTGACCGCGGCGTGACCGCGGCGTGACCGCGGCGTGACCGCGGCGTGACCGCGGCGTGACCGCGGCGTGACCGCGGCGTGACCGCGGCGTGACCGCGACGTGACCGCGACGTGACCGCGAGGTGACCGCGACGTGTTGGCCCGATCCAACGACATCCGCAGGGCAGCATCTTCCGGCCAGGAGCGAAGGGAGCGGGAGGAGGCTGGAATGCTGGTGGAAGGGGGCTGGTTGCAGGTGTTGGGGGGATGGTGTGGGCTGATTCGAAGGTGGAAGGGGGTCTGTTGTGGGATGAAATGCTGGTGACAGCGGGCTGAAATGAAGGTGGAAGGGGGATGGTGTGGGCTGGATGTGGCTGGAGCAGGGCCAAATCATGACGTGACCGCGGCGTGACCGCGGCGTGACCGCGGCGTGATCGTGGCGTGACCGCGGTGTGACCGCGGCGTGACCGCAGCGTGACCGCGGCGTGACCGCGGCTTGACCGCGACGTGACCGCGATGTGTTGGTCTGGTCTAGTGACATCCGTAGGGAAGAGGGGGTTGTTGCGGGCTGGAATCCTGGTGGCAGCGGGCTAAAATGAAGGTGGAAGGGGGATGGTGTGGGCTGGATGTGGCTGGAGCTAGGCCAAATCACGGCATTACCACGGCGTGACCGCGGGGTGACTGCGGCGTGTTGGCCCAGTCCAACGACATCCGCGGGGCAGCATCTTCACAGACAGCGCACCTCCATTAGAGGGGTTTTATTATAAAAACATGACTTTATTTAACAAATGAAACATGTATATTAAAGAAAACTTATTCAAGATATGAAATTCAATATAATTAAATAAACCAAACCATTTAGCCATTTGAATCTTACCATAATTTCAATTAGCCTCGTTTCGAACATAACCTGCAAAATCTAAAAGCTAACTAAAGTAGTTCTAATTGTAGGAGCAGTAAAACACCAAGAAAAAAGATGTAATACACAACTCTAGCAATGAGTAAAAATGAAGTCAATGAAAAACCAGCTTAACCAAAAGTACCCATCCCTCCATTAGATCTCTTCAGTTGCAATCCAGTGGTCTCCTGCAATGGACCCACTTACAACAGGAGGGTGACTGTAAAATACCAAGCATGTTTTTCTTCATTCTAAAAAAACAACCATTAATAAATCATAGCACAAAGAAATGAAAACACAATCAACAGTTGGGTAGAAAATTGAAAATAAATAATATTTTGAATGTGTAATATGAAATATACAATGGGCAGTTATTATGAACATGAAATTAATGGTAGATTAATCTAAATGCATTACCGGTATGAAAAAGGGAGTTGGTCTATCTTCTCCGACTTCATTTTCCTTGAAATGGAGGAAGATGCCTAGCCCCATTCCCCACCAGCCCTCCCCCCTGCCCAGCCCCATCCCCCACCAGCCCCTCCCCCACTAGCCCCCTCCCCCCTGACCAGTTCTTCCCCTCTCACCCCCCCTGCCCAGCCCCATCCCCCTCCCCCCGGCCCAGTTCTTCCCCTCTCATCCCCTCCCCCCTGCCCAGCCCCATCCCCCACCAGCCCCCTCCCCCCGACCCAGTTCTTCCCCTCTCATCCCCTCCCCCCTGCCCAGCCCCTTCCCCCACCAGCCCCTCCCCCCTGCCCAGCCCCATCCCCCCTGCCCAGCCCCATCCCCCACCAGCCCCCTCCCCCTGCCCAGTTCTTCCCCTCTCATCCTCTCCCCCCTGCCCAGCCCCTCCCCCCTTCCCATCCCCTTTATAATCATATAAAGTTCAGATATTTGAAAAAGATTTGTGTGCTTAAAGATACATATACACACTTATAAGATGCCATAGAGGATTTGTGTGTTTATATATCATCTAAACTCATGTAAGACATGTAGAGGAATAAACCAGTAGAAAAAATGCTTAGATTATAAACATTTCATTGTTTAAGATCATATTACATAAATAAAATAAGAATTATTTATTAAAAAGAAAAAATATTCAAGGGAGAAATACTGGGTATAGGGCCGGGTGTAAATAGAGCTCACCCCAAAACCATTATCAGTGGCAGTCTGATCAATGCCAACTTACATCTTTGAAATCAATTATTGCATCAAGTTGATTAGATTTCTTATTCAAAAAACTACATACAATTTACATAGTTTATTCAATAAAATGTATTCAGTTTATGTATATAGTTAATATAGTTTAACGGCATTCAGTTTATTGAATAAACTGCATACAGTTTATATAGTTTATTTAGTTTAGGCATCCGGTTTATTGGATAAATTGTATATAGTTGATTCAATAATTTTTATGAAATCTATATGTTGTATACAGTTTATTCAATAAACTTTATGCATTCAGTTTGTTAAACCAATTGCAAAAATTGTATAACACAAATGAAAATTGAAAGAAAGTTCATTAAATGTGTATGCCTAATAAACTATATACCTAATTGGAATGATTTAAATTGTATTCCTAATTTGAATGATTTAATAACACAAATGAATAATAAAAGACAAATGAATCACCTGCTAAACCAAATAGAAAAAAAAGAGAAGAACCCTCTTTTAATTGAACTCCTCGAGGCCATGATAATCCTTTATGTTGGAATTTTCAACCCCTTTTGTTGCGTAAATGGAGGCTTTGGAGTGTTTTAAAACCTAATATTTATTCAAATTGTAGTAATATTTCATATACAGTGAAATCCATACGCAACTATCCACTGCAACCAAATATAAATAGTAGTGATTGATATTCACAAATCCAAAAAAGTTGAGGAGATCGAACTGAATACCTGATTCTCAGCCATACCTGTCCCGATTATGTTTTCAGGGTTAGAGGAGGGCTTGTAGGTATTTCTTTCATATCCCTTCCATTCATCAGATTAGGATCCTCATCATGCCATTGCAATCTACTTCCCTCACAAAGGAATCAAAGAATGAAGGGTCGCTACTTCATAAGGAAATGTGAAACATACAGGTTTAGAATGGAGCATGCTCATTTAAGAATGTGTTAAAAACAAATGGATAATGAAGACCACTGATGATGAAAAATGGAAGGAAACTTCCTTTAGAAAATTAAAAAAAAATGAAGTTGGAAACACTATTCCCAAGAAGTTTTTAAAGAAGGCAGATCATACATCCTTGGGTAATAAACCTAAGAAGTCTAAGACAAGTGCTAAATATAAAAGGACCAGTTCTTCTATCATGGAAGAAAGAGAAAAACTTAGATTCATGCAAACAAGCCTTGCTTGTATGTGAAAATAGAGGCAAGAAATAGAATAATGGAAGACCGCGGCGTGACCGCGGTGTGACTGCGGCGTGACCGCGGCGTGACCGCGGCGTGACCGCGAGGAAGCATCTTTCGGCCAGGAGCGAATGGAGCGGGAGGAGGCTGGAATGCTGGTGGAAGGGGGCTGGTTGCAGGTGTTGGGGGGATGGTGCGGGCTGATTCGAAGGTGGAAGGGGGGCTGTTGCGGGCTGGAATGTTGGTGGTAGCAGGATGAAATGAAGGTGGAAGGGTGGTGGTGGGGGCTAGATGTGGTTGGAGTAGGGCCAAATCACGACATTACTGCGGCGTGACCGCGGTGTGACCGCGGCGTGACCGCGACGTGTTATCCCGGTCCAACGACATCTGGGGGGCAACATCTTCCGACCAGGAGCGAAGAGAGCGGGAGGAGGTGGGGCAATTGAATTGTGAAAACCAAAAACATGCTAATATATGGTATTATACAAAAAATTCCAGTCAAATTAACTACACTAATCAAAAATATACTAATATGACTAGAACTAAATCAAACATCATCAAGACAATTTGAGTAAAGTGGAACCAAACCAAATGGTTTTGAAAAAGATAAAACTGAACCAAACTGAAAATAATGTAACCAAACTGACTCAAACCAATCAAAACTGACTTCAATAAAGCATAATTGAGCATGCAAAAAATGAAACTAATGAAACATACCTGATTGGATCTAAAATTAATTTAATTGAACCGAATAGCCCCAAATCGAACAAAATGAACCCATTAAAATTGACATAAACCAAAAAAAATGAACCCAATAAAAAATAACTTAGAAAACCTAACCTGGCCCAAACTGAACCAAGGAGCTGGTCCTTGTGATGAACTTTTAGAAGGCCTCATGCCCACAGGTTGAGAGGATATCCCAGTCATGTGGTGCTTCACTGTCCTCAACAAGATCCAAAACGCACTACAAAAAGATAGGGAACCCAAAAATCACAAAAACCCAAATTAAAATTGAGCCAAAGAATAAAAATGGAAGAATCCTTACCTGAATCCGATGTTGAACTCACTGCCTTCTATGGTGGTGGGTAGAATCGACCTCATCATAAGTAACCACCTGTAAGTAAATAATAGGAAAAAGAGTGAGATATAACAACTTCTTATATATATGTGATCAATGTGTCAACTGCACATGATAAATGATACATAACTCCATAATAAAAAATGAACAAAGAATATTCAGATTAATATGTAAATCCCAATACTGAATAACATGATCGTTAATAAAGGATTTTTGTTCAAATGAAATCCAATTTCATTCAATACATACACAACAGAAGCGTTGGAGTAATATTATTCTATATATGTTGAGTATTCCATAATGGAGTAGGTTGCGCCACTATCGATGGGAAACATGAAAGATATGAGGGGATAGTGATGTAGTTTGACACCCCTTGGGTTGTGTTGTATTTTTCGACAAAATGTGTGAGATGATTCAAAAATCTGAAGATTATATTAAATTGTGAAATGAAATCATATAAAGTTTAAAAAATTAATGGTAAAAACTCAGAAGAATGGCCTTAATAAGTGTTAGATAAAAAAATCCATCAATATCATATCAAGGTTATGTAAATGTAACACATATAGAGAAATGAAATGCAGAGGGTTATAAGGGCAGGTTTGGTGAAATATGAAATCACCACGTATCTTTTGTCTTAAAATATGGAGATGCATATGGAGAACTTAAATGTAAATCCCAAACCTAGATATTTGTACCTCCCATATAATTCATTCAACTCCTTATAGTTTGAATTTGACAACCCACTACAATCAATGTAGGACAATTAATTATGTTTTTTAATTCCTCTTACATTCCAGCTAATAACATCTACAGAAACTCTTGCTTGGGATTTTTTATGGGAAGCATCAATGAATTCCACTTCATGGTTCTTGTCCCATAAAATCCATATATTAATATTAATTGTACTAAAATGCATGTAATTGGACACATGTAATTTTCTAGAGACATCTTTGATAGAATATACCTTGAGTTTGGGTTCCCAAACTGCTAACATGGAATTATACGAATCAATAGGAGGGTAAGATCCATGAACCAAAGGCTCTAGAATATTATAATGCACTTCAGGGAACACCCCCTACCCCCTCCCCTGCCCCCCACCTGCACACCCCCTCCCCCTGCCCCCCCACCTGCACACACCCCTCCCCCTGCCCCAGCACACCCCCTTCCCCTCCACCTGCACACCCTCCTGCCCCCTGCCCCCTGCCCCCCACCTGCACACCCCCCTGCCCCCTCCCCTGCCCCACCACCTGCACACCCCCTGCCCCCCCCACCTGCCCCCCCACCTGCACACACCCCTCCCCGTGCCCCAGCACACCCCCTGCCCCCTCTCCCTGCCCCCTGCCCCCCACTTGCACCCCCCTCCCCCTGCCCCCCCCTCCCCCTGCCCCCCCACCTGCACACCCCCCTCCCCCTGCCCCCCCACCTACCCCCCCCACCTGCACACACCCCTCCCCTTGCCCCAACACCCCTCCCCCTGCCCCAATACACCCCAATCTGAGGGAGTTTGGCTTAAACATGAAAAATTATACATGATTGCCTCATTTGTAGGAAAAATTTACAAGAAACAAAGTATATTGACATTTAAAATGAATCCTAGTAAATATATAAAAAATAATAGGTGTAAGGTTGAGGGAACATGATCCATTATTATAGAGTCAGATAAGTAATCCATCATCACCTTACTTAATGTATGGTGGGTCCCCATCCTTTAATGAAACATAATCTCATTAGCGGTCCTAGATCAAAATGGATTTACCTCTAGACCAAATCTCAAGATCTCTAAAGGATCAATAATTATCATAAAAGGATCTCTAAACAATGGGTTATATGTTTTGAATGGGAAGACCCATTTATGGAAATTGGGTAGTGTTTACAATACAAGCACTAACAATAATATACTATAGAATATAAGATAGGGAATTTCAGCTCCAAAGTCTTAGAGGAACACAACAACCAAGGGCTATTGAGTAACATCACAACTATAAATCTTTCATTTTCCAGATATTTTGTGATGGGAAAATCCAAGAGGGTGAGTTTCAATAGGTCTTATTTCAATGCTGCTAGCCCACTTGAATACATGCACTCAGATTTTTTGGGGGATAACGAGGACTAGTTCTTGTGTTGGAGGATCCAAGAGGGTGAGTTTCAATAGGTCTTATATGAGTTTCATGATTTTCATGAGTTGCATGATTTTCATGAAAAATGTGGTGATTCTTGGAAGATTTATGGATCAGTTTGGTTTTTTTCGATTTCTTGCGAGAAATAGAATTTTTATAGTGGCTGATATTATTTATAAAGGATAAATTTGTTATTGAATTTATTTGAAGATTTATTAGGAGAAGGTTTCAGCAACTACGTATGGGTAAAATGTAACTTATTATAGTCTACCTACTCCAAAACTATCACAGGATGATTCCTTTAAGAGAACCATGCCCTTTGTGGCCAAATTATCCTCACAAGATCCAGGTTTCACCTATGATGATTCATGAGTTTGGCTGACCACCCCTGCATGCGCCATTCATACTATGACCACCAATGCCTCACTAGTAAAATAATCAGAACACACTCATCCCTCCTCACGCTAAGTGTTAGATGAAGCCTGAGAATACTATTCCTAATCAGATTTCAAATTAATTGCTCCAATACAATCATGGAATTCTACCTTACCATGATACATGGTCTTTGTGATTGGATGATCCTCACCAGCTCTAGATAACCTCACTTGTATATGACATAGGTATCTTGATATCTAGTGCATCACCAACAAAAGAACAAGAACACATTCATCCCTCCTCAATTTTAGTGATAACCGAAGACTTGAATTTACCCATAGACCGAGACTCCCTCTAATAATTTAGTAAAGAACAGCCTTGAATAAAACATGAAGAACAATAATCCACTTGATTTTCTTAGATACTAGGTTTCTTAACTTTGAAATCATCATTGACAGAGAACTAAATAAACTATGAATACTTCCTAATAAGTTGAACTCTGCATACAAATGAGCCTAAATAGGATGTTTCCCTTCAAGCATTTTCTAATTGATGCACAAAAAAATTCTAAGAATTTCACTGCAATGTTTAAGAACTGAAGGATTTTTTAAAGGAAGATAAAACCAAAGAATCCAAATCTAGAGGAATAAAAAATACAATACATTACCAGAGTGAATAATTAAGTGCCGTCGATAGAGGCGGGGTTCGGCGAGGAGGAGGGCGTAGAGAGGTCGAGGGAGGAGGAGGGAGCAGAGAGGTAGAGGGAGGAAGAGGGTCGCGGATCGGGGGAGGAGCGGTGGCGTTCGATAGGGAGGAGGTCGTGGAGAGCTCGAGGGAGGAGGTCGTGACGGCGTTCGATGGGGAGGAGCTCCAGGGAGGAGGCCCCGACAGTGTTCGACGAGGAGGAGCTCGAGGGAGGAGGTCGCAACAACGTTCGGCGGGGAGTAGCTCGAGAGAGGAGTAGGGCGCAGAGAGGTCGAGGGAGGACGAGTTGCGTATAGGGGGGGAGGATCCTGATGTTTATGCGAGAAAAAAAAGGAGTATCCACGGTGTGTTAATTAAACCGTGGCTATAAACATACTATAGCCACGGATCTATAAAACCGTGGATATAGATCCGTGGCTATAGCCTAAATTTCCAGTAGTGATAAAAGGGGTGAGAATAATAAACATGAATAATGAGACATGATATAACATGATAATCATAAAATCAACATGATAAATGTGGCAACAACTTAAAACAATGCATCATAAACATAGGTTAAGGCTAATTGCCAAAACATCATGATGGAAAAAGTCCCATAAAGTAACCAGGTTTACTCCCTGTCCCAACATGACATCTCATTAGACTAAATATTACCCAATTCATTGGAGCGATATATAATTTCGGGTGCACCCATCACTTTCATTTAATTCTCACGCTTAAGTGTTCCACATAGATCATACATCATGGATTCATTCATAATAATATTTTATTCCACAATCAAGGAGTGTGATATATATAGATGTAAGTACCCAATAAAAGAAGTGTAATTGTATAAATGTGAACACCCTTGATAGGAAATGGGTACAGGTATTCACTACACAATTGTTTGGCATGGAAAATCACGATGGGATTTCAACAGCATAATGGGGGCGTATAAATGTTCATGGAAGGGAATGATGAGAGTTAAAGGGGTATCTCATCATTTAGACATAATAGGGGTAGTAAGGGGGATATGTAAGATAATATCCCAACATTATGAATTAAATGAAAAGGTCATAAGATAAATAATATACTTGAAATAAGAGGTGAAATAAAAGAACTCTTACTAAATTTCGGCATGGTAATGAGTGTACATAAAGGTTAATGGGAGGGATAAATGAGAGAAAAAGAGGTATCTCATAATTTATACATAAAATGGAAAATAAGGGGGGTATGGAAGAACATATCCCAACATGAAAAAATTGAAATTAAGAGGCATAACATAAAATAGGTTCTTGAATAAAAAGGAGAGTGAAAGATCTCTTACCTTGAGAGTGTGACTTCTAATGCTTGGGAGGGGATTTTAGATATCATGAGGTCACCATGGAATGACTCTAGATAGGTTAGGGCAAATTAAGGACATGATACAAGGATTTTTAGAGAAGAGAAATGAGAGCTTGGGTGAGTTTATATAGGAAATGAGTGGGGGAATTCTTTAGTATTTCTCAAACTTAGGTTTTGGACTCTATATAATAAAATAACCAAAAACACAAGCCTTCCCATGGTTTTTGATCATGGTTTCTACCATAAGGGGGTGGTTTTCATTATTTTATAATACCAAGGGATAAAATTAATAAAATAAGACCCTTACTAATGTGGAAGTGAGTCATACTCTTAAAGAAATGATTTTAAAACCTTAAAAATGTATTAATGGTTTTGAAGGATCCATAAAGACTTTATAAAATTAATCAAATAAAAATAAAATCATGTTAATTTAAAGTAAAAACATATATTTGGTCATGGATACCCTTTATAGTATTTATTACATCAATTTTGGGTCATTATGATGTCATAATACACACTGTATATTTATACGATATTTAATTTTTACCCGAAAATATGAATGTCTCACAAAATTATAAAAAATCAACCATTGGATAATTTCAACATTATGATTCCAAAAATAATTTTCATTTTATCAAAATAATTTTCTAAATATGTGTATTTTCAATTTTAAACTAAGAATCAATATCTATTGAGAAATGCCGGGTTTTTTGACAATAACAATTTTCGAACTCATATAAAAATTACATTTGACTTAATAAAAATTATATGATAGTTTATATTTAATAAAAATTATTTAATAATAATATTTTATTAAAATAATATTTATTAAAAAATCCATTAATTCATCAAAATAAACTTCTTAATTGAATACTAATTAAAAATACAATTTGTGTTTTATTGTATAAAAATAAAAAATAATTTATAAAGTAATGATAAGAATAAGATATGAACATTATTTTATTGAAAATAATATATACATATTCATATTATTATGGTCTTGATATATATACCTTTAATACACCAACAAATTCTTCAAGAGTAAGATGCGCGACTGTGAGACTTTCATGGGGTGGTTCGGCGTACACGGTTTGGGTTGTGATCTCGATGAGCTTGAACTTCTCCTATAAACGGTTTCTCTCATGCTTAAGTTGTTAGATATAAACTTGGTTTTGGTCCAGGGTAAAGCCCAATGATATTGTAGCCATAAAAATCTCTGATAAATGAGCTTCATATGGTATGGTTCTACTGGTTGAGGTCATCACTTTCTTTATCTGTGTTAATTAGATTTGTTAAAACCCTATATTTATACTAATCATTTGATCACTGTTCAATGACTATATTATCAATGGTAACAATTCTTAATAGTATTTTAAATTCTATAGGATATAATAAAACCAAAGAAGTGCATGTATTTTCTATAACTATAATACATAATAAGACATTTAATAAAATCATAAGGGGAATTTTATTTATACAAGTTCGGGTCATTATAATCTCCCCCTTCAAAAATTTCACCCTAAAAATTTTCATTTCCCACACTAAAACAGATGAGCGTAATTTTTTTTCATCACCTCCTCCAATTACCATGCCACTTCTTCAAACTCGTGGTTTCTCCGCAACACTTTAACCGGGTGCATTGTCTTATTTTATAGAGATTTGTCTCTATGATCTAAGTTCTTCACTGACTGCTCCTCACACGAGAGATCATTATCCAATGGTACCACCTTTGGATTGAGTACATGTAAGGGGTCTAGTATGTAATTATTCAAGAGGGATACATGAAATACATCATGTACTTGAGATAGGTTAGGTGGGATTTCCATTTGATAGGCCACCACTCCAATGTGATCATAGATATCAAAGGGACCGATGTATCTTAGACTAAGATTTACATTATTCTCAAATCTCATGACTTTATTCCATGGAGATATACAGAGGAATACCATGTTTCTAAAATCAAACTCTAGGTCTCCTCAATGATTTTCAGTATCGATCTTCTGCTGACCATGGGAAGTCTTGATGTGTTTATGAATAGTATTAACATTTTAAACCATTTCCTTAACTATTTTAGTACCTAGTAGTGTTTGTTCTCCAACTTCATCCCAGCATGCAAGTGTTTTGCACATCTTCCCATAAAAGGCTTTATAGGGATCCATTTGGATGTTTGAGTGGAAACTGTTATTGTAAGAGAACTCGACCAAAGGAAGATGTTGATCTCATCCTACTTTAAAGTCAATTGAGAATGCTCACAACATGTTCTTGAGTGTATGGATAGTCCTCTTAGATTGTCCATCAATTTGGGGATGATAAGTCACATTAAATTTCAACTCAGTATTCAGATCATGCTGGAGACTCTTCCAGAACTTGGAGGTAAATCTTGGATCTCGATCAGATACAATCAATAGTGGTGTTCCATACAACCTCACCACTTATATAATGTATATCCTTACAAGTTGATCAAGTGAGAAGTCCTATAGAATCGCAATGAAGTGTGAAGTCATTATAAGATGATATACCACAACGTAGATAAAATTATTTCCTCTTGATGTCTTTGAAAGACCAATGATAGGTGGTGTTTTCCCATTTCTATGAAGGTATGAGTAATGGTTGCATTATCCCCTCGTATTTCTGCCTTTCTTCCTTCACTTGTTGAGATACAATACATATTGATGTATATTATACGATCTCCTTCTTCATATTGTCCCACCAATAGTGCTCTCAGATATCTCGATACATATTTGTGCTTCCTGGATGGATGGAGAAAGTCAAACTATGTGTATTATCCAAAAACTCTTTATTTAACTCAGGATTTTATGGTAGACACAACCATGAGCTAAATCTCACAACACCTTCTTCATTAACATTGAACTCTGAGGATTTCCCTTTTTCTTATAGCTTCTAATTTCTTCTGAATTCCCACATCATCTTTTTTAGCATCCTTTATCTTTTTCAAAAGATATGGTTGAACAATGATTTGGGAAAGGATTAATGTTGTTTCTTCCTTTATGATTCTCATGTTCATCCTCTTTAAGTTTAAGAAGATATTATCCTTCTAAATTCTTATCAATGATAAAATTATTGTATCCTTTCTACTTAGAGCATATGTCACTTTATTTGCTTTCTCATGATGGTAGTGAATCAAGTAGTCATAGTCCTTGATCAGATCTAACCATCTTCGTTGGAGCATATTCAGATATTTCTATGTGAGTATATACTTGAAGCTTTTGTGATTCATATATATTTCACACTTCTCCACAAAGAGATAATGTTTCCATATTTTCAATGTGAAGATCACTACAACCAACTCCAGATCATGCATTGGGTAGTTCTATTCGTGAACTTTCAACTACCTTGAAAAATAGACCATTACTTTGTCATTTTGTATTAACACACAACCCAATTTCTTCTTTGTAGCATCACTGAATACCATAAAAAATTCTCTACTTGTGGGTAGTGTAAGTATAAATGTAGTGATAAGACCCCTTTTAAACTTCTTGAATCTCTATTCACATTCATCATTCCAAGAAAACTTGACTCCCTTCTAAGTTATCTTGGTTAGAGGGTTTGAAAATCCTGAGAAATTTCTCACAAATCTACGATATTACCCAGCTAATCCAAGGAAACTATAGATATATATCACAGATGTTAGACTCTTCCATCCTTAAATTGATTATTTCTTTGAAGGGTCCATATATATGCCATTTACTATGATAATATTCCCTAAGAATTATACTTCCTTCAACCATAACTCACATTTGTTGTACTTTACATAAAGATTATCCTTTTGTAAGGTCTTTATCACAGTGTTTAGATACTCCTCATACTCCTCCTTACTTTTGGAGTATATTATAATATTATCTATAAAGAATATCACAAATTTGTCAAGATAATCTATAAAGACTATATTCATCAAGTTCATGAAGATTATTGGAGCATTAGTGAGTTTAAATGACATTACTATGAACTCATAGTGCTCGTACCTTGTACAAAAACAAGTCTTGGGTATATATTATTTTTTCACCCTAACTTGGTAATATCTTCACCGTATATCCACTTTGGAGAATTATTGTTCTCCACATAACTGATCAAACAATTCATCAATCTGCAATAGAGGATACTTGTTCTTTATCATGATCTTGTTGAGATCATGTTAATCGGTGTAATTTATTTAGATTCTTCTATAGTTTTTTATTTAGATCCTCAAGTTCCTCAACAACCTTTCTGTATAAATTCTTGGATAATGGTAATGCCCAAGGTATTAGATCGATTGAAAATTCAACCTCTCAGTTGAGAGTAAGAATAAAAAATTATTCAGGAAACATATCAACATATTCCCTCACAATAGGCATGTATTCAAGGATGATCCTTTCCTTAGACTCAATCATTTGAGCTAGATACGCTTGCTCATAGGGCAATAATATCCATGCTTGAGATGTTGGTGCTAAAAAATATTCATCCTCCTCCTTGCACTTATACAAAATCAGGGGTCGATTCATGATACAGAGAGTGATTTCCTTCTCATGGAAATTTATGATGGATTTATATAGGGAAATCCAATCTATACTTAGAATTGCATCAAATTACACTAAAGGGAGTATGATAAGGTTCGCTGGAAAGTTCAGCCCAAAATTTTTGACAGGGGACATGTTATATACTTGGGATGTAATAATTTCCCCATTTTCCATTTTCACTGACATCTCTACTTACATGATTTGTGGTGGTATTTGAATAGTTTTACTAAACTTTTGTAATATTAAGGAATTCATATAACCAAAATAAAAAAGTACATTCACTATTATTGAATGAATAACTAGTATACCTATTACCACTTTATTTTTGGGATCCAGCTCAATGGTTGTGATGGAAAAAATATTGCCCTTATTGCCTTGGAGGTTGTTGGTTGTCTCCAAAAACCCTTGGATTAATGCATTGGTTTTCAAAGTGTCCTGGTTCCTTATAGTTAAAGTAATGAACAATGCACCGAGGGTTGACCAGAGTATTCCTTTCCTCCATCACATTAGTGGGTTTTTACTGTAGGAAATTGCTAGCTATGTTCACTTCCTCCCCACACCTAAATCATTTCCTCATCCCCATTAGGCAATTTATAGGGTTTTTCTTTCCACACCTTTTACAAGTGGGATTTTTAAATTTCTTAACACCATTAGATTTCTCCATTGGACTAACATAATTAAACTCCACTTTCCATTTCTTATCCCCATGATACCCTTGAGATTCAGTAATATCCATTTCAACTTTGAGGGCACATCGAATAATTTTCTCATAGCTATCAAAGTCTCAGATCATAAAGGCTTTTCGTAGACTATTTTTTAGCCCACCAAAAAAGTGGACAACCTGGAATTTAGGGGAAACAACAAAGAAGAAGGCATATCGTGCAAGTCTTGTGAAGTTTTCATCACACATCTTGATAGATTCATCATATTTTTTCTTGAGGTTAAGGAAATCCATTTCTATTTTAAGTTAGAGAGTGTGAGGGAAATATTTGTCAAAAAACATTTTCTGGAATTCCTTCTACCTCATCGCTTCAATCTCTTCCTCAGGATTTATATTCTTGATCAATGTCCAACAGTGATCAAATTCTCCCTCTATATAATAAATAACTAGTAAAACCTTCTCTTTCTTGGAACATTGAAGGATAAAGAAGATCTTCTCAGTAGAGTTGATCTATTGTTCCGTGATTAAGGGATCAGATGATCCATTGAAAATCACAAGCCTTTGTCACATAAAGGTCTCAATTACAGCTTGTTATTTCTAAGGGGGATTTGGGAACTCCTCTTGTTCCATGTTTTTATTTATAACCTAATTAATCTAAGAGAGTTCATTATAAAGTTTGTGATTCCCAATCCCATCGTTTTGGGCATCTCATTGGGGCATTCATCACATTACCCATCACATTGATTGTTCCCTTAATAATGGGAATTATTTGTTCCCTTAATAATGGTTCATAATGAGATTATGAATTTACCAAAGCATATCCCCTGAGAGTATCAAGACAGGTGCAACAAGGCCTATTTTCATGCACTAGTTCTCATTCGAGTCTAGCTCAACACTGTGTTTTTGGGTTTTACCCCTATGTACATCTATGTCAAAGCTATATCTACTTACAGTATCCAAATAGGGATATATTTGCTTGATAAAACACTTAATCTATACTTAAACAAAATTTAGGGATGTTTTCTTATACTTAGTCTTATACCTAAGGCTTTATCTAGAGTTTTATAATCCTAATCCCAAAAATAACTAAATTTTTCCTTTGATACCAACTATGAAAACCCTTCTCTTTATTATACATTAATACATGATTTATTACATAAGATTACACTTAATACAACCTGAAAGATCAATAAGTATAGTGTATTTGGGAATTAGGTACATTACATAACAACTTAAAATAGTAAATACATCATCTTTATTGAAAACTTTGTTAACATGTTCATAACATTCCTTCATACTTAAAACTACATGGTATAACCTGAGGACATACATAAGAAAGTGGTGAGCTATAAAGCCCAGTAAGAGAATAAAAATGGAATAACATGAAGATAATAATACATGTTATACAATATGCATATCAATGGGACATAAAAGGGGTGATAATCATAAACATGAATAATGAGACATGATATAGCATGATAATCATAAAGGCAACATGAGAAGTGTGACAACAACTTAAAATACTACATTATAAACATAGATTAAGTATAACTACCAAGAAATCATGATGTAAAAAGTCACATAAAGTAATTAAGTTTACTCCCTATCCCAAAATGATGTCTAATGAGACCAAACATTACCCAATGCATTGGGGCACTATATAATTATGGGTGCACTCATCACTTTTATTTTATTCTCACGCTTAAGTGTTCCACATAGATCACACAACATGAATTCATTCATCATCATATTTTATTCCATGATCAAGGAGTGTGGAATAAATATATTTAAGTCCCAAATAAAATAATTATAAGTGTATAAAGGTGAGAACACTAGATAGAAAATGGGTACGAGTATTCACTACACAATCATTTGGCATGGAAAATCGCAGTGGAATTCCGACAGCATAACGAGGGCGTATAAATATTCATGGAAGGGAATGATGAGAGTGAAAGGGGTCTCCCATAATTTATGAATCATAGGTTAATTAAGGGAGATATTTAATATAATATCCCAACATTATTAATTTGATAAAAAGGTCATAAGATAAAGAATATACTTGAAATAAAAGGAGAAAGAAAAGAACCCTCACTAAATTTTGGCATCGTAACAATTGTACATAAAGGTTAATGGGAGGGATAAATGAGAATGGAAAGGGTAACTAATCATTTATACATAAAATGGAATGTAAGGGGGATATGTAAGAACATATACCAACATGAACAAATTTAAATTAAGAGACATAACATAAAAGAGGTTATTGATTAAAAAGTAGAGTGGAAGATCCCTTACCTTGAGAGTGTGACTCCAAATACTTAGGAGGGGATTATTGAGAGATTGGGGTTGCCTTAGGAGGACTCTATAAAGTTTATATAAGATTAAGGATGTGATCAAAGGATTTTAATTAAATAGAAACGGGATCTTGGGTGGGTTTATTTAGGAAATGAGTGGGGGATTCTTTAGTATTTCTCAAACTTAGGTTTTGGACTCTATATAATAAAATAACCAAAACCAAAAACCTTATCATGGTTTTTGCCATTATTTTCTACCAAAAGGGGGTAGTTTTAATTATTTTATAAGTCCAAGTGCCTAACTTAATAAAATAAAACCCTTACTGGTGTTAAAGTGAGTCATACTCTTAAATAAATGATTTTAAAACCTTAAAATATATTAATTGTTTTGGAGGATTCATAAAGGCTTTATAAAATTAATCAAATAAAAATAAAATCACATTTTTTAAAGTGAAAAAATATATTTGGTTGTGTATACCCTTTATAGTATTTATTACATCACTTTTGAGTCATTATGATGTCATAACACACACCGTATATTTATACGATATTTAAATTTTACCTAAAAATATGACCGTCTCAGAAAATTATGAAAAATTACCCATTGGATAATTTTGATATTCTGATTCAAAAAATACTATTAATTTTATCAAAATATTTTTCTAAATATGTGTATTTTTACTTTTAAAACAATAATCGACATTTATTGAGAAATATTGGGTTTTTTGACAATCACAGTTTTCGAACCCTTATAAAAATTAAATTTGACTTTATAAAAATTATATGATAATTTATATTTAATAAAAATTATTTAATAATAAAATTTTATTAAAATATTATTTAATTAAAAAATACATTTATTCCTCAAAATAAACATCTTAATTGAATACTAATTGAAAATACAATTTGTGTTTTATTGTATAAAAATCAAAATCATTTATAAAGTAACAATAAGAAGAAAATATGAACATTATTCTATTAAAAATAAATAAATAAATATTCATATTATTATGGTCTTGATAAATATCCCTTTAATATAATATAAAAATCCCTAAGGGTAAGGTGCGCAATTGTGAGACTTTCATGGGGTGGTTCAGCGTACGTGGTTTGAGTTGTGATCTCAATAAGTTTGAACTTCTCCCATAAATGGTTTTGCTCATGCTTAAACTATTGGATCTCAACTTGGGATTGGTCAAGGGCAAAGACCAATGATTTTATCTCCCTCGAAAGCCTTGATAAATGAGATTTATAGGGTATGATCTTGTTGGTTGAGGCCACCACTTCCTTTGTCTGTGTCAATTGGATTCATTTAAACCCTATATGTATACTAATCATGCAATCATTGTTCAATAGATATATTATCAATGATAATGATTATCAATAGTTTTAAATATAATAGTATATAATAAAACCAAATAAGTGAATGTGTTTTCTATAACCATAATACATAATAAGACATTTAATTTAATCATAAGGGGAATTTTATTTATAAAAGTTTGGGTCGTTACAATACTTGAGTTTCCTTTTTATAGAATTCCATGGACAAGATCATAGGGTAGTTGGATGTTACAAGTGATACTTGGGTTTCTCATTAGGAACACCAAGGAATGGATCATAAATTAATATCATTACATGACTCCTTGGGTGATACTTGGGTCCCTCATCATGTGATGCCTTGGATGGGATCATAGGATGTACACATTCTATCATGAATGTTTATTTATTACAAATGTTTAGTAGTAATTCCTTATTTGGATGTTGGATATGACGCACTGAATCCCTTGATTTCATGCTTGGAATTATTTCCCTTATTTAAAATATGAACCCTTATTATACATTATGATATTGTGAATGGCATCCATTAATTAGAAGTGAAACTCGTTATTGTTATTTATCAGGTGGTATGCCTTGCCATTAAACTTCAAGTACACACCGATGCATGTATATTTATGCAAACAATTATCTAACATATTCATATATATACATTATGGAAGGTGTATAGAGGAATTCTGGTTTAGGCTAGAGCAGGTACGGTCGGCCAGGTGTCCTTGAGGAACCTAAGACCAACTTGGTTACTTTTATTTATTTATTTATTTTTTATACCTAAACATTGTCATATTTTATACACACAATCTGGATACCTTTAGACACCGTTGGTGGTGCCCTACTGAGTATATATTACACCCTGTTCAGGCCTCCATTGCATTGGGGTACTTGAATAGACTTCATGGTTGCAAGATCAGGTTCATTGGATTATGCTTGTGTTGTTGTACTTATACTGGGGAATGGGATCACATTAATGAGCCAGAGCTCAGGATGATCATGAAGATATCCTTGGGTATTTTATTCATTTGTTATAAATGTACTGTATTGTATCACTTGTTGTATGTTTATTGCTTTATTTTTTATAGCCTAATATAGATATCCATGCATAGTTGAATTTTTAGCATTGGTCATCTTATCAATTATTATTATCTTCCACCGCTCTATCTTTTATTTATATTTTTCCACTATTGATTGTTTCATTATCTCTTATACCGTAATGATACTTTAATCACAGGGTATAGTATCCCCACTGTACCATTATTGGACCCTCACTTCTAGTTGGAAGCCTCTGATGTATGAGGAGACATGCTTGAGGCCATGTGACTGACCGAATCGAGGAACCATTTCAGTGGCTCATGGGTCGGAATGTTACAAAGTGATATCAAAACCTTTATTTTTTCTTTTGTTTTACTATTTTGGTAATTGGTAGATAGGATACTAGGAAAGTGTTATCATTTGATAAATAGTTGTGTATGGGAGTGATCAACCCATGCACGGGGAAAAGTCCAAGTGGACAGGGATGGAATTGTTGTTCATGTTGTTCACTGTGACTGTTGATTATGATTTCACCTTAAGAGAATGATGCACTTTCCACTATTACTGATTTATGAGATTTATAGTATTTTACCATTGGCTCGGTATGACAAGGAAGTGTCATTACATGCATCATTATAGGCACAAAGAGATTCACATGTCATGCATATATCATGTCATATAGGTTTTATTTTTTAGGATGCTTGATGATTTATAGATGCGCCTTGTGTAATTTATTAACATGCCTATTTGTACAATATTATTTATGATTATAGTTTTTCCCCTACTCTGGATTTTTCTAATAACACTTTGCAGGACCCTTGCTCAAGTGATTATGCAGATCCAACTCAAATGGACCCAAAATAGAAATCAACCTTGGATGAACAAGGTGAGGTATGTCTTATCTCAATGGACTGTACAGGTTCTTCTGATGGTTCTTTGGATATGCATGGGACTGATCAAGGGACTGAATTGAATAAAATTCCCCCTACCAGCTCTAGCAGGGGTCTGGTAACTACCCAGTTTTTTCCCTCTCAGCATCCTATTAATTTTATTACTCCTGTTTCACCTGAACCACATCATAATAGCATTCTGCATACTGAAACAAGTAACTGCATGCCCCATACTACTGCTAATTTAAATTCCCACTGTGTTAAATCTGATGTTATATGCAATACTGTTTCACTGGAACCTGTTCAATCTGTTTCTCCTGCTTTGAAAATAGAATCTGTTTTGAAACATCACATTTCTGATCCCCATTTAACCTCTGACATGAACATTACACACCAAACTCCTCTCAAAATGGGTAGGGTAGACACAGAAACCCCTCCAACACTGAATTCTCCTACTACTATACAAAAGATAGATATGGAGGCTACTTTGGTTTCTGTTTCAGAACAGAATTCTGAAATGACACATGTTCACATCATAAACACTACCCACACTGCCCCTGGGTAGACTTCAACTACTGCTAGTAATGAGGCCTCTTCTCTTATTTTAGAGATTAAACTTATTGATAAGAAACCCAAACCAAGCCCCTCTCAAGAAGTTAGAAGATCAGAGAAGAATAAAGGTTCAGAAAAAATAACAAAAAAGGGATCTAACCTAAAACGCAAGTCAAAATGAATATTCTCTTTTGGAATTGTCAGGGTATCACTAATGATGATACTTAAGGTGTTCTTAAGAGGATCTTAACCACTCATAAACCCAAGATTTTATCTATCTCAGAACCTAAAATAAACTTCACTTCTAATTTCAAGAACTTATGTGCTCTTAACTATGTCTTTCTAGGAGCTTGCAAAGATGGATCCTCGGTTGAAACTCTATGGAATTTTTATCACACTTCCCTACAAAAAATGAATATTGTTTTATGTTCAGAGCAACATATTACTTGTGACTACTACTAGTAAGGGAAACAATTCTTCTGTACAATTATTTATGCCAAAAATAGATATCAACAAAGAAGAACCCTTTGGCATGATCTGTCTATGTTGAAAAATAATATTCATGTCCCTTGGATTGTGATGGGTGACTTCAATGCCATTCTCACTTCCAATGAAAAAATTGTTCCCACTCATCTGTCAATTTCTTCAAGGGATTTTAGAGATGCTATTGATGATAATAACCTTGTGGAAATCAACCTGACTGGTGCTAAATATACTTGGTATAGGAGGCATTATAATAAAGTTGTTGCCAGTAAATTGGATAGAGCTTTCCTTAATATAGACGCTCTGTATAAATGGTATAATGTCTCTAGTATCACTCTACCGAGGTTGAATTCGAATCACCACCCTATTCTGTCCAGTATTCACACTAAAAAACGCAAGCCTATTCTCCCTTTCAAATATAACAATGCTTGGTCTACAGATCGTGAATGTGTGTCTCTCATCAAAAATGTTTGGGATACTATGAGTCATCATCAGGATGCTTTTTCCTGTATGTTTAAACTTAAAAATTTAAAACAGGCCTTAAATGGATTGTGTAGAACTAAAAGTAAGCAAATTGACATTGATATCTCCTCTCTTGAAAAAGATTTGGATCAATTGAAAAATCATAATACCAACTTGGACTTTAACATCGATCCTAAAACTGAGATAAGCATATCTTTAAAACTCAATTCTCTTCTCACATTCAAAGATAACATGCTCAAACAAATCTTTAAAACAAAATGGTTAACCGATGGTGATAGAAACACTAAATTCTATAATTCAATCCAAAGGTTTAGAAAGGCCAGTAGACCTCTTACTGAACTTCTACACAATGATGTGATTATTGATTCTGAGGAAGCTATCTCCAACCATGTTTTTTCTTATTTTCATAATATTTTTAATGGTCTAGACATAAATATTGATCTTTGACCTGATTTCATCCCAAGGATGGTGGAAAAAACTGATAATTTATCTCTCCTATGTATCCCTTGGGACCATGAAATTAGAGACACTATTTTTAGTTTAAAAACTGGACAGTGCTCCTAGTTCGGATGGCTTCAATAACAAATTCTTTCAGAAACATTAGGATGTTATTCATCTAGATGTTTGTAATATTGTGAAGTATTTCTTTCACAATGTCTTTCTCCCTCATGGTCTTAATGCTCAATTTCTTACTTTAATCCCCAAAGTGGACAATGTGTCCGAGATTCATCAATTTCATCCTATTGCGCTGATAAACACTCTCTTCAAAATCATTTCCGAAATTCTTGCTAATAGGCTTTCCCCTATATGTAACAAAATAGTTTCTTGGAATCAATTTGGCTTCATTAAGGGAAGGTCTATACAAGACTGTATTTTCCTTTCCTTTGAATGCACCAACAATCTAAATAAAGTTACCAGAGGAGGAAATGTTTCTATCAAACTTGACATTAGGAAGGCTTTTGATACTATTGACTGGAGTTTTATTTTTAAGGTTCTAAAAGGATTTGGCTTCAATGATACTTTTATCACGACGATAAAAACTTTGTTCAACTCTGCATCTATATCCATCTTGGTAAATGGCACCCCCAGGGGCTTCTTCAAATGAAAAAAAGGGGTAAGACAAGGTGACCCGCTCTCAGAAATTTTATTTGTAATTTCCGAAGATTACCTCAGCAGGCTCCTCACTCATTTGGTAAATCAAAACAAACTCAAACCTATAAATGCGGTCAGAAATATTAGAGTCTCTAATCATGTCTTATATGCTGATGACATCATATTGTTTCTTCAAGTGGACCAAAAGAATATTCAAGTTATTAAACAGGCCCTTACTCACTATGAGAACGTCTCGGGTCAGGCCATTTCTTGGCATAAATCGCACATTTTTTGGGTAAAAACTTCTCCACACAAAGGAAAACACTATAACCAATAATCTTGGTATTAAAGAAGGTTGCTTCCCTTTCACTTATTTAGGGGTACCTATTTTTTTGGGGAAGACCTAAAACTATTTAATTTGCTAACATAGTGGATCAAATTATTAATCAACTCTCTAATTGGAAAGGAAAGTCCCTCTCCATGGCTGGTAGAATCTGCTTGGTCAAATCAACCATTGTCTCTAAAATGGTCTACTCCCTTATGATTTACAAATGGCCTGCTGGTACTTTAAAAAGAATTAACACCTATATTAAGAACTTCATCTGGACAGGAAGTATCTTTCAAAAAAAACTTGTCACCATTCCCTAGGCAACCTGTTGCAAACCATTGGAAAAAGGGGGTATTGGTATTAAAAACTTAAAGTTATTTAATGATGCTCTTCAAGCTAGACTTACTTGGAGACTGGTCAATACTGACTCGAATGCCATTGACTTCCTTAAACACAGATTCGTCTCCAAACTTAGTAAGGGTAACTTCAATTATATCTCTTCCTCGATATGGCCTTCCATTAGGTACACTTATCATAAAATCATGGAAAACTCTAGATGGATAGTGAGCGCTGTATCTAATATAAATTTCTGGCTTGACAATTGGACTGGTGTCCCACTGACCTCGATGCTTCCCCCTAATTCTACTCTGGTGGACACTAGTCACACTATTAAAGATGCTATCCATTCCCATAGGGACAATCTCCCTGACAATGTTTCTCAGAGCATTGATAACTATCCTTTTATTAACTGTGATGATTTTCTTGTATGGGAACCCACTCCGAATGGTATTCTTGACTCAAAAAATTCCTATATGCACAACTTTCTAGGATCTGAATCTAGCTTTGAATGGTTAAATTCTTTCAACAAGACGTGGATTAAGCCTTCTAAACTAACTCTAATTTGGCGCATTGCTCATAACAGATTTCCCACTGAGGTTTTCCTTCAATCTTTTGGTATCCAGCCATGCTCTAAATGTCACCTATGTAATCAACATAGGGAAGACACTAACCATCTATTTTCATCTTGTGCCATAGATTTTTCTCTTTGGAAATATATTTTTGACATTTTTGATTTCAGATGGCATACCCCTGACACAATTTTCACCCTTCTTAAATGTTGTGTGCAGCGCCAAGCCTCTCAGCAAATTAAGAACATTTTTCTAGATGTTATTGCTGAGCTCCTACATGTAATCTGGTATGATAGAAATGATATTATACACAATAAATGCTCATTAAATCTCAATGCAGGGAAAGAATAGATCCTCATTGCGATTCGAGAAGCTGCATCGATCCAAAAAGCTCACTGCAAAAACTCGGTTGATGACTGGGAAATTTTTCGCAGGCTTCAGGTTGATGGGATATACCATCAACCTCTTCACACCTTTGAAGTTTTCTGGAAAACGCCAATGCCAGGATGGATCAAAGTCAACGTTGATGGTTCCTCAAAGGGAAATCCGGGACCTTCCAGCTGCAGATCCATTTTCAGAGATTCTGCTGGCAAGTGTCATGGGTGTTTATTTGGTAATTGCGGCATAGCTCCATCATTGGAGGCCAAAATGATGGGATTAATTCATGCGGTCAAGTTTTCCATTCAAAAAGTATGGAGGAAAATATGGATTGAAATTGATTTTACCACCATTGTCTAGGCAATATAGAATGGTGTGACTCACCTTTCCTAGCCTTTGATCAATCTTTGGATGCAGTGCCTGGACTCTCTGCATGAAATAGACTACATTGCCACACATACCTTCAGAGAGGCTAACGCTGTTGCTGATGCCCTTGCCAACAAGGATGTTCATTAGACCATGACCTGGACGGACACCCTCCCCCCAGATTTACTTCATCTATTTGATAAATATTGTAGAAAAATCCCTTCTTTCCATCTCCTGTAATCCCTTCAACTTTTTTATTCAATAAAATGTTCTTTGGTATTTGACTGAGGAACCACTTTTCTTAAAAAAATGATTAGGTAATTAATTTCCATGTTTCCCTATATTTACTACTTGTGATAGCACACCTAGTTATAAATTTGATATAAAATTGGTTATTAAAGTGTATACATTAACCTAAATGGAATTTTACTACATATCTTGATGGTGACACCTTAACTAACCAATCATGACATGTTTGAGCCATGGGACATTGGTTCCATGGGCTGAAACATACTGGTTGTGATTAAATGGGATCCAATTTACAATCTATAAAGTGTATGGGTGCTCTATAAATTATGAAATGATAACCCATATAATTAAACCAATGTATATGAGCTTGATGTACCTTGAGACCATAGTATAAATATAAAATTTTTTAAATTATGACTTTAAATGAATTATTTTCTTATGGACCTTTTTCATTACTCGACCCAAGTAGGTCGGTCTTGACCTATTATGGTTATGGGATATACTTGATTCAACCCAAACAGATTAGTCATGGTGCTCAATTCTTATTAAATGAACCCACTAAAGGTGTTTTAGGATTTTAATGTTTAAAATGTTTTGGGTTTCATTTAGATGAACCCATAATGGTTTAACGAGACCCACGTAGGTCACCTGATCTCTTATGACTTAGTTATTAACCCCATGAGGGTATGCTTATTATTTATAGGGATGATTATTTAAAATGTCTGTATATGCTTATACAGGTTCACATATAGATGTATGGTGGCATCTTACTTGACCAGTCCCCCTTTTAATTTATAATAAACCTATTATCTACTTTTGAGATGTACTTATATGAGGTGTTAGTTAATTAAAATTCCAATGAAAACCTAAAGGGTGTTTTACTCTATAGATTGAAATTGATATTTTACTTAACTAAAAAAAATTTCAAGGCTTATGAATAAATAGATGGTGATTAAAATAAATTTTATAAGATAAACTACCCAAAATATGTTAGGATGTTAGCTAAATATTAATTCCTGACTGGAAGTTTGATACAACTTTCCTATGTTCTCTGTGGATTTCATTAAATCCTAATGAGAATCAATGAAAATTTCTTAAATTAAACCACAATGAGGTGTTTATATCTTGAAAACCTAGGTAAGGGTTAGCTTTACCTTTTCTTTATTGAGTTCTTGGGATGGGAACATGGACATTTCCTATAGGTCCCACCTAACTTTTCTTAGGTTGCATTGAACCTAAATGATAATCGGTAGAGCCTTTTTAGCATGACCTAGCTATAGGGTTAACAATTTATACCTTTTTAAGGGGCTAGCCTGAGGTTGGTAACACCCTCAGAATTTTAAAACTTTGCTAAATGTCTGTGAACCATTTCAGATGTGAGGTGTCATTTGGGTACTATTTGTTCCAAGTAGGGCACTTAGTTTTTAAACCAACACTTGGGTTGGATGGGTGGTTGTGAAATAATTTGACCATTTCTACGATCATGTGCATCATGTAATTCTTTATTTAAGCGGGTTAGACATGCCTAGGGCATGGTTGACTACTTGGCAAGTCATGTGACCCTTCTTCCTTCTCTGATGGATGACTTGGGAGGTCATCAGATGGATTCGTATTCGCAAGGGATAATACGACTATGGGCTAGTTCTTTTTTATAGTCCATTAGGTATTGGAATTCATAGGGTCTATAAGCCTATATATAATATCAATGATGTGTCATTTTGTTAATGATATTTCAGTACAGTACTCATTGGTATACGTGGTACCTGTTGAGTTGATGAAAGGGTACAATAAACTGTATGATTTCAATAATGATTGTTAAAGCCTTGATATGTTACAATTTTATCACCAGTCATCTCTGAGGTAGTGTGACCTGGGTGTTAAGAAAAATCCGACTCTTCCCAATTCTTGGGATGATGTTCCAAAGAGGATAGAGTGTTTTGGCACATTGGTTAGTTTTTTTTGTCCTTGTGCTTAATGCTAATAACAAGCATGATCACAACTTTGGAGAGTGTCACACATATTTATAGAGAAAATCTAGTCTATAGTGCTTATAAGCAACTATTATATATCTCATTTTGGTTTAACACTTGATAAAAGTGTGTTAGCCACGTCCAAGACTCATGATCAGTGATTGATGGAATGTGTGTTGTGGAATGAGTTTCCATTTTTAGAAAATGATGACTAAGACACTCCTAAGGCAGGGAGAATCATGTAAATCACAGGGAAAAGTGAATATTTCCAAGTAGAATGATTACAACTAAGAAATACCATTTATGAATGGTCATGATCATTTTTAAATTCCTTAGATCTAGAAAATATTGGAAACGTGTCGATGCCTACAAGGCAACATGATGATGAAGAGGTTGGCTGTGTATGGAACTTTTTAAAGCACTATTGCATCAAGATGGAATGTAATGGTTATGCTTGAGTGATCAAAAAATTCCTCATATGATAAGTACATCATGATCAGTTAATGAAGATGCATCAAAATGATCAACTGATCTCTTTTAAAGGAACTCAACAAGTGGTAGTTCGACTGATTCCTTCGTGTAATTGGATATGGTTGGTTGGGAACCATATCGATAACTTTATCGATGGAAGTTTCTCTGGTATTCTTGGTAATTCTTAATATCATCTTGGTGTACTATTATCTTAGTGATGATCATTTCCCCAATCTTGATATCATCCAGGATACACTAAGAGAGCATCAATTATACATTGAGCTAAATTAAAATGCCTTTTCTATTTCTATAAGTAGACTCTATGGGATTTTCACTCTGGAAGAGTGGTTTTTTATAGAGGCATGGTTAGTCATGAGTGATTCTTAGGTTCCCAAGTAGGAATTCCTTGGACAGACTCACAAACACCGACTGGTTCTTTGACCTGACTATTGTTGGGATTAGTTAGTGTTCTGATGTGTGGACGTCTCAGCTATATATCGACGTCTCACTTGTAAATGATAGAGTATGGACTACCTTAGATGAGCTCCTTGGACTCCATTTAGTGATCCCAAGGTTACTCTAAACTTTATTTGGGATCAAATGAGATGTTTGAAGAGTGATGATCCAAGTGGATCAGATCATGTTTTACACTCATGTTCATGCTGGGGCACAACAACATAAATGAACATTTTGACCAGGAGATGTCATCGATAGTCGAGTATAGGCTTTGGTGGACATGATCAAGGTATACACGAGGTGCCTTAGGATAAATCATTGTGTTTTGGGTTGTGATACATAGGCTATCTAAACCGATCATTTTTTAGAAAAGCCAACCGAAAGTAGCTCGACATACTTCCTCTTATTTCGTTATGTCATGACCCAACCCAATGGGGATTAAGCTGCAACTACCCCAAGCCTGCCTCCATAGGTAAAGGGCTGGAAAAAAATGCCAAAATTCATAACTAATATGGGAGGTCTTTGCCTAGTGTACCTGTATGCACATACCCAACCATCTATATACATAAGTGTAAAGAAATAATAATAAAAGATACAATATCTAGAGAATAAACCATGTGTGTAACAACATCTAGGAAATATAAGAGTATGACAATGTAATCTGAAAAGTAAAAGGGGAAATATACATGACCAGTGAGAAAGATGTCCCAACTTGAAAAAATCTGGAGCTTTAGTCCTTGCCTCACAACCCGTTTATCAATCATACATATATATTTATCATTGGTGTAGAACACCATGTCTATCACCCTGTGAGAATTTGGAGCTTCAGTCCTTATCTCACAACCCATTTATCAATCATACATATATATTTATCATTGGTGCAGAACACCATGTTTGACACCCCAAAACCATCCATTAATTAATTCATAAATTAATTAATCCAATCCGTTAATTAATTCAACAACTAATTAACAAAATAAATCTCTCGTCATATAAGTCAACAATTGTTTAACTAATCAACATATCAATAGTAATTAATTAATTAAAAATTAATTATTCTTAGAAATCCAACTAATTAATTAACTAAACATTTAATTATCCCAATTCTTTAACAATTTTGAACCCGTCCACTCAAACAGTGATTTGTTCAGGACTTTAACAATTTACATGAATGTTATAATCATATCAAAACATGATGAAGAAATCCCATATATTTAGAAACCATATCACACAACATATCACATTTTTAAACAACTCTATCCAAGAAAACTTAAGGCATGAAAAAATAACACACAACAAAAGGTACCCCTGGACAACAGTCATAACAAACAATCAATTCACAATCTTAAGTTAATGCATAAAAATTAATTAATTAAACAATTAATTAATTAAATCTTATCTCTTTAACCAATCATAAATAAATTAACCATTTACCATTTAACATGTAATAATTAATCCATCCATTAATTATTTCCAGTTTTTAATTTATATTCTGAACACGTCAAATATTCAATATTCTCAATAATCAATAAAAGCCATAATTTTATTCCAAATCATGACTTGATAATTAATTCTACAATTAATTTCCCTATTACCCATTCTTCCCATCCAAAAAACTTAACTGTTTAATCATATCACTTTAACCAAATCAGAAAAAATGCTTAAAATCAACACATGTTTAAGTCCTCATTTATCTCATGTGGCTGGCATCATTTAATAACATCAAAACTGTCATGCATTAACATATAATAATCAAGGGAACTCGCATTCTAAATTTATTTAAAGAAGATAGAATTCTCAAATAAAGTGTTAAGGATTTGGGACCCTACCTCGGGGTGGCACCATTTTTAATCCAAAGCGCTTTAATATACTTGGAAACTACCATTATACAACTAGTCCGCAATCGAATGCGCACAAACCTTATATATATATATATATATATATATATTACACACACACACACATATTCACATGCGTTCCCTGCAATAATATAAATAAAATTCAAAATATTAAAATAGGTACTTAGAATCAAAGCAGTCAGGACTAACACACCTTTAACTAGGTACCAGGGATTTATATAAATTATCAAACCCTTAATTGAATGATGTGAAACAATACAAATGTTAAATAACCTTACCCAAAACATGATGGAAAAAATGAAAACAAACTCATCCGCCTCGACTTTTTTGGTAGATACCGGAATACAGACTAAAGGGTTTAGAGGAGCCCCTTGCACATCCCTAGAACCAAAGAAACAAAGAAACCCAATAAAACCCGAACCTTAGGATTTTGTCCAAGAAAACAGGGTGAGGGAGGAGCCAAATGACCGATGCGAATCACAAAACAAATGTAGACAGACTCACCTCACCGAGACAGACAAGATTCGAGAAGACACCAGGAGGATTCGATCGCGCGAAGAGGAGTTGACGAAGGGGGTGTAGCGCACCTCAAAGGAGGGGCCTGGTGCATTTTTGTTGTTTCTCCCGTATGGTGGTGCTCCACCCTCACGTTCTCTCTCCCAATTATCAATTACACCCAAGATAAACTAATAGTATTAATATAATAATAATAATAACATTTATTATTCTCATTTAATATAATGTTACATCATTAACTAACCTTTAAATAAATGTTTCACAATTAATCCTGAAAACCCTCATTAATCATCCAATCAAATTAATACAAAAATAATAATAATATCCTTATCCTTATTATTATTATTAAATATTTATTTTATTTAATATAAATAAAAAAAATCATTTTAAAAACCAGGTAACTGCACAGTTGAGCCGTACCATTTGACTAATCGTGCACAACTTGACATCTACATTTGAAATGAATTAATTAAATTAAACCCAACTACACATTTATTCCTCATTTAATATTACCATTTAAAATTACCCTTATTTGATAATGCCCAACTCCTCATTTACACATTATTTATTTAAATTCATTTAAAAAAATTAATTAAATAAATTCCACACTTCATTTTTTTATTAAATTCGCTAAACACAATTTAATTAAATTTAAAAACTCCAACTTATCATTATCTAATTAATTATATCAAAACAAATTAATTAAATAAAACCCCCCGCTTCATAGCGATTAATTAAATTCTTATTGACCTTTTATTTAATTAAATGAAACCCTAAAAAATCCATTATTATTATTATTATTCATAATAATAATAACAACCACTCATAAAACCGTAATAATAATAATCACATTATTATTATTATTATTATTATTATTTTTTTTATTATTATTCAACCTTATATAAAACCCAACACCTCTTGTTAAATAAAAACACTTCTTTTTTAATTACGAAACTCCTTATTTAATTAGCCATTTCTTTGAGATACCCAAAAGCCTCATTAATTTCACATAACTGTTACACCTCATTAAACATCCAATTAAAATATTTTAACACAAATGTTACACCCCATTTAATTAAAAATGATTCTTCATTCATTATTCTCTTAATAAACATTTCATAATTAATTATGAAACTCTTAATTTATTACAATATCATTAATATGATAAAACTACAACCCATAACCCCTAATTTAATCGCCATAATAATAATAATAATTACATTCATAAAAATAAAATAATAATAATATCATTATTATCATTTTTCAAACTTTTGATAAACCCAACACCACTATTTAATAACAACGCTTCATTAAATATGAAACTTCTCATTTTATTAAATGTTTCTTTGAGAAGCTCAATAGACACATTAAATTCTCATAAATAACACGTTCCTTTAACATGAAATTAAAATCTCAAAGCATTTAAATAATTTATGACACCATAATAATAATAACATTATTATTATTAGCGCATTCCTCCATTTAATAATAAATGTTCCTTTAATAATTCTGATAGTCTTTATTTAATTAAAATGGTTCTTCAATAAACCCAAAATCCACATTAATTTTTTCAACCGTCATTTAATTAATTCTTTATCATTCATTTAATTAAACAACCACAATAATATTAATAATAATAACTTAATTATTATTATTATTAAAACTTTCTTTTAATTAATCACAATATCTCATATAATATTATTTAATTAAATGAAATAATTTATTAAATAGGGTAAAATGCACGGGTTGGACCGCAACCGTGCGCTGCCCTTACAGATTCATTAAAGTGGACTTTTCGGGATCTAGTGCTCTCAAGACTCATCGGGAAACCTGCAAAAATTATTGGGTAATTATGAAAGTCCAAAAACGACACCTTTAGGTGTTCCAACACTCATATTAAAATTCCAGAGCTCATTTAAAAAAATGACCCATTGATAAAATGAAAAAAAATTCAAAAACATTCATATCTTAACCCGGTTAAAAAACACAAGACTTTACAATATACCCACCTTAAAAACTTCTCATCCACGAGAAGCCATCGAGAACCACTACTAAAACAATCGACCTACCAGGGTCATTTAATCTTGTTAGAAGTGACATGTTGCATTACTAATGCCAAACACACCTTTAACCCTTCACAAGCCTAATGGATAAGACTTTAAAACCAGATCCAAAGCTCACTTTTTAGCTTTAACATCAAAACAGATCTTATATCTTAGGCTATTAGAGGGACCTAATCAATGAAAACATTTGAATATCGATCAAACAACAGAACATGTTTCACATGTTTCCCTCGAAAGATGTCTCATACCCAAAACCACATTTCACCCTTTATCTGACAACGTTCCTTTAAAACCATCTGCATGTAAAATGAAGTCTTTACCTAACCTCTGGTAAAATTTCAATGTCAAGTCATCGCAAGGATATTTTAAAACAACCGTTCCCCAACACACACAAAAAAAACCCAAAGAATCAATTAATCCCACATACTACCCAAATAACAACCACTCATCAAGCCCAATAACATTTAAACTATAGCACGACGTAAGACCAACACTATCTTAGTGTCTCCATTATGAGGTCAAGATAGGGGAAATGCTCATCGTATTCAGAAGATATCCCTAAGAGTAAAACCAATGCCATTAAGAAGATCGGTCAAACTATTACCAGACAACTCTATTCAAAAAGCTCAGCATCACCTGCCGACACATTTATCGAAAACAAAGCAACAATACCCACCTTAAGATTTTCCATGACTCCTCAAGAAAAGATCAGACCCTCACCAGTGCATGTTTTTAAAACACATTAATGCTTGTGTGTGAAATTCCTCGAACCATGATCACCACGTCAAATATTTATCATAAAATTCGTAGCATAAACCTATCGGCATTCCAGAACACTCGAGTACCAAGAAGTCCTCTTGAGCAGTGGGACAGACATACTTTAACCACCTAGAACATTCTGAGGGTACTACCTACCATGGGTTAGCCCCTTACAAAACATAAACGTTGACCCTCTCTCTTGGTCACGCAAAATTGAAATCACAAGGTTCAAAAACCCCTTTTTATTTTTAGGAATTTTAATTAATTCATTTCAACCTATTAATTTTTGAATGAATTTAAACATACACACAAGTACATCTACACAACAAGTCACTTGGTTTTCAAAAAAATTCCCTATGGAAAAAGAAGGTATGATATAAAAAACATACTCTTTAATCAAATAACATTTAATTTTATTCAAATATAAATAGAAAAATTAGCATCTAGATTTCTTTTACCAAAAAGGCGACCTCCAAAGGTCTCATTTATTCAATCTGGGTTCTTCAAAATCTACCCAACAATAGTTAATTACAATCAAAACTAAGAATTTTTAAATTTTTAACCATTTTCAAACATATTATGGTTGTATAAGGTTCAAAAACATGGGTGACCATCTACCAATCGATATGGCGTTGATACACCTTATCGCCAGAATTTGGCTCCCATTTATCACAATCAAAATTTATTTAATATTTTATCTTTAGCACCCCTTTCACATATCCAAAACATTTCTAACATGTTAGCATAAGCAGTAACACAACAACATGTTATAACATAGAAGCATGACACAACAACAAAACATGCTAATAACTGAGGAAGTATGGAATATAATCACTAAATCATTATAAATATATCACCGAAACATGCTATCTGGAGAGGCATGCTAAAGAAGATCAAAACATGGCATTGCACCCAAGGAACACTATCCAAATTAGCAGGCATCCTACTAATGCAACTACACGACATGTTATATGCATGACATGTGAATCTATAAGTGCCTAAGATGATGCATGTACAAAACTTCCTTGCCATATCAGGCCAAGAAAATTATTTTTCAAAATTCTTAAAATCAATAAACAGCGGAAAATACAGCAGTTACTCAAGGTGAAATCATATCAACTGTAACCTACAATAGTACAAACATCAATTCCCACCCCTGGCCACTTGGTTATTTCTTATACATGAGGTGATCAGTCCCGAGCACAACTATTAACCCAAGTGCCGACACATTCCTAGTCTCTTGTCTATCAAACCCAAAATATAAAGGCAAAGGAAAAGAAACCCTCTGATACCACTTTGTAACATCTCAACCTAGCTCATCCCTGAACTGGTGGCCGGACCGGTCACCACATAACCTCAAGCGCGTCTCCCCATACGCCAGAGGCTTCCGACTAGCAGCGAGGTTCTAAGGATAGTCAGTGGGGAGACTATACCCTGTTATCAGAGTTTCCTGGTGGTATATTAGAGTAAATAAAAAATAATGGAAATAAATAGTAGAAGCAGTCTAATAAACGATAAAGTAGTGGAAGGCATATTTCAAAAATATTGTACAAACAAATGGACAATGCCAATTATATAGTAGATGCATTCATGACATGCTAATGATAAAAAAATGGAAAATAGTGAACAAAACAACATTATGAACATTCCATTACTAAAATAAATAAATAATGACTCCAAGCCCCGAGGGCGGTCTCCTCAAGCATCCCAAGCTTCCTCTTGGTCCTTTGATCATATATTCCAAGTAAATGCAAACAGCACAATCCTGCAACCAAATAGAATCGACTCGGGTACCCCAATGCAATGGCCACCCGAGTAGGGTGTGAGATATAAATCTCAGTAGGCCGGAACAACCGGTGTCTACCTCAAATCCAAACAATTAATAAATAATTTAAACTGTGTGAAATCTTGCATAAATAAAGTAAGCAGTACAAAGTAACTATATACCCAAGTACCTGCTTCAGCCCTCAACTAGTGTCTGAACCTGAATTATACATTTGTATTGCATACTCAACAATCATTACATAATCATTTTCATTTTTTTAATTATTCGAACCTCATTAAATTACAAAAGTCTCAAGATTAGTCCTAATCCCGACATCCCCCATATAAGTCACTCACTACAGATGTCTCTAAAGTCCATCTAAGTAATCAAAGTAAAGAACGAATCCAATCTTGTTCTTTGGCTTAGATAACACATCATAAGTTATTCAATTTAATCTTTTATATACTAAGTCTGATTCCATCCACTAAAATAGTGATTCACTCCTGGGTCCGTCCACTGACAATGATTCAACCAATTCATTAATAATTCTCAACCCTTTCTCATATTCAATTCACAAATTATTATCTCGCAATAGTTTTCATTAACCATTAATTCATTTCATGTACAACCAATTGGACTCATAGTCTAATGTCAATTAATGGGTGTAGAACATCATGTCTAGCACCCTTGTGAGTTTTTGGAGTGTCAGTCCTTGTCTCACAACCCATGGGTATTTAGAGCATCAATCCCTATCCCATAAAAGAATATTTGTATGCAAGCTGGGTGTAGAACACCATGTCTAGCACCCCGTGAGTATTTGGAGCTTCATTACTTGTCTCAAAACCCATTTATCAATCATACATATATATTTATCATTGGTGTAGAACACCATGTCTCGCACCCCGTGAGTATTTGGAGCTTCATTCCTTGTCTCACAACCCATTTATCAATCATACATATATATTTATCATTAGTGGAGAACACCATGTCTAACACCCCAAAACCATCCATTAATTAATTAATCCAATCCATTAATTAATTCAACAACTAATTAACAACATAAATCGCTCTTCATATAAGTCAAAAATTATTTAACCAATCACCATCTCAATAGTAATTAATTAATTAAAAATTAATTATTCTTAGAAATTCAAATAATTAATTAACTAAACATTTAATTATCCTAATTCTTTAACAAGTCTGAACCCGTCCACTCAAACAGTGATTCGTCTAGAACTTTAACAATTTACATGAATGTTATAATCATCTCAAAACATGCTGAACAAATCCCATATATTTAGAAACAATCTCACACAACATATCATATTTTTAAATAGATCCATCCAAGAAAACTTAAGGCATGGAAAAATAACACGCAACAAAAGGTACCCTTGGACAACAGTCATAACAAACAATCAATTCACAATCTTAATTTAATGCATGCAAATTAATTAATTAATCTATTAATTAATTAAATCTTATCTCTTTAACCAATCATCAATAAATTAACTATTTACCATTTAACATGTAATAATTAATCCATTCATTAATTATTTCCAGCCTCCAATTTATATTCTGAACATATCAAATATTCAATATTCTTAATAATCAGTAAAAGCCATAATTTTATTCCAAATCATGACTTGATAATTAATTCTACAATTAATTTCCCTATTACCCATTCTTTCCATAAAAAAATTTAACTGTTTAATCATATCACTTTAACCAAGTTAGAAAAACATGCTTAAAATCAACACATGTTCAAGTCCTCGTTTATCTCATGTGGGTGGCATCATTTAATTACATCAAAACTATCATGCATCGACATATAATAATCAAGGAAACTCACATTCTCAATTTATTTAAAGAAGCTATAATTCTTAAATAAAGTGTTAAATATTTGAGACTCTACCTCGGGGTGGCACCATTTTTAATCCGAAGGGCTTTAATATATTTGGCGGCAACCAGTCTACAATTGGTCCGCAATCGCACATGCAGACACCTTATATATATATATATATTTCTTACACACACACACACATATATTCATGTGCATTCCCTGAAATAATATAAATAAAATTCAAAATATTAAAATAGGTACTCAGAATCAAAGTAGTCTGGACCAACACACCTCTAACTAGGTACTAGGGACTCATATAAATTATCAAACTCTTAATTGAATGATGTGAAACAATACCATGGTTAAATAACCTTACCCAAAACATGACAGAAAAATGAAAATGAACTCATCCGCCTCGCCTTTGTCGGCAGATGCCGGAATACGGACCAAAGGGTCTAGAGGAGCCCCTTGCACATCCCTAGAACTAAAGAAATAAGGAAACCTAATAAAACCCAAACCTTATAATTTTGGTCAAGAAAACAGGGTGAGGTAGGAGACAAACGGCCGATGCGAATCACAAAACAAATATAGACGAACTCACCTCACCGATACAGACAAGATTCGAGAAGACACCGGGAGGATTCGATCACGCGAAGAGGAGCCGACGAAGGGGGTGTAGTGCGTCTCAAAGGAGGGGACTAGTGTGTTTTTGCTGTTCCTTCCGTATGGTGGTGCTCCACCCTCATGTTTTCTCCTAAAATTATCAATTACACCCAAGATAAACTAATAGTCTTAATATAATAATAATAACATTTATTATTCTCATTTAATATAATGTTACATCATTAACTAACCTTTAAATAAATGTTTCACAATTAATCCTGAAAACCCCCATTAATCATCCAATCAAATTAATAAAATAATAATAATAATATCCTTATTATTATTATTATTAAATATTTCTTTTATTTAATAAAAATAAAAATAAATCATTTTAAAAACCGGATAACCGCACAGTTGACCCATACCATTTGACTAATCGTGCACAACTCGATATCTACATTTGAAATGGTTTAATTAAAATAAACCCAACTCCACATTTATTCCTCATTTAATATTACCATTTAAAATTACCCTTCTTCGATAACGCCCAACTCCTCATTTACACATTATTTATTTAAATTCATTCAAAAAAAATTAATTAAATAAATTCCACACTTCATTTTTTTGTTAAATTCTCTGAACACAATTTAATTAAATTTAAAAACTCTAACTCGTCATTATTTAATTAATTATCTCAACAAAAATTAATTAAATAAAAACCCCCACTTCATAGCGATTAATTAAATTCTTATTGACGTTTTATTTAATTAAATGAAACCCCAAAAAAATCCATTATTATTATTATTATTCATAATAATAATAACAACCAATCATAAAACCATAATAATAATAATCAAATTATTATTATTATTATTATTATTCAACCTTAGATAAAACCCAACACCTCTTGTTAAATAAAAACACTTCTTTATTAATTACGAAACTCCTTATTTAATTAGACATTTTTTTAGATACCAAAAATCCTCATTAATTTCACATAACTATTACACCTCATTAAACATCCAATTAAAATATTTTAACATAAATGTTACATCCCATTTAATTAAAAATTATTCTTTATTCATTATTCTCTTAATAAACATTTCATAATTAATTATGAAACTCCCAATTTATTAGAATATCATTAATATGATAAAAACTCCAACCCATAACCCCTAATTTAATTACAATATTAATAATTATTATTACATTCATAAAACTAAAATAATAATAATATCATTATTATTATTTTTCAAACTATTGATAAACCCAAACCACTATTTAATAAAAATGATTTATTAAATATGAAACTCCTCATTTTATTAAATGTTTCTTTGAGAAGCTCAATAGACACATTGAATTCTCATAAATGATACATTCCTTTAACATGAAATTAAAATATCAAAGCATTAAAATAATTTATGACACCATAATAATAATAATAATAACATTATTATTATTAACACATTCCTCCTTTTAATAATAAATGGTCCTTTAATAATTCTGAAACTCTTTATTTAATTAAAATGGTTCTTCGATAAACCCAAAATCCACATTAAATTTTCAACTGTCATTTAATTAATTCTTTATCATTCATTTAATTAACCAACCACAATAATAATAATAATAATAACTTTATCATTATAATTATTAAAACTTTCTTTTAATTAATCACAATCTCTCATATAATCTTATTTAATTAAATAAAATAATTTATTAAATAGGGTAAACTGCACAGGTTGGACCGCAACCATGCACTGCCCATGAAGATTCATTAAAGTGGACTTTTCCAGATCCGATGCTCCTGAGACTCATCGGGACACCTATAAAAATTATCAGGTAATTACGCAAGTCAAAAAATGACACCTTTAGGTGTTCCAACACTCGGATTAAAATTCTAGAGCTCGTTTAAAAAAATGACCCATTGATAAACTGAAAAAAAATTCAAAAACATTTGTATCTTAACCCGGTTCAAAAACATGGGACTTTACAAGTATCCATAAAAAGAGTATTTTCCTCTGAAACTTCCATACTATCCGGATTTGTGAACATGTTTCTCATCAAAATTCTTGTCTTTCTTATTTGAACCACCAGCCTTTCTGTTATCATTCATAATATTCTTTTTCAAATCAATTTTCTTTTAAGATTTATTTAAATCTAAAGTATTAGAAAAATTTTTGTATTAAGAATATTTAGAAAAATTTTAAAACTCGGGTTTTTTAGAAACTTCTGAATTCTCCACTTTTTTGGTCTTGACCACATACATAACTTTCTCAACACTCTTCTTTTTTGAAATACTTCCAGCTTTCTTCTAAACCTTTGAAGGTAACTTTTTTAATTCTTATCATATTTATCCTTATTATAACTTTCACCAAATTTAGTGATAGAGTTTTTAAAACTTGTATTTCTCTCTTCAGCTTTGAAAGTTTCTATTGGACAAGTTCTAACTCTTCTTCTTTTGATTTCAAATTCACTTCTAGATGTTCATTATGATTATTTTATTACTCAATATATTTTTTAAAACACCAATTTATTTCATCAACATAACATTATAATCAGGAAGATCTTCCCAATTTTTTGATGAAGAACTTTTATTTTTCAACTTCCTGATTTTTTTCTCTTTCCTTCTAATCTTCCTCATACATTCTTTAAATTCTTCTTTCAAATGATATTCTAATAGAGTTTCTTCTTCTTAAAAACCACCACTTACTAATTCTTTATCATTCACTGTTGTAATAAAAGTATTCTCACTAAAATATTCAGAAAAATTTTTAGATTCAGCATCACTGCCATATTTTTGATTTGAAGAATTTTTTATCTTTTCATTTGGAAAAAGATTTATCCTTATCACCCTATTTCTTCCATGATCTTCTTGATCTTGTTTCTTCTTGATAACTATCCTCTTATTTCTTTCTTCAAGGACAATTATCTACAAAGTTCCCAAAAATTCCATATTCAAACCATTTCAAGGGAAGTTTCCCTTTATATTTACCTATACCTCTTCTCACATTTTTAGAAAACAAGGATAAAATATAATCATGATTTGTATATACCTTATTTTTTTTAATTAAAATTGCCAACTTCTTCTTCAAAAATAATCTTCTTTGACTTATCTTTCTTGGTATCCTTGAAAGACATTTCTCTATCAACTTTTGTTTTTATTTTCATATATTTATCTCTTCTCATTTCATAAGTGATGGGAGTGCTATACAAATATTCTAGAGATAATATTTCAGGATCTATATATTCCAATGAAGAAACTTTAGCATCAAACTTTTCAGGAAGGATTCTAAAAATATTTCCAATAACTGTACAATCTTATAACTTTTCACCAATACATCTAATAGTGCTGAAAATTTCATTTATCCAGGTAAATAAGTCCCCAACAGATTCATACTCATCCATTTTCAAATATGCATACTTCAGTCTTTAGATTTTTAATTTTTCCTTCTTCACTTTTGTATTACCTTCGTATATGTTTTTCAACTTATCCCATATACCTTTGGCTATGGAAACACCTTTCACCCTTAGAAATTAACTTTTAGAAAGTGATGATAATAAATCATTATTGGCCCATCCATAATTCTCAAGGTTCTTCTTATCAACTGATGTAAGAGGAACTTTATCATCAATAGTAGGAAATCCATCTATTACATCTTCAAGAATATCATAACCAATAAACATAAGATAAGGAAACATTCTATATTTCCAGATATGATAGTTATTTCCATCAAAAACCGAGATACCTTTATTGTTCACACAATTAATATTTTCTATCAACTTATTTTTAAAACTTTAGAAAAGAAAAAAATGAAGGGAAACTATTCTGATACCAATTATAAGATCCTAGTTAGGATAATTGTATCACTGAGAGGGGGATGGAGTGAATCAATGATATCTTTTATTTATGTTTCCTTAGAAAATGAAATAACTTTCACCTCTTGTTAAAGATTAATTTCCCTACTGAAAACAATTCAAACACACATCCATAGGAACACAAGAATTTACAAGGTTCACTATTCAATAAGAATAGATATTTCCTTGGTATGGTTTAGAAATGATCCAATACTACACAATCCACTAGAAAAAAATCCTTTTGTGTGAAATACAATGAGTAGGATATGTGCTTTCACTCATGTATCACTATGTAAAAAATTTAATAGTGAGTGTGATCCTCTTAGCACAAATGATACAGTACGAAGTTTTTGTAACAAAACATGTTACGATGCTTATTTATCAAATTCAAAAAATGTATTCTTTCAAAACTATTATTCAATTTATTACCCAGGAGCTAGTAAGAACTTCCTAGAATTTTTTATAAAACTCAGTTTGATTTCCCAGTCCGATTCTTCCAATCTAATTCTCCCAGTTCAATTGCTCAATACAAAAAATGTAAATCTATTAGAATATGATTGAGATAATTCTAAACACTTCCTTCTTTAGTTTGTAAATCCCAATATGATAATCCCATCCAATACAACAACTGGATGAATATGATAATCAGCTGAATATGATGATCAGCCGAATATGTTGCAATCTTGTCTCTTCTCCTTTCTCTTCTTTCTAACATGACTTATTCAAGAAAAACCCAATCCAAAACCTCTTCTTCTCTCTAAATCTCTAAATTCTCTCTAATTTTCATAAACAATACTTCAGTCAGAAAAGTATAATGTATTTTTACCTTTTATACTCTCCACAAATATGGTTTGGGAGGGATTCCTAAAAACTTTCATGCTCAACCAAATTAACCAAATTTGCATGTTTCCTTGATTTTTGGATGCATCTTGATTTCATCAACATTTCTCAACTCTTCTTGTTTTTTCTCAATCCTTCTCGAATCTTATAAATACTTCATCTATCTTCTAACTTTCTTAAAAAACACCAGTCTGATTCCGATTTCCCATTCTAATTTGCTCAGTATGATTTATTCATTATGATGCTCTGTACCAGTTGAATATATTAGGAAATATACAATATTCTAATTTTCTAGTATGTTTTCTTCATTAGGATGTTCTGTACTAACTTATGAAAACAAAACATCTTCTTTGAAATTCAAGCTTCCCCTTTCCAGCACTTTGTATCTCCTTCAAGCTCTATGAAGTTTGATTCTAATTCTGATTACAATTTGTCATATTATGATGAAGAAAAATGTAAATCAATAGATTCTCCTTCATCTCTTATCTTGAACCATTTGAACGATAAAAAAATTAATTCAACATATTGTAAATGGTTGAATACATGGTTGATTAAGCTTTGAATTTCTTCTTCACATTGGTCATGACATTATTTTCTTTTTCTTTGCATTCATCAGTCCCTAATAATTCTTCTTCTGATGATTATAATGGCATACTGAGTCTGATGTACCGATATCATCAACTTCAACTTCAACAACTTCTTTCTCTTCTAAATACAATACCAATGAATTTTCTACACAAACAATTATGTCTATGATGAATATGATGGTATATCAAATATAATGGATCATCATTAATAGATTCTAATTCTTTATTCTCTTCATTATGAAAATCCTTATCATCCTTTAAACAAATCTTCATCTGGTAAACTCGCTAGGATGATCTTGAGACTAGAAGACTTCGACGTCACCAACTTTATTCTTTCACAAACTTATTCTTGTATCATAAATTCCTTCATGACTTTGATTACATTAAAGATCAGTTTTAGTATTGTATAACTTACCAAAGAAATTATTGTGACTTTCCTATCCTTCATTAACATCTTTATTTCCTTCTTAGCCCGAATATGATTAATATGATTTTGATCAGTCTGAATACAATTTCCAGCACCTAATCTCTTCCTTTATTTTATCAATTTCGTATCAAAAGTTTTATAAAATACTTATGATTTATGAGAACTCTAAAATCAAAAAAGCATCATCACATTTATATTGTATTCACATAGACTCTAATTCTCCCCCATAAACGATCTCTTCTTCCAGTCTGGACCTAAGGTGATTCTAATGATCCTTTTCATCTAGAAAAAATCTTCTCAATACGATGGAATTTCTCAACCATTATGAGTCCAATTTTCTTGAATACAATGGTTAGTCTGATTTTCACCAAATATAAAGTGAGGTGATTTATTTTCTTCTTAAAATTCCTTTTCTTATAAAAATTCATTGACAACAAAATAAAACACCCGAAGACCAGCTTTAGAATCATCTAACTTACCAAGGAAAGTATTGTTACTTCCCTATCCTTCATTAACATCTTTCTTTCCTTCTTATCCTGAATATGATTAATATGATTTCGATCAGTTTGAATACGATTTCCAGTGCCTTTTCTCCACCTTTATTTTATCAAGTTTGTATCAAAAGTTTTAAAAAATACTTATGATTTACGGGAACTCCAAGATCAAAAAAGCATCGTCACATTTATATCATATTCATGTAAACTCTGATTCTCCCCCATAAACGATCTCTTCTTCTAGTCCAAAACTAAGGTGATTCTAATGATCCTTTTCATCCAAAAAACAACTTATCAATACGATGGAATTTCTCAACCATTATGATTCTAGTTTTTTTAAATATGATGGTTAGTCCGATTTTCACCAAATATAAAGCGAGGTGATTTATTTTCTTCTTAAAGTTCCTTTTCTTATAAAACTTCATTAACAACCAAATACAACACCTGAATAAAATCATCCTTATTAGCTTGGTCCTAAAAAATAAGTCAAAGATGTAGTCTAAATGGAAATGAAATTTGAAGTTAAGGAAATTTGATTAAGTGGGAAAAAATTTAGATTCCCTCCCAAAACCACTTTTAGCGCACCTATAAATAGGATAAAGTATATCGTACTTTCTGACACTAGTATTTTTCACGTACAAAGAGATAGATAAATCACTGAAACCATCAGAGTTTCTAGAAAGAGTTTTCCTGAGTAACATCTCCAGATAGAAGAAGAATAAGGAAGGATAGTAATAAGAGGTTATCAGATCAGACCAAGCCATCAAACACAAGTTTTTGAGGAAGTTTGAAGGGGTTTAGAATTGTTTTTGAGGTATTCTTGTAGAGTTTTTTTTCAGACCAAGTAATCAAACTAGAGAATTGGATTGATCAATCAGACTAGGGAATCATATTGAGTCATCAGTCTGAGTATTTTTAGGAAGTCAAAAAGTGAAGTTTTTACCTAATTTTGGGTAGGAAAGTGAAAAATTGTTTTGAAGCTATTCATGTGGAAGTTGATAAAGCATTATAATAACATGTTTTGAACCAATCGGTCAAGGTTTCATTACTTTTTACACAAACTTTTATTACATCATTTATGCTAGAATAAGTATATGCACTATTGTATTGATCATAGTGCCTTATAAGAGTAAGGGTATATCTTACTTATTTTATCCATACAAAAGGATTTTTTAGTGGATTTCATGGTATTGGATTGTTTCAAACCATGTAAAGGAAGTAACTACTCTTGTTGAGTAGTGAACCTTGTAAATATTTGTGCTCATGTGAATGTGTGATTGTTTTATTTTAAACAAAGTGATAAATCCTAAATATGAGGTGAAGTTTGTTTCAAAATAAAGGAAATATAAAAGTAAAATATATCACTGATTCACCCCCTCCCCATCTTAGTGATATATTGATCATGGCTGAGAATTATCAATAACATCTAGAGTGAAGAATTCATAGAAGTTTGTGAACAATTGAGAGAAACAAGAATGTAAAAGATGTATCACAAGGGATATATATAATGATTTACATTAGTATAAGTTTTTATTCCTGTAAGAGATCTCTCATATCATTAAAACAAAATCCTCTAAGAGAGTGTTAGTGTCCAATATCTGCACGACACTTGTTAGTGCGTAACAATGAAATAAAATGACTTTTACCTTCATTTGTTAAAGTCGTGCTTGAATAACATATTTAAAATTAGGATTTATATTTATTCATGAAATATTAGTATAAAACTATTAAAATGTTAATTAAATTAATTGTAAATAATTCAAAATTATAAAACAATTGAAAAACAAATATAATCTTTTATATTATACAAACAAAAAAAAACTGTAGTAAAATAGAGCATGATATAAACTTCAAACTGTATGAATAAATGAACATAAAATATTGTTAAAATTATTTTTACATAATCAAAAAGTTCATTTCAACATAAAATATTAAAATATTTATCAAATTAAATTAATTTAATAACAATAAATGAAATAAAAAATAAAATTTTAATGATATTTTTTAACTAATGTTGGATTATTTTACTACTGCAGAAAACAGAGAGTGGTGACTCATGAATCACCATTGAAAATAGATAGTGGTGACTCATAATTCACTGCTGAAAACAAAAAGTAGTGACTCATGAATCATTATTGAAAATAGAGAGCGGTGACTCCATTTTCTACCACTGAAAAATAGAGCAGATGCAACCATTACACTTTAAAATAAAAAAACAACCAACAAAAAAAAACAATTTCATGCCGCTGAATAGTCAAAGGCTTTAGGAGAAACAATATTTTTTTCATTATTGGATGTCCAACAGTGATTCATGAATCACCACTAGATATGTACAACAATGAATCATGACCTACCATTGGAGGTTCCAAATGGTGACTCAATAAAAACATTGACAAGAAAAAAATATTATAAATAATGAATAAAAGATACAGGAATATTTTGATAAAAATAAGAATTTTTTTTAAACTAAAAGAACCAACTGTAGTGAAAATAAAAAATTCTACTTCAAAGCTACTTCTAAAACAAAAAAGGTGCTATCGTTGAATGAATTCCAATAGTGGAAAACTGAAAATAACCACTTGAAGAAATTGTTGAAAAATAGGATGATAAACATTTGATAAAAATATACTAAAAAAATAAACCAATATGAAAACTACTATAAAAATAATAAAACAAATAGAATACTTCTACACCCAATCGAAGAAGGAGGATCTCCTGTTAGATCCTAAGGAAACTTCTTTTAAGTATTTATATAGAAAAAAAGTAACAACTAGTGAAGAAAAAACTCACTGTTTGAAGACCAAGAGTGACTGGACTCATCATTGGTTCCCAAAGGCGACTCAACTCATCATTGGTACCCAATGGTGACTCATGACTCACCATCCAGAAACCAATAAAGGATAAATCTTGAAACTATAGAAGCATCCTGAGGAAGAATAATAATAGAATACTATTGAAATAAGAATGATGAAAAGAGAAGAATATACCAAAAAGAAGATGCGTGGGAAGAAGAAAGATGCAAAAAAGTTCAAAAAGTAATGCATGAGAGATTATAATGAGACCGGGAAAAGGAGAAATATCTGATCTAATGACTGAGAATCTCACCACGACAGTCCTAGATTTTAAATACATATGAACAATAATTTCAAAATTGAGTCCCACTTCAGTTTGGAGATACGGTGGCTGAGCAGTATATCATACAAGCCATACTAATCCTCGATTTGAGCTGGATACCAGGGATCAACACAAGTTTATACATTGCACACACACAGGTATTAAGCCTAGTGAGTGACCAAGCCCACCCATGCACCCATGGGTTCACTCTATGGGCCATATACATGGGCCCACACATGTTAAGCGTGCACTATGAACATCGATATCCAATGCCTTCTTGTGGGATACCTTAGGTGGGCCTTCCCATGGGGTTGACCCAATGGGTCCCCTATGTGGTTGAGGGCTAGCAAGGTCCCACTAAGGATGGCGTAATATTTTTTCTTAAAAAAAATTAAACTTAAGTAAATAAAAAATATAAACATTAAATATCATTTAAAAAATAACATTATAAAAACAATTACATAATTATTTTTAGAACTTGTAAACAAAAAAATAATAATTAAAACACATGAGAATTAATGAAACTTGAGATTTTAATAAAGTGTTAATTAAAACACTTAATAAATTAATAAGAGAATTTAATAAAATGTTGATTGAGAGTAATTTATCAAAACGAATAAAACTGTTAATTTTGTTTTTCAAATACTGAAAAACTCCCCCTTTTTTGAAATTAAAAAATAAAACATTTATTAATTTTTCATAAAAAATCCCACTCGTTTTGATTTTTTTTAAAAAATTACATTAAAATTCATTATATAAAATAGACTCCCTCTTAAATAAAAACAACCACATTAAAAGAAATAAAACAGTTTATTATCATGTGGGTAGTTATTAATTATAATATTTAATGAAATAAAGAATTAAAATAGGGTTATATTTTATCAACAGATTTCTAAATAGTATGATCTACTTAACATTTAATCATAGTGAATAGTATTATCAAAACAAAACATTTATATAGAAAAAAATGTCAAGATTCTTGCATGCTAAGTTCAAACACTAGAATATTTCAAAATATTATTATATTCAATTAACAAATAAAACTGATTTTCATGAAACAATACACTTCCTAAAGAAATGAACAATTTCTTTTCTTTAAGGGTTTTAAAAACAAACCTCCCTGAGTTGAAGCATAAAAATATTCGATTAAAAAATAGATTAATAAATTAAATTTTATTTTCAAAATTATTTGTAAAAATTTAAATTTAAATCAATTCAGAATTCCAAATAGATTTGAGATAAGAATTATGAAAAAATAAATTATAAAAAGCACATGAGATATTTAGAAGAGTGTAACAAAATTCCCTAGATCAATTGTTGAAAAAATTATTTTAAGCAGACTAAGGAAATTTAAGATTGAATATGCTAATTGTTTAAACACTTATTTAAAACATTAAATAGTAGTATATTATTTCAATTAACAAACAAGGGTAACTCCCCCTAAATTTATGCATCTTTAAATATAGATAAAACAATACTATTAAAACTCTTTATAGAAAAGTAAACATATAGTCAACATATTCAGAATTGAAAATTTAACTATATAAACTGCAACAATTTTACTTGATAAAGAAAAAAATAGATATAACTTAATGCACATGCCTTGAATCATAAATAAAAATATTATCAAGAAGATATTATATATATCTTGTAAATCAGAATAAAAAATTATATTAAAGTAGATAATATGCATGCTGGTTAAAAAAAATAAAAAAACTTATCTGGGCATGGTGACTAGCTTAGGTCCAATAGGATTTGAGTAACATCCTTTTGGTACCCATGCTGCCAAAAGTAGATTTGAAACATTTTTTTCTAGGTGAATCTGAATACAAATTGGTGGATAAAATAGTTCTAGTATGACCAAAATATTGAGTGAATCTCGTTGAGAATTCATTGGAATAATTCTCTTTCATTCCACATTTAAAGAAAGTTACAACAGAGATACTTCCTTTTGAACTTCTAACAAAATCAGTCTTATTTAAACTTAGTGTAATACTGTTATATCCAAAACCATTATTGTTAGTGTTTAGTTTCATTAAATACATCATCTTATCATATTGTTGTTTACCTTTTACAAAAGTAGATAAATCTGCTTTAAGATTAAAAACTTCATCCTTTAGATCCATATTATCTTTTATAATATTTATAAATCTATATAAACCTTTTTATTATATCCATAAGCTGTGTTTCTTAATTTTTTATTTTATTTCTTTAATTTATTACACTCATTTTCTAGTTTAGTTAGATCATCCATAACTAAATTAAATCTTCTATCCTAGTCTTTATGATTTATGTTGGTTGGAGTAGAACACTCAGGGGGGGGGGGGTGAATTGAGTTCCTATAAAAATTTATATTTAAAAGATTCCCCCAATTTAAAACATAACATGCCAGTTAATCAAAGTAGTGAATTTATAATAGTCTGACTGTTCAACTAATTTCTTGAAAGATTAATTATTTCTCAGTTGTTATAATATGATATATTGATACAACTTTTGAAACTAATCTAATAATCCAAAATAGTTATAAACACTAGCCAAGACTAACTATCAAAGTGAAATTTTCTTTTCTAAAATACATGTAAAAACAGAGAAAACTACATTTGAAAACATAGCAGATATAAAAAAAGAGGTTTAGTATCAAGTCGAGACTTAGTCCTCTCAACTTGGTTATCACTTTCCACCAAACAGTCTATATAGATAAAGGTTTTTATCCACACCCTGGATTGGGGTTTACACAATAGTACACAGACTGTCCAGGTCACAAGACCTCTACCAAATCTCTATGTGGGAAAAAAATACAACCAGGTCACACAAGACCTCTACCACAGTTCTACGTGGGATAAACAAGTGTAGAAAGATAATTGTGTGAGGATATCTAGTATCCTCCAGTTCACTGCAAGAGATAGTGCGTGTTTTACAGACAGATGAACAAACTTCTCAAAAATGTAATAAAAGGAACACAATAGAGAAATAAATGTTAGATAAGGTTTATAAGGATCTGTATGTTATATAGTTTAGCTCTGGACTCTTTGATGTATTAGACTTGAAGCTGGAGTCCTCTTCTAGAATCAAAAACTAAAACAGAGTGTTGTGGAGCACTGTGTTTAATCTTCCAGGAAGATGAGACGTTCTTCTCCTTAGGTTCATTTGAATACTGTAGAGATGTTCAAACTTTGATGGATAACAGTTCTCTGGTTTACAACAAGTAGGAATAAATAGTTCCTCGTGTGTTCTTCCTTTTTTTATGTTGTCTGTGTGGGTCTACTACTGTTTCTATGTGTATCTTTTTGTATATCTTTCACATGCTGCTTATTTTTCTTGAGTCCTTTTCTTTTATATTCTTTCATCCTGATAATGTGAATGTTTGTGGTAAGTGATTTACCTCATATTCTGACATCCTTATTAAATATGTCTACAAAAAGCATTAAATTAATCAATCACATTAAAACACTCAAAATATGACTGTTAGAAATAATATTAAATAAAAAGAAATTTAAATAGTCTATCGGTGACTCCTTTGTCGATTAATGTTTCATCAGTGAGTCATTCCATCAGTTTCTCCTTCTGATGGTCTATCCGTGTGTCAGTGAGTTCTTACGTTGGTATCACCATGCATCGGTAGCACCATGCGTTGGTAGGTCAGTCCTTCTATTGGTGAGACAATTGAACTGTTGGTGACCCATTTGAATTATTGGCGAGACATTCTGTCTATTGGTATCGGCGAGTCCTTTATGCTGTCGGCATCGATGAGTCAGAATTATTCTGTCGGCATCGGTGACTCAATTATCTTTCAGTGTCAGCTTCTCATACTTAGCAAATATTTCTGTTTGGACTGTCTTACAATATAAATATTATCAGAATGTGTTAAAATTATATGTGATCATAGATAATCATAATTAGATATATTGAAACTTAAATAAACATGATTGAAATGATTAGACATGATTAATAAAATTCGACATGATTTGTGATTATTAAAACTAGATAGGGTGGCCAAAAATCTTCTATGAGCCAATAATCTCCCCCTTTTTGATGATCACAAATCATGGAATTATAAAGTACAATCATTTGATGTGCAATATAATCATTCTACTTATCATATTTTATTACTAATTAATTATATCAATATATAGATAAGGTTAAGAGGTAAAATAAATAGCAATGGTATCAAAGGAAATAAAAAATAATGGTATCAAAGACTAATGCATTTTTTCCCATATGTAATCAGGGGTAAGGAAAATAAAATAAATAAGAGTGGTATCAAAGGTAAAATATATAAGAGTGGTATCAAAGGTAAAATAAATAAGGATAATTCCAAACTGTTCTCCCCCTTTTGAGATTATCAAAAAGTGAAAGGGTATCAAAGGATAAAATCAATAATGAAATGAAACCAAAGGAATAATCAAGAAGAAAAAAAGCATCAAAGGAATAATATGTAGCATAGAATAAGAGATAAAACACAAATAGATGAAAGGAAATAGTAATTAATTCCATTAAACAATGAAGTAAATGATATTACAATAGTCAGTGAAAGACAAAAAAAGTACAATACATTAGCCCTATCAAAAATCAGCCACCATACTTCTTAGGATCAAGAGGTTCCTTACCTTTCTAAAAGGGGTCAATAGAAGGTCCAACAAAAGGTAGAGGTTTAGAGGTAGGAGGGTCTGAATAGATCTTTAGAGGAGGTAGGATCACTCCTTTCGGAATAATAACGGCAAGGATAGGCTTGTGTTGTGACAAAACCCGGAGTTGGATATGCTCTTGGATCACTGGTTTAATCCGAGTCAAGGCCTAAACAACTATCATCTGAGGTGGAGGCACTGATCCAGTAGGTCCAATAGGTGTAGCAGTAGGCACCACAATTGCTTCACTCTGCACATGAAGGTATGGATTCAACATCTTGATAAAATATTCAATTATTTCACCACCGTACTTCATATATTTCTCAAAATCATCTTTATTATCCATGGATTTTTCAAGAAGAGGTGTGAATTCCTTCAATTTTTGTACTTGGTCTTTGAAGTCTCTAGTTACTGGAGGTAATGTAAAAATATCTATCAAATATTTAAAAAGTCTTGTCAACTGATGCTTAGTAATAATCTTCTTGAAATAATAATCCACCTTCTTTGTGATTTGATCATTGGTAGCCTTAACACTCTTGGAATAGAGCCTAACCATATCATGAACATGGTCACTATTATTCTCAAATTTTTCAAGGTTTTCTAATTCAGAAGCACCAAACAAATCTCGAAGCTCTTCCTTAATATAATTTTTAACTGCCTCAATGTCCAAGGCCTGATATGTCTGACCAGAGGTAGAAGGAACAAAATGAGATGAGGCACAAGTCTTCAAATCTTTAATAACAATATCCAGATAACCTTTATACTCAGAGGTCAGATGATTTATTAGATAGACAAGCCCACTTATTTCTTTTCTCAGCTTGGTGGTGTTTGCAACAATCATTTCATCCATTGTGATTAAGTTTGGTTGAATTTCAATTATAAACTTTTCTGAAATTTTGATTGCATCAGGATCACTCACACCAACTGTCTGAATTGGAATAGGAGTAGCTTGCACAGATTGCTTTATCTCTTATATTGAATATTTGAGAGAGTGTAATGAATTACCCAGTTGAGTGTTTTCCATTATAGCTTGTTAAATCTCACAGACCATCTGATATTGAACTGATACTCTCACATCTGAAAAGATTTCATCCTTTAACTTCTCAAAATCTAATCTAGTGACATAGTCACCAAGAACTAAAACAACAGAAGAAGTAGGGATTGAGGCAGATGCCATTTCCTGAGGTGTCTCAACAAGAACATTCTCTTCAACTGGTGGTCTTTGTGGAACTGATACAATTTCCTCAAAATCAGAGTCAGAATAACTTAAGTCAAGGACAACATACCTAGAATGCCTTTTCTATTCAGATAGTACAGAGGGTTCTAAAAGAGTGAGTGTGTTAATTGTCACTCTTCCAGCTTGAGGATCCTTTTCAACTTGAGATATTCTATCTTGAATCTCTCCCTCAATCTATGCTCTCCTCACTGATTTCTCACCCTCAACACGAGGTATCCTTCTTTCATACACTAACTGAGGTGCAGGTATCATTTGAGCTTCCACTTCTATTTGAGTTTCAAATGCTCTTATTTCTTCAAAAATAACTATAGAAGGTTCTACAAAAACTTTCTGAACCAAAGCATCAACCATCTCTACATATCCACCTTGATCATTCTCATGATGGTCACCATAACTTTCACTGCCTTTACCACTACCTTCATCATAATCATCATATCCAAAGTCATGCTATTCACTTCCATTTCAATCCACATTTTCTTTACCTTCTTCCTCTTTACTACCACTACCACTGCAAATTTCATCACTTCTATCTTATTCTTCTTCTCTCTCATCTTCTTCTTTTACTTATGATTCATCTTTAGAGATACTAGACTTGCTAACATACTCTACACTGCCTGATACTTTTGTCTCCTCATCTCCATTAGTTCCAAGAGTGGTTTAATCTGAGGGTAAATAAAGTGGTAGACTTAGAGGTCCAAAAGAAAAATCTTTTGGTGCTCCTGTGGTATTAGGATCACTCCTATCATCAATAGGTGACCCTTGATCTCTAACTGGTGTGGTAGACTCTTCTTCCTTATCTGAAGAGTAAACAATTTGAGCATCTGGTCCAAGGACTGGATCCACCATATTCCTTATCCTAGTTGGATGGTCCACTAGATTAAATTTCTCATAAATAGTATCTTCATCCCCAACCCATTATTTTTTCTATGGGTTCCAATTGATCTTCATCCTTTTATAGATCTCTTTTATTAAGAAGATCCCACTACACTCAGAAACAATTTCATCTCCTTTACTAACAAAACCTTTATCTTAAAACATGGATGAGATTAACCTTAGATAAAACAGGGAATCGATTTTTTAATAAGGTTTGATCATTTCATTTATGTACAAAAAAAGGTATCTACATAGATTTACCTTAATAATTTTTCTCAATAGATAGATCAAATAAACATCTTGATAATTTAAGAACACAAAGTCCCATTTCCTAGGATAGATTTGGTGCTGAATGAATTTGAATAGTATCCTACACTCCCCATCCAACTCTACAGTAATAGGCCTCCTATGCTTTTCATTATTAGTAAGCTCCTTCAGAGCTGTCTCAAGGAATAAAATATCACTCTCAGGTGGAGAACTACCTTGATAGTCATAAAACACACCCTCATGTGTACCTTAAGACATTAAACCCACTGTCTATATGAAAAAGAGATCCTCTTTCCTTTCACTATGGACTTAATCCAAGAAACTTCACTTCATTCTAGCAGAAACTCCACATTCATGTAAAATTCATGAACTAAATCCAGGTAGAAATGTCTTTCATTGTCTGAAAACCACTCAAGCCAGCCCTGATCCTGTAACACCCTAAGAAACAAAGACTTTCTTTCCAACAACCATTCTACATGAACCTCCTTTTCTAGAGTCACTACACGGTTTTCCATAGCAGGATTCACAGGTCCAGAAGATTTTCTTGATTCCCCTTTCTATTTCTTAACTGCATGAGACTCAACACCTGAACCACCTTCAAGAGCTCGCTTCACATGCGCCATTCCAACATTTCAGTTTGAAGGTTGGGAGGTGAAAGGTTGAGGGTAGAGATAGAGAAACAACCGAGTGAGTTTAAGGGTAAAAGAGTAGAGTGGATCGACTCGATTTATATCATTTAGGGAATTCAAAATAAAAAAATCATGAAATCGTGAACCCAGTTCAATGAAATCACTGAAATAGCATCGTTTTGATTAAAATCATAAAACATATAAAATAGTGAGTCATTGGTGTTGGAATGAAATTTTTTTCATAAAAATAATGGTGTTAGCGTGACAAGGAGTCGGTGTCGGCATGACATTGTGTTGGTATGACATAGCGTCGGTGTCGACATAACATTGTTAGCTTCATACTATTTGTGTCAGCATGACGCTATCTGTTTGACTTTTCCAGTGTTGGTATGACAACTTCCCTTACAATTATTAAAGTAATAATAATAGAAGGTCCTATAGATTTATCATTCCTAACTCATGTCTGATGTAGTTCATTATTTCAGTGTTCAACAGCTTAGTAAAAATGTCAGCAAGCTAATGTTTAGTGCCAATGAACTCTAAAGTTATATCACCTTTTTGATAATGTTCTCTCAAAAAGTGATGTATTACATCAATGTGTTTTTTCCTAGAATGTGATACAAGATTCCTAGAAATATTAATATCACTTTTGTTATCATAATTTATAGGAACATGTCTGAATTGATATCCATAGTCTAGTAATGTGTATTTCATCCACAAAATTTGTGCACAAAAATTACCACCAGTTATTTATTCAGCTTTGGTAGTAGATAATGAAAAAAAAATTTATTTCTTACTACACCATGAAACTATAAACTTTCCCAAAAAGTGACATGTGCTAGAGGTGCTCTTTCTGTCAAATTTACAACCACCAAAGTCATCATCTGAATAACTCACCAAATCAAAAGGTTTTACTCTAGGATAGAACAATCCTAAATTGGTTGTATATTTGAGGTATTTAAAAATACTTTTGATAGAATTTAAATGGGATTATTTTAGTTTTGATTGAAAATGTGCACACATGCACACAATAAACATAATATCTAGCCTAATAGTAGTTAAGTAGAGTAAAATCCCAATCATTCCTCTCTAAGTGATTTGATCAATAGATTTACTATCTTCATCAAGGTCTAACTTAAAAGTGGTACCCATTGGAGTGTAACTACTCTTAGTGCTTTTAAATCCAAATCTTTTCAAAATATCCTTAGTATATTTACTTTGATTCAAAACAATACCTTCTTTATTTTTAAATATTTTAAATCCAAGAAAGAATTTGAGCCCCCCATCAAACTCATATCAAATTCTATTTTCATTATCTTTGAAAAATCAACACATAAATAATTTTTAGAGGATCCAAAAATAATATCATCTACATATATTTTTACTACTAAAATATCCTTGTAAATTCATTTTATAAAAAGGGTAGGATCAACAATACCTTTTGTAAAGCCTTTAGAAATAAGAAAAGTGTTGAGCCTATCATAAAAAGATCTTAGAGCTTTCTTTAAACCATATAAAGCTTCAGTTAATTTAAAAACATGATTTGGAAAGTGGGGATTTGTAAAACCTGAGGGTTGTTCAACAAAAACATCATCAATTATATAACCATTTAATAATTCACTCTTAACATCTATTTGATAAAGTTTGAAATCTAGACATGCTGTATAGGAAAGTGGGATTATAATGGATTCAAGTCTAGATACTAGTGCAAAGGTTTCCTCATAGTCAATACCGTATTATTTACTATAACCTTGTGCAACCAATATAGATTTGTTTCTAACTATATTACCAGATTCATCTAATTTATTCCTAAACAACTATTTAGTGCCTATATTCAAGGTGTCTTTGGGTATATCTACAAGTTTCTAGAATTTGTTTATTTCAAACTGATTTAACTCTTTTTTCATATCCATTACCTAAAATTCATCATTTATAGCATCATTGATGTTCTTAGGTTCAAGCTGTGACAAGAAATCTTGATGTTGAACCTAATTTCTGATAGAATCTCCAATTTGAGTTCCTTTATCTAAATCTACAACTAGAGCATCTAAAAGATGGTTCTTGATATTTTTAACTGGTCTAGAAAAAGAAGGTCTAGTCACTTCATGTTCTTCTATAGGTTCAGGTTCATCATGACTAGAGTCTGGAGAATTTCTAGAACTGGAAGTTTTAACAGATTTCTTAACAGGATGGTCATAAGATTTAGTATTGATGTCCATATTTGACATATTATCCTCAAGATTTTCTAGGGAGGTCTTTGACTCATGCGAATCTATCTCATCAAAATTTACATTTACAAATTCTTTCACACATTTGGTTATCTTATTAAAGACTCTATAGGATTTACTAAAAATTTAATAACCTAGGAAAATTACTTCATCACTCTTAGAGGCAAAATTTTCTAGATTATCCTTAGTGTTAATAATATAGACTTTATAACCAAAAACTTTTAAGTAGTTAACCTTAGGTTTTCTATTGTTCCACAAATCATAAGGATTTATCTTAAGGATAGTTTTAATCAGGACTCTATTGATTATATAGAATGATGTATTGACAACTTCTTACCAAATGTATATAGGTAAGTTATACTCACTAAGCATGGTTCTAGAAATTTCTTGCAGGGTTCTATTTATTCTTTCTACAACTCCATTTTGCTGGGGTGTCCTAGGAGCAGAGAAGTTATGACTATAGCCATTTTGTGAGAAAAAGGATTAAAACTCTTGGTTCTCAAACTCATGACCATGGTCACTTATTAGGGTTTTAATTCTAATACCACTAATATTTTCTATAGTCCCAACATACTTGGTGAAATGATAGCAAGTTTCACTTCTGTGAGCTAAGAAAAAGGTCCAGGTATATATAGAATAGTCATCTATAAGAACATAGACATACTACTTCCCACTTAGACTTGAAACTATATATGGTACAAACAATTCCATGCAAATCAACTCGAGAGGTTGAGAATTTGAAACTTCTTTATTTGGTTTGAAAGAGATTTTCTCCCATTTACCCTTTTGACAAGGATTACAAACTTTGTTATTTGGAAACTCAAGTTTGGGTAGATCCTTGACTAAGACTATTCTAGTAAGCTTTCTAAGTGAGTGTATATTTCAATGCCCTAATATCCTATTCCAAAGACAAGAATATCTATGAAAATTATTCAAACAAGAAATTTTTTGAGAAATTAAATAATCTAAATCAACAACATAAACATTTTCATTTCTAAAAGTAGAAAATAATAACTCATTTTTAGAATTAAAAACATTAAAAGCATCATTTTAAAATTTAAAATTAAAACCATCATCACATAACTAATATATACTAAGTAGGTTGTATTTTAATCCATCAATAAAAAGTACTTTAGAAATTAAAACTAAGTTAGAGTTGCCAATATAGCTAAGGACAATGATTTTTCCTTTTGAATTGTCATCAAAAGTGACATGCCTACCATAAATATTTATCAAGTTCTTGAAGCATGAGTAATAACTTATCACGTGTCTTGAAAATCCACCATCCGAATTCCATAGACTTCTACAGGATCACTTCAAATAGCTTTCTTATAAAAACAGATTAGACAAGAAAAGATTTTGGTACCCAGATTTTTTTGGGTCCAATAAAATTAGTAATAAGAGTTTTGGGACCCACATTTGCTTCATGGGTTTCTTATAAGTAGTATGTAAAGTATTTGGGAAATAGAATTTATTTGGTTTATAAAAAATTAAAATAGTAAAATATTTTTCATGGCTGGAACTTATAGAAAGTTTTCCAGGACTAGACATAAAACTGGATTTTACAGATTTTGATAAAAAATTGGTTTTGAAAAAATTTATTTTAACAGGCTGGTAGCCAATACCACTAGTGTATTTTGGTGCAACTTTTTTACCATGAATTTGAACCAAGATATCTTTACCATTGGTAAAATTTTATAAATCCATTTTCAATTTCTCATTTGATAATTTAAGCTCATTATTTTCCTTAAGCAGTTGATCATTTTTATCTTTTTCTACAACAAGTTCAAATTTAACATTGGTAGTCAAAGCATGCTATTTCTTTAAAGATTTGTAATTATCTTTTAGTTCATTACAAGTTTCCTCAAGCATTTTTCAATATTCAAACATTTCCTCATTTGTCATGTTTTCAGAATCACTTTCATCTCCATAATAATAAGAATTATGTTCAGGAGAGTTTAATGTTACCTTAGATGTGTTTGTCATAAAACACATATTTTCCTTATTAGCCTTTTCATCATGAGAGGATTCTGAGTCACTTGATATATCCTTAGAATCACTCCATGTTACCTTCATGGTATTTTTATACTTTCTGTCCTTATCATCATACTTATTCTTATACTTTAGCTTAGGATAGTCAGCCTTTACATGTCCCTTTATTTTGCATTCATAACGGACAATTTCATTTGAATTGTCACTTTTTTCCAATCCCTTTTCCAATGTCCCTTATGATCATACTTTATTTTGTAGTTGGGCTTTCTAAAGAATATATTCTTCCTGTAGAATTTCTTAAACCTTTTGGCTATATGATCCATCTCTTCATCACTGTTTGTTGAAGATTGTTCATCACATGAACTTTAAATTTCATCTTGATATTTTTCCTTCTATTTGGATTTAGTATATTTGAAAGCAACATATTTTATTTTGGGTTCATCATCTTATTATTTGTTTACTTTTAGTTCTTCCTCACACATCATCAACTTTCCTATTAGCTCCTTCACTGGAAAAGTGTTGAGGTCACAGGATTCTCTTATTGATACATAATTCCCTCTCTATTTATCTGGTAAGAATCTAAGTATTCTCATGATTTACTCCTTGGATGTAATAGTTCTTCCTAGAGAGATCATGGTGTTCACAATTTTATTAAACCTGAGATACATGTCATAAATAGTCTCACCAGGCTTCATCTTAAAATTATCATACTTAATAGTATAAGTGTTGAGTATCATTTATTTAACATTAGAATTTTCTTTATGTGAAATAGATGAAGTGTCCCAAATTTCATAGGCAGATGTACAAGAATATATTCTATTAAATTCTTCATCTCCTAGTGCACAAAACATAGCATTTATAGCTTTGAAATTGTTATTATAAGTAGTCTTTGTGGAATCACTCCAGGTATTCCTAGAAATATTTGGTATTTCATATTTATCTTCTATAACTATCAAAATATCAAAGCCCATACTTTCTAAATGCATTTTCATCTTAATCTTCCACTGGGCATAGTTTGTTCCATTAAAGTAGGGAGGTCTGTTTGTAGCAGCACCTTCCAATCTATTATCCATACCAAAAAAATATGTTTAAATATCTAATAATTTAGAAGTAACATAAATTTTGAGATCTTTAAAACACAACTAAATCACAGTTGAAAAGATTTGAAAATGATTTTAAAGAACACCCTCTGATAACAAATGTTGGTCGGAGTGGGACACTCAGGGGGTGGGGGGTGAATTGAGTTCCTATAAAAATTTATGTTAAAAAGTTTATTTAAAATATTCCCCCAATTTAAAACTTAATAGGCTAGTTAATCAAATTAGAGAATTTATAATAGTATGATTGTTCAACTAATTTCTCAGAAGATTGATTATTTCTCAATTGTAACAATATGAGATATTGATACAACTTTTGAAACTAATATAATAATCCAAAATAGTTATAAACACTATCTAAGACTAACTATCAAAGTGAAATTCAATTTTCTTAAATATAGGTAAAAATAGAGAAAATGAAATTTGAAAACACAACAGATATAAAATAAGAAGTTTAGTCTTAAGTCGAGACTTAGTCCTCTCCACTTGGTGATTACCTGCCACCAAGTAGTCTATATAGATAAAGGTTTTGATCCACACCTTAGATCGGGGTTTAAAAAATAGTACACAGACTGTCTAGGTCACAAGACCTATACTACAACTATTAGTGGAAACAAAATACAACCAGGTCACACATGACCTCTACCACAGTTCTACGTGGGATAAGCAAGTGTAAAAAGATAGTTGTGAGAGGATATCTAGTATCCTCCAGTTCAGTGTAGGAGACATTGGTTGTTTTACAAGCAGATGCACACACTACTAAAAAATGTAATAAAAGTCACACAATATAGAAATAAGTGTTAGATAGGTTTTAGAAGGCTCCATTTGTTATGCAGTTAATCTCTAGACTCTTTGATGTATCAAAGTTAAAGCTGAAGTCCTCTTTTGAAAGAAGACACTGAAACAGAGTGTTGTGGAGCACTATGTTCTGACTTCCAGGAAGATGAGGTATTTTTCTCCTTAGTTTCAATTGAATACTGTAGAGATTTTTGAACTTTTATGGACAAAATTTCTCTAGTTCACAACAAGTTGTAATGAATAGTTCCTTGTGTGTTCTTCCTTTCTGTATGTTGTCCATGTGGGTCTGCTGCTCTGTCTACGTGTATCTTTTTGTATATCTTTCATGCGTTGATTCTTTTTCTCGAATCCTTTTCTTTTATATTCTTGCAGCTCAACAATGTACATGTTTGAGGTAGGTGATATACCTCATTTTCCAACATCCTCATTAAAGATGTTTGAAAAAATCATTAAAGTAATCAGTCACATTAAAACACTCAATTTTTTTTAAGGTTGGGGCCGAAGCCTCAATTTTATTATTAAAGCAAAGACCTCTCTAGAATGGGTAGAGGGTGAACCATTACATAACCCGAAGGCCCAAGGCCAAGTGGCCTGTATACAGGGCTAAAAAGCCCATTTTTTGGCCCAAAGGACCCCTCGGTGAACAGTAATCATTCAATTGGTTTCTCATTTTGACGACCTGTCCATGCGTCAGTGATTCCTTGCATCGGTAGCACTATGCGTCGATAGCACCATGTATTAGTAGCACCATGCGTCGGTAGTTCAGTCCTTCTATCAGTGAGATAATTGAACTATCGATGACTTGTTTGAACTATCGGTGAGACATTCTATCTACTGATATCAGTGATTCCTTTGTGCTATTGACATCGGTGAGTCAGACTTATTCTGTTAGTATCAGTGAATCAATTGTCTATCAGTGTCAACTTCTCATACTTAGGAAATATTTCTGTTTGGGATGTCTTAAAATATAAATATTATCAGAATGTGTTAAAATTATATTTGATCATAGATAATCATAATTAAACATATTTAAACTTAAATAAACATGATTGAAATGATTTGACATTATTAATAAGATTTGACATGATTTGTGATTATTAAAACTAGATAGGGTGGCCAACAATCTCCTATGGGACAACAATTTACTGCCAGAAAGTCTTTAAGTCATTCATTTTCATTTTTCAATTTCAAAATCTCAAAATCACAATTTTGTTTATTTTCTTCATTCTGGGAAACAATGATATTCACATTTTCACATTCCCTTTTCACTTTTTCATTTTATTTGATTGACTTCTTATTTTTACATTCAAACTCTATATATTTTTCAATCATTTTGAAACTACCATTCCTCACTTATTTATTCTCTTCAAGAAATTGATTAATTATATAATTATTAGAATTAGAATCAAAATTAGAATTAGAATCATTATATTTTTCATTTTTAGATACTACATTATGATCAACATTTTTAGGAGTTATCAATTAATTAAAAAGTTAATCATTTACCTCACACTATATACCTATAAAGGTAAGGTTACCTATTTCCTTTTCACTTCCAGAGTCCCTACTTGATTCAGAACTATCTGAGCAACCCCGTACTCCAAATAGAGCTTGTTTTTCTTTCCTTATTTTGTCTCTGTACTTATTTTAATGTTTGAGTTTTGGGCAATCATGTCTGATGTGACCTTTATTTCTGTACTCATAACATGTTAGATTTGAAACATCATTATTCTTACTTGAATTACCTTTCTTGTAATCCTTTTAATTATTTCTTCTAAACTGTATCTTATTACCATTATTTTTCATAAATTTAAAGAGTTTCTTACTGAAGTGATCTATCTTCTTATCACTTTACCATAACTCAAAATCACATGCATTAGAGGTATCATTTACATTATATTTAAATGAAATACGTTTTCTCTTTATAGACAATATTTTTCATTTACAACTCATATTGCAATAAATATCCTATTAGTTCATCTAAATTAAAATCGTTAAAATTATTACTCTCATTAATAGACACCTTATTTTCATTCCATCTTTTTGGAAGAGATCTTAGTACTTTTTACACTTAGTAGTTTTGTCTAAAACTTCTCCAAGATCACTCATACCATTAGTTATACCAGTGAACTTATGGAACATCTGGTTTATATATTCTTCATATCCCATCTTGAAGTCTTGGTATTCTTCTCAAAGCATTCCTAATTTGGTTATCTTGAGCTTGTAGGTACCATAGTGAGTTAATTTAAGTTTCCTCCATATATCATGAGCAATCTTACAAATCGAAACATGAAAATAGACATTTATACTTATAACCCAATATAAAATATTTTTAACTTTATAATTAAAAACATATTTTACCAATTCATTACCTACCAATGTATTAAAATAAACTTTGGGTAGCTCATAAGGCTTATCCATGACAGTTTAGTGATCCATACTCAGTTGTTTCAAGTAGGATTCTAATATGTCTTTCTAGTATCCATTGTCACTTCCATCAAAGAATGGTATTTTTTTGGAATCTAGCCATCATTGGCATTAACAACTTCCATCTTGAAAGATTTTTTTGTTCCTTAGAATGTTAATTCTAGGATACCATGTTAGCATAAAGTTAAAAATAAGAAAGATTACCTTATTAGAGATAATATTTTAATATTAATTGTTTGATATCAAAACCACAGAGCTATTAACCTCCTCTGATACAAATTCGTTGGTATCATATTAAAGTAAACAAATACTAACCTATCAGAGACCCACATCTGATACCAATTGCTAGATATTTAGTGATGGAAAATATGACTAGAAGGGGGGGGGGGTGAATAATCATTTTAAAAAATTAAAGAGAAAAACAATCATAGTTTATAAAATTTTAATCTATAGTGATTACAGTGTTCTTGAGTCAGGTTACAACAGAAATAAATTGAAAGAACACAAATATTTATAGTGATTTGGATCACAAAGATCCCTAACCACTCCTTAATATCCTCTACTCCTTGAGGATACTGGTACCCACTAAGAACCTCACTTTTAAATGTGTGATAACCTTGTTGCATACCCTATATTTTAAACAACCAAGAGGCACAACCTATTCTTGATACATGAGACTAACCTAGTCTGTTTACCTAACTTTTGATCGGGAGTCACAACCCTGAATTCCTTTTATGTGGCAGAATAACTAGAGAAATGCAATACTTACTTTTTATGGGAAAAATCATAAACCATACACAAATAAATTAAAAATAGAATAAAAAATATTACATGAATAAAAATTAATATAGGTAAATTAATAGATGATCAGAATTTCAAAGAAGTTGAATCTCAATGACCATTGATCACTTAGAAGGAAAAAAATTCAAAGATGAAGTCCTTCAGTGATCATAGCTAGAGTGCAGAAGTCACAAAAGTTTGTGAACAATTAAGATCAACAAGAGTGTTGAAGATTTATCACAAGTGATCTGTATAAAGATCTACACTGGTATAAGTTTTTATTCCTTAAAGATATCTCCCAGATCATTAAAACAAAATCCTCTAGGAGCATGTTAGTGTCTAATATCTACATGAAACATGTTAGTGCATAAAAATGAAATAACATGAACATTAACTTTATTTATTAAATTCATGCTTGAATAAAATAGTTACAATTGGGATTTATATTTCACCATGAAATATTAATATAAAACAATTAAAATTTTAAGTAAATCAATTTTAAACAATACACAATTATAAAACAATTGAAAAATAAATATAATCTTTTAGATTATACAGACAATAAAAACTATTGTAAAATAGAGCATGATAGAAACTTTAAATTTCATGAATAAATGAACATCAAATATTGTTACAATTTTTTTACATAATCTAAAATTTATTTCAACATAAAATAATTAAATAATTAAGAGAGAAAATTATTTTAATAAAAAAATTTAAATAATAAATAAAATTTTAGAGACAAATTTCTAAAAAAATAGTGGCTTATTTTGCTACCGCTAAAAACATAGAGCGATGACTAATGACTCACCCCTGAAAACAAAGGGTGGCAACTCATGAACCGCTGTTGAAAATAGATAGTGGTGACTCATGACTATCCTTTGAAAATAGAGAGAAATGACTCAATTTTATACCATTGAAAAACAGAACATATGCAACCATTTCACTTAAAAATAAAAATAAAAATGAAAAAAACAAAACAAAAGCAATTTCATGATACTGAACAATAAAAGGATTCAGGAGAAGAAATAATTTTTTTGCTACCATTAGATGTCCAACAATGACTAATGAATCATAACTAGAGAAGTCTAATGGTTACTCATGACCTACCATTGGAGGTTTCCAATGACTACTAACTAAAAAAATTTCCATGGCAACAGGATGATAAAGAATGAATAATAGATGAAGAAGTATTCTGATAAAAATGAGAAAACAATTTTTTAAACCAAAAAAACATACTGAAACAAAAAAAATGTTTTTCAAAAGCTACTTCCAAAATAAAGAAGGCTCTACAATTGGATGAATTCCAATGGTGGGAAACTAAAAATAAGCACAAGAAGAAACTGTTTAAAAATAGTATTATAAATAGATGATAAAAATATATTGAAAAAATAATAAAATAAAATAAAACAATAAGAAAACTACTCCAAAAATAATAATCCAAATAGAATGATTCTACACCTGATCAAAGAATGAGTTTCTTCTGTTGGTGCTTGAATAAAATTTTGACAAGTCTCTGTAAAACAAAGAAGTAACAACTGGTGAAGAAAAACTCACCGTTGGTGTCCGACGGTGACTCGACTCACCATTGGTGTCTGAAAGTGACTCGACTCACCATTGGTGTCTGAAGGTGACTTGACTGACTGAAGAGTACTTTTTTATTATTATCAACTATGAAAAATTCCTAGTCCATTTGTTACAAAAAAACCCTCAAGGAGGAAAAAAATGTAATCCAAGTGAGTCTTTTTGCACAAAGATTTGACACTCCCATAGAAGAGACCCCAAACCATCGAAAATGATTAACCCCTCTCCTAAACATCCGATACTTGCAAGGGTGTCCGAAACAAAGTTATTATCCCCCCAAATATGATGAATTTTTTGACACAGGGTAGTGTCCATAACACACCTTCTGATAATATAAACCAAGTCCCATGGAGTCTCATGCCTTCCCTGGACTATCTTCACTAGAACTTCAGAATCTGACTCCACTTATAACATCTTAAATCTGCACTCCTTCCAGACTTGGAGCCCAGTATATAGTTCCCATGCCTCCACCCCCAGGAAATTACCCCGACCATAGAAGGCGATGAATGCCAAAATAATAAAATTTCATGCATCGCGTTGGACTCCTCCACCTCTCATGAGTATATCTCTAAGAGATCCATCCATATTGAGTTTCATCCCACTGGAAGGGGGGTTCCATCCGACCCATCTACCTCTTGAAATTCCATATGAAATAGGTCTGTTTAACATGTTGTACACTAGGTCCCATTGTTGACTCCCTTTCAGCAACTATAGCAGTTCATTGATTAAGGACCTTGACCTCATATAAAGGAACGAAACAGAAGCACGAGAACCTAGTTGTGTACTATTCCTTGCCTCCCAAATTGTCCAGTAGATGGAAGCAAGGATGATGGCCCAAAAATTACATTCCATGCTCTTTTTCTCCACACCTTGAATCCATGAGGACATGAGATCATGAAAGGAGGGATATTGAAGACCGATCCTTGGCTGTAGGAAGCAAAGAGACCAGAGTTCAACCGCCCAGTCACCCTACACAAAAAGATGATTGGTAGATTCCCTCCTCAAGTTCGCACAACAGAAACATCATGAGTCTAAATGAATACCCCTCCTCTGAATACATTTATCCATTGGTAACACCTTGCTCTTAATATGACAAACAAGGAAGATCATTTTGGTGGGAATTTCTTTACACCGGTATTTCTTAACCCACTCCTCCGAAGTGATCCCATCATGCCCGCTCCTTCTAAACTACCAGCTAGAGAAGTTTCCCAAATTCAAAACTGTGAAACTACATCTATCCTCCTCCTCGACCAAGCTAATACCATCGAACACCACCTTCTAATTCTGATTAAATACTACCTTTAGGAACATAGGGTACTTGCTTGCTTCTTTGAAAGAGATATCAGGGGAAGGAAAACCCGGGAAAAAGAGCCTCTCCCCCACCCAGTTATACTTCCAAAAACCAATGTCTCCTCTTCCAATGATCCACTGAGAAAATTCGTGAATCTCGTTAATATGATCAAACATACACAGTGAAAATTCAGTATGAACTGTTCTTTTGCCTTCTCCATAACTCTGAAGATCACCATATCTACCCTTAAATAAAGAGTCCCAAATCAATCTTCCTGTGATGATGTCCCATGCAAGTATTTCTTGTATACCCTGCATGATTTTAGAAATATCATGAAACCCCACGCTACCCTCCTCCACTGGTCTCTCCATACACTCCTAGGATTCCCAATGATAGCATCCAGTTTGGTTGGAATCCCACAGGAAAGCAGAAAGAACCTTCTCCATCCTTGCAATAGTCCCCTTCAGTGGTTTGATGATCGACATAACATGAAAAGGAATGGAGGTGAGAAGGCTGTTGATAAGCATGAAACATCCTCAAAGGATAGAAATTTTCTCTTCCAGTTTAGGATTCTTCCCAAAATTCAATTCATGATGTCTTCAAAGTAGCTTTTCTTAACACGTCCTAGAGAGAGTGGAACCCCAAGGTACATTAAAGGAAGCTACCTTCGTTGGAAACCCAGGATCTCTTGAATATACCTGAATAGTAATTAGTCCCAATGGGTGACCTTGCCCACCCACACACCTACGAGCATGCTCTTCAAGCCTTATACATGGGCCCAAACATGTTAAGCATGCACTATGCACACCGATATCTAATGCCTCCTTGTGGACTGCCTTAGGCAGGCCTTCCCATGGGGTTGACCCAATGGGTCCCCTATGTGGTTGAGGGATAGCCAGGTGGATTACTAAGGATGACCTAAATTTTTTTCTTAAAAAAATTAAACTTAAGTAAATAAAATAAATAAACATTAAGTATCATTTAACAAACAACACTATAAAAACAATTACATAATTATTTTTAGAAATTGTAAACAAAATAAATTATTTAATTAAAACAGATGATAATTAATTAAACTTGATATTTTAATAAAGTGTTAAGTAAAACACTTGAGAAATTAATAAGAGAATTTCATAAAATGTTGATTGAGAGTAATTTATCAAAACAAATAAAACTGTTAAAGTATTTAAAAACAATTTAAAATACTAGAAATATATATATATATTCTCATAAAAGAAACTCAAATGAGAGAGAAAGGGGATATCCATATCACAGCCTATCCCAAGATAAGAGTCTTTCATCAGTTCCAAAGTTCCATCAATGATGCCCAACATCTCATGCATCTATCCAAAGGTATATCCATGTTAAGCCACAATTCACTATTATACTGCACACTCGAGGTGCACAATCTCTAGGTAGAGGATCCATGCCTTAATATGACATGAGGGTGAAACTTTTATGGTATAAGAACCATGCCCTAACTCTGTAGAAGAGTTCCACTATGGTGGTTGATAGATGACCCATGCCCTATCCTGGTAGGGGGTGCCACTCTAATGGCCGAGAAATCATTCCCTACCTAGTAGGAGGGTGCCACTATGATAGTAAATAGAGGACCCATGCCCTATCCCAGAAGAAGGGAATCACTCTATTGTTCAAGGACCCATTCCCTTCCCAGTAGTAGGGTTCCACTCTAATAGTTGATAGAGGACCCATGCCCTGTCCTGATAGGAGGGTGACACTCTAATCTCTCTGATGATCCTACCTGGTCACTGCTATCATCGAGAATTTCCTAAAACAGAGTTACACCCGAAACATATCACATTGTACCTAAAAATATATCATGAAGTCCTCCATATCATTCTACATAGAAAAACACTCAGGATAGGCTATTCATAGGCCAAAAATCCAAGTTCAAATGAAGAAGATACGAGAGGTAGAAGTTTCTTCAAAAAGCAGGGTACACAACATGTAAGGGGACCCACACAGCATGTGGTCCTACCATGCTACCTGGATATGTCACTTATAGTACACATATAACTACCCATGTATCCTTACATGGAATTTAAGTAGACTACATGGAGTGCCTCATCCACTCAGGGTCCTGCCCGTGCTTTTGGCTATGTTTGTGCACCTCAGCTATGTTTGTGTACCTTGACCATGTCCATGTACATTGGCCATGTGCCTAGCCATGTTCATGTCCATGTACTTCCAGAGTACACATCGGGTTACCATTATTAGGTCACATGGTTTGTGTGGGTCCCACATGACATGTGATATTTAACTCACCTAGAAACCCTAGTCACCATAGCCAGAGGCCAACACGTTGTGTGTTCTTTAGACTACACGACGTAAAGTCAGGTTTTTTCACAGTATTATAGATCCTCTCCCCGCGATCCAAATCTACCTCTAGCACATAGAATCACACCTCTAGGCCAGCCTAAATCGAATAAAAGAGGCCTCAATCATTAATTATGGCCCTTCGGTGGTCAGTAATCAGATTCCTTTAATCTATGATGGTTCATCGTATGCCACACATGCCTCATGTCATCTTTGGTCGGTACTAAATCCCATATCCATGGGAATAATCACCTAAATCCTACAATTCATCCTGATATATCCCCAAATCATTGATTTATTCATCACACATAAATCTGTCGTAAATCCAGGGGTTTGATTGTGCTCGGTCCTACCTGAAAATAGTTAAACCGTGACCCCGTGGTCCAGTGAGGAAGAATGTGAAGAACGGTGGGGGAATTAATAGGAAACAAAAGTGAAACAATCATTGACCAAAATTTATTTTCCAAAAAATAAAAATTGGAGATATTTAGGGTGAGAAACATGACACAACATGTATTAATCAAATAAATAAATTAAATCTGATTCTTGGGTATATGAAAAGGATCCAATTTGACATAAATCAAAGAAATAAGAATGATCATGACCAAAAGACCCATGATCGAATCCGGGTAGGGATGAATTTCTGGGTTATTGTAGAAGTACTATAGCATTACTGCGACATCGGTGACACTGTTACGGCGGAGGCACTATAGAAGGAACTCTAGTGGGGGCATCACTGTAGCAAGTACTATAGCAGGCCTAGTACTATAGAATTACTATTCACTAAAGGGCCTTTTGGGCTAAAAAATGGGCATTTGAACATTTTATTTGGATTTTCATGCCCCTGGGCCTATGGGCTATGTAATGGGTCCCCCTCTACCCAATCAGAAAAAAGAGGTCTTTGCTTTAATAATAAAAATGAGGCTTCAACCCCAACCTTAAAAAAAAGAATGATCATGCCCAATCATTTAATCACAAGGGTGGAAATACACATATGATGAGTCCTACCTCAATTTAGATCGATTGTTGGTAAAGAACGCCCTTTACAATGATGGAGAGAAGTTGATGTGTTCACTATGCCTTGATTCGCATAAATTTGGCAGCTTGTTGTCTTCTGATCTCAATCCACCAATGGAGAATGTGGAATTATCCTCTCAACGGTCCCAGGGTTATGTGGCTAACCCTATATATTCTCCATAATGGTATACTTATAGCAGGAATTAGGTTTAAGTTTGTTTAATGAATTAATTATATAAATTAATTTATTAATCCATCGAATGCACCCACCAATGGATGTTTTATCCTAACATCCCATTCCAATTAATTTTAGGTTAGGCCTAGGGTAAACCTCATATTCCATATTCAACCATGGTATTAGATTTTTGATCTGAGAATCTATTTAAGTGTTATCCCATTTTTCTTGAAAATTTCATATGCGTATTATAAAGTATATTTAATATTTTTATAAAATTAATTACGAGCACACCAGGACTTGGAATCACGAGCCATATCCGTTTCTGGATCCAAAAATATTTTTAGATATATTTTAAAGTATTACAATATAAAAATAGGGTCTCTAAATTATTCCATCCTTTAATATTTTCATCCCTAAAAAGTAAAAAATAACTAAAAAGGTCAGGATACTATGCTCGTATCTTGCTCTCACACTCCCAGGAGCTCTCCTGTATGCTCCCATGCTGCAACAACACATGAACCAAGGGGATGGTCTATACACATAGGATCCTCTCCTACCGATCCTCAATATCCACTGGGTTCTCTGTGAAAGTAGCTCCATCGTTGATGTCCAGCTTTCCCCAATCAATAACGTGAGTGGAATCATGAACATATCTCCTTAGTTGGGACACATGGAAGACATCGTGCACCCACTCCAACTATTGGGGTAAGGTGAGGTGGTAAGAAACCTCACCAACCCTCTGTAAGATCTTGACCATTCTGATGAACCTCAGGGATAGCTTACCACCCCATCCAAATATCCGCAATCTTTATCGTGGGTGACTCTCAAGAAAACATGGTCTCCCTTCTTGAAATCCAAGGGCCTATGATATCAATTTTCATAATATTTCTACCTAATCTGAGCTGTCCTCATACACTCACAGATGACCCAAACCTTCTCCAACATCACTTACACCATCTTTGGCCCAACAAGACACTTCTCACCAATCTCAGTCCAATATAAGGGTGACCTGCAGGGTCTCCCGTGCAGGTCCTTGAAAGGTGTCATGTTGATAGTAGAGTGGTATATATTATTGTAGAAAAACTATAATAATGGAAAGTGATCCTACCATATCTGACTGAAGTCTAACATGAAATCTCTCAGAATATCCTTTATCACCTAGATAGTGTGCTCAGTTTTCCCATTTTTCTAGGGGTAAAAGGTTATACTCATCCTCATTTGGGTCACGAATGCCTCCTACATGCCTATCTATAACCGTGAAGTGAACCAAACATCACAGTTAGAGATAATCATCGAGGGAATCCAATGAAGGTGAATGATCTCCTGTATATAAAACTACCCCAAAATCTCCACCGAACTCTACACCCTGATAGAAATGAAGTACGCCGACTTCGTGAGTTGGTCAACTATCACCCAGATGACATCATGGCCTCTAGCTATCCATGAAATCCTTGTAATTATTTCCAGGGATATTTCATCCCATTTTCACTCCAATATCTCAATAGGATGCAAAAAACCTACCAAAACCTAGTGCTTAGCCTTCACCTACTAATAGGTGAGACACTGAGAGATGAACTCATCCATGCTCTGTCTCATGTGAGCCCACCAAAACTGACATTGAATTTCTCTGTACATATTCCCTACAATGGGATGTAAAACCAAAGGATATATATGAAAATATCTCACAACCTCCTCCCTCATCGTGTCTGGGACCACCTTCCACCTCTAGAAAAGGATAACTTGATTACCTCCTTCAGAAAATCCATCTGGTGAATCTATTGATGATATATGCTCATATAAGATCTCATAGTCAATGTATCCTAACTAGGGATCTCTCACATGCTAGAAGAGTGGAGGAGTCAACACCATCAACTGAAGAAAAGCTACACCCACCTCCTCAACCAAGCTCAACTATAAGAAAACTAACTACTTAGACACTTCCTCCACCAAACAAGCTTCAGACTTCCTGCTAAGGGAATATTCTACCACATTTCCCTTTCCAAGAGTATAAACTATCTCAAAGTCATAGTCTTGTAGGAACTCCAAACTGTACCTCTGTCTCAGTTCAAGTCTCTCTATGCGAATACATACCTGATACCTTGATGGTCTAAGTAAAAAAACACAGTGCTCTCCCATAAGATAGTGCCTCCCCATATTTAGAGAAAAAACTACTACCACCAACTCTAAGTCATGAGTCGTGTAGTTCTACTCATGGAATCTCAAATTCCTTTACCCATATGTGATCACTGCATGTCTCTACATCAATACAAAGACGATCTCATCTCCCAAGACATCACAATATACTACATACTCCACATCCTCCTCCGGTTGTCTAAAAACAGGAGCACTCGCCAGCCTCAACCTCAACTCCTCGAAGTATCTCTAACAATTATCTATCTAGGTAAAAAAATTCCCTTCCCACATTAGGGAATTCAAAGGGGATGAAATCCTAGATAAGTATTCCACAAACCACCTGTAGTACCCTGATAATCCAAGGAAAATTTTCACCTTTGACACGCTCTTGGGTGGATCCCAAGAAAGCACTGCATTAATCTTCACCGGGTCCACAAATAATCCATGATCAGAAATGAAATACCCTAAAAAGTGAACCTCGTGGATCTAGAAATCTTACCATAAAGCTAGTGTTCCTAAAGAAAATCTAACACCATCCTCAAATGATCTACATGATCCACATATAATGGAAAGTATATGAGTATGTCATTAATGAAGACAACAAAAAATCGGTCCATGTATGGATATAATACCCAGTTCATAAAATCCATAAACACATCAGGGGAATTCATCACACCAAAGGACATCACAAGGAAATCATGGTGTTCATAGCGACATCAGAATTTCTGCTTTAGAATATCAGCCTCGCAAACTGTCAACTGGTGGTAGCTATACCTGAGATTGATCTTCAAGAACCATATCATGCCACAAAACTGATCAAATAGGTCATCAATCCTTATAAAGGGGTATTTTTTATTCATTTTTTTCTAGTTCATGAGACGATAATCTACAAAAATCCATAAGATCTCATCCTCATTTTTCATGAACAACACTGGAGCTGACCGAGAGGACACACTAGGTCTGATAAAACCCTTCTTTAGAAGGTCCTCCAACTACAACCTCAATTCTCGGAGCTTGGTAGGGGCTATATGATATGCCACAAAAGATATTGGAGTGGTCCTAGGGTTTTAGTCGATATAAAACTCCATATCCCACATCAGATATAGTCTTGAAATTTCCTCGGGAAATACATTCATAAAATCCTCCACGACTGAAGGAATACAGATACCTGAAGAGCCCACTCCACCAAGGTATACACTCTCCAACTGATGGGTGATGGGTTATAACCCACTACTTGCGAAACCCACTTATCCTTCCATGTGATATCTCTCACCCACAAAGTAGAATCTCATCCCATTAGTGGGAAAGTATCTAACTCATCTGTGGTGATAGTTGATCTAGGCTTGGGCTGTAGAAAACCGGTCCATCCCCAAGATTTCATCGTGATGACTAAAAGGTCCCATGATAAACTCTCTCCACTAAATGATAACTCACATTGTCGATAGTTAAATGATATCAAAGAAGCATTCCCTATAGGAACCTCAAGGCAAAGCTGTTGGGATAATGTCTCAACCAAGAGATCCATCTCTCACACTAGGAGTAAAGAAATGAAATAATTACTTGAACTTATGTATACTTGTACTGAAGAAAGAGTAGAATAAACATAGATATTACCTCTAATCATCTTGTGAACCACCAGGTTATGTGCATCCATCGACTGTATCTTCCCATGACCCCAACCACCACCCCCTTAAGCCTAACATGGGCCACCTGGTGGTGGTGGTGTAAGTATCTCATAATATTTACCACTACCAATAGCTCCTCCTCATAGAGCTACACTTGCTCCTCTTCTAGCTCTGCCTCCCTGGGGGACACCCCGCCCTCACCTGGGAGATCTATGATCATGGTGCTGCCTCTAACGTGGTGGCACATACACTATATTTCTTCCCTCCTTAGCACATTGGGTCAGGAAATCACATTCCATGTGACCTTTTTTATCACATTCATACTACCAACCCTCTTTGGGCTACCTTATTTATCTTCGTGGTCCCTATGATCCATGACCTCATTCCCAAGTCTGACCCTAGGAAGATCACCTGCATCGAGATCCTAATGACTTGTACTTATTAGTTATTGTAGACAAATCAACCCCATGATGCCCATTGCCATCCCGAGCTGCATGGCACCCCTATTTCAAGAGGCTCTCTATCACTAGTACCCGTTCCAACACCCTAACATAGGTGAGAATACATAGGGGTACTACACTAGAACAAATGTCTCTGTGAAGAACTTGTTCAATCTTCTACACCCATAAGTAGTCATCTCGAATCATACTGAGGGAGTACCGCATGAGGTCTTTGAACCTCACAACATACTTAGAAACTATCATCCCTACCCATTTCAACTCTAGAATCTCCTGAATCTGAATTGAGAACAAGCATGATCGGTAGTACTTCTCATGAAACATCCTCTGGAAGTGAGTCTATGAGAGTGTCGACTTCTCATGCATCTGTGTAACTAGGCTCCACTAGTTACCAACTACTCTGTGGAAAAGGCTTGTTTCTAGCACAACCACCTAATCATTCAGTGTCCAGATAATCCTGAAAACTAGGAGCATCAAATCTAGCCAATCCTACGGTGCCTGGGGATCTGTCTCACCATGTAACCTTAGTATCCTCTAGTGCCAGAACTCACAAAGTGCACTAAGCTTGTGCATATCCTCATCCTGCTCTACTGGTATGATCTGATTCTCAAAAAGTGGAGGTGATTCTACCTATCCACCTGGAGGAAGGATCTCACAGGATGACCCCTGAACTGAGGCCTCATCACTCATCAGATCTTCATCACAATCCAAAATTGGTAACCTGGATGGCTGTCTTCATGGAGGGATCCTGAAAATTTAACCAATATATATCAAGGTCATATGATCATATATATATATGATGAGTTTACTCAATAAGGAAAGTAAAAAACTCAATCCTATATGATGCATGTACCATTAATTCTTGCAACCAATCTCTTGAAATTACAATTTCACAAATCGGTAGTCAGAGTCCTGGTGAATAGATACATCGACCGCCACACCAATACTGGATTTCTTGGCCTAAAAGCCAAACTCGAGACACTTTCACACTATTTCCATAAATCACAACCAAATAATTATAAGTGGACAAATCCAAACACTGTCCCAAGGAATTAACTACTCTGATAGCAATCTGTCATGACTTGACCCAACCAGGCTTGAGCCACAACTACCCCAGGCCCACTTCTATAGGTCAAGGGATGGAGATAAGAATAAAAAATAACTAATATGGGGGGAATTTTCCTAGTATACCTATACGCATTCAACCAACCATCTACATCTAGAGGTGTAAAGGAATAATAATAAAATATGAAACATCTAGAGAATAAACCATGCATGTAACAACCTCTAGTAAATATAAGAGTACAACAACATAATCTAAAAAGAAAAAGGGAAAAAATACATGCCAGATAAAAAGATGTCCCAACCTGAAAAAAACTAGAAACGTAATGTGCTAAGAAATCCCGACTCTAGATATCCATGCCTTGACCACCGTACATGGTCAAATGCACCAGGGTATCCTTATGCTCCTCTGTAATCACTACCAACATTTCCATCATATGAAAAAGACACTACATGTGCGGGAAAATCCTATAAAGGGGTGAGTATATACATACTCAGTAGGACACCCTACAAGATTAATAGGGAGCAGTAAAAGACACGATTGGAATAAAAAACTCAACCCATATCAAGATATTAATGAAAATCCAACAATATTGATACATACATACATACATACATATGGTCATAAAAGAAAACCAAAAAAGAGATAAAGGAGATCTTCATATCACATCCCAACCTAGGAAAAGAGTCTTTTGTTAGTTCCAAATGTCCATTGATGATGCCCAACATATTGTGCATCTTTTCTAAGGTATATCCATGTCAAGACACACCTCTCTATTATGCCTCATAGTCAAGGGGAACCATCTCTAGATAGAGGACCCATGCTATGTCCTATAAAAAGGGTAACACTATAATGGTCATGGAATCATGCCCTACCCAACATGAGAGTTCTACTATGATAATCTATAGAGGACCCATGCCCTGTCCCTGTAGGAGTGTGCCACTCTAATCTCTCCAATGGTCCTGCCTGATTGCTGTCGTAGTCGAGCATCACCTTAAGAATCATCATGCTCTTAAAATATTACATCATATCTTAAAATACACCATGAATTACACCATCAAATTCTATACAGAAAAACACTCAGGATAGGCTACTCATAGGCCAAAATCTGAGTCCAAGCGAAGGAGATACAAGATGTAGAAGTTTCCTAAAAAAGGAGGGTACACAGTGTGTAAGGGAACCCACACAACGTGTGGTCCCACCCTTATGAATGGTTGTTTACTTGCCAGTACCTGGATCACTTCCCATGTAGACCTACAAAACATACCTTAACCACCCAGGGTCCTGCCCATTCTCTTGTCCATGTCCATGTACCTTAGGCGTGTCAGTGTACCTTGGTTGTGTACTCGTGCCATTTACCTTGGTCATGTCCATGTACACTAGCTGTGTGTCAGTCCATGCTCATGTATGTGTAATCCTAGAGTACATACTGGATCGATAACTTTGGGTCACACAACATGTGGGGGTCCCACACGACATGTGACATTTTACTCACCTGGAAACCCTAGCCGCCACATCTATGGGAATATATGTCATGTGTTCTTTAGACTACATAGTGTGTACACTACAAAAAATGACCTGATCAGAGGGGGTTATAACCTCCTCTAAACACATTAGTGGTGTTTATGAGGAACCACTTCTAATTTGTCCACCAACTATTGTTAGAGGCAGTTTTGAGTAACCACTAGTAAAGTAGTGGATAATTTAGCGATGGTTATATTAGAAGGGGTTAGAACTCCCTATAATTTCACCACAGAATGCCAGTTTAGAGGGGGTTTTAACCCCTTCTAAATTATTTATCAAATTATAGGTGGTTGGAAACCACCTCTAATTGAGTTATATGTCATATATTAGGGGTGGTTCTCCAAACCACCTTTATTTAAGACTAAATCAGAGGGGGTTTTAACCACCTCTAATTGAGATATATTAGTGGTAGTTTTTGAAACTACCTCTAATTATTTATTTGGTTTTTTAAAAATACAAACCACCCCCTATTCCCATTTGAACCCTCACCTTCCCCCTCCGGTTCACCTGTCACCCCCGCAGCCCCCCTCCGGTTCACCTGTCACCCCTACACCCCCCTCTTGTTACCGTGTGAACCCACCAACCCCCTTCAGTTCTCGTGTAACCCGCCACGCACTCCCATTCCCCCTTCAGTTCCCCTATCACCTACACTCCCAAACCTCCAATTTCACATGCCTCTTTTAAAATTTAACCTCGTCGGGTTTCGAACACCTGACCTTCAGCTTGCAATTCCAGGGCCCTTACCATAAATCCAATTGAATTCTGATATTAGATTTACATATTATGATATTTATATATATTAGGAAGGCAATTCAAATAAATATTATTTGAATAAATATTTAAATACATAAAATATATAACCATTATATATATTTATATAAATCAATATACACATTTTTATATTATGTATTTATGTATTTATATTATATTAAATTTATACATTTATATAAACTATAATTTTATATGTGTATTTACAAACATTTGAATAAATATATTTCATAATTATATTTATTCTATGTATATACACACATATTTATATATTTATAAATATATTTATGTAAATTATTCATATACTTAAATACATATTTATATATTATGTACATGTTTATTTATAATATATATATATATATATAATTATTTATTTAATATATTTATATAATGTCTTTAAAAATATATTTATACAATTTCTTTAAAAATATATTTATATAATTTCTTTAAAAATATATTTATATAATATATTTCATTACATATATTTATTATTATGTACATTAATATACATTTATTTTTATAAATTGTATAATATTATATATAATTAATATATAATTAATATTATATGAAATACATATATATGAAATACAATTTATACAAATATTATTTATGAAATAAAATTTATAAAAATATTTAATTAATGATACATGAAATAAAATTTATATAAATATTTATATAATGTATTTCAATACACATATTTATTATTATGTACATTAATATATATTTATTTGTATGAATTGTATATAATATAATATTAATTATATATAATATAAAAGCATAAACATATTATTTAAATAAATATATATATATTATAATATAAATTATAAAAACTACAATCTTGGGTTTTTATATGATATATTTTTTAAATAAATTATATTTATCTATATATTTATATAATATGTTTATGATTTTATATTATATATAATTAATATTATATGAAATTCAATTTATACAAATAAATATATATTAATGTACATAAAATTATACAATTATATCTATGTATACATATAAATACAATTAAATACAATCATATACATATTTTATATAATATGTTCATATAATGTATTTAAATACATTTATATATATAGTTATATATATATATATATATATATATTATGGAATTAGTTTTCTTTAAATAGTGGAGTTCACAACCCCTCCAATTTAATACATTAGAGGTGGTTTTCAACACCCTCTAATTTAATGCATTAGAGGGGGTTTTGAACCCCAACCAATTTAAGATATTAGAGGTGGTTGTGAACCACTTCTAATCTCATTGATTAGTGGCGGTTATAAACCCCTATATTTTCTTAAATTAAAGGTGGTTCAAAACCCCCTCTAAAATCCCACCGGATATTAAAACAATAATGTTGAAAAATTTAGAGGGGGTTAAAAACCCCCTATAAATTTGATGATTATCAAGGCTAACACATATCCCCCTCTATTTTATATAGAAAATGAATCTAGAGGGGGTTCATAAACCCCTCTAAATTCGATGATTAGGGGGGGTTATGCATAACCCCCTTTAATTATACAGAAAATTAATTTAGAGGGGGTTGTGCATAACATCCTCTAAAAATAATCCTCTAATCACCCTATTTTTTTTTGTAGTGGTAGTCGAGTTTTTTACAGAATCTAAAATTCAACCCACACGATCCAAATCTACCTCTGGTGCCTCGAATCATGCCTCCAAGCCACTCGAAATTGAAGGAAAGAGGCCCTGATCATTGATTTTGAATCTCCGGTGGCCAGGAATTAGATTTCTTTGGTCCATGGTGGTTCTTCAAACATCCAAAACATCTCCCATCGTCTTTGGTCAGTCCTAGATTCCGAATACTTAGGAATCATCACCCAAATCCCACAACACATCCCGATCTATCCCCAAATCATAAATCCGTTCATTGCAAGTGAATCTACCACGAATTTGGGTGTCTAATCATTCTTGGTCCTACCCGACAATAGTCAAATCATGACCTTGTGGTCCAACAATAAATAATGTGAAGAATGACAGGAAAAAATCACAATAAAAAAGGGTATAACAATCATTGACCGCGTATTCTTGTCCAAAAAATAAAAATTGAGGATATCCTGGTTAAGAAACATGACACAACAAGGATTAATAAAATATATAAATTAAATTATATTTGTGGGCACATAAAAAGATTCTAATTTTATGTATATTAAAGAAATAAGAATGATCATGTGCAATCATTTAACCATAAGTTTAGAAATCCACATATGGCGAGTCCTACCTTGATTCAAATCGATCTATGGTGAAGAAATTTCTCACCAACGAAGGAGAGAATCTTTGCATTCGTTGTGTCTCAATTCACCAAGATCCAGAGGCTTGTTTTCATTTGATCTCAATAAAAAAATTAAGAATATTGAATTCTACTCTCAATAATCCTGGTTTTATGCATAATGATGTATTTATAGAACCCTTATTACATTGGTAATTAAGCATAGGACATAACAAAAGAATTTAAATTTACATCCTTGAGTTCATTATAACATTTCATCTTCAGAACTTGGGGAAAAATAAATAAATAAAAGGGTGATATAATATGTTCAATAAGATTTACATAAAACAGAATCTATCTTGAAATCAATAATGCACAATAAATATGGAAAGGTAAAATAATTGAAAACACATGTCATTTAATAAATAACTTTTTCAAAATCTGAATCCATGGTTGATATCATAGTGAAAATATCATGGATGAAAATATTTTAAATATTAATGGAGGAAATGATTAATTATTGGATGTCATGTTTCCTTGGCACATAATACCTTTACCATCAAGACCTTTCACAAGACAATTTAATCATTATGAGTAAAAACCCATTTAATTTGGACAACTTTGTCGTCTCATGAAACTACCAATGCATCGAGGGGATTTTATATATACAATACCCAACCATTATTTCATGTCCAAAGCATTAATAATATATATAAATGATCTATTTAATTCATTAATCAATACACCTTATCAAAAAGTATTCATATTGAGTAAAATATACATATTTAACATTATCTCCCTAGTAATTCAAATAACTTTCAATATAAACACCATATGTAAAAATGCTATATGGTTTAAGAAATAATAAAATGAATTAATTATGTGTATCAACTATAAATACACATAAAAAAAGTGGAAAAATAATAAAATTTCATTTCACACATAATTATAACTTGAAACAATCAATGGAGTAGAAGTTTATCCCAAAGAATGGAAATTGGGTTATGAAATCTCTTACCACATGTAATCAGTAGAATCATACGCCCCATAAAATTAATAATTATGAAAAAAAAATTTAATACCATTAAAATTATGATATTAATGATATTATATATCAAAGGTAATTATATACACCACACATAAGAAATAAGTGGCGAATAAGGCATGTATCTCACAGAAGTAAAAGTGAGATGAAAAACTCTTACCTTACACTTTCTTTTGGTTATAAATTCTTTAATATCTTGTATAATGGTTTAAATAATGTTATTAATTTACACCAAAATCATTTTCATATTTATTATATCTTATATGATCCTCTTATATCATTTTATCACCTACTTGTTAATAATATTTCATTATTATCCTTATTTTGGGTGTTAGCTACTTCATTTTCTTATGCATGTTTTGTTGAGTAAGTCCTAGTTCTTATGCATAGGATATATTTATGTCATCTAAAGAATGATATTAAGGTCATAAATATCATATTTATTCATTATGAAAATTCTTAGAATCATTCTTTAATGTTTAACATGTAAAATGAATCAGATTGCGTCGTGGAGATGGTAAGCCGTACGTACGCACGAGCGACAGTATCATTCCCTTAATAGTGAAAGGGTAGGGAAGTGTATGGTATATTAATTTTTACAGAATAAATATCATGTAATATTTAATATATATATATATATGTATATATTATTTTCATAATTATAACCATCCAAGTAAAGTGGTTATGAAAAACAGATTACACTATGGCATAGAGGTAGTAAGCTGTACATACGCATGCATGGTGCTTTCATTTTTCATAGGATGGATAAAAGGTGGAATATGGTTATAAAATAATCATAATAACATCTCATCATATATATTATACTATATTTATTACTTTAAAATGTAAAAAACACATGAAAAGTAAGTAGAATAAGAAATGAACTTGAATGAATTGGTAAAAATGATTACCTCTTCTTCGGTGAACTTCTTTGAGATCTCTTCTTAAGGGATCTAGGGTTGGTCTTTTTAGAAAACCAAGATCTCAAAAACTGGTATAAGGATGTTGGGAAGATAAATGGGTAGGGTTTTTTCAATATAGAGGCTCAAAGTGGTGTCAATAAGTGAGGTAAGAGGCTTTCTTTTATAATTGAGGTGAGGGACACTTTCGAAAATCCTCAAAATATTAAAATATAATAAAGCTATTATAGATCCAAATACTTCAAAATTTCCTATAAATAAACATGGAAAGAAATTTAATACCACATATTATCCCATTTTTTATTATTTAATGTTTTTTATTTTTAAATAATTTAATAATATATCAATTCAATAAAATATCATTATTGTCAAATTTGATACTATTCATTTAATTTGACTTCAAATACATCAATAAAAAGTGTTAATTAGAATATAATGATTTAACACATCTCTAATAGATCTTATAGATTTATAAAATTAGTTATACACATTTACTCATCCAAAATATATCAAAAAGTAATATTTTTAAAATCAATTATTTTATTTTTATGTTAATTAAATAAATAATATTTTAGAATTAAAGAAGCATTTAAGGTAATTATATAATTTATAAAAATTCAAAATAAAATTTTATAATGAATATAATTTCATGATGATCAAAATATACATTTAATTTAATTTATATATTAATTTTTTCCCTATGTGGACACATATAAGATATTAAATACAAAGAGAGTGATATTTTGTAACTATATTTGATTTAAATAATATATAATTTATTTTCATAGAAAAGTTTCCATTAAACAACTCCAATTAAATATTAAGGTGATAATGGTCGAATAATATTCATCCAATAATTTTTAGATAAGTTTAGGTTACATTCTTACCCTTATCTATTGGCTTTAACCCTTATTTAATCCCTTTAACTCTTATCACGACAATATGTGTTTTTACTCCATAAGGGTTAAGATCGTTACTATAAAATGAAAAACGAACCATAAATGGATAATTTATGAAATTTTCAACTTTATCCCAACAAGTTTTATAATTTTTATATTTTTTTATGAATTTTATATCAATTTAATAAATTATTATTTATTTTAAAATATCATTAATGTCAATTTTGATACTACTCATTACTTGAATTTTTAAAAATATCATAAAAACATGATATCTTAGAAGAAAATATTTTAAAACATCAATAAAATGTCAAATTTATCTATAAAATTCATGGATTAAATTAATTATTTCAAATTATATTTATTTTAACATTTTTATTAACATTTATTTGATATGTAAATTATTTAAACAATTACTACATCATCATTGTGAAAGATTTTAATTTAATTATTTATTCTCTAAAAATTAAAAATAAATTATCATGATGAATATAAATATTTTATATTTCAAATTACAATTTATAGTTGAAGATATATTTTGAATAATTACATATTAAAAATGTAATACTGATTAAAAATGTGAGTATGACATATTTGAATTTCCTTAAAATAAAATACTATAAAATGATTAAAGTCATCCAAGTAGATCCAAGAGGCTATAAATTTGGACCAAGTATGATTTTAGTCATCAATAACCCATCTACTAAAATTAGGACAAGTGTTAGAATAATTTTATAATACTTATAATATTATTTTTACCCCTAATTACCTGATTTACCCTTAACCGTGATAATTTTAAAAAAATCACCAAAGTTACTATTCATATTGTACAAAAATTAAAGGGATATATTTAATAAATTTTTAAATTATGATTCCAAATATGGAATTAATTTTTTAAAATTAAAAACACAGAATTGGCTAAAATTAATTTAAAAATTAATCCCATTGATGGGGTGAGAAGACGTGTTATTAAAGTGAAAATGTTCAAAAGATTGAAATATTTTTTATATCCAAATTCAATGTGAAATTGATTAAAATGGTCTAAATTTTATTAAATGATATAAAATTAATCTAATTATATTTTAAAACCAATCAAAAATATAATTTAACACTATAAATTAATTATACAAAAAATATGTTTTCAATTAAAATTTAGTATTTTTTACTATTTATCAAAACATGAAATTTATCAGAAAAAAACTAAAAATTCAGATAAAGTGAATTTTTATATTCAGATTTAAAATAAAAAGTTTATTTTATTAAATATAATTTATAAAAGTTTCAAAAACTAGATTTAAAACCGGTGCACCATTAAAATGTGACAAAATTGCCTTTAGAAAAATAACTTTTATAATTAAAATTGGATTTATTCTTATCTTATTCCTATAAAATCTATTAGTTGAATGTAAAAATATTTGAATATGTATAAATTTTATAATGTGGTTAATACTATTCATCCCCTTCATTTTAATGGCTAGGTTATAATAATATTTCATTGTACAATTAAGATGGGTGTTGCGTGCAATGTATGGTATCAAAGAGATTAGATTTAAAAAGAGAAATACTATAAAAATATTGAGGTGTTGCACTTTTTTTTCTCCATGTGCACAATGGGGGGGGGGGGTAAAGGGGTGGGGGGGGGGGTGGGATTGAACTCCTCCTCCTCTCCTACTTCCTTGGAGTGATCTCCTCTGTCCATACTCCATTTCAAGTGTCGTTTGTCACATTGGAATCATATTGGCGAGTCTAAAAATACTCTTTCCTCATTTATTAGTTTCTTTCACCATCTTAAATGTTATATTTGTGTGAGATAATTCACCCTATTTTTAGGGTTTTTTCTATTTATTCTATTTCTTTCAAACTAGCTCAAGTCAAAGCTTGATATCAGATGAGTAAACCATCTTAAGTACGAGGTAGGTGGTCTATAGATTTTCTCTTAAAGTATATCTCATTTATTAATTATTCCATTGTTCTGCATTATGGATTCTCCATGCGTTGCCCATAAATCATGAAAATTAAATTGGTAGAATCTAGTGTTTTAAATTTCATAATCCTTTTGTATTAAATTTCACCATGGGGGGATTTTCACATCAACTCAAACCACCCCTATCAGCGCGTTACTCATATTCCATGACCTATTCCTACTCTAGGAAATTAAATCACCCCTTTCAGTGATGTTTCAAATGTTAAATTTATAATTCTCTTCCCATGTTTTGAACACCTTTGAAGGCACTTGTTTAATTATAGTGAAAGATATGTTAAAATTGAATTAAATAAATTAGAGTTATAAGATCACCTCTATTTAATGATAAAAACATATATGAGGTGTGTTATATTCTTTAATAAAATGTAAAAATTGATTGGGATATTTGAAATGATAAATTGGAATGACCCTCTTTATGTATACTTGACTTATGAGATGGAATGCTTAAGTACATGTCCCTCTTTATTGTTCACACTTGAATTGTGATATAGAATTATCATGGGCATGGAATGTTTACTAACATGACCTTACTTATTATTTAAATTTAAATTATTAAATTAATTCTATTATACCTTGATAAATACTCAGGTTCCTTTTTATGAAACACCTTGGATGAGATATTAGGATGATTAAGATTACATATACCATGATCGATACTCAGGTTCCTTATGTGGGACACCTTTTACGAGCATATAGGTTAATTACCTTATGTTACACCTTGAGTGATACTTGGGTTTTCTTATTATGGAATTCCTTGGATGGGTTCATAGGCTAGATATTTCCATATGTTTTGAGTGATACTTAGGTTTACTTTTTATAGATCACCATGGATGGGCTCATATGACAATTGGATGTTACATGAAATACTTGGGATTTCTCATTATGAAATGCTAAGGACGGGATCATAAATTTATAGCATTACATGACTCCTTGTATTATACTTGGGTCCCTCATTATGGTACACCTTGGATGGGATCATAGGATGTACATATTCTATCATGCATGTTTATTTATTACATATGTTTAGTATCAATTCCTTATTTGGATGTCAGATGTGACGTACCGAATACCTTGATTAGATGATTAGGATTATGCTCTATATTTAAAATATGAACTCTTATTATACATTAATATACTAGGAATAGAATCCCTTAATTTGAAGTGAAACTCATTATTATTATTTCTTAGGTGGATGCCTCAACATTAAACCTCAGGACCACATCGATGCATGTATATTTATGCAAATGATTGTATAATGTATGCATATATATATATATACATGATGGTAGGGGTACAGAGAAATTCTGTCTTAGGCTGATGCAGGTACGGTCGGCCGGGTGTCCTTGAGGAACCTGAGCTAGACTTGGTTACTTTTATTTATTTATTTATTGATTTATCTATTATACCTACAGTTTTTGTATTTTATACACACATACTATATATCTTTAGACACCATTGGTGGTGGCTTAATGAGTATATATCACACCTTGTTTAGGCCTCTCTTGCACAGGGGTACCCAAACAAACCTCATGGTTGCAGGATCTGGTTCGTTGGATTATGCTTGTGTTGTTGTGCTTGTATCAGGGAGATGAGAGCACAAGAACGAGACAGAGCTCATGATTCTCATGGATATATCCTTGGATATTTTATTCATTTTTTATACATATACTATATTGTATCACCTATTGTATGTTTACTACTTGAGTTTATGTAGCCTCATATGGACATGCATGCATGGTTTTATTTTTGGCTTTGGCCATCTTATCAGTTATTAACATCTTACAATGATATATCTTTTATTTATACCATTTTCACTATTTATTGTTTCATTATCTCTTATACCATTGTGCTAATTTGACCATGAGGGTATAGTCTTCTCACTATATTTTCATTGGAACCTTGTTGCTAGTCAGTAGGCTCTGGTGTGTAGGGAGGCGTGCTTGAGGCCATGTGACCAACCAGCTCAGGGCACCATTTTAGTGGTTTCTAGGTCGGGATGTTACACAAACAAGCTGATATAAGCATGGGGTGTAGATCTAGTTCTATGATGATTCAACACATGGAATTTGGGACATGTATGGGATTTCAATATCACTAGACCTATGGTCCATGTATTGTAATAAAATAAATCAAGTAGGTGTTTCTCATTCCCTATAGGGAGGTATGAGACTTGGCCCACTGGAGTGTCTGAGTATGCGTTGCTTTGTTGCTTTTAATCCTCTTTACCTATAATAATTAAAATAATAAATAATAGTCCACTAAACTCAAACCTCATCTTTAAAATCATTTTTATTAAACATAACTTCATTACACTATATTCATATAAACAATGAATTAGTTTGGAGGTATTGAGGTGTAGTAGAAGTATTTGGGCCCTTTCTCAACAATGTTTTTGTTAGTTTCTTTGATGAAAATTGTAAAAACACAAACCTAGAATATTAATAGAGAATATATTTTCACATGTAATTTATAATTAATTTACAAACAATAATTGTCTCAACTTGAGAATTATTTTTTTGTTGATGATATCAGTTGGCCTTCATGTTGTACTATTGTTTTAATGAAGAATCCAAAGTATAATTCCTATAGTGGTATCCACACATGTGTTGGGAATGAGAATATTGTTCAAGTGTCGAGTCAAATAATCAAAAGGAGAAGAACTAGATATTAGCTTGGTCTTGGGGTTCAGGTAGTAGAAGTGGAATCCAATGGAGGTAGTCTTGATCGGAAGATTCTATCTTTCGATAGTGTACTGGTAGTGGACCAGATGATGATAAATGAAAGTTATGGGTTTCTATGATGGGTGATCTAATGAGGATGCATTGAAGACTTATCATTATAGTTCTACAGTAAAGGGTTGGGAGTGTCATAATCATTTAGAGTAATTTTGGCATAACTTGGATTGTTTACTAGATCCAGCTATCCGGTGCTGATAGCTAGAGGGAATTAGAAGTCAAAAATCTCAAATAGTGGTACATCTGTGAATTCTGGATGGTGGTGCAACCAGATGACCGGTTGGACCCCACTAAAAATAAGGGGTGAGACCACTTGTACACATGTTTTGTGACATGGAAATACAAAGTAAAATTGATATAGGTTGTAATTTTTTATTATGTTTATAATATTTGAAACTTCCAATAAATGAAAAATGGAAGAAATTTTCTACCGTGGATGTAGGAATCATGTTTGAATCACATAAAATCATAGTGTTCTTTCTTCGCCTATATTGTTTCCCTTGTATACATTGTGTTGAGTTTTGTTCAAAAGTGTGTGTGAGTGGATGAATTTATTTAGTGAGTATGGCATGAAAAACTTCCCATCTTATGATACATTAGGTTCGAGGGGTAACATCTAGTTAGTGGAATTGTACAGATCCTGTCTTCCCATTGTGCTAAGTTTTAATGTCATGATTTAGGGGAATTATAAGAGAGTTCCTACCCTAAAAAGTGGTATTTGAATTTGGTTTGAGGCTTGAAAACACACCCTCAACAACATAACCGAGCACACATTTATTTTCTTGATGTTATTATGATTTAGTAGAAGTTTTTATATTGAAAGGTATGACGTCAGAAGGTGAAAAGATATGGATTGGTAAATTCAATGAGAATGAATTTGGATTCTGGATAATATAGATGGTGGATTATCTCTCTCAAAAGATCATGGAATTTATGTTAATTGGAATTAGTCCCCAAGGCATGGAAAAAGTGGAATATGAGATGTTATAATAAAGGAAATTGGTCTAATTAAGATTTCATTGGCTTAGAGCATATAATTTAATGTTGGATGTGAACTAAAATGTACATGCATATTAAAGTTCCTTATGATCGTGAGAACCATTGAGAGTGGGGGGGGGGTTGAATCAACAATGTTCTTTTAAAATTTCAATTCTCTAGAAATTAACCCCCAAAACTTATTAGAGTTATTATTCTGGTCATCTTTATAATAATCTTATAATCATGAAATAATAAAAAATTAAATCAAAGTACAAAAGATTTTAAAGGTTCATCCTTAATGTGGGTTACTACATCCTTTCCATGGAAGCTCCCATTGTTCCATGTAAATTAATTATAATAGAAAAGTGAATACAACGAGACAACTCTCATTAGACTCCTATCTCCTGATATGTATGATTATACTGACTCTCATTAGTTACAATTGTTTTCTTATCAGATTGATCCAACACAAGAATGTAAAACTTTGTGAATAAATACAAACAATATCATCTAGAAGTTTCTTGTATGATCTTTTCTGTCTCGTGCACCTTGCCTTTATCTAGTGCACCTTATTGACATTGAGCCTATTTTCTAACCCATGTTATATCCGATGAACAAAACCACTGCACCTCACTGGCTTCTCAAAATCTTTGTCTGATACTATCACTATCCGGTATCTTTGATCAAATCCTCTTTATGAAGTATCATAATTGAATCTCTATCGAGTTCCTCTCTTCCTCAACCAAATTGGTTGGAAACTTTCACTTCTCAAAACTTTGACTTTTGTAACTTAATTTGGTATCTAAGTCTTATGCCTTTTCTATAGTACTTAAACTTTCTGACATGCATGAATAATACACTTTTATGTACTGTACTTACAACCTATTTATTGGTGAACTCATAAGAGAATTAGTGAGAACCCAAATTCATTTTCCCACTCATTTGAAATTAATTGTATTCTTATAAAACATTCTAAAGTCTTATTAAACATACTTTAAATTTCTTGAAATACTACAATATCTTCAAACTTCTACGAACTTCCTTATATAATCTAAATAATATACTTTGAAAGATCATCTCAGCATCGTCAGTGTTATGGGTATTTACAAAGTTATGTAAAGCTTCTCAAAAAATTATCAAGTAGATGTGTGTTCGATGAATTTATATGAACTTATCCATCCAACTATTTTTTCCAATTCTATATTAATTACCTTGATCAATTAACTATGTCCTATGAACTCAACTAAACTTCATACAATACTTAGTTCTCATAACTCATTCTAGTACAAATTATCTAAATCTTCCATCAGATGAAATCATGATTGTTTTTTCGATGCGTGTACGTCCAATGGAGCCTTCTCTACCTGTTGCACTTCCATTCATCTATATGAACATGCCTTCAAACTTTATATAGCTTATAAAGTAATATATTCAACTTGAAATTTATACAAACTGTATGTATGATAACAAAGTATTCCTTTGAATGATGCGCTCAAGTTGTTGATGTGCTTTAACATTATTGAAACTTATAAATACTTTTTTCATAGAATAATTTCCCTTTTTTCGTCTTCATATCATCCTTCTCCCTAAATTCATACTTATTTTACTTTTATTCCTCTTAAACTTTGTACAAACTTATCAATATCAGATTCTTACAAATCTTTATATGGTAATACAAGGTTCTGTCTGGTACTTTGACCGATGAACTTCAATTATCTTTACGCATTGGGCATACTACCCTTACGTAAGGCATAATGGGATTTACCCTTACATGAACTTCCATATACCTTTATGAAACCTTCATAACTTGACATATACCCTTATGCAAATGAATACATACCATTAGGAAACCTTTATTCAGCTTCTCAAACTTTGACTTTTAATAAATATTTTGTCTGATAACAACATTCCTGATCTGTCTAATACTTTGAATTTCACTTTATACATTCACTCAGATTATGACACCCCTCCTTAGTAATGAAAACTTCTTATAGTTTATTCATCTGATCACCTTCCATCTAGTTTGTGTCTAGTGGACGTAATCCCATCCTTTGAACAAAAGATTGGATCATGAGGTTTTTCATGATGTTGGAAACATTTTCAAACATCATAACATCATTTTACTTTAATAAAGTCTCTTAACAAAGTTAAGGAAACTTCCTTCACATCCTCCAACACCTTCATAAGAAAAAATTTCAACAACTTTTAAAAAATATTTCTCACATATTTAAACAAAAACATTATCAATCATATATGTTTTCAAAAAATATTTTTTTATATAAACATTACAAAGGATCTTAAATATACCCATTTAGATTTGTTGACCACATTCAAAATAACTTTTTCACAACTCATTTTTTTTTAAAATTTCTCAACTTTTATAAAATAAAAAACTTTCTCATAGAGAATGTCCCTACACTACACTACTGGTTAAAAAAACATTTTTGAAGGAATTTAATCCCTCAATGACAAGAAATATTTTGTCCATGATAAGATAAACCCCCCTAATTTTTTTTCTCTCCCCCTATTTTATAATAACCAAAAATTCATATTCATAATAAAAAGAGTTGTAAAAAAATTCTTACAAAGTTTTATTTACTCTACCCCTTTGAAAAAATAATCCATATCACAGTGGGGGACTTCCTTACAAAATTTAGTAAGTATTTGATGGAGGTTGAACACATAAATGTAGCATAAATTCCACATATCTTTCCCTTAGCATAAATATGAAAACCTATATCTTTAATATGCTTTATTTCATGATTTATTACATAAATATACAATTAATACAACCTAGAATATTGCAAGGCCTAGTGTATTTGGGAAATTAGGTACACGACATAATAACATAAAACATGGGTACAACATCATTATTTAAAAACTTTAAAACATGCCTTTATATTCCTTGGATCTTCTAAAACTGCATGGGATAACCTGAGGATGTATATAAGAAAGTGGTGATCTATAAAGCCCGATAAGGGAATAATCAAAGAATAACATGAAGAATTTAATATATGTGAGTCAAGAGGAATATAATGATGAAATAAAATGGGTGAGGATCATAATATTGAATAATGAGGTATGATATAACATGATAATATTAAGGCAACATAAGAATGTGACAACAACATAAAACATGACTTCATAAATATAAGTCAAGGATAAAAACCAAGAAAAAATAAAATTTTGTGCTTAGGATAACCTCTATTGAACCATACATGGTCTCTCATGAGATAAAATCATTACCCAATACATCATAGGTCTATATAATTCTGGGTCCACCCATCACTTTCATATCGTGTACATGCATAAGTGTGCCACATAGATTATACAACATAAGGATGACTTTAATAAATTTAAATACCATGATTAAGGAATGTGGGATACATACATAGAATTCAAAAATCAATGATGTATAGGTAAATCTAGGTGAATAACCTTGATTTGAAATGAGGATGGATATTCACTACATAAATGATTAGCATGGAAAATTATAGGATAATTTCAGCAGCATAATGGGGGTACATAAAGATTCATGGAAGCATTAAATGAGAGTGAAATGAGTATATCATAACTTATAAATCATAATTATATGAATATGGATGTTTAAAAACATTTCACAGCTTGAAAAATTGGAAAATAAAAGGCATAATATAAAGAAGGTTCTTAAATAAAGAGGAGAAAGAGAGGATCCCTTACATTGAGAGGATGCCTCAAGAAGCTTAGGAGAATCTTCTCAAGTACTTGGGGTCACCTTGTGAGGGATATATAGAGGTAAAGGTAGAGTAAATTCATGATCCATGTGTTTTTAGTGAATATTAGAGAGATGCTGGGTGAGTTTATATAGAAAAAAAGATGGGAATTTATTTATAAATTTCTAAACTTATGTTTTTCAACCTATATGATAAATTAATCCAAACCACAAACCAAACCATGATTTTTTCCAATGGTTTCTAATAGATGAGTGTATTTAATTATTTTATAAGGATTATAACAAAACTCATTAAAATAATACCTTTGGTATTGTGGAAGTGAGTCATGTTTATAAATAATTGATTTTAAAACCTCAAAATATTATATAGTTTTTGAAGGATTCATTAAGGATTTATAAAATTAACCAATTAAAATAAAAACACACTACTTTAATTAAAAACATATATTTTTTCATGTATACTCTTTATAGGGTTTATTATATCATTTTGGGTTTTTATGATGTTATAATACATACCGTATTTAATTTTTACCCAAAAATTCGGCTGTCTCAAAAAATTATGAAAAATTTAACATTGAATAATTTTGATGTTATGATTTAAAAAATAATTATTATTTTATCAAAAAAATTATCTAAATATTAGAATTTAAACTTTTAAATAAAAATCCCCATTTATTGAAAAATGTTGGTTTTTTGATAATAACAGTTTTCCGACCCTTATAAAAATTACATTTGAATTTGTAAAATTATTTTATCATTTATATTTAAATAAATATTATTTAATAATAATATTTTATTAAAATAAAATTTATTTCAAAAATTATTGAATTCATAAGAAGAGTGTCTTGATCAAAACTATATATTTCCCAAAAATAGAATTGGTGTTTCATCTCATCAAAATATAATTTTTACCAAAAATATTATTTAATAATTTATAAATTAATAATAAAAAGGATAAATACAATAATTATTTTATTAAAAATAAAAATATACAAATTAATGCTGTTAGGGTCTAAATAAATAACCCCTCATTACACCAGCTTATACCCTAAAAGTAAGGTGTGTGATGATGAGATTTTCCTGGGGTGGTTCAACAAACATGGTTTGGGCTATGATTTCGATGAGCTTGAACTTCTACCATAAACAGTTTCACTCAGACTTTAGTTACTGAATCCCATCTTGAGCTTGGTTAAGGGAAAATCCCAGTGATGCTCTCTCTCTCAAAATATCTGATAAATGGGATTCATAGGGTATGATCTTATTGGTCGAGGCCATTTCTTCTTTCGTTCGTGTCAATTGGATTTATATGAACCTTAATATATACTAATCATAATGATCACTATTCAATGTCTATATTATCAATGACTATTATGTGTAATGATCTTTTAAATATTATGAGATATAACATATAACTATTAAAAATAACCAAATTAGTGCATGTGTTTTCTATAATTTCATTTCTTAATAAGGAATTTACACATTTGAAAAGGGAATTTCATTTATAAAACTTCAGTTTGTTATATTATTCCCCCATTCAAAAACTTCACCCTCAAAACTTTTACTTCATATATTAATATAAATGATGGTATTTCTATTTCATCACCTCTTCTGATTCCTATGTCACTTATTCAAACTTGTGGTTCTACCACAATGATTTAAATAGGCGAGTTGTCTTATTTTGTATAACCTTGTCTCTATAATCTAAGATTTCCACTAGCTTCTCTTCATATGAAAGATCATTCTATAATGGAACCACCTATGGATTTGGTATATGTGAGGGGTCTGGTATATAATTCCTTAAGAGTGACACATGGAACACATCATGCACTTAAGATAGGTTAGGTGGGAGTGTTAGTTGATAGACCACCACTCCGATGCGATCAAAGATCTCCAAGGGGCTGCTGTATCTTGGACTAAGATTTCCCTTCTTCCCAAGTCTCATGAATTTCTTCCACAATGATATATAAAGGAAAACCTTATCTCTGACGTCAAGCTCTAGGTATCTAATAGAGATAATATTTTCATCATTTTTTATATGTATTTCAATCATTTAAACCATCTCAATTTATCCATTTTAGCTTATTTTCATCAATTTTGGATTTATGGTGCGTTTTGGGCTAAAATGTGAAAATTGATTATTTTTGAAATTTTAGCATATTTTATTCACTTTGGTATTTTGATCATAAATTTTAAAATATTGATCTAATTCGAGCAATTTTTTTGTAGGATTTATTGATTTTTGGGATACAACTTTCTCTTCTGGATTAAGAGCTAATTATGCCATCTAAAAGCCCAAAAAAATCAATCAATGTAAAATAAACATTTTTGGCAGACTGAGTGGACCCCACCCCATAAATGACATATAAATAGATTTATACACCTCCAATTAAGGATATTATAGATGGATTGGGAATAATACTCAAAGATTAATTTTTATGATAAAGTACATGGAGTTGTTCACTCATTAAGGCATCTATTGAATGCTCAACATTGAAGGAAGATTTATGAATCATTCTTCTAGAATAAAATCTCAGAGCAATTGAGATATAACCTATTCTACACATGAAGGATGTAGTTTAAATTTTCGGGTAAAATGAATAAGGAAATTTGGAACAAATTTTAATAAGAATATATTTACAAATTCGGTCATTAATGGGGTATAATATGTGCAAAATTTTTGAGAAAAAATTCAGGAGAAAAAAATATCACCCCTTTTCCCTATAAAAATGCATCCCCTATCTTTATAAAAATATTATAAATTTTATAAGGACATTTTATATTGTTTTTTATTTTCTTTTTTTTTGTAATAGAATTATTAATTTTTAATATATTTTACTTTTCTTCTTCATCTCATTATCTTATTTTTATCTTTTGTGTTTCCACCCCATTATTCTCTACTGTGATCTCTTATACTCATGATCATGAGTAACTTAACTGAGGAAGTCCTCATGGGATTAATCTAGTGTTAAACCCAAGTAATTAAACATTCATGTATATTGTTTCATATTCTCTTAGAGTTAGGTCAAGGGGGATCTTAGTGGGTAAGGTGCCTCTGTGTCTCCACTTTCCACATGAGGCTTAACTTTTTCTTCTGCAACATTTTCCCTCCATCGAGGAGGTTGATGTGTGGTCTCTCATTAATTGTTGAGTGCACCATATATTCACAACATGGGTCAGAGATTATGTTCATGCATATGATGGAGCATGTTCATTAAGTTAATTTGGAACTAATAAAGAGACAATGAAGTTTTACAATAGGAAATCTTCTGGGAGGATCTCCTTTCCATACGACATCATTCTGTTTGCATTTATTTTGTCCACATTTCATTATATATATATATATATATTAATATTTCATGCATATTTAAAATCCACTTCTTCATATTATTTAGTTTTATATTAGTTATAATAGAAATTTGATGTTGTGTGAGATTCCTCCTGGAGACCGACCCTGGGTGTGCACTATATTGCATGCTTAGGTAAATAATGTATTGATCAAGGATTCATGAAAAAATCCACATAAATCAGTCTCATCAACAATTTTCTGCATATATTTTCTATCAAATTTGTGCAAATTTCATATGAAACCGAATGGTTTGAACAATCTCTATCATTTATTGGATAAGATCAGGTCCCATATTCTTATGCTCTCCAACTTCATCCTAGCATTTTGAGTTCGACACCTCTTCCCATATAGATCCTCATAAGGTGTCATTTGAATATTAGAATAAAAACTGTTGCTATATGAGAACTACAATAGGGGAAGGAACTAATATCAAAATCCTTGGAAACCCATTAAACATGATCTTATCATATCCTCTAGAGTTTGAATGGTTATCTCCGATTGACCATCCGTTTGAAGGTGATAAACTGTACTGAAACCCAGCTCTATATCCAACTCTTGATGAAGGCTTATCCAGAACATTTATGTAAACATAAGATCTCAATCAAATACAATGGCGAGTGGCATTCCATGTAGTATTACCACTTATCTTATGTATATCTTGACAATTTGGTCGATATAGAAATATTCCTTGATAATAATGCAATGTGATGACTTTGTAAGGCGATCGACTACCACCCAAATGGTATAATAGACTTTAGGTGTCCTGGGGAGTCCTATGATGAAATCCATGGTCATGTTTTCCCATTTTTATAATGGTATGGTAAATGGTTGCATTATACCCTTAGACTTCTTTCATTTCACATTGACTTGTTAGCATACCAAGCATCAAGATACTAACTCCACAATCTCCCTCTTTATGCTATCCCACTAGAAGTTTTGCTTCAAATTTATATACATATTAGTTCTTACAAGATGAATAAATAAGTATGATCTATGAACATTGTGATAAACCAATCCTTATAAAGATGCCTCAATAAAGGAAGAGAGAAAATGACGCCTAAGTCCCACCTCCAGTAGACCCCAAGTTGGCGACAAGCACTGATGGTATAAAAATATAACATATGGGAGGAATTAAACTCTAAAATAAAATAGGACCAGGATATGGGATAAAAACTACCAAAAAACCCCAAAATATAATATAAAAATAAACCCAAAACCATTCCACAATGCATGAACAAAAATAAACCAATACAAATAAAAGTCTCCAAATACACCAAAACAAAATCCAATAGCAGAAACTCAACAGTAACTCCAAACCCAATCTATAAATGTCTAGATTTTTCCCTAAAGTCCTATTGGAAACATAAAAAATAGTTTATATATATAGGGTGAGTATACAAGTATACTCAGTAGAAATACCCAAGGTATAAAGTGAACATATGAAAACAATATGATAATGCTCTAGTGAACAAAAATTAGAACCAACAAGCACCTAACATGTAAACTAACCAAAAATAGACTCACCATGGTTTACTCACTAAATCACACATCTGATATAGTAAAATACCATTGATATCATAACAAGAAAGGTATCTTATTGTCGTTTCCCCACTAATTTTCTACTCTCACGCCCCAATGTCGAACGTCCTATGCTCACATCCCTTCTATACATATCACATCACATACCATCCATATTTGATGTGGGTCGAGATGAATCCATACCTACCCCACCCTCACAAGATCTAGCATATGGTGCTAGCATTAGGCATCATCACATTACATCTCATCCCACCCATAGACACCTGAGCTAACACACCACATATCATATCATAAATAACCAGAGTAGTAGGGTATCATGAATGTGAAAGACATAAACATTATGACCTCCTCCTACCACGCATGACCCCCACTACATATCACATCTCATAATATCCACAACATATTACATTGAACTCGAAGACACCTGGGTCATCACACCACATCTCAGCCGAAGACACTTGGGCCATCACTGTACATCTCACCTAAAGAAACATGGGCTATAATTGCTGAGGGAAGAGGGGGCAGCTGACCATTCATTTTGACACCATCCTAGATATTGGGGAAAACACCCAAAACCCAAAATCTCTAAGTGTTTGTAAGGTTATATAACTTGGGTTGGGTGTGTAAAGAAATAACATAAAATACATGATATATAGACAACACATAATACTTAACTTATGGGTTCAAATAAACTACACTAGAACACACCACCCCACCACCACCGTACCAAACATCAACTATCACAACTGTTTCCACTTTTATATGCATCACCACACCACCACCACACAATCCACACAACATTTCCCATTTTCACTAATAAGTTCATCACTCTATAGATATATCAAGTTCCCATTATTTCAAATTTATTAATCTATTTGATTTATTAAACCAATTCATTAATCCATTTACCATACATCAAATTCTACCCCATTATATTCATTTACCAACCCATCCATTTAGCCATTTCATTCAAAATCATAAATTTATTCCATTACTAACCGAGAAACTAACACAACAAGACCACAAAACTACTAGTCCAATGCACATCAACCATTTCCACAACACCACACATCCACCATAGACCAAGCCATCCCACCACAAAAACCAAACATCACAACCATAACCATCACACACCACAACCACTGCACATCACATCACATACCAAAACCTCATTGCACAACATCACCACACTGCACAACACTACCACACATTATTGCCACTATGCATCACAACACTACGCACCACAACCACAACACAACTACCCATATCACATCCATGCCAAACAACCACCACATAATAGCCCCACACATCACATATCCTAACCTATCACCATCATTACCACACAAAAATCTGTAAACCATAAGGAAACATGACAAAGTAACCACACACAACAATAATGAATCCCAACTTCTACTATTTTATTCAAGGTATTTCATCATATTTATTATTTATTTAGCATGATTATTATCAAAAAAACCATATTCCATGGGAAATAATTTTATTATCTATATATATGTTCTTTAGGCTTTCATTCAGGGTGAGATCAAACAACAACACAACAAGGGTCTCATAGTATATCAACTATAGTGCAAACATGGATCCCAACAGTCGCTATTTTCAGTATTGAAAACAAACATACATAATATCATAAAAAATAACATCAAAGCAATAAAAGCATGCGATAACTACCCATTACCATCAATTTTAGTTTATTACAATTTATTATATTTGTTAAGACGGCCCTTAATATCTATCCAAAGGAAGAAAAAAGCATACAATCCCCACATATAGCATGTAAAAAGGAATATAATGAGGATCCCTTACCTCAAGGAAGATTTCTGATCTTGCTGTGCGCCATAGGGTGAAGAATAAATAACCCACAAACCACAAGCACACTAGAAATGATGGATTAACCTGCACCACATCAAAGGGTTATAAAAAACATAGATCAATACCCACCCTGATCAAAACAACACCACTATAGTGATTATTTGAGGGAAAAACACAAGGAGACAATTGAGAAAGGGGAAGGAATTATCAAATATTTCCAAACACAAACACCAGAACCCAAAGATCAAGGTGAGGGAGGATGAGATGGAAAGTTTCCCAAAGGTGACTATGGTTAACCATAAACCAAGAGGAGGAATGACTAAATGAATGACAATTAGACAAAAAAAACTTATAAACAACCCGAGATCCACCACTTTTATGGTATAAACCACATGTTTATGGTGTAAAAATCACGAACTCTACATAACTTATATTATAAAACCAAATTTCACACCATAAACCCTTTTTCCATTTAAAAAAATAGTGCTTTGGTCTTTAAAATACTTACACTGTAAAATTCTGTTTTATGGTATAAACCCGTTTCATTGGGTACTCCCCCACCAAACATAAACTGTAAACTGGAAACCACTGAAAGCTGTAAACCACTAAATTATGGTGTAAATCCCACTTTTATGCTATAAAATCCCATACTATTTTACAACTACCGCTACAACTCCGCAGAACCTCCTCGAGCCTCCTCTGAACACCTCTGACTGTCCAAACTGGAAAAGTAATGAGCTAGGAAGACACAAACCATTATATTAGATACCTCTCAAATGATTATTTCCCTTGAGAATCAAAATTAAACCAGAAAATAAAGGGTTCCGAACAACTATCCCATGATATACCTATTAGGGTATTTGTTACACCTCAAACACCAACAACCACGCACGCCAACCAAAACACCCACAAAAACACCTCGCACAACCACATCACCACTCAACCACATTACCACCTCTCACTGGAAACAACACCACAACATTTGAAACTGGCTAAGAGCTACTAAATTTCCACATCAACACCCACACAACCCAAGCCAACCACTATTACAGCCAACATACAACACTCCCCCCACTACAACAAAATCGCTGTTTAGCGGCGGTTTATAATTAACCGCTGCGAAACATTGGTTTTTTTAACACCCGACCCTTCCCCCCACCCCGACCCTCCTTCCCCCGTGACCCCGACCCCCCCACTTCCCCCGCGACCCCGGCCCCCTGTGACCCCGGCGACCCCGCGACTCCGACCCCGGCGACCCCGGCGACCCCGGTGACCCTGGCGACCCCGGCGACCCCGGCGACCCTGGCGACCCCGCGACCCCCGGCCCCCCGCGACCCCGGAAGCTGCACCGTCTTCCCCTCTAGGTAGGGTTTTGTTTCTCCTTCTTTAGGTTTTTTGGTTTTCCAGTAGGCAGGTTTTTAGTATATAGTTTTTTATAATCTCCACATTAGTTTACAACCTTCTGGTCTTATGATTTTAAACTGTATGACATTTTTCCTAATTACATTCAATTAACCATCATAAAAATTATCCCTCATCACATGAGTACCTGTTTTACTAAAATAAAATGCAAGACAATTTTTCCTTTCTATGTGACCCATTACCAATATGAGATCTTCATCCATGTAATGTTATAATGTAGATTATTCCAAACTATATACTAATTGTATAGTTGAATATTTTATTTCTATGGAAAAATGTATTTTATCTATTGGGTATTAGATATAGATCATCACCTTTTTACAATCTCATACAAGGATGAGATTTTAAAATCCAAACCCCACTAAATGAGATCTTGATCAATATATAAGTTTTTCCACATGGTTGACAAGTATATTAGAGAATTAATGCACATATTACTCACATGTGATATAAATCTATGCAATGAATCATCTATAAATATAACTACAAGTTGGATTGACTCCCATCACATTAGGATATGTAGTGATATCTTGGTACCCTACCATGGAACCAACTACCATATTCCTTGTCAAAATATTATAATTACTATCACCTACATATGTGGTGAATCTATGTAGTAGATTTTTAAATGGGTTATCTTATATATAGACCCATGATAAGAATAAAATTTCCCTTTCCTTTTATATGATTCATATCTTTGACAAAGGGATTTTCATTTCAAGAACTATGTATGGATTTATTCTCATTCTAATGAAATACATGGTGACAATGATATTTATTTTCATAGGCATGACCACAAACACATAGTACATGTACTACAAACATAAAAATTGTGAATTTACCCATGGGCAAAAATATACATCAATTGGGATCCCAACTGAAGTTGGATATGTCCTCCCCATTGATGTACTAGTTGTTCTACCTTCCATGTCTAAGTTAAGTGACGTTGAACCTCATAATTTTTTTTTTCAAATCTACATGACCTTAAATTTTAACCCTTTTTCCTAATTAAAATTACATAAACTAAAAATCAAAATATTCACAACTATTTGTTAGGTCTAAACCCTCTTAAAGAAATCATTAGAGGTGTAGTGTTTCACTCCCACTAATCTGTTCCCTTTTATGGATTAGGAAAAATATTTCTTATAAGAATACTATCATAAAAATCTCATGGGGTTCACTATGTGATCCTTGATAATTTATTCCTATTCCCCATAAAATTTTCATCTTGGAAAAAGTTATATTGGATATCCCATCCCATTTTCAACTAGACTTAGGAAATTTTAATAGTACATTCTCCTCAATTAAAATACTACCTCTTCAAATCGAATATATCACTACATTAAGTGATTTAATACACAAGATTCTCATGTTGCATTAAATCACACAAGAAAAAATTTCATTACATGGTGGAATAACATATAATGTTTTAAAATTATTTTTGAATATTTTTTTCTCTATGAAGCCAGTTCATAAGTCTGATGAGTGATTCAACACTGATAAATTTCCCAAGTTGATATACTACTCTTAGGATCCCTTAAACTTGATTTAATCAATAATTTTGTCTATATTCATATAAAAATTGGTTGTGGATGTTGATTTATTTGGAGCTAACCTATTAGGATTTGATACTGAATATCACACCTTTCCTCGAAGCATATAAAGTTATCCCTATGGGATATTTCAGTCATGGAAGATAGTTCCACCTAAACCACATAATCAATCAATGGATTGATTGAGAAAATATCCAACCTACTACCATTAGATTCTATTGAATGAGAATGGTATTAGTATTCCACTATTTGTATTGGTCATTCTTCACTAGTTGGTCTCAATTTCTTATTGACTCAGGCATTCATAATGTATGTTTTAAACCTTCCAAAATCATTCTATTCAATGTGATTGTTGTACCCTGAAGTTTAAACATTTGAGAATCATTTTAACAGTTAAATAAATTATGAAATTATATTCTTTTGCACCTTCCAATTTGGGTATGAATCTCTTTTGGATACCCCAAATACATAACATTAGATTTTCCTTTTTTAATGTCTTATCAAAACCATGGTCCTTTTCATAGGATATTAAACTTTGTGACATAATGGTCTAAAAATCATGACCATAAAATTAATTTCCCCCTCCAAGGTATTATATGATACTAATAATCCTTAATTCACATCAGGTTGTGTTTTGGAATATCTATGAAGACTAAACAATCATTGGTTCTATGTTTTTATATATAAAAATTTTAGCAGCTACAGGTCTGAGAACCATGACCATAAAATATCTGAGTCATCCCCTAAGGATATATGCATATGTGTGTCAATATCTACATCTATATCATATTTGTATTCCTCTCTTATATCGCTGTATATATCACATAATTTTTTTCAAGGATACATTCCCTTAAACTCTATACATAGATTGGTCTATGAACAATGAAATTAAACATAGTGTGAATATCCATGAGATTGTTTATATGTTCATTGGGATCACAATTCATGTAATTCTCTCATTTCCATTGTTTTATAATATTCCACACCTGCCTATTATATCCATGATATATGAGATTAAAAGACAATAATATTTTTTCAATGCACCTGATCCTAAAATAGAATAAAAATATTTTTATTTTTTTTTACATTAAAATATTTGCACAACACCTCATGGTTTTCTGCAATAATGAAATTAGGCACCAAACTAACATCATTTTATTCAACACATTTCAAAATTCCAACCACCTCACATTCGATTAAAAATGAATTTTCATAAAAATATAAAAATTGGACTAACATTCAATAATTTAAAATACTAATGGAAAGATACATAGCAATAACTATGTTAGAAAAATACAATAAGAACCTAGGGGAATATTTGAGTCCCCCCTGCTATGAATGCACATTTAAAAACATATGAAAAGTGTGATAATTCAATAAAAATGGTAAATCCATAAAAATTTTCAAGTTAAACCCCTAAAAAGCGTATCTTTCTATAAATTTGTTTTTATTCCCACTAGAACCCACATTTAATGTCTCATGAAAAATTTATGGTGAAAATAAATAATAAAAATCACATAGGGACAACCATTCAACCATAGAAAAAATAGGGATATAGTCACTAGGCCACTCAAACATAGATAATGTTAGATCACAAATTTTATACTCATGAACAACCTAAGGGTACTGTTTCCTCATTGCATGGGAAAAAATTTCTTGATATATAGTAAATTCTACATGAACTCAATCTGGTTATTGTATAATAACTTTATTAGCTATAAATATGTACATGAGATTCAGATAAATAAAATATCTCAATATAAAAATGTTCCCCTACCCATGAATCCATGGTATGTTAATGATATCCCCTATCATACATAGGATATATTTCTACATGATATATTTCACCAGAGGCTTATTCATCAATGTACTTATATTTAAAATTCAGTCCTTTAATGATTGAACATGATCTATATAGTAGTCCCTTTATCAGAACTACAAAGAGCATGATTCCTACTCTTATAGTATACATAGATAAATCTAGATATCCTATCTTGTATCAACCTATAAATCTAATTTAAGTATTTAATTGATATAGTTCATTTAGATGTTATTGTTGTCCACTGTAATTTTCAAAAAGGATTATTTAGTTCTTATTCCAACCTAGAATACATGTTGATTTGTTGATGTTAAATAATTTTCAATCTCAGAAACCATCATAGGATTCCTGAATCACTATCTTTCTTTATTAAGTGTTTTTCAAGGTTCAGTGGAAGCAGTTAGGTAGTTGGAACAAATTGAGGTGATCCTAAATTATCTTAGGGAACCTGATACTTTGTGTGTGAGAATTTTTTAGAACTGGATTTATAGTTTCAGTAGAGTCTTGTGGGAGTCAGTAGTACCTTCTTAACTTCATGAATGTATGAATTGGAATCTCATCAAGATTTATTTTTTAATGGTTATTTCCTAAGGGAATGAATGTAGAGAAATAGACTGAGCTCATGAGTCTTTTTATTGGTGACAGATCAGTATGGGAGTATGTCAATAACCTTTCAAGGTTTTTTATATATTCTCCAAAGATAGTGGTCATCAATTATGAGAAAGATCATTTCTTTGGTGATGGTCTTCACCCAGACCTTGGTAAATCTCTACTTTCTTTGGGCATAACATCCATTTTGGAGGTTGTCACTAGGGACATGTGAATAGAAGCTAAATACTATTCGAAATCGATGGTTGTTCATTCCTTAGTTTTATCAGGTATGCAAAAAATTAATAGTGGGAATGAAGAGAATCCAATGTGCAAGGAGTAGAGGCAGGATGAACCATAACATGATGAAAATGCCCATTCTTATAGAAATAGTTCATCCATTTTGTGATTCCATTTTAGGGACTTTGAGGAATTTTGAGACCCATTTCTTGATATATCCTTGAATTTTTCTCTATTATGGAAATTTTGTTCATCATTATTTTTTTGATGATGGGGTTATAGAAGATGTCTCATGTTTGATTCCTTGTTTTTTGTGTTGTCACATTTTGATATACATGGATAAAAGCTGGATCACATTACCGAGGAACACACCTCAGTATGTTAAGGGTTTGAATGAGTTTTTAGATTTTTCAATTTCTAATCGATCCGTTGAAGGGAGAATAAAATCTCCATGTCCTAAATGTAAATTTAGAACATGTTTGAAGAGAGATGAATTTTATGAACATTTAATACTGAATCAATTCCCTGCTCAATATTTGTGTTGGATTTAGCATGGAGAATTGAACGTTACAGAAAGATTGAGCACTGATGTTAATCCGCATAATGAGGTCCCAAGTTCGTCGATAATGGAAAATGAAATGAAAAACCTAATAAATGATGCATTTGGCACTGCAAGACACCACTATCAGTATCAAAACATATCAGAACAACCAGAAGAAGGTACTACAAATTGCAACGTGACAAGTGATGTTTTTGAGACTGTAACACAGGCAGATCAAGATTGTCACATATCATTGGATCCTCCTCTTGATTCTGTGGAGCCAAATGTAAGAGAAAACTTCACTGAGGAAAATGTGTTTCATGATTTAGTTGATGATGGAAATCAAGAGTTGTATAGTGGGTGTTTGAAATATTTAAATCTTTAATTTTTGCTGAAGTTGTACCATATCAAATGTCTATGTGGAATTACAAATAAGGAAATGTCCATGATATTGGAATTGATTCGTGATGCATTTCCTGAAGCAAAAATCTCAGAATATTTTTATGATATGAAAAAAGTTGTTAACAAGCTTGGTCTGAATTATACAAAAATACATGCGTGTCCCAATGATTGTATGCTTTATTGGGGAGAGGATTCAAGTAGATAGAATTTCAAGAAATGTTCTTCTTCTAGATGGCAGGAAAAGGATGATGTTGGAAGTTTGAATGAACATAATTTCATGGAGAAGAAGAAAAGGAGCACACCTGCAAAGGTTTTGCGTTACTTTCCTTTGAAACCTTGATTGCAAAGACTATTCATGTCATCGAAAACCGCCGAACACATGAAGTGGCATTATGTAGATAATAACAATGATGGGTTAATGAGACATCCACGAGATTCCCAATCGTGGAATACATTTGATTCATTACATCTCGATTTCTCAGCTAATCCTAGGAATGTTCAATTGGGATTGGATGCTGATGGATTCAACCCATTTGGGACTTTGAGTACCAAATATAGCATTTGGCCAGTTGTTTTGATCCCTTATAATCTGCCTCCGTGGATGTTTATGCAACAAACATATTTTATCCTTTCGATGATTATTCCTGGAAAAAAATTCCTGGAAATGATATTGATGTATACTTGCAGCCTTTGATTTAAGAATTGCAGGAGTTATGGAGCAACGATGTTGAGAAATTTGATGCTTCTTCTAAAACAATGTTCAAAATGCTTGCTGCTTTAATGTGGACCATTAGTGACTTCCCTGGGCTTGGGAATTTATTTGGTTGGAACAATTACACAGGTTTGGATTGTCCCATTTGTAACTTTGATTTTGAGCCCAAATAGCTACCTCACAGTAGAAAATGGTGCTTTTTGTGTCATCGAAGATTTCTCGATGCATCTCATAGATTTCGGCTGAACAGATCAAAATTTAATGGTTCCATTGATCATATACCACCTCCAAAGTTGTTAAATGGTTTTGAAATATTGGCACGGCTTGAAAATGTTGAAACAGAATTTGGGAAGGTTCATCATTTGAATGATAGCAGAAAACGGGTCCGAAGTGCATCGTCAAGCGAAACCGAAACGCAACAATGGAAGAAAAAAAGTATATTCTTAAAACTTCCATATTGGGAATTTAATTTGTTGCGGAATAATCTTGATGTGATGAATATTGAGAAGAATGTCCGTGACAATTTGATTTTCACATTGCTTAATGAGCATGGAAAGTCGAAGGATAATCTCAATGCTCGCAAAGACTTACAAGCAATGAACATAAAACGCAATATCTGGCCAGATGAGAATGGAAAGTATCCTCCGACAATTTTTTCAATGAAAAATAGGTATAAAGATACATTTCTTTGAATGTTAAATAATGTTAGGGTATCTGATGGGTATTCAAGTAACATCTCAAGGTGTGTTGACTTGAAGAATTGTAAGTTACATGGATTGAAAAGCCACGATTCACATATTTTGTTACAACAGTTACTACCATTGGCATTGCATACATTATTACCTAAAAAAATTACTACTGTTGTACTCCAGTTCTGCACATTTTTCAGAAAACTATTTGAGAAATCTCTACATCCATTTCAGCTTGACAACCTCCAGGAGAGGTTTGTATTGAACCTTTGCGCAATGGAGATGATCTTTCCTCTATCCTTTTTTACTGTAATGATGCATTTAACTGTGAATTTGGTTGAGGAAGCTAAATTAGGAGGCCCCGTTCATTATCGATGGATGTATCCAATTGAGAGGTACTTTATTTATATGTTTTCCAGTTAAGTAAACAATTTTTGGTACTTAATTAAATGCATAATTATGTTTATTTTATTTCACAGATATCTTGGGCATTTGAAATCATACGTGAGAAATAAAGCTAAACCAGAAGGCTCAATTGCTAAAGGCTATGTGGCTGAGGAGTGTATTACCTTTTGTTCTCGATACTTGGATGATATTGATACAAGATTTAATCGAGTTGGACGTGTTGATGACACATCGAATCAATCTCAAATACATCAGAAATCCAAAATATTTCTTGCTATTGGCCGATCAGTTGGGAGGACCTCAAATGTGACACTGACTGAATTGAAATTATTACAGGCACATAGATATGTGCTTCTAAATAGTGAAATTGCAGATCCATTTATTGAAGAGTTGATGATACAAACAAAGAGACGAATGAGAGGCCGAACATGAAATGAGAAAGATATAACGAAAGCTGTCAATAAAGAACTTGTAGAATGGTTTACACGACGTGTAAGTTCATAAATATTGCAATAAATATGAATATTAGTTTGACACATACATTTTGTTAATCTAATAAATTATATTTCTTTTTTCAGATCATGAATACTGATACTCGAGCAGAGGTGTCATAAGATTTGAAGTTTCTTGCTAGAGGTCCTCTAAAAGAAGTTATAAAGTTCGACGCTTATAATGTGAATGGATTTAGATTTCATATAGTCGATCGAGAAGTGGGTTTGATAACATAGAATAGTGGTATATTTACATTTACTGAAGTGTAATACTATGGAAAGCTTCATGATATTATTGAATTAAACTACCACGGACATTTTTCGGTTGTTTTATTAAAATGCAAATGGGTCGATATTATCAGAGGTGTTAAAAGAGATTCCTTACAATTTACTTCTGTGAACTTCTCTCGCTTGATGGATGTTGGTGATCGTGAACTGCATGATCCATATATCTTAGCATCGCAAGCAGAAATGGTATATTATGTGAATGATGTTGCCGATGAAGGGTGGAGTGTAGTTGCTCACATAATACAAAGTGATTTTTATGATATGGGTGATGAAGTGGAAAATTTTACCTCTAAAATTGAATTTAATCAGCAACAGGAAGCAGAATTATTTGTCCATCATGATATTGAAAATATTAGTCTAGCAAGGATGAATGAAGTGGATGAAGCAATGGAGCAGGAAACTGACATGATTGAAGGGGAAAATGATTGTATGTACAATTATTTATTTATTCAGCAACCACTTGTTTCATTTCTGCAGTCATTCATTATCATTGTTATATATATTTTGTCTGTTAGTACTCCATCTGTTATCATTTTTAATTTTTTTTTCTGCATAATTTTTTTGAAATATATATTATGAAGTTAATTTTATTTGATTAAATGATAGGAATGCCAAGGAAGAAGTGTTACATTATTTCATCTAGTTATGCGATAGATGACTATCCATCTGGATCCCTCCCCATGACATCTGATGCACCAGCTGCCGACACCCCTGAACCATCTCCCCCTGCGCCATCTCTCACACCATCTGTCGATGTCCTAGTAGAGGCTGAGTCTTCAAATCCCCCTTCAGGAGCCTCAGCAGTGGGGCAGTGACGCGCCCCTTCCAGTTCATCCCGGACATACTGGAGTGTCACTATCATAAGTACAAATTTTTATTAAATAAATTTATTTCATTTTGTTTATACTAATTGTTTTCTCATTGAAGATGACAAAAATTCAACCATGGAGAAAAAAATAAAAAGTTCAGATGTTTGGAATCTGAATGGAGAGAAGATTGTTATGCCATTTGATTCTTATGGGGTCCCTATGGATGATGCCACAGGGTTTCTTGGCCAGATTCTAGGCCAGCTGGCAGCGAAGCCCATTTCAATTCCTATTTCATATGACGATTGGAGACATATGCCTCTAAGCTAGAAAAATGAAGTGTTTGATTCTCAAATCAAGGTAAATTTATTACATTATGGTTTAATTGAATGTCATGTTACTAATATGTTCAAAATGAATTTCTGTATACAGATGTTCTTCAAATTTACCGTTGCTGATGTGATAGCACAGAAGTGGACGTTGAAAAATCTAGGTAAGAAGTGGAAAGATTTTAAATGGATATTGTGGTGTGATGTTAATGATGCTTCGTTGACCATGCTGCAAATGTATGAGAATCTACCCAGTGGGGTACCGAAAGAGTAGTGGAAAGTGTTTGTTGATAGGCATCAGGATTAGAAGTGGATGGTATTGAAATATATATATTATTATATTATCCTCATTTTACATTTATACATGTATATGAAAAGGACATGACATTCAATACATCAATATTAAATTGAATTTTATTTATTTCAGGATCTATCAAGACAGAATGCGTTAAACCGAGCGAATCAAGTCATCTCGTACACTGCAGGCTCAAAAAGTTTTTCTAGAAATCGAAGTACATTGGTAATCTTTTAATTAGTTTAAATATTTATAAGACAATATTATCTATTTAATATATTGAATTGTTGATTTATCTTTGATTAATGCAGTCACAGAGTTTAGGCCATGAAGCATCCAGAACTGAACTGTGGTGAGATGTTCACAAGAAATCAGATGGATGTTTTGTTAATGAGCCTGCTAAAGAAGTTGGGGTATGAAGTCAATTTTTTATCATAATAACTTATTATCAATTTTTTATGTGTTAATATATATTGATATTTTATTTATAGGTCAAAATTAAAGAACTATGGGATGCCAATCCTGCGCATTCCTACTCTGTCTCCCAGGATGACCCGGTTGCTAAAGTCCCTGGGAAGGAGCATCCTGGGAGAGTGCTCGGGATAGATTTGGGACCCGTGCCATCTGAGGTTTTTAGTAGGCCACCGGGGATAGCTGCTGCATCTACTCCTAACTTTAGTCATCCCATACCCGGAGATTCTAAGAAAGAGATTGTTTTTTTATAAAACATAGTTCACCAGCAGGGGAATCAGATATCTGCATTGCAGAAAGAGTTGACTGAAATACGTCAGCAGATGAGCAGATATGCTCCCGGTGGGAGTGCATCGATTGGTGGTATGCAGGTAAATCACAGAAAATCAAAATCATTTAGTTTACTAACTTTCATTTGTTTTAAGTTTTAATATAAATATGTAACCGTATTTAATTTTCAATATAATGTTCTTACAGGTGACATCACAAAGTGGAAATGAAGGTAGAGAGGGTGACGATGCATCATCGGACCCTAAGTAGTTGTACTGTTGATGTGTTGAACAAAAATGGAAATAGTTGGTTTGTATATGTAACATTTGTGGCACATAGTTGCCACCACACATTTTCACGTCCTAAAATTTCCTTGATTTATCATTTTAAGCATCAAAAGTATCTAAACATGCTCTAGCTCTTCTAAAATGTCATGATAATGTTCTAAATCAAGGGTGGTTCACTAATATATAGGTGTGACTGAGGGGTGATAAATTAGCATAAGTCCATGAATATAGGCAAGAATAATTTATAAATTAAAATATAATCTCGAAGATGGATGTCGACTTGACGCACAATTGGTATGTCTTATAAAAACATGAATTTTAAGAAAATAACTTCTACCAAATACTTCAATATTAGGATGGTTACAATGGACCATTTCCAACCATAACTATTTTGATCACTGAACTGTTACTGCATGACTTGAACTGCATTCCCAACACAATTTCCACTTAATCATGGTCTGTCTGGTAATTATTACCTATCATTATATCCCTGAATTATTTATAGTATGATACTTAATTCCATTTTTTTGATTCATTACTAGCTATCCGGTCATGAAACTTTAATTACTAGAATTCCAGAACTTTATTCTTTACCATTCATGACTATTCTTTCTACAACCACTCTCCCAAAGGTTACATTTTCCATGACTTGTGTGATTCTCCCCACCATAGGATTTTAATATTAATTATTTTAATAAAAATAGGAATCTAATTCCCATGAAAAACACTCTTTCCACCACTAAACATGGTTTCTGGATGTGAGTCAACATAATTATACCATGTTCCATCATGACAATCTATCCTTGGCATACGCTGAAGCCTCATCTGGAACTAATATTCCATCCTTGAACAACCTGTGGTTCACTTCCTACCACCTAGATTTACATCATCCACTTAATAATAAATAGAAATGGTCTATTCATAATCACATGCATTATGCAATACTCATTCCATGTGCACACATTCAATCAACATCAATAACTACATCTTGAACTTTAACCCAGATTGATGATGTTATAAAACTTGATCCTCTTACATAGTCATCCATAGAACTAGGATAACTTATCTTTTCTACTAAAAACTCTGGTCTATATCACTCACCACAACATAGTTAATACCTAGGTAACCTCACTCAGGGAGTGATCAGTTAACACAACATTTTTAGATCCCACAACCCTAAACCAAGTAGTTATGTGATAATACCCCTCAAGGTGTTACCTGTGATTTCATCCCTCAAACTCTCAGAGACTAGAAATTTTTTCACAAAACACCACACAACTCTCTCCACCAAACCTTAGTTAAATAGGAAATTTATATGATAATGAATACTAAATTGATGTTACATCAATGAAATGGGAACACCCATTTCATATAATTCATAGGACCAATGACACTGTGCATTCTTGGTATTTTCTAGCCTACTCAAAAAATCAAACCCAAGGGTCACGTTATCCTACATAACCATTTAACATGGATGATGACTTCTTGAGTCATACACCTTTGAAATTAAACTCACAAAACTAACTAAACTAAATAAAATTAGATTGGCATGTCAGTCCCACTAATCTCAAGCATTAAAGATGCTCATAACACCTAGAAGTTTTACTTATCTCATGATCGCCTACCAACTTGGGGAATAATTCCACAACTAGAGTCCTACTCAATCCCAAAATACATAAAAAAAACATTCTATGACCAAAAACTAAAAAGATGCATCCAATGATGCTTAATATCTCCAAGGATGCTAGAAAAACTAGGTTAACCCCTCACATAACACGAGGAATCAACTCTAATTCTAGGTTTATTCCTAAAAGGTCACTAGAATCTCCCACCTAACCTATATTCCAACATAAAAATATGTCAACTAAGACTCACTGGAAATATCCACATTCCTATAAAATCTATATCCCAATGTAACTCTAAAACTATTCCCACAATAGGATTTTTTATAACAATATATTTCTAATGTGTTATTTAAGCTATTTAATCAGTTAAAATTTATTATAAGTATTAAGGATGGTTTCTAGGCCACAAAACCAAAAAAAATCATTATATAAATGGGTTGGTACTAATATAACTACTAATTCATCAATTATCAATTTTTATAAGTAGAGTGGAATCGCTATGGATGATCTATCCTAAGAAAGTGAAGTTATAAGATTTAGTGGAATCCAGTTTGGGATGTTACAATGTTGTATCAATGGAGTTTTATCTTTCTAGTATTTACTATTTAGGATATTGTATACATGAGTATGAGGAATTTGTTGGAACCTTTGATGGATATCTGACTGCTGTGTTAATAATACTTTCTCTAATAGAAAGTCTTATTTTCCAGAGTTTCAGATTTTTGTTCTATTTTTAAATATTAAAGTTGTATATTATTTCTCATTGAGAGAAAAACATGTTTTTTGGATGTTGTGATTTATTCTGGATATTCAGCTCTTGGTCATTGGTGGGAGGCCATGGATGGTTTTTTCTGGTTTTATTTGTTTTTCAGGGCAGTGGTGCAGCAGAAGCAAAGAATTATTATTTTTATTCTGGGAAGCTTTTTGCGGCGGTTAAAACCGCTGCGAAATGTATACTGGCGGCGGTTTAAACCGCCGCTAAACGTAAAATAAATTTTACTTTTAGTGGAGGTTATAACCACCGCTAAATAGGAGCATCATGGCTGCCTCATTCCGTGGTGGTTCTCGTGACTTTAGCGGCGGTTTTACGGCCGCTGGAATTTGATTTTATTCGCAGCGGTTATAACCGCCGAGAATAAAGTTATATCCAAGGCTCGTAAAACTGCCGTTAAATTCAGGGAAACTGCCGCGAAATGAGGAAGCAACGATGCTTTCCTGAAACCGCCACTAATAGATTTCCGACGCCCTATTAGACGACAGTTTCTGTAAACCGCCACCAAACAATGTAGAGGCAGTTTAAACCGCCACTAAATGCAAAAAAAACCGCCGCTAAATGGTGATTCTTTTGTAGTTCCCAAGCACACAAATCAAGGAATTCCATCTTCCATGTCAAGATATTATCTTCTTTGAGTGGCATTGTCTCTCCCAAATGGTTTCAATCATGTCAAAGTATAATGTGTATTGATTAGTAATTATAATTTACCCCTCTTCATATGTTATAATCTTCATTACACATCGAAGGAACAACACGTCTCATAAAAAATAAGATCCAAACATCACAACAATAAAGCAGAACAGATCAAAAAAGAAAACTCAAAACAACTTCAGGTACCAAGAACACATCTGCGTCTCTAACTCCCAAGTACTTTCCTCTAGGATACCATGCCTCCACAACAAATGAATCAAAGGGATGGTTTTCCCACAAAACAACCTTAATTGATGATCTTGGATCTCTACTAGCCACTCTATAAATGTTGCATCATCCTTGATATCCAAATCTCCCCAGTCAATAATGTGAGAGTAATCATAAAGATATTGATGAAGATGGGACACATGAAATATGTTGTGGATCATATCCAACCATGGTGGAAACACAAACTGATACACCACCTCACCAACATGCCCCATCACCTCAAAGGGACCAACAAACTAGGGAGAAGCCTTACTCCCCCCACCAAATCTCCACTACCCACATCAAGGAGAGAATCTCAAAAACACATGGTCTCCAAACTTGAACTCCAAGGGCCTCTACCTACATCCGCATAGGCCTTATAACAGTCTTGAACCACCTTAATCCTCTCAAACCAAATGTATCTTCTTGGTCGTGATCTGTACCACATCAAGACCAAGAACTACTGACTCCCCAACCTCCATCCAGTACAATATAGATTGACATAGTCAACCATACAATGCCTCAAATAAATCCATGCCAATGGAAGATTGATATTTATTATTGTATGAAAACTTGACTAGAGGTAGGTTCATTACCCATGACCCATCAAATTCCAAGATGCAGGCTCACAACATATCCTCTATTGTCTGGATGGTCTGCTCCCTCTGCTCATCTGTCTAAGGGTGGAAAGCAGTTCTAAGGTGAAAATGATATCCAAAAGCATGTTGCAATCCCATATAGACCCATAAGGTAAAATGAGGACCCCGGATAGAGTTGATGGTCCTTGATAATCCATGAATCCTAACCATATCATCCGTATACCACCTCACTAAGACATCCATGGTACTCAACTCATGAATTTATAGAAAATGAGACAAATTCTTCAGTAGGTGCACTATCACACAAATCAAATCACATCATCCGTGAGCCTAAGGTAACCTGGTGATGAAATCCACCAATATGTCTTCCAATTTACACCTGATAAGATCCAAGTAATACATCATACCTCTAGGAACATAGTTCTCCACTTTCACCTGCTAAAAAACCATACACTTCACTACAAAATCTACCATTGACCTTTCCATCCATATCCGCTAAAGATGACTCCTTAAACCATGATACATATTGATCATGCTAGTATGTACCAATAAATGAGATCTATTAAACTCATGGATAAATATATAACACATCACCACCGTAATGAAAAACCTTCAATGGAACAATATCTCATTCAGACTATCCCCTGACCATCCCTCCGAAACATCACCATGACCAACACGGTTATGCATCACCTCCACATTTGAGTATCCCCATTGAGACTTCTCCACCTTCCGTAATAAGGATGAATCCACAATCATAAAAAAAAGACAACCTTGAAAACTTATCTCTCCAATTTTAAGATGCATCACTACAATCTCCTCCATCCTTTTCCAAACATCTCCTCAAGAATCCCGACTCAATGCATCAAAAACCACATTCCATTTTCTTGGGGTGTAAGAGATATCAAAAGCACATTCTTGAATAAAATCCATCCACCTATACTATCATAGTTTTATATCCCACTGAGAGAAGATATTTCAGGCTCTTGTGATCCATGAAAACCAAAAATTACTTGCCGATGAGGTAGTGAAACCACAACTTTAGCACAAATACAGCTACCGCCAACTCCGGATTGTGGGTGGAATGGTTATGCTTATAGGGACGTAACTACCTAGACCTATAAGAGATCACCTCCATATTTTGCATCAACAAACATCCTAAGATTATACAGGATTCATCACAGAAAACCTCAAACAACACACCCTCTTCTGGAAATCAAAGCAATGAATCACTAAACAACTTCTCCTTTAGGTAACCGAACAATTCCTAGTACTGATCACTCCACATGAAAGCCTGATACTTCCTGGTCAAAGATATTAGTAGGGCTGAAAATTAAGATAAATCGAGCACAAACCTATAATAATAACCACATAGAATGAGAAAACTATAAACATTTTCCACATTCTTAGGTGATTCCCAAGAAAAGACTGCCCAAAATTTCGAAAAGTCCACTACCAAACCCTAATAAGACACCACATATTCAAGGAAACACACATATCATGTATAGAAGTCACACTTGGATAAATTTACATAAATTTTATGGTGTTTAAGGACCTGTAAAAAAACTTTGAGATGATCAACATACTCCTCCTATGAGTCAGAGTAGATCAAGATATCATTGAAAAACATGATAATGAAATGGTCTTGGAACTCACAAAACATGGAGTTAATGAGCCTTATGAACATGGATAGAGTGTTTGAGATACTGAACAACATGACCACAAACTCAAAGTGTCCATACCTACACCTGAAGGTAATCTTCAGGATATCCTCACCCCTCACCCACAACTGGAGATATCTAGATCATAGATCGATCTTAGAGAACTGACTAACCCATATTAAATGGTTAAAAAATATTCAATATTTGAAAGAAGGTAAAGGTTATTGATCTTCACATGATTAAACATCTGATAGTTTACACATAACCTCATACTACCATTTGAATTCTTAACGAACAACACTAGAACATCCCACTGTGACACATTGGGCCAAATATAAACCCTCTACATCAGATCATCCACCTACAACCTCAAATTTCCTTGATTTCTTGGTGTCATATGATAGGGATCCATAAAAATTAGAGATGCGATCGAATGCAACTCAATCACAAACTCAGAATCACATTGAGGGGGTAGGGTCATAAACTCCTCTGAGAAAACATCTATGAACCCATACATAACTATGTGAACACCCTCCACCTAATATTCCACTTAAAACTCCACCAATTGAGACAAAAGAGGCTCTACTTGACTACCACCCATCTAATAACCTCACTCACTAACAAACACCACTCAATGGACCTCCACATCGAAAAATGAAACTTTACTATAGAATTAGTGGATGAATTCATGCACAAAATAAAACCAATATATGACGAGGATATCATCATATGGTTATATATGTAGAAATAAGAAATCTCCCACTAACTGGTGTTTACCCATCACCAGTCTAAATCCCCAAAACACATAAAAAAAAGCAGCCTAACCTTCAATCACTGTAGAGTCACTGGAAGTATCTCCACATACAACCCCAAAGAACGAACCGAAGTAGGAGCAACCGAGAAGTGAAATGCTCCTAAATCAAACAAAGTTTGTATAAGGGTAGATGATAAACTGGTCATACCTTGAATAACTCCTAGCTCTACTAGAATTAACGCCTCTAACTCATGCATATCACCATGACTATCTCCTATACCTCTATACTATCAGCTTCCATGACCGTGGTATGGACTAGGTACTTACTAAAGGGGACCATCAAGAGGATACCCTCTTCTAAATCTATCTTCTCTCGGCTACTGAGCAAGCACCAGCGGTCCCTACTACTAAAACTGCCTCAGAGGCAACTGATGCTGCTGCTGAAAAGGGGCCTAAACACACAACCGAAACTGACCTCCTTGAGAAATCGAACACTGATCCCAATGGTGGCACTATCCCCCACAAACAAAGCATTAAAATGGAAAGACCCCTATAGGTTCTCAGAATCCACTTGTCCCAGAAGAATGGGGAAAGATCTTCTATGATCGGCTCCCCACTAGTTGGAACCCTGACCGTCTGAACACCCATGAACCATTTCCTGAATCTCTACACCTCAAAGCACCATGATAACCACTCTCTCAAGGCTCAACCCACAAAGAAATAATTTGATCGACAACCTATACCTTTTTATGAACCTATAGATATATGGGAAGCATAAATAGGGTGACTGTATACCTAATCACTGGGTGCAAAGCCTCCTCCAGACACTATGCTCTGGACTCCTCATCTAAAAAACATCTGGAGAAAAGTGTAGGAGGTACTTGAACCTAATACCAAGCTCCCAAAGACTCATGATCCCCTATTAAAGGGAGATAATCTCCTGTCGCTTGGATTTTCTCATCAATGATGATAAGAATTTTGAATAGAACTCCTTCTAAAAGTCGGGTCACAACACATCTTACTCCTTACAGTCACTAAGAAATAGCATCCACCACTAACGTGTAGCTCCCCATATCTAGGTAACTACCAAAAAAACCTAGAACTTAGATCATACTCATATTATACTGAAAGTGATCTCAAGATCCTCTAATCAATACTCTGTATCCAAATTAGAGATTATCCCCTCATACTTTCCCAAACTCTTCAGCTGAAAGGCATGAAAGGCCCACTGCCATGACTTAAACTCCTATGCCGGATCGATCCTCCGATGATCCACCAGATCATCCTTCTAAACCTCAACTGCCTGAGCTACTCACAGATGACAACAATGATCTATTACTTAAAATAAATTAGAACATCCTGATCCTGATAGCATGGAATTTTATCAAAAATTATTTATTTAATTCATTTTTTCCCACAACAATCCAATTAAAACATGAACACAAGCAATCTTTATGCATGCACCTATCCTAGTTATATAACCTACAAATAGGTTTACTTAACTTGGTTGTTAAATAATCTTTAAGTCCACATACTGGATCATTGGGGGCCCTAAAATCCCATGTCGGAGCTAGTCTCCCTAGACTATGTCATATACCAATATCAACTAGCATATTTTCCTTACTAAACCATGAAATACTCATAGTTCTTAACTCCAAACTCCAACTGATCTCTCAACTAAAACCTTTGATACCACTCTTTCATAACCTCCTCCCTCCAAAGATTCTATAATGAAGGAAAAGAGATAATGACACCCCGAGTCCCTCCTCAGGCAAGACCCAGGTTGGAGACAAGTACCAAGGGAATAACAAAATCACATATGGGAGATATTACCCTCTAAAATAAAATAGGATCAGAAGATGGGATAATTAACCACCAAACAAACCAAGCAGATAATCTAAAAATAAACTAGAAACCATCCCATAATGAATGAATAGAAATAAACCAATACAAATAAAAGTATCCAAATATACCAAAATACAATCTTATAGTAGAAAATCAACAGAAACTCTTAACCAAATCTAGTAATGTATATCTCAGTCTAAAAAATTCCTCCTAGAAACATGAAGAACAATTTATATGTGTAGGGTGAGTATACAAGTATACTCAATAGGAATACCCAAGGTTAAAAGTGCACATATGAAAATAGCATGCTAATGCGCCAATGAACAGAAAATAGATCCAACAAGAAACTAATAGGTTAACTAAACAAACCTAGAATCACCATGGATCACTCACCTAATCATGCATCCAATATAGTAATATAACATCAAGATCATAACAAGAAAGGAAACTTGCTGTCGCTCCCCCACTGATTTTCTGCTCTCACACCCCAATATAGAACATCCCGTGATCTCATCCCTTCCATATATACATCACATAACATACCAACCATCTATGACATGGATTAGGATGAATCCATAACTACCCACACTCACAAGGTCTAGCATTTGGTACTAGCATCAGGCATTATCACATCACATCACATCACATCCTGCTTGTAGACACCTGGTCCAACACACAACATCTCATCACATCACATAACCAGAGAAGTAGGATATCATGAATGTGAAAGACATCAACCTTGTTATCTACTCCTACCACACATAAACCCCATTATATATCAGATCTCATCACATACAAAACACATCACATCGCACCTGAAGACACTTGGGCCACCACACCACATCTTGCCCGAGACACCTGGGCAATCACTACACATATCACCCGAAAACACCTGGGCCATAATTGCTGAAGGAAGAGTGGAGAAGAGGGGGTAACCATCCATACATATCACCACCATCCTGGATGTTGGGGAAAACACTCGAAACCCAAAGCCTCTATGCATTGGTAAGGTTATCCAACTCAGGTGGGGCGTATAAAGAAATAACATAAAATACATGATATATAGATAACACACAATACCCAACCTATGAGTTCATATAAAATGCACTAGTGTACACCATGCCACCACTGTCATACCACATATAAACCATCACAACTAATTCCACCACTATATGAATCACTACACCACCACTGCACAATCTACACAACATTTCCCATTTTCATTTACAAGTTCAAAACTTTCCATATATATCAAGTTCCCACTATTTCACATTTATTAAGCCATTTAATTTATTCAACCAATTAACTAATCCATTTACCAAACATAAAATTATATCCCATTATATTCATTTACCAACCCATCAATTTATCCATTTCATTCAGAATCATAAATTTATTCCATTGCTAACCAGGAAACTAATAGAACCACACCACATATCTAATGGTCTAATTCACAAAAACCATCACCGTAAAGACATACATCTACCATCGACCAAAAAAATCTCACCATAATAACCACACATCAAAAACTCCACAAAACCACAACCACCATGCTCCACAACCACTATGCATCACATTTTATACCACAACCTCATCACACAACACCTCCACATAGCACAATATCACCACACATCATCGCTGCAACTCATCACACCATTGTTCACCACAACCACATCACAACTGACCATATCAAAACCATTCCAACCAACCAACATGTAACAACCCCACACATCACACAACCTATCTGTTAACCACCATCACTACATAACAACCCAGAAATCAAAAGGCAACACAACAAAGTAACCACACGCAACAACAACACATCTCGACTTAAATTATTTTATTTAAGGTATTTAATCACATTAATTGTTTATTTAGTATGAGTATTATCACACAAACCATATTATATGGTAAACTAGTTTATTATCTATATATATGTTCTTTATCCTTTTATTCAAGATGTGATCAAATAACAACACAACAAGGGTCTCAGAACATATCAACTATAGTACAAATAAGCCTCCCAACAACTGTTATTTTCAATAATGGAAATAAAAATGCATAATATAATAAAAAATAACTTCAAAGTAGTAAAAATACGTGATAAATCCCCATTAACATAAATTTCAGTTTATGATAATTTATTATCTTTATTAATATGACCCTTACTATCAACCCAAAGGAAGACAAAATAATGAAACACATAACATGTAAAAAGGGAGAGAACAAGGATCCACTACCTCAAAGAAGATTTCTAATATCCCTGTAAAATATAGGGTGAAGAAGAAACAAATAAAAAACCAAAACCGCATTGAAAATGATGTATTAGCATACACCACATCAAAGGGTTATAAAAAACACATCCCAATATGCACCTTGATAAAAAAATACCACTGTAGTGATTCTCCACGGTAATAAAACAAGGAAACAATGGAGAAAGGAGAAGGAATTACCAAAGATCTCCAAACAAAACCACTGGATCCCATAGATCAAAGTGAGGTAGGATGGACTTTAAAGTATCCTAAAGGCACCTAGGGTTCACCAAAAACCAAAAGGATTAATATCTGAAGGAAAACTTATAAACAATCTGGGAGTCACCAATTTTATGAAGTAAACCATACCTTTATGGAATAAAACTCATGGGCCCACAAAAATTACACCATAAAACCATATTTCACACCTGAAATCCATTTCCACTAAAAAACATGGAACATTGGTCTTTAAAAGACTTATATTTTAAACTTCTATTTTACGGTGTAAAACCATTTCATGGGGTACTACCCCACTGAACACAATCTATAAACCACAAACCATTTCAAGATTTAAACCACTCACTCATGATGTAAATCCCACTTTTATGATGTAAAATCACATGATACTACTAAATTATATCTCAAAACTCCATAGAACCTCCTCAAACATCCTCCAAACACATCAAAATGACCAAACTGTAAAAGTAATGGGACAAGAAGGCACAAACCATTAAAAAAATAATCCAAAATTTCTCTATTTAGTTATGGTTTTGATGGGACACATATATAAGTTCCAAACCTTATAACTTCATCTTTAGAAATGTTAAAATTAATAATATTCAAAACATTTTTCCATAGAACCTCATCATATTTCCAAGACTCCTTGATCCTCTCAATAATATATGGTTGAGCAGTTATTTTAGAAAGGTAGGATGAATATCCTTTTATTATTACCATCCCATCCTCTGCATGTTAATGAATATTGGATCCTTTATAATACTCATCATGGATAGGGCATCATGATACTTTCTACTTAGAGCATCTACCAATTTTTTTCCTTCCTAGAATGGTAATATATCAAACAATCATAATCATTGATTAGATCTAACCACCTTCATTGGAACATATTGAACTCCTTTTATGTGAATATATATACTTGAAGATTTTATGATATGTATATATGTCACAATTCTCCCCATAAAGATAATTTCACTAAATATTTAGTGTAAATATAACTATATCTAATTCAATATCATGTGTTTGGTAGTCTTTCTCATTGATATTTAAATGGTGGGAGACATGTACTATCACTTTTTCAACTTGCATGAGTACACAAACCAATACCTTTTTTGATGCATCACTGTATATTACAAATCCTTTGACATTGGTGGGTAATGTGACCACAAGTATAGTGATTGGACTCTTATTTAAATCTTTAAATCTCTCTTCACATTCATTAGTGTATAAAAACTTGACTCCCTTTCAAGTTAGCTTGGATAGTGGGCTTGAAAATTATGAGAAGTATCTCAAAAATTGATAATAGTTTTCAGTTAATCCAAGGAAACTATAGGTTTCCATCACATATGTTATTTTGGACCATAATTAAATTATGTATATTTTTGAAGGATCCATAGATATCCCTTTACTAGTGATAATATGCCTCAGGAAAGTTACTTTCACTATCCATAACTATCATTTACTATACTTTGAAAATAGATTTTCCTTTCACAAAGTCTTCACTACAAAATTCAAATTCTCATCATGTTCCTCCTTGATTATGGAGTAGATAATAATCTCATCTATAAAGACTACCAAAAAATTTTCAAGGTAATTATTAAATACTCTATTCATTAGGTCCATGAAAATAGCTAGAGCATTAGTGAGTCCAAATGACATCACTATGAACTCATAGTTCCTATACCTTGTATAAAAATTATTCTTGGAGATACCTACCTTATTCACATTTACTTGATAATATCCTGACTGAAGATCCACCTTAGAGAATTATTGGGACCCACTTAGCAGGTCAAACAAGTCATCAATCCTTTGAAGAGGAAACTTATACTTTATCGTGATCTTGTTGAGCTCATGAAAATCAATGCAGAGGCACATTGAACTATAATTCTTATTGGATAAGAGGACCAAGGAACCCTATGGTAAAAAAACTAGGTGTATAAATATATTATCCAAGTTATCCTATAGTTTCTTCTTCAAATCCTCAAGTTCAACAATGGTCATTCTATAAGGATTCATGGATATTAGTAATCCTCCAAGAATAATCTCAATTGATAACTCAACCTCATGACATGGTGAAAGACTAGAAAGTTATTCGGGAAGGACATCAATATATTCCTCTACAATGGGAATGTCATCAAGGATGATATTTTCCATAGTCTCAATCATTTCACCTAGATATAATTTCTCATAAGGTAATAATATCCATGATTGAGATGATGATACCAAAGGAGATTCATCCTCCTATTTGAAATTGTATATAATCAGAGGAGGATTCATGATATGGAGGGTGATTTTATTCTCGCGACAATTTATATTGGATTTATACAAGGAAAGGTAATCTATACCCAGAAAATCATTGAATTAAACTAAAGGAATAATGATAGTATTTTTAGGACCATTCCTATAAACTTCAAATTTTGATACAATAATCATAAAAATTTACCCCATATGATATTAAATCATTTGTGGTGGTGACTCAATATTCTTATAAAATATACAAGATATGCTAATATGGCATGAAATGAAATACAATAAGACAAACACAAATTTAGAGTAGAGGTTATGTGTACTTTATTCATCATGATCCATCTTAGCATATGAATTTATTTGTTTCCTCGGTCTTGGAGATTTTTGGTGCACATAATGACTTTTAACTCTTATAATAGATCATTGGCTTGGATAATTCCCAAGTTATCCACATTTATGACATATATTTGTTAATGGTACCTTAGATTGAACTTTATTTCCATCTATTAAGTTAACTGGAATCTTCATTTTCCCATGATAATTAGCTATTTTATAACCTATTTTTCCATACTTAAAACATATTCAAGTTCCTTTGTGACATTTAACTTGGTGCCTCTTTCAACATTTTTGACATGTAGGAAATTTAATATTCTTTCCATTATCACCATTATTAGAATAGCTTCCTTGAGACGCCGTCATCCACTTATTTATCATATTTATAAATTCAACTATATGATAGTTATTAATCATGACTTGTGATAGTTGGCTTTTTATAGTCCTAAGAAATCTTACTTTATCTCCTACCATATTAGGCATCTCATTTGGGTAATCATCACATTGCCCCTCACATTGGTTATTGACTCAGTTTCTCCTATTTCTGGTCATTTACTAGAATAAAGGGAAAATCAGGGTTGAGAATTTTTAAACTATTATACATATAAAAGGGAAACTATAAATATTAAAGTGAAAACTAATAAATTAAATATATCCCTTAACCTATTAATTTCTAGGTTTTAATCTAAGTTATCAATGATCTTTTTAATAATATAAAATCTTATGGGAATTTTTGTTCCCTACAAAATGGTTCATAAAAATCTTGTGAAATTACCTAATTATATCCTTTTGGAGTGTCATACCAAGTGTTCATCAATGCCTGTTATTATACACGAGATGAAAATCAAGTCCATCTCAATTCACCCTTCTCTGGGTTATTACCCCTAGGTAAAACTGTGCTAGAGCCACATCCACTTGTAATATCCAGAGAGAGATGTATTTTCTTAGAAACAACTTGATATATAATTTATTAAAATTTAGGTATGTTTTCCTACGATTAGTCTTATACCTAAGGCTTTCACTAGTGTTTTATAATACTAATTCCAAAAAATAACTATATTTCCTCTAATACCAACTATGATAACCCATAACTTTAATATACTTTATTTCATGATTTATTACATAAAGATACACTTAATATAACCATAGAAGATCATGAGTCCTAGTGTATTTAGGAAATTAGGTACATAATGTGATAAATTAAAACATGGGTACAACATAATTATTTAAAAACTTTGAAACATGACTTTATATTCCTTGGATATTCTAAAATTTCATGGGATAACTTTGGGATGTAAATAATAAATGGGTGAGCTATAAATTCCATTAAGGGAATAATCAAAGAATAAAATGATGAAATTAATAAATGTGAGTCATGAGGCATATCAATATTACATAAAAGGGGTGGGTATTAAAATATTGAACAATGAGTCATGATATAACATGGTAACATTAAGGTGACATAGGAATGTGGAAATAATATAAAACATGACATCATAAATATAAGTTAAGGATAATTGAAAATATAACATAACATGGCGTGCTTAGGATAACCTACCATGAACCATACATGGAATCTCATCCATGATCAAATAACGTGGTTTATATATATTCAATTAAATAATAAATGATATATAGGTACATCTAGGTGAATACACTTTAGTGGAAATGAGGATGGGTATTCACAATATAAATACTTGACATGAGAAATCACAGGATAATTTCTACAGCATAGCAGAGGTACATAAAGATTCATGGATGGGTTAAATGAGAGTAAAAGGGGTATATAAATTTTTTTACATAATAATTACAATAATGGGTATGTGTAAAAACATTTTACAACATTAATAATTGAAAAAAATGCATAATTTTAAGAAGTATCTTAAATAAAGAGGAGAAAGAGAGGATCCCTTACCTTGAGAGGGTATTACTAAAAGCTCATGAAGAGATTCTTAAGATCTTGGGGGAAAATTGGGAGGAAAATAAATAGGTAAGGTAATATAAAATTCATTATCCAATTTTTTTAGTGAATAGTAATGGGAGGTTGGGTGTGTTTTTATAGAAAAATAGAGGAGAATTCTTTATTAATTTATAAGCTTAGGTTTTGGACTCAATATGATAAATCAATCAAAAAAACAAACCATACCATGTTTTTCCACATGGTTTCTTCCAAATAGAAGTGAATTTAATTATTTTATAAGGATAATAATTTAAATAATTAAAATAATACCCTTGGTGATGTGGAAGTGAGTCATGCTTATAAAGAAATGATTTTAACACCATAAAATATAATATCGGTTTTGGAGGATTCATTAAGGGTTTATAAAATAAGTCAAATAACATAAAAGCACATTATTTTAAATGGGAAACATAATTTTGGTCATGTATAGTCTTTATAGTATTTATTACATCACTTTTGGGTTTTTATGATGTCATAATACATACCATATAATTATATTGTATTTAATTTTTATCGAAAAATTCAATTGTCTTAGAAAATTATGAAAAATACACCATTGTATAATCTTGATGTGATGATTTAAAAAAATATTTATTTGAAAAAAATAATTATATAAATATTAGAATTTACACTTTTAAATAAAAAATCCCCATTTATTTAAAAATAATGGTTTTTTGACAATAACAATTTTTTAACACTTATAAAAATTACATTTGAATTTGGAAAATTATTTTATCATTTATATTTAAATAAATATTATTTAATAATAATATTTTTTAAAATAAAATTTATTTCAAAACTACTTGAATTCATATAAATAGTTTCTTGATCAAAACTATATATTTCCCAAAAATATGATTGGTGTTTCATCACATCGAAATATAATTTTTACCAAATCCATTATTTAGTCATTCATAAAGTAATAATATAAATGATAAATATTATCATTATTTTATTAAAAATAAAAATATAAAAATTTATACTATTAGGGTCTAGATACATAACCCCTTATTACACTAGTATACGCCTTAAGAGAATAGTGTGCAATGGTGATATTTTCTTGGGGTGGTTCAGTGAACTTGGTTTGGGTCATAATCTCGATGAGCTTAAAATTCTCCCATAAATAGTTTTTCTCATGCTTTAATTTTTGAATCTTAGCTTGGGCGAGGTAATGGGAAAATCCTGGTGATTCTATCTCCCTTAGAAGCTTTGATAAATGGGCTTCATAGGGTACGATCCTACTAGTAGAGGCCATAACTTATTTCGACTATGTCAATTGGATCTATCATGACCCTTAATATATACTAATCATAATGATCATTGTATAATGACTATATTATCAATGTTTATGATGTGTAATAGTCTTTTAAATTCTATAGGATATAACATATAATATTCTAAAACAACCAAAGTAGTGCATTCATTTTATATATTTTCATTTATTAATAAGACATTTACTCATTCAAAAAGGGAATTTCATTTAAAAAACTTCAGGTCATTAAATTATTCCCCCCCAAAAAAATTTCACCATTTTTTTTATTCCATACATTAAAATAGACAAGGGTATTTATGTTTCATCTCCTCTTTCAGTTCCCATGTCTCTTAGTCAAACTTATGGTTCCACCACAACACTTTAAACAGGGGAGTTGTCTTGTTTCGTAGAACCTTGTATCTAAGATCTAATATCTTCACTAGTTACTCCTCATATGAAAGATCATTATCCAATGGTACCAACTCTAGATTAAGTACATGTGTGGGGTCTGGTATGTACTTACTCAAGAGGGATACATGGAACACATCATGTACTTGAGGATGGTTAGGTGGGAGTGCTAGTCGATATGCCACCACTCTGATGAGATCAAGGATATCTAAGAGGATTATGTTTCCTGGACTGAGTTTTCCCTTCTTACAAAACCTCATAAATTTCTTCCACGATGATATATGAAGGAGCACCTTATCTCTAACCTCAAAATCCAAGTCTCATCGATGACTGTATGCATAAATTTTATGTCAAAATTTTCATGGATTTCATATGATGGTGAATGGTTTGAACCTTCTCTATCATTTCTTAGATAAGATCAGGTCCCATAATCTTCTACTCTCCAAATTCATCCCAACATGTTGGAGTTAAACACCTCTTCCCATATTGAGCCTTATAAAATGCTATTTGAATTCTATAATATAAAATGTTTTCATATGAGAACTCCACTAGGGGAAGGTGTTGATCCAAACATCCTTGGAAATCCATTGAACATGATCTCATAATATCCTTTATAGTTTTAATGGTTCTCTCAAAATTACCATCCTTTAGAGTGTGATAATATGTACTAAAACTCTACTATGTATCCAATGATTGCTGAAGGATTCTCCAAAACCTCGATGTAAACCTTGGATCTTGATCAGATACAATAGAGAGTGGAAATACATCTAGTCTTAAAAATTATCTTATGTATATCTTGGTGATTTGGTTGAGAGAGAAATATTTCTTTATAATAATGAAATGTTCTAACTTTGTAAGGCGATCAACCACCACCTATATTGTGTTATTTCCTTTAGGTTTCTTAGGGAGTCCTACAATGAAATCCATGGTTATGTTTTCCCATTTACATACTTCTATGTGTGAATATTGAATCATTCCATTAGACTTCTATCATTCCACCTTGACTTGTTATCATACCAAGCATCAAGATAAAAACTCTACAATCTACCTCTCCATATTATTCCACTAGAAGTTTTTCTTAAAATCTCTATACATCTTAGTGATTCTTGGATGAATAGAGAAGGATGATCTATGAACATTATCCAAAATTTCCCTCTTCAGTTTTGGTTTTTATAGGAAACATATCTGGGTTCCAAGCCTTATAACTCAATTTTAGAAAAGTTGAACTCTAACACTTTCTTTACTTTTTTTAGCATCACATAATATTTCTAGGCTTCCTTGATACACTCAAGAATAGATGGTTGAACAATTATTTGAGAAATTTAGGATAAATATATTTTTATTATTCCCATGTTCATCCTCTATATGTCCAAGAATATTTGAACCTTTGTAATCCTCAAAATGGATAAGGTTTCAGGATCCTTTCTACTCATAAAAACTACCACTTTTTCGCCTTCCCAGGATAGTAATGGATTGAACAATCGTAATACTTGATCATCATTAACCACCTTTGTTGGAATATATTTAGATCTTTGTGTGTGAATATATAGCTTAGGATTTTATGATCTGTATATATGTCACACTTCTCCCTGTAGATATAATATCACCAAATATTCTGCATGAAGATCACTATAACCAATTCTATACAATGTGTTGGGTAGTTATACTCATGGATCTTTAATTGGCGGGATATATATTCTATCACTTTTTTATCTTTCATGATTACATAACCCAATAACTTTTTTGATGTATCATTTTAGATCACAAATACTTCCCCAATGGTGGGTAATGTGGGAACAAGTGTAGTGATTAGACTCTTCTTCAACTCTTTAAATATCTCTTCACATTCATCAGTCTAGAAAAACTTAACTCCCTTATGAGTTAGCTTGGTTAGTGGGATTGAAAATCATGATAAGTTTCTCAAAAATTGATGATAGCACACAACTAATATAATGAAACTACAGATTTTCATCATAGATATTGGTATAGACCATCATTCAATTACCTCTATTTTTGAAGGATACACAGATATCCCTTTATTGGTGATAACATGACCTAGGAAAGTTACTTTATCCATCCAGAACATGCATTTGTTGTACATTTCAAATAACATTTCCTTTTCAAAAGTCTTCAGTTAAGAATTAAAATGATCCTCATGTTCCTCCTTTATTCTGAAGTAAATAAGAATATCATATATAAATACTACCAAAAATTTGTTAAGGTAATCCCTAAAGAATATTAATAAATTCCATGAAAATAGATGGATCATTAGTGAGTATAAATGTAATCACTATGAAATCATAATGCCTTTACCTTGTATAAAAAGTAGTCTTAGGGATATCCTCCTTCTTAACCTTTACTTGATAACATCCTAACTGAAGATCCACCTTGTATAAGTACTAGGCTCCCTATATCTTATGGAACAAGTCATCAATCTATGAAAGATGGAACTTATTATTTATCATGATCTTATTAAGCTCAAGGTAATAAATTCAGAGGTTTATTGACCCATCTTTCTTCTTGATGAAGAGAACCGGAGAACCCCATAGTGAAGCACTTGGGCACATAAACCCTTTATCTAGATTATATGACAGTTTCTTCTTGAGCCCCTCAAGTTCAAAAACGTCCATTATATAAGGAGTCTTGGATATTATAAAATCTCTAGGAATAAGTTTGATTGATAACTCAACCTCATAGCTTGGTAGAAGATTAGGCAGTTCTTCAAGAAATACATCAGCACATTCCCTTTCAATGGGAATGTCATAAAGGATGATCTTTTCCTTAGTCTCAATCATTTTATGTAGACATTATTACTCATAAGTCAATAATATCCATTCTTGAGATGATGATTCCAAAGGATATTCATCATACTCCTTGCACTTGTATAGAATCAGAGGACAATTCGTGATACAAAGGGTGATTTTATTCTCTCAACAATTTATGTTGGATTTATACAAGGAAATGTAATATATACCTAGAAAATCATATAATTACACTAAAGGGAGAATTATAATATTTTTAAGAACATTCCCATAAACTTAAACTTGTGATACAAAAATCATAGAATTTTTTCCCTAATGATGTCAAATCATTTGGGGTGGTTACTCGATGTTATTATAAAACTTACAAGATATGATAATATGTCATGAATAGAAACACAACAAGATAAACATGAATCTAGAGTAGTGGTAACATATACTTCAGTCCTATTAATCCATCTTAGCATGAGACTTTCCTTCTTCCCTTGGTTTTGGAGATTTTTGGCATTCATCATGCTTGTTAGCCCTTAGAATAGAGTATTGTCTTGTATAATGCCCAAATTATCCACATTTACAGCATATAACTATTAATGGTACCTTATATTGAACTTTATTTCCATCCATTATGTTAACTAAAATCTTCATTTTTACATGACAATTATTCAATTTATGCCCCATTTTTAAAAACTTAAAATATCTTCAAGTTCCATTGTGAAATTTCCCTTGGTGCCTCCTTCCATATTTTTGACATGTAGGAAATCAAATCTTCTTTCCTTTATCACCTTTATCATATGAACTTCTTTGAGACCCCGTACTCCTATTTTTTTTCATGTTTAGAAATTCAAATATTTTTTAGTTATTAATCATGATTTGTGATGTCTAGATTGTAATAATCATAAGATGTATTACTTTATCTCCCATCATGTTAGGAATCTCATTTGGTTAGTCATCACATTTCCCCTCACATTGTTTATTGACTCAGTTCCTCCTATTTTCGACTATTGACTAGAATAATGGAATAATTAGGGATAATAATTTTTAAACTATTATACACATAAAAAGTAAACTATGTACATTAAAGGGATAACTCATAAATGACATATATTCCTTAACCTATGAATTTATAGGCTTCAATATAAGTTATCCATGACTTATTTAATAATATAAAATATTACATGATTTTTTGTTCCCTTCATAATATTTTGTAAAAAGATTTAGAATTAACCAAAACATATCCCTTGGTATTTTTAACCCATGTGTGTGGAAAGTCCCAATGTTGTGCAACATGTTATGATTGAGTCCAGCTCAGTGCATCCTTTTCAGGATTATTACCCCTTGGTACAACTGTACTATAGCCACATCCACTTATAGTATCCAGACAGGGATGAATTTTCTTAGAAAACGCTTACTCTATACTTTACCAAAATTTAGGGATGTTTTCCTATGGTTAGTCTTATCCCTAAGGCTTTCACTAAGGTTTTCTAATCCCAATTCCCAAAAATAGTAAGTCTTTTCTCTGATACAAACTATGATGACCCATATATTTAATACACTTTATTTCATGATTTATTACATAAAGACACACTTAATAAAAATAAAGAAGATCATGATACATAGTGTCTTTTTGAAATTAGGTACATGAAATTATAAATTAAAACATGGGTATAACATCATTATTTAAAAACTTTGAAGCACACCCTTATATTCCTTGGATCTTCTAAAACTTCTTGGGATAACCTATGGACGTGAATAAGAAATGGGTGAGATATAAAGACCAATAAGGGAATAATCAAAGAACAACATGATTAAAGTAATACACATGAGTTAATAGGCATATAAATATGACATAAAAGGGGTGGGGATCATAATCTTGAATAATGAGACATGATATAACATGATAACATTAAAAAAACATAGGAATGTGGAAACAACATAAAACATGACATTATAAACATAAGTCAAGGATAAATTTCAAGAAAACATAAAATAATGTGCTTAAGATAACCTCCCATGAACCATAAATGACATCTCATGAGATAAAAAAATTACCCAATACATTGGAGGACTATATAATTTTGGGCCCACTTGTTACTTTCATACAATGTATATGCATAAGTGTGATGAATAGATCATACAACATAAGTATGTATTCCATAAATTTTAATAAAATTATTAAGTATTTTGGGTTAAATACATATAATTACCAAATAAATTAAGTATAAGTAAATCTAGGTGAATACCCTTGAGTGTAAATGAGGATGGGTATTCACTACACAAATGCTTAGCATAGAAAATTGCAGGATAATTTTGATAACATAATAGGGGTATATAAAAATTCATATAAGGGTTAAGTGATAGTGAAATGTTTCTCTCATAACTTTTAAATCATAAGGAAATTAATAGGGATGTGTAAAAATATTTGAAACATGAAAAATTGGAAAACAAAAGGCATAATATAAAGAAGGTTCTTAAATAAAGAGGAGGAGAGGATCCCTTACCTTGAGTGGGAACTTTTAAAAGATTTGGAGGAGATTATTAATAGATTGGAGGAACCTTTTGAGGGGTATAGATAGGTAAGGTAATAATAACTTCATTATACAAGTATTTTGAGTGAATAGTAATGGGAGGTTTGGTTTGTTTATATAGCAAAAGAGAGGGGAATTCTTTATTAACTTCTAAACTTAGGCTTTGGAATCTATATGATAAATTAATAAAAAAACCATACCATAGTTTTTTCACATGGTTTCTTCCAATGATGAGTGAATTTAATTATTTTATAAGGATAATAATTGAACTCATTAAAATAATACCCTTGGTGATGTGGAAGTGAGTCATGTTTATAAAGAATTGATTTTAAATCCTTAAAATATAATATAGGTTTTGGAGGATTCATCAAGGGTTTATAAATTTAGTCAAATAACCTCAAAAAAAATATTTTTAAAGGGTAAAAATAATTTTGGTCGTGGATACTCTTTATAAAATTTTTTACACCACTTTTTGGATTTTATGCTGTCATAATACATACTATATTTAATTTTTACCCAAAAATTTGATTGTCTAAAAATATTATGAAAAATTAACCTTTGGATAATTTTGATACGATGATTTAAAAAAATATTTATTTTATTTAAATAATTTTCTAAATATAATAATTTACACTTTAAAATAAAAAATCCCCATTTATTGAAAAATATTGGTTTTTAACAATAACAATTTTCTTGAATCTTATAAAAATTACATTTTACTTTATAAAATTATTGTATAATTTATTTTTAAATAAATATTATTTAATAACAATATTTTATTAAAATAAAATTTATTTCAAAAATTCTTTAATTCATAAAAATATTGACTTGATCAATACTATATATTTACCAAAAATATGATTGGTGTTTCATTACATAAAAAACTAATTTTTACTAAACTCATTATTAATCATTTATAAAGTAATAAAAAAGGGATAAATATAATCATTATTTTATTAAAAAAATATAAAAATTCATATGGTTAGGGTCTATATACATAACCCCTTATTTCACCAGCGCATGCCTTAAGAGTAAGGTGTGCGATGATGATATTTTATTAGGTTGGTTCGATGAACACGATTTGGGCCATGATCTTGATGAGATTGAAATTTTCCCATAAATGGTTTCACTTGTGCTTTAGTTTTTGAATATCAACTTGGTATTGGTAATGGGAGAATACTAGTGATACTATCTCCCTCATAAGCTCTGATAAATGAGATTCATAGAGTATGATCCTACTAGTCAAGTCCATTGTTTCTTTCATCTGTGTCAATTGGATTTATCATGACCCTTAACGTATACCAATCACAATGATCACTGTATAACGACTATATTATCAAAATTTATGATGTGTAACATCTTTTTAAATATGATAGGATATATCTTATAACATTCCAAAATAACCAAAGTAGTGCATGTGTTTTCTAATTTCATTTCTTAATAAGGTATTTACTCATTTGAAAAGGGAATTTCATTTATAAAACTTCAGATTATTACATTCTTCCCCACTTCAGAAATTATTCCATAAATTTATTTATTTTATACATTAAAACTGATGAGGGTATTTCTATTTCATCTCCTCTTTTTGTTCCTATGTATCTTCCACAAGCTTGTGGTTCCACTGCAAAACTTTGTCTAGGTGAGTTGCCTTATTTTGTAGAACCTCATCTCTATGATATAATATCTTCAAAGGCTGATCCTCATATGAAATATCATTATATAATGGAACCACCTCTAAATTCAGTACATGTGGGGGGTTTGGTATGTACTTCCTCAATAGGGATACATAAAACACATCATGTACTTGAGATAGGTTAGGTGGGAGTACTATCCAATAGGCCACCACATAGATGTGATCAAGGATCTCAGGGGATGATGCATCTTGGACCAAGATTTCAATTCTACCCAAACCTCATGAATTTATTCCACAATGATATACAAAGGAAGACCTTATCTCTGACCTAAAACTCTAGGTCTTGTTGAAGATTTTCGGTATAACTTTTCTATTGAATTTGTGTAGATTTCATATGATGCTGATTGGTTTGAACCTTCTCTATAATTTCATGAATAATATCATGTACCATAATATTCTACTCTCCAACTTAATCCTAACATGTTGGAGTCTAAAATCTATTCCCATATAGAGCCTAATAAGGTGCCATTTGAATTATAGAATGAAAACTATTGTTATATGAGAACTCCACTAGGGGAATCTGATGATCCCAACATTATTTTAAATCCATCGAACATGATCTAATAATTTACTCTAAAGTTTTAATGGTTCTATCAAACTGAACATTCTTCTGAGGGTGATAATATGTACTAAAATTCAACTCTATATCCAACTCTTGCTAAAGGTTTCTCCAAAAGCTTGACATAAACCTAATATCTTGATCAGATACACTATAGAGTGTCACTCCATGCAGTCTTACCACTTATCTTATATATATCTTAGTGAGTTGGTTAAGAGATAAATCCTTCTTTATAACAATGAAATTTTCCAAATTTTTAAGGTGATAGACTACAACTTAGCCTATGTTATTTCCTTTAGGTGTCCTAGTGAGTCTTATGATGAAATTAATGGTTATGTTTTCCCATTTCAATACTGGTATGGGAAATGGTTTCATTATAAAATAATATTTTTTTGTTCTTCCTTGACTTGTTATCATACCAAGAATCAAGATACAAACTCTATAATATCCCTCTTCATGTTATCCCACCAGAAGTTTTGCTTTAAATCTCTATCCATCTTAGTGCTACCTAGATAAATAGAGAATGAAAAACTATGCACATAATCTAGAAGTTACATCTTAAGTTATAGTTTTTATGGGACACATATCTGGGTTCAAGACCGTATAACTCTATCTTTAGAAAAGTTAAACTTTGGAATATTTGATAACTTTTTCTGTAGTACCTTATCATCTTTCAAGGCCTCCTTGAACCTATCAAGAATAAATGGTTGAGTAGTTATTGAGAAAGTTAGGATTTATATAATTTTATTATTCCCATGTCCATCCTTTACATGTACTAGAAGATTGGATCCATTGAAATCATCATCACAGATAGGGTTGTAGGATCCTTTCTCTCAGAGAATATTCTACTTTGTTTACCTTATTAGAATGGTAATGGATTGAACAATCATAATCCTTGATCATATCTAACCACCTTTAATGGCACATATTGAGCTCCTTTTGTGTGAATATATACTTGAGGCTTTTATGATCTGTATATATGTCTCACTTATCCCCATAAAGATAATTTTTCCAAATCTTCAGTGTGAAGATCACTTTCCACAAATTCTAGATCACGTGTTAGGTAGTTATTCTCATTGATCTTTAATTGGTGGAAGAAATATTCTATCACCTTTTCATCTTGAATGAGTAAACAACCCAAGTCATTTTTGGATGCATTGTTGTAGATCACAAATCCTTCACCACTGATTGGTAATGTGAGAACAAGAGCTGTGATTACCCTCATCTTCAACTCTTTAAAGATATATTCACATTCATCAGTATATAAAAACTTGACTCCCTTTCGAGTTAGATTGGTTAGTGGGATTGAAAATAATGATAATTTTTTCAAAAATTGATGACAGTACCCAACTAATCTAATGGAACTACAAATTTATATCACAAATGTTAGTTTGGGGCATCATTCAAGTACCTATAATTTTGAAGCATCCACAATATCCATTTTCTGGTGATAACATGCTCTAGGAAAGTTAATTTCTCCATACAGAACTCACATTTAATATACTTTACAAATAAATTTTTATTTTGTAAATTCTTTACTATAGAATTAAAATGCTCCTCATATTACTCATTTATTTCGGTGTATATTAGAATATCATCTATAAATACTACCAAAAATTTATCGAGGTAATCCCTAAAAAATATATTCATCAAGTCTAGGAAAAAATTTGGAGCATTAGTGAGTCCAAATATAATTACTATAAACTCATAGTGCCCGTATCTTGTATGAAAGTAATCCTTAGGGATGTACTCCTTATTTACCTTTACTTTATAATATCCTAACCAAAGATCTACCTTAGAGAAGTACTGGTATCCACATAAATGATCAAATAATCCATCAATCCATGGAATAAGATAATTATTCTTTATTGTGATCTTGTTTAGATCATGATAATAAATGCATAGGTGCATTGAACCATCCTTCTTCTTGAATAAGAGGACTTGGGCACCCAAAATGAAGAACTTGGGTGTATAAACCCCTCATCCATATTATATTGTAGTTTCTTCTTTATCTCTTCAAGTTCAACAATTAATATTCTATAAGTAATCTTGGATATCGGTAAAGCTCCAAGTATAAGATCTATTGAGAACTCAACCTCACTCATTGGTGGGAGACCAGGTAGTTCTTTGGGAAACACATTAGCATATTCCCTTATAATGGGCATGTAATCAAGGATCATATTTTTCTTAGTCTCAATCAGTTGAGCTATATATGCTTGCTCATAAGGCAATAATATCCATACTTGAGATGATAATACCAAGGGAGATTCATCCTCCTCCTTTAACTTGTATATAATCAAAGGATGATTTGAGATATAAAGGGTGATTTCATTCTCTTGGTAATTTATGTTGGTTCTATACAAGGAAAAGGTAATCTATACACCAAAAAGAATAAAATTCCACTAAATGGAGAATGATAATATTTTGAAAAACATTCCCATAAACTTCAAATTATGATATAATAATCATAAAAGTTTTCCCTAATGATATCAAATCATTTGGTGTGGTGAATCGATGTTCTTAGAAAACTTAAAATATATGCTAATATGCCATGAATTGAAATACAACAAGATAAATAAAACTCTGGAGTAGAGATTATATGTAATCTAGTCATCATGATCCATCTCAAAATAGGTATTTACTTATTCTCTTGGTCTTGGAGATTTTTGGGGATCATCATTCTTTTTATCCCTTGGAATAGAGCATTGGCTTGGATAATTCCCAACTTCTCGGCATTTACAATGTAGAACTATTAATCATAACTTACATTGAACTTTATTTACATATATTATGTTAACTAACCTCTTACTTTTTATATGGAAATTAACTACTTTATTCCCTATTTTTTCACACTTAAAACATCTTCAAGTCCCTTTTTGAAATTTACCTTTGTGCATTTTTCCACATTTTTGACACGTAGGAAATTGAATATTTTTTCTTTTATCTCCTTCACCAGATGAACTTCCTTGAGACCCCATACTCCTCTTCTTTTTTGTGTTTGGAAATTAAACCATGTTCCAGTTTTTAATCATGATTTGTGATATCTGGTCTGGCATAATCATAATATGTCTTACTTTATCTCAAATCATGTTAGGCATCTTATTTGGACAGTCATCACATTTACCCTCACATTGGTTATTTATTTATCCATTTTGTATCTATATATTCATGTGTTGTTATATGAATTTTAGTTTAATATTTATTCATTGAATATTATATTCATGCATGATATTAATATATTAAATTCTTATGGAAGAACTTAATTTTGGTATAATGTGAAGGAAAGAGTGAAATTTTGGGAAGATAAAGGTATCATGATGTAACAATAAAAAATGAAGAAGAATTAAAGATAAAAAAGGAGTCAAAAGGATCAAGTTTTTCATTGGATGAAGACATTCCATGATGTATGATTTTTGAAGGATGTTCCTAAATTTTTAAACTAAATAAAAAAGTCAAAATGGAGGTTTCAGTACTAGAAAGAGGAAATTCATGACATGAACCAAGTTTAATATGTGTACCAGATACATGAAATGAAAAAAATCATGAAAAATCAAAAAATAGAGCATACCTATACATTTCATGGTGTGAACATGTCTCACACCATGGAACCTCCTAGGAATACCCAGATACAGATATTTTGACATATCTTTTGATGAGGACTTCACCTTTATGACCCAAAATGCCATTTGGAACTAGGTTTGACCTAGGGAAACCCTTGGACAATTTATAGGGTTATAAATAAGTTTATATTTACAAAGGAAGAGGATTAATTCAAGGCATAGGGATTCTACCACTGGTAGGTTACCGTCAGGGTTCTCACCCAGAGTTCTTCAAGATAGGATTTTCTTTCTTCTTTAATATTTTAACTTTTTCTATAAATGTTGGATGGTTTATGGTTTAATTCCATTATATTATCTTCATTATATTTTGTATAATCTCTCTACTATAGGATTTAGTTTATTCATCATTGGTAATCACCCATTGATAATTGGCTAAATCTGTAGGGGAGTGAAGAATTAGTTGAAATGGATGCGTACAAAATTGTTCTATTTCTTTCTTCACTAGCACAATGATTATATTAAAATGGTACTATGTTCCAACTCATTATTTTCATATCTATTATTAAATCATGGAAAAATTTCATTTGAAATAAGTTAAAATCTAACATAATAAAGGCAATTAATTCAAAACCACTAAATTTGATTATTATTCTACTTTCAATATAATCCTAATGCATCTTGGTATTTTAATTCATCTATCTATGAATAATTAGGTTTCTAGGGTAGATTTATAGGGATTGACCATTTCAACTATCGATAAAATTGATAAATTATTTAGCCAATGATTAGTATTATTTTTCAAGTGCATTCAGGATTTCTTTTTAGTACAACCATCCATGGAAATTGATCCATCTCTCATTTAACTTTTATAACTTTCTATATGTATTTTAATTATTTAATTTTCATCATTTAATTAGTTTAAATAAAATAAATCAAAATAGGGATGAACCAACCTTTGTTCAAGAGTTTTAATCATTGTGTTCCCCGCTCTCTATGGGATCAAACTTGTACTGCAATTATGCTATGTATTTTTATATATTTTAGTTTGGGATATTATAAATTTTAATTTGATCACATTAAGAGTATTTAATGGAATATTTTTGATGAATTATTTATTGAATTAGTTCCTCATATTTCTATTCATTAAATATAATAAAGGTAAAATTACGGATGATAATTTTTAAATTATTATACACATTAATGGGAAACTATGAACACTAAAGTTATAAATCATAAATGACATATATTCCTTAACATATGAATTTTTAGGTTTCAATTTAAGTTATCCACGGTCTATTTCCTAATATAAAATCTTATGGGATTTTTTTTCCATTAATAATGGTTCATAAAAATATTGTGAGTTTAACAAATCATATCCACCAGGTGTGTTAAACCAGGTGTGCAACAAGGCCCCTTTTTATGCACTAGGTGACAATTGAGTCTAGATCAATACACCATTTTCAGGGTAATTAACCATAGGTACAATTGTTCCTAAGCCATATCTAGTTTTATTATCCAAACAAGGATTTATTTTCTTGGAAACCAATCAATATATACTTCACTAAAATTTATGGATGTTTTACTATGATTATTCTTATCCCTAAGGCTTTCACTAGGGTTTTCTAATCATAATTCCCAAAAATAACTAGACCTTACTTTGATACCAATTATGACAACCCAAATATTTAATACACTTTATTTCATGATTTATTACCTAAAGATACACTTAAATAAAAACCTATAATATCATGAGGCCTAGTGTCTGGAAAATTAGGTACATGACATAATAAATTAAAACATGGGTACAACATCACTATTTAAAAACTTTGAAACATGCCATTATATTCCTTGGATCTTCTAAAACTACATGGGATTATCTGGGGATATATATAAGAAAGGGTTAAGTTATAAATCCCAATAAGGGAATAATCAAATCATAACATGATGAAATTAATACATGTGATTCAAGAGGCATATCAAGATGACATAAAAGTGGTGAGGATCATAATCTTGAATAACGAGGCATAATATTACATGATAACATTAAGCCAATAAAGGAATATGACAACAACATAAAACATGACATCATAAACATAAGTCAAGGATAATCGACAAGAAAACATAACATAGTGTGATTAAAATAAACTATAATTCACCATACATGGAATATCATGATATAAAAACATTACCCAATGTATTTTAGGACTATATAATTTCGGGATTTCTCATTGATTTCATATCATGTACATCCATAAGTTTTCCACATAGATCATACAACATAAAGATGTATTTAATAACTTTACCATAATTAAGGATTATGGGTGACATATATTTAATCCCAAAATAAATGAATTATAGTTACATCTAGGTTAATACCCTTGAGTGGAAATGAGTATGGGTATTCACTATACAAATGTTTGGCATGGAAAATCGTAGGATAATTTTGGTATCATAATGGGGGTATGTAAAGATTCATGTAAGGGTTAAATGTGAGTGAAAGAGTCATATAATCACTTGGAAATCATAAGGAATTTAAGAGGGATGTTTAAAAACATTTCCCAATATAAACCATTGAAAAAAAAGTCATAATATAAAGAAGGTGCTTAAATAAAGAGGAGGAGAGGACCCCCTACCTTGAGGGAGCGCTTCTTAAAGCTTGATAGGAGATCATTAAGATATTGGGGGAACCTTGGAAGGGATATAGAGAGGGATGTCTAGATTAAATTAATTCTCTAAGGGTTTTTAGTAAATAGTAATGGGATTTTGTGTTGGTTTATAGTGAAAAATAGGGGGGAATTATTTATTAAATTCTAAACTTAGGTTTTAGACTCTATATGATAAATTAATCCAAAACACAAACCATAACATGGGTTTTGACCATGATTTCTATAAAATTGGAGTGTATTTATTTATTTTATAATTATAATAAGTTAAATAATTAAAATAATACCCTTGGTGATGTGTAAGTTTGTAATGTTTATACATAATTGATTTTAAAACCTTAAAATATAATATCGGTTTTGGAGGATTCACTAAGGGTTTATAATTTTTTTAAAATAACATCAAAATAAATTATTTTAAAGGAGAAATATAACTTTTTTCATGTATAATATTTATATTATTTATTACATCACTTTTTAGCTTTTATGATTTCATATTATATATTGTATAATTATACCGTATTTAATTTTTTCCCAAAAAATCCGACTGTCTCAGAAAATTTTGAAAAATTCACCGTTATATAATTTCAATTTTATGATTTAAAAAATAATAGTTATTTTATCAAAATAATTCTACAAATATTATAATTTACACTTTTAAATAAAAAAATCCCTATTTATTTAAAAATAATAGTTTTCTAACCCTTATAAAAATTACATTTGACTTTGTAAAATTATTTTATCATTTATATTTAAATAATTATTATTTTATAGGAACATTTTATTAAAATAAAATTTATTTAAAAAATTCTTGAATTCATCAAAAGAGTGTCTTGATCAAAATTTTATATTTCACAAAAATATGATTGGTGTTTCATTGCATCCTAATATAATTTTTACCAAACTCATCATTTAATAATTTATAAAGTAATAATAAAAAGGATAAATATAATACTTATTTTATTAAAAATAAAATATAAAAATTAATATTTTTAGGGTCTATATGCATAAACCCTTATTACACCAGCATATTCCCTAAGAGTAAGGTGTGCGATGATGAGATTTTATTAGAGTAGGTTCAGTGAGCAAGGTTTGGGACGTGATCTCAATGAGCTTGAACTTATCCCATAAACAGTTTTTATCATGATTTAGTTATTAAATCACATCTTGGGATTGGTTAAAGGAAAATCCAAGTGATGTTATCTCCCTCAGATGCTCTTATAAATGGGATTCATAGGGTATGATCCTACTGGTCCAGGCCATAATTTCTTTCATATGTGTAAATTGTATTTTTTCATGACCCTAAATATATAATAATCACAATGATAACTATACAATAGATATATTATTAATGTTTATGATGTGTAAAAACCTTTTAAATCTGACAGTATATAACTTATAACGGTCCAAAATAACCAAATTAGTGCATGTGTTTTCTATAATTATAATTCTTAATAAGGAATTTAATCATTTGAAAAGGGAATTTCATTTATAAAACATCATGTTATTACATTATCCCACCCTTTATAAATTTCACCCTCAAATTATTATTTCATACATTAAAACTGATGAGGGTATTTATGTTTTATCACCTTTTTTAGTTCCCATGTCACTTCCTCAAACTTGTTGTTCCTCCATAATACTTTGACCATGTGAGTGATATTGTTTCCTAGAACCTTTTCTCTATAATCTAAGATATTCACTAAATTATCCTCTTATGATAGATTATTATCCAATAGCACCACCTCTATATTCAGTATATATGAGGGGTTTGGTATATACCTCCTCAAGAGGGATACATAGAACACATCATGTACTTGAGATAGGTTAGGTGGGAGTTATAGTCGATATGCCACTACTCTGATTCGATCAAGGATATCTATGGGTCTAATGTATCTTGGACTAAGATTTCCATTCTTACCAAACCTCATGAATTTCTTCCATGGTGATATATGAAGGTACAACTTACCTTCAACCACAAACTCTAGGTCTTGTCGATGATTTTCTGAATATCTTTTCTGTCGACTTTGTATGGATTTCATAGGACATTGAATGGTTTTAACCTCCTATATCATTTATTGGATAATATTAGGTCCCATAATATTATAATTTCTAACTTCATCCCAACATGCTGGAGTCTAACACCTCTTCCTATATAGAGCCTCATACGGTTTCATTTGAATTATATAATGGACAATTTTTTTATATGAGAACTCCACTTGGGGTAGTTAATGATCCCGACATCCTTAGAAATCCATTAAACATGATCTCAACACATCCTCTAAAGTTTTAATGGTTCTCTTAAACTGAACTTCTATATGAGGGGGATAATATGTAATAAAACCCAGCTTTGTATCCAACACTTGCTGAAGTCTTGTCTAGAACCTCAATTTAAACCTTGTATCTTGATTAGATAGAATGGGGAGTGGAACTCCATGAAGTCTTACCGCTTATCTTATTTATATCTTGGAAATTTGGTCAAGAGATAAATCTTCCTTTGTAATAATGAAATGTGTTAACTTTTTAAGGTGATCAACTACCATGTATATAACATTATTTCATTTAGGTGTCCTAGGGAGTCTTATGATAAAATACATAGTTATATTTTCCCATTTCCTTACTAGAATGGGTGATGGCTACATCATACCCTTAAAATTCTATCATTATACCTCGACTTGTTGGCACACCAAGCATCTAGATACAAACTCCACAATATCCCTCTTCATGTTATCTCACCATAAGTTTTGCTTCAAATCTCTACACATCTTAGTTCTTCCTGGATGAATAGATATGGATGTGATATGCACACCATATAGAAGTTCACTCTTTAGTTCTATTTTTTTATGGGACACATATCCAGGTTCCAAACCTTATCACTCTATCTTTAGCAAATTTTAACTTTAGAATATTCACTATATTTTTCTATAAGATTCCACTATATTTATAGGACTCCTTGACCCTCTCAGGAATAGATGGTTGAGCAGTTATTTGAGAAAGGTAGGATGGGTATCATTTTATTATTTTCATGTCCATACTCTATATTTCCAAGAATATTTGATCCTTTATGATCCTCACCATGGATAGGGTTGCAGTATCTTTCTACTTAGAGAATATTCCACTTTATTTTCCTTCCTAGAAAGGTAATGGATTTTACAATCATAATCCTTGTTCATGTATTACCACATTTGTTAGTGAATATTGATATACTTTTGTTTAAATATATACTTGCTACTTTTATGATCCATATATATTTCACACTTCTCTCAATAGAGATAATATATCTAAATCTTAAGCACAAAGATCACAAAAACCAATTATAGATCATGTGCTGGGTAGTTCTGATCTTGGATATTTAAATCTTCATAGGCATATGCTATCAATTTTTTATCTTAAAAGAGTGTAAAACCCAATCCCATTTTTGATGAATCACTATAGATCATAAATCTTTCACCACTGGTGGGTAATGTGATAACTGATGCAGTGATTAGATTTTTATTCAAATCTTTAAATATTTATTTAATTTCACAAATACTAACAAAATAAACCCCCTTAAAAGTTATCTTCATTAGTGTTCTTGAAAATCATGAGATGTTTCTCACAAATAGATAATAGTACATAGTTAATCTAAGGAAGCTATAGATTTTCATCATAGATGTTGGTCTGGTCCATTGTTCAATTACCCATATTTTTGAAGGATCTATATATATCCCTTTCCTGGTTATGACATGCCCCAATAAATTTTCTTTCTCCATCCAGAACTCTCATTTACTAAACTTTGAAAATAAATTTACTTTTTCAAAGTATTTAGTACATAATTCAAATTCTCCTCATATTCCTACTTACCTTTGGAGTAGATAATAATATCATCTATAAATACTACCAAAAATTTATCAAGGTGATCCCTAAAGACTCTATTCATAAAGTCCATGAAAATAGCTGGAGAGTTAGTGAGTCGAAATAGAATCACTATGATCTCATATTGACCATAAGTTTTACGAAAAGTAGTCTTGGGGATATCTTCCTTCTTCACATTAACTTGATAATATCTTGACTGAACATACACCTTGGAGAAGTAATGGGATCCACATAGCTGATAGAATAATTAATTAATCCATGGAATAAGATACCTGTTCTTGATCATGATCTTGTTGAGATCAGGACAATTAATATAGAGGCACATTGACCCATCCTTATTCATGAAGAAGAGGAATGAGGAACCACACAATGAAGCAATTGGGTATATAAACCCTTTATCCTAATTATCCAATAGTTTTTTCTTTATATCCCCATGTTAAACAATATAAATTATATAAAGAGACTCAGATATTGAAAAATATATAGGTACAAGCTTGATTGATAACTCAACCTCAGGGCTTGGTGGAAGACCAGACATTTCTTCAGGAAATACATTAGCATATTCCTTTATAATGGGCATGTCATCAAGGATGTTATTTTCTTTAGTCTCAATAATTTGATCTAGATACAATTTCTTATAAGGAAATAACATCCATTCTTGAGATGATGATACCAAAGTATATTTATCCTCCTCCTTTCACTTGTATATAATTGAATGACAATTCATGACACAGAGGGTGATTTTCTTCTCTCGGAAATTTATGTCGGCTCTATACAAGGAAAGGTAATATATACCAAGAAAATTATCGAATTCCAAAAAATGGATAATGATAATATTTTCAAGAACATTCATACAAACTTTAAATTTTGATACAATAATTATATAAGGTTTTACCCAATGATATAAAATAATTTGGGGTGGTGAATCAATGTTCCTAGAAAAATTACAAGATATGATAATATGGTTAGCCCTTGTAATAGAGCATTGGCTTAGATAATTCACAACTTCTATATATTTATGAAATAAAACTGTTAATGGTACCTTAGAATGAACTTTATTTCCATCCATTATATTATTACAATCTTCATTTTTATATGACAATTAGATACTTTATGCCCTATTTTTTCACACTAAAACATTTTAGAGTTCCTTTATGACATTTCCCTTGGTTCACTTTCCATATTTTTGACATGTAGGAAATTTAATCTTCTTTCCTTTATCACATTTATCATATGAACTTACTTGAGACCCCATCTTTCTATTCTTTATCGTGTTTTGAAATTCAACTATGTTCCATTTTTTAATCTAAATTTTTATAGTTAGTTTAGTATAATCACAATAAATCTTACTTTATCTCCCATCACATTATACATATCATTTGGGAAGTCATCACATTACCCTCACATTGGTTATTGACTTAGTTCCTCCTATTTCTGGCCATTGACTAGAATAAAGGTAAAATTAGGTATGAGAATTTTTAAAATATTATACTCATAAAATAGAAACTATGAAAATTAAAGGGATAACTCATAAATGAAATATATTACTAAACCTATTAATTTATATGTTTCAATCTAAGTTATCCACGATATATTTCCTAATATAAAATCTAATGGAAAATTTTGTTCCCTTTATAATGGTTTGTAAAAATATTATGAATTTATTAAATAATATCCTTTAGGAGTGTCAAAGAATGTGTGTAGTAAGAACCACTTTCATGCACCAGGTGATAATCAAGTCCAGCTCAATGCACTTTTTTTGAGGTTATTACCCCTAGGTACAATTGTGCCAGAGTCACATCCACTTATAGTATCCAGATAAGGAGTTATTTTCTTGGAAACTACATACTATATACTTTTCCAAAATTTAGGTATGTTTTACTATGGTTAGTATTATACCTAAGGTTTTCACTAGTGTTTTATAATCATAATTATAAAAATTAACCAGACTTTCCTCTAACACCAACCATGAAAAACCATATCTTTAATACAATTTATTTTAGGATTTATTACATAAAGATACACTTAATACAACCAAAGAATACTGTGAGGCCTAGTGTATTTAGGAAATTAGGTACATGAAATAATTACTTAAAACATGGGTATAACATCATTATTTACAAACTTTGAAACATTCCCTTACATTCCTTGGATCTTCTAAAACTGCATGGTATAACCTGAGGATTTACATAAGAAATAAGTGATATATAAAGCCTAGTAAGGTAATAATAAAAGAATCACATTATTAAATTAATACATGTGAGTTAATAGGCATATAGATATGACATAAAAGGGGTGAGGGTTATAAAATTGAACAACGAGGCATGATATAACATGATAACATTAAGAAAACATAGGAATGTGGAAACAATATAAAACATGGCATCATAAACATAAGTCAAGGATAACCACAAATAAAACATAAAATAGTGTGATTAGGATAACATAACATGTACCATACATGAAATATCATGAGATAAAAACATTACCCACTGTATTTTTGGGATATATAATTCTGGTCCCACCTGTCACTTTCATATCATGTATATACATAAGCATGCCACATAGATCATACAAAATAAGGATACATTTAATCAAATTTAACTCCATTATTAAGGAATGTTGGTTACCTAAATAGAATTCCCCAATAAATTAAATATCATCACATCTAGGTGAATACCCTTGAGTGGAAATGAGGATAGGTATTCACTACATGAATGTTTGGCATAGAAAATCGAAGGATAATTTCAACAACATAACAGGGGTACATAAAGATTTATGTAAGGGTTAAATGAGAGTGAAAGGGGTATATAATAACTTTTAAATAATAATTATAGTGATAGATATTTTTAAAAATATTTCCCAACATGAACAATTGAAAAAAGGCATAATATAAAGAAGGTGCTTAAATAAAGAGGAGAAGGAGAGGATCCCTTACCTTGAGAGGGCGATTCTAAAAGCTTGGGAGGAAATTATTAATGGTATGGAGGCACATTTTGAGGGATATATAGATTATGGTCAGAGTAAATTCGTTCTATAATTGTTTTTAGTGAAGAGGAATTCATGGTTGGGTGGGTTTATATAGAAAAAGAGAGGGGAGTTCTTTATTAATTTCTAAACTTAGATTTTGGATTCTATATGATAAATTAATCCAAATAAAAAACCATAACATAATTTTTTCCTTTTTTTTCTACCAAATAGGAGTTAATTTAATAATTTGATAAGTCTAAGGATTAAAATCATTAAAATAATACCCATGGTGATGTGGAAGTGAGTAATGTTTATAAATAATTGATTTTAAAACCTTAAAATATAATATCTATTTTGGACGATTCATTAAGGGTTTATAAAATTAGTAAAATAAAATAAAAAACACATTATTCTAAATGGAAAACATAATTTTGTTAATGGATAATCTTTATAGTATTTATTACATCACTTTTGTGATTTTATGATGTCATAATACATACCCTATAATTACACCGTATTTAATTTTTACCCAAAGATTTGGATGTCTCAAAAAATTATGAAATGTTCACCATTGGATAATTTCTACATGATGATTTAAAAAATAATTTATTTTATCAAAATAATTCTCTAAATATGATAATTTACACTTTTAAATAAAAAATCCCCATTTTTTGAAAAATACTAGTTTTTTTGACAATAATAGTTTTTTGAAACTTATAAAAATTATATTTGAATTTGTAAAATTATTTTATAATTTATATTGAAATAAATATAATTTAATAATAATATTTTCTTAAAATAAAATTTATTTAAAAGAATTCATGAATTCATCAAAATAGTGTCTTGATCGAAACTATATATTTCCCAAAAATATGATTGGTGTTTCATTACATCAAAATCTAATTTTTTACTTAACTAATTATTTAATAATTTATAAAGTAATAATAAAAAAGATAAATATAATAATTATTTTATTAAAAATAAAAATATAAAAATTAATACTGTTAGGGTCTAGATACATAACCCTTATTTGACCAGCATATTCCCTAAGAGTATGGTGTACGATGGTGAGATTTTCTTAGGGTGGTTTTATGAACATGGTTTGGGCTGTGATCTCGATGAGATTGAAATTCTCCCATAAATGATTTTTCTCATGATTTAGTTGTTAAATATTATCTTGGTCTTGGTCAATGGAAAAAACCAATGATGCTATATCGCTCAGATGTTCTGATAAATGGGCTTCATAGGGTACAATCCTACTGGTCGAAGCCATCACTTCTTTTATCCATGTCAATTGAATTTATGATAACCCTTAATATATACTAATCATAATGATAAATTTACAAAAAATATATTATCAATGATTATAATGTATAATGGTCTTTTAAATCATATAGAATATATCTTATAATGGTCTCAAATAACCAAAGTAGTGCATATATTTTCTATAATTTCATTTCTTAATAAGGAATTTACTCATTTAAAAAGGGAATTCCATTTATAAAACTTCAGGTAATTACACTAGATTTGGTGGAAACATTAGAAATTTGATACTTTATTGACATTTACTCAAGTATAACATCTCCACCAATAACCTTCACTTATATGAAATGATAATTAATGTCAATGTGCTTTGATCTTAAATGTTGTATAGGATTTTTGGAAAGATCAATGACACTTTGATTATAAAAAAGAATATTTAATAGCGTTCTAACTTTCATTCTAAAATATTCCTATTGAACATTCATCCAAATCATTTACATACAAGTATGGGTGGAAGATACATATCACTACTGCAGATTCGGCCTCAAACACAGCTAAAATAGGCTATATCCGCACTAAGAAAGAGCTGACTACTAGAGTGATGATAAAAGTCGTCCTTTATCAGTGCTTTCAAAAAGAGTTGACAAAGGATGAATTTAATAGTGCTAAAAAATCACTAATAAAGACACCCTTTATCTACGCTTTTTTAAGCACTGATAATAAATTTGAAAAAATAGTATTTTTTCATGCACCATAACACCCCCTTTATCAGCATTGGAGATCCCCTTTCTTAGTGCTTCCCACTCCCAACCCACCATCACACACCCCCAGCCCTTGATCAGCACACATGAACACCCATACACCCATCCTCATCACTAGAATGGCTCCCCAAATACTTTCTTGCACTGGGAATTGATCCTGTGACCTCCATTCTGTGTTTCAATCCCCTTTACCACCCTAGCAATCATGTTTTGTTTTATATTTTAAAATATTTCTATTTATTCACACACATATATATATTTAGAAATGTGTGATACACACACACACACACTTATATTTATTTAAATATATCATATATTAATATTTATTTTTATATATTAGAATATACATATACATATAAATATAAATATTTATATATGTGTTTATTAATATACACAAAAATGTATATATAAACATTATATATACATTTGTATAAGTATATATATATTTTTATATTTTTATATTTTTATAATGTATAAAAAATAATTATATATTGTTTTAAATAAAATGGATAATAATTAATTGTGTATTTAGATATAAAATTTTTATAATGTATTTATAAATATTTAATATAAATACATTTATATACTAGATTTAATGATAATTAAATATCTATAAAAATACATCTATATATGATGTATATACACAATATTGATACACATACACATGAACACATATTTACACACACACACATACACATTTACGTATATATATATTCGTATATTAACACATACACATACACATATTCATATATTTTTATATTTCTCACATACACATACAAATATTTACGTATATATATATATATATTTACATATATTAGAATATGAATATAAACATATATTTGTTTATTGACACACACATGTTTATATATAAACATTACTTATATAGTTATATATACACATATTAATGCATTTTTATATGGTAAATAAAATGGATAATTTTTTTACTTTAAATAAAATGAATAATAAATATTTATTTCCATTTGGTTTATATATTTAAAAATATATTTTTATTTAAATATTTTTAAATATGTATTTATATAATTGATTTATTATAAGTAAATATAAGAAAATATGCACATATTTAATTATAAATAAAACTAAATTATAAAAAATGATAAAATTTCAAAACCATAATATCTATATGAATGTAATATATGAGAATAAATTTTGTCCCCATTGAAAAAAGATAAAAAGACTCTTAAACGAAGATGAAAAATTATTGAATATTAAAAAAATAGGGCATCCGAACTAAAAAATCTGTTTTGGAGGCCTTATGGGCCTTTTTTGACCTCGAAAAAATAGTGAACCTGGTTCCCCTTGGTCAAATCACCATATATATCATCGCAAGATTCGATTTGATATGAGTTATATCCCAAACAGACACATAGATCAAAAGGTATGGTCATTTTAAGTTCAAATCATGTTTTCAACTTATCGCAGACTGTTCATTAATTAATTTAGTTTTTAGGTCATCCAATTATTATTAAATAAATATTAATTGATAGTAATTATCAAATTATCAATTAATATTATTTTTTAATTATTTTATAATCTATTTTTACTAAATATATTTTATATTAAATGTAAATGCATATTTAGCTCTATCTAAACCATGTTTACAAAAATTTATTATATTTATATAAATATAAATATAATTATATATTAATATAATATTTTTAATGAAATATAATATTTTTATGAAATATACCCTTTTTCAGCATAAAAAAAAGTACTGATAAAGACTGATCTTTATCAGCGTTTTTTCCTAGTACTGGTAAAGTCCCCTCTTTATTAGTGATTTTTTATTAGCACTGAAAAAGGTCCCCCCTTTATCAGTGCATTTTTTATTAGTGATAATAAAGATCTCCCTTTATCAACATTTTTTTAGCTATAAAAAATACCCCCCTTTATCAGCATTTTTAGCTAGTACTAATAAAGCCTACCGCTGTTAAAGGCTGAATCTAAAGTAGTGTATTCTGTTTCCATTGTACTCAAAGTAAAAGAACTTTATTTCTTACTATGCCATACCACATAACATCATCCCATGAAATAAGTTCCTCCTGATATTGATTTTCTATCACTATAATTTCCTTCCCAATCAATATCAATGTATCCATGCAATTTCATGTCACAAATTATTTTATAAAATAGGTCATAAGAATACGTTCCTTTAACATACATGAGTATTCATTTTTGTTGTCAACATATGTGATTTATTTGGATCATTCTGATATCTCACACATAATGTAACTACATATAAAATGTATATCCTTGAAGTTATAAGATAGAGAAACCTTCTTATCAAATTCTAGAAGCCTTTCTGATTTACACTTTTCCTAGCTTCATCTTTACTCATCTTCATTCCAACATAAATGGGAGTAGAAAATTATTTGGAATATTCCATACCAAAAAAATTTAGAAAATAATTGTCATAATTTTATTATAACGAAAGGATATATTTTCCTAATATTGAACCTGTAGTGCTAGAAAAATGTTAATTATCAAAGCATTAATATTTCAAAGTTTTTCTTCATTTGTTCAGAAAAGTCTTCATAATTTTTATCCTTATCACCTAAAAAAATTATATCATCAATGTAAACAATGAAAATTAGGGTACCTGTTCTCATTTCCCTAACATGAAAATTACTATCAAAATTTCCTTTATAAAAGTTCAAATTCTTTAGGAAACTGTCAAGTTTAGAGTATCATGAATGAGGATCTTTTTTCATCCCATAAAAATCTTTTTCAACATACACACCATGGTTCCATCTTTATCAAGCAAGAAACCACCATGTTACTCAATATAAATTATTCTTTAATTCCTCAATTCTTGAAAACTAACTTAACACCCATTTGATAAACTTTGTAAAAATTATGTGCAACCAATTCCATGAACATTATTATATTTTCAATTATTTCAATAGGGAAAAATGTTTCTTCAACATCAAAACCTTCTACCTGTGAGTAAATTTTGTAAACATGTCAAGCATTGTTTCTCAAAATTTCTCCATGTTCATTGATCTTGTTTCTGAATACCCATTTTTCCCATATAACATATTTTTCTACTGGTCATGGAATAATATATCATGTGTCGTTTTTCTCAATCTGATCTAACTCTTCATTAATAGAATCCACCCACTCATTATGTTCAAATGCCTCTGAAAATGATTTTGGTTCTACCTGTGAGATAAGTTATGTCAGATTCTCTAACCTCAACTTCAATCTAGTCTAGACTTGGTCTTTTTGATTTCCAATTATATTTTTATATTTAACCCATTTATATAAAGATAGAAATTTCATAAATTTTCTCCTCATATTACTTTTTTCATCACACAATTCATCTGAATATTCATGTACATGTTTGGGCTCATATTCATCTCCCCTTTTATTATCTTTTTTGGAAGCTTTCAATTTATATTCCATGACATCTTCAATAACTTTTGTTAAGGGATTTGGATTTTCAATAACTTTCACATCATAAGAATCAACTAACTTTTATAGATATTTATTCTAACACTTGTAACTTATTATATTGACTGAATACACTAGGAAAATTTATTCCTTATCTTTTCATCTAAATTTCCAAGATCTATATTTCTGATCTTAAGAAATAAAGGACTCCAAAAAACCTTAAAAAATTTCACCATTGAATTTTTATTATACCAAATCTCATAGGAAGTAATTTTATATTCCATACACAACAAACATTTTTTTTACATGAACAACATTACTAACAACTTATCTCTAGAAAAATTTAGAAAGTTTATACTCAACAAACATACTTCTTCCCATTTCCACTAAACTTCCATTTTTTCCTTTCCACCACTCCATTTTATTGATAAGTGTATGGAGTTCTATATTGATGTTTGATTCCATGTTTCTTCAGATAGAGTTCAAAATAATTACTTGTGTACTCTTTTCTGTTGTTAGTTATTTTCTTTATTATATAAATACCCATATCTTTTTCAACTTCCCTTTTGAAATATCCAAATATTTATACAACCTCTGATTTATATTTTATGAAAATTATATTGGTCATCCGAGTGAATTTATAAATTAAATTCATAAATTAAGAATTAAATTTAGTTTATTGATGTATCATCATCCCACAAAGATCAAAGTGTATATGCTCAAGAGGTCTAGTGGATTCGATTTCAACTTTCTTATGGCTTTCACTAACCATATTCCCTTTTTGAAAAGTTTTAAAAACTAAATTATCTTTCCTTTTTAGTTGTAGTAAATTTTTTAAAAAATATTCCTTATAAAGTGTGATTATACTTTTTAGTACAAGGTTACCAAGTCTCTTATTCCACATCTTATTTTCATTCTTTTCACTTAAGTAACATGAGTTACAAAGATCTCAAATATGAAAAATATTTTTGCTGGTTGTTTCTCCCTTTGTAATAAATTTTCTATTTCTCATGATTATAATGATACTTGAATATTTTATAAAGATAAATTACTTACCATAATCACAAAGTTTGACAACACTTATTAAGTTATGTTTGATCTCATCAACATATAAAACTTATATTTCAGTTTAAGAATTTCAATCTTAGTAATTATTATTCATCTAATTTTTATGGAACTGTCATTTTCCAAAGTAACTGATCCTCCTTCATATTCTTGAATATATTTCATTATATTTATATCACCTATCATATCTGATGAACAACCACTATTAGTAATCCAAGTTTTTTTTCTTATTGATATCTTTTAGATCCATCTCAATAACAAAATATTTTCCTTAACTTTATTCTTTCTGGAATCCTTTTATTTTCTATCATAATAAAACTATATTGAAATATTTATCATACATTATTTGTAAAAGTGACATAGTTGGTCACATATTAAAAAAACTTCCACCAAGCAATCAAAATGGTTTTGTAATGGAAATTTTATAGCATATGATGATCTTTTCTTTCTTTCTTTCTACTAATTAGGAAAATAATTATCTTTTCTTACACTATTGCTCCCTCTTTGTTCATGCATATTCCCCAGGAGATATATATTATGAAAAATTTTATATTATTTGTTCCAATATATTCCAAAACACTAATATTATCCAATGAATCTTGATCTTATATATAAATATGATATTTCCCTATAGGAAGTTTACCGAGGTTTGCAATATTTTCCTGTGCTTTTTTCTCCCTAGCATGGGGAAACTTTCTTACGAAGGTTATTTTCATCTTTTGTTACTGTAATGTGTTTTGAAACCCCTTATCAATAAAAATTTTCTAGAAACTATTTATAACACCTTCAGGGTTAGAATAATCAGATGAAATTTTATGTTTAGTGGGTAATGATGTCACATGGTTTTTAGTATGATATTTCTTAGTAGCTTGAGATGTTTCAGCTTTTACCTCTGAAGTTTTATTGAATTTTTCACTCACATTATTTAAGTTATTTTCAACCTAAATAAATATAGATTGATTTTTATGAACCTTATCTTCCTTAGTAATAAGTTTTTTACTAATATCTTCTACCATATTTCCTTGTTCTATAACTTTTAGTTTGAGGTTATTAATCTCATCAATGTATATATCTTTCATTTTAAGAAGATATTACTTTTCAACATTCTTTTTCAAACCTTCTTTCTTCATAATTATAACTTATTTATTGATTTTTATGTTTTTCTCAAGACATGACACAAGTTCTAACCTCATCTAATATTCTCTGCAAGTTTCTTCACCTTACAATTCTTCACTATTTAAGGAATTTTCATTTTTCTCAACATTTGTAAATAAATTTCTAAACCTCTCTAGATTTTATTCTTATAAATAATTTTTGTTGATAGAGTCATATTTATATTTCATACTCAATATACTTCTTCTATTTTTTTTTCCAGTGATCCTTTTCCTTATTCTAGTAAATTTATTATTTTCCTTAGAATTTTTGCTCCAATTCTCACAACAAGGTTTTTCTTGAGAATAATATTAATGTTCTCAAACTTACTTATTAGAAAAATTTATAAAAAAGTCCAATTCATACACACTTGGATTGTTTAAGTGGGATTTTTACTACATATTTTCCTCTATCTATTCAATAATTTTTAGAGATAAGAGACATGATTTTTTCATTCATTTAATCATCTTTCTTATCTTCCAAATCATTGAGGTTAATATTCTCAACATCTTGTATTTTCAGCTTTCTCATAACTTCAAAATCCATTTCATCCTTGATCTTTTTTTTGAATGCTTTAGTTTTATCATCTCATATGAAACAAGAAGTTAATGTAATTCATCAAGAGATAAACCATATTCATATTCTAAATCATAAATTTTAGAATCAAACCTATCTGGAAAGTTTATTATGAGTTTCTTAACAATGGTATAATCTTCCAACATCTATAAAACCTATGACATTGAAAAAAAATTATTTGAGTCTAGTGAAGTATACATAAACAATTTATTCATCCTCTATTCTGATAAATTCAAACCTTTTATGTCAGATGTGTAGCTTTTCTCCCTTTACTTTGATATTTCCTTTGAAGATAGATTCAAGTTTTTATTAAGTTTACTTTTCTATTTTAAAACCCATCACCTTTATATAATTTTTTTGATAGAGTCAAAATAATAAAATTTTTATCTTTCCCATCTACCTTATGATTTGTTTTGTCAAAAAAATTCATAGGAGTATTTTTCTCAATGGGAGGAAACCTAACCGTAGATGCATTAATTACCTCTAAGACAAGAGAAATAAGATATGGTATTATTATGTTTTTATAAACATGATAATTTTTCCATTAAAGGTATAATTACATATGCTATTCACTAAGTTGAGATTTTCCATGATAAGGGGAACTTGTGCTCCGAAAACACTTAAAGTTCCTTAGGATCATGAGAACCACTGATTGGGGGGGGGGGTTGAATGAGTAGTGATATTTTAAAATTTAAATTATTTATAAATTAACCCCAATAAATTGTTAGAGTTATAATCCTTATCAACTTTATAATAATCTTACAAGAATAAAATGATAACAAAGTAAATAAAGTCACACAAGATTTACAAGGTTTTCCTCTAGTGTGGGTGGCCGCATCCTTTCCATGGAAACTCATAATGGTCTATGTAAATTCACTATAATATAAAAGTGAATATAGTGATCCAACTACCATTAGACTCCTTCTATCTCATGATAAATATTATTATACTGAATCCCATTGGTTAAAAAGTTTTTCTTATCAAAATAATCCAATATAAGAAAGTTAAAATTTATAAGAAGATCCCAATAATATCATTTTAAAGTTTTCCATATGATCTTATTAGTCTGTTAAGAATCCATATGGTGTGACTCACTAATACTATACCTATTTTCTAACCTATATTATATCTGATGAAAAAAACCATTTCACCTTATATACTTCTCAAAATATATTTCTGATACTATCACTGTCTAGTATCTCTAAAAGACTCTTTTGTCTGATATCTTAGACCTAAATCTCTATCTAGTTCCTCTATTATTAAACTAAATTGGTTGGAAACCCAAAATAATAAAAAAATTATCTTTTTTTCACTCTATTCGGTATCTGTTTCTCATGAATTTTCCACGGCACCTTGACTTTCTGACACTTATGAACAATAAACTTTTTCATATTGTACTTTCACCTTATTTATAGGTGCACTCATAAGAGAATTATAAGGAAGTAAAATTCATTTTCCTACTATTTTTAAATTCACTGGAATATTCTCAAACATTATATAGTCTTCTTGAATAGAATTAAAATTTCTCTAAGGGGTATAGTATCCACAACCATCTATGAAATTCCTTATTTCATCTAGATAATATACTTTGAAAGACTAGCTCAACATTATCTGTGTTATGGGGCCTTAAAAAGTTAATTAAAGCTGCTCAAAAACTTTTTTTGGTAGATGTGTGTCTGATGAAATTATAATAACTTATCTATCTGGATATACTTTTTACTTTTCCACTAATTGTTTCAACAGATTGACTATGTCTGATGAACTCAGCTAAACTTCATGCAGTGTTTAGTTCTCAAAAATCAGTCCAATACAACTTCTAAAAATCATCCATATGATAAGATCATGATTGTTTGTTCAATACTCATCCTTATGATGGAGACTTATCTATCTACTAATCTTAATTTCATCTGTATGAACATGAATTTGAACTTCATACATCTTATAACATAATCTCTTGAACTTGAACTTCATACAAACAGTCTTTTTGATAACAAATTCTTCCTTTTTCCGGTGCACTCAATCTGTTGATGTGTTTTAAAATTATTGAAACTTCTACATACTTATTTCATAGAATACTTTCCCCCTTTTCCATTTACAAAATCCTACTCCATATATTTGTTCCTCTTTCCATTTTAGTAGTCTTACTATTTGTAAAAACTCAACAACATCAGCTTCTTACAAATATTTGTCTAGTACTTTGACTATTGGACTTCAGTTACCTTTATGCATTGAGAATACTACCCTTATGCAAGGAATAATGGGATTTAACCTTACAAAAGATTCCATATACCTTTATTAAACCTTCAAAACTTAGCTTGTACACTTACACAACTAAAGACAAACCATTACATGATCTTTATTCATCCGCTCAAACTCCAACTTCTAGAAAATATTTTGTCTTCTAATAACATGCCTTATCTATATGGTACTTTGGATTGCACTTTATTTTCCCACTCAGATTATGAATTATCCCCATTTTCAAATGCCAACTTCTTACAATTTCTTCATTCGGTCACCTACCATCCAGTGATCTAAGTTCAGTGGCCTCAATGTCCCTCTTTAAACAAAATCTTGGATCATGAGTTTTTTTATGATGTTGGAAAAATTTACGAACATCATAAAATCATATGAATTTCTAAAAATTTCTTTACAAAATTAAAGAAAATTACTTCAAAACATCTAGAAACTTCATAAGAAAAAATTTCTTAACAACTTTCAAAAACTCTTTATGACCTGTTTAAACAAAACCATTCTCAACTAGATATATTGTCAACAAATATGAAACTTTTTATAAAAAAATCACAAAATATATTCACATATGACGCATAATATATATATATTTATATAATATGATATTATATATATAAGTGTACCTTTAAAACATGCATGTGATGCATGTATTTTTTATGCATGCGATGCATAAGAATAATATATATAATATTATTTATTTCTCCCAAATAGTTTATTAGTTACAATCCATTATGAGTGAATTAAAAGATTTACATTAATTCATTAAAACCATTCAATTAATTATAATCAATAGATAGAAACACATACAATGCGATGCCTCATGCTTATACCTATTAATAGGATGAGATCCACTCCTATTGGGTGTGGGTGGTGTAATATATATAAGTCTATACTAAAATTATCTTTCTCTCAAAACTCAATTTATCTCTTTTAATATGGCGCTAGAACCCATTCAGATTATGGGTATCCTCACGAAGAATTCATGGATCCATTGGTTGGTGTACTCTTTTGGAGGTAGGGTTCTTTTATTCACTAATTCTTGTGATCTTCCTCAAACATTCTTTATGGATGGAAGATCAAAACAGATTCTATTTGAGATAACCAAGTACTTTGTTTTACAGTATTATTTACATGTTATTTCTTGAAGATATAGTTCTTGTGTTTGGGTTGTATTCATCTATTTATGGTCATTATATTATTATACAAAACCCATAAATGGTATTTGAGAAAGTTTTTTCAAGAATCAAACATGATTTAATCACTAATTTTCAAAGAAAAACATAAAAAATCATTTTCATAAGATTTATGAAGGTTACATACCCTTATGTGAGTTGAATAATGGTAATTTTGATTTACCCATACATAGATCGATTATATAAAGGTTATACCCTTACACAGAAGGTATAAGTAAGGGTAACCTCTATATTAACTTAATGCAAATGGGTTATGTAAAGGTAGAACCCTTATGCATTAGTGCCATGTAATGGTAAATATGATTTACCCTTATATGATACCCTTAAATATACAGTCTATGTAAGGGTAACCTCATTTTTACCTTTACACAAATATGTTTTGTTAAGGTAGCACCCTTATGAAAGGGGTTTACATTTGGTCCATTTTTCACTTTACCCTTACGCAAAGGTATTGCTTAAAGGTAATACCATTACCCAAGAGAGTTTTATAAAGGTAAGTTGCATAAAGTTAATATTTATATTAACTTTACTCAAGCTTAAAAAATCATCAGTTACCCTTATGCAAAGCATCTACATAAGGGTAAAAGGGTGGTTACCCTTATGTAGAATAGGGGATTTGTGTAAGGGTAAGTAGAATATTGTTAAATTTTTTAATGGTATATAAATTTTTTATAAATCATGTTAAAAGTTATTTTGAGGATATTTAATTTATAGGGATTTTATAAATAAAAAAATAAATAAAAAATTGTTTATAATTAATTAAATAGTTTTTTATAAAAAATTATTCCCAAATATTATATGTTAGTATTTTAATATTCCTTTTTATAAATTAAATGGCATGTATTATAGTCTAGAAATAAGTGGTTTATTTATAAATCACAAGAGGTGATTTATAAAGTGTTTATAAGTTACAAAATATATGATATTTAGATTATATAAAATATTTATATAATATTTATTAAATTATAAAGTGTTTATAATTCATGAAATATCATATAAAATCTATTTAATATAAAATATGAAGAAGTTTATATTGAAATGAATATAAAATATTTATATTCTTTCTAAATTATAAAATGTTTATAATTATTATTTATTTATGAATAGTTCATAAATATCTCTTGTTTTGAAAAATAAATAAATAATTTATTTATCTTTTAAATTTCCTTGATATCCATGTTTAGTATATTTTTAATTAAATATGAATATTTTGTATTCACATTTATATGATAAATTATGTCTATGATAGAGTATTGCATATCATTCTAGGTTTGATATCATAAAATTTAGTTTTCATCTACCTTGACCTCGATTTTTATTTTATTTATGAGTATGAGAATAGTTGTTGGGAATAGTTTTTTGTATATTACATATTATAATTTTCATTAATTGGATTATCTATTGAGTAAAGTCTCCTTGGTAAAAGAGACTTTGGGGTCGGACTACCTATTTTCCTTGAAGCTTTCCTTGGATAGAAAGTGATTGGGGTTGGATATCTATTGCTTCAGGCTTACTCATATGGAGTTTGTTAATATCATATAAATATATTCCTTTATATGAATCATTAATGTACCTTATCCATATGATGCATTTGGATATGTATAAATATACTTGACTTCTATTTTTGTGAAATTAACATATACTTGTGGGTTGTATAAAGAGTTACACATTAATGTGGTTTGAACACATTAATTTTGTAGTTGTAATAGGGATTAAAAAACTAAATCCTTATAAGAATTAATATACAAAAGGGGAATAAAATATGGGAAAATAATTATTACATAGGATTTAATAGTTATGAATTTAATATGCATATGATATATATTAAATTGGTGACACCGTAAAAGAAAACCCCTCAAATACCAAGTGTGAGATTTATTCCAAATAAACACTCATCAGGACTCAATAATCCAACTGGGTAGATCCGTGCCAAATTTGGGGCCCCTTGATTATCTTGTGTAAGGAAAGGAAATAATAAGTGACTCTAGATTGTTTTTATGGGTAGTTTCATGCCAAAGATGGTTTCCCCTGGATTATCCTTAGTTAACCTTTTTTTTAATTTTATTTGGGTTACACTATATGGGAAGAACTAATGGTTAAGTTACCAGAATAATAGAGTTGAGTGAATCCATATGATGGATTTGGATAAAGGGTTATCCACTCAACTATCCAAGAGTCACAACTATTGTGATTGAGATGATTCCCTACCTAAATAACTAAGTAGTGAGATGAATTCTAAAGCGGACTAATTACTTTGTGAAATATGGATTTGGATCACTAAATGGATATGATGTATGGGGTTATCATTTTCAGTGGGATTAATTTCATTAAAATTCCTTAATGAATAGATATAAGACATGATATTCATCTGATAAAAGTTACATTGTAGATAAATGCATCATCATCATCAAACTAAACTTTATATTAATCCTTGAAATGAGAAGCTTAAATTAAGAAACTCATAATAATGGTAGCTTAATAAATGTTATTGAGCAAGATAAATATTCTATGTGTTAGAACATTTACTTCCTGAGTAACCAAGTGTTGATGTTTTTCAACAAGTAAATCAAGATTATTATGGAAGCATGGAATTATTAATTTAATGTTTCAAAGGTAATAGATGATAATTTACCTAAGTAATTATAGTCTAATGTACTCAATAATATTGGGTATATAAATGATATTCAATATTATTGATTTTTTTTGAGATACTGAATAATTCCTATAAGTCTTGTTTTGGTTAAGGAATTCATTCTATTGTTATTTATGGAAATGTTCTGGTAAGATGGATTCATTCAATGAATATTTACTTGACATTATCTAAGTTTTGAAAATATATTAACTAGGAATATGATGTTGAATCATAGCTGATTGTATACTATGTACCATTCAAAGGTCTGGTGCTCTTCTATAATGTGTATAACGACACTCAGGTCAAATCCTCAGTGACGATACTATTTTTTGGTGCCATTTTTTTTGTTTTTTCTTTTTGAAATGGGAGTGGGAGTGTTTGCAGAGATTATGTGAAATGATTGATAAATGAATTTTATTTAAATATTTAATAAATATTGAGGTTATTTCATTATTAGGGTTTTAATCTTATGATATCTTTGAGATTTATGATATATTGCATTAAATTAACACACATTTCATAAGATGATTTTGATCAGAATTCCCAAATATTGAGGCTTTAATACAAGCCTCATCTATGGTATTAATGTAAATCAATATTTTTTATTGAAGTGTATTTTTAGTTCCAATGATCCATGTATTCAACATGTTAATACAATAATTCCATTAATCCATGACATTTTAAGTTTTAACATACATAATATTAACCTAAAGAATATTCAATGACCAAAAGCTCTCAATCACTTAACGTACCTGAATTTTGACTCACCCTAATTGATGATTTACTCAAATATTGAGATGGTAATTAATATGTTTGATGATTCTTATGGTGATAAGTTATAAATAGAAGAAAAATAATAGGATAAGAAAATATTTCTATTTCGAACACACACACGAACGATGAAGAGAGTTAAAAACACATTTTTTATTGAATGAGAAAGTGAAGGAGGAAAGGAATTCTACCAGAATTGAAAGAATTTTAATAAATTAATAAGAAATCTATAGAATTTTGATTAGTAAAGGATTTTATATTATGTAAAATATTCATTACATGAAATTCAAAATGAAAACAACTTACATGATTATAATTGAAAACAAATGAAAACAAACATGAAAAGAAAATCAGAGGAGTGGTTTATTTTGTTGAAACAAGAGTATAGAAAATACTCCTCGGCCTTTGGAAAGTCTATGGTAATTCCAATTATCCTCCTTGAGTTCTAAAATTCCAAACCCTCACAAGGATAAGAGGGGAGTGTATTTATATCCCAAGGTGGTGGACTGTTTTCCTTCCAAAAATACCCTTTAAGTTGATTAAAAATTTGACCATGAATACAACTAAATAAATGAATATACTCTTCTTAAAAGTTGTATATACAGATTTTTATAGTCTACCCTTCAAATTTGGTGTCCATTGGACAATTTTATCCAAAGATATGATTTTTTTTCTAAACCATGTGTTGCTGTCCAGTTTTATCTAGAATTATTAAAAGTCCAAAAATTCCCTAAAATATGAAAAATTTGTTATTAAAAGTTGGGAGACCATATATTGAATTTTCTCACACAAAATTTCATCTTAATTGGGAAAGCGGATTGGGATAAAAGTCAAGAATTATGAGCTGTTATCAAATTTCGAACATAATTGTAGTCTGGAATTTCATGCATCAATTACGCTATTTATTAGTTTATTTGGAACTTGAAATTTTTATACAAGATGAGAAAGAATGTACCAGGACTTCTGGTTGAGTATCAATGAATTTTGAATTCTTTATTGAGTCTATAAAACATAACATTACAACTGGTCCAGTTTCATTGGCATATTCATTGGGTCTTCTTGCGTGGTCTATATAGACCTTTAAATGAACAAATTGGACAAATATACAATTGATTTTTTAATTTTAATTGGAAAAAAAAATAATCATATAATTTGGATCCATAAGGATAGAGTTATGATTAAAATAGTAAACTGACTTGAATTTGGATTAATTCAAAAAATGCTCACAAATTATATTTAATATTAAAACATGGTAATTTCACACCAATTATGAACTTTTACATGAAAATTAGTAATATGAATATATAAAAAATTATAAATAAGTTAATAACATCAAATAAACCATACTTCATCTTATGCATGTCCTCATGTACAAAAAATAGAAAAAACATAACAAAACCATTTTCAATCATCAATAAATATTAAAATTTTGTTTTCACTAATTGGGGGGGGGGGTATAGACTAGTTATATATTCCATAAGTAATTACACCAAAATTTGTTACTAAAATAACATGTAAATACAATTCATTTTTCATGTTCAAAATTTGAATTGGAAAATTTGGGAACTCAAAACCCACTCCTCTCAAGTTGATGTAAATCCATTCAAGGAGGTTCACTCATTAACTAACCAAAAGTGAAAATCATAAAGTTTGTAAGTGAAATCAACTTACTTTAATTATTTTAAAGTTTATAATAATCAATATGTATTTATTAGGTGTTTTTAGTGGATATGGTATAATAGGAATATAATTTCCAAAAGAGATGAAAAGAGGGGGGGAACACCAACATGGAAAAAAAGAAATGCACAATTTTTGAAATTAGATATGGAAGGAAGTGGAAAAACATATTTATAAGGGTATTAATGTATAAAGAAAGAAAATTGATAGAGATAAAATTATAAGAATATGAAAATATGAAATATGTACAAAACACAAAACTTCACATAATGATACAAGAAATGATGGCGTAAGTGTTCTTTTTTTTAAAAATTTTTCTCTTTTTTTCTTTTTTTTTTTTCAGAATTTGAACTTGGAAAAAATCTCAAAATCATATCTAAACCCTTGTTTGATATCCTCAAAACACCAATTTTAATAGTTATAACAAGATCAAAGTTTTATTAAGAGTTATTTTTAACCACCCCAAGACACAACCCATTTTTGTTTTCAAATTTTTTTGTTTTTTTTTCACTTTTTAAATTTTTTTGAACACTTTTAAATGAATTTTATACCAAATGACATAAACATATATCCATTCCAAAACCTCAATGAATTAAAACTTCTCCCCCACACTTAAATGGATTCTTTCCCTCAATAATATAATGACACCTTGAAAATCAAGGAAAGTACGCCCAAAATAAAATCCATTATCCCACACTTAAGTTTGAATAAATCATAAAATAAAAATACATGTTACTATTGGGTTGGAAAAGTTTTTTAGCTTGTAATGTGGCCATAAAAAGTATTTTATAGGCTTAGAGGTTATTTCTAACGGAGGATCAATGTAAGGGTAATGAGTGACTATTTGGATATTTTCATTCTCATGTGGTTCAGAAAATTAATCTATCATGTTAATGAACACCAAGGTAAGAAATTCAGATCAATGGTCCAAAAAATAAAGACTCACAATTAGGGGTTAAAAACAAACAAAATTAAAATATGGTCATTGGTGACCTTGACATGAAAGTTGATTTTGTTCCTCATAGTAGGGAAATGATCATTTTCAAATAAAAAATTGGGCATTAAAAACTTATTGGTCTTGAAAAAAATTGTTTATCTGAGTTTATAATGAAAATTAAAGATTTTTAAGATGGAAAAAAGTCTTTAGACTCCCGATAATGGTTAGAAAAAATTAAAAAATTTAATGGTGAGTAATTTTGACTATTTTTGTTTCATTTTTTTGTTATTTTTTTGTTATTTTAAATAAACACCCACAAAAAAGGTAAAGAGGGGAAAAGGGAAATGAATAAAGTGGTAAAAAATGAGAGAGTAGGTGAGAATGAAAAAGGAAGAATAAAAAAGAGAGTGAAAGAGAGAGAGAAGGGAGAGAGAGAGAGGAAGAGGAAGAAGAGAGGGATTGGGAGTTAAATGGAAAGTATTGCCCCTTGGTTTGGATTTGGTGGGTCACAATCCCCATCTAGTGGTGGGTTTACTTGTAGTAGTTGGGGATCTGATGTAAGTCGATGTGATTCCCAAGGTATGTGTCCTCTCACGGTTATGCTTTAAATTATTTCCATTAATTGTGAATTTCCTTTTATAAGAAGGGTTTGGAATTGCACTGCACTAAATGGGTAAACATTAATAATAATAAAAGGACATTCCCAATTATAATTATGTTTACCTTGGTGGAGTCAAAATCAAGATTTGAAGGTAATTAATTTTTCACCTTTATGAAATACATTTTTAAAGATTTGTTTTTCATGGAGTGCCTTATCTTATTCTTTATATAAATTGGAATTCTCATAAGAATCACAGTTAAGCTCCTCTAGTTTAGTCAATTGAAACAATATCTCTTCAATAGATTTTTCAAAATTAGAGTTATAGGTTTTTATATCCCAAAATGACTTATGTTGGATTTTGACCAGTAAATGACACACTTTACTAAAAACTATCCTAAAATGAGACATCATAATGGGTGTTTTATAGGTATTTTGATAATACCAAATCCCTTCACTAATTCTTTCAGGACAGTATTTTCTTATGGGCGTAACAATTATATCAAGTACTCTTTTCACTAATCTATTAGAAAGTTCATCCATTCCACTTGTTTGGGGGTGATATGTAGTTGATGTTTTATATATAACCTCATTCTTTTTTAAAATATATTCCATGGTTTGATTAAAAAAATGGGTTCCTAAGTCACTTTCCAAGGCATGCATAATTCCAAATCAATGGAAAATGTGTGTTTTGAGGAACTCACTAACAATATATGAATCATCCTTCCAAATGGGCCTGGCCTATACCCACTTAGGAACATATTCGACTACAAGAATAATGTAAGATAATCCATTGTAAGTGGAAAAGGTTCCCATGAAATTGATACCCCAAACATCAAAGATCTCACAAAATATTAGAGGATTTTAGGTCATTTCACTTCTATTATAAATTATGCCAAAATTTTGGTAAGTGGGGCCTAATAAACAAAAATCATGTGAGTCCTTAAGGAGTGAAGGATAGAATAATCTAGAGTCAAGGAACTTTTAGGATGTCCTTTGTGGTCAAAAGTATCCACCTCTAGGAATTAAGTGGTAGAACTTCAAGATGGGGGAAGGTTCATCTTCATTAAGTCGTCTCCTAATCACCATGTCAGCCCCAATTTTCCAAAGTTTATTATCTTATCAAAAATATTATTTAAAATCACTTTTCAGCTTCTCTTTTTTTATCTTTTGAAAAATTTTTAGGAAAAAAACACATGAAACCATGTAATTTACAATTGGAGAATACCATGGTAACTTTGGAGTGAGAGATGAGAGGTGCTCATTGGGAAATTTAGGTTCAATGATTTTAGAAAGAGAAGAATTATAAATTTTACTCAAGTGATCATCCATAAGGTTTTATTTTCTAGGTCTATCTTTGATCTCAAGGTTAAAATCTTGGATCATTAGGATCCATATTATTAACCTCAATTTGTAATCACTTTTCTTCAGTAAGAACTTTAAAGATGAATGGTCTACAAGGATGATGATTTTGGAACCTATGAGATAGGGTTGAAATTTATCCATGGAAAAAACCATAGTTAGAAGTTACTTTTCAGAGATAGTGTAATGATATTGAGTTTCATCCAGTGTTTTTGATCCATAATAGATGACATGAGGAATTGTTTCTCTTATTTGACCATGAACAACCCCAATATCACTATCAGAAGTATCACACATCAATTTTAAGGGTAAGGACCAATATAGAGGTTGGATTATTAGGGTATATGTAAGACTATATTTTATTTAAATAAAGTATCTTTTTAAAGACTCATAAAAATTTAATGTAACATCATTCTGAAGTAGTTCAGTGAGTGGAAGGGAAATCCTACTGAAGGTTTAGATGAATAAACGATAAAAACTAGCATGACCAAGGAATGATCAGATGTCTTGAATTGATGTGGGTTTAGGAAGCGATTGAATCACCTCTATCTTATCTAGATTTAATTAAATAATCTCTTGAGAAATTATGTATCCTAGAACAATCCAATCAGTAACCATAAAGTGGCATTTTTTTATATTTAGAACATGGTTACATTTGACACACTTTTTAAAGACTATAGAGAGTGAATTCAAGTAGGATTCAAATGAATAACCATAAATGGTAAATTCATACATGAATACCTCCATGAAATGATCAATGAATTTAGAAAATATACTCATCATACACCTATAAAATGTTTCAGAATAATTGAAAAGGCCAAATGGAATTATCCTATATGCATATGTTTCAATGGGAAAAGTGAATGTATTATTTTCTTGGTCCTAAGGTGTGATTTGAAATTTAAAGTATCTTGTGTATCCATAAAGAAAGTAACAATGATAATTTATAGCTAATATTTATAGAATTTTATCAAGGAAAAGAAGTGGGTTATGATATTTTCATGTTTCAACATTCAATTTATGATAATCGATTCACACACACCATTTTTTTCACTCGAGTTTTGACTACCTATCCATGTTCATTTGTGACTATAGTTATCCCTCCCTTCTTAGGTACCACTTGAATCAAAATAACCCATTCATTATCAGAAATTGGGTAGATAATACCAGTATGAAGAATCTTGGTGATCTCTTCCCTAACTTCCACAAGTATGAGTGGATTGAGTCTTCTTTGATGTTGTTTGATTGGTTTGAATGATTCCTCTAGATGGATGTGATGCATGAAAATGGTAGGGTTTATTCCTTGTATGTTATAGAGGTTCCAACCTAAGTCCTTTGTTTTCTTCTAACACCTAAAAAAGTTTGGACTCTTCAGTTTTAGTAAATTTACAAGGGACAATGATAGGATAAGAGTGATCATGGAAAAAAATGCGTACTTTAGGTTTGAAGGAGGGGGTTTCAAATAAACTTCATCCTTCATTTGTGGTCCATACAACTTAGGAACAAAGGAATGTATTCCATTTGGTTTTGATTCATTTTCCTTATTACTATTCAAGGTGGAAGAGTAGAGGTCAGTAGTAAGATGGTAATCCAAAGAGTTTTTAAGATCCTTTATATTGATATATCCTATAAATGAAAGGTTGAAATCAACCTCTACATTTATGACTTGGTTAATCATGGTGAAAATTTCACAAAATACTCTATCATTAGAAAATGAAAAACATGATGGAATAGGATTAAATTGACTCTTATAAGTGTCATAAAAATTATAGATAGAGAATACAATGTGACCCTATGATGTGTATAACATGGCTTAAAAACTATTTAACTTGACCAGTTGGTCACCAAATTCCATGGAAAGGATGGATGCATGAACATTAATTTTATTTCTAACTTTCACGAGGAATGTTATTCCTAGAATTAGGGTGATCGAGAAGAATATGTCTCAGCTTCCATTCCAAGGACATAAAAATTTGTTGGGAAGATATGATCATTGAACCAAATAAGGACATCCTCAATTAGTTCCTCAGGAATGATAGTTCCTGAATTGACTAACTAGATGAAAACACTCTTTGGGTGCAAGGGACCAAGACCATGGTTGGAGAAGATGTATTTGAGCGTGAAATTTATCAAGGATCCTATTTCTATGAGTGCATCATTAAAGTTGGATCTCCCTATTTGGCATATAACCATAAAGGTCCTTGGATGTTTTCACTTCATAGGAATGTACTATTGGGTTGAAACATTTTTAATGCTCCTAATATTTTTCTTATGGGTGCACTATTGTTTAGGAAACTTTTCATACTTAGGATTTTTTTTGATGGTATCTAAAATGGTAATGTTGACTTCAACACATCTAAACATGTCAATCATTTTAGAATCAAGATCAAATGGATTATTAGTCTTAGATATGGATTGAGTAAAAGTAATTGGGTTCCTTAGAGGAATGGGAGGAGGTGAGGGAGTACCTTGATGTTATTATTTTGTATTTTTGGTATCTCAACATTCAAAGGTTCTTTAGAGGATCCATCACAAGGAATGACATTTTTTTTCGATCCAATTGTAATTTAAATTACATTATTCTTGGGGTTGAAAAATGGTTGAATTGGGAGTTGGGAATAATTGGATTATTTTTTGACGACTTAGGTGGGATGAAAGTTGAACAATTTAGTTTTCAATATTTTTAAGTTTAGGATGGGTGAAAGAGGAAAGATCTTCTACAATACTTTACCATGGTTTCTTATAAGAATGTGCATGTACCACATTGGGATTTACTTGATTTTGTTTCTTGGGAAATAAATTGGATTGGGTTGGGAATTGGGAATGATCTCTAGGATAGTGAAATCCAGGAGGATTAGGAGGAGGATTGATCCTTTGAGGTTTAGGAATAAAAGGATAAGGTTGTTGAAAGTTACTCCCACCATGAATATATTGGAATTTGTTTTGATTTTGGGGAGGGAACTAAGGGGGATGAGGGACAAGATTATCATACCTCAAGCCTAGGTTCTAGATAGAATATAAGGGATCAAAGTGGGGTTGGTTGGAGTTTCTATTGAACTGACCTAATAGTTGAGGGTTGGTGTTCCACTGATCATATATTATGTTGAGATATAATAGACCAAAAGAATCAGATGGATCATCTTGTTTTTGTGGACATGTTTCAGTTGGGTGAGCTAGTGAGATGTAAATTCCATAGTTTTTTAAAGGTCTAGGGAAAAAATATTTTGGAGAAGATGAGGTTTAGGATTTATTTTCCATAAATAGTTGTCGCACAAGACCAATAAGCTCACTCATACACTAATATATCTTATTGGTATCTATGGATTTATTATCTTGGACTTCTTTATCTTGATCATGTTATTGAGTATGGAATCTATGTATGTTTTTATCCATGATTTTTATGAGATCTTGTGCAAATGTAGGGTTTTTTTCAATAGGAGCATCACCACTTATGGAATCTACAAGAGTTAGCTCCATAGATAATAAAACCTCATAGAAGTACTGGATCAATATTTTTTCATATATTTGGTGGTGTGGGAAAGTTTCAACAATATTTTTGAACCTATCCTAGTATTCATGGAGTGATTCATTAGGGAATTGACAAGTACCACTAATTTCTTTTCGGATACAAGCTATTTGAGAAGCAGGGAAGAATTTATATAAGAAGAGACACTTAATTTCATTTCATGTGTTTATGGATCCAGGAGGGAGGTAGTAGATCCATGAATCGAGAGAGTTAGTTTGGGATAATTGGAATTCTAAATGTTGATTTGTTTTTCAAAAACCACTTGAGGATTCATAGTAGAGCACACCACTTGGAACTCTTTGAGGAGAAGATGAGGATCCTCACCCTCTATCCCATATAAATAAAGGATAAAGATGAATCAAACTTTATTTTAGTTATAAATTATCCATAATATTTAGATATTTAATACTAAGGGGTTGGTAATTCATATCAGGGGTAGTGATTTCTTAAGGTTTTTTCCCTAGGATTGGCCATATGTAGTTCAATTAGATGGCATTGAATGAGTCTTGTGTGATTTGATTATCCCTAATGTTCCTCCTAAGTTAGTGAAGAGTTCAATAAATTTCCAAGTCAAAAAAATCAAATGGATTTTTTTGGAGGCTATGAGTTATTTAGAAAATTTTGAAATGATGAGAAAGGTGAGTTTTTCTTTGTGTTTTTTTTCTTTGTTTTTTTGATTTTTGGTTATTTTAATTTTTTTTGTTTTTAAAAAATAAAAAAATGAATACTTATCACACCATACCCAAAAATAGAGAAATTTGAATTGTATATAATTATCACCTATCAACCAATCAAAGACCTTATGCTCTACTATAATGTGTATAGTGTCACTCTGGTTTAATCCTCGGAGATGATACTATTTTTTAGAGTCAATTGTTTTTTTGTCTTTTTGAAATGGGGGGGGGGGTATTTGTAACGATTAAGTGAAAATGATTTATATATGAATTTAATTTAACAATTTAATAAAGAATAAGGTGAGTTAATTATTATTTATTCATGATTATTATATCCTTGAGATTGTTGATATGTTGCATTTAATTAACACCCACTTCACGAGATGATTTTGATCGAAATTCCAAAATATTGAGGCTTTAATATAATCCTAAAATATGGTACTAATATCAATAAATACTTGTTTATGTAAGTATATTTATGGTTCCAATAATCAATTAAATCCATATATTAAACTAATCATATCATTAATCCATGACATTTTAAGTTTTAACATACACAATGCTAACCTAAAGATTATTTAACGACCAAAATCTCTCAATCACTTGACATCCCAAAATTATGAATCAAACAATGGATTATTTACTCATAAATTGATATTTTTATTAATATGGTTGATGTTTCTTATGGTGATGAGTTATAAATAGAAGAAAAAAATGGTACAAGAAAAGATTTGTATGCTGAACACACACACGAATAGTGAAGAGAGTTAAAAATTAACTTTTGATTGAATGAGAAAGTGAAGGAGGGGAGGAGTTATATCAGAATTGAATTTATTTTAAAAAAGTAATAATAAATATATAATTTGGATTAGGAAATTATTTTATATTATAGAAAACAATCATTATATGAAATTCAAATGAAAACAACTTACACGATTATAATTGAAAACAAACGTAAATGAACATGAAAAGAAAAGTGGAGGAGAGTTTTTTTGTTTTGAAATAACAGTATGGAAAGTAATCCTTGGAATTTGTAAAGGCCATGTTAATTCCAATTCTCCTCCTTGAGTTCTTAAATTTCAACCCCTTACAAGGAGAAGAGGGGAGCATATTTATATCCCGAGTTGGTGGACTATTTGAATTCCAAAACTTCCCTTCAAGTTAGATAGAAAATTTATCTATGAATACAACCAAATATAAAAACATAATCTTATTCAAAGTTGTATATATGTATGTGAATATTCTACCCTCTAAATTTGGTGTCCATTTCACCTTTTTATCCAATGATATGGTCATTTTTCTAAACCATGTACTGCTATCCAGTTTTATCCAGAATTTTTTAAAGGACATAATGTGAATGGGTTTTAGTCTAAGAAGATTTCCTAAAATATAAACCATTTATTATGAAAATTTGGGATTATACAACTTGAATATCTTCTTATAAAATTTCACCTCAATTGGGAAAGTGTATTGGGATAAAATTCAATAATTATGAGCTGTTATCAAATCCCGAACAGAATTGTTGGCTAGAATTTCATGAATCAATTGGGACAAATATGGAAGATATGGGACTTGAAATTTTTATCCAAGATGTAATGGAATATTCCTATACTTATGATATATTATAAATAATATTTTAATTTTTTATTGATCCTAGAAAATATAACATCATAGCTAGTGTAATTTCATTAGAAGATTCATTAAGTCTTCTTGTGTGGTCCATATAGATCTTTAAATAGATGAATTGGAAAAATATATAGTTGAGATATTTTTTTTAATTTAAATCATAAACAATAAAAAAGAATAATCACATCATTTGTATTAGTTAGGAGAGAGTTATGATTAAAATAGTAAACTGACTTTAATCTGGATTAATTCAAACAATGCTCAAAAATTATATCTAATATTAAAATATGGTCATTTCACACTAATAATGAACTTTTCCTTGAAAATAAAAAAGATTATGAAAAAAATTATGAATAAGTTAATAACATAAAATTTCTATGTTCTCATACTGTATAGATAGTAAAAGTAAGTAATAGTACGAAAGAAGAAAATTTGGTTGAAAATCTTAACAATATTTATTCAAGAATCCAATAAAGGTAATTAGACACAAGGTTGTTAGGAAGGAATAGTAATAATTCAATATGATTGGATATAAAAGATATGCCATAAGGATTTTTTGAAACTCTATAGAATGTCCATGTCAAGTATGGATTCTATAAAAATTAATTTTTCAATTTTTAAGGTTACGTGATACTAAATTTTATAAAGTGTTATAAATATAAAGGAGTTAAAAATTAAAGGAATAATAAATAAAGATTGAAATTTATATTTATGAGATGAAGTAAATAGTTACTACATTAAGTATTTTAATGTAAAGGATTTTATTAAGATTGAACTAATCCAAATAAAATATGTGTATCTTCATCTCATTTCCCTTATGCGATAGGATAAGTTGTTTGATTACATAAAGTTGTTGTGAATATACATGAGATGATTAATTTTATGCACATGGTTTATGATTCAGAAATTTATATAACATTATTTGATAAGAATATTTGGATAAAAGTGTTTATCCAGGATAAAATTTTTATCTAAGATAAAGTGTTTATACAAATATTTGTTAAAATATGTGGGAATGTGTTCCCACAACCAATTGGTGGTATATTTTAATAAAATATTATTTTCAAAAAGGAAATGTTACAAACACATAGAATATTATATATTATATGGAAACAATATTTTATTTTTCATATATTATTATAAAAAGAAAATAAATGTTATTTCTTAAAACACAAAGTAGTTTGTTTTGTGTCATAGAAAGATATTCTGAAGAGAATATAGTGTCTAAGAGGCTAGTGGGATTATGTTTTAACTTTGATAATTTAAAAGTTAACAAATAAAATATTGTACCAAATTTAGTTTAAGTGATTATTTAATTTATATCCCAAAGAGTTAGGATATGTGACAGTAAATAAAAATGTAAATATTTACTTGTAGTTACTATTAGAAAATGAATATCACTATTAATTAAAGGAATATACTATTCTAATATTATAATGATTCTTCACTTAATATCCTAAATAAGTTTAGGATATGTAATGGTAAAGAAAAAATTTAAATAGTTACATTCAATTTCCATTACAAGAGAACGCCACTATTCCCTAAATGATTATATCAGCCAATACACAAGTGTATCACTTGGAGTTTTGGGTATGAAAGTAAATATAAATATAAAGAGTTAAAATAGTTAACATAAGAAAGTGTACATCACTTTATCCTAAAAGATTTTAGGATGTGATGGTAAAGTAATAATATAAATAGTTACATTATTTACAAAATATTTCAAGTAGAAATTTGATAGAAAGGGTTCCAAGGATGTCAATGATGTACTTATAAAGAGTTATAAGTATAAAAATATGATAATATTATAAAATTTCATGTTATTAAGTTGAGGAGTTTGAATATAAGTTCAAAGAGTTGAACATAAGGAATATGATTCCTAAGTTTTTCCATTATTCAAACTATCTTCCTTCATAAATGTTACTCACTAAGTGGTTAGTGGGAGTATTTTATCAGATGGTCACATAGGGATGTGACAGAAATTACATATGGATTTAATTTACCAAAAATAAAATCCATTACTATTGAAACCACATGAGGTTCATATAGAATCTCTTGATATTAAACACTTAAAATATTGATTGTAATGGTTGTAAAGATATCATGTAATTATAATAAATGAAATATCTATTTATCATTCATTCATTTGTGTCATAACTTTAATTTACATGAATGGTTGAATGATAAATATCTCTTAAAACTAAAAACTTTGAGTTGTCCCTAACCGATGATCATAATGGAGTATAATGGGTTGTGATGATATATAAAGGCTAGCTTGAATAGATTCTTGTATCAATTATAAAGGGTTATATATGAGATATGAAGAATAGATTCTTGAGGTAATAAGTAAACTTATTACTTGGACTGAAACATGAAATTATATCTCATGGAATGCCATATAATCATAAATATACTTAGGGGTGTATGATTATTATCAATCCTTATTACCTGATGTAAGTGAGATAACTATCATGAGAACCTTCATACTTTAATAACCTACTTTATGGTTTCAGGCATAGTGGAAGAACTATTTGGGTGTAAAGACACTACATATTTTTTCAGATTTGATGGATCATTTGAATATTGCGAAATATGTGAACGTGTGGACCAATGAAATTTTTACAATCAAATATTGACAAGAAAGGATTAAAAAACTAGGAGGATATCTTTTCATGTTAAATATATAATTAATTTAAACAAACCAAAATAAATATTACCTCACCTTAGTATCTTTCTTTGATGAATATTTTGATCATCCAAAACCCATTTTTAGATTACCATCATTTCATAGGGAGAACCCAAAATAGAACCCCTCTAGTAGTGATCCACATGCTATCTTTTGATCTTCAAACAACATCGATAGATTATTGGGTGCTACTGTAATGGATCAATCATCTTATATTGTTAATATTGATCATTTGAAGTTCCTTTAGGCTTGATGTAATCTCTCATGTTCTTATTATTATTGAGAGGATGAGAAAAGGAGGAATCTAGAGAGAAATTCATTGTGCACAATGATTCTCAATTCTTGGTTAACCATACACAATAGACATAACCATCTATTTATAGAATTAGGGTTAAATTTAAGATATTATTTAATTTCACAATAACAATTATATAATATAATAAACCTTATATAACCCCATGCCATATAATAATAATAATAATATTATTATTATTATTATTTTTATTATTTTTATTTTTATGATGTGTGTTAACTGGCGCAATGATAGATATTATTTTACTGACTTGAAAATTAATATTTATCACTAAAAATGATCTTAGTCCACTCCTACACCTCTAAATTTATCGAATACTTAAATAGATATTTAATTCAATATTTAATCATAAATTAATATTTAATTCAATATTTATTCATAAATAAATATTTTATTCACTACTTGGTGAATAAATATTTATTAAATATTCAATAAATTAATATTATATATCTACATAATTTAATAATTATCTTGTGAATAAATATTTACTTATTTTATGTGATCATTAATTCTAAATAAAATAATTTCCCGATCTTGAAAATATTGTTTATTATAATAATTAAATTCAAATATAATTTATTTGAGATCAACTAAAAAAATTAGTTCATGAACCTCTAGGATTTTTTTATCATTGGAATTAGAGGAGTTTTCCTAAAGTCCAATATTATTGTCTAGAAATAGGTCAAGGCACCCAAGATACCAAAGATAATTTCACAACATTGAAAACCACATCTGAATGCTTACTATTTAATATAATCTATTTTTCACAATATCTCATCAAGAAGGTTGCACATATGTGTCATCAACCTATATTATTGATACATATTTCTTTTAATATCTAAAATAATGTCATCATTACACCATGGCCATGTAATTTAATGTGACAGTTCCATTTCAATCAAAGGGCTGAGATATCAACTTCTATAAAGATGGAATGGACAAATCCTTTATCAAATTATTAATTAATAACACATCACTCATGACATTATCAATGTATCCAACTTATCCATAAACCAAATTTTCATGGTTTATGAAATAAATCAAAAAAAATAAGTCATGAAATATATTAATAATAATATTAAATTCTAAGGACCATTACAGATAATCATAGATAGGAATATCCATTGGCACATAAACATATAGAATTCTTATAGGTGGGTCTATTTACATAATCTCATATCTTGTAAATTACCAAATTTGAACTTCATAAGAAGAAGTATCATTTTATTATGAGTACACACACCTAGAAGTCAATATTCTTTATATCCCATCATAGAATGTTATCTGACCATAAAACTATTTTTAAAAATATCATCATGGAATTTCAAGGATCTCATCATAGAGGGGAACTTCTATGGCCTTATTAAAGTGTTTGATACTCTTAATACATTATTAAATTAAATTAATGAATAAAAATTAACAATATTTAATAATATTTTAAATTTATACTCACTTCTTTGAATATACATGTAATCCAAAGTACAAATAGTTGGTTCTAGAACACCAATTCCAACAGACTCCCACTTGGACTTGGGCCAATTGCCTATGACTTTTAGTCCACTAGACCTCATATGATGATCATGTTTTTGATGATTTAAGTATTTATTAAAGGCATAGAATATGTTGTCTTCTATGAAGAATCTTCCCACTGTAATGTCACCTCTTTGAGAAAAATACCTCAAGAGATGATAATCCCTAAGTATGTGATTCATCCACTAATATGACTTTGGATACTTTTCAAGATCTACCACTATTGTATTATCATAATAAATTGTGATAGGGTCATTATTTATTGTAACTAATTAAATTATTTGGTATCCAAAATATTTCTTTATATACCTCATAATCCACAATATACTCAGAATATTATATAGAATATATGACCATGACATGATTTAAGATCTTCTAGCTCACATAACCTCCATTGAGAGTGAATATATATCTGAACTATGATTTCAGATCATCTTGATCTGTTTGGAAACTAGTATATAAATATCCTCTGATAACTAGTTTATTTTCTCTTCTATATATCAAGAACATATCATTAATACACCTCAAATACTTATGGATAGTCTCGACTGTCATCCAATAGAGGTCACCTAGGTTAGCTCGATATCTTCCTACCACACTTAAGGATTAAGCGATATATATCCTAGTACATAACATAGAATACATGAATAACCCAATCACTAACACATATGGAGTCCTTTCCATCCTCTATCTTTTCTCATGTGTTTAAGGAAACAATTTCTTATTAGAAATATGAATTCCATGTGACACTGGAAATAATCCCCTATTGGATTGTTCCATACTAAATATCTTCAGTAACTTATCAATATATATTTTCCAACTTAGTACAAGTAGCCTCTTGGATCTATAGTGATAGATATTGATCCCAAAAATATATTATGCTTCACCTAATTACTCCATGGAGAATAATGTTTTTAACTATGATTTAAAAGATTGTAAGATTGGTATTTCATTTCCAATAAGTAGTATGTCATTGATATAAACTATTAAGAAAATGACCAAACTCCCAAAAAAAATTTATATACGCATAGATTATATTCATTCTTTATGAAAAATAATTTCATTATAGATTCGTCAAACCAAAATTTCCATGACTTGGATGCCTTCTTTAAACAATAAATGAATCTTTGAAACTTGCATACCTTGTTGGAATCCTTTTGGAGTCACAAATCCTTTGGGTTGGGTCATATATACATATTCCTGAAGGTTCCCATTAATTAAGGCTATTTTTAAATCCATTAAAAAAACATAGTCATGGTAAGACACTGTGGAAAGTATACTTATGATGGATTTCAACATAAAAACTAGAAAAAAGGTTTCATCATAGTCTATACCTTGATGTTGTTTGAACCCTTTTACAACCAGTCATGACTTATAAGTACTCACTTTTCCATCCATGTCTAGTTTATTCTTGAATACCCATTTACAAACAATGATCTTTTCTTCCACTGGAGAATCTACCAAAATCCAGTCCTGGTTTTGGTACATGGAATATATTTTGGAATTCATAACTTTTTACCACTTGGAAACATATGTTCCACTTAATACTTCCTTGTATGTTACAATATCATTATTATCAATTGATAATGAGTAACCATCCTCAATGACTAGAAAACCATATCTTTTATATTCTCTAGACTCTCTTATACTCCTACACAATACTTTTATCACTGTAAAATTCTATTTAATGGGGATTTGTGGAATCTAAACCTGTTCCAACTCTTATGTATCTTGAGACTAAACTTTATCGAATTATATATCATTACCACTATCTCCCATAGAGATGAAATCCCCTTCAATATATGTGGGATGTTTATTAATGATAAATTTATTGTCTGTAGGGACATATAGGTAATATCATTTAGTTTCCCTAGGATACCATACACTTAGTGCATTGGGGTGAAAGTTTATGGCCACATTTGGTCTTAAAAAATTATTTACAACCCTACACTTGTATATGAGACAACATGGGTTTATATCCATATCAAAGCTGATATGTAATACAATTTTATACTTTAGATGGCACTTAGTTTAGTATGTATGCTTATGTTTGTAATGATTATCCCCAAAAATATAATAGAAGACTTGCATAAATCATCATTGATCTCAATATTTATAACAAGGTGTAGTTCCTCATTTTTCTTACACCATTCCATTAAGGTGTATAATGTGGAGTGAGTCAAGATAGAATCCCAAACACTTGTAAATAATCAATTAAGACTTGATTAAGGTATTCTCCACTACGGTCTAAAAATACTTTCTTAATATTCTTACCAAGATGGTACTCAAATTCATTATTATATTACTTGAATATTTCAAAGTAATTCGACTTATACCTCATTATGTAGACATATCCATATCTACTTAAATAATCAGTAAAAGTTATGAAGTATGAGTACCCACCCCTTTCTTTATCTGGAAATTCTCCACGCACATCCGTATGAACTAATTCAAGAATCTTATTTTCCACTTCAACTTTTCTATTAAAAGTTTATTTGATCTTTTTTTGTTATAAACATGTGTGACATACACCAATTGGTTTTAGTTAAAAAGTATAAAAACATCTATCTTGGTGTAATTTAGTCAAATTATTTTCGTTTACATGACCTATATGGTGATTCCATAGTTGGGTTTGGTATGATTTAAGTGAACTATTTTCATTATTGATTTCCATTATTTGGTTTATGTAATCTAACACATAAAGACTATTCTTAAATGCATCTTACCATAAAAAATTATATCTTTATAAAAGAAGAAACATTTATTCCCAAATTTGAAAATAATTCCATATGTATCTAGTTTTTATGAATAAATAATTATTTTGATAACATATGGAAAATAATAACAACCTTTTAAAACCAAGATCATTCTCATCAGTAATGTAAGGTGGTAGTCCCATATAGCCACAAAAATGTCTAGATCCGTTGGCTCCTCATAAGTCCAGATCACCCCATGAAATCTTCCAAAATATACTTGTTTCATGTATTTGATTTTATATGTGAGTACCACATGTTGTATATAATACCCAATTTTAAGAAATAGATAAATTTCACTTGATAACAAACACACATGAAGCTTCCTCTTGATTCTTTTTGTAGGTGTAGTTTTTCTTCCAGTGTCCCTTATTGTCATATGTGAAATAGATATAATCATGTTCCCTTGCTTTTCCCTTGATACTTTTCTTCTTGGAAGGGCATTAAAAAGAAGCATTAGACTTATATCTCTTTTCATGGACTTTACTTTTGTTCACCATAAGGATATAAGGACTTTTTCTCTTCATATCCTTATCAACTTGGAAAAGAAGTGTGAGAATATTTAGAAGAGACTTCTCTATGTTGTTCATGTTATAATGGACAATAAAACTAGAGAATCTCTAAGTGAGTGATTAGAGAATAATATTAATGTGCATTTCATCTGGTAATTTAAACTCTAAAAACTCTACGCACTCAATGTAACCAATGATTTTGACTACATGAGGCCCCAATGTAAAAATATATCCAATTTTACTCTAAAATTGTTCCTTGGATATCTCAAATTGTTCCTCTCTATCTCTCTTATGATAAAAATCATAGAGATTCTAGAGCATTCTATAAGCATCCACGTCTTCATGTGTCTTTATGAGTTTATTAGACTTGGATGAAAGCATTAAAAACTGAATTTCAACGACATAATTCAAAATTTTATCTTATAAAATGAAACATTATTCACTTTACTTCTTATAAGGCATATCAGGCATTGAGGATTATTTAATGTAATATTTATGTTCATGGAACAACACTACCTGTAAAGATATAAACCATTCCTACAAGTTACTTCCAATAAGGAGATAGTCTTTCTCTAAAATTGATCACTTAGATAATTTGGTTGATGAACTTTCAATTATTCTACAATATTAAAAGATAATATTATTATTACTTTTCTATATTACAAATTATGTGAGACATGATAACAATTTTAATTTTATTAAGTCTCCCACTATTTTGTCAAGTCCTTAATGACCCTGACAGAGCTAATATTTCCATTTATTTTCATATCTAATTTAAGGATTTAAACACCATCAATGTTATATTTTATATTAAATTGATTTTTTTGAAATTTTATAATGTTTTTGAGCTTAAAATAGAAAATTAAATAATTCTTAACTTTTAACTACTTTAAAATAGAGTATGTATTTTAGGGTGTAGGAAAAAGTTACTTCTTACCACAAGAAAAGTGAAGCAGCATGACACCAAATTTTTTAGGATGTTGCAGAGTAGGAAAAATGGATCAGAACTATTACACAACATTTAATACCATCACATTTCATGACTTTAAAAAAATGGATTTTCCACGCAAGGCATGTTGTGACATCATTACAAGAATGAAAGACCAATACACATTGTGTAACTTCATTACACAATGTGACCTTTTTCTAGGATGCATTTTTTTAGAAAATAAAGCTGAGATTCATGATGAATGTTGACCGAAGGATTACACGATATGAAACCCCATTTCACGTTGTGATAAAGGTGACATGATAAAAAAATAAATATGACACAATGACATTTTTTATGATATTTTCCTATAAAAGCGCCCCTCTAACACCCTTCCAAGGCACTCTAGGTTGAGAGGGAGCAATGACACACCTAAGGATGTCCTCCAAATGTCAGAGTGAATATTTAGAGACTTCCTTCATCACAGTAGAGATCGAGATTGTAATGAATATTTCATACGTCTAGGCTAGAATAAAGAGGACAGAGGCTACTCAAGGGATGCATGGCTAAGCCCCACAAGGTTGTGGATGATGAAAATTGACAGACACTCCCTTATGAGTTGTAATCTTTCTGTGTAATATCTTTTTGAATTTCTCTTAAACATATATTTTTGAATGAATTCAATTGTTTTCTTTCATGAATATAAATTCAAAAAAAAATTGGATGTTTGTTCGATCGATGATGTAAATTAAATGACTTAACTATTTAAATTTCTTCGGTGAGGTCTTTCCATTGAGCATAATTATTTAAAATAGGTTTTATTACTTAGAGGTATTTAAGTAATTGAATCAATTCAATAGGTGGGACAACAATTATATCAAGGTCTTGATATGATGTCTATTCAAATTTTAGTGTTCAACTGGGGGTCTTTGGGGGTGCATTTATAAATTCAATTGAGAAATATATTTTTATACAAGGAAGAGGGGAGTGTATGAGAGGTTTAAGCTTATCTGCGACCACTATTTTAATTCTGATTTCAAAGCCATTTTATTCTGTTAATTTTTCTGTCATTCCATTAAATTTCATTTCACTTTAGTTTATAATAATATCGTGGTTTCAAACATTAAATAAAATCCCCAAATTTCATTTCTTTCTAAAACAAACCAAAAAAATTTACAGTTTTTTAACTCAATTTGTAAGCTCCTTGAGATACAAACCCTTGGTCACCACTGTACTACATTATAAGGGAAAAAATATTGATTAAGGTTTTCACGAAAAAACCTCGAAAATCAGACTCTCACCATTGAACTAAAAATGTACCATTACTAAAGAAATTCTTGTGCCAAGGATCCATATTTTCCTTCTTTATGATCTAGATTATGAAAATGAAAAACATAAAAAGTTATTTAAGAAGTTGATCTTGCCAACTATAAACTGGCATCTCCTTAAATCGTTGAATGCACTCCCCAATCTAGAAATCCTAACTAGGATTTCCTCAACACTTGCCTTTAAATTTGTATTGAACGGAATATGGACATTAAATTAAATTCAGGTTTAGTTAAGTCAACCCATTATCTTATTTAAGACTCCCTAATAATTAAAGGTGCCCCTAACCATGGACTAAACCTGGGACATCACTGACCCAATTCACTCTTAAGTAACCGAACCCAATTGGCCACATGGTCTCAAGCACACCTCCTAGTATTACAGAGGCTACTAACTAGTAGTGAGGGTATATAATGATATGGTGGATAAAATATACCCAATTTATCTGAGTGGAACATAGTGGTTATATAAAAATAAAACCAAATCAGAATCAATTCAATAAAAAATGGAAATTTAAGTTATCCAGATACAATAATCATACATGCATAAAAAATAATCAGAACCATATCCAATGGAATATACAAAAAGTTTTTTAGGTTATGATGATATAAAAAAAGAGATCACACATATATGGAAGAAGGTTTATAATACAATACATGTAAAAAAAATAAACAAAAATCTAAATTCTATCTCCAATGGAATAATGAGAAAAAGCTGTAACATCCCAAACTAGGTGCCACTAAACAGTGCCCTGAGTTGATGGGTCACATGGACTAAAACATGCCTCCCCATACTCTAGAGATTTCTGAATAGAATAAAGGGCCTAAGGTATGTCTATGGGGAGAATATGACCTCATGTTAGAGTGTATCATAATGGTAACAACCAAAGAAATCAAGTAGCAGAAGTAGATAAATAACCGAACATATATAAGATAAACATCCAAGGTAGTAATAAATAAAAAATGCCAAAAAAATCTCATATACAAAATGATGTGTCATTTCATGTCTCTAAAAAGCCGGAAAACATATATACATGAATACAGTATAGTACATTTATCAAAAAAGTACAAAATACCAAAAAAGAACTATCCCAGATAGCATCATAAACCTAGATCAGTCATGTGCTTCCCTACTCTTAAGCATATAACAATAAAGAATCATATAGTAGGTGCTTTCCCCAATCCCTACCTACATCCATGAAGTCTATCTGGGTACCCAACGATGACTTGAACATGGTATGAAATAACACTTAGTAGGCCACCACCAAATGTGTCTATAACAAGTCCAATATGTGTTATATAATCAATGACAGTGTGAATTATATAATATGTATTATAGAAATGAAAGTAAAGTGATCAAGGAATATGTGATAAATGTAAGTGATACTGTCCGACCAAACAAGGGTCTCTACACACATTATTCAAGCTCCCATAAATAAGGGAAGATATAAAATAGAAATAAACAAGTGTGATATATCCAGTCTAACAATTGGTCTCTAATACTGATGCACACCTGTCGTGGGGTGTGGAAAAAACAATTATTTACTAAGTTAAAATATAGTATTGAGGTTAACCTAGGTTGTCTCCAGATAGGATCACTCAACAATAAAGCTTGTCACTTTAATATTAGATAATGAAGTTGGGTAGTTTTTGATATTGTTTGGTTTTGAAAACAAAGAAAAGAAAGTAAAGATAGAAATAAAGTAAAATATTAAAAATAAATTAACAAAACATGTGATTAAAAATATTGAAAGTAATTGAGTGATCAGGTTGGGGTTGATTTTTCAATTGTAATGTTATCATAGTTCCAATTTTATTCAATCATCTTCTGCTAAGTCGGTTTAAGTGATATTCCACAATCGCTTCCTATCACTCCCTTGGTAAATGGTGACAGTGAGATTAAAACTTACCAATATCTTAGCTTGGTCTAATATCCTACCTATGTGTTAAACAGATGTATCGAATACCCTCAATTGATTTATGCAATTTCTGATCAGGTCTTGTTTATCCCAAACAATTAAGAATATTCAATACCCTTTCCACACGTACTGACGATCACCGAGTACTTCACCACTAAGACTGAATCTATTCCATCGTATATAGAGCAAAACCTAGTGGAGGGATATTATCAACATTTACCAAAACAATAATAACAACATAATATTAAATCAAATACAATCGCATAAGATAATAAAACCGTTTATTAGAATTTGAAACCGACACCACAGAAGAGAGAGAGTTTTTATTCAATCAAATTCAAGAACTCAAACATTAAAAAAGATAAAACCTTCCCTCACCAAATCACCTCATAAGTTTACCCCACCATGGTAAGGGTATTTTAGAATGATGAAGAAGAAGAAGGCATTACCGAAATAAGAAGAAGAAATGAGTTAAAAGAAAGAACAGAATTTTCCCTTCCAGAATCTATCCTCCAGAATGATAGCTTTGGTTCTTCCCTCTCCTAGCCGAATAAGGCCGAGTCCCCTTCTTATATAATGTGGGGAATGGAGTTGGACATACACCCTCAAAATATCAAAGCAATTGGAGTCGTGCGAAGGATGTTATGGCCGCCCAAATGGAAGATACTTTTCCTGTCCGCCAAACACTATTTCACCAACCCTTATTTGACCGTTTAATTGGCGGACTTAATGAATGAATTTATTTCTAATATTTTTAGATACTCTGACCCTTCTAGTAGGATTTCGAACCCAGCTGGAAATAATGCATTTAGAGGTCAGTGGTACAAGATATGGTTCATTGAATGTGGTGTGGTCCATTCTGTCGGCAAGAAGAAGTGTTCACATTGACCGAAATGTTTGGGCATGTTGGAGTTCGAATTGGCTTTTGTTCCTGAAGACTTATATGTAGACCACGAATCATGAAATCCTAAAAAAAAGGAATCAAGTTAATTGGATACCAAATGTAGGATTTATGCTCGAACTACAGAGGCAATATAAATCTGTTTAATGTCCAGAATTAACCACTTTTCACATTTAAGCTCGAAACTCACCAAAAGTCATAAAATGATGCAAATAAAATCAAATTGATTAATGTGAAGTGATTAAATAAATTGAAAACATATGTATAAATATGAAAATATTATCTCTGTCAATTCCCCCACACTTAGCACTTGGACTCCTGGACAAGTAAACATCGACATTAAATCAAAGCTAATTTTAAAACACATATCCTTGAGATCCAACAATTTATCACCAAGAAACAAAATATATCATGCCTCATAAACAACCATCATTAAAAGTTCTCAATTCAGTTCAAAATATATTTCCTCTTCATTTCTTCTCCCATGCACACAAAACACAAAACACATACCTCACTTTCATTTTCTCTCATCACACAAATATCAATTTTTCAACAATGTCTTTCTCATCCAATACTCATGCAAGGGTCACCATAGGCTTGATAAATTCCTACATCACCACCCGATGTGAGTCAAGAACATATTTTTATCATGAGGACTTCATAAAGGTTGTTATGTGGCTTTAGGTTGGTAGGATTTTGATGTGAAATTTTTTTTGGCTGAATAAGGAGTGCTTGGCTCTTTTTGAAGTAAAATTGCATTATTCTAATTTAAACTTAAATATGGTATCCTCCTCACTCCCCTTTGCAGTAAATCATCTCCACTAGAATGAAAAATCAGTGAAATTTCACACCATTCATCATTTCAGCAGCAATATTTTCAATCATCTCAAACATGATTTTTCTTGAAAGCTCCAGATAGGCACAACTTTTTTCTCCGTTGGAAGCTCCAGAAAGGCACAACTTCTCATACATGAAAGCTCCAGAAAAGGAACAACTTTCAACTGAATGATTTTTTTCAGCAATAATAACACCTCTTCAACATTTTAGTTTCCACCCAAATTATCTCCAAATGAGTTAGTATAACAAAATACAGCTTCCCCCACACTTAAATTATACAGTGTCCACAATGCATTCAAATTGATTTAACATGTAATTATAGTTTAAATTGAATCACAACAATCAAGAAAGAGATGTGGAGAGGTAAAAACTGACTTATTTATAGTGAAATGTTGAGTTAATCTCCTAAGTTCTATGCATATAAAAACCTAAAAACAAAGGTAGATAATAAAACACAATAAATTTATTGAAAGTAAAGAAAATAAAAATAGAATGGGAGTAGAATGATAGATCTTGGTTTTATCCCCCAAGTGGGCCCTGAGTTTTGACTGCCTCCAGATGGGCAGTTTCAGTTGGTTATCCCCAATCCTATGGTGGGTGAAGTTTTCTTAATATGAACCACCAGAACTTCTTATTTCCATTTTGAACTTCTTCCATTTTGTTGAGGACTACATGGATATGGTACACCAAATCCAATGCCATGAAAATGATATGCATCTTGTATAGTGGGGTTAGGATAAATAATGAGTCCTCCTCTTTATTGGTTTCCAATTTCATAACTTCTTCTTCATTCTCCAGCAGTTCCTTAAGGTATTCTGTATCAAAAGAATAGTCAAAGGGAAAATCAGAGAGTAATTCAATTTGAATAAAATTAAAGCATAATGAATCAATATCAAACTCTTCCCTTTTAAAGTAATCATCTTGTGTATTTTTTCTTCATGGAAATCCACTTTTGTCTCCTCTTGAAATTCCTCCAATAATTTTTCATCTAGTTCAGGGAGCCCCATATTTTCCATATGATGTGTATCTTCTTTTTCTTCCTCATCCAGAAAGACAATACAATTGTTAGCCAATTCTGAAAATTTATAACAAGGGAAGGTGATACTCAATTCAGATTCTATATAATTAGAATGAAAAGAGTTAAGAAAAATATTATCTCCCTTATGTGTATCAACATCAATTGATTATTTAGTGGAAAGTTTATCTTGGAGTTGAATTTCACATGATAGAGGTAGGTAGTCAGGCTCCTCCATCTTTTCTTCAAATTCTACCAATTTGGTGGCATCTTCCTTCAATGGGTCTGGATCTTCTACTTTGTAAGGAATATGTGGATAAAGTGGTTCTTCACACTCGTTCCAAAATCCATCTAGATCTTTTTGATCTCCCACATGTACCTCAGTAGGTAATTCTTCTTTCTTTTCCTCCACAGGTTCATTCATAGGTTCTGATTTCTCCATCAATGCACGAACATATTCAAATGATATATCTTCTTTTATCTCTAGTTGTTCTATGTCTTTTCGAAGTTCTTTCATCTGAACTATATCATAACCATCCTCATATACTTGTTCCAAATTTGGGTATTTGTTACATGAATTAAATAAATGATCATTTGAAAACATCATGGAAAAATATTTTATTTTAACTTTTTTTAAAATGTTAAATATTAATAATTATATTGCGGCACTACCTCCCCAGCAACAGAGCCAAGTTTTGACATGAGCCTGTCGTGGGGTGTGGCCAAAACAATTATTTACTAAGTTAAAATATAGTATAGAGGTTAACCTAGGTTGTCTCCAGAGAGGAGTGCTCAACAATCAAGTTTGTCACTTTAATATTAGATAATGAAGTTGGGTGGTTTTTGATATTGTTTGGTTTTGAAAACAAAGAAACGAAAGTAAAGATAGAAATAAAGTAAAATATTCAAAATAAATTAACAAAACACGTGATTAAAAATATTTAAAGTAATTGAGTGATCAGGTTGGGGTTGGTTTTTCAATTGTAATGTTATCATAGTTCCAATTTTATTCAATCATCTTCTGATAAGTCGGTTTAAGTGATATTCCACAATCGCTTCCTATCACTCCCTTGGTAAATGGTGACAGTTAGATTAAAACTTACCAATATCTTAGCTCGGTCTAATATCCTACCTATGTGTTAAACAGATGTATCGAATACCCTCAATTGAGTTAGGCAATTTCCGATCAGGTCTTGTTTATCCCAAACAATTAAGAATATTCAATACCCCTGCCACACGTACTGACGATCGCCGAGTACTTCACCACTAAGCCTGAATCTATTCCATCATATATAGAGCAGAACCTAGTGGAGGGATATTATCAAAATTTACCAAAGCAATAATAACAACATAATATTAAATCAAATACAATCGCATAAGATAATAAAACCGTTTATTAGAATTTGAAACCAACACCGCAGAAGAGAGAGAGTTTTTATTCAATCAAATTCAAGAACTCAAACATTAAAAAAGATAAAACCTTCCCTCCCCAAATCACCTCATAAGTTTACCCCACCATGGCAATGGTTTTTGAGAATGATGAAGAAGAAGAAGTCATTACCAAAATAAGAAGAAGAAATGAATGAAAAGAAAGAACATAATTTTCCCCTCCAGAATCTGTCCTCCAGAATGATAGCTTTGGTTCTGCCCTCTCCTAGCCGAATAAGGCCGAGTCCCCTTATTATATAATGTGGGGAATGGAGTTTTACATACACCCTCAAAATATCAAAGCGATTGGAGCCGTGTGAAGGATATTATGGCTGCCCAAATGGAAGAGACTTTTCCTGGCCGCCAAAAACTATTTCACCAACCCTTCTTTGACCGTTTAATTGGCGGCCTTAATGAATGAATTTATTTCTGATATTTTGAGATACTCTGAAACTTCTAGTATTCTTTCGAACCCATCTAGAAACAATGCATTTGGAGGTCGGTGGTCCAAGATATGGTTCATTGAATGTGGTGTGTTCCATTCTGTCGGCCAGAAGAAGTGTTCACATTGACCGAAATGTTTGGGCATGTTGGAGTTCGAATTGGGTTTTGTTCCGGAAGACTTATATGTAGCCCACGAATCATGAAATCCTAAAAAAAGGAATCAGGTGAATTGGATACTAAATGTAGGATTTATGCTCGAACTAAAGAGGCAATATAAATCTGTTTAATGTCCAGAATTAACCACTTTTCACATTTAAGCTCGAAACTCACCAAAAGTCATAAAATTATGTAAATAAAATAAAATTGATTAATGTGAAGTGTTTAAATCAATTAAAAACATATGTATAAATATGAAAATATTATCTCTGTCAGATACCCATACCAGGGATATCTATAATCATAGAAAAATATCTACCATAGACATTCCATATAATCAAATGTCAACATCCATCACAAACATTCCATATAATCAAGAGTGTATCACATACACAATGGTCATGCCATGTGATTAAAAGTGTCAGAACACGAAGGGCTGGATCCAAGGTATAGAAGACCAAGGCATCTATGTCATGTCCTAGGAGTATCTCGATGGAAACTTGATAATGAATTGGTTGGAGTCCAAGGAGCATGCCAATATACCATGTCCAACGCGAGTCCAAGAAAGTTAGATCCAAGGGGTAGCAAGGCCCGTGGCATCCTACAGAATCAGGATCCAAGGAGTAAATAAGTCCATGGAATACACTTCCATAATCAAGACCCATAGAGTAGAAATGTCCATGGAGTCCAATGGAATCTGGATCCAAGGTATACCAACCAAGGAATACACTACCATAATAAATTCAATATCTTAATCCAATAATCATTTCATAAAGATTCACATTCCATGAGTTCTTCCAAATCATTTCCATAATTTCTATAAAATCATTTAAAAAAATTTAATCATTTAACATCATGTAATAACATGGAAAAGGAGGCATAATATTATCCTAATCGTTCACTAATTCCCATTCAATTTAACAAAGCTTCCAAAAATCAGTGGCGAGATCACACACACCCAATGGGGTGGTATAACATAGGAAAAAAGAAAGGGTGCGACCCATGGGTGGCCTAGGTTGAAGCTAAATGACCTCCAAATATAAAATGGTACTCAAGGGGTAACATAATAGGTTCCAATTAATTCAATTTAAAGATTTGATCAATTTCTGAGGCAAGGACAAAAAGTTCAACATGCAAAACAATAACAATACGACTTATAAAACATAAAACCATAAGGGAAAAGGAATAAACCACATAATATAGGTATGTGGTAGAAAACTCATCCAATATTGACCTCTGATTCAGTCCATATTGGGTGAAAAACAAAGAACAGATGAAAAGCTTGGAAATAGGGAATATTAGCTTTCACCTAAATAACTCCATCAATACGAATACAAATCAAGAATGACACAAGATGAATGAATAACTTACTGGCGTGGATCAAAATGGTGTTCAAATATAAGTCCAGATCAAGAAACAGAAGAAAACCAACGAATTAAACTTTAAAGGGAGCTCCCAAGCCAATTTTGTCTACTAGAATAAAAATAGAAGAGGTGGGTTGAAATAAAATAGAAACAGGGGGAAAATGGTAAAATCACACCAAAAACATTGGGTCGCATGATTTGACTACATGGTTGGACAAACCATGCACCAACCACACACCCTTATCTGCCTCAAGGGGGACCTTGCATGGTTATGGAACACAATTAGACAAATCATGCATCGACTATGTGCTAAGACTCTATTAGAAGTCTACAACATATCACATGAGCATCACCTCAGGTTGCATGGTTTCATCAAACTGTGCAGCCTCCTACTATCCATTGTTTAGCCCCACATGGTTACTCCAAATCGTAAAACTTCAGTCACATGATTTCCTCTAATTGTGTGGTCCAACTATGTTTCTCCAAAATCCGGGCTCTAAACAAGCCTCAGACACCCCCAAAACTCCCACGATCTCATTAGACACTCACATTAGGTAAAAAATATAGTTAAAAAGAAAAAAGATTTGTACCTCAAATGAAAACCTGAAATCTTACAATATTCCCCCTCAAATCAATTCATCCCTGAATTGCCCTTCCAAGCACTACTACAAAATAGGCCTTTAACAATACTGGTCTTTATCAACGCTAACAAAAAGTGATGAAAAAGGGTCCCTTTATCAACACTAAAACAAGTGTTGATAAAGGGCGCCTTTTATCAACATTGATAAATGGTACCCCTTAGCAACGCTTTTTTGTAGCGCCGATAAAGGGTACCCTTTATCAGTACTTTATTTTTAGCGATGATAAATGGTAACTTTATCAGTGATTTACTTTTAGTAATGATAAAGGTCCGAATAAAATGAAACAATTAAATAAATAAAAAATAAAATGAGTTTATTAAAAAAATATAATTTTTTTATTAAATAAATAATTATTGATAAAAATGAATAAATTTATTATACTATATATAAATTATAAATAATAATAAATAGTATATATTAAATATATAAATATTTTTAAAATGAAAAATAAAAAAATAAAAAATAAAAATAAGTAAATTGAGAAAAATATTAAACATTTTATTAATTAAATAATTATCCATAATGTTAATAAATAGTATATATTAGATATATAGATATATATGAATGTATATAAATATGATTTATATAAGACAAAATATTTATTCTTTACATTAAATAGTCATATATTTAGTGATTAATGGTTTAGATTAAAAATTAATATGAATTAAAAATACGGACTAATTACATCGAGTAATGGATATAATTGAATGTCATTTGATTTTTCAATTTAACATTTATCTAAAAAGTGGTATATTGATTTCATATATATGTAATTAATTCATTTTTATATACAATTCACACACACAAATATTTACGTAATTAATGAAATCTTATATAGAAACAAATAAACCTAATATTTATGTAATTTATTCAAATTTTATTATTCATTTTAGAATTTCATCATAACATGATACATTTAATAGATCACATCTTTAATCATGGTAAATTTTATTTATTTATTTTTAATTTTATTACAGTTAGGTATTAATTCATTTTTAATATGTTTTATTTTTTATTTTTTAGAATTTAATAAATTTCTATTATATATATATATATATTTACTATGTTTTAACATTTTCAATATGAATTCATATTTATTTCAATATATATCCATATTTTTTAAGAATTTATATTTATTTAATAAAACTAATCCAATTTTATAATATTATTAAAGTGTACTCATTTTTAATTATTCAATTTCACTAATTTTTAACATTCATGCACTTAAGATTAAATATTCATTAATAATGTTAAAAAATATTTTATAAAATATTTATAAATAAATATATTTATAAATTTATATTTACTATATTTATACATTTTTATATTTATAATTATAAATAAATAAATATTATTTAAAAAAAGTATTTATATAATTATAAATAAATAATTATAAAATTTATAATAAATTTATTTAAATAATTAATATATTTACTATATTTATATTTATATATATTTATTATATATATATATAATTATATAAATATATATAATGATATCGATATTATTTTTGTAAAACTACGTATATAATTATAAATAAATAATTATATATTTAAACAATTATAAAATTATAATAAATATATTTAAATAAATAATATATTTATGATATTTATATTTATATATATTTATTCTATATATATATATAAAATTATATAAATATATTTACCATTTCTTTATTTATAATTATAATTTTAAATTATTTATCAATGCTAAAAAAGCGTTGATAAAGATGTCTTTTATCAACACTTATGAATTTATAATTAATAAAAGGGATCTTTATCAGTTCTAATAAAAGTATCTCGATCTATTTTAAGAACCATAACTATCGCGAACCAGTTCGAGATATCTGATGCTTTCCACAGAAGCCACCTACTGCTTGCACTCTTCGTTGTCGAATCCAAGCTCGAATCAAGGCTAGAATCCATTCTCCAACTATTTTAGGGATTGAATCCAAGGATTGAATGATTCAAAAGTTGAATTAATCTAAGGCTCGAATGTAATCTAGGTTTGGTGATATCTCTAATTTCTCTTAGACAATTCAAAGAATCAATGTAAGGTATGTTTTTTCTCCTTCTCCTCAATCATTGATTGCTTGTTTGATGATATCTATTTACATTTTTTATTATCAATATTTCCGCCGCCACCCCCAATTTCTATCGGGTCGCCCTTGATTTCTTCCGCCCCTATACCCATGAATTCCGCCACCCCATTCCCTTCGATTTCAACAACCTGTGTTATGCCTTTACCATGTAAAGTGCTACAAAGCCTCTCAAGTTGGTGTGTTAGGTGCATCTCAGTGGGGGTCGCACTGCCTCACCAATGGGGAGGTGCACTAGGTGTGCCTCACCTCACCTCACTCCAAGGTGTGCTAAGGCGTGCGCCTTTGATAACAATTCCATAATCTAGTACACTATGTATGTTTTATCGATAACCTATATATTTTTACACCTAAGAGAGATGTTGGGTTTTCTATAGAGCTTATATTTTGAGCTCTTAAATTTCTAATCCACCTTATTAGTTGGCTCTGATAGATCATTGTGAGATTAAGTCTCAGTTATAGTACATAGAGGCTAAGGGACTTATTCATCCAAGCACATCCTATTAAGGATCCCCAGTTTCATTTTCCATGATGGGGGATTTCTCATTGATGTAATGCATTAGCTACAAGAAGATTGCTAGTTGCATCAAATGTACCTAGTCACATAATAGAGCATATCCAAGAGGAAGTCTCACTAAGGGAATCCCAAGGGTTATTTCATTTAAATATCTATTTTTTTAATTATTATCAATCTCCCCATTCTAATTAGTAAATAATATCTATCAATTTTATCTTGTCATCATAAAAACATCTCAACCCACCATTTTTAAGTCAGTATTAAAATGTCTCATTATCTAATATGATCAATTTTTCACTACCAAAAATCAATTTCCCCTTTCAAACATAATTTCAAACCCCAAATTAGAATATGGTTCTGATAGTTTTCTATACCTTTGTAAAAATATAACTATCTTCGAAATGATAACCCACTCATTAATAATTATTAAAAATTACTTCATTTCCCTCATCACACATCTAATAAACACTATGCATGTTTTACTTTAATCCATCTAAAAGCAGATCATTATTTAACAATGCCTTTTATTTCTAACATCGTTTAAATGCAAAAAATTTATCTTAAGAGATCCACCATTTCAAAAATAATAAGTACCCTTTGAACTTGTCAAAAATATTTAATTACATCAATTTACCTATTATGTGAGATGAACACACAATATCTAATATGAAATCATGTTCCTTTTTTAAATCCTTTTGTGTGATATAAATTACAAATTCCTCTTACAATACTTTCTTGTCCATATAATACATTTCTAATTCTTTCTTCAGATTCATATATGTTTTTAGAAAATTTTGACAATCCTTCAAACAACTTTTTAATTTGTCACATGTTCAATAGAGTTCTTTAAATAGATGAGATTCATCATCCAGTTTTACTTATGAAGATTCTTCTCACTTCAAAACTATTTTGGTAGTTGTGGGCCATCTCCTATTTAACTTTAAACCTCTATATCTTCCATAATTACTATTATTTATCTCATTATGACTAAAATTTTATACCATGTTCCCAAAATCACAATATAACCCATAATGGACTTGAAAATAAAAATTTCTTATAAAGCCTACTCTTTGTTTTCTTGAAAATAATACTTATTTTAAACCTATCTAGATATAATTCTTAAATCAATTTATCAACTAAGAATTTTGAGATGTTTAAAACCTGTATCGTTATTAGGAATATTTGTTTCCTAAAATTATTTTTTCCATTCATTATCTATTTTTAATTGAAATTATAATTTTTAGATGTTTTCAAATATTTGATATACCATTAATATTAAATGTAATATTTCCTTAGGTTTTTACATCACTTGTTCCAAAAAATATAATGGAGTTTATCAAATTCTATATATGTTGGAATAATTATTAGAAATCATTTTTAGGTATTCATCATTTTAGGTCTATATGTATTGGTTCCAACCTGTGGAATATATGATTACCATCCATGTATATGAAATAACTCTTTATTTATTAAATTTTTTTATCAATAAATTTTTATATCTTATAGTTGATTGGAAGAGAGTTTATTATTCTTTTTTATCATATTTGGGTTTCTTAATACTACTTAATTACCTATATTATATTTTCATTTGTTTAGGGGAATTAATAAATACTTGATGGATCATTTTAATATGGACCAGACTTGTATTAGTTAGAGGATTTAAAATATTAAAAGTGGGATTTCTCTTATAAATATTGAATTCATAGAGGACCCGAATATTCATATATCATAACGTGTCCCCACTGAGACCCATTGAATATTAGAAAAAAAATGTTTATGCCCCCCAAATATCACCTTAAATAGGACATGAGTTAATAACTTGTTCCAATAGTGTAATTCTCACAAATGGGAGGCAATACACCTTTTAGAGAACACAATGCAGTACAACTGTCATCCTCATCAGCTGCAACTCCCGAAAAATTATTATTAAAATTTTTTGCTTGATACTCACCCCATCTATTTTATATTTCTTATACCAATCTAATTAGCAGTTATCCCATGGATGGATAATGGTTTAAGTATTTCAAGAAACATATAGGTTCATGTCCACAAGATATGGAGGATGTGTCTCAAACAATAAAATTCAATGATAAATGTTTAAGATACGAGCTGACGAGGATGAAATTGGTCTATAACTTTCACATTTGAATAAATTTAGAGGATAAAACCTACCATAGTGGAGTAATTATTTTCTTAAATTAAATTACCCATTTTCCTCAAATCATACTAAAATTCTTTGAAACAATCAAATGTTGGGTTTCCTTTATTATAATTATCTATAACTTTCACCTTTGATAATGAATATCTTATGTGTATTTATTTTTTTGTTATAAAAAATTAATATTTTATGAACTCAATAGGATAGATATGAATTGAAAATGGATGCATAATAATAATTTAAAAAAATATTATGAATATGGAGTTAAATATTTTATCAAGTTTGAAATAGAGCATGCATATGACCCTTCTAAAATCCTTTATTCATATTTACGTTGTTGTTATTAAATTAAAATTAGTATGGAAGAGTGAGAATAAAATTTGATTTGTCAAAGAATAGATTAAAGCTATAAATGTTGGACTAAACATGGGAAAAACTATACTTTCACATTGATTGGGATAATAATGTAGTTTATGAATCATTTGATATGAATACTAGTGTAAATGATGATGAATATCAATAGAATAAATGGAAATGAAAATTGAAGATAACCTTCATGATTTTACAAAGTTGTTTCAGAAGTTAAATAGTTATACTAAGAGACCAGTATATACTGATTGTACTAAATACACAACATTGTCAGTTGTATTGAAGTTATATAATTTGAAAGCTGGCACTGGATAGAGTGACACCAGCTTTGCAGAAATACTTGGTCTCCTGAATGATATGCTACTAGAAAAAAATGAACCACCATGTTGAACATATAATGCTAAAATAATTATATAATTAATGGGAATTATCTCTAAAGAAATACATTCTTGTCCAAATGAATTCATATTGTTTTTCAAGGACCATGAATCGCTCATAAAATTTTGTAAGTGTGGCACAGATCGATACAAGAAAAATGAATGAAGTCATTTGAAATATGTATGGTACTTTTCTATAATTACATGGTTTAGAAGACTATATGGATGTCAAAAAACTATGAGACAATTAACATGACATGAAAATACAAGAATTAAAGATGATAAACTACGTCATCTAGCAAATTCTCCTCAGTGGAAGAAAATTTATTATGAGTATCCTGAATTTGGAAATGATCTGAGAAACTTTCATCTTTCATTATCCATATATAGAATAAATTTTTTTGGTGTAAAAATCAGTACTGATAGTACATGGCCTATCATGTTGGTAAATTTTAACTTTCCACTATGGTTATGTATGAAGCACAAATACATTATGTTGTCTCTACTTGTATCTGGACTAAAGAAACCTGGTAATGATATTGATTTATATTTGGCTCCATTGATCGAAGATATGAAATTAATGTGGGATACATGTGTTATAATGTACTATTCTCATAAAAATTAAGAATTCACATTGAGGGCCATGTTGTATAGAATGATAAATGACTTCCCTACTTATGGACATTTATCAGGATATAACATTAAAGGAATTTTGGGGCATCTCATTTGTAAAAAAACACACAAAATCAGTTCAGTTGGAACATTCATCAAAGATTGTGTTTTTAGGACATCAGAATTTTTTACCTCGATGATATAAATATAGACCCTAGATGATTACATTCAATGGGAATATCAAAAAAGGTACAAAATAATCTCCAATAAAAGGTGATCAACTATTCGATAAAGTAAAATATATTGACACTTTTTTTCAATAAACCATTTTTGAAAAACCTTATGAAATCAGGTTGGAAGAAGAGACCAATTTTCTTTGAGTTATCATATTAGAATTGTTTGTATGTCAAAAAATTTCTTGAAGTCATGCATGTAGAAAAAATGTATTTTCTAGTGTTATTGGAACATTAATAAATGTTCCTGGAGAAATAAAAGATGGTATCAAGGCTAGGCACATGAGCCTCAGCCCAGTTGGTGAGATATCCTTAAGTGCATCCACAAGACCCAAGTTCAAAACTAGGTAGAGACATATTTCCGGTACTGTAGCAGTACTGTATCAGGCACTATAGAAGGCACTGTAGTAGAAATGTACACTATTCAGGTACTGTAGTAGAACTATACACTGTACAGGTACTGTAGCAGACTGTACAATATGCAGTAACTATAGCGAACACTGTAGTAGTTACTATAGAAGGTATTGTTCGGTACTGTAGCAGTTGGAACTATTCACCTTGGGCCACCAGTTTGGTATTTGAGTCCTTAAGGCTTTCGGGCCACCTAGGACTTCGGGTTAGTAAGGATTTCTGGCCACCTTTAAGGCCTTTGGGCCACATGTAGTTGCCCCAAACAGACTACAAAAATGGAGAAATCCTAGAATAGGATTCAGAGCAGCTGCACTCACCAGAGCAGAGCCAAATGGATTTTTAAGAATGAGAGGGTATGGATATGCCATCGGGGCCAGCCTGTGCTTTCATGGAAATCCTAACTAGACGACCATGTGAAGGTAGATAGCTACTATCATGATACATATGTTGGGGAGGGTCAGTTCCTTATAGATAGTCTGGTTGAATTCCCTAAGACCTTTGGGTTATGTAATCTCCTAAACCTATGATCCATTTAATCTCTGAGCCTATGGGCCCTGTAAGGGTTCCCCCTCATCCCTTGAAAGGGGGGTTATCAAAAATCAATAAAAATGAAGGCCTTAGAGCCATTCAGGGGGGGGGGGTATCAAGGCTAGGTTGGACATTATTGACATGGGAATAAGGGAAGAGTTGGAACCAGTGAAGGGTAAAGGACATACTTTTCTTCCTCCACCAGCTTACACTATCTAAATAGAAAAAATTGCAATTTTTTATTTTCCTTAACAGTGTAAAAGTTCCATAGGGTTATTCACCAAATATCAAGAATTTCATGTTAATGAATAATTTGAAGTTACAAGGACTAAAATCGCATGACTATAATGTTTTGATGAAAAATCTGATGCATGTTTCTTTCCTTTTCATTCTATCTCAAAATGTATGACATGCATTAACCAGACTCTTCTTATTTTTCAAATCCATATATAGTAAATCTATAGACCCGATGAAGTTTTCAATCATGAATAAGGAGGTTTTAGTCATATTATATGAATTAGATATGTTCTTACAACCATCATTCTTTGATATAAAGTTCTACATAATGTTCATTTGTTTAGAGAGGTTTAACCATGTGGTCCTATCCATTATAGATGGATGAACCCCATCGAATGGTATATGAATATTTTGAAAGGGTATGTCAAGAATCGAAGTTGCCTAGAATGTTGTATTACAAAAATATATATTATTGAAGAAGTTGTTGAATTATGTATCGATTACCTATCAGAAGTTGACAACCTCGGTCTCCCAAAGTCTCATCACAACGGACACCTTATGGGTAAAGGGATTTCCAAAAGAGATTTTGTTACAATTACCTTGATAGATCTAAACCAAGTACATCTTTACATTTTACATAATATTAAAGATATTGAGGCATACATTGAAGCCCAAAAAGAAATTATTAGAGATTTGAATCCATCATGGGATGAATTATGGATATCAAATACACATAATCAAAATTTTATAGGATGGTTTTGAGATCAAATTTATAAGGAGTTATATGAAAATGAAAATTCAATTTATAAACAAATTCAATGGCTAGATAGGGGACCAAATAAAAATGATTTATATTACACTGATTTTGTAATCAGTTTTTATACATTATATATAAAAGAACATAATGACTGTAGTATGATGCAAAATAGTGGTGTTACACTTATAATAGAAGTGATGCAAATATTTGGTTCCAAGGATATAAATCTAATTTATGAAAATATGTTATATTTTGGAATTATTGAACATATATATGAGTTTTATTATACAATATTTCAAGTGTCGATTATCCATTGAGAATGGTTTGAAAATACGAGTTTCGTGAAAGTTGATGAAATGGGATTCTTGAAGGTGAATTTCAATGCAGAAGGGGAAAAAGATGAGCCATTCATAATGGCATTACAAGCAATGCAAGTATTTTATGTCTCAGATCTAGAAAATAATAATTTATTGATTATCCTACTTGTGACTAAAATAAATTTCAGGTTGTATGAAAATGAAATCAAGGAAGACCCTTTCATTGGGAGATCATAATAAATTAATGTCGATCCCAATTTATACAATGTCTTGTATATTAGAGGGGACCAAAAAGACGGGATTTGGATTCTTTATAGAGGAAAAAAATCCCTAAAACCATTAAAAAAAGAAAGTTATTTCAATAAGAATGTAAAATTGTTTTTTAATATACTATGTTTTTACTCATAATATTATATGTTCTCTACTGCATTAATATAATCCAAATGAAATGTTTGACTGCTAATGTAGACAATTTCTTATGTACATGATGATGTTACCAATCCCACAGAATAACACAATATAACTAATGAAACCCTTTGGGAAGATGTAAAGGTAATGTTGTGATATACTTTTTCTATTTTAATGAAAAATTATATAATTAAATAGTGATTTAATTTTCATTATTCATTGAAGAGATCATTTATTTTAAAAATATTTCTATCCATTTTTCATGCCTTTATACACCAAAACATCCATATAATTATTCTCCCTCAAAACCTTTTCACCCCTACGATGTTTTTATTTATCACTTTCCTTCATGTTCCCACCACTACCTTTACAGGAAGAGTAATAAAGCTTCATATGCTCAATCACAAAAGTAATCTTAATGTTTTAATAGTAAAATCATTTTCCATAGAATTAATGCATTGTTTTATACATATGTTTAATTTATTTATCTTTATTATTAATCACATAAGAATTTTTTTTCTTATACAGGTGGATTATTTTGTTCGATTTGGGGTGTTATGTCTATCTTTCATTCCTTTCTACACCAAAAATTCCATAAACTTCTCCCACAAAACCTTTTTCACCCTTATAGTGTTGACATTTATAACTTTACTTCAAGTTCCGTCCACTACCTTTACAGCCAGAGAAATGATGCTGCCTATACTCAATCACATAGGTAATATTGATGTTTTCATAGTAAAATAATTGTCTATAGAATTAATACATTATTTCATATTAATGTTTAATTTATTTATTTTTCATATTAATCATATAATAATTATTTTCTTATATAGGTGGATTATTTTATTCAAGTTATGTTGGTTTATTTGAACCTTCTCATGATCGTGAGAGATTGGACTTCGAGCCTACAACTGAGATAATGATAAGAAGAAAATGCACCAAGAATACATACAACCATCATGATAAGGTAAATTCCTATTACTTATTTAATAAATTTTGTCATCATTTTATCTAATATTTGTAAGTTAATTTCCTTATAATTTTTATCTAATACTTATTTAATATGTTTCATAGATCTTTTGGGCATTCATATTTTTCTTTAAACTATCTACAATAATCCACAAAAGAGATAAAATGTTCCTTTATACTAATGTTACCATGATTTTCATTGAATTTTTTTATCAAACTACAACACTGCATATTGATTTGATGTTCTTAGCTGAAAAAGGTTTTTTTGGATAAGAATATTGGGTCAATATGTAGTGTTGGAAGTTAGAAAAAGAAATACAATGGAAATAATGGTAAAATTTACATTTAGTATTTTTTTTACTTTGGGATGTATAAGAATCAACCGCACCTCAATCCGATATATGGTGTGAACAATATGACTCCAAGTGATTCTTTTTATTTAAGATTTGCATTAATTTTAGTAAAAAAGATAATTGGAATACTTAAAATTGAGAAAACATATTCATATTTTTTTATACTTTAGGAAAAAATACATAAGTCATTTGGGACATGTATTAATCAACCATAACTCAATCCAATACACAATGTACCTGGTATGAATCAAAGTGTTTGTTATCAGTTTTAAATCGAAATTTTAGTTCAAAAAGTGTAGCTCACTAAAAACTTAGAAAAAGCACTTGAATTTTATTAATAATTTTGGAAAAAAATTATAAATCATTTTTTATTTATAGGATTCGGTTCATGTCAATCTGACACACGATGTGACCGGTATGAGTCAAAGCATGTGTTTCTATTTTAAAATGATATTTTAGTTAAAAAGACAAGTGATGTACTCAAAACCGAGAAAACACATTTGGATAGTTTTGATACTTTAGGAAAATGATCTATAAGTCATTTGAGACATTTAGGAATCATCCTCACCTCAATCTGATGTATGGTGTGACCAGTATGACTCCAAGTGCGTCTTTTTATTTAAAATTGAAATCAATTTTAGTAAAAAGGATAGCTAACCTACTAAAAACTGATCAAATGAATTAATATTATTTTGATAATTTAGTACAATGATCCATAAGTCATTTTTGATTTTTATGAATCATACAAACCTTAATCCAATACATGATGTTTGCGATATGACTCTGAGTGCCTGTTATCAATTTAAAATCGACATTTAGTTCAAAAAGTGTCACTAATTGAAAATTGAGAAAACAAGATCATATTTTCTTGATAATTTAGTAAAATGATTCATAAGTCATTTTTTATGTATAGAAATTTTCCTCACATTAGAATAATACATGAAGTTACCAATATGAATCAAAGTGTGTGTTTCTAGTTTAAAATGACATTTTTGTAAAAAAGACAAGTGATGTACTCAAAACTAAGAAAACACATTAGGATTATTTTGATACTTTATGAAAATAATAAGTAAGTCATTTGGAATATGTAGTAATCATATTCACCTAAACCTAACACACAATGTGACCTATATGACTCCAATTGTGTATTTTTATTTAAAATTGACATCAATTTTAGTAAAAACGATAACTGACCTACTCAAAACTAATAAAACACATTCATATTGTTTTATACTTCAGTAAAATGATCCATAATTTATTTTTGACATGTAGGAACCATCCTCACTTAAATATGATTCACTATGTGTTTGGTATGACTCCAAGTGCATCTTTTTATTTTAAATATATATCAATTTTAGTAAAAAGGACTAGAGATGTACTCAAAACTTGGAAAATGACTTTTGATTATTTTTGAAAATTTAGAAAAATGATCCATAGGTCATTTCTGATGTGTAGGAATCATCTTCACCTCAATCTGATACATGATGTTCCCGGTATGACTCAAAGAGTCTTTTATCTATTTAAAATTGATATTTTAGTTCACAAAGTGTCACTCACTAAAAAATGATAAATCATACTTGGATTTTATTGATAATTTAGGAAAAAAATTCATAAATAATTTTTTACACGTATGAATTAGCATAACATAAAACCAACATACTATGTGACTAGTATGAGTCAAAGAACATGTTTCCAGTTTAAAATGGCATTTTAGTAAAAAAGAAAATTTATGTACTCATAACCAAGAAAACACATTTAGATTGTTTTGATACATTATGAAAATGATCCATAATTTATTTGGGACATGTAGGAATCAACCACACCTCAATATGATGCATAGTGTGACCAGTATGACTCTATGTGTGTCTTTTCAATATATAAGTGTCATTTTAGTTTAAAACATTCATCACATTGCCCAAAATGAGAAAATGAGCTTAGATTGTTTTCTCATCATTATATCTGTTATTAATTAATTGATTTCCTTATCTTTTTTATATTATACTTATTTAATTATTTTTTATAGAGATAATGCTTGAAGAGGAACAATAAATGGTGTGACGTGTAATAATTAACCACAAATCAATCTGATACACAATGTTCCTAGTATGACTCAAATTTTAGTTTAAAATTAATACTTTTAGTTAATTTATTTATTTATATTATTACTAACATAAGAATTTTTTTTCTAATACACGTGTGTTCTTTTACTCGAACAAGGGTGATTTTTTGGAAATATCATGATTCGAGGTCAAGATCAAAAGAAAAAGGAAGATTTATGTTTTTGAATGTATGTAAGAATTTTTACTTATATAATTGTATAAACCAATGCTTGAAATGCCTATAATATAGTGTTTTTTCTTGTATTTGTGTTGTAAATTTCATTTATTAAATTATGTATTGGTACTTGATTTTGTTGATATCTGGATGTTTTTATTGTGTTGTGGTGTGCTGTTATAGCACACTACATTATTCCCCTTTATTAGTATTTTTAAAAGAGATTATAGAGGTCCCCTTTATGAATGCTAAATAAAAGCACTGATAAATGTTGTCTTTTACCAATTCTTATAAAAGTGTTGATAAATGTCTTATTTATTAGAACTTTTTTTAGTGCTGATAAATGCCTAAGGATTTTAATCGCACTCCAATAGTCAGTGCTTTTCTAGCATTGATAATGGCCATTTTTTCACTGTTAAAGGCCTATTTTACAGTAATGAAGGGTGATCAAGAATCATCTGAGAATAACTCTAGCCACTTACCCTGTATGTCAGCTTCCCATCCCCAAGTCTCATCTAATAAACGAATGTGATGACATAATACCCATGCTAGAGGAACTGATTGGCCCCAGAGAACCTTCAAGTTCCTATATACAACACAAATAAGGTTCTGCTCAAAATAAATCTACTTATAGCTCCAACTCATCCATCTATAGAGTGTGAGATGGGTTTGAGTAATAACGGTGCAACTAAGATATATGGAAGACATCATGCATGGCTCAATACCTCTGGGTTAACTTCAACCAATATACTACTAACACGACTTTCTTCATAATCTCGAATGACCCGACATATTGTGGTGAAATATTACTCCATATTCATCCCATCCTCAATGAGATATGTAAAAATAACCAACCTCGAACTCTAGAGGTCATTGATGGTAATCATCATAAGATTTCTATCTTGACTGTGTAGTAGACATCTATTTTTGAATCAAATGGACATTATTAGAAGTATCCTGAATGAGACGCGGTCCAAGAAATGCTTCCTCACCTTCCTCTAACCACCATAGGGGTGATCGACATGGTCTACCATAAAAATACTCATAAGGTTCCTTCTATTTAGTCTCCTAATAGATATTGTCATAGGAGAACTAAAATAGTGGTATATGTCTCTACCAAGAGCCCCAAAAATCAAGTATGCATTCTCTCAGCATGTCCTCTAACACCTGAATTGTGTGCTCTGACTATTCATCATTTTAAGGGTGGTATGCTATGATTAAAATCACCTTTTTACCTAAGGATGTCTAAAAACTCTTCCAAAATCGAGATGTAAACTAGGAATCCCTATCTGATACAAAGATCTGAGGAACCCTGTGAAGTCACATTATCTCATGGATATAAAGTATCCAAATCTAATCTACTAAGAAGGTATCCCTAATCAATAGGAAATGAGAGACCATCAGGATCTTTTCTATAATAACCCATACAACATCACTACCTCTAGGAGACCTCAATAACCCATTTATGAAATTCATCACAACATCTTCCCATTTCCACTCAGGAATGGGTAACTTCTATAAAAGACTATCTGGTTACTGATATTTCACCTTCACCTACTGACAAGTAGAAAACCTTGTAACAAAACCAACCACTTCATGTTTTATACATGACCACTAGTATTGATGGTGTAAGTCATGATAGATCTTGGTGATGCTGGGGTGTACTGCCTAAATTGAGGCATAAAATTACAACATCATATCCTTGCATATGTTTTTTGGAACCCAAACATGACCATGGATATGCATAATTTCTTCCTCTCCCACAATTGAAATAGGAAGTGGGTCCTCACCTACAACAGTTTCCTATAGAACTAGGCCCTCAACATCAAATAACCGTCTCATCCTCACTCTATCCAGATGAGTCAAAGTCAAAACTTAAGATGAAATAAAGGTCCACCCATGACCATCCTACACCTCTAAGTATATCTCTGAAAACAAGTCTATAAGATTCCATTCATTACTGGCCTCCTGAACTACCTTTATTTGAGTCCTGCTCAATGCATTGACAACTCCATTGCTTTTACCAGGTGTATAAGAAAGATTGATGTCAAAAGACTATAGGTATTCAACCCACCTTCACTGCCTCAAATTAAATTCACGTTTTGTAAATATATACTTGAGGATTTTGTGGTCTGTGTGCACTAAAAAATTCCCTCCCAGTAAATAATTCCTCCAATAATGCAAGGCATGGACAACAATGACTAACACAAAATATTACATCGGGTAACTCCTCTCATGTGGCCTCAACTGCTAAGACCTGTATGCCAATGATTTCTCCTCCTACATTATAACTACTCATATCTTGATAAATAATGAATCAAAATATATAGTGTATCTCCTGCCCAACTTTGGAAGAATCAGGACCGACGCTGAAGTCAGTCTCCCTTTCCACTCTGGAAAGGTTGTCTCATATGTATTTGTCAATACAAGCTTCACAACCTTCTTAGTCAAGCAAGTAAGAGGTGATTCTAATCCCAATAACTCATTTATAAAATTCCTATAATATCTAGATATCTCTAAGAAACTCTATATATCAAAGACATTCTTAGGATGCTCCTTGGAAACTATAGCTCTCACCTTCTCTAAGTTAACTAACACTTCTATCTCTGAGATAATATGAACCAAAAAGTAAATGTTATCCATCCATAAGTGTAACTTTTTTATCTTAGCATATAAATGATTATCTCTCTATGTATCTAAAATTATCTCAAGATTTTTGGCATGGTCATGTCTATTGTAAGAATACACCAAGATAACATCCATGAATTCCACCATAAATTGATCCAAATAAGGATAGAAAACCCGGTTCATAAAAACCCTAAAAATTGTTGGCGCATTCATGAGGTTGAATGGAATAACCAAATACTCATATATAGAATACCTTATAAAAAAGATATACAAGGTAAGTCTTTAGGTCGAACATGTACCAGGTGATAACTTGACCTCAAATAAATCTTTAAGAAAACTTGATCTCCTCAGAACTGGTCAAATAGATCATCTATCTGTGGTAAGTGATACCAGTACTTAACCATCAACTAGTTCATTTTTTGGTAATCCACATATATCCTAAGGGTACCATTTGAATATTTTGTAAAAAGGATTGATGGATCCCACAGATAAGTACTAGGTCATATAAACCCCTTTGCCTCTAAGTCCTATAGAATCCACTTAAGCTCCTGCAACTCTGTAGTATCCATATTATAAAGAGGAATGAATATTGGTTTAACTATTAGAACTATCTCAATGAAGAACTCCACCTCTCTATTAGGTGATAAACTAGATAATTCATCTAAGAAAACATCCCTGAAGCTATAAACCACTGGAGGTAAATCTTCCTAATGTGATCCATGACCATTTAGATAAAAACTAGTAATCTAGTATGTCATCCCACCCAGCCTAAGATGCTTTGGTCTAGCTCATCTCACCTGTACATCCCATTCTCCCTTGTGAATAAAATTCCTCCCTCTGGTGATGTGAAGGTCAACCTTCAGTGATAACAGTCGATATAGACTCGATAAGAAACTAGTTATTCCATCCTGAGTATAAAGTCAAACCCTATCATCTTGAGGAAAAAAGATTCCATACAAAGTGAAAAACACCAAAATAAATGGGGCACTCCCTACATCAGCGTACACCCTCTATCTTGATCCCCAACCGAGTATCCAAGGTCATAACACCATTAGAAAATGGAACAAGAAACTTGAGGATTTATACAATAGGTATATATATAAAGCTATGAGAAGCACATGTATCGAAAAGATAAGATATTATAGTAAAGGATACTAAGATCGTACCTATAACCGTAGATGGATTAATGATATACTCTTCATGGGTATGATATAAAGAATATATCTAGCATGAACCACAACCATGTGAAATAAGCTCACTACCCGTAGTAGGCCCACTCTACTCTCTAGGTACAACCGGTGCCCGATTTCCTCATCCATGACCACCACCTCATCTTGAATGACTGACACTACTCTAGATACTAGCCTAACATGAAGCTTTGAATCCTGATCCTGAACCTAGATTCAGATTCAATCCCATTCCATTAATTGCTAGAGGGAAGGTCCTACAGAACCGTTGAACATAGCCCATCCTGCCACAAGATTGACACTCTATTGGGTCTCTATCACACTGATTCCTCATATGTCTCTATCTCCCACACCGGTGATAGAAGATATCACTACCATTACTAATAACCTGTATGGTACTCCCCTCACGAGAAGCCTCAAAATGGTGCTTCTTTCCCCTAGAATCTAGACCACTAGGTAGAGAGGCTGAACTACCCTACTCTGCACCCCCATCTTCCTTCATGTTCCACTCATTAATCTATGCCTAATCCTCTATTTTTTTAATATTAATAAATAGAAACACATTGAATTGTGATCAAATTACATTCCTGATACCTTCCTCAAAGCGTATCGCTCTTGATGGATCATTAACAAGATAAATCGGTGAAAACCACTGAAGCTCTATAAATCATGCCAAATATTTCATAACGACCATCCTTACTTGCTCTATATTCATAAAATCATTGACCTGCTCTTCTCTTAGATTATCAAGGAAAAAGTAGTCACAAAACCTAGTTTGGAAATCCTTCCAAACCATATCTCAGAGCGTATCAAACTGATTAAAAACATCCAACCAATGCTTAGCTTCTCCTAGAATTATATATGTCATGAGATTAACTCTCCTCTTAGGAGGTGTCTCCAAATTCTCAAAAAATGAAGAGGTAGTTTGAATACATAGCTCAGTAGACTGTGGACCACCATCCCCTGAAAACATGGGTGGATGACACTACTAGAACACACGCGTCAACTCTTCTAAAGAAGAGGTAGGCTATTGTGATCCTTAAACAATCTGTATAAAGCACATAAAACCCTATCAGAACTATTCCTCAACACCCATATTTGGCACCACCTCTGAATAATGGTTGTTTCCACCCTCCTGATATATGATTGATGGTCATTGTTGCAGCATGTATCTATAATTCCAAACACACACCTTCAAAGAGATCGATAATGAAAATATAATTGATAAAAATATAGGATAGGTTGAAGCCTTTCTATAAATAATCACACCTCTACCTACTCCTAAATCTAGTACCGAGTAAAAAGAAATAGTCATAACCATCACTAGAGGCACTACATACTGCCCACTCTAAAGCTGGGTCAAGGTAAATATCTCCATTTCATAATTTTCATTCCATTTTAATTCATATTTATATCACATTTATCTTTGAATGATTGAACCAAATGTGAAACCACTTCTAAACCTTAAGGTTCTATATACCTCATGAATTGGAATATGGAATCCACTTAATCTATACCATAACACATTCCAATCCATTTTACCAATGGTCCATGACTCAAAATTCCAAAGTTGACTACTTAGGGTGTTTTTTGTATCCTAAGAAGGAAAAACCTTTTAGGTTACGGTAGGTACTCTAAGTACCAACCATATTTCTCAATTCCTTGCATAATCATTTATCAATCCATAGATATATCACACAAGGCACACATCATAGTTTCATTCAGTCAAGAAATGCATCTAATATGTCATGGAATAATTCATGGAATGTGAATTCTAATAGGTTCCTAAAATGATGCATGAGATGAAATAACCTCATTTCATTGGGTAATTTATAAAAATATATAATCATAATAAACATAAAAACTCAACTGAATCACCCAATGGTGGAATCAAATCAACTATAATATCCAAAATCTAGAGAAACATGTTCCATTGCAGGTAATGAGATTTTTACTATATGTGGGTGAGTTACTCCCAAACACAACTCATTACCAAATTCAATACCTTCCTAATCCCCTATATATTTCCCCAAAATATTAAATCTAGAAAAAAATCCTCTGATATCACTTTGTAAAGTCCCAAAATGGGTGACACTAAATGGCACCCTAGGCCAGTGGGTCACATGGTCTTAATCATGCCTCCCCATACTTCAGAGGCTGATAACTCGCAGCGAGGGCCTAGGGTGTGTTTGTGAGGATACTATGCCCTCCTGTTAGAGTGTACCAAAATGGTAACAATTTAATTCATTAAGTATCATAAGTAGATAAATAACTGAATAACTAGAATATAAACATCCAAGTAAGTAATAAATAAACAATGCCAAAGGAAATATCATATACAAAATGATGTGTCATTTCATGTCTCTACAAAGTAGGAAAATATATATACAAGCATCCAGTAGAGTACATATTATAAAAATCAAAAAAGACAAAAAATAATTATCCTAGATAGCATCACAAACATATATCATTCCTATTCTTCACTACTCCTAAGCATAGAAAAATCAAGCCTCATACCGCGGGCGCTTGCCTCAGTCCCTGTCTATATCTGTGAAGTCTATTTGGGTACCCAAAGATGGTCTGAATAGGGTGATAAATAACACTCAGTAGGCCACCACCAACAATGTCTATAACAAGTCCAATCTGTGTAATATAATTAATGTCCATGAGAATTATATCACAGGTATAACAGAAATTAAAGTAAAGTTCCCAAGGCATATGTGATAAAATTAAGTGATACTGTCCATCCAAACAAGGATATCTGCACAAAATAGTCAATCTCTCATAAACAAGGTCATCTATAAAATATAAATAAATAGGTGTGATCTATTCAGTCTAACAACTAGTATATGATACCCATACTAGGGCTATCTATAATCATAGAAAAATATCCACAATGTCTATTCCGTATTATCAAATGTCAACATCCATCACAACTACACTGTATAATCAAGAGTGTATCACATAAAAAATGGACGTTCCATGTAATCAAAAGTGTTAGACCATGAAGTTCCTAATATAAGGTATATAATATCAGGTCATCCACGTTGAGTCTGAGAAGAATCTCGATGGAAACTCAGTAATGACTTGGTTAGAGTCCAAGGAGCATGTCAACAGACCATGTCTAACTTGAGTCCAAGAATAATGGATCCAAGGGGTAACAAGGCCCATGGAATCCTATGGAATCAGGATCCAAGGAGTATACAAGTCCAAGGAATCCACTACCATAATCAAGACCCATAGAGTATAAATTTACATGGAATCCTTTAGAATTAGGATCCAAGGTATACCAACCAAGGAATCCACTACTATAATCAATTCATCATTTCAATCTAATAATCATTTCATAAAAATTCACATTCCAAGAGTTATTCCAAATCATTTATAAAATTTCCATAAAAGCCTTTAAAAATTTTAATTATTAAATATAATGTAATCACATGGAAAAGGAGGCATAACCTTCTCCTAATCATTCATCAAATTACCATTCAGTTTATAAAGGATCTCAAAATCAATGGCGATATCACACACATCAAATGGGGTGGTATAACATAGGGAAAAAATCAAGGGCACAACCTATGTGTGGTATAGGTTGAGGATAAATGACCTCCAACCATAAAATGGTACTCAAGGGGTAACCTGACAAGTTCCAATTCATTAAATTTAAATATTTAATTAATTTCTGAGGAAAATTTAGAAAGCCCTATGTTCATCATAATGGAAATACATATTATAAAACACCAAACCGTAATGGAAAAATTATATAACACCTACTATAGGTTCTTGGTAGAACACTCACCCAATATCAACCTTTGAATCAGTCTAGATTAGGAGAAAAATGAAGAACAAATGACATGCCTGGAAATATAGCATATTAGCTTACCCTGAAATAACTATATCAATATGAAGATAAAAAAATAATGACACAAGATGAATAAAGAACTTACCGGCATAGATCTAATGAGATGATCAGTGTTTGAATCCAAGTCTAGATCAAGAATTTGGAGAAAATACAATGATTTGAGATTCAAAGGGATATCCTAAGCCAAGTATTTTTGATGGAATGAAAATAGAAGAGGTGGGTTGAAATAAAATAGAAATAGGGGAAAATGGTAAAATAACCCCAAAATAATGGGTTTCATGATTTATCTACATGGTTGGCCAAACCGTACACCAACCATGTGCCCTTATATGACTCAAGGGGTACCGCGCATAGTCATGGTGCACAGTTAGACAAACCATGCACCAACCATACACTAAGCCTCTGTCAAATTCCTGCCACATCTTGTATGGGCGTGCACCTTAGGTTTTACAATTTCCTAAAACCATGCGGCCTCCTATATCACATTGTGTAGTGCCATAAGATTACTCCTAACCATGCGTATTGGGTCACAAGGTTTCCTCTAACCATGTGACCCAACTATTTTTCTCCAAAATCTTAGCTCTGGGCTTTGAACAATCCCTAGCACCCTTGAAACTCCCATGATCTCATTATACACTCACATTAGGTCAAAACCAATGAGTTAAAATGAAAAATATCCATACCTCATAGGAAAACCCAAGATATTATATAAGACCAGTTCTCTAAACCTATTCTTCATCCTAGTATAGAAAATTAGGTGTCCAAAGCCAAGCACTTCCCTTTATCCCTACCTACATCCATGATGTCAGTTTGGGTACCCATGGGTGACCCGAACAGGATGTGAGTAAAAATCATTAGGCCACCACAAAAAATGTATTTCGCTATCCAATATGTGAATATAAAATGAGAAGTGTGCATGTATAATAAGTAAGTTTAGTAAATAAATAAATTCTACTGGTCTGGGTTCCTCATAGGATACCTGTCCGACACTACCTGATTAAGCCTAAGCTGTAATGTCTTTGAACAAGTATCATGATACATGTGTAATATGTAGAGGTATAAATGTATATATATATATATATGTATGTGTATGTGTATATGTATATGTAAGTATCCAAATAATGGAGGGTACCTGAGGTGCATAACCTAGGCATCCATCTATAATACCATAGAGGTTTCATATATAAATAAGCACATCAACCCCAATAATTAATTGGGAATACAAAATATAATTTTCATTAAATATCAAGCAATTATGTGAAACACTATGTTCAACATTCTATCCAATGGATCATGAAACATCATGTCCAACATCCCAATAAATTATGGGGATCTTATTGTCTAATATCTCACATCAAGGGAGTGTGAAGAATCATGTCCAATACTTTCCTTTAGGACATCATAACGAAAAAAATTCCAAGGTTTTATTATCACATTAATAAATAAAAAAACTCATGTCATAGTTTATCATAATCTAAGTGAAGGTTTTTAATTCATTTAAAATTCCATTTAATACCATTTATTCATGAGTGAAATCACAAAATTTAACTAATTAATCCATTTAAATCACAATAAACAAGTTAAACCCACTTAGGAGGAATTCTAGTCTTATATTCATTTATAAAGTGTCAGGGGAATATGATAAAAACACACAAAGGTGTGGTACTATTCATGAAAGATGACCTCCAACAATGTTGAAAATCTATGGGAGTATCTCTAACATGAGTTATATTTTTAATTTTAGGAGAAACATATTTTAGAGGTGACGAATGTAAAAGTCTGGTGCATGAAACAACGATGCATGCTATAAACATGAAGGATTTTAGGGAAAAGTGTCATACCACATACCTTATACTGGTAGTTGACTTATCATCTAGTATTGACCTCTAATCTAAGCTAGAATGGGATAAATTAAAGAAATATAAAAGTAAATTAAAAATAGATCATATAAGCTCACATGGATTTAGCATTCTATATGAAAAGATAAAGGAAGAAAATAAGTAGGTGGATTAAAGAGATTACTGAGACAAATCCAATGTGATATAAAATGAGTGAAAAGAACACTAGATGTAGAGGATAGATCAATTCCTATCTTGATATGAGTAGGGAGCTTCAAGATGAGGAGGAGGCTACTGTGCATGGAGAGGAAAAGAATAAAGAGAGGTTAAGCTTTAAATAAGGCATGGGTAAAATGGGAATTTCACCCATTTTTAAGGGGTTGTACGATTTGGTCACATGGTTAGATAAACTGTGCACTAACCATGCACTAGAACTATTCCATGGAACTCACCTCTCACACATTTAGGTGCACAATTTAGAATCCATGTACAACCCATGCATGGTCACTGTCCAAGGTCTCCACCCCCTCACACAGTTAGGCACACAGTTAGAAAAACTATGCACTAACTATGTATTTAAGCTCTAAAACTTATCTTTATTTTTTTATGGAAATTAAACCTATCTATCATGGTTAAAAAACTATGGTCCTATATAAACAGGTCACACGGTTGATCCACATGGTTACTTCTAACAGTGCACCTCAATTTTTCTCTAAAAAAACTAGAGCTCTAGGCTTCGAACAATCCCCAAAAACTCCCAGACCCTTCCTTAGACTCTTATAAATTTTTATCATAGTAAAAAATAGGTTTAAACATAAATTTAATGAATTCATAACTCTCTAAAAAATGGTATCTTGAAACCTCCCCTCTTTAAAACAACCCCCCTTGAGTTTCACTTTAAAGGGTGGTAAAGTATCATATGAGAATAGCCCTGACCATTGAGCATGTATGTTGGCCTCTCACTCCCAGGTATTATCCTATACATGGTCATGCTACTATAGAACCCGTACTATAGGAACTGACCTTACTTAGAGATACTTCACATTTTAATTAATGATACGTATAGGACACTACTCAAAAGAAGTGTCAACATTCAACTCAACCTCATCAGGATGAAGGACACAAGATGAGCCTAAATGATAACAACATAACTGAGAAACATAGAAAAAATCATTCATATCCCTATATATCTAAGGTAGTTCTATCTAATAAGACACCGGTCCAATCCTCTCCAAAATATCAAAAGTTATGATGAATATATGTGATAGCTTACCTTGCCTCCTAATCTGTCGATGACCTAGCCTTGGTGAAACAAACAAGAAAACCTGATCTACCACCTCAAAATCTTGAGGTTGATTGTAAAGATAAACATAATACTTCTTACTAGAATGATCTATAGACATGAACTTCTCATAATCCATACCTACTCTAAGGTTCCTTAAATGAGATGTGGTCCCAATAGCATTGCCTTTACTACATCTAACCAGCATAGGGTTGAACAACATAGCCTACCATATAGGCCCTCATAAGGAGCCATATGTATGGTCCCTTGGAAGTTATTATTATAAGAAAATTATTCAAGATATACGTTTTTATCCCAAGAACCTCTAAAATCAAGTATGCATACTCAAATCATTTCCTATAATATATGAATTTTATGTTTAGATTGAATGTTGGTATTTGGGTGATATGCTTTACTCAACAGCACTTGTAAACTTAGTGCCTTCTTCAAACCCTTCCAGAACTATGGAGTAAAGTGAGTGTTCATGTCTGATATAATAGTTTGAGGTATCCCATGAAGTTTGATAATATCACATACATAAAGTCTACCCATTTCATCCATTCAGAAGGTCCACCTGATAGGTAGGAAATGAGTAACCTTCATCATCCTATCTAAAATAACCTATATGGTATCATTTCCTTGAGGGGACTTAGGAAATCCCATCATGAAATACATGGTGACTTCATCCCAGTTCCACTCAAGGATGGGTAAGGGCTATAAATTCTAGCAGGTCATTGGTGTTTTTCCTTCATCTTCTAATAGGTGGAACACCTAGAAACAAAACCTTCTATATGCCTTTTCATACCAGGACACTAATACTGGTGGTGTAAATCATGAAATATATTGGTAAGAATGGGGTGTAATTAAAAAACAAAGGCATGATACTCTTGCATCAACTCCTCTTTCATGTCTTCAATAACCCAATAATGCTCATGAATTTGTAAGATCTTAACCTTTCCAATGATCCATCTAGGCAGTGGGTCATCACCTGAAATTATCTCTTATAGAACCAAGCTTTTGGGATCGGAAAGATGACTCATCTTTAATATATTAATAAGTAAATAGGTCATTGATAACTATGCAAGTACAAGATTTCCATAACAATCCTACGCCTCAAAGTGCATCTCAAAAAACAAATCCATCAACTATCATTCATTATTGGACTCTTTAACTACTTGTTTTTGAGTATTTAGGCTTAGAAAATCTACCACACCATTTCCTTTCCTAGGATAATAAGTAATATTAAAGTTAAAATACTATAGGTATTAAAACTTCCTTCATTTTATGAGGTTCAAATCATGATGGGTAAATATATATTTGAGGCTCTTTTGGTCCATGTACATGAAAAAGAATTATAACTGTAAGTAGTTCCTCAAAAATGAAAGACATGAACCACAACTGCTATCTTGAGATCACATTTTGGGTAATTCCACTCATGAGGTATCAAATAAAGTGACCTATATTCCATGACTAGATCTCCCTACATCATAAATGAGCCTAGCCTGATTCCTGATGCATCACAATAGATCATATAACCTCTAATCGGACATAGAATAATCAGGATCCCTGTTGATGTAAGTCTTCCCTTCAACTCCAGAAAGGATTTTTCAAAATATTTTGACCCCATAAATTTAACACCATTCTTGGTTAAGCTTATGATAGGTTTTGTAAGGCATGATAAATCCTTGATAAAATGCCTATAATAACCAGCAAGCCCCAAGAAAATCTGTCTGTCAAAGATGTTCTTAGGATACTCCCAATAAACCATGGATCTCACCTTCTCTTGGTTTATAGAAACTTATACCTCTAAGATGATGTGACCCAGGAAATGAACCTTATCAAACTATAAGTGGCATTTTGTGAGATTTTCATAAAACCTATGCTCTCTCAGTGTACTCAACATGACATCAAGGTTTTTGGCATGATCACATCTAGTTTGATAATAAAGCAAGATATCATCCACATATACAACTATAAAAGAGCCTAGGTATGGGTGTCAAACCTGATTTATCAGATCCATAAAACTATTGGTGTGTTTGTGAGACCGAATAATATTACCAAATACTCAAACAAGTCATATCTACTATGGAATATTGTATGTGGTATTTATGAGGGTTTAAATTGTACATGAGGATATCCTCACCTCAAATAAATCATTGAGAACACATGATCTCTTAATAGATAGTCAAAGAGGACATCTATATGTGGTAATGGATATCAGTTCTTCACCATAAGCTGATTCAGTTTTCGATAATCCATACTAAGCCTAAGGGTTCTACCCACTTTCTTCGTAAAAAGGAAGGGTGAACCCTAAGGTGAATTACCATATCATTAGCTTCCAAATCCTCTAACCACCACTTGAGTTATTGAATCATAGTAGGTGATATTCTATAATGAGGAATAGACACCAGATTTTCTCCTCAAATAATATCTATAGTAAAATCCACCTCTCTTGTGGGATGTAGTCTAGAAAATATTTTAGGAAAGACGTACCTAAAATGGCCCACCACAGGAGGGAAATCTATTTGATGTACTCCTTGATCATCTAATATAAAGATAGAAATATGGTCTATTAATTACCCTAGCACATGATGCTCTAATACATATCAACTTTCATGAACATCCCACCCCCCTAATGAATATAATTACTTTAATTGGGTGATGTGAAAGACACCCTCTAGAAATAATAATCAACATGAGTGTAGTACAATATGAACTAGTCCATTTAAAGAATGACATGAAAACCTATCATATCAAGTATGAAGAAATTTCATACAAAATTATAGCAGCCTATCTCAAGGGGGGATTATTTACATCAGTGAAAACTCTCTGATCGAATCCCCAATGGTGTATCAAGATTCATTACCCCACAAAAATACTCAATATTAAGTATAAGTCTTTATATTATTTTCCCAAATATAAATGGATTCATAGAGCCTGTATCAAATAAGGAAAAAAATAAAGTAGAGGCTACTAAAAACATATATCATATAGTAGAAGGCCCAACACTATGCTACTCAGGTTTCAACTACACAACATGTAACTGGATTGATCCATGACCCCAAGATACAACCTAACCACCATGAGTAGTTCCACCCTATTGGTTCAACATGTCCTGAGTCTGGCCTCCTCAACCACGTACACCTCTTTATCCAAAATGTACAGTAGTACTCTAGCTTCCTTCCTAACACAGAGCTATAGATCCCACTCCTGAAGCCAAAGTTAGTGTAGATACTCTTCTGCTAGGTGCTGGAGAAAATTCTATAAAAAAGCGTTGAATATGTCCCATTATGTTGTAAGGTTGATACTAAACTAGGTCCTTCTTTCTTTGAGGATTTATATGGTTTGGCTTCCCACATTGGTGGAATATCACATAACTATCAGTACGTGCCATCTAATCACCGCAACCTCCATGAGAAGACCCAAGGCGACGATTTTGGATACTAGATGAATCAATTTCCCACCTCGATATTGGACCATTAGGCCTCACACCTTTTACTTCAATTAGGTTTCACTTAGTGTTGAAGGTTGGTTTTACTATTTCAAAAATGGTATTCAAACAAAAGATGTTAAACTGATATTAGATGGAATACACAATCCCATCCTCGAACCTTCTCACACTCAAAAACTTACCCCTAGGAAGAGTTGGTGAAAACACTGAATCTTAGGGAAGTGATTTAAATAATCCATTACAAACAAAAGACCCTTCTCCATATGCATAAACTCTCTATCTTGGTTGACTCTCAACGTCTAGGGGGAAACGTAGTCATAGAAGGTAGTTTGGAAGTCCCTCTAAACCATATCTCGATGATGTTATGAATGAGTAATAGTATCCCACCAATTCTTGGCATATCCCTAGAGTATATATACTATGATATTCACTCTCTTTTTAGGAGGTGTTTTCAGATGCTCAAAAATTGATATCATCACTTCGAGCCATGTCTCGGTAGCCTGGGGTCCACCATCCCCCAAGAACATTGGTGGATACTACTGTTATAATTATCATGTCAACTCATCCATATAAGGGGAAAGTCATAGAGCTCCCTATATAGATGACACTATCCATAATAAAACCTCTCAAGAATGATAATTTTAACCTAGATTAGGAATAGAAAAAGGTGCCACGAGTGACACTAAAAGTGGTAACACTGGTGGTGCAGGTCCCATCACCTCTGAAGCATGGTTATTTCGACCTTCCTGACATTTGACGTGAGGTCATCATGGTGAAATATTTCTACAATGCTAAAAACATGCCTTAGAGTAAGAATTTACAAAAGAAAAAATTCCTTATAAATAATAGGTAAGGTACATACTCTTCCTATAAAAGATCCAACACCCATCTACCTGCTCCTAAATCCAGTTCTAGGTACATAGAATATCACAAAAGATCACAATAGATAATCCCAACTTCCCACTACAACGTTCAGTCCAGGTTCAAGTTCTCTCATTTTACAACAGGGGTTTTAGTATACAGCGTTTCAATTGTAAGTTATAGATGAAAACACCTTTTAAGTTTCAATTAACATCCCCATTTAATGGAAACCATTTCATTAAACTTTTTAAAGATACATAGTTCATAAGAATTTATATATACATATCAAATTATAATTATATGAGTTACCATTCCCAAGTTATAAAGGCCTACACTTTATAAGTTACAATTGGCATGTCATGTAACTACAAATAACCCTTTACATTAGGTCTAATAATTTAACTTGTCCATACATGATAGCTCAATCATATGGATCAACATTCCCAATTTATGGCCCCACCTTTATAAATTACATTGGATATCCATGTAATCGCAACTGACCAAGGTCTCAGATCATGCATCTAAGTCCTTATAATTTAAACATGTTGAAATTGGTCAGATAATGTGCCACCATCAAGATATGTGGGAAAACACCACTTAGGTTGATGCATACACTTTAAATTACCAATTCCTCCTTAACTACAGAATATTTTAGTGTCGCATGTACATACAAAGAATAAGGAATACTCAACAATCATAGGCAACATAGGCAATGGAAGAGATAAAATAAACATGGCATGGAATAAACATAGAATGTGAATTCTCAAGTGACTACAATGATTCATAAGATAATACCCCCTTTCCATACTGGGAAAAGGGGAAAATACATAATAATAATAATAATAAATTCCAAAAATCATGTTCATCACTCATTGGTGTTGTTATTAAACCAACAATAAGAGAAATACAAAAAAAACAAGTCCCATCCCAGGAAACTGAGCCTTTTCCTTATATGTGGGTTAGCTACTCCCATGAAAAGGCCCATTAACAAATTCCAAAACCTTCCTAGTATCCTATCTACCAACTAAAAATAGGAATATAAAAGGGAAAAATGCCTTTAACACCACTTTGTGGCATCCTATACCTAGTTAAATATTTAGTAACTAAACCTAGTTGTTCGTATAGCCTCAACCACACCTACTCGTACGCAAAATGATGTCAACTACTAGTAAGGGCCTATGATGGTATGGTGGGGAGACTATACCCTATTTATCATAGTAGAACACTACAAGGATATATAAATAAGACAAAAGTAGAATCAATTCAATAAATAACAGAAGTCTAAGTCATCTAAATATAATAATCAGATATGAATAAATAATAATCAGAACCATATCTAGTGGAATATACAAAAATGATTTCATGTCATGATTCTATACAAAAAAAGGATATTAAGCATACATGGTAGTAGTCATAAAATATAATACATTTACAACAACAGAAAAAAAATCAAAAATATATCTCCAATAGCATCACAAGCATAAGTTCATTCCCCTACTACCATTCTCCACCCAAGTATATAAAACAGGTTTCCAAAGATGAGTACTTACCTTTATCCCTAACTACATCTATGAAGTATGTCCTGGTAGAAATTGGTGGCCTAAACAGGGTGTGAGTAAAAATTAGCAAGCTACCACCAATGGTGTCTAGCACTACCCAATCTGTGTATATAAAATGAATACTGTGGAAGTATCAAAAGTAAGTGTAGTAAATAAATAACCCTTGTTGGTCAAGGTTCCTCATAGGATACTCGTCCTAAAACCTACTTTGGTCTAATCCATAAAGTCTCTAAACAAGTATCATGATATTGTTAGGGACCTGAGGCTCATAACCTAGGAATCCATGTATAATACCATAGAGGTTTCATATTTAAAGAAGAACATCAACCCCAATAATTAACTGTGAATATGGAATATCATCTTCATTGAATCTCAAGTAATGATGTGAAATTTCATGTTCAACATCCTATCCAAGGGAGTGTGAAATGTCATGTATAACATCCTGATAAATGATAGGGAGAATATTGTACAACATCACACATCAAGGGAGTGTGAAGCATCATTTCCAACACTTTTCTTGACCGCATCACAATGACTAATATTCCAAGGTTGGATAATCACATTAATAAACAAAAAATTCATGTCATGCTTTATCATAAGACAATGGAAGGTTTACAATTTATTTAACATTCTATTTAATTCTATTTAGTCTTGAGTGAAATCTCAAAAAATTTACCAATGAATCTATTTTAATCATAATAAACAATCCAGACCCACTTAGTAGGTGTTTTTATCTTATAGGAATTTATAAAGTGTCGGGGGAATATGAAAAACACACCCAATGGGGCAGTACTAGTCAAGGTAGATGACCTCCAACAATGTTTAGGACCTATGGGAGTATCTCTATCATGGGATAGACATTTAATTTTATAAGAAACATATTTTAGTGTCGACACATGGAAAATTATGACATGTGGAACAATGATGCATGTTATAGAAATCAAGGATTTTAGGGAAAAGTTTTTAACCACCTACCTTATGCGGGTAGCAAACACCTCATCCAGTACCGACCTCTAATCTGAGCTAGAATGGAAGAAATAATATAAATAAAAAAATACCTTAAAAATATGGCATATAATCTCGCATGGATTTAGCATTCCATACAATAAGATAAATGAATAAAACAAGTAATAGGATTGAATAGATTAATAAGATGGATCTAATGTGATGAATGATGAGTAAAACATACATGAGATATAGAGACTAGATTAAAGCCTAGCTTGAGAGGAGGAGGGAGATTCAAGAGAAGGAGTATATTTCTATGTGTGGAGAGGAAAATAAAATAGGGGGTTATGATTTAAATAAGGCAGGGGTAAAATGAGAATTTCACCCATTTTAAGGGGTCACATAATTTGGCCACACGGTTGGCCAAACCATGCACCAATTGTGTGCTAGAATTGTCCCATGGAACTCACCCCATACATGACTAGGCCCATGATTGACAAAACATGCATAGCCTGTGCGTACTCACTATCCAAGGACTCCACCCCCTCGCACGGTTAGGTGTACAGTTAGACAAACCATGCACTAACTATTCATTTTAGTTATGAATCTTTTCTGTAGTTTTTCACATGACAATGTGAATTATCTTGCACATTTATCTAAATCATAATCTTATATAAATGGGTCAAACAATTGATTTGCACAGTTACTACTAACTATGCATTAATCATGCGCCTCATTCCATTTCTCCAAATAAACAGATAAACCTCAGATTCGCCCGAACTATCCCTTAGGCTCTTAGGAACTTTTATAAGAGTAAAAGAAGAGGTTTAAACAATAATTAAATGAATTATTACATCTATGAAAATCTATCATCTTACAAAACTTATACTTTAACTATGATTTCATATTAATTTAGATGATGGAAGGCACACCAAATTAATATTAACTCGAGATATATTTTTTATTATTCATGAAATTCTTATTTTTTAATCCTTTATATATATTATTAATACTAAGTTTATTTTACTTAAAAGTTTAACCATGTTTTGATAAAACTTTTACTCATAATACATTTATTTAAATTCCATATTTTTATATTAGTCCATTTATTTATGTGATCATGGTCATGCATCTATAAAATAAATCATGTATAAGATATAAATAAATAAATAATCTAATCATGATATTAAATAATGGAAGATTTATTGACTAGAAAATTAATCAAACTATGAACCTAGGGGAAAACTCTTTCCGATCTTGGAACGAGCTACAATATTCTACCCATTCACCTATGCATCACTTGAGTTGGTTTTAACCCAGTTCTGTCCTGAAACTTATCTTTGAACCTTGGGATACTATTTTTCACATATTTTACAACTCACATTCAGATAAAGGTAACTAAAGGATTGGTTAAGTGTAATTACATAAACAACCATATACAGGCATGTCCTATATAATAAATGAGGGAGGGATGACACACATACCATATTATTTAATTCAATAATAAATAATTTTAAACCCATATAATAAAATTAAATTAAATAAAAAAACTCATACATAGGGTTGTTAAAAGCTCATGATAGGTTATACACATGAAACGAATACACAAAATTACACTGGATAACATTCACTTCAATTCATTCTTTATTATTAAGATAAACATGCTTGTATTAATTAATTAATTAATTATATTTATCTTAATGACCATATGACATCTCATTGAGATACCAATCATAAATGAATTTGAGTAAAATAAATAGCATGACCAATAATTATATTTAATTACAAATAATTAATTGAAAATTTATTAATTCTTCTAAAACTTTATTACATAGTTAAACAATTTTGGTTCCAAAAGTGTAATAGGGTTTTATTACTACAATTAACTATTTTTATGTAAGCTAATGATCTCTATTCATGGGACACTACATTAAATGTATTAATGATATATATTCCATGTTATTTACTTTCCATGTATCCAGGATAAATTCATAGGGACTTGGTGTGTATCTTGGAAGGATTACACAATGTGTACTAATGAGATACAAGTTATGTGGTCCACTTTATGTGTGTCTTCATAACCCACTGATTAACTCGACACATTCTTCAGATGTGGGGATTAATTATTCACATGATGTGTACACCATATACACACCTTTAATTTCATCAATGTTCCAAGATATCAGTCTTACACATTATAAACCATGTATTTGACCACACAGTTAGTGCAGATTTCATCACTAAACCATATAGACTACACATCGTGTACACCAGCTACATGGCATGTAGTCTAAAAACCCATGTTCTAGGTTTTTCCAGTCAACATGTGGTGTACAATAAATGCACCATGTGTAATAGCTTCTCAACACATAATGTATCTAGAAACACATCATGGTGAAGTGAACTTGGGTGCACAATGTGTACTCTGGCTACACATTGTGTAACCCAATCAGCCAACCAGAATCTTCGGCATCAACTGATGAAATCTCCAATTGTTATTGAATTATTTTTATTCATTAAGAAAATATGAATCTTTAATGAAGAATATTAAAATATTGAAAGTGTGTTAATTAAACTCTGGATTAAAGTACGAATAAAATGGAAAAAAACTAACCACAATTTCAGATAAATGATCAATAATCAAATAAATACTTATAAATTTAAACATGACCCCTCTAATACCACTTGATAGTTCCAAGAATATAATAAGTGCTTTTGGACATAAATCTATTAATGATTTGTTTGGATTCAATAGATTATTCACATATTGTATAAGACATGAATGTCCAGACTAATGAAATTTTTCTAATCAAATTTGATAAGAAAGGTCACCAGAACCAAGAGAAGATCTTTTCACACTAAATTTATAATTAATTTAAATAGATCATAAGAAGGATTACCTCATATTAGGATCTTTCTATGATGAATATTTTCATCATATGAGACCATTTTTTATATTAACATCATTGTGTAGAAAGGAACTAAAATAGATCCCCACTTATGGTGATCCACACATGATCCTTTGACCTCTAAAAAACATTGGTGGATTACTAGGTTCTAGCACTGTAGATTGATCATCTTGAATTGTTCATCGTGATCACATCAAGTTCATTCAGGCTTGAAGGATTCTCTCTTATTCTTCTCATTCTTGAGAGGGTGAGATATGGAGGGATCAAAAGAGAAATCTATTTTTCACAATGATTCTCAATTATTGATAAAACCTATAAAATAGACATATCCATCTATTTATAGAGTTAGGTTTAAAGTAAAAATAGTATTTAATTGCACATTGACTATTAAATAATATAATAAACACTATCTGACCCCATTCTATATATTATTATTATTATTATTATTATTATTATTATTATTTTGGCATGTACTAATAGGCGTAATGATAAATATTATTTTATCATATTGAAAATTAATATTTATCAGTAGATATGATCTTGGTCTTATACTCCTCTTCAACATTTATCGAATACTCGAATAAATATTTAATGAAATATTTATTCATAAATAAATATTCTATTCACAACATGGAAAGTAAATATTAATTAAATATTATATATCAGTATAATTTAATAATTACCTTACAAATAAATATTTATTTAATTTATGTGATAATTAATTCTAAATAAAATTATTCCCCAATCATGAGAACAATATTTATTCCAACGATCAAATTCAAATATAATTTAATTTAGATCAATATAAACACTTAGTTTGTGACCCTATAAGCTTCTTTTTTGTTGGAATTAGGTGAGATTGCCTAAATTCTAAGATTACTATCTAGAAATGGTTCAGACACCCAAGAGAAGGAAGTTTAAATTACAACATCAAAAACCACACATGAAAACATACCGTGTAGTATAATCCCTTTGTCATAACATCTCATCAAGAAGGTTTTAAACATGTTCCATAAACCTATGTGCTTGATATTTTTTTCTTTGACTATCAAAAATAAACTTTTTATACACCATGAAAATGGATTTTAATGTGATAGTTCCATTTCAATAAAATGTCCAAGTTATCTACTTCTATAAATATGGAATAGAAAAAACCTTACTATAACTATTAATTAGTAATATATAACTTGTGACATACCCAATGTATCTAATTTTTTCAAGAACTGAATTATCATGGTTTTAAAATACATCAACAAGCATGAGGAATGACATGCATTAGTAATAATTTTAAACCATGGACCATTACACACACTAAAAAATATGAATATACAATGACATATAAACATGAAGAATTCCTATAGGTGGGTCTGTTATCATAATATCATATCTTGTAAATTACTAAATGTGAACTTCATGAGAAGAAGTCTCATCTGCTTATGAGTAATCACACCTTATAGTAAAAATTCCATGTGTCCCATCCTAGAATGTTATCTAACCATTGAACTATATTTAAGAATATATTCACAAAATTTTAAGTTTCTCATCATAGTAGGGAACTACTATGACCTTATTAATGTGAAAGATAATCTAGTAAATTTGTATTAAATTTATACAGAAAAATGAACAATATATAATAAAATGTTAAATTAATATTCACTTCTTTGAATATACAAGCAATCTAAAGTAAAAACAGTTGGTTTTAGAACACCAACTCCAACAATAATTACACGAGTCAAAATATTAACTTAGTTAATCAGGGGGTGGTTGTGTATGTTACTGATCATGTCTTCGGTTAGAGTGTAACCAAGATAAGATTTTTCCACTTGTATGAAAAGAAAAGACATATATCCATCAATTGAATTAGATTGAGGAAATGCATGGTCATGATTAGTTTTTTCACATATTATGTGTTCAAATAATTGGATAAGTGACATGTGATGTGATTATCAAATAGTTTAATAACACGTGATATATTCATCGACTTGTTCAGTCTATTTCTAAGAATCAAGAAAATATGAAATCACTATACTAAATTTACATGTTCTATGTCTATTGTTCACTCAATATTATGTAAAAAATAATTATATAGTATAAATTTGATGTATATGATACATCTTGTGGTGGAAAAGTTCATATAGAGATATGAGTATGTTTGATGGAGATCACACCAGACCCCTTAATAGCTTGAGTAGCATTGATTCTTTGCTAGAGGCCACTCTTTTCTTATATCTTTGAAATTAGTATTTTATAATTTATTTCAATGCTAGTAACTCCCATAGGGTCATATAGTTAGGACCTTGTATAAGGATAATTTTTTTGACAAAGTGTTTTTTCAAAATTAATAGATTTTGATGAAAAAATCATATCCAAAAGATTTTGGATAGATTCACAATGGGTGGTGAAGTTTTTCATAGACTTTATGAGATTTAAGTAAAAGTGAGAGATTATTGGATGTGAAATAAAATGTACATCCACAAGATTTATGTACACATGAATATGATGAATAAGATATATATAATATTATATAATATATATAAGTGTACATTTAATACATGCTTATGATGAATGTATTTTTCAAGCATGTGATGCATAAGAATTATATATATATATATATATATATATGATATATATATTATTTATTTATCCTAAATAGTTTATCAGTTACAATCCATTATGAGTGAATTAAAGGCTTTACATTAATTCATTGAAACTATTCAATGAATTATACCTAATGAACATAAATTCATACAATTTAATTCCATAGGATTCTTTGTATATAAGAGGATGAGTCCTCAATTTTTGGGTGTATGTGGTGTAATATGTATAAGAATTTACTAAAAATATCTTCCACCCTAAACTCTATTTATCTCTTTTGAGAAGGTGTTATCACCCCTTTAGATTACATGTATCCTCATGAAGCATTCATGGATCCATTGGTTAGTGTACTCAGTGGAAGGGTGCCTTTGTTCACTGATCCTAGGGATCTTCTTCAAACATTATATATGGAAGGAAGATCAAATATTATTTTGTTCAAGAAATCTAGGTACTCTGTTTTATAATATTATTTACACATTATTTTTTAAAGATATATCTCTTGTGTTTGGGTTTTATTACACTATTTATGGTTATTAGATTATCATAAAAAGCCCATAATTTAACATTTAGGATGTAAATAACTCAATAAAGTTAACGGAGACTCTGATAGACATGTATGAAAAGAACACTATGATGAACAAGGTGTTCATGATCCAAATACTTCTCTTCATGAGATTATAAAAAGGAAAATCCATGTCTAGTCATGTAAATGATAAAAATGATTCAAATTCATCTAAAATTTTTTAATTTCAAATTCATATAAGAAGATTTGTAACTTCTATTATTATTATCACTTTTAAAAAATTAGGATTCAATGATAATCGTTGGAACCAATTCTTAAGGGAAATCTGATTCGGTGTTTGAGGATGTTCGGGGGGGATTATTATGAATGAATATCCCAGACAAAGATAAGTCCAATCACCATTAAAAATTAAACTTAGTGCATAAAAAAGAGGATGATATCCTCATTTAAGAGTTTATAGAAAATAAAAAGATAAGTCATGTGAAATAAATTGAGGTAAATTAGTTAGTCCTAACCATACATGTTGGAATTGCGATAAGAGAGTACTTCTCAAGAAATACTATATAGAAATAAGGGTATATTCAAGAAGGTAAGCTTCTAGAAGTAAAAGTTTCATTAGTTATATGATAGATAAAGGTAGTGGTAGTTACTACTGAACATATATATTCCATTTGAATCATGGATCATTGATTCTAGAGCATCGTTTCACTACATGATAGATAAAATATACATGACCAATTGTGTGTTTGAGAAGTTCACCAAGGTGAACTTAGATGATGATGAAGCTCTAGAAATCATGGGTAAGGGTGATTTTAAGGTTTTAATGAATAATGAAAGTTACCTTGATCTCAAGGCAATTCAATATATACTAGATTTGTGAAAAAAAATAATTTTCATATGTTAGATGAATGAGTTAGGATTTGGAATAAGATTCACAGGAAGATTTTTGGAAAATAAATTGGGGATCCTTTGTTATGGATAGATGGATTAAGGATGGAACCTTATATATGAATGGAAGATCATATGGAGTAAAAACTACTAGAACAACAACTTTTGAGAGTTTAGAGTTATTAAATTGTCATATTAGACATCTCAATGGAAAGAACATGAAAGTTTTAGTGAAAAAGGGCATGTTGAAGCTAGATCACATAGACTTAGGAATTTATGAAAGTTTCATACTCATAAAACTATATAATGTTTTGTTTAATATTATTAAAATGAAAATAATGAGAAAGAAGTTAAAATTTATTTACATGGATGTTTGGGGGCCTTTCACTGTCTAATCTCATGGAGAGTCACAATACTTTATGACATTCATTTATGAAAACACAATGAAAGTATGAGTTTATTTTCTCAAGAACAAATATAAAGTGTTTGGAGTTATTATTGAATGGAAAAAAATGGTGTATAATGAAACTAGAAGTAAGATAAAGAGCTTAAGTTTTGTAAATGGTGGTGAGTATAATTGAAGGATCTTTTAAAACTTCTATAAGAACAGATGATTAAGACTCTAGAAGAGTGTACCCAGGGTGCTATAGAAAAATGGTGCAGCTGAAATAATGAATATGACATTAAAATATAACGTGTAGAGCATAAGGTTTCACTCTAAAATGTAAAAGAAATAAAAATGTGATATTAAATGAGTGGTTCTTATACAAATATTGAAACTTGTTGGAGAAATAATTTAAAGGAAAAGATTCAAATAAAAAAATACAAGTTGTTTTGAATGAGATATTTAGAAGAAAACAAGTTCTGAAGCGTTCAAATGGTAGTGAAAAAGTCTAAAAAATAATATAGTGGAAGATGTACTGAAGAGATCAAGGACTGACGGGGCTCAAAGAAGAGCACTAGAAGTTAAAACTTTAGAATCCTTAGTACCATATAGAGTTGATATATAAGTAGTGTTACAGAGATAAATCAGTTCAAAGGTATGGAATAGACTTGAAATTATCACTTTAAATGGATTTAGGGGAACCTAAAATCCTAGAAGAAGTGGTGAGACTCAATTATTTCAACAACTTTTAGTTATCCTTGAATAATGAGTTTGATTCACCATATATGAATAAAAATTCAAAGCTAAAGGATCCACCACAAGGAATTAAGCAACTTGAGAAAAAATAGTTATTATAGTTAAAATAATCATCTCATGGAAAGAATATGTGCAAGGTTAGGTTGGTGGTGAAGGGTTTTCATCAAAAGGTAGGCATTCACTTTTCTAAAAATTTTATAACAAACTAACATTTAGATAGTACTAAGCTCCATGGATTTCAATAATTTTCATATAGATAAAATTAATATAAATATGAAATTTATCTATATATTTTGAGGAGATAATTTATGTGTAGAAATAAGTAGGTTTCTAGGATAATTAGAATTAGGGTAGGTTATGAAAACTGAAGAGGAGTCTCTATGGTTTGAAATAAGTTCAAAAGTATTGGAACCAGAAATTCAATGAATTAATTGAAGAGAAGGGTTTCTTGTGGATAAAAATGAATAAATTTTTCTAATATAAGTAATTTTATTATGGGAGTTTCATCTGATTTATCTTATATGTGTATGATAGGCTTCGGTTAGGTTTGAACATTAGAAGGATTCATGAGATGAAGAAGTATTTTTTTTGGAATATCTGGGATGAAAGATCTCAATGAGGCCATGAAAATCATGGGGATGATGATTGAGTAAGAAAAGAAAGTTATAAGTTTGGTATTTTACTATAGGTATTACATCTGGAATATTATAAAGATATCCAATATATCCATATTTAAGTTAGTCTTAACTCCCTTAGCCATACACTTCAAAGTTTCCAAAGAGAAGACCCAAAAAAATGGAAGATGAGGTGAAGTACATAGTGAAGGTTTCATTTTCATCAGTTGTAGAAAGAATAATATACTAAATAGTGAAAAATCACCTAGTAATTTCATATGTAGTGAGCATCATCAGGTTTTTCATGTCCAATCCAAGGAAAGAGCATGAATAATTCATGAAACATACCATCCAGTATCTCAAAAGAATAGATGATATTATCTTATGTTTTAGGAAGAATAATCCATTATAGAGTTTTTTAGATGTATAATTTTAGGGATATTTAGATACGTTAAAGTGTATAATATGTTTTTTGTTCACCTATAGAGGAATGAAAGTTGTTAGATGTCATATATACAATCAATGGTTTCTTTTTCCACAAAAGAAGCTAAATATATGAAAAAAAAGAAGTTGGGAAATAACTGATATGGTTGAGGAATCTATTATAGGATCTCAAAAATATCTTGAAGATTGGATTTTATTACCATGATAGTCAGAGTATAATAAACATGATGAAAAATCTAGTGTTCCATTCATGAAAGAAACCCAACAATCTAAAATATCACTTCATCTAGAAGTTTCTGGGGGAAAATAAGCTTGATTTTTGGAAGATAGTCAGGAAGAATAATCCATAAAACATGTTCACTAAAGTGTTAGTCTAATAAATATTAGGGCAACATTATGCCTCAATGGGACTTCAGTGAACAAAAGGAGAAAGGATACACCATTGTGAAAGTGAAAGAATATGCCAAAGTGTTGGAAAGATTCCATGGTTTTCCTGAAGAAATATTCAAGTGGGATATTGTTAGGAATGTTAAGAATGTTTAATTACCGATTCAAATAACCAAAATGAAAAAATAATTCATTATATCAGTCTAGGGTTTCATGAAACAACAGTGGAATCTAGTGGAGGCTAGCTCGATTGGGTACTGGTAGTGGATCAGGTGATGGTGAATGTAAGTTATGGGTTTATGTATTTGGTTCTCTAATGATGATACTATTAATCCTTATCCTCATAGTTGTACAAAAAAGGGTTTTGATGTTATAATCTATAACATACCAACCCAGGAGCCACTAAAATGGTACCCCGAGCTAGTCGGTTACATGGCCTCAATCACGCCTCCCCATATTCCAAAGTCTATTGACTAGTGGTGAGGGTTTAATTATGGAATAGTGGGGAGACTATACCATCATGAATAGAGTATCACAATAATATAATAATAAATACATCAAAAAATAGATTAATTATTATAAATAGAGTACAAATTAGTGCAAGATAATAATAACTAATATAATGACCAAAGAAAAATATAAAATGATGAATGCATGTCCATATGAGGCAACATAAACTAAAGAAGTAAACATACATCAGACGATGAATACAAAAAACATGTAAATAATAAATTAATGTCCCATAAGCTATATCTAATACATCACAAACAATACCTCGGTTCTTTAATCTTGTACTCTATTATAACTCATAAGGATAACAATAGGAAATCATGATCCGTGAACTTGAACCAGCAAACATGAGGTCTGTTCAGGTACCTCAGTGAAATAACAGCTTAAATAGGGTGTGTTATATACTCATTAGGTCACCACCAATGGTGTCTAATGATATCTTGTCTATGAGTATAAAATAAAGTAGTGTGTAGGTATGAAAGGTAAAGTAGTAAATAAATAAAACAAAACAAGTTGGCTTAGGTTACTAAGGGAAACCTGACCGAACATACCTTCTTGGGCCTAAGCTAGAATATCTCTGAATAGAAGTTACCATGTGAATATAAAACTATATAAATATGTATCTATATTTCTATATAAGTGTTCATTTATATATGTACTATGTATGTAATGAAAAATATAGACATGTATATATATATATATATATAAGTAGAACTAGCCAGGTTCTGAGGCGTACCTCAGGCATCCATGAAAGGGAGTCTCTAAAACCACAGAGCAATTCTGGGTAGCAACATGTAACTAAATATAAGACCATTATTTGGTTGAGTAACTGAGGTATATACCCAAGTCATCCTAGTATAATAACTATCACAAGAAGATACTACCCGTCATATAAAAAACTATCATGCATGATATAACCCGATTATCCTATGAGATCGTCCAAAGAATACAATAATGAGAGACCCAAGCATCACCCAAGTATTCATATAATTCTGTTTATTTAATGATACTATACTTAGACCCAAGTATTCACATAATTCCATTTATTTAATGATATTATACTTGTAATTCTATAAAAATTAAACCCAAGTATTCACATAATTCCATTTATTTAATGATACTATACTTGTAATTCTATAAAAATTAAACCCAAGTATTGATCGTGACTTCCAACTGACCATTGCTCCCATACATGGCGTTTTGTAAGAAAGAAATGGAAGTATCACTCATGGTGTGAGGAAATTCATCTAGATTATGATCCAGTCCATAGTGTTATGTAAAGAGGAAACCCAATAATCGGGCAATTCATAATATAAATCTATAAACCCATGAACCCATCCTTGGTATACAATATATGGGATGAGTATCACTCATGGCATGGTATAAATTTTTTTTGCACTGAGCTCATCCAAGGTAATATACTAGGGAACTAGGTATCTCTCAAGGTGTAGTAAGAATAAGGTTTAATACTCTAATCCCATCCATGGTGTATGACATAGGGGATCGAGTATTACTCGTGGCATGACATAACAACACTGCTCCCCAAGCCTATCCAAGGTACTTCTTTAAGGGACCAAGTATCACTTATTTGTATTATAATATTAATCAGCCTATGATGCCAACGAAGGAATTCCTATCTAGGAATCCAATTATATCTTGAGGCTTTATATAATTCATTTAATAATTTAAAAATTTGACTTTTAACAGTATCAAATTCCATATATATAAGCATTCCATATCACATATCCATGTAAAACTAATTAAGAGTCCATGTCCATGAGCATGCCTCACCATCAAATAGGTATAAAGGATTAAGAGGTCCATGTACATAAGAATTACACATCAACAGTAATGTGTGCTTAAAGTGGTCCATGACCCTTTATCATTTAAATTTATTTCAAAACAATTTCTCATTTTTAATTATGAAGACACTACACCTCTACAATGGTTTTATTATAAAATGGGGGAAAGGAATACAATCCATAACATTATCAATTAACTAAGAAATTAGCCATTTTAATTTATTTTAAGTAATAAAAGGATATCAAAGGTCAATTCACTTTAGGATCTCATTGAGGGTTGGTTTGACTTGAATATGATAACCTTTAATAGTTCAAATAGGTAGATAATGACAAAAAAAATATAGTATTTGATTCCATGTATTTAATTTCATAATTAAAGGGAAACACACAGAGATCCCAATGTGTGGAAAAATGGCATATATTATAAATCAACCAGACTTTAGGGAAAAATCTATTGACCACCTCCCTTATACCAAGGATGGTCCACTCATCCAATATCATGGATTTAATCGATTTGGTTCAAGATAAATCAAAGAAACAGACAAACTCCCTGAAAATAATGTGAATTATCTCAAACAAAGATAGTGAAAAATATAAAGAGATAAATAGAATAAGGGATATAGAGGAGTCATAGAATCATCAAGGGCATTCCATTGCGATAGATGGTGCTCAAAATGGTGGAGATATTTCCATGTCTATCTTGGAGGGAGGAGGAGCTTGAGTGGGAGAGGGAGTGGTACTATGCACATAGGAGAAGAGAGGATGAGGAAAGAAATAAGGGGGTGGGGAAAACTATAAATTAAACCCTTTAATGAGTTTTATAGTTTGGCTACATGGTTGGATAAATTGTGTGCCAAATGTGTATGGGTTATTTCTTAAGCATGGGTATTGCACGTTTCATGTACATAGTTTGAGAAACCATCCATAAATCATGATTTTATCCTCTATTAAGAGGCCTATAATAGACACATGTCCATGCGACTTGGTGTGTATGGTTAGAACAAACTATTCAAGATAGTTAGCTCCTCTGAACTGGCTATATAGTTTCTTCTGGAGGGTAGCACAGTTTCAGAAAAATCGTGGACCCCTTCCAGATTCTTCAAATTTTGAGTTTTCAGATCCTGATTCTCTCAAAAATCTAGATAACACATGATACACCTCTTATACCCTAAACCAGGTCTAGAAGCAATATATGTTATTTTAATAATGTAATGAACCATAATTCTATCAATGAAATTTCCCTTTTTGTATAAATCACATAAAATCACTTAGAGATCACAATCAAAACTTTATAAATGAATAATGAATTAAATAAGAGGTATTTCTAAAAGTTAAGGAACCTATATCGATGAAATAGTAACTTTCCCTTAGGATAGTAATATGACCCTTGTGAATAGTAAACTGACCAAATGAATAGTAACCTCACCCCAGAAATAATAAATAAAATTTAAGCACCTTAAAAATAGAAGTATGATATAATTATATCATAGTATAAGTAAATGAATATTTTTAAAATTATTAATTAAGTGTTGGTATTTTTGTAAGTAACAAATATTTAATTACAATTTTATTATTAATAGAATGATTTAAAAGAAACTTTATTTACATAAAATGTATTTATAAATTAATATTTTGTTGTCTTATTGTTTTAAGATAATTTAATGAGACCTTATTTAATTTTTCAAAGTGTTATAAAATCATTTATAATTTTAAAATTTGTATTTTTCGAGTAAATGATGATTTTAATTAAAAATTAAATTTATCATATTTATAAAATTATTTTAATAAAATGGATTTTATTTTTGAATTCTATATGTTAGAAAATGGTTCAGGTGATTTTTTCAGTTTTTTCTAAAATACCTGAATTTTTTATAAATAGTAAAATACGGTAATTCACAATATAAGTAAATAAATGAATTTTTGATTCATGATTGAGCCATGGATGATGTAAGTGACTATTAGTTTGAAATAAAATGCACTAATTACTATATTTAGTCCTAATAAATCGTCACTATTTCTTGTCTTGAGAAAAATAATAAACAAATAAATAAAATATTCAAAAAACACTTCTCTCGTCTACTATAAATACCACCCTCACCACCCCCTTCTCCTCACACCTTCCAAGATTTAATCCTTGAAAATTTTCTATCTAATACTCTTAAAAATCCCCTTAACCATGTACATGAGCATTTACTCTCAACAAAATACCAAAACCAATTCCCTTAAGGTGGTTCTCAAGGAGGAGAATTCAAGAGGTAAACTCCTCTTTCTTTTCTTTTCTTTTATTTTCAATTTATTTTATTTTCTTATCCTTCCCTCACCTCCCTTTTCCAAAGTGACATAATAACTACAGTATCATTTATATACTATAATGACATAATTTTAATGGGATATCCATCATCAAACTCCTTTCTCTCTCTCTCTTTTATTCTATAAATGAAAACATCGCCCGTGATGTGTCAATTTAGCGACACCATGGATGCTGCATTTTCATTTTTTATTAATGAATTCAAGGATAGATATAAAAACAATTTTATGATTAAAAAAATTATAATATTTTTATCAAAACCTATTTAATATTATTTAAAAATTATATACACATGATGTTAATTAATAAAACAAACTAGTCTGTGATGACGAAAAGACCACAAAAAAAATAATCTAAATCATTATCATGAATGTCTTATCTAATGATTCATACTCACCCCAAATAACCAAATGAATTATATAACCATTTAATATTATTTATTTTGATTAATAACATATAAATTAAATTCTGGATATCTATTCCCATTGTACATGAACATCCATACTCATATACAAGTAAAATGATCATGAAAACCAAGGAAACAAATGCTTCTGAAAGAAAAATTGTATCTTATATCTCATCAAAAAGACCATAAATGAACTTAATAAAATTATAATAAATCAAAAACTTGTATAAAAGGTTATAAATTAATTAATTAATAGATTTAATTTGATTATCCAGGATATTAAGGTCAAGTGCAGAACAATTTCAGATATAAAGTGAGGGTTTCTTCTCAAACCTCCATTTTCCATTCGGGTTATGATTTCTTTATCTTTACCCCAATTTAATTTATAATTTTTTTATATAATTCTTTTAAATTTTATGTATATGTTCTAAAATTATAAATATGAAGATTATTTCATCTTTATTTTAAGGGTAAATACATGTTTTACAAGGTTCCCTTCTCAATTCTTCCCGATAAGCAAACCTGATTTAGGGGAACTTCCCAACTTCTTACCCATTTTCAAGTTCCATCCATAATCTATTTTAAGACACCATTATTTTTCTAAAATCAATAATTTTTTCATGAAAAACTATATTTGTTCATTACTGGTTTTATACAAACAATTATTAAAAATAAAAATGATTTTTTCAAAAGAACTCTTCTTTGAAAAGTTAAAAGGGTATTATTCTCAAATATTCCTCGATGATTTTATTAGAGTATTTTTATAAATTTCACCACCCTTTGTTAAATATTATGATTAATTGGGAATAATATATTATGATTATCATATACTATATTTTATTAAATGGTTTATGATCATTTTTATTATAGATGTGTTATCTTGATACCATTTACCATATTATTCAGAATGGTTATTGATTATGATTACAGATCAGGGAACATTATTTACATTTCATATGTATATATTGTTTATGTTTAATTCACATTTTCTTTATAAACCATCATGAAGTATTTAAATGTAAACATGTCCCTAAAGAAACCATTTTTATGGTTATGATATTAGCTATGTATAAGATTTAAATTAATGTTAAGGGTTTTTCTAGTTCGAGATTATACATTATGATTTATAACCTAATTTAGCGTATTCCATTAATTAGAAATGGTGCATAGTGGAAGGAATGGAAACTGTATCAACATGCATATCTCATGTAGGGATTTACCTCCTATACTAGATAATGATATTGGTACTGGATCTGCAACTGGTGCTGAGAAACTTATAACTATACCAGGAAAACTGACTTAAGTTATGAACAATAACCTTACCCATATGGATTATCCCGATCTATAACACATAGGAGAAATGCTAGACCACTTTATGCGAAAATGAACTCCATCATTCAATGGGACTAAAAACCCATTTGTAGCGGAGTAGTGGATAAGTTCCTTAGAGAAGATATTTCTTGCATTGGGAAGTAATGAAAGGTATAAGGCTATCATGGTGGTTTATCATATCTCAGGATATTTTGATCAATTATGGTTGTTGATTCAAAACACAAAGGATGAGAAATAAGTTGAAAATATGGAATAGAAATATTTTAAGGAAATGTTTCTAGAAAAATAATTCCCTCATGAACAGTGAGCAGATATAGAGAGGAAATTCTTAAGTATAAAACAAAAAGAGTATGAAAATGTTGCAAAGTATGAAGCCAACTTTACAGGGTTAGAAAGGCATGTTGCAAACTACATAAAAAATCCAAGGAGCAAGATTTATCGATTCTTTGATGGTTTAAAAACATTCCTCTGAAGGGGACTGGTCTCCCAATATTTATCATCATATGAAGATATAGTCTCATATGATATCAATATAGAGAAATAATTATCTAAGTCTTGTGAATTTAAGGGAAACAAGAGAATAAGAGGGTGGAAGAGTAAATAATGGATAAAGGGAAGAATAAAAAAGGGAGTTTTCCAACATGTGATACTTGTAGAAAGAAACATCCTGGTTCCTGCTTAAAAGGAAAAGGAGTTTTTTACAAGTATGGAGAAAAAGGCAACCAAACCCGTTATTTCAAGGGAAAGAAAGAAGCTACCAAGGTTTAATGCTACAATTTTAGGGATATGGGACACTATGAAAATTACTGTCCTAAGCATCAAGGAAAATTTCTGTAGAAAATTCCAAGAGAGAAATGTTGAGATTTTCAATCACGACTGCAGAAGTTGAATTTCCTAATGATGTGGTGGTAAATACATTAATTGTTTCCTCAAACTTAGCCAATGATTTATTTTATTCTAGATCATCGCATTCTTTTATATCTTCCAACTTTTCCAAGAAAATTATACATTTCCCTTTTGATTTAATAAAGGAGTTTTCAGTCAAAACTCGTATGGGATGTATCATTGCAATAAAGACGTGTCACTCAGTCCCCTTTATAACACATAAATTTTATTTAGTTACAAACCTTATCATCATACCTATGGTTTATTTTGATATAATACTTGGTATGGGCTAGATTTCAAAATATGATGTGAAAATATTTTTTAATAAGAAGGAAGTTACAAATTTTAAGGAAGATGTACAATCCCTTATCTTTAGATCATAAAATACATCATCTATTTCTCATCCATATCTACCTATAGTATCTCTTCTAAATGAAATTCTTGGGTAGGAAGAGAAAACATAGTCTATGGATCTTCAAATTTAAGATGTACCTATTGTAAAAGAATATATTGATGTAATTCCAAAGGATTTATCTAAACATCCTCTGGAGTGGGAAATCGAGTTTTTTATTGATTTAATCCCTAATGTAAGGCCAATATCAAAGAATCCTTATAGAATGAACACTGTGGAATTAGTATATATAAAGAAAAAACTAGAATAATTGAGTGATAAGGTATTTATTCACCCTTGTGTTTCTCCATGGGGATCTCATGTTCTCTTTGTTAAGAACAAATATGGATCCATGAGGCTATGCATTGACTATAGAGAAATCAATGCTATCACAATAAAAAACAAGTATCTTCTACCTCATATTGATGATTTATTTGATAAAATTCACAGAGATCAATATTTTTTAAAGATTGATCTTCAATATGGATATCATCAATTGCATGTGAGGAATGAAGATATTCCAAAGATAGCATTTTGAACTAGGTATGGATATTATGAGTTTATAATAATGCCATGTACACTGACTAATTCACCCTCTGTTTTTATGGATCTAATGAACAGAGTGTTCAAGGAATATCTTGAAAATTTTTTATGGAATTTATTGATGATATCTTGATATATTCCAAAATTTATGTATACCATGAGAACCAATTTCGGTTTGTTCTAAATACTCTTAGAAGAAAAAGGTTATTTGATAGGTTTATCAAGTGTGAATTATAGCTTAAAATAGTTCCTTTTCTTGACCATATTATCTCTATGGATGGAATATCAGTTGATTCTATAAAGACAAAGGTTGTTCAGGAATGGCCTACACCAACAAACATAGTTGAGGTACATAGTTTTATTAGTTTAGCAGGTTATTATTGGAATTTCATTCAGAAATTTTCCCAATTAGCTAACCTGTTAACCAAGATTACTCATAAATGGGTTATGTATATTTGGAAAAAATAATGTGAAGAATGCTTTGAAAAATTAAAGAAGATATTAGTGAATGACCTGATCCTTACTCTACCATCAGAAAATGGTGGGTTTGTGATTTATTGTGTTACATCAAAGAAATGGATTGGATGTATCCTTATGTATAATGATAGAGTTATTGCCTATGTATCAAGTCAATTAAAAACCCATGAAAAAAACTATCCAACACATGATCTTGAGTTGGCCGCTGAAATATTTTCTATAAAAATATGGAGATAATATTTCTATGGTGAAAGATGTTAGATATATACTGATCATAAGATCTTGAAATATATATATTATCATAGAAAGAACTCAACAAGAGTCAAAGACGATGTCTTAGGATAGTTAAGGATTATTATTGACCAATACAATACCACCCATGGAAGGAGAATAGGGTTACAGATGCATTGAGCAGGAAGGATCATAGAGTTCTAAAAAAATGAGGATTGACAAGGATCTTGTGTACATGGATATGGAAAAGATAGATATGGTAATTATCAAGGAAGGTGAAACAACATTACTTTTTCAATTGGTTTCCCAATCATATTTATTGGAAAGGACTAAAAGTTATCAGTCTAATGATGAGAATATTCAAAAGAAAATTAATGTTTTGATTGATGGGAAGTTGTCAGACTTCGTGTATAAAGATTAAATTATGAAATTTGGGAGGAGTTTATGTGTTCCCTATATACCCATGCTAAAAGGGAGTTACTGGATGATGCCCATAGCTTTAATTTTTCAATACACCATGGTAGTACTAAGTTGTATACATATTTGAAGGAATATTTCTGGTGGGATAATATAAAGCATGAAATTTATAATTATAAATCAAGATGTTTAGTCAGTCAATAGGTGAAGTCTAAAAGACAAAATCCTAGAGGATTCAAGAAACCTATGCCTATTCCTAAATGGAAATGGGATGACATTACTATAGATTTGTTCACTAGATTACCACATACTCTAAGAAATAATGATTCAATATGGGTAATTGTTGATTGACATACCAAATCTATATATTTCATCACTATAAAGGAAGCTTTTCTACTGAAGTTCCTTATAAGAATCTATATTAATAAAGTTTTAAGACTTCATGGAGCACCTATTTTAATTGTGTCTAATCGTGACCCATGATTTAAATCAAAATTTGGGAAAAGTATTTAGAAATATTTGGATATTGAGATTCATTTGAGTACTTCCTATCATCCTCAAACTAATGAGAAGTCTGAAAGGACCATTCAAAAATTAGAATACATATTGAGATCATGATCACTTGACTTTGAAGGTATTTTGGATCAGTATTTACCTTTATTAGAGTTTTACTACAATAATAGTTTCCATTCAAGTATTCAAATAGCACCATATGAAACATTGTATGGAAAGAGATGTTATACACCAACTTTTTTGGATGAAGTTGGTGAAAGGAATCTTGTAGACCCTAATTTTATGAAGGAAACAATGGAAAAGGTAAAAACTATTCAAACCCATATCAAATAAGATAAGAGTAGGAAAAATAGTTATGCCGATAATCAAAGGAAGGAATTGGGATTTCAAGTTGGAGATCATGTTTTCTTGAAAGTAACTCTATGGAAGGGTGTTATAAGATATGGAAAGAAAGGGAAACTAAGCCCCAAGTACATTGATCCTTTTGAAATTCTATATAGGATTGGAGATATATCTTATCATTTGGAGATGTCTCCCAACATTTCTAAATTACACAATGTGTTTCATATCTCTTTATTAAGGAAGTACATTCCTAGCACAATTCATGTCCTCAATTATGAAGTAATATAATTAGAACATGATTTATCTTACTGTGAAGATCCAATCCAAAATTTGGACACTAAAGAAAAGGTGTTGAGGAATCGGAAGACTCGATTGGTAAAGGTACTTTGAAAAAATCATAAAATTGAAGAGGCGATGTGGGGGCATGAGGAACTTATAATGAAAAACTTCCCAAATCTTTTTATGATGTGATAATCTAGAAATTTAGAGGAATAATTATAGGAGAGGAGAATTTAACAAACTAGAATTATATCAATGAAATTTCCCTTCTTATAATTATTTAATATAGTTTAAATAACATAAAATCACTTAAATATCACAATAAAAACTTTATAAATGAGTAATGAATGAAATAAGAGGTATTTTTAGAAGTTAATGAACCTATACTGATGAAATAGTAACTTTCCCTTAAGAATAGTAATACAAACCTTATGAATAGTAAACTGACCAAATAAATAGTAGCCTCACCCATGAAATAATAAATAAAATTTAGACATCTTATAAATGAAAGTATGATATAATTATATCATAGTATAAGTAAATGAATATTTTTAATTTTTTTAATTAAGTGTTGATATTTTTATAAGTCATAAATATTTAATTAAAATTTTATAATTAATAAAACGATTTAAAATAAAATTTATTTATATAAAATTTATTCATAGATTAATATTTTGTTGTCTTATTATTTTAATATTATTTTATGTAACCTTAGTTAATTTTTCAAAGTGTTATAAAATCAATTATAATTTTAATATATATATTTTTTGAATAAATGATGATTGTAATTGAAAATTAAATTTATCATATTTATAAAATTATTTTAATAAAATTAAGTTCATTTTTTAATTCTAAACATCAAAAAATAGTTAGGGTTATTTTTTTGAATTTTTCTAAAATACTTGAATATTTAGTGAATAATATAATATGGTAATTTACAATGAGTAAATAAATGAATTTTTGAGTCATGATTGAGTCATGGATGATGTAAGTGAACATTGTTTCGAACTGAAATGCACTAATTACAGTATTTAGTCATAATAAATTCTTACTATTTCTTGTCTTGAGCAAAATATTTAACAAATAAATAAAATATTCAAAAAACACTTCTCTCCTCCACTATAAATAGCACCCCTCACCACCCATTATCCTCAAAACCTAAAAGATTTATGCCTTGTCAAATTTATGCCCAATACTCTTTCCAAGCCTCTCCCCCATTTCCCGGATCCTTATTTCTCAAAAAAGACTAAAACCAATTCCCTTAAGGTGGTTCTCAAGGAGGAGAATTCAAGAGGTAAAACTCCTCTTTCTTTTCTTTTATTTTCTTATCCTTCCCTCACCTCCCATATCCAAAGTGACATAATAACTTCAGTATCATTTATATACTATAATTATATCATGTTAATGTAAGATACATCATTAAACTCCTTTCTCTCTCTCTCTTTTATTCTATAAATGAACACATCTCCCGTGATGTGTCAATTTACCGACATCATGGATGATGCATTTTCATTTTCCATTAATGCCTTCAAGTCTGTCCATAAACCCAATTTTATATTTAAAAAATATTATAATATATTTATTAAAAAATATTTAATATTCTATAACCATTATATACACATGATGTTAATTAATAAAGCAAAACTAATTTGTGATGATCGAAAAAACCGCCAAAATAATCTAAATGATTATCACGAATGTCTTATCTAATGATTCATCCTCAACCCAAATAACCAAACGACTTATATAACCATTTAATATTTTTTATTTTTATTAATAAAATATAACTTCAATTCTGGATATCTATTCCCATTTTACATGAACATCCATACTCATATACAATTAAAGAGATCATGAAAACCAAGGAAACGAACACTCCCAAACGATAAAATTGTATCTTATAACTCATAAAAAAATACCATAAATGGACTTAATAAAGTTATAATAAATAAAATAAATGTATAAAATCTTCTCAATTAATTAATTAATGGATTTAATTTTATTATTTAGGACCTTAAGGTCAAGTGTAGAACACTTTTGGACATATGGTAAGAGTTTCTTCTCGAACCTCCATTTTCCATTAGGGTTACACTTTCTCTCTCTTTAACCCAATTTAATTCTTAATTATTTTTATATACATATTATAAATTATATTTATATGTTCCAAACTCATATATAAAGATTAATTCATCTTTATTTTAAGGGTAAATACATGTTTTACACGGTTCTCTTCTCAATTCTTCCTGATAAACAAACCCAATTAAAGGGAACTTCCCAATTTCTTATCCATTTTCAATTCCCATCCATAATATATTTTAAGACACCATTATTTTTATAATATCAAAAAAAATTAATTAAAAAATATATTTTTCATTACTGGTTTTATATAAACAATTATGAAAAATAAAATTATTTTTCCAAAAGAACTCTTCTTTGCAAAGTAAAAAAGGGTATTTCTCTCAAATATTCCTCAATGATTTTATTATAGTATTTTCATCTATTTAAACACCCTTTGTTAAATATTATTCTTAATTGGTAATAATATCTTATTATTATCATCTTATATATTTTATTACATGGTTTATGATTAGTTTGAATGTGGATGTTCTATCTTGGTACTATTCACCATATTACTCAGAATGGTTATTGATTAGGATTACAAATTAGGGAAAGTTATTTCCATTTCATATATATAAGTTTTTTATGTTTAAACCCATTAATATTAGGAATTAATTAGACTTATTAAGTGATGAGTGAGTCCCTCTATATCCCCTCAATGTATCGGCTGGTCTCATGAGACAAAACAGAAATGGATTTTGGTCAAGGGCTTAACCATTTATTTTTAGGTTTCTTAAACGAGGCCTCAATAGTATGTTTATGATTTATGAAATATGAATTCCCTAATTATTATTAGTAATTTATTATTCATGTAAATATTCCACTAGTATAATATCCATGGTTAAATTTATTCTCATGTGATTATTTTTATGGAATTATTTATTCATCTTTTATTCTTACCATATTATACTCAAGTTTATGTTCAAATGGAATGTGTTATTAGACATTCACCATGCCTTATTGTTTATACTAGATTCATATATATTACTTACCCTTAATTATAATCTAATCTCACCCCTTTCTTATGTTTTATTTTCACCAGGATATGAAGATGTATATTGTGAATGACTTGAAGGGATAATCTAGAAGTCTGTGGATGTTTCCAATTGAGTTAATATGTTGCTTTTTATTTTAAGTTATAATGTAAAACTTATGTATATATATAGTTTTACAAATATACTAAACTATTTGGCCCTTTGGGATGTTAATTACTTTTTTATTATACCAATGTAATTAAGTAAGGCATTGGCTCTGAGTAATTGGGGTTGGGGTCATTACAAACAAATCTTGGAGAACGTTCTGAGACTTGGTTTAAAAATTTGGTTTTTCCACCAAATTGAAAATCTAAAAAAACATTGGAAATTTCACTAGGTCCAAAAATGCGAGACACTACAATATCCCCACATCAAAAATTATTTTCCCATAGAATACTTATAGAAATAAAATATCACCACTCTACCCACTAGGGTCGTGATGTTTTTATAAAATGGATGCCTTACATTTTAAATATCCAACACACCTACAAGCATCAATTTTAATCACAATGTACATAATCCATTGAAACTCTATACAACACTCATATTCAAAACTAAAACATTGATATGACGCTTACCTTATCCCCTCAAAATAGAGACATGATCATGGCACCATCTCTTTCATCACCTGGCCTATGGCGCTACCTACCATAGGTTCTAGAATTTAAGGGCCAATTCTGATTCATAATATCCCCACCATAGGAATTACCTATAAAATCACTCCCTAAGAATTATAATGATTCTCTTGGAATTATTTTATCAACTTTTCAACCCAATTTCACGTGATTACATACTATGATCCCCATCTGATAGAAACAAGAAAATTCCAATAAACCAAGATAAAACTAGTTGTGCAAGATTTACTTGAAAGGCACTACTTAAATTTACATCACAACTATATTAACTTGATGAAATTACTAAAATTGTTCCAAAATTCATTTATTGAAACAATAGAAAAAATTGATCCACTTTGGACTGACTATTCTAAAAAATGATTGTCTTAGATGGCCGACATAACACAACCTGAAACATGAAACCTTCTCCCAAGGCACCTAATATTTACATAAAACTCAGCCATTGGAGATCATATTCGAATTATATTGAAATATCAAGACACAATTCCCACTTATGTTGTTGTTTCCAGCACAAACAGGGGTTCATTCCCAATCTAGCACACTTGGATCATCACCCTCCAAGCATCCCATACAAGATCGAATGAAGTCCAAGGTAACCTTGGAATCATGAACTAGAGTCCAAGGAGCTTATACAAGGTATTCCATACTCTATCATTCACAAGTGAGACACTTATAAATAGTCAAACGTCCGCGTAAAAAAACACTAATTGATCCCAACAACAATCAAGTCAAAGATCCAACTGGTGTCTATGAGTTCATCCAAGGAATTTGTATACAAGAATCCATGTATCACTCAAGAAAACCACACATCTTAACATACCATGATATAGAATCATAACTCCCATGGAGTTTATTTATTGAACATAATGAATTTTAAAATTTTAGCTCGGTGTATAACTGATTCTCTATCAATGTACCCAATATGATTTCAAGATAAAAGATATGATTGTCACTAAGAAAATAGTACACTAAGAGGATATATATAAATTCAAGGTAGACCAGATACACTTCTTCCATATCTCATATGAAGTGCTTGGTATTGTTTATGATCAACCATACCCAAATACTGAAGAATAGAAGTTGAACCACCACTAGTCAACTTGTTTTTAAAAGGGATTGGATACTCCCACTGATGCACCATTATTTCTGACCACGATGCCTTTTCCACTCTTGGAATCCTATGATTAATCAAGAATAACTACTGAATTCCATCCCTAAATAATGGTGTTTACAAAGTTTGTGTTCTTATCTAACATTATCATCGGCGTACTGACTCATAGGAACTAACACATTTGAAAGCCTACCAGCCTCAAGGGAATTTAAAGAAAAGCTGACCATTTCCAAATGGTCCTTTCATGGTTGCTCTCCATATTCTTGGAATTATATGCTAAACCTTCCTGACATGGTGATCTACACCTTAATATTTTTCTTATCATCACTTTACCAAGAACATGAAATCATCTCATAGTTTGCACTCCATTTACCACTAACTGAGGGTCCTAGAGGTGGAAAACATGATTTAGTAATAATTAACATGAAAAGAGAAGGAAACCAACCACTTAAAAGTGCGCTAGATCATATTCACCTCTATTCATATGCATGACACTTCTACCAAGTTACGATCACATGCACTAAAGAATTAGGAGTAAGAGCTGAAACAAATGGACCAATATGTCAAAACACCTGATCCTATTTGAAACATCATCCAAAATATTGGGAGAAGTCATATTTCATTTAAAGCATAGGTCACTTTACCTCAAATATGACCTATGATTAAAGCATAATAGCTCAAGAGTAAAATGATTATCACCAAACTCATATGGTTCATTGTACTATTTACCAACTCAACGGGTACCATTAGTATCGATGCATACTACCCTAAGATTTCATTCGCACTACGGAACATTATTGATACTATCCATAGGATTATCTCACTATATATCCCAGTATTTGATGGCCCATAAAAATAAATATCCCAGAGTTTTACTATCCCATATGACTATAAAACAGGCTGATGACCTCATAAGTCATCCAACATTGAAGAAGAGGAAGAGGGGCCACACAACCTACTAGGTGGATGACTATTCCCTAGGCATGTCTAACCCGCTAAAACCGAGCATTAAATGATTCTCACAAATGTAACAAGGGTCAACCTACCTAACTAGCACCCAACGATCCTAGGTTTCATCTTAGAAACTAAGAGTCCTACTCAGAAAAAATAGAACCTGAACAACACCTCATGTTTGAAATGATTCTCAAGCATCTAGAAATATTTTTAATATTCTAAGGGAGATACCTAATTTATGTTATCCCCTTAAAAAACATAAATAATCAACCCTACAAGGAGATAACACCTGAAAATATCACTAAGTTATACTTCCTATCATATAGGTTCCATATATAGGAAAAGAGGCCTACAGACAATGCTCACATTACTGTTACAAGGAATAATTTAGGGAAAGATTTAAACTAACACTACTTGAGGTTAAAAATTAAGAACATCACTTTAAGTTTTCATTAATCTATCACACTGATTGAGATTTATTTTTCAAACATATTCAATTCTTAGTTTTTAAATAAAAATAAGCATCATTCATGAAAGGTAAAACCATGGAACTTTATTTAGAAAATTCCATAAGGAACACATGAAAGTTATATCAAAAATCCTTTTAAGAATTATTATTTAGATAAAATCCTATCATATTTGGGCAGTTTATAACATAAAATCTATTTTAAACATCATTAATTTATTCATAAGAATTCATAATTGTATTAGTTAAATAAAATTTCAATTCTAATATATATAGAAATACACCCTTTAGGTTTCAATTGTAATTTTAATTAAATAACACCTCATATAAATACAACTCAAAAGAAGACAACATGGATTTCATAGTTCAAGGGATATAGTTTAGTAATATTCTACCATACACTTATATGTAAAACTATATAAATGGATGTAGACACTCTCAATAACCATCCCTATATAACATAAGTATACCCCCATGGGATTAAGCACTAAGGCATATCAAAACAAAGGCAACCTACAAGGGTATCATCAAGAAAGAATAAATGTGACCTAGAAAGAACCCATCAAGTCATTCTATATCAAGTTTTAAAACACCCTTAATGGGTTTATTATATAAACATCATTGCCCAACTAATCTAATTGGGTCCAGCCATACATTTAATAATTTAATCATACAGGTTTTCATACTAAAGTGATTGAGTTACAAGCCTTTATATAGGTAACCAATTCATTTAAGTCCACAATTTAACAAATTTTAAATTTATATAATGGTATTAATGGATATTGAACTCACATACAATGGTTAGATTATATGAGTTACAATTTCCTAATTTATAAATCACCCATACACTTTATAGATTGAAAATTGGATCCCATTTAATTAGAACTAGTATGTTTCAGCCCATGCAACTAAATTTCCATGGCTCAAACATGTCATTATTAGTTAGTTAAGGTACCACCATCAATCTATGTGGTAATGAACCATTTATATTGATGCTGAAACTTTAATAATCAATCTCACATCACACTTATAAAAATGTATGCTATCATAAGAAAAATATAAAAACAAACTTTCTCATAATTATAATAGAATGAAAAAAAACTGGAAAACTACAATGTATATAGGGAAACACCTGAGCATGATACATATATAAATATTCTAATCATAACTCTAAAATCACAAAATCTAGTTGTATAGGAAAACATGCTAAATAAATCACCCCTCATGTTATACAACAAGCATGCTGATGAAATGCCTAAGTAGGCATAAAAATAAGCATGTTACTAAAATACCTAACATGTTATATAATAGACATTCTAGTAAGCAAACAAGGAACATCAAAAAATATCAAATAGACTAGCAATGTAATCTTAATGGAATGGAATATGCATGGAATCTGAATCTCTATATGCCTATAATGATGCATTTAACAATACATCCTTTCCATACTGGGATAAGGGAAAATGAAATAAATCCCACAAATCTAATAAATCAGTAAGAAGAAAAAATCAAACCAATCACTATAGGTGAAATCATTATCAACCGTAACAATGAACAATATAAATAATAATCCCATTCCTGACCACTTTTACTTTTCCCCATATGTGGGTTGATCACTCCCAGACATGACTATTTACTAAGCATCGACACATTCCTAGTCTCCTATCTACCAACCCAAAATAGTAAGATAAAAGAAAAAAACCCCTTTGATACCACTTTGTGATTTCCTAACCCGAAATCCACAAATGGTTCCCTGATCCAATCGGTTACATGGCCTCAAGAATACTTTCCCATACTCCAGAGGCTGCTAATTAGCAGTGAGGGTTTAATGATGGTATGGTGGGGAGACTATACCCTCATGATCAGAGTAGCACTTCAGTATAATAATAAATACATAAAATAAAAGTGTAAGTAGTATAAATATAGAACAAAGCAGTGAAAGTTAATAATAAATGATACAATATCCAAATACAAATGTACAACGATGCATGCATGACCATATGAGGATACATAAACTAAACTAATAAACATACACCAGGTGATACATACATAGAATAGGTAAATAATAAATAAATCACCATCAACTATCTCTAATAACATCACAAGAACTATCTTGGTCCTCTAATCCCATAATCATTCCTAACTCAGAAGGATAATATCAAGTAATATGATCCATGAACTTGAACCTGCAAACATGAGGTCTGTTCGGGTACCCTAGTGCAACGGTGGCCCGAACAGGGTGTGAGATATAATCAGTAGGACACCACCAATAGTGTCTAAATCTATACAGTTCATGAGTATAAAATATAGCAGTGTGAAAGTATGATAGGTAAAGTAGTAAATAAATAAAAGTAAATAAGTCAAATCAGGTTCCTAAGGGACACCTGGCTGACCAAACTTACTTCACCCTAAGCCAAAATATCTCTGAACTAGAGTCACCATGTGAATATAAGCCTATATATATATATATATATATTTATAAGTGTGCATTTATATATGTAATATTTATGTAATTACACACACACACACACAGATATATATATATATAAGTAGAACTGGCTAGGTTATGAGGCGTAACACATGCATCTATGAAAGAAATTCTCTAAAACCATGGAGAAATTTTGTGTAGTAACATGTAACTGAACATAATAACATTTGTTTTTCAAGGAACTGGGGTGTATACCCAAGGAATAATAGTATAATAACTGTCACAAGAAGATACTATCAGTCAATGAAAAACTATCATGCATGATATAACTTGATCATCCTATGAGCCCATCCAAGACATCCTATAATGAGGGACCCAAGTATCTAGAAAGGAGTCACATAATTACATTTATTAAATGATCCCATCTTGGGTGTTTTGTAAAAATGAAAACCAAATATCTCTCATGATTTCCAATTTCCCACCGAGCCCATCCATGGTGTTCCGTAAGAAGGAAACCCAAGTATCGCTCAAGGTGTGAAGAGATTTATCTAGCCTATAATCCCATCCAAGGATTTCTATAAATAGGAAACCCAAATATCACTCAAGGCATAATATAAATAAGAAAACCTATGATCACATCCCTATTATATCACATAGGGTCTAATTATTTCTCATGGAATAGTATAACAACATTTCCCACTGATCCCATCCAAGGTAATCCAATAGTGTACCAGGAATCACTCAAGGTGTAGTAAGAATAAGGTATAACCCTCTAAGAGTATCCATGGTATACCACATATAGGACTGAGTATCATTCATGGAATGGAATAACAATACTTATCACTAATCCTATCCAATGTACTTCTTTAATGGACCAAATACCACTCAAGGGTATTATAGTATCAATCATCCCAAGATCCGTTTGAAAAAATTTTTACATGGAAATCTGAGTATCACTCAAGGCTATACATAATTCATTTAATCATTTTAAAAATTAAATTTTAAAAATATATAAGGCCATATCTATAAGAATTCCATATCACATATCTATGTATAACTAATTAAGAGTCCATGTCCATAAGCATGACTTACCATCAAATAGGTATAAAGGATAAGGATAATGACATACATAATCATGCCACATTACCAGTAATGTGTTCTTAAAGTGGACCACACCCCATTATCATTTCAATTTATTTCAAAACAATTGGCCATTTTTAATTATGAAGACACCACACCGCCACAATGGTTTTATTATAAAATGGGGGTAAGGAATACAATCCATAACATTATCAATTAACTAATAAATTATCTGTTTCAATTTAATTTAAGTAATAAGAGGCTATCAAAGGTCAACGTACTTTAGGAACAGACATAGGGTTGGTTTGACTTGAGTTTGATAACCTCCAACGGTCCAAATTGGTAGACAATGAACAAAAAAATATAGTATTTGATTATATATATTTAATTTCATAATTAAAGGGAAACACATGGAGAACCTAGCATGCCTCACAACAATTAATATTATAAATAAACTAATGTTTAGTGAAAAATCAATAGAACACCTACCTTATTCCAAGGATGTTTCACTCATCCAATATTGAGGCTTGAATCAAGATGGTTCAAGAGAAATTGAAGAAATGGAAAAATACCCTAAAAATAGGATGAATTACATCATATAAAGGTATCACCAAAGATGGAAAGATAAAAAGAAAAATTAATAAAGATATGTATTAGATTCATTAAGGGGTTTCCATTGCGAAAATTTACACTCAAAATAGATGCTAAATGAAGGAGATATCACCATGCCTATCTTGGAGGGAGAAGGAGCATGAGCGGGAGAGGGAGAGGTGATGTGAATGTGGGAGAAGAGAGGACGGAAAAAGAAATAAGTGGATAGGGGAAAAACTAAAAATTCAACCCTTTAATTAGTTGTATGATTTGGCCATATGGTTAGCTAAACTGTATAGAAACTGTGCATGGTCTAATGCCTATACATGGGGCTTTCATGGTTTATGCATATGGTTTGAGAAACTGTAAACAATACATGCCTTTTCCCTATGTTAAGAGGCCTATAACAGGTGCACGTTCATGCATACTGATGTAAATGGTTAGACCAAACCATTAAAGACTCTCAATTCCCCTTGATGGGCTGCACAATTTCTTCTAGAGGGATGCATGGTTTTAGACAAACCGTGTGCCCATGCCAGATTTTTCCGATTTTGAGTTTTCAGAGCTTGGTGCTCCCAAAACTCAACAGAACACCTGATACACATCTCAAACCTTAAAAAAGTCTAAAAGAAATATATTTGAGGGTCCTAACTCTTGGAATTATTTTTTGAGGCTCGGTTTAAAAAAATTGGTTTGTCTACCAAACTGAAAATCTCAAACTCCTTTGGAAATTTCACCCAGTCCAAAAATGTGGGATGATACAGAATCATTTAGGGTAATGTTGGAGAAACTTGGTTATGGTTCTAGGTATTTAGAAATATCTTATTGAGGCTGATCTTGGCTCATAAAATTTCAGATTCTATGGATAATTTTCATATTGTACAAGACATGAACATCATGACCAATTTTTTTTCTAAATAATATTGACATTAAAATAAATTGAAACCAAGAGGATATATTTCCATGATAAATTTATAACTAATTTAAACAAATTTGAAAAATAATACCTCAATCTTGGTATGTTTCTTCAATGACTATATTTATTGTCTATAACCTTTTTTGGTTTACTATTGTTGTGCTTATAGGATCCAAGTGTAGAATCCCTCTAGCGATGATCCACACATGATCCTTTGATCTATGAATAATTACAATGGATTTATGGGTACTAGAATGGTATATAAATCATCTTGGGATGTTTATCTTTATCTCTATAAATATTCATTCAAGCTTGAAGAATCATATTTGCACTCTTGTTCTTGAGAGGGTGGAGGAAGGAGGGCCCTAGATTTTATTATGCAAAAAAGTATAAATTTTGATCAAACTCGATAGATCTCTACACAATAGACATAATCATATTTTTATTGAGACAAATATAATGTTAAAATTTTATTTAATTGTGAAATTACTGTTAAATAATATATTAAACCTCATCTGACCCCATTCAATGTATTATTATTATTATTATTATTTTTATGGTGTGTGCCAACTTGTGCAACGATAAATATTATTTTACCATCTTGAAAATTAAGATTTATCATCAGAAAAAATCTTGGTTATCTCATACTTCTCCACATTTATTTAATACACCAACAAATATTTAATTAAATATCTATTCATAAAATAAATATTCTATTCATAGTATGATAAATAAATATTTAATAAATATTCAATAAATAAAGCAAATATTTTATTCACAGTCTGATGAATAAATATTTATTAAATATTCATGTAGTTATATAAATTATTTATTAATGAATACATTATCATTTTTTAACTTAAGAATAATACTTTTTATAGATAAATCCTAAACAAAATTATTCATCGGTCTTGAGAATAATATTTATTCCAATAATTAAACTGAAATAGAATTTAATTTGAGATTAACAGAAACAATTAGTGTGTGATCCTCTAGGATTATTTCTCATTACCATTATATGAGATTTCCTAAAGTAAAATATTAGTATCTAGAAATGGGTCAAGGCACCCAATATAAATAAGTTAATGTTACAACACTGAAAACCAAAAAATGTGATTATTGTGTAATATAATCCCTTTGTCATAATATCTCATCAAGCAGGTTGCACACTCTTATCATCAACATATATTCTTGATATGTATTTATTTGAATATCTAAAATAAAATCATTTTTACATTACCATATAATTTAATGCGACTATTATATTTTAATCAAAGGGATGCGATATCAAATTCCATAAATAATGAAGGGATAAATCCTTCCTTGACTTATACATTAAAAACATGTCATTCATGACGCACCCAACATACCAAACTTCTCCATGAACTGTTATCATCATTGTGAACAATAATATATATATATATATATATATATGAAAGTCATGAAATGCATTAATAATAATATTAAAGTATAAAGACCATCACACATGCTTGCAAATAGAATATCCAATGGCACATAAACATGTGTAATTCCCACTGACAGGTCTGTTCTCATAATCTATTGTCTTGAATATTACCAAGTGTGAACTTAATGAGAAGAAGTATTATATGATTATGAGTACTATAAATTGACTATCAACATGATATGTGCCCCAAAATAGAATTTTATATGACTAAGAACTAGGTTTAAGAATATATTTATGGCATTTCAAGGTTCTCATTGTAATGAGGAACATTTATGACATTTTCAATGCAACAGATACTCTACGAAATTATCAAATTAATTTTATGTAGAAGAAAAATCAATTTATGACAAGGTATTTAAATTAATATTCACTTCTTTGAATATACATGTAATTTTAAGTAAAAAGTAGTTGGTTATATGGTTACAACTCCAATAGACTCCCACTTGCACTAGAGCCAACCAATAATGATTGGTTAGTTCTCACATGTTAAACATGATTCTTCTAAGTATAACTATAGCTGTTGGGCCTATCATGTTTCCATAACTAGGGTTTTTAAATCCATATGTCTATGTGGAAAATTTTATTACTACAACATCAGTACCGTGAGAAAATCCCTCATGTAGTGATATAACTGAGTATCCACCTTTTTTCCATTTGATAGCATCTCACATATTGGCCAAGTCCACAATCAAATTGTATCATAATAATGACAAAAATATTTCTTTTGGAATACCCCAAAAAAATAGGATGTTTCTAAATCTCTATTTAATATGCGTCAGAGTCCACAACATAATCGAATATTATAGACATGGAAAACATTGGTTGTAATAAGTTTTTCTTGCATATTAATTTAGAATTTTCCATGATATGAGATCTAATTTAACTAAGTTAAGAAATGTGTTCAATTACTCTAATATCTAGTATTCCCACTTCTAAGAATACCAGGAAATCATCCAATTTACTTTTCCAAGTACCGTTAGATAGTTCTAACTCCAAGTTGATGCAATTATGTTGGATCTGTTTGATATTCACTTACTATATATCATGAAATAGTAATATCAAATGTTAGTACATATCATGAAATATGATATAAATTCCAAGCACTTAAGAATTTGAAATTATTTCATTCTCAATAATCACTTCCTATTCTCATGAATGTTCTACTAGGAGGATTATATGTCAACAAAAATTTAGTCTTTAATTTTTTCAACTTGTATTTTTTCAATAATTTTTTTATATATGTACCATGAATAGATCTAGTACACCAATTGATCTTTTTTATAGATCATATTCCCTAAAACATTATTTATACTTTAAGTTATAATTGGAGAAATTATTCCTTAGTCTTAAAAAAATGGTAAGAAAAAAACATTTGTTTTCCATATGTTATCAAATATCTATCTTGAAAAATTATAGTGCACCCACTAACCAGTTAGAGACACATGTCACTCATTAATTTATAAATTAATATTCTATTTTAAATATGCATTATTTACTCATAAATGAATTTATGTATTCTGTATATCTCATTGTCATTTATTGATGTCACTAACTCTTTCTAGTTATAATGTATAGAAATATACCATAGGGTATCCTTTTGGTTACATCATATATATATTCCATAAGGAATAATCTAAATAAGTTGTCCTTTACTATCAATAACCCAATATGATGATCATAGAAGTATTCTTTGATGAGTACAATTCAAAATAATTTTAGTCATGATGATTTGTGTATCAGATTTATCATAGGCTAGACCTTTCAATAATCAATCATACTTTATTGGTGCCATCTTGTACCATACATGTACAACTTCTCTTGAATACTCACCAGTAGTATCAAGTCTTAGAAATTTTCAAAATTCAGAGTCCTTAGATCTTGATACATGGAGTCCATTACTTGAATTTATTCATAATTTTCAACCTTAACATGTTTTTATTTACTTCTTCTTTATAATAATATTTATTCTGAATAAATAAAATACATATCACCCACCATAGTGAAAATAAACCACCTATTTGGTTATGAATTCCTATACAATATGTGAATCTAGAACTTCCCCTCCCACTATATATAGTGGAATCCAACATTTCTATTCAAACCCATGTGCACCCATATCCTTAACCCATATAATTTATGTATTCTCCCATCATCCTTAAATAGATATTCTTCCTTGATGGAAATATAGTCATTATTAACTAGTCATTAATATCCTTAGTGGCTATAGGATCATTAAATTAGACACACCTTACTATTTTATGTTCATTTGTAGGTAAATCAAGCTTTTAAAAAACGTTTTTCAACAAGAAATTGTCTAAGTGAACTAATAGATTATTATCATATCACAATTGATATGATATTTATTAGTCAATATAGTTGGAATATGGTTAGTTGTTGAACTTCTATTTGAAAAACATGTCTTTGAAAAAAATAATGGAATATTTTCAATATATATAAGACTCATAACTAATCTTCCTTTTACTACCATCATGATTTTTATGAATATAAGGAAATGTGAGTTTGGGAATACCTTTACTCTACATGTAAGATCAATTAATACTTAGATAATATTTTCTCTAACAATCCATTTCATAGATTCATTAATCTTTACCAAGTAAACTCATTTACTTCAATGATAATTTCTAAAATTTCTTAAAGGAATATCATGAATTATAGGAATCCAACTTCTATCCTTATAATAGTTAATGTGGCCATATTGAAATAACTCTCAAAAAAAATTTGGTGTACCTTTATTTATAAAGTTTTATTTATCTAAAACATGATAATTAGTTTTTTTGTATATCCAGTATCTTAGTTTAATTGAGACTAAAAAACTTGTATGGTAATAAAAAATTCAACTACTTTTAGTTTTATTTGACACATAATTATCTTTCCACAATCAGGTAAGAGTCTTATATTTTATATTTATCATTCATTGTGATGGATATCTATGATTAAAGAGTTACTGAACCATTATTTTAGTATTGAAGTATTATAACAACATTTATTAAAAATGTGAAATAATGTCACAATGTGTCTAGCTAGACACTAAGATAAATGTTTTGGTAACACTCAAACTTGAATAAATCTATTTTTATAATGATAAGTAGTGAACTCTCCTTGGATGACATGGAGATCTCCCTTTATCATCTCCTTTAAATTTCACTCTTTAATCTTTGTATTCTTGCACATTTCTTGTATTTAAATATAAGTATATTGTAATAATATTTTATTTTAATATAAAAGTGGTGAATAGAAACTTGATGAATATACCTGAAGTGGATGCAATTACTTTCTTATTCCATTAATTGCAATTTATTTTCCATTTTCCATTCTCTCCACATGAAAATTCATTGATTCGAGATCAAAAGGTATCTCTTCTCAATTGCACTATCAGTGATTCCCAAGACATATATGGATGAGATTCCATCCCCCCCTCCTCATTGCAGGGGGTGCTCATCCTTCATTTTCCTCAAAGGCCCATCCATACTCCTTTCTTCCATTCTCTAATCCATATTTTCTACAAATGTTTTTAGAGATCTCAGTAAGTCTGAAAGTGACATACCTATTTGAAAGATTGCCTTAGATTTCAATTCTATCATCAGAGTTCATATAAGATTCAGGTATCCAAAACCTGGCCCTAGTGTCTTGATTTTGACATCACCAACCTTTGGTCGATTCATTTGATAGATTCATTTTTGGTTCCTGTGGATTACAAGAATGGGTGATTGTGGGGATTCTTAAAGAATGAAATATCATTAATAGGTTTGCTTCAATGGATGATTTTATTATTGAATGGTCCAGTGCTCCTCAAAAATTTAATGGGTATAATTTATATCTAATCCATTGGTGTTATGATTTCCACATGAAACGTGATGCTCCTTTAACAGTGATTTGGTTAAGCTTCCCTGAACTCTCTCTACCCTTCAAAAACCCCTCTATTATCCATATTATTGGAAATATGGTAAGTCAATACTTGTGTTATGATAGTATAATAGATTCAGTTAGTCACCCTATTTATGCCCATATTTTTATTAATGTTTATGTTTCAAATCAACCGTTGGAGTGGGTGTGGATTACAGTTGGAGAAGAATTACATTGCAAATAAGAAGTGGTTTTTAAAACATGGATAGACTATTGTTCATCATATAATTTTCCATGTCATGTGTTTCATCTTATCATCATGGGCATTAAAATAGGCATGGGGTCCTAGATCTGAAGTTGATGGGATCAGATACATGCAATGATCACAAGGTGAACTAGTTGGGTACTAACGAGATGGTTCATACTAATGTCATCTAGAAAGAGGAAATAACCATGATTCGTGAGATGAATATTGTGAAAATATATGACCATTTAGGTGTGATTTTCTTACTAGAAATCTGAAAAGGTAGTCCCATGATGGTTTAGGGGGTACTGAGGGTCGGATGAAGATGATTCCTCAATCCCTAATAGAATCATACCAAACTCTTCCACATATGAGGAGGCTATGAGACTTGAATGTAATTTTAATCATGATGAAATGATTTAGGAGACAGGTGAGGGTGGTCTAAATCACTTTAATAAACAATAGATTTCAATTCAAGTTGAATCATATGAATAGGGGGTTAGGATGAATATACTAAATAGGTCATGTCCTATAAGGACCATAGACACTATCAAATTAGGTAACTCTTTTGAAGGGATGAAAATTGAGGTATAGGAATAAGAATAAAGAGATTTAGTTTAGAAGGAGTATTCCAATGAGGGGTAAGGAATCTATGGGGTAGATACATATGAGGATAAAACTATCTATTTATTAAGAGATAGTGTAGAGTGAAGACACAATAGAGGAATTCACTACCCAAGAAGGAAGAAATGGAAGAAAGGAAGGATTATGGGATTTGTATTTTGACTAAAGGGAAGAAACATAATAGAAGGGAATATTAATACTATTTTCCTAAACCAATAGAGAATATGTTTTCCAAAAATATCATACTCAAGTAAAGGGATGGTTAGTTATCTAGCGAGGACCGAGAGAAGAACAAGAGTGAAAACCTTCTGTATGAAAAGAAGATGGCATAATGGGATGTTGATTAGGGTCAATAAAAAGACGATGGTTTGATAAAAGACCTAATTTATATTTAGGGAGACTTAGAGGTGGTAGCTTAGTCTAACAAGGGGGTGTTGGTGGACCCTCTATGAGAGGAAGGTATGGAGGCTGTAAAAAAATTAAAAAACATGGGAGTTGATTATCCTCTGTAAAAAGAAATGTTATAGGAGGTTCTTTGGATTAATTCCTTATAGGATGATGTTGACAGGATGAATTAATTAATGATATAGGTGGAGGTAAATAGAGATTTTTATGTGTGGATAAAAAATAAATATCATATTTTAGTAAGAGGATTTAATGAATGGAAGATGAACTTGGAGGAGTACATTAAAACTTGGAACAATATGGATGATCTCTTTGAAGACGTCATCGAGGATAAACCAGATATAAAGGTAACTACTCTCTAATACAATTTATATAGGAATAAGGTTTGTAATAGGATTAATCTCATGTTCAATAATCTTGTGGTATTTTATGGTGTTTGGGGTTTGAACGTATGTGGTTTGACCATTTTTGGTTTCACACTTTTTTCTTAAAAGTAATTTTGATAATAAAAAGTTAATTTTAGTTATTACATTATTTCCACATAATAAGAAAATAACATCTTTTTCATTCATATACATTTTAATATTTTTTTCACTTTAAAGGATGTTTTAAAGGATATTTTATATTTAAATTATCCATGGGATCTATAGCCTTTTCTTTAAAACTTTTCACTATAAGGGGTAGAGAAACTTGTTTCAACAAATTCTTATCTCCTTGGTGAAGTATGATCAAAATATTCCCAAGAGAATTATCCATTTTTTTATCCAATCTTGGATGAATAAGGATAACCTTAGTGGTAAGGATAATAAAATAATATTAATAGATATTTTCTTATCTAAGAGGAAACTCGATTTCACTAATTGGTCAATATAACCTAGCATTTTGAAACCATGATCAGTAGCTAGATTTCCTTATTCTAGTTTATGATGATATAGTGCATTAACAAACTTATTTATTTCAAGCCTTTATTTCTCTTTCCTAAGAAAAATAAAATGAGATACTATGGCATAATCATCCACTTACTTATATTGTATCATCAAATCTCCATACGTAGTTGATAATATAATACAATAGACATAGGAAACGGCCTCTAAATATCTCTAGTAAGAACCCTTTTAACTTTTTATCACTATTTGGGGTGGAAAAATAGGAATAGGGGATTCTAATACATAGTACAAATTGTATGATAATAATGCATCACATAAAATATTATACCACATACAAAAATTTGTATCTATAAGGACATACCCTAAATTAAGAAATTATCAAAGTTTTTTCATGGTTTCACTTGTCATTATTCCTCTAAAATAATTAAAATATATGATTATAACTTTAATTGATTACAAATTATGTGAGACATAATAATTTTAATTTTAATAAGCCTCCCACTACTTTATCAAGTCTCAAAGAACCTCGACATTGAACTCAAAATGTCTCATAACTTTAGACATTCTAGTGGAAAATATCTATATTTTTCTTACTATGATCTAGATGGAGGCCATGAAAATTATAATAAAGCCTTTTGGTAGGTGTTCTAACCAACTAAAAACTAGTATCTCCTTGAACCATTGAGTGCACTTCATAATCCAAAAATCCTGAATCATATTTCCTCAACACTTAACTCCAAATTTTTATTGGATAACTGAAGGCCATTAAACCCAATATAGATTTTGTTAAGTCAACCCACTATCTTAGTTGATACTTCCTGATAATTATTAGTTCCCCTAAAGAAATATAAACTAACACAGTAACTATGAGTTCATCTTAATTCATATGATGGAAGGCTTAATGAGGTAATATTAACTTGAGGGATTTTTTTATTATACTTAAAAATTTATTATTTTATTATTTACCTGTCTTATTAATATTAAGTGGATTTTACTTAAGGGATTAACCATGTTATGATAAAACATTTACACACAATATATTTAATTTAATTCCATATTTACATATTAGTCCATTTATTTATGTGGTCATGGTCTAGAATCTATAAAAAATCACACATAAGAAAAAAATAATAATAAATTACATTATCATGAGATTGTCTAATGGGTTATTCATTGAGTGGACAGTAAGTTAACCTATGACCATAGTGTAAAACTCTTTGTGACAGTCTTGGAATGAGCTGATGTATTCCACTTGTTCACATATGTATCATTTGGGTTGTTTTTGTCTTCATTTTTTATTGAACTTCAACCATGTACCTTGGGATACTTATTTTTAAACAAAATTCAATACACAAGTCCCACATAATAAAAGAGTGAGGTATGAAACATAGGCCATCATATTTAATTTAATAATAAATGATTTAAAAACCATGTAATAAAACTAAATTAAATAAAACCAACATGTACAAAAGTTCGGTCAAAAATCATGATTAGTTACACACATGCAATAGATATATAAAAGCACATCGGCCAACATTAACTTCAATTCATTGCTTATTATTAATATAAACATGCTTGTATTGATTAAATTAATTAATTAACTAATAAATTAATTCTATTTATCTTAATGACCATATGAAGTCACTTGGAGATACCCATCGGAAATGAATTCATAGAAAATACACGATATGACCAATAATTAAAGATAATTACGAATAATTAATTGAGAATTTATTAATTCTTCAAATCCTTTATTACATAGTCAAAAACATCTGGTTTCAATAGTGTAATTAGTTTTTAATATCACAAATAATTTTTTTAAAGTAATTTAATTGTGGACTTTATTGAGAGACTACACGACGAGTACTCATGAGCTACACGCTATGTTCCTCAATTTCTATGTATCCAGGATAAATGCATAGGAATTTAGCATGTATCTTGGCTAGATTACATGACATGTACTGATGAGCTACACACCATTTTTTCGCTTTTCATGTGTCCATGTAACACACTGATTGACTCTACATGTTCTTCAAATGTGGGAATTAATGGGTCACACAATGCGTACACCAGTTACACGCTATGTGTTCCATTTGTCATGTGTCCACATAACCTATCGATTGACTATGCATGTTATTCATACTCAGGTATTAATGGTTCACATTATGTGTAGAAAAACTACACAACATGTGTATCATTAATTCTCTAGGCTTTCAGTATCATATTTTATAAACTGTGTATTTGACCACATGGTTATCATAAATTTCAATACTAAACCATCTAGACTACATGAAGTATATGCTAGTTACACACCGTTTCATCCAATAAACCATGTTCTAGTTTTTCCCAGTCAACATAAAGTTTATAATAAATTTATAATGTGTAATAAATTCTTAATGCATCATGTATCTTGATACACATCCAGGTGTAGTAAACTTTCATACACGATGTGTACTCGGACTACATGACATGCAACAAAATCTATCTGACAAAATATTTCACAACTCCTGATGAAATCCCTGATCATTCTTCATCTGTTATTAGTCCTTAAGGAAATATGAAACTTGAACAAAAAATATTAATATGTCAAAAACATGTCAATTAAACTATGTATTAAAGAATGAATAAATTGGAAGTAGAAAACTAACCACTATTTCAAATAATCAATCAAAAAATAAATAATTATAATTATAAATGTGACCACTATGATACTAATTGATGGTTCTAAGCATAGAAAAATCACTTATCAGGGCTAATCCCAACTCAACAAATGCCACATTTTATGGATCATTCACATATTGTACAAGACATGAACGTCATGAACAACAATTGTTTTACAAATAACATTAACAATGAAATACTCGAGAAAAAAAGTATATATTTTCATGTTAAATTTATAATTAATTTAATTAAATATGAAGAAATTATGCCTCTTTCTTGGGATCATTCTTCGATGATGTTGTTGATTTTCTCAAACCCTTTTTGATTTACCATCATTGTGTTTATAGGATCCAAGTGTTGAATCCCTCTATCAATGATCCACACATGATCCTTTGATCTCATAACAACATTGATAGATTTTTTAGTGCTAGCATAATGTATCAATTATCTTATAGTGTTCATCTTGATCAGTGTGATGACTCCCTTAGCCTTAAATAATAATCCTCTCACTCTTGTTCTTGAGAGGGTGGAGGAGGGAGGGATCTAGATTTCATTGTGCATAATGATTCTCAATTTCAATCAAACTTGATCAATCTATACACAATAGACATAATCATATATTTATAGAGATATGGTTAGGGTTAAAATATTATTTAATTTCACAATGACCCTTAAATAATATATTAAACCTCATCCGACCACATTCCATGTAATAATAATAGTAATATTTTTATGGCGTTTATAAACTAGTGCAAAAATAAATATTATTTTACCAGCTTTCAAATTAATAATTATCATTGGACACAATCTTGGTCCACTCATTCTCATATGAATTTATCAAATACCCAAATAAATATTTAATTAAATATTTATTTGTAGAATAAATATTCTATTCATAGTCCAGATAATAAATATTTATTAAATATTCAATAAATAAAACAAATATTTTATTCATAGTCTGGTGAATAAATATTTATTAAATATACATGTAATAGAATAAATTATTTATTAATGAATAAATAATAATTTATTACTTTATGAATAATATTTTAAATCTATAAATCCTATATAAAATTATGTCTTGGTCTTGATAATAATATTTATTCTAATAATTAAATTCAAATAGAATTTAATTTGAGGTTAACTGAAACACTTAGTGTGTCACCCTCTAGGATTCTTTCTCATTAGAATTATGTAGGCTTACCTAAAGTCCAAGATTACTATCTAGAAATAACTCAAGTCACTTAAGGGAAAGAAGGTAATGTCACACTGTCAATAACCACACATGATCTCTTACCATGTAATATAATTGATTTGTCACAATATCTCATCAAGAAGGTTGGACACTCGTTTCATCAACCTATATGATTGATATGTCTTTATTTTACTATCTAAAATAAAATCATTTTTACACCATGACCATATAATTTAATGAAACAACTATGATTTAATCAAACGATTGAGATATAAACTTCCATAAATCTGGAAGAGAAAAATCATGCCTCGACTTATTGATTAATAACATGTCATTCATGATGCACCCAATGTTCCCAACATTTATATGAACTATTATCATCTTGGTTTATATTAATACATCTAAGTGCATGATTCATGACATGAATTAATAATAATATTAAAGACTAAGGACCATTACACACACACACACACAAAAGAATATCCAATGATATATAAACACATGGAATTCCTACAGATGGGTCTGTTCTCATAATATCCCATCATGGTGATTACCAAGTGAAAAAATTATGAGAAGAAGTCCCATCTACATATGAGTACTCACACTTTACATTCAATATGTTATATACCTCGTCATCGAATGCTATCCGACTATATAACTAGGTTTAAGAATATCATCATGGCATTTTAAGGTTCCCATCATAATAGGGAACTGTTACACCCAAATACTCTAGGAAATTATCATATTAATGTTATGTGGAAGAAAAATAAACATGTGGTAAGGTATTTAAAATAATATTCACTTCTCTGATTATACATATAAGTTAAAGTACAAAGTATTTGGTTCTAGGGAACTAGCTCCAACACTTGGATTATTCAATTTCTTAATCAGTTAGGTATCGATTACTATAGGGAATTGGTAGTCACTAGGTTCAAATGGTTGTATGACCATGAATTATAAATATCAGTGCAATTGGATGATCAGCTAGGACCCATGGACCACTTGTACACATATTTTTTGATGTGGAAATACAGAGTAAAAATGATATCTATTTTAATTATTGATTGTGTTTGTAATCTTTTTAAATTATGATAAATGAAAAAGGTAACATATTATCCAAGATAAACCATATAAAATCAAAGTGTTCTTTATTTGAATTTATTTTTTTTTTCTTGTATAAATTATGTTGAGTTTTATTTGGGAGTGTGTGTGAGCAGACGAATTGTTACAGAAAGTAGGGTGGGGAAAAATTCCTATCTTATGGTACATCAAGTTAGAGGGGTAATGTATGGTTATTAGAATTGTTTGGAGTTTATATGTCTGGTACACTAAGTTATGAAGGTGTTCTTATAGAGAATCAAAAGAGATGTTCTACCCCTATTACATGCTCCAAAAATCATTCAATGTTTTCAATAGAACTTTGGGTGCTAGCATGGAGGTATCAATCATCTTATGTCATTCTCTATTGATCGCAATAAGAATTCATTTAGGCTTAAAGAATTCTATCATTAGTTCTCTCAATACGGAGAGGGAGGAGGAGGATCACCTCTCATTATTGAGAGAATTATTAAGAGGTTATCTCGATATAAATAGAATTATCCTGAGAGAATATGTTGTGCATAACAATTAATATCATCCTAGAAATGATATAAGTTGAGTTATATACTTAGAGTTTGATAATAAGTAATTGCATACATTCCCTTTACTTAATTACTTATCCTAAGTAAACCCCATAGTATATAATAATAACAATATCATCATTATATTATCATGACATGCTCCAACTCATTGATATTAAAATTTAATTTATTAAATAAATAAATATTTATTTATTTCAATGATATTAAATAAAATATATCATTTCCATCTGAGGCCTTAACCCAGCCCGCCAATACTCCTCAAAATTTATCAAATCTTAAATAATAAATATTTATTTCATCAAATAAATATCATTATATTATTCAATAAGTAAATATATATATATATATTCACTAAATGATGAATAAATATTCATTTTAAAATTTACGTAACTAAATAAAAATTTATTTAACAAATAAATAATTATTTATCACCATGTGAATAATAAATAAAGATAAACATATATTATATATTTATTAACTAAAAAATAATATTTTTTTAATATTCAAATCACATATATTCTTTCAAATAAATGGATATTGAATTTATGTGATCAAAAACTCTTGAATAATTATTATTTCTCACTATGGAGAATCATATTTATTCTAGATATTAAATTAAAATATTATTTAACTATGATTCTGGATACACATAATGTGTGGCCCTCTAGGCCTATTTCTCGATGGCATTAGGAAAGTTGACCTAGAGTCTAAGATTAATATCCAACAACATGTCATGATTCCCATAAAGAAAGAAGTTGATTTTGTAAATAACAACAACCTCATATGAATTCTTATTGAGTAATACAATCCTTTTGTCTCTATATCTCATCAAGTAGGTTGTTAACTTGCGTCATCAACCTATATACTTGATTCACCTTTTTTGACTGTATTAAATGAACTCATCAATGAAACACAATGGCCATGGATTTAATTAGACAGTTCCATTCCAATTAAAGGGGTAGAAATCAATTAATCCAACATTATTGGGGATTGGACTGTGCCCACACAAACAATGAGAATGAAGAATCACATGCAATCTGCATTTCTGTCAGTTGTGGAACCATCCTCATTTGAAGAAGCTGCAAAGGATGAATCATGGGTGAAAGCCATGAATGAAGAGCTAAATCAAATTGACAATAATCATACATGGGGTCTAGTCAAGAGACCCAAAGGTCACAATGTTATTGGTACAAAGTTTATTTTTAAGAACAAGTTTGATGATCATGGAAGTGTTATCAGAAAGAAGGCACGACTGGTATATAAAGGATATTTACAAATTGAAGGTGTCAATGTTGAAGAAACCTTTACACTATTGGTGATACTGGAGTCAATCCAGATTATTTTCCATGGAAATCCAAAGAGGATATAAAGTGTATCAAATGGATGTCAATAAAACATTCATGAATGGTGTTATTGAAGAAGAAGTCAACATCGAACAACTAGTGGGTTTTCTTCTTGGTACTGATAAAACTAAGCTTTGTAAACTAAAGAAGGCTCTCTATGGTTTGAATCAGGCACCGCGAGCATGGTATTCCCAGCTATATTCTTATCTCAAGAAGCTAGAATTCAAAAGAGGAGGAGTATATCACAATCTCTATGTGAAGAATTCTCTAAAAGATCAATTCATGGTTCTAGTTTACGTTGATGACATTATATTTTGTTGCAGCAGGAAGATATCAATGGATGAATTTTACAATCACATGAAATCATAATTTGAAATGTCTATGATTGGGGAGCTCATATATTTCTTAGGGTTTCAGATGACTAAAAATAAGGATTACGCTTTCATTTATCAGAAAAAGTATGCAAGAGAGCTACTCAAGAGATTTAATATGCATGACTCCAAACCAATGTCAAATCCAATTTGGGTTAGAACTAAACTTGGAAAGCAAGAGGATGGAACCTCTGTATATCCCACCATGTACAAGAGGATAATTGGAAGCTTACTATATCTAAAGACAACACGGCATGATATTGTCTTTGAAACTTTCTTAGCAATCCGATTTCAGAGTAATCCGAAGGAAGAATATATGACAACAGTAAAAAAGAATCATGTGGTACATTCAAGGTACTCATAATTATGGGTTATACTTTGCTGCAGGAAGGAACATTGAATTATCAGCATTTTCTGATGCTCACTAGGCTTGATATGTAGTGGAAAGAAATTCCACCAGTGGTGGAGTATTCTATATTGGGTAGAAATGTGTTGTCTAGTTGAGCAAGAAACAAGAAAGTAGTTCTCTCAGTACTGTTGAAGCTGAGTATATCTCTTCTATAAAGTCATGCAATCAACTATTATGGATTAATAAACAACTGATAGGAATCAGTGATGAGGTGAAAAAACCAATGGTGATTTACTGTGATAACGAGAGAGCAATTCATCTTAGAAATAATCATGTTCATCATTCTCGTACAAAACATATTGAAATCAGATATCACTTTATCAAAGAAAAAGTTGAACAAGGAATGATTAAAATAGATAATGTGGGGACTGATGAGAAAGTTGATGATATCCTGACCAAGCCATTGTCACCATCTATGTTTGAGAATCATTGGTTGAACCTCGGTGTTCAGCCACATCCTAGTGCATAAGGAGGTTACGGAATTCTCCTCTCTCTAGTTATGTTAACTGTTTTTAATCTATTTGTGGATGTGTTGTAGGTTTAGGGGAGAGATACTATCCCGGAGGTGTTTTGAGATATTCAATGAACATTTATCGGTATTTGGGTTTATTGTTAATGGGGGAGAAAGGAATAAATTCACGATTCATTACATGTACATGTAATGAACATGTAATGATTCTATGACACAATGAGAATTTGGTGTTAATAGGAGAAGGAATACGTGATGAGAATTCGGTGTTAGGAGGAGAAGTAATACATTCAGGATATGTAATGCTTATGTGTCATAGTAAAAGAATAGATTGGGTGGTGTCTTTAAGAATTCCAAAACACAGGATCCCAATTCATGTTTCCCCTCTTGTTTTCTACACTGAGATTTGCTCATATAGACTTAGAGTGTCGGCCGAGTTGATTCTTGTGTTTCAGGTTGGCTTGTGGCTGGTGCTCTATTCAATTTATCTAGTGACTGTCAAAAAACCCAAAGGAGGAGATTATTGGAACCAAAAACATTCTCTGTAGAAAATGGATTTTGGTTTGTTTTTTTGTCAATCTTCATTAGAAGCTTGGAAAGTTTTCCAAGAAAGGGATCATACAATTCAAGTAGACAACAGTACTGAAGGTGGCGTCGTTTTCCAGTGTTTGCCAAATTTTTGGGCCTAAAAATCAGAAAATGGAGCAAAGTGTGTTTGTAAAAGGTAGTTGCACATAAAATTGTAGGTTTTATGGAAACTTGCGTGCAAGACATGATTCAGGATCATAACGTCGAAAAATAGAAAAGTCGTCAGTTGCACAAAAAATCTAGAGTTGTGGGCGGAAAATGGTTCCTGCATGAAAAGAATTTGCCTGTAGAATGAGAGGTTTTGCACGACATGGTGATTTTTTCATGTAGGGGTCAGCGATGCCTATAAATAAGAGGTAAACCCCCTCATTCAGCATGGCTGAAGACTTAGAGAAGATCTGAGTTCTGATGCATGTAACAGTTGCGCAAAAAGGGAGTTGCGTGGAAAAGTTTAAGTTGCGCGGAAAAGTTAAAGTTGTGTGAAATATTTTCCACACAAAAATAAAATCTTGCATGAAAAATTAAGATCTTGCACGCATAGGGTAGGTATTGTGCGCAATTGTTAGTATAGGCTGAATACATGTTCTGAATATCTGGTTCAGTGCTTCAGTGTTTTCAAGTGCAACAATACCAGACTTCGATGAAAGCAGTGTCTCATTCTGAACAAATACAAAGAATTAAATGCAAAGCAACCTTCAAGTCAATAAACTGGGTTTGACTTCTCTCAAGGCAGTGAGCTAGGGGGAGTTGAGGGAAGTGATCTGAGGGATGCAGTGAGCTTTCCCTGAACCTTTGTAAAGGTAGTGTGCCTGGCACAGAGTGACTGTAACCAAATCTTGTAATCCTCAAACAAGTAAAGATTAATGGATTTAGGTACGACCAACACACTGTCATCATATTCTCCTTGAACGTATCCCTTTGTGGTGAACCAAGTAAAAGTCTTGTGTCATCTCCCTGATTTCATTTGTTTGACAGATTTAACAAGTTCCTACCAATGTGGGAACAAGATCGACAACTTTAAAAAGAAAAAGTTGACACCTAGATTCACCCCTCCCCTATCAGGGTGTTCTGGGGACCTTCAAAGGAAAAATATATCAAGCTCATATGGACCTAAGTAAAGGATGTATATATTTGTCTCATTTATATTATGTGATAGGGGAAGTTTTTTATTAAAAAATAGTTGTTAAGAATAAAATGAGATAATGGATTCAAAATATATGGTCTATGATTTATCAGTTTCTATTAAATGTTATGAAAAGGATATAAGGATGAAAATAATTTATCCAGGATAAAGGATTTTATCTAGATATTTGTTAAAATATAAGGTATTTGATTCCACCGTCAGTGTCATATTTTAAATAATGGTATTATTTTCAATAAAAACTCTCCAAACACAAAGAATTCCATTTATGATATAGAAATAATAGTTTATTTGTCAAATATTACCCTAAAATAAAATAAGTTTTATTTACTAAATACAAAGGAGCTTTTGTATCTTATAATGATATTCTAAAGAAAATATGGTGTCTAAGATATTAGTGGGAGTATATTTATACTTTGAAAATTTCAAAGCTAATAAATAAAAGATAGTTCCAGTCAAATTGAATGAAAAATAGTTTCCTAAAGGATTTTAGGGTATATCAATAAATAGAAATTTAAAGAGTTTAATTTAGGTACTAAAATGAAGTAAATGGTAATTTATCCTAAAAAAATTACTATGTGTTACTAATAAAAAAATTTAAATAGTTATATATTATCTCCAAAATATTTCATGTGAAAATTTTTATGGAATGAGTTTTAAGAATGATGATGATAATGAAATTAGTAGGGGTTCTAAGTAAAAAATATAAGTTATTAACATTATAGAATTTTATTTTCTGAAGTTATAGATTTTTAATACAATTTTCAATGATTTGAACATTATGAATATGATTCCTAAGTCTTGTCATTATTCAAACTGATATACTTCATAGATGTTACTTGTTAAAAGATTTTAATGGAAGGTAATTATCATATGGTCACATAGAGAAGTGACAATAATTATATATAAATTTGATGAGCTTAACAAAACCCTAAAATTAAAGAAAACATAAGGCTAGTCTAGTAATTTATCATTTGATAAATGGTTATAATGGAATTTACGTATGTATTTTTTTATTTCTTAAGATATTTAAAGAATAAAAAAATGTTTTTGATTAAGAAAATAAAATGTATCAAGTTAATTTAAATGGAGATATCTACTTTTTACACTGGATTTATATATTACCTGAATTAACATCTCAAAGCATGAATTTAAGCTATCTCAAACCTATTTTAATCATGTACAATTATAGTTTGTGATGACATTTTAAGGTTAGAATGAGTTGGATTTTATAAAGAGATAGGGAATATTTTTGATGAGGTACAACAAGAGTTTTTTTTGTCGAATAATCCCCAAGTATACAACATAGAGTTCCATACATTATGTATTTGGTATACTAGGATTGCATGTTTCATATTGGGATTTCCCTATGTATAAGGTTGATGAGATACATAGCATGAGAAACTTAAAATTTAATACCTTTCTTACACAATCCTTTCAGATTTTCTAATTAGGGGTGATTGGAGATGTTGTTGATCTGGTCATCAGTTGGAGCTTAATCAAGATGCAATTTTATCTCACATATAAAAAGTATGACATATAGTTCCAATATTAATATAGATTTAGGATGTATATTATCATACCTTGATGAGATATGTGATGTTCTTATTTAGGGATTCAAGCATAGTGGAAGTGATTAGGATGGTACCCAAATATTTTTTTACATTACTTTCAATGGATAAATTCTAAAAAACTTGATGAATAAGTCCCATATTCTTAATTGGGAAGAAATTTTCTGATATAATTTATAATTAATTAAAAAACCAATAATTACCTCAACTTGATGGAAAGGGTATGGTTTCTTGGATCCCTCCCTTAGTATTTTCTATAGGATTGGAGGTGCTGAGTGGAAGTTCAGAAGTGTTTCAAGAGGCTAAAGGTATTTTTTATCCATGTCAAAGGCTACCACATCATAGAAAAGGGTGTGGTCTTGGCTGTTTGAATGTTATGGAGGATTGATCATAGGGGGAGGTTGTTTTAAAGATAGGGTGCACTATGGGTAGTGAAATGACTATAGTGTTCAACATCTTTCCTTGGGTTGTCCACCTATATGAAATAGGAAGCTGAAACACCATGATGGTGGTTGTTTTGATGAGGATAGAAAGGAATGGAACTCGTTGAGTTTCCCTATGTGAAATAATCCTGAGGAAATTTCCGATGAGTCTATAAAATTGGTCATGTTGTCATGCAGAAGTATTTTGAGGTTGATCATGAGAGGTAAGAGAAATAAATAGGGACTTCCCCCTAAATCGTGGAAGTATGAGCATGGTTTGTGATATGGTTGAATTTTGAAGAGAAAGTAATTGGGGAAAACAATGTGAATAGGGGTCTCCATGGTGTGGACAACCAACAAATCTAAGGGGATTATATCATGAAATGACTTATGGAATGGTGGAAGTCAAGGTAATTTGACTCAAGTTTCAAAATGAATAGTCATAGGGGATTCAAATTCCATTGAATTTGGATCTCCCCTTTGATCAAATTCACTATGGGAATAGTTGTATTTCCTATGTCATAGTGGATGCCTTCAAAACTCCTCTATAAATAGATAATTGGATTCTCCTTGGTTTTATTTTTCTTTTATTATCTCAAACCCTATCTGATCTCTTTCCATATCACCACTCTCCAATGATATTCCTTAAGATCCTAAACATTTTTATTTTCCTGGATTAAAGTTTCATGAATCGAGGTACTCTCCCTTATCCTCGCCTCTTAGTTATCCTTGATATTATTTATTTTAAATATTTTTTTGGAATATTTTCCCAATTTTTTATATGAAAATAAAGTGATTGTTAATGGTTTTTTGTTTTTATTAGGTTTAAGTGAGTTTCCCTTTGGTTTTTATGGTGTTTTATTTCTCAATTCTTCATTTTTGACTTCTATTTTTATTTATGTGCATGTATGAACGTATCACAATTTATCTCTTTAGGTAATAATGAGATCAACCTAAATGAATATAATAACCTCGTCAAGAATGAGTTAAAATTGGGTCATTGTGATCACATGTTATTTTTTCATATTAATGTTTCCTCTTGATTTTCTAGATAGTGTTTTATCTTTTAATATGATGGTTTTATCTATTTAGAATGATTAATATATTGGAAATTTTATAAAAAACATAAAGATTAAATTGTTATTTTATGATTAATATAAGAGGTATGTAAATTGATAAGTATCCTTCCTTAAAATTTTATGGAATATGGAAGTAATGATAAATCCATATTTTTGGTTGTTTCATAAATATTGGTTAGTATTTTTATAGGTTTCTTATTGATAGAACCTATACATAATGAACCTTTTAATTAAATATGTAAATTAAAAGGTTGTTTCTTGAACATAAATGATTAGATATGTGCTTGCCCATTTTTTTTAATAAAGTCTTAAATACGTTAGTTCTATACCCATAGTTTCCTCATTAGTGTGTCATGATGAAAATAATTTTTGATTCCATGAATGATTACTCAATGATGTTGGAGCCTTGATGTGTTTTATTAATAACCTGATATAGTTGGTTAAATTGTTGAAAAATGGATTAGTTTTCTTATGGTTTTAGTGTTCGGTTGGTGTATATGATCTAAGTATGGAATATGATGTGAAAAATGGTGTTGTTGTTGACACAGGGATCGTTGGGATGAGTTAACCGCTTGTTTACTCATTTTTTATTCTTGATGGTTGTTTTAAATGGGTTGTTACTGGATGAATATTTTTTATGGTTTTCAACTACTTTATGTAGTTTTTATTGATTCAATACATGTATAAATTTGGTTGTGGTATCTTGGGTTGAGTCCTAGAGTTCCTAAAATTTAAGGAATGATAAAAGGATTAATAAAGAACTCATGGGTTTATGTGTTTTTGATGCCAGTGATGATACATGATTTATATATTAATGAGAACCATGGAATGGTTGGGAGTTATTACTCGATGATAAAGGTTGTTAAATGTAGAAATTGGTTTTTGAATATGAATCACTTTGTCTTGTAACTATTTAAGGATTCTTTAAACCATAAATAATAATGGGATTTAATGAATGAAGTTTTTAAAATATATTTAATGATAGAATAATAAATTATGAGAAAATTATTTGTTTTTAAATGAATAATAGAAATTTATAATTACAAAATTTAATTTCTTAATGATTTTAAAACATAATGTGTTTGTGATTCTATGTAATCTAGTCTTATCATCATTAGCAGTAGTGGGAGGGTGTCTTGTGAGGTTATAGATGCAGTTTTATTCGAAGTCTAGGTGGTTTCCCTTAGTGTGATTTTGTGAGATATATTATTTATATTTTCTAATTTCATATGGTTCACCACCTATTTTATTAGGGAAACTAATACCCAAATTTTTTGGGGTTTACATTCCCCAATATCCAGGTTGGTGAGGGAATGTATGTTAGACTACTCCCTCTCCCCTACATTATCATCAGTTTTTATATATTATATGGGAATATTAGGATTAAGATGGATTAAGGTATGGGGTATGGGCTCACATGGGATACAATGGATCTCAGTTTACTATAAATTTATGTGAAAACTATAAATGATTATGGTTATATCACATAATTATATCTATTAGTGGTGGTTATAAATTCTCCAGGGTGTACATACATGATCTGTGATGGATTGATGTATAATGTCTGATACATAGGGTGCTTGGATTCTACACTTATACTTATTATAGATGAGATTATGATGATGAGGTTATGTCATTATTCATGGCATATAGGATGGTTCTTCTATGATATCTTATCTTGGGGTAGCATGGATTGTGGAACAGATGAGCATAGGATATGATTCATTGGGGTCATGAGAGAGACACACTAGTAGAAAAGTTAAAGTGAGGTACCTTCATATATATATATATATATAATTTGATATGGGTATGCTTACATGAATGTATTACTTGGTGGGTAATCTATTAAAGTGATAAAAATAACATAATTAATGCATTAATTTAATGTTTTAGATAACACATCTCACAAACAGTCACACAACACAATGATAGAAAGGTTTGGTGTCTTAGATATTAGCTACATAAAAAACTTATTTTATATCACTTGAAAACTCTTCTCCATAATCGTTCTCCTATAGAACCTTTTAGACATCTCACATGATTTAATCGTCTTCATAACCTATGGGATAGAAACATAAGAAATGGGTGAGATCATATTCTCAGTAAGTTAAAAACATATCATAATGCATCACATCATAAACATGAAGGAGAACATGGTGAATAAATAAATATAGTAATTAAATATCATAATACCATATGTGTTAATCATAAAACATGATAGAAAAATATCAGATCATAAAAATATATTTAAGGAGGTATAAAATTTATGACATGGCTTAAAATACATAACAATAATCATAAAACATGTGGTCATGATAAAAATGTGTGGAATACTTTAAAATGATGGTGTAATCATAATAACATAGAATGTCATGAAAATTAAAATCATTAGGAAAATGTGTAATAACTTGATAACTAGCTTATAAATTTGTAATATCCATAATCATAGGAAACCCTTTATGATAACACCCATTATTCCCATGCCTATATGAACAGAATCTTTATGATAATTCCTAAAAGTGTGAGAAAAACCATTATGCCCATGTCTATGTGAATAAACTCATTATTCCCACACCTAAATATCTTATGATATATGAAATTAAACTAGTGTATTTTAGGTTGATATATGATCCCGCCCATCATCATCCATACATATGTGTGCCACTAAAAATCAACCATAATCATATCTTAAAGATCCCCTGTAAAGAATTCAGTTTTTAAGAACTATTAAAAACATCACATAATATGAACTTAAGAAATCATAAGATATCAAAAATATAATCTTCTAAAATTAATCATATCACAATAAAATATATATTATCATCAAAAAATTACTTCATAAGAGATAAACCTTAGAGAAAAATATAAGTGAAAAATAGGTTTTAAAAAAACCTTTTAAACATTGATATAAAAGATAAAGTGCAATTATTTTTAAAAATATTTTGATAAGAAAAAGATATGAATTTAAAAAAACTTATTATAAATAGTTCCAAATAAATTATCCTTGAAACAAAACAAACAAAACAATCTAGTAAATATGAAGTTGTAAAAAATGAAAAGAAATACTTTATTAATATTTTAGGATTTTTTAAAAGAAAACCCACGTATGAGAAACATTGAAAGACCTTTAATTTCATAAAATGTGTAAATGAAATTTTAAAAAATATAAAATACAAAAAATATGTGTATTTACTTAAATAAAACACTTTCTATAAGAAAAATATATACATGGAAGATAAGATTCTTCGGTAATAGTGAGAGTTATTGTTACCAATGTTGTACTTTTATTTGGGAAAAACTTTTATCAAAGAAGTAGTTATTGATGATGAGAAGTAATTTATCCATATATAAAGAGTAAATACTATAAAAAATATTTAATTGGTATGATTAAGGAAAACTTGAAAAGTATATTCAAGTAATAAAGACTATGACCCAATGAATTCTAAATTGAGTCGATGAAACCCCTACCTTGAATTCTTGCATAGTTAATCACACTATACAATCATATATAAAAAACATACAAACATTAATAACCTATTTCATAACATTATTCATATCTATAACATTTTATAAAATCCATTTATAATAATTATCTATATGTATTTTAGTTAGTTATTATCTATTTTCATTATCGGGTGTGAGTAATCTTGATCCTTTTGGGCTAGTTAAATAATTAGCAGTGTTTTCCATAATTCTAATTTCAAATTTGATAATTAATAGATCAAAAAATATACTATAATTTATGTTTTATGATACTTTATAATGTTATAGTTTCATTCTATGGGATTTTTAGTTGAGGTTTTTGAAAATAAAATTGGTGAAAATCATGTTTCAGTGATTTTTAAAAAATAGATGATGGTATCTTAATTAATGAGTTAAATGTTTATATTACCAATACAATAAAAAAATATTCCCTTATTAATATAAAATATTAAGTTTCAAATTCCATACTTGATATAAATTTATATCATTTTTAATGTTGGTTGTAAAATCGACCCAACAATAATATGGAATAATCTATGTGAGTATAGTTATATAAGAGATTATGTTGTTATAATATCACTATAAAAAAGTATAATGAAGTTATTTAAATTTTATTAATGTGATTGATAATAATTTAGTATATTTATAAGAATAAAAAGAATGAAAAATAAGTTTTCACTTATAAATAAACAAATTTTCCTCTTGGTATATTTGTTTTAGGAGATTTGTTTCACAATAGTAATTTATTGATAATATTACTTATAAAATGAATAATTTATATTTCCATAATATAAATAATAATATATATATTTATATTTATATTTACTGAACCAAATAATAGAACCATCCTTTAAATATGGTGATGAAAGATGAAATTTTGCATTTATGGAGGTGATAGTCTGCACATGAACATGAGAAACATTTTCATTTTTCAATTGAATAGGTGTGTAAAAGATAATGGTTATACCATAAATATAAAAAAATTTAATTATATTATTTATACTTATTTAATTATATATATGTATGGTTATAATTTTTATGTATAAGGGTGGATGAGGTGGATAAAGAAAGGGAGTTAAAGGGTAAGTAATACTTATATTGAGAATTTGATTCATCTATTGAAGCATCCCTTAGGAAGGAAGGGATTGGGGGATTTTATTAAGGATAAAGATAACTAAAAATTTAAAGGGGTTATAGAATAAGTGAATTAAGTATACTTTAATTGTAATTTTTAACTAGTGATGAGGTTTGAAAAGGGTGTAAGTGTGCTACTTTTATAGGTGAAAAAGTGGGACAAATATTTTAAAAGGAATGTTAAGTGAGGGGTAATAATGGAATTGAATGAGATTTAGGTGAGTTAGGTGGGTAAATATTTTTGAGGCATATAAGTAAGAATATCCAACCTAAAAAACCTATTATATAAGGTATATGTTTCAAATTTATTTAATAAAATTTGAGCCACATTAGATTACCCATTTTAACACTAATTAATCTTGATTAAAATTTATCCATGGAAATTATTTTATCACTATAACTACAATATGGACTTTCTTACCAAATTTAGATATGATGGATCCTAATGTGGAATCCATTTAATCTAATTAAAATTCTAAATATAAGAAAAATAACTTATAAATTGAAGTATATAATGTGTTGAAAGAGTGTTTTTGTAGAAAAAAAATCATTTAAATCATTATGTGTTCTTAATATTATTTAACATTGAATACTAATTAAATTAGTTTTAATTCATTTTTATTTTTAAAACTCACATTATTGTCTTAATTTAAAATAAATCCATTTAATTTTAAAAATAAATAATATTTAGAGAAGTATCATTCGTTGAAAAATAACTGTTTTACCATGGTATCGAATATTTTCCTTGGTAACTTAATTTTATGCCTAAAAATGAAATTCACCTAATTGATTAATATGATAATTCTGATTCAAAATATGAAAATAATTTTATATGATTCAATTTATAATATTGTTAAAAATTAATTTTAATATAATAACTCATAACACATAAAAAACAATTTTAAGAAACATGTATCTTCAAAGCATAAAATGATCGTTGTTTTATTATGCCTTTTTATATAGTTTTTATAATTTTGATACTTATAGAAACACCCTCTAATTTAATATATATAATGGTAATATTTAATAATTTTATTAAGGTAACATGGTTTTTTATTTTAGTACTTTTTTGTGTGCAAGACAAGCTACTCACATGATATTTAATAAAAGAAAAGTAATTACTGAAATTGTGGGTCATTACAACCATAGAGAGGATGGAATATAGTTTTAATTTATAATTTATTTAATTAGTTTCATTACTTGTTCATTGGGAATTAGTATACTTCTTTCATATTTTTCATAATAGGTTTCATGGAGGATCACTGTGTGTACTTGTATACTCACCCTGCGTATATATAAACTATTTTTCAGGTCTGTAGGAGAAAGTTAGGGATCAAGCTATGCATTACTAGCTTGAAGTGGTTTTTTAAGAGTCGTATGAGTTTATGGACACAACTTAGGATTTCATTTGGTGTTTTTTAATTGTTTTTAGTTATGTGTGACATTACATTCAAGTATTGGGATTGATTATTTTTTTATACATGGTGTTGATTGGTGGTATATTTTCTTATCACTTATTCCTTAAATTTATAAAAGGAGGGTAATGCCTCCCATTTTTTATTATATACCCTCGGTTCTAGTCACCAACCCATGAATTATTGGCAGTTGGATTCAGGTGTCATCACCCCTATCTTCACTACCAGCCTAAGAGGGGTGCCAGTAGGGGGTCGTGACAGAGTGGAATCAAAGATGATAATTGAGAGATATGATGGAATTATGTGATAGGAATTTGTGACTATCTATATATTGGTAGGGAAATAATATCGACTAGACTTATAAAATGATGTAAAAAGGGAGACCATATTGGACATGGTATTTTATATACCCCTATGATTCAATGTAAGGACCTTCAAGGTTACTAAACATGTTAAGAAATGTGATCTTTCTTGCAATGTAGAGACTAAGTTAATAATCTTGTAACATAATTGACTCTTACTATGTTTTAATTGTATAGAAAATGGTAAATATATTTAAATTAAATTAATTAATTAATCTAAAATATCTCATATTCTAGATTTATGGGGACCCTAACATTTTTTATTTTTTATGAATAGATCTAGGTCAACATCCTCATTAGGTTCATGTAGAATATATTCAGTAAGATGTGCTAGAATATCACTGTAAAGTTATATTTATAAATGATAGTTCTTATAGGAGGAAACTTTGAGAGTTTTATAGCTATGGTCTATGGATGTATGAGGTATCTATTTCAAATCAGAAGACTAAGTCTTAGTTGGAAGAGGTTTAGATTTCCTTTAGGTTGATTCATTCCCAAAGGAACTCTAGGTTTAGCTATATGTGATTATTTTCCATGGGGTGTCTTGTTAGTGGTAGTTATTATTTATCAGGAATCATTAAGAGTATTTTTTGTAGGTTAAGTAATGATATCAGTTTCTAGATAAGTTTATTTATTTGACCAAAAAGGTGGTTTGTTAAATGAAAATTCTTACCCTTTATTAGAGAAGTTATGGTGTGGGAGAGTTTAGTATCCATAATAAGAACCTATTATGTTATGCTTCAAACCTTCCTCTAAATAAAAAAATCTAGGGTGAGGCATTTTGAGGAGGTTTTCCATCCATAATTCCAACACTAGGTCACTCCATTTTGTTGAATAATTATCTTGAGGTTCTAGTGAGGGAAGAGGCCATTGAGAAGAAACTATCCAGGACCATATTTTATTTGGAAGTGAGTAATTAGGACTCTTCATAGAGAAAATCGGTGGCCATAAGCTATCAGTTTGCTATAAAGAAAAAGAAGTTTCATAGATTCAGAAGTCGATTTTAGGATTTCATTTCCTTTTTTCAAATCTAGTAGTTTTCAGACCCCTTCTAGTGGTTTTAGTGGATTGTTTTTATGTATTTTGAGGTATTTGACATTATAATAGTGTATGAACTTCCTCAATATTAAGTGAAAAGATGTAATACCTCTTTATGAATATCTATTAAAGTATTATCCTCAAATTTCATAGTATAATTAGGGAGATCTAGCATTTGATATGTAGATATTGGATGGAATGTGGATATGGTAGCCCAATGATTCCCCTCATCCACAAGGACAATGATAAAAGTGTGGCCATGGAGGTGGTCATACTTAAGGTTAGAGAGTTAATAGAGTATTTTGGGGTATGTTGAATTCCTTATAGTTTCTAGTTCTAAGAAATCCAAATGTCATGTGAAGATTTATCTACCAATCTTATAATTGGGTTTATTCCTTGATTAATTCAGTATCTATACACACCTTCATCTCACCTTCCCTAGTCTATTCTTTAGGACTTGAGGTGGGCAGACTTCCACTTACATTATTATTGGCCACACCATTTGGTGGCCATTCTATATTGTATAATGTGTGCATAGAATATGAGTTGATTTTAGGGTTGAATCACTCTTGGGGATATTTTCAATGTTTGAAAATATATCCAAACATCATCATCATCATCATGGATTGACTATATTTGGTGCATGATACTATAGATTTATTTTTAAGGAACGTAATTAACTCTATTGATGATGGATACATGGTTGTTTTCATTGGAAAGTGATACCCTTGGATGGGTTGGAGGCATATTGAGTCTATATCTTCCTTGTTTTTAGGGTTGATTGTAAGTTATATAGATGATCCACCAGTGGTGTTTCCTAGTATTATCAAAGAGTGTCATGATTTATTTCTGAAATAGGTTGAGATGATACCCCCTTGATGATAGATTAATTTTAAGATAAAGATATACCTGAGAGTCACTCATATATCAATGTATCTATATAATATGGAACTTTTGATTTTTGGGAGCTATGGATTCGGGTTAATGATCTCTAGTAAATAAGATTCATTTGACCTAGTGTGTCGCTTTGAAGTGCTGCAGTTCTATTTGAGAAGAAGGCATATGGTGGTCTACACTTCTGTGTTGATTATAGTTTTTTGAATTAGGTAATGGTGAATAAAAATTATACTCTTCCATATATTAATTATTTATTTGATATGTTAAGGGTAGTTACATGTTTCTTGAAGATTAATTTTCAATCAAGATATTTTTAGATGTGGGTGAAGGTTGAGGATATCCCAAAGACTAATTTCTGATGTCTCTATGAGAATTATAAGTTCATTTTTATTTTGTTAAATGTGACACTCTATATGTGTGTATGGGATTAATAAATGTTGTATTTCATTATTTTTTGGATTTTTTAGGGTGATGTTTATGAATTCCATCCTTGTGTTCTCTAAGTCGGATGATAATTATATAGATCATTTGTGATCTATTTTAGGAGTTATTCATCATTAAAAAATGTTTGGGAAGATATAAAAGTATGAGATCTAGGACAATGAGGTCCATTTATTAGGATATATTGTGTCTTTTCTTGATGTAATAGTGGATCCTCTGAAGATTGAGGAGGTTGTTGCTTAAGAATCCCCCAAAAAATGTAGAGGTGAAAAGTTTTCTTAGTCTTGGTGGTTATTACAGGAGTTTTTTCCCAATTTCTCTTGGATTATGACTCCTATAACAACCTTTAATATACATTATCATGTTTTCTTGTGGAATTAACATTTCCAAGCTACATTTGAGTATTTAAAGTATAATATGATCAGTGCTCTAATTCATCAATTTCCAAAGGAGGGGGTTGTGTTAGAGGTTTATTGTGTAACATTGCATCATGGCTTATGTTGTGTTATTATGAAACAAATGGTAGCAATATGTTATGGGTGTCAATATTAATGGCCTAATGGATCTAACTACTTGACTCATGATCTTGATATTGTTGTGGTTTTTTTTACTTTTAATTCTTATGGAGTTACCTCATTGGTAAATGCTTTGTGGTCTTCACAGGTCACAAGATCCAGCACGACTTGAATCTCTTTAAGTAATGGTAGATGGAATTTTTGAAGTATTAGGACATTAATATTTCTTATACATGAGGAAAAGGGAATATTTTTGTTTATTCTTTGAGTATAAATTCATGTAGTTATTTCATGTCTGATTCTGGTGAATTTTGGAGTGTAATGCAGGTTCTTTCCATGATACACCTTGGTATGGGACTAGTTAATGGAAGAGGGTGTATTTGTTAGATAAAAATGAAATTATCTTATGTGAAATAGGTGGATGAGTCCTAGTTGGGTGATTATGAGGTGAAGGACTGGCGAGATATAGTTATTTATAGAAATACCCCTAAAGGGTAGTCTACGAATGGTTAGCATTGGGTGTTATTTTAGGGGAATCCCTTTATTTCATTGGTGATACATGATGTGGATATCCATGAGTTACACAGCTAATAATTGGAATAATATCATTATATGTTGAATATTTATCATTCCTCGTGAGTTTAGTTTTAGAGATATTTCATAAATAGATAGGTTGCATAATTGTTTTCTTGGTTCTTAGTTTTCTAGTGGGTGAAGGCTAAGAACAATGTTCCATGTGGTTTTCTTTAGCAACATGATTCCCCCAGTGGATGTGGGAGGACATATAGATATATTTTTTCACTAATATTACTTAATCTCATGGAGGTAATTATTCTATATGAGTGTTCTTAGATCACATGAAAAATTAATTTCACTAATTATTGATTAAGAGTTCTAGGTCGGTAGAGGTTTTGTCATGGTATTATCTGGAGGATGTGGTGAGGCTTCATGGGGTTTTGATAATGATCATTTCTAATCATGATCCTTGGTTCACCTCCAATGTTTATAGAGGTCTACAATATGATTTTGGTTATTAGTTATTCCTTATCATCTTTCTTCATCCACGTATAGATGATCAGATAGAGTGGATTGTCCATACTCTATGGGGCATGTTGAACACATGTATTCTATATTTTAGAGATTCATGTGTGATTTCCCTACCCTTCATGAAGTTTTTGTATAATAACAGTTACCACTCCACTATTGTTATGTATCTTTTTAAATCACTGTATGGAAAACCTTACTGATCTCTATTTTGTTGGATTAAGGTCATAGAATTAGTTATTCTTGGACTAGAATTCATTAAAATCACAACGGTGAATGTTCAAGTGATCTTTGAGTGAATAAATGCATCCTAATATTTTCAAGATTCCATTTTGGGTCATAGGGGGAGGAATCTGGAGTTCAAAAATTGAGATAAAGTGTTCTTGAAGGTATCTCCTCATCGTGGTAGTGAAGGTTTTGTTATGGAAGTGAGTATTATATTTAGTTTTTTAGGCCCTTTTAGGTGTTGGTACATGTTGGATCTATGTATTATCAATTAGAAATCCCACCATGGATGATCCCCAAGTACATGAAATATTTATTATGTTGTAGCTTCGTCGGTATATTCATAATTACTCTCAATTCATTGATTAGTATAAACTAGATATTGAGGACAATGTGACCTTCGATGAATAGTCTGTTGAGATTTAGGACCATTAAGAGAAGGTTTTTAAAAGGAATGTTATTCCTTTAGTTCATTCTCTATGGAAACAACCTGGATTGAAGGAAAACACTTGTGAGTAGAGTTTATAGATTAAATCACAATACCCTAAGTTTTTAGGTGTTTGATACTTGTTGAAATGATTTGTTTAGTCTTATTGAGATTCTCTGTAAGACCCTAGATTTTTTTATGATATGTTTGTTGATGTTTTATGTTTATTCTCTCTTTCCTTGAGTTGAGTATGTTGTGTTGTGTGGTGTTGAGATTATTTAGAGGTATCTCATAGGGTGGTTATTTAGACTATTTTTCCCTTCTCAAGATAGATTTAAATTATTGAGGATAAAAATTATTTTAGAGGAATTTTATGTAAGGTCGTGGTTTTCTGGGTCCCTCCTTTTGTGTTTTCTCAAGGCTAGGAGGTGATGAGTAGGATTTTAGAGGCATTTATGGAGGCTAAATTTTTGTTTTTTCCTCTTGAATGTTACTACATTTTAACACATGGAGTGGTGATATTATTTTAGGTTTTAGTGGGTCTTGAATGTGGATAGTATGCTATTTTATATAAATAGTGAACCACATGAAACAAAACTTTGATGGTGGTCATTGTTTCACCTTGGGGTGTCCACATATGTGAAATAGATGGCTGAAATTCCAATATGGTAGTTTTTTTATGAGACAGGTTAGACATTGTTTTTTTAGTTACTTTGTGTGAAATAGTCATGAGAAAACACTCAAGTAACTCATGGCATTGGGAATGTTGGAACACTAAATCAAGGTGAAGATGAGTGCGTAAGGGTAGTGAAATTTTGAGATAATTCCTTATATTCCATGGAAGGATGAGCGTGTTGTGTGGCACTAAAGAGTCATTTTGACCAAGGATATGGGGAAAATAATGATCTTGGGAGGTCTCCACGCAGAAGTATTTAGCATGGAGAACTGAAATGGATAAGGGGAATCCACCACACTATCATCTAGTGTTATCTAGTGGTCAATGGAATTTGAAAAGGGTTTTAAAATTATGAGTCTTAAGAGATTCAAATTCCTTGAAAGTAAGATCCCCCATTTGGTTGTACACACCAAGAGTATATTGGTAATATCCCCTTTGGTTGGACACACTATGAGCGTAGTGGGAGTCACTACATCATAGTGGAGGCCATCAAATCTCATATATAAATAGAGTAATGACTTATCCTTGGTTCAATTTTTATTTTCTTCTCTTGAACCATATACAACCCCTAGTCATCTCACTATTCTCCATCCATCTTCCTTGAGAGTATAAAACTATTGGTTTTTTTAGACCGAACTATTGTGCCTTAAGGTACTCTCTCTTATCCCTGACGCATTTTCTCCTTTTTATCCTTATTTCTAGAGGTTTTTTGGTGGATATCATCTATTTGGGTGTTGCAAAAAAATAAATTATTTCTAGTGATTTCCTATTCTTTTTTGGGTGAGTTTTCCTTCTATTTTGGTGGTGTTTAATTCCTCAATTCTTCTATTGTGTGAAATGATTTCCTTGAAGATCCAAATTAGGGTAGGGGATCTTTTACTTATAATTTTATTTATGTGAATTTTTTCACATATCATTATTTATCACTTTTGGTAACAATGGGATTGACCTAAGTTAAGATAATAACTAGATCAAGAATGATTTGGAATTGGATTATTGTGATCGCATGTGATTTTTTCATGTTTATTTTGCCTCCATATTTTTTTATGTAGTGTGCTATATTTTTTTTATTTTTTTTGTTGTTTATAATGGTTAATATGATAGAAATTTTATAAACAACATAATCCCAAAAATTTTATGTTTTTATTACTAAAAGAGTCTTGTAAATTGATAATTATCCTTCATTAAAATTTAATGAAATGTGGAAGTAATATTAAAGGCATGTGTATGGTTATTTTATAGTTATTGGTTAGCTATTATTTATAGGTTTATTATTATGGAGTCTCGTACCTGGGTTCCACTCAGTAGTGCCCCAATCTTAGTTGGCCACATAGCCTCAGGTGTGCCTCCCCATGCACTCGAAGTTTCTGACTTGTAGCGAGGGACTAGGATGTGTCTGTGGGGAGACTGTTACCTCATGAAAGAGTAGAGCACAATGAATAAATATATTGATAAATATTGGAATCATGATATCAAGGCTAAGCAGTGGAAATCAATAATAAGTATCGAATAATAATAATCAATGCATAATCTATAAAATAAACCCTATAAAAATGATAATAATGTGTGTTGTGTATCTATAAAGTAGTAAAATATGGATACAAATCAATAGGAATTACTAATATACATGTTTTACAAAAGGAATAAAAAATTCCAAAACTATCTAAGCACCCTGAGTTCTGGCTCGGTCATCTGCTACCCAACTCCATCCAAACAAAGCAATCAAGTCAGGTGTCCAAAGCACAATGCTTCCCCTTATCAATGTTTGTATACATATAATCTGCATGGGTACCATCGATATCCTTGGAAGGTTGTGAGATAAATCTTAGTAGGCCACCACTAATAGCATTTATACAATCTATTATGTGAATATAATCTAAAATAATTGTAGGTATATATATAGAAGTAAAGATAGTATAGTAATGTTAATATCTTAATACTCGCTTCATCCCCAAATGGTGTATGAACATGTAATCGTTTAATTATTTATGTTCCAATTTATAATAAGTTTCAACCATACTGTATATAATATAGAAGAATTGTGAGGATATAAGGTTTACCCATGACATCCTATAATGATTATAATAATAAAGAGGATCTAAGGTATTAACCAAGGAAGCCTATGATGATGATGATAGTAAAAGAGAATCCAAGGTAATAACCAACAAATCCTTGACCTTAGCATTTGATCCAAATCTATAATAACATGTAGTCTAGATATGAGGGTTCTGAGTAAAATCCAAGGGGCATCACCCAATGCATTCCACAGTAAAATATTCTAACTGAGTCCAAGGATCTCGTCCAACGTAAGCATAGGATAATCATGATTGGGCCCAATGGTGTGAATCCATGGAACCATGTGTATTAACACATCGAGATAGATCTAATGAGTGTATAAAAGGCATACTAGTATCTAGAATGATAGTGAAGGTATCCTATGGAGCCATTCCATAAATATTCTAGTATACAAGAACCATATTCTAGGGTGGGTATCTCCCTTGGAAACTGGATCCTTGAATCAGATTGGAGTTCTTTGAGTGCTTAATGGATTCACTCATGAATATAAGGATAGATCAAGTCTAACCACTCCTATAAATATAAATATTTTCATATTCAATAGTCAACTTTTACATATATCATTATTTAATTTGGCCATGTAATACTCATTCCATTTAATAATTCAAAAGGTTTATTACATTTCCTTTTATACTAGGTGCCAAGGATAAATATGGCATGAAACCATTTATTACTTTAATTAAATATTCATTTATTGGTTCATTCCTTTACCTTTAATAATCATGATAAGTTGGGATAAGGATATTCAACCATATGAAATTAAATTATATTTAACTAGGCCAATTGATATCTATAAATATAATTTCCATTTAACATTGTTAAGGTTCGTTAATTAATTGGAACACTTACCTTAGAAGGTTCAATTGGTAACTATACATATTCTATCCATTTAAAATTCATTAATTTTTCTAAAACACTTACCTTATCAACGAAAAGTTATAGAACACCTGAACGGTGTATCATATAGTCATAACAAGCTACTAAAGGCATAAAAAGGGAGAACTCTACTTGGGGTGGATAGAATAGATGTTCTGACCTCCAATGATGTGATGAAAATAAATAGAAGGGGACAAAGAATACAATAATATTGGTTATAATCACGGAATATGAATTAAAGAATCAATGCCCATTGAAACTAGTTTTCACATAATGACAATAGTTTATAAAATGGGGAGACTTTGAGGGATGAGTCATATACAACCTACCTTGAGCCTATAACAATCTCCTTGTTCAATATTTTCCTTTAGTTTGGCATAGATAAAAAGAAAATAGAAGAATATATCAATGACCTAAAAATAGATCATATGAGTCTGCATAAAAAATGAATCATTGAGAGGAAGACAAATGAAGATAAAAGATTAAAGAACATACTCATGTTCTTCCAACATTACAAATGGATCTTGAATTGGAGGTTTAATGGAAGAACGATTAAAGAACCTATATTTAGGCTTAAGGGAGATAAAAATGGAGGAACTCTTAGGCATGGGAGATAAAGAGAGAAATGAGGTGTGAGGAAAAATAAAAAGGGGTTCCACCCATTTAAAACATTTCCTAATATTTACATAGAGTTTAAATTCTTTACACGTCATGTAATGTTTGGGATTTCCTTCTGGGGGAAGGTCCATTACACGTCATGAACTAGAGTGACCATACCATTAAAAATCATGTATATAATACATGCAGTGTATTCCAATTACACATTGTTTACTTCAACTATCCTTCATCCCCCAGCTTCCTTCTTCCCAAAACAAAAACTCCCACCATAAGGTGCGGTTTCCGGGTTTAAGTCAAAAGAGAACCTTAATTAGGGTTTGAAAAAAAGTTAAAATAATCCATACCTAAAGAAAAAAATAGGTTCTTATATTCTTCTTCTATTAATGGAACTAATCCTTGAGTTCTCTTCCAAGGGTGGAAAAACTTTCTCGGAGAACAACTCCGGTCACTGGGCACGCCCGACGGCCTCCCACTCCCAAGTATCATCCTATTCATGGTCATGCTGCCATATCACCTACACTAAAGAGGCAAACCAACCTCAAAGATCCTTCATGCTCTGGTCAATGATGTGTATGGGATGATCCTCAAATTATGAATCGGCATCTATCTCAACCTCCTTAGGATCAGAAGTATGAGATGGGTAGACATGATAATGACAAAACTATCAAATGTGGAAGATATCGTGCATGAAAAAGTACCTATGAGGTAATAGAAACAAATAGGATACCATCCCTAATCTATCCAAAATCTAAAATGGCTATAAAAAATGGGTTAACATCTTCCCTTTCCTCTGTATTCATTTATTCCCAAGTCTTGGTGATACCCACAACAAAACATGATTGCCAACCTCAATATATAGAGTTCATCAATGGTGATCGACATAAGATCTATATCTAGAATGAGTAGTAGAAATACACTTCCAGATCATATGAACCTATTTTTAATTATACTAAATTAGATGATGACCTAGTAGCACTACCTCTTCTACCTCTAACCAACACAGGGGTGAATGACATGACCTGCCATACAAGGCCTCATAAGGATCCATCTGAATCATTACCTAAAAGCTATTATTATTGGTGAAATCCATGAGAGGGATATGATTCTCCTGTGAACCTCCAAAATCGAGGATGCATGATCAAATAATTTTCTATAACACCTTTATAACTTGTTCTAACTTTCCATTGATCTCAGGGAGAAAATATGTGCTCAGAAGAACCTGAGTACCCATAGCTCTCTATGTAAGAACCTGGATCCCTTTTCAGGTATGTTTTCCCTTTTTCTAGAGTTTTTAAGGAAAATAAATTTTCTGGAAATTTCATAAGTACAGGCCGTGTACTTTCTGAGTACACGCCATGTACTCTTCCCAGCTCAAAGCCGTGTGTTGGTCGTGTCTGGGCCACACACACGGTGTGTAAGGCTGAGGTGGAGGCCGGTTAATTCAGAGTATGAAAAATTGAAGTACACGTCGTGTACTCAAGAAGTACACACCGTGTACTTTCTTTTTTTCATTAAACGGACCAGGGTCATGCCTAACCCCCAAAATCATCTTCTTCCCCAGTTTTTGTCCGCCCGGAAGTGACCGTACGGTCGAATCTTCTCTGAGCTCCCTCCTCGCCATCCATTCTCTGATTCGAGGACGGTCAATTGCATTGGAATCGCAGCAGTGAGTTCTTCCTTCTACTTTAGCCTTGTTTCTTGATTCCTCCTGGTTTCCAAGTTATCGTAGGTTGAGAATTTTGTGCATTTTCTCAGATCTACGTTGTTCCAAGGGGAATCTTTCATCATGGTTCACTTATATCGATCTCCTCAGATCGAGGTAGGTGGTTTGTGCCTTTCTATAGAAAGATGATGAATATTATGTGCAAATTCCACCAATACCCGTGAACAGGGTATTGCGTGTTTCCTGTTTTTCCCCTGTTGTTTGCCTGCTTTTCTTTTTTTCTTTAGTAGAGGTTATTTCTTGTGAGTAGAGCAATTTATATTGTGCTCAGGTTGCTTTTCCATGCTTGTTTTGCTTGTTGGGCATTTTTCCAATTGTCATGCCTAGTTATAGGATAGCGGAACTGTTTCTTTGTTATTTTTGTTGAGACGTAGAGTGATAGGCAAGTATTTCTTGAGGTTTACTTGGACGATATACACGTTATGAGCATGTTTAGTTGTACTCAGGACTGTGAGAACCTAGAGTAGTAGACCAAAGGGAGAATTGACGGAAGGTCTTCTCTAGAGTGTCTTTTAATTACGATGCGAGACTATAGGGGGAATTGACGTTGAGTGCTTCCCTAGAGAGTCTGTAGATACTCAACGCGAGCCATATGGGTAATTGATGTTGAGTGTTTCCCCAGAGATCCTTTAGCACGATACGAGACTATAGGGGGAATTGACGGTGAGTGCTTCCTTAGAGAGTCTGCTTAGTTACGTAGCTGAACCAGAGGGGTGAGACTGTGTGTGCCTCCCAGAGGGTTTCTAGTACTATGGGTTGAACCATAGGGGTTAGGCTGTGAGAGCTACCCAGAGGGTTACCTGTTTTCTTCTTGTTGCTGACTTCTTACTTGTGTGCTATACTTGTTATAACTGTGGATTGTAGCTGCTTGTGATTTCTTGTTTACTGCTTCTTGTTTATTTACTACCATGTATTCATTTGACTGTAAGGCATAAATATTTGGGTGATTTCCTACTGGGATTGTATCTCACACCCTGTTTGGGACATGCTTTTGGGCCCAAGAATACTATGTTGCTGCAGGTATGGACAAGGGAAAACGCCCTTCTACTTTAGGATCTTGAGTTCACCAGGAGCTGGGGAGCATGGGACCGACCCATGGCTCGTGATGCTGAGAAGCTTACTTTGTTTTTTTTTTCACTTGGTTTCAGTTGTACTTCAGCATGTTGTTGTGTTTTTTTTTCCTTATATACTTGTACATGTTGCATCATTGTCATCGTAGTTATATATCTATAATGCTTCCATTGTTTGGTTTCTATTGTATGCATGTTGTTTACTGCTTCCGCTGATTATTGTTGTTTTTCTGCTGTATACCATACCGAATGAGGGCATAGTTTCCCCACCGACTCACCAAGGCCCTCACTGCTAGTTGGCAGCCTCTGGCATTTGGGGAAACGCGCTTGAGGTTATGTGGTGAACCGGGTACGGGGCACCAGTGGAGGGTTTCTGGATTCGGGTCGTTACAAAGTGGTATCAGAGGAGTTCTTTTCTGTTACTTTATTATTTGGAGACTTTAGCCAGGGATAGGATGGATTTGGTACTTGGTATTAATTTGTTCTTGGGAGTAGCTAACCCGTGTACAGGGAAAGGCCATACTACCTCATTAATTGCAGTTTGCTGGTTTTGAGTTTTATGGTTGATATGTTTTCACCAAGATTGATTCGCATGACTTGTGTGGTTATTGTTTTGATATTTTGGTTCTATTTCTGTCGCAACCCGATGATATGAGGGTATGTCATCTCATGCATCATATAGGAACTTCTAGAAATCACATGCCATGCATTCTTGCCATGCCATCTAGGTTGCATTAGCGATTGCATGCTGTTGTGATAGTCTTTGTATAGATTATGCATGTTGTTGTGATAGACTCTTGATAGAATCTCTACTGTTAAGTTAGAGAGCTATTTTTTTCCCTTGTATGTGACTACAGGATATGTCGCGCTTTGATTCGCGGGGAGTATGGGCCCTCACAAATCGAAATTTGGCACCTCTTTCCCTTTTTTTAGTGTTTCTGGGAGTCTGAGCAGTTTCTGAGCTACTGCACAGAAAACCCAGAATACACGACGTGTACTTTTTGGATACACGTCGTGTAGTTTTCAGGCCATGTCACTGACAGTGTGATCAGAACACAGTGTCGTGGGAGTAACTTCGGGAACACGCCGTGTACGATTGGTACACACCGTGTAAGTTCGAAGTCGTGTACTCGGTCGTGTCACTAACAACACGGGCCGGGGAAGCTCGGGTAGAACATGCCGTGTCCTTAGGGAACACGCCGTGTAGTCCTGTCCAGGTACCCAGTCGTGTCACGAACAACACGGACCGACATTACCTTCTTTTACACACGCCGTTTTTGTTCGGAACACGCCGTGTAGTCTTGTCCAGGTAACCGGTTGTGTCACGAACAACACGGGATGGGGTCACCTTGCATATGCACACCGTGTTTATTCGGAGCACACCGTGTAAGGTTTAGCCGTGTAGATGGTCGTGTGTTTCACAAACACGGGTCGTCGAAGCCTTGTCTAGTACATGTCGTGTGTGTTAAGAACACGTCGTGTAGTCTCGGGTTAAGTCAGACCGTGTGGGTTAGCCGTGTAAGGAGACTCAGGTAGGGGAATAGTTTACAAGTACATGCCGTGTGTGGGTGCAACACACTGTGTAGATTGAAGTGTACACAACTTGTAGGGCAAGAGTACACGCCCATGTCAGTGGGTTAAGAAGACACTTCGTGTAGTTTTATACATGTCTTGTAGTCGTGTTTTGAAAAATTTTGTGTTTTCTTCCCCTGTTCCCATTTTGTACCCTTGTGTTCTCTGTCCTTGTTTTCCTGATCTAAGGTATGTTTTTTATCTTTCAGAGCTATGCCTCTGAGACGTCCTTTGGTCATACGTCTGTCGTCGGGCAGTGATCAGACGCTAGATAGGTCTGATCAGGGACTTCCTGTCGATCCTCCAGCCAAGCCAGCCTTGGCACCGGTTGTTGTACCAGTTGCAGGCACTGATGCACAGTTCAGGGAAGGTTTCATGAGGATGATGTAGGCCTTCTAGGGAGCACCGCCTCCTGCCTCGTTTATGGCAGACTTGATGCGGGTCTTTCAGCAGCAGCATCCTCCCACGTTCTTGGGGGAGGTAGGTCCTCAGGCTGCAGAGTCATGGCTGGAAGCCATGCTGACTATCTTCGAGCATCTGGAGACGCCTCCTGAGAGGCGGGTCAAGCTAGCCACCTACATTCTCCGAGACTCTGCCAAGAGGTGGTGGGACGTGATCTCACAAGCGGGTCAACAGCAGGCTATGACTTGGGAGGAGTTCCAGCACATGTTCTACGACTACTTCTACCCGGAGACCCTGAGGGCCGATCGAGCCCGGGAGTTCATGAGCTTAGAGCAGGGTACTCTATCTGTCATGGAGTATTCCTATCGTTTCACTGAGCTGCATCGTTTAACACCCCTTCAGGATGGGATTGGGGTGTTCTTGGCGAGGAAGTTTGAGGATGGACTCGGGCGGGAGATCCGCTCGCAGGTGAACATCTTCCAGCTGACTTCCATTACTTCCATCGTCAATCAGGCATTGATTGCAGAGCAGAATCTGAGAGACTCTGGAGCTGCAAGCCAGGGCGGTTCTACTTCCAGAGTTAGCCATACTCCAGATGACAGCAAGAAGCACCGTAGGGAGCCTATGCGCAGTGATTCGAGGAAGTGAGACACATCATCAGGCAGCCAGGTGACATGCTATCAGTGTGGCCGGACAGGGCACACGAGGCCGCAGTGCCAGAGGGACCCCGTGGAGTGCCGATCTTGCGGCAAGATGGGTCACCTTCAGCATTTATGCCAGGTTTTCTCACCAGCAGCTGGTGACCGGGGTTCTTCTATGACTCCTCATTCAGGAGCAGCACCGTCAGTTTCTCACCAGTCGGGGAACTAGAGTTCTTTCGGTCGTTCAGGCTGAGGTGGAGGTTGAGGCCGTGGTAGTCAGCCACCAGTTCCTCAGCACCACCAGGGAGGTTCAGCCCAGAGTGGTTAGCCAGGGGCATAGGGTCGCGGCACGGTCCAGTCTTTCGCCGTGGAGCAGACTTATCATGAGAAGAATCCCGACCCTTCTACTATTTGAGGTACGATTTTAGTAGCCTCAGTTTTATCTTCATCCCTTTTCGATACTGGTGCTATGCATAGCTTTATCTCTGTTGTTGTTGTGGAGAGCCTTGGACTCTGTGTCTTTTCTTCTGCTGACTCATTGACACTAGACACACCTTTGGGAATGAGGACATCTAGTGTACGCCAGTGTAGAGAGTGCCCTCTCAAGGTTGCAGGGTATCACTTCTTATGAGATCTCTATTTCCTAGAGATGACAGGCTATGATGTCATCCTTGGCATGGATTGGTTGATTCCCTTTCAGGCATTCATCGACTGTTATCGCCACAGTGTGAGTTTCGTTTCACCAGAGGGCGAGTCCTTTCTTCATAAAGGTGAGTGGGACGTTCGAGCGAGTCGGGCAGGACTCAAGCATCTTGGGCTAGGAGGGGTGACAGCCCAGATTGCTAGTCTTTATCTGGATGATCAGGGGACTCTACGGTTGGAATTTCCTCCAGTGGTGGATCGCTTTAGGGACATCTTTCTAGAATACTTTTCAGGTTTTCCACCGAAGCGTGAGGTATACTTCTCTATTGAGATCATGCCAAGAGTGGCACCGGTGTCCATTCCTCCCTATAGGATGGCCACACCTGAATTGCAGGATCTCAAGAAGCAGTTGGAGGAGCTATAGGTTAAGGGTTTCATCTGACCCAGTACTTCTCCTTGGGGTTCGCCTGTCCTATTTGCGAAGAAGGTAGACGGTACCCTTATACTTTGTGCGGATTATCGGCCAGTTGACGGTCAAGAACTGATATCCCTTGCCGTGGATTGATGACCTTTTTGATCAGATTCGAGGAGCCCAGGTGTTCTCGAAGATCGACTTGAGGTCCGGTTATCATCATTTTCACGTTAGACCATCAGATATACCTTTGACAGCCTTCAGGAGCAGGTATGGACTATACGAGTATACAGTCATGTCGTTCGGTCTCATGAACGCGCCTAGAGTTTTCATGGCACTGATGAACCAAGTGTTCCATCCTTACTTGGACTCCTTCGTTGTGGTCTTTGTGGATGATATCTTGGTGTACTCTCACACTCGACACGACCATGTCACACATCTTGAGATCATTCTGAATACACTGAGAGAGCATCGGCTTTATGCTAAACTCTCGAAGTGCCACTTCTGGATGGATCATATTCACTTCTTGGGTCACATCATCTCAGAGGCAGGAGTATCTATGGCCCTAGAGAAAGTGAGAGTTGTAGTTTTCTGGGAGCAGCCGAAGAACGTCTTTGAGGTATAGAGTTTCCTAAGGATGGCTGGATACTACAGACGTTTCATTCAGGACTTTTCTCGTCTAGCAGCACCTTTGACAGGTCTAACCAAGAATGGGGCGAAGTTCTTATGGTTAGATTCTTGTGAGTCAGCCTTTCAGGAGCTGAAAGGGAGGTTGACATCAGCACCGATACTAGTCTTTCCAGATCCAGGAAAGAACTACACTATTTACTGTGATGCTTCAAGTATCGGGCTAGGAGTTGTGCTTATGCAGGGAGATGGAGTCATTACGTACGGGTCTCGGTAGTTGAGGCCACATGAGAGGAACTACCCTACACACGATTTGAAGTTAGTTGTTGTTGTTCATGCCTTGCGCTGTTAGAGACACTATCTTCTGGGAGATCACTTTGTGGTCTTCACTGACCACAAGAGTCTCAAGCATATCTCCACTCAGTGTGATCTGAATCTGAGGTAGCGCAGGTTGGTCGAGTATCTTCAGTCTTTTGATTTCGAGCTTGCCTATACGCTGGGAAAAGGCAACGCCATGGATGATGTGTTGAGCAGGAGAACTCAAATTTAGGTAGTTCAAGAGGCCAGTAGTGAGTGGCAACTGATGGCTCTGTTCTCTGAGATGCATCTAGAGGTTCACGACAGACGGGGACATACTTTTCTATCTTTTTTAGCTGTTAACTCCACGCTACTTGATCGGGTATGGATGAGGCAGATATCAGACTCAGAAGGATTAGTCCTACGGAAGAGTGTATCAGGATAGGACCCTCTTCTTGGATGGACAGTGGGCGAGGATGAGATATTTCGTTTCAAAGGATGTGTATGGGTGCCAACAGACATATGCGAGGAGCTGATGTAGGATTTCCATTCCTCTATTTGGGCAGTTCATCCTGGTATCACCAAGATGTATCGGGACCTTCATCACCAATATTGGTGGCCAGGTATGAAGAAGGATTTTTCTGGTTTTGTTATGAGATGTTCTACTTGTCAGTAGGTGAAAGAAGATCATCAGTGACCAGCAGGGCTTTTACAATAGTTAACCATTCCGGAGTGGAAGTGGAACGATGTTGCAATGGACTTCGTGACTGGGTTGCCGAGGACACCTCAAGGGAATGATGTTGTTTGGGTTGTCGTCGACAGGCTTATGAAGGTTGTGCACTTCTTGCCGATTAAGGATACCTTCAGTGTTGATGATCTGGGGCGACTTTACATCCGAGATATTGTTCGTCTACATGGAGTTCCACGCTCCATTGTTTCAGACAGGGATGCGCGCTTTGCCTCTCAGTTCTGGCAGGGACTTCAGAAGGCCTTGGGTACACAGGTACTTTTGAGTACAACATACCATCTCCAAACTGATGGCCAGTCCGAGCACACGATCCAGGTGCTTGAGGATATGCTCCAAGCTTGTATCCTAGAATTTGGCGGTTCTTGGGAGAATCATATCCCTCTGGTGGATTTTGCCTACAACAACAGTTTCCAGGCGACCATTCAGATGGCACCATACGAGGATTTGTACGGTAGGTCATGCCAATCACCCTTATGCTGGCTAGAGGCAGGAGAGGCAGCTTTGTTGGGACCTTGTCTTGTTTAGGAGACCTCAGAACAGATAGAGCTGATTCAGAAGAGGATGACTACGACACAGTCTCGACAGAAGTCTTATGCTGATCAGCGGAGACGACCTCTAGAGTTCGAGGTCGGTGATCAGGTTTTCCTGTGTGTTGCACTGAGGTTGGGACACAAGAGGATTCGGAGACAGGGTAAGCTTTCACCGTGGTATGTCGGTCCGTTTGAGGTCTTGGAGAGAGTTGGGCCAGTCGCCTATCGGTTGCAGCTACCTCAGAGGTATCGGTCCATTCACGTCTTCTTCCATGTCTCTCAACTCCGACGTTACTTTTCAGACCCATATCACGTCCTTCAGCCCGAGGAATTCAAGCTTGAAGAGAATGCATCGTTCGAGGAGCATCCTATCTGGATTGTCGATCACAGTATGAAGGTTCTCCATCGGCAGTCTGTTCCTCTGGTATGAGTGCTATGGCAGCACGGGCAAGTACAGGATGAGACCTGGGAGAGGGAGACCGATGTACGATCGCAGGGGTCGGAGCTGTTCGGTGGTTCTCATTCTCCTCCTCGTTAGGGAAATTTGGGGATGAATTTCTTTAAGGGGGGGAAGTTTGTAAGAACCTGGATCCCTTTTCAGGTATGTTTTCCCTTTTTCTGGAGTTTTTAAGGAAAATAAATTTCTGGAAATTTCAGAAGTACACGCCGTGTACTTTCTGAGTACATGCCGTGTACTCTTCCCGGCTCGAAGCCGTGTGCTGGCCGTGTCTGGGCCACACACATGGTGTGTAAGTCTAAGGTGGAGTCTGGTTAATTCAGAGTACGGAAAATTGAAGTACACGTCGTGTACTTTCTTTTTTTCATTAAATGGACTGGGGTCGTGCCTAACCCCCAAAATCATCTTCTTCTCCAGTTTTCATCCACCCGGAAGTGACAGTACGGCTGAATCTTCTCTGAGCTCCCGCCCCGCCGTCCGTTCTCCAATTCGAGCATGGTCGATTGCATTGGAATCGTAGCGGTGGGTTCTTCCTTCTGCTTTATCCTTGTTTCTTGATTCCTCCTAGTTTCCAAGTTATCATAGGTTGAGTGTTTTGTGTGTTTTCTCAGATCTATGTCATTCCAAGGGGAATCTTTCGTCGTGGTTCACTTATATCGATCTCCTCGGATCGAGGTTGGTGGTTTGTGCCTTTCTATAGAAAGTTGATGAGTATTATGTGCAAATTCCACCAATACCCGTGAACGGGGTATTGCGTGTTTCCTGTTTTTCCCCTGCTATTTTCATGCTTTTCTTGTTTTCTTTAGTAGAGGTTATTTCTTATGAGTAGAGTAATTTATATTGTGCTCAGGTTGTTTTTCCATGCTTGTTTTTCCTGTTGGTCATTTTTACAGTTGCCATGCCTAGTTGTAGGATAGAATAACTGTTGTTTTGTTATTGCTATTGAGCTATAGAATGATATCCAAGTAGTTCTTAAGGTTTACTTGGACGATATACATGCGCTGAGCATGTTTAGTTGTACTGAGGACTGTGAGAACCTAGAGTAGAAGACCAAAGGGAGAATTGACAGAAGGGCTTCTCCATAGTGTCTTTTAATTACGATGTGAGACTATAGGGGGAATTTACGTTGAGTGCTTCCCCAGAGATTCTGTAGATCCTCGACGTGGGCCATAGGGGGAATTGACATTGAGTGCTTCCCCAGAGAGCCTTTAGCACGATATGAGACTATAGGGGGAATTTACGGTGAGTGCTTCCCTAGAGAGTCTGCTTAGTTACGTAGCTGAACCAGAGGGGTGAGACTGTGTGTGCCTCCCAGAGGGTTACTAGTACTATGGGTTGAACCATAGATGTTAGGCTGTGAGAGGTAACCAGAGGGTTACCTATTTTCTTATTGTTGCTGACTGCTTACTTGTGTGCTATACTTGTTAGAACTGTGGATTGTAGTTGCTTGTGTTTTCCTGTTTACTGCTTCTTGTTTATTTACTTCCATGTATTCATTTGACTGTAAGTCATAAATCTTTGGGTGATTGCCTATTGGGATTGTATCTCACAACCTGTTTGGGTCATGCTTTTGGGCCCAATCAGACTATGTTGTTGTAGGTATGGACAAGGGAAAGTGCCCTTCTACTTTAGGATCTTGAGTTCACCAGGAGCTGGGGAGCATGGGACCGAGCCGTGGCTCGCGATGCTGAGAAGCTTACATTGTTTTATTTTTGTGCTTGGTTTCAGTTGTACTTCAGCACGTTGTTGTGTTTGCTGTTTTCCTTATATACTTGTACCTGCTGCATCATTGTCATCATAGTTATATATCTACAATGCTTCCGCTGTTTGGTTTCTGTTGTATGCATGTTGTTTACTGCTTCCGCTGATTATTGTTGTTTTTCCGCTGTATACCATACCGAATGAGGGCATAGTTTCCCCACCGACTTACCAAGGCCCTCGCTGCTAGTTGGTAGCCTCTGTAATTCAGGGAAACGTGCTTGAGGTTATGTGGAGAACCGGGTACGGGGCACCAGTAGAGGGACTCCGGATTCGGGTCATTACACTCTATAACCCCTATCAAAAACTTAATATGAAATGAGAACCCCTATCTAAAATGATAGTAAAATGGAACCCATGTAGTCGTATGATCTCATGTACATACAATCTTCCCAACTCATCAACTGTGAAAGTATCTCGAATAGGAAGGAAGTGGGCTACTTTCATCATTTGATCCATGACTACCCAAACTATGTCACTACCTCAAGGAGACCTCAGTAATATGATGTAAAAAATCATAGAGATATCTTCCCATTTTTACTCTAGGACTGGTAATGGATGTAAAAAAAATTCAGGTCACCAATGATCCTCTTTCACCTACTGATATCTAGAACACCTAGTGATACAACCTCCTATTTGACATTTTATCCCAAGCCACCATTATTAGCATCACATATCTCGATATATTTTTTAGATTCCTGGATGAACTTCCATTAAGTAACATGGGACTCTCGCATCAATTCCTATCTCAGATATATAGGAACCTAGACACTTTCATGTATATTTAGGATGTAATTTCCATCAATAGAGAAATTTGGAGGTAGTTCATCAATAGAAATAATCTCCTAGAGAACCAACCCCTCAGGATCTGAAAACAACCTTCTCTTCACCCTATCCATAAGGGAAGAGGAAATTGTCAAGGATGTAAGAGGAGACTGATCATTAATCTTATTAAACTCAATATTATTCTCATGGAATAGATCCATTAATTTCCCTTTATCACTAGCTTCATGTACGATATGTGCCTCAGTTTTTTGACTCAGCGTATCTGCTACAGAATTTCCATTTCCATGTATAAATGAATAAAGGTATTAAACCCATATTCACTATATAGGATTCAATTAATGCTATGTAAATATATATTTTAGGATCTTTTGGTTCTTATAAACCACAAATCCCGAACCCATCAGATTATGTCTCCAACAGTGTAAGGCATGTACAAAAGATGGTAGCTCAAGGTCGTGCATCGTGTAATTATGTTCATGAGTTATCAACTAGAGAGACTTGTACACAATTAATCTATACTTCTACATCATTACTTCACCTATCCTGGTTCCTAATACATTACATAACACTTTTTAACCTCTACTAGGATCTGCAAGAATCAAAATCAGTGCTGAAGTAAACCTTTATTTCTACTCCTGAAAGGCCTTCTCACACGCTTTTGCCCACTGTAACTTCATCCCATTATTTATAAGACTGGTAATAGGTGTATAAATTCATGAGAAGTACTGTATGAAATTGTCGTAATATCCATCTAGTGCCAAGAAACTCCCTATATCAAACACATTATTGGTCTGCTCCTATAATACCAAAGACCTCACCTTCTCTAGGTCATCAGATACTCATTAATATGAGATAATATGACCCATGAAATGAAATTTTTTGATCCATAATTGGCACCTAGAAATCTTGGAAAAAATATGGCTCTCTATAAGTATATTCAAAATAATATCAAGATTTCTAGCAAGGTCACTAAGAGTATACGAATACACCAATATGTCATCCACAAATACCATTACAAAGGAATCCGTATAGGGGTGAAAAACCTATTCATTAAGTCTGTGAAAATTGTATGTATGTTTGTAATATTGAACAGTATAATGAGATACTCATAAAGACCATACCTACTATGAAAAGTTGTATGAGGTATGTCTGTAGGCCTAACTCGCACCTGATGATAGACGATCTCAGTTCAATATTTGAGAATACCCTAGCTCCTTGGAGCTGGTCAAAGACATCATCCATTTAAGGTAGTGGATATCAATTCTTAACTATAAGTTGGTTCAACTGTTTGTAATACATGTATAAAAAAAGGGTGAAATCCACCATCTTGGCAAAAATCATGAGTGAACCCCAAGAATATGTATTGGGTCGAATAAACCCTTTAGACTCTAGATCCTCCAACTATCTCTTGAGCTCCTAGAGATCAGTAGGTGTCATCCTATACGGAGGAATGGACACTAGATCTACTCTTGGAATAATATCAATCATAAACTTTACCGCTCTCTTAGGAGGTAATCAAGAAAAATTATCAGGAAAGACAAACTGAAAATGATCTACTACAAGAGTAAAATTTGACAGATGTATTCACTACTCCTCCATGAAAATACTAGAAATATAGGCAGTAACTCTACATACCCATGATGTTATGGTCCAGATATATTATAGTAGACATTCTACTAAGCCTTTTGAAGATAATTGTTTCCCTCAGGTGATGTGAATGAAACCATGTGGTGATATCATTCTACATAGGCATGATATAAAACTAACCAGTCTATTATAAGAATGACATAAAAACATATCATCTCAAGTATGAAAAGGTACCATAAGAAGTGATAACTTACTACCTCCATGGTAAAATCCCCATATTAGTATATTCCCTCTGAATTCACTCCCAAAAGTGTGTCCAAGGTTATCACCCTAAATAATTATTGAATTTCCAACCTAATACTTTACACATTCTATAAAGAGATAAAGGAGTGATAAGCACATATATCGAATAAAGCAGATATAATAGTAGAGGCTGCTAGAATAGTACCTCATATTATAGATAGTTATGCACTCTAATCCTCAGGTATTATCTATAAGGCATGCAACTAACCTAATTCATGGCCATGTGCTATAGCTGGACTACCCTGAGAAAATCTGTTATGTTGGTGCTGATAATCATATATCTAGTTATCATGGCCATGACCTCCTCTTCAGCATGTCTTGTTAGTGCTACTATAACTTCCTGTCTGAAGTGGCATAACCAATCCTTAACCTGAAGTTGGAGAGATTTTGGATCCTCTTCCACTATAAGTAGGTGGAAAGGTCTGATAGAACCTATTAATATTTCTTATACATCTTCAAGAATGACACTAAATAGGTTCTCTATCACACTAAGGCTTTATATTCCCATGTCGTTCACACTGATGGCATATAACAAATATTCCAAAGTATATACTATGGATACCACTTCCTTGATGAGAAACCTCAAGGCAATTCTTCCTACTACTGAACGAACTACTACCATATCTTGGCAATGAACCTCTATTCCCATAACCATCACCTTCCTTCGGGTTGTGATAAATGATAAGGTTCTAGTTAACAGTCTTAGAAAATGTAGTTAGGCGAATGACATTCACCTGAGTATATAGGGAATACATGATCCCATAATCAATTAAACCAACACACGATAGTTCATCACTGGTTAGAAGTGAAAAATAATAATTACAACTCATTAAAAAGCACTGAATAGTCCATGATGGACTTAGAATCCTCTCTATGTCGATAATATCTATAGCTCGGTCTGATCTTAGTGTTTGAGGAAAGAATTAATCATTGAAGGTAGCCTAGAAGTCATCTCAGAACATACCATGATGATGACTAGCCTGGGTAATCACATCCCGTCAATTCTTGGTTGAATCACATAGAATATAGGGTCAAAATTGACCCTCATCTATGAAGTTATCTCACCCGTGATTTCATTTTAAGGTATTTATTCTATTTATTTTGATCTTATGTTTATTCCATTGGATTCTTTTTAGTTTCTTGAGAAAATGGAATAATGTTTCTATGTCATGGGGTGGTGTACGGCTTGCGCATGGTTAGGGAAAACCATGCACCTTTCTCGGGAAACTGTGAGCCAAGGTGTCATTTTTGGACAGCGGCATATCGCGCAGTTAGTGCATGGTTTGTAAACTGTGCAAGATAACCATGTGGAATGTCATGGGTAGATGTTGGAAACCACACGATTTCTATATGGTTTGCAAACAGTGCAGAATAACCATGTGGCATGTCCAAGTCATTAAAATTTGGCATTTTTCCTTTTTATCCCTCTTAGAATTAAACCCCAAATAACCCACAATCTTCCCCCACTCAGGATTTCATCCCTATGAGCACCTCCCCCTTCCTCTTCTCTCCCTTGGGATCCATTTTTGTGGGTGATTTTTCTTGGATTCTTCCAAAAACCTTCAAGTAAGTGGTTTCTTTCTTTTTTTCTCCCTCTATTCTAGGGTTCCCTCTCTTCTTCTTTGGGAACTTAATGTCCATAAGATTAGGTGTCCTATTTAGGGTTAGATCTTAATTTCATGGGTTTAATATTTATGTTTAAGGTTTGATATTACCTCTAAAGGGTGTTATTGAGGTGTGGTTGAAGTTTTTCACCATTTTTTGGAATTTTCTTCACTCAAGGTAGGTGGTTCCATGCTTAAACATTATTTGATGAGTTTTATATGCATTTATTGTTTCATTTTTGGGTTATATATATTGTTCATGATGTGAGAAATGTGTTTTTAAAATGATTCAAGGTTCATGTGTGTTGAAAATGGTTTTCTAAAGGAAATGGGATAAGTTCCATGTGTGTTTCATATATGCTTCCTTGTTTGATGTCTTCAAGGTGTTTGATAAAATGTCTGAATGTTTTGAATCATGATTTAAAATGTATTTGGTGTGTTTTTGGTTTCAAAATAGGTTTTAGAATGGAAATGGTGATTTATCATTCATGATAAATTGTTTGGATTATGTATATGTGGAATTGATATTGTATGTGATAAGTGAAATGTAAACTAAGCATAAAGGGAATCCTAGGTGACTGGGTGTATGGACTAGGATTAGTACACTAGTGATTCGGAAGTGGAAAGTCTCAATTTCACTTAGATGGATTGAAATTTACAACACTAAATAAACTATTATGTTTGGAGAACACTAAAATTTTGGATGTAATCATCACTAGTGGCTCATGCACGAGAACAATATTCAGTGTGGTTGTTATACCATGTTTCAATGAGATACGATTTTCCTAGACACCCACTAGAGCTAGTGCCTATAGGGATTTCTCATAACTTAGTGCTCTATTAAGATATTTTATGTATTGTCATCATATGTTATACCTTGTTGGTTATTTAAAAATAAAGCATGTATTCCTCTAAAAATGTTTTATATAAAAATTGTTTCTAGTTATTTCTATAAAAATTTCATTTTAATTTTTCTTATAATGTTTAGAGCATGGAATCTCTTTGTTGGGTGGAATCCTACTGAGCTCTGTTTCACACACTACTTATGCATTTTTTTGTAAGTAGACTTGGTTATGTTTGACACAGGTAAAGGAAAGATGTTTGGGATGGTGGTTTGAGATGCTAGTGGTCTTCCCTTGAGGGTGTGGTGGTGGTGGCTTGGGGATGATGCTCCTCTTGTTACAAGGTAGTCTTTTTATTTCGGGATAGTTTGATTGTTCCCTTTTTTGTTGTAGCCATTTTTGTTTTTTTTTAAAGATGTAAACCTTGAATCTAAATTTTTTTTATCCCTTGTTTGGTTGTGATTATTAATTTTTGGTTTTTTTCTATTGGTGGTTGTTTTTTTTAAAGAGAGATAATATTAATGATTAAGATCAGCAACTGTACATAAGCAGAGCCATGAAGGGAAATTGTCCATCCATAGATGGTTGACATAGAAGGGTCCTGATGCTACTAGATGATGGGCTTCATTGTTTCCTTCCCTCTTGGTAGAGGATAAGGTGCAACAAGAGAAGCCTTGGAAAAGTGAGCGGATTCTCCTGATGATGAGTCCAAAAGGCTGGAGTCCAGCATTATTGTGTTTAATAGCATTGATAACAGTAAGGCAATCAGACTCAATGATGATATCAGCCCATCCACGTTACACAGCGAGCGTCATACCTGTAAGGATGGCATAGGCTTCCGCAACTGCAGGTTCCCAGAGGCCATGATGTAATTCATATTTTGCTGCAATGGTTAGCCCCAGATGATTTCGAGCCAGGATTTCGAGAGAAACTGGCCCATCCTTGGGGAGAGAAGCATCCACGTTAAGCTTAAGACTCCATTCTGTTGGGGGGGGGGTCCAATGAGGGGGATAAGAGGGAGTAACACCTGGCATAAAGTGTCCTTTGTGGTCCTTCCAGCCCTCAATCCATGAAATGGCTCATTCAATCCAGAAGTCATGGGTTTTATGGACGTGGTGGAAAACCGAATCGTTACGCCGAACCCAAATGATCCAGGCCAGGGTGCAAAGAGAACCAACATTAGATGATAAGAGAGAAGAACACCAATGCATCAGAAGATCAGGGAGGTTAGATGCGCTTTCTAGTGAGGCATCCGAAGCCGGGCCCCATTTATTCAAAATTTCCTTAGCTTCCAGGCAGTGAATGATGGTGTGCCAATGAGTTTCTAGGATATTCGGGAAGAAAGGGAAGGACTCAGCACTGGCCGTATGACAAAAAGCGAGAAGGTTCATTGTAGGGAGGGTGCCCATGCATACCTGCCACCAGAAATGGAGGATTTTTGGGGGGACGTTGAGCTTCCATATCGCATTCCATGGTCCCTCGTCACAGGTGAGAGAGTGGATTCCAAGAGCCAGTCTGTACCTGGATCTCACCGTGTAATCACCTGATATATCGTTGGTCCAGAAAAGATGGTCGGGGCCTGCATCAGGGACCCAGGGGATACTGGGGATAATTATTTGGTCTCTTTCATTAAACCATTCCTGGATCTTTTCCACACACCACCCCAAACCCTGGTCTGAAAAGATGCAGTCTACAGTGGTGTCTTCAAGACCTGGTTAGGCGGGGGATGTGGCATGCATACCATCCTTATACATAAGCCAGGGATTAGTCCAGATGTTGATAGATGAGACATTTCCAATCCTTCAACCCAACCTTTTTTCCAGGAGATTTCGGGCCCTCCAAATACTTCTCCAGAGTAAGCTGGGTCGGGGGCCAAGAGAGGATCTAAGGAAGTCCGTGTGGGGAAAGTATTTGGAACAGAATACCCACGCACAAAGAGATGATGGGCGGTTAATAAGGCGCCATCCTTTCTTGGATAATAGAGAATCATTTAACAGGAGAAGATTACGCAATCCCATCCCTCCCTCTGACTTGGGTTTGTAGAGTTTCTCCCAGGCCAGCTAGTGGGGTCTATTCCTTCCATCATTTTCCCCCACCAGATGTTGGCAGTATGTGAATGGATCAGATTGACGATAGCCACCGTGTGCTTAAACATGGAAATAAAGTAGCTAGAGATAAACTGAATGACAGCTTTAATGAGGGCTCCTTTTCCAGCTTTAGAGATACCTTTTGGGGTCCAGCCTTAGATTTTTTTCTCAATCCTGTCCACCAGATAAGCAAAGATTTATTTTTAGGACCGGCCAATCACCGTAGGGATCCTGAGATACTTCTGGTGTTTACCGACCATATGGATTTCTGTAGATGCACAAATCTCATCTCTCAAGTTATATTTTTGATACCTAGTCGCTTTTTTCTAGCCCATGCGGATCATAAATTCCCTTTGGACCATTCCACGAGCTAGGTCGGGTGTCGGGCCTGATGGAACTCTGGCTTAGTTCATGAAAAAATGGTATCGAACAAGGTTACACTCTTTTGGTTCATGATATTTGGGATGAGTCTAGATATACAGAAGCTAGTATTATCGATACTTGGTGTTTTAGTTGTGAGTAGGGTGCTTGGATAGCATACCTCATGATAGAACTCGAGTCACCATTGGATGTTGGGATTTTGGATTAACTTCTCCTCAAGGTGAGACGTGCAGGCTGGAGACTGTCCGTGGAAACTAGGTGGGGTGAAGTGGTTTGGTTGTCATGTTATTATGATGGGTTTGATTTTTCAGATTTACGGTATGTTGGTATTTGTTACCATTGCTGAAATTTTTTAGATTTTTTGTATTGATGGTTTTCCTTGTGATTATTACTCCTTGTAGAAATATGCCTCCCTAGAGACTTCCTAAGTAGCCATAAGAAGAGATCGGAGAGAGTTATCCCTCACCTATTGATTGGATACTCATAGAAGTTATGGTCTGGTCTGTCCAAGCTTTGGGACAGGGAGCAGATCCTAGTCCTTCTTCAGTTAGAGAAGCGGAACTAAGTCCTGTAAAAGACAAGGCTCGGGAGTTTCTCAAGAACAAGCCTCCTTCTTTTGGGGGAAATATTGAACCTCAGGAATCATATGAGTGGACTAAGAAGATAGAGTGGATGTTTGAGTTCCTCGATACTCCTGAAGTGGTTTGGATGAAATACACTTTGTTCTTTCTAGAAGGACCCAGTTGAAGGTGGTTGGACTCAGTGGTGAAAGCTAGAAAGAATGAGTAGATGAACTATAAATACTTCAAGGTTGTTTACAATGATCTTTACTATGATGAGGTCTTGGCCTATGCCAGATACTAGGAATTTATGTATCTTGTTTGGTGCCACCATTTTATGATGGAGTATGTTAACCGCTTTGTAGAGCTAGTTTGATATGCACCTGAATTTGCTTCTAATGAGAATATGAAGGCTCAGAGTTTTAGGAGGGGGTTGCATCCATAGATCTATTATCAGGTATTTCTATTTAAGCTGAAGACTTATGTTGAGATGGTTGGTAAATCTTGTGCGGTTGAGATAAATCAAAAGGGAATGTTAGGATTCCCTAGAGCAGTGTCAGCTGTAGGCAGTGGTAACTTTTCAGAGAATAAGTGGAAGCAGGATGAACAGGGGAAGAAGTGATGTTGAAGTTCAATCCATCGTTTTCAACTGTTATCGTTAGTGGTTTCAGATGCTGGATAAGTTGTATTACACTAGTGTGGGAAGATGGGACACATATGGTCAGTGTGTCCAGCCCCACATAGATCATGTCATCAGTGTAGGCATATGGGGCACTTACTGTAGTTCTGCAGGTCCACTCATTCCTATTAGAGTGGTGAAGGACCAATGTCTTCTATGTGGATTACAACCCAATCTGAGCCATCCATGTCATTTGGTTCTTATTTTGGTGGTCATGGCGGTAGGTTTGGACCATCTTCTAGGGAGATTCAATTCAGGGTAGAGCCACAGGATAATGGTTGTTCTCAGGCTCAGACTAAGGTGAGGCAGCTTCATGTGGTGGATCAAGCACCGGTGGAACCGGATGTAGGTCCTTTGATAGTTTGAGGGACCATTTTGGTTGCATTGTCTATAGATTTTGTTTTGTTTGATATTGGTGCTTATGTTTCATTTATCTCTGTATACTTTTGAATCTGTTGAATTTTTCAACTGAGATCATGTCATATACGATGGAGTTGGTAACTCCTCTTGGTAATAAGCAAGAGAAGAGTCTCATGTTTCAATCTTGTGCACTCATTGTGTTAAGGGTCAAGATGGAATGGGATTTCTTGGTATTGGATGTGGATATCTTTGATGTAATCCTCAATATTTATTTGATTGTGCTATTTAAAGCACATATTGATTGCTATATGTGGTGGGTGAGTTTTGTGGAACCTGTGGAAGTACCCAAGTCTTTTATAGGGAATGGGATCCTCGGTTAGGTTGTGCTGGATATCCACTCCCAGAGATGGGTAATATTGTTTTATAGTTATCATCACTCATGTGGAGGATGGTGGTGATACTCCTGAAGGTGGATTAACTACTATGGTAGATGAATTCCCAAAGGTATTTCTAGAAAACTTTTCGATTTTTCCTTTGGAGAGGGATGTGAAGTTTTCCATTGACTTAACACTAAGAACACAACTGATATCTCTTCCATCATATCGTATTTCCCCCACTGAGTTGAGAAAATTAAAGATACAACTGAATAAGTTAGAATCAAAAGGATTCATTCTCCCAAGCATCTATCCTTGGGTTGCAGACGTGATTTTTAAGAAAAAGGCCAACCAATATCTCTAGTTGTGTATTGATTATTGGAGTCTGAACAAGGTAATCATGAAAAACAAGTATCCATTGGATCATACTGATGACCTTTTCAATCAGATTAATGGGTAAATGTGGTTTTCAAAAATTGATTTTCCTTCTGGTTATCACCAAGTCTGAGTTACATAGGTGGATGTCTTGTAAACATCCTTCTGAATTAGGTACAACCATTTTGAGTATTTTTTCATGCCCTTCAGGTTGACGAATGCTCTAGAAACCTTCATGGAGCTTATGAACACAGTGTTCTAGTAGTATCTTGATTATTTTTTCATGGTATTTGTGTATGCCATTCTGTTCTATTATGAATCTAGGTAGGATCATGAGAGACATTTGTGGATCATGTTGGTCACTTTTCAGGACCATCACCTTTATGCCAAAATTTCAAAGTGTGCCTTCTGGATTAGAGAGGTGACATTTTTGGGTCGTGTGATCACATAATTGGGGTTTTAGTAGACCTTGAGAAGATTAGTATAGTTATGTCATGGGAGAAACCAAATAATGTGTTTGATATTAGGATCTTTTTAGGCTTGGATGTATATTAGAGGTGGTTTGCTCAGGACTTCTCTCGGATTTCTTCATTCATGATGGCACTCACCTGGAAAGAGCACTACTAGAATTATTAATAATTGTGACGGGCTATTTGCGACGGTATACCGTCGCAAATAGCCCATTGCAGAAAACGTCATCGCAAATACAAGTATTTGTGACGGGCCCGTCGCAAAAAATATTATTCGCAATGAGAAACATTACCGCCGCAAATAAGCTTCTGATTATATGTATTATATATACATAAAAGTTTCCGCGACGGGCCCGTCGCAAAAACTATTTGCGACGGCCTCTCGTCCCATCGCAAAAAATATATATATATAACACTTTCTGCAACGGGCTCATCACAACAAATTATTTGCAACGGTCAAGTAGTATCGTCGCAAATATGTTTTTAAAAATATTTAGTTAGACTATTTGTGATGGGACCCCGTCATAAAAGGTCCCATCACAAATAATAAATTAATTTTAAAAAAAATTAATAAAATTACGATTAATGAAAAAATAATATTACTATTATTAAAACAATAAAAAAAATAAAAAATATTAAAATTCTCAATATTCACAAAAAAATATAAAAAAATAAAAAAAATATTAAAATTAAATTATGTAATATTTGCACTGATATAAAAGACATAAAATGTAAATAATTTATATTACAATGTTAAATTCAAATTTTTGTAACATAAAAAAATCATTGGGGGACGTCTTCTCGAGGAGGTGGAGGAGTTGAAGGAGCTATTGGAGGAAACTTCATCCCTAAACTACGAGTCAGACGGCGCATGTACTTCATCTGCTCGTGATGCTTCTGCTGTCATCGACACATCTGCTTCTCGTAATGTTGCTCCTGCTGCTGCTACCGCTGACACATCTCTTCTTGCTGCTTCTACAAAGTCACTATATGCTCAGCCTGAGCTTGCAACTGCTCCTGATATTTTGAGCCAGAAGATGATTCCTCTCCACGAGCTCCTCTCGAGTTGGACGCCGACATCGCAGTAGTACCATAATAAGTACCAGGAGTCAAATGAGAGCTGATTCCAACTACTCTGCCCTTGTCAAAGCCATACTGAGTCGCCTGCATCCATGCCACCTCATCGAAATGGTGAGCACTGGTCTGCTCAACCATCTCATCCTGACCCTCAGCCTGTGTTTGAGAGGTCGCAGCCTCATATGACTCCTTCAATTCCAATTTAAAATTAAAATTGTAAAAATATTATATGTAGTTAATTGTTAAACTGAAAAAATAATACTAACCACAATCTGACACTAACGATCACCTCTAATCTCTCCAGTGGCTGGATCACTGTACATCCTCTGATAAGCGTCGAACTTCATAATATTGGGATGCTCGACTGCCTACAGAAATATAAAATAAACTATTTATATTTAAAGTTATATAAAATATTTAAAAAATATACTTACCATATGCTCTCTATGCGAACTGAATGTACGACTACTAGCTCAATGCGTCACCTCCTGTCTCCCCCGGTTTTGTCGTCCCACTAAAGATATCCTCTAAAATCCACCACCCAAACACTGTAAACATAATTCATCCCAAATGTGAGATGAAATGTACTCTGGTCGGTGGGCTCTACACGACTCATCAAATTATGTCACCCCTGCTTTCTTAATGGTTGTCCTTCTTAAATTGTGCAAAAACTGGTGGAAACGGTCACGCATAGAAACCTGTCATGCCGTGTGGATAGCGTCGTGCATGTTGTCATCGATAGGATTCCATAAACCCTACAAATAATTTATAATATCAAGTTGTTAATAAAATAAATTTCAAAATAAATATTTTTTATTTACGTACCAGCCAATGCTGGAACATGTCGCATCACATATCAACAGGAATCTGTTCCCATGTGATCCATGGATGAGAATAATAATTGCGCAATATAGCGCTCCCCTATCCAATAGCTACATGCTGAAAATTGTGAAAAATGAATAAATAATCAAACAATTATTATATATATATAAATTAATGAAATCTAACTAAAATATACAGGTTACCATACCTCTGTGTGCATGGATTGAAACAAAGATGTGGACATCGCTCGAAGATAGGGTCAGGAATCATCAGTCGCACAAGACCGCACCCCCTCCGCATACCTCCTGAACCACCAGTAGGCTGAGAGTCAGCTGATCCCACATCCTCATTATCCAATGGTAGATCAGCCTCCTCTAACTCATGCAATAGATCATAGTCCATCTGAAACACAAAATGATTTTTAGCTGATAGTTGAAAATAACTATTATATATAGATATATATTAGTTATGATTATAACCAGTATTTAACTGTGTCAATGTTCATCTTCATCCTATTCTCCATAGCTGTCAATGTCAATGTCTTCATCTTCCTCCTCAGCATCATCAATATCCATATGGGTTTCAGTTTCAGCATCTCTTGTCATTTCAAATTCATTTGTAACATCATTAACATATTTATCACCATCGATCCTTAATTGTGGGGTGTTATCGTCGATATTCACATCTCTTTGTGAATCAGATGGATTTTGAGTCGTCTCTTGGAAAATTTCATTTCCTTCCACTTTAGCGGAACCACATCCAATTTGAGTAAACTGATTTTCCCGAGATTTCTTTTTCATTATGCTCCACCAATCACTCAAGTCTCTTGAAGTATCACATTACTTTGCATAATAAATTTTATGTGCCTATTGAGCCAGTAAAAATGGTTCATTTACTGTAAGAAGACTTTTATATTTAATATCGACGATTCCATGAGTCGGATGAACATCCAAACCTCTCTCAGTATCCAACCACCGACATTTAAACATTGTTATGTAATTCTGTCCTAGATAACATAGCTCAATAATTTCATCCAAAATGCCATAAAAGTCAACTTCAGTTTCTATGTGATGTGATCCTCTCAAGAAAACTCTATTGTTCATTGTTTTTTTTTTGATTCCCTATATGCATGTGTATGAAATCGAAAACCATTCACCACATATGCATTATAATATTTAACCATTTTGGATGGTGGGTTACTCAATATACACAATCACTTATCAATTTTATCATCATATTGAGACACCTGAAAATTTGTAAAACAATTATCAATATGATAAATAATAAACAAAATTGATATTAAACCATCAATAATTTATGTTACCAGTTTTTGAAACCATTAATAAAAAATTGTTTGTCTGCGTTCTTCAAGAGCATCTGCTGTAATTTGTGGAAGTTGTTTCTTGATATGATTATCATATAACCTACAAATAAAATAAGTTTAAATACTGTAAAATAAATTATAGAATAATTGATAGAAGCACTCACAGGACAAATGATGTTATTTCTTCACAGTTAATCAGAACGTATGTTTGATCTCTGTGATGTTCATCATCTGAAATCCATCGTTCATGAACTCCACCGAAACCAAGATTTGGCTGATTAAAAACTGTTAATTGATTTTCCATTTCGTCATTAACATTCCCCTTGTTTCGTCCCATGCGATTCTATTTTGATGGATATTGAGATTCAAAATAATGAGGGCAGAAAAAATAAATTTCCTCTTGCATAACAGACTTTGTTCTATTCTTAACATGTTCAAATCTCAAAGGGTTGTCAATTGTCAAGTCATGCGTAATAAAAAGTTTGTGTCAGCCATGTCCAATGTAAACTCAATAATTGTACTTGCATGATTGATCACCTCACAAGTAGTGTTGCAATAGGACGACCAAAGTAATGACATTCTCGTCTCTAAGAATCATCTCACATGACACTTTACATAGATCATTCTTCCTTAAAAATTTGAGGTGATATCATTATTTTTCCCATAAATTTTCAAATAAGAATGGTCTATGTAAAGGTTCATGTGAGATAATTCTTATAGATAAGAATGACATGACTGTGTTTGTCTGATTGCAACACTACTTGCGAGGTGATCAACCATGCAAGGACAATTATAGAGTTTACATTGGACATGGATGACACAAACTTTTTATTGCGCATGACCTGACAATTGGAGACCCTTTGAGATTTGAACATGTTAAGAATAGAGAAAATTATGTTGCGAATATTGATAATTTTAATATTTTATAAATTTTTTATTATTTTAATAATATTAATATTGTTTTTTCATAAATATTGATAATATAATTTTTTATTACTAATTATTTCTAATTATTGCTAATTATTTCTAATTATTACTAATTATTCCTAATTATTACTAATTATTACTAATTATTACTAATTATTACTAATTATATCTAATTATTACTAATTATATCAAATTATTACTAATTATATCTAATTATTACTATTTTTTACTAATTATTACTAATTATTACTATTTATTCCTAATTATATCTAATTATTACTAATTATAGCTAGTTATTTCTATTTATAGCTAATTATTCCTATTTATAGCTAATTATAGCTAATTATAGCTAATTATTCCTAATTATAGCTAATTATAGCTAATTAAAGCTAATTATAGCTAATTATAGCTAATTATAGCTAATTATAGCTAATTATAGCTAATTATTACTAATTATTCCTAATTATTACTAATTATTCCTAATTATTCCTAATTATTACTAATTATTACTAATTATTTCTAATTATAGCTAATTATTACTAATTATAGCTAATTATTCCTAATTATAGCTAATTATTCCTAATTATAGATAATTATTCCTAATTATAGCTAATTATTCCTAATTATAGCTAATTATTCCTAATTATAGCTACTTATTCCTAATTATAGCTAATTATTCCTATTTATAGCTAATTATTCCTATTTACAGCTAATTATTCCTATTTATAGCTAATTATTCCTAATTATATCTAATTATTCCTAATTATAGCTAATTATAGCTGATTATAGCTATTTATTCCTAATTATTCTTAATTATTGCTAATTATAGCTATTTATTGCTAATTATAGCTATTTATTGCTAATTATTCCTAATTATTGCTAATTATAGCTAATTAATGCTAATTATAGCTAATTATTGCTAATTATTCCTAATTTTTGCTAATTATTCCTAATTGTATCTAATTATTCCTAATTATAGCTAATTATTCCTAATTGTAGCTAATTATTCCTAATTGTAGCTAATTATTCCTAATTGTAGCTAATTATTCCTAATTGTAGCTAATTATTTCTAATTGTAGCTAATTATTCCTAATTGTAGGTAATTATTCCTAATTGTATCTAATTATTCCTAATTGTAGCTAATTATTCCTAATTGTTCCTAATTATTACTAATTCTTACTAATTATTACTAATTCTTACTAATTATTCATAATTCTTACTAATTATTCCTAATTATTCTTAATTTTTACTAATTATTCCTAATTTTTACTAATTATTCCTAATTTTTACTAATTTTTCCTAATTTTTCCTAATTTTTTTTAATTTTTCCTAATTATTCCTAATAATTCCTAATTATTCCTAATTATTGCTAATTATTGCTAATTATTACTAATTATTCCTAATTATTCCTAATTATTTCTAATTATTCCTAATTGTTACTAATTATTACTAATTATTACTAATTATTACTAATTATCACTAATTATTACTAATTATTGCTAATTATTAGTAATTATTCCTAATTATTCCTAATTATTACTAATTATTCCTAATTATTCCTACTTTTTACTAATTTTTACTAATTATTACTAATTATTACTAATTATTCCTAATTATTCCTAATTATATCTAATTATATTTAATTATTACTAATTATATCTCATTATTACTAATTATACATAATTATTACTAATTATACATAATTATTACTAATTATATCTAATTATTACTAATTATACATAATTTTTACTAATTATTCCTAATTATATCTAATTATTCCTAATTATATCTAATTATTCCTAATTATATCTATTTATTCCTAATTATATCTATTTATTCCTAATTATATCTATTTATTCCTAATTATATCTATTTATTCCTAATTATATTTACTTATTGCTAATTATATCTACTTATTGCTAATTATATCTACTTATTGCTAATTATATCTATTTATTGCTAATTATAACTATTTATTGCTAATTATATCTATTTATTCCTAATTATATTTAATTAATATTAATTATAACTAATTATTTATAATTATAACCAACAATATCAATTTCTTAGTAAAACTAAATATAAATAAAAATCAATTGAAATCTGATTAAATTTGAACTAATAAACAAAAATTAAAATGAACATAAAAAAATAAAATAAATATAAAAAAATAAAATATAAATACCTTAAACTTTGATATTCTGAAGATATTGACGCCCTCTGATTGCTCTCATATAAAAAACTTCAACTAAAAAGAAAATTTCTCTTTGAAACTGAAGAATGAAGAGAGAGAGATAACAAGATCTGAATGATTTGAAAAAAAATGGATGTGGGTATATATAGGTTAGATTAGTTGCGATGGTATTATTTGCGACGGGCTTCCCGTCGTAACTGGTGGTATTTGTGACGGGGTCCGTCGCAAATACCCTCGCCCGCATTAATTACAGTCGGCGGTTAAAAGGTTATTTGCGACGGGTCCCGTCGCAAATAGTACCTGCCGACAGTCTTTTTGCGATGGGACGACATCCCATCGCAAAAAAGGTATTGACCGCCGCTGGGTATTTGCGATGAGAGACGAAATCCCGTCGCAAATAATTGGTTATTTGCGACAGGCTACTTTCCCCGTTCCAAATAGCTTCCTGGACGGGTTATTTGCGACGGGATTTCTTCCCGTCGCAAATAACCCGTCGCAAATACTGATTTTTCCCGTAGTGGGGTGATGTTTGAATGGAGAACAGAGTGCCAGGCATCCTTCAAGGAGCTAAAGTGGTGATTTACTATTGCTTTAGTTTTTTATCCTGCTCGAATCTAGAAAGGTCTATTTGGTTTATTGTGATGCCTCAGTTATGGGTCTCATATGTGTGCTTATGCAGAATTACCATGTGGTAGCGAATGTCTCTCACTAACTCTGACCACATGAAAAGAACTATCTGACCCATTACATGGAGTTAGCAGTTGTGATTCATACTCTGAAAACATTATGTCGCTATCTTTTCAGGGAGAAATTCATGGTTTACTCAAATCATAAGAGCTTGGCCTATATTTTCTAACAGAAATATTTGAACTTGAGGGAGCATTGTTGGGTGGAGTACCTGTAGGGGTTTGATTTTGATATTGTCCATACCCCAGGTAAAGGGAATGTTGTGGCAGATGCTTTGAGTAGAAAATTTCCAGTGTAAGATTTGAGGGAGTCTAGTGATGAGTGGACTTTGATGGTTCTCATTGATCAGATGCATTTAGAAAACAAGGAGCATGGTGGAGGTGCATTTTTGGCTAGTGTTCAGTGGGATATCTCTCTTAGGGAGTTGATTTAGCAGGAGCATCCTAGTGATGAGTTATGCCAGTAGTCTATGCAGTTTCTTTATGGTGGGGAGACACCATGTGATTAGTCATTGTCTCTCAAGGTAGTTTTATGTTTCAAAGGATATATTGTGGTGTTGTTTTCTCTGAGGAAGGTGGTGATGCAGGATATCCACCAGTCTCAGTGGTTTGTTCATCCTAGAGCCACCATGATGTATTATGACATGTGTTAGCAGTTTTGGTGTCTAGGTATGAGACGGGATATACCTGACTTCATGTCTAGGTGTTATACATGTCATCAGATAAAATCAGAGCACCAAAGGCCCTCTAGTTTTCTTTATCCGCAACCCATTCCCACCTAGAAGTAGGACGATATAGCCATGGACTTTATTTTTAGATTTCCTCATTTTCCCCAGGGAAAGAATTCTATTTGGGTTGTGATCAGTCATCTAAACAAATCATCCCACTTCATTCCAATCAGATATTCTACTAACGTGGATGAGTTAGGACAGTTGTATATTTGTTAGGTTGTGAGGCTTCATGGTGTACTATCGATAGTCGTTTCTAATAGGGACACCCTGTTTTAACTTACCATTTTGGTAAGGCCTTTAGAATTCAATGGGGTCACAGATCAAGTTAAGAGTGGCATACCATCCTTAAACATTTGGTCATATAGAATGGGAGAATCAAATTTTAGAAGACATGCTCTAACCATGTGTCTTGGATTTCAGTGGTTCATGGGATAACCATTTGGGATTGTTCAAGTTTGCGTATAATAATAGTTAGCAATCCTAGATCTAAATGGGTCCTTTTGAGGCACTCTATGGTCAGTTGTGTCGGTATTCATTGTGTTGGGTTGAGGTTGGTGAGACGTCATTGTTGGGACCGATCTTAGTGCAAGAGATATCTGATATGGTCAAGCTAATCATGAATTGATTATTGACGGATTGGAGTCTCCATAAGACTTATTCTGATCAAAGGCACTGAGATCTTGAGTTTTTGTGGGTGACTAGGTGTTCTTGAAAGGGGAACCTCACTTGGGTCACCATCATTTGGGAAAGCAAGGAACGATAATGTTGAGGTATGTTAGACCTTTTGAGATCACTGAGTGGGTTGGAAAGGTTGCATACAGGTTAGAGTTGGCTTCATAGTTAATGTCAAATCATTCTATGTTCTGTGTCTCCCAACTGAATAAATATAACCCAGATCTACCTCATGTGATAAATTGGGAAGAGTTGGAGTTGGAGCCTGAATTATTTATGTTTGAACGGCCAGTGTAGATTATAAAATCCCAAGAGAAGGTGCTTTGAGGGAGACTATTGCACTAGTACAGATTCTTTGGCAGCATGGTAATGATATATGTGATGATTTGGAGCAAAATTTGTGGGTTGAGGAAGAATACCCATTTTTATTCTCTGGTCAATCTTTGGAATGACTTTCTAGGGGTGGAAATTTTTCATGGTGGGGATAATTGTCACACTCATGTTATCATTTTCAGGTATTTAATCTATTTATTTTTTTCCTATGTTTATTCCTTGATTTTCCTTTGAATTTCATGAGAAAATGGAAGATTTTTTCTTTGGCAGGAGGTGGATCATGGCTTGCACATGGTTAGGGGAAACTGTGTTCCTTGCTCGGGAAATCATGCACTAAAGTTTCATTTTTGGATAGAGGCATATTTCATAGTTAGTGTATGATTTGTAAACCATGAGGGATAGTCGTGCGGCATTTCATGGGTATACAGTGGCAACCACATGGTTTCTGCATGATTTTCAAACTGTATGGACTAACCGTGTGGCATGTCCATGTCGCTAAAATTTGGATTTTTTTACCTTTGTATCTCTCTTCGAATTAAACCCCAAATTACCAAAAATCTTCCCCCACTCAGGATTTCAGCATTAGGCGTAGCTCCCCCTTCTTATCCTCTCCCTTGGGCTTCATTTTGTTGGGTGATTTGGCATGGATTCTTCCAGGAACCTTCAAGTAAGTGGTTTCTTTCTTGTTTTCTCCCTCTATTCTAGGGTTTCCTCTATTCTTATTTAGGGATTTGGTGTCCAAATGTTTTTGTGATTTATTTAGAGTTAGATGTTAATTTTTGGGGTTTAATCTTGATTTTTAATGTTCAATATTGCCTCTAAAGGGTGCGGTTGAGGTGCGGTTGAAGTTTTTCACCATTTTCTGGAAGTTTCTTCACTGAAGGTAGGAGGTTCCATCTTTAAAAATTATTTTGATGAGTTTTAATATGGTTTTATTTCTTCATGTCAGGTTATAAATATTTTTCATGAGGTGTAAAATGTGTTTTTAAAATGATTCAAGGTGCGTGTGTGTTGGAAATTATTTTTAAAAGAAAATGGGATAAGTTCCATGTGTGTTTCACATATGATTTATTTTTTGACATCTTTAAGGCATTTGATAAATCTTGTGAATGTTGAGAACCATTCTTTAAAATGGATTCGGTGTGAATTTGGTTTCAAAAGAGGTTTTGGCATGGAAATTGTGGTTTATCATACGTGAATAATTGTTTGGGTTATGTATATGTGGAAGTTATATTGTATGTGGTGCGTGAAATGTAAACCGAGCACAAAGGGAATCCTAGGTGACTAGGTGGATGGGCTAGGACTGGTACACTAGTCATTAGAAAGTGGAAAGTCATGGTTTAACTTAGTTGGATTTACATTTACATAACTAACTAAACTATGATTTTTCAAGACCGCTATAATTTTGGATGTAATCATCCCTAGTGGCTCATGCACATGAACATTGTTTAGTGTGGTTGATATACCATGTTTCGCCAAGATACTATGTTCCTAGATACCCACTAGAGATGGTGCCTATAGGGATTTCCCATGACTTAGTTCTCTATTATGATATTGTAATTACCATCGGAATATGGTATAACTTGTTGGTTATTTAAAAATCAAGCATGTTTTACTATAAAAATGTTTTCTATAAAAAAAATTCTAGTTGTGTCTATAAATCATGAATTTTAATTTTTCTTATAATTTTTATAGTATAGAATCTCTTTTTTGGGTGGAATACTATTGGGATTTGGCTCACACCCTAGTTACACCTTTGTGTGTATGTAGACTTGGTTATGTTTTCCATGGGTAAAGGAAAGATATTTGGGGATGGTGGTTCGGGATGTCAGTGGTCTTCCCTTTCAGGTGTTGTGGTGGTGGCTTGAGGATGATTCTCCTCTTGTTGTAGGGTGGTTTTTTTCTTTTGGGATAGTTTGGTTGTTCCCTTTTTGTTTATATCCATTATGGTTTTTGTTTAATGATGTTAACCTTGAATCTAAAAACTTTTTATACATTGTTTGGTTGTGATTATTAAGTTTATTTGTTAATGTTGGTTGTTTATGTTATGTAATCGGGTGAAATCATTCCCAAGTTATATTTTTTATACCCAGGAACTTTTTCTCGAGCCATGGGGATCGAGAATTCTCTTCCAGCCATGCCACGGTCTAGGTTGGGTGTCGGTTCGGATGTCACTCTAACCTGGTTCATGAAATAAGTCATCTCTAGATGCTTGAATATAGATATATTGGCTTCTATCCATGACTCGACAGCATGAGTACTGCCATCCCCTGTGAATATGGGAGGATAATGCTACTTGAACTCACAAGTTAGATTATCCATAATAGGTTTGGGTTATGTAGCACACTGCATGGAATGAATAAGATGTAGAAAACTCTCATGATGTTGAGTTTCATTTCCTAGTTCAAGTATAACAGGAAGTGCCTCAAGTGGAACTCCTAGCAGTAAAATTGGTGGCTTAGGCCCCACCATATCTAGAGTGTTTTCATTGCTACCTTCCTAGAGCGTGACTTGAGTATGTCTTGGTAGAATAGCTCTAAAAATTCCAAGAACACACCTTGGAATTTTTGGTAAAAGATAGAATTACTAGTGTAATAAGATCATAATTTCAAGGGATCACTACCCAAGGTACTACCCCAACTACCCACTTAGAAGGTGAGGGTATTGGTATTGGTTGAAATTTGATTTATAGTGTTTTTATAAGATGAAGGATCAATCAAATTTCCCCTCTTCATTTACTAGAAACCATTTCATTTTATAAGTCAGGATTTACCTTTTATATTTTTATTTTCTTATTTACATATATGAAGGTTTGATTAAAATGGTTTGTCATTCCCAGTGAATAAGGGTATATACACCTTATCACTAAAATCGAAACACATTTAATTTCTATTTAACCCTATCTATATTCAGTCTCAGAATGTAATGAGTAATATATGATGGCTCAACTAGGTAAATTACCCCTTCTAATCCATGATGACCCACTCACCTCATGAATTAAAACTGATAGCCACCTAATCACATCCCAAGAGTAGTTTATGAAACTAGAGGTACATAGCTGATATGGGTAGAAACTAGATATTTAAGATGCCACCATCAACCTATACCAGAAAAAACTCTTTAAATTAATACTGACACTTTAAACAACAAATTGTATTACCTTGTAGAAGAATTTTGTAGAACAAGAATATATATTAACCATGGGTCACTCAACAATCATAGGAAAAATAGGAAATGAAAGCAATGCAATGTATATATAGGGAATAGAATATGCATCACATGTGAATTCTAAGTACCTATAACGATGAATGATTGATGCTTCCTTCCCCTCATCTCATCGGGCCAAGGATAAAATGAAATCCTAATTCAAAATAATAATACTAACCATCACAGATAATGTGTGTCAGCCAATGGTGCAAGTATATCAACTTTAGTAAGAAAAATATAGACCAACATTCCTCATTTCATGCATCTTGGTATTTACCCCAAATTCTGGTTAAATGCCCCTAAGAATGGCTTATAACCAAGTTCCAAATCATTATTAATCTATTTTATATTGTCTCAAAATAGTAAATTAAGAAAATAAATCATGGATACCATTTTGTGACATCCCAGACCCAGGTTCCACTCAGAGGTTCCCTAAGCCCAGTTGTCCACATTTCCTCAAGCACGCCTCCCCATATTTCATGGGCTTTCAAATAGTAAAGAGGGCCAAGGGCCTGTCTATTGGGATACTATACCCTCATGTTAGAGTAGAGTGTAGTGGAGAAATATATAGATAAATTTTGGATACATGATATCAAGGCTAAGAAGTGGGAAACAATAATAATCATCTAAAAATAATAATCAACTCGTAGACTATAAAATAAACCATATACAAAAATTATGGTAAAGTGTGTCATGTGTCTATAAACTAGGAAATCCTAGACACAAAGTAGTAGGTATCAGTTCAATACATTTTATACAAAAGTAATAAAAAAGGATAAAATTATCCAAGCATCTCAATCTATAACTCTGTCAACTTCTACTCAGCTTCATCATAAGAAATAAATCAAGTCGGGTGTCCAAAGCTTGATTCTTCCCCTTATAAACACTTTCATACATTTAATCTGCTCAGGTACCATCAGTGGCTTGGGTAGGTTGTGAGACAAATCTCAGTAGGCCACCACTAACGACGTCTACACAATCCATTCCATGAATATAAACTCAAATAATGTGTAGGTATATATATAGAAGTAAATACAATACAATAATGTAAATATCCCAATACCTGCTTCATCCTCAGATGGTGTCTGAAAATGAAATTATTTAATTATTTCTGTTCCAGTTTATATTAATTTTTAACCATACTATATATAAAATAGATGAAGTAATAGGATCCAAGGTGTACCCAAGGTATCCTATAATGATGATAATAGTAAAGAGGATCCAATGTATTAACCAAGGAATATTATGATGATGATAATAGTAAAATAGGATCCAAGGTAATAACCAAGGAATCCTTTACCTCAGGGAAGCAATAACATGTAGTCTAGGTATAAGGGGTCTGAGTGTAATCCAGGGGGCATCACCCAAAACATTCCACTGAAAAATATTCTAACTGAGTTTAAGGATCTCATCCAAGGTAAGTACAAGATAAGCATGACTAGGCGTAATGGGGTGAATCCACAATTCCACATGCCTGAATACATCAATATGGATCCAAGAATTGTATACAAGGCATCCTAATATCTGGAAAGATAGTGAAGGGATCCTACGGTGTCATATCGAGAATCCACTAGTAGACAAGGACTATGTTCCAAGGAGGGTATCTCCCTTGGAAACCAGCTCCTTGAATTAGAATGGAGTCCTATGAGTGATCAAGGAATTCCATAGGAATCCAAGGATGGCTCATGTATGACCACTCCTATAAAGATAAAGAGGTCTATATTAAATAGGCACCTTATACATCTATCATTATTTAATTAGGCCATGTAATACTCAAACCATTTAATAACTCAAAAGGTTCATTCCATTTCATTTCATACTAGGTGACAAGCCTAAATAGGACATGCAACCATTTATTACTTTAATTGAATATTAATTTCTTAGGTTCATTACTTTACCTTTAATAAGAATGAAAAGGTGGTCTAATGATAGAAAACCATATCAAATTCAATTATAATTAACAAGAACAAGTGATATTTTATAAATACAATTTCCATTTAACATTTTTGATGTTAATTAATTAATTGGAACACCTTTCTTAGAATGTTCAAGTGATAAATATACATATTCTAGCCATTTAAAATTCATTCATTTAACTAAAAATCTTACCTTATCAAGTTCAATTCATAGAAAAATTGGACGGTGGTGTAGATTGTCATAATAAGGTACTAGAATCATAAAAAAGTATCACCCTACTTGGGGGTGGCATTGAGGTTCCAACCACCAAATATGTGATGAACATAGGTAGAAGGGGGTCTAGAATACAAGAACATTGGTTATAAGTATGAAATATTAATTAAAGAAGCAACATCTAATGAAACAGATGTGTACACAGTGACAATAGTTTATGAAAAAGTGAGACATTGAGGTGTGAGTCATAGACCACCTACCTCAAGCCTATAACACTCTCCTCATCTATTATCATCCTTTAGTTTGGACTGAATTAGAATAAAATAAAATAATGGATCAACTCTCTGAAAATAGGTAATATGAGCCTATGAAAAAATAGCATTATCTAGAGGAAGACAGATGATGAAAGGAGATGAAGGGAAAAATCACTTATTGGGGTGCTTCCAATGTGATAGACCAATATTAAATCAGAGGTCAGATAGAATAATGATTGAAGAACCTATATTTAGGCTTGATGGAGATTAAAATTGAGGACCTTCTATGTGTGGTAGAGAAATAAATAAACGAGGGGTGAGAAAAAAGAAAAATTGGTCCACCCCTTTAAAACAATTCCTGATATTTACATGGAATCTAAATTATTTACACATTGATTAATGTTCATGATTTCCTTATAGGGAAGTTTCATTACACGTAATGAACTAGCCCACCCAAACCGCTACACATCATGTATTTAATACTCACCATTTATTCCAATTACACATCATGTAATTGGCCTATAGCCATCCTTCATCCTCCTACTTCCTTCTTACCAAAAACAAAAAGTCCTACCTTAAGGAACATTTTTTGTGTTTAAGTCAAAATAGAACCTCAAAAAGGGTTAAATAAAAAGTGAAAATAATCCATACTTTAACGAAAAGTGGGTTATCAAAATTTTTTATGGAACCTATACATAATAAACTGGTTAATTCAAGATAGAAATTAAAAAGTTGTTTGTTGAAGATAAATATTTGGGGATGATTGAGTGCTTTATTTTTTTTAATAAAGTATTCAATTCCATGTTCTATTTCCTTAGTCACCCCATAAGTGTTTCATACTAAAAAAAATTAGATGAATTATAGATCAAGGATGTTTTAGCCTTTATGTGTTTTTTTAAACCTAGTATGGTTGGTAAAATTAGTGATCAATATGATGGTTTTCCTAGGGTTTAATTTATAGATTGATGTTGGTTATTGGAGGATGGAGTGTGATGTGTGTAATGGTTTTGGGGATGACATCTATGAAGTTGGGATGATTTGAGATATGGGTTGCTCATTTTTTAATGCTTAATGCTTATTTTTAAATGTCTAGTTATCAAATGAATTTTCTTATGGGTTTTAGTTGCTTGATACAATTTGGATTGATATATGACAAGTATTAAGTTGATTCCTAGAATATCCAAAAAAAAATTGGAATGATAAATTGATTAATAAATAAATAGTGATTTTGAGTTTTTTTATGGAATTGATGATACATGATTTATATATTAATGAGAAAGATAGAATGGTTGGAATTGATTTCTTGATCATAAAGGGTGATGGATTTGGAAATTGATTAGTGAATATGAATCATATTTGATTGTTACTATAGTATGGTTTGTTTAAAATAGAAATTATAATTGGATTTAATGAATGATGTAGTTAAACTAGATTTAATTATAGGATAATAAATGATGAGAAAATTGCTTATTTTTAAATTAATAATAGTAATTTTCATCCCTAAATATAATTGGTTAAAGTTGTTAAACCATAATTCTTATGTGATTCTATGATCTCTAGTCTCCTAGGCCTTAATAGTGGAAATCGGGTGTCATGTAAGATGGTATTTCAGTTTGATTCTAAGGCTAGGTAAGTTCAATTAGTGTGGCTGTGTGTGATATAATTTTTATATTTTCTAATTTTATATGTTTAACCACTATATTTGGTAGTTAAAACCATATCCAAATGTTTGGGGGTCCCTAACATCTAGGTTACCAAGGAAATGGATGATTAGATACTCCTTATTCCCCACTCTCCCTATAGCTCTAGTATATTATGTGGGAATACTCAGGTTGTGATAGATTAAGGTATAGGGTATAGACTAATGTGGGTTGTGATGAATCTTTGTTTACTATACATTTATGTGTGGGTTGTAATGACTTATGGTTATAGAACATGATTTTATCTGTTCATGGTGGCTACGGCTTCCCAAAGGTGTATGTGCATGGGATATGATGGCTTATGTTATAATGCATGATGAAAGGGTTATAGTAGCTTCCATACTTCTACTTAGTTATGAATGAGATAGTGATGATATGTTTATATCAAGATTCATGGGATATAGAATGGTTTTATATGATTGCTCGACTTGTGGAAGGATTACTTATGGGAGGGATGGGCACATGAAGTGAGTCCTTGGGGTGTGAGGGAAGAACATCAGTGGGGAAGTGGAAGTAAGGTACCTTCTTATATATATATATATATATATATATAATTTGATATGTATTTTCTTACTTGTATTTGATGCTTGGTAGTTGGTACATAGTGAGGATAGGATTTAGTTTTACCTGTTTAGGTGATGAGTTGGTTTCATTACTTATTCACTGGGATTTAGTATTCTTATTTCACATTTTTTATGAGAGGTTTTATGGAGAATATTACTAAGTGTATGTGTATGATCACCCTACATATATATAATTTGTGTAGGTCTATGAGAGTTGGTAGGTGATTGAGAAAAACATTACCTGCTCAAAGTGGTTTTTAAGGAGATGTTTAAGTTCATGATCAGTACCTAGGATTTACTTTGGTAATTTTAGTTTGTATAAGTTATGTAGGACATTACATTCACATACTGGGATTTTTTTTATAAATGGTTTTTATTTGTGGTATCTCATCTTATCACTTATTCCTCAAATTAACATAAATAGGTAAATTCCTCCTATTTGTGGTTATATATCATCAGTTCTGGTCTCTAATTTGTGTCATATTGGAGGTAGGATTTGGAGGTCATCATCCCACTCTTCTATAATGACCCATAATTTACATACATTGTTAATACTTAAAAATTGAAGCACATTTATTACAACATATAACAAAACCATGGTAGGACCATATAGGTATAGTGTATTTAGAAACTGGGAAACATAAACAACTGGTTCATAAAGCATCTACATTGTCTCCTGTTTATTTCATCATATCTAGTGTACCTTTTAGAATATTCTACTTAATACCCTTCTTCCAGACCTGGGGAAAAGAAAACATACAAAAGGGTGAGCTCAAATGCTCAGTAAGGGTAAACAAAAGAAATATCAATCAGATCATATTCTTAAGAACATAACATTTTGAAAATCTTATCCTGCAAAAGAGATCATAATATCATGAAATGAGATCAATCATAATAGTGAGATTTAATTCAAATAATCATAACATAAAACATGAAACTTTGTGGCATACACACATAATCATAGAGAATAATTTCTTATTAGTCAAGACTCATTGCCAAGACTATCTTAGCGGACAAAGTCCATTTCTGAACTGAGTTCACTCCTCGTTTCAGTCCTGTATCACTGAACCGGATTAACATTCCATTCCAGCCATGTCATCTCATGAGATATAAATCTTTACCCAATTCATTGGAGGGAGATATAGGTCCCACCCATCTCATAATGAAACCATTCTTATGTGTGCAACAAAATCATAAATCATACATCATAGCATAACCCATGTAATAAAAATGGGATTCTTAAACATAATGCCATAAAAAGATAATCCATATAAGATAAAAGGACATCATAAAATTAATTAAATTATAACATAATCAAATAATTGTAAAAATAGGGATAGAACCAGAACCCTATATTATCTTTGATGGAAAATAATTTTGATAAAACACTTGAAATCCATTCTTGAGGAAAATATCCTTTCTACTTCAAAAACATTTTTTCTTTCTTAAAATTTCATACAATTTTAAACTAAAAGAAGTTGATTAAAAATAAACTTTAAAATTTTTAAATGAAGCTTCATGGAAATAAAGTTCTAAAAATCCATTCATTCCGTATAAATTAAAGAAAAACATTCTTCTCATACTTTGGCCGGAAAAGTCAAAAAAGTATCTCATACTAAAAACGACAAAAGATTACTTTCATATCTTTTACTAAAAACTCACCATTGAGTAATATTGGATTTAAAAAATTGTAGAAGGATAGAAATAATATTACATATTGATGAAACATGGATGTGGATGATAAATATTCCCCAGTAAATTCTGAAGTATAAACAATCTCGGATAAAAATGAGATTGCAAGATTTTCCCTTACCTTAGGTTTGATTTGCTTCGTACGTGTCAGAACCTCCTATATAATGATTTAAATAATGTCATTTAATTATTCCAGAATCATACCCATTGTTATTATATCATATATGGTCATATTATTATATTCTTATCTTTTTATTAGTAATATTTCATTGTTACTTGTTATTCGGGTGTTTATTGCTTTTTGTTCTTATGCGTGTTTTGTAGAATAAATTCTTATTCTTATTTTTAGGTTATAGATACCTCATTTACAAAATGGTATTAGTGTAATATATATCATATTTATTCATTAAATTCATTTATATAATCATTATGCAATGAAGATCATGTAGAATGAGTTGCATCACATCGTGGAGACGGTATTTCGTACGTAAGCACGAGCGATGATATCATTACCATGATCGTGTAATTGAATTGAAGTGTATGTATAATATTTCAGAATCAATATCACTTTACATTAATCATATATATTTATTCTTTACACCATTATACCCATCCAAGTAAGGTGGTGGTGGAAAATAGATTACACCATGGCGTGGAGACGGTATTCCGTACGTACGCACGCACGGTGATTTCGTTTTCCGTAGGACGGATAGATGGTGAAATAGGGTTGTTTCATACTTATAATAAAATATCAGTATATTAGTGATACTCATGTTATTACTTCATAATGAAACAACTAAATAAGAAGAAGTAGAAGAAGAAATAAAGTTGAAAGAATCGGTAACGGACATTACCTCTTCTTTGAAGCGCCTCTTCTTAACCTCCTCTTAGGGCACTAAAGATGGTATTTGAAGAATACCATGACCTATAGTGTGTTTCTAGGTAAGTTTAGAAGATAAATTGGAAGGTGTTTGCCGAGATTTAAGGCTCAAAGTGGTGTGAGGAGGAGAGGGAGGAGGTACCCTTTTATAAGGGAGGAGAGGGGCACCTTTGAAAAAACTAACAATATTATTTTATTATAAAGTCATATTCGGTTTTTAATAGCTCCAAATTGCTTTATTTATAATCTAAGGTGGTGATGGGTCGAAATAATCTCATCCAATAAAATTTAGAAAGGTTTAGGTTTCTATTTTAACCTTATCATTTAGATTTAACTTTAAGCTAAATAATTTTACTTTTATCGTGTCTTCTTGTTTTCTTACATTATAAGGTTAATGAACTTACTATAAAAAGCCAAAATAACCCCAAGTTGTTTATTATTAATATATATAACCTTATATAAGGCATTTGGCCGAACCTTAGATTTTTTAGAATAAAATAACAATTAATAATATAATATTTGTTTTAAAAACTATTTTATGTCAATTTTGACACTATTTGGTAATTGATTTTTGTGAAAATCCTAAGATCATTATTAGTTAGAAAAAAGTTAATTAAATCAATAATAACATGTCATATTAACCTATAAAATTAGTGGAATTCATAAAAAGTCTCAAATTACATTTATTTGTGTATTTATAACATCAATTATGCTAATATTTCATTAATAAGGTAATTATCGCATCATCATTGTGTCAAAAATAAATTAACTTATTTATTGTCTAAAAATTAAAAATAAAATACCATTATGTAGGAAATATTTTTATATTTCTAATTAATATTTATAGTCTAAATTATCTTATGTATAACCCTATGTTAAAAATGTATTAGTTATTAAACTTTTATTTTAACTATTTTAACTATTCTTTAAATAAAATAATAATAAATGTCCTAATCTAATCCAAGTGAACCTAAATGGTCATATTTTATTCCTAAGGTTGTTTTCGGTCGAATTACACTTATCCAATAGATTTAGGACATGTTTTAGGGTAATAATAATATCATTTTTACCCTTAATTACCCTATTTACTTTTAACCGTGGTAAATAAAAGTAAAAAGTTATTATTCACCAAAAATTATTTTCATTTAATTGAACCACATTTTAATCCTTGATATTAACCATGTCTCTCGGATTTTTGAAATTCCACTCACAGAAACGGTAAAATTAAGTTTTATGTAAATTTGCAAATTCTCTTAGGAGGTGGGTAAAAGACGGTGAAAAGTTCAATAAAATTTTTATATATCTAACATTATTATAAAATGACTCCAATGAATTACATTGAACTTATATAGGTATTATGTATCAATTTTGACCTAAAATAAATTTAAATAAAATAATTAATTAATTAAATAAAAAGTCAGTTTTTAAAGTGTTTTCACTATTCATCAAAAATTGAAAGTTTTCAGAAAAATACCAAAATTTTACCCTAGGATAATTTCGATATTACAAATCCAAAAATGAAGTCCATTTTGAAAGATAAAATTTATAAAATTTCAAAAAGTGGGTACTACTATTCATAACGGCTGGCTTTAATAATATTTTAATAGCATATCGTTGTGTAGTGAAACTCGGTATTGCGTACAACGAAAGCTATCGAGGAAGGATGCGATTGTATGTAAAGTAAGCCAAGATAGTGTTCTGTGTAGTGAAAGATTCCTTTGATGATGTACATAACATAAAAACAAAATATTTCTCATAAAAATCTTGGGTTTTACATTCTACCCCCCTTAAATTGAATTTTTCCCTCGAAATTCGTCACTTTGTAACAAACAGATGAGGATACCACTCCCTCATCATATCCTCAAGCTCCCATGTAGATTCTTATAATTGGTGGTTCCTCCATAAAACTTTCACCAATCGAGTGGTCTTGTTCCATAGGACTTTTTCGCTACGATCTAGAATCTCAATCAGCTGTTCTTCATAAGAAAGATCTTGCTCCAGCGGTACAACTTCTGAGCTGAGTACATGTGAAGGATCAGGTATGTACTTTCTCAGGAGAGATACATGGAACACATCATGAACTTGAGAGAGATTCAGTGGAAGTGTCAATCGGTAAGCTACCTTCCCAACACGGTCCAGTATTTCGAAAGGACCGATATACCTAGGGTTCAGCTTTCCCTTCTTTCTAAATCTCATTACTCTCTTCCAAGGAGATATTCGTAAGAACACTTTATCACCCACTTCAAACTCTAGGTCTTTTCTTCAGTTATCAGCATAACTTTTTTGTCGACTCTGAGCTGCTCTAATGTGTTGTTGAATATATCTGACCTTTTCTGCCATCTCATCAACAAGATCAGGTCCTAATAGCTTTCCTTCCCTAACTTTATCCCAGCAATTTGAAGTTCGGCATTTCTTTCCATAGAGAGCTTCATAAGGAGCCATCTGAATACTGGAGTGAAAGTTATTATTATAAGAAAATTCCACCAAAGGTAGGTGTTGATCCCAACCACCTTTGAAATCCATAGAGCAAGCTCTTAACATATCTTCTAGAGTTTGAATTGTCCTATCAGACTGACCGTCTGTATGAGGATGATAAGAAGTGCTGAAACTCAACTCTGTATTCAGGGTATACTGAAGACTTCTCCAAAACTTTGAGGTAAATCTCATATCCTGGTCAGATATAATGGAAATTGGTACCTCATGCAATCTTACCACTTACTTTACATATATCCTGGCAATCTGATCCAGAGAGAAATCTTCTCTAATAGCAATGAAGTGTGTCGACTTCGTAAGACGATCAACTATGACCTAGATAGCATTATTGCCTTTGGATATTTTAGGAAGTCCGGTGACAAAGTCCATAGTGATGTTTTCCCATTTCCATTCGGGTATGGGTAATGGTTGTAACATCCCCTTATACTTTTTTCTCTCAGCTTTAACTTGCTGACAAAACAAGCATCGAGATACATATTCAGAAACATCTCTTTTCATGCCATCCCACCAGAAGTACTCTTTCAGGTCCCTATACATTTTCATGATTCCAGGATGAATAGAGAATGAAGAACTATGAGCCTCATCCAGCAGCTCCTTCTTTAATTCTGGGATGGGAGGAACACAAACCTGATTCCTGAACCTTATTATCCCATCACAATCAAGGTTGAATTCAGGAACATTTCTCACCTTCTTTTGTAACTCTACATCTTCTTTTTGTGACTCTTTAATCTTCACATGTATAGATGTTTGAACATTCATTTGAGAAGATAATATTTCTCCCCTTCTATTATAATTCCAAGATCCATCCTTTGTAAATCCATAAATATTGGATCTTTTGTGATCCTCATTATGGATAAGCTAGCATGGTCTTGTCGACTTAATGCATCTTCCACCTTGTTTGCTTTCCCTGGGTGGTAATGAATTGAGAAGTCGTAATCCTTAATCAACTCCAACTATCTTCTTTGGCGCATATTCAGATAATTTTGTGTGAAAATATACTTTAAACTTTTATGATTAGTATAAATATCACACCTTTCACCATAAAGATAATGCCTCCAAATCTTTAATGCAAAGATTACCGTAGCTAACTCCAAATCATGAGTTGGGTAATTTTGCTCGTGGATTTTCAACTGTCGTGAGTCATAAGCTATAACTATATCATTTTTCATGAGAACACACCCCAATCCCTTCTTGGATACATCACTATAGGTCACAAACCTTTCTCCACTACAAGGCAGTGTGATCACAGGTGCATTGGATAACCTTCTTTTTAACTCCTTGAAATTCTCTTCACACTCCTCTATCCAAACGAACTTGACTCCTTTTCGAGTCAACTTGGTGAGTGGATTAGATAATCATGAAAAATATTTCACAAAACGTCGATAATATCCAGCCAAACCAAGAAAACTTCGGATCTCAGTTACTGTTGTTGGTCTCGACCATCTTTCAATAACCTCTATTTTTACTGGATCCATAGATATCCCCTCTTTTGAGATTATGTGACCAAAAAATGCAACTTTTTGAAGAAAAAATTCACACTTGGTAAATTTTGGCATAAAGATTATCCTTTCTCAGGGTATTCAATACAATTCTCAAGTGATCTTCATGTTCTTCCTTGATCTTTGAATAGACAAGAATATCGTATATAAAGACTACCACAAACTGATCAAGATAGTCTCTAAAGACTCTATTCATTAGATCCATGAAGATAGCATGGGAATTAGTAAGACCAAATGGAATCACTATAAATTTATAGTGTCTATACCTTGTACAGAAATCCGTCTTTGGTATATCCTACCTTTTGACCCTTAATTGATGATACCCTGAACGAAGATCAATCTTGGAAAAGTATTGAGCTCCACATAGTTGGTCAAATAAGTCATCAATGCGTGGGAGAGGATATTTTTTCTTGATAGTGGTCTTGTTAAGTTCTCGATAATCAATGCAGAGTCTCATTGATCCATCTTTCTTCTTAACAAACAAAACAGGTTCTCCCCAAGGTGATGAACTAGGGTGTATGAATCCCTTATAAAGATTCTCTTGGAGTTGCTTCTTCAATTCCTTCAACTCAATTGGGGCCATTATATAAGGTGTCTTTGAAATGGGCATAGCACCTGGTATGAGTTCTATTGAAAACTCAACTTCACGATTGGGTGGAAGACCAGGAAATTCTTCCGGAAAGACATCATTAAACTCCCGTACAATGGGCATATTCTTAATCATGAGTTTCTCACCAACCATTTGAGATAAATAAACTTCATTTAGTGGAATCAAGACCCATAAGATGGAAGAAATTTCCAATGGAGGGTTATGTTCATACTTGCATCGATATACGGTCATAGATTGATCTGGAATATGAAATGTGACTTCCCTTCTTTGGCAATTGATATGAGCTCCATATAAATAAAGACAATCCATGCCAAGAATCACATCAAATTCCACTATAGGAAGGATCACAAGATTTGTAGGAAGCACTTTCCCACAAACTTCAATCAGAGAAGAATTATAAACTTTTGATGCGACTGTTGTGCCATTAGGGGTTGTCACAGCTAACTCAACATCTAATTGTTGAGGTAATACAGTGATACCTTTATAAAATTCTTCAGAAATAAAATAGTGGGTGGATCCAGAATCAAATAAAACATTTTCTACTTTAGATTGGATGGTAAGTGTACCTTTCACCACTTTTTTATCATACTCCACATCGCTGATAGAAATTGCATGTGACTTTCCTTTGTCTTTAGCCTTAAGAGTTTGTTGACGTCAATCATCATCATCAACAACCCTTGGATTAGGGAATTTATTATCATAATTCCCCATTTCCTTTCACTTGTAACATTGAAGTGTAGGAGGTTCACTCTGTATAGCCTTTTCTTTGTTCTCATCACTACACATCTTCTTCCCATCATTGCGGCATTCAAATGCCCGATGACCTTCTTTTCCACATTTGAAACATTTACTTGTCCCTTTAAGACAACTCCCTCCATGTTTCTTTCCACACTTTGAGCATAAGGGAAAACTCATCTTCTTTTCAGTGTGGTCTTTAGATTTCCCTTTGAATTCCATTTTCCTCTTCTTATCAAACGCATATGACTTATGGGTTACTCCAATCTCCATCTCAACCTTGAGAGCACATCGAACGATTTCCTCGTAGCTATTGAAGTCACTTATGGCTAATGCCCTTCGAAGACTTGGTTTTAAGCCACTAAAGAATCGATCGATCTTACTCTCAGGTTGGATAATAATCCCGAAAGCATACCTTGAAAGTCTTGTAAAATTTTCTTCGTAGGTACCAATAGATTCATCATCATTTTTCTTTAGTTCAAGAAACTCCTTCTCCATATTTTTTCGAAGAATACGAGGGAAGTACTTATTGAAAAATAAGTTCTTGAACTCGTCACATTCCATGGACTCAATTTCATCTCTTTGCCTCGTATTCTTGATAAGATTCCACCATTGATCATCATCACCTTCCAAACGATACACTACTAAGATGAATTTTTCATGTTCAGAACATTGAAGAACTGAAAATATCTTTTCAGTGGTACTGATCCATTGTTTAGCCACTAATGGATTAGTAGACCCACTGAATGAGGGGGGGTGCTGCCTCATGAAGGATTCAACAGAATGTTGCCCCTTCCTTTGATCGTTTGGAAGTCCTACATGATTCATAGCTTGAGGAAGTTGTGTGAGCATGGCTACAAGATTTTTCATTCCAGCTCCCATAATGTTTGGTTGCTCAGGGGGACAATCATTGCATTTCCTGTCGCATTCCGCATTAACACAGTTCCTTTGGGTTCCAGACATTTACTAAAACCAAGAAGAATAGTGTGAGCAACACTAATTATAATAGGAAAACCACATAATCGTGAATAAAATTTTACACTTAAGGTATTATCATAGGTTATTCATGGCCATTTATAAAACACTAAGATTGTGTTCTATGCTTAGATATATCCTTAGGGTTCTTACTAAGGCTTTCACATCCTAGTTTCCAAAGGTTGACTATACCTTTCCTCTGATACCAACTATAACGACCCACACTTTACATACATTGTTATTGCTTCAAAATTGATGCACACTTATTACAACATATAACAAAACCATGAAAGGACCATATAGGTATAGTGTCTTTAGAAACTGGGAAACATAAACAACTGGTTCATAAATCATCTACATTGTCTCTCATTTATTTCATCATATCTAGAGTCCCTTTTGGAATATCCTACTTAATAACCTTCTTCCTGACCTGAGGAAAGAAAACATACAAAAGGGTGAGATAAAATGCTCAGTAAGGGTAAACAAAAGAAATATCAATCACATCATATTCATAAGAACATAACATTTTGGAAATCTTAACCTGCAAAAGAGATCATAATTTCATAACATGGGATAAATCATAGTAATGAAATGTAATCCCAATAATCATAACTTAAAACATGAAACTTTGTGGAATACACACATAATCATAAATAATCATTTTTTAGTAGTCAAGACTCATTTCCAAGACTATCTTAGCGGACAAAGTCCATTTCTGAACCGAGTTCACTCCTCGTTTCAGTCTTGTTTCACTGAACCGAATTAACCTGTTGTTCCAGCCATGTCTATCTCATGAGATATAAATCTTTACCCAATGAATTGGAGGGAGATATAGGTCCCACCCATCTCATAATGAAACCATTCTTATGTGTTCCACAAAATCATAAATCATACATCATAGCATAAACCATGTAATAAAAATGGGATTCTTAAACATCATGCCATCAAAACATAATCCATATAAGATAAAAGGACATCATAAAATTAATTCCATCATAACATAATCAAATCAACGTAAAAATAGGGATAGAACCAGAAACCTATATTATCTTATATGGGAAATAATTTTGATAAAACACTTGAACTCCATTCTTGAGGAAAATATCCTTTCTACTTTAAAAACATTTTTCCTTTCTTAACATGTCATATAATTTTAAAATAAAATAAGTTGATTAAAAATAAACTTGAAAAATTATAAAGGAAGCTTCATGGAAATAATGTTCTATGAAATCATAAAAATTCATTCAAGTCGTATAAGTTAGAAAAACATTCTTCTCGTACTTTGGCCGGAAAAGTCAAAAAATAACTCGTATGAAAAATGACAAAAGATTCCTTTCATATCTTTTACTAAAAACTCACTAAAGGGTAAAATTGGATTTAAACATTTGTATTATGATAGAAATAATATTACATATTGAGGAAACATGGATGTGGATGATAAATATTCCCCAGTAAATTCTGAAGTATAAACAATCTTGGATAAAAATGAGATTGCGAGATTTTCCCTTACCTTAGGTCTGATTTGCTTCATAAGTGTCCGAACCTCCTGTATAATGATTTAAATAATGTCATTGACTTATTCCAGAGTCTTAATCATTGTTATGATATCATATATGGTCATATTATTAGCTTTTTATTCATAATATTTCATTGTTACTTGTTATTCAGGTGTTTATTGCTTTTTTTGTTCTTATGCGTGTTTTGTCGAATAAATTCTTATTCTTATTTTAGGTTATAGATACCTCATTTCCAGAATGTTATTAGTGTAATATATATCATATTTATTCATTCAATTCATTTATATAATCATTATGCAATGAAGATCATGTAGAACGAGTCGCATCACATTGTGGAGATGGTAGGTCGTACGTACGCACAAGCGATGATATCATTCCCATGATTGTGGAATTGTATTGAAGTGTATGTATAATATTTCAGAATCAATATCACTTTACAATAATCATATATAGTTATTCTTTACACCATTATACCCATCCAAGTAAGGTGGTGGTGGAAAACAGATTACACCACGGCGTGGAGACGGTATTCCGTACGTACGCACGCGCGGTGATTTCATTTTCCGTAGGATGGATAGAAGGTGAAATAGGGTTGTTTCATATTTATAATAACATATAATTATATTATTGATACTGATGTTATTAATTCATAATGAAATAACTAAAGAAGAAGAAGTATAAGAAGAAATAAAGTTTAACGAATCGGTAACGGACATTACCTCTTCTTTGAAGCGCCTCTTCTTAACCTCCTCTTAGGGAACTAAAGATGGTCTTTAAAGAACACCAGGACATCTAGGATGTTTCTAGGGAATTGGAGAAGAAAAATTTTCAGGTTTTGGCTTATCTTTAAGTCTCAAAGTGGTGTGAGGAAGAGAGGGAGGAGGTGCCCTTTTATAAGGGAGGAGAGGGGCACCTTTGGAAAAACCAAAAATATTATTTTATTATAAAGTCATATTCGGTTTTTAATAGCTCCAAATTGATTTATTTCGAAGATAAGGTGGTTATGGGTCTAAATACTCCCATCCAATATAATTTAGACAAGTTTAGGTTTCTATTTTAACCTTATCATTTAGATTTAACTTTAAGTTAAATAATTTTACTTTTACCGTGTCTTCTTGTTTTCTTACACTATAAGGTTAATAAACTTACTATAACAAGACAAACGAACCCCAAGTTGTTTATTATTAATATATATAACCTTATCTAAGTCATTTTGCTGAACCTTATATTTTTAAGAATAAAATAACAATTAATAATATAATATTTGTTTTAAAAACTATTTTATGTCAATTTTGACACTATTTGGTAATTGATTTTTTTGAAACTTATAACAGCATGATTAGTTCTAAAAAAGTTACTTAAATCAATACTATTATGTCATATTAACCTCAAAAATTAATTTAATTCATAAAAAGTCTCAAATTACATTTATTTGGGTATTTATAACATCAATTATGTCAATATTTCATTAATAAGATAATTATTGCATCATCATTGTGTCATAAATAAATTAAATTATTTAATGTATAAAAATTATAAATAAAATACCATTATGTAGGAAATATTTTTATCTTTATAATGAATATTTATAGTCTAATTTATCTTATGTATAACCCTATATTAAAAATTATTTAGTTATTAAACTTTGATTTTAACTATTTTAACCATTCTTTAAATAAATTAATAATAAATGTCCTAATCTAATCCAAGTGGACCTAAATGGTCATATTTTATTCCTAAGGTTGTTTTTATTCGAATTAAACTTATCCAATAGAATTATGACATGTGTTAGGGTAATAATAATATCATTTTTACCCTTAATTACCCTATTTACTTTTAACCGTGGTAAATAAAAGTAAAAAGCTACTATTCACCAAAAATTATTTTCATCTCATTGAACCACATTTTAGTCCTTGATATTAACCGTGTCTCTCAGATTTTCGAAATTCTACTCACAGAAGTGGTAAAATTAAGTTTTATGTAAATTTGCAAATTCTCCTAGGAAGTGGGTAAAAGACGGTGAAAAGTTCAATAAAATTTTTATATATCTAAAATTATCATAAAATGACTCCAATGAATTACATTGAACTTATATAGGTATTATGTATCAATTTTGACCTAAAATAAATTTAATTAAAATAAATAATTAAATAAATAAAAACTCGGTTTTTAAATAGTAACCTAGTGTTTTCACTATTCATCAAAAATTGAAAGTTTTCAGAAAAATACCAAAATTTCACCCTAGGCTAATTTCGATATTCCGAATCCAAAAATGAAGTCCATTTTGAAAGATAAAATTTATAAAATTTCAAAAAGTGGGTATTACTATTCATAATGGCTAGTTTTAATAATATTTTAATAGCATATCGTTGTATAGTGAAACTCGGTATTGCGTACAACGCAAGCTATCGAGGAAGGCCGCGTTTCTATGTAATTCAATCCAAGCTAGTGTTGTATATAGTGAAAGATTCCTTTTATGATGTATATAACATAAAAACAAAATATTTCTCATAAAAATCTCGGGTTTTACATCTTCAATTTCAGTTCATGAGGGGTACCAGTGGAGGGGGTTTCATGACATTGATAACTATTTTTTTGTTGATAAATATGATTGTGGATCACATAGTCTTTTCATTGTAGTGAATAATATAAAATATAATTACTCTTCTAGTATCCACATATTCTTAATGAATCTCGTAACAATGTTATTTCTATTCTGAGTGCTAGCATGAACAAACCAAGCACCTTACGTTGTTCACTTTTTATCGCAACAAGAAATCTAGAAGTATTACAATAAATTATCTCATGTTAACTCAATTTTGAGAGTGGTATGAGGATTATCTCTCTTTTATACACAAAATTATCATTCTCAATAATTGATATAAATAAATATATATACTTAGTATTAAAAAATTGTTAATTTCATGGAGGCCCTTTATCTAATTGTTTATTATAAGTAAAACACATGTCAAATAATATTACTATTTTTATTATTATATTCTCATGTCATGGGATAAACTCATTGATTAATATCTCATTTCTGTTAGGCCCTTAAACTTCTCTCGACAATCCTATGAATTTTTAAAAAAATTAATAATAAATATTTATTTAAAAAATAAATATTATATACATTGAACCTATGAATAAATATGTTTTATTAATATTCACATAACTAAATTAAAATTTATTTAAATAAATAAATGATTATTACCTTGTGAATAATAAATAAGAGATAAATTTATATTATATTTTCTTTCTTAAAAATAATATTTATTTAATATTAAACTCATGTATATATTCTAAACTCAAATAAATGGTGGTTTAATTAATGTGATCAACTTAGCCTGAATAATTATTATTCAAAAAGTAGAGAATAATATTTTTTCTTGATATTAAATTAAAATAGAATTTAATTGAGATTTTGGATACACTTAGTGTATGACCCTCTAGGAATCTTTCTTAGTGGAATTGGACAAAATTGTCTAAAGTACAAGATCTTCATCTAAAAACATATCAAGGCACCCATAGAAAAAGAAGTTAATATCACAATGACAACAACCTCATATGAACACTTAATGTGTATCATATTCCCTTTTTCTTGACATCTCATCAATAAAGTTGAATACTTGTGTCATCAACCTATATAATTGATTTATATTTAATTGACTCTCTAAAATTAACTCTTTGATGAGCTACCATGAACATGTATTTATTCAAGCAATTTCATCTCAATTAAAGGGTTAAAAATACAAACTTTCATTAACTTATAAGGGAAATCATTTTGTAACTTATTCAATTAATTTCATATCACTTATGAATCACCCAATGTTTCCTACCTTTCCACGAGCATATGTCATCACAGTTTTCATCAACACATCAAATTATGTGATTCATGATATACATTAATAATAATATAATTTATATGGACTAATATACACATCCACATATAGGAATATCTAGTGGCATATATAATATGTGGAACTCCTATTAGAAGGTCTTTCCTTATAACCTTCTTTCTTGGATATTACCAAGTGTGAACTTAATGAGAAGAAGTTGAAATCACTTTTGAGTCTCAATAAGTGATAGTCAAACATAATCTATGTCCCATCAAAAAAATTATCCAGACCATAAGACATGAATTTAAGAATATTTTCATATCATTTTAAATTTATCATTATAGAATGGAACTGTTATAACCTTTCAATGTAGAAAATAATCTTATAAAATTATCACATTAATGTTAGATAGAATAATAAATCATCATGTTATGATATATTAGTATTTTTTAAATAAAAAGTAAAAATTCAGTTTTTTCTATGGCACCAACTCGGAAAAACTCCCACTTTCACTAGATCCAACTATTAACAACTTTTAGTATACTATATCTCACATGATATTCATTCTTATAATGAGATAAGTCTATAGTTATTGGGTTCGTTTATTTCCCTTTCCTAGATACTCTGCTTACTATGACCCCACCCCTTGGAGAAAAATACATAAATAGGTGATATTTTAGAATTATATACTTTATATGTTGATGTTATTTGGGATCTTTATATATAACCATTGTTGTAGTGTTATCATAGTATAGAGTGATATCATTTTTAATACTTGGAACCACATCAATATCTTGAATGAAATTTTATATCCAAACCACTTCATTAGCTATATTATAAGCTTTTACATACTCATACTCTATTATATAATTAGTAGCCACTATCTAATTAGAACTCTTCCAACTCATAGCTCCTCCATTAAGGAAACAAACATATCCTGAATGCAATTTCAAAACATTCTGATCTATTTAGAAACTAGAATCTGTATATCCCATGATAACCAATTCCTCATGTCCTTTATAACCTTAGAACATATCCTCTATAAGATTCAGGTATATAAGGATATTCTTTACGAACAACCAATGAAACTCATTAGGGACACCTTGATATCTTCCCACCATGCTCAAGGCATAGGAAACATCAAGACTGGTACATAGAATTTCATACATAATAGAACCTATCATAGAAGTATAAGAGGTTATTCTCATTATATCTCTCTCAACTTTTGTTCAAGGACACATTTTCTTGGATAGATGAATATTGTGTGACACTTAAAACAATCCATTATTGGATTATTTTGTATTGAATCTATTCCATACCTTATCAATGTATATACCTTCACATAGTCAAAGAAACCTCTTATATCAATCATGATGGATCTTGATCCCAAGAATATAGGCTATTTAACCTAATTATTTCATGGAGAATAATTTTTTTAACCACATATTAACTGAATGTAAAACTGGTATCTCATTTCACATCAGTGATATATCATCAACATATAATGTTAGGAAAACTATTACACTCCCATTAAACCTCTTATAGATACAGGTCTCACATTCATTATTTTAGAAAACAAATTCTCTTATGAATTCCTAAAAATAGATTTTTTAAGATCTCAATGCTTGTTTTAACCCACTAAATATATCAATACAACTTTCATACCATATGGAAATATTTTGGAGTCATAAACCCTTCTGGTTATGTCATATAGACATCTTCTATGGGATTTACATTAAGTAAGGCTATATTGAAATCCATTTTCTAAATCTTGTAATCATGGTATGATGTTATGGAATGTATAATTTTTATGGATTTCATTATAGTGACTAGTGAAAAGGATTAATCATAGTCAATGCCTTGAAGTTTCTTAAACCTTTTAGCAACCAATCACGATTTATAAGAACTAAATTTACCATAAACATCTAAATTATTATTGAATAACCATTTTCACCCAACTAGATTTACATCAACTAGAGGATCTACTGAAACTCATACTTGGTTCCGGTATATAGAATCCATTTTATAATTCATGGATTTTTACAACTTTGAAACATATAATATACTAACTTCTTCCTTATAGGATATTGATTCTTTATGTTTTAGCAATATTGTATCACCTTCCTCAATGACTAAAAACCATACCTCTCTAGTGATATAACCTATTTAGTGTTCTTATGTAGTACTTGTGTCTTTAGAATAACTTCTTCCACTGGGACTAGTAAAAAAAATCACATGCCAACTCTTGTGTATCTTAAGACTTGACTTCATTGAATTATATATTTCTCCAACTATCTTTTTTAGATATATTACACCTATCCGGGAACATGCTGTGTTATTCTATTCTTACATTTTATATAAGGGTTCATATAGATAACATCCCCTTGCTTCCTTGGGATATCCTATTATGATGAAACTTGTTCCATAGAAGACAAGTTTTTTTCTAGAAGTTCCCTTAACAAACTCTTTTCATCTCCAAACATGTAGATTTGAAAATAGTAATTTCCTACCACACTATAAATCGTATAGAAATTGATTTTCCACATTAGTTGGAACTTGGTTTATGTTTTATGTATTATTAGATATTAAATATCCCAAAAAGGATAATATAAGTATTATATGAATCAAATTTGATCTTACCATGACCAATTTTGTGTGGTACATCCTTTAACTAACCCCATTCCACTATGGTGTATGAGGAGGAATTAGTAGGTAAAGTGTCCCAAACTTACTTGGATAATCGATTAACTCTTGGTTAAGATACTCCCCACCCTCATCTGAGTGGAATTATGTTATCTTATTACCAATCTAGTCCTCTTTATTGTTTTGTAATCCATAAATGTATCAATTGAATCATACTTATAACTCATTAATAGATATATCCATATCTACTAAATTTGTTAATAATATTTATAAATTAATAGTATCCACCAGTAGCTTCTACTATAAAAGGTACACACATGCATGTATAAGCTAATTCTAAATGATTCTGTAGCTCTTTCAAATTTTTTACTAAATGGATATTTGGTTATTTTTTCCTAAAAATAAGCATTACATGTATATAAGGGATTTAGTTTACAAGAATCTAAATATCCTTATAGATATAGTTTTTTAAAATTCTTATCCTTTAAAAGACTAAGTTAGTGATACCATAACTAGGTATGATCTGAGTCATGTGAACTTGATTCATTATCAATTTCAAACACTTGAATTTTATATTTCAGTATGTAAATACCATTATTCAAATGTTTCATCTCATTACATATGTTATCTTTATAAAATTAGAACTTCTTATTTATGAACTTAAAAAATACATCTATATATAAACTAGATAAAAATATTATGTTCTTAGTTACACAATCATTTTGAAAATGTGAGATAGTAGTCTCTAATAGCTATTGAAGTAAGTCTTTATCCATTGGCAGATCTAAGATCCATCTCACCCTATTTAATATTCTATAATCTAATTGATTCTTATATTTGGATATAAATTTGATTTCCAAAAGCTATATATAATCTCATTTTATATAAATGGGGAGATTACACTTGATGATGAATGCTTCTAAATATTCCCCTTGATTCTTAATTGAGGCATGGTTCTTTATCTGGTGACCTTTATTACCACAAGACAAACACAATAAATTCTACTCCTTGTCCCATCCCATGATATTTCTCCTCTTGGAAGGGTAGTATGAATATTCCATAAAATTGGAGTTGGTATTAGATCTTTTTTACTTACATAAAATCTTATCAACCATAAAGACAAAATATTCTTCATTTCATATCTCTATCTTCTTAGATGATTGGATTTAAGATATCTGGGTTCATCATCTTTATTTTTTTCAAGTTTAAATTCATAATAAAACATAATAATATTTGCAGAAGTGAGTTAAGCATGAGGTCTGTGTATAATTCCTTAGTGGCTTGAAACCCATAATTATCAAACACTTAATTTAGCCAATAATATTGAATGCATGAGGTCCAATGGAATTACTTATATAATATTTCACATAAATTTTTACTTGAATATCTCATAACTCTCTTTTATTTCTTTCTCCTGATAAATATAAAGAAGATAAGATAACATAGTGTATGCATACATGTCTTCATGAAGCCTCTAGAGATCAGTTTTCATGGATAATAACATGAGGAATTAGACATCCAATGAATTGTACATGTGTTTCTAAAAAATATTATGATCCTCCTCACTTTCCTCCTTAGAGGGATTAGTAGGCACTAGGGACTTAAATATGTATAACTTACACTCTTCACGTAGTATGATGCATAAGCTCCCGTACCACTTATAAAACCCCAAGATTTTAAATGAGGAACATAAAGTTGGGTAAATTATATGAACTGAAACACCAAGATTATAAGAGAATGTAACTCCCTAAGACTTTATGATATATTTCTTTTTGAATAAACTCAATCTCCTTGATAGCTTTCAATGAATGCAAAACCAGGTTTAAATGAAATGTGGTACTATATATTATTATTTAAACATGACCATTATAACCTAGCAATTATGTTGGAGAGTATTAATAGGAAAAACTAAATTATGAAAATTTTATGTTTTACACATTCATAAAATAAATTAAATGGTTATCTATTGATTAAAAATAAAATCTAAACCATTTGAAAGAAAAATAAATGTTTTCTAAAAAAACTATTTTTTTTCTAAAATACGGTTTAGTTGTGATTTGTGGACATAATTTAAAATTAATTTTTTACAAATTTTAGAAAAAAAATTGAAAAAAACATCATTTTTTAAATCTAAATGTCAAATTATCTTTGGGTTATTATTTGGGAATTTTTTGAAGAGATTAATTTTTTGATGAATAGTGGAAAATAATGATTTTTTATTGAAAACTGCCTTTTCGTTTAAAATATTAAAAAAGTTGAATTATATTTTAAAATGGTTTTTAAAGTAAAATTAATTCCATTATATTAAAATTTAACTAATTTTTTCATTTAAATCAATTTCATGTTTAAATCTTATATAAAAACTTTTTAAATTTTTGAATGTTTTTTTGGAAAACCCATTTTTTAACACATATATGGGTTTAGTTTTAAATTAAATTATGTCACTTATATTAGTTTAATGTTGAAAAAATTATTCCATATTTTTAATAATCCTAATTTATATTATATAATAAGGTCAAATTATTTTTTTACCATATTGAATAGTGAAAACAATTAAAATTATTTACTGAATTAAGGTAAAAATGGGTTTAAAAATTCTAGGTACGTCCTCTCCCCTCACTTATAAAAGACCACCCTCTATCCTCTCCTTTACACACTTCCAAAACACATTTCTTTGTCAAATAACTACCCAATTAACTTAAATAATTCCATACCCTCATTATATAAGACTTTATTTTTATAAATATAACCTACGAATGCTTTTTTGGAAACCAAAAGAAGTTGTTCGAAGAATAAGTAATGTCCTTAATCAAAAAAATTATTTTATTTCTTCTTCCACCTCTTTTAAATATTATTAAAACATGATGATAAAATAAACTCATTATATTCTATATACTAATATTTTTTATTTTAAGTGAATTAAAAATAGACATATTCTCCTCTCTCAATTGGGCATGAAACTTTTGATCATGTTTGTGAAGGACTACCATCTCGCGAACTGACATAATTCGTTTTCCATCACTGCTTCTCATAGATTGATATAATTATTTATATAATATTTATATGGTATATTTATTATATAATTATAATTTTATAATTATAATATCATATATTCCTTGTTACATCCCATTTCTTATAGAATATTACAATGTTGCTCATGTGTATAGCAGACTACTGCCTCGCGAAGCAATGTGATTTTTTATTCACTTACGCATTACATGAAAGGAAATAAGGATTAATTTGATTTTGATATATTATATTCATGAAATATTTATCATTATATAAAATTAATATATCATATAATTTCTTACCTTATCATCCATTGAATAAATGATAACATCATTCGTATGTATGGAAGACTACCACCTCGCGAAGCAATGTGATTTGTTTTTCACTAACGCTTTACATCGAAGGTAAAAAAAGGATATATTTATTTAATATTATATATATATGTATATATTATATTTATTCCATAAAATTAATTCCCAATACATTTCCTTACCCCTTCACCCATTAAATAAATGATAACATCACTCATGCGTATGTACGACCTATCATCTCCACAAAGTGATGTGATTAATTCTCCATGTTCAAAATTAAATATTAATTATAGAGATGTATCTAATAAAAAAATTATATTTATAACATTAATATCTTTATAGTGATGATTTAAAAATATCTTTTGTGATAAAACATATATGAGAAAACAAGGTAATTAACACCCAAAGCAATAGTGATAATGAAATATTGTTAACAAATGGGTGAATTTTTTTTATAAAAATGATTGTATATTAAATTATAAATATTAATATGATTCTACTATAAGTTAATAATATGTTTAAAACCATTATATTGGAGGTTAAATAGTGCTCAACTAAAGGGAAGCGCAAGGTAAGGGGTTTATTAACTCAATTTCCATTCATTGTGTTATATGTCTAATTTTTTGATTATATTATGACAAGATTATGTGTGAAATTACATTTGATTAATTAATTTTGTTTTTTAAATTTTATTTGTGTGGATTTACAATTGTTACACATAATAACTTCATTTATTAACCCTCACTTCAATGATATAAACTTTTGTAAGGGTTTTTCCTCAAAAACTTTCTACTTTGAGACATATGTTATTTTTATGAACATAATATATTTTAAATGGTTTATATACATACCATTTACATACAATATCATTAATCCTTTCTACTTAATTTTATTTTAAGTTACAATTTATATACTTCATTCATGGTAAGTTATGATTCAAAAGTTAATGAAGTGGTAATGGTTTATGTTTCAATCTCATTATAATAAGGATTGTTTATGCTTAATTTTCCATTGTTAAAAATTATTTGATAATTTCCTAGTAAAACCCTTCCATTTTATTATCCTATATTTATTCATAAAATATTTATATTATAGTACCATTTACCTCTTTTTGATACTTAAAATTATTGAGTAATTGTTTTTAAGAAAGTCGACTTCATTTATCTCTTCGTTCGAATACCCTTTTTCTTCCATATCCATTTTTTCCAAAAATGTTTTCAATTTTTTTTACTATTATACAGTTATTTTTAAAATTCATTTCTACCCATGTTTTACTTTTTACAAACTACTTTAATAGTAATCTTCCTATCATTTTTTGAACAAGGTACTTTATAAATTTTAATGAAAATGTGAAAGGAATATTTATTTTAATGTGTACCACATAAACATTATTTTCCACCATATTGAACATTATGTTCCTTGAAGATTCCTTTATAAGTATCTAATTATATTTTAAAATAAAAGTATTTACACAATATTTTGTGAATTTTTAGTTTTTCAAAAGTTATTTTCAAATTTGAATAGTTATCTTCCTCAAGAATGTTTTTAATATTTATAATAAAAATTCTATTCATCTATAACAACAACATTTAATGTTATGTAATACTTATAAATTATATATATATTTATCTCGCATATATACCTGCCTTATTCTCCCTTTCATTGATGGGGTAATATATGCCTTACAACCATCTCTAAAATGTATTCTTTAAGAATCTCTTTTGATTATGTTATAAAACAAGATTATATAACCCATTTATTTCCAAGGGTAATTCTTATATTTATGACTTATAATTGAAATCCTTGTGTGTAAAACATATAAATTTACATAAAATTAATGTGATGGGGTCTCAGAATAATATATCCCTCTAATGAATTTGGTAATGTTTTAGCCTTATGAGATGTCATGTATGGGATTAGGGAGTGAACCTAATCCATTATGGGAATTTATCCACCATGTGATGTTGTCTTGGTTTTTTTCCTTGACTTATATTTATGTCATGTTTTATGTTATTTCCACATTTCATATGATTCTATGATCTTATGGTTCCATGTTCTTTACATTATGCTTCCATGTGATTATTTATGTGCCTTCTCTTTTATGATATCATGTTATACCTTTGACTCACTTGTTATGTTTCCTTATTATATTTATTCCCTTACTTGGATTTTTATATCAACCCTTTATTTATGTATTCCTTAGGTTATCCCATTAATATTTAAGATATGGAATGGATTTTAGGAGATCACTATGGAAAATAAAATAAGGATTCCATGTTTTATGTATTAAGAACTTAGTCCTCCAAAGACACTAGGCCTTTATAATCCTTATGTTGTATTAATGGATATGTATGTTTAAGAATAATTTAATAAAATGTGTAAAAGGAATGGGTCTCTATATTTTTTGTTAGATGAAATATATATTTAAACATTTGAAACTAGGATGATAAATGATATTTGTATTTAATGCATACATTTTATAGTGTTTTAATGTATTGATTTGTATATTTAAATGATTAATCTTTCCAATTTTTGAGAAATTTAACTTGTTTTATGTTTGATAGCATGATATAATAAATATTATGAGAAGGAAATGAAAGAGGTGAATTTTGGAGCTTAAAGACACTTCACAGAGAGAGTAAAGTGAAGCGGCACGACACTAGATTTTCGAGGATGCAACGGAGCTGGAAAACTGGAGCAAACCGATTTACATGTTGTGTATATCAATTACATGACCAGAGTTTTTTCAGGACAAGTTTTTGGAAGAGATATGTTGAAATTCATGAAGCCTGGAAAATAAAGGATTATAGGTTGTGTAAGAACATTACACATCATGTAAACACATTACACATTGTGTAAATTATTATGACAAATTTTAAATGCCTAGATTTGGCATATACTCAAACTTTGAAAGAATTTTTGACATGGGACCCACCTCAGACCACCATTGGAAATTTACTTTATGGACTTCATTAATTCTTGAGCCCATATAGAACCTATAAAACGAGGGATAGGTTAATTCTATTGAATAGAATTCAAATCCAGATCCACCAGAGACTTGGAGACCAAAACGTGGAGTGAGAAGCTGTAGGGCCCTTTCTAATTTCTTCTCTCCTTTCTTTATGATTTCATTTTATTTTCTCATTACCTCTTATGTTCTAATTGCTAGGATGAGGGGGTAAACCTTCTATATTCTATGGTAATGTAATATAAGTGGAAATTGAATTGGATTTATTTCTTTTAATTATTCATGTATTTTGTTTGTGCAATTTATTCTTCATCTTCTAATCCCTTTATTTTTTTGTATCATGAAAATTATTAATTGAATAAAAAAGGAATGATAAAATTGTGAAACTAATAACCCTAAATAATTGATGGTTATTGTCAAATTTATGGGAAATCAAGTTTAAATATGGTATCAATTCAAACTTTATTCGGCAACTCCCTAAATTATCAGACCAAGGTAAATTAGGGATTACTACATCAAGGAGGGGATACCATGACCATTCGATCTTCCTCGTATCAAATCTGACACCAATCATGAATGAACATATTTTCTAAAATCCAATTGCACCTAAACCTAGATATTACAAAACCCTAGTGTACTTTCCTTACCTGATCACAAACCAATCAATATGCTTTGATTTTGTAGTTTTATTTTTCAAAATCGAATCAAATCCATCTTTTCTCACCTCTTTCTTAAATTAATAAAATTAAATCATATTGAAAGCCTAATAAAACTAATTTCACTATCTCTGTAGATTGATATCGGCCTTTTTCTATACTCATTTAAATTAATTAAGTGGCATAGAGTTTTTATAAAAAAATCCCATAGACCTGTAGGGAATTAATGACACCCTCTAGGAAGGTCAAAACCAGCTCCGCTGTTGGGGATAGTTACTTTTTAGTTTTTAGGATTTCAATTCTTATTTTACTAATTTATTTCAATTTCACTTTTTATGTTGGGTGTGTTTGTGTTGTGAATTTCATATTTTTAATCTTTAAATTAACAATCATAACACGTGATAAAAGGGAAAATAGGTTTTAAACTTCAATCTTGAACTAGAGAAATGTCTAAAGAAGTGAAAGGAATATACAAACATGGAGGGTGCTGAGAAAAACCAACCTATTGGGGTTTTTAAAAGAGACCAAGGACTAAGGACACTCATAGAATATGAGCAGACTTCAAACACCAGATTTCAACCAAGCATCCAGGAACCCCCATTGTTGCAAACCACTTCAAGTTAAAGTCTTCAATAATTTCAATGATCGCAAATAGTGTGAAATTCACTGAACTTCCACATAAAGATCCAAAAAAATCTGGGAAACTTCCTTGAGATCTATGACACATTTCAAATCCATAATATTTCAAGCGATGTGGAAAGACTCCTTCTTTTCTGATTTTCATTATGTGAGTGATCTCAAGATTTTATTCAAATAATTCCTGCACATTCCATCACAATATAGGATGAGCTAGCCAGAAACTTCCTTTCCCACTTATTTACACCTTTTAATTCAATGGATATATGGGTAAATATTCTAAACTTTTGTCAATTTAAAGATGAATATTTGTATTCTGGAAGGGAATGTTATAAATATATGAATCAAAAATTCCCTCATCATGGTATAGAGATATGGATGCTAATCCAAACATTCCATAAGGGTTTTTCATAAGGGAACATGTTTATTCATGATGTTGCAGTTGGGGGATCATTAATGAAAAAGTCACCTGAAGTGAGCTACAACTTGCTAGTTGAAATGGAGAGTAATAGTTTCTAGTGGAAAGGAGAAGGAACACAATAGAAAGGCATTCATATAGTCAAAAAAAATGACTAGATGGTGGCATAACTAGATTCATTGACCAATAATATAGACATCATGATGGGCCAGCAGTAAAACCCCCTTGTTATGTGTATATAGAATACAAATTATGTTGATTATAATCATGGTAATTAATTTAAGGGTTGGATACCATAACAAAAAAAGGATAATAACTTCAACAAAGAATATAAGGGTACCAAAAAAAGCTCCCCAAGGGCCCACACTAACAAGATAGATCTATACATTTTAAGTGACATTGGAAACATTCATGACTGCTTCTGGGGTTGTACTCAAAGAAATAAAAGAAGAAACATCAAACTAGAAGGAATCATTAATGAATATAGAGCATCAAGTTGGCCAAATTTCTAATCAGTTTAGAGAGAGACCTAGAGGAACACTACCAGGATTCCCTGAAGTGCACCCACATGAAGATCTAAATTTTTTACAACTTAGAAGTGGGAAGAAAACAAAATAAAGTGGTATAGAATTTTCGTGACAATAACCAGTAAAATCTATAGAAGTGGAAGCTGAAATTAACCAAGAAAAAGTAGCTAAAGAACAAGAAGAACCATCTCAGTACAATCTAAGGCTACCTTTTCTAGAAATAATGGTTTAAGTAAAGAATAATGTGCAGAAAATAAAATTTCTCAAACACTTTAAAAAATTGTGTATTAATATACCATTTACAGAGGCTCTTATCAACATGCCGATATATATGAAATTCATGAAAGAGATAGTAACCAATAAGAAGAATCTAGAAGTTATTAGTATCATTCCCCTCATATGGGAGTGTTCGGGGGTGGTATCTAGGGACCTACTTAAGAAGAAAAGTGATCCAGGTATCTTTTCAATTTAAATATTTATCAGAGCTAACAAATGTGGAAAAGATTTGTGTGACTTAGTTAAGATTTTCAATATCATGTCATATAAAACATTCAAAAATTTTCGAATGGAATAACTAAAGCCCACAAGAGTTTCACTCCAATTAGTAGATTCACAATGAATAATTCCTGAAGAATCATTGAGGAAATCCTGATTAGATTCAACAAATTCTACTTCCCCATCAACTTCCTAGTGTTAGATATGGAAGAAGATCAAAATCCACTCATTCTGGGGAGGCCATTTTTATCCACATGGTATGAGTTGATCAACATGAAAAGTAGATAACTATATATGAGAGTTGGAAGTGATCAATTAAGTTTCAACATCCACAAGTAAATGAAGAACTATGATGTGAAAGAGGAAAATGAGTTTGGATATGAAAATACACCTAAAGTTGAGGATGTTTCTAAGATTAAAGAGGTACATGAGTTAAATACTATTGTGAAAGAGGATTCTCAACTGAAGAAGAAGAGAAGTTGAATACCATGACCGCTGACACCAAAGGATTGACTGACTACACTACATTTGAGAAAGTGAAAAAAGTATGGATAGTACATGAAATTCCATTTAGTTCACTAATATTTAGAAAAAAATAGTGGGTTTCTCCAATAGAGATTAAGAAAGTCCTACCATCAGCAAGAATTAAGTTATTCATAGAAGAAGGACATGGGCTAACCTGCATGGATAGGATAGAACTGAGACCATTTATAGACCCCTAGGAGGTAAAAAATTTTCAATCATCCATCATATGAGCTGAAGATGAAGGAGGTAATGTTAAGACAACATCAATGAACAAAATAACTTTTGGGAGGCAAACCAAGTTATTTATTTATTTATTTGTTTTCTATTTTTAGAGTCGTTCATACCCTCGGTCCAAATTGTTAAAAATTCATTGATAATGGATTATTCTTTCACCTGCTTATTTTTAATTTATAGTTCCATCAAGACCAAAGCTGGCAGCAAGCAGCAGACAGTAAGAGAAGACGCTACAGAGAAATTACACATTATGAAGGGAATTTACATGTCGTGAATTTGGATTAGGTGGAACATGAAAAACCATGATCAAATCATAAGGGAGTAAGAATTTCAAATTTTGAAGAAAAAAATCTAATGCATTACCCACATTTAATTATAATTTTTAACTATAAATTTCATGCCCCGCATTTGATTCATTTTTTAATCAACTGAACTAGGATACATAAACTATATAGGTTAATTACTATGCCATGAAATTTAAATTTCTTCATCAATAAATTTTAAAGAAAAAAATGGGGAAAATAATTAGTAGAGATAAGCATGTGGATTAAGGTTTGACAAATCATGGTTTGAGGAGAATGTGGATCATTACAAATTGAATGTTTCTAATATTTTTCCATTCTTTGAATTTATGATATTTTTATTCATTAATTTAATTACGTGTATGAATTTAAATGATTAATTTTCCAAATCATTCATCTCATTCCCAAGACATCCTCCGAGCCTAATATTTCTCATTCTTTATTTCATATATTTCTTGAGTAACTAAGGCATTATTTCTTCTAGAAATTTATTTGTATCTTATCTAAGATATGACTAAATAGAATCATTTTTAAAAATGATTGAGGAAATATTTGGTTTATACCTTATCCTAAGTATCAATTTACAATAATCCTTTTTAATCCTGTAGAATCCATGAATATACTTGTTATGAAATGATCCGTGTTAGAAGCTTGTATTATCCATTCCTACCTTCCTCTAAATATTTTTCATGATTATCAAACATAAGGGTGGGGGAAATAGAAACCGGTAGAAGGGATTAAAAATTTGTAATGAATAATTGTGGGGTAGATTTCATGGTATTTGTGGAAGGCACATTCATTATATTTATTACACACCCTTTTGAAGAAGAAAAGAATAATAAAAATGTGTTATATATAGAGAAATTCAAAAATCACCATTTACTTTACCGGTGATATAATTATAAATATTAAAAATAGTGACATGAGAAGATCACTGGGGGTTGGGTGGTCAATGTGAGAATTTTCCCTAGAACAACTTTTGAAAAATAAAATAAAAGAAAAAAAGGGTGTTTCATTTATTTCATTTCATCTCTTTATGAGATTTTTCTAAGATACTGGGGGGAAATGAGACTTTTATTGAACTATTTTTTATTATCATGTAAAGTAATTTAGAGTTGAACCTCCTTTTTTAGCCTTACTTGATTTACATCATTTACCTACCTAAACTAATTTTAGGATTAATTTGATCCTAAATTGTGAATTCCTCATGATAAATTTTGAAACTCTTTTTATGTGGTGGAGATGTTAGATGTTTTACAGGCCTATGGTATGTTGCATATTTTTGAGGTATGTGGATCACTCTATTCATTCATAACATGATGATGAGAGAAAAAAATTGAATATAGGTAGATTGAAAATGGAATGAATATTAATAATGGATTGAAAAATGAAAATGGATGATTGAAAGAGATTGGATATTTCCAAAGGGGAAAAGTAAAATACTTGGTTGGCTTGTTTCTTTGAAAAGTGAGGCGTTGGTACATTTTCTATGTGTGATATCAAACATTTAGTTTTCCATTTGATCAATTGTTTTTATTTAAATTTAATTTGAAGCATAGTAAGGTGAATTTCCTTTGTAGTATGTTCAGATTCCATCCATGAGGACAAGTATGAATTCAAGTGTGGGGGAATTTGATATGGGTATTTTATGTATACATTTTATGGTGTTTTAATGATTTTATTCGTGTATTTAAATTATTAATCTTTCCAATTTGTGATAAATTTGAGTTGTTTTATTTTTTATGGAAGGATATAATGAATATTTGGAAAAGGAAAAAAGAATAGGTGAACTTTTGAGCTTAAATACACTTCGCACGGTGAGCGAAGTGAAGCGGCATGACACCAGATTTTTGAGGATGCAGCGGAGTTGGAAAACTAGAGTAAACTGATTTACATGTCATGTATATCAATTACATTATGTGATTTTTTTAAGACAAATTTTTGGAAGAGATGAACCAAAATTTATTAATCTTATAAAATAAATTATTACACATTGTGTAAACAATTTACACATCATGTAAATTGTCATGGTGAATTTTAAACGCCCAAATTTGGTGTATCTACAAACTTTGACAAAATTTGTGAAACGAGACCCAACATAGACCACTATTTGAAATTTCATTTATGGAATTAATTAATTAAAAATCCCATATGGAGACTATAAAAGGAGTTCTAGGCTACTACTATTTAAGGGAATTCAGAGCTAGATTCACAGGAGATCCGAAGACCAAAGCATGGAGCGAGAAGCTATAGGGCCCTTTTCGATTTATTCTCTCCTTTTTTTATTCTTTAATTTTATTTTCTTATTCCATCCTATTCTATAATCACTAGGCTGAGGGGGTAAAACCACCATGTTCTAGGGTAATTTAATAAAATGGGGAAGGTGTGTTGGATTGATTTATTTTAATTTTTCATGTATTTCGTTTGTGCAATTTATTCTTCATCTTCCAATCCCTTTATTTTTCTTCCATCATAACCATTGATAATTGAATAAAAAATGAATCATAAAATTTTGTAACTTACAACCCTAAATAATTCATTACCATTGTCATATTTAGGGTAAATCAGGTCTAAATAAGGTATTGAGACAAACTTGATTCGGCAACACCCTAAATTACCAGACCAAGAGAAATATGGGATTTCTACGTCAAGGAGGAGATACTATGACCATTGAATCTTTCTCATCTCGACTCTAAAACTAATAGTGAATCAAAATATTCTATAAAATCCAAATTCTACTGAACCCTGATATTATAAAACCTTGGTATGCTTTCCAAATATGATCACAACCAATCAATCTACTTTTCTTTCATCTTTTTATTTTTCAAAATCAAATCAAATCCAAATTTTCTCACATCTTTATTAAAATTAATAAAATTAAATATTCTTGAAATAATAATAATACTAATTTAACTATCTATATGGATCAATATCAAACTTATTCTATACTCATTTCAATTAATTAAGTAGCATAGTTGAGTTTTTATAAATTTTGTTTTACATGGACCTGTAGGGAATTAACAACACCCTCTGGGCCTATCAATAAAACTTTAGTGATAACCCTATGGATAATTATAAGGATAATACTTGGTATATCAAAATATCCTGGAATTTTGGTGAAGTATAGAGTGAGTGGTTTCTGAGAAATTACATCTCTATCTAGATACTGCAAGTGGATGTGGTTTTTGTAACAGATGTAGATAGGGGTGATAACTTTGAAAAAGGCATTCTGGGCTTGACTCGAGCATTACTTGGTATTTAAAAATGGGCCTTAATGTACAACTAGTTTGACAATATAGGGTATATGCTTTGTAAATTTACACACTTTATGAACCATCGTGAAGGATTTAAATATATGTTGACTATGAATGACCTAGGATAAACCTAAGCTATCATATATTATAATTAATGAATCATTATTTAGACATATTATAAATAAATTTTCATGATAATGTAGTTTCCCACTATGAATATTTTTTCTCACACTACACTTTATGGTTTTAATCAATGGTTGGAACCAAAAGGAAATTGTTTAATATTGACTTTGATAGTGAATGAGTTAATGAAAAACCAAATGGGATGATTATTAGAGTGAATGATATTATGATTATGCCTAATAATATATCATGATATATGATTAAAAATGTGAACTTTGGTGAAATTCATAACAAGTCAAATAAAAATAGGATGTCAATTTATGATAGTTCATGTGGTAATGAACGTAGAGTAAAGAAGATTTATCTTCATATATATCAAGAAGGTGGGAAGAATCACCTATAATAATATCTCAAATGAAGGGGAAGATGTTTTCTATGTATAAATTGAGTTCATGAAGTAATGAATTTCTATGTAATTTGATGTCTTATATGTGGGGAACTTGGGGAATTATTCGAGTTAATGACATAAACTAAGGATTAACCAGTAGACTAAGAAAGAACTTATGTTATAATGAATCATTGAAGTAAAAGGGTTGAAGTATTTATATATTATTATTCAACAATTATGCTATAAATGTATTCTTACCAATGGTATTTTGGTTATAAGAATCATGAAACAACATAATATTGTATTAATTTTAGAATCATATATGCCTTTATGTTAGATTAACTTAAGAGTTATGGATACCATCATGGGTTTATAAGTTTAAGATTGATCATAAGTTAAAATTATTAGAAACCCCTTTTTATAATTTAAGTAAATGGATTTCTAGTTCAATAATGATATTTTGGGAGACATTTTATTGGGTCGATGCATATATAAACTTTTGGTTTAATGTAAAGGATTATTTAGGAAGAATATTATTATATTTTTTTGAGATGAAAGATGAAGGGTTTTAAGGGTATACACTTATGGAATAGGTTAATTCTATCTTTTGGAGTATTTATTGATGTATTATAGATTAATTAATAATATGGGAATACTTGTGCTAACCATTTTTGTTTTATTAAATACAAGAGGAAAATCATGTTGTTATTTTGGGGATTATGCGATCTATTAGAAGTTTATTTTAGTGCTTCGGTCATGAAAAATCCATTTTTGAATTCCCATAATTTGGATAAAATGTGATATTGTGGTGGAAATTATTAATGGATGAAATTATACTTTTCAAGTAAGTATATTTCCTTATGTTCTTAGCCCAGATGGTAAATGGATCCTGAAAATCTTTGGAAATGATCTTTAAACAAAAACGTTATCATCGTACCTTCATTTTTGATGAATCAAATGGTCTTTTAACTCTTCAAAAAAAATTTTTTTTGAGGTATTTAAATTTATATTAATCATTAAATTTTTTATCAATGATATATATCACTCTCTATTAATCTGTGGGCATTAGTATTATCTTCCATGTCCATTTTTTCTTTTCCTACCAGTGTTCTTCTACATGGAAACCAAATAATGTGTTATTTTCAATTACCTTCATACATTACTTTCTCTCTCATAAAGAGGAATTTTTATTAACCCTTTTTATATTATAGGTTTACAATATTGGTATTTTCAAATTTCAATCCCTTGATATCTGATATCAAGATTAAATTGTGAGGGTGTAATTTATTTAAGGGATAGAATGTAAAATCCCAATATTTTAAAAGAGAAACATCATGTTGGATAGCGTATGTTGACCTCACCTGTTTTGATAATCCCAATTATGCTTTCATATACTTTGATAATCTCAATATAATGTTTTTCTATATTTTAATTCTTTCAATCTGTGATCAAGATGATAATAATATTAAAATAATCCCTGAGATATGTTAATCCATGTCTATCTATGTTTATATGAGTTATGAAGTTCTTCTAACCCATTTTGATAAGTTTTCCATAAAAACAGATAAGTGTAAGCTACTGATCTGTACATAGCTACTGATAAAGAGCTACTGGTACTCAGTCTACCGATAGACTTAAGTCTACCAATAGACAGAGTCACCGATAAGCTAAGGTCACTGATATAAACAGAGTTACCGGTAAGCAGACACAAAGTCTACCAACAGAACAGACGAGCTACCGATGTGCATGTCTACCAATAGTTACCAATAGAGTAAACCTACTGATACGAGTACTGACAATCACAAACCAGAGATACCGATATGAGGAAGTCTATCGATAAACAGAATTCTACCGATAGAACCAGTCTACCGAGCTACCCAGAGCTACCGACAAACAAGAGCTACCGATAGATAGAAGTCTACCGATAGATCCAGTTCACACATAGTTACTGATACATCGAGCTACCGATAGCTCAAGAGCTACCGATAGAGAGAAACTGTTACATAGAGCTACCAATGCAAGAGCAAGAGCTACCGATTGAAGATCCGACAACACCGTACACTTTTACCAACACGAGCTACTAATGATTGACCAACCCGTCAAACTCTATACTCTATACTCTATACTCTCAATACTATTTGTTTATTAAGCTAATGGCTACATTTGATTTTTTTAATTCAGTTAATGTTATTTAAGGATCTCTGTTTCCATGTCAGGGAACCGTACCTAGTACCCATGCAAAAAAGTAAATATTCTTTTCTACAGAAGCTGAAAGCTATAAAGGGACAGAAAAAGATCGTGCAAGACACACTTTTTGAAAGAGAGATAATCAAGGCACTAAGAAGACACATGAAGGGTGAAAAGAGCCAAGATCTGAACAACATTCAAATGTGGAGCATTTTTCACTAGTCAACATCCATACTCCAAGAATCATGGACATACACGAAGAAACTTATTCTAAAGGAGAACAAAAGTTGCATCTTGAGTGAAGAACTAAAACAAACATTTCATGCACTCAAGCTGCTAAACTGGACCAAGAACCAAGGAAGAAAACAAAACTCTATTTTCTAAACAAGAAACCAGAGAAGGACTCGGAATCTTTTCTGATAAACCAAACGAGTCCAGAGATACACTGTTAATCACTAAAGCATTTCTAAACTCAATCATACTTATCTTAGCGATTCCTTTATTTATATTTCGAGCAGTGTGTGTACCCTGTTTATTTTACACACATACTGACTCCTGTACTAAGCTGGAGGATTCTTAAATCCTCACTCAAACTTTATAACCCTTTGTTTCCCACTGTGGATAGTGGTAGAGGTCGAGTAAGACCTGAAAAGCCTGTGTGATGTTGTTTGTTTTTCCCATGAAGAACTGTGGTAGAGGTCTTTGGACCTGGACAGTAGTGTACTGTTGTTTACCCCTGATCCAGGGTGTGGATCAATTTATATAAATTGTTGAGAGGACTAAGTCTCGTCTTGAGGCTGAATCTCTTGGTTAACTTTGTTGTGCCTTTTAATTTAAGTCTATAAGTATACTATATATTTATTTCATATTCCACTACTATTACTTTGAAATACAAAACTATTTTAAAGCTACTTTGATAGTTAAATTAGAAAGTTTTTATACTTATTGTAAACTAGTAAGTTAGTTTCAAATGTTAATTTAATCTTCAGATTAAGTCAACTAAGACCTAATCAATCTTTGAGAAACTGATTGAACATTTACACTCTGTATAGATTCACTATAGTTTAACTTTGTTTCTAAATTGGAGGATTTTAAGAGAAATAATTTTTAACAGAAATTTTTATTGGAACTCAATTCACCCCTCTCTTGAGTATCCACTCCGACCAACATTTGGTATCAGAGGATTTTTCTTTTCAAGGATTTAAAAATAATATGTGTTTTTAACTGTGATTTTAGTTGCATCTTTAAAGATCTTTAATTTCTGTTCGTTCTAAATTTTACCTCTTTAAAATAATTTTCTAAAATCTACCTATGGATAATAGACTAGAGGGTGCTGCTACTAACAAGACACCTTTCTTCAATGGCACAAACTATGCCCAGTGGAAACTAAAAATGAAAATTCATTTAGAAAGTATGGGTTTTGATATTTGGACTGCTATAGAATCTCAATATTAAATTCCAGAAACTAAAAGAACAACTTGGGATGAACCTACAAAGACTGCTTACAATAATAATTGTAAAGCTATGAATTCCATGTACTGTGATTTAGGAGATGAAGAGTTTAATAGAATTTTTTCTTTCAAAACTGCTTATGAAATATGGGATACTTTGGGTGTTTCTCATGAAGGAACAACCAATGTTAAGGAAATGAGATTAAATATGACACTTTTTAAAATGAAAACTGATGAACCTATTTCTGATATGTATCTCAGATTTAATGAGATATTCAATACAATGAGTTCACTTGGAAAAGTTGTTAAAGCTAAGGAAAAAATTATGAGGATACTGAGATGTCTGCCAGAACGATGGAGGGGCACTTCTGTTTCAATCAGAGAGTCATGTGACATTGGAGCACTTCCAGTAAAAGAGCTTATTGGTAAATTAATGATGTATAAGGAAGAACTCAAGGTGAATAAAGAGGAAGATGATGAACCAAAAAGGAAATTTGTAGCTTTCAAGTCTACTGCTTCTAAGAATAAAGACAAGGAGACAATGCAAGTACTTACTGAAAGTTCAACAAGTGAAGATTCAGACTCTGATAGTGATGCTGAGATGGCTCAAATATCCAGGAGATTCAAGAAGTTCTATAGGAAGAAGAAATTCTTCATAAAATCTAACTACAAAGGAAAGTATGACAACAAGGGATAGTGGAAGAAGGATTGGAAGAAAGCTGACAAGAATGATGAAATAGTATGCTATGAGTGTAAAAGGAAAGGACACATCAAGGATGATTGTCCAAAATTAAAAGTCAAAAAGAAATATGATTATAAGGACAAGAAGTACAAGAAAGCTATGAAAGAAACTTGGAGTGCTTCAGAGGACAGCACAAGTGAATCTGAAGTTTCTGATTCTGAGAAGAATCATGCCAACATGTGTTTCATGACAAACACATATGAGGTAACTTTAGATACTCTTGTTTTAAATTCCTATTATTCTAGAGATGATGTAGACTCTGATTCTGATTCTGAAAACATGACTAGTGAGGAATTATTTGAATATTGTAATATGCTGGAAGAGACATGCAATAAACTTAAGGATAAATGCAAATCATTAAAGAAACAGCATGCTCTCACTGTCACTGCTAAATCTATCTTTGATATAGAAAAAGAGAATAATGCTCAACTATTAAAGGAAAATACAGAACTGAAAATGTCAAATGAGCAACTTAGAAAATACTTAGATAAGTTTACAAATGTAAAGGATACACTAAATCAAATGCTAGGAAAGAAAGTGGCACCAAAATACACTACTAGAATAGGCTACAAACCTGGACAGAGACAGCTTATTAAGAATAGATTTATTCCAAAATCTGGACAGAATACTGCTAGTTCAAGTTCTGGAAATTCCTATGCTTCAACTAGTTATTCATATGGTTATAGATCAAATAAATTTTATCTTTCAAAATCTATTGATTATTTAAATTATATGAGACCCATAAGACAAATATGGGTACCTAAAGCTTTTATTTCTAACCTTTTTGGACCCAAAAATATCTAGGTACCAAAATCATTTCCTATCTAAATCTGTTTTGTAGGAAACATGCTTAAATATTTCTCATAAGAAGGTATGGTACTTGGACAGTGGATGTTCAAGACATATGTCTGGAGATTATACATGCTTCAAAAGTTTAATAAAGGTTGATGGAGGCCATGCCACCTTTGGTGATAATTCTAAAGGAAAAATCATCGGCCTAGGCCAGATTGGTAACCCTGATTCAGTTTTAATTTCTAAAGTTTTATTTGTTGATGGACTTAAGTATAACCTGTTAATTATTTCTCAATTATGTGATGATGGATTTAATGTGAAATTTGAAAATTATTCCTGTAATGTTTTTAATTCTCAAAATGTTTTAGTATTTTATTCTTTAAGAAATGAAAATGTTTATGCTGTTGATTTAAATTCTTTATCTAAGCAAAATGTTACTTGTTTAAAAGTTTTTCATAGAGAATCTTGGATTTGGAATTGAAGATTAGGACACTGAAATATCTATTCACTTATAAAATTAACTAGGAAGAACTTAGTTAGAGACCTACCTAATCTTGAATTCCCAAATGACAAATTTGTAATCCCTGTCAAAAGGGAAAGCAAAATAAAGTTTCTTTTAAATCAAAGAAAGAAGTTTCAACTTCTCAACCTCTCGAGTTGGTTCACATGGACTTGTTTGGACCTTCAAGAGTTTCTAGTTTAAATGGGAAGAACTATGTCTATGTTCTAGTAGATGAATTTTCTAGATATACTTGGGTATACTTCTTAGCTCACAAAAGTGAAGCTTGTTCTTACTTTCTTAAATACTCCAAATCTGTAGAAAATCTTAGTGGACTTAAGATTAAAACTCGGAGAAGTGATCATGGCCGTGAGTTTGAAAATCAAGAGTTTTAATCTTATTGCTCACACAATGGCTACAGTCACAACTTTTCTGCTCCTAGAACACCTCAGCAGAATGGTGTGGTAGAAAGAAGGAATAGAACCCTTCAAGAAATAGCTAGAACCATGCTTAATGAATATGACCTGCCTATTTAATTTTGGGTTGAAGCTGTGAATGCAGCTTGTTATATTATTAATAGAGTCTTAATTAGACTAGTTCTTAAGAAGACCCCATATGAGTTTTGGAATAATAAAAAACCTAAAGTTAGTTACTTTAGAGACTTTGGTTGAAATGTTTTTATTCTTAATACAAAGGATAATCTGGACAAGTTTTATTCTAAAAGTGATGAGGGAATCTTTCTTGGTTATTATTTAACTAGAAAAGCCTATAGAGTCTTTAATAAAAGAACCAAATGTGTGGAAGAATCTGTTCACATCAAGTTTTATGAAACTGATCCACATGATCCTAAAACCTCTCTTGAAAATCTTGAGGAAGATTTGAGTGTTCTGGACATTAATGATAAATCTAAAGAACTTGTTGTAAAAACATCCAGTTCTAAACATATTCTAGAATCTACTGTTAAAGAACCTAAACTTGGAGATGAACCTGAAATTTCTAGTCCTACCTTTACTAGATCAACAAGGATTCTAAAGAATCATCCTTTGGATTCTATTGTAGGTAATCTTGATAGAGGGACACAGACTAGAGCTTCTCTAAGAAATCAGGTTGAACATCAAGCCTTTATTTCATAGCTAAAACCAAAAAATGTCAATGATGCTATCAATGATGAATTTTGGGTAATGGCTATGCAAGAAGAGTTAAATCAATTTGAAAGAAACAAAGTCTGGGAATTAGTTGACAAACCTAAGGACACTTTAACAATAGGCACTAAATGAGTTTTTAGAAACAAAGTTGGTGAGTCTGGAAATATAGTTAGAAACAAATCTAGATTAGTTACACAAGGATATAGTCAAGAGGAAGGTATAGACTATGAGGAAACCTTTTTACCTGTAGCCAGATTAGAATCCATTAGGATCTTACTTGCCTATGCTACTCATCTAAATTTCAAGTTATATCAAATGGATGTCAAAAGTGATTTTCTAAATGGTTTTATTGTTGAAGATGTTTTTGTTGAACAACCACCTGGATTTACTAATCCTCATTTTCCAAATCAAGTTTTTAAACTTTCTAAAGCTTTATATGGTCTAAAACAAGCTCCAAGAGCTTGGTATGATAAACTTAGTAATTTTCTTATTTCAAAAATTTTTACTTAAGGGATTGTTGATCCAACTCTTTTTATTAAAAGAATTTCTAAAGATGTTTTAATAGTACAAATCTATGTTGATGATATTATTTTTGGATCTTCCAAACACTCTTTATGTACTGATTTTTCAAAAATGTATTCAAAATGAGTTTGAAATGAGTTTAATGGGATAACTTAAATATTTTCTTGGATTTCAAGTTTTCCAAAATAAAGATGGTATTATTTTGAATCAAAGTAAATATATAAAGGATCTTTTAAAACGTTTTAGTTTGGATAGTATTAAGGAAAGTGATACTCCTATGAGTACAGTCTGTAAATTGGATACAGATGAAACTGGGAAACCAGTGGATCAAACCAATTATAGAGGTATGATTGGAAGATTAATTTACCTTACTACTAGTCGATCAGATATTATGTTTAGTGTGTTTATGTGTGAAAGATTTCAAGCTAATTCAAAAGAATCTCATTTACTTGCTGTTAAATGAATTTTTAAGTATCTTAAACATACTGTAAACTTAGGTTTGTTTTATCCAAAAGGACAGCCCTTTGAGTTAATGAGTTATTCAGATGCTGATTTTGTTGGTTGCAAGTTTCATAGAAAAAGCACTTCAGGAACATGTCACTAATTGGGAAAATCCTTAGTATCTTGGTGTAGTAAAAAGCAGAATTCTCTAGCATTATCCACTACCGAAGAAGAGTACATATCTACTGGTAGTTACTGTGCACAAATTCTATGGATGAAACACACTCTTTTGGACTATGGATATGACTTTAAGCACGTTTCAATCAATTGTGACAACACTAGTGCAATAAATATCTCAAAGAACCCTGTGTCTCACTCTATGACCAAACACATTGATGTAAGACACCATTTCTTAAGAGATAATTACCAAAAGGGTGATATAATTCTTGAGTTTATAAGTACTAAACATCAATTAGCTGACATCTTCACTAAACCTTTGAGTTCAAATAGGTTAAGTTACATTAGATATGAGTTAGGTATGTTTAACCTTGATCGGTATCTAACCTCACCAATATAAAATTCTCACCGATGTGAAATTCTCACCGATGTGAAATTATCACCGATGTGAAATTATCACCGATGTGAAATTCTCACCGATGTGAAATTCTCACCAATGTGAATCCTCACCGATGTAGCCTCACTGATAGAAATTCTCACCGATGTGTGTGCTGTTTTAAAAACTTCTGTCTTATTCCAGAATCTGAATCGTTTTTACTTTATTTCATTTTTTTATTTATTTTATGATTCCTAAATGATAAAACTAAAGTCCGAGATACTTCTAAATCCACTGAGCCTCAAACCTTAACCCTCGAATCTTAGCTCCCAAATCCTTAGAGAACCCTAAATCCTTCGAACCAGCGATGGAAAAAACCAAACTTCCTACCATCAGAGATGACTCTGTTGAGCCGAAAACAAAGAAGCAGAGGACCGAGAAAGAAGCAAGCGGTAGTGGTAGTGTTTCTAGAACTAGGTTGGGGAGACGACCAGTGAATCCTCATCTGCAAAATCGGGTTATTGTGATTGAAAAGGAGCTGTGTGTAGAATGGATGCTGCCTAGAAAGTCCTTAGTGCTCGAAGTACTTGAAGATCAAAAATGGGTAGAGTTTTTTTCAAACAACAATGGTCCCTACTTTCCAAAATTAGTGAAACAGTTTTACGATTTTATAACCTTTAAGAAATCGGTGAATGAAAATCGAGTAACCTCTCTTGTGAATGAAAAGAATATGTCGTTTTCATCTGTTGAATGGGATGAGTTCTTAAAAGTCCCACATGAAGGAGTATCTGGATATGTCTCGAGATCCATGCCACCTACCAGTGACATTTTCTACTATGAGACTGCTTTGGAAGAGTTGACTGGTGATGGAAGTCAAAGACAAGTAGTTGTTGCAGAAATGGATGGAGAGAATAGATTGTTGTTCAAATTCGTTCAATATGTCTTGATACCGAGGAGAGGAGACTTTTCCAATTTGAGATATAAAGATATCTATCTCCTACACCTCTTAAGACATTGTTTAAAGTTTAATTTGTGCAGATTTTTTATGATCCAAATAAAAGATATGACGAGGCTGAAATCAAAGACAAATGCCCTATTCTTTGCTAAATTGATCTCTGTGATGATTAAAGTAAAAGGGGTATCTGAGTCTCAAGATGATACAGTAGTAGTGAATAATAACTTTTTCATCACATCCACAGTGTGCAAATACATGAGGATCAATTGGAACCCTTGGAGAGGAGAATAGGTCAATGATGACCATAAGGTATATGACAAATTCAATCTTGTGGATCATCCTTCAAGACCAACGGATGTGAGGGATCCAGGTCTGGGACCTGATGAAGAGGATCCATAATACAGTGATGATTCAGAAGAGGAAGAGTCCTCTACTGATGAAGGAGGAGACCCTGACTTACCTCCTAGCCCAACTCCTAAAAATATTGATCAACAGAAATCAGATAAGGAAGAAGCTGGTTTAGAGGTTGTTGAAGAGGTTGTTGTACAGAATGAGGAAGATGTTCATGAGAGTGAATCATCTCTGTCAGATGATTTGAGTCTTAGTCCAGTGATTGGACAATCCTTAATGCCTTCTAATGATGCAAATGAAGTTGAAATTCCATTGCCAATTTTGGAAGACCCTCTTGCTGTTGCAGAAGAAGAATTGATAGTGGAAGATTCTCCTCAGGGTGAAGGACCTGCTGAGAATGTTTTTGAGAATGTTGTTATCCTAATTGAGGATGCACTGGTTGAGGGGGAGCATCAAACCAATGTTGGAAGTGTTAAAGTGGAGGTTGGAATTGAAGATTGGGCAGAAGACCTAGGTTTTATATTCTGTGGTTTAGACTATCCTGATTCAGATAATGAAGCATATCTCAATAGACCTAAGATTACTTATGATGTCGATTCTGAGTTATTACCTGAAGATGTGGTCAGAATGAATGACCTGGATACTTTAAATGAAAATCTTAAGGATAGTTTTGTGGAAGAGGTAAAGAAGATGGAAGTTTCTCTAGTATCTTCAGTTTAATCAGTTATGACTGATTCTGTGGTCAGTTTAGCCTCTGAAAGAGTACCCACTACAGTTGCACCTGCTGATTTGATCACAAGGGCTGATCTAGAATCTATTAAGGATGATCTAAAAGAATCTTTTAATGTCTCAGTTACTAAGATGAAGCTTTTTTTGTGAAGAGATGAGGATGTTGGAAAGATCATTTGAACTCTCTCTAGGTTGTAATTTGTCAACCTTCATGGTAGAAATAGTGGAAGAAGTTAAAGACTGTCAGGCTCAAGTTTCTAGACTTGAAGCAGATCTTGAAGCTTTAAAGAAATTGGTTATCTATTTGGAATATTATATGAGCTCAAAATCCCAAGTAGACAAGGACTTAGCCTATGTCAAGAGTGTGGTAATCTAGATGGTTTCAGTGTTTGAAGGTTTCAAAACTTCTATGAAAGATCATATTAAAACCCAGGATTCCCAAGTTCAAAATCTTATCAGTGGGTTTACCAAAAGCTTCAAAGATACTATATCTTTCTCTTTTGGTTCTCTTCTATCTAAACCTTCCATGGATTTGAATTAGTTTAGAGCTGTGATGAAGGAGGAGCTTGATTCAGCTTCAACCAGTGGCTCTGTGGACTCATCCGAGCTGAGCAGAGTTGTTCTCTCTACCAGAGATTCAGCTAGAGAAATAATGAAGATAGTCCAAGACTATATGAGAGAAGCATATGCCTCTCATAAAGAAGTGAAAGATAAGTTGGACTCCTATTTCTCTAAGATTTTCACCAAAAATCAACTCAACAATCACTTCAAACTTCTGTTGGAAAATATGAAGCTGCCTCCTGTCAATCAACCTTTCATAGAACAAGTTAGCAAGATAAGGTAATTGACTCCAGCATTGGACAAGTTTATAGAGAACAACGATGACTTCATATCTGCTATGGAGAGAGGAGGAGGAATAATTATGGATTTCAGAAATCTGTTGCTGCCTTTTCTGCATGTTGATGTTATGCCAGTAATTGTCTCTCTTGCTTTGCCTGCCTCTGCCTCTACTGCTTCTCCAGTTCAGATGACTCCTGCCCAAGCAATTAGAATCCTCACACCTATGATCACACAAAGGACTCCTCAGTACAGACCAGGAACAGTTTCTATGGCTCAGCCTCCTTTGATCATTTCTGGAATTCCTAAGCCATCACTTTCTTCCACTTCCCCTGAATCCTCTTCTGCTCCTAAGGGAAAATCTAACATTGAGGATGTGGATTAAACCAGTGGCTAGACTGTTTGATAGGAATCCATTGTATTTTTTTTATTTCTTTGTACCTTATCTGGAACATGAAATGAAACTGGTTTTTCATCTCTTTTCTCATTTTTATTTTTATTCCTCTTCTCTTTGGTTTCCCACTTTTTGATTATCATAAAGGGGGAGAAATATTTTACCAATCTTTTACAAAGGGGGAGAAATATTCACCCAGGGGGAGAGATATTAATGAATGGGGGAGAAATTTTATCTAAGGAAAATCCATCATGCTTTACTCCTCTGATACTGTTACATTTTATCCTCTAATACCATTTTCTCTAACTCTCTGATGCCACTAAACTTTACTTTTGATATCATTACATTTAATTTTATCTCTGATACTATCGCATTTTCTTCCACCTCTGATCCTTTATATTCTATAACATACTGTTTCTCTGATATAATTTCATTTAATGATATATCCTCTAATACAATTGCTTACTATTTTTAAAATGATAATATCATAGGTTGTGATTATCAAAAAGGGGGAGATTGTTGACCTCACCTGTTTTGATAATCCCAATTTTGCTTTCATATACTTTGATAATCTCAATATAATGTTTTTATATATTTTAATTCTTTCAATCTGTGATCAAGATGATGATAATATTAAAATAATACCTGAGATATGTTAATCCATGTCTATCTATGTTTATATGAGTTATGAAGTTCTTCTAACCCATTCTGATAAGTTTTGCATAAAAACAGATAAGTGTAAGCTACTGATCTGCACATAGCTACTAATAAAGAGCTACCGGTACTCAGTCTACCGATAAACTTAAGTCTACTGATAGATAGAGTCACCGATAAGCTAAGGTCACTGATATAAACATAGTTACCGGTAAGAAGACACAAAGTCTACCGACAGAACAGACGAGCTACTGATGTGCATGTCTACCAATAGTTACCAATAGAGTAAACCTACTGATACGAGTATTGATAATCACAAACCGGAGCTACTGATATGAGGAAGTCTACCGATAAACAGAATTCTACCGATAGAACCAGTCTACCGAGCTACCCAGAGCTACCGACAGACAAGAGCTACCAATAGACAGAAGTCTACCGATAGAGCCAGTTCACACATAGTTATCGATACATCGAGCTACCGATGCAAGAGCAAGAGCTACCAATTGAAGATCCTCTAACACCGTACAATTTTACCAACACGAGCTACTAATGATTGACCAACCAGTCAAACTCTATACTCTATACTCTATACTCTCAATACTATTTGTTTATTAAGATAATGGTTACATTTGATGTTTTTAATGTAGTTAATGTTATTTAATGATCTTTGTTTCCATGTCAGGTAACCGTAACTAGTACCCATGCAAAAAGTAATTATTCTTTTCTGCAGAAGCTGAAAGCTATAAAGGGATAGAAAAAGATCATGCAAGACACACTTTTTTAAAGAGAGATAATCAAGGCACTAAGAAGACACATGAAGGGTGAAAAGATCCAAGAGATGAACAACATTCAAATGTGGAGAATTTTTCACTAGTCAACATCCATACTCCAAGAATTATGGACATACACGAAGAAACTTATTCTAGAGGAGAACACAAGCTGCATCTTGAGTGAAGAACTACAACAAACATTTCATGCACTCAGGCTGCTAAACTGGACCAAGAACCAAGGAAGAAAATGACACTCTGTTTTCTGAACAAGAAACCAGAGAAGGAATTAGAAGCTTTTCTGATAAACCAAACGAGTCCAGAGCTACACTGCTAATCACTAAAGCGTTTCTAAACTCAATCATACTTATCTTAGTGATTCTTTTATTTACATTTTGAGCAGTGTGTGTACCCTGTTTATTTTACACACATACTGACTCCTGTACTAAGCTGGAGGATTCTTAAATCCTCACTCAAACTTTATAACCCTTTGTTTCCCACTGTGGATAGTGGTAGAGGTCGAGTAAGACCTGAACAGCTTGTGTGTTGTTGTTTGTTTTTTCCATGAAGAATTGTGGTAGAGGTCTTTAGACCTAGACAGTAGTGTACTGTTGTTTACCCCAGATCTAGGGTGTGGATCAATTTATATAAATTGTTGAGAGGACTAAGTCTCGGCTTGAGACTAAACCTCTTGGTTAACTTTTCTATGCATTTTAATTTAAGTCTATAAGTATACTATATATTTATTTCATATTCCACTATTATTACTTTGAAATACAAAACTATTTTAAAGTTACTTTGATAGTTAAATTAGCAAGTATTTATACTTATTGTAAACCAGTAAGTTAGATTCAAAAGTTAATTTAATCTTCAGATTAAGTCAACTGAGACCTAATCAATCTTTGAGAAACTGATTGAACATTTACACTTTGTATAGATTCACTACAGTTTAACTTTGTTTTTAAATTGGGGGATTTTAAGAGAAATAATTTTAACAGAAATTTTTATTGGAACTCAATTCACCCCCCTCTTGAGTATCCACTCCGACCAACAGTGTATATGACATGAAAGTCCAATATTATAAGATAATTTAACACCTAGATAATTTATGATATATTTTTTTTAAATAAATTCAATCTCTTTGATATCTTACGATGCATGTAACAATAGGTTTACATGAAACACAATACTCTATATTATTATTTAAATATGACCATTATTACCTAGTCGTTAAGTTAGTGGATATGAATAGGACTAAATAAATTATAAAAATTATATGTTTTATATGTGTATAAAATAATGGTTATCTATTTATTATAAATAAAATAATAACTATTTGAAAAAAATGAAATGTTTTCTGAAAAATAGTTTTTTCTTGTAAAAGGTGGTTTAGTCATGCTTAGCACACATAATGAAAAAAATATTTTTTTAACACTTTTAGAAAATTTATTTGAAAAAATAATACTTAATTTTTTAAATATAAATGTCAAAATTATCCTTGGGTAAAATTTTTATAATTTTTTTAAAGGAATAATTTCTCAATGAATAGAGAAAATACTGATTTTTATTGATAATTGCATTTTCTTTAAAATTATTAATAAAATTAAATTATATTTTTAAATTAGTTTTAAAGTAAAATTAATTTAATTACATTATTATTTAACTAATTTAGGTTATTGAAATAATTTTTATGTTTAATTCTGATATAAAAACTTTTTTTAACTTTCGAAAGTTTTCTTTGGAAAAACTGTTTTTTCGACACGTCTGTGCGTTTAATTTTATATTAAATTCTACCACTTTTGTGAGTTTAATTTGAAAAAAATATTCCATATTTTTAATAATAATAATAAATATTATCTAATGAGGTCAAATTAATTTTTTACTATAATGAATACTAAAAATAGTAATAAATATTTATCGTGGTTAAGGTAAAAACAGGTTTAACAGGGGTTAAACTAAAAATGTAAGGGTTAAAAATAAACTACAACTTTTATAATTTATATTTTATTTCATTTTTATACCTTATATATTATAAAGTTCTAAATTTTTTCATTTTTTATACTTTTTCCATGATAAAAACACAGGTACAATTCTTTCTTTTCAAAAATTACAAGTGTGTCATCTCCCCCACTTAAAAAGGGATACCCTCTCTTCTATCCATTACACACTTCCAAAACCCATTGGTTAGTCCAATACCAACAAAAATTAATTCCCTAAATTCCTCCCCTCATATTATAATAATTTTTTGTGTTATAAATCCAAACTAGGAAGGCTTTTGATGCAAACCAAAAAAAGTTTTTTGAAGAAGAGGTAACGTCCTTAACCAAGTGTTTTATTTTATTTATTATTCAAATTACTTAAACCATTATTAAAAAAGATGATTTAATAACCTCATTATATTCCATATAATTATATTTTTTATATTAATTTCATGACTTGTAACCATCTCTTCCTCTCTCAAATGGGAAATAAAATCATTGATCATGTGTACAAAGAACTACCACCTTGCAGACTGATGTAATTCATTTTCCATCACCACTTATCATAGTTATATATGATTATTTATATAATATTTATATATTATATTCATGATATAATTATACTTATATAATTATAATATCATATTTTAATTCTTACTTTCAATTCTATAGAGAATATGATAACGTCGTTCATGTATACGGTGGACTATCCCCTCATGAAGAGATCTGATTCACTCTTCAATTACACTTTACATGGAAGGTAATAAGTATTAATTTGATTTTTATATATTATATTAATGACATATTAATTATTCTAGAAAATAAATATATTATATAATCTCTTACTTTACCGTCAATTGAAAAAGTTATAACATCGTTCGTTTGTACAGTGGACTACTGTCTCGCGAAGAGATGTGATTTATTTTTCACTAACGATTTACATGGAATGTAGAAAAGTATAAATTTAATGAATATATGTTATATATATGATAAGATATTTATTTTTTAAAAATTAATTCACAATCCAATTCTTTACCCTTTCAGTAGTTAAGGAAATGATAATATCACTCATGCGTACGTACGACCTACCGTCTCCACAAAGTGATGTCATTCATTATACATGTTCAAAATTAAATAATGTTCTAAAAATGTATATAATTAACAAAAAATATATTTATACCATTAATATAATTTTTTATAATACGTAATGATATACTATGTTCAATATATGGAACTTTCACAATAAATCATGCATGAAAAAATAATGCAATTAACACCCAAAATAATATTGATAATGAAATATTGTTAATGAAAGAGTGATAAAGTGATCATATATTAAATTATAAATACTAAAAGTATTCTAGTATAAGTTAATAACTTGATTAAAACCATTATACATGAGGTTAAATAGTGATCAACTAAAGGGAATTGTGAGGGAAGGAATTTCTTAACTCGGTTTCCATTCATTGGGTTATATATCTAATTAGTTGATTATATTATTCCAAGGTTATGCATGAAATTACCATTTAATGAAACTGGCATGGTTTTCGAGTGGTACTCGTTTTCCACCACTACATTAGGCGGCGTGGGATCAATTACCACCCGCACAATATTTTCCACCTCGTGTGGGCCGGCAGCTGATGTGGTGGTTGATGATAGTCTTAATGGGTATCGAGTCATAGATCAAGTAGTCAAATAACACAAAGGGGTATAGATATTTGGGACGATACATGTGGTTTGGTGACTGGGCTAGTGAATGGTGGCTTTGATTCATCTCAAGTTATCGGGATAGGAATTGATGATGAAGAGGGGTGGGGATCGTCAGGACAACGGTGTGAGCAGGTGGTTGATGGGGATAGTGAAGGATGGAGTCAATATGAGTTTTAATCTATGGATAGGTTAGGGCTAGTTTTCATCATAGGTGACTTTTTAATTAAATTAGGACGCACACAACACAATAGTGGAATGAGCGGGTCAAATAATTAGACTTTGTGCCATGGGATCTCATTAGGAAATGGGTCTGATGTATTTAGATTTAATGCCTATTGGTCCTATAGGTCATCTGAAATGAGTTCCCTCTACCTGGTTAAAAAAAGATTTGTTTTCTTATTTAATAAAAAATTGAGGGGCTTCAATCCTACCTTTTTTAAAAACACTCACTTCAATGTTATGAACTTTGTAAAGGTTTCATCTCAAAACTTCCTTTATTGAGACACATGTTCTTTTAAAAACCTAATATATTTTAAATAGTGTATATACTAACCCTTTACATACTATATATAGAATCCATCATACTTAATTTTATTTTAAGTCACAATTTTTCTACTTCATTCATGGTAAGCTATGATTCAAAAGTTACTAAAGCGGTAAGGGTTTATGCTTCAATATTATTTTAATCGGGATTATTTATGCTTGAATTAACAATATAGGAAATTATTTTATAATTTCCTAGTAAAACCATTCCATATTATTCTCCTATATTTATTCATGAACTTTTCAAGTAATAATACAATTTCCCACTCTTTGTTACTTAAAATGATTGAGAAATTGTTTTTAAGAAAATTGAATTTATTTATTTCTTCAGTTGAAAACACATTTTCTTCCATATCCATGTTCTACAAAAAAAATTTTAATATACTATAATTATTTTTAAAATTCATTTTTACTCATTTTTTACTTTTTAAAAAATGATTTAAAATGAATCTTCAATTTTTTTTAAACAAGGTACTTTTTAACTTTTACCAAAAATGTGAAAGGAATATTTGTTTTATGTGAATAGAATAAATGGTATTTTCTTCCACAATTACCATTTTTCCATCAATATTACATTATAAATTTTCAATAATATTTTCAAAGAAAAGTTTTTTAGTAATATTTTTTGAATTTTTAGTTTTTAGGAAGTTATTTTCAATTTGGAATGGTTATCTTTCTCAATATTTTTTTTAATCATTTTAATGGTATTTATATTCATCATCAACAACAACCAATAATGTTATAGAATTATTCTAAATATTTTATATACATCTCTTACATATATACCTACTTTATTCTATATTTATTTTAATGGGTAATATATTCATTATGACCATATCTCAAATTTTTTCATTGAGAAATATTTTTTTATTATGTTATGAGATAATATTATGAAACCCATTTATTTACATTAGTAATTATTATATTTATTCCTTATAATTGATATCTTTTTGTGCCAAACATATTCATGTACATGAAATGAATTTGATGAGTGGGTATGGAAATATATATCCCTCAATTCATTGGGTAATGTTTTAGTATCCTAAGACATCGTGTATGGGATTAGGGAGTGAACTTAATCCATTATGAGACTCTATACACCATGTGATGTTGTCTTGGAAGTTAGTATTAACTTATGTTTATGTCATGTTTTATATTTCTGCCACATCTCCTATGATTTTATGATCTTAAGATACCATATTCTTTAAATTATGCTTCCATGTGATTACTCATGTGCCTTCTCTTTTATGATATCGTGTTATACCTTTGACTCACATGTTATGTTTCCTTATCATGTTTATTCCCTTACTATACTTTTTATCTCACCCCTTTCTTTATGTATTCCCCAAGTTATCCCATTTATATTTAGGAGATCGAATAGATTTTAGGATCTCTTTATGGAAAAAAAATATGGATGTTATGTATTAAGAACCTAGTCTTCCAAAGGTACTAGGCCTTTACGATCCTTGTGTTGTAGTAACATATATTTAAGTTTAATAATCATGTAATAAAATTTATAAAAGGTGTGGGTCTCTATACCAATCCTAGAAGTTAGCATCGGTCAATAGATTTTATTTATCTAAGATAGATTGTAAGTATATTTATGTGGTTGAATGACTTTCCATTTTTTATAATAAATAAAAGCATAATTATTAAATTATCTTGATTTCCAAGTGTGATGTAATAAATTTATTTTATTTTTATCCTAATATTTTATCAAAGTCTAATAGCCCTCACCATTGGATTTGGAATATCATTTCATGTGGATATTATAGTGTTAAGCATCAATATTCCTATTCTAATAACCTAGATGAGAGCTAGATCAAAATATTTGAAGATATTTAGGTAGGAGGTCATTCCAATCATATTAAATCACTATTCTTTGATTTGTTTAGTGGACTCCCTAATCCTGAAATCATATACTCAAACTTCATAGACACTTTCATATAAGTTACAAAAAGTCTTGAGAGGACAAATACTCTTGATTCTAACTTAGTAAAGTCAACTCAAACTTTCATTATAACTCCTTGATAAATGAATGTGTACAGACAAGGGAAGGACCAACACTTTGATATATGATTTCATTCTGATTTAAGTAATAGAAGGTGTTATCTAAATTAAAATTTCCTTAAGTGTTTTTTTAAAATTATGTGTAATAATTTCTCATTTTCTTCTTCACTTATTTAATGAAATTATTTTTATTTTACATAATTAATTAACAATGTGTGATAAAATAATTTATCCATAAAATTTGATTTTATTTCAACTTTCATGATTTTTATTTATTTATTTTGTATATGATTTTGTTTAATCATAAAATAAACATGCATCGCATAAATAAAAAACCATTCACTAATAAATAAAATAAACAAATGATAAAATCATGAGATTTCAACTACTGTTTAGTTTATCAAGTAGAAGATAAACCAACTTTAACCCTTGGGAGAAAAATCTTTAGGTTGATACCTAGATTGAGTTGTAGATTTCCTCCATTAATTGTGTATCTCCTTGGTTATTTTCACCTCAGGTAAAGTCTTGAACCTTAACTTGTCTATAGTAGCTCCATCAATTAAAAATGCTAACTCACTCGCACTTGAGGGGAACCAAGGATTTAGGGTTACATAAAATAATCACTGGATAGGTTGGTCCATACATAATAAAAGAGGAAGGGATGATACAACAATCATCAAATCAAATTTTATAATAAATTTATCATAAAACCCATTCATAAAATATTTAAATAATATTGAAACCCCACACATACAATGGTCATTCAAGCTCATGATCAATCACAATAAGTAATAGATGTAAATAAAACTTATTATTATTCATTTTAATTAATTCCTTATTAAGATAAATTTATAAAATTAATAAATTACACTAGTAAAAAATAGATCATTAACAGCAGTGGCCTTTATCAACGCTTTATTTGTAGTGCTGATAAAGGGTACCCTTTATCCACGCATTATTTTTAGCACAGATAAAGGATAGACATTATCAGCACTTTTTTAGTATTGATAAAGGTCCCAAATAAAATGAAAAAAATTAAAGATGACTAAATTAAAAAAATATATAAATTTTATTAATTAAATAATAACTAATAAAAATGAATTAATTTAATATACATATATATAAATTATAAATATTAATAAATAGTATATATTAAATATATAGATATGTAAAATGAATAAAATGAAATAATTAAACAAATGAAACTTAAAAATGAATAAATTAAGAAAAATATTAAAGATTTTATTAATTAAATAATTATTGATAAAAAATGAATAATTTTAACATAAATATATATAGATTATAAATATTAATAAATAGTATATAATTATATGAAATGAATAAATTGTAGTAATTAAACAAAAAAAATTAAAAATGAATAAATTTTAATAATTAAACAAAAAATTAAAAAATGAATAAATTAAAAAATTATTAATGAAACAATTATTAATAAAAATGACTAAGTTTAATATATATATATATATATTAATTATAAATAGTAATAAATAATATATATTAAATATAAATATAGAAAATGAATAAAATGTAATAATTAAAAAATATTAATTTCTTATTCATTTTTAATGGTTTTTATACATAATTATTCATTAATATATTTAATATAGGAATATATTCATATATATTTCCATATATATATATATGAATGTATAATATTTCATAAAATATGATTTAATAAAATAAAAAATAATTATTCTTACATATTAAATAAGTTATATATTTAGTAAAGAATGGTTTATAATTAAAAATTAATATTAATTAAAAATACTAACTAATTGCATTAAGTAATGGAAATAATTGAATGTTGTTTGATTTTTAAATTAAACATATAAAATATGTGTGTTACGTTGATTTCAAATACATATATGTAATGAATTTTTATATACAATGCACACACACAAATATTTACATAATTAATGAAATCTTATATATATATATAAACACATACACTAAATATTTATGTAATTTATTCAAATTTTAGTATTCAATTTATAATTTCATTAAAACATTATACATTTAATATATTATGTTTTTAATCTATATATTTTATTTATTTATTTTTAATATTATTACAGTTAGGTATTAATTCATTTTTTATATTTCTTATTTCTTATTTCTTATTTTTTTTTTGGAAATTGAGTCATTTTATATTATTTATATATATATATATATTTTCTATATTTTAATATTTTCAATATGTATTTATCATTATTTCAATATATATCCATAAGTTTTTAATAATTTATATTTATATGAAGCAGGTCTAGCATGAAGCCGAAGCTCCTGACTATTTATTAAAATTGAAGAAAAGATAACAAGCACATGAGAAGAAATATGGGATCAAACAAGTACAATCCCACATCCATAAGAAAAAATAACAAATCAAACATCACTATAATCAAGGTTAAAATCATGATCAGACTCTTCAGTATCAGTAGATTCCCACTCTGACTATGAATTCTTCTAGTTGAAGAGCGCAATGTACTTATTCTTAATATTCAACTTCTATGGGTGAGATTGGAAGAGCTAAAAGAAGCACATTGTCCACGTACTCGAGTAACATCCTCTCAGCCATGTCCTCGGCCTTGACTCTTTGGATGCCTACCCCATCTCTAAGTTTGATAATGCCAAGATGCATCATGTTCACCCTTTTCAGCATCAGGTATATCTTTAGTATTAATCAAGTACCTTAAAACTATTAATATTAGTAACAATTGACCGATCAATTTATTGTTTAGAAACATTAGGTGGTTCATGTTGAAATCCAGTTTTCCTTTAAACCATTTGAAACCCTTCATCGTCCACTTTCTTCTTCCTATTATGACTCTTATCATCCATGGATTGAATAGATACTTCCCTCTCAATGAGTTCCATTTTTTCTGATAGAGTAGATGCATCCATAACACTGTCTTTTTGAACATTTTGGATTGGAATCAAACAAGCCTCACTTGCATTGAGTTCTTTATCAGCAACAATGTACGACCATGGTTTCTTCTTATTTGATAGTTGCGCAGATGCTACACTAGCACAAAGAGGGGTTGTCCCTAGCTTCCCAAAAGATATGCCTCCAATATTCTGCTCAAGAAAACCATTTTCAAACAGTTCATTTCCATTAGCATGAAAAATTATCAGCTACCCAAAGTTATGAACGTGTTGATCACAACCATCAACACTATCACACTCTATCTGACCAGCATTTACACCTTTGGTATTCTTCACAAACAAACCATTGGGAATAGTAGAAAAAGGTTCATCTCCCTGCCCAGAATTCCCAACTTCAACATCTAAAGTAGAGGCCGGAACATCATGTCCACCAATATCATCCTGAACAGGAGGCACATTACCATCTGATTGAGTACATGGCTACCTTGAATTACCACCATCTGTATTTTGACCCAACAAATCAGAACAACCTTATTTCTTACCTCCCTTCAAATAGGACCTCCTATCATGGCCACATACAGAACAAACATCACAGAGAATCAACCTTCTTTAGTTCACTCGATCATATCCAATAACACTACATTCCACACAGAATTTTGGAATATTCTCATGTAAAATCCTCAATTCGAACTCCTTTTCATCAGTAGATATAAAAACCCAATCAAAAAGTGTTGAACATAAATCAATTTCAGCCAAGAAATGCACAAAATTTCTATACATGGCATCTGCAGTCTCTTTATCCATGTTGATGGGGAAACCAAGTGACATTGTGATGTCATTGAGAATTATTGGATTCCAAAGCATCCAATATAACCATATACCTTAACCTAAACTTGCACTTAAGTACTTAAATCATTTAATGGATCAAACCTCCCATCCCATTTCTTAACATGAAGAAATCCAGGCTTCATGGAGAGAGAACTGAAGCCCCATGCCCCTATTTTCATCTCCTCATAAGAGAAGAGAAAATGAAATAACCCACACCCCAAAGAAAAGAATATTCATTTATAGAAACCCCAAATCACCAAAAGTCATTGAACCAAATCATCAACCTTCAGTGGAATGAAAGCTTGAGGAAAAATGAAGCATGCAATAATTGAATTTTATCCACATTCAAGCCTCTCTGATACCACCAATTGATTATCTTTTACATGGGAAACACATCCCTTGAGACCAATTGCAAAAACAGTCGATCCTTTGTAGAGAGAAAATGATCATTTCGCCTCACCATCATCAACCTCATCATGAAGGTGCTTCTTAGAAACCAATACACCACTAAAAAGTTTGAATTCATTAAACTTCCCCTATAGAAGAAGTAAATATGCCATCAATCTCAACTTTCAAACACTACAAGAGAAGAAAAAAGCTCGCCTCTTTCAACGCACACCACCAAGACACACCTGACCAAATCTGGACCACCGCCAGGCTGGTGCCATTTTTAGATATGAAGATGTCATCTTCCAAATTCCACTGTAGAAAGGAGACGCTAGATCTAGAGAGGATACCATCCGAAAGAGACGTTGGATCTTGAGATGCTACCATTTGGAAGGGACGGAGGAGGAAGTCGTGCACCATCGAGACACCAGATATGAACCATTGCATTGATCTAGGAAAGTCATCATCCAAAGGCCACCACAAAGAGAGATCGGATTTGGAGAACCCATTATCACCAACCCGCCGTTCGCTGCTGCTGGAGGGAACTACTGTCGCACTACCACAATTACCGTTGTGGTTGAGGAACCCTACCACCATGGATGAGATTTAGGTAACTCCCACAAACTCATATCTTTATTCAGTCACAATTTATATTTAATTACTAAAATGTATCCATTTTTCAATATTTTTAAAGTGTACTCATTTTAAATTATTCAATTTCACACATATTTAGCATGCATGCATTTAAGATTATATATTCATTAATAATGTTAAAAATGTATTTTTAAATAAATATTTATAAATAAATATATTTAAAAATGTATATTTACAATTTTTATAAATTTTTATTTTATAATTGTAAATAAATAAATATTATTTTTAAAGAATTATTTTTATAATTATAAATAAATAATTTCATATATTTAAATAATTATAAAATTATAATAAATTTATTTAAATAAAAAATATATTTACTATATTTATGTTTATATATATATATTTATATATATATATATATATATTTATACTTATATTTATATTTATATTTATATTTATATTTATATTTATATTTATATTTATATTTATATTTATATTTATATTTATATTTATATTTATATTTATATTTATATTTATATTTATATTTATATTTATATTTATATTTATATTTATATTTATATTTATATTTATAATTATATATAATTATTATATATATATATATATAATTTTATAAATATATATATAAATATATAAATATATATATATTGTTTTTCAAAAAAAAGTATTTATATAATTATAGATAAATAATTATATATTTAAATAATTATAAAATTATAATAAATATATTTAAATAATGAATAAATTTAATATATTTATATTTATATATATATATTAAATATATATAATGATATAAATATATTTAAATAATGAATATAATAAATATATTTGTATATATATATATAATTATATAAAAATATATAATTATATAATTATATTTATAATTATAAATAACTAATTATAGACATATTTATAAATGTATATTTACTATATTTTTAAAATTATATATTTATAATTATAAAGAAAAAATATAAATTTTTTTTAAAATGTATTTATATAATTATATATTTAAATAATTATAAAATTATAATAAATAATTATATAAATATATAAATATATTTACTAATTTTATATATAATTATAATTATAAATCCTTTATCAGTGCTAAAGTTTCAGTGCTTATAAAGACAGATTTTATCAGTGCTTCTTTAACACTGGTAAACATATAGCTTTATCAGCGCTAAAAAAGTGCTGATAAAGATAGATTTTATCAGCACTTATTAATTTAGTGATGATAAAAGGTGTCTTTATCCATGATTTTTTTGAAAGCGCTGATAAAAGTCTCTTGATATATTTAAAGAACCCTAAGTGTGACTATTTTAGTCGCGATATCTAAAGCTTTCCGCAGAATCCACCTGCTGTCGACGCTCCACATCCTCGAATTCAGGCTCAAATCAAGTCTCAAATGGATCCAAGGCTCGAATCTAAGGCTCGAACGAATCAAGTCTCGAATGCATCCAAGGATCGAATCTAAGGCTTGAATGAATCAAGTCTCGAATGAATCCAAGATTTCACCTGCGATATCTCTACATTATCTTGAAAGAATCAAAGCTTGAATCAAAGGTATGTTATTTTCTCCTTCTCTTCACTCATTTATTTCTTGTTTGGGTTCCTTGTAACTTAGTTGGTGTTCTTTTTGATGAGGAGCATGGGATTTTTGGGTGAATCAAAGTTGTGTTGATTTCACTAAATGGTTGTGGGTATTTTACCTTTATGAAGAAGTATGGATCTTCTAGTTTGTGAGCTACTGACCGTCTAAGATTCTCAAAGATATGTTTAGATGTTGTTTTTTAGACATAAACACCTTCATTTTATCATATAGAGTTAGAAATCATCTCATATGATATTTATAAACTGAATGAAATCCTCATCACTAGAAGGATGTATAATGGATTTCTTCCTTTGTTTAATGATATAGAAGATATAGAAAAACCCTCCACTAGTGAGAGACCAGCTATTCAAAGTAGAGATAATACTAAGAAGGCATCTCCATCTGCATTCAATCATTCCATTTTGGGAATTGGTAAATGTCATGGTGAGTTCTTCTTAGGATATTTTCTATTTTTCTTTAAATTGAAAATAATTTAGTTTGTTAATGATCATAATTTTTGTCATAATATTTTTGAGAGCATGTTGTGGTTCATTACCATGATGTTGGTTGTGGTTTTTGACATTGTGGGACTCCCTGGTGGGTTTTCTTAAGTTCTTCCTAGGTAAATTAATTTTTAAAATTAATTATAATTATTTTATAATTACATATTTTACTATTTTATTGATGATATATAGGCTAATGTGATTGAGGATCAATGTAGCAGGCTTTCATGGAAATAGAAAATTGGTTTCCATATAATTAACTTCATAAAAGAGGTGGGTGGTACCAAAATTATCAAGAAATGTTTTATATGTGTTTTTGTGTGAAATGTGATATGTAGAAATAGATAATCATGGAAAAGAGACCATAGTGAGTTCTAAAATGGGTTTGTGATCATTATGTATAATAGGTAACAATGATTTGGAATAAAATAGTCATTACATACTCTGTGGGATGATTATAGTCTCACTCAGTGGTTTCTTCACCTTATGATCCTCAGGTTGGTTAGTTGTGAAAATCCTAAGGGATATTAAAATATAAAATGAAGGGGGTGAACCTAGGATATTATTCTATGATTGTTTGAGAGGGACCTTTGAGAGTGGATTGTGTGATTGATGGTTATAAATGGTTTCATTATGGACCATACTTCTTGAAGAAAGTGATACATGAACTTAGAACATAGGATATCACCATGGAAGTTAATGTCTAGTAGTATTTAAGTTAGATTATGAGAGTCATTGTGAGGATAATCGTGGCTAATGGAAGTAGACCATAAGGGTAGAACAATGTGTGAATTTCCCAATGAATTTTTTTCTTAGAGTAGTGATATGCTAAGATGGATTATAAGATCACCTTATTAGTGATTAGATATGTGGTATAAAATAGATTATAGTCCCATGAAACCTAGTGGGATAACCTATAAATGGTAGGGTGGATGATTTGATCACAAAGCTTCTTTTTTATTGAGATTTGAGGTATGTGAGTGATGAATTATAGCCAACAGAATATGATATTATCTAATGAGTGGTCATTGAGAAATATTTTCAATGCCTAAAATAGTTTATCTATGAGAATCATATATTTGAATATGATAGGTATTATGTGAGTGATAGGTATGGTATGTTAGAATGTGAGTTACTATATAAATGTTAGTGATTCATCAAGGGATAGGATGAGGGTGATGTGACATTTGTGCTACTGTTTGTTCTTCTTTATTGTTTTTTAGAAGTAAGGTTTAACTAATGTATTGTGGAACCCATTGTGTGGTTCTTTCCTAAGGGAACCAATTATGTTATGACTTACCCATTTTTCAAAAGCACTTACTAATAAAAATGGCTATGTTATACCCATTTCATGATTTGGATGCAATAAGTACATGTAATGGTTATCCCATAGGGGTAGTCTTGGATTATAGGGGTCTGAGGTAAAATATCATGGTACCTATGATGTGGTTATTTCCAGTGGGAGATAAATAATTTTTTCTCCTCCTATGATTCAAATGTTAACCTCTTATTAGTTAAATGATTTGAATTATATGGAACAACCATGGTATAAACTTATGGTATGATTAGTATAATTCACTTTTATGAAATGATGTAGGTACATTTGATTATCATTGTTTCTTGGTTAGTACACAATGAATTGAATTAAATGTGTATTTTGTGTGTTTCTACTTAGGAAATATACTCAAATATATACATTTTTGTATGTTTTAGGGGCCCTATTATTATTTACTAGTTTATTTTTATACTCAAACCCTACACATAGACCTTAGTGGACATAGATATCTTATATTTGAGATAAAGGTGAGGGAAAATGACTAGTAACATAGATTTCATTCGATAAAGATCAGTGGGGATGATTTGATGTTCTCATGGTAGTGTAAAGGAAATTTTAGAATTTTGAGGTGCGATTTTAAATTTTCAATTAATATGTGGTAATTTAAAAATTTTTAAGGTGAAAACTATCATCCTCGTCAACTTTATCTCATGAAAAATTGTTATTGCATTTTGTTTCTTGAGACTTATCCCCCATCTCTTTTATGTTGCTTGAACTACTTTGAGTAGTAGTCATCCAAAATGATCACTGGTACCCATTATAGGATGAATACTACTCATATTATTTCAAGAAAAAAAGGGTTCAAGTTTAGAAGAGATGGAGGATGAGTCTCAAGAAACAAAATGAAATAATAATCGTTCAGAATATGAAGCTAATGAGGATTACAGTTGTCTATAACTTTCTCCTTTGGATGAATTCAGATGATAACATCTACCATAGTGGATTAATTATTTTATTAAATTCAATTACCCATTTCCATTAAAATGGATGCACGCTAATATTTTGACAAAAGAATATGAATATGGTATTAAAGAGTCCGTCGTGTTTTCAATAGAGCATGCATATGACCCTTCTCAAATCCTTTTTCCATTTTTTTCATTATTGTTATTCAAGAAAAATTAAATGTTTGACTACTCATGTAGATAATGTCCTCTTCACATGATGATGTTACTAATCCCAAGGAAGAAAAAATTGTTGATGTTGAAATTATATAATTATTATGGGATCAATAGCATGTTGATGAACAAAACAAGAATAACGTATCATCATAGTGTTGAATAAAATTATCAAGGAAATAATTAAGGATATAAAATTTTAGGTTGGTTGGAATCAATGTGACCAACTTTTTGACCCCAACAAGTCTATTTTCATTAGTTATGTTGGGGTCACAATGAGGATTAATTTTCTGATTTATATTGATTCATGGCACCATGTCCAGCCTGTATTGAAGGAAACCCTTTAGAAATATGTAAAGTTAATGTTACGATATACATTCTCTATTTTATCAAAAAATTATATAATGAATCATTGGTTTAATTTTCATTATTACTAACATAGTTCATTTATTTTAGAATATTTATGTAATAAATATGTCTTAATTAATTCTAGAAAAGCCCATATTGGCTTCCAGACACTTCTTACCAATTTACATCTTAGGGATGCTGAGGGGAAAGTAAAGCCCCGCCCACCAATTAGTTATACACACATTATAAATCATGAAACATGGAATGCTTTCATTATTATTCACAATGAGAAATCATTTTAAGTGAATTGAATTTGATAATATATTATTTGAAATTATTTATTTTTTCCAATTTGATTCAAAAAAATTAATTTATGAAACTGAAAATGAGTGATGAAAGTAAAGAACATGCATCAAAACCAATGTACCCCTATCACGAAGAAAGGATGGGGCATGCTTCACTAGGGAAGAAATTGTTATGTATTTTAATTCAAAAATAAAATTTTTATATGATATAATAGATGTTCTTTTGTTTATATGTAGATTGATGAATCAAAATTGGAAGCCACCTCCATCCCATGTCATGTGTCATGGAAGGAGGCTCGTGTAAATAAGGAATGTAAACTAGTTGCTGAAAACATAAAAATAGTATGGGAAACTTGTATAAGTATTACCTAATAGTAATTTGTTATCATTTATAACAGTATTATATAAAAATATCTATTTATGTTCATATTGTTTTTATACGATTTAGACACAATAATCTACAATGACCGTACCAGAAGAAAAACTAATTTTAGTAGCTTTGAAGTGGCCAGAACAATATAGCTTTGTTAGAGTAGTGGATTTTAGAGTGTCTCTTCAAACATATTTTGTGAATATAAAACCACATGAAGATACATATAAGATGGTGAAAGTATTTCAAGCACAAATATATTATTTTGAAGATATTATTCTCTGATCTGGTTTGGAAGACCAATAGATGAGAAACAATCAAAGAGAAGCTGTGGTGGAATAAAGATCCACATATGAATAATCAAATGACCCCCACTATCTTTGATTTTAGTCATTCCCATCAACCGCATACCCTACCTAAGGTAACCAATTTTTTCATTACCATTTCTCCAAAATGTGAATCAAACAACTTACGATAAATTTATATTACTAAAATTGTATAGGGTATAGTTGTATGTGATTTCTATCTATCAACGCCCACACAACCCCTTGTTGTAAGGGGTATGGTGTATAATACCATGGGATACAAGATACACTAGAAAGAACTCCCAAAAAATCACATGAGAGTGAGGACTAAGGTATCTCATGATTTGATTATCGAGTTACATATTCCAATTGATGATATAAATATTACAATGGTCAATGATGATATTTGAACTTTCATTGCATGGAAATATAATCTTATAAAGATAAATGAGGTATGTATTAAACAAAAAAAATCCATATAAAAAAAGTATAAAAGTTTATGAAGAAAGGTTTTTATTGAGGTGTGGTATTAAATATGGATAAATCATTGGGGAAACAGAAGGTTGGATCAAGAAAATCTAGTGAATCGACTAAGAAATCAATAGGACCTTCCAAGAGTACCTTCTCCCCACCAGTTCCATAAAATTTTTATTATTATTACAACTTCAAGTAGAGACCACATTTAAAGATGAAAATATGTCTAAAATTCTATGTGAAGAAGAAATATATGGAACTTTCATGATAGATGTAGTTGGTCTTTAGAGTATAAATGAGATTCTCAAGCATGAATGGTTGGGAGCCTCAGTTGTGAATACATACATAAGGTACATTTTCACAATACATCTCTCTAAATATTGAGCTAATATGTTTGTTAAAGTTAATAACTATTCCCAATTTCTTCATGAGTTTATATTACTACTATATAAATGGAAAAATGTACAAAGCACGATTTGGATTCACTAATCCCAGTATCATTTATATGAAAAAATTTACTTTAAATATGGAATAAATTGAGAAGATAATAGATGAGATACTTGATTTGTTTGAGAAAAAAATAATAGATGACAGACTCTTTTTGATGCCTACAATACAGAGGTAAAACTCTACAATCTAATCACATAAAATATATTTTTATTTTTTTCATTACTTATTGGTTTTTTAGGTAGCACTGGATGTTGATCACATTCAATCTAAATACCTCAAATATTTATTTTTTGGATCCAATGCATCAATATCCAAAAAAAATGACCACACATGATGTGTATTGTGAATTTTTAATATACTACAGTCAACATTTTATAGATAAACTTCAAATTATATGCTTTAGACTTTGTTTTAATGAGAATTTTTTTATAATAGGGTAGTCACTAAATATAGGCTAAATCATGGCATGAAGTCAGTGACTAAACATAAAAATCATGTGGATTACTATAAATGGAAACAAATTAAGGTGTATATATATATATTTAACTATCAAAGCATATTTCAAAACAATTTACTAATTTTGGTCAATGTTTTTGTAGTGTCTAAAGCCATATAATGGCAATGATTTTGGATATTTGTTTGAAAATTTACGAGAGAGATCATAAATAATGAAAGGACCAGCATCCACGAATATGTAATTTTCAAAGGTAATTAAAATTTCTTTAAAAATATTTCTTAATAATTTCTTAGTCTATATTTTCTCAGTACTACCAAGATATAAAAAAACCTTCATATTCAAAATAAGAATTAAAAATTTTTAGATATTAGTGGGAAGCATACATGGTGTCAAAATGTTTTCCAACAACAAATTTTGGTGATTACCATCTATTTTTATGATCTAGTACGGTCTATGACCTTAGAAATATATTTGGGGTATTAAGTATTAGTGTTAGAATACTTATATAATATTTTTGATCTATTTCTCATGGAGAATTATAATTGAGTAAATCAATTTGTTTAGAAGTTCTAGAATATAAACAATAATTTTTCTTGGAAATGGTGGAGGTGGAGGTGGAGGCGGAGTTGGAGGTAGTAGAAGAGGCAGAGTTGAAGTCAAACCCTGAGGTAAAGGAGGAGGTAGAGGTGAAGACTACAGTAGAGGAGGATATGAAGCATTTTCTTTTAAATAATATTTTTTTTGGGAAATATAGTAAAATGGGAATCATACCTTGGTTGTGTTTGAGAACAATTATTAAAAAGTGTGCACAACACATGTCACTTAAGATAAGATCTATTATGTAAGTGTTTCGGGTTTCTTATTGAAAGGGTCTTAGTAGTGGATACAATAGTCACTTCATAGTCATAAAACACCAATCAAATCATCAAACAAGTATATAATCCAGCTCAAATGTTTGAATAAATATGCATCAACCACTAAATCCAGTAGGAGTATGAGAAAACTATTGGAGGACAACTAGCATTGAGAGATCATGACCATCAAGGAGGGATGGTGTTAAAGAAACATGACATCAAATGAAAAGAAACCTCTTATGAAGAAATTCCCAAAAATTAAAAACCCACTTCAAATGAAATCATGAAACACTGAAAGTCAAAATTAATACCCCTTTGAAAAAGAAGCTAATATCTTGATCCAAAAATTCTAAAAAAAATAATGAAATAAAAAATTCCATCAACTAAATTATGAATTTTTAGAAAAGAAAAATATAGTGGTTTCACTTTAGTGGGTGGTGGAATTATTTGGCATATTCGATCATTAGTTAGATGCATGATATAATATCACAAATTCTTGTGAAATCTATACAAGTAACATTCATTATGCATGCTCACATTCATTATGTAAAATGAACCATGTTCACAAGATCATTAATAAAAAACTCATCATAATTCTCAATAAAAAAATACATGAGAACATGGATATTCCCATTTTAATGAACAAATAATGATGATGTTATATTAGAGTTTATCATCACCCAGAATATTGAAAATGATATATATCACAATCTAGGATGACTTAATAGATTCTCTAGATTTTAGTGTCATTTGGATACTATAAATGGATATAATGATGTTTAATACTATAAAAAATGGGTAAACAATTTATAATAGAGTTAAGTATCTTCTGAAAATACATAATGGGTCATACTAAAGTTTTTTCCATCAAATAAGGTAAATGGGTTATCATGGAGTTTATACTCTCTATGATAATGAAAGGGAAAGATAGATTTTATTATGTTCCAAACAAACTCATATGAAAATATTTATTTTAGTTCAATAAATTAACTCTAATAGGTTTACACTCATGGTTAATGTTTTCTGGTAATAAATGAATTCATTAATAAGGATGATTCACTCGTATACTATGATCATGAAATCAACAAAGATTATTCACTCATAATTATGTAATTTTATTTTTATTCTCCAATGCATTCAATATTCTAGGTTATCAAACTACAATATTTTTAGATAACCAAAAGTTTTGAATTCATTGTTGGATAAATAGTCATGATTAAATCAACCATACCTCAATGAAATACACAGTGTACCCAGTATGACTCGAATTATATGGTTTCAGTTTAAAATTGACATTTTATTAATATATTATTTTATATTTATATTTAATTTATTTATTTATATTATTAATAAAATAAGAATTTTTTTCATATAAGTGGATTCTTTTTCTTGAGTTGGGGTGGTTTTTTTGAAGCTTCTCATGATCATAAGAGATAAGACTTTGAGGTCGCAACTATGATAACAAAAATAAAGAAATTGGTTAAGAATGTATACAACCATCCTGAAAATTTGACTTTCTACTAATTATTTAGTAAATTTTGTCAACAATTTATCTACTATTTTTAAGTAAATTTCGTTATCATTTTTATCTAATTATTATTATTATTCATATATCTTTTGGTAATTCATTTTTTTTCTTTTAATCATCTACAATGAGTGAGAAAAGAGAGAACATGTTGCTTTTGGATAAGGAGTTTCGAGCAGCATGGGGTTTCTTCTTCCAATCTAATGGAACATTTATTTATTTTTTGGCTTGGTGTAGAAAAATGAAATAAAAACACACATCATATAATCAATCAGTTGTACCTCAATCTAATTCACTGGGTGACCGGTATGACTCAAACTATATGTTTTTCAAGTTTATAATTTACATCTTAGTTCAAAACACACATTACATAAAAAAATGAGAAAGCGCATTAATATTATTATGATAATTTAGGGAAAATCATAAGTCATTTTTGATGTGTAGGAATCAGCCTCACCTCAATATAATGCACAATGTGCCTGATATGACTCAAAGTGTATGTTATCAGTTTAAAATTAACATTTTAGTTCAAAACGTGTCACTCACTAAAAACCAGGAAAATGATCTTTGATTGACTTTATAATCTAATAAAAATATTCATAAGTCATTTTTGACATGTAGAATTTAGTCTCATGTCAAACTCAAGCATGTTGTGACTGGTATAACTCAAAGTGCATGTTTCCAGTTTAAAAGGATATTTTAGTAAAAAATAAAGATGACGTACTCAAAACTAAGAAAATTATTTTTTATTTTTTTATACTTTATAAAAATGATAAATAATTCAATTGGGATATGTATGAATATTTTTTACCTTAATCGGATGCACTATGTGACTAGTATGACTCCAAATGCGTCTTTTTATTTAAAAATGACATTAATTTTAGTAAAAAATACAACTGAAATACTAAAAATAGAGAAAATTAATTCATATTATTTTTAATACTTTAGGAAAATGATTCATAAGTCATTTTTGACATGTATTAATCATCCGTACCTCAATCTGATACATGATGTGCCCGTCATGAATCAAAGTGTCTGTTATCAATTTAAAATCAACATTTTAGTTCGAAAAGTTTCACTCACTAAAAACCAAGAAAACATAATCGGAGTGTATTTATAATTTAGTAAAATGATTTATACATCATTTTTTGACATTTTGAAATCATTATCCTATCAAACCGACACACGATGTGACTGGTATGACTCAAATAGTGTGTGTCTATTTTAAAATTACATTTTAGTAAAAAAACAAATATGACATACTCAAAACCAATAAAATTCATTCAAATTGTTTTGATACTTTAGGATAATAATACATAAGTAATTTGGGATGTTTATAAATCATTCACAACATAATATGATGCATAGTGTGACCGGTATGACTCTAAGTTCATTTTTTTATTTAATGTGGGCATTAATTTTAGTAAAAAAGACAACTGACATACTAAAAACTAAGATAACGCATTCATATTGTTTTTAAACATTAGGAAAATGATCCATGATTCATTTTTGATGTGTAGGAATCATCCTCACTCCAATCTAGTACATGATGTGACCTATATAACTCAAAGTGTCCATTATCAGTTTAAAATTGACATTTTAGTTTAAAAAATTCCACTCAATGAAAGTTGAGAAAACATCGTCGGATTGTATTGATAATTTAGTACAATGATTAATAATCCATTTTTCACCTGTAGGAATCAATATCATATCAAACTAATACACTATGTGACTGGTATTACTCAAAGTGTATGTTTCCAGTTAAAAATGACATTTTAATAAATACCACAAGTGACATACTCAAAACTAAGAAAATGCATAAAGATTTATTTTATAATTTATTAAAATAATCCATAAGTCATTTTTAACATTTAGGAATCATTTTTACCTCAATCCAATTCATGGTGTGACTATTGTGAATCCAAGTGAGTATTTTTATTTAAAATTGACATGAATTTTAGTAAAAAATACAATTGGCATACTCAAAACTGAGAAAATACATTCATATTATTTTGATACTTTAGAAAAACATTCAGAAGTCATTTTTTATGTTTATTATTTATCCTCACCTCAATATAATACATGATGTGTCTGGCATGAATCAAAGTGTTCGTTATTAGTTTAAAATCGACATTTTAGTTCAAAGTGTCACTCACTGAAAATCAAGAAAATGCACTCAGATTGTCTTGATAATTTAGGAAAAATTAACAATTCATTTTTTATGTGTGGTAATTGGTCTCATTTAAAACTTACACACAATATGACTGGTATAACTCAAAGTTCATATTTCCATTTTAAAATGAAATTTTAGTGAAAAACACAAGTGATGTACTCAAAACTAAGAAAATTCATTCAGATTGTTTTTATACATTATAAAAATAATACATAAGTTGTTTCGGAAATTTAGGAATCAGATACACCACAATATGATTCACGGTTTGACCGGTATGACTCCAAGTGTGTCTTTTTATTTAAAATTGACATTAATTTTAGTAAAAAAGGGAACAGACATACTCAAAAATGAGAAAATGAATTCATATTATTTTGATACTTTAGAAAAATGATCCATAAGTCATTTTTCTCATTTAGGAATTATATAAACTTCAATCTGATACATGGAATGCCCAGTGTGACTGAAATAGTCCGTTATCATTTTAAAATTGCCATTTTAGTTCAAAAAGTGTCACTCACTAAAAACCGATAAAGAACAATCGAATTATCTTAATAATTTAGGAAAAAAAATTCATATTTCATTTGTGATGTGTAGGTATTAGTCTCACATCAAACTAAAACATGATGTGACTGGTATATCTCAAAGTGCATTTTTTCAGTTTAAAATGAAATTTTAGTAAAAAACACTAGTGACATACCCAAAATAGAGAAAATGCGTTCAAATTATTTTGATACTTTGGGGAAATTATCCATAAGTCATTTGGGAAGTATAGAAATTAGATGAAACTCAATTTGATGAATAGTGTGACTATTATGACTCCAAGTGAATACTTTTAATATATAAGAGTCATCTTAGTTTAAAATGCACATCACATCGTCAAAACAGAGAAAATGAGCCTAGATTATTTTCTCATCATTATATATACCATTACTTAATTAATTTCCTTATCATTTTTATATTATAATTATTTAGTTAATTTTCATAGAGACGATTCATGAAGATGAATAAGAAATGGTGTGGCGTGCAAGAATCAACCACAACTCAATCTGATACACAGTGTCCATGGTATGACTCAATGTTTAGTTTAAAATTAACACCTTTTTTAAATTTATTTATTTAAATTATTACTTACATAAGAATTTTTTTCATATACAGTTGCATTATTTTTCTCAAACATGAGCGGTTTATTCTTTTATACAGGTTCATTTTTTCTCTATAATGTAGTGTTTTTTAATATTTATGTTGTAAATTTTATTTCATTTAAATTCTATATTTATACCTAATTTTCTAATTTCTTACATTGTTTCTAGTGCTGCAATGTGCAGTTAAAGAAGATTATAGTATGCCCTATTTCTGGTTCTGTAGTGTTCTATTACAGCACACTCCATTATTCCCCTTTATCAACACTTTTAGAAGCACTGATAAGGGTTTCCTTTATCAACACATTTAGTAACATTGATAAAGTGACCCTTTATCAACTCATTTACTAGAAAAAAATGGGGTCTTTTATCTGCACTTCTAAAAGCACTGATAAAAGCCTGGGGATTTTAATCATGCTCTGGCAGTTAGTGATTTTTTTAGCACTCATAAAGTCCAATTATAGCACTGTTAAAGGCCTATTTTTTAGTAGTGTTAATCATCTTATTAATTAAATAGTTATATGTATTAATTACCTATCCAAAACATACTTGATATTTCCATCCTCTATAATTTTAAATAATTTAAATAAAATAATTTTTAAATTAAAATTAAATAGTTCACTACATTTATTGACTCAGTACATACCTCATTTCTGGCGTTTAAAACTAACATGATGTATACTCTCACTTGAAACAGCATGTGAATTATGTTGTGTATGGTATTTTTCATATATTATTTATTTACAAGCAATGTATTCTGACACAAAATTTCATGATATACATAGAATACTATTTCATGGGGTAGACCACGTAGTTTACATAACATGTATGTGAAGGTTTTAGACATAATGGTAGCATCTGATTGGATACAACCAACTCAGATTTTTTATCATAATAAATGAATAATTCAAGATGTACATAAAGAATAATTTAGTAACAAAAAAATTAATTCAAATATTAATTGGTATAAATGATAGAACCAAGAAGGTAGGATCATCACATATGATTTATAATTATTTTATATAATTTAAGAATTATCTCGCATTGGAATTATTTCTTTGTTGAATATTCAATAGACCAATTCTTATCATACCATCATTTGGATGAGTGGATATAAGGGTAGAATACCTCTAGAGATTATCTACACATTCACCATGAACATATGATGTCACCATAGAAATATATGAGTGCTAGCGTGGAAGATTATGATTCTTGCATCATAGGTTGATGATCATAACAAGAATCACTTCGAGATTTGAATGATTCTTCTTGTTCTATCTAGAGTTGAGAGGGTGGAGGAGGATAATTTACCTTCATTCCTAAGAGCTTTCAAGAATAATATCTCTCAAGGTCTTCGGAGAAGTCTCTATAGACTTTTGTTGTGAACAATGATGATTAGGGTTGAGAATGTTTTAATTCGATTTAAATAAATCCATGGTTATAGAATAATAATTACACATGGGATATTATCATTCTCTAATATATGGATAACCCCATGTATAAATTAGAATATTATTATTATTATTTACTTGACATTCTCAAGAATTGCAGTTAAAAAAATTATTTTTAGAATAAATAAATTAACATTTATTCCGATAATATTTAATATATTATTTATCACCGGACCATTAAACTTGGTTTTTCAATCCTCCTCAATATTTTTCAAACCATGAATAATGACTATTTATTTATTTAAATAAATATCACTTAATTACTCATCAATAAATAAATAGATATTATATTCACTAAAATAGATAATTAATATTTTATTAAATATTCAACTCACATTTATTATCTAAAGTAACTGGTGACTAAATATTTGTGATCAATTCAAATATAAATAATTATTAAACTATTTAATTGAATAATATTTGTTAAACATGTTAAATTCATATAGAATTTAACTAAGGTTATGGATATACTTAGTGTTTATCCTTCTAGACCCCTTTATTAGTGGCATTAGGCAGAACCACCTAAAGTACAAGGTTATTGTCATGAAAAATGCCAAGACTCGCATAGAGAAAGTAGTTAATTTTTCAATAACATAAAATCTCATATGAACACTCATTATGTAATATAAATGATTTAACAAAATATATCTAATCAAGAAGGTTGCATGCTGGTGTCATCAACCTACGTTCTCATATCTCTTTCTTTGACTTTATAGAAATGAACTTGCTGAAAAAACTCCATAGACATAGACTTAATCAAGAAGTTTCATTTCCATCAAAGGGCCTCAGATATAAACTTCTACTAAACTGGGAATTGAAAAATCCTTTCTTGTGTTATTCATTAATGAAATATCACTCATATTGTACCAAGTTTATCCTACCTCATTGCAAGAATATTTCATCATGGTTATTTTCAATACATCAATGTACACGACTCATCATATGAATTAATAATATTATTAAAGTTTATGGGTTGTTACACATGTCCACATATTGGAACATCCAATAAAACATATAATTTTGGATTTCCAATTAGTGAGTCAAGTCCTCATAAACTCAAATATTGAGATCACTAAAGAAAAACTTCATGAGAAGAATTATAAATTTCTTATGAGCCTTCTACCTTTGATATCATCTATCATTTGTGTCATATAAAATGATATCATCTAGATATAGAACATATGTTTAAGAATACTATCATGGCACTTCTAGGTTCTCATCATAGTAGATAACTGCTATGACTTCAGTATGATATGTACCCTTAGGACATTATCACATAAAATTTCATGAAAAAGAAAAATCATGACGTGATAATAACTTTATAAATATTAAAAACTAGGGGAAAATAATCATAAATTAAATATAAGTTGGTTTTAAGGTGCTAACTCTAACAGACTCTCACTTTCATTAGAACCAGCTCGTAACAACCTTCATTTTTCTATCTATCACATGATATTCATGCTTATTCTGTGATAAGAATTTATTCAAGGGGTCTACCGCATTATCTTCCATGTAAACTCAACTCACCATGACCTCACCCCTTGGAGAAAAATCCATCATGATGTGATACTTTTAGAGTAGGTGTTTTTCCTTTAATGTGACCTTGGATTCTTTATGAGAGGGATCGTTGCAGTATTATCACAATATAATGTTGTAGTGTCATTACTTTTGGGAATAAAATCAAAATCTTGGAAAAAAATTGTATCCTCACTAATTCTATAGCCACATAAAAATTCATAATGTACTCAGAATCTATTTTACAGTTGATAAAACCTGAATGGTTTGAACTCTTTCTGCTCACAACTCCTCTATTGATACTGAAGATATATCTTGGATAGAACTTTAAATCATTCTGATATATTTGGAAAATGTCATCATTATACTCCTTTATAAATAGCTCATTGTCTCTTTTATATACCAGGAACATATCCTCAGTACACATCATATACTTAAGGACAACCATAAAAACTATTCAATGTTGTTCACCTAGATTATCTTGATATATAACTACCATGCTCAAGGAATAGGAAACATCAAGCCCGGTACATAACATAGAATACATTATGGAACCTATTGTAGATTTATAAGGTATCATAACCATCCTCTATCTTTCTTTTTGTGTCTAAGGATGCATTTTCATGGAAATATGTTTATCATGTGAAACTAGAACCAATTACCTCTTGGATTTTTTTCATATCAAATCTGTTTAGTATATTTTCAATGTATATAATTTGACTTAGTCTAAGTAGTATATTGTATTTATCATGAAATATCTTGATCCTGAGAATGTAGTTTGTTTCACCTAAGCCCTTCATGGAGAAGCACTTATTTTTTTCTCTTTTTTCTTTTTTTCTTTTGCTTCAGTGGAGAAGTACTTCTTTAAATAGTCATTAACTAGATGTATAAATGGTATTTCCTTTCTAATAAGTAATATATCATCAATATATACTACTAGAAAAATAATTTCACTCCCACTAAACTACTTGTAAACACATGGATCACATTAGTTCTTTATGAAATAAAATTATTTTATGGATTTATTCAACTGAATATTGCATGACCTTGATTATTTATTCAATACATAAATAGATATCCACAACTTTCATATTTTATTGGAGTTACATAGAGTCATAAACCCTTTATGTTGTGTCATATGGACATCTTAATGAAGGTCCCCATTAAAGAAATATTTTTTCACATCCATATTCCAAATCTCTTAGTCATGGAAAGATTCTATAACAGATAGAATTTCAATGGATTTGAACATGGAAACTGGAGAAAAGGTTTCATCGAATTCTATGACTTGATGTTGTTTAAACCCTTTATCCACTAGTCATTCTTTATAGGTACTCACATTATATTTCATTTATATTTTTTCTATTGAATACTCATTTTCACCCAATAGGATTTACATCAACTAAGGATTGACTAAAACCCATACATGGTTCTAATTTATGGAATCTATCTTAGAATTCATGGATTCATCTTGTGGATTTTGAGCTCTCTACTACCTTCTTATTGTAAATAGGGTCATTATTATCAATAAATAACGAGTCACCGTATTTGGGGATTATAATACTATATATTTTTAGTTCTATAACCTCTCCAGTTCTCTTACATAGTATTTTTGTCTCGATAATAATCTCTTCTATAGGGACTTGTGAAATATGTTCATTTACCAACTCTTGTCTATCATGAGCATCAACTTCATCGAATTTGATCTTTCTCCCACTATCTCTTTTAAAGATGGTCTCCCTATTAAGAAATATGACTTGTATTTTCACAATTATTTTCTTGTATTATTTTTCATATAGGTAATATCTTCATGTTTCCTTGGGATATCCCATAAAAATACACTTCATACCTTAGGGTTTTAGTTTGTTTCTAGAGTTTACCTTAACAAATACCTTGCAAACCCATACATGACTATATGATAACATGGGTTTCTTTCCACTCCATAACATGAACGGAATACCATTTTACACCTTATTTGATACTCACTTTAGTGTGAACCCCAAAATGTATAATTCATAACCCTTAAAGGATAATGTATGACCTACATAACTCATCATAAACCTCACCATATCAAGAAAGGTATGGTTCCTCCTTTCACAGACACCATTCCATTATGGTGTATGAGCGAGTTGAGAAAAAATCTCAAACTCCCATAGATATTTGATAAAATATTTTTTAATATACTCACCATCCTGATAAAATTGAAGCTTCATTATCTTCTTACCAAGCTTATTCTCTACTTCATCCTTGAATGTTTTGAATTTCTCAAAATGATTCATAATTATACCTCATTTAGTAGAAATATCCATGTTTACTCAAATCATTATTAAAAGTAATTAAGTATGAATACCCACATCTTTCTTCTACTGGAAAAGGTACAAACTAATTAGTGAGAACCAATCCTAGAAGATTTTTGTACCTTCCACCCTGCCCAAAAAAATGTTTCCTGGCCATAATTCCTTATAAAAAATCAAGACATATATCAAGTAGGTTTGGTTAAAAAGAATATAAACAACCATCTTGAAATAGAATTTTCAATTACTTCTCATTTACATAACCAAGTAATTGATGCTTCAATTGGGTGTGAAATGATTCATGTGAAATTGATTCATTATTAATTATCAATACATGGTTTCCTTATTCCAATATATAAATACCTTTATTTAAATTCACCATACATTAACATATGTTGTATTTATAAAAGAAACATCTTTTATTTCAAAATTTTAAAATAACACCATCTAAATCTAAGTGGGATATAAAAATTATGTGTTTGGTGATGGTAAGTGTTGGGAGTTTATTGTTATTTATTATTATTTTATGTTTTTTATTTTTAAAAACTCTCTTATTATTTCATGTGAAAAACAATTTTTATTACCTTTCTGTATTTTTATAATATCTACAATTATTAATTCTTCATTGATCGCTCATTTTTCTATTTTTTTGTCTAAAATTTATCTGAATTCTATTATATCTAGAAGTTTCCAGTTTTTTAGGTTTTGAAACCCACATTTACCACCTTACCATGAGTTATATTCCACCTTACTATGTAGCCATCTGAAACATACCATGATACCTTCATCGGCTTACCATGAATCTTAATATTAGTCTAATGTGATCTCTTATACCTACCATGAACACTATTTTTAACTTACTAGGTGAACAATGAAGTTATCATGCCTTTTTTGTTGAACTTACAACATGTTGTGTTGTTTCTTGTTAAACCACCTCCACTCACTCTATTTGTTTTCTCTTTCACAATATGCAGATTGCATTTTTATTTTTTACAGACTATGCACACTGAATCATGGGATTTAAACCTACTACATGAGTTGATATATGAACCCCACCTTGCCTTCACCTCAGAGATAAGGGTTCATATCCACCCTATGCACATGAAGCTTGGGCCTCTTTTATAACCCTTGTAGTAAAGATATTTTTGGCTCTACTTCATGAAGTTTCATGAAGATACTTATCAGTATAAAAATGAGATACATAGATCTCATTTAAACTACCATATTCACAATTGCATGATAAGTATAGTTACCACACACGATTAGTATACCCATGATTTTATCAAGTGAATCCATGTATACTTAAACTAACCATGTCATGCTTAGTACAAAAAATGAAAGTCCATTTGGAAGACATGGTTAGTTCAACACTTTAATTATTTTTGTTAAATTTTAATTTTATGCATGCTCTATTTTTCATCATTTTCTATACTTTCATTAAATATATGTTTTTTTTAATTATTTAATGGGTTTTATTAATTTCTAAAATTAATATATATTATTTATAAGTCATGTGAAGTGTTTTATAAATATTTTAAATATTTTTAAATATGATTTAAAACTTATTCCTTATTATTATATAACATATACATAATGAACTTGGAATATTTAATATTTTATATTTTGAGTTAATTTCTTTGACTAATTATTTCCTAAATTATTATTTAATGGAATGAAATTTATTCAAACTTTTTTTTATATTTAATGTAATATATTTAATATTTAAATGATGTGTGACATTAAAATAGATTATATTTATTATTTGGATTTAATAGTAAAATGGTCTTACGATTTTTATGGAATTTTTTTGACCTATTATTATGGAATTTAACTAACATGTTTAATGGGTAATTCAAAATGTTCTCAATCAGTATTTAATTTTTGAATTCAAATGAATTTTGTAATGATTATTCTATATGATAATTTTCTCTATCTTGGATAATTTTTTTATTTGAATTTTTATTATTTTACCAAGATAGAGATTGGCTTGTCAGTATTTGCATATTCTATTTAAATTCCTCATGATACATTAAAAGGATATAACTATATCGTGATGAACCATGAGAAGATGAATATTTTGAGAATCAAAGCTCGACACTGAACTTCGACATCATTTGTGGCCATTCTTTCTACTACAGGATGATCTCTCAACTAATTAATGAAAATCATCTATAACTACAAATATATTAACAAGACACCTATAATTATTAAGAACCAGTGCCTATGCTTTATTTGTTCATCTTCTACTACATCCTAGTTTCTTGAGTTTGTAACACTATTTCACATCTATTTCACATACTCTTTGTTTTTCGTTTATGATTTTATATATAAAATAATTTCATATTCTCTTCTTTGGGTTGTGACTCCTGGATTATAAAGATAGGATTGTTCAGTTTGTGACTCATTCTTTCTAAATTCAGGGTTGTATTTGGGTTGTGACACCCATAAAAAAATTAATGTGTCATGGTTATCCCTCCACTACAAAAGGATTATGTGATCAGGTAATGATTCCCCCTAAAAAAGTAGTTTAGTGCACATATATCTCTCACTAAGTAGAGATGTATAAGATTGGACTAGGTCCACTTTAGACTAAACTAGTATAAAAATTCTTTTGTTCTCTCTTTTATTTCTTCTTCTAATTAATTCTATTAATTAACTTCATTAATTAATTTAAATAATCACTTTACTTGATTAAAATTTTAATCTAGTCTATTCACCCCCTATAACATATGTCATTACTCATTTTTACCTAACAATTGGAATTATAAATTAAATTTTTTAAGGATAGTTTAGATCTGTTATTCTTTTTTCCAATACCAAAAAATTGGTATCAAAGATTTTTCATTTTGGAATTTATTAAATCCTTCTACAGAGTCTATTTATATTTTATTTTTATAACCTATTCCTAGACCACGAAGTCTAAGGATAAGATCTTTAATATAGAAAGAGTAAATTTAAGTGATTCTTAGATCCATCTGAATTCACCAAACTTTGATAAAAATGATTATGGAAACTGGTGATCTTGAATAGAGTCATACATAAAACAATTAAGTATAAAAAACTAGTCCATCATGGAAAAAAAATACACACTACCATAAGATAACATAGATACACTTACCATAAATGATGTTGTTAAATATGTTTTAAATTACAAAGTTGTGAATATTTTATAATTTGCTATTAACAAAATGTTTTTAGTCATGTATCTTCTTTTAAGGCAACTCAAGATATTTGGAAGATTCTATAAGTCACTCGCCTTAGATCAGATAAATTAATTCAAACTAAGCTTGGAATTATTCAAGTTGAGTAAAAGGAATTCAAGATGGGTGAAGATTAGATAATAAATCAAATGTTACACATATTCGCAATCATTGTGAATGGAATTAATTACCTTGAAGAATATTTGTAAAATTCAATACTTTTTGAATGAGTCCTAAGAGCTCTATCAAAGAAATTTCATGCAAATAAGCTTTTCATTGAAGAAAGAAAGAACTTTGCAGAGTACACTCTTGATGAATTAATTGGATAAATACTATAGTATGAACTGGAACTAAAGAACATCACTAAAGAGGTGAAAAATAAATAAAAGGTTTAGTGTTTAAATATGAGAATTTTGTTTCTATTGAATATTCTAATTTCTATCTACAGGATAGTGAAAATGGATATATGGATCAAATTTTGAATGGTGTTTACAAATGAATGAAAAAGAAAGTATTTAATAACTGATTTAGAATAAAACCATAGAAGGAAAAAAAGGGTGATACTAATGTAAGTGTGAATTGTTATCATTCAGTATTTATTTATTAAAAAAAGAGAGAAAAATACAAAAAGCATAAAACAGGCTCTGGACAGACAACCACCCTATAGAGGTCTAAATAAATGGAGGCCAAGGGCATCCCCTCTAATTATATTGACCCCCTCATGGATTAAAGAGTTGATACTATAAAGGTAGTAAATTTTGGAACCTTAGTACGACAAAGAGGCAAGGTGATCTGCATCCCGATTACCTTCTCGCCAGGTGTGTGACACATTAATATTTTTGTTATGTAAACGGCTGCAACTTCTGACAATGTAGGATATTGACCAAGGGGTCTATCCTTTACCTCGTAGAGAATTATAGAGAATAATAGAGTCAGTTTCCACTTATGTCAGTGTAATGGACCTTTTTATGTAGAGATCAATACCTATAAGCATCGCTTTCCCTTCTGCCTATAAGGAATTCCCACTACTAAAGTGTGCATTGAATACCAAAAAGACTGATCCACTAAAATCTCGGACCCCCCCCCCCCCCCACACCTTTCATAACTCCATCCACACATGATCCATCCATGTTCTTCTTGAGCCCATTTCTGGGAGGGATCCATCATACCCAATGAACCTAGGATCCATCCAGAGTGTTATTGCCCTGAGAATCCTGCACCTACAAAGCCCTAAGAATGGATTCATACCTCCAGTTATTGAACATACACACCATAAGAATGGATTCATCCCTCCAGTTATTGAACATACACACCATATCAAGCAACATATTTTTAGTTCGGATGATAAGAGTTCTCTCAGTCACTCAGATATCCTCAAACCACACCTCGTTATGTGCTTTCCACAAGCACCAACACCCAGCGTTAAACACCAGTGCCTTTGGCCTTCTCTCCACCACTTCATTTCCTACACCATGAAACCAGCGTTCCAGTAAGGACCCTATAGTACAGTCCTAAGAAGAGAAAGTCATGTAGCTGCCAAAGGATTTCCATAATGTGCATTCCCATTCCCCTTCAAATATCAGGTGTTGCACGCTCTCTTCTTTGTGGGATCTGCAACAGTGGAAACGTGAAACCGTATGAATCTCAGTTCTCTGAATCATATCATCAGTAGGTTTAGCATTGTTCGTTATCTTCCGTGATAGGAATTTGATCTTAGTCATTATTTTATCACACCATAACATTTCATTCCAACTTTCATGAACACCTTTAGTAAATGTGGCCCTACTAAAGTCTTTAGAGTTAAAACTTCTTAAAGAGGAGGGAGTAAACACACACCTATCGAGATCAGAATTAATTTTTGATAAGATTGAATAACTCTTGTTGCTCATAGTTTAGAATAGCCTTAATAAAATCTGGATGAAGGCTGGCCTCTTTTAACGTGATTTCATACACCGGGCATCCAGGAAAACTCAGAGTCTGGTCCACCCAATTATGATTCCAGAATATAATCTCTCCCCTCCCTAAAATCCACCGCATGAGAGGTTGCATGGATGGGATGAGGGTCGAGAGCATAGACCATAAGGGGTTATAGGTGAAACTTATCTCTATATTACCTATATATCAGTTGGACATGGTTCTCCCCCACATGTTACACTCTCCAAAGGATTCCCATATCATCTTTGCATTCATGCAGTGAATCGTATCCTGCAGACTCCTCGCACTGATCCCCCCTTCTAAGATGGGTTTAGCCATTTTGGACCACAAGACCCAATGTCGCTTTCCTTCGGACTAGGCATACCAAATAAAACTCATAAGAATATTCTCAATAGTATTCAAAAAAGACTTTGGAATTTTGACATCAGCCAACGCATGAACATGAACTGCCACTAACACGCTGTTAACCAGAGTGATCCGGCCTTCGAAGGAAAGAAAATGATTTTTCCAATCAAGGATCCTGCTCGTGATCCTGTTGAAAATATGATCAAACTTTTGAATACAAAGCCTCCCTAAAGATAAAGGTGATCCCAAGTACTCCATGGGAAAGTTACCTCTCTGTATGTTGAGGGTATATCTCACTGAGAAAACCTTGTTGGCCACACATCTATTAGATATAAAGAGACTGGTTTTAGCCTTATTTGTGACCTGCCCACTCCAGTAGGAATAATCCTCAAAGATCCTGTTGATAGATCGCACTAATTTTTTTCCAGCATTCATGAATATCATGGTGTCATCAGTAAAAATTATATGGGAGATGGACGAGATGTTGGTATTGTTCTGGAAAGGGGTGATCTCCCTATTCTACATGCTCTTATTTATCAGCCTACTGAGGATGTCCTGGGTGATGATGAAAATAGTTGGGGATAAAGGGTCCCCTTGTCGTAGTACTCGAGTAGCTTTGAAAAGGCCACAAGCCTTTCCTATAAAGTATATTTCCATCCAAAAAGAGCTGAAATACCTAAAAATAAGGTCTGAAGTCCAATGGGAAAAACCCATACCAAAGAGTACCCGAAGGATGAAGCTCTACTCGATCCTGTCATATGCCTTATTCATATCCAACTTGATATCCATATTAGAGCCACGATTCCTGATGTTGATGTCACAAATCATTTCTTGTACCAGAGTCATGGCTGCATGGATGGACCTTCCCTTTACAAACCCATGTTGTTCCAAGGATACCCATTGAGGAAGGTGAATGGATATCCTTCTGTTAAGGATACTCACCAGAATTTTATAAGGGAAAATACACAAGCTCATTGATTTGTAGTGAGAGAGAGAAGATGGAACCTTGATCTTTGCGATGAATATGAGAGTAGTTGTACATGCTACCCACGGTAGGCTCTCCTATGGAAGAAAACCAAAATTTCCATAACCACGTCATTTTTAACCATGGACCAAGAGGCTTTGTAGAACGAACTAGGGAATATGTTGGGCCTGGTGCACTTTTGGGGTTCAGGCCTCGCATAGATTCAAAAATTTCCTCCTCATCAGGGACCTTCACCATAGCCCTATTCTCCTGACTGGAAACATAAATCAAAATCATATCCAAAATCTCAGCAAGCCCCCTTGGATAACCATCTAGCATCCATAAATTAGAATCATCCAAGAGATCACTAAAATGAAGGTGGTCCATTCTTCCCCCTACATCATGATCCTCTGTAAAAGATCCATCATCCATCAACATATTAGGTTTTTCAAAGAACTTAGCCTCCCTAATGCAGGTGTGGAAATAGGTCTTATTCCTATCTCCCTTGTGCAGCTATTTTTCTCTAAAAGCCTCCCAGACCATGCACTCTTGTCTCAGGAGAAAATCAGCCAGCCTATCCTTCTTGAGGCCAAGGTTCCCAAATTCCATCTCATTCCACTCTTCTTCCAGAATAGCTTCCAACTTTTCAATATCCTTCATGGTCTCCTCCATGAAGGTCACTCTTGAGGTGCCGCAGTTTACCATGCAGCCCTATCCACGGATTCCCCTGATGGTGACCCCTCCACGAGGTGTTAATTACTTAGTGATAGCCCGGTAAAGTGGCCCAATACTAATAAAACCTGAAACTCTCACAATTCTGCTTCCTGGTGGGTAATGTGATCAGCAGCGGGGAGTGATCAAAGATACCCCGCATCAAATGATTAATCTTAGAATTCAGAAAGGACGAGACACCATGTATATTGGCCAGGCAATGGTCAATTCGACTCCATGAACGTCTTCCACCTCTTTGGTTATTGCACCAAGTAAAACAATCCCCTATGAAACCTATATCTCTAATACCTTTTTTAGCTATAAACTGGGAAAAGCTCAGGCTGCCCTTCCATTGAAAAAACCCCCTTCCTTTCTTTTCGGATGGATCTGCAATGATGTTGAAATCTCCTCTGACAAACCAAGGGGAGTCCTCCGGATCAAAAATGTTCAAGCTAAGCCAAAGACGTTCTCTTATTTGGGTATCACAACTTCCATAAAAATAGAATAAAATGTTATTGCCACCTTTGGTCACCTTGGTAGTGATAACTTTCTCATCCACATGAACCATATCCATAGAAATGAACTTACACCTAAAAAACCAGATATGCTGATTGAAGGGGTCAGCATGAATGAACTCCTGAAGTTTCAACCTATAGAAAAAATCCTTGATTTTGGATGGGTTTTGTTTGTGTTCAATGACGACAACAAGACCGGCCTTGTTCTTTTTGATCTCCATAGCAATATAATCTATCTTGACCTTGGCACCAATGCCCCAGGAATTCCATAAGAATATAGTATCCATTTAGTAGAGGGGGCTGGTTTTGGGCCCAGGTAGTTTGAGCACTTCCATGCTGGGAGAAGATCTCTCCCAGAGTTGTCTCGACCTGGACCCAGTGCAGATACCATTTGCCTCTCATGAGAAACGAGAGCTCGAAGGAGAGTATAGGGGTTTCACAAAAACTTTTTTGTCCTTCATATTTCTGAGTGACATCTTTTGGGGAGGGATGAGGGTAGAATATGGATGCCTTAGGTGTTAAAGCTTATAGGACTAGGATATGGAGGCATCTTTTGGCTGGATGGGGTCAGGGGTAGACACCAAATCCAGTGGCAAGCTCACTGCTCCATGGGTCTCATAACTGCCAGAAGAAACCAATCAGAGGGTACCAAAAGAGAAAGGCTTGGAGAATGGCCAGTGGATTATTAAGGGTCATAGGAAGCTAAACACTAACTCTCGATCATCCAAAAAGTGATGAATAAAGGATCCATAGTAGGGGATAGAATCTGGAAGTTCTAAACGAGGAATCCTCAGAAAAACCAGCACCACAAGCAAGGAGGGAGAGCCATCCTCTTCTGGAAGGGGCGAAAGGGAGCAGCCCCCACCACACGAGAAAGTCCCGAGTTAAGAACCTCTGAATGTTCCCAAAACTGAATAATAATGAGATATAAAAAAAGAAATACAAAAGGCATTAAGAACTAGTTGGAGTTGTACAAAAGAATTTAATTATAGTGAAGAATCTGGACATGAGAAAGAATCTGCAAACTTTTGCATAATGGTTTTGATGAATGAGGTTATTGATTCTTGATTTTATTCTGGATGTTCTAATTATGACTATGATTATGAAAATATGAATGTTTCTAAGTTAAATGAAAAAATGAAAGTTTGAGAAAATATGTTTCCAAATATGTTGATTTATATAATAATATTAAGGAAAATAATGAAAAACATGTTTCTGAAAGTAAAGTTATTTTATAAGATAATGAAAAAATAATAATCATTGTATCTACCTCTACTTATATAGTATATGGTAATTTAAAATCTACTTTTGATTTGAATGAAAAATTGAAAAAGGATATTCAAAGTTTTAAGACAATTTTATCTATTTTTATTCAAGGTTATGAAAAATATCATAAGATGATGTCTTTGAATAAAATGAATAAAAAATACAGAGTTGGATATGATATAAGATCATGTATAAAACTAATTTTATTAAAAGTAAAAAATGTATGTACTTATAATATTACAAATTATAAATGTGGCATTAAATTCCACTATGAACATTATTGTTCACTTAGATTAAAATAGTATTTTGGATTTATGAAAACTCATATTTATAAGTCTTTATTATCTAGAGTAACATAAAATACTTATTGAAATTATATATAGGAACTTAAAAATTGTATTACTAATCTGATTGGACCCAAAGTATCTTGGGTGCCAAAATTTTCAAGTAATTGATTTTTGTAGGAAACATGCCTTGGATGTCTCAAGAACGACACATGGTACATGGACAATGGATGCTCTAGGCATGTGAATGGAGATCAATAAAATTTTACCATTTACAACACATGTGATGATAACATAGTTAAATTTGGAGAAAATTACAAAGGAAAAGTAAAAGGCTTTGGTAAATTTGGTATTTCTAATTCTGCCTTTATATCTAAAGTTTTATTTATTAATGATATTTTTTTTTGATCTTCAAATGATTTTATTTGCAATGATTTGTTATAAAAACCCTTATATTAATTACACATTAAGACTTGATTTATTACACAATATTATAAATAATAAAACCCATAAGATTTATAATTATAACATCTTTGGTAATTAGGTACATGACGTAATAACATAAATTAGTAAATACATCATCATTATTGAAAAATTCCTTAACATGCTTGTACATAAAATTGCATGGGATAACCCGTGGACATACATAAGGAAGGGGTGAGCTATAAATCCCATTAAGGGAATAAAAAAGTAATAACTAGATGAAATTAATACATGTTATAAAATATTCATAAAGGAATGAAAATAATAAATATGAACTATGAGACATGATATTTCATGATAATCATAAATCTAACGTAGGAAATGTGGCAACATCTTAAAACATTGCATCATAAACATTGGTCAAGGAAAAATACTAAGACATAATAATAAAAAAATTCCCATAAAGGAATCAGGTTTACTCCCTGTCCCAACATGACATCTCATGAGATTAAACATTACCGAACGCATTAGAGGGCTATATAATTCTAGGTGCACCCGTAACTTTCATTTCATTATCATGCTTAAGTGTGCCACATAGATCGTACAAAATGGATTCATTCCTCTTAATAATTTCTTCCCCAATCAAGGAGTGTCTAATAAATACATGTAAGTTCCAAGTAAAATAAGTATAGGTGTATAGATGTGAATACCCTTGATAAAAAATGGGTGTGGTATTGACTACACAATTGTTTTGGCATGGAAAATCATGGTGAAATTTCTTCTACATAATGGCGTCACTTAAAAATTTATAAAATTGGTTGATGAGAGAGAAATTTTTCTATCATAATTTAGACATAAATGATAATTAATAGTTATATTTAAAGTTATATCCCAACATTATTACTTGGAAATATAAGGCATAATATAATAAATAAACTTTAATAAAGAATAGAAGGTGAGGATCCATTACTTGTGTGAGTGACTCCAAATGCTTGGGAGGATCTTATTGAGAGATTGGGTCACCTTGATAGGACTCTATATAGGTGATGGAAGAGTAAGGATGTTCTCTAATAATTTTTAGTGAATATAAATGGGATCTTGTGTGGGTTTATATAGGAAATGAGTGAGTATTTTTTTAATATTTCTTAAACTTAGGTTTTGGACTCTATATAATAAAATAATAAAAACCACATACCTTATCATGGTTTATGCCCATGTTCTCTTCCAAATGGGAGTGTTTATAATTATTTTATAATTAAAAGGGACGAAATTAATAAAATAATGCCCTTTCTTATGTGGAGGTGAGTCATACTCTTAAATAAATGATTTTAAAACCTTAAAATATATTAATGGTTTTGGAGGATTCATAATGGCTTTATAAAATTAATAAAATAAACATAAAATCACATTATTTTAAATTAAAAATATGTATTTTTTCTTTTATACCCTTTATAGTATTTATTACATCGCTTTTTGTTCATTATGATGTCATAATACACAAAGAATATTTATACAATATTTAATTTTTACCAAAAAATTCAACTATCTCAGAAAATTATAAAAAATTATTTATTGGATAATTTTGATACTCTGATTAAAAAAAATATTATTCATTTAATCTAAATAATTTTATAAATATATTAATTTCCACTTTTAAAATACAATTGACATTTATTGAGAAATGCTGAGTTTTTTTACAATAATAGGTTTCGAACCATTATTAAAATTCATTTGAATTTATAAAATTTATATGATCATTTATATTTAATAATAATTATTTAATAATAATATTTTATTAAAATATCATTTATTTCAAAAATCCATTAATTTATGAAAGTAAACACCTTAATTGAATTTGAATGTTACCCAAATATAAAATTTTTGTTTTATTGTATCAAAATTATAATCATTTATAAATTAACAACAATAGGATGAAAATATATTCATTATTATATAAAAAATAATTTACACACTCATATTCTTAGGGTCTTGATACATATCCCTTTAATACACTAGAAAACACTCTTAGGGGAAGGTGGGTGGTAGTGAGACTTTCATGGGGTGGCTCGGCAAACATGGTTTGGGTCATGATCTCGAGGAGCTTGAACTTATCCCGTAAACAATTTCACTCATGCTTAAGTTATTAGATGTTAGCTTGGGATTGGTCAATGGAAAAGCCCAGTGATTCTTTCTCCTTTTAGAGCTTTGATAAATGGGCTTCATAGTGTATGATCCTACTGATTGCGGCCATCACTTACTTTGTCTGTATCAATTGGATTTGTTTAAATCCTATATTTATACTAATAATGTGATAAATATTCAATAGAAATTTTATTAATGGTAATTATTATTAATGGTTTTTTAAATCCGATAGAATATAATAAAACTAAATAAGTGAATGTGTTTTCTATAACCATATTACATAATAATACATTTAATTTAATCAAAAAGGAAAATTTTATTTATAACAATTCAGGCCATTACAATCTTCCCCCATTTAGGAATTTCTCCCTTGAAATTTTATTTTCCCACACTAAAACATTTGAGGGTAACTTTGTTTCATCACCTCCTCTAGTTCCCACATTGCTTATTTAAACTTTTGGTTTCTCCATAGCACTTTAACAAGGTAAATTGTCTTATTTCATAGAACTTTTTCTCTATGATGTAAGATCTTCACCAGGTACTCTTCATAGGAAATATCATTCTCCGATGGTACCACCTCTGAATTGAGTATATGCAAGGGGTCTTTTATGTACTTCCTCAAGAGGGATACATGTAATACATCATGTACTTGAGATAGGTTTGGTGGGAATGATAGTCGATAGGACACTACTCCGATGCGATCAAAGATCTAAAAGCGAACGATGTATCTTGGACTAAGCTTTACCTTCTTCCCAAATCTAATCACTTTCTTCCATAAAGATATACAGAGGAATACCATGTCTCCAAAATTAAACTCTAGGTCTCATAGAATATTTTCAGCATAGCTCCTTTTTCGACTCTGAGCAGCCTTGATGTGTTGTTGAATGGTCTTAAACTTTTCCACTATTTAAAGGCCATTTAAGGACCTAGAAGTTTGTGTTCCCCAACTTCATCCCAACATCCAGTTGTTCTGCATATATTCCCATAAATAGCTTCATATGGATCCATTTGGATGCTCGAGTGGAAATTTTTGTTGTAAGAAAACTCGACCAGAGGTATATGTTGATCTCTTCCTCATTTAAAGTCAGTTGAGCATGCTCCCAACATGTCCTCAAGTGTCTGGATAGTCCACTCAGATTGGCCATCAGTTTGGGGGTGATATGCTGTGATGAAGTTCTTCTCAATATTTAAAGCATGTTGGATACTTTTCTAAAGCATGGAGGTGAATATCGAATATCAATCGGATACAATCGATAATATTACTCCATGCAGCCTTACCACTTCTCTAATGTATATCTGTGCAAGTTGATCCAGTTAGAAATCCTCTTATATTATGAAAAAGTGACCGATTTTTTAAGGTGATCCACAACAACCCATATATAATTTTTTCCCATGGATGTATTCAGAAGTCTGGTGAAAAAGTCCATGGTGATGTTTTCCATTTTTTGTGTTGGTATGGGTAATGGTTTCATCATCCACTTATACTTTTATCTTGCATCCTTCACTTGCTGACATACTAGGCACTTTTATGTATATTCTATGATCTATTTCTTCATATTGTCCCACCAATAGTTCTATTGGATATCTTGATACAAATTTTTTCTTTCTGGGTGGATGGAGAAAGTCGAACTATGTGCATTATCCAACTACTCCTTCATTAGTCTTGGATTTTAGGTACACATAGTTGTGACCCAAATATTACAACTTCTTCTTCATTAACATTGAACTCCAAGGATTTTACTTTTCTTATAGTTTCCACTTTATTCTTAATTCTCACATCATCTCTTTGATCATATTTTAACCTTTCCAAAAGTGACAGTTGAGAAATCATTTATGAAAGGATTGATGATGTTCCTTCCTTATGAATCTCATGTCCATCCTTTTCAAATCTAGGATGATTGGATCCCTATCAATTCTCATAAATGATACAATTTCTGGATCCTTTCTACTTATAGTTTCTACAACTTTATTTTATTTACCAAGATAGTAGTGGATTTAGAAATCATAGTCCTTGATAAGATCTAACCATCTTCATTGTAATATATTCAGATATTTCTATGTGAATATATACCTGAGGATTTTTTAATCCATATATATTTCACACTTCTCCCTAAATAGATAATTCCACCATATTTTCAAGGATAATATTTCAATAGCCAACTTCAAATCATGCATTGGGTAATTCTGTTTGTGAACTTTCAACTACCTTAGAGCATAGTTAATAACTTTTTCATTATGCATTAACACAAATCCCAAGACCTACTTCGAACATCATTGAATTCCATGAGAAGTTCTCCTCTAGTGGGTAGTGTGAGTACATGTGTAGTGATAAGCCTCCTTTTAAACTCCTTCAATCTCTCTTCGCATTCATTATTCCAAGAAAACTTGACTCCCTTCTGAGCTAGCTTGGTAAGATGGTTTGACCATCATGAGAAATTTCTCACAAATTGGAGATAATACTCAGTTAACCTAAGGAAACTATGAATATCTGTCACAGATGATGGAATCGACTATCCTTTAATTACTTCCATCATTGAATGGTCCATATATATTCCATTGGTTGTGATGATATTCCATAAGAAAGATACTTCCTTTAACCAGAAATCACATTTTTTGTACTTTTCATAAAGCTTATCCTTTTGTAGGGTCTTTATCATAGTGATCAAATGATCCTTATGATCATCCTTTCATTTATATTATATTAGAATATTATTTATAAAGAATACCATAAATTTTTCAAGGTGATATCTAAAGACTCTATTCATTAAGTCGATGAATATTTCTGGAGCATTAGTGAGTCTGAATGGCATTACTATGAACTCATAATTCTAGTACCTTGTACAAAAATATGTTTTGGGAATATCTTCCTTCTTCACCCTTACTTGATAATATCCTAATTGAATATCCATATTAGAGAAGTATTGTGCTCCACATATCTAATTGAACAAGTCATCAATCCATGGAATAGGATAATTGTTCTTTATCACGATCTTGGTGAGTCCACGATAATTGATACAAAGGCATATCAACCCATCCTTATTCTTGATGAAGAGGATTGATGCACCCCATAGTAAAGCACTTAGGCATATAAATCCTTTATCCACATTTTCTTGTAGTTATTTATTCATCTCCTCAAGTTCCACAACATCCATTCTATACATATTGTCGGATAATGGAAATTCACCAGGTATAATATCGATTGAAAATAAAACATTTTGGCTAGGAGGAAGACTATGAAATTCCTTGGGAAACACATCAGTGCATTCCCTTATAATGAGAATTTCTTTAAGAATGATTATTTCCTTATACTCAATCATTTGATCTAGATATTCATGATTTTAGGGTAATAATATCCATTCTTGAAATGTTTATGCTAAAGAAGACGTATCCTCCTCCTCACACTTGTACAGAATCAGAGGAATATTCGTGATATAGAGAGTGATTTCCTTATTGTGGAAATTTATGTTGGGTCTATATAGGAAAAATCAATACATGTCTATAATTTCATCAAATTCCATGAAAGGGAGACTGAAAAGGTTCGTTGGGGAGTTAATCCCACAAATTTTGATAAGAGACGAGTTATATAATTGGGATCAAATAATTTCCCCATTTTCTATTTTCATTGACAGCTCTACTTCCATACTTTGTGGTGGTGTTTGAATAGTTCTACTAAACTTTTATGATATAAAGGAATGCGTAAAACCAGAATCAAAAAGTATGTTTGATATTATTTAATGAATAACTAGCATAAATGTCACCACTTCATTTTCAGGATCCACTTATGTGGTTGTGATGGAGAAATATAACCCTTTTTTCTCCTGTCGTAAATTGTCAACTAGGTTCCCTTCCTTCCTGCGCCTAAATAATTTCCTCATCCCCTGTAGTAAATTTACGGTGTGCTTATTTTCATACCTTTGATAAGTCGGAGTTGAAATTTTTTGGCACTATTATATTTTTTCATTGGATCTCTGTAATTAAAATCCACTTTATGCTTTTTATCCCTATTACACCCTTGAGATTCATCGACCTCCATTTCGACTTTGAGGGCACATCAGACAATTTCCTAAAGGCTATCAAAGTCTCAGATCACCATGTATTTTTGTAGACTAGGTTTTAGCCCACCAAAGAAGCGGACAACCTTGCATTCAGGGGTAAAGACAAAATTGGAGGTGTATTATGAAAGTATTGTGAAGTTTTCCTCATAATCCCCGGTAGATTATTTTTCTTTTTTCTTATGAGAAAGGAAATACCTTTCCATTTTAACATGGAGACTGAGAGGAAAATATTTACCAAAACACATTTTCTGAAATTCCTTCCAACCCTCATTTTTATCTCTTCCTTAGGCATCATATTTTTTTTATCAATGTCCACCACTGACCAGCTTCTCCCTCCATACGATAAACAGCTAGTAGAACCTTCTCTTATTCGGAACATTGATGGATGGAGAAGATCTTATCAATGGAGTTGAAACATTGTTTCATGATTAAGGGATCGAATGATCCATTGAAAGCTAGATGCCTTTTCGCATAAATATCTCAATTGTATCTTTTTATCTCTTAGGGTGATTTTGATTATCCTCCTAATCTAGATTTCTATTTAGAACCTGAGTTATCTGAGAGAGTATCTTCATAATTTTCATGATTCCCACTCCCATCAGGTTGAGCATCTCATTGGGGTAGTCATCACATTGATTGTTTACTCGATTCCTCATATTTCCAACCATTTAGTAGAATAAAAGGAAAATTACGGATGAGTATTTTTAAACTATTAAATACATAATAGTTAAATCCAATGACAATAAAGGGTTAACTTATAAATTACATTTATTTATTAACTTATAAATTTATTGGATTCAATCTATGTTATCCATGATCTATTTCTAACATATACTCTTATGGAAATTTTTGTTCCCTTAACAATGGCTTGAATAATATTATGAATTTACCAAAGCATATCCTCTGGGAGTATCAAACCAAGTGCACAGTAAGGCCCATTTTCATGTACCAGGTTACATCGAGTCAAGACTGACACACCTTGTTAGAGTTGTTACCCCTAATCACATCTGTTCCATAACCACATACACTTGTAATATCCATATTGTGTTTTATTTGCTTAATAAACCACTTACTTTATACTTACCAAAATTTAGGGATGTTTTCTTATGCTTATTCTTATCCCTAAGGATTTCTGTCGAGTTTTCTAATCCTAATCCCCAAAATAACTAAACTTTCCCTTTGATACCAACTATAACAACCATTCTCCTTATTACACATTAATACTTGATTTATTATATAATATAACCCTTAATACAACCCAGGTGATTGAGAAGTCTAGTGTCTTTGGGAACAAGGTACATGATGTAACGACTTAAAGTAGGAAATACATCATCTTTATTAAAAACTTTCTTAACATGCTCGTACTTAAAACTACATGGGATAACATGGGGACATACATAAGAAAGGGGTGAGATATAAAGTCCAATAAGAGAATAAAAAAGTCATAATACGATGAAATTAAGACATGATAGAAAACATGCATAAATAAGTGAAAATAGTAAACATAAACAACAAGACAGAATATATCATGATAATCATAAATGAAACATGGGAAATGTGGAAACATCTTAAAACACTGCATCATAAACATAGTTAAAGGATGACTACCAATACATCATAATGGTCAAAGTCCCATAAAGGAATTATGTTCACTCTATATCCCAACATGACATCTAATGAGACTAAACATTACCCAATGCATTGGATCACTATATAATTTTGGGTTCACCTGTCACTTTAATTTCATTCTTATTCTCAAGTGTGCCACATAGATCATACAACAAGGATTCATTCATCATGATAATGTATTCCATGATCAAGGAGTTTGGAATAAAAACATGTAAGTCCCAAGTCAAAGAATAATAAGTGTATATATGTGAATACCCTTGATAGGAAATTGGTATGATATTCACTACACAATTGTTTTAGCATGGAAAATTGATGTGAAATGTCAACAACATAAAGATGTCACCTAAAAATTTATAAAATGGTTTGATGAGAGATAAAGGGGTATCTCGAAATTTGGAAATAAAATTAGAAATAAAAGGTTCATTAAGGTCATATCCCAATATTATGAATTAGAAATGGAAGGCGTAAGATAATAAAGAAAATTTAATAAATAAGAGAAGGTGAGGATCTCTTACTTGAGTGAATGACTCCAAATGCTCAGGAAGAGCTTCTTGAGAACATGTGGGCACCTTAAGAGGACTCTAGAGAGGGGGGAGTAAGTATGTTATAAAATATTTTTTTAGTGAAGTGAAATGGGAGCTTGGGTAGGTTTATAAAGGAAATGTGTGGGGATTTCTTTAATATTTCTGAAACTTAGGTTTTGAACTCCATATAATAAAATAACCAAAATCACATACCTTATCATGTTTTTTTTCTCATGTTTTCTATCAAATGAAAGTGGTTCTAATCATTATATAAGGATAAGGTCCGAACATAATAAAATAATTCCCTTTCTTGTGTGGAGGTGAGTCATACTCTTAAAAAAATGATTTTAAAACCTTAAAATATATTAATGGATTTGGAGGATTCATAATGGTTTTATAAAATTAATAAAATAAACATAAAATAAAATTATTTTAAAGTTAAAATATTTCTTTTATTAGGGATACCCTTTATAGTATTTATTACATCACTTTTGGGTCCTTATGATGTCATAATACAGAAGGTATATTTATACGATATTTAATTTTTGCTGGGAAATTCAATTGTTACAAAAAATTATGAAAAATTCACTATTGGATAATTTTGACAATATGATTTCAAAAATAATATTCATTTAATCTAAATAATTCTATAAATATATGAATTTTCACTTTTAAAGTATAATTGACATTTATTGAGAAATGTTGGGTTTTTTGAAAATAATAGTTTTCAAACCTTTATTAAAATTACATTTGAATTTATAAAAATTATATGATAATTTATATTTAATAAAAAATATTTAATAATAATATTTTTAAAAATTTTATTTATTCCAAAAATCCATTAATTTATGAAAATAAATTCCTTAATTGAATTTGAATGTTACCCGAAAAATAAAATTTGTGTTTTATTGTATCAAAATTAAAATCATTTATAAAGTAACAACAATAAAAATAAAATATATTCATTATTCTATATAAAATAATGTACATACTCATATTTTTAGGGTCTTGATACATATCCCTTTAACACACCAGCAAAATATCTGAGGTTAAGGTGGGCGACGTTGAGACTTTCATGGGCTGGTTCAGTGAACATGGTTTCGGTCGTAATCTCGATGAGCTTGAACTTTACCCATAAAGAGTTTCACTCATGCTTAAGTTGTTGGATCTAAGCTTGAGCTTGGTTAAGGGAAAATCCTAGTGATTATATCTATCTTGAAAACTCTGATAAATGGGCTTCATAGGGTATGATCCTACTGATTGAGGTCATCACTTACTTTTTTTAGATCAATTGGATTTGTTAAAATCCTATATTTATACTAATTGTGTGATCTCTATTCAACAACTATATTATCAATGGTAATTATGCGTAATGGTATTTTAAATCCGATAGAATATAATAAAACCAAACAATTGCATGTGTTTTCTACAAGTATATTACATAATAAGACATTTAATTAAATCAAACGGAGAAATTTTATTTATAACAGCTCGGGTCATTACAATTTTCAAATTTTATATCGAGTGAATTTGACATGAGTCTTATGGGAGAATTAAAATTCATTATGGGGCTTTAATTTTTTCAATTAAATGATGGAATATTTTTGGAATCAATCCAAATATTCTAAAGATTTAGTTAAACATTTTGGTCATGATTATTGTAAATTTTATAAAACCCCTATGAGTATTTCTTGTCGGTTAGATTCTGATGTTTTTGGAAAATCTTTTGAAACTAAATTATTTAGAGGAATGATTGGAAGTTTGTTGTATTTAATTGCTTCAAGACCCAATATTACGTTTTGTGTTTATTTATATTCTAAATTCCAATCTGATACTAAAGAATCTCACTTAAATGTTGTTAAGCATATTATAAGATATATTAAAGGGACTGTTAATTTTGGATTATTTTATTCTATAAAAAAACATTTTGATTTAATTAGTAACAATGACTTAGATTTTGAAGAAAGTTAACTTGATAGAAAAATCAGATTAGGTATGTGTCACATTCTCAGAAAGAATTATGTTTTTTTGGAGTTCACGAAAATAAAAATTGGTTTCTTTTTCAACTGCTTAAAGTGAGTATATGTTTGTTGCATCTTCTTGCTCTCAATCTTTATAGATTAAACAAACTTTTTATGACTACAGTTTTACATTTGAAAAAATGTCGATTTAATGAGATAATTCTTCTGCTATTTCTATTTCAAATAACCATTTAATCCATTCTATAACTAAGCATATAGACATGAATTTTCATTTTCTTCATGATTATGTTAAAAAATGAGATAGTATTCTTGAATATATTCAAAATTAAAATCAACCAGAAGATGTTTTTACCAATCTACTGGATTCTAAAAAGTTTGAAAAACTAAAATTTGAACTTGGTATCTTAGAAATTTAGTTTGAAATTTTTATTTTGTTTTAAACTTACCTTATTATTCATTTATTTAGTGGGGTTTTCTTTCTTTTCCAAACTATCTGTTCTTATATTTCTTAAATATTTTCATTTTAAAAAATTTCAAAAAAAGGGGAGAATTTTATATTTTTTTTTCCAGTTTTTTAATTATAAAAAGGGGAATTTGTTGTTATTTATTATTATTTTATGTTTTAGAATATTAAAAACCCTCTTATTATTTCATTTGAAAAAAATATTACATTTCTGTATTTTTTATATATATTAAGTTGTAGTGATTGGACTTAAATCCAATTTCATATGAAAGATAACAGGTTTGTATAAATTTTATTCATCTACGACGATGTCTAAATTTATCTCAAGCATGTTCTCATTATGATCCAAAATTACTGCATGCTTTTGGTTTCAAAAATATTTTTTTATTTAAACCATTTCATAGTTTACTTTAGTTATTTAATTGTAACATGATCTATATAGATCGGATTCACTCCATTGGAAATACAACACATTTTTTTTACATTTCATTATACTAAGTGGAGGTATGAATTTATTTTTGATGTGGTGGTAATATTTCTCAAAGTTCATCCAACAGTTCTAGAATTATGGAATTTACATAATTCAATTTCTTATTTATTTCAACGATATATCATTCGATTCACATAGTAATCACACGTTGTTTATCATGTTGGAGATAACAGGTGTTTCTAGAGTTTTTTATTTATGCATTTTTTTAAATTTTTTTTACAAAAAACGGTTAGGGTGATTTTTTTCTTCAAAATGCACCTCAAAGGCTGCATCGCGGATGCCGCCTTTCCACTACCGGTGTGGATCAGTGAGGTGGCAAAGGCGGCACCTGCGGTGCCGCCTTTGTCTCCACGCCCTATAAAAGGGCAGCGCCCCCCACCCCTTCTCCTCACTTCCAAACACTCATTACCTCTCAATTTCTCTCTTTTGCGGCGGAGTTTTGAGGTTTGAAAATTTTGGAAATCTTTGAGAGGTATGCTTTTTAATTTAATGTTTTTTATTTTGTAGAATTGTTTTTAGTTAAATATTTTTATAAATTTAATGTTTTTTATTTAGTTGAATTGTTTATAGTTAAATATTTTAATTCTTTAGTAGTTTAGTTAGTTTTAATTTTTTTTTTGTTTATTAGATTTTTTAATTAGTTATATTTAGGAATTATAATTATCATTAGTATAAATTAATTTAGGATTCTTTTAATGAAATTTTGGTAGCATAAAGACTATGTTATCTAAGCAATCAAATTCTTTTCTGGATACAAACAAGTGAATGTAGCTCTGGCACAGATGTACCTAGGGGTAAAACCCAAAAACACCGATTTGAGCTAGACTCGAGCGGGAACTGGTGCATGACAACGGGGCTTACTGCATTCTGGTTTGACACTCCCAAAGGATATGCTTAAGATATGCATATTTCTTTATAAACTACTAAAATATCTAAGAAAAGAAATGATAAATTGATAATTTAGTAATGATGTTGATAGTTATTATTAGGAATGATTAATTAAAAATTAATTAATAAATAACAAAGAGTTAAAAATAAAACTACAGTTCAAATGATTATCTATAACATGAAGTTAAAAAATAACATGGAGTTAAAAAATAACACAGTTAAAAAACAATATGGAGTTAAAGTGAAAAAATAAATAACATGGAGTTAAAATATAAATAACATGGAGTTAAAATATAAATAACATGGAGTTAAAATATAAATAACATAAAAAAAATAACAGCATGTTTTGAGCTTCTTGCCTTTCTTGCAGTGAATTGAATATCAAAATTTCAGAAATCTCGTGTGACAAGGGGTTTTCTAAAATTTTGATATCCAATTCACTGCAAGAAAGGCTAGAAGCTCGAAATATGGTGCTATTTATTTCTTAACTCTATGTTATTTATATTTTAACTCACTAATTAGAAAGTGTACTAAGAAATATCCTAGTTTATGATATAAGATCTTTTAAAATTTAAGTATCATAAAAATTGTATAGTTTAGAAGTAATAGTTATTATTTGAACGTGAGGTAAAATCCAACTTATTTTTAATAAGTAGTTTAATTACATCTTCAAAGTATTGTTAGATGGAGAAAGAAAGGAGTGATGGAAAGAGGGGGGGTGAATTGCCTTTTAAAAAAAATAAACAAATTAAAAATCAAAGTAAAGATGCAGCGAAAATAAAAGAGGCAAGACACACAATTGATAACGGAGTTCGGCCTAAAACCCGGCATACGTCTCCGCTCCCAACTCAACCGTTGAGAGATTTACTACCGCTTGCTTTTCAATGGTTGTAGCAAGAAACCCACTAGCCTTTTTACAGGTGAAGGCTAGCTCACCTATTACAGCTTGCTTTTTAATGGTTTGAGCAAGAAACCCACTAGCCTTTTTACGGGTGAAGGCTAGCTCACCTTTGACTCAAGCCTTTTAAAAGGAAAGGCTTGACTAACCTCTTCACACCTTAAAGGTGGTGTGAAAAACCCAAGAGAGAGGATGAGAGAAAGAGTTGGGGGTTTGTAGGCACAAACCCAATTTGATGCTCAAAATAAATAAAGCAATAAAAACCATATTTGGAGAAGCCTTGGGCGCCAATGGATGATTGGAGTTGAAGACGTGCACTCCCAAGCTTCTTTGGTGATGCTCCTTGGATGTGGAATTGAGTTGGAGCGATTGGGGTTCCTTGGAGGAAGTCCGCCGGAGGTTCGCCAAATGATGAGAAATGTGTTCATTGGCTTCACAATTGTTCCGACTATCTTCCTTAGGCTTCCGGGGGTTCCTAGTCCTTTATTTATAGAGGGGGAACCCTCATATGGCCGTTGGAGGTCTTCGGAGCCGTTGGAAAGGGCTTCGGAGCCGTTGGGAGGCAAGTGGACCAGCCTGGTCAAAGGCCCAACGGCTAGTTTGACTGGCTCCACCGGCTGACCGGTACAGAGCCACCGGTTGGCCGGTATGTGTAAAATGGAGAGGCCTTCGGGCTCAGGCTCCACCGGCTGGCCGGTGAGGAGGCCACCGGTTGGCCGGTGCTGAGGCAGTGGCTCACACTGTTCTGGCAGGTGCCACCGGCTGGCCGGTGCTGAGGCCACCGGTTGGCCGGTGAGGAGGCAGTAGCAACCTCTTCTTTTTGGGTGCCACCGGCTGGCCGCTGGTGTGACACCGGTTGGCCGGTGGTCTGGACAGAAGGATGCCTTCTGTCCAGGGTCCATCAGCTGGCCGGTGGTGAAGCCACCGGTTGGCCGGTGGACTGAATTTCAGTCCATTTTAGGCTTTTTGCCTTCTTGGCCTTCTTGGCCCAATTCCTTGGCACCTTGAATAAAAGTCTATCATCCAAAAACACTTAAAACAAGATTAGATAAATAAGAGGGTGATTGTGATCATGAAAATTAAACCTCGAGGGGTTCGAGAGGTACAACAATCTCCCCCTATTTTGATGATCACAATCACCAAAACAAACAATGTAAAATATTGAAATGAGAGGCATGCTTTAAAAGATTTTTCCCCCAATCAATCAAGGTGTCACACCAGCTGGCCGGTGGTGAAGCCACCGGTTGGCCGGTGGACTGAATTTCAGTCCATTTTAGGCTTTTTGCCTTCTTGGCTTTCTTGGCCCAATTCCTTGGCACCTTGAATAAAAGCCTATCATCCAAAAACACTTAAAATAAGATTAGATAAATAAGAGGGTGATTGTGATCATGAAAATTAAACCTCGAGGGGTTCGAGATGTACAACAATCTCCCCCTATTTTGATGATCACAATCACCAAAACAAACAATGTAAAATGTTGAAATGAGAGGCATGCTTTAAAAGATTTTTCCCCCAATCAATCAAGAATTTCTCCCCCTTTGTGATTATCAAAATAGCACGGGGCATAAAACTTGATTGAGGGAAAACGTTGAAAAACAAGATGGAGATTTTAAACCAAATGAAATTTTTGAAATTTGAATTGAAAGTTTTGAATCAAAAATTTTGAAATGAAAAATTGAATAACAGTTTGAATTGAAAGTTTTGAAAAGAAAAATTGAATAACAATTTAGAATTAGAAAATTTGAAACCAAGTGTTGAAATTGAAAGTTTGAATCGAAAATTTTGAAATTGAAATCTAAAGGGCTTAAACGATCCTAACTCCCCCTAAATAAAAACAACAAATCACCGGGGAGAGGTTTTTGAAACCGAGACAAATTTTGGCCCGGAGAGACTCGCTAGAAGGGATTTTTCAATCCACACTTGTCTAGTGGCGAGTCTTCTCCTAAAAAATTCATCATTTAAGAAAATAGTTTTGGGCCTACCATACCGGGCATTTTTTCAATTGCACTCATAGATTAAGTGCCCGGGTTTTTTGCAATAATTACAAAATTTAAATTGAGAGCTCCCCCTAACAAAAATAGTAGGTGCATGGGAAGAGGAAGCTTGCTTGGAATAGCCAAGCCCTTGGGTGGTCCTAGATACACGTTGGGAACCTAGCAAATTGTTCAAATTTTGTTCACCTTGAGTGAACTTGGCTAGAGTCTCCCTTAGATCTTTGATGGTTGATTCCATGGAATCAACATCGGGAAGATTTTGGATTTTGAGGGACATCTCTTCCTTCTCTTTGAGAAGTTGTTCTTTTTCGGAAGAGAGTTTTTTGAAATTCTTTTTTAAAGCAACAAATTTGGAAGAAAGTTCGTGAAAACCTTCCTCCAATTGATCTCTAGCATGTTGGAGATCCTCATAAGACATGTGATTGAAAGAATTTGAATTTGAAGAACAAGAGGATGAGGAGTCGGAAGAAGTTACCTCAGGACATGCCATTAGGCATTTATTACCGTTGTCGCTCGAGGAGGAGGAGGAGGATGTGGAGCTATCACTCCAAGTGGCCTTGAAAGCCTTCTTCTTCTCCTTTTTCTTGGCCTTTTTCTTGTTGAGTGGGCAATCGGGCTTGTAATGTCCTTTCTCGCCACACCCATAGCATGTTACCTTGGGCTCGGATTTTTCGTTGGATTGAGCCTTGCGGGCCTTCTTCTTCTTGTGCTTCTTCATGAACTTGTGCATCTTGCGGGCAAGGTTCTCCATTTCGGAATCGCCGCTTGAAGAGGAAGAAGATGAGGAGGAGGATGAGCTTTCTTCTTGTTGAACTTTGAAGGCGATGTTCTTTGGAATTTTGATCGGTTTGCCTTCTTTTTCAGCTTGCCTCCTCATGGTGATTTCATAGGTCATGAGGGATCCGATGAGTTCTTCGACCGACATGTTTTTGATGTCCTTTGCTTCTTGAATTGCCGTGACTTTCGGTGCCCATGAGCTTGGTAAGATCCAAAGGATCTTCTTGACCATCGTTTCTGCAGAAATATTATCTCCAAGAGACTTTCTACCATTGCAAACGTCAGTAAATCGAGTAAACATATCAGAAATAGATTCATGTGGGTGCATAGAAAATGACTCAAAATCTTGACGAAACATGTCCAATCGAGTGTCCTTGACTTTGTTGGTCCCCTCATGGGTAACCTCCAAAAGTTTCCAGATTTCATGTGAGGAGGTGCATGTGGAAACTCGATTGAACTCATTGCGATCAAGGCCACAATGTAGAGCGTTCATGGCTTTGCCATCAAGCTCGAAATTTTTAATATCGGCTTGGGTCCATTTGGATTCATCGGGAGTAGAGAGAGTGTAACCTTGCATGACAATTTTATAAATGGGATAACCTATACTTCTAAGAAAAGTAGTCATGCGGGTTTTCCAATAGTTATAGTCGGTTCCATCAAAAAATGGAGCACGACCCAAAGAATAGCCTTCGGGGGCGAAAAAAGTTGAAGCCATCACAAAAGGATCTTGAATTTGAAACCAGTTAGGGTATTACTCAAGTTTTGCCTCTGATACCAATTGTTAGACGAAGAAAGAAAGGAGTGATGGCAAGAGGGGGGGTGAATTGCCTTTTAAAAAAAATAAACAAATTAAAAATCAAAGTAAAGATGCAGCGGAAATAAAAGAGGCAAGACACGCAATTGATAACGGAGTTCGGCCTAAAACCCAGCCTACGTCTCCGCTCCCAACTCAACCGTTGAGAGATTTACTACCGCTTGCTTTTCAATGGTTGTAGCAAGAAACCCACTAGCCTTTTTACAGGTGAAGGCTAGCTCACCTATTACAGCTTGCTTTTTAATGGTTTGAGCAAGAAACCCACTAGCCTTTTTACGGGTGAAGGCTAGCTCACCTTTGACTCAAGCCTTTTAAAAGGAAAGGCTTGACTAACCTCTTCACACCTTAAAGGTGGTGTGAAAAACCCAAGAGAGAGGATGAGAGAAAGAGTTGGGGGTTTGTAGGCACAAACCCAATTTGATGCTCAAAATAAATAAAGCAATAAAAACCGTATTTGGAGAAGCCTTGGGCGCCAATGGATGATTGGAGTTGAAGACGTGCACTCCCAAGCTTCTTTGGTGATGCTCCTTGGATGTGGAATTGAGTTGGAGCGATTGGGGTTCCTTGGAGGAAGTCCGCCGGAGGTTCGCCAAATGATGAGAAATGTGTTCGTTGGCTTCACAATTGTTCCGACTATCTTCCTTAGGCTTCCGGGGGTTCTTAGTCCTTTATTTATAGAGGGGGAACCCTCATATGGCCGTTGGAGGTCTTCGGAGCCGTTGGAAAGGGCTTCGGAGCCGTTGGGAGGCAAGTGGACCAGCCTGGTCAAAGGCCTAACGGCTAGTTTGACTGGCTCCACCGGCTGACCAGTACAGAGCCACCGGTTGGCCGATATGTGTAAAATGGAGAGGCCTTCGGGCTCAGGCTCCACCGGCTGGCCGGTGAGGAGGCCACCGGTTGGCCGGTGCTGAGGCAGTGGCTCACACTGTTCTGGCAGGTGCCACCGGCTGGCCGGTGCTGAGGCCACCGGTTGGCCGGTGAGGAGGCAGTAGCAACCTCTTCTTTCTGGGTGCCACCGGCTGGCCGCTGGTGTGACACCGGTTGGCCGGTGGTCTGGACAGAAGGATGCCTTCTGTCCAGGGTCCATCAGCTGGCCGGTGGTGAAGCCACCGGTTGGCCGGTGGACTGAATTTCAGTCCATTTTAGGCTTTTTGCCTTCTTGGCCTTCTTGGCTCAATTCCTTGGCACCTTGAATAAAAGTCTATCATCCAAAAACACTTAAAACAAGATTAGATAAATAAGAGGGTGATTGTGATCATGAAAATTAAACCTCGAGGGGTTCGAGAGGTACAACAAGTATAACATCCAACTTATATTGGTAACCATCATTTTGAATGTCACTTACATTATCAAAATCTTGATCAGAAAACTTTTTTTACGTAGAGCGGAATGTTTATATTTTATAGTATTTCAAAGTCACGTACTTAAAACATTTTTAACTTTTAAGTAGGCGGTTTTGAAAGCTTATAAATTATTTTTCATGAACAATTTTTATGAAATGATTTGTGTTTACAACAATTGCTTATATGTTTAATGAATGTTTAAAGTTTCGTTTATATTGGTCTTATGGTTTATATTTTATAGTCTTTCAAAGTCACGTACTTGAAACATTTTTAAGTTTCAAGTAGGCGGTTTTGAAAGCTTATAAATTATTTTTCATGAACAATTTTTATGAAATGATTTATGTTTTCTACAATTGCTTATATGTTTAATGAATATTTAAAGTTTGGTTTATATTGGTCTTATGCTTTATATTTTATAGTATTTCAAAGTCACGTACTTGAAACATTTTTAACTTTCAAGTAGGCGGTTTTGAAAGCTTATAAATTTTTTTTCATGAACAATTTTTATGAAATGATTTGTGTTTACAACAATTGCTTATATGTTTAATGGATGTTTAAAGTTTCGTTTATATTGGTCTTATGATTTATATTTTATAGTCTTTCAAAGTCACGTACTTGAAACATTTTTAAGTTTCAAGTAAACAGTTTTGAAACAAAATTTTAAAAACTAATAATTTTTTGTTGTTAAGTGAAAGGTGACATCCTCCTAAATATTTTTTATGAATTATGTATATAAATAAATATATAAACAAAACAAAACATAAAAAAAAATTTAACAATTTTTTTTTTGTTAGGGGAAAGGGGGCATCGCGGGTGCCGCCTTTCAGCCCCAGTGTAAAGGCGGCATCAGATGCCGCCTTTCACCCGAAATGTAAAGGCGGCATCCGCGATGCCGCCCTTAAGGTGCATTTTGAAAAAAAGTTTCGCCCTGACAGTTTTTTGATTTTTTTTTTGTTAAAATGTATTAAAAAAAAATCCGGTGTTTCTACACCACATTAAACTGCATTAAATTCTTATAATGTTGTTTAAACACCTAAAAAATAAGCCTAAGAACGCGTCCCAGGCGCCTGAATGCACCCCACCGACTCTCCCTCCTTCATCTCTTCCATCCCCTACGGCACCCTCCTCGAAGGTTCCTCCGGTGCACCTCCTGCTCTTAGAGCTTGATGCGGCTATGGGATTTCATCACTGGATGTTGGTGGCTTCCTTTGGAAATGAAAACCCTCCGCTTCCTTTATTCTTTGCCTTTGTCGGTCCATGGGGTCCTAAGAAACCAGCGGTCGTATCAAATCTTTCTAGGTATGCTTTCTACATTCATTGCTTCTCTAGGTAAGACTTCATGAAGGCCTGGTAAAGGGAGGTGCGACGCTATGGGATGTGGAGGTTTTATTTCTACCCGAGGTCATAGGATGATCATCTCAGAAAGGACTCATCTTCAGCAGCAGTTTAGGTCAAGTTATCGAGACCCCCTCTCCCGTTACACAACCCATCGATTTTGCAGGCTATCGTAGATTCCAGGGGTAGTTTTCTCTGTTCATATGATGATACCAAGAGTATTCTCTCAGTCTCTTCATCTCACATCTTGTGTGGAAATGGATCTAACTTCTCTCCATCCCTCTCGCATCCTAGTTTGAGCAGGTGAGAATTTTTTATGGTGGAAAAGGGTCCTCTACCAGGATCCTCCCCATTTTTTTAGTCTTTCACTTCTAGGGCACTCGGTAGAGGTGTGCAGGCGTCGGCATTCCAGTTTCAGGAAGGGGGTAATGGTGATTAATGGTACCGCTTCTCAGTTTGTTGACGACGGTTCGATGGGTGATATAGGTGCTTCTGCTTTGGTGTAGTTTCCTATTCACAGTGTGCCCTTGGTTTTTTAAAATCTAGGTCACGCGCGTCATGTTCTAGCCATTATGGCTCCACTTCCATCCATTGCTTTTTGAAATTCGAATTTTCCAGCGCCCACAGTTGGCGTTGAGGCTTCTTTTCCTTCTCCTCTCCTGGTTTGGTTCCATTTCTCATCCAGATACTTCTTTGGGTTTGACGGTAAAGATAAAAGACTCTTCACTAGCAGTTCTATCGACGGTGTCAGACGTGTCTGAGGCTGTTGAGTTGCTTCTCTTGGTCTCTCTGAAAAAGTTGGTTTCCTTCAAGGAGCCTGCTGAGGATGTTTCTGTGATCCTTCATCCTTTAATGGGGAAGCTCGGATTGGATACTTATTCTCAAGATCCTGCTTTGACTAACTCTCTCTCTGTGGCCAGGGATCTGAATTTCACTACTGAATGTTTTTCTCCTTCAATTTCTAAAGGAGCATCCTCTTCTCGATCCTTGTCTCCCTTGACAGATGGAACCTGCCTCACCCACGCAAGATAAAGAGAAGTTCTAGCATATGTATCATCTTCCAATTAGACCAAAACCAGTGGCTTTAAGGCCTCCTCACCTTCTAATTAATGTTTCCCATTATCATTCTGAATGCTCAAGGATTAGGGGCTCAGATAAAATGTGATTATACCACTAATGAAGTTTTCTGCCTTCATGTTACTTTAATGGAAATCCTGGAAACAAAGTATCATGAGAATTATATTGAAGTTGTAGCTCGCTGTTGGGGTTTTCCAAATTCTATGCATGGCCCCATGAAACAAGCATGTTTGGATTTTCTAGAATAAGGATCTCACTGTGGAAAGTGTGGATGTCTCTCCTCAACATATCACGATGAAAATCACTTTCAGGGGATCCATATTTTTATTTTCTTTTGTCTATGCGAAGTGGAATGTTTCTTATAGGTTGTAGTTCTGGAAAAATATTTATTTGTTCCATTCGGGGAACCTTTCCTAGTTTTTCAGTGGGGATTTCAACTCTATTGTGGATGAATCGGAGAAGAAAGGTGGAACGACTTTCTATGCAAAGGCTATAGATGATTTTAAAGTTTTTTTCTCTTCTAACAGCCTTATGGACTTGGGTTATTCTGGATCCAAATGTATGTGGTGTAATAATAGGAGAGGCAACCAAAGAATCTGTTGCGGACTAGATCATTGTCTTTTAAATATTCAAGTTATTGATTTATTTCCTCAAGCTTTTATTACTCATCTAACTCAATCTCTTTCGGACCATTATTCTATTCTGGTGCATCTTGAGAAGGGAGAACATCGGCCTCGAGGTTTCTTTTTCACGAGAAACCGGAGTCAACCTGATGCTTTGTCCAGGAATTTAAGAGATCCTTGGGTCAACTAACTCGAGTTTTTTCATGGTTCGGGTTATGAAATCGCCTCCAACATCTTAGAAAATAATTCCAAGGTTGGATCTCAATAAGATCTTCTTCCTCAAGCCTATATGAGCTAAAAGAGTATATGGTTAAATTGGAAGTGATGATCCAAGATGGATGGGATGATGATTCTTTTTCTTTTCTGGTAGAAAAATAAAATTTTATGGATTTCGAACTCTTAGATATGGAGAGAATTTATAGGGAAATGTCATAACTATTTGGAATAAAGTTGGTTATAGGAACTCAGCCTTCTTTCATGCTTGTTTGAAGAAAAGGAAGGCCTCCAGAAAGATTAATCTTAGACTCTAGGATGGAACCTTTATGAATGATATAGATATGATGGGAACCCTCACGATGGAACATTTCAAAAATCTATTGAAGTAGTGTATTATTTTTTCAAGGGTGGGGCGATTATTCATGTTGTGTGTGCCTCTAGAATGATTCTCATTTCAAAGGTATGAGATCCTTCTGCTCTCAATCAATACAGACCTATTTTCCTTTACAATTTTGACTACAAAATTTTTTCTTTTCTCCTTAATAGAAGACTTTGCATCTGTCTTCCAAGGCACATTTGTGAGGAACAACATGAATTTTTTCAAGGGTGCTGCATCCAAAGAGCCATTGGCATTGTGAATGAATTGGTTTTTGACATTAATAGGAAAGCGATGGGATCCAATATCGTGATTAAAGTGGATATGGACAAAGCCTGTGATCGACTTGAGTGGAGCTTTATTATCAAGGTCATGAGACATTTTGGTTTTTCGAATTAGGCTTGCGATCTCTTCTTTAGATGCTATAACTCTCCATGAATTTCTATTTCCATTATGAGTAAGGTGTTTGGTTTCTTCAAATCCTTGCGAGGGCCTAGACAGGGTGATCTGATGTCACCTAGTCTCTTTATTTTGGCTCAGGAGGCTCTCTCAAGGAACATTCATCATGGCTTACAGGAATGGGTTATTCTTCCTTTTAGGAGTAGTGGTGGAAATGGTATGGTCTCACATTTAATGTTTGCAGATGATATGTCATTATTTGTCAATGGTAGGAAAAGGTCCATTCAAGGATTCTATAATATTATGGGGGCCAATAGTTTTTGGAGTGAGAAGCACATCAATAAAATCAAAACATCATTTTTCTAAACAACGTTCAAGAAGATGTGTTCTCTCTATTCAAGACAAACTTGGCATTCACAAGCGTTCTCTCTCGATGGAATATCTTGGATCACCTCTATCGAATGGTAGGATCCAAAAGTTTTTTTTCAATAATATTATAAACAGGATAACATGACACATTCTCAAGAGGAAAAATCACTTCTTATCTTTTGGAGGATGCATAACTCTGGTCAATAGCATCTGCACCTCTATCCCCATGCATGTCCTTTCCATTATCAAGCTTCCAAAAGGAACCACTGAAAAAATTGAGAAACTTTTGACACACTTTATATGGGATACCAATCAAAATGGGAGATTCCATTAGGCATTATGTTAGAGGTTGGAAAAACTGATTGAGGTTGGGGGGATTAATGTTCTTATTTTTTTTGATTCAATGTTATCCTTGCATGCTAAGTTAGCTTGGTATATTCTTGAAGGCAACTCGTTTTGGGAGAGATTCATGTGCCTGAGATATGGCTTCGACTTGAGGATCTGGTATGTGGGTTGGACGAGGTTTTTGTGTTTGGAAAGACGCATGACTGAACAGATGGAGCTCTTGCTTGAGAAGGTGAGATGGGTGGTTGGCTATGGAAACCTCAGTTTTGGAAGGACAACTGGGTAAGCACTATCCTCTCTTTTTCCGTGGGCGCCCTGTCCCTAATACTTGAGAAGACAGCCTTTTTTCCAACGTTTATTAACACCACTCAATGAAATACATAGATCCTTGCATGTGAGTATCGAGATGGTGAACGAACCCGACAATCATGTGAATCTAGTCTCACCGTCCGTTCGTTACTGTAGTAAGGTTTATCATACATGGTTCCATGAAAACACTAATACCGATGAGGTTGCTGGAAGGATCTGGTGAAAGAACACACAGGTGAAATTTAACTTTTGGTTTGGCAGTTGAGGCATAAGGCTTTACTGTCAGATGATAATATTCAAAACAAGGGGATCCAAATGGTTTCGAGATACGTGTGTTGTATTTCTCCTAGTGTGGAAACTGCTTGGAATCTATTTTTACATGGTGATTGGGATGTTTTTGTGGAGATTCTTCGGGAAACGCATGGGGTTCAAACCTTAAGGAGAGTCCATTGAAGATTTTGTTTCTCTGGCTTCAGGGTGCTAATCAGGATCGTTTGGATATTAATAATTGTGTAGCGGTTTTTGCTACGGCGTGTTGGTCTATCTGGGATACCTAGAACTCATTGAGGAATGGTAACAAGACCTCTCTTTTAGCCTTGAAGGTTCGTTTCAATTCTCTGATGGTTGATTTTGGTTCAATCTTTAATGGAGGAGGGTCTTCATCCTTATTAAGGGGGATCCTACCAAGGACCCACGCTTCTTAGGTGGGCAGAGACATGTCAAGCCAGGGGATATGGGTCAGATGGAATCCTCTAACCTTGGGGATGAAGTTGAATGTGGAAAGTTCATGTGAGAACGGGGTGATGCATGGGGGAGGTCTAGTTCGGGACATAAGAGGCTCTGTGCTTCTTGGATTCAGTTTTTTATGGCCCTGGAAATTTTATTGGTGCATAAGTGAGGTCTATTCATAGTAGTTTGATTCTTTGCAATCTCTATAATCTAGATATTGCGGTGGTGGAATCCAACTCCTCAGTTCTCGTTAGTTATCTTAGTAATAATTCCTTTTTCCTTGTGATCTCACCTATACTATTAGGGACTGCATAATGTTTTTGAACCAAGGTATTCAAGTCAGACACGGGTTGAGAGTAGGGAACTTCGTTGCGGACTCCCTGACAATCCACACGAGATCTAGTGAGAGCATTTGTGCTTTCCATAGTCTTAGATCATTCCCCAATGTCTATAAGAGCTTTGTTCGAGGAGATCTCTTCAGACTTCATTATTTTCTCCCCTGCTGATTTCCTTTTTTTTCTGTCTCATGTTTCACAATTCAATCTTTTTAATAAAAAGTAAAGTTTCAATTAATTAATCGTTGATGATATCTCTTAATATATAATTTAGATTGATACATTATTTGATTCGTTGGAAATATATTGAAATTATATAAAATTAATTCTTCTAAATAAATCACTAATTTTTCTATTTACTTTTATCTACAATTTATCTGATGTCTGTGATATCCAGCCGTTTCTTGTTTTCCAGTTTTTGAAACCCACAGTTACAACCTTACCGTGATTTGTGTTCCAAACCTACCGTGAGACCATCATCAGATTACCATGAATGTTAACATTATCCTATTATGATTTCTTCTACCTACCATGAACTCTCTTTTGAACTTAATGAAGTTAACATGCTTTTGTTGTTGAACTTATGCGTTTCTTCTTGTTGAACCACCTCTGCTCACTCTTTTTTTTCTCACAATATACAGATTTCATTTTTCTTTTTTGTATCCCATGCATGTTGAATCATGGGATTTAAACCTACTACATGATTTAATATAGGAACCTTACCTTTCCTTCTCCTCTGACATGTGGGTTCATATCCACCCCGTGCGCATGAAGTTTTAGCCTCTTCTACAACCCTTGTTGGGAGGAGATGTTGTACTCTACTTCCTGAAGCTGCATGAAGATAATTATCATTACAAAAATGATATATATAACTCTCATTTAAACTAATGTATTCACAGCCACATGGTAAGTGGAGTTACCACACACGATCAGTATACCTACCATTTTAGCAAGTGATAACATGTCTACTTCAATTGACTACACCGATAAGGTTCAACCCATGATAGTTTTTCAATTGACTACACACGATCAGTATACCTACCATTTTAGCAAGTGATAACATGTCTACTTCAATTTACTACACCGATAAGGTTCAACCCATGATAGTTTTTCAAATCCAAGGTAAGGGGGATTTTAGGGGTTTAAATTTTTTAATATCTCCCACCATCACTTCACATGACTTTAAAAATGAGAAGATATTCTTCTATCCCATTGATACCTATGTTTGATATTATCATTTTATCTATTTTTGAATATTTTAACAGTTTCTTTGCACATGGATTTTAGTTTTTTCCTTTTCTTATAAATGGGAGCATCAAGGGTGCTACACAAGGACATAACAATTATGTGTGAAAGAGGGTTGATACTTTGGTGTTTAGTTTTTGGAAGTGGGAAGCAATGAGCAGTGACAATTCGGATTTTGTAATGAGGTGCTTCAATGACGCCGCATGTTCAGTTTTTATCTCCGAAAGGTGACGTCTTTTCACTGGTGATTATCAAAGTGGTGATGGAGGTGTATTAGGATGTGGATTTTCACACAAGTTTTCTATTTTGTACTTATAATTCATGTTTCGGGCTTTACAAGGATTTTTGTACTCTGATTATTAGTGGATTTTATCAGAGTTTCTCTATGTTTTTTTAATCCTCCGCATTGGAGGGTTTTTTTCTTATTAAAATTATGTGTCCCAAATTATTTTTCTATTTTTATTTTTGAGCTCCATTTTCATTGATGATTCTCACAATTTATTTTTCACCATTGAGTTATTATTCTGAAACCAATCTAATTGATCCCCAACACCTGGTACTAGAGGTGGTTATCCTTGTTTCGTGTTGATTAGATAGGAGTGATTCATGTCATGGGATTTATGCCCACATCAAACTGTTCAACGGGAAAAATGATTTTACTCTATGGCACGAGTGAGTTAAAAACATTTTGTTCTGTGAGAAGACAGTGAAGGAAGTGAATAAAAAATTAGAGAAGTTGGAGACGATGAGCGATAATGATTGGAAAGATTTGAGAGAGTTGGAGAGAATCATGATTTAGATGTATTTGGCTCATAATACTCTATGGTAAGTGATGAATTTGACAGATTCAGAGGAGATCTAGGTGAAGCCTGAAAGTATGTATAAATCAAAATCCCTCACAAAATGTTTATATCTGAAAAAATGATTGTATCATTTGTGAATTCCAGAGAATGTAGATTTAGGTAACCATTTAGATGAGTTCAACAAACTTCTGATGGTGTTGTCTTCGATGACAATCAAGATTGATTATAAAGGTAACATAGTTCCTGTTGAAATGGAAGAAGAAGACAAAAAATTAATTATATTGGGTTCATTACCTAATTCATATGAAAATCTTGTCACTACATTGTTATTCGGGAAAGACACACTGAAGTCAGATGATGTGATTTCGTCATTTTTGATGAACAAGACTCGGTGACAGACCAATGATGTTGAATTTTCAGATAATAGTGGTATTATGGATGTGGAAGATGGATGTGGTAATCAAAGAGGTCGATCAAAGATAAAAAGAAAGGTCAAGTTATTCTTTTGCGATAAGGAGGATCATGTGCAGTTGCTTTTAATTGAAAAAGCTCAAGGAATAAAAGAAGGCACATGACATTGATTTTGGGGATTTTGGTGCAAGTCTTTTACAGGGTGAGATTGATTTAATTTTAGTTGGCTTTGATTGTCATAGGCCAGATCTGTACATCAAATGGTTTCTTAATTCAACAACATTGTACCACAGTTCACCGAATAAGGGAATATTATCTTCATATGAAGGTCGGGTTGGTAAATTAATGATGAGAATTGGAGATTCCACTGGTGCCATTGGTGTTGGTGATATTTGTATCACTATACATGCAGGTTGTGTAGTTATGTTGAGGGATGTGGGACCTATGTCAAGTATATGGAGTAATTTTTTATCTACTTATACTCTTGAAAATGATTGTTTCAGACGTTCGTTTGGAAAAAAAGATGGAAATTTTCTACGGGATCGATGGTTTATGAATGAGGAAAAATGGATGACACGTATTGAAGGACATATGTAAAGGTGTGCAGTGATGTGATGAATGCAGTTGGAAAGAGTACTTGATCAGATTTTTGGCATATGCAATTGTCGTGCATGATTCAAAGACCATTGACTAAGATGATGAAGGTTTGGAAGCCAAAGTAGGTTAGGTCTGGTGTTTTAGGTCCTACACCTAATTTATTTTCTTCAGAGAGTGTCACTAGTGAAGAATGGATTAAAATCAAAGATTGAAGTGATGTGCTGAGAGTTTCGGACTACTCAGAGGATGTTGAGAAGAGAGAGAAATTAGTTTATATAGGTACTCCAGATTATGTGGCGATTACAATTATGGGTGAGCTAGATATTGTTGATTCTATTATTTTCAATAGACACAAGTATGAAAAAGACATAAGATTTTGGATATCTTTTTCAGGGGGAGCTATCATATTTCCATTAGAGATGCAAAGTGGGATGTCATATTTTCTGCAGAGGATGACAGTTGGTGTGATACCAACTGGCTACATTACAACTGAGTTTGTTGGAATTCATCTCCATCCTTTTCGGCCATAAGGGGGATATTGATAGGGTTTATCCCATGATGGGTTTTTAAATCCAAGATAAGGTATATTTTTAGGGGTTTGAAAATTTTAATATATTCTGTTGGCACTTCATGTGAATTTCAAAATGGGAAGATATCATTTTATCCCATTGATATATTTATGAAGATATTATGATTATATCAATTTTTTTATTATTTGAAAGGATGTTGCGAACACAGATTTTAGGGTTTCCTTTTATTATAAATGGGAGAAGTAGGGGTGATGCACGAGGAGAGAAAAAATATTTGTGAAAGAGAGAAGATACACGGGTGATGGTTTTTGGGTGTCTGTAGTATCAAGTAGTGGTGATTCTGGTTGTGAAAAGAGCTGTTGCAATGATTCCACATGTTTGGGTTTGATCTCTGAACCCTGACTTCTTGTTATGGGTGATTATCAGAGTCTACAGATATGTATCAAGGTGTATATTTTCATATAGGTTTTCTATGTATGATTTTCAAATCATGCTTTGGGCTTTACTTGTGTCTTTGTACTCACTAATTATTAATGGTTTTTTTCCAGATTTTACCAATGGTTTTTTAATCCTATGCATTGGAGGGGTTTTCCACATTAAAATTTGGCATCCCTAGTTATTTTTTTCTATTTGGTTTTACACTTCATTTTCGTTTCATAATTTATTTTTCATAACTGATTTATTATCAACGAACCGATCTGCTCCCCCCTCAACACATGTCATGGCCAATAGATCGATTGTAAGTGCATTTTTCATGCGCGGCCAGTTCAACAGTTTAATTATTTTTGTTAAACATGAATTTTACACATGCTCTATTTTTCATCATTTTTTTACTTTCATGAACTTCATGTATATTTTTACTTTTTTTAGTGTTATTAATTTTTAAAATTAATATATATTATATATATCCATGTGAAGTGTTTCGGAAATATTTTAAATAGTTTTAAATGTGATTTAAAACTTATTCATTCACTAACACAGATTTTTCTTTACCCAACACTGGATTTTATCAGCACTAAACATAAACCTCTGAAAAATAGGCAACATTTATCAGTACTAAAAAATCACTAATAATGGTGTATCTTTTATTAGAGGATTTTTAGCGATGCTAAAGATGCATATTTATAAGCGATTTTCTTAGAGATTATAAAAACTTTAATAAAAAAATTATTAATATATATAAACATGTCATATTAATATTAAAAAATTAAGGTTTATTTATATACATTAATTACAAAATGTATGTATATAATTAATATAAGTATGATATACTAATATATATATTTCAATAATTTTGGATTTTGTGACCTAGAACCAACTTATGTGTACTTTATGATAACTTATATTCATTATTTTTAATATTAATAAACTACTTATCACATCATGATTGTTCTTCTATGTAACATAGTCTGTGATAATTTTCTTAGAGTAGTGGCCGCACTAAAAGGTCATTGCAGTTTCCCGCTATGATGAGAACCCATAAGTGCCATGACAGGATTCTTAAATATATGTTCTATAGCCTGATGAAATTATTTGAGGGACACAAATGATATATGCTAAGGGTAGAGACTCATAGGACTTTGATGAACCTTCTCATGATGTATTCCCTTGGTAATATCTAGTATAGGATATTATGATTAGAAGAACCACCAATTGAAAATCCATATTTATATGTGTCATTGGGTGTTCTGATATACAATTTTTTTTATTGATCCTTAGACATTAATATTATTATTAATGAGTGTTATAAGTCACATACTTTGGTGTATTGATGAAAATCGTGACAACATATGTTCGCGGTGAGGTAGGATACGTTGGATGCATTACAAGTAATATTTCATTAATGAATAATGTGAGAAAGAAATTTTCCATTCTATTCTTTAATGGAAGTTGATATCTCAGGCCCTTTGATGATAATGATATATCCAAAATAAATCAATGGTTAGGGTGATATATAGGCAAGTTTGATTTCTGTAAAGTCAAAGAAAGAGACATCGATCACATAGTTTGATGGCACCGACATGCAACCTACTTGACTAGAGACATCATGATAAAGCGATTATATTATACAGTAAGTATTTGTATAAGGTATTATGTCATTACGATATTAACTTCTTTCTCTATGGGTTCCTTGTCGTGTTTATAGATGCTAAATTTAGACTTTAGGCTGCTTCACCTAATGCACTGAGAAAGAGGCCTAGAGAGTCACACACTAAGTGTACTCAGAATCTCAATTAAATAATATATTATTATTCATTATTTAAAAATTTGAATAAATATTATTCTCACATGTGGTTTAATAATTATTTATGTTTTCTTGATCACATATATTCTATCACCAGTTATTCGAGAGAATATTATGCGAGCATAATATTTAATAAATATTTACTTTTTATTTAGTAAATATTTTTTTTATTTTTTTGATCGTGAATAATGTAGTGATGTTTTTTAGAAAATAAATAGTCATTATTCAAGGCCTGATAAATATTATTGAGAAATGACAGACCGAGTTTAATGGCCCGGTGAAAAATAATATATATTGAATATTATTTGAATAAATAATATTTAATTTAATTCGCAAGTTTAGCGCATGTCAAGAAATAATAATAATATTATTATTATAGACATGAGGTTCCATAGAGATTATATAAATAATAAGGGGTGCAATTTCAATTATTATTTTCTCACACTAGCGATATATAAACCCAATTATATTATTTTCTTATATGAGACAATTCATTTGTGTTGTGCACAACAAGATCGTAAGAGAATCCTCTCAAATCCCTTGAGAGATCCCTCGCTAATAATTCTCTCAATAATAGAGAGTGATCCTCCTCATCCACCACTCTCAAGTCTAGAGAGATCAAAGAGAAGACTTCCTTGAAGTGGTTCTCATGGCGATCAGAGACAAATGATGCAAATATTAGGATCTGTTGTGCTAGAACCCAGAGATTCCTATGGAAATGTTCAGAGGTTTGTGGAACACAAGTGAATCACTTCTAGAGGGAATCTATTATTTATTCCTACAATATAACTATAACATCCCAAAACCAACACTTCCAGATATGGTGTTAAAAGCATAAACATTACATTCTTGACCTTGATTCTGATAAATGTGACCCAATTTTTTCTAACAAAACATACAATATTGAAAGGAGATATTGGATCAATTGCACACCCAAATACATTTTATGTATAGATTTTTAGAGAATTAGGAAAAAGTATTAATAAATTGGGTTCATAAACAATTGGCTCATATAGAGCAACATTATCTCCCACTATACCCAACATTCACAATAGACCATCAACATCATCCATGTGAAATCCTTCTAGATAGAGTTCATTTATCAACTTTCCCCATAACCCAGGTAAAAGTAAACATAAGAAGGGTGATATTAGATGCTCAGTAAGGGTAAATATAATATTAGTGAAACCATGTTCATATGGAGGGATAAAATGAGAATAAGGGTATGTGATCATGAAAATGACATTTGAAAATTATACCCTGTATATCAAAGGTCAAAATCTTGACCCATGGAATAAAACATGGATGTTCATAAGACACGAGTTATAAAATAATCAAAGGACATGATTCATGAAAGCATAACATAAAACATGTCATTGTGTTAATAACATATAACATGACATAAACATAATTCAAGGAAAACTTCCAAGAGCATATCACATGGTGGACAAAGCCCCATAAAGGAATTAGGTTTACTCTATATCTCAACATGATGTCTCATGAGACTAAAACATTACCCACTACATTGGAGCGCTATCTGGGAACACCCATCACAAAATTATCATGTATATGTGTGCCACATTAAGAATCAAACATATGAAATAATCATAAGGATTCCTCATGGAATGAAATGAGTATTTTAATATTGTCATGAATCATGACCAAAGGAAATAGAACAATGGTATCAAAATAGTACATCCCCAGTTGAACTGATCATAAACCATTTAATACAATATTTAATATGATATCATAAGATATCAAGCTCAATTAATTACAATATTCAACAAAAGATGTTGACATAGATGAAAATACTTTAAATGAGATCATTGAAAAATTATCGAGGAAGATACTCTTTCATTTTGAAAATTACTTATTTGTAAAATGTTGCATAAAAATAAAAGAATATATTTTCTTTGAAAATAATCAAATAAACTTGTAATGGATTTTTGAAAGATTTAAGTCTATCGTGAAAATCCTCTCATGCCATAAAATTAAAAAAAACAATCCTTTTGTATTTTTTGGAAAAGTCTTAAAGAACCTTATTTTTAAAAAGAAAAGATATACCTTTCAAACTGTTTTGTAAAAAGTAAAATATGAGTAAAAATGACTTTAAATAATCATTGCATATTAGTAAAAAAATACATTTTTGGAAACAATTTTAGAAAACATGTTCATGTAAGAAAATAGAGTTTTAAGGGAAATTTTAAAAATATAATTTTAAAAAGAAAGTCCCTTATAAATATCATATCATTGATGTGAGAATTAATCAAATGAATAGAATATGTGTATTCACCATAAAGTAACATAAAACAAGTGGAAATACAATATAATATATTCAAAAGTGATTTCAAACATAATCATATTATTATATAATCAAGAATTAGAAGTTTAACCTAAAAAATGTAAATTGAGTTAAGAATTCCCTTACCACTTTGTGATCAGTTGAATCATATCCTCAAAAAAGTAATTATTATCAAATAAAGAATTAAATACCATAAATATAATGATATTCATGGTATTATATATCAAAATTTAGTATATATACTCCACACATAATATATTTAAGTGGTTAATAAGACATATTTCTCACAGAAGTAAAAGTGAGATGAGAAACCCTTACCTCACATTTCCCTTTAGTGGTGCATAATTTAACCCACTATATAATGGTTAAATAATGTTATTAACTCATTAAAAAACTATATTAATTTTTATAATGATTTATGTGATGATTTTATACAATATTATGACTCATTCATTAATAATATTTCATTATTTTCATGGTTTCAGGTGTGTTTGTTTCATGGTTTCATGATCGGTTCATTTGTGTAAAATTATATATGTTCTTTTAAAATGGGATTAAAACTCCATAAGTGGAATTAAATAGTATTAATTCACTTACATGGGTTTTAATGGTCCCATATATCATTTTTATTTCTTACGTGAGGATGATTCATTTGATAAAATGTTAATGATAAATGTTCGGTTAATTTTGGCGGTTTTTTCGAACATCACGAACTAGTTTCATTTTATTTAATATTCTGTATAGATATTTCTTCCATAATATGAAATAAGTTATAAAATATCAAATAAAATCTTCTTTAAACAGACTAATACTTTTATGACCACCCATGAAAGTGGTAATGAAGAATAGACAAAATCATTATTCATGGAGGTGATTAACCGACATAACTAGGACAATAATTTCATTTCCTTGAATAAGAGGAGGTAATAAAAGGATTGGATATAAGATATTCCAGTATCAAAATAAAATTATTGTATGTACATGATTATGGAATTATTATTCATTTATGGATGAAATAGATTAGGATAAACTATAAGAAGAAAAGAAAATAAGAGAGGTGTTTTGATAAAATTACCTCTTGAATATCACCTCCTTCAATGACCCCTTTAGGACCTTGAATTTGGTCTTTTGGTGAGAAAAAATTCACTTGGATGTGGGTAGAGTGGATAGGAGAGGGTTTTCCAAAGATTTTAGGATCTTCAAGGCTTTTTAGTTAAAATAGAGCGGTGATGGGTGATATTTATACTTGATGAGAGGTGGGTTTAAGCAATTAAATAATAATAATTTTATAATTAAATCCAACCACATTGAGGTGGAATTAATTTTGATGAATTATATTGATAATTAATATCATTTATGTAAATACCTCAAAAACCCATTGAAGGTTTTAGTTTTTAGTTATTCTAAGCCTTTACCTTTTAAATTTATCCCTTTTCATTATTTTACATGTACCGCGGTAAATATTTTTTTACCACGGTAAATTTTTTATGTTTAAAAATTAATATGGCCCTAGAACCTAATTTGGACCCTATGATTCCAAATATGGAATCCATTTTACTAAATTCAATTCACATAATTAAAAAAATTATATTTAGATTTAATCTTGAAGACAAAACAAAAAAGAAGTTTTTTTTTAAAAAAGTGAAAATTTCAAAAGTTTGAAATGTTTTTATATCTAATTTCTATGTGAAATTGATTAAATTAACCTAAAATGAATTTATTGATGTAAAATTAAACTAATTATACTTAAACCCAATTTAAAATATAATTTAACTATATAAATAAATTAGATGAAAGTGCAGTTTTCAATTAAAATACAACATTTTTTTACTACTCATCAAAAAATGAAACATATCATAAAAAAACCAAAAATTTACCCTAAGCTAATTTTTATATCTTGATTTAAAAAATTAATTTTATTTTTTCAAATAAAAATTATAATTTTTTTCAAAATTTAGTTTTAAAATAGGTGTGACATAAAAGGTGCTAAAACTACCTTTAGAAGAAATATAGTTTTTAGGCTTAAAATTGGATTTATTCTTATCTTAAGACTATAAAACTTATTGGATGAATTAAAAAAAAATCATTTAATATATAAAATATAAATTTCATTAAAATAATTTACTAATAGTGATTAATTTAATTTATTTAAATAAAATTCTTTTGTGGGTATAAAAATAGTTTTTCATAAAACAAATCCTTTATTTTCAATTGGTTTTTATCTTAATTAAAAATTAATTGGTAACACAATAATTAATTTCAAAATTCAGATAATCCTATTAATTTATTCCATTCTAATGTTTAGGTGGTAATAGTTGTGTTAAAATAATAATATTTTGGATTTCGTTTAAGCTCGATGTTTTGTGGAAAGTAGGTTGTCAAAGAGATTGAATTTATTTAAAAAAAAGAGACATACCATAAAATCTTGAGGTGTTATATTAAGACCCCCATAAAATGAATTTTTCCCTCAAAATTGGTTACTTGGATATAAATAGATGAGGATATCTCTACCTCATCATATCCTTGAGTTCCCACATAGCTTCTTCAAATTGGTGGTTTCACTACAAATCATTAACCAGGCGAGTGGTCTTGTTTCATATAACTTTATCTCTATAATCTAGAATTTCCACCAGTTATTCTTCATAAGAAAGGTCTTGCTCCAATTGTTTGACCTATGAGTTTAGTACATGCGAAAGATCTAGTATGTAATTTATCAGGAGAGATACACTGTACACATTATGAACATGGAATGGATTTTGTGGAAGAGTCTATCGATGTGCTACCATCCTGACACGATCAATAATTTAAAAAAAAATTTCCCTAGAAAATTTGAAATTGTACATAGAAAATGAAAGGTGGATATCAAAAAATTCCTTTGTGGGAAACCCACATCGTAAAAAGGGTCAATAAAACTTTCTCTTTAAAAGAGGGAAGTAAAAAAGAGACGATCACCACATAACTAGGATTATGATTTAGAGAACATTAGCAGAATATGAAAACATGGATATTGAAGAGAATTCTAACTATCAAGTTATGATAGAGAGTGATAGAGAACATGTTCATTAGAAAGTTAACTAGCATAAAACTATAAATCTGCGATGGGTTAAAAGGACATTGATTCCTCAGAAAGAAAATTAAATAGATAATGCTTTTTCTCCAAAATACTTTTCTTAATGTTGAGGAATTATTTTACTACCTCGAGTAAGAACATAAGGGAATATAATTATATGAAAAGTAGAATTTCATCCTCATATTTTCTCCAAACGATGAGTATGAATTTTCTATACCTAAAGCTTCATAATGAACTTAAATGAATCACAAAATACACAACAATATAACTATATTCTACTCATGTCATTAGGTAATAACAAAAAAAAGGTTAGTATAAGATAATGTAATTCTCCAAAAACAATAATCCTTTATATTATGAGAGAAACTATTTTAATCACCAAAATTAAATAGTAATACCTAAAGTTCAACTTAGATTATCTGATAAATAACCATCCTTAAAATTCCTCAAAACTTTTATAGACTAAGATTGTAACAAAAAAAATCATAAGGATTTGATCACATACTCTTCCATGTTAAATTTTCAAATTTATCTCTAAATGACATCAATTAATCTTAATTTCACATACCAAAATTTAATTACCTAAATCAAATAATCTACATGATATGCTAATAATTTCCATAAATAACCTAACTCACCATAAAAGACATAATAAAATCATATATACTTCCAAAATATAAATCAACCTTTATCCATCAAAAAATTCACATAGTATTATATTTACATTAATCACATAGGGTTCCCAAAATTATGAATATATTTTGAAATAACATTAACCACTTAATCACCAAATCATTTACAATGTCTTGGTTATCCATAAAAAATATTTTTCCCAAAATGAACTTAAAATTTTTCTGTAAGATATTTGAAATAAAAGAAAATAATTTTATACTATCCAGGGAATCATGTAGCCCAATGGTAGGAAATTCACCCTTGTAACCCTTTGGTCGTGGGTTCAATTATTGTAGCCTTTTCGAATGCGATGGGTTGTCACACATCATGTGGGTTATCCTTTTCCTAAAACTATATTATTATAATCCTTATAAAATTCCATAAATGTGAGAAAAATTCTCAAAAATAACCCTAATATGTTTTAACCTCAAAGGTTATCACATACCTTTCATTTTGTATCCCAAAATTTAATAATCCATAATTACCTCTAAAATGGATTTCTCTAAAAATATTGTTAGTCAACTTAAAATTTCAAAACAAAAGCCTCAAAAGGGGTTTCTAAGAAACTTAACTTATGATCAACCAGAAAATTATAATCCCATAATGATATCCATAACTCTTAAGAATACCAAAAAAGAAGACATCCTAATCTCCAAAGCTGTCTAAAACTAGATCTGATACCAACTATAACATCCAAAAATCTATACTTCCAGATTCGGTGATAAAAACATAAACATTATATTCCTAACCTTGATTCTGATAAATGTGACCCAATTTTTTCCAATAAAACTTACAAAATCAAAAGGAAATATTGGATCACTTAAATACCCAAGGACCTTTTAGGTTTAGAGTTTTATAGAATTAGGAAAAATTCTTAACAAATTGCTTCTATAAACAACTGACTCATAATAATCAACATTATCTTCCACTATACCTAACTGTCACAATAGGTCATCAACATCATCCATGTAAAATCCTTCTAGACATAGTTCATTTGACATCTTTCCTCATAACTTGGGGAAAATAAAACAAAATAAGGGTGAGCTCATAAGCTCAATAAGGGTAAACATAAGATTAATAAAACCATGATCATATGAAATAATAATACGAGTATAAGGTTATATGATCACAAACATAAAATTTGAAAATTATATCATGTGTATCAAAGGTCAAAATCTTGAGTCATGAAATAAAACATGGACTTTCATAAGAAATGAGTTATAAAATAATCAAAGGACATGATCCATGAAAGAATAACATGGAATTATAGAAATAACATATTACATGACACGAGTCAAGGCTAACTACCAATATTATATAACATGGTGGAAAAAGTCCCATAAAGGAATTGTGTTTACACCCTATCTCAACATGATGTCTCATGAGAAAAAAACATTACATAAAGCATGGGAGTGCTATTTGGGAGAACCCATTACAACAATCTCACGAATATGTGTTCCACATGAAGAATCAAACAAATGGAATAAACATAAGGATTACCCATGGAATGAAATGGGTATTGTAATATTATCACGAGGCATAGACAAAGTAAATATAACAATGGTATCAAAACAGTACATACTCATTCAAACTAATCATAAATCATTTAATACAATATTGAAGATTGTATCATAATATATCAAACTCAATGAAGAACAATATTCAACAAATTATGTTGAAATATATAAAAATACATTAAATGAGATCATTGAAATATTATTGAGGAAGTTACCCTTTTTCAAATTCAAAATTACTTATTTTTAAAATGTTTAGAAAAAATAAAACAAAAAAATTTCTTTAAAAATAATCATGTAAAATTATAAAGTATGTTTTAAAGCATTTAGATGTATGGGAAAATATAATCACTCCATATAAGTTAAAAAAACACTCCTTTCCTATTTTTTCAGAAAAGTCTCAAAGAACCTTGTTTAGAAAACAAAAAAATATATGTTTCAAACTGTTTCATAAAAAGATAAACATGATAAAAAATGAGTTTAAATAATAATTTTATAAAATTAAAAAAAATTGTAAATAATTTTATAAAGCATGTTCATGGAAGAAAAAAGTGTTTTAAGGGATATTTTAAAAACATAATTTTAAAAAGAAAATCCCTTATAAATATCATATCATTGAAGTGAGAATTAATAAAATGACTAGAATATGTGTATTCAATATAATGTAACATAAAAAATGTGTAAATAAAACATAATATTTTTAAGTCATTTCACACATAATATTATCACGACATAAAAAATAAGTATAATATTAACCAAAGATTTGAAATTGGGCTAAGAATTCCCTTACCACTTTGTGATTAGTCGAATTGTATGCCAAAAAAATTAATTATTATAAAATGAAGCATTTAATAACATGAATATAATTATATTAATGATATTATATATCAAATAGAATTATATATACACTACACATAATAAATAAGTGGTGAATAAGACATATATCTCACAAAAGTAAACGTGAGATGAGAAAACCTTACCTCACACTTCCCTTTAGTGGTGCATAATTTAACCTCGTGTATAATAGTTTAAAAAGTTATTAACTCATTACAAAACTATATTCATATTTATAATTCCTTATTTGATTATTTTATAACATCTTATGACCCATTCATTAATAATATTTCATTATTTTTCTGGTTTCAGGTGTGTTTATTTCATGGTTTCATGATCAATTCATTTGTTTAAAATTATGGATGATCTTGTAAAATGGGATTACAACTCCATAAGTGAAATGAAATAGTATTAATTCACTTATAGGGGTTTAAATTGTCTCATATATCATTTTTATTTCTTACATGAGGATGATTCATTTTATAAAATATTAATAATAAATGTTTAGTTTATTTTGGAGGTTTTTTCGAACATCGTGAATTAGTTTTGTTTTATTTAATATTAATTCTATATATTTGTTCAAAAAAATGAAATAAGTTACTAAATATCAATTAAAATTTTATTTAACAATAGTAATACTTTTATTAAAATCCATGAAGGCATTAATGGAAACCAAACAAAATCATTATTCACAGAGGTGATTAACCAACATAACTTGAAAAATAGTTTAGTTTCTTTGAATAAGAGGAGGTAATAAAAGGGATTGATATAAGATATTCTATTAGAAACATAAAATTATTTTATGTATATTATTTTTTAATTATTATGTCAGGATGTATTAAATATATAAGGATAAAGTAGAAGAAGAAAATAAAATAAGAGATCTGTTATGAGAAAATTACCTCTTGAATATCACCTCCTTGAATAACCCCTTGATGACCCTAGATTTTGTGTTTTGGTGAGAACGTCAGAAATTGGATGTGGGTATAGTTTATAGGAGAGGTTTTGGTATATATTTTAGGATTTTCAAGGCTTTTGAGTTGAAATGCAGTGGTGAGGGGTGGTATTTATACTCAATGATATATGGATTTAAATGATTAAAAAATGATTATTTTGTAATTAAAGAAAACCATATTGAGGTGGAATTAATTTCAATTAATTATATTTTTAATTAATGTTGTGGAGGCCAGTTAGGGTCTAAAAATACCTTAAAAACCATTTAAATTTTTAGTTTTTAGGTATTTTAAATGTTTACCTTTTAACTTTAACTATTTTCATTATTTTACCTATACTGCGGTAAATAATTTTTTTACCATGGAAATGTTTTTATGTTTAAGAATTAAAATGTAATTAAAAACAAATTTAGACCTAATGATTCCAAATATTTAATCCATTTTACCTAATTCATTAACATAATTAGAAAAATTATATTTAAAATTAATCTCGAAGACAGAATGAAAAATCATGTTCTTTTAAAGTGAAATGTTCAAAAGTTTGAAATGTTTCTATATCCAATTTCAATTTAAAATTGATTTCAATGACCTAAATTGGTTTTATGAATGTATAATTAAAATAATTATAATTTAAAACAAATTTAAAATATTATTTATCTATATAAATAATTAAGAATAAAATGTAGTTGAGATTATAGGAATACTAAGAGGTTGGGGTTTGATGGATAACTCCTCTCTCTAGATCACGATGGAATCTATGGTTAACCCCTATTTGTGATATCATTTGATCTTGAATGGAGTAATCCTTAATTCACATTAGGTTATTTGGTTCTCATAATCCCATTGGTTTCGATTTGGAGTCACAGGCGAATCAAGGTAATAATAGTAACATTGTGCGCTTCACCTCGTACAGAAACTCTGCCGGATTGGAGTAGTAACAGCTTCGTGCCAGATCTATACCAGTGGAAACAATTACACACTTCACCTTATCAAAACATCTTGGATTGGAGCAGTAATAGATTCCTCAGGATGGATCTGCACCGGCGCATCGCTTCACTATACCGATGGAGAACATGCTTTCTCTCTCTATAATGATACAACTCTAGGCCTAATTCGTCACAAGGGAAATATAGCCCATGTCAAAGAGGAATCAGAATCTACTGTAGAATGGATGAATCTTGGTAAGCACTCCCTGATTGTGTGTATTATTTTACTGAGAGGTTCTAATCCATGGAAGTTGGATGATCTTTTTGTGTGAATCTCTGAGCTTTGGGGTTTCAACAAATGGAAATGTGTTTTGATGGGTTGGGGATTTTATCATCTCCTATTTCCCTCTAAAGATCTAAGGATGAAGGGTTGGGGGTATGGATCGGTTGCGTTGAATCCAGGTGTGATGCATACCAGGAAGGAGGATAGGAACTTCAACCTTGAAGAGATTCTATGAAAATTGGGTGAATGTTTCTGAATTGAATTGGATTTTGTGGCATCCAAGAATTTTGTATGATATTACGCTTGAAATTAGTGTACCTATTAAATTGGATAAAGAAACTGAACTTTCTCAGTATTGGAACTTTTCCCGGTTTCAGGTGGAGGTGTATCTCGACTCTATGCTTGTTGACACGGTCTTCCTCTCTACTGATTCATATGAATTTTCTCTGAAAATTGAATATGAACAAATGCTATTATTTTTTATGGAATGCTAGCTAATTGGTCATGATATTTCAAACTATAGAAGATCTTTGAATTGTGATTTTTGTTTAGTGTGTGGGAATGGTGAATCATCATGCTTTAAGAAGTCCATATTTGAGAAAACTAAGAATGTGAAAAATTATATCAAGGGGAATTTTGGTATAACCTTAGCTGATGGTGATTCCATTCGTGGTGCTGATAATGGATAGGAGATTGTTAGGGGTTCTTGCAATCTTGAGCATGCTGCGTAATTGAAACTATAGATGGTGTGGTACCTACTATTGATAGACAAAATGTCTCTGACCTACTGGATGAAGACCTGATGGTTATGGTGGGACAAATCATGATGTTGATGTAATTGGGGATGGTGCGTCATCTGATAATCCTATTCAGCCCATTGTTGGATGGTTGGAAGAAGGGAAAAATGGTCTGAATAAGCCTGATCAATCCTATTTCACTGGCATTTTTTTCCCGCTGAATTAGATCATGGTGTTCCCAAACGATCAAGGGAAGACATAGCAGCTATAGAGCATTATGATCCCGAGTCTAGAGTTCAAATATAGGTGGATACCGAGTTATCTATGGAATGAGTTCTACTTAATTCAAATAAAAAAGTAAAGGATAAGGTGGTGTTTGCCTCTCCAAAATTAACGATTCATGTTGGTGATAATCAATCCAGAAGCAAGAAGGCTATTTAGGATGTATATTGTTTTCAAATTGTACTTTTTAGGAAATAAAATACTTCATATGTACTCCCAATGATGGTGGTTAATGATCGTAAAAAAATACATTGGATATATCCCTCCAAATTTTATGATCTTATAAAGACGACTTATGTGAATTTTGGTAAGTCCTTGGATGAATATTGTCTTTGTGCATAAAAGAAGAACATGAATGTCACCTTCCTAGGTGACCAGGAATGGGAACGTCAAATTGAAGTCTTTAATAAAGAAGTAGGTGATTGGTTCTTTTTTCAGTTTGAGGTAACCTTCTTCATGATGGAGTCAACTGTGTTTGGATGTGGGGATTATTTAGCCATTCAGAGGCTTCTCACTATTAACTTTGAGGATGGATTCTTCTCGAATTCAGAAATGAACTTCCAAGACTTGTCTTGGAAATTCAGAATCTTAGAGGAGTCCTATAATTCATCATTTTATGAGGATCATTACCCACCACAAAGGATATTGCGGAGAGGCTTCTACCCTAAGGGAAGGGGTAGACACCCTCGGAATATGGGAGCTAGGGGAGATCCTAGGAAATGATTTTGTGTTTACTGTTGGCTTTCAATGTTATGCCTTTACCCCTCTCCATTGTAATATGTACTTTTTAGTTTTTGTTTAATGAATTTAGGGTCATGGGTTTGGTGTGCTAAAATCTTGGCTGGGCCTATTTGAGTAATAATAAAATGTATTTTTCCATTAAAATGAATTATTTTTTTACTATCCATCAAAAAAAGAAACATATTATAAAAATAAAAAAACATCGTACGATAATTTGGATATTCCAATTTAAAAAATGAAGTTTATTTAAAAAAATATTATAAAATATTATAAAATATTTAGAATTTATTTTTAAAATTAGTGCGCCATCAAAATGCGGAAAAGCCGTCTTTAAAAAAATATTTTTTAGGCTTAAAATTGGATTAATTATTATATTAATCCTATAAAATTTATTATATTAATTGAAAAACACTTGATTTAATATATAAAATATAAATTTCATTAAATTTATATAACAATGGTGATTAATATAGTTTATTAAGATATAACACTATTTTTTTTATGAAAATAGTTTTCATAAAACACATCCTTTATTATCAATTGGTTTTTATCTTCATTTATAATTAATTGGTAATAAAAGAATTAATTTCACAATTCAGTTAATCCTATTCCTTCTAGTAATTCCAATGGCTAGGTGATAAGGGTTGTGTTAAAATAATAATATTTTGTAATTTGTTTAAGCCCTGTGTTTTTTTCAAATTAGGTTATTGAAGAGATAAATTTATTTTAAAAAAGAGACATACCGTAAATTCTCATGGTGTCAGGGAAACGATGGTGTGACATAGAGACATTGTTAAATCCATAAATTATGAAATAATTCATCACAAGGTAATTCTTTAATTTCTTAAAATAATTATAAATAATATGTGACAATCCTGCGCTTTGGTTTCAACATTTATCCATTGTCTATGTTCTTTGATTCAATTCCATTGATCATGTAATTTATCATCGTGTAAATCTCAAATTAATCATTGATCATGAATTTTTTTTGACATGCCACATCCACTGATTTTTCTACTCCTGGAACCTTCATGATATATCAAAGGGGTCACATAATTATTTATAATTATTTAAATATTATTGATTGATTTACACATTTGTTAGTTTTCAATTCTAGTTTAATCATTATTTTGTCTAAACTACGAAATCTACTTTTTTTTATTTCTTAAAAATATAATCAAAATGATTAATTTTATGAATTAAGTAAATCTAAAGATCTCATTTGGAGGTTCCAAGGATTCTGGCCTGGAAATAGAAGAGTAAATTCCATGCAACCTGGAAGTACATGTTGTGTACTAGTGTTTAATGCACCATGAACTAATTCAGAATTAATTCAAGGAATGTGAATTTTTTACATGTGGTGAATTTATTTAAACACCATGTGTTGACTTGTAAATCCTAGCACATAGTCATCTAGAGTTCACTTCGTGTAACTTTCATACATGACATGTAGTCCTTTAGTCATATATGGTTTCTGTATCTTCTTACATGGCCTACATAACTGGTGGTCATTTAACTCAGAGACCACACACCGTGTATCCCATATATATATATATTATGTACTCCAATTTTTCTATAGAAATGTTACACACCAAGTCCCTAGGCATGTGTTGTGGATAAATGGTGAGAATAATACACATGGTGTAAACTACAATATGCACACCATATAATTTTACTAAATTACATAGAATTAAAAATTAATTTATTATACTATGAAAACATTATCAACATATGTTTTATGTAGTAATTAAATTGATTTTAAATTCCATTTGATAGGTTATATATATATATAAATGTATAATTAATTTTTGTTTAATTTTCTAATCTACATATCATATATAAGTTGCATTATAGTTATCACTCTACACACATTGAATTATAACACTCAACATAAATACCATGTTTTCTATGTGGTCATTAGTTGATAGTAAAAACTGTGAAATTACATGATAATTCATGTATTCCACATGTCCCAAGAGTAAACATTATATGAGTATAATACACATTGGGTAGTTCAGATGAGTACTCACGGTGTTGCCTCCAAGGTACATTTTTTTTGTACACAGTTAATTTTAAATAAATAAATTTAATTTTTTTTAAAATTATGATGGATGAGAATGTTAGGAAAATTTGGAAAAGAATTAAGATAAAATAATTGATTAATTAAAGAAGATAATTAATTTATTTGATCAAGATTTATCTTAAATAATAACTATTATAATTGAATTTAAATTTTATTAAATGTGTAATTCATTGAATTCATATAGATGGTCATGAGGCTAGACCATAAAATTGTATGTGATTGGTTTCTTTTAATTTATTATTAAATTAAATTTTTTTCATGTGTTTCATCTCTCATTTTATTGTGTAAGGGCCTATGTTGCCATGGTTTCATTTATGTAAGCCCCTTAATCAAACCATTGGTTCCCCTCACTCATGTGTGAGTATAATTATATGTAATGGATAGAGATACCATGTTAGTGGAGTCAGTTCAAGTTTGGAACTGAGGAAAAAAAAAATCTAAGAGAGATACATAGGTGGACATGTGTAGAGCTGCAACATGAACCATAAATTATTCAAGGTGTATTCCCCTAGGTATACAATTAGTTTATCATATGCTATATAAACTAACCATTATTAAAATCTCATGATCATGTCACTTTATTTTTTTATTTCTGAAAAGATTTATGGTTATTTCATTATGGATGTTTTTATCATAATCACATTAATGAATTAATAATCATGCAATATAGAACTAAAATAAACTAGATTATGCGTAAACATTATCTAATACATGGTTGATCACATAAGTACAATTAATATTAAAAAACATGTAATAAAGATAATAATTTCAAATTTACACATAAATGATAAAATAAATAAATTATATATATTAAGTCAATACAACATTCTATTACTTCCGTTAAAATTGAACCATAGTTCAAAGTGCCTGACTCACCAAAGTTGCAGTTCTTTTAATTATTGGAGAATTCTAACTTTAATTTTTGGGTTGACGTGACTTAGATCACATCAAGGGTTGACTACCAAAGTAGTACATAGTTTAATTGAGAAAAAAGGTTGAGGATAATCAATTTAAAGATTTTAGAATAGAGTATTACACTCAACATATCATGGAACTCTGATTTAATGTAGTTGGAATTTGGAATTCATACCTAAAACCCTTCAAATTGCATGACCAGCCAATGCTGGGGTGATGATAAGAGGAATATGGATCCCTACCACTAGAATTTCTAGGAAACATGATATTCTAAAGACACTAGTGAGGGATATTGGATTTTGATAAAATAGTGAGAGATTAATAAATATAATATTTATTAATTTATCTAAATTTTATAAAATAATGTACCAAAACTTTGATCCACATATTTTATAAATAGAAATAAAAATGAATTCAAACATATCATTGGGTTCTTTACTCTATAAGGGTAACCTTATAACCAACAAAAATTTCCAATAGTGGAAAATGTGCTTATGCATTATCCTACACCATGAAAGAAAATTGTATGTTTTGGAAGAACCTATTCCTAATGCACCTAGTAATGAGGCTAGAAAGGAAGATTTATCTCTCTATGAGAAACATTTGAACAATTACATAGATGTTCAGTGTTTCATACTATCATTCATGACTAATGATCTTCTGAAGTAACATGATGACATTGATAATTATATCATAATGTCTCACCTTTGGGATCCCTATCAATATAGGTTGAGTCAAGATATGAGAACACCAATGCTATTTTGAAAAATAATATTGGAGAGTCTGTACCAGCTGGACCTCGTGTAGTCAAGATTATTGGCTACATCTTATACATCTTAGGGATTAAATTCCCATATGATTTGCGCACAAATCCCATAAATTCTTCCATACACAAGACCTTATATAGTTTAATTTTTAATTATAGCATGAGAAATAATGATAAGATTATTTTAGAAATTCTTACTCCGATTCTCCAAGTGGATAAGGCCATGGGGCATGAAAAACTTGTGAACCTTATGGTGAATAAGAAAAAGGAAGAACAATGTGAAGGGGCCCAAGACTCATAACAAGTTTAAATATTCTAAGCACCATCCTTCCAAGAAGAGTTAGATTCAGAGGCGGGGAAAGGAAAAGGAAGTAGTATGTTTTTCTATGGAAAGCAAGTCCAATGGAAGAAAAACTTCAACCATAATCAATGGGAAGCTAATAGTGCATTCGTTATCGAGTGTAATATTTCAATATCTACACATTGGGTATTAGATACAAATTTTAGTTTCCACTTCTATATCAAAATGCAAGAACCAAGTATATTATGAAATATTTCTAGAGAGGTGGATTTTCAAGATGCTAATGGTGTGAGGTTTCCTACTCTATCCATTGGTGACTACAAACTTTCAGGTACAACTTTCTATATCATTCATAGATGTAGATGATTTTATTTTCATGTTTTTAAATAAAATTTATTTCTTTTATAAATAAAATATATGTTATGGTATGGTGAATTCAAATAATAGTTTTTATGTAATAAATTATGAAAAACAAGAATTGGAAATAGATGAAAAATCATGTTCACGTGACTTATATAACACCCAACAATGGAATCACCATCATGGTCATGTAAATGAGAATAATTTGACAAAGATCTGTTGGGATGGTTATTTAGACTCTTTTGATCTAAAACCACTTGAAATATGTCATTCATGTTTACAAGGAAAAATGACCAAACTACCAATCAGTGGAAATGGTGAAAGGGACACAGATCTTTTAGGATTGGTTCACATTGATATTTGTGGACCATTTCCATTAATATCTATAGGTGGGTATTCTTACTTCATAATTTTTACTAATGACTTGAGTATATATGGATATGTCTACTTGGTGAGGTATAAGTCTGAGTCCTTTAAGAAATTCAAATAATTCAAGAATGAAGTATAGAAGTATCTTGGAAAGAATATAAAGAAGCTTTGATTAGATCTAGGTGGTGAATATCTTAACCAAGAGTTTATCGACTTCTTACTGGAGTTTTGGATTCTATCTCAACTCACTCCACTTTACACACCATAGTGGAATTATGTTAGTGAAAGGGAGAACCATACCTTATTAAACATGGTAAGGTTAGTGATTATTCATGTAGATATTCCATTATTTTTTTGGGGATATACATTAAAAATTGTGGCATATACATTAAACTGAGTACCAAATGAAGGAAAAAATGAGATTCCCTATGATTTATGGAGTGGAAAGAAAGTCATTGTCACATACACTTTTATGGGGTTACGAGGAATTTGTTAATTACTTCTTAGAAAAAAACTATCATCCTAGTGCACAAGGTGTATCTTTATAGGGTATCCTAAGGATACAATGGGATACTACCTATACAACCCCTTAGAAAATAAAATGTTTGTCTCTATAAATTTTTTCTTTCTTAAGAGGGAGCACATCCTTAAAAAGGATAGTGGGAGAAAGACCGACTTTGATGAAGTTGATGATCAAGACATAAGAGTTGGAACATATATAAATTCTAAAGGTCCCCATAGAAGAAGTAGTTCCTGAAACACATGCATTGTTTAAGATCACTTCAGAGGTAAGAGAAATAGAGAGATATGGTATTCTAGTCACCAAATATGGTGAATTATTATTTGGTTGACAATGATAAACCTCTCTCCTATAGAGAGGCAGTATAGAGATCATAAGTTATAAGATGGAAACAGTCCATGAATCTTGAAATGGATTCCATGTATCAGAACCAAGTTTGGGTTCTAGTCAATGTTCCAGTTGTTGTAAATTCTATAGGGTGAAAATGGGAATTTTAGAAAAAACTGGACATGGAAGGTAAAGTAAATACATATAAAGAAAATATGGTGGCTAAAGGGTTTTAATATAATCAATTAATTGACTATGATGAAACCTTTTCACCAATTTCTATGTTCAAATATATCAAAATTCTACTTGCTATAATAGATTACAATGACTATGAAATTTGGAAGATGGATGTCAAAACTACTTTCTTTAATGAGAACCTTCAAGAATATGTCTATATGACACAACTAAAAGGGTTTTTGACTCCAAGTGATTCCAAAAAGATATAAAATTTTTAGATATCCTTTTATGGATTGAAAAATCATCTCAGTCATGGAACATTAAATTAAATGAAGTTATAAAATAATTTGGTTTCATTAAGAATGAACGTGATCCATGTGTTTAAAATAGGTTTAGTAGGAATACGGTCATTATCCTAGTATTATATATTGATGACATTTACTTATTAGAAATGACATACCAATATTACAATCGATTAAAGACTTGTTAAAAAATTGTTTCTCCATGAAGGGATTAGGTTAATCAGCCTATATTCTAGGGATTAAGATCATCTGTGATAGATACAAAAGGATAATTAGACCAAGTCAAAGTATATACATTGACCATATACTAGAGAGGTCTAATATTGAACAATACAAGAGGGTATTAGTTCCACTGCCACATGGTATAGAACTTTATAAGAAAATGTGTCCTCATACATAAAATGAGAAAGATATAATGAGTAATATCTCATAAATTTAAGTGCTAGTATCAATCATGTATTTCATGTTATGTAATATAATTAATGTTGCCTATCCATTGAGAATGGTAGGAAGATATCAACCTGATCCAGGAGAAAAACATTGGTCTTTTGTTAAGGTTATCTTTAAGTATCTGAAAAGAACTAAGGATATGTTCCTGGTGTATAGAGAAAATGATGAGCTAGTCATCATGGATTATAATGATTCTAGTTTTCAAATAGATCTGAATGATCTAAAGTTATAGTTAGGATATGTTTTCTATTTAAATAGACAAACTATGGGTTGGAAGATTTCAAAGAATCCATTTTTCACTGATTCTATAGTGGATAATGAGTATATAGTTGATTATAATATAGTGAAGGAACATATTTGGATATAAAACTTTCTCCAAGATATTGATGTGGTACCTAGAGGTAAATACCCTAACACATTGTATTGTGATAATACTCCAGTGGTGGATCTTGCAAAAGAGCCAAGTTCACACCAACAGACAAAGCACATACTCTATAAGTATCACCTCTCGAGGCATTATTTTCATAGGGGTGAATTTCCATAAATAAGGGTTCCTAAAAAATAAAACATGGTGGAAACCTTGACTAAAGACACATCTTAGCTGAAGCATGAGTTTCATGTGAGATCTAGCAGACTGAAGGTTATTAGTAGTTGGATTTAGTGTAAGTGGGAGTCTATTAGAGTTACTTCCCTAGAACCAAATTATATTTAATTTATGATAAACTCTATTAATTTTTTTAATATTAATAAAATACATATTGAATTATAGAAAAATATTCTTAACATACATTTATATTACATAATTTTAGATGAATATTCATCACATTACAAAAATACATTCCTGAGAAATGAAACAGTTTAGTGTCTATGGAAATTTGGAAATATAAGCTTATAACTTGGTGAAAGATATTCATTATCTCCCATAAATATCTTCCCACTTTAGTAATAATACTTAAAACATTTATTCATAACCCGAGGAAAGGAAATATAAGAATGGGTGAGCTCATATACTCAGTAAGGGTAAATAAAGGAGGTACATAAGTATAACATGAACATAACAGTATGAGATCATGAGAATAAAATTTGATGATCATAACCTGTATATCAAAGATCATGTACACGAGTCATGGGATAAATATTGGTGGTTCATAAAACATGAATTATAAGGGAATCAAGAGAATAATCTAGGAGAGCATAACATAGGAATTGTATCGTCCTAACTTGGGATCCAATTAACCCATGCCCCAGGCTGGTGGGTCACATGGCCTCAAGCATGCCTTACCATATGATAGAGTTTGCCAACCAAAATAAAGGGTGTAAAGGTGGTACCATGGTGAGGCTATACCCTCATATCAGAGTGGAATAATGGATACAATTATATACAATCAACAGTAGTAGAAGAATATATAAATAAATAAAATCAATAATCTAATGTAGATGTGTAAACTAGTAACTAAGTAATCATGTTATGAAAGATAATAAACTAAAAAAATGATAATAATATCAAAATACTCTATGATAGTGTTTGATACATGGATGCATGGAATTCTATAATATAGAAAGTAAACATGCATATATAAGAATGCTATAAAATAATAACAAAAGAAAAAAAACGACAAAACAACTCCTAGAATCTCAAGCCCATGCCTGATAATCTACTCCTAAGCACCATCTAAAATAAATAAATATCATCAGCATGTAAAATTGAGTTTTTCCTTATCCATACCTACAAATAGATAATATTCTTGGGCACCAAAGGCATCCTGATTAGGGTGTGAGATAAAAATCTCATTTAGACACCACAAATAGTTTTTATGTTTAATCCAAGAAGTGCTCATAACTAAACAATGTGCAAACATAGGCATTTAATTAAAAATGAAGAATAAATAAATAACCTTCCCACTCAGGTACCCAAAGGACACTTGGCAGCTCTACCTACTTCGGCTCATTTTTAGAAGGAATGTATGAGCAATCACTATATATATAGCAGTAATTTATATATAGTATAATTATATATATTGAATCCACCTATAGGAACCAAGTACATGTAAAAAAAAAGTGGCTATATAATTGGAATACTAATTTTAGATAGACCGGGGAATAAATTAGACATCCACGACCAGTCTAATGAGCCTATAAGACCAAACAATAGGGTACATTCCCTACATCCCAATAGAGTGAGAGACACCATGCAAAAACACTTAGGATGGTGACTGATCCACCATGGAATCACTCTATCCATAGAACATGGTGTGTAAATACCAATGCCCATACAGTATCACTGGTGCGAGATGTCATTATCAACACCAAATTTAAGGGAGTATGATATCTCCATTCTCAATAGTCCCTTACCATCACATCACAACCTCTATAAAGGTGTGTTAAAAGTATATCTGGAATGGTTCATTACCTCCCATCCATTTCATTCATATAGCCCATATACATATAAGGGGAATAATCATTCATAATATAATACATAAGGCATAACCTATTATTCATTTCATTATCTATGTTAAATTATAATTAAATCATTATCATTCACAATGATCATTCATATAAGTATAAACAAGGGTCATGGAATTACATCCCTTGGGGTTACTCCATTTAAAACCAATTGATACATTAATTGTAAGGCATCCATCATTGTTAAACCAACCCATGTAACCAATTCTATTTAACTCATTAAATTAATTTAAAACATGGAAACACCATTTTTAAATCTCAATGGGTCATTTGGAAGATGAAATGATTATTAAGGCAATTTACCACTTGGTTAATTCTAACTATAAGAGGAAAAAAAACCTAAGTGGTGTCCTAGGTTACATTTAATACTCATATATCAAGGGAAAAATCATTTAAAATCTAATCCAAAATCTATTTACGAGTTCCAGGCATTTGAGTTAATTGACCAAAATGGTCATTTTCACTTGGAACACCCAAGGGATGTCCATAAGTGTGGAAACCAACCTATAAACCACTACAAAAAATTCAATAAAAATGTATCTAGGTGCATGGGTCAATTCAAAATAAAGGAATAAATATAAAGGGGATGCTCAGAAAAATTTGGCATGTGTTACAATGTCATAGCTATGAGAAAACAAGACTCAAAGTGAAATGACGTGACCACCTAATCAAGGCGGTAGACAAATCATTACACAATATCGGCCTCATATTTGGAATATCTTAGAAGGGATTTGAGAAATGGTCCAATTCCCTAAAAATAGGGAAAATGATCTTGCACATAAATAGTGTAATGGATCCAAAGGAAAACTTAGATAGGAGGTAAGATACAATGGGAGATTATCGATATAAGTCCAATACTTCTGAGGGATTGAGAAACAGACATCAGATTGTGACTTTGTTTCAATGCCTTGATTTAGATGTTTTTGAGATCAAAGGAGGAGAAAATCCATAGATGGCTTCTAGAGAACCAAGGGAAAAGAATAAATAGTTAAAAAATTATGTGAGGGAAAAAAATGTAATTTCATCCCAAAATATCAAGGCACACAATTTGGCCAAGCCGTGTGAAAAGTATTCTCAATTCACTGATACTTGGGGCACACCACATGGTTAGCCACACGGTTTGACTAATCATGTGAAAACCATGAAAAATGAATCTATCCCATATCTGCAATAGGTCACATGGTAGTGTGCCTTGGGTCCCATGGTTTCATACAAACTGTGTAGCCTAGTATGTTTTTCCCCTTTCGATGCTATGGGATCTGAATGAGCCTCGGGCACTCCCATGACATTCGTGACTTGATTGGACATCGTTATTAGGGCCATTTAAGAAAAACATAATGATAAACTAACAATTTTTACCTTCATAAAAAATACGTTCCGTTATAACCTCCCCTCCTTTAAGTAACTCGTCCCCGAGTTGGCCTTCTGAGGGTAAACAGGTATCGTTAGCAAAGTTCTTGTCACGAACCAAGTTGGGTCACCATCCGACCCGGTGACCGACTCAGTGACCGACCTGGTCCGTGGAATGGCTTGAAGAGAATTCCTGATCTCCATGGGCTAGAAACTAGTGTCTGGGTATTGATAACATTCTTTGGGAATGATTTTACCCAATTTCATGCACATAAACAACAAACAAGATAAATAAACCAAAACTAAAAATGTACAACCAAACATGGTATAACAAATTTTCTAGATTCCATGTTTACAATTTTAACCAAAAACTAGGATATAAAAAAGGAAAATAAAACATGAAATGTCCCAAAAACCTCTGTGCATCATGAGGGGAATCACCCTCAAGCCACCACCAGCAACCCATGAAAAGAAAAACACTAGAAACCCGATCCACCAACACGACACACCTTACCTTTACCTACCAACAAACAGGTTTTGCATACACTCAAAGATATATGTAGGGTGTGAACCAAAGCCCATAAGGATTCCACCCAAATAAATTAATTTTGTGCTAAAACATTAGATGTCAATTTAACATGAACATTAAAAAAATGTCTTTTAAAACATTTATAATAAAACCTCTTATGGAAAACAACTCTCAAAGGGAACACTTCCAAGGAAAAATCATTTCATAGAAACTTTATTAAAAAAATAATATCATAAATGTACTCACTAGGTGCACCATATGCCGATGGTTATCACCCCACCATATAAGCATTATGTCATAGTAGATCACCATGGGTAAATCCCTATGGTTAATCTACCTCGAGTGGGACATTAGAACCTCATACCTTAGTGTAAGGTGGTATAAGAACAAAAATCATAGATTTCTCATGAAAGAGCCACTATAAAGGGAAAACCCATTGGCCTAGTGGTCTCCAATCATCACAATGTTTAGTTAGTATTTTAAGCGTCAATCCTGATAGAAAAAATCAGGACAAACCACTTCCAAGTCATGTAGCGTACTAAAAATAGTAATCCCACCTAGATACCCAAGATTACCTTATGCTCAAGTTATCATTTCACATGTCACAAAAACCACTACTTATTCATAAATGAGCCAAAAAATACAACACAAAATATATACCACCACTTTCATGACCAAAACCTCATTTGAAACCAAACACACACCAAAACTATTTCAAAAAATATTTCTCACCACTTTCACAATATAGTGAACATACTACATAATTTATAAATCACATCCAACATTCACAACAAGGGTTCACACTTGAAAAACACCCAATTCCCTTTAGAAAAACCCTTTTTTCCATACACACATCAAATCCATTTCAAAATGGGTTTCGTATTATTTACACCTTTTTATCTAAAACATTCAAGGAATAAATCAAAAGGGCACATATAAAACTCACATGGAACATAGCCCATTTTCTTTAAGAATTCATTTCTCAACAACAAACACCATGAATCCTTTCAAAAAAACTTTTTTCACCTCATATATAATCCATAGAACATGAATAAGAAACAAAATAATCATATTAAATTCACCAAACAATGTTTAAGTATAGAACCACCTACCTTGGGAGAAGAAACTTCTGGAAAAAAGATGCAAAACCCCATATGCACCACCACAAGACCCTAGAAAGGAAAGATCCAACCAATAACATCAAGATCAAACCCTATTAAACAAGAAAAACCCTAAATAGACCACCCTACCCATTGGAAAACTGAAACCCCAAGAATAAGAGAGAGAAACCCTAGAAAGAAGGAAGCATCAAGGGAGAGAGGGACTTACTTGGAGGTTTATTGGAGAATCCAAATAAAAAAATGCCCCAAAAATGGGGTTCCATGGGGAAAAATGGAGGAGAGAGACACACCTAGGGAAGAGGAGGTTGAGAGGGGGAATAAAAGGGGAATTTTGGTTTAAAATCAAGGAGATATAGAAAGAGGGAAAACATTTTTAATGACTTGGATAGACCTTAAGGTTTGTCCGCATGGTTTTTCAAACAGTGCGGTGACCATGCATCCATATCTACCTAGGAGGATACCTATTTCATGGTTAATCTACACGGTCTAACATACCATGTAGAATCTATGTTCTAGCTTCTGGTTGAGACCCCAACCTACTGTATGGTTCCTAGGCCAAGGCACACAATCGTGCACTGGCCGTGCGGTAGCTGCTGCCACAACCTGAAACCTATCACACAGTTACCTGGGTAGGACACACAGTTTATACTAATTGTAAACCAATCATGCACCACACACTATCCACTCAAAACTCAAATTTTTATTGAAAACTCAAGGGGAGACTCATGGAAAAGAACTAGACTAAGAATAAATAGAGAAAATAACTGAGAATGACACCCAAATAGGAACAAAGGGTGAAACTAAAAACCCTGGTGTAAAAATTCTCCCCACCATAACACCTTATGCCCTTGAAAATCCATAACAAGGACTGATCTGAAAAAAACCGATATTTCTTCACATCTCAAGGATATTCCCCAAAAATGTTAAATGAAATGAATGTAAGAACGTTGTGGGTAGGAAAATAGGTTTACATGATGAACTCAGGAGGAAAAATCAAAGAATAGACTCCCCTCTATGCCTCCCCCCCAAAATATGAAACACATCTAGTTGATAGATCAAAGAAAAATAACTCTCACAATGTATAATCATCCTATTGATCCAAAAAACACCTTATACATCAACAAACGAAACTCATACCACTTACCTGAAATGAATAAAAAATCCAAACAAGACTACCAAAACCTTGCTTCAATAAAACTTCTGGGAACACTTCCACATCAACACTCACTCAATGTAAGAACTCATAATTAAGTGGCTCCATATGAGGCCACCCACTTCCAAAAAAAACTAGAGACTAAACCTAATTACCAACATAGGGAGGCCTGAACATACTCCTCGCCATAAGAAATAGGATAACATTGATTCATTCTAGAGTAACTTCAATGATACCCATGGTGTATCTCTCCACCATAATAAATAATCAACTTAACCAACTAGGAAAGACCGATGTGAGAAGCCCGACATGGGCCAGCATGGGAACTTCCCACATAGACCAAATCCCCTGGCCACAAGGGACCCAACAGAAGAATCTTCAAACCAAATGGAAAAAACTACGTGGTTCACTGCTCCCATGGGGCATTATCATCCTTAGATAGGCCCAAAACAAAACCAAGATCGATTCACAAGGCTGACCATGCAAGGTCCATCAGATGGAGACTCATGCCCAGTAAGGCACAACCACTGGAATTTTAAGCATACAAGATGACCACTCCACCTTATAACTGAGGAGGAACTCTTCCACCCATGCTATTCATAATATGGAGATGAGGCCCCCTTATCTCTTTCCACTAAATAGGTCCATTAGGAATGAATAGCTACATTGAAGGCTTAAACTATCTCTATTTTCCACTCTGAGGACAGACACTAGGCCACAGTCATTTACACCCCTAGGGGTTCCTGACTACGTGCCGACTTTACTCCAAGGCCTATGGATGGATCCTTAATGTTTGAAGCATCTCCTACCTTACAGTAAATAATTGAATACCCCCAATTTAAACTCATCTTTTTGATTCCACAAGCAGCCACACAACTAACCAAGAAGGATTAAAAAAACAAAACACACCATGGGACCCACTTTGCCTCAACATGGCACTTCACCATGATAAGGACTTAGAAGACGCACACACATCATCCCTTTCACCTCAAATAAGAAAAAACTCGAAGGGTTCTAAAACATCCACCTTTTCATTTGAATGAGAATACGACATTGCAAAATGCTACTAAACACGATCATTACAACCTAAAGGGCCTTAACAGGAAAGGAAATTTAAACTGAGTCCCAAGCAACACATGATTTCTACAAGTGGCCATAATAGCCTCTTATGACTAGATTTGCCACACTGGTGGCCTAGCATGATCCCTTTCTTAGAAAAAACTAATGAAAGATCCAAATAACCTTTAATACATCAACCAACACCAATAAACCAGACCACTTTCTACCTCCCTCACTATAATTCCCTTCATTGCTTCCAGGAAGGACCTTCAGGAACAAATTTGTAAAACTTCACCTTCGATGACTCATAAAACTCAAGAAACTAAGGTTTCTTTCAATTCCTTCTGCATATACTCTCCCACTACAAGAGGATCTTCTTAATTGAAAAAAGAATACATGGATTCAATTTATAAATCTAAAGAAGATAGTCTTTACTTTGATCAATTAGAGGGTCTACCGATGAGAAATCACTTATGACCAGACTTTGACTATGCGCCGACTCTTTATGGTGGTGTAAAATAGCCAACAAGGAAAACCAAGGATCCAAAAAAACTAGCCCATCATCCAGATTTTACCACAAACAAACACCAAAAACACAAAGGGAACCTACTCAAAGTTATACCCAAACATTTTTCAAAGGAACTGAATAACTATTATCCAAAAACCACTTTATCGAAAAGAACAAAAAATTGAAAAGACCCTTCAGACATGAAGGGCTATCATGCTCAAAAAAATTTGAAAAAAACATTCCCAAAATACAAGAAGACACACCACTTGATCATTGGTTATCAAAACATCACATTTTAACTTAAAAACACCTTTGGAAATAAAACATGATTTGTGAGGTTACACATCCACTAATGGTATCCCATAGAGTCTTACAGATGCATTTTCCTATGAAAAATAGGGTAATCATCCACTTTTTACACACATCCTATAAAAGCTTTCACTCATGAGAATACCAAAGGTCAAAAAAAAATTCCACTTTCCAAAATAAACATTCAAACCACACTCCTATTTCAAATCCCACAAATCCTCTTTTCAAAAAATACTAACCACAAAACCCAAAACCCATTTAGAATCTCACATAAATTTTTGATAAAAACCACAACCATTAAAATAAAATCCATTTTCAAACTCTATAAATTGAATCCAAAACATTTCATTCCATTTCAAAACTTTTTTGGCTGTACAAAAAACCCCCAATTCATCAATAAACATTTAATTTAAAACTCATGTCTTCTCATTTAAAATAATTTTCCAAAACCCTTTCAAGAATAAAATTCCATTTCCTAAATGACCACTTTTCTATAAACCATGAGTCTTGATTATAAAAATCTAACCTCGATATTATCATCCCCATTTACTCAAAAACATTTTAATAAAATACACATTTTCAAAGCTTTATTAACAAAAATCATGAAAACCCATTTTTTTACCTTATGAAAATCAAACAATTTCCACTTTGAAATCCAGTTTTCCTCAATTCTCAATCAAGGATTCTCAAAATAATTTTCAGAACCCAAGGAGATTCAAGATAATTCAATAGGAAAATAGTATCGATATGTGACTCAGAAATATGGTTGGTGGCCATATTCTAGTCACACCACCATTATGGAGAGTGTCCTAAGTCTATTTCCATGGATCCACATGGCTTTTTAGGCCTTGAGATCTCACTAATAACATTGTTCCAACACTCATTTCATTTACCAAACACTAAAAAACCACAAAAAAAACTAACCCAAATGAAACCTGACTTCCCATAGTAACTTGAGTCCTATTACGAGGTGTGATGGACAGGAACCATACTCATATCCAGTATATCAATTCATGACAACCATATATCTAATCTACCCAGAATCTTCCCCAATGAACAAGATCAAGAAGAGCATGACCTAATCTGATACCATTTTTTCATGAACCAAGATGGGTCTCTATTCGACCAGGTGCCCGACCCAGTCTGTGGCATGGACCGAAGGGTATTCCCAATCTCCACAGGCTGGAAACTAGTGTTTGGGTATCGACAACATTCTTTGGGGATGGTGTTACCCAATTTCACACACATAAACAACTAACAAGATAAATAAACCAAAAATCAAAATGTAAAACCAAATAGGGTATAATTTTTTTCCAGATTTCATGTTTACAATTTTAACCAAAAACCAGGATATGATAAATGAAAAGAAAACAAAAAACATCCCAAAAGCCTCCATGAAGCATGGGGGTCATCACCCTCAAGACACCCCCACTAACCTATGACAAGATAAACACTAGCAACCTAAACCACCAATATGATGCACCATGACTTTCCCTAACAAAAAATAAGGTCTACATACATTGAAAGGTGTATATAATGTGTGATCCAAATCCTAGTAGGATTCCACCCAAATAAAAATATTCCATGCTAAAAAAATTAAACGATAATTTAATACACCCATTTAAAAAAAGAGATTTTGAAAACATTTCTAAGAAAAACTCTTATGAAAAACCACTCTAAAAGGGAACACTTACAAGGAAAAACCAATTCACAACAACTTTATTAAAAAAATAATTTCATAAACATACTCACTAGGTCCACCGTATGATGAAAATTAGCACCACACCATATAAGCATTATGTCATAGTAGGGCACCATGTGTAAATCCTAAGGGTTAATCTAGCTATAGTGGGACACTAAAACCTTATACCTCAGTGTAAGGTGGTATGAAACCAAAATCATAGATTTATCATGCACGATACAGAAGGAGGAGAAATCCCATGTGCCTAGGGATCTCCAATCATCACAATTTTTAGTTAATGTTGTAATCATCTATCCTTTTAAACAAAACTGGGATGACCCACTTCCAAATCATCTAGTGTACTAGAAATATTCAGACCACCTAGATTCCTGGGATTCCCGTGTGGTGAAGTTCTCATTTCACATGTCATAAAAACTACCACTTACACATACACTAGCCAAATAATACAACACATAAGAAATACCGCCAATTTCAAGACCAAAACCTCCTTTGAAACCAAATGCACACTGAAACTATTTCAAAACTTGTTTCGTACCACTTTCACAATTTAGTGAACATACTACATAATTTATAAAGCACATCCAACATTCACAATAAGGATTCTCACTTGAAAAACACCCAATTCAATTTATAGAAATATTTTTTGTCCATACAGACATCAAATCCATTTTGCATCATCTACACATTTTTATCTAACACCTTCAAGGCATAAATCAAAAGGAAACATATGAAAATCATATGAAACATAGCCCATTTTCTTTAAAAACTCATTTATCAACAACAAATGCCTTGAATCATTTTAAAAAAATTCTCACATTATATATAATCCATAGAACATGAAAAAATAAATAAAAAAATCTTATTAAATTCACCAAACAATGTTTAATCATGGAACCACCTAACTTGGGTGAAGAAACATACACAAAAAAGATGCGAAACCCCATATACACCACCAAGAGACACTAGAAAGGAAAGATATGACCAAGAACATCAAGATCAAACCCTATTAAATAAGAAAAACCCCTAAATCAATCACCCTACCTATTTGAAAACTAAAACCCCAAGAAGAAGAGAGAAAAACCCTAGAAAGAAGGAAGAATCGAGGGAGAGAAGGACTTACTTGGAGTTTTCTTGGAGAATCCACATCAAAAACTCCCCAAAAAATGGGTTTCCATAGGAGAAAATGGAGGAGGGAGGGGCACATAGGGTAGAGGAGGCCAATAGGGGGAAGAAAAGTGGTATTTGGGTTAAAAATTGAGGAGAGAGAGAGAGAGAGAAATAGGGAAAATGTTTTTAATGACCTAGATAGGTTGCATGGTTAGTCCGCACGGTTTTTCAAACCGTGTGGCGACCATGTGCCCATCTCTATCGAGGAGGATAATTACTACATGGTTAATCTATATGATTAGACTTACCACGTGGAAGCCGTGAATTAGATTCTGATCGAGACCCCAACCTACCACATAGTTCCTAGGCTGAGGTGCATGGTTGTGCTGTACTTGTGTGGTATCTGATTCATCAACCTGTAACCTACCGTACAATTACTTGGGCAGGGCACATGGTTTCTACTAACTATGCACCAATCGTGTGCCATAAATTTTCTACCCAAAAATCAAATATTTCTTGAAAACTCAAGGGGAGACTCATGGACAAGCACTAGACTAAGAATAAATAGAGAAAATGCCTCCAAAATTCAAACCCATCACACTCAGTTCCCAAGAAAATAACAGAGAACCAAACTCAAACCGGAACAAAGGGTGAAACTAAAAAATGGATGTGATAGTGTTCCAACTATTTAGAACAAATATCATCTTCCCATTCCCAGGACTCTTCCCGTACTCGATCATGTTTCCATAGCACCTATAACAAAGAGGCAGACCTACCTTAGAGTATCTTTAAACTCTGATCCACTATAATAATTGAATACTCCTATAAGAAATCATCTATATCCAATTCAACCTCATTAGGATGAAAGTCATGTGTCAGGTCTGGATGATATCTGCAAAGCTAAGATACATGAAAGACATCATGCATAGACAAGTATTTCTGAGGAAGTTCCGGCTGGTAAGCCACTGGTCTAATCCATTTAACATCCTCAAAGGCTCCAATGAACCTCAGTGAGAGATTACCCTACTTATGAATAAATCTACAGCCCAAATTGGGTGAGACTCGCAAGAAAACCTGGTCTCTGAGCTCGAACTCAAGAGGCCACCAATGTTTGTTGGCATACAACTGCTATCTGGACTGAGCTATCAACATGCACTTCTTAGTCAGCTTGACCTAATCTATATTCTCCTACACGAGACATGGTACAAGCACAGATACTTCCCCTACTATATCTATCATAGAGGTAAATGGAAATTCCTATCACATAATGCTTCATAAGGATCCATCTCGATGGTAGCCTGAAATATGTTATTATAAGAAAACTCAATAAGAGTAATGTTTTTCTCCCAAGAACATCCAAAGTCAAGGAAAAATGCATAGATCATGTCCTATAACAAATAAATCATATGCTCCATATGTCCATCAGTTTATGGGTGATAGGTCATTATTATAAGAACTTGTGCACCCAAGGCCTTCTGCAACCTCTGCTAGCATTGTGACGTGAAACGAGCATCTCTATCATAAACAATAGAATAAAGAGCTCCATGAAGATGTAAAACCTCTCTAATGTACAGACTTCCTATTTCATCTATGAATAAGGTTTATCACATAGGTAGAAAGTGTGTGAACTTCATCAAATGGTCAATGAAAACCCACATTGTACCATTTTCATGAGGTTATATGGGTATACTAGTCACGAAATCCATTGGAACACCATCCCATTTCAACTCAGGAATGGAAAATGACTGTAAAATCCCTATCAGTTTCTAATGTTCCATCTTCACCAGCTGATAGGATGAAAACCTTATGATGAATATAAAATCCTCTCATTTCATACTAGGCCACCAATACTATCACCAAAGATCATGATACATTTTGGTGATGTTGGGGTAAGCCACCCATGAAGAGGCATGAAATTCCCATATCAGCTCTATTCTGATGTATGCTGGGATCTATACACACCCATGAAAAAATAAGGCATCATCCCCATCCATGGTCCAAACTAAAGATGTATCACCATTTTTAACCCTTTCCCTTAGTTAAAGTCTTTAGGATCAGATAAATATCTCATTATCACCCATTCTAGGAGCATAGAAGTTACTGCTAAGGATGTGAGGGTAGTTTGACCATGGTCCTCCTAAACCTCAAGTTGCATCTCTGAGAATAAGGCCATAAGCTTCCATTCACCAATGGATTCCTGAACTTCCTGTGTCTGAGTATTTTGACTCAAAGAATCGGCTATTTCATTTCCCTTACTAGGCATGTAGGAATGATTTAAATCAGATGAATGTAGGTACTCAACCCACCCACACTGATTGAGATTGAGATCCCACTATGTGAAGATGTTTTTGAGGATTGTTTGATTAGTGTATAGCACAAAACACTCTCCCAGAAGATAGTGTCTCCAATAGTGTAAGGTATGAACACCAACAATGATCTAGAGGTCGTGTGTCAAGTAATTCTACTCATGAGGCCTCAACTGACAAGACCCATATGTGATGACTCACTCTTCCTACATAATAATAGCTCCAAGACTGATACCTGATGTGTCACAGTAAACAGGTTAGCTCCTTTTTGTCTCTAGAAGAATCAGTATTGGTGTTGAATTCAATATTTCCTTCAATTCCTGAAAGGATTCTTCATAAGCTTCTGACCAAAAAAATTTCACACCCTTCTTTTTCAAGATTGTAAACAGTGCTATAAGATATGTAAAATACTAGATAAAGCATATGTAATACCCAAATATCCCTAAAAAACTCCTAATATCAAATATGTTCTTGGATCTTCCTAGGAAACTAAATCTCACATGTTCTCTAGGTCTACTGAAACTCCTGAATCCAAGATGATGTGACCCAGGAAGTAAATTTTTTTGATCCAAAAGTAGAATTTACTGAGATTATCATAGTGTTGGTTATCTCTTAGTATATTTAGAATGATCTCAATATGGGTTTCATGGTCATTTCTGGATCATTAATACACAAATATATCTTCAATAAAGACAACCACAAATGAGTCTTGATATGGGTGGAAGACGTGATTCATAAGAGCCTTGAAAATTGCAGGTGCATTCATGATTTCGAATGACATAACCAGGTACTCGTATATATAATACATACTATTGAAATCTATGTGAGTTATTATGAATTCCTTACACACACCTGATGATAGCCCGACCTTAGATCTATCTTTAAAAACACCTTTTCTCCTCAGAGCTGATCATAGAGGTCATATATTCTATGTAGTGGATACTAATTATTTTTCATGAAATGATTCAACCGATAGGAATCCATAGATATCCTAAGGATACCATTTACCTTCTTGGAATAAAGGACTAGTTAAACCCAAGGATAAGTGTCGGGGAATTTAAATTATTTATCCTCCAGATCCTCCAATAGCTTCTTGAGCTCTATAAGCTCCTTAGGTTCCATCCTATAAGGAGGAGTAATCACTAGAGCTACTACTAGTACTAGCTTAATAGTAAACTATACATCTCATAATGGAGGTATAATAGATAATTTTTCAATAAATATATATCTATAACACTCCACTACTAGAGAAAAAACAATGGTTCATATCCCTGGGTCATCGAGGAAAAGATAGATGATATGAGTTTTTACACTACCCATCCTCTCCTTCTCAGGTCTTTCTTATATCACAATGACATCCCATTCACCCTTATAAACATTCCTAATTCCATCTTGTTATGTAAACACCAACCTAAGATGATAGTATTCAATATGGGCTCTATAGGGAGCTAAACAGTCTATCTAGATGATTATGTCAAAGCCTATCTTATTGAGGATGTACATATCCCACATGAAAAGGTAATTTCTTATCTCAAGGGAACTATCCTAACAATGTTTAACTCCCTATGAACGGATACCTAACAATGTGTCTAGTTTCATAACACCATATAAGTTCTTAGTATCAAGTCCCATACTTTCAGTGATTGCCTCATATATAAATGAGTGAGACACACCCGTGTTAAATAAAGTAGACACTAAATATAAGCCTGCTATAATTGTACCTCATACTGTAGAAGGTTTGACGCTATTCTCCTCTGATGTAGGCTGGACTCCATATAACCATCTTGTACCGCATCCCTGAGTCACTACCTAATATCCCTAAACAAGCCCACTCTACTAGCACTGCGAATCATAAGTCTGACTGCCTCTACCTCGACCACCATATTGACCTAATCAGCATGTGGTATTCCCATTACCCAACTAACGTGATCATACTGGTCTGGATCTTGACCAAGGAGTAGGTACATATCCGCACTCTCTAGGCACTGGAGGGAAAGTCCTACATATTTGATAAATATGTAACATCTTTACGCAACCTATGAACTTGACTGTATCATGCGAGCACTGTGGTTTTGTATGTCTTGGATTCCCTCACTGGTGAAAAATAAAAAATCTATCTGTACGAGGATCCTGACTTCTGCTACCTCAATGAGTAGTATTAAGGAACATATTTTTCCCCAAAGAAGAACCACTAATATCTCTAGGTTCTGAACCACCCTAACTCGCACTTTCATCTTCCATCAAGTTATGCTATGTAATAAGGGAATGGTTGACTATTTCAGAAATGGCCAAAAACCCAAACATGTTGACATGTGATTGAATGGCATATACCAACCCATCCTCAAATCACATGGTGTCCTTAAGATCATCAATATCTAGAGTCGTAAAAAACCGATGCATCTCTATGAAACAAGCTTAATAGTTCATAACTAACATACACCCTTTCTATAGGTTCATGAATTATCTAGGTATTTCAGCCCTTGAATTATGGGGAAAGAAGTAGTCATTAAATATGGTCTGAAAATATGCCCATACCATATCACAATGCCAATCTACTTGGGTGATAACATTTCACTAACTCTTAGAAGAATCATATAGCATATATGCAGCTAGAATGACCCTACACTCTGGAGGCATCTCTAGATGATTAAATATAGATAATATAGCCTCGATCCAAGACTCCACAACATGTGGTTTTCCATTCCATGAATACTGCTGCTGAAACTCATGAGTCAACTTTTCCATTCTTAGAGAAAGTCGAACTACACCTTACATCAACTACAACATATGAAGGAAACCCTATTGGAACTGGGTGTCTAAGTCCATATCTAGAACAAGAAGAGGTTCCATAGGGGAAATGTAGGAGGAATCACTGGAAGCTCAGGGACCAAAACCTTAGGAGCATGGTCTTCACCACCTTCAGGGCATATGATAGGAGGACATCATGGTGGCATGACACTACAATTCCAAACACACGCCTTAGAATATATTTAATCAATCTAGAATATTGCATTTAAGAAACTACGATAGGTATAAAGCCTTCCTATAAGAATGATCAAACCTTTATGTATACTTCAAAATATAGTCTAGACAGTAAAAAGAGACCTTAATAGGACATAATAATGTAAGTGATACCCACTACCCACTACTAAGGTCAGCCTCATGTCCCAAGTTTCTATGTCTAACATATATAAGATGGTTGTTTTCAATTTAAAATTTATACTCATTTTTTAATTTGTGCTAGTTTAAAAAATTTAATTCACTTAGAATGGTTTAATCATATGGTTTATCAATTTTTGATCCATAAGGGAACATGATACTTATGAATCAAAACATAGTATCTACTTTATCCACACCATAACACATTTATACTCATGCTTTCAATGGCCCATATCTCAGCATTCCATATTTTCCTGCTTAAGGTGTCTTCTTTAACCAATTTCAAAAAACACTATTAGGTTAAGTTATGCACTTTATGTATCAATTATTCTTTCCAATCCCTACAATAAGTGTCAACACAATTCAATATAATCAAGTAACTAATAATATGCGATAAGAAAATTCATGCTAAAAATAAATGTGACAAGGAAAGATGCATGCCATATTAGTCCTATTGTGACTATTAATGATGCATGTAATAATGCTTCTTTCCCTCACATCATCAGTCCAGGGATGAAATAAATCCTCAATCAGAATAATAATAATAACAATAACATAGCATGTGTGTCACCCAACAGTTAAATGATATCAATAGTAATAGGAAAAAATAGAACAATAATTACAATTCAAACAACTCAGAATTTACCCTGAACATGGGTTTGCGATGACCAAGCATGTCTTATGACCAAGTTACACAAATTACCAATCTCCAATCTATTGTATGCAAATAATAAATCAACAAAGGAACCACTATGATACCAATTTGTAACTTCTCGTCATGGTATCTACTTAACCCATTCCCCAAGATGGTGCATCACATGTCCTCAAGTGACTCTCCCCATATGCCAGAGGCTACTGACTAGAAGCAAGGTTTTAAAGGTGGTATAGTGGGGAGACTATAGCCTCATATCATAGTATCACAATAGATACAATCAGATAAAATAAATAATATTAGAAGCATATATAAACAGACATAATCAATAAACTAATACAGAAGCATAAACAGATAACTAAGTAAGAAATGAAAGATAATAAAGTAAACAACTGATAATAAAATCAAAATCTTCTATGGAAGTGTCTGATACATGAATTCATGGAATTCTGCAATACAAAAAGGAAATAGGAAGATACAAGCATGATATATAATAATACAAAAATGAAAAAATGGAAAAATAACTCAAAGCATATAGATCCTATGCATGATACTATACTCCTAAGCTCCATCAAAAAGTAATACATGTCATCAACTTATAGAAGGGAACTTTCCCTTATCCATACCTACAAATAGATAATATTCTTAGGTACCAAAGGTATCTTGAGAAGGGTGTGAGATAAAAATATCAATAGGCCACCACAAATGGTGACTACATGTAATCCAAGTAGTCCTTGTAACTAAACATTTTTCATGCATATGTATTTATTTAACAGTGTAGAATAAATAAATAACCATCCCACTTAGGTTTCTAAAAGACATCTAGCGGGTCTACCTGCACCGGCTCATTGCTAGAATGAATTTCTAAACATTAACTATATATATAGTAGTAATATATATATAGTATAATTATATATATTTCATCTACCTATATGAACCAAGTATGCGTGGATGAAAGTGGCCATATAATTGGACTACTAGTGCTTACTGGATAGGGGTGTAACTTAGATATCCATGACCAATCTATTTAGCTAATTCCAAGTAATAGGGTACATTCCCTACATCACAAAAAAGTGAGAGACTCCATGAAACAACACTCGGGATGATGAGTGAGCCTCCATGGCATCACTCTAATCATGGAATGTGCTGCGTAAATCCTAATTCCCATATAATATCACTGGTGCAGGACATCATTATGAACACCCAATGTAAGGGATCATGATATCTCTATGATCAATAGTCACTTACCATCATATAATAACCTCTATAAATTCATATTAAAAGTATAACTCACATGGGGAATTACCTCCCATACATTTATTTTATATATCCCATATACATAGAAGATGAATAATCATTCAAAATATATTACATAAATAATAACCTCTTATTAATTTCATTAAACAAGTTCAATTACAATTAAAGAATTTCCATTCTTAATGAGCTTTCATATAAGTATGAATAAGGGTCATGGCCTTACCATCCCTTGGGGTCACTCCATTTAAAACCAGTTGATTCATTAAATGTAATTCATCCATCATTCTTAATTCAACCCATGTAATAAATTACATTTAACTCATTGAATTCATTTAAAACATGTAAATATCATTTATAAAGCCCAATTGGTCATTTAAGAGATGACATGATCATTAAGGCAATTTCCCACTTGGGAAATACCAACTATAAGAGGGCCAAGAACCCAAGAGGTGCCTTGGGTTACATTTACCGCTCATATATGATGGGGAAATAATTTAAAAGATAAGACAAAAACTATTTAGGAGTTTTAGTAATTTGAGTAAATTGACCAAAATGGTCATTTTCAATTGGCACATCCAAGGGGTGTCCATACGTGTGTCAAAAAACCACTAAACCACTAAACAAGATTCAATAAACATGTATCTATGTGAGAGGGTCAATTAGACATGAAGGAATCAATATAAAGGGGATTATTGGAAGAATTTGGCATGTGGCACAACATGATAGCTACGAGACAACATAATTTAGAGGCAAAACAATGTGACTACCTACCTCAAGGTCGTAGAGGACTCCTCACTCAATATCGGCCTTAGATTCAGAGTAGGTTAGTAAGGATATGAGAAATGGTACATTGACCTAAAAATAGGGAAAATTATCCTAAAACTAAATAGCATAATAGATGAAAAGGAAAACTTAGATAGGAGGTAAGAGATTAGGGGATCTTACCAATATAGATCCAATGCTTTTGACAGATTGAGGAATGGATGCTAGATTGAGAGGTTTCTTCAATGCATAGCTTTAGGTGTTTTTGAGATCAAAGGATTAGAAAATACATGGTTGGACATTGTAGAACCAAGGGAAAATAAGAAATATTTTAAAACATAAGTGAGGTGCAAAAATTTAATTTCACCCCAAAAAATCGAGGTTCACGGTTTGGTCATAGGATTGGCCAAACCATGTGAAATATTTTCTCAATTAAATGATACCTGGGGAAAACCACATGGTTAGGTGAAAAATATTACTAAAAATGAGTAAACCATGAAGAATGTATCTTCCCTATATCTGTAAATGGTCATACGGTCATGCATCATCCTGGGTGGCATGGTTGCTGAAAAACAATGCGACACTGTCTGTTTTTCCCTTTTTGGAGCTCTAGGCTCTGAACAAGCCCTGGATGCACCCATGACCTACATGACGTGATTGTACATTGTTATTAGGTATATTTAAGGAAAATAAAGTGAAAAAATAATGATATGTACCTTCTTAGAAAAGATGGGTTGTTATAGGAATAAAACATAGATTTGTGGTATACACATCAGCTTATAACATTGTGAACTTCTATAAACAGAAATATGACCACTCATTAAGTTAAGGATATGGAATCAGGCCCTAGAATAAACTTATGGACATGAAACCAGGTCCACACATAACATTGTGAACATGTAATCATGTTTACTCATAAAAATCACTCCCTAGAGTCAATGATCATTACCTAAACTTATTAGGGAACTTCATGGAGACTACACCTACTGGAAAGGATTCACCACCACACCTAATCATAGTTCTTTCCTTATAATGGATTAGGTTTTCCATTATTCCAATAATGAATCAGTTTTCCCCATCTTCCCATAGTGGATCAGGTTTCCCCGTATTCCCATAGTGGATCATGGCACACCTGTTTCCCATTTTGGATCATGGCACACCTATTTCCCATTATGGATCAATACCATAAAATTATTTACCATCATTATCTCATGAGATATAAATCATTACCCAATTAATTAGAGGGAGATATAGGCACCACCCCTCAAATAATAGAATCATAAAACTTGTATCACATCATGAACCATAAAAAGAGATGAGTTTCCAAATCATTATATCATAACCCATGAAATTAAATGGGTATCATTAAAATTTCATTATATCATTACCAATGAAAAATATATATGTATCATAATCATTTTATCAAATAATAACCCTTGAAAAGAAGAGTGTTTCAAAATCATATAACTTGTAGAAGAGAAATGGGTGTCATAAACATCATTCCATCAAAACATAAAGCATTCAAGTATGAATGATATTCTTGTATCGTATCCCCAGTAAAACATAAACTATATCAAAGCATGTCATCTTAGATGGAGAAGAATTTTGGAATATCACATGAAACATTTCTTAAGTAAAATATCCTTTCATTGAAAGTCCTTTTAATAAAACCATTTCAAAAAATCCTATTCTTATAAAGAAATATTTACAATTTCATTTAAAATATTTCTTGAGAAAAATATATTTTCCACTTTGGAAATTATTTTTGAAACATAAATCATTTTGAAAATATTTTTATTTTAAAATAAATTTTAATTCATATAATTTAATCTTGAAAATATTTTGAAATCCTTTTTCTTTGAAAATATCTTTAAAAATCATAAATAAATATTTAAATTATTTTTGAAAACATTTTTCTTTGAAAATAATTTGAAAACATAAAAAAAGGGCCTAAAATAATTTGGAAAACCTTTTATAGTAAATGTATTCAAAAACTTAGAAATAAATCATGAAATCATCAAAATCCATTTCTTTGAAAAAAACCTTTTTAAAACATATAAAGGAAGCATTTAAGGTCATTTAAAACACTTTTTCAACATAAAACATTTTTGAAAACCTTTTTATTTGAAAACATTCTTATTTGAAAACCATTTTAAAATCAAAAAATTTTCATAATATTAAGAAAAAAATTTCTTTAAAAATAACCTTTTAAACACGCAAATGAATCTTTAAAAAAATGTGGTCATGACAATGAATAAGTTTGTGCATGTCGAACATTCCTTTTGCACATTAAATTTTTTATAGAAGTGAATTTATCAAAAAATCAAAATTAGATTCCTTTTAAAACCATTTTTTAAAAAGGTAAAACATGGGTAAAAATGAAATTTAATCATCATATGATAATATTAATACTTTTTTTAATCATTTTTTGAAAAAATAGTTTTGAAAGAGCACATATTTTTGACCAAAAAGAGAAATAAAGTTGTATTTTCATTAAAAAATTTCTTAATTATATTAAGTACCAAAGAGTGGAAAAACTTGTATCATTACATGGATATGAAATAAATAACCATAGGAGAATAAAATTTATTAGATTTATTAATAAATTGATTATTATATTTCATCAATGGAAGTATAATCACAAATAATTCCAATAAATGAAGAGATTGTAATAATAAACTCTTACCACTTTAGTAACATTAAATCATAATCCCCATGAGATAATAACATTACATGAATATTAAAATATCATTAAAATAAAAATATTCATGATATAAAATGTAAAATGGCTGTGTATACACCTTGTAGAAGAATATATGTGCATAACATGGCATGTGTCTTAAAGAAGGAAAATTGAGACAAAATTACTTTCCCATTTTGGTAACTTTTGAACCAGAAACCCCATTAAAGAGAGATCATAAAATGGATGTGTAAATACCCAAGAATTTAAGTATAATAATAATAGAATATATTCATGGTAATTATATACACCACAAAAAAAGAGTGGTGAATAAGGCATAAATCTCAAAAAAATAAAAATAAGATGAGAAAACCCTTACCTTAAGTCTCGACTTTATTCGTATACATTCAAACCTACTATATAGTAAATGTAAGTTTATCATAAATCTACCAAATAAGAATAGTCTTAAATATAATACTATATATGATTTTATTATGACATTATATTACCTGTTTATTAACAATTTCATTTTTCGGTTATGTTTTGGGTAATAATCGTGTTGTTTTTCATATATGTTTTGAATATTTATTATTAATACTCTTACTTAGATCATTATCTAATTATTTAAATAATTTAAAAAATTATATAAATATAATATATATATATTAATCATATAAATATTTATAATAATCTATAAAAGATATAAATATGAAATAGAATACACCATTCATAGAGATGGTAGGTCGTACATACACATGAACATTGTTTCTGTTTTCTAATCATATTAAAAGAAAGTAAATGAAATATGTGTGTGTATATATATAAATATTATCATTACAGTATCGATATCATTCAATATATATCATCTAAATTTTCTAAACCCATCATTAATACATTCCATGTAATATGTGAATGAATCACATCACTTTGAGGATGTGGTGTTCCACACATCCACAAACAAAGTTATAATATTTACACAAAATGGAAAGCATGAAGGTATGTTTTATATAATAATTATATAAGAATAAATAAATCATAAATATCATAAATATCATATAAAAATAGTATTCCCTTCATAATTACCACTATGAGAGATGGTAAAATAAAAACGAACAACAACGTTTTGTGAGGTGGTAGTCTGTCGTAAGCATGAACAGTAAGTTCGTTACCCATTTGATGGATGTGTGTGTAGGTGTAGGTTGAAACCATAGAATAAAAAAATATTATTATATTTATGATACTGATATTATTATATAATCTTGTAATAATAATAATTTTTGGTTTGGAGAATGAAAATTAAACAAAAGAGCTTGTGGAAGGATGTTACCTCTTATTTGGGTAATTCCTTTTGGTTTGCACCAAAGGAATAACTTGGTTTGATTTATGAAAAAGGTGAGGCATATAATTTGAGAGAAGGAAATTTAGAATATTATTTGGGCAGGTTTCAGATGATAAAAAGTGCCTTTATAGTTGTTAGGAAGTGAGTATGTGAGTTCCCTTTTATAGTGGAGGAGGAGTAGCATTCTTGAAAATATAAAAGGTAAACACTATTAAGAGGTATCCCAAATATAAAGTTTCTTAAATAATTGTCCATTTTTGATAAAATATTTTAATTTTTACAAATATGTCCATTCATTGAATTTTGGAAAAGTTTCTAGTTCATTTTTCCCCTTAAGATTAAAGTTTAACCATTAAGTAAACTCTTTTTTACCCTAATCACTGTAATTAATTTTAATTACTTTCACTAATCACTTTGCTAAAAAATTAAGTTAATCTTATTAGAAATTATAATTTATGATTATTATAAATATTTAATCCATTTTTACAAATTCTAATCATATAAGTGTCACAAATTATAATCCCGTAAAAGGGATGAAACAACAAGTTTTTAAAATGAAAATGTTCAAAAGCTTGAATTGTTTTATTTCTAATTTCAATGTGAAATTGATTATAATGACCTAAATTGTATTAATTTATGTATAATTTATATAATTATTATTTAAAAACAAATTATAATATAATTCAATTATATAAATAAATTAAATGAAAAAAATTATGAATTAAAAGTTAGTGTTTTTCACTATTCATCAAAAAAGAAAATTCTTAGAAAAATAAAAAAATTACCCAAGGTAAATTTTGATATTATATTTTAAAAAATGAAGTTTATTTTTACAAATAAAAATTATAAAATTTTCAAAAAGTATATTTAAAATGGGTTTTCTGGTAAATGGCGGTAAAATTAGCTTTTAGAAAAATACATCTTTTTATACATAAAATTGGATTTATTCTTATATTATACCTATAAAATCAATTGGATGAGTATAAAAAATATGGATTGAATATAATATATATAAATTTTATTGAAAAAAATCATCAAAAGTGGTTTGTTTAATTTATTGAGATAAAATTGTATTTATACATAGAAAAATAGTTTTCTTAGAAAAGTAATTTCATTATTTTAAAATAGTTCTTTCTTTAACTTATAACTAATTGATAGACAAAGGACTTATTATATATATATATATATGTGTGTTTAAACCATATTTTAAAAATTTAATAAATCTTATCCGTAACATCTATTCTAATGGCTAGGTGATAACTATAATAATATTTTAATAATATTATTAATAGTATACTATAGTTTGGTAAAACTCGATCTTGTGTGTAACATAAGCTATCGAAGGGACTCATTATTTTTTGTAACACAAGACAAATATATTGTTTCATTTAACATAATCTACTCTGTGTGTTGCATATAGCAGAATCTTGACTTGGTGTTTCATACAAATCAAGGGTAAATTGGTGCTTTCATATAACACAAGCTATATTTAGTGTGGTGTGAAATAAAAAATACAGAAAAGTTTTAATTAATTCACAATATATATATCAAAAAATCTCTGGGTGTTACATTCTACCCCCCCCCCCCTTAAACTGATTTTTTCCCTTTAAATTATTTTGGGTTATCAATGGTTTAATACTTGAAAGTTCCTTTCATAGAAAACCATATCATAAAAATGAATACTAAAACTTACTTTAAAAAAGGGAAATTTGGGGACATAACAGTTACCCAAAGTAACTCATGACTAGGTTTGCACATATGAGAACATAGGTGGAAATTGAAAACAAGCACATGGAATAAAATCATAAATAATCATAGATATTGATAAAGAGCATTGATCACAAGAGAGTTGGTGATCCATAAAAAGTTAACAATCACAAAACCATAAACTGAAGAAGCATGACAAAGATCATTGATATCATTAAAAATTACGATAAAAGGACAAAATTTTATTTCATTACCCTATTTCCTAAATTTTATTAATTTTCATTAGAAGATATACTTTCATGATTTCAGGAAAACATCACCCTTCATTGTGCCTTGATCAATTTCTACTTCATCTCTTATTAGAAGAAATGAAGGTTAATTTATCATTCCTGAAGAATTAGTGGATCATGATATCCATAAATAGAATGATAGTTCATTCCAGCTATCTTTATCAAAACAAAAAGTTTTAAAAAAGTTATTCAATATGCATAAATCCTTATATGGTTAGATAATACTTTAATATCTAAAACCTCATCTAAATTTTAACTTAAACCATTCCATAAATGGTTAACCTTATAACCCTTCTGAAAGATATGAATCCAAAACTTCAGGAATAAGGTCACTAAATTTATCAAAAATAGCTTAACATTGATCCCCCATATATCATAAAGTAGCTATTGGTTTCTACACACCAAACATGTGAATAACTTCATCATGTATTTTCTTGAAACATGGTAATAACAAAAATTACCATATATCCTAATTGAAAACATGCATTTTTAATTATTCCAATGTTTATTGGTTATATTCCATAAATCCAAAAATGATTTAAACTTCATCAATGATATCATAAACCACCTGTCAACAAATCATTAATTATTTACAGGGTAATAAGTAATGTCCAATTTACTTATTCATATCCAATATGTCTCTATCCAAACATCATCATCTCAACATTAGGAACATACTAAGGGTTAGCATTTCATTAATCATATGTTTCACATGAATATCACCTTAACATTAAATAAATTTTCTAGTCCATCAGAACCATTCAATATATTCTTGTAAATCCTTAGTGAAAAACATAAACTAAAAAATACTTATATATTTCTCAATTCATAATTCTTAAATCCAAATACATAAATACTTTAATTATTCTACTTCATCCTTAATCTGTTAACAAGGTTACCTCATCCTATTACTTAATACCTCTTTCATTCCCCATTTCACTTATAGTCTCCTCATCATTATCAATATAACCATTACTTATACCACATTTCTAATTCTCTTCAGGACCTTTCCACTTAGGAAATATATTTTCATAATTACCATTCATTCCATACTTAAAGCATTTAACAGTCGATGATATCTTTAGGAGTCCAATAGTCCAATCCATTTCATTAACTTAACTCTTTATTTTTCCTTTGTAGTTACTTGTTTTGTGTCCTTCTTTTACAAAGTAAAACCATCTTATTGTTCCTATACTACATTCAAATTAGTGATTCTTTCAAAATTCTTGACACAAAGGTGACTGGATATTCTGTCCTCCATGGTCTCTATTACTCAAAATCTTAGAAAACTCCTTCCTTATATTCTTTGGTGAGTCCAAGAGTTGGTTAAGGAACATTTTTCTAATCATGTTCTGTGAAAACTAACTAGTAATAATCATAACATACTTCACTCTAGTGATCATTAAATTTGATATCCCATCAGAAAATTTTCTATCACCATCAATATTAACCCAGTTAATTTTGGTTCCCTCCATTGAATAAAACTATAAAGCATAGTGTGAACATTAATTATCGTAGTGTAAAACCACATAATCCTGAAAAATCACTCATGGGATGTCAAAATTATGGCACCTTCTTTAATCTATGAAACCATGGGATTATCCTTACAGAAATCCCTAGAAATATCCTTAGAAATACCCCTAGGTATATGACTAAAGTTTTCTCATCCTAGTTTCTAAAGGTTGGATAAACCTTCACTTTGATAACAACTATAGCGACCTATACTTAACATATATAGATATTGCATCATTTTAGATGAATATTCAGCACATTACAAAATACATGCTCAAGGAACATAATAATTTAGCTTCTTTGGAAACATGGAAAAATATTATTATAACATGGTGGAATATCTTAAAAATCTTCCATAAAGATATTCCCCCTTTATTACTCATACTTAAAACATTTCTTCATAACCCGTGGAAAGGAAACATAAGAATGAGTGACATCAGATTCTCATTAAGGGTAAATAAAGAAGATACATAAGTAAAACATAAACACATGGGTATGATCTCACGATAATATCATTTGAAGATCATACCTGAAATATCAAATATCATATACACGAGTCATGGAATAAATATTGGTAGTTCAAAATACATTAATCATAAGGGAATCAAGAGCATAAGTTGTGAGAGTATAACATATGAATAAAACACAGACTTACAGTATACACATCCTCTTATAACATTGTGAACATGTGTTAATAGAAATAGTACCACTCATTAAGTTAAAGACATGGAATCAGGCCCTCAAATAAACTTATAGACATGAAACCAGGTCCACTCATAACATTGTGAACATGAAATCAAGTTCACACATAAAAATAAATCCCTATAAGTCAAGTATCATTGAAAAAAATTATTAGGGAAATTCATTGGGACTATACCTGTAACGCCCTGACCCCAGTTACCTAAAGTCAATGCATTATTACATAACATTGGCATGATATAAGGAATCATGTCATGAAAGAAAGATCTATTTAGTAGCTTTGGAAGTACTAGATACATCCATAAGTTTTACATTACATCATGAAATAAGAACATCAACAATATTTTGTCCTCTTTTGAAAACACTTATATCCTTATCTTATCCCTGTAGGTCAACCATAAAAAACTTCTTCACATCCTGGAAAAAATAAAACATAGAAAGGGGTGAGCTCATATGCTCAGTAAGGATAAAAATATAGAGGAAACTTTCATAAATAAGAATAAAAATTTAAGTCAATGTATAAGACTAAAACAAAACCCTTTTAAACTTAAACTTTAGCATAACATAGAAAATATAAAATCAAATAATGCCATTTACTTATTCACATGGATATTCTACTAGTCTAATAATCACATGCAATATCAATAGCCACTTTCATAATAATGGAATACATAATGCCAAACTTCATAACCACATAGTCAAGGCCTTATGACAAGACTAAAAATAAGATTTAATCAAGGCCTTGTGCCAAGACACTAGTTTGCCTCATGAGACCTACCAATGCATCGAGGAGATATAGCGGGCTCCACCCGTCACTTAATAAGTCCAATACATTCCTCATATGAAAAGGTTTAAACATAACATAATCATTAGTATTAAAACTAACATACGAAATTTCAATACCTTATCCATAAACCATGAATTGTGTAAAAATAACACATCCATATTCAAACATATCATAAAACCTTCAATACAATATGGAAGATTTTTATTATAATAAATCAACTTCAAACAAGTTTAAAATCCATCAAAGGATGTTGAAATAGATGAAATAAAAACTTTTTGAGAGAAATATATCTTTATATTTTGAAATAATTTATAAGTAATGTAATTATAAAAGAAAACATTTATTTTGAAAATATTATTATAATCTTGTAAGGGAAGTGTAACGTCCTGATTCCAGGTGCCACACAACGGGTGCCCTGAACCCGGTTCACCACATGACCTCAAGCTCATTTCCCCAAATGCTAGAGGCTGCTGACTAGCAGCGAGGGCCCAGGTCTGATAGTGGGGAAACTATGCCCTCATTTGTCAAAGTGTAGCACCACAGAATACAAAAGAAACATACAACAACAATGAAAGAAAAAACAGTATATATAACTGAAATGGACAACTGATAACAAAAAGGGAATCCAGCAGTCATATATATATATGAAGATGCAGCACGTCACTATTCTATAAAACAGCCAAAACATGTTACACTACAATACAATACAATACAACTGAAGTACAAGTACAGAAAAGAAAAACAGAACAGCCAGCGGCATCGCGATCCAATGCTCTGTCCCATGCTCTCCTACACCCCAGCAGCAATCAAGTACCTGTATAGGGACCCTTGCCCTTATCTACACCTGCAGAAACGTAATCTTTTTGAGCCAAAAAGCATAACCCAAATAGGGTGTAAGAAATATATCTCAGTAGGCACCCACCGAAGGCTCATGCCCAACTGTGTGAAAATATGCAACAACAGTGTGCAGTAGTAAAATGCAATAAACTAAGCAATACTCAAAAGTAACTAACTTACCAGTTATATTTCCATTTTATTATTATTTTAATCCAATTCATATAAGAAAACACCACAGTGAATTTCTAAGTAAACAGTCAGTGTCCACAGACACTCAACCCTTACCCTCAGGTAATCAGGAATGTAACCCGCAGGTACTTGCCTACAGGGAGAACATATTTTGCCCTCAGGTGCATGTAGTGTCACCCTCAGGCAAAAAGTCTATTTCCCACAGGCACGAAAGAAGCTACCCTCAGGCTAAGATAACAACTGCCCTCGGGATAAGTAAAACAACGCCCAAATGTTGAGTAAAACACTACCATCAGGTGCAAGACACCCCAAATATGGGTTCATAGCTCAAAAACACACAAAAACGCACGATAGTTGGAAATAAACACCAAGCCACCTACCTTTAACGCCCCTGATCAGTATACTCTAATGAAGTTCCAAGAATCATCCTAGAATGAGGTATATATGAGGTAAAATATTTCTCACTTAAACACAAATAACTTCCATTAGAGGAAGAATTGGCAAGAGAAACACCAGGAGAAGGAAGCTCTTACCCGTGCGGTTCCAACGAGATCGTCCGAGGTGGAAAAAGATTCTTGACATATGCTCGGTGGATCTTCAAAGCTCCGAACTTCCTCTCCCTATCCCTCTTCCCGTTCCAAGCCTTCCTTGTGAACAGGGGAGGCTACTACCCATTTTAAGTGAAAAAAACAAAGTACACGTCGTGTACTTCCGAGTACACGGCGTGTACTTCCCATTTTTAAACTGTTCCTCTGGCGGCTTCCCGCCAGCATGGCACTGTTCATCTACCGACATGACTACACAGCATTTATTCTTGAGTACACAACATGTTCTATCGCACAGCTAGCCACCGCCTTACTATTCTCCTGCCGACTGACTACACGGTGTATAAGGGACCACTACACGGCGTGTAGTCGGTCTTTACACCCCTTGTTTCCGACATGGCTACACGCCTTGTGTACTCATCCCACATGGCCAAAAGTACATGGCGTGTGGAAAAGTACACGACGTGTACTTCCAAAATTTAGGATTTTCCCCATTTCCTTATTTTCTAAAAAACACTTAAGGAAAGGAGAAAAGAAGAAACCCGTACCTCAAAATAAGAACCGGGTTCTTAAAAAATTCCCCCCTTAAAGCAATTCGTCCTCGAATTTCCCTTCCAAGGATGGCGAAGATAAAGCTGAGAATAACTCTGGCCACTGAGCACGTATGTTGGTCTCACGCCCCCAAGTTTCATCCTTCACTCGGCCATGCTGCCATAGCACCCGTACGAGAGGAACTGACTGACCTCGGAGAACCTTCGTGCTCCTATCAACAATACAAATCGGATGCTACTCAAAGGACGCATCTACCTCGAGATCAACCTCATCAGGCTGAAAGACGTGAGATGGGTCTGAATGATAGTGGCACAACTGAGATACATGGAAGACATCGTGCATGGCTCAGTACCTCTGAGGTAACTGCAACCGATAGGCAACCGGCCCGACTCTCTCTAGAATCTCAAATGGCCCCATATACCTAGGTGAAAGTTTACCCTGTCTCCTGATCCGTTTGTGTACCAATGTCGGCAAAACACAAAATAAAACCTGATCCCCGACCACAAACTTTAAAGGTCATCTATGGCAATTAGCATAAGACTTCTGACAAGACTGCGCGGTAGACATCCGCTTCTGAATCAACTAGACCTGCTCAGAAGTCTCCTGCACGAGACGTGGTCCCAGCAATGCTGCCTCACCTGCCTCTAACCAGCACAAGGGTGATCGGCATGGCCTACCATATAAATCCTCATATGGTGCCATCTCAATAGTTTCCTGAAAACTATTGTTATAGGAAAACTTGACTAGGGGTATATGCTTCTCCCAAGAGCCCCCAAATTCTAGGACGCAAGCACACAACATGTCCTCTAGCACCTGTATCGTACGCTCTGACTGGACATCGGTCTGAGGGTGGTATGCTGTACTCAGAAGCACCTGTGTACCCAGTGCCCTCTAAAAACTCTGCCAGAGACGAGACATAAAATGGGCATCCCTATCTGAAATGATAGAACGAGGGACCCCATAAAGACGTAAGATCTCTCAGATATACAACCTTCCGAGCTCATCAACCCCGAAGGTCTCCTTGATCGACAAAAAGTGAGCTACCTTCATGAGTCTATCCACAACAACCCACATGACATAATTTCCTCGAGGTGACCTCGGTAAAATGGCCACGAAATCCATCACGACATCATCCCATTTCCACTCCGGATGGGTAACTGCTGTAACAGTCCGATTGGCCTCTGATGTTCCGCCTTCACCTGCTGACAGGTGGAACACCTCGTAACAAAACCAACTACATCTCTTTTCATACCCAGCCACCAGTACTGACGTCTCAAGTCACGGTACATCTTGGTAACCCCGGGATGAACTGCCCATGCTGAAGCATGAAACTCTCGCATCAGATCCTCGCGTATATCCTCTGGAACCCAAACTCGTCCATGGAAAAAAAATACCTCATCATCTCCTATCATCCAACCAAGAGGAGGGTCCTCACTTTCCACTGAATCCCATAGAACTAGGCCTTCCGAATTAGATAGCTGTCTCATCCTCACTTTGTCCAGGAGGGTAGAAGTCACAACTAAAGATGAAAGATAAGTCTTCCCCTGACTGTCGTGCACCTCCAAATGCATCTCAGAGAACAAAACCATGAGCTGCCACTCGCCACTGGCCTCTTGCACTGCCTGTATCTGAGTATTCCTACTTAGTGCATCGACTACTGTATTACCTTTACCAGGTGTATAGGCAAGCTCGAAGTCGAAGGACTGAAGGTATTCAACCCACCTTCGCTATCTCAGATTCAAGTCACGCTGAGTAAAGATGTACTTGAGACTTTTGTGGTCGGTGAAAACCACAAAACGTTATCCCCATAGATAATGTATTCAACAACGCAACGCATGCACAACTGCAGCCAACTCGAGATCATGCGTCGGGTAATTCCTCTCATGTGGCCTCAACTGCCAAGACCCCTACACAACAACTCGATTTCCCTGCATCAACACTGCTCCCATCCCAATACCTGATGCATCACAGTAAACTGTATAGATCTTCCCCTAATCTGGGAGTATCATGATTGGTGCTGATGTAAACCTTCCTTTCAGATCCTGAAAGGCTATCTCGCAAGCTTCTGACCAAACGAACTTCACACCCTTCTTAGTCAGACCTGTCAACGGTGCTTCCAATCGGGAGAAGTCCTGTATGAAGCATCTGTAGTAACCAGCCAGACCCATGAAACTCCGCATCTCAAACACGTTCTTAGTCTACTCCCAGGAAACTACTACTCTCACCTTCTCTGGGTCTACTGCAACTCCTACCTCTGAGATGCTATGACCTAGGAAGTGAATCTGGTCTATCCAAAAGTGTCACTTTGAGAGCTTAACATATAGCCGACGCTCTCTCAGTGTACTCAATATGATCTAAAGATGGGTGGCATGGTCGTGTCGAGTATGAGAGTACACCAAGATGTCGTCCATGAATACTACCATAAAAGAATCCAGATAAGGATAGAACACACGATTCATCAGAGCCATAAAAACTGCTGGTGCGTTCGTGATTCCGAACGGCATAACCAAGTACTCATACAGACCATATCTGCTCTGAAAAGCTGTAAGCGGTATATCCGATGGTCTCACGCGCAACTAATGATATCCTGATCTCAAATCAATCTTCGAGAACACTCGTGCTCCCTGAAGTTGATCAAAAATATCATCAATCCTCGGAAAGGGATATCGGTTCTTAACCGTCAACTGGTTCATCTTCCGATAATCCACACAGAGTCTGAGGGTACCGTCCGCCTTCTTCGCAAAGAGAACCGGCGAACCCCATAGAGAAGTATTGGGTCGGATAAAACCCTTTGCCTGTAACTCCTCTAACTACCTCTTGAGCTTGTGAAACTCAGGTGTAGCCATCCTATAAGGAGGAATGGACACCGGTGCTGCCCCTGGCACCAGCTTAATAGAGAAATCCACCTCATGCTTCAGAGGAAGACCTAAAAAGTCATCCGGGAAGACGTCCATGAGACGATCAAACACTGGAGGTAAATCCTTATGACAAGTCCCCTGGTCATCCAGATATAAGATCATAATCTGGGCTATGACTCCACCTCACCCATGATGCTCTGGTCCAGCTCGACTTGCCTGAACATCCCATTCGGCCTTGTATAGAAACTCTCCGCCCTCTTGTGACGTGAAATGCACCCTGTGACGATAGCAGTCTACAAAGGCTTAAAAGGGAACCAACCAGTCCATCCCGATAATGACTTCATAAGCTATCATCTCTAAGACATAGAGGTCCCAAAGGAAGTGACACCCACCAACCTCAAGGGGGCACTCCTTGCACTAATGCACACCAGCCGTTCTAGTCCCCAACGGAGTGTCTAGCGTCATGATATCAGAATAAGTAGAAACACAGAGCCCAATGATCTCCACAACGGGCACATATATAAAACTATGTGTAGCACCGATATCGAAAAGCACTGAAGATAAAATAGAAGCTACTAGAATAGTACCTCTGACAGTAGAAGGTCCAGGATCCTGCTCCTGCTGGGTCTGTTGCACTGCATATGTCTGCCCAGTACCACGACCCTGTGACACAGCCTGGCTACCTTGAGCTGTCCCGCCTTGTTGCCTCTGAGATCCTGGTGTCTAGCTACCATGGACACGACCACCATCTCTACCTGCTCGCCCTGACGTATTCCAGTTCCATGACTGGTAAGAAGGCACTGGTCCTACTCCCGCATGCAGAGTCTACACAACACCCCTCTCACTAGCCATCGGTGGAAACACCCTACAAAAGCGCTGCTGATGACCCATCTTGCCGCAAACTCGGCACTCCACTGGATCACATGGGTGCTACGGTCTCTTGTGCCCCTCCTTACCACACTGGTAGCACACGACCTGGCCACTTGAAGCATTATTCTGACTGGTACTGCCACCCTGAGAGAAGTCCATCTGTCTCTTCCTCTTTCCAGTAGAAATAGTACCAATAACTGTTGCTGAACCGCCCTGTCCCACACCACTAGATTCCCATAGGTTCCTCTCTGAAATCAGCGCCCGATTAAAAATAGCATGTACTGAAGGCAACCTGAAAACATTCACCAGTGCTCGGATGTCATAACAAAGACCATCTTCAAAACGTCTAGCTCTCAACGTCTCATCACCCACCAGCATGGGTGCAAAACGCTGAAGCTCGGTAAAGCGAGCAGAATAATCCATCACTGACATAGCACCCTGCTGTAGATTCATGAACTCTCGAGCTCTGTATGCCCTCATCATATTGGGAAAGAAGAAGTCATAGAAGACCGCCTAAAAATCTTCCCACGCCATGTCTCTATGAAACTCTGACTTGGTGGTAACATCCCACCACCTCTTGGTGGAATCACGCAGCATATACGTCATGAGCTTGACCCTCCACCCTGAAGATGTATCAAGATGCTCGAAAATAGTCTGCATCGATCCTGGACAAGACTCCGTAGCCTGTGGTCCGCCATCCCCTGAAAATGTCAGTGGATGCTACTGCTGGAATATACAAGTAAGATCATCCATAGATGTGGTAGCCGGCAGTGCTCCCTGAAAGGTCTGCATGAACCGCATAAAGCCTTCACGGAACTGCGCATCTGCACCTGTGTCTGGTATAACGGCTGGCGCCACATCTGGCTCTGCTGGAGGATCAACTGGTATCCCATGGACACCATTTCTGGAGTATAGTCGTTGCCACTCTCTTGGAGAACAACACATGGTCATCTAGGAGACATGACACTATAAGGCAAAAAACACGCCTTAGATTCAAGATTATCAAGACCGAAAATGAAGAAACCCAAAAGGAACAGGAGGAAGAAGGCATCTAAAATTTTCAAAACAAGACTACACGGCGTGTATCATGACTACACGACGTGTACTTTACTTCTCTTCCCCTGCCCGGGTCCTTCTGCACGGCTAAGACACATGGCTCCCGTTTGAAAAAAACTACACAACATGTATATCATCGAAACGGTGTGTATGACGTTATTTACAACTGCCCGTGTCGCTTGTGACATGGACGACCAATCGGTTTGTACTACACGGTGTGTTACACCCACACACAACGTGTACACTACCCCGTTTCCAGTCACTCGGCTAACTCCACACGGTCTTTCCTCGGACAAGACTACACGGCGTGTCCCACAGGTACATGGCGTGTACTAGACGAGCTCTTCTGACCTGTGTTTTTAGTTACACGGCCGAATACATGACTCAACCTACACAACATGTTCTATATACACATGGTGTGTACATGAAGCGATTTCCCCGACCCATGTTGTTGGTTACACATCCGGGTCCCCAAGTCAGACTACACGGTGTGTTCCACTGTGGACACGACGTGTATGTCTTAAGGTCTCCTCCGTCCATGTTGTTAGTTACACGGGCGGACTCCAGGTCAATACTACACGGCGTGTTCACCCCAAGCTCTTCCCTTCTCCGTGTCACCGCCCACACGGTTTGTGACATGGGAAGAGACTACACGGCGTGTACTCAGGGTACACGGCGTGTACTCAAAAAGTTTATTTTTCTTCCCAAACAGAAGAACATACACGGTGTGTCTAAAGTACTACACGACATGTATACTGGGTTTTCAGACAGTATGCCTCAGAAACTCCTCCAAAACCCAGAAAATACCAAAAAACAACACCTAAGTGTAAAATTCCGACCCGTGAGGGCACATACTCCCCACGAATCAAAGTTTGACATCTTATCTATGTTATAAAAAAATAAACAGTCAATGATCCACCAAATTCTGGTAAATGGGGGACCATACTCCCCAAAAACCAAAGTTTGGAATCTATTCTATAAACAGGCTCACACAATAATACCCTATCAAACAACAGGTATTTATCAAAGCAGCTATCACAACAACATGCTTTCACTAGCACAATTACTTTCACAACAACATGCAATTTCTAATGCACCTACATGGCATGGAACTATGCATGACATGTGATTTCTAGCATGTGCCTAAATGATACATGAGATGTCATACCCTCATCTCATCGGGTTGCAACTAAATAGAACCCACAGATAAAATATAACCAGAACAATCACAAGTGCGTCACCCTTCGGTGAAAACAAATCAACTGTAAAATTGAAAAATCAGTAAAATTACAATATGAGGTAACTTGGCTTTTCCCTGTAAATGGGTTTGCTACGCCCGAGCACAACTTATTACCAACTACCATTCCCGTCCTATCCCTGACTAAGGCTCCAAATAGTAAGTCAAAGAAAAGAACTCCTCTGATACCACTTTGTAACATCCCGATTCCGGGTGCCTCGAACCCGGTTCGCCACATGACCTCAAGCGCATTTCACCTAACGCCAGAGGATGCCGACTAGCAGTGAGGGCCCATGTCTGATAATGGGGAAACTATTCCCTCATTTGTCAAAGTGTAGCACAACGGAATACAAAAGAAACATACAACAACAACGGAAGCAACAACAGTATATATAACTGAATTGGAAAACTGATAACAAAAAGGGAACCCAGCAGTCATATATATATATGAAGATGTAGCACGTCACTATTCTATAAAACAGTCAAAATATGTTATAATGCAATACAATACAATACAACTGAAGTACAAGTACAGAAAAGCAAAACAGAACAGCCAGAGGCATCGCGAGCCAATGCTCGGTTCCATGCTCTCCTACACCCTAGCAGCAATCAAGTACCTGTATAGGGACCCTTACCCTTATCTACACCTATAGAAACGTAATTTGTTTGGGCTGAAAAGCATGACCCAAACAGGGTGTGAGAAATATATCTCAGTAGGCACCCACCGAAGGCCCGTGCCCAACTGTATGAAAATATGCTACAACAGTGTGCGGTAGTAAAATGAAATAAACTAAGCAGTACTAAAAAGTAACTAAATTACTAGTTATATTTCCATTTTATTATTCTTTTAATCCAATTCATATAAGAAAACACCATAGTGAATTTCTAAGTAAACTGTCAGTGTCCACAGATACTCAACCCTTACCCTCAGGTAATCAGGAACATAACTCGCAAGTACTTGCCCACAAGCAGAACGGATTTTTCCCTCAGGCGTACGTAGTGTCACCCTCAGGCACAGAGTCTATTGCCCATAGGCATGGAAGAAGCTGCCCTTAGGCTAAGATAACAACTGCCCTTGGGCTAAGTAAAACAATGCCCACGGGCCGAGTAAAACACTGCCATCAGGCGCCAGTAACCGGGCCATGCCCAACATGTAAATAAACATTCACATTCAATTCCTCTCAAGGAAAAAGTAATGCATAATATAAACATGGCATACCCTCAGGTATCCTGGACAAACGGCTAAACAGTGGAATGCACCCCCGGGGTGGTCCTGGATCCAAGAAGCGATCCCAAACAACATTTTTATATCACATTAAATTAGCTATACAATTCTAGGTATTTTAAAATATCCATGACCTCAGCCACACAACACCCCAAATATGGGTTTGTAGCTCAAAAACACACAAAAATGCATGACAGTTGGAAATAAATGCCAAGCCACCTACCTTTAATGCCCCTGATCAGTATACTCAAACGATGTTCCATGAATCTTCCTAGAACGAGGTAGATCTGAGGTAAAATAATTCTCTCTTAAATGCAAATAACTTCCATTAGAGGAAGAATTGGCAAGAGACACACCAGGCAAAGGAAGCTCTTACCCATGCGGTTCCAATGAGATCGTCCGAGGTGGAAACGGATTCCTGACGTGAGCTCGGCAGATATTCAAAGCTCCTACCTTCCTCTCCCAAGACCTCTTCCCGTTCTAAGCCTTCCTTGTGAATAGGGGAGGCTACTGCCCATTTTAAGCGAAAAAAACAAAGTACACAACGTGTACTTCTGAGTACACGGCGTGTACTTCCCATTTTTAAACTGTTCCTCTGGCGGCTTCCCGCCAGCGTGGCACTGTTCGTCTGCCGACATGACTACACGACATGTCTTCTTGAGTACACGGCGTGTTCTGCCACAAAGCTAGCCACGCCTTACTATTCTCCTGCCGACTGACTACATGGAGTGTAAGGGACCACTACACGACATGTAGTCAGTCTTTACACCCTTCATTGCTGACATGGCTACACGCCTTGTGTACTCATCCTACACGGCCAAAAGTACACGACGTGTGGAAAAGTACACGGCGTGTACTTACAAAATTTAGGATTTTTCCCCATTTCCTTATTTTCTAAAAAACACTTAAGGAAAGGAGAAAAGAAGAAACCCATACCTCAAAATAAGAACCGGGTTCTTACAGGAAGCTTAGAATGTATTATAATGATGAAAAATAGCCTCACCCACCGTATAAGTTAAAAAAACATTCTTTCCTTAATTTTGTCGAAAAGGTCGTAAAGAACCTTGTTTAGAAAATGACAGAAAGATTCCTTTATAAAATTTTTATAAAAAGTAAAACAAGGGTATAAATGACTTTAACCTATAGTCTAGGAAATAGTAAAAATGTTTTGAAATATATTTTTATGAAACACGGATGTGGATAATAAAGAGGTCCCAGTAGATACTTACGTAAAAACAACCTCAGATAATAAAGAGATTGTGAAATTAACCCTTATACTTTTCCTTAGTCGATGGTATGTTAACCTACTATATAATAGTTAAAAAATTGTTATTAAATTATACGATAACTATATACATAAATATGATATCATGTATGATCCTCTAATATTGCTTTGTTAATGATATTTTAGTAGTTTCATCATTTCAGGTGTTAACTGATTCATTTTCCTTTATATGCTTGGTTACGTAAGACTTGTTTGTTATGGATAGGATGTATTTGATTCATATAAATAATGATATTATGTTCACAAACATTATTTTTAATCATAAAATTAAAATTATTCTTGAATGATTACGATGGAGAATGAATCTCATCGCGTTCATGGAGATGGTAATCCGTACATACGCACGAGCAACAATATCATTATATTGATGGCGAAATCGTATGTAATTGGATGGTATATCATATATAAAAAATCATTAACATGTTATATTTATTATTTAAATCAGTTATACTCATAATTATACCCATCCAAAATAATGAAGTGTTTGAATAACAAACTACACCACGACGTGGAGACGGTAAGCAGTACATACACACGTATGGTGACTTTGTCATTTATAGGATGGATAGAATAACGAATATGGTTGTAAAATATTTATAATAACATCAAAATATGTAGAAGGTACTGGATTTATTATTTTGGTATGGAAAAAACAAAGAAAGAGAAAGTGGAAGAAGAAAAGAACTTGAAAGAGGGTGGTGAAATTATTACCTCTTCTTCGGGTGTTTCCTTTTGAGTTGATCAAAAGGGCTCCTTAGGTTGCCTTTATGATCCAAGTAAGGAATCTATGTTGATGTGAGGGAATTTGGGAAGATATATGGTCAGGGTTTGTCCAAGCCAAATGGATTTGGAGGTGTGAAATTAAGAGAAGGGGAAGTACCCTTTTATAAGAGAGGTGAGGGTCACTTTAGGAAAAGCTTGAAATATTATTTTATAATAAAACCATTTTTGGTTTCTATTGGATCCAAAATGACTTATTTCAAGGATAAGGTGGGGATGGGTCGAAAACCTCTCAACCAATAGGTTTTAGATATGTTTAGGTCACCATATTAACTTTATATTTTAGATTTAACTCTTAGTTAAATAGTTTGACATTTACCACGTGTCTTTGTATTTTTATATTATGTGGTTAATAAACATACTATAACAAGACAAGAGAACCCCAAGTGGTTTATTGTTAATATATATAACATTATCTAATTCCTTTAGACAATACTTAGATTTTTAGGAATATTATATCAATTAATAATATAGTATTTGTTTTAAAAACTCAATTATGTCAATTTTGACACTATTTAGTATTTAGTTTTTGTGAAAATCATAACAACACGATTACTTCGATTTTTTTTTATTTAATCAACCCTAAAATGTAATATTAACCTATAAAATTAGTTTAATTCATCAAAAGTCTCAAATTACATTTATTTGGATATTTATAATATCAATTATTTTAATCTTTAATTAATAAGGTAATTACTACATCATCATTGTGTCATAAATAAATTAAATTATTTAATGTTTAAAAGATATAAATAAAATACCATTATGTAGGAAATATTTTTAAATTTCTAATGAATATTTATAGTCTAATTTATATTTTGTGTAACCCTATATTAAAAAGGGTTTAGTTATTAAACTTTGAATTTAACTCTTTTAACTCTTCTTTAAATAAAATAATAATAAATGTCTTAATCTAATCCAAGTGGACCAAAGGGGATCATATTTTTTTCCTATGGTTGTTTCTGGTCAAAATAAACTTATCCAATAGAATTATAACATGTGTTAGGGTAATTATGATATCATTTTTACCCTTAATTACCCTATTTAATTTTAACCATGGTAAATAAAAGTCAAAAGTTACTATTCACCAAAAATTATTTTCATCTTATTGAACCACATTTTACTTAATAATATCAATCGTGTCTCTCGAATTTTTGAAATTCAACTCAGAGAAAGGTAGAAATAAATTTTATACAAATTTTCAAATGCTCATAGAAGGTGGGTAAAAGACGGTAAAAAGTTCAATAAAATTTTATATATCTAAAATTATTATAAAATTACTCCAATGGATTAAATTGAACATATATAGGTATTATGTATCTATTTTTACCTAAAATAAATTAAAAAAAAATAATTAATTACTTAAATAAAAAGTCGGTTTTAAACAATAGCACATTGTTTTTCACTATTCATCAAAAATTGAAAGTTTTCAGAAAAATACCAAAAATTCACCCTAAGCTAATTTTGATATTATAAATCCAAAAATGATGTCCATTTTGAAAAATAAAATTTATAAAATTTAAAAAAATGGGTATTACTATTCATAACAGCTACTTTGATTGGTCGTGGAGTGTTAAAACTCCAAGTTGCGTACAACTCAAGATACTACATTATTGAAAGGGAAACATACTATGGAAGCTTGGGGTGTTACATTATCCCCTCCTTAAAATAATTTCTTCCTCAAAATTTCTAGAATATTATTGCATAAAAAGTTTCAGGTGGTTCTTCATCATAAGTTCCTCGGGTTCCCACGTTGCCTCTTCCATCTTATGGTTTCTCCATAGAACTTTTACCAGATGAGTCATCCGGTTTCTCAGTACTTGCTCTCTGGTATCAAGAATTTTTACAAGATCTTCACAATAAGACAGATCAGGTTCCAATTAAATTTCCTCATAGGTGATTACATGCATTGGGTCAGACATGTATTTTCTCAACAGTGATATGTGGAACACATCATGAACTTTGGAGAGTCTTGGAGGCATTTCCAAACGATAAGATACAACTCCAATTCATTCTAGAATTTCAAAAGGTTCGATATAACTAGGAATCAATTTACCCTTCTTACCAAAATGTATAACACCATTCCATGGAGATACCTTCAAGAAAACATGGTCTCCTACTTTAAATTCCAAATCCTTCCTTCGGTTATCAGCATAGCTCTTTTTCCTACTTTGGGCTGCTTTGATGTGGGTTTGGATAATCTTTACTTTTTCCATTTTTTCCTCAACAAGTTCTGGGCCTACAAGTTTTCATTCACTAACATCATCCCAACAAGTTGGTGTGTAACATCTCTTTTTGTATAATGCTTCATATGGTGCCATTTGAATACTTGAATGGAAGCTATTGTTATAGGAAAATTCTACGAGAGATACATATTGATCCCACATACCTTGAAAGTCAAGTGAGAAAGATCTCAACATGTCTTATAAGGTTTGAATAGTCCGTTCTGATTTTCCATCAGTTTAAGGGTGGTTGGCAGTGCTTAAATGAAGTTCAATATCCAGGGCTTTCTAAAGACTTTTCCAGAATCTTGATGTAAAACGGGGATAACGATCAGAAACAATTGATAGGGGTACTCCATGAAGTCTTACAACTTCATTAATATATATTCTTTCTAAACGTTCAAGTGGTAAATCTTCTCTTATAGCAAGACAATGTGCGAACATGGTAGGATGATAAAAAATGAACCATATTGCATCATTCTTTCAGGGAGTCTTTGGTAGCTCCATGACAAAGTCCATTGTAATATTATCCCATTTCCACTCAGGTATGGGAAGAGGTTGCATGAATCCTACAGGCTATTGCCTTACAGCTTTCACTTATTGACAAACCATACATATTGACACATAATCAACAATCTCTCTCTTCATGTTGTCCTACAAAAAATTTTCCTTCAATATCTATACATCTTGGTGCTCCCAGGGTGTATAGAGAAATTGGAGCTATGAGCATCATCCAAAAATTCCCTTTTTAGATCAGGTATGTTAGGAACACAAAGTCTCATCCCAAATTTCAAATTCCATCTTCATATATGAAGTCACTTAATCTCTCATCATTCACAGCTTTAATATTCTTTTGAAATTCCTCATCATCAGTCGGATAACTCTTTATCCTTTCTAGTAAAGATGGTTTGGAAACCATTTGAAAAAGTATTGATGTTTCACCTTCTATGGTTATTCCCATATCCATCTTTACTAGATATATGAAAATAGGATCCCTTTCAACTATCATCTTGTTCAAAAAACCATGATCATTTCTACTCAAAGAATATGACACCTTATTTTCCTTCCCTGGGTGGTAGTGTAAAGTGCAATCATAATCCTTGAGTAGTTCAATCCATCGTCTTTGCCTCATGTTGAGTTATTTTTGTGAGAAAATATACTCCAAACTCTTGTGATTAGTATACATCTCACATTTTTCACCATAGAGATAGTGTCTCCATATTTTTAGAGAAAATATTACAGCTGCTAACTCAAGATCATGAGTAGGATAGTTTTTCTCATGAATTTTTAGCTGTCGTGATGCATAGGCAATAACTCTACCATTCTGTATAAGGACATAACCAAGTCCTTTCTTTGAAGAATTTCTATAAATAACAAACCCATCATTCCTTGATGGTATATTCAAGATAAGAGCATTGAATAATATTCTCTTCAGTTATTCAAAACATTCTTCACACTCTTTTGTTTAAACAAATTTAACCCCTTTACGTGTGAGCTTGGTTAATGGGTTAGCCGATCGGGAAAATTTTTGGATGAAATGTCGATAATAACCTGCTAAACCAAAAAAACTGCGTACCTCAGTTATATTCATCGGTGCTGGCCATTCTTGGATTGCCTTGGTCTTTAAAGGATCAAAATATATTCCATCCTTAGAGACAATATGGCTAAGAAAAGAAATCTCTTGAATCCAGAATTCACACTTGCTAAACTTTCCATATAATTCATTTCTTCTGAGGGTTTTAAGAATAGTGCGCAAGTGATTTTCATGATATTTGTATCTTTTTTGGTATACAAATATATCATCAATAAATACCACTAAAAATTCATCAATATATTTCTTGAAAACTCTATTAATTAGATCCATGAAGACAGAGGGTGCATTAGTCAATCCAAAAGCCATTACTGTAAACTCACAATGACCGTACCTGGTTCGAAATACTATTTTTGTAATTTCTTCCTTTTTCACACACAACTGATGATATCCAGATCGAAGGTCAATATTTGAAAAATATTGAGCTCTATGAAGTTAGTCGAATAAATCATCAATTTGAGGTAGGGGATACTTGTTATTTATTGTTATAGCATTGATCTCCCTGTATCCAATGCACAACCTCATAGATCCATCTTTCTTCTTAACAAAAAGGACAGGGGCTCCCCATGGAGAAAAACTAGGGTGAGTAAATACCTTATTACTCAATTCCTCTAGTTGTTTCTTTAGTTCCACTAATTCCACAGTGGCCATTCTATAAGGGGTCTTCGATATGGGCCTTGAACTAGGAATTAAATCAATGGAAAACTCAATTTCTCGTTCTGGAGGATGTCTAGGTAAATCCTCTATAAACACATCAACATATTCTTGCACAATAGGTACATCCTCTATTTGAACATTCTTTTCCTCACCTATAATTATTTCATTTTCTTCTTCCCCAATAATTGAATTTAGTAGAGCTACTGGGGGTGGATCTAGATAAGAATCATGTGGTGACTTTTCTGCTCTAAAGATAAGGTACTCCCTATCATCATCGAAAATTGTAACCTCCTTCTTCTTAAAATAAATTTTTGCATCATGGTCTGAAATCCAATCCATTCTGAGGATTATATCAAATTCAATCATGGGTATGATGATGATATCAGTAGATAATGAACATCCATATGTCTTAATGGGAACTGATTCACAAAAATTTGTTGCGATGATACTTCCCTTAAGTGTTTTGACTAACTACTCCCTTATTAAGTCAAATTGAAAATATCTAATTTTCATAGAAAACTGGGAATATATGAAACAATTCAATGATCCAGAATTAAATAAATCATTGTCTAAACTTGAGGAAACCATTAAATTACCTGCCACTATGTCTTTCAGAGCTTCAACCTCAGCAATAATGATCGCATAATCTTGGAATTTCTCCCTTTTCCTTTTCTGAGGTAAGTTACCTTGGAACTTAGTACATTTATTTTCATAATTCATCTTTTCTCTATAATTTTAGCATTCAAAATCGACAACCTGTTTCTTCCCCTTGAAATCACGAGCTTGACGGCCTTTTTCACCACACTTGTAATAGACTCCCATTCCCTTTAGGAAAGTATCAGGGTGTTTCTTCTCATATTTACCACATGATTGATATTCAAATTTTCCCTTTTCCCCCTTATTTCCATTTCCAAAGTGTTCAGTAGATCTCTTTTTCTCTTTCTTTGCTTTAAAGTCGTAAGACTTAGAGAATTCATTTTCTGTCTTGATAGCGCATGAGATAATATTCATATGATGAGAATGATTATGAGACTAATGCTCTATGGAGAAATGGATTTAAACCATCAAAGAATAGATCAATCTTACTCCTTGGGTTACGTATATAATCTTCTTCATGCCTTTATAACCTTGTAAAGTTAGCCTCATACTTTGTGACATTCTCATCCTCTTTTTGCCTCAAACTCAGAAATTGCATTTCTATATCCACTCGATGGTCACGAGGAAAGTATTTTTCTAAGAAAATATATTTAAACTCCATCCATTCCATGTTCAATACTTCTTCATCTTCCTTTGTGTTTGGATTAATGACCACCATTGATCTGCATCTCCCGTGAGGTGATAAACTGCCATGAAAACTTTTTCCCTTTCGCTACTCCCCAAAGAATGAAATATTTTCTCTAAGGAATTTATCCATTGCTCAGATACTATTGGATTTTTACTCCCATTTAATGTTGGTGGTTGTCACCTCAAGAAGTAATCTAACATTGATCCTCTGCGTTGTGGATCAGGGTGCTCCATACGGGTAAGGTTTTTATTCATAACCTGAGTGAGTTGTCCTAGTATGGTGATAAGCTAATCAACACCAGTTGCATCACCATATCCACTATAATTATCTTGAGTAGGAGGCCAATCCCTACATGGATTACATGCGTTGATACAGTTTCCATTCCTTCCACTAGGAACCATTTCTAAAAAATGGCATACACTAGATTAGTTTATAAATCACAATACATAAATCCAAACTTGTAAAACACTTAACATAAATTGAACAGTTTATGGATATAATCCATAATAATTAAAATTTTTTCTTTGAGAAAGTATATACTCATAAACCCTTCATAATGTTTTTTAAATAAAATGAAAATTATCCTAATCATATCCCCTGAGAGTGTCGTAACCAAGAGTGCAGAAAGTCCCATTGTCGGGAACCAGTTCCTGTTCGAGTCTAGCTCAAAGCGGTGTTTTTTAGTTTTACCCCTAGGTACATCTGTTCTAGAGCCGTCTCTACCTGCTCGTATCCAGACAGGGATTCATTTCTTGGAAAAATTACAAAATCTCTACAGTACCAAAATTCTAGGAAGTTCTTCTATACTAATCCTCAAAGTCTATCTTAGAGTAATGTTCTCTAATCAGAGTTTTTCTAAATATAGTTTCAAAGGTTTGTACTAAACTTCCTCTGATACCAAATTCAATGACCTGACCCCATTTACCCAAAGTCGGTGCATTATTACATAACATTGGCATGATACAAGGAATCATGTCCCGAAATACCAATCAGTTTAGTAGCCTTGGAAGTACTAGATACATTCATCAGTTTTACATTACATCATGAAATAAAAAAAATCAACAAAATTTTGTCCCCTTTTGAACACACTTATATCCTTATCCTATCCCTGCAGGTCAACCATAAAATAATTCTTCACATCCTGGGAAAAATAAAACATAGAAAGGGGTGTGATCATATGATCAGTAAGGATAACAATATAACAGAAACTTTCATAAATAAGCATAAACATTTATGGAAATGTATAAGACTAAAACAAAATACTTTTAAACTTAAAATTCAGCATAACATGGAAAAGATAAAATCAAATAATTCCATTTACTTATTCACATGGATATTATACTATTCGAATAATCACATGCAATATCAATAGCCACTTTCATAATGATGGAATGCATAATTCCATACTTCATAACCACATAGTCAAGGCCTTGTGCCAAGACTACAAATACGATTTTGTCAAGGCCTTGTGTCAAGACACTAGTTTGTCTCATAAGACCTACCTATGCATCGTGGATCTATAGAGGGATCCAACTTTCACTTACTAAGTCCAATGCATTCCTCAAATGAAAAGGTTTAAACATAACATAAACATTTGTATTAATTGTAGCATAAGAAATGTCAACACTTTATCCATAAACCATGAATGGTGTAAAAATAACACATCTATAGTCAAACATATCACAAAAACTTAAATAAAATATGGAATATTTGTATCATAATAAATCAACTTCAAACAAGTTTAAAATCCATCAAAGGATGTTGACATAGATGAAATCAAAACTTCTTGAGAGAAATATATCTTTCTATTTTGAAATCATTTAGAAGTCATGTAATTATAAAAGAAAAGATTTATTTTAAAAATATTCTTATAATCTTTTAATGGAATCTTATAAGGTGTTATAACAGCAGAAAATAGCCACACTCGCCGGATAAGATTATAAAAACATTCTTTCCTTAATTTTGTCGAAAAAGTTGTAAAGGACCTTGTTTGGAAAATGACGGAAAGATTCCTTTATAAATTTTTTATAAAAAGTAAAACAAGGGTATAAATTACTTTAACCTATAGTCTAGGAAATAGTAAAAATGTTTTGAAATATATTTTTAAGAAACACGAATGTAGATGACAAAGAGGTCCCAGTAGATACTTACGTAAAAACAACCTCAGATAATAAAGAGATTGTAAAATTAGCCCTTACCTTGTACTTTTCCTTAGTCGATGGTATGTTAACCTTCTGTATAATAGTTAAAAAATTATTATTAAATTATAAATGAACTATATACATAAATATGATATCATATATGATCCTCTAATATTTCTTTGTTAATGATATTTCAGTAGTTTCATCGTTTTGGTTGTTAACTAATTCATTTTCCTTTATATGCTTGGTTATGTAAGCTATGTTTGTTATGGATAGGATGTATTTGATTCATATACATAATTATATTATGTTCATAAACATTATTTTTAATCATAAAATGAAAATTATTCATGAATGATTATCATGGGGAATGAATCTCATCACGTTCGTGGAGACGGTAATCCGTACGTATGCACGAGCGACAATATCATTATATTGATGGTGAAATAGTATGTAATTGGATGGTATATTATATATACATAATCATTAACATGTTATATTTATTATTTACATCAGTTATACTCATTATTATACCCATCCAAAATAATGAAGTGTTTGAATAACAAACTACACCACGACAGGGAGATGGTAATCCGTACGTACGCGCGTATGGTAACTTTTTCATTTATAGGATGAATAGAATAACGAATATTGTTGTAACATATTTATAATGACATAAAATTATGTAGAAGGTACTGTATTTATTATTTTGGTATGTAAACAACAAAGAAAGATGAAGTGAAAGAAGAAAAGAACTTGAAAGAGGGTGGTGAAATTATTACCTCTTCTTCAGGTGTTTCCTTTTGAATTGATCAAAAGGGCTCCTTAGATTGGATTTATGATCCAAGTAAGGAGTCTAGGTTGATGTGATGGAATAATGAAGGATATTTGGGTAGGTTTTGTCTGAGAAAAATGGCTTTGGAGGTGTGAAATTAAGAGAAGGGGATGTACCCTTTTATAAGAGAGGTGAGGGCCACTTTAGGAAAAGCTTGAAATATTATTTTATAATAAAATCATTTTCGGTTTCTAATGGATCCAAAATGATTTATTTCAAGTCTAAGGTGGGTATGGGTCGAACAAATCTCAACCAATAGGTTTTAGATAGGTTTAGGTCACCATATTAACCTTATATTTTAGATTTAACTCTTAGTTCAATAGTTTGACATTTACCATGTCTCTTTGTATTTTTATATTATATGGTTAATAAAATTACTATAACAAGCCAAGAGAACCCCAAGTGGTTAATTATTAATATATATAACCATATATAACTTATTTTGAAGAATATTAGATTTTAATGAATATTATATCAATTTATAATATAGTATTTGTTTTAAAAACTCAATTATGTCAATTTTGACACTATTAGTATTTGTTTTTTGTGAAAATCATAATTGCATGAATAATTTAAAAAAAATTATTTAATCAACCCTAACATTTCATATTAAACTATAAAATTATTTTAATTCATAAAAAGTCTCAAATTAAATTTATTTGGATATTTATAATATCAATTATTTTAATCTTTCTCTAATTGGGTAATTACTGCATCATCATTGCCTCATAAATAAATTAAATTATTTAATGTCTAAAAATTATAAATAAAATACCATTATGTAGGAAATATTTTTAGATTACTAATGAATATTTATAGTCTAATTTATATTGTGTGTAACTCTATATTAAAAATGGTTTAGTTATTAAACTTTGAATTTAACTCTTTTAACTCTTATTTAAATAAAATAATAATAAATGTCATAATCTAATCCAAGTGGACCAAAGGGGATAGTATTTTATTCCTAAGGTTTTTTTGGTTGAAATACACTTATCCAATATAATTAGGACATGTGTTAGAGTAATTATGATATCATTTTTACCCTTAATTACCCTATTTACTTTTAACATTGGTAAATAAAAGTCAAAAGTTACTATTCACCAAATAATTATTATCATCTTATTGTACCAAATTTTACTTACTGATATCAACCGTGTCTTTCAGATTTTTGAAATTCAACTCACATAAGCGGTAAAATGAAGTTTTATGCAAATTTTCAAATGCTCCTAGAAGGTGGGTAAAAGACGGTAAAAAGTTCAATAAAAATTTATATATCTAAACTTATTATAAAATGACTCTAATGAATTACATTGAACATATATAGGTATTATGTATCTATTTTGATATAATATAAATTAAAATAAAATAACTAATTACTGAAATAAAAAGTCGATTTTAAACAATAACATAATGTTTTTCACTATTCATCAAAAATTGAAAGTTTTCAGAAAAACACCAAAAATTAACCCTAAGCTAATTTTGATATCATGAATCCAAAAATGAAGTCCATTTCTAAAAATAAAATTTATAAAATTTTAAAAAGTGGGTATTAATATTCATAACAGCTACTTTGATTGGTCGTGGTGTGTTAAAACTCCAAGTTGCGTACAATGCAAGCTACTGCATTTTTGAAAGGGAAACGTACCATGGAAGATTGGAGTGTTACAGTACCTACTTGGAAGGATTCACCACCATCCCTTGTCACAGTCTATTCCTTATAAGGGATCATGTTTACCCTTATTCCCATAGTGTATTGGGTTTCACCATCTTCCCATAGTGGATTGGGTTTCCCCATTTTCCCATAGTGGATCGAGACATACATGTTTCCCAATTTGGACTAGGACCCAACTATTTCCCATTATGGATCAAGCTCGTCGACTTGTCTCCCATCACTATATCATAAGATATAAATCATTACCCAATTTATTAGAGGGATATATAGGTCCCACTTTTCACATAATAAAATCATAAAACATGCATCATATCATGTACCATAAAAATAGATGGGTTTCATAAATATTATATCATAACCTATTAAATGAAATGGGTATCATAAACATTCCATCATATCATTACCTATGGAAAATCGATAGGTCTCATAATCATTTCATTAAGTCATAAACCATGAAAAGAAGCGGGTTTTAAAATCATATAACCCAAGGAAGAGCAATGGGTTTCATAAAAATTATTCCATCAAAACATAATCCATTTAAGAAAGAATATGAATGGTATTCTTTGACCAAATCCCTAGTAAAGTATAAACCATAACAAAGTATGTCATATTAGATGGATAATAATTTTTAAAGATTACATGAAACATTTTTTTAAGTAAAATAGCCTTTTTTAATTTTTTTTCATAAAACCATTCCAAAAATCCTTTTATTATAAATAAAGATTTATAATTTTATTTAAATCATTTTTTGCAGAAAATATATTTTCCTATTTAAGAAATTATTTTTAAAACATAAATAATTTTGAAAACCATTTTATTTTAAAATATATTTGAAATATTATAAAGAAATCTTGAAAATATTTTGAATACCTCTTTCTTGGAAAACACCTTTAAGAATCATTAAGAAATATTGAAAACCTTTTGAAAACATTTTTCTTTGAAAATAATTTTAAAACTTAAAAATAGGGATTTAAATCATTTTGAAAACAAATTTATAAAAAATAGATTTGAAAAATTATAAAAAAATATTGAAATCATTGAAATAATTTTCTTTGAAAATAACGTTTTGAAAACATATAAAGGAAACTTTGAATATGATTAATAACACTTTTAAAACATAATTATTTTTTAAAAACCTATTTCTATGAAAACCATATTAAATTAAAAAATTTCCAGAAAATGAGGAAAACATTTTATTTAAAAATAAAGTTTTAAATTTTCAAATTAATCTTCAAGGAAATTATGGTCATGATGGCGGGTAAGTCTCTACATGCCGAACATTACTTTTTCACCTTAAAAAGTTTATAAAAGTGACTTGATCGGAAAATAGAAAGAAGATTACTTTTTAAAAAGTATTTTAAAAAGGTAAAACATGGGTTAAAATCCATTTAAACATCATAGGTTAACATTAAGACATTTTTGAATTTTTTTAGAAAACATGGTTTTGAAAGAACATAGATTTTCGACTGAAAGGAGAAATAAAGTTGGATTTTCATAAAAACATTTTCTTAATTGTCTTAAGTACCAAAGAGTAGAAAATGGTATAATTACTTGGATATAACATGAATAAACGTTGGATATAAAAATTCATGAGTGTTCTTAAGATATGGATTATAATATTTCATCAATGGAAGCATATAATCATAAATAATCTTGATAAATGAAGAGATTGTAGTAATAAACTCTTACCACATTGGTAACATTAAATCATAATAAACATGAGAGAATGAAATTAAGTTAAGATTAAAATATAATGAAAATAATTATATTCATGACACAACATTTCAAAGGTCATTTTATATACCTCATAGAATCATATAGGTGCATGACATGGCATGTGTCTTAAAGAAGGAAAAATAATCTAAAATTACTTCACCATATATTGGTAACTTTTGAACCATAAACCCCATGAAATAAAGATCATAAAATTTATATCTAGATACCCATAAATTTAAGGATAATAATAATAAAATATATTCATGGGAATTATGTACAACACATAAAATAAACTAGTGGTGAGTAAGGCCTAAATCTTACAAAAATAAACGTGAGATGAGAAAACCCTTACCTTAAGTGTTGAATTTCTTCATACACATTCAAAACTCCTATATAATAAATATAAGTTCCAAATCAATTGAAATTAGCAAATGATCCTTAGGATAGAGGGGCCACCATGTCCCTACAATAATAGGGGAATAATGAGTGTTTTTAGGAATAAAAATGAGTTAAAATTAATTTTTTGGACTAATTATTTCCCATTGCCGGCCTAGGAAACACCATTTTGGAATTTTTGCACCAAACCCTTTCATGTATGGATATCATAGTTTGAAGAACCGCTCACCAACAATGTCTTTCCCCTATTTAAATTTTCATATTTTCACGTGGGAACTCACATGGTTTGGTAAAAGTGTATTTTCCAAGACATGCATCTGATCATGTGGATATCATGATCATTAGTTAACTCTAATCCCACATGGGTTATGCTAAATGTGATAAATAAGATGAAGTGGAAGATCTGATAAACTACATTCTACTTTATTCACCAGTGTATGAGGAAAATGATATAGGAGAGGAAAAGGGATTGGAAGCGTTAGTATCCTTTCATGTTATCATAATTAGGTTCAAGAATTATACACCAATATAAATACTTCATGAAAGAAATAATAAGGGTTTACTATCAGAGGTATTCATATGTTCTGATTTGAGAGAAGATTAGAGGTGGATAAGTCCCTATCCATCATTAAATGGAAATGAATGTAGCTACCCTCACTATCTAAAATAGAGCTGTTCTTGGAATTTATACCAAGGTTGGGGTCCTCATTTCCAGGAAAAGGTATAATTGTGAACATTTTGAAGACCCCAGATTCTATGTAGGATAAATGTAGAATCTATATTACCAAGGGAATTTATTATTGAGAGGACATGCTTGTGTTCCCTCTTCCTTTACAACACAAATAAAGAGGATTTGTAAGAGGTAATAACTTTTCACCCCTAAGAAGAGGGATCCAAAGGAAGATATTTCCTACCATGGTTGGTATAAAATATGGCACATAGAAAGGCACACATAGGGTTAGACTTGGTAATGTTTATGGTTTATCACCCAATATGGACCTAGGAAAGCCGAAGTGGTGTTATATAGGGTAGGACAATGTGAGATAAAGGGGTATCACATAGGTTATACCTTGTAGGACCATAGATGATTCAAATAGGGTAAAATTGAGTGAAGAAGATGTGAAATTTTTACGATGGATTACCCCAAACAAAACTTAGGAGAAGCCTTGTTCTAGGTTCAAATGGTTTACTTAGGTGTCTCTATAAGGGTCTCATGCAGGTTCGGAGTTTGGGAGGAGACCTCACGCTAGTAATTTTTGAACATGGGGGAAGTGTGTCATCATGTAGGTATCTTGTTTTTTGACACACTAAAAGAATTCCGACACTAGTATTTCCCTAAATTCCCTCTTCTATTTGGTTTTGGAGAGCTACGTGGATGGTTTGGAGGGACTTTGTGAAAGAAGAGGGATATAAGAGCTTCCGAGATTCTTCTAATATTGTAGTTTAGTTTCAAATAAGGATCCCCAAGGTCATATTTAGAGGAAAGTTTGGGACCCTAGGTGAAAGAGGTGACCTGTGAAAGCCATCAGGTAGGTGCCTCATGCAGGCGTGGCTACACCATTTGGGCAAGATAGGAAGGGCCTATGGAAGCCTCTTGGCGCATAGGCTAGGTACATCCAGGTCGACCTAGGTGAGTTCCTTGATTTTCTTTGGTTCCCTTCACCTTTTTATTATATGATGTGTTTTCCATTAAATCTTCTCACCCTTACATTAAAAAATTGAGTGTCAATAGCTATCTCTATATATAGAATGATTAAAGACATAGAATATATCTCAGATGTGGAAATTGATGAACTACAAGTTTTTTTTCACTATATACATATCATGTATATCCTAAATTCTCTAGGTTTTCTTTCAATTCTTGTTTTAACATGTATAATGAACTGAAAAATTGATCAATTTACGTTGCTAACCCATGTAGACAACAAGATTTTACACCATATACATGTTATGTAATCTGAAAACCATGTGCCAAGTTAGATGGTCAATTTGTGTCATACACCATGTGTAATAACTATGTGGTATGTCATGTATCCCATGGAAGGAAATGGTATAGTGTACTAGGGTACATGACTTATATTCTGACTACAGGCCATGTAACCCTATCTTATCAGCCATAATGGGCTATTCCCAATGGAATATCTGACCATTCTCCATCTGTTTTTAGACCCTGAAGAAAAATAAGCACTGAAAAATATGATTAACATATTGATAGAAAGTTAATCCAAATTATATTAAATAATGAAAAACATGAAATGAAAATTAAACATTGATTCAATATAGATCAAAAATAAATTAAATAATTATAAATTTAAATGTAACCCCTCTGATACCACTTTTTGGTTTTAGGCATAGCAGATGTATGTAGTGGTGGGAGATATTTTATAATTTCTTCTAATATTATGTTTCTCGAAACCCAAAGAAAAGATCTTGCATTTAAAATTCATAATTTATTTATTTAATATTATAATAATTGAATCCCTGATCTATGTTTTCTTTCTTTTTTTAGATGTCAATCATCCAAAAATACCCTTTCATTTGTTCTTTGTTTCACTGTGAGAATTCAATGATATAATCCCTCTACTGGTGATCCACACATGCTTCATTGACCCTGAAGTAATGCCAATCGATTTTCAGGTTCTAGCAGGGTGATGTAATTGTTTTATGTTATTTGTGTTGATTACTCATCCATCAGTATTGGTGGAATATCCATTTCTTTTCTCATTCTTTAGAGGGAGAGATAAGGAGGAGTCAAGTGAAATTTTTTTTGTGAGAAATAATTCATGATTTTTGATTTTTCACACCCTACACAATAAACATAATCGTCTATTTTTAGATCTATTGTTGAGGCTAAAAAATTATTTAATTTCATTACAGATCCTAAAAAATAAAAAAACCATTAATAAACCACCTGACACATAATAATAATGATAATATTATTAATATTTTATGGTGTACACAAAAATGATCAAGAAAAAACTATTATTTAGTCGATTGGTTAATTAAAATTTATCACTAGACATAGTCTTGGTTCATTCGAACTCCACTCGAATTTATTAAAAACCTGAATAAATAATTAATTTAAATATTTCATTCATTAACAAATATTTTCGATTCATAATAAGTGTATAAAATTATTCCTCCATGTTGAGATTAATATTTATTATATTAATTAAATTCACATATAATATAATCATGATCATAAAAAACAATTAGTTCATGAACCTCTAGGATTCATTTGCATAGGAATTAGGTGATATTGTCTAAAGTCCATAATTACTATCTAGAAATGGGGAAAGGAACCCAAGAAAAAGAACTTAATTTTTCAATGATAAATACCACATATGAATTATCACTGTTTAATATAATCCCTTTGTCATAATATCTCATAATTCAAGTTGAACATCATTGTCACCAACCTATATGCTCAATATGAATTTCATTAAATATCTGAAATAAACATGTCATTACACCATGGACATATAATTTATTGATAAAGTTATATTCCAATCAATGGGAAAAGATATCTATTTCCATAAAGATGAAAGGTACATATCCTTCAGTGACCTTTCTATTAAGGACATGTCAATCACGATTCACCCAATACACCCCACCTCACTGGGAACATATTTCATCATGATTTTAATCAGGAAATCTAAGTGTAAGATCCATGAAATGCATTAATGACATTCTTAAAGTCTAAGTAACATTACACATGCTCAAATATAAGAATATCTGATCACACCAAAACATGATGAATTTATTCTAGTGGGTTGGTTCTCATAATCTACCATATTAGAGACTACCATGTGAAAATTTCTTGAGAAGAATCCCCATCTACTTATGAGCACTTGAACCTAATATTAGTTGTACTATGTTTCCCATCATTTTACGTTATCAGACCACATTACTATATTTAATAATTTCTTCATTGCACTTGAGGGTTCTCATCATATGGGGAAACTAATATGATCTTATAAATATGATGTATAATCTACAAAATTAATATATTAGAATCATGGAAAATAAACAAACATGTAATAAGATGTTTTATTAATATTTAGTACATCTAATATACATGTAATAAAAGTAAATACATTTGGTCCTAGAACACCAACTCTATCATGGTGTTCATGATACTACTATCGATTGTAGTAAAAAAATTTATCTGACTATGAATGATTTGAATAAAAAATATAGTAAATTTTTGTATATAAATTTCATGTCATAATACTATTTTTCTAGATTGATTTGAAATCATGTTATAGGTTGTAAATCCATTTAAGACGTGTGAGAAATTTTTTCAAATTTTTTGAAAGAGATATAAAGGTGAAAAAAGAATAGATTCAAGTTTTAATATTTTATAATTATGTCAAAAGAATATATGAATGAATTTTCCCATAGGATAACTGATAAAGGTGGAACTATGAGTGGAATTTATGAGTTCATTTCCTTAATGTATAATTGGATGAATATATGTAAGTAATATTTCTAAGGAATATTACCTTCTACTTTTTTTAAATATGGTGATGATATATATTTTGTAACTAAGTGTCCAATATGGTTTGAAGGAGTGAAGGATGCTTCTTTAAGTAGATGTTAAAAAAAGTATACTAAGAAGAAAAATAAAAATGTAAAGTTATAATTCAAAATAAAAAAAAATAAAATTTAGAGTATAATATTGGATAATGAAATAAAAAAACAGAAATTAAATTTTTGTATATGGAATAAGATACTATACTTCAATTTGATAAATTAATAATTATGGTGGTTGTAATAAATGATATGTTCAAATAGCTATAAGGTATATCGAACATTAAAGGTGAACATAAAAGTTCTCTAGAGAAAAGTGACGATCAGAGTAAAATAATAAATTGATCAGGATTTTGGTAAAGGATTCAAATGGTTATATTGAAAAACGTGAAGAAAAAATTACATGGTTTGAATCGGTTATTATAGAAAAATTTATTTATTATGAAAATATAGAGAACTGTATAAGAATAAAAGAATATTGATAATAAAAATTATTATATTCAAGATAAGTAGAATAAATTGAATCTCATAAAGTATAATTGTTGTCTACGAAGAATAATTTTGATATTAAAACAATATTTAAAAAATAAAAAAGAAGTATTGAACTTAAAATGAAATGATTTTGAAAGAGAACTATAAATAAGGTGTAAAATTGGTTGTCGGTGACTTGATAATGGAAATAATTAATTTGGTGGACAATGTATTAAATTGAGACCTAATAAAATTTTCCATTTTTAATAATAAAATGATACATTTGAAAAAAAATATGTCAGATAAATGTTTGAGAAATAACTCAGAATATAATTTAAAGAATTCATAATTAATATAGATCTTTGCCAGATATTTTTGAGAGGAAGAATGAAAATTTATTTTCCTTGATTAAATTAATGTTTTTAGAAAATATTTTGTATAAAATGACATATCATTAAAAAGTAAAAATTTACTTGTCATATTTTTCATTGGTAAGTAAATAAATAGGATCAAATGTTGATTTTTTATAAAGAAAAATTATATATAATGTGAATTAATTTAATTTATCTAATTAAATCCATAATGATTTTTTTAAAATATAAAATTATTTATTGAAAGTGTAATTTTTCTATTAACAAATAAAATGGAAGAAACAAAAAAATTCTTCTAAATAATGAAATTTTAATTTTTAAGGAAGATTATTGTGATAGTGAAATAGTTTTGGAAAATGTTAAAGATAATAGAACTCAATAAAATTAGTAGCCTATTTCGTAGGGACAAAATAATAAGCATGATAAGGAAAATATTTTAGTGGTTTCATTGAAATCATTAAAAAGAAACACCATTTTAATTTTTGATAGTTAGTGTTCATCCCATATTATTTAAATTTTGAGTTATAGAAAAATAAAATGAATCTATCCAATATAAATGCCATTTTTTGAATAATTAATCTTTGAAAACAATAAAATTTAGATGAATAAATATTATTGTATAAGAATCAAATAATTATAAAGTCTTAACTGATGGAGGATTAAAACATAATGATCAATGTGAAAGTTAATTATGTGAACTAGGTTTGGAGATTAGTGTTAATAGGTAAGACTGAACTATTAATAAAAATGATGGAGGCAATTTAATATATTTAAGAGGAATTTATAATAATATTTATCAAGTTATTATCAATGAAAATACTTTTATATTGACTATATATGAATAAAATATATAAGGACTAGGATTTATTGTCTATATTCATTAGGAAAACATGGATAAACATTGAAAAATTAAAGTTATATTTAATTTACCTCTCCTAAAATGTCAACATGATAAGAAATTAAATTCTTATATAAATGGAAAAATTATTAGAAATATTTATAAACCCAAGAGGAAATGACATGGAAATATTCTTGATAATGTAATAATTTTTTCGGGAAATTTTTAAATATTTATTAATGATTTTAGATTCATTTTAATAAATATTCTCATATATATAATTATTTTTTTAAAATATGATAATTTTCAATTAAAAAATTAATATATATTAAATTGAATAAAATATTATCATTCAAGAAGTATAAAATTCGTTCTGAGATTTTGGTGGTTTTCACTATGTATTTAAACATTCTTCAGTTAAAAACAATTTTCCAACTATGTTATCCCTCAATGCACATGTTGTAAAATCCTCCTAGTTAGCCAATGAAGGGCTGGTCAGCCATTCAATTTCAAGAGAAAATCCTACCTAGTGGTAAAATATTATGATCCATGCACATGTAATAATACACATAGGTTTATCCAAGGGCTGCATGAGCCTGTTTGTATTTGAAAGAGCCCTTGTGTGTGCAAGTACTGATCCCCTGATTCCATACTGGAACTACCAAAAGCCATATATTATTATATATATGAGTGATTAGTCATGAAAACACTATTGTAAGACAAAGATTCTGAGATATTGTTCGCTACCTAACATAAAGTCTACTATTTTACTTCACTTGCACCTCTCCACCATCAAAAACCCCATCAAAATTGCATTACACTACTTGATATCAACTATTATCATTTGAAATTTTTGAAAAATACTCTAAGAAAGATTGGAGGTGCTTGAAGTCAAGCTATGAAGAATGGATGAATATTGGGAATTCTATTGATTTTTTATTCCACCTGAGGAGACCACAGTGAAACCATTTTCAAAGAAAAAGTTTCTATGCATGATACAAGATATCGATCTATCCACTTTTAAGGGAAAATCAGCTTCAGGAGTATTCAAACACCATCCCTATCACCAACTATAATGTGGGATTGAGATGATGAATTAATTCACCATGGATAGATAATGAACTCAAGGGATATCTAAAGCATCCATATAGAGAAATGGATATGTGTAAATAGAATCATAGAGGATAATATAAATCGGTTTGTGAAGTGAGATGAAAAGGAATATGTCGTACCCATTTGTAGAAGCAACTATATAGGAAGAATTGGAAATTCTATAAGAAAGGGCATGTTAACAAATGGAAATTGAAATTTGAAAGTGGTGTGGTCTATATCAAATGTCCATATATAGAATTAGCTACAAGATCCCAATGGAATAATATTCTATATGATCCATGGAGGAAAAAAATATGCGGAAAATAACAATAAATGTCTATTTGAATCTATTGGATAAAATAGTTATGTCACTCACCAAGTAAAAACATGACAGAAAAATAAAAATCTAATACACATTAACACATTTTATTATATAATTAAATAGAAATTTATCCCTTGATATCCAATAGTAATTATGAAATATACCCTGAATATCGTGTGTGTGTGGGGGGGGGTATTAAGGAAATTTCCCCAAGAGAGCCTCATTCATAGTTCAGTTGTCATAATAAATGTTAAAAATAAGGATCAATAGTTTAACAAGATAGTAATAGAAGATATATATTTATATATTTATATATATCCCTTAATATGAATTAATTTTTGAAAAGGAGATCATGGAGACACAATGAATAAATATTTTTTATTAATTAAATTTGAAGTCGCTATATGAAGGGGGGGGGGGGGTCGACACGTGAAGATGAAAAAGACTTTGTAAAACAAGAAATTTTCTTCATCAATTTTTATTTATCTATTTTTATTCTAGAATTATTTATTTACCTCATACTCCTCTTATCTCTTATTTATTGGATGAGTAGAATCCATGAGTGATTGGGTGAAGGTGAGGTTACCCAATTGTGATGCTTTAGACCAAGAACAATTATTTAATTTAACTAATCATTTTATTTGTAAAATACTTTCCAGTATTTGATTTTATTAATTGATTTTAATGAGATTTTTATGATTAATTCAAAATTTGAATTATTTCTTCAGTTAAAAAATATTTTCTCCCTTTTCTTGATTTAAAATCTTATCAATTTATTTGTTTGGCATCATGTTCATAGTGATTAGTGATTACTTAACATGTGACGAAGAAACAATGATCTAATTTGAAAACTTGGGAATTCTAATATTAGGTTTTTTATTGACTAGAAAATTCAATGAAGGATCATTATAGGTGTCAAACATTTGGAGGAGGATTATCCAAAATAATAAATTTCAATTATAACTCTCATTATTATCCAATATGATCAAGGTTAATGTTAGGGAAGTGATTTTGGAACCATTCAATTAATAAATTAAAAAATATTGGGGTTTTAATTTGAAATGAACCTGATAAAAATTAAAAATTAAACTTAAACCTTAAATCCAATTACATATATCTCATATTAGTTCTATTTTCTATTTCCTAGTTCTTTGTTTTCTAGTCCACGAAATTTAGTTCTACTCAATATTGTTTCACCAATGGAAACTATATTAAAGCACATCACTTTGGAGATATGTTTCGTTACAACTACTACATCCCTTAGAGTAAATTAAATATTTTTTCCACACCCCATGATATATGTGTATCAAAACGTTGTTTCATTTCTTGATATTGAGTGTTAATCATAACCGAAATTTCATAATTAAGACCTCTAATGAGAAACGATATTATTTTGATCTAGAGATAGTGAGGACCTTGCTAACTTAACATATTAATGTAAATCTAGAGATTGTTTTTTTAAATCTATATTGAGGACTTGGGTGAATCTTCTAGCCATCTCTTTGATCCCTGAATAATAGAAATAATACCACATCAAACTCTAAGGGGCCATTGTTCCCCACAATTTTCAAATCAACAAAACTATTTATTCACGTCTTCTAAAAAAAATAATTCTGAATTTCATGTCAATAAGATTATGATACTACAAAAATTTCATAGTCTTGAAGGAAAAGATCATAAATATTATATACAATAATTTATCATTGTTTTTTTAAGTTTCAACCCAAGAGGTGTAGCTGAGGGCCATGTCAAGTGGTGGGAAATCCCCTTTTCACTTGAGGGAGACACCATGGAGTGGTTTTAAAGTTTAAAACCTATAGAGATCCATGAATGAGATGATTTCTAATGAAGTTTAATCAAATATTCTTTCAAACATCCCATATCTCAATAATAAGGAAGGAAATCTATATTATCTAACAAGATAATGGTGAGACCCTCTAAGAGTGAATGGAAACACTCCAAAAACTATGTCGATGATTCCCTCATCAGGTGGTTGAGGATAACCACTTCCTAGTTTTATTCTACCAAGGTATACTGGAAAAAGACAGGAACCTCTTCGATTCATAATTTAGAGGTTATTTTATTGAAAAATCTTGGATGAAATCTAGGATCCTAATTGAAAAAAACAAAGAATTCACAATATTTTAGAAAATGAGGTACATGATCTAGTGGTATTAATGAGGTAAGAACCTTTGATTCATTAGTATTCGTTGAAACAAGACTTGAAGAACTAACAAGTCTAGTGAGATATATGGATATGAAAAAAGTGAATGAACAACCTAACCCTCCTCTGTTATGTGGTTTCTATTTTTTACCCCATCAATTCATTGATCAATTTGTAGAGATACATGGTATGGAGTGATGAGAAGCCATATTTCAGTGAAGAAAACATCAACTAAATAAACATTTGAGGTTCAGGAAATACCAACAGGTATATGGATGTCAAAAAATAGGCTATACCTCCATTTTAAAAACAATACAACAATCAACCCCCATTAAAATAACAATTCCAAATCCCACCTCATTTATAAAACTATACAAGCAACAATAAAAAAACAAGGTTATCAACAAACCAATTTTCATAAAATTCTTTTGGATAGCCTTTCACTAGTGAAAAATCAACTGAACAACAATATGGAGTAGATATTGAGGATCTAAAAAACACATTAATGGATTTTTCAAGTATATTTTAGAGTTTAATGGGCATGATATCCAAAAATAAAGGAAATAATCTAGCCCAAAATATCATAAATCTAACAGAGAGGGTCAGTATGATTCTCACAAGAACTGGAAAGGAAAGTAGCCATCTAAACCCAAGAAAGACCTAGATGAATTGAAATAATGTACATCTGAAAATTATGGGCTAGCTCAAGAAGAAAAGTACACTCAATCAAAATAAGAATAAAAAATAAGGGAAATTTTTTCTGAACAATATTTAGATATGAAAGACATAACTATCCATTCAAAAGTAAATTAAGGGAGAAAAAGTATATTCCTATTCCATTCCCTTCATAGTTTACCAAATAAAAGAACATAGAGGATGAGTATGTTCAAATAGAAATCTAATAGAAATTTCAAAAGATTTAAATTATCATTCCTCTTTTGGAATAATTCTAGAAAATTATCTAATACACTAAATTAATCCATTATATTTGTTCCAAAAGAAAGAGGATTGATGAGAATTATTGAATCAAGTTAGGGAAGAGTATCTCATCCATGATCACACCACTTTTTACAAAATAATTTCAACATCTAGTTTCATTTTCTATAACCTACATGTTTATTTATTTGAATTTATCTAATGATTTGGGTGATCTTGGCTCTTCCATTAATGTGACGTCTCGTCATATTATTTCATCTTAAAAATAGGTGAATTGAATCCTATAAGATTGGATTTATAATTTGGTAACATGTGCACGATTTTTCCAATAGGAGTATTAGAATATATCATTATAGTTGTTGAATGGTTAATTTCTCTAGTGTAATTTTATGTGCTCACTATAGAGGACGATAAATCACAGAGACATTCCCCCGTCATATTGGGAAGTAAATTCATAAACACATCCAATAAGATGACCAATGTGTATGAAGGGACCCTTACCATGGAACTTGGGAATAACAATATGCACTTTGATATTCTTGAACTAATAGGAATCACTCAACAAAAGACTCATTCATTTCAATAACTCAAGAAGAATGTATTTATCCCATTAAACAATCAGGTATTATCAATGAATTGTTTTCCTTTGGAGATCAATTTTATATTGAAAACACCATGGAAAAAAGAGAACAATCAAAAAAATTGAAATTAAATTTTAAAATTCCAAGAAGAAATAATTTTTGATTTATTTGATAATTTATTCGATGTTATTGACATGATCCCATTCAAATAAGGAATTCTAGACTTAGAAGTGGTGAATTTTAATTTATCCTCATCTCATGAAAAACCCCCCAATATCAAAATAAAACTTCTCTTGTATGATTTAAAGTATATATATTCGATGGGGGAATAAAATTTTATTTAATAATAGATAACAATCTATTTAAAGACTAAGAGAAAACTTTAGATGATATTTTGAAATGAATCATACAATCCATAGGGTGACGATTAAGATAAATCCCTAGAATTATCAATAAAAAATTATCACATGGAATATTTTTATAAGGGGATTCACATCCTATTAGGAAGCCCCAATAGAGGATAAATCCCACCATCATGGAGGTAGTATAAAAGGATATAAAGAAGTTTATATTAGCCAAAATATTTTACCTAATATCTAATTCATATGAGCTCTATTTAATCCATTTTTTCCCAAAGAAAATAACTCAACTATTTTAAAAAATGAACAAAATAAACTGATTCCCATGAGAGTGAAAAGAAGATAGATAATGTGTATATATTATAGAAATCTCAACCAAGTTACACAAAAATACCACTTTCACATCCCATTCACCAAAAATATGTTATAAATCTTAGTAGAGAAAACACACAATTGTTTCATGGTTGAATTTTTAGTATACTGGCGGGTACCAATTACTCCATAAGACCAGGATAAGGTGAAATTTAATTTTCCTTTTAGAACATTTATCTATAACAGTATTCCTTTTGGACTATGAAATTCCCCATATAAATTTCAAAGATTCATGGTAAGCATACTATTAAACCACATCGAGAACTTCCTAAAGGTATTTATAGATTTTGTTTATTTTAAGTAAATTATTTTTTTAATTTATAGGTAAGAAAATATTTTGAAAAAATGAATTCAGAAAAATATTATTTTAAAATTTGAAAAAATTTATTTCATGGTCGAGAAATGAATAGTGTTTTGCCGCATAATTTAATAGAAACGAAATGAAGTGGATAAATCAATGATTTAAGTAATAAATTATTTCCCATATCCAACATTTTTAAAACATAGTAGATCATTATTGTTCTATGTGTGATTATATATAATATTTCATCAATGATTCTAGTAATATTACCCTTCCACTTTCCAGAACTATTTTAAAATAATATGAAGTTGATTTTATTAATGATTATTGGAAGGAATTTGAAAAATTGGAGGAAAAACTAATTACCCCATATATAATGCAACCCCAAAATTGGGATCCAACATTTTTAATTAGTTTTGATTCATCAAACCGAGTTGGGGGAGTAGTCCTCTACACAATAATTGAAGGAAGGAAATAATTTATAACTTATTCCTCAAGAAACATAGATTACACTCATCCCAATTATACAACTTATGAAAACAAAAACCATGATACTTTTTTACATTAGATAAATTTAGATATAATTTACTTGGAACTAAAGTGGTTGTATTTTCCAATACAACACTTATGTACTTAATGAAGAAGGATGATTCCAAGCCAAATTTGATAAGATAGATAAAAATCCTAAAAGAGTTCAAAATAGAGTTAAAGGGGAAAAGGGAGATGAAAATCAGGAGGAGGGTTTCCTTAGTAGATATCAAAACACTACAAAAAATAAATTCCCAAATTAAATGCACTCAATAATAATATACTGGGAGAATAACTCTACATCAAGGAAGGTGTGGTGCTAAAGCATGTTGATTTAGTAAATCATTTGGCTACATATCATATTCCAAATTACCTTAAATGTCACAAAAATAAAAAAATAAATATACAATACAGATTCTATATTTTTTAGTATATATTTCTATTAAAATTTTATAATTATCATGTCATAAGAATGTTTTTACCGACAAGTGAAATAGAATCCAGTTTTAAAATTTTTCACACTCACTTATGTAGGACACTTTATACCAAAAAAATGGTAAAAAAGTATTGTAATATATAATATATTGGAATAACTTATTTAAATATGTTAACATACACTATATGATGTGTAAAAATTCCAATGATCATAATGTTTTTCAAAAAGAGCACATATACCTCAAAAACCACCCTTTTTTGAATTATTTGAACCATGGAGAATGGTTTTTATGGGACCCTTTCCCACGTATTTTTTGAAATTATTACATTCTAATTGATGTTAATTATGTATCAAAATGTATGGAATCTATTTCCATCATGGATTATGATTCCAATGTTTTGTATGAATTTTTCTGTTCAAACTTCTACTATAGGTTCAGTGAGCCAAGAGACCTAATCAAAGACCAAGGGGACTAATTTTGTAATAGATGAATGAAGGATATTCTTAAGAGTTATGGGTTCCATAATAAGGAATAAAAATATAAATATTGATATATATCATGCCATATATGATACTCATATAACTTTGTATCACCCATTTATTAAAAATTATTTATTAAAACACTCTTTCTGGTGATTATTGCTTTCTTTTTCTTGTATGTTTTTGTTGGGTAGTTTTTTTACTTTTTAATTTTATCATGATTATATTATATATTTTTTTAAACCTAATATAATTTTAATTAATATTAATTATATATTTATTTAGAGTCATCAATAAAACAAAAATATTTAAAAGTGAATCACACACTTCATGGAGGTGGTATGGCGTACGTATGCATTAACACTGTTTTTATTTTTATATAGATGAAAATAAATAGAGGAAATTAATAATTGAAATCTATAGAATAATAATTATATCTTATAAATCATATAAATTCATAAAATACATCCATATTTCCATATAAATAAAATAGAATTTAAAAACAAATCACATCGCATCATGTAGGTGTTAGTCTACACGTTCGCATGAGCAATGTTATCTTATTCCTATGGATAGGAAGGTAATGTAGTACAAGTGATATTAAAATTAAAGTAGTATAATTATGTCATAAAAACCATATATAAACATTAATCCCATAATAATAACCATACATGAAATACGGTGGTGGAAAATTAATTGTATTGCTATATGGAGATGGAAATCGTATATATGGATGAGCAATACTTTCGTACCCATTTGATTAAACAGAGAGTGGATAATGGTGATTTAATAATCATAATAAAATTTCAATATATTTTTGGGTAAATATTTTATTATTTTATGATAAATACAAAATATTTATATGAGGTAAAGAAGAAGTAAAAAAGAAAGTGATCTGTTAAGGCGATTACTTTTCCTTTCAAATGAATCCTTTAAATATCCTCTTAAGGGACCTCACGATAGACTTTTGGGATGACAAAAACTCTATAATTTGGATAAGAAAGATTATAAGAAATATTATTAGATATAGGTCTAGATATAGGGCTCAATGTGGTGTAAATAATTTAGGGAGAAGGTGCCCTTTTATAATTGAGTCAAGGGGAACTTTTGGAATTTAATAAATGATTAAATTATAATGAATTAATTACCAATAAAAATGAATAAAAGGGTCAGCTATTATATAATAGGGTATAATAAGGTTAAAATATAATGAATTAATAAATATTGATAGGTGTGATTGGTTTTGTAAACCAAATCCATTGGTTTAACCCCATGGTTAACCTATTTTAACATTAACCGTTACAACATATTTTTTAATCTTAGAGGGTTATAATTTTACATATAAGTTAAATATTTACTCTCAAAAGTATTATGGATGGAATTTTAGACTATATATTACCTTATTACTCCCATTTAATATTTTAATGACTTTGGAATATTTTTATTAAAATATTATTTTGAAAAATTATCATTAAAGTCCATTTTGGAACTATTCATTTAATTTGACTTAAAATACATCACAAAAAATTATATTAGGAAAAATAATTAATTTAAAAATAACTAATATGTCATATTAATCTATAAAATTTTTATTACATTATAAATAACTCTAATTATATCACTATATATATTTTTAATATCATTTATTTTACTTTTCTATTAATTGAATAAATATTATATTAGCATTGAACAAGAATTTGAGGTATATATGTAATCACTAAAATAATAAATAAATTATGATCTTGAATATAATTTTACTATTTAACAAATTGATATTTATATTCATTAATAAATTGATTTTGTCCCTATGTGGACTTAAAATAAATATTTAAAACTATGAGAGTGATATTTTGTACCTATAATTGATATAAATATTATATTGGTTATTTTTAAACAATATTGTCCATTAAAAATATTATTTTATAGAATAAGTTCATAGTTATAGAATTATCATCATAAAAAAAGAGTTAAGGTGAAATATTATGACCTTATCACATAGTTTTAACTTAGATTAAACTGATTTACCCTTTAGAGATGTAATAAATTTTACCATAGCTACTATTCATAATTCCAAAAAATATTGGGGACCTATATAAAATATTTGAATCACATTATTTCAAATATGGAATCAATATATCAAATTGAATCACAATAAGTGACAAAGAATAAATTTAAAATATGTTCACAAAACCTGATAAAAACCTCTTTATAAAAAATATAGTTTTTAGCATAAAACCATATTTTTTATTATTTAATTATTATAAAATATTAGATTAATTTTAAAAAATATTTTTTATATATAGTAAAAAAATTTCATTAAAATAATTTATCATTTGTGATCAATTTAATTTATTTTTTAAAAAACACATTATGCGCATAAAAAATAATTTTTCTGTAAAACTGCTCTTTTACATTCAAATGAGTTTTATTTTCATTTATAGATAATTAATAAATAATTAATTAATTTTATACATTTATAAACAATATACGTTTCATAATTTAGTTAGTCATATTCATTCTCACAAATTTAATGTCTAGGTGATAATCATTACATTAAATTAAAATATTTTAATAGTATATTGTTGTTGATTTAGAATCAGTATTTAATGTTGTAAATGCTATCAAATATAAGAATTATTTTATAATATAGGATTGTTAAATTATACCCCCTTAAATAAATTTAAATATTAAAAATTTTAATTTTTATTGACATTTAAGGTGTTTTCATTTGAAAATTCTTTTGTGGATGACCCTAATGTTAAAAGGGTTTATTAAAACATTATCTTAAGAAGAGTGAAAGAGAAGTTTGAAGGTCACCAAAATACCATGTTTAAAAAATGGATGAAATTAATGGGGAGTGAAAATATGGAAATGTAAGATAGAACTATCACTCAAGTATTAATAGAGGGTGATAGAGAACATAGTCAAGATAAATTTAACCAGCACAAGACCAGAATACTGTTATGGGTTAAAACGCATTGATTACATAGTAAGAAAATAAAATTTGAATATTTTTTTATTTCAATTTTCTTTTCCTAACATTGAGGTATCCTTTTGTAATCACAATAATGTAATCTATAAAATAAACATACTTTATTTCTTTCCATTTCATAATCATAATCTAATTCTTTGGTTCAGCTTTGATCTATTTCCACTTCATCTATTACACAAGGAAATGGATATTTTAGATAGAATTTTTATTCCTTAAGAACTTTTAACTAATAATACAATCCAAAAGTCATTTCATTATCCATTATATTTTTATCCAGAACAAAATATTTAGAATTGATTATGAAATATGAAAATTTGTACCCTAACCTCAAAAAATAATATCCAAATTTTAATTTAACCCATTCCATAAATTGTTAACCTTAATGATGCTCTAAATATTTTATGGGAAAAAATCAAAAAAATAATGTCACTAAATTTCAAAAATCATCTTATAATTAATTCCCCATAAATTATCTCTTGATGTCACATGAAAATAGCTTGACCAAATATTCTCTTAAAACATGGTAATAACATAAATTACCCTAAGTTCATAATGAAAATATGAATGATTCATAGAAATAACTCTATCCTTATTACTTATATAAAAACCCATTTTATTTAATATATTTTATAAATCAAAAAGATTTAGTAAACTCCATCGCGATTCAAATCAAAAATCAATTCCAATTTCATCAGTACTCTCACATTTTCATTATAAATAATTTATTTGTCTCCAACAAACATTATTATTTCAATATCAGGTACATTTTAAGGGTTATGTTTCCATAAATAATTTTTTTTTCTATAAAATATCACCTTACCATTAAATAAATTTTATAGTTTATCAATATTATCAAACATATTATATAAAATACTTTATGAAATACTACTACAAAAAAATACTTAGGTATTTCATGATAATTATAACCAGAATACCATTGATAGAAATACTTCTATAACATAATTCTTGAATTCCAAATGCATAAGTACTTTAACCAATATAATTTAGATAAAGTAATTGAAAATCTTTTGACTCTATCCATTAGCATCATCTGATCTATATTTCCTTTATTATTTGGGAATTCAATTACTCAATGCCTCATCTCTTTATAATTGAAGAAATTCACATTAGAATATTCTTTCTTACTATTTCAATCATGATCCTAGTATCATTTCTCTACAGACTTAAAGAAAACTCCCATTCATTTCTTGAATGCACTAAGGTAATTTTTAAACAACTATCACAGGTGGGAAAATCATTCTTTCCCTTCATCCCATTATCTAAAATTTTCTCTACTATCTTTTTCTTTTCCAACATTTTTTCAAGTCCAGAATAAATAGAGAACCCATTTTATATATTGATATAACATTATAATATATCCTCGTATGTTGATAATGTTCTGGAAACAATTCTATTCAAGGTATTGGTTTTAATCCATTAGATAAATGGAAAATAATACACATTAGATTATATATATAGTTCTTGACAAGCCTTTCATGCCCTGTAAACCTAGATTTATAATTGGAATAATGTTATTCGTCCTTTTTTCTTAGATAATGAATTATCTCTCGTTATTTTATCATTATTTGTAAGGAAAATATTTTTCGATGAAAAGCTATTTAAAACCATTCCATACCATACTATCTATTTCCCAATCATACTTAATATATTAGATCAAGGACTATATTTGATCTGCATCCCCTGATAGATGATGAACTTCTCATACAACCTTCTAATTTTCATTACATCCCAAAGTTAGAAATATATTCTCTAAGGAACATATCATTTTCTTATATATAAATTAATTTATAGTTCCATTTAATGTTGGTGGTAGTTGATGAATAAATTAGTAAACAATTGTTACAATGCACTGTAGATCAGTATTCCACTCTATATGGGAAAGGTTATTACTCATAACTTGATTTATTTCCCCCAATATAGTTATAATTTGTTTGTCTCTAGAAGTAAATCCTACTCTAAGATCATTATCTTTTCTAGGTGGGAAATACCTTTTTGAATTACATGAATTGATATGTTATCCATGAATTCTACTAGGAATAATTTTTATACACTGTCATACATTAAATTATATTATAACATTATGAATAATAATGTATAATTTCAAGACTCTTGAAAAAAAATTGGAAAAATTTATAGAACTAATCTCAAAATCACGCTCTTAGTTTCTTTTGGAATATTCTCAAAGTCTATCATATGGTTATGTTCTCCAATCAATGTTTTTTATAATTATAGTTTTAATGGAATAAACTAAACATGATCTAATACCAAATATAAATACTCTGAACCCATTATCCTAGAGTCGATGGTCACTTTATTATTTTGGCACTTGACATAATTAATATCATCCCAATGTACTGAATAGTTTAGTAGTCTTGCAAATCCAAATACCAACATTATTCCATTATTTCATCATTGCATAAAATAATTATTCAATAATCGAAGTTATTAATTAAAACCTTATTTATGAACAAGGAAAACAAAATCAAATAAAATTTTGAGCTCAGATGATCAGTAAGGCTATACATACAATAAAACCTATAAAGGCATGAATAATATTGAAATAATATGTGATGGTCAAAACAATTCCATATAAATACTCGAATTAACTAAAATCTCATAAAAGGATATAATAATATATAAATAAATACCATGTAAATAAATAAATGATTTCATAATGTGACAATACCTAATTCCAAACATCTCAAACATACCGTCAAATCCTTGGCCAAGACATCAAACAAAATCATTGAGTTATTATACCAATACATCTAAAAATAAATGGGTAAGACCTTAGATAAAAACCAATAAAGTTTGTATAATGATACCTACCATTTCATCATTGGGAATTTTCCACCCACCAATAACTTACTAAGCCCAATTAATTCCTTATAATAATAAAAAACATAATCAAAATGACATAATAATCAATAACTATACATATTAGAAGAAACAACATACAAAATATCAATACTTTTCCCACTCAAGATAATGATAAACCATCCATAGAAATATGATGGACGGTATCATTAGATTAAATAATCAAAATTATATTCAATAGTATAAATTAGTATAGATAAAAATATATTAAAGAGACTAATGGAATATTTCATGAGTAAATTACAAATTTAAATTGGAATATTTGTTATTTAAAAATAAAAAAAAATGCACATATTAAAGAAACCATTTTTTATGAAACAAATTTAATAATTTTAAATTAATCATAAAATAATTTAGTGTTAATTAAGGAAATGAATTTCCAATCATTCCGTATGAGTTATAAAAACATTCCTTTAACACTTTTAGAAATAGTCAATAAGTACTTTCCTCGAAAAAAGAGAAAAATATTCATTTCAAAAAAATTTAGAAAAATTTAAAAAAGGTTGAAAATATTGTTGATGAATCATTTTTAGGGTTTTTAAAGAATTATTTAAAATCTTTTTTTAGAAAACATGTATATATAAAAAATATGATTTTATATTGAAGAGGGAAATAAAGGTGAGTTTTCTTTTAAAAATTCTATTAATCATTTTTAGTATAAAAGGGAGTAAAATGTTATAATTACATTAAAAGTTATATAATAATTATAGGGGATTAATATATATATATATATATATATATATATATTTATGAAATAAATTTCAAATAATTTCCCCATGGTATAATTAGACATAAATAATTCAGAATAATAATGAGATTATGAAGTAAACCCTTGACACTTTGGTAATTTCTGAATTACAATCCCCATGAAATAAATAAATTAAAATAAGAAATTAAATAATTTAAATTTTAATATATTAATGATATAACATATTATAGTGGAAGAATTTATAACATAAAAAATAAATAAGTGGTGAAAATTTTATACGTCGCATAGAAGTAAAAGTGAGATGAGTAATCCTTTCCTAAAGTTCAAATTCCTTCAAATGTGTCAAAATATCCGGTATAATAAATAATGATATTTTATAAATCTATTCTAAAATAATATTCATATATATAATACCATATATGATTTATTTACAACCTTTTCCCACCCATTTATAAATAATTCTTTATTGAAATCACAGTTCAATGGGATAATTACATCATTTTCATGTATGTTTCGGTTTAGTAGTTTTGGTTATTGGACTTTGATCATTAATATATAACCACTATAATTTTAATAATGATAAAATTATCATTTATCTTAATTTCATACATATTTTTTTCTGTAAGTATTATATATAGAACAATAAATAACACTGTTCTAAGAGACGATATGATATATGCATGCAAGAACACTATTTTCATTTTTTGATGGATGAAAAGAAATAACAGAAAATAATAATTATAATATACATAACAATTATTATATAATATAAATAATATTTATGAAATAAATATTTATTACTATCCATGTAAAATATAAAAGAAAATAATCACATCACTTTGTAAAGGTGGTAGTCAACACGTATGCACGAGCGACATTATTATATTCCAACAGATTAGAAGTTAAGATGGTAGATGTGATATTATAATTATAGGGGTATAATTATTTCATATTTATCATATATAAATATGAAACCCCTTATAACAACTACCCATGAAATATATTGTCGGAAAATGAATTGTATTTTTAGGTGGATATAGTGAGTCATAAGTATGAAAAATCGATACCTTCACTTCCCATTTACTAAGAAATGAGGTGGGTAATTATGATTCAATATTATTTATAATATTGATTTATATAGGTATTATTAATTTATCATTTTATAATAAATACCATATATTAATATGAGGGAAAAAAAGGAAAAAATAAATTGATAGGTTAATATTATCACCTCTCCTTTGAAATAACTCATTTAAATCACCTCTTAATGGTAAGATGATTGGTTTTAAGGATGAACACACATCTATAATGCGCATACGTAATTTTAGAAGGTATATTTGTAGAGTTTTTTTAATATGTGGGGATAAATTTTGTTTCAAAAAGTGAGAGAGGAGGTTCTCTTTATAATTGAGGTGAGGGGCAATTTTTGGAATCTCATAAATTATTAAATTATAATTAAGTCATTAACAATTTAAATGTATCCAAATGGATTGCGATTAAAACCCATTGTTTTATATTTTTCAAATATCACCAACCAATGCAATATTTATAGGTTTTTTTGGGTGTTTTGAACATTATATTTTGGTTTAACCCTTTAGTTAACCAATTTCAACATTAATCATAGTAACATATTTTCCACTCTTAAAAGGTTTTAATTTTACATATAAGGAAAAAAATGAATCAGAACTAAAAAAATCATGACCTTTTATACCATATATTACCCCATTGTACAATTTTAATATTTTATTTTTTAAAAAATATTATAATAAATTTTTATTTAGCTAAATTATTATTATTGCATGTTTTGACACAATTAATTTATTTTAGATTCTAATACATGATGAAAAATTTGTATTTATAATATAATTTGTTTAAAATGAATTTATATGTTATATTAATCTAAAAAATTCTTGGGTAACTATAAATCACTCAAATTATATCAGTTTTAATATTCTTAATATCAGTTATTATATTTTTCTATTAATAGAATAAATATTGTATTAGAATTTTGAAAGAATTTAAGATAATGAAAAAATAATTAAAATTTATAAATAAAATAACATCATTAATATAATCATGTTTTTTGAAACATTGATATTTATATTCATTCATAACTTTCTTTATCACTATGTGGACACATAATAGATATTTTAAACTAAGAGAGTGAAATTTTCTAACATTAGTTGATTTAAATATTATATTGTTAATTTTCATGGAAAATTTTCAATTAAACAAATATATGTCAAGAATAATGTGGTAGGGGTCTAATTACATTCATCCAATCTGAGTTAAGGTAAAATATTATGTCCTTATGACTTATTTTGTAATCTAGATTTACCTGATTTACCCTTTTCTGATGTGATAAATTTTACAACAGTTACAATTCACAATGTATTAAAATAAAAGGGTATTATTTAAAAAATATTAGAAAAATTATTTCAAATAAGGAGTCCATTTTATGAAATTCAATTTATATAATTTTCAAAAATTAATTTTAAAATAATTGTACAAAACACGATGAAAAGAACTTTTAGAAAGAACTGATTTTTAAAATAAAATTGGATTTTATTCTTATATCATTATTAGAAAATATTAAACATATAATTATATATATATTAAAAAAATTTCTCCCGAATAAGTTTTCAATATTGATCAATTTAATTTTTTTATATAAAAACACATTGCACAAATAAAAATTGTTTTTTCATAAAAACATCTCTTTGACTTTCGAAATATTTTTTTCATTTCATGTTTATTGATAACCAATGAATTTATCTTATACATGTATAAACCATAATTTTCAGAATTTGTTTTGTTCAATTAATTCCCAAAAAATTAATTTCTAGGTGAATATTATCAAATCAACTAATAATATTTTTATATTATATTGGGGTTCTTTTAGACTAGGTCTTCTGAGTTGTGTTTGCTATTGAACATAGTGTTCTTTTTAAATATCATGGGTTTATAGGATCATTAAAAAATGATTCCTCAAAATTCATTTAAATTTGGAGATAAATATCTTCTCTATAATTATAAATTAAATTTAATGTAATGTATGATTTATTAAAGGTTGTAAAAACATTTTATTATTACTCATGCATATCTATTTGGTGCCATTAAGATCATGAAAGTTAAATATGGAAACCCCTTCACTGTTAATGGGAAAATAATATAAAAGTTCAATGGGATCCTACCTCAAGAACCTGTGGAAGAGCTAAAACTTCTACAACCCATCAACTGGTTACATACCATGAGATTAGGTCATGAAAAATATATTAACCAAAGATTATTTTAGGAGGTAACCAATGATTTTATATTTTATTAGTATTTTAGAATTTAGAATATAATAAATCCCCCTATACCCCTTTGAGAATAAATAAATGGTTCTTACACTTTTATGAGATACATTGTTTATATAGGACCATCATTTAAGGAAGTTACTAGAAAACCCATAAAATTAAACAAAGTGAAAAGAAGCTTCTTGAAGATGGGGGAGATCAGTCTTATATTAATTATTATTTACCTCCCTTGATTTTTTTTGAAATTTTTTTAAAAAAGAAATTATGGTAAGTGTGTTAAATTAGAAATTTCATTCCTAGGTGTTGAATTTTTTTAACTTGACCGAACAAGGAGACCTGAGTTTCTTAAAAACCCTATAATTACATGATTTAGATTTCATTGATTATGAGATGGAAGGTGTAAGGTGTGTAATTGAATCGTTATAATAAATAATGGATTTTTAGTTGATGAAACATAGTTTTAAGTAGTTAAGTGATTAATGTAAATGGAATGTCACTATAATTTGTCAAACCTTAAATTACTGAAATTTATGTGAATTGAATTTTTAATACTATTCATGCCATGAGAGATTCTACAAAATTATATGATCTATTTTTGAGATGATTTCTAGACTTAATACATTTTATATAAGCTTGATTATATTTATTTAGTGTTACTGGGGAAAGACACCTGATATCACTTACATTGAATCCTATCAAAAACTATGACAGAATTTTTTTTGGTATGATTCTGAAATTTTTATTAATATTATCATATCCCTGAGACAAAATTATACATTTTTCATTGTCTTCCCATAGATTCCATGAATTAACATGTTAGGAATTTTCTACATTTCAATTCATTTATATCTATTCCTACCATCATCTTAGTTTTTTCATGATATTTTAATGTTAAAGTGAGCGGTTAGGGTAGTCATGGTGGAAGGATGTAATAAATTCAATGGAAAAAGTGTGTGTGTGGGGGGGGGGTACTATATGGGGTATTGTTAATTTTTTTGATTAATATGTTAATCATTTAATGATTAACCTTATTAAATAAATTAAAATTTAAAAGAATGGGTTGTGAATTTTGAAAATAACAAATCAACATTACTAGACCGATGAGTTTTATCATATGTGGTGAATAATAGGATGTGAGATTTGTTTCAATGATTAACATAAAAAAATAAAAAACTAAAAAAGTAGTTAAAATTGGAGATAGAAAATTTAGGAAGGACCGATTTATGCATTATGATTACATTGATCCAAACATTACTTTGAGCTCAGGGAGTTGGTGTTTTAATTTTTAAGGGGATATTCCCATTTATATTTTAAATTTAATATCACACAGTGTGAATTAAGAGATAAAACTACTCTTTTTATCCTTAATGTATTTAACATCAATACCTAACAAACTTAATCATTAGACTCATTAGAAACATAATTGTAAAGTCATATTGATTCCATTTTATTTTCATATTTACAAAGTGGAGAAATTAGTTCCTTTTCAGGCTACTCGAAAGGTGAATATTTTCATGACATGAGCATAAATGTAATTGAATTGGTATCATGAGTTATGATAGAAAACAATTCAACAATGAGGTAGATAATCACATGGAATGTTTAATAATAATTAATTGAGAAGAATAAATTAATTAAATGATAATTTCCATTATTTTCAAAATGGATAAAGTAAAATTCTTGGATTGAAAGTTCTTTTGAGAAAAATGTGGAGTTGAGTTGATTTTTTGTATGGAAAATGATAATTTAATTCAACTCTGATAATCATTTGGTATTATTTATTTTATATTTGAATATTAGAAACATGGTGTTTCTCTTTAATTAAATGTCGAGATTCAATTCTAAAGGATAACCGTAGTTCTAGTGTTGGGGTATTTTATGCACTCATTTTTTCACGAACACTTTTTAACGTTTATCAATGATTTTAAATTAATGTTAAAGAATATACCCATATAATTCATTATTTAATCAAAATTATAGAATTTACAATTGAATAATTAATACAAATTAAAATGAATAAAAGGGGATTAGTATTGAAGTATTAATTTATTTTTGAAAATATGGAGGATTTCAATATGTATTTAAAAAGTTATAGGAATGAAATTTCCCAACTATGGTAGAAATAAACTCCAGGTCTATATAATCTTCCTATCTAGCCTGTTAAAGGCTAGGAGACTATTCAATCCCAAGAGGAAAGCCCTCCCAACATATAAAGAGTGTGGGACATGCATAGGTTTTCACATTATGAGTTTGGTACAAGAACCACATGGTCATGTGCATGTTAGCATGTGACCATGTGTGAGTGTATTGTGTATGTAGTTGACGATATCCCACTTCCATAGCATAATCCTTGAGAGGCATGTATTATTTTATATATGAGTGCTCAACAACACTAATTTTTGATGTGGGACAATGATTCACGACTACAGTTCCTCAACCAATAATAATTACACTAGTCCACTTCACCCACACTGCTCTACACTCAGAAACCCACTCGACAATGAATGTTGTAGTTTGATATTGACCACTGCATTCTATGAATTCCAAAAAACACTATAATAAATAGATTGGAAGCTCAAACCTGAGCTATAAAGCATTAATTATGACAGGGAATTCCATTTATCTCTTATTCCACCTGGGAAAACCTTGGTTAAATCTTTTTTGATGAAGAAGATGATTTTAATTCTACTAGATCTTGATCTATCCAATATGAAGGCCATATATCCTTGAGGATGAATCTAGTTCTTTCACTACAATATACTATATTGTGTGATCAGAAGTACGAAATGATGATCCATGGATGGAAGATTCATTTAAAAGATGTTTGAAACCAGAATATACAGAAATGACTAAATGAAAATGGATGTATAGATTATCAAAGAAGTGGATACATGTATTGAGATGAAAATAGATAAGTCATATTGTAACACCCCGAGATTTTATGAAAAATATTCCTTTTAATTTCATTAATGTCTTGTGTTGTACTCTACACCAAAAGGAGCTTGCACAACACGCATCCCTGATTTGGCTTGCATTACACGCAATCACGACCTTCCATGATAGCGTGTGTTGTACGCAATACCGAGTTTTGTTAAACAACGATATGTTGTATAAACTAGCCGTTATGAATAGTAACACCCACTTTTTGAAATTTTATAAATTTTATATTTCAAAATGAACTTCATTTTTGGATTTAGAATATCGAAATTATCCTAGGGTGAATTTTTGGTATTTTTCTGAAAACTTTCAATTTTTAATGAATAGTGAAAACACTGGGTTACTCTTCAAAAACCGACTTTTTATTTAAATATTTATTTATTTTATTTAAATTTATTTTAGGTAAAAATTGATAAATAATACCTATATAAGTTCAATTTAACTCATTGGAGTCATTTTATAATAATTTTAGATATATAAAAATTTATTGAACTTTTCACCGTCTTTTACCCACCTCCTAGGAGAATTTCCAAATTCACATAAAACTTACTTTTACCGCTTCTGTGAGTGGAATTTCAAAAATCCGAGAGACATGGTTGATTTCAATAAGTAAAATGTGGTTCAATGAGATGAAAATAATTTTTGGTGAATAGTAACTTTTTACTTTTTTTTACAACAATTAAAAGTAAATAGGGTAATTAAGGGTAAAAATGATATTATGATTACCGTAACACATGTCCTAATTCTATTGGAAAAGTGTAATTCGACCAAAAACAACCTTAGGAATAAAATATGACCATTTAGGCCCACTTGGATTAGATTAGGACATTTAATATTAATTTATTTAAAGAAGGGTTAAAATAGTTAAAATGAAAGTTTAATAACTAAATAATTTTTAATACAGGGTTATACATAAGATATATTCAACTATAATTTTTCCGTAGAAACCTAAAAAGATTTCATACATAATGATATTTTATTTTTAATTTTTAGACATTAAATAATTTAATTTATTTATGACACAATGATGATGCTGTAATTATCTTATTAATGAAATATTGACATAATTGATGTTATAAATACCCAAATAAATGTAATTTGAGACTTTTTATGAATTACAATACTTTTATATGTTAATATGATATGTTATTATTTATTTATTTAACTTTTTTTGAACTAGACTTTCTGTTATGATTTTCACAAAAATCAATTACCAAATAGTGTCAAAATTCACATAAAATTGTTTTTAAAACAAATATTATATTATTAATTGTTATTTTATTCTTAAAATATAATATTCGGAAAAATGACTTAGATAAGGTTATATATATTATTAATAAACAACTTGGGGTTCGATTGGTTTGTTATAGTCAGTTTATTAACCTTATAGTGTAAGAAAACAAGAAGACACGGTAAAAGAAACATTATTTAACTTAAAGTAAAATCTAAATTATAAGGTTAAAATAGAAACCTAAACTTGTATAAATTCTTTTGTATGAGATTATTTCGACCCATCCCCACCTTATCATCGAAATAACTCAATTTTTAGCTATTAAAAACCGAATATGAATTTATAATAAAATAACATTTTTAGTTATTCCAAAGGTGCCCCTCTCCTCCCTTATAAAAGGGCACTTCCTCCCTCTCTTCCTCACACCATTTTGAGCCTTAAAGCTCGGACAAACTCTGACCATTTCACTTACCCACTTCCCTAGAAACATCCTAGAGGTCCTGGTCTTCTTCAAAGACCAACTTTAGTGCCTTAAGAGGAGGTCTCAAAGAGGCGCTTCAAATAAGAGGTAATGTCTGTTACCGATTCTTTCAACTTTATTTCTTCTTCTACTTCTTCTTCTTTAGTTGTTTCATTATGAAGTAATAACATCAGTATAACTCATAAATTGATATGTTATTATAATTTTGAAACAACCCTATTTCACCATCTATCCATCATACAGAAAACGAAATCACCGCGCGTGCGTACGTACGGAATACCGTCTCCACGCCGTGGTGTAATCTATTTTCCACCACCACCTTACTTGGATGGGTATAATGGTGTAAATAATGACTATATATGATTATTGTAAAGTGATATTGATTCAGAAATATTATACAATTCCACGATCATGGGAACGATATCATCGCTCGTGCGTATGTACGGACTACCGTCTCCACGACGCGATGAGATTCATTCTCAATGATTAACCATTCATAAATGATTGTAAAGTATATATAATAATTAATCATGAAATATATGACATAATAATGATACTGGATTTATGTATATATATATATGTATTTAATCTACTTAATTCCATTCAATTCAATAAGGAAAGGAAAACAGCATTCATGCATACGTACGACCAACCGTCTCCATGAACGATGTATTTATTTCCATTTATCGATCTATTATATATATGTATATTCTGAATATATATTATATATAAATCATGATTTATATTTTGTAATTAAGTAATCATGATCTAAGTAATCATATGAATAATTACAAGTCAAAACACGGACGACATATGACACAATTTTCCCCAAAACGCCATTTAACATGGAATTTACAAAAGAATGGGTAATATAAAGTCATAAGTGAATCATATATGATATCATAACAATGAATATGATTCTTTAATAATTCAATGACATTATTTAAATCATTATACAGGAGGTTCTGATACATATGAAGCATATTGAACATATGGTAAGGGATAATTTTGCAAATCTCATTTTTATCCGAGATTGCTTATTCGTAAGTATTTACTGGGGTTATTTATATAATCCATTTCCATGTTTTATAAAAGTGTTTTCATGTATGTTTAAAGTCCTTGTTACCCATTTTTTACTTTTACTACATGGTATGTAAGGAATCTGTATTTTGTTTATGTTACGAGGAACTTTTTTGACTTTTCTAGCAAAAGTACGAGAATAATGTTTTTTTAACTTATACGGCATGAAAGGATTTTAATGGTTTTATAAAGCCTTATTTTCATGAATCTTCCTCCAAAATATTTCATGACTATTTTCAAGAAAATATCCTTCTTTTAAAATTGCATGACTTTTTGTGAAAAGAAATTGATTTTGAAGAAGAAAGGATATTTTCCTCCAGAATTCATTTCAAATGTTTTATCAAAACCATTTTCCATATAAGATGACATTATTTCATATGTGTCTGTTTCAAGTTTAATGTCTTTATGATTTACATGGTTTCACTTTTCATATGATGAAATGTCCATTTGTTTTATATGGATTATGAGATGATGGGATGATATTTATGAAACTCATTTTATTCTTTGGGTTATGGTGAATGTTTTAAGTTTATTTTGTGGCACAAGTAAGAATGATTTAATTATGAGATGGGTGGGACCTATATTTCCATCCAATGCATTGGGAAAAGATTTATATCTTATGAGATATAAATTGATGAAATGGTAAGTTAATCCGGTTCAGTGTTACAGGACTGAAACGAGGAGTGAACTCGATTCAGAAAGGGACTTTGTCCACTAAGATGGTCTTGGCAGCAATGCCTTGGCTACTATGGAAATCATGACATGTGATAAATGGTTGACACAATTACATGTTTTATTCCCATTATATTTTATCATGATTGATGTTCCATTATGATATATGCCTTACATATTTCCATGATTTATGTCTTTGCTCAAGATTTTGATGTTTAAATTTCATGTTCATGTTTTTGCTTTCAAATGTTTATGGATTGTTTTACGTTCTCTATGTTTTCTCTTACTAAGCATTTGAGGTCACCCTTTTTATGTTTTCTTTTCCCCCAGGATTAAAAGAATGATTTTTGGTAAGGAAATAAAAAGCGGAATATATTTATCAAAGATGTTAAAGATCTTTGACCACGATTAGAAGATTATTTTTCTGAGTTTCCAAAGAAACTAAACTATTACGGTCCTTGTGTGTCTGTTTTCATTATGTATTAAGTATTCTGAAAAAGTAATGTAATTTCCATGTACATCAAGCTTTGGGTCTCTACAGTTGGTATCAGAAGAAAGGATTATTCAACCTTTGGAAACTAGTATGCGAAAACATTAGTGAGATCCCTAGAGATATTTCTAAGGTATGTCTAGGGATGTCCCTAAGGTTAAGTATACGTATAGGTTATAGTCCTAGAATTGCGTTAAAGATATTATAATTAAACCTAAGATGTTAGATATTGAAGTTACTCTCCCTTTATTATGTTTTTTTCCCTAGCATGGTATTTGCTTCTCACACTATTATTTTTGGGTTTTAGGCGATGGTTGGAACCCAAAGGAACCGTGTTGATCAATGTAATATACAATGCAGTGATTTTCCTCCTGAACAAACCAATGTCATGGGAGATGGAGTTCACAATCTTATTTCTATGCTTATACAATATATGAATCATTCTGGACTTCAAAATGAGTAGAGAAAGGAGCAACATTCTGTTGAATCCTTCATGAGGAATCGTCCACCTTCATTCAGCGGGTCTTCTGATCCCTTAGTGGCTGAACAATGGATCAATACTACTGAAAAGATATTTTTAGTTCTACAATGTTCTGAGCATGATAAAGTCATCTTAGCAGTATATCGTTTGGAAGGTGATTCTGATCAATGGTGGAATCTTATCAAGAATACGAGGCAAAGAGATGAAATTGAGTCCATGGAATGGGACGAGTTCAAGAACTTGTTTTTCAGTAAGTACTTCACTCGTATTCTTCGAACAAAGATGGAAAAGGAGTTTCTTGAGCTTAAGCCGAAAGATGATGAATCTGTTGGTATATAAGAAGTGAATTTTACAAGACTTGCAAGTTATGAATCTGGCATTATTATCCAACCTAAAATTAAAGTTGAGTGATTTTTTAGTGTCTTAAAACCAAGTCTTAGATGGGCATTAGCTATAAGAGACTTCAATAGCTATGAAGAAATTGTGCATTGTGCTATCAAGGTAGAACTGGGAGTTGGTGTAACATATCCATATCATGGTTTTGACAAGAAACGAAAGATGGAGTTCAAGGATAAATCTCAGAATAATGGTGAAAAGAAGATGAATGTTTCCTTATACTCAAAGTGTGGAAAGAAGCATTGTGGAGATTGTCTTAAAGGGACTAGAAAATGTTTTATGTGTGGAAAAGAAGGGCATCAAGCAGATGAGTGTTGAAGCAATCGAAAAAGGGTTTCTAATGATGTGAATAAAGAAAAGACTGCAGAGAACTCACCACCAACACTTCAATTATTCAAGTGCAAGAAAATGGGGCATTATGCTAATAAATGCCCTAATCCACGGGTTAATGATGATCAACATGAGCAACCTATTAAGGAAAATGATAAAGGGAAGTCTCATGCGATCACTATTTGTGATGTTGAGTATGAAAATGAAGTTGTGTAATGATTAAGTGTTTATGTAATGGGATTCCAAAATAATGTTGTATATAGTATCGTGGAATATTGGAATATTTATGTATTGGTCTATTGTGGTTTTCAATAATTTTATGGTACCAGTAACCATGGAAAGTGAATGAGATATTTTTGGAAAGAATATGATATGCGCATAATGATGGGATAAGGAGAAAATGAAAGGTTTGACAGTATTCATGAGCTCATGACTGATATAAGGAAATAGTTATATCATGGTCTGAGTGTATAGAATTTTGGGGTTTTGGTATGTGGAAAGAGTTAACTTTTGACAGAACTCATATTTTCACTAAGATTCAATGGGTATTCATTTTTCAAGAGAATACATGATTAAGGACATCGAATGTTTGGAATGTGACCAACAAGATATATCTTATGATATATGGGGATCAAAGATAGTATTAACATGCTTGTTATATGAAATCTCTGGTAATCGTCTTCGCTATAATATGAGAATGGACTGCAATATTATGGATAAGCCTAAAGATTGGAATAGATTATGTTGGACATAAGTTAGTATTGTTTAAGGATAGAACTTTTTTCGATATTATTGATGGGATGTTATAGTATTGTAGTTTTAGAAAAAGGATAACCTGCAGGATGGGTGATAGCCCATCGCGTCGGACAAGGCTGTGGGAATCGAACACACAACCGATGTGCGACATGCCTTTATCACCTACCACTGGTCTACAAGATGTCCCTGGTTAGTATAACTAAGTTTTAATTTTTTTAGTGGTATGAGATATGAAGTATAAGTCCATTTTAGGAACCATATACGATTAATCGACTTATGTATATTTAATAACTTTTTCTAACCTTTTGTTTGAGACAGATGGAATGACTCGTCATTCTATCACATGATCTGCTAACACTTCACAAATAACAAATTAAACTTCATTTCTTTAAGAGATGAAGTGGAAATCGGTCAAGGCACAAAAAATATTGAGATTGAACCAAAATCATGTAGGTATTTCTTTTAATTCACCAAATTTGGGGAAATGATATTCAAACCCAAAAATGTTGTCCTAGTTTCCTCATATCCGATGAATCAGATGGTACCTTAGATCATCACAAATCTATGGTTTTGTGATTGTTGGCTTTTTCATAGCCATGTTCTTTACCACTCTCCATCAGAACTAGATGGTTATATTTTTCTTCCATATCCCTATTTTCACCTATGTTCTCCTATGTGGAAACCCAGTGATTAGTTAATTTGGGTAACCGTTACATTTTATACATTAGTTTTAAAGACATGTTTTGGTATTCCTTTTTACGATGTGGGTTTCTATTAAAGAAACTTTCGAGTAGTAAACCATTTATAACCCCGATGAATTTCGAGGGCGAAATTCATTTTATGGGGGGTAGAATGTAATACCCCGAGATTTTATGAAAAATATTATTTTTAATTTCATTAATGTCTTGTGTTGTATGCTACACCAAAAAGATCTTGCACAACATGCATCCCTGATTTGGCTTTCATTACACGCAATCGCGACCTTCCATGATAGTGTGTGTTGTACGCAATACCGAGTTTCGCAAAACAACGATATGTTGTATAAACTAGCCGTTAAGAATAGTAGTACCCAATTTTTGAAATTTTATAAATTTTATAAGTAAAAATGGACTTCATTTTTGGATTCAGAATATTGAAATTAGCCTAGGGTGAAGTTTTGGTATTTTTCTGAAAACATTCAATTTTTGATGAATAGTGAAAACACTGGGTTACTATTCAAAAACCGACTTTTTATTTAAATAATTATTTATTTTATTTAAATTTATTTTAGGTCAAAATTGATACATAATACCTATATAAGTTCAATTTAAGTCATTGGAGTCATTTTATAATAATTTTAGATATATAAAAATTTTATTGAACTTTTCACCGTCTTTTACACACCTCCTAGGAGAATTTCCAAATTCACATAAAACTTAATTTTACCGCTTCTGTGAGTGAAATTTCAAAAATACGAGAGACATAGTTGATTTCAGTAAGTAAAATGTGGTTCAATGAGATGAAAATAAATTTTGGTGAATAGTAACTTTTTACTTTTTTTACCACGGTTAAAAGTAAATATTGTAATTAAGGGTAAAAATGATATTATTATTACCCTAAAACATATCCTAATTCTATTATATAATTGTAATTAGACAGAAAAACAACCGTAAGAATAAAATATGACCATTTTGGCCCACTTGGATTACATTGGAACGTTTAATATTAATTTATTTAAAGAAGGGTTAAAATAGTTAAAATCAAAGTTTAAAAACTTAATAATTTTTAATATAGTGTTATACATAAGATATATTCGACTATAAATATTCATTAGAAATATAAAACGATTTCCAACATAATGATATTTTATTTTTAATTTTTAGACATTATATAATTTAATTTATTTATGACACAATGATGATGCAGTAATTATCTTATTAATGAAATATTTACATAATTGATGTTATAAATACCCAAATAAATGTAATTTGAGACTTATTATGAATTAAAATAATTTTATATGTTAATATGACATGTTATTAGTGGTTTAATTAGCATTTTTAGAACTAATAGTTCTGTTATGATTTTCACAAAAATCAATTACCAAATAGTGCCAAAATTGACATAAAATAGTTTTTAAAACAAATATTATATTATTAATTGTTATTTTATTCCTTAAAATCTAAGGCTCGGCCAAGTGACATAGATAAAGTTATATATATTAATAATAATCAACTTGGGGTTTGTTTGGCTTGTTATAGTATGTTTATTAACATTATAGTGTAAGAAAACAAGAAGACATGGTAAAAGAAAAAATATTTAACTTAAAGTAAAATCTGAATTATAAGGTTAAAATAGAAACCTAAACTTGTCTAAATAATATTGGATGATAGGATTTCGACCCATCCCCACATTAGCTTAGAAAGTACTCAATTTGGAGCTATTAAAAACCGAATATGACTTTATAATAAAATAACATTTTTAGTTATTCCAATGGTGCCCCTCTCCTCCCTTATAAAAGGGAACTTCCTCCCTCTCTTCCTCACACCATTTTGAGCCTTGAATCTCGGCCAAACTATACCCGTTTCACTTCCCCACTTCCCTAGAAACATCCTAGTGGTCCTGGTCTTCTTAAAAGACCAACTTTAGTGCCCTAGGAGGAGGTATCAAAGAGGCGCTTCAAAGAAGAGGTAATGTCCGTTACCGATTCTTTCAACTTTATTTCTTCTTCTACTTCTTCTTTTTTAGTTGTTTCATTATAAAGTAATAACATCAGTATCAATCATATACTTATATGTTATTATATGTATTAAAAAACCCTATTTCACCATCTATCCATCCTACGGAAAATTAAATCACCGCGCATGCGTACGTACGGAATACCGTCTCCACGCCGTGGTGTAATCTATTTCCCACCACCACCTTACTTGGATGGGTATAATGGTGTAAATAATGATAATATATGATTATTGTAAAGTGATATTGATTCTGAAATATTATACAATTCCATGATCATGGGAATGATATCATCTCTCGTGCGTACGTACGGACTACCGTCTCCACGACGCGATGAGATTCATTCTCAATGATGAACCATTCATGAATGATTATAAAGTATATATAATAACTAATCATGAAATATATGAAATAATAATGATACTAGATTTATGTATATATATGTATGTCATCTACTTAATTCCATTCAATTCAATAAGGAATGGAAAACAACGTTCATGCATACGTACGACCTACCGTCTCCATGAACGGTGTATTTCTTTCCATTTATCGATCTATTATATATATGTATATTCAGAATATATATTATATATAAATCATGTTTTATATTATGGAATTAATAATTCATTATCTATGTAATCATATGAATAATTACAAGTCAAAACACGGATGACATATGAAATGATTTTACCCAAAACACTCTTTAACCTGTAATTTACAAAAGAACGGGTAATATAAAGTCATAAATGAACCATATATGATATCATAACAATGAATATAATTATGTAATAATTCAATGAAATTATTTAAATCATTATACAAGAGGTTCGGATACATACGAAGCATATCAGACATAAGGTAAGGGATAATTTTGCAAATCTCATTTTTATCCGAGATTTCTTATTCGTAAGTATTTATTAGGGTTGTTTCTATCATCCATTTCCATGTTTTATAAAAGTGTTTTCATGTATGTTTAAAGTCCTTGTGACCATTTTTTGACTTTCACTACATGGTATGTAAGGAATCTTTCTTTTGTTTACATTACGAGTTAGTTTTTTTGACTTTTCTGGCAAAAGTACGAGAAGAATGTTTTTTTAACTTATACGGCATGAAAGGATTTTTACGGTTTTATAAAGCCTTATTTTCATGAAGCTTCCTCCAAAATTTTTCGTGACTATTTTCAAGAAAATATCCTTCTTTTAAAATTGCCTGACTTTTTGTGAAAAGAAATTTATTTTGAAGAAGAAAGGATATTTTTCTCAAGAAATCATTTCAAATGTTTTATCAAAAACATTTTCCATCTAAGATGACATTATTTAATATGTGTATGTTTCAAGTTTAATGTATCTATGATTTACATGGTTTCACTTTTCTTATGATGAAATGTCTATTTTTTTATATGGATTATGAGATGATGGGATGATGTTTATGAAACCCATTTTATTCTTTGGGTTATGGTGAATGTTTTAAGTTTATTTTGTGGAACAAGTAAGAATGATTTAATTATGGGATGGGTGGGACCTATATATCCCTATAATGCATTGGGTAAAGATTTATATCTCATGAGATAGACATGGCTGGAATGGTAAGTTAATCTGGTTCAGTGTTATAGGACTGAAACGAGGAGTGAACTTGATTCAGAAAGGGAGTTTGTCCACTAAGATAGTCTTAGCATCAATGACTTGGCTACTATGGAAATCATGACATGTGATGAATGGTTTCCACAATTACATGTTTTATTCCAATTATATTTTATCATTATTGTTGTTCCATTATGATATATTCCATACATATTTCCATGATTTATGCCTTTGTTCAAGATTTTGTTGTTTAAATTTCATGTTCATGTTTTTTCTTTCAAATGTTTATGGATTGTTTTATGTTATCTATGCTTTCCCTTACTATGAATTTGAGCTCACCCTTTTTATGTTTTCTTTTCCCCCAAGATTAAAAGAATGATTTTAGGTAAGGAAACAAAAAGTTGATGATATTTATGGGAGATGTTGAGGATCTTTCACCACGATTAGACGATTATTTTTCAGAGTTTCCAAAGACACTAAACTACTACGGTCCTTGTGTGTTTGTTTTGATTATGTATTATGTATTCCGCAAAAGTAATGTAATGTCCATGTACGTCATTATTTGGGTCTCTACACACATCGATTTACTGAAATGAAAATGTAAGAAGCATTGGATACATTGTATGAATAGGTATGCGAACCTATAGAAATGGAAAAAACTACATCATAACGGCTACATAAAATAGACACTTACATAATCATCTTTGATATCCAGATAGAAGAATATACAATGTGGTCCATAGAGGAAAACATGTACATGGAAAACAACCACAAATTCCTACATGAATCTGTATGAAAAAATGGATACATCATTTAATAGAACGGACGATTATGAATAATCACTGAATATACTTTACCATGATAGAATGAAATAATTCAATGGAACATGAAGCCTTGATATTGGTAGGTAAAAATAAAATACATCACGAGTCTCAGGATATGATATAATTATGAAAATATCACCAAGAGAGCCTTGCTAATAGTTTAGGATTCCAAATCAATCCTAAAAGGAAGTATCAATCACTTACAAAGATATGAATTGATAAGATAGAGATATATATATCGTTGATGAGGAATTTAATTTTGATAAGGAGATATAAGAGACACCCTAAATAATTATTATTCCTGTTAATTAAATGGGAATAATGCTCTATGAGGGGTTAGACCTAGGGAGATGTGAAAAGATCTACCACAACATTGAAATTTTATACTACACTTTTTATATCTATATTTATATTCTATGTTTCTATCTACCCCTTTACTCTGATTATTTATTCTTTAACGGAGGGGTAGAATCTATAAGGGAATGGGTGAATGGGAGGTGATCCAATTGTGATGCCCAAGTCTAGGAAATTATATTAAATTATTGGAATTATTTAATCTGTCAAATGGTTTTTAGTATTTAATTTCTATAATTTATTTGAATTCAGTTGTGTTTATTAATAATTCTGAATTTTAATTATTTCCTTTATTAAGAGATATTTTCTCTATATTCTTGACTTAAAATCATATATATTTATTTTTTAGAATCATGTGGAGAGTGTTTAGTTATTACTAAACATGTGAGGAAAAAAATTAACCTAATTTGGACAATTGTTATTTCCAATACCTAATTTGGTATTTCTATGGTAATTCAAAGATGGATCATCACGTGTTTCACACATTGGGAGTACTACTATACAAAAAAAGAAATTTCAATGAAAACTCTGATAATTATACAACATAAATAAGGGTGAAGTCGATTAAGACATTGTGGAACCATTCATTGAATCAATTGATAAATTCTAGATATTTATTTGGAAAATATTATAATATCATTACAAAAGTAGAGATAAACCTAAAACCAGAATAATTATATCTTATATTAATTATTTTCCTAATATTTTGATATTTGTTTTCCAATACTAGAAATTTATTTCTATATAATATTTTTATACTTGTGACAAGTATATTAAATCCTTACACCTTAGAGATGGCTCCAGTATCTATTACACCAACTATATCCCTTAAGGGAAATTTAATATCTTTTTCATCACCCCTTGATAGTTGGGAATCATTGATCTTGTTCACAAATATATATATTGTTCTATTAATTGAATGGGTACCAAATTTGAAATATATTTTATCATTTTTATTATTGATTACAATATTATTACATTTATTTTATTTTATATTGAATGAAATAGTAACTAAGATATTTTAAAATATATAAAATTTCAATTGAAAATCAGTGTATATGAATAATTAATACTTTTAGGATAGATAATGAAAATAAATTTACTTAAATTGAATATTGTAATTATCTTGAAAAACATTACATAAATTAAAAAGAATAAATTTTAAGAACACTGTATGAAAATATATTGATGGAAAGAGAAAATATTTTCATGAACATATTAGAAAGAACATTATTTGTTAGAAGTGTATTATCAAGAAAATTTCAGAAAGAGGCAATGAAAGAATAAATCTACTGACAAAACGAAGTATACTTTTTGAGGAATGATATTACATTATATGAATTATGATATAGAAATAAGTTACATATTAAACACTTTAGGGTGTTTGGAATGAATTATTTCATTAAAATTAAAGAATGTATTCTTGGAATGTCTGGTGATAATGAAAATGTGATATTTATTTTTGAATATTAAATGAATATAAATATTTAAAAATTCAACAAAAAAGTTTTTAACATATTTTTGAGATAATTTATTTGAATATTATTGATTACTAAACTGAAAGTAATTCTTGAATATCTAAAAAAACATAATTCACTTAAGTTATCATGATTTTTTAAAAAAACAACAAAATTATCAAGATGATAATTCTTAGGTTAAGAAAAAGGACGAAAAAGGAGGATAGAGAAATTTTATAGGCTATAAAGTAAGGTTGGGGGACCCAAATGATGAGATAAAATATTTTACATGATAAAATAATGATTATTCAGACTAGAAGAATTCATAAAATAGAGGGAACTTATATATTTCCTTACACATATCCTAGTTTATTTAAAGATATAGTGAGGGATGGGTTATGGATGAAATCCATGAATTTTGAACTTTATTGAATTGAAAACGAGGAACCCCATGCTTGCACTCTCATTCATGGTTCTACAAACACTTTCATTAAACCATATATTTGATATATAGTTAGATGAAAATATCATTATTTTAAAAATTACCATTGAATAAGCATTAAAACATTTAAAACAACACACAATCCCATGAAGAAAATGTTTATTATATTTGAGGATTTTCTATATAAGAAAAAACATTTATGATTCTGGTGATCATTTATCCACATTCTAATTGAACTAGATCCACTTATAGACATATCATAGGTTATAATCATATTTATAACACTAGGAAAGAAAATATAACAAATGAGTGATATCCAACACCCAGTAAGGGAAGAAATATCAACATGTTATCAAGTGTTAGATCATAATATTATGAAAAAACAAGGTTTGGGGAATAATATCACTTTAAAATAACTTGAAAAATTAATGTTTTTCACATGTCATAATATAATGATATAAAATATGAAATGAAAAACACACAAAATAAAACAATTATATGGAATAATGAGATAATAAACATGATCTATGGAATATAATCATAAGAAGGATACATGGAAATGTAACATTCCCTTGAAACCCATCATACAAAAGTAATTTGAATGAAAAACCAACATGATGAAATTATAACATTATGAAAAAATGTCCATGTTTCATGTTGTCGAAAACAAACTTTCTAGGATTCATGTTGTTGGAAAAAAATTCCCGTGCTACTTGTTATGAAAAAAATATAATTCTCACATGTAATATTGTGAAAAAATACCCATTATTCATTTTTTCAACAAATAAATTCCCACACTTTATTTTGTAAACAAAGAGAATTCCCACCCTTGATGATGTGAACAAAAAAAATGTCTACACATCATGTTGTGAAAAAATGCACAAACATTATGTTGTGAAAATGAATTCGCATGATTCATTTTTTTGAAGAAATAAATGAAAACCTTTTTTTTGGGAACACTGCCTTTTCACACTTCATTTTGCGAACAATCAAAATTCCCGTACTATATATTTTGAAAAAACTAAATTTTCTCACTTCATGTTGCCAACAAAAAAATGTAAGTTCTATAAATCATTATATCATGATATATAAAATTTTAACAAATTAATTTTAGGCATATATAGTACCCCCACAATAAATAATCCTTACATATATGTTCCACTTGAAAAAAAATATCTATCATATTGTAAAATACCTAGGAAAAAGAATGGGTTTCTTAAACCATTAAAAATCATATATAAACTGAAGTTAAAAAAATTATAGGATATTAAAAATATCATATTTTGAAAGGAATCAAATAATTATAAAATATAGGGGTGATGATATCATTACTTAATTAAAGATAAACCTTAGAGGGTAGATAGAATTGAAAATACAACAAATTTCATAAAACCTTTTCAAACATTATTATAAAATATGAAGAAAAAATTACATTCAAAATAATATTTGTTGAAGGAAAGAGAATAATTTTGAAAATAATTATTATAAAGATATCCAAGTAAAATTTATTTTAGTTAAAATAAATATTATCGAAAAAATGTGGAATTGATGTTAAGAAATCTTATTTTGAAAGGATTGAAAACCTTTTCATTAAATTTTTTCAATAACCTTTGTTTGAAAACCCACATCGTAAAAATATTTTTAAATTTTAATTTTGAAATGGTATGAATATAATTATGATAATAATATAAAATAATACATATTATCTTTCCTAAATGAAAATATAACATTGGTGGGATGAAAAAACATGGATTTGGTGGTAAAATCTTTTAAAAGATATGAGAACTATTCAATATAAAATTAAATTTTTTTATGAAAATCTAATTCACCATGAAAGGATGCTTCAGTATAAAGAATATTTAAAAAAATAATATTAAAATAAAATATAATATCACCATAGGTTTTAACAGATCAATGTGGAACGATAACAGTAAAAGAGGAGTGATTATGAACTAAGGAAAAGATTTTAATCCTAAAACCCCTTACATCATTAGTATCTTTTTAATCAAAGCTCAATTAGAGGTATAAGTTTAAATAGAACATTAAATATCAAAAATTATAAGTTTACAATTATAAAAAATGAAAATTGGGTAGTATTTACCCAACTATTAATGAAATATGGAGTGCATCATAAATATGTATCAAGGGATTAAAAAATGAAGCAAAGAAGTCCTTACGACGTTGGTAATATTTTAATCAAAACCCCTTAATGGAGAAGGAATATAATTCAAATTAAAATTTAATAATTAAAATATAATTAATTATATGATATATCTGATTAGAATTATGTTCATCTTAGAAATAAAATTTGTTATAGAATAAAAAATATGTCTCAAAGGAAGGAATTTGAGAGGAAACACCATTACATTATATTATCTCTTACCCAACTATACTCTAACATCCTAAATAATTAACATAAATATATTTATAACTTATCATTTAAATTTAATATAAACATAAAACTCTTTTTATTATTATTTTACATCCATTATTTTAGATATATTAACCAATTATAGTTAATTTTCATTATCGAGTGGTAGGAAATTCAGTTGCTTTTTTCATATAAAATTCACCTAGATGAGATCAATTATGACTAAGTGGTTTTAGGTTCATCATTAACATATCATTATATATATAATATTTTTTTTCCAATTATTAAATAATTAATATTATCATTCTGTGGATGACATGAATATGACATGTGAAAATGGAAATTGTGATGAATTAATTTTCAACATGTTCAGTGAAAGAAAGATGATATATTAATAAATAATTTAAAATTTAACAAAATATACCAAATAATTAAAAAATATTATATATATACATATATTTGTATTTGATAAAATTATCAATATATTACTTCCCATAGTCATTTATGAAATAATCTTTATAACGTCCTTTATATAGGTGGTAAAAGTTGCCCAAACAATAATGTATTATAATGTTTTCATAACCAAAATATTATATATTGATAATGGAAATATAAAATATTTAGAAGCATAAAAATTAAAAAGTTATCATATATTATTAATAAATATATTCTTAGAACCATCCAATATGGTTTATGACTACAAAAAACATTTTTTATGGAGGTGGTAGTCTGCACGTACGCACGATTATTGATTTCATTTCTCAGTGATTGGATGGAAATATGGTATATTTAAAATGAAATTTCTATAATTTTATTTATTATATATAGGAAACATTTATTCACAAAATACATCCTTGATACCATCCTTGATATACAGTGATGAAAAATGAATAACATCAAGAGGCGACAATACGCACATACGCATGATCAATGTTATTTAATTTATTTAGTGAATAGTAATGATTGAATAATTACTATAAAATTAACATGTTAAAAATCTAATATAATTATTATACTTTATTAATGATATTAATAATGTTATAAATGTTTTATAATGGATTGTATTAAAATAAATGACTAATAAAAAGTAATACTAATGTTAGAATATTGAGTTTTCACTTAGAAGACTCCATGAAAATGAAGTAATTAAGAAAGATCAAGGTAACTAGAATATTATTTAAATGGAATAGGGATGTATTAGGATAAAATTGAAATATTTAAAATAAGAAATTATAATTAATGGTGATTCTGGATGTGGAATAAGTGTTACCTCATTATAACAAAAGGGAAGGGTAGTTTTGGAGTAACAATTACATTTTGAATAATAAAATGTTATTATTCATGGTTTAGTGGCTATAAAATGAACAAAATAAGAGGATTATGTGAGTGTTGGTCAAAACCTAGACCAAACACTCATTTTTATTAAAAATTGAGTGTTTTAAGGATTTTTATTTTATCTTTTTTACTTTTATCCAAATTTATATTTACCTTAGTAATTAATGTTTTACCTTAGTAAATAATATTATTTACAAAAATTAATTTTAAATCATTTCCATAATTATATAAATTGATTTCAAAAATGTAAATCATGTTATTGTATATAAATTATGAGGGTTTGAAAAGATAATTTTAAGATTTGAGGATATAACACAAAAAAAATATGTATTTTTTTAAAATGTGTAGTTTTAAGATTAAAAATTATATATAAGAAAAAATTATTACAATTATAAATTACCATGACCTATATAGGTTTATAACAAAAAAATTAAAGTTATGATTATTTTTTGGAAATTTTAAATTTAATCATTACATAAAGACGGTTCATTCAATAAAAATACCAATAACAATATTTTTTTATTAAACTATCATTTTAATTAAGTTCTAAAAATGGTTCACATGGTATTTATAAAAATATCTATTTAATTTCATAATTTTATTCCATAAATACATATTTTGTTACATTAATAGTTCCATAAACTTTTATGATATAATTACATAATGATAAAATCATAAATTTTTTTCTTTAAAAACTGTAATTTTCGACATGAAATCAATATTTTCAAAAAACAAAAAAATTCATACTAATTAAATGTAGATATAGGGAATTAAAAAATGGATTTTTTTTTCATAAAATTTATATTCTAAAATTTTTTAAATCTATTTTATAAAATAAAATATATAATACAATGAAAATAAATTTTATTGAAAGTAAACCTTTTCAACATTTACTCATATTTACTATTTATCTTTTAAAGGTAATAACTTTTAATGGTTTACCACATTTGTGTTTATTATATATTTATCAATATTCTTCTTATAATATTTTATAGTACATTTATATTTGGTGTATCATGTAACATATGTTATAAAACACAACATTTCTTGTACAAGGTTTAGAATTTTGGGTCGTTTCTTTCTACACCACCTAAAATAAATTTTCCTGAAAATTTTAATTTTCACTTACCAACGTAAATATATATGGGAATAAATATTATAGAGTAAAATAAAGATATATTTTCTATGTAAATTTTCACCATACCAGTTTCATAAATATATTTATTTCCTCTGAATAATATTATCCATAATACTAGGTTTTTTGCAACTATTTGGGCCAATAGACTACCATTATTTGGTCTCAGGACCCATATTACTTACTTTATTTCTAGAGGGTGTTTGTTATAAACCTTTTATTTACACACTATCATAGGTTGACATGAAATGTGTTTTCCTTACTTTATATGTTTTTCCTTCCAAGTGGAGGGAACCAATATATCACTAAAATCTAATTATTTTTATCTAAAGGATGGATAATAAGATTTCTCCATTGCACATTAATATAAAATTAAACATAAAATTCAATAAAAACAATATTTTTTCTTCAATAATAAAATCATTGGGCTGGTGATTTGGATTTCTCCGAAATCATTATAGGCCTATTAAGGTGGCTTGAACTATATTCTAATTGGATATCCAAAAATATAAACTTGGGGGTTCGTGTATCTTTAATCATTTTTTAATGAAATACATTCAAAAAGAGAGAAAATATGATATTTTTATTTTCCCCTAGTTTAGGAGGTTAAAATTGTTTATTATCCTCACTAACTATTATTTATGGAATCATTTTAAATAATTCCTAATCTATATACATTGGAGGTATTATAAATTCTTCACCTCTTTTTCATTGACCAACTTATTTTCCCAAACATTACAATCATGAGAATGAAGGAATATATTTCCATAATTGAAACAATTTCTTTTTCCTCTAAGACATTTCCATGGGTGATTCTTCCAAAATTATTGACATATAGTAGGTTAAATCTTCATTACCACAATATCTTCTTTACCTAATATTCAATGAAACTATATCATTATATTATTTTTAGAGTTTGTATGTTTGTAATGGATTATGTTATTAATCATAACTCAAGATATTTCAGCGAGCACAACCAAAATGATTTCAATTCCAGTTTTTATCCCATATGGTTTCTCATTAAGACAATTAGGATATTGTCCATTACATATATTATTAACAAGGATTCTCTTTTCTCCAACCATTTTTAAAAATGAAAAATGTAATCGTGAGTGATCAATATTTACATCATAATGAAATTATGAAAGACTCAACCACAAAATGTGTTACTCTTTGCAACCCGCATATTACCTTTTAGTTTACTCTAATCACCCTTGATTACATCATGATCTATTATGGTTGGGTTCTCTTATATTAATAATCACAATTTCATAAAATAATAAATCATTAATAATGGAATATAAGGAGAATGTGATTGACCATATCGTATCCCATTTGTGTGTCAAATTAGGAGTGTAGTTAGGCCTTCGATCATGAACTAGGTGAAAATTGATCTAATACCAAACACAACCATTTTAGGGTTATTATTCTAAGGTAAATCCATGATTGATCCTGAATCTACATGTATTATCTTAGACGAGATGTAATTTCTTATATAACCATACAAAATCTACATTATCAAATCTTAAAAATGTTATCCTTTACATGGACATATCCATTACACTAGTACCTATGGATTTAACTAAAATGTTTTCACTATATTCCCTAAAAATAACTTAAATAATCTTCAAAATAAATACAACCTACTTAGATACCATCTAAGGTTCCCTGGACCCATACTCCCAGATCTGATGCTAAAGAAAATTTCTTTAAACACAATCATTGATAACAAAAATGAGATGAAACTATCGTTATTTTACCAAATTACCATAGGATAATAATTAAAAATAATAAAACATCTCATGATCATAATAATGGAATGATTAAAGTCTTTTAGGATTGGTTAACAAAGTTCCTTATTTTATGATACATATAAACATTTTACCACATTTAAACCACACTATATCTATTTTTAGACATCTATTAGGTTATACTCATCATTATAATTTCGGAAATAAAATATAAGAAAGGGGTTATCTCAAACTCTAAGTAAGGGATGACTTATCAACATGTTATCAATGTTTAATTTATAATAATATTAGAAAAAAATAATAGGGGAATATATATTTAAAAAAAATTATAACAATATGATTTTTCACATTCTAGGATAGAAGGATATGTAATCTCAATGAAAAAAATATGACATTGAAATAGTGTTTGAAATGAGAATTTAATAAACATGATCCATTGAGTATAATCATAATCAAATGTCTTAGAAATTTTACATGTGGTTGAAACCCGATATTAAAAACATTGGATAAAACATAAGAATAGGGAAATTATAAAATTTTGAACAAACAAAATTTCTATGTTTCATGTTGTGAACAAACAAATTATATTGCTTTATATTGTGAACAAACAGAATGAATACAGTTTTTATTTTGTATAATGAAAAATCCCATGGTTTATATTATGAAAAAATATCCATTCTAGATTTTGTAAAACAATTTCCACACTTTATGTTGTGAATAAAAAATGACAATTATTCATGTTGTGAACAAAAATATTCACACATCAAGTTCTAAAAATAATATTCCCACTATGTATATCATAATTGTCTTCTCAAACTAAATATTGTGAAAAAAATAATCACATGCATTATTTCTTAATTTTTTTGTGCGCTTCATGTTTTGACCAAAAAATGTTCGTGATTCTTATTTTAAACAAACAAAATATTCTGTCTTCTTCATGTGAACAAACAATGTCCATTATTCATGTTGGGAGCAAAAATGATTTTCACAATTAACATCCTTGTATCATGGGATATAAAGTATTACACAATGTATTGGTGGTGTATATAGTATCCCACCCATAAATCATCCATACAGTTGTGTTATACTTGAAAATAAACATTCATCATATCATAAGTAACCCATATAAAATATTTGTTTCTCAAATAGTTGAACAACATCACACAATTTAAACATAAAAAATAATATAATAAAAAAATAATATAATATAAAAAAATGACATCATAAAATATTAATAACATAAAAATAACATATATAGGGTGATCAAAAAATCACTTTATAAATGGTAAACCTTAGTGGTAGATACAAGAAAAAATATATTTGTTTCACAAAACCTTTTAAAACATAGTTATAAAATATAAAAAACAAATTAAAATAAAAAACGTTATGAAGGGAATAAAAAATATTTTGAAAAACTTTATTTTATATATTAATAAATAAATATCCCTAAAAAGATATAAAGTTTATCAAAGAAAGTGGAGTGAATGATAAAACATTTGATTTTGAATGGATGTAAAACCCCATTGTTTCAATATTTTGAAATACAATCGCTTAATGATATACATCATAAAAAGAGTATTAAATTACCCTTATGATTATGGGTAAATGCAATTATTATATTCAGAAAACATAATCCAAATTATCCATCCTAAAATATTGGATAACACTATTGGGAAGTAAAAAACATGTATATGGAGGGACAATTCATTACAAGAAATTAGAATTATTCGTAACATAATTTATTTATTTTGGAACAATAGATTCATCAAGAAGACATAGTGTGAAACATTTTTTCCCTATAAAACAACATGAAAATAAAATATAACATCATCATAGGTTTCAATAGACAAATCATTAAAAATAATATTCATATAGGAGTGATTATGTCCAAAATAAAATATTTGAGTCATGAAAAATCCTTACAACCTTTTTAACTTTTGAATCAAAATCCCATGAGAGGTATACATTAAAATATAAAATTGAATATGATGAAATATAATTGGATAATGACATGATATTTAAATGGTGTTGTATATACACCATTGAAAGGGAAACATGTTGTATTGTATAAACATGTCTCAAGGGATTTATATTTGAGTCAAAGAACATCATACAACATGGGTAAAATTTTAATAAAAACCTTATGACAATGTGGAATTTTAATTAAAGTTAAAATATAATTATTAAAACATAGTTTATGTTATTATATATCTAATAGTCATAATATTCACCTTAGAAATGAAATTAGGCGTACAATAGAAAACATGTATTAAAGTTAGCTATTTGAGACAACAAAATTCCATTGTATTCATTCTTACTCAACAGTCCACTAAACTCATGTATAATAAACATATATTTCTTAATAAATTATATCATTAGTTTAGTATAAAAGCATCCCTTTTATAATTATTTTATTACTAAATATTACATATATATTAAATTATTATAGTTTTTTCCTTATGAGGTGTTAGATACTTCGACTTCTTGTTTCGTATAAACATCATGAAGGTGGGATCAATTATAAAAAATAAGCATCAAGTTCATAATTCCAAGACCATTGAGTACATAAATGTTTTTTTTCCAATTATTACTTATGTTTGATTTTCATTATGTGAATGAAATGAGTATGCCATGTGAAAATGGAAATCATAATGAACCATTTTTTGATGTTTTTATCAATTGAAATGTGATATGTTAATAAATATTTGTAATATTAACAATACATTTATATAATGGGTAAATAAACTTAAATAAATCATTATAACATGAAACTACCATTATATGACATCCCATAATAATTTATGGAAGAATTGTTAAAACGTCATTTACATAGGTAGTAAAACCAACAGAAATGTTAATGTATTATAATGATTTAATGAGTAAGATATTTGTTTTGATAATGATAATATGAAATATCTGAAAGCTTAAAAATTTCATAATTACTATAAATTCTCTGCAAATCAATTCCTATAACTATCCATGATGGGTGGGGATGGAAACCGAAATTTGTTGTTCATAGATGAGGTAGCCTACATGTACGCATGATTAGTGATCACATTTCTCAATGAATCAATATAAATATGGTATGTGGAAAATTAAAAATTAAAAATTTTATTTTTTTCAAAAAATAATATTTGTTCATAAAGTAAATCCATCACACCATCCTTGAGAGTCTGTGATGAAAAAATGAACAACATTAGTTCATGGATGTGGTAGTGTACACATACCCACAATGTATATTATTTTATTTTATTAGTTAATAAAAATTATTTAATACCTTTTTTAAAATTAATATAATTTTGTTTGAGTATACTAATTATACCAGTTTCAATATATTAATATGGTTAGAGATGATTATGGAAGGAGTAGAGAAAAAAGGAAGACTAAGAGCAAGTAATACTCATATTTGTATCTTCATTTTCACTTAGAAAACTCCGCGTATATGAAGTACCCAAGAGAATTATATGTGAAAATAATCTTATAGGAATGGGATAGGGTTATAAGAGGAGAAAAGTTTGATATTATCAAAAATAAATTTGAAAGATATATGGATATTTATGTGGTGGAAGTGTTACTGTTTTATATGTGAAGGTAAAAGTAGTTTTGGGAGTAACTATTACATTATCCATAATATAAAGTTACTATTTTTTGGTAAATAGATAAAAAATGAAAAATTGAAGGGAAACATATTTTAGGATAAATATCACCTCTAACAAAATTTTTGAAAACAATTGTCCTGTGTATATTTTTTTTGTAATTTTTTAACTTTTACCCTAATTAAGTTTTACCTTGGTAATTAATTTTTAACCGTAGCAATTAATATGAATGAAAAAAAATTAATATTAATCCTTTTACATAATTTGAGACTTCTTATATATAATTTTCAAATGATTCTACCAAATAAAATTTATTATCGTTTGAAAAGTTAATTTTAAGATTAGTGCACAAAACATGTAAATATGGTTTTTTAGAAAAAATTAGTTTTTCATAATTAACTATATATATCATCTATAATTTTTGAAATTAAACATTTCAATGGCATAAATTATTTTATTATATAAAAAAGTACGAAGATTTCATTGATATCCAAAACTGAATCTCAAAATGAAGATACTTGATTCAAATATATAGGATTTATAAGCTCAAATAATATATTTAAATTCCAAATTTAATTTATTAAATATATATCATATTACTAAAAAGGGTTCATAATCTTCTAGGATACCTTTAAATAATGATAAAACCTTTAAAATTATAATATTTTCAAAACCTGTAATTTTTGACAACAAATTCACATTTTCATAAAAAAAATAAAAATTTCATAATAAGTAAATTTTGATTTGAGTAATTGAAAAATAAAAATTATTTTATCAAATTTAATTTAAAAAAAATCTAAATTTAGTTTTTAAAATAAAATACATAATATAAACAAAACACGTTTTACTAAGAATAACCTTTTTCAATATTAGCTCATATTAATTATTTATATTTTAAATGTAATAAATTTTAATGATTTTCCATCTTAGTGTATATTATATGTTCATCAATAGTGTTCTTAAAATATGTTTTAGTTCATTTATTTTGGGTGTAGTCAGTGACACAAGTAGTATAATATATCATTAGTTTTATATGGTCTTGAATTTTAAGTCATTATATAGAAGAATAAGATAAGCGATCTTGTGGATAAACTAGATGGAACCAATGGTATTAGAATCAAATGGGGTATTAAGAAATGTATAATGATAAAAAAATAATAAAGAAAACATTCCAACTAATTTTTGAAGGATATTATGTGGTGGACACTTTTCTACATGGGAAAAAGAAAAATTAATCATGTTGTTTGTAATAATTTGAATTAAATGATGGTATACAAGAATTAAAATGGGTGTGAAGAGAAATTTTTAAAATGAAGTTCTAAAAGAAGAATTTTATATTGAAAACATAATGGGTTTAAATAGGATGATAATGAAAATAATGTTTTTTATGAGAATAAAGTCTTGTATTTATTAAAATAGTAATTCAGACCCATGTATATTATACATTACACATTTTGAATACTTGGAATTTAAAAGTGGTGGTTTAGATCAAAATATTAATGTAAATATCAAAGTAAAGGAATAATATATAATTTTGATTTATGTGGATGGTATTATATTCATTGCAAACATAGTTAAATAATGTGACAAGTTTTTAAATACCATAAAATTTAAATTTGTGATGTCCATGATTATAGAAAACATATATTTTCTAGAGTTACAAGTGAATCAACAAGGTGGGAAAACGTTTATTAGTCAAATGAATAATTCTAATGATAATTTAAAGAAATGTTTCATTAAATACAGTAACAATAATAAAAACCCGTCATTTGGGGTAAAACATTTGGGATAATTGATGTTAGAAAGAATGAATGTTGAAAAATATATGGAAGAATGGGTGATAAATATTAAACTATTACCAGATTTGATATTGTGTTTTCCAAATTATTAGTTGTATGATTGAAAATCAATCTAAGTGAAGAACTCCTAATTTTTAAGAATTTGATATTGATATAGTCAAATGAACTACCGACTATGGTGTGTGGTATTCAGTAGGTCAGAAATAAGATTTAATGGAATATGGTGATGACGGTTTGGGAGAAGATGAACTCAATTGAAAATCAATACACGTATATTGATTTTTGTTAGAGATATTTATATAATATATCTAATAAATAAGAATTTACATTATTAAGTAATATAAATGTTAAATATATATATTTTACTTAGGATTTTACTCAATATGATTGGATGAGTTGAAAAATAAATGATGTTATAGAAGTTGTGGAGCTTTCACTGATGGTTTTATGTAAGAAAAAGAGTGATAATGATACATATTTTATAGGAGAAGATCATACATTTTTTAAATAAATAATTTTCAGATATTTTATTTATTTTATCTCAATAGCAGGTCAAATACATGATACATGATACATATAAATTAATATTGAATTTCTAAACATTGAAATATATCAAATTATACACGAATACCTATATTATTGTTGTTGTGAAATTTCTTATTTAAATCTATATGTACTTCTATTACAAATTACTTGAGAAATATGACAATAATAAGACTAAGTAGTTTTATATTTCACTCTATTTTCATTGAAATCATTTTTCAATCAAAGAATTCACTTTGGAACTACACTTTTTGAGACATACATGTTCAACAGAGAAGATTCAATCATCTACAAGCTACATAAGAAAGGTTGGTGCTAAAATATATTCCAAAATTTATATATTTTATATATTGGTTTATTATTTTTCAATATTTATGTAGTTTTATTTTTTTAATCCTTATCACAAATCATATGTTGTTTTCATGAATGTATGAAAACTGATTCTGAATAAGAAAAAAAAAAAACAATTCCATAAAAAATTACCAAGGTGGATAATTTAAAAGAAATGGATTCAATTAATTTTTTTTTTCAAATAATGGTATTATTCATAAATTAACTATCCCTATAAAAAATTAATTTAAAATAGTTGTTTGAAGTTAGAAAATGAAATTTTTAATAAATTTCTAAAACCTTGTTATGTGAATATACTTTTCTTACTCATTTTTAGACTAAAGTTGTTCAAAAAACATTTTATTTCATTAATAATGTCATAATAATTCATATATTAAAGAAAAAACTCTATAAGTTATGTAATAATAGAAAAAAAAAGTTGGATACATTATTTTTTTTGTATTTAAGCTTTATATCTTGAATAATATGGACAATGTTCTTAAATTTGATCTAAGGAATGATGAATAAATCTTTGTTGGTAATTATACAACTTAAAAGGTTAATATAGTTTTCAATAAAATGTAAAATACATTTGATGAATCATTTCAATTGATGTTTTATGAAATTGAACACTTGGTTAAATGAAAAAAGATGTTGATAAACTTTACGATTCTATCGACAACTGGAAAATTGATACCTCTATTGGAACTCAAAAATTTTATTGATGAATAACATGTTTACATAAAAACTAGTAATGAAAATATAGAAGTTGATAAAACTTAGAGAATTATACCTATACAACCGAGAATCCTAAAATTATATCCCTTAGAACTTTTTTTTAGTGATTTAGATGAAGGATTAAGAATTATAACATGCACAAGAAATGTCATTGAGTTTTATTATTTGATTCTAATGATTGAACCCAAAATCATAAGGGGAATGATTAAATAATTATAGTTGTGTTATATACATGCATGAAAATTAAATCCTTTTTAAATAGATAATGTTTCAAAATTAGTTAGTAGACCCTTCAATTGTTATTTTATATGTTATAAATGGGTTTATAGAAGTAAACATGATGGATAAGGAGTAATCAGTAGGAATAAGGCTATATTACTAATTAAAAGTTTCCTTCATGTGGAACATATATATTATGATGAGACCATGTCACCTATATCTTGAATTTAAGTCAATATAATTCTACAATCTTATACATAGGATATTACTTTTCAACTTTTATAATTGAATGTAAAATTTTATTTTAATTTTTTTTTATTTTAAAATATTTTCATAATGATCAATATTTTATTTTTCAAAATCCTAATTTGAAAAATAATATTTTCATACTTGGAAATATTTATATGGTCTAAATTATGTTTATAAATATCAGTATGATAGGTTATGTTATTTTATTTTATCGAATGGTTTTTATATAGTTATGGAATATACTATATATTTTAATAAAACTTCATCTATTTATATTTTTTAACAAATATATTTTGATGATGTGATTCATAGGTTAACTAAAAAGAAAATATGTAATGAAATTTAAAAACTCATGCAACAATAATTTGAAATTAGCGTACTAGTTTATTCGAAACAATTTCATGGATTTCAAGTCATTCAATAAGTAATTTGGAATATGTTAAATCAAATTAGGTATATACATGAATTAATATAAGTGTTTTGAGTTTAAGATAAAAAATAATATGATAATTCTATGAGTTATAATGTTAAAATTTATATAGATGAAGCTAGTAAACAAGTGGTGTAGAGACCCGAAGCTTGACGTACATTGACATTACATTACTTTTGCGGAATACTTAGTACATTACAAAAACACACACACAAGGACCGTAATAGTTTAGTGTCTTTGGAAACTCGGAATATAATCTTCTAATCCTGGTGAAAGATCTTCAATATCTCCCATAAAGATCTTCCCTTTTTTTTACCTAAAACCTTTCTTTATATCCTGGGGAAAAGAAAACATAAAAGGGTGAGCTTAAATGCTCAGTAAGGGTAAACAAAAGAAATATAAATCACATCATATACATAAGAACATAACTTTTGGAAATCTTAACCTGCAAAAGAGATCATAATTTCATAACCTGGGATAAATCATGGCAGTGAAATGTATTCACAATAATCATAACTTAAAACATTAAACATTGTGGCATACACACATAATCATAGAGAATCATTTCTTGTTAGTCATGACTCATTGCCAAGACTATCTTAGTGGACAAAGTCCCTTTCTGAATCGAGTCACCCTCGTTTCAGTCCTGTTTCACTGAACCGGTATAACCTACCATTCCAGCCATGTCTATCTCATGAGATATAAAATCTTTACCCAATTCATTGGAGGGAGATATAGGTCCCACCCATCTCATAATGATACCATTCTTATGTGTGCCACAAAATCATAAATCATACATCATTACATAACCCATGTAATAAAAATGGGAATCTTAAACATCATGACATCATAAAACAATTCATATATGATAAAGGAATTCATAAAAATAATTCCATCACAACATAATCAAATCAATGTAATAATAGGGATAAAAACAGAACCCTTTATTATCTTAGATGGAAAATAATTTTGATAAAACAGCTAAAATGAATTCTTGGGGAAAATATCCTTTCTTCTTCAAAAACACTTTTCCTTTCTTAATATGTCATAAAATTATAAACTAAAAGAAGTTGATTAAAAATAAACTTGAAAAATTGTAAGGAATGATTCTTGGAAATAATGTTTTAAAAATCCATTCATGCCGTATAAGTTAAAAAAAACATTCTTCTCGTACTTTTGTCGGAAAAGTCAAAAAAGTACCTCGTACGAAAAACGACAAAAGATTCCTTTCATATCTTTTACTAAAAACTCACCGAAGGGTAAAATTGAATTTAAACAATTATAGGTGGATGGAAATAATATTACATATTGAGGAAACATGGATGTGTATGATAAAATACACCCCAGTAAATACCAAAGTATAAACAATCTCGGATAAAAATGAGATTGTGATATTTCCCTTACCTTAGGTCCGACTTGCTTTGTGAGTGTCCGAACCTCCTGTATATGATTTAAATCATGTTATTGAATTATTCCAGAATCATATTCATTGTTATTATATCATATATGGTCCACTTATGACTTTATATTACCCGTTCTTTTGTAAATTCATGTTAAAGTAGCGTTTTGGGTAAAATCGTCTCATTTGTCGTTCGTGTTTTTAACTTGTAATTATTCATATGATTACTTAGATCATGATTACTTAATTCCAGAATATAAAACATGATTTATATATATATATTCATAATACACATATATAATAAATCAGTAAATGGAAAGAAATACACCGTTTATGGAGACGGTAGTCCGTACGTACGCATGAACGCTGTTTTCGTTTCCTTATTGAATTGAATGGAATTAAGTAGATGACATACATATAAATATAAATAATTCCAGTATCATTATTAGGTATTATATTTCATTATTACTTATTATATATACTTTATAATCATTCATGAATGGTTAATCATTGAGAATGAATCTCATCGCGTCGTGGAGACGGTAGTCCGTACATACGCACGAGCGATGATATCGTTCCCATGGTCGTGGAATTGTGTTGCAGTGTATGTATAATATTTCAGTATCAATATCACTTTATAATAATCATATATAGTTACTCATTACAACTTTATACCCATCCAATTAATGTAGTGGCGGAAAATAGATTACACCACGGCGTGGGGACGGTATTCCGTACGTACGCACGCGTGGTGATTTCCTTTTTCCGTAGGATGGATAGAAGGTTAATTAGAGTTGTTTCATATTTATAATAACAAATCAGTATATAAGAAATACTGATGTTATTACTTTATCATGAAACAACTAAAGAAGAAGAAGTTGAAGAAGAAAGAAATTGAAAAAGATCGGTAATGGATATTACCTCTTTTTGACGCGCCTTTTCTTAGCCTCCACTTAAAGAACTAAGGATGGTCTTTGAAGAATACCAGGACCTCTATGATGACACTAGGGAAGTGGAGAAGGGATTTTGGCAGGGGTTGGCCGAGATTGAGTGCTCAAATTGGTGTGAGGAGGAGGGGGAAGAGGTTCCCTTTTATAAGGGAGGAGAGGGGCACCTTAGGAATATCTCAAAATATTATTTTATATTAAAGTCAAAATCGGTTTATAATGGTTCCAAAGGGTCTTATTTTGAATCTAAAGTGGGGATGGGTCGAAATCATATCATCCAATAGGATTTAGACAAGTTTAGGGTATTATTTTAACCTTATCAATTAGATTTAACTCTAAGTTAAATAATTTAACTTTTACCGTGTCTTTTTGTTTTCTTACACTATATGGTTAATACACTTACTATAACATGCCAAACGAACCCCAAATTGTTTATTATTAATATATATATCCTTATCTAAGTCATTTTGCCGAACCTTAGATTTTTAGGAATAAAATAACAATTAGTAATTTAATATTTTATTTAAAAACTATTTTTTGTCAATTTTGACACTATTTGATATATGATTTTTGTGAAAGTCATGACAGAATTATATGTTCGAACCAAGTTGATTAAATCAACACTAATATATCATAATAACCTAGAAAATTAGTGGAATTCATAAAAAGTCCCAAATTACATTTATTTTGGTGTTTATAACATCAATTATGTCAATATTTCATTAATAAGATAATTACTGCATCATCATTGTGTCATAAATAAATTAAATTATTTAATGTCTAAAAATTACAAATAAAATACCATTATATAGGAAATATTTTTATATTTCTAATTAATATTTATAGTCTAATTTATCTTATGTATAACCCCATATTAAAAATGATTTACTTATTAAACTTTGATTTTAATTATTTTAACCCTTCTTTAAATAAATTAATAATAAATGTCCTAATCTAACCCAAGTGGGCCTAAATGATAATATTTTACACTTAAGGTTGTTTTTGGTCGATATAAACTTGTCCAATAGGATTAGGACATGTGTTAGGGTAATATTAATATCATTTTTACCCTTAATTACCCTATTTACTTTTAACCGTGGTAAATAAAAGTAAAAAGTTACTATTCACCAAAAATTATTTTTATCTCATTGAACCACATTTTACTTACAGACATCAACCGTGTTTCTCGGATTTTTGAAATTCCATTCACAGAAGCGGTAAAATTAAGTTTTATGAAAAATTCAGTTTTTTAACTACCACTTAGTAGTTTCACTATTCATCAAAAATTGATGTTTTTCAGAACAATGCCAAAATTTCATCCTAAGCTATATTTCATATTCCGAATTCAAAAATGAAGTCTATTTTACCAAATTCATAACATAGAAGTTGCATTAATTAATTTTATAATTAAATCCCGCTATTAAAACAAATAGCGTGTTTTTAAGAAACAATATCTGTCAAAAGATTGACACTTGATTATGTCTGGTTTAAATGTGAAATTACATTCAATGACCAACATTGTAGTAAATTGTAAAAATATATTCTAAATATACTTTAAAACCACTCAAATTAATAATTTATCACTATTAATTATTTCGATTAAAAAAGTTGTTTTTAATTATAATTTAGTAATTTTCACTATTCATCAGAATATGAAAGTTATCCGAAAAGTACCAAAATTTTACCTTAGGCTAAATTCGATACTCCGAATCCAAAAATAAAGTCCATTTTGAGAGATAAAATTTCTAAAATTTAAAAAGTGTTTATTACTATTCATAATGACTAGTTTTAATAATATTTTAATAGCATATCGTTGTTTAGTGAAACTCGGTATTGCGTATTACACACGCTATCGAGGAAGGTCACGATTGCGTGTAATGCAAGGCAAGTCAAGGATGTGTGTTGTGCAAGCTCCTTTTGGTGTAGCGTACAACACAAGACATTAATAAAATTAAAAAGAATATTTTTCATAAAATCTCGGGCTGTTACATTCTACCCCCCTTAAAAGGAATTTCGCCCTCAAAATTCGTCGGGGTTATAAATGGTTTACTATTCGAAAGTTTATTTAATAGAAACCCACATCGTAAAAAGGAATATCAAAACCAATATTTAAAAACAAAAGTATGAAACGTAACGGTTACCCAAATAAACTAATCACTGGGTTTCCAAATAGGTGAAAATATAGATATGGAAGAGAAATCTAACCATCTTGTTCTGATGGAGAGTGGTAGAGAACATGGCTATGGAAAAGCCAGCAATCACAAAGCCATAAATTTGTGACGATCTAAGGTACCATCTGATTCATCAGATATAAGATCACTAGGACACCATTTTTGGTTTTCAAGATCGTTTCCCTAAAGTTGAAGAATTTGAATTAGAATAAATACTTACTTTATTTTGGTACAATCTCACTGTTGTTCGTTCCTTGAACAATTTCCACTTCATCTCTTAAATAAATGAAGTTGAATTTGTTATTCATGAAGTGTTAGCAGATCATGTGATAGAATGACGGGTCATTCCATCTGTCTCAAAAGGATAGCAAAATTTATATACATAAGTCGATCTATAGTGAGATTAATCATATATGGTTCCTAAAATGGACTTATACTTTATATATCATACTGCTTAATATAATAAAACTAGTTTCTACTAAATAGGGACTTCCTGTAGGCCAGTGGTAGGCGATAAAGGATAGTCGCACTTCGGTTGTGGGTTCGATTCCCACAGCCTTGTCCGACGCGATGGGCTGTCACCCGTCCTGCAGGTTTTCCTTTTTCTAAAACTATATTACTATAACATCCCATCAATAATATCTAAAAAAACTTTTATCCTTAAACAATACTAACTTATGTCCAACATAATCCATTCCAATCTTTAGGCTTATCCATAATACTGCAGTCCACTCTCATAACATAGTGAAAACGATTACCAGAGATTTAACACCATCGTCGATTCCCATATATCATAAGATATGTTTTGTTGGTCACATTCCAAACATTCAAAGTCCTTAATCGTGTATTCTCTTGAATACCTTAGTGAAAAAATAAATGCAGTTAAAAGTTAACACTTTCCACATACCAAAATCCTCAAAATTCTATATACTCAAACCATGATATCACTTAGTCCTTATATCAATCATGAGCTCATGAATACTGTCAAACATTTCATTTTCTCCTTATCCCTTCATTATGGGCATATTATCTACTTTCCAAAATATTTGAATCACTTTTCATGGATGCCGGTACCTTAAAATTATTGAAAACCACAATAGACCGATAAATAATTATTTCGATACACCATAAAAGTACCTCAACAACATTATTCTTGAATACCAATACATAAACACTTCAGTCCATCCACTTCAATGATTGTCCTGGAAGAAGTCATTCCTTGAATTAGAAGTAACTTTTTAGGTCAGGGCATTGAGTTGGGTAATGCCCATGTTCTCCACAAATAAGACATTGAACTCCATAACATTCTGTCACTCTATGACCCTTTTCTCCACACAGATAACATCGGTCCCTCCATTTGAGGTATTCCTCAAGGTTCTTCTTCCCTTCTTTAGAAATCTCAATCTTCCTTTCTTTATGCTCCTCAACATGCGAACATGCATAATAGTTTATCTTCCTCTTCATTGATGAATTAGGCATACCACTAAATTTCACCTTGTTAATCATATATCGCGATGACTGATTTGGCATAATCACAAGATCTTTCTCTCTAGGAATTACACAATTGTTTTGCTCATAGTCACCAATTTGTCCATTGGATTCAATGTTAACCGAATTCCTTCTGGTTCCCTCCATTAACTAAAACACAAAAAGAATCTTGTGAGAGGCAAAAATAATGCTAGAGAAAACAACATAGTAAAGGGGAAGTATCCTCAATATCTAACTTCTTAGGTTAAATTCTATGATGGTTACCGTAGTTCTAGGACTGTATCTTATACGTATACTTATCCTTAGGGACATCCCTAGACATACCTTAGAAATATCTCTAGGGATCTCACTAATGTTTTCGCATCCTAGTTTCCAAAGGTTGACTAAACCTTTCCTCTGATACCAACTGTAGATACCCGAAGCTTGACGTACATTGAAATTACATTACTTTTGCGAAATACTTAGTACATTACAAAAACACACTCACAAGGACCGTAATAGTTTAGTGTCTGTGGAAACTCGGAATATAATCTTCTAATCCTGGTGAAAGATCTTCAATATCTCCCATAAAGATCTTCCCTTTTTTTTACCTAAAACCTTTCTTTATATCCTGGGGAAAAGAAAACATAAAAGGGTGAGCTCAAATGCTCAGTAAGGGTAAACAAAAGAAATATAAATCACATCATATACATAAGAACATAACTTTTGGAAATCTTAACCTGCAAAAGAGATCATAATTTCATAACCTGGGATAACTCATGGCAGTGAAATGTATTCACAATAATCATAACTTAAAACATTAAACTTTGTGGCATACACACATAATCATAGAGAATCATTTCTTGTTAGTCATGACTCATTTCCAAGACTATCTTAGTGGACAAAGTCCCTTTCTGAATCGAGTCACCCTCGTTTCAGTCCTGTTTCACTGAACCGGTATAACCTACCATTCCAGCCATGTCTATCTCATGAGATATAAAATCTTTACCCAATGCATTGGAGGGAGATATAGGTCCCACCCATCTCATAATGATACCATTCTTATGTGTGCCACAAAATCATAAATCATACATCATTACATAACCCATGTAATAAAAATGGGAATCTTAAATATCATGACATCATAAAACAATTCATATACGATAAAGGAATTCATAAAAATAATTCCATCACAACATAATCAAATCAATGTAATAATAGGGATAAAAACAGAACCCTTTATTATCTTAGATGGAAAATAATTTTGATAAAACACTTGAAATGAATTCTTGAGGAAAATATCCTTTCTTCTTCAAAAACACTTTTCATTTCTTAATATGTCATACAATTATAAACTAAAAGAAGTTGATTAAAAATAAACATGAAAACTTGTAAGGAATGATTCTTGGAAATAATGTTTTAAAAATCCATTCATGCCGTATAAGTTAAAAAAAACATTCTTCTCGTACTTTTGTCGGAAAAGTCAAAAAAGTACCTCGTACGAAAAACGACAAAAGATTCCTTTCATATCTTTTACTAAAAACTCACCGAAGGGTAAAATTGAATTTAAACAATTATAGGTGGATGGAAATAATATTACATATTGAGGAAACATGGATGTGGATGATAAAATACACCCCAGTAAATACCAAAGTATAAACAATCTCGGATAAAAATGAGATTGTGATATTTCCCTTACCTTAGGTCCGACTTGCTTTGTGAGTGTCCGAACCTCCTTTATATGATTTAAATCATGTTATTGACTTATTCCAGAATCATATTCATTGTTATTATATCATATATGGTCCACTTATGACTTTATATTACCCGTTCTTTTGTAAATTCATGTTAAAGTAGCGTTTTGGGTAAAATCGTCTCATTTGTCGTTCGTGTTTTTAACTTGTAATTATTCATATGATTACTTAGATCATGATTACTTAATTCCAGAATATAAAACATGATTTATATATATATATATATTCATAATACACATATATAATAAATTAGTAAATGGAAAGAAATACACCGTTTATGGAGACGGTAGTCCGTACGTACGCATGAACGCTGTTTTCGTTTCCTTATTGAATTGAATGGAATTAAGTAGATGGAATAAATATAAATATAAATAACTCCAGTATCATTATTAGGTCATATATTGCATTATTACTTATTATATATACATTATAATCATTCATGAATGGTTAATCATTGAGAATGAATCTCATCGCATCGTGGAGACGGTAGTCCGTACGTACGCACGAGCGATGATATCGTTCCCATGGTCGTGGAATTGTGTTGAAGTGTATGTATACTATTTCAGTATCAATATCACTTTATAATAATAATATATAGTTACTCATTACACCTTTATACCCATCCAATTAATGTAGTGGCGGAAAATAGATTACACCACGGTGTGGAGACGGTATTCCGTACGTACGCACGCGCGGTGATTTCCTTTTTCCGTAGGATGGATAGAAGGTTAATTAGAGTTGTTTCATATTTATAATAACATATTAGTATATAAGAAATACTGATGCTATTACTTTATCATGAAACAACTAAAGAAGAAGAAGTTGAAGAAGAAAGAAATTGAAAAAGATCGATAATGGATATTACCTCTTTTTGACGCGCCTTTTCTTAGCCTCCACTTAAAGAACTAAGGATGGTCTTTGAAGAAGACCAGGACCTCTATGATGATACTAGAAAAGTGGAGAAGGGATTTTGGCAGGGGTTTTCCGAGCTTGAGTGCTCAAATTGGTGTGAGGAGGAGGGGGAGGAGGTGCCCTTTTATAAGGGAGGAGAGGGGCACCTTAGGAATATCTCAAAATATTATTTTATATTAAAGTCAAAATCGGTTTATAATGGTTCCAAAGGGTCTTATTTCGAAGATAAAGTGGGGATGGGTCGAAATCCTATCATCCAATAGGATTTAGACAAGTTTAGGGTATTATTTTAACCTTATCAATTAGATTTAAATCTATGTTAAATAATTTAACTTTTATCACGTCTTTTTGTTTTCTTACACTATATGGTTAATAAACATACTATAACATGCCAAACGAACCCCAAATTGTTTATTATTAATATATATATCCTTATCTAAGTCATTTTTCCGAACCTTAGATTTTTAGGAATAAAATAACAATTAGTAATATAATATTTGATTTAAAAACTATTTTGTGTCAATTTTGACACTATTTGATATATGATTTTTGTGAAAGTCATGACAGAATTATATGTTAGAACCAAGTTTCTTAAATCAACACTAATATATCCTAGTAACCTAGAAAATTAGTGGAATTCATAAAAAGTCCCAAATTACATTTATTTTGGTGTTTATAACATCAATTATGTCAATATTTCATTAATAAGATAATTACTGCATCATCATTGTGTCATAAATAAATTAAATTATTTAATGTCTAAAAATTAAAAATAAACTACCATTATATAGGAAATCTTTTTATCTTTCTAATTAATATTTATAGTCGAATTTATCTTATGTATAACCCCATATTAAAAATTATTTACTTATTAAACTTTGATTTTAACTATTTTAACCCTTCTTTAAATAAATTAATAATAAATGTCCTAATCTAACCCAAGTAGGCCTAAATGATAATATTTTACACTTAAGGTTGTTTTTGGTCGAGATAAACTTGTCCAATAGGATTAGGACATATGTTAGGGTAATATTAATATCATTTTTACCCTTAATTACCCTATTTACTTTTAACCGTTGTAAATAAAAGTAAAAAGTTATTATTCACCAAAAATTATTTTCATCTCATTGAACCACATTTTACTTACAGACATCAACCGTGTCTCTCGGATTTTTGAAATTCCATTCACAGAAGTGGTAAAATTAAGTTTTATGAAAAATTCAGTTTTTTAACTACCACTTAGTAGTTTCACTATTCATCAAAAATTGATGTTTTTCAGAACAATGCCAAAATTTCATCCTAAGCTATATTTCATATTCCGAATTCAAAAATGAAGTCTATTTTACCAAATTCATAACATAGAAGTTGCATTAATTAATTTTATAATTAAATCCCGCTGGTAAAACAAATAGCGTGTTTTTAAGAAACAATATCTGTCAAAAGATTGACACTGGATTATGTCTGGTTTAAATGTGAAATTACATTAAATGACCAAAATTGTATTAAATTGTAAAAATATATTCTAAATATACTTTAAAACCACTCAAATTAATAATTTATCACTATTAATTATTTCGATTAAAAAAGTTGTTTTTAATTATAATTTAGTAATTTTCACTATTCATCAGAAAATGAAAGTTATCCGAAAAGTACCAAAATTTCACCTTAGGCTAAATTCGATACTCCGAATCCAAAAATTAAGTCCATTTTGAGAGATAAAATTTCTAAAATTTAAAAAGTGGTTATTACTATTCATAACGGCTAGTTTTAATAATATTTTAATAGCATATCGTTGTTTAGTGAAACTCGGTATTGCGTATTACACACACTATCGAGGAAGGTCACGATTGCGTGTAATGCAAGGCAAGTCAAGGATGTGTGTTGTGCAAGCTCCTTTTGGTGTAGCGTACAACACAAGACATTAATAAAATTAAAAAGAATATTTTTCATAAAATCTCGGGCTGTTACAAGTGGACACCACGTTATATAGAGGAATAATTGAGATATTTTTATATTTAACTTCCGGTAGGCCATGCATATTTTTTATCGTACATATATATACTTTATTACAATAATATCCTATGGAATTATATCTGAAATATAGTAAAATGATATCAAGGTATTTAAATTTTTCAGGTTGTATTCATTATTGTTTACAAAACCTAAAACATTGATTTAATTTATAATTCTGATGCAGAATTTTGGGGTTAGAGACTCGACAGTAATAGTACATGATGGACCTACCACTTCTTGGGAAGATCTTATTATATATTTTTTAATCAAAGTATATTGTACTTGGTAGTTTTTGTGCCTAAGTGTTATGGATGAAACATGCCTTAATGGATTTTGTTCTTAATTCTAAACTTGTGACCATAAAAGGAGATATAATAATTGCAATAAATATTTTAAATAAATATAATAAGACATTAAAAATATAATAATATTGATATAAGACATCATTTATTAAGAGATCACACAAAAAGGTGATATTTATCTTGAATTTATTAATACTGAATAACAAAAAAATCAATAATTTCACTAAGCCTCTTGTTTCTAAATGTTTATATTTTATTATGTGCGTGTTTCGTTTACTTGAATTTAATTGAGTTTAATTTTTTATCTTATTATTTTTATTTAATTTTATGTTTTTTTTCTAGGTTTATTTATTTATAACTTTTTCCTAAGTCTCTTATCTTATATATTATCTAATTATTCTTATGTATAATATTAAAAATATTATGTAATATAAATTACTATTTTTCAAAATAATTTTTTCATATATAACAATTATATTATTTTACATAATAGTATCTTTGGAAATGTTATATTTATTTAATGATGCAAAATATATTTTCAGATCTTTGTAATAATTTTATCTTACACATCTAATATATTTTATATTTCTTGATAATGTGATTTAAAGTGATAACTAACATTAATACATTCATAATTTTTTAAATATTTCAATTCTTGGAATGATATAAAGTAAATTTTATTTGAAACCACATGATTTATGTCCTTATTATAAACTCTAAAAATGATAATTATAGATTCCAATTTGATTATAGGGCAAATAAATAGGAGCAATTTTGGATTTTGATAATGAAGAAAAAAAATAATGAACCGATGATTCGAAGAGAAAACTTATACATGGTAAAACTATCAATTTATCATTAAAGAATTAAAAAATACGATTATTAGTAGATTTTTTATTTTTCAAGGATGAGGGTACATGTTTTATGTAAAAAATACATGTTTTTCCTTAAAATGGAATTTAGTGTGTTCTACATTAATGATCAATTCCATTTTATAATGATAGAGGATTTAATTCTAAAAATTGTATGTGGAAATGATATTTATTTTACATTCCCTTAAAATTCTGATATTTCCTTATCTAAATAAAGGAAATTTCATGTTTCTTTAGCAATTGTTTAATGGTAATGACATAATTAATTCATAAAAAAAAATTATGTTCGGAACTATGAATATTTGTAACTGTATTTAAAAGTATTTTTAACATTAAGATACTTTTAATGTTCATTGAAACTTGAAGAGGATAATGGTCTAGAGAGTTTGAGAAGTTTTTTTTCAATATATTTATTTTCTATATCTACTACTGAATGTGAATAAAATAAATTTCACAAGGTATAAGCTAATATACATGAACCATTGTAGTTAAGGGGGAAATAAATTGAATTTATATGATTACGAAAGAATACTTTTCTATTTTAAAAGAAGGAAAGTGATTTAAATTAGTTGAAATCCATCTCGGGTCAGAAACATAATACCAAGGGGTCTATAGTGTTGAAGGATATTAGATATATTTAGAATGTATCCTTGATGAAAACGTTTTTGGTCATGGAAGTTATTGTAGAGTTAGAAGAAGAATAAGACATTGATGAAAATTAGTAGGCCACTCCTACTATTAAGGGGGTGCTTCAAGCTGTTATACATAATTTTGACCTAGAATCTATTGACATATATTTAAGTTCTATTCTTCAATAATAATAATTCTTCGAAGGAGGTATTAATGATGAATTAAAACTTGATACTGGTTTTGAGTTTGATGATAAATAAATAATGAAATCAAAAGTTGATTCTAAAAGAGAGGGATATTTTAGTAGAAACATGATATCCATATTTCACTCATTATATTTTAATTTTAAAATAATTTATTTTTTAGTTAATCAATTATTTTCACTTATTTATATTATTTGTACATCTTTATGTGTATAAAACATTGAAATTGGAATTTAGAGAAAGAGTTAATTTTATATTTCAGAGGGAAATGATTTGGAAATAGGAAAATAAATTAATGGAGTTAAAAAATGATCGATCTTGGGCCAATACCTCTGAATTAAATATAAAACATATGGAAGTGGCCAAATTGATAATAGTACTAACCTCTATGGTATTGGAAGAGCCAAACCCAGTTTAGGGAAGAGATGGGTGAGAGTCAGAGTTTATTTGGGGTGTTACCAATGTATATTTTTGGTCATATAGTGGGGTGAAACCACAAGAGACAACTAGAAATGGGTGGCTACCCTATAATATCTAGAAGTGGATGGTACAAGTGGAAAATTAATGTGTGAATGAAGTAATTATAGCACAATTCATGATTTAAAAGACATGCATAGTGGAGATAAAACATCTTATCAAGGTTGTATCCATTGTCTAATATAGTGTCTTTATATTGGGACTACCACTCCCATGCCCACTCTAGAAAACATATATTTCAACTTGGGTGGATCTCGATCTTGGGTCCATAATCCTTCCATCAATGTACATGACATTTATGTTCTTTTTTATCTTCAATAAGAGATTTACATCATCTTTGTGAAGATCGACAATTCCACTCTATCATGGTTCCTTGACCACATCATGATAAATCCTACCATGCATGAACAATGATGAAAAAAATAAATAAATACATGTCATTAGGTGAATATTAAAATCACATTAGGGGATTAAAATTAGTTCATTTGACTTTGGGGAATGTATGGGAGTCCATAAGATTAATTTCAAGGTTAATATAGTGTAAGATGTTTTCCATTGTGAGATTTTGAAGGAGTAAGTTTTCACCGTGATGAGTTGCTATAAGAAGTTTCCATGTTGCATATAATATTCATGGGTAACCTTTTGATGATCTGTGGGGAGGTTAGTTCCATTAATTTTTATTTCAATATCAGAAAAATGAAATAAAAAGTTGAGGGAGTTCCATGTTGATTTTTTTTCACCATGATATCTATTGTTCTCATGATGACTATATAGAAGAAAATTGGATATTTGTTTGAAGCATTTTGGAATAATTTAATATGATTTTTTTCATAGAACCATCATTCCACAACCATGTTGTAATCATTAATGTAGTTTTTGGAGAGATAAGTGAGGTTTTATTCACATTTTTGAGAGATAAAATATGAAATGGCTTTGATGATTTAGATTTTCTATCGAAAAGTGGGGAGGCATTGCATAATGAAGAAACCATTTTGTCATGTTCACGAATGAATATAATATATAGTACATAAAAAAAGTATGTTGAATATTTTATATTTCATTTCATTATGTGAGGTATATATTTACATGTAGATACACTTTTAGCCTCACTCTATGTCCACAAAAAACTATTTAGATACATTTTATGGAGTTTGTTTAATTATTGTATCAAACTTTTACACCCTATCAACATGGAGATGGACATGGATTCAAAAAGATAAAGATAAATAAAGATATATATTGATATAAAAATACCTATTAATTTATAATTATGGATATTTTACCTATTAATGGGGGATGATTATATTATTTTAGCTATTTTTATTTGATTGGATTTCTTGATCAGATGAGCATCAAGTGATCAACCCTGGGTCTATCATTCTTACTTCTATGGTAATGTGCCAATTATTTTTTTCCAAACTCTCTTGATTAACATAATTATTTGAGGTTTTTGGTTCCAATAATTTATTTAAGAGTCGTATCATTCAATCTTTTAAAAAATGTTCATTGATTTTGAGTGGTGGGTTGTTTTTAATGAATTTAATATGAATTATATTTTTTATGTTAATTTATTATATTAGTTTATACATTTAAATATTCTTATGGGTCACCTATTTTATTGATTAACCATAGTATTTTGTTGCAAGGAATGTTTTTTCATTATGATATAGAGTGAATACCATGTCCAAGGATTCTTTTGGACTCAAATTCAAAAACATATTGATTAATTAATTATATTTTTTTACTTCAAAAGTTAATGAAGATGGATTTTCTAATTCTCAGTACACTCTATTTTATTGAATTTATAACCTCACTTTTCCTCTATTTTCATTCACCCTAATTCATCTAGTTTGGTTTATAAATTTATCGGCATGGGTTTGACCTCAGAATACAACTTATTACACTTGTTATTTAGTAGTTAATAAGTTTATATTAAAACATTTAAACATGATTACCCCATAGTAATTGAAAAAACCTATGGTAGGTCAATGTTTTTGGAATTTTTTGATGAGATGGTTCATTAGAAAACTTTGGATAATTATGCCTTTTAATTTCCATTTTTTATTTTTTACATTACTTTGTTTTTTTTCATGCTGTAATTCTCATGTATAATGTTTTGATACACTTGTATTACACTTAAATAAATACAAAAATATTTTCTTAACTTTTACCTTGATTTGAATTAAAGTTTAGGTAATACAAATGAGGACAAGATAGAATCAAACATGTCTAGGATAAGGAGAAAACTAGGAGCTGAACAAGATAGATGAGGAAAAGAAAATTAATGGATTGTAATTGATATCTATGTGTGTGTGTGTTCCAAAACAAGCATTACAGTGCCTTTGGTTTCTATGAATAATTTTAAAATAAATCTAAAATTCATAAAATTTGTCTAAAATTCAATTAAATTCGTCATTATACCACATGGAGATCCTAAACCATTTTCTTGGGAAGAGGTCGGGGTGTTACTAGAATTAGGTGATATACCCAAGAAACCAATGGATAGAAAAAATAATAAGGTCTAAAGGAATTTTTGGGTGATTATTTTCCATGTAAAGGAAAAATATTGAAAATAAAAAATATACACATTTAAACCGATATTTTATGAATAATAAAATAAAACAAACCAAAAAATTACATTATGAAAATATCAGAATGATATTGAAAACATTTCAAACAACTAATAAGAATAAAAGGAAAATAAGAGAAAAATGACAACAAAATCAGAACTAATAAAAAACCCATCGATCCTTCTCTAAGATCTAGATCCACCTTCCATTCCCATGATATGAAGATGCATCAATAGAGAATTATGATATCTTTCCCTTTCCTGTTTCCTAATAGATAAAATATAAAAATTCACCAAAGTTCCCAAGAAGAGGGGGTATATACTCAATTAGTTATACAAAAATATTTCTTAACACACACCACTAGAATAAGAATTGGTTAGCAGATTTTATATAAATCCTTCAAAATTTTAAAAAATATTTATATAATCTATAAAGGGGAACCATGTGAAATTAACTATAAATAAGCATAATACACTTATAAATTTTTTGTAATAATCATCTCTATGTGCACACACACACAACCACCACACAAATTCAAGTTTTTTGTTAAAAATTAATGATTATACATCTCAATTCTAATCTATAAAAACTTTCATAATGGTGATTCGTGATCATAATCTATCCCCAATAACTCATACTAACAAAATTATTTCAAATCCCATGACAAAAATATTTAAATAATAAAATATTAAATTTAGACACTTTATCAAAGATCTTAAAATTTTTAAAACTATTTCATTACTTCAAAACCAATATTTTGAAAGTATAAAAAATGAGGCATTTCCAAAGGCCATGGAATTTTACTTATTTTAAAAAAGTATGAAAAACATGGAATTATTTAACAAATAACACAAAAATTAACTTTGAAAATGAAAAAAAATAAATTTATGAAAATAAAGGCTTCATGTTCTAGAAAAGGTAGAGTTGAGATATAATCCTACTAACTCTCTATGAATGGAGAAAAAATAGAACAATACTATGATCCTCTATATCTGAATATGAAAATTCTATTATACAATATATCCATCATTATTTTTCAAAAAGAAATATATATTTAATAATGGTGGATTAGATCTCATAATCTGGGTGATAAAAAATTAGAGTATCTAAGGAGATTGAAACCATGAATTACCATTGAATCTATATCTCCAACCTAATTGGATTCAACAAAATATCACTATGAATAAAAGAAAATTTCCAAAAGATCCATCGGATAGAGGGGAGTTTGAGGACCTATAATAAAAGGGGAACAAATATGGTTTAGGGGATTTAAAGTAAGTTTAAATAAACATTTTTATTAATAAATTACTATAATATGGTTGAGCCACATAGTTTTAAATCCCATGAACCAACTGTCTGGTGTCACTGCCTCAAGAGAACACCAAACATTATTGAATTACAAGGTTATAAAAACTATGATCCTATAATATTTTCCTTCTATTTCACTATGAAAAGTCCCCCCCCTGAGAAATCGCATGGTCTGGCCAAACTGAGTGCCTTCACATTGACTCCCAGAAGAGGTTATATGGTTTCTTGGAGATGTTTAAAAACTTATACTAAATGTTCTCAAACCATGGAAAAATAAAAAACTCCCAAAAAACTATAAAAACTATCAGAAACATACCAAACACAACCCAAGTATTATATAAATTTTAATGGAATAATAACATATAAAAGTACTTAAAAGTAGGGTTGATACATTCTTGCAACCATTAATCTTTCCACTATTGGAATTAAAGAGTTTTATGGTTCTTTAGAAGAGTTCATTGAATTGGTTTAATGTTTTATTTTCATGATCCCATGAATATTATTGGTTTTGAACACATTCCCATAAAAGTGATAACAAACTGATTCATTTCCCACACATGATATTCTCTTTCCTATCAAAAATCTGTATCAACATATAAAACAATATAGCATCCTGATCAAGAGCAACATGGTCTCATCAAATCAAATGGTCATGATCTAGTTGGTCCATATTTAATTGAGATACATAAAGCACATTATGGACTGAAATGAACCTTATATATAGATCCAAATAATATGCCACATCTCCAACTCATTCAAGTATCTCAAAAAGGATAGTGTACCAAGGATGAAACCATCCTTACATTCCAATTTGATTATGTATAAGATTTATAAATTTTCTCAATAATATATTATCACCCACCTCAAATGGTAACGGTCGACGATGGTGATCCTCATATTATTTCAGATGACTCTGAGCCATCACCATTATCTTTATGATCTTATGAATCTTATTTGTTGTATCATAGATAAGACTTGATCTTATAACTAACGTCTCACTCTTTTACACTAAAAAAAGTGGATAATGAAAAGGATTCCCATAAATTTCTTCAAAAGGATCAATATGCATCAAGGAATAATAAAATTATTTTATAAGAACTATACTAACAGTATTCCCTTCATACGAGTCTCCAAAATTCGTCATACAATCCATAAGAATAGCTACTAATTTTTAGATCATACTTTAATATTTTAGGTATATTTGAGGATGACATGAAGTACTCATAGTCAACTAAGTTCCAAGGGATTGTTGTAACGAATTCAAAAACAAATATGTAAATCTAGGATCCCGATCAGACACTATCAAAACAAGAACCCCATGCTCTATATACTTTACCAAATTTATATATTAGAAGAATCATCAAACATTTTAATTCATGAGTAGGGATTGAGTGGGATGAAATCCTAATTCGATCCATTATCACCCATATAGCATAAACTTTCCTAACTGTTTTTGGAGTAAATGTAACACAATACATAGATAGTTTCTCCCACTTCTACATGGAAATTTGTAAATAAGGAAACATACCAGTTGTCCATTTGTGCTCTTCAATGAACTAACAATTGGTGAGTAAAATTGAGGAAAAATCCACCACCTTATACCTTTGTTGGATGAAAAGATGAATAACCCATTTTGAATGGTGGTCGACATTGGTACTTTTTTTCTGATAACTTAGTGGGAGAAAAATCCTATTTATAGACCACAAAATCGATTTCCAATCTTGTATCCTTCCTTAAATGGAATCCATAACAATGATTTTTGACCTCCTTAATTGAAATTATGGATCATATTTATATAAATCTAATATCTGTGAAACTAAATTAGGAACAAAATAGACTATAGAGAAAATGACAATGATACCTTTCTCTACACAATCCAAATGAATATTTGCTATGACTGACATTAGCTACCACTAATCTGAAGCTTCTTTAGAAAATTAGTTACACACATTTTTTTATTAATGCATATTCCATAGAGTTCCATTCATCGGGTGTAACATAATGTAAAATTAAAATATATGATGATATCCCATCTATAGTCACTACCTTATGTTTAAGTCACATTGTGAGAAAATGTGTTTCAAGATATTATGATCTGTAAAACTAGAAATTTATCACTAAAATGATAATGAAACCATTAATTTAAAGAATAGATTACATCATCTAATTCCAAATCATGTGATGTATATTGTTTCTCATACACCTATAAATATCATGATCTATAAGAGACAATATGATCTCCCTACATGAGAACACATCACAACCAAGATCTCAATGCATTATAAAAGACCATGTTGCATTGTACTGACTAAAAGAACATTAGGTTAAGTGATGGTGTGTTGTAATGCTTGAGTTCTTGGGAGGATTTTTTGAAACCAATTATTTATAAGAAAGTAGCACCTATCTTTTTAAAATAATTCATTTTTATGAAATTCTTGGGAAATAAATAATAAAGAGTCTATAGTATCTCACTAAGACAAGGAATCTATATATTTAAAAATAATCTTTCATGGTTTCCCTAAAATAAAAACCCATATATTTTCATGATATATAGAAACTTCTTTTATCCATGATGCATTTACCAAGGAAATGATCCACTTGTATCCATAAATCTCAATTTGAATGCTTTTCATAAAAAGGATGTTCCCACATGATTCCCAACACTATTCCAAAGTGTTATCATGATCTGATCTTGTCTTAGAATACATCATAATATCATTAATGAACACCATTACAAAAGTGTCTGAATATAATTGAAATATATAATTCTTCAACTCCATAAATACCTTTGATATATTCCTATGTCCAAAAGGAATGAAAACATACTCATAATGGATATAGAGACTTTGAAAATTTCTTTTCATAGTATCATTCTTCTGAAATAAAAATTGATGACACACCAATCATAGATAAATTTTTTATATCCATGACACAACCCTCAATTGATCAAACAGATTATAAATTCATGGAAGAGCATACTGATTCATTGTCCTAACTTGATTGGGCTTTTGATAATCCAAAAATATCGAATGATTTATGTACAACTTATTCACAAAAGGTCCGGTGCTCCCCACGGGGACATTCTCGGTTGAATAAACCCTTTTCTTTCCTACCATTCTAGATGAACCTTCAATTAAAATAATTATATTGGTTCCATATTTTATGATGAAAGTGAAATAGTAGTAATCCTTGGTAGGCGACCTACCATAAGTTATACTTCTCTTTTGGGTTGAAATCCTAAGAAAATGTATAGAAAACCATTGGAAAAATTAAAAATATAACCGGAAAACATCCATTAAAAATTTGATCTACCAATTCCAGGGTAGCAACTTCTAATTTTTAAGATATTGTTTAAACCATCGATACCAATGGTGGTTCTCTTCTTGCATCCACATAAGAATCTCTTTTAAAGATATTCTTAACACCATCTGAAGGTGTGATACTTAAATTCCAAAAATAAAAGTTGATATAGGATTTGGTTCTCATCCAAAAATCCATTCCAAATATCAAATTATTGATTTTAAAATCACGTATAGAGAAGTATCATACCAATTCCACCCATCAATAGTCATCGTACATGACACACAATTAAAAGATAGACACTCTCAATGGCCATGAAGAGTTTTCAATTCTAAATTAGAAGGAATCATCTGAACACAAAACCATAAGATAAAAAACCTGAGAATAAATATAGGATTGGGATGAAACTGTATCAAAAAAGGCCATCATAAGGGTATAGTTGACATGAATTGTACCTCACACTACCAAAGGACCAAATCGATCATATGTGAATACCTGATCAGAACCATACAATTTCTTACTCACTACTACTTTCTCTTTGTCTACCTATTGATATTTTATTTTCTGATGAATCTTGGTGTTCCAAGGATCACCCTCAATCACTTGACTATGTAGATGTGAGTTATTTTTTAGTGATACTCCAGTCTAATATTAAGATGTCTGAGAGACTGTAATCCTAACACATGGATTTGGTGAACTATGATAATAATGCAATAAATGTACTAGCTTATTACAATTGAGAAAAACTATAGGTCATGTTATGAAATACCTCTTTATATTCTCAAGTGAACCACATTAAAAACACCAGGGCTTACTCTTGGGTCATGGAGGGAAACTAACAAACCATGTGGTCTAGTTTTAAGATTCTCCTCCACTTTGGATGTAAATGTATCTCTTTCACTTATTCCTTCTATTTGAGTTCCCACTTACACCATTGGAGATAAACACACTTTCGGAATATTCATTCCACTAAATATCAATTTCGTCCACCATTTCTCGATTTTCCATCTCTGTATAGACTATAATAAAAATGAAATCAATATTTTTTCCAATTTCTCATCATATCCCTAACTCAAAAATGAATTCCTTTAAGGAAACAATTCTAGATACTTCTGGTGAAATGATTAATAACTTCATAAACTTATCCATGTACTTTATCATTGGATGATTCCCTTATTTCAAGCTAAATAAATCCATTTTTCTAGTGATCTAAAATTTGAGAGGATTGAATTTTTTTATTGAACCATTCTTTAATATCTTCTAATATAATGCCTGGGGTAGATTTAGCCTGAACTGATAAATCCCACAAATTTCATTTAGATCCCTGAGAATATATGTTTCTAACATAACTTTTATCTTAGTTGGTGTTCCCATGAAATTCAATATTTGATTCATCATATCCAAACATTACTATTCTTTATTTGGTTTCTAATCCCCCAAAATTATAAGATATTTATACTTTTAAAACTAAATAGATTATTAAATATTTCAAGTGCATTCATTATTATTACCTCTATCCATATCTTGAATATCCTAAATGATGTTTTAGAGAAATTCTTGGTTCAATTATGGATCAAGTGCAACCAAATTTTGAACTACCACCTCTAGTTGTTTCCAATAACATATACCAAGTTACATGTCTATGACCATAGAAAACAACACATAGTCAGTACTCACTAGAAACCGAAGGCTTAGAACATGTAAAATCACAATAAGTGTCTACCCTTAAAAGTTTCATTTTCAAAATACAGTTATTATTACCATGTTAATAATTTTCAATAAATCACCAAATTCCAAATTAATAATGAAATATTAGTGGTAAGTATCAATTATAATTCATTAAATGTTACATTAATTAGCTAAACACATTATAATGAGATAAAAACATGCCTTGATGTTTCCAAAAATAATTTTATACCCAAACCAACCTTGTAATTTGATATTCAACATACAACGTTTAGCTATATAATTTGTATGCTATAAATTTCAAGTTTTGGTTATCCTATCTCCTGACTACCATTACAATACAATAGATGGACCAACCAAGAAAAATTACATTTATAACTCAAATAACTAACAAATATGATACCATTTGTAACATATCACCCCTCACCCAGTAGCTTCGGAAAAGTCGGGGGTGTTATTGGCCTTATATGACATCCCTAAAACTCCACAAGTAGAAAATATATGAAATGATATTAAGGAATAGTTAGGTGATACTTTTCCCAATCAAAGAAATCAACCTAATAAAACACAATATGAACATTCATCCCACTCTATGATTCATGATAATGAAATACAAACAAATAGAAACTGACAGCACAATAATATCAGAGTGTAAAAGAAAACATGCCAGACAACTAACAAGACCAAAGTGTTAGCAAGACCAAAAGACCACAAAACCAAAACTAATAAAAGACCCCATCCATACAACTCCAAGATCCAACTCTACCTTCAATTATAAGGTATTATGATGTATTAATAGGCATGTAAAAAAAATTAATTTCCTTTCTTGTAATAAATGACATCTTCATACAAATTGATGTGGCCAATCATGAGGTGTGTATAAACTAAGTAGTGTTTCACCAAATACATCCTGACATATGACAATAACTGATTATAAAATTTAATATAAATTATTTAATAAAATAATTAATTAAAATAATCCATAAATAGGAACTATATGAAATAAAAAAACTAGAATAAATTCATATCTTTAAAACATGGTAAAATCATCTCCATGTCTACACACACACATAACTACAACACACACACTATATTAGTGTTTCAAATTCATGTTTGTACTTCATGACCATCCTCCATCCCAATTTTGATAGTGGTTCTTCATTACCATAATCCATCCCCAATAACAAATTACAACCAAATTATGTTAAATCACATTCAAAAAACATTCATAGAAACAACTCTTTCAATGAAACATTTCATCAATAATATTTTTCACATTAAAACCATTTAATAATTTTAAAACAATCATTATAAACTTATTCACAATTAGGGTTTTCTAAAATCTAGCCAAAATTACAAAATTTACAACAGCACAAACAACTATCGTTAATTTAAAAAATAACACATTAATTTAATTTTCAAATGTATTTTTTTAATAAGCCTTTATTTTCTTGAAAAAATTACAGTTGAGATAGAAGCCACTTACCTATAAAAGTATAAAGAAAAATAAGTAAAAAACTATGATCCTCTATATACAACCATGGATATGTTTTTCATTAAAAAGATCCTACTAGTATTAATTGATATCATAAACAATTAATAAAGTTATTTCTATAAAGGATTAAATCTCATAATCTAGGTGAGAGAAAACAAGAGGATCAAAGGAGAGAGATATAATCTATGACTTACTGGTGAATCCACTTCCCCAATGAACATTGTTTAAAAAAAGCACTACAGATCAATGAAAATTTGATAATGATCCTTAGTATAGAGGGGCCTCCATGTACCTACAATAATAGGGGAATAATGAGAGTCTTTAGGAATAAAAATGAGTTAAAATTAATTTTTTTGAATAATTATTTCCCATTTCCTAACTAGGAAACACCATTTGGAAATTTTTGCACCAACCCTTTTCACGAATGGCTCACATAGATTGAAAAACTGCACACCAACAATGACTTTCCCCATATTTAAATCTTCATATTTTCCCATGGTAACTCACATGGTTTGGTAAAATCATGCATCTTCCCTATGAAATACAAAAAGGATGCAAAATGTTCTAGAGATTTTTCATAGTTTCTACAAATTGTGCTCAAATCATGAACCTAAAAAACTCTCTGAAACCTCCTTCATATTCCCAAAAATAATCCAAGACTTATATAAGATTAAATTACATAATAATAAGTAAAAATACCTAGAAACTATATTTCTACAATGTATTTTACATGAAACATTACATTAAATATTTCTTTTTAATCCCAATGAATCCATGAATTTACTTAATGGGAATGATAAATTGATTTCTTATTCTATCATTATTTTCCAACTTGTTATAATTTTAATGATTTATAGTGGTTTAAGTGTGGGAGAATATGTTATTTCATGGAGTGAAGGATATTATTTTTATTGAAATGTGCAAATGTGAGGTATTTATATTTCAGTGAGGGAAATGTTTTATCAATTGTATTTAATTATTATTTATTGCATACTCTCTAAAAACCATATAAAAGAATAAAGAAAAATCATTCAACAAAATAATAAAATGAAATAAAAATTCCTAAAAAATATTATAGTAAAAAATATGGTGTATTTTATTATGGTCTTTGACATGATTTTTAAGTCTTAAGATGATAAAGGAGAGTGTTGGGTGATACAATTTTGAGGGAGGAGTATTTTTGTGCCCTCTACTATTACTTATGTATGATACATTAGTGGTTAGTATTATTTTTCAGAATTATGATTTTTCACATCAATTACTGACCAAGATTTATCATCAAATATATTTCATCCTTTTATCAATTCCATCAATATTAGTGTTGTTATTTTTATTTTCATCTTAAAGATTTGATATTATTTTCAAGCCTATGGTTAGGATGAATATACTTGATGTATACAAGTAGAACTAGTGAAATATCACTTGAGTAATGAATGAAAATTTTATATTAAGTTGAATCATAAAATATATGCACTATAATAATAAATTAAATGATATTTATAGTATTTAAGAATATTATATTACTTTAATGTTGAAAAGTAAAGTGCATGATTAATAACATTTATTAAAAACTATAGATTTTTAAAATAACACTTTTATGGGTCATAAAACTATATTGTTTTTTTGATAATTATTTAATTTCAATGGATATTATGTTAAAACCTTGATAGGATGAGATTCATTTTTGTTGTGTATATATTTTATGCTTGAGGAAAAACAAGAGTCTATGTGTGGGGTGAATTGATATCAAATTTTCAGGAATTATTTTTTAATTTAAATATTTTTTTGTTGATGAATTTTTATTTATTTATTTAATAGTCATTTACATGTTTATGGGAGGAAACATTGAAAATGTAATTTAGAGAAAAATTGAAATTTCTAGTTTGTAGGGAAAAAATTTAGAAAAGAGAAAATAAAAGGAGTCAAAAGAAAGTGCCAACCAAGACTTGCACCACCAATGAAAAATGATATTATAGCAAAGTGGTTGACCTTGGGTATGAAGTTGGTTTCTACTAAGGTGGATATAGGGGACTATAATCCAGTTAGGGGTGACTGGCTGGAATTGGTGAAATTCAGGGATCATACCATGTGGTGAGTTAGAAAAAGTGACATTGAACCACTAGAGATTGTGATGTTTTATCAAGAAGTGGATTGTACAAGTGGACATTAAATGTGAGACTAAGTTATATAGGCACCATTCAAATTTTAAATTTCATTCAAATGGGATATACCATATTATCTTAGTTTATATTCTTCGTAAGACCTAGGTTTTTCATGTCATGGATTCCAATATCACACCACGAATGGAGAACAACCATTGTAACCAGGATAAATATTGAATCAAAGACCATCATCCCTCTATAAAGATGAACAAATTGGATTCATATTGAGAGTTTCATTCCATCTATTTAGAGAAAAAGTATTCTGTTGTATCATGGTACCTTGAACAGAATGATCTCAAGCCTTCCATGCATGAAAAAATGATATGAAAGATAAATACACACTAAAAGGTGGATATTAATCCTATGTTGAGGGATGATAGTTAATTCGTAAGGATTTGAGGAATATCAGTTATTCCATAAGTGTAATTTCAATGGGGGAGGGATTAAGACACTATGATTTGAGATACTTTGAAGTAGTAATCTCGATCTGTAACGAGGTGCTACAAGGATTTTCTACACCATGCTGATAGTTTACATGAAACCTATTGGTTTTATATGAGAAGGTGTACACCAGGGATTCTAAGTTTGTAGCTGTAGTGGTGTAAGGAAATGTTGATGGAGTTACTGGTGGTTTATTTGTTTCCTGATATCCTGTGTTCCCACCATCATTATGTAGAGTTAGAGGTGAATTTTTTTTTGAATAATTATGTAATAATAGAATGAAGAGTGTGCATGAAACCCTCACACCCTGACTATATGAATAGTGGTGATTCCGTAGTTTGAGAGATAATGGGAGTTTATGTAGATATTATATATATATATAAATGTATATTTAATATATTTTTCATTCAATACAAGTATTATTATACATGTATTAAATAAATTAAATAATAAATATATGTATAAGAGATAGATATATATTTATTTATCCAAAATGGTTTTTATTATCAATCCATTATGAATGTATTGAATGGCATGAATATTCATATAAAATGATTCATTTAATTAATGTTAAAATGACTAAATTTATATGGATATATAAATATTCCTAACGCATTTCATTTAATGAAATTCATCATGAATGAATATATAAAGGGATTTAATCCCTCTTATTTATGATAAGAAATTTTGACCAAGCCCCTCAATTATCTCTTCCTCCCAATAATGTTGTTCATCATTTTTAGATTAATTCACTAGAACCCCTTCAGCATTCAGGATCCTCATGATATGTTCAAGGATCCATTGGATGGTGTACCCCCCATCAGAGAAAGGGTGCTTTTGTTAACAACTTCTTGATCATCACCATGAATTCCCATTCGTTTATAAAGAAGAACATTTCTTCCATTGTAGATTTCTAATTATAATGTTTATATAGTTTTATTTATGTCTTGATTCTCGAAGATGGCTATGTATGTGATATTGGGCATCATGAAACCCATCAGTTATATCATAGTGGGGGATAGTCTGATAAATTATTGTGTTTATAATTTTATGAAAACACATTTTAAATGTAAAATGATATTTTTCAAGATTGGATTTAAATATGAAAATTGAAAATTAATAATTAAATAAAAATTGTTTTTAATTATTTATTATTTTTAAAATTTAATTTTTTTATTAAATAGTAAAAACATTAATAATTATTGATATAATTTTTTATAATTTTTTTTTGATTATGAAAAGTCTATATTTATTACTCTTATTTATTAAATTAAAAATAGTATTTATTTTTATCAAAAGAATCCAATTTTTAATTAGATTATATTATTTATAATTTTTTTATAAAGAATAAAAAGTGTTATTTTGAAATATTTATATAAATTTATAATTGTTTTTTAAATTTATTAACTATGAAATGATTATGGTTAATTGATATATATTTTTTAAATACCTTTTGAAAATTTAAGAGGCATGATTTATAATATAGAAATTAATAGTTTATTTAGAAATAAAAAAAAAGCATTTTATAATGTGTTTAAAAATTAAAACATATATGGTATTTAGAATATATAAAAATGATTATATAGTAAATATTTAATTGTAAAATGATTATATTTTATGAAATACAATATAAATTCTATTTAATATAAAATGTGGAAGGGTTCATTTGAATAGAGTATAAATTGTTTATATTCTTGATAATTTGTAAATTTTTTATAATTAGAATTTATGTATGAATAGTATATAAATGTATCATATTTTGGAAAATACATATATTATTTACTTATAAAATTTCATTATTCATCATGCTTAGTTCATAATTAGTTAATTTAAAAATGTTAAAATTAAATGGTATTTATTAGGATATTATTTAATCCACATCAAAGGATCTTTAAAAATAGACATGATCATATATTAAATAATAATTAATTTCATTATATTCAGATTGTGTGCATGGTTTATATAAGAGAAACATAATTATAAATTTTTTATAATTAATTTAATATTATATATTTTAAAGGGAAATGGCATGTTATGATAAGTATAAATGAAATCACATTGGAATGAATATAAATAGTTTAAATTTTAAATTATGGAATGTCCATAATGTTAAAGATATAATTATAAAAGGGTTTATAAATAGATTATATTTATGGAAATGTTCTTAAATGTTTATCTCATGTTAAAATATTTGAATTTTTCAATTATTTAAAGGTTATTACATATTTTATTCATTTTTCTAAATTATTTACATTATGAATAACTATATGATAAAATTTACATAATTAATTCCTTCTAGGACAGAGCCATTTATATCATGCAAGGTTTGATATCTTAATATTTCTTTCATATACCTTGACCTCCATTTTTAAATTTAGTTATGAGATCAAAACATGTTTTTTGGAATAGTTTTTGAATATTAGGTGTTATAAATTCATTAAATGAATTCCCTCTTGCGTAAAGTATTCCCTAATAGAGGGACTTGCGGTAAGACCATCTACATTCCAAGAATATTTCCTTGGATGTACCTTATACATATGATTCATTGGGATATGTGTGAGTATACTCAACTTCTGTTTTTGGGTGATTAACAAAGAATTGCAGGCTGTGTAAATAATTACATATTAATGTGGTGCGAAAACATTTATTTGGTTGTTGGAATAGGGATTGAAAAACTTAATTATTATATGTATGTTTAATTATGAATTTAATATTCATATGATATATATTAAACTAATGAAACTTCAAAAAAATCACTCCATAAATAATTTTCACATCCCTTACAAAGAAACACTTGTCATGACCTCAACCATTCATCTGGTTATCATCAATCTCAATATGAGTACCCTTGTATTACCTTGTTCATGGAAAAAAATCTATAAGTAACTAAAGATTTTTATGTTTGGAATTTTCAATATCATCATGAGTATCAATTTTTTTTTCATATTTGGATTATTCTTGGTTTATTCTTTGTGTTATACTATCTTGGAAGCCCTAATAGTTAGGATACTACATGAATAAAGTTAAGTGAATCCATTTGTTGGTTTTGAATATATAATTTTCTTCTATATTTTCTAAGAATCATAACTAATATGAATGGGATGATTCCTGAACTAAATTAACATACCATACGTATGTGATAACTGGTGTATGTTCTGGTGAAATATTGATATTGTGTCCCTAAATGGATACGATGTATAGAGTAAGGAATTTTAGTGGGAGCACATTCATTTAAATCCCCAACGAAAATATATAAGACATGATATTATTTTGATAAAAGTATTTGTTGTAGATAAATGTAATCATCATCAAAAGTAAATTTAAACTCAATACTTGAAAAGGGAAAAATTAATTAGGTAATTTCCCATTATTGGTATTAAAACCTGATAATTATTCTCAAAAAAGAAATAATATTAAATGTTCCAGAACAACCCTCTCCTAATAATATAACTGGAGAAGTCCCTCAATAAAAATATTTGGATAACTATAATAAACATCAAATGTATTATTCGGAAGTATCTACACTCATTCTAGTCACAATGTTTTCATCATTACAAAAGAAACATGATATTCTCAATGTATTCCTAAGGAAACATAACATGAAAATGATTTATAAAAAACTGAGTCATGAATGGTATGATTTGTTTAAAGATCATTTTTGTTGAAATATTTCATAAGTAACCTCATTTTAGGCCAATGTTGTAAAAGCCCAAAATTTTATGAGATTTATTGTTTTTAATTTCTTTCATATCTTCTGTTGTACACTACACCAAGATTATCTTGCACTATACGCAAGACCGTATTTGATTGCAGTATGCGCAACACTATTCTTAGATATTTTTACAAACAATTTCAAGTTCATTTGATAGTAGTTATTATATGAAACATTGAGGGTATATATATATATTGAATTTATAAATGAAATAAAGTTGGATTCCGTTATATGCAACAGCAAATGAGTCTTGCACTACATGCAACCCTGACTTGGCTTATATTACACGCAATCGTGACCTTCCATGATAGCGTGTGTTGTACGCAATACCGAGTTTCACTAAACAAAGATATGTTATTAAAATATTATATAAACTAGCCATTATGAAAAGTAATACACACTTTTTCAAATTTTATAAATTTTATCTTTCAAAATGGACTTCATTTTTAGATTCGTAATATCGAAACTAGCCTAGGGTGAATTTTTGGTATTTTTCTGAAAACCTTCAATTTTTTATGAATAGTGAAAACACTGGGTTACTATTTAAAAACCGACTTTTTATTTTAAAAATTATTTATTTTATTTAAATTTATTTTAGGTAAAAATTGATACATAATACTTATATAACTTAAATTTAATTCATTTGTGTCATTTTATAATAATTTCAGATATACAAAAATTTTATTGAACTTTTCACCGTCTTTTACCCACCTCTTAGGAGAATTTTAAAATTTAAATAAAACATACTTTTACTGCTTCTGTGAGTGGAATTTTGAAAATCCAAGAGATATGGTTAATATCAAGGAGTAAAATTTTGTTCAATAAGATAAAAATATTTTAGGGTGAATACTAACTTTTTACTTTTATTTACCACATTTAAAAGTAAATAGGGTAATTAAGGGTAAAAATGATATTACTATTACCCTAACACATGTATTAATTCTATTGGATAAGTTTAATTTTACCAAAAACCGCCTTAGGAATAAAATATTACCCTTTTGGTCCACATGGATTGGATTAGGACATTTATTATTATTTTATTTAAAGAAGAGTTAAAATGGTTAAAATCAATGTTTAATAACTAAAAATTTTTAATATAGGGTTATACATTAGATAAATTTGACTATAAATATTAATTATAAATCTAAAAATATTTCCTACCTAATGGTATTTTATTTATAATTTTTAGATATTAAATAATATAATTTATTTATGACACAATGGTGATGCGGTAATTACCTAAATAATGAAATATTAAAATAATTGATATTATAAATACCCAAATAAATGTAATTTGAGACTTTTTATGAATTAAAATAATTTTATAGGTTAATATGACATGTTTTTATTTATTTAAATAATTTTTTTGGAACTAATCATTCTGTTATGATTTTCACAAAAATCAATTACCAAATAGTGTCAAAATTGACATAAAATAGTTTTTAAAACACATATTATATTATTAATTGTTATTATATTACCAAAAATCTAAGGTTTATCCAAATGACTTATATAAGGTTATATATATTAATACGGAACCACTTGGGGTTCGTTTTACTTATTATAGTAAGTTTATTAACCATATAGTGTAATAAAACAAGAAGACATGGTAAAAGTTAAATTATTTAACTTAGAGTTAAATCTAAATGATAAGGTTAAAATAGTTACCTAAACAACTCTAAAACCTATTGGTTGATAGTATTGCGACCCATACCCACTTTAGTTTATAATTAAATTAATTTGGAGCTATTATAAACCGAATATTACTTTATTATAAAATAATTGTTTAAGTTTTACCTAATGTTCCCCTCTCCTCCCTTATAAAAAGGGCACCCCTTCCCTCTTCTATTCACACCCTTTTGAGCATTGAATCTCGGAAAAACCCTGACCATTCAACTTATAATCTTCCCTAGAATCATTATAGAGGTTCTGGTATCCTCAAATGACCAACCCTAGTGCCTTAATAGGAGGTTAAGAAGAGGTGTGTCCAAGAAGAGGTAATATCCTTTCCCGATTCATTCCAATTTATTTCTTCTTATACTTATTCTTCTTTATTTGTTTCATCGTAAATTAATAACATCAGTATAACTCATATACTGATATGTTATTATAAATATGAAACAACCAAATTTCATCTTCTATCCATCATACGGAAACGAAATCACTGCACGTGCGTACGTACGTAATACCGTCTCCACCCCATGGTGTAATTTATTTTCCACCACCACCTTACTTGGATAAGTATAATGGTGTAAATAAATAACTATATATGATTATTGTAAAGTGATATTGATTCTGAAATATTATACATACCCTTCAATACAATTCCACGATCATGGGAATGATATCATTGCTCGTGCGTACGTACGGACTACCGTCTCCACGAACGCGATGAGATTCATTTTCCATGATTAACCATTAAAGTATGATTATAAAGTTTATATAATAAATAATAATTAAAGATATTACATAATAATGATACTGAATTTCTGTATATATATGTTTCATTTAATTAATTCCATTTTATTCAATAAGGAAATGAAAACAGCATTCATGCGTACGTACGGCCTACCGTCTCTATGAACGATGCATTTCATTTCATTTATATATCTATTATATATATATATATACTGAATATATATATGATATATAAATCATGATTTACATTCTGTAAGTACGTAAATCATGATATAATTAATAATAACATCATGAACAACAAGTCCAAACACGTATGATAAATAAAATGATCTTACCCAAAATGCTGCTTTAACATGGAACTTACAGAAGAACAGGTAATATAAAGTCGTAATTAAACCATATATGATATCATAACAATGAATATGATTCTGTAATAAGTCAATGATATTATTTAAATCATTATACATGAGTTTCGGATACGTACGAAGCATATCGGACCTAAGGTAAGGGATAATTTTGAAAATTTCATTTTTATCCGAGATTGCTTATACGTATGTATTTACTGTGGTTATATTTTTCATCCATGTCCATAAAAATGGTATTCATAAATTGTTTATATTCTTACATGTATGTTTAAAGTCATGTTTACTACTCTATGACTTTTACTTTGTGTTATGGAAGGAATCTTTCTTTTGTTCACCATTCATGGTACATTTTGACTTCTCCGAAAAAAGTACGAGGATAATGTTTTTTAACTTATACGTCATGAACGGACTTTTACAGTTTCATAATGCCTTATTTTCATGAATCTTACTCTACAAGATTTAATGACTGTTTTCAACAAAATCTATTTCTTTTAAAATTTCATGGCATTTTGTGAAAACAAAATTATTCTGCAGAAGAAAGGATATTTTCCTCAAGAATTAATTTCATGTGTTTTATCAAGACCATTTTCCATATAATATGGCATTATTTTATATATGTATGTTTCAAGTACAATATATCTATGATTTACATGGTTTCAATTTTCTTATGATGATATGATATCCATTTTTTTTATGGATTATGTTATGATGGGTTGATGTTTATGAAACTTGTTTTTATTATTTGGGTTATGATGAATGGTTTCTGTTTATGTTGTGGAACAAGTAAGACTGATTTCATTATGAGATGGGTGGGACCAATATCTCCCTCCAATGCATTGGGTAAAGATTTATATCTCATGATATAGACATGGCTGGGATGGTAAGTTAATCTGGTTCAGTGATACAGGATTGGAACGAGGAGTGAACTCGATTCAGAAAGGGACTTTGTCCACTAAGACGGTCTTGGAAGAAATTCCTTGGATACTATGGAAATCATAACAAGTGATGAATGGTTTCCACAATTACATGATTTATTCCCATTCTATTTTATCAATATTGATGTTCCATAATGAAACATGCCTTACGTACTTCCAATATTTATGTCTTTGCTCAAGATTCTGATGTTTAAACATTATGTTCATGTTTTTAAGTTCAAATGTATATGGTTTGTTTCATTTTCTCCATGCTTACCCTTACTAAGCATTTGAGGTCACCCTTTATATGTTGTATTTTCCCCAGGATTTCAATAATGGTTTTATGTAAGAAAACTAAAAGGGGAAGATCTTTATGGGAGATGTTGAAGATCTTTCACCACGATTAAGAGAGTATGTTCCAAGTTTCCAAAGACACTAAACTATTATGGTCCTTGAGTGTTGGTTATTATTATGTATTATGTGTTCTTCAAAAATAATGTAATTTCCATGTATGTCAAGCTTTGGGTCTCTACAGTTGGTATCAGAGGCAAAGGAAATAGGAATGAATCCGATCCTTGGGAACTCTCACATGTGAGAGTTGGACGAAGCAAGGCTCTCCGCCCGAGGGCTTCATGAGGAAATGGCTACCACTGGGGATGGTGGTGTGTCCTACCCTGGGGGTGGATCCGCCCATGGAGTGCCTAGATAGGTATCAATTATAGTTCACTGGAAGTAATTCTAGACCGTTATATTTGGTATCATAGGAAAGTTTTAGTTAACCATTGGAAACTAGAATGCGAAAACATTTGTGAGATCCATAAAGATATTTCTAAGGTATGTCTAGGGATGTCCCTAATGTTTAGTATAACTACATCTTACAGTCCTAGAGTTATGTTTATGATCATGAATAACCTAGGGTGAACCTAAGGTGTCATGGATTACAGAATGTGTGATAAGTTAGACATCCCATAAGTGACTTTTAATGATTATGTGGTTCCCTGTTATTTTATCTATTTCTTACACTATGGTTTATGGTTTTAGTAAATGTAGGGAACGAGAAGGAATTATGTTAATGTTGATTCTGATGGAAAAATTGGTGACTGTGATCAACAAAATTGTGTAATGCCTAAAGATAAAGATATTGTGATTATTCTGAATCATTCATCAGGATATATGATTAACATGGTGAACTTTGGTGGTATTACTAAGTCATCAAATAAGAGGAAGATAGAATTTTATGCATGTTTGCATGGTGGGGAGCATAGAGAAATGAAGATTGAGATTTCTAAATAAGGGAAGAAGAACATCGAGGAATACCTCAAATGGAGGGGAATATGTTATCTATGTGGAGAAAAGGTTCATAGAGTAAAAAACTGTTATGGAGTTCAATGTCTTATTTGTGGAGAACATAGGCATTACCTAACTCAATGCCCCGACCTAAGAGGTTACTTCTAAATCAAGGAAGGTCTTATTCCATGACAATCATTTAAGAGGATGGATTAAAGTGTTTATGTATTGGTATTCAATAATAATTATTTTGAGGTACTTTAATGGTATATTGGAATATCTATGTATTGGTCAATTGTATTTTTAAATACTTATATGGTATCAGTAACCATGAAAAGTGATTCAAATATTTTGGAAAGAAGATGATATGCGCATAAGGAAGGGATAAGGAGAAACTGAAATATTTGATAGTATTCATGATCTCATGACTGATATAAGGACAAAGAGATATCATGGTTTGAGTATATTGAAATTTTGGGATTTTGGTTTGTGGAAAGAGTTAACTTTTGACAACATTAATGTTTTCACTAAGGATCAATGTGTATTCATTTTTTTCAAGAGAATACATGATTAAGGTATTCACATCTTTGTAATTTGACCAACAAGATATATCATATGATATATGGGTGATAAATGATAGTATTCACAAGCTCTGTAGATGACATTTCTAGTAATTGTTTTCTTTATACTATGAGCTTGGACAGAAGTATTTTGGATAAGCCTAAAGATTGGAATGAATTAAGTTAGACATAAGATAGTATTGTTTAAGTCTAGAGCTTTTTCAATATTATTGCAGGAATGTTATTATAATTTAGTTTTAGAAAAAGGGATAACCTACAGGACGTGTGACAACCCATCGTGTCATACAAGGCTCTGGGAATCGAACCCACAACCAAAGTATGATAGGCCTTTATCGCCTACTACTGGCCTACAGGAAGCCCCTCGTTAGTATAAATTAGTTTTAATTTATTATGTGGTATGAAATATGAAGTATAAGTCCATTTTAAGAACCATATATGATTAATCTCACTATATATGGACTTATGTATATTTAATAACTTTTTCTAACCTTTTGTTTGAGATAAATGGAATGACCCAACATTCTATCGCATGATCCGTTAACACTTCACGAAAGACAAATTAAACTTCATTTCTTTAAGAGATGAAGTTTAAATTGATCAAGGCATGAACAACAGATAGATTGTACCAAAATCAAGTAAGTATTTATTTTAATTCAAAATATTCTTCAACATTAGGGAAATTATCTTGAAAACCAAAAATGCTCTCCTAGTGATCACATATCTGAGGAATAAGATGGTACCTTAGATCATCACAAATTTATGGATTTGTGACTATTGGCTTATCATAGCCCTGACCTCTACCACTCTCCATAAGAACTTGATGGTTAGATTTCTCTTTCATATCCATATTTTCACCTATGTTATCCTATGTGGAAACCCCGTGATTATCTAATTTGGGTAACCATTACGTTTTATACTTTAGTTTATAAAGATAAGTTTTGGTATTCGTTTTTACGATGTGGGTTTCTATTAATGAAACTCTCACGTAATAAACCATTCATAACCCTGAAAAATTTCGAGGGAGAAATTCATATTAAGGGGGGTAGAATGTAACACCCCGAGATTTTATGAGATTTATTCTTTTTAATTTCTTTCACATCTTCTATTGTACGCTACACCAAGATTATCTTGTGATATACGCAAGACCACATTAGCATGCAGTATATGCAACACTATTCTTGGATCGTGTTACACACAATTTCAAGTTCATTTGATAGTAGTTATTCTATGCAACATTGAGTATATATATATATATATTCAATGTATAAATGAAATACAGTTGGATTCTGTTATACACAAAAACAAAGGAGTCTTGCACTACACGCAACCATGACATGGCTTACATTACACGCAATCGTGACCTTCCACGATAGCGTGTGTTGTACGCAATACCGAGTTTTACTAAATAAAGATATGTTATTAAAATATTATATAAACTAGCTGTTATAAAAAGTAATACCCACTTTTTTAATTTTTTTTAAATTTTATCTTTCAAAATGTACTTCATTTTGAGATTCTGAATATCGAAACTAGCCTAGGGTGACTTTTTGGTATTTTTCTAAAAACCTTCAATTTTTTATGAATAGTGAAAACACTAGGTTACTATTTAAAATCCGACTTTTTATTTAAATAATTATTTATTTTATGTATATTTATTTTAGGTCAAAATTGATACATAATACGTATATAAGTTCACTTTAATTCATTTGAGTCATTTTATAATAATTTTAGATATATATAAAAATGTTGTTGAACTTTTCACCATCTTTTACCCTCCTCCTAGGAGAATTTGAAAATTTACATAAAACATAATTTTACCGCTTATGTGAGTGGAATTTCAAAAAATCCGAGATATATGGTTAATATCAAGGAGTAAAATGTGGTTCAATAAGATAAAAATATTTTTTGGTGAATAGTAACTTTTTACTTTTATTTACCACGGTTAAAAGTAAATAGGGTAATTAAGGGTAAAAATGATATTACTACTACCCTAACACATTCCCTAATTCTATTAGATAAGTTTAATTAGACCAAAAACGACCTTAGGAATAAAATATTACCCTTTTGGTCCACTTGGATTGGATAAAGACATTTATTAATATTTTATTTAAAGAAGAGTTAAAATGGTTAAAATCGAAGCTTAATAACTAAAACATTTTTAATATAGGGTTATACATTAGATAAATTCGACTATAAATATTTATTAGAAATATAAAGTGATTTCCTACTTAATTTTATTTTATTTATAATTTTTAGACATTAAATATTTTAATTTATTAATGACACAATGGTGATGCAATAATTACCTAAACAATGAAATATTAAAATAATTGATATTATAAATACCAAAATAAATGTAATTTGAGACATTTTATGAATTAAACTAATTTTATAGGTTAATATGACATGTTAATATTGATTTAATTAACTTTTTTTGAACTAATCATTCCGTTACGATTTTCACAAAAATCAATTACCAAATGGTGTAAAAATTTCCATAAAATAGTTATTAAAACAAATATTATATTATTAATTGTTATTATATTTCAAAAAATCTAAGGTTTGGCCAAATTACTTATATAAGGTTATATATATTAATAATTAACCACTTGGGGTTATTTTGACTTGTTATAGTAATTTCATTAACCATATAGTGTAAGAAAACAAGAAGACACGGTAAAAGTTAAATTATTTAACTTAGAGTTAAATCTAAATGATAAGGTTAAAATAGTAACCTAAACATGTCTAAAACCTATTGGTTTCTATTATTGAGACCCATCCCCACTTTATCTTCAGAATAAATCAATTTTGAGCTATTATAAACCGAATATGACTTTATTATAAAATAATATTATAAGTTTTTTCTAATGTGCCCCTTTCCTCCCTTATAAAAAGAGCACCCCTTCCCTCTTCTCTTCACACCCTTTTGATAATTTAATCTCATCTAAACCACGCCCAATTTTCTTCTCATCTTACCGAGAAACATTATAGTGGTTTTGGTATCCTCAAAAGGCCAACCCCAGTGCCTTAAGTGGAGGTTAAGAAGAGGCGCGTCAAAGAAGAGGTAATATTCTTTACCGATTCTTTCCAATTTATTTCTTCTTCTACTTCTTCTTGTTTATTTTATTCATCATAAATTAATAACATCATTATCACTCATATACTTATATGTTATTATAAATATGAAAAAACCCAATTTCATCTGCTATCTATCCTACAAAAACAAAATCATCGCGCGTGCGTACGAACGGAATACCATCTCCACACCGTGGTGTAATTTGTTTTCCACCACCACCTTACTTGGATATTTATAATGGTGAAAATAAATAACTATATATGATTATTGTAAAGTTATATTTATTCTGAAATATTATACATACATTTTTATATAATTCCACTATCATGGGAATGATATCATCGCTCGTGCGTACGTACAGACTACCGTCTCCACGAACGCGATGAGATTCATTTTCCATGATTAACCATTCAAGTATGATTATAAATTATATATAATAAATAATAATTAAAGATATTACATAATAATTATACTGGATTTATGTACATATATATTTCATTTACTTAATTCCATTTAATTCAATAAGTAAACAAAAACAGCGTTCATGCGTATGTACGGCCTACCGTCTCCATGAATGGTGTATTTCATTTCATTTATATATCTATTATATATATACATATACTGAATATATATATGAAATATAAATCATTATTTATATTCTGGAAGTACGTAAATCAAGATATAATTAATAATAAGATCAAGAACAACAAGTCCAAACACGTATGATAAATAAAACGATCTTACCCAAAATGCTGCTTTAACATGGAACTTACAAAAGAACGGGTAATATAAAGTCATAATTGAACCATATATGATATCATAACAATGAATATAATTAATTAATGAGTCAATGACATTATTTTAATCATTATATAGGAGGTTCGGATACGTACGAAGCATATCAGACCTAGGGTAAGGGGTAATTTTGAAAATTTCATTTTTATCCGAGATTGCTTGTACGTAAGTATTTACTAGGGTTATATTTTTCATCCATGTCCATAAAAATGTTTTTCATAAAGTGTTTAATATTATTTGATGTATTTTTAAAGTCATGTTTACTCCTCTTTGAATTTTACTTTGTGTTATGGAAGGAATCTTTTTTTGGTTACCATACGTGGTACTTTTTGACTTTTCCGACAAAAGTACGAGGATAATGTTTTTTTAACTTATACGGCATGAATAGATTTTTACGGCTTCATAACGCCTTATTTTCATGAAACTTACTCTACAATATTTTATTAATATTTTCAAAAAAATCTATTTCTTTTAAAATTTCATGGTATTTTATGAAAATAAAATTATTTTGAAGAAGAAATGATATTTTCCTCAAGAATTCATTTCTAGTGTTTTATCAAGAACATTTTCCATATAAGATGGCATTATTTCATATTTGTATGTTTCATGTATAATGTTTCTATGATTTACATAGTTTCACTTTTCTTATGATGCTATGCTATCTATTTTTTTATGGGTTATGTTATGATGGGATGATGTTTGTGAAACCCATTTTTATTCTTTAGGTTATGATGAATGATCTATGTTCATGTTGTGGAAAAAGTAAGAATGATTTCATTATGAGATGGGTGGGACCTATATCTCCATCCAATTCATTGGGTAAATATTTATATCTCATGAGATAGACATGGATGTGATGGTAAGTTAATCTAGTTCAGTGATACATTACTGGAATGAGTTGTGAACTCGATTCCGAAAGGGACTTTGTCGACTAAGATGGTCTTGCCAGCAATGCCTTGGATACTATGGAAATCATAACATGTGCTGAATGGTTTCCACAATATCATGATTTATTCCCATGCTACTTTATCAATATTTATGTTTCATTGAGACACATGCCTTACTTACTTCCATGATTTATGTCTTTTCTCATGATTTTGATGTTTAAACATTATGTCCATGTTTTTAAGTTCAAATGTATATGGTTTGTTTTATTTTCCCCATGCTTACCCTTACTGAGCATTTGAGATCACCATTTATATGTTTTCTTTTCCCTAGGATTTCAAGAATGATTTTAGGTAAGAAAACTAAAAGGGGAAGATCTTTCACCATGATTAGAAGATTATGTTCCGAGTTTCAAAAGACACTAAACTATTATGATCCTTGAGTGTTGGTTCTTATTATGTATTAAGTATTCCACAAAAGTAATATAATGTCCATGTATATCAATCTTTGGGTCTCTACAAATGTAATCATTTTGATTGGGTATTTCAATGACTGGGAAAGGATCAGTTCACCTCTAAATCATTAATTAGCAATTTATTTAAATCTTCAATCACTTTTGGAAAATTTCTCTCAATTTTTTATATATTGAAATATGAATAAACTCTATTTTTTTTACCTAATATCCTAAAAGTTTGAGGATTTATAAAAAAGACATGGGGGGGGGGTTAGATATAGTAGTATACTGATGGTACAAAAGGATATGGATAAATTTTTGGTCAATAGAGGGAAGAAAATAGGTCACGTAATGTACAGACAACCAATAAAAAAATTAGTATAACATTTTCATTATATAAATTCTTCCATTATATCAGAATTTTTCTAGATTACTATAAGGTATACAATAATCCATGTGAAACATCCTCTTTTGGTGTGAATGTTATATATATTTTTTTATTTTGAAGTATAAGATACCATTTTTATATTTTTTAAGTATTATAAATATACGTGACACCATCATTAGAAATAAATGAATGATCAAGAATGAAGTTGATATATATGTGAAAAAGAAATGTGTTAATCTGTTGGATACATAGATAATTCATACATAGATTATTTTTTTCATAAGATGTGTATTCACTTATTTTTATATTCATAAGATCTAGTGAAAAATGTTTTTTAAAATATGATGAATTGTAATACACATAGTTATGACTTGTTCAGTTCTATGATAGACTTTATGGGGAATAAAATGACATGTTCTAATTAGTGAATTTATATTATTTCCATATTTCTAAAAAATGAATGTATCAATGAAAATATTACAATATATTATAAATATGTTTAGAATGGATAAATAAGGTAAATGACGTCTGGATTTTGGTACTGTGAATATAGTACAAGCGGGTAAAGGTTTTAACTAGAATAATAAAATGTTGTTGAAAATAATCAATAACATCTCTTTAAGTATCCATTGAAGGGTTTTTGAAACTAGAGGGTATTATTATGAATAAATGATTATTCCAAAATATGGGATTATCAAAAATACCTGATGGGGTTTGGAAAGACAATGTCATGTCTTTCTCAGGTATTAATATTATTAGAATTAATTATTCAACTTTGATGGAGATGTGATATAGAGTGTATGTCTTAAAAGGGTTGTAATTATACAGAAGTTCAAAATCAAACAACCAATTGATTGATATTGTAGACTATATTCATGATAGTATGTAAATAGTTACTACATTTTAAATTTAAATGTGTAAATATTATTTGAATCTAAGTAAAATATTTTAATGTTTTCTCACTTCTCTTATATGATAATATAAGATATTTGATAACAAAGAGTTATAATGACATAATTAAATGTATATTCATTGTTTATGATTCATGAAATTAAATAACATGTTTTTTAGAAAACTATTTGGAGAAAGGTTTTATCCATGATAAATCATCTATCCAAATTATTTTTAAATATACTAGAATTTTATACTATCACCCATTGATGGTATATTTTATTAAAGACTTATTTGTAGGAAAGAATTCTACAAACACCGAGAATACCAAATATGATATAGAAATATTAGTTTATTTTATAATATTTACTCTAAAATGAAATAAATTTTATTTACTAAAATAGAATTTAGATTGTGTTGTATAAGAAATAAATAGTCTAAAGAGAATATAATTTCTATGAAGCTAGCAAGAGTATGTTTGAAGGTAATGATGCTTAATGTTAAGAAAAATAATATAATATCAGAATTATTTTAAGTGATTATTTACTTTATATAATAAAGTCTTGGGATATGAGATAGTAAAAAAATGTAAATAGATGAATTTAGTTACCGTGATAATGTAAATATCATTTCTATTGCTTCTTATTTACAATGTAAAATTTACCTTGTTTCTTAAAAGTGTTAGGAAAAAATGGTATATAAAAAAGTAAATGGTTATATATGTTTAAAAAAATAATGTGAATCTAACATTATCTATAAAATACTTTATGATGTATTAGTAAAGTGAAAATGTAAATAGTTACATTATTTACATATTATTTCAAGGAATATTTTGATTTAAAAGGTTCCAAGGAAGATGATTATGGGATTAGAAATATTTCTAAGTAAACAAAAAATTATAAAATTATTACATTTGATGTTACAAAGTTGAGGAGTTTGAATATATTTTACAATAGTTATAGATAAGTAATATGATTCATATATCTCAACATTATTCAAACTAGCCTTCTTCATAAATGTTACTCAGTAAGGGGATAGTGGGAGTATATAACAAGATTGTCACATAGGGATGTGGTAGGAATTACAATTGGATGTAATATTCAAAATCCATTATTGCAGTTAAAAAATGAGGGTAATATAGAATATCTTAATATATTTATTGAAATGGTTATAAAAATATCATTCCATTATAATAAAGTATATATCCATTTTTCATTAATTCATGTGTGCTAAATTAATTTTACATGAATGGTTGCATGATAAAAATACAATCAAAATAAAAACAATGAGTTGTCCCTAACCAATGATAACCATAGAGTATAATGGGTTGTGAAAATATATAAATACTGGATTGAATATATTCTTAAATATTTTACAAATTTTTATGTATGAGATATTTAAGAATACATTATTGTGGTAATAAGTAGATACTTATTTCTTGTACTGATATGCTAATGTATATATTAGTAAATTTCACTTGGTCATGGTAATACACAGGGGTGTATGCTTATTATTAGTCCTTCTTACATAAGGTTTGGGACATACATAGCATGGAAACCATCATACTTTGATACACAACTTGTTCAAGTAAATATATGAACTTATCTAATAGAAGGGTATTTGGGAATGTTTTTTATCATTTATTTTTTTAGAGTGTAACAATGATTGGAATTTCCACTTGTATGATAATAAAAGACCTACTTCTGATGATTCAATTAGCTTTAGGAAAGGGATGTCCATTATTAATTATTTCAAATATTATGTGTTAATGTACTTTTATAGGTTACATGGTATGTGCTTATCAGATAGATGAATGACATGTGATCTATTCATCAACATGGTCACACTTTTTTGGAGAATCAGGAAAATGATGGGATGCCTATACTAGATTAACATGTTCGATATATTCTGGGCACTAAATGATATAGATAAAGGTATTATAAAAGATATTTTTTTATATAATACATATTATGATCTAAGTTTTCATATAGAGATATGAGTATGTTTGATATACATCACGCCTGAGCCCTTAGTAGATTGAGTAGCACTAATGTTTTTTCTAGGGGAGCTCCTTGCTTACAACTATGAAATACATATTTTAGAGTTTTTGTCGACATTGCTAAGGCCCAAAGAGTACCACAGTTAGGAAATTTTATAAGTAAAAAATTTGGAACATTTTTTTGTTCAAAATTAATAGTGATTGATAAAAAAACTATATCTAGAAAAGTTTGGATAGATTCACAAAGAGTTGTGAAGTTATACATAAAGCCCACATCTCATTTTAGTGAAAGTGGGATATTATTGAATATTAACTATATATATATATGATATTATATATATAAGAATATTTTTACTTTATTCTATATTTGGAGAAGTATTATTATAAATGATATAAATACACGTGACAATAAATAAATATATATGACTCCTGTATTTATGTGTAGCAATTTTTTTTATTGTCAATTCATTATGAATGGATTAAAGGGATTGAATATTGATTGAATAGGATTCAATGAATTGTTTTAAAAATGAATAAATATATATGGATACATAATTATGGAATACACATTTCATTTAATAAAATACATCATGGATGTCTATGTAAAGGGATGTTATCCCTCTGATTGAGGAAAAACGATTGTGGAAAAAACTCTCAATTGCCTCTTCCTTCCACATGGTTGTTTATTGTTTGAGATAACGGTTCTAGTACCCCTTAAACATTTGGGTATCATCTTGATGTGTCCATGGATCCATTGGATGGTGTACCCCTCTCGAATGTTGGGTTCTATTGTTCAATCCTTCATTATCTTCATCAAGCATTATCCTTCATTCAGGAATAAGAATACTACCGTTGTTGGTGATTTCCATGTTCACTAATTATATAGTTGTATTTAGATGTTAAATTTAAATGATAGATCATCTAGTGTTTTTAGTATATCTTACACTAAATATTATCATATTATGATCACATGAAACCCATAAGGTTATATTCACATAGTGTAGAGAGACGACTAAGTGTGGATATAAATATTTATATTTTTCATGGAGATATGGTGAGGTTTCATGGAATGATTAAATATTTCAAACCAAATTAATACATAAAGAATAAATATTGTACATGGAAGTAAGAGTGTTCACTCTAAGATGTGTTGTGTGTCTATTCAATAAGGTTTTCATTATGAATTTTATATTCCTTCATGTTTGGGGGAGATTGTTAAGGTAATAAGGTCTCCTTATGAATTTACCATTTATTCTTGTTTTGAAAATCACAAACACATTATCTCATCGAAAATATCATTTTACCCTATGATTTAATTATATAAGGAAAAGTTTCCTTCCCCATGGAAATTTATCTTTACCATGTTTTCCATTGATCATTATCTTGTCTAAGTGTAAAATTCGGTTTCATATCTAAAACCTCGGAATCATATAATGCTTAGATAAAGAAGCATTATATTTTTAGACTCTGAATTCAGACTCCAAAATCTTCTGAATTCTTACTCTGTGTTCTCTGAATTCAGACTTCAAACTCTTCTAGGTTTTGACTCGGAGTTCTCTAAATTCAGACTCTGAACTCTTCTGGGTTCTGACTCTGAGTTCACTGAATTCAGACTCGGAACTCTTCTAAGTTCTAACTCCAAATTCTAATTAATTCAGAATTTGATATTTGTATGTTCTGAATCTGAAATGTTATGAACTATGACTCCAAAATTTGTAAGATCAGGTTCCTAATTCTTGTGAATCCAGACTCTGAATTTCCTTCAAATTCCGACTCCAGAATTCTATAGATTTCAAGTTCCGAATTCCTTGGAAAAAAGAATCTAAATATCCTTGTATTATAGACACCAAATATTATTTTAGATAGAATCCGAACTTTTATATGGTTACATTCCAAATTTAGGATTTTTCTTATGTAACCATATTTTTTCTTAGACTTATTTTTGTTATAAAACGATGTTGTGCATTCAGTTACCAACTAACCGTTGTTTGAGTGACACGTGTACAGGTCTATCCAAAATTCAAGAAAACTTATGACCGTTGGAGTATGGAGCCAACCGTTGAAGTCGTTCCTATAAATAAGAGCTCATTGGAAAGAGGTCACAACTGTTCTATGAATCTAGAGATTTCATGATGTTGAAGTGATTTCTAGATAGAGACTCTCATTTCTTTGTGCGTACTGAACATCTAGTTCATATTTTCTTTGTGCGACTCTAATTATTTCTAAGTACAATCGAGGGTTTCCAGGGATAGGAAGACAGAGGTGCCGACTACCATGAAGTTGAGGGCTTCCTTGATGAGGAAGACAGAGGTGCTGACTACCTTGAAGTTGAGGTCTTGCAAGGATAGCAAGACAGACTCCGATCTTTGTATCGAGGGCATACCTGATGTGGGTAAGACAGACCTTCTTGAAAGTATAAATCAAGGGACCTTTATCTAGATTTTTTTGATACCCTTCTCTTTAGGTTAAAATATTTACTATTTGTTACTTGTTTTGTTACATGTTTTTCACTACATTTTATTAGTTGAGGAAAGTATAACTATCATATACATCCTTATACTTTTACTCTGATATAGTAAGATTCTATATGCTTTAAGGTAGAATCTTTATCTTTGTAAACATTCATTATGTTTCATTTTCTAGAACGATCTTTCCAGATTCACTTTCTCGGAATCATATTACCTGAATCAAGCACGTGTGAAGAACTTAGGGAATTGGTGAATTACCTTGTTTAATCTTGTTAAACATAACCATCTTTAAAAGTTCCAAAGTAATTTTTTTTAAGTATACAATTCACCCCCCTCTTGTATTTTCTCTATTATTTCGATCCTAAATTTGGTATTATAGAGTATATCATACTCACAGACCATCTCAACAATTGGTATTAGAGGAGGTGACCTTGAATCCTGAACCAATCTAACAATTGGCTTCAGAATTTTGGTTCAATCTGAATTAATATCTCGATTATATTCAGAAGATAATTCTTCTTCTATTTATTTTTGGAATAATATTTTTGGAATCATAATATTTGGATTCATTTTTTCATAAATATACTCTAGTTATATTTTACTTTCATAGGATATATTCTTTTGTTCACAAACTTATATTACTAAGATGTTTTTTTTCCAAGAATTTCCTTAAGATGATAGTTTTAAATGTTGGTACTGTCGGAAATCTAAATCCTACCAAACCTCCTATTTTTGATGGAAATGATTATGAGTGCTAGAGAGATATTATGAAGACATTATTTATTAACACTAGAGTTGATAACTACCTAATGCGAACAGGATACTATAAAATTCCTGATTAGGAATTGAGAACTTTTACTAATCAGGAGAAATCAGAATATCATGAAAATTTTATAGTCAGAAATACATTGCTATGTTCCACGACTAGGAAAATATATAGTCAAATATGTTCATGAGAAATTGTAAATAGTATCTGGATGAAAGTTGAAGTTAACGATTTTGGTACTTCCAAAGTTAAAGAGGCAAGAAGTGATATGTTTAGTGCGAAATACCGTGTCTTTAATTTTCCTTAGGGAGAACCTATAAGCAAAGTTCAGAAAATGTTTCTGACTATTGTGAATAGCTTACAGCCTATGGGAGAAAAAGGTTTGGATAATGAGGCTTTTTAGATAATATCATTGATATTATGACAAATGAGTGTGTATCAAAGAGGACATCAATTGTTGAGAGCAGGAAATTCACCCAGATTTCCTTAGACGAGCTGTTTGGAACTCTTCTTCAACATGAGAGTAGAATGAATAGAGATGCTGATAATGATAAAAAAGATGAATGGGAATAGCAGAGTTGATTTTAGAACTACTTCAAACCATATGAAAGCCAAAATTCCTGAGAGAGTTAATAGATCCAAATCTAAGAAAGATATTATCCAATCCGAATCTAGTGGAAGTGAATCTTCAAAAAATGAGTTAGCAAATCTAGCTCGAAGGATGAAAAAGATTATAAGACATAAAAACTTTCAATCCAGATATAAGAAAAAGGAATGGAAAAACAAGAAATATTCAGAACTTACATTTTATTAATGCAAAGAGCAGGACATATAAGGCATGATTGTCCTATGCTCAAGAGAAAAGAAAGAACGAAAAAGAATTCTGAGAGAAACAGAAAATGTACTACAAAGATAAAGCTAAGAATGTATTGAAAGACAATGACACCTGGAGTACTAGTATTGGTGACTCTTCAGATGAATCATCAGATTACGAATCTTTTTGACAAATTAATCTTGGTCTAATAGCCAGACTACCTATTGACAATCATTATTTGATGGCTATGGTACATAATTCCAAATCAATGACCAATGTTTCTTTAAATGCAAATTATAGTAATGATAAATATTATGAATCTTTGGAGTAAGAATATTCATATGAGAAAGATAATAATCTAACTTCCTATGAAGAAGTTTCTATATTTTCCAAACTTCTTGAAATTAAGAATTCAAAAGTCATGAAAAAAATTGATAAGGAAAATCTTGGAATAATATTCTTACTAAGGAAATATCATGTCTTTCCAAATATCTTGATAAGAAAATTTTTGATTTCGAAAGTATTTCAAAAACTCTCGAGGAAATAAATTCTAAGAAGAATAAACTTTCTAAGGATCTAGAAAACATAATTTCTAAGAAAACTTTCTTCGATCCTAACTCTAGTTTCAAATCAAATGTTTTAAAAGACAAGAAATTGGTTTTCAAACTGAAATCAGAAAAAAAAATTTTGAGGAAGTTTTTTTCAATCATTACCTTAGGAAAGGAAAATTTTGATAAGATGTATTCTCAAATCCGATCTCTAAGGAAAATTTCTAGTTTTGGTTACACTAGTTCTAAATTGATTTTTAGCAACAATTATTGTGTTCCTCAAAGTGCTCCATTTTTGAATAAATGTCAGTGTGGTTGACACTGGGAAAAAATAGTTCCTTAAATAAAACTCAGTCTTTGGGATTTCATATAGCATGTTTTTCTAAGAAAATGTGGGTACCAAAAATTTTAATTTCTAAAATTTCTAGATCCATGAAAATTTGGTTTCCGAAAGTCTAACTCTTTTGTTTTTAGGAAAATAGAGAATGTCCCAACAATAATACTTTTTACATGGATAGTGTGTGTTCCTGACATATGGGTGGTAACAAATACTATTTTGAAGATATTATCATGAAGAATGGAGGAAACGTAACATTTAGAAATAATGCTCAGGGATAAATTATTGGTATAGGTAACATCATTCTTCTTGGAAAAACTTTGATTTAAATTTTTTTATTTGTTAAGGGTCTTAAGCACAACCTCATTAGCATAATCCAATTATGCGATGGATGTTACCTTGTGAATTTTAGGAATGACAAGTGCTTAGTACAAAATTCTAAGGAAGAGTTTATTCTTTCTTCCCATAGGGAAGATAATGTATACACACTAAACTTAGAAGACCTTAGGAGCCAAGATCTAACTTTCCTTAGTGAAATGGAAGATCATTCTTGGTTTTGGCATAGAAGGTTACGTCACTGTAACCTTAAGAACCTATACAATCATTCTAAGAAAATATTAGTTAATGTTCTATCGGAGCTTAGATTTGATTCTTCAAAAATTTGTGATCCTTATCAATATAGGAGGAAGCATAAATGAAGTTTTAAATTAATCGATGAAGTATCAACTACAGATGCATTACAGTTAGTGTATATGGATCTCTCTGGTCCTACACAAACTTGATGCATTTGAGGCAAGTATTATATATTTGTTTTAGTTGATGATTACACTAAATTTACATGCGTCTATCTTCTAGAAAAGAATTATAAATCCTTCTCATATTTTAAAACCTTTAGAGCCCAAGTTAAAAATGAGAAAAAACTATTCATAGTGAAAACTATTCATAGTGATCATGGTGGAGAATTTCAAAATTCTTATTTTTAAACATTTTGTAGTAGAAAATTCAATACTCACAATTTCTTAGTACTAAGAACTCCTCAACAGAATGGTGTTTTTGAATGATGAAATATAATTCTTCAAGAGATAACAAGAACCATGTTGAGTGAATATTCTATAGAAAGACCCTTTTGGGCTAAAGCTGTAAGTACTACTTGGTATACTATAAATTGTGTTTTGATTAGACATTTTGTTAGTAAAACTCTTTATGAGTTATGGAATGGTCGAAAACCTAGACTTTCCCACTTCAAGGTTTTTAGTTTCAAAGTATTCATAATTAATACTAAAAATAATCTACAAAAATTCGCACTAAAATCTGATGAAGGAATTTTCTTAGGCTACTCCACAACTTCTAAGGCTTATAGAGTTTTCAATAAAAACACTTGTACTGTTGAAGAGACAGTACATGCCAAATTTGATGAAACTGATCTGTTTATTTTTAAACAACCCCAACCTACATCTTCGGATATGTTTTAAAAAACTAATTATCAAACATTGTTAGAATATCCTTCTGATAAGGAAAATATTCAAGAATATGATTCTGAATCATTTACCCCAGAATATTTTCTACCCAATGTTAATGAATAGGCTTTACAAAACCCAAAACAGTTGTTTCTAAAGAATGATCCTAGTGATAGTATCATTTGTGATGTGAAGAAACCTATATGTACTAGATGTTCCCTAAAAAATGAAGTAGAACATCTAGCATTCTGTTCCCAATTAGTACCAAAAAGCACTGATGAAGATTTAGGTGAATGATTAGATTAAATCCATGCAAGATGAACTAAATGAATTCTAAAGGAATAATGTCCGGACCCTGGTTGAAAGACCTAAGGAAACTTCTGTTATTAGAGAAAAATAGGTCTTCAGAAATAAGTGTGATGAAAATAGAATCATAGTTAGAAATAAATCTTGATTAGTTGCTAAAGGCTATAATCAACAAGAGGGAATAGACTATGAAGAAACCTATGCTCCCGTATCTAGACTCGAATCTTTTCGTATCTTACTTGCCTTTGTAGAATTATTCAGTTTCAAACTTTTTCAAATGGATGAGAAATGTGCTTTCCTTAATGGTTATGTTCAAAAGGAAGTTTTTGTTTAACAACCTCTTGGTTTTGAAGATAAAAAACATCCTGAACATGTTTATAAACTTACCAAATCTTTGTATGGACTTAAGCAGGCCCCTAGAGCTTGGTATGATATACTTACATGATTTTTGATTCAAAATAATTACGTTAAGGGAAATGCAGATCCAACCATTTTCATAAAGAAAGATAAGAAATTTTTTTTGATTGTTCAAATTTAAATTTATTACATTATATTTGGTTCAACTCAACAATCATTAACTAATTCCTTTGTAGTTCTAATGAAATCTGAGTTTGAAGTGAGTATGATGGGTGAGTTAACATTTTTCCTTGGTTTTCAAATTTATCAAAAACCAGAAGGAATCTATATATCTCAGCATAAGTATATTAAATACCTTCAACTAAATTATGTATATAAAAACACTAGGAGTATTAGTACTCCCATTGGTACCTCAAACACACTTGATCTTGATGAAGCTGGGAAACTAGTAGATCAAACATCTTTTAGAGGTATGATAAAATTTTTACTTTACTTGACATCTAGTCTTCAAGACTTATTGTTTTCAGTATGCTTATGTTCTAGATATCAATCTAATCCTAAGGAATCTCATTTAAAGGTAGTAAAAAGAATTTTTTGCTACTTAAAGGGAACCAGGGATTTAGGACATTTCTATACTTCTGGAAATGATTTTGTTTTGAAATGTTTTCCAATACTGACTTTGGTCGATGTAGAATGGATAGAAAGAGTACATCCATAACTTTTCATTTCTGAGGAGATTCATTAGTTTCTTGGTCATGCAAGAGGAAACACTCAGTAGCACATTCCACTGCTGAAGCTGAATATGTAGCAGTAGAATGTTGGTGTGCTCAATTGTTGTGGATGCAACACACACTCACAGATTATGGTATGAGTTTTTCCAAAACCAAAAATTTGTGTGATAATACAAGTGTCATTTCCATTAGTAAAAACCCTGCACATCACTATCATGCAAACCACATAGATATTAGGCACCAATTTCTTATGGATCACACAAAAAAGGAGATATCATTCTTCAACTTATCGAAATAGAAGATCAACTTGCTGATATTTTCAAAAATTCCTTACCCTATGATAGATTTGAATACATTAATCAAAAGTTAGGAATGATAATCGTAAGGTAATTTTCCTTAGCAAATTCATGTTGAAACCAATCTCCTTACAGTAATAAACTTCCTTTTATAGGGGGAGTACATTTTCTTGTTAAGTTTTAAAATTTCTCGTAATGAATATTTTCATAGTTAGTTTTAAATTTTTTTGTAATGAAAATTCTCGTAGTTAGTTTTCCAAATTTTTCATAATGAAAATTTTTGTTGTTAGTTTTTCAAATTTTCATAATGAAGTATTTCAAATTTTCATAATGAAGTTTTACAAATTTTTCATAATGATTTTTTTTTAGTTTTTCAAATTTTCATAATGAAGTATTTTAAATTTTCATAATGAATATTTTCATATTTTTCATAATAAAAATTTCCATAGTTAGTTTTACAAATTTTCATAATGATGATTTTCGTACTTGAAAATTTTGTAATGAAGGTTTTCCTACTTGGAAATTTCGTAATGAATATTTTTGTATGTGAGATTTTCATAATGAAGTTTTCTGTACTCAAATGTTTTTTCCATAATGAAGGTTTTTGTAGTCGTTATTTTTCTAATGTTCATCAAGAAGAATATTACCTATTAAAAATAATCTTCATAGAAATCAAAGAGGTATGATTGTTTGTTAAGTTTTCGTAATCAACTTTTACTTTATTGTAGTTTATTTTCTTTTAAAATTTTCAGATTCTAGTTTCCTGAAATCCGAATGTTTTCTTTTAAAAACATCAAAAGATAAAATCCTACAAAATTTTCCTTGCGTCTATCTTTTCAACTGTCAGATCTGATCAGAAGATTTCTCAACCATTGGATTGAGTTGGGAAGATGAATCGTCACATCAACGCCTATATAAAGGACACCCGAAGGGTTGTCCCACATAGATTTCAGGCCTTGGAAAGTCGAAGCTCTGCCCCTCTTTCAAAATCCCATTCCAAACCTCTCAAGTATTTCTCTAATCTAAATGTCTGGTGAAGTTCCTTATTAATAGATTTCAACTGTCAAGTTGATTTCAGAGTGGCAGATTTATAGGGAAAGGTTGGTGCATCCGAATTTCTTTTCCAAGTAAAATTCCATCATATCCAAGAACTTTTGGTTGAATGGATGGGAAATAATTTTCATATCAAATCTAGGATCTCAGGACTTGGTGTATCCAGACCTGTTTATCGAGTTTTTTGAGTCAGTTATTTTATTTAAGGAAGAAGGCAGAGAGAAATTTTCATTCAAAAGCTATGGAAAGACCTGTGATCTATCTTATACAAAGGAATCTAGTTTGGTAAGAGATCCATTTTAAGGGGAAGATGGACATTGTTCCCATAAGTTTCCCGATGTACAATGAATTTTTGTCAAGTTAAAAGCTATCGAGTGTCTTGGACTTATAAATATCAAGACTGCGAAGATTTCTCACCTCTGAACAAATAATCAGATCCTTGAATTGTGGGTTTGAGGGTTAATCATTCTGAGAAAGGGTCACAAGGACACCATAAAGAAGAGCGATATGTATATCTTGGATTTCTTAGTAAAGAAAATGAAGATAAACTTGATGATGCATATTCTCATTACGATTGAGAATATTAAGAATGATATCTTGAAATCTCATATTCTTATGTACCCGACAATTCTTTTCAAGATTATTGTTCGGTGCTTTGAGTCTTTAAAAATCCCTTGCAGTTCCAAGACGAGGAATTGAAAAGTAATGTTATTAAGTGATGATACATTAAATGGAATGAATTTTGGTTTCTCTAAAGATTCTGGAGAGTTCTATGACTTACCAAAGGAGCTAGCAGAAGTCATTATGAAGATGCAAGAAGTAGATGAACCATCAAAAAAGGCTGGAAAGAAGAGGAAATAGAAAAAGTAGAAGAATAAGAGAAAACTCCTAAAGCTAAACAAGCTCAGTCCGCACCTCCAAATACCATGAAGTAGAAATCTTATCCAGATGAGGTTGTTGCAATGTGGAGGGAAGATAAGAAAAAATTGAAGGAATGAGAGCCACATTTTGACTTGGATCCTGTAGAGGCCAAAAAATTGAAAGAGAAGGCACCCGATGAGCTTGAGAAACAAGCCAAAGAAAATAAGCAGAAGACGAAAATTTATGAGACCAAAATTGTCCAATCCCTTTTGAAGGACACTGAAATAGCATACGAGAATATCCCAGTACCAAAAATTTTATTGGTTAAGGCTTTACCTGAGACTCCAGGTAAGAAATTTCTCACTCCAGAAAAAGTCCAAGAAAATATTTTTTAAGAAAATAAAGTTGTCGAAGAAGTGAAAAAAAATAATGTAGTGGTGGTACTGAAGATCTTATAATGAAAGTTGAAGATTATCATAAAAAGGAAACCCCTTCTGAGAAGCTATCAATCCGAACTTCTGAAGCAGGGTCTTCAAAGCTCCCAATTCCTAGGAAAGATGGGGAAGGTGAAGATGATAAGGGTGAAGAAGAAGTTAATAAATTTTCTGAGGAAAAAAGTACAAACCTTGATTTCATACATCTTGATGATCTTGAGGCTAGATCTGAGAGGGAGAAGATAGATGAAGATATAATTGTTCTGCTATCTAGCAGTGAGAATGAATCTCCAGAAGAAGAAGCTGTTTTGAGAACCGATAAGGGCAAACATGTGGTTTTTGATACACTATCTAAAGTTTTTTTAAGGAAGAATGAAGTTGGTGGATTTTCTAAGAGTAATCTTGTCAAGATAGATAAAGAACCATCACCAAGAAAAGTCCTAGATTCATAATCATCATCTCTAGGACATGATTTCGTCATTCAATCACTGAAGAAGCTTTTTGACACAATTTCGATCTTTCTAAGCATTGAATCCAGATGTCAGATGCTCCAACATAGCTTGAATCAAAAATCAGATATTGTATCCATGGTAATGGAAAAGTTTATAAAGATGAAGGCTTGTTACAAGAATTTTTTCATCAACTATGATGCCCACAAATGATCTTGTAAGAAAGTGGTCAGCTGGTCAAAGAATATAGTTATATATTTGAGAGATCTTGATAAGTTTCAAGATGATGTTAAGGAAGCTTTTGATACTGAAGATGGTAAAATAAAGGATCTCACAAATAGCATTGAGTAAAATCTAACTCTTGAGCAGAATACTCGGATTCAAGAGGTCAAGGATCTGAATGGGAAGTTGTATTATGTTTCCCAAAGCTGGAAGATGTAAAGGGATCTTCAGATTGAGATCGAAGTAAAGATAGTTAAGCAATATGAGTTGTTGAAGGCTCGAGTAGAGGCTCTAAAGGCTCATGATGAAAAGGAAAAATCTTTAGAGAAAAAAGCAAAGGATGAGGGTTAGATTCTAAACAAAGCAGAGCAAGATTACAAGGAACTAAAGAAGTTAATGACTATAGTAATGAATCTAATGCCCAAGGAAAAGGAAGGATGATAGACCCAATCTAATTTTTTGTTTTATTCATTTCCCTGTAAATTTTTTTTTCTAATCGTAATTAAATTTGTGGATGTTTGTCTTTTTCATGTATTGTACTAATCTTTTAGGTAACATAATTTATTTTCCATTACCTCAATTAATTTTTGAAAATCACAAAGGGGGAGAAAGGAAAAATAATTCTAAGTAAAGAAAAAATATCCCTAAGTAAGGGGGAGTTTTCATTACAGATATTTCCATACCCATGACAATGAAAAATATAATTCCAGAAATCTAGAATATGATCCTTAGAGTTCCAAATCCTAAGTGGGAGTTAGTCATATTCATAATTGTTCATGTCTGAAGAAATATAAGTTTTATTTTCAAAGTCTAGAAAAATATTGACTAAGTCCTTCTATTCTTTTTTGTAAGGTTGTTTTTGCTTTCCAAAAAGGGGGAGATTATTGAGTCAATAATGTTTTCCTTATTAATTTTCTATTCCTTCAAGTTTGGGGGATATTGTTAAGTCAATAAGGTCTCCTTATGACTTTACAATTTCTTCTTGTTTTGAAAATCACACACCTTATCTCATGGAAAATATCATTTTAACCTATATTTTACTTCTATAAGGAAAATTTTTTGTCCCGAAGGAAATTTATCCATACCATTTTTTTCATTGATCATTATCTTGTCTAAGTGTAAAATTCAGTTTCATATCTAAAACCTCATAATCATATAATACTTAGATAAAGAGGCATTATGTTTTTAGACTCCGAATTAAGACTCTGAATTCTCTAAATTCAGACTTCGAACTCTTCTGAGTTCTAACTCCAAGTTCTCTGAATTAAGACTCTGAACTCTTCTAAGTTCTGACTCCGAGTTCTCTGAATTCAAACTCCGATCTCTTCTGTGTTCTGACTCCGAGTTCTCTGAATTCAAATTCTGAACTCTTCTTGAGTTCTAACTCTGAGTTCTTTGAATTCAGACTCCAAAATCTTCTGAGTTCTGACTCCGAATTCTAATGAATTTAGACACTGAACTTTGTATGTTCTGACTCAAAAATCATATTAACTCTGACTCAGAACTTTGTAATATCCGGTTCCAAATTATTGTGAATACAGACTCCGAATTTCCTTGAAATTCAGACTCTGGAATTCTATAGAGTTCAGGTTCCTAATACCTTGGAAAATAGAATCTGAATATCCTTGAATTATAGACACCGAATTTAATTTTGGTTAGACTCCGAACATTTATATGTTTACATTCTGAATATTGGATTTTTCTTATATAACCATATTTTTTCTTACACTTATTTTTGTTATAAAATGATGTCGTGTATTCAGTTACCAGCTAACTGTTGTTTGAGTGACACGTGTACAGGTCCCTCTGAAATTCAAGAAAAATTATGACTGTTGGAGGAGGGATCCAACCATTGAAGTCATGCCTATAAATAGGAGCTCATTTGAAAGAGCTCACAACTTTTCTATGAATCTAGAGATTTCATGTTGTTGAAGTGATTTCTAGAGAGGGACCCTTATTACTTCATTCATACAGAACATCTTGTTCATATTTTCTTTGTGCAACTCTAATTGTTGCTATATACAATTGAGGGATTCTGGGGATAGGAAGACAGAGGTGCCAACTTCCTTGATGTTCCGGGCTTCCTTGATGAGGAAGATAGAGGTGCCGACTACCTTGAATTTGAGGCCTTGAAGGTATTACAAGACAAAATCCGATCTTTGTACTGAGGGCTTACCCTAGTGTGGGTAAGACAAACTTTCTTGAATGTATAAATCAAGGGACCTTTATCCAAGGTTGCTGGATACCCTTATCATTTGGATAAAATACTTTCTACTTGTTACTTGTTTTGTTACAAGTTTTCCACTGCATTTTATTTGATGAGTAAAGTATAACTATCTTATACTTCCTTATACTTGTACTCCAATATAGTAAGATTTTATACTCTTTAAGGTAAAATTTTTATCTTTGTAAACTTTCATTAAGTTTCATTTTTCTAAACCATCTTTCCGGATTCAATTTCACGGAATCATATTTCCTAAATCAAGAAAGTGTGAAGAACTTAGAGGTTTTGTGAATTACCTTGTTTAATCTTGTTAATCATAACCATCTTTAAAAGTTCCAAAGGAATTTTTTTAAAGTATACAATTCACCCCCTCTTGTATTTTCTTTATTATTTCAATCCTAAATTTGGTATTATAGAGTATATCATACTCACATACCATCTCAACATTGTGTTATTTCATATGGTTTATATCTACCAGAAGATATAGTTCGAGTCTCACTATCAATCTGTGATATGTTCTCATGATATATGGTTATGAGTTTTATTCATTGTTTCATGTTGATTTTGTAACCTATCTACTTGGAGACAGAGTTAGATCCGAAGTGGTAATGATACATAAATATATATAGATATTATGGAGATATATTTAGATATAAATATGGTTCATTTTCCACTAAAAATAGACCTTAGTCATTGGTTTTTGGATTATAATTTTATTAGATCATTTGATCTAAGGACCATCATGTTATCATTAATGGGTATACTCACTGATTCATAGATATATTTTGTTTTATTTTTATTCTCATTTATAATTATAATTATTGAGAATATATTATAGCTTAAAACATGTATTGAATAGTGATTAAATCTAGTCAATTTTTATTTTTATGATTAATTCAGGTTCTTGTTTTTTTCATTCACTCTATTTTTGTATCTCATCCCGAACTCTTAAGAATGATCATATTATTTTGAATAAGTGAATATAATTTAATATAATTACCATGAAATTTAATTCTTGATGACTATTGTGTGGGTTAGATTATATTTCTTAAAATGGTTTTAGGATCCTATTTAATTGATTAGTTGATGTCTTTGGTCACAATAAAAGGAGATTCATTAAAATAGAGAGTGAGTACCATGAACATGGATTCACTTGGAACTAATTCTAATGTTATATTGATTAATTGACTATCCTTTTTTACTTTATGAGTTCATCATTAAAGATTTACAATTTTTTTCACACTCGCATTTATTTATGTTATAACATCACGTTCCCTATGATTTCGGTAACCCTAATTCATTATAATTGGTTTCTTAATTTGACTCAATGGATTCGACCTCAAACATAAAATGACTAAAATTATTATTTAGTAGTTAGGAAGTGTATATTATAAATTATAAATTTATTATCCCATAGGAAATAACGACACCTTATGATTGGTCAATACAAATGTAGAAAATTAGAGGGTTGATAATGCTATTGAAGTAGTCCATGAAGAAATAATTATTTAAGATAAATCTCTCCCAAAATCAAATAGATCAATAAATAGAATGAACATAATCATGGGGAATAAGTAGATAATATTTTATTTTTGAAAGTTATTTCATTTTTAAAATAATAAATGTTTTGTAAGATAAATACATTTAATGAAGAACTGCAAAAGAAAAAGGCCATGTATTTGATGGAACTATAAATCAATTTATAACTATTATATTCATTGAATTTAATCAACTATAGGTTGAAATTATATATTTTAAATTAAATTTAAAGAAATTCATATACGTTTTGAAAACATGGGAAGTTACTTTTTCTTCAAAATCATATTTCCATGTATTAAAAAACCTAATTATTTCAAGAATATATTTTGAATAAATAAATCTAATGTTGAAAATTCAAACTAAAATGATAAAAAATTCCCAACCAATTTATAAATGTATGGATGAATATGTACATAATGAGTTAATGAATTTTATAAATACACACTCATACTTTCTAAACTAGCATGAATATGTTAATATTGGGTTTTATAATTATGTATGAAATACTTTTATGGGAATTTCAAAAAGATCAAGGTAAATTAGTAATGGGAAAAAAGGAAGTGTATATAAATTTTTTAGAGTCAATAAAGATGGAATTAATATCCTATAAATATAAATTAGGTTTTATGAAATACAATTTTGATATTGAAATGTTAAATGAGAAACTTTTCTAAAATATATTTTGATATTTTGACTATGGGTATATTTAAATATTATAGGAAAGAGTTGATTACTAAAACCAAACTTGAATGGATATAGGAACTCAATTATTATAATACTTTCATAATCTTATGATCTATTGTAGATTTTGTGAATTTTCACAGTTGAGTAAATCAAAAATTTATACAACGTAATAGGGTTATAAATGTAGTTAAATTATTCTTGATTTATTTTTCTTCAATAGTTGAAAAATGTTTTCAAATTGAAGGATAATTTAATGAGAAATGTTTAGGAATCATAGGTTCTAAATATTTTGAAATAATTGGAAGAGAATTTGAATCTAAATCTTTAATTTCGTCATGATAAGAAATGTATGATTTTGATAAATATTGATAATATTTATTCATTAGAATTTGATTTTTTAATAAGAATATATATGTAAGTAAGAAAAGGTATATGTATTAGTAAAAGGAAAAAATATTATAATTCATAAAGACCATGCTATTGATATAACTACATTTATTGCAACTCAACTGTCTGAAGACACTTTTCCTATAATGAAAAATAATACAACTAATTATAATTAATTCAAAAAATATATTAATATTCCAAGAGGTTATAAAGAATAAGAAATTAGTTATAAGTCTATGTTATAATATTTATTGAATTTCATACAATAAAATTTATTATCTTATGAATAAGTTACTTACATATGGATGTACAAGATGGATAAATTTTATATGTATTATATTAGAAGAAATGATACGAAGGAGAAACAAAATTCTTATTTATATCTAAGACATGGTGATGAAACTATAGTTGACTATATCAAGGAATATGTTTTATCAAGATTAATGAATTTTAGAAATTCCATGTATGAGATGATTGGAATGAAAAATGGAGCTATTAATCTTGATAAACATGATATATCAAATGTTTAATTTTAAATTTTTAGTACCTAAAAAACCATTCTATGAGATATCCATGTATGGTACTAACTATTATTGGGAAAGATCTATGACATAAGTTATACTTCCTATAAAATCTTCTGATAACTTACCTATCATGTTACCAAAGGTTGTATCACGATTTTCCCCTCCTCATTCTTAGTTAAATATGATTTGGGAAGGATATGATAAGTACACATCTAAGATAATTCTATATGGATTATTGATCAATATATAATTTTAAATAATTATGAGGACCAAAAACATACCTCAATGGATTGGATCATTAAAGAACCATTACAGTTCTTTTTTCATGATCCTCAACAATTTACCCCTTCCAATGTACCATTTTATAAGTAAGAGGACCCCACTCCTAAACATATAAATACATTATATTTTAAGAAACCAGGTCTTAAATAAAATTGAATATTTTTTTGATAATTTATTGTTCCTTATTGATATATTTATTTTATTTAAATATGTAATTTTGTTTTTTATAAATATAAGTTACTACTAGATTCCTCCACTTTAGTGTTACATTATTAGAGGTCTCATTTTAGTATGCAACATATATGGGTTCTACCATCTTATAACAAATTATTTTTATAGTCATATGAATGGGGATAAAAATAAATTAATCCAAATTAGTAAATTTAATTTTGCATATTAATTTTCAACTTATAGTTATATTTATATTGATATTTTATTAATCTGTAAAATTTTATGTTCTAATTCTATTTTCTTCTTTAACATTAAAACGGTGGAGATTGTTTGATAGTTTTAGTGTACCAACATACTCTAATAAATTCTATATTTATATTCTACCAATGTTCTTTATTTATTTTACTAATGAATCCAATTTTTGTGAATGCTATGTTTAATTTTAAAAATTGATAATGTTTTTATATGTGGAATTATTTTTATGATTTTACCATATTTTGAGTTGAATAATTTACTATGTATAAAATTTTATTCATTGAAGAGTATTTCTTAGGGATTTTTTTTAAAATATAATGAAAATATAAAATTATGGGATTTTTGAAAGTATAACACTTTATATATCTCATAGAGTTTGAATGATTTCTTACATAATATATATTTCAAAAAGGAAAATTTCTTAGATATGTAGATATATATCTTATGTATTTAGTAAGTGTTATAATTTATCAACCAAATAAAAAGTTTAAAAATTATTAAATATTACGTATAGATAAAAAATTACAGATTCATTTAAAGTTATAGAAAAACAATTCTTATAAGGATTTCTCTAATCGTATTAACATATATATATATATATCAATCTACAATCTTACATTTTTATATAAATATATTTGGCATTGAAAGTATGATATTAATTTTTAGATAACATATCTTATTTATTGGAGAAAATTATTTTTCTTATGTTTTGTAGATATAATATATTATAGATGATATCTTTGTTGATGAAAAAGTTACATAGGATGTAAAACATTTTTATTTTTATTTTCATGAATAATAGATCATTAAAATTGTATAACTGATTATTTCTAAACTCTAATGTAGTTTTTACTAGGTGAAACTTTTATGAATAATTAAACATGTTTATATAAATATTTTATTTTCATAAAGAAGGTTTTCAACGTTTGTGAGGCTTCCTATTTTTTAGAGAAGATATTTAATTTCATAGAACGAATTTATTTTGGAATATTATAAATATTTTATTTTGAAAGAAGATAAAATAAATGATACATACACATATAAATGAGTAAATATGTTTGATCATTTGAAAGATTCAGAGTTATTAAAAAACATCTATATTTCTGTTACTGTGATATTTCATAGTTCATTATATATGTAATTCCATTTGAGATTATTATAGTGATTTTAAAACTAAAACAATAATAAGTGTTATGATAATGTTATTCATGAATAAATATAATACTTTTGGAGAATTCTATTCATATATAAAAATTGGAAGAATTTATTTTGGAGAAGATTGGATCATATATAATCTATTGAAGACATATATATGCTTAACTATATTCCAAATTATACATATTTTGTAATTTTATATAAGTTCAAACTTCTTGTACTAAGTGTGAGTGTGGGGATATGAATCGGTATTATAAGGGTGATGCTAGTAAATTATCATGAAATATTATATATCATGTTTTATCTAATTTCACTTAGATGTGAGATCTATAGGAAAAGGATCTAAATAAAATAATCAAACATTAATTGGGTATTTTTGGAGTGTTATAAGAGAATTTCAATGTATCCCTCAACCACTATAAAAATATTTTTCTTCCTTTCTTATATTTTCTTTTATTTAGATAATATATTTTACTAAAAAGAGTAAGGGGGAATGAACTATTTTGAAGAATAAATATTAAAAGGATAAAATTTTATTAAGGTAAAATTAAAAAACAGATTTCACCCCTCTCTTGAGTCATTATATGATAAAAGATGAGATAACAATATTGACCTTACTAAAAATGTAGGTCAACAGTAGGAGATCAAACATATTGAAATCATGTATCAATTTATTAAAGAGAAGGTAAAACAATGAGTGGTAAATATAGATAATATTGGAACTAGTGATCAAGTGGAAAATATTCTTACAAAAACACTAGAGAAAAAATAATTTTAGAATCATGGTATATGCCTATATATTCCACCATATCCCCCAATTTGTGGTGATTTGGAAGGTACCTATCTCCTTAAAATGTATTCTATAATCTCATATTTGGAAGTATTAGTTTTTAGATTAATGGGGAGATAAAATCCACCAAATTATCATTAGTTAATATATGAAACATGTACTATAATTTGATAGGTGGTGTTTGAGTTTAATGGTAGAATGTTTGATTAGAATATTAATTATAAAATGTTACCGGCTTTGAATTAATTTTTATCTTATTTCTCACAATGCTCTTAAACTCACATGTTTTTAGAGAATGTGATTGTGATAATTTTGTAGATAGTTACCCCTTAATGAAACACATTAATAATTACACTTTGGATTTGGGTGCAAAGGGGGAGAATTATTCTGAAATGGTTAGGAATAATTCAATAATAGAATATTGTGTAGTGTAGGGGAAATTTTGATGAGTAGTTTTAGGGGGAATCCATTATATGGATGTATTGAAGACTACAAATTAAAAATGTTAATAGGAGATATTATCAAGATAAATTACCTTAAAATTATTAAATTTTTTCAGCTTAAATATCATTGAATTAAAATGTTTATAAATTTCTAGAAGACAAAATATGACTAATGAAATTAAAATTTTTAAATTATTTTCTAATTAATGTTTTGTAATGAATGTTAATAAAAAAATTAAAATGTGTTGATTATTGGGACCATTGAATTAGGGGATGTGTCTTGAGTTATATTTATTGTCAATATTTGTATTTTACAATAATTAGTTTTCTTAGCTGAATAATTTTTTTGAATAAGTTTGTAAATGTTTTATTGTGTTTATTGAAATATAAGAAAGCATAGAGATATGTATGTTTAAAGTTACACATTCATAGTCTATATATATAAATTCAATAAAGATATGTAAGTGAGATTTGATTTTTCAAAAATTGATATGGAATCAAATTAACTATCCCAAAATGTATGTACGATTGAATAAAAGTTTCATATAACTATATATTTGTGAACTGAAGATCAAAATTATGATATAAGATTATGTTATACGATTAAATAAGAGAATATGATTGGATTATGTTTTTTACTAGTCACATAATATAGAAATAGTACCAGGTATATTTAAAATGAAAAATAATATATATATTGTTTTAACTAAATATTGTGTATGTGTGAGGTGTACGTTTCCAAACTAATGTAAGTGAGTTACGAAGTTGATGAGAAACATTCGTAAAGGTTGAATAAAATAACTTTACATATTGAAATCATTCCATACCATTTTAAATATTTTTCACCAAAGTAAACTGATATATAATTAATATGATCCTTAATATAAAATTATGGAATTTTAAATGACAATATTGGGTTCCATGTATAAATTTTAAATAATCCTTTTTTTGAGGAATTAAAAATATTATTCGGATGAATTTTTTTGGATGATGTTATTTTACTATTTTATATAAAACATTCAATAAAATATATTATTTATTTATAGAAGAAGAATAAATTATAGATATATTGATTAACATTTACACATTCATTATAGAAGATGAATGGATGGTGTACTACAGATTCCTTGAATATTTGTACTTTTTAATATTGAAGATAAATGAATTCAATGATTATTAAATTATCATACTTGTGGGAAAAATATATGATGTCTTAGTATTATTCATATGTTTCTACTAATACTAAATTCTATTATATGATGATTCATGGATTGTTATATCAATAAAATGTTTATGTAAAGGAATAAAGAGTGAATCCTTGGGAAGTGGTGATAAAACACTTAAAATTTAAAGGTAGGGAGCCTAGACATATATAGTACATTAAAAAATGATATAATAATTAAACATTTTGTTGTTTTTATGCCAAAAATATATTTTGTGAGTTCTCATTGGATGTATACCAATTAGGTAGATCAAGCAAAACTAGTGTTCTTAAAATGTTTTTATTTCATTCATATTAATTTTTTTGTATGAAAATTGTTAATGATAGGTGACCAAATACGTTTTTATATAAAAAAAGATCTATCATCAAAGTAAAACTTTTGATACCCTAATTCACCCCTCTAAAAGTATCTTAGTTGGACCTTGGATCCTAGATTCTCATCTCAATAAATGATAATATAAGTATATAGAAACTCATAATTAGAAAAATTGTAACAATCCAGGTAAATGAAGAATAAGATATTTTCATATTTATTAATATTTTTTAATTAAATATTAATATTACTTTAAAGGGGTTACTATGTTCGATAGCATACCTGATACGCAACAACGAGAATCTTTCAAATCTTACGTTGCACACTAATAATATAATATTATTATTTTAAATGGTAGTTAACTCCTAGCCGTTGTATTGGTGGGAATGAACGAAACTAACTAGAATATGATTATAGATGTTTGTTAAATGTATTTACTTTTATCCAATAAAATTTAGAGTCTTAAAATGTGAATGAATCTAATTTTAAGCATAATTTACATTTAATGGCCGATTTACCGCCTTTTAATGAAGAAACCTATTTAAATATAATCTTGGTCACTTTAATACATTTTATTTGACCAAATAAAATCCTTATTTTTAATGGGGACATCAAAATTTAATTTGTGTAAAATATTGGAATTTTTCTGATAAAGTTCATTTTTAATGAATAGTGAAAATATTGTATTTTAATTCAAAATTGCATTTTTATCAAATTTATTTATATGGATGGATTATCTTATAAATTTATTTTAAATTTTAATTCGAATATATTATTACCATTTAATCCAATATTGATCATTGGAATTAATTTCACATTGAAATCGGACATAAACAATTTTTAATCTTTTGATAGTTAATTTTTCTTTAAAACAATCTAGTTGTTTTTACAATGAAAATTAATTTTAAAAATTATTAATTCCACTTTTATGTTTTTAATTTGGAAAAATAAATATCATTTTTTATTTCAGAATATCAAATATAGGTTAGGGTGAATTTTTGGCATTTTTCTGAAAAACATCAATTTTTGATGAATAGTGAAACCACTTAGTAGTAGTTAAAAAAACTGAATTTTTCATTTAAATGAAATTTTACCACTTCTGTGAATTGAATTTTGAAAATAAATCATACATGGTTTTTATTAGTAAGTAAAATTTGGTTCAATAAGATGAAAATAATTTTTGGTAAATAGTAACTTTTGACCTTTTTTTACCGCGGTTAAAGGTAAATAGAGTAATTCAAGGTAAAAAGAATATTATAATAATTCAAAATTACCTTAACACTTGTCCAAACCTTATTGGATGAGTAATTTCTGACCATGGGAATCCTTGGGTCGATTTTGGGACTCCATGGAGCCATATATGAATGATAATGACATTTTAGATTAATTAATTTAAAGTAAAGGCAAAAATGACAAAAACAAAAAACTTTTAGTAAATTAATTTTTATATTGTGTTATATAAGTAATTGTTTTCACTATAAATATTAATTTTAAATATAAAAATATTTCCTAAATCACGGTATTTTTTTTATAATTTTTAGACAACAAATAAATTAAATTATTTATGACACAATAATGATGTAGTATTTATCTCATTAATAAATGATTTAAAAAAATAAGATTATAATGAAATAAATATTACCCAAAACCTTTAAAATTCCTATTGGATAATTTTATTTCTACCATGAGTCATCGTAGATTCGACTCTATTGATTTTTGGAATTTTAGAAACTGAATATCATTTTGTAATAAAATAATATTTTCACACTTTCCTACTAAGCCCATCCTCTCCCTTATAAAAGGAGACCACTTCTAACCAATTCCTCACACCTCTCAAGCCTTTTGGATCGTCAAATATCTACCCAATTAATCTCATTACATCCCTCCAATTCACCTAGATGTCTTAAATTAGGTAGAAGGCACTTCAACAAACCATTTTGGTTCAAACCAGAGGGAGTTACCCAAATTAAAGCTAATGGTTTCTCTTAACTTCTTTTCATTTCTTTTACTTATCAAACCCCTAAACTCTTTTTATTCCATTACTTTATAGCAACACCAGTATAATCAATATACTAGTATGTTTTTATGAGAATGATTCTAACTACACATACACACACCTCCATCTAATGGGTGCAGAACATAATGTTTTTGTGGATGGAAAACTAACGCCTCACGAAACGATGATAGGTCAATTACCTCCTACCGCCTCTCATGATGGCTATTATGATGGAACAGTAATTATATATGATATATATTATGTTTATTTTTTCTTTATGCTTATGTATTTTCCATTTATATCATACCTTTATGGTTTCCATTATGGGTAAACGCGATAATTTCATTTGAGGAAGTGAAAACTACCGCCCCCTCAAAGTGATAAGACACATTAATTCCATATGTGTGACGTATAAAGGATGGATTTAATGATAATATATATGATATTATATTGTAACTATATTATACCTATGTGTCAATATGTTTTAATTTCATTAAAGTACGAAATATAAATGAAAGTAGAGTTAATGGGTACGTACGACTTACCGTCTCCATGAACGGTGCATTTCATTTCTTACCTCCAAATGTTATGTACTATTATAAATAAATTTATATATTAGATATATATGATATATATTCTATTTAAATCATGAAAATAATTCTTTATATAATGAAATATTGACCACATGGACAACTGGTAAATATAAGGTGTTCATATTTGACTCAAGTACCAAATATAGACAAAACGACCATTATTAAATTGAATGATTACATAATGTTTATAACATGGTATTAAGTGATATAAAAGGAATAATAAACTTAAAAAATTTTCTTATGAAAGTATAAACAATCTGTAGTTTGTTATTCAGGTGATTAAAGAAAAATCGGGTCAAGTCGGACATGAGGTATGAGACTTCGTCACAATCTCCATTCATTGAGGCATATTTCGATAATATATATACATTTTTCTTTTACATAATGTATATTAAAAACATTTGACTTTTAATTTCATTAAAAGGGAGTCTTTTTCTACAAAGTGTTTTACTAAATGAAAGACGGAATGTTTTTGACGTTTGCGGCGACAATTGCCTCTCCACCACCGTAATCATTATTTGGATTCCTCTATAAGACTTAATGTTTTATAAAATGAAATGGAAATCCCTTATTCTATTTCTGGGTGTTTTGCAATTGAAAATGGTTTTTTTAAATGGATTTATTATTTCAATATCATGAAATTATTTCTCGTGATTTCAAATTAAATGATATTAGTGAAATGTTTATATTTTCATTATTTTATGTGCTATGATTTTATAATGGTACTTGGACATTTGATGGGTGGTTACATGATAAACCAAATGAAGGTGGTGTCGTGATAAACTAGGAGGGTGGTTACATTATAACCTCCAATGCATTGGGTATGGAAGTCGGCCGTATGGCTATTCCATTTAGTGATATGTGTGGAAGTCGACCGTATGGTTATTAATTTTATGTATGTTTATGTCGCAAGTTACCTTTATATGTTATGTGTTCTTTATATGGGTTTTATGGTAATCTATTGGTTACGAAAGGGTAAGTAGTGATATTTTATTCAGTGAAGATTATTTACTACTTCATAAAGGTGAAAAGTATTATTTATGTTAAAGTATTCATGGTTTATTTTTTGTTTTGAAAAACTAACAGTTTTCCTTTTTTTTGTATCCCTTACTGAGCTTTTTATATTCATCCCATGTTTTTTAAATTTTTTTCACAGCACTTAAAGATGATTAGGGTCAAGGATGGGTTCATTGAAAAGTCGTGCTATCTTAAACATGGAACTAGACATGAAATTGTTTTTCAAGAGTTTTTGTTTTGTGAAGAAAATGGAATCTTAGTAGAAGTTTCTACTTTGTAATTTTTGAAAATAAATGTAATAGTTATGACATAATTCTCTAGAACTATAAACCTAAAAAGATCCTCAATGTGAATTATTAATTTAATTCAATATTATGTAATGTTTTAAGGTCGAGTCCTTATAATTTGTATCAAAGGTTGGTTTAGAAAACATTGGGGGTTAGGGTATAGTTAAATTAATGTCCCTAAATTTATTTATGGTAATATTGAAATGATATAGCATTTAAAGATTACCATGTTGCCTCTCCTAGGATATTTATTTGTTCATAATGGTTTTCCACAGAGGTAACATGACAGCTATGTTGGGACGACATTAGGAGGAAGACAACCTTCCAAATAATCAACCTAAGATGGTCGGAATCAGAACTAAATAGATTGTTGCAGTGATGGAACAAATGAATCAAGCTATAAATGGTGGTTGTATCCATGCACAAGATCAGCCAGATCAACAATAGAGGAACATGTCAGTAGTGGAGCATTTCATGAGGCAACATCCCCCATCATTCAGAGGATCATCTAACCCGGTGCTAGAAGAAGGGTGGATTAAAGCCCTGGAAATGATTTTCGATGTCATGGGTTGTTCAGAACATCAAAAGGTTAGTCTCACTATTTTCTATTTTGAAGGTGAAGCTGATCAGTGGTGGTCGATGGTGAAAAATATTTGGGATAGTGAGGAGATTGTTTCTCTCGATTGGGATGAATTCAAAGGTATGTTCTTTGGAGAAATATTTTTCTAAGGTGGTTCATCTTAGAATGGAAAAACAATTCCTATAATTGAGGCAAGAGGACGACTCAGTGGCTGCTTATGAAGAAAAATTCACTCGACTGGCATGGTATGCTCCAAATTTCATCTAATATCTTTATAGTAAGATAAATCGATTTTACTCGGGATTGAATCCATGATATCGACGAGCATTAGCCTCTCGTGAGTTCAAATGTTATGAAAAACTTTTTCGATGTGTGGAGAAGGTGGAAATGGGGTTTTCCGGTTATCAGGTGTTCATAGACAAACAACAAAATAAGAGGTCTAGTTGGCAGGAAAAGGGAAATAATTCATCAAAGAATCCTGGAGGTAAGAAAATTAAATATCCAACTTTTGAGAAGTGTGGTAAAAAGAATCCTGGAGAATGTTTATCAAATTCTGGAAAGTGCTTCCGGTGTGGTATGTCTGGTAATATTCCTCATAACTGTAATGAAGTCAATCATGGAGGGAATGAAAAAACAACGGTAAGATGTTTTAAGTGTAATGAAATGGGTCATTATGAAAATTAGTGTCCAAAAAAGAACTCAACTGAGGGAAAGGAGACAGAATACAAGAAGAAAGGGAAGGTAAAATCCTTTGAAACTACTTTAGTAGATGTTGGGCCATCAAACGAAGTAGTATCAGGTATACTATTTGTTTGTTCAGATTATGCCAATATGTTGTTGGATTTAGGGTCTACACACTCCTTTATTTCTGTGAATTTTTCTAGTAATTGGGAATTCCATCTCAAGTTATTAAAACAGAACTTATAGTAAAAACATCTTGAGGAAATGTTGAGACAAAAAGAAAACATAAGAACATTACTTTCCTTGTGTGTGGGAAGAATAAACCTATAAACATTATTGTTTTTCCTATAGTAGAGTTTGATGTTATTTTGTGCATTGATTGGCTGTCTGTTTATCATTCTAAGATTGAATACAGAGCTAAATAGGTTTCTTTTCAGAAAGATTTAATGTTTTTGTACATGAATGAACCCTTGATTTTGATAACATATTAGGAATCCAAGAAACTATAAAAAGATGGAAATGAATGTTACCCTGCACATATTATTGACAATAAAGGAACAGTTCAGATTAATGATGTGGCTGTGGTGAATGAGTACCTTGATGTAATTTCTTGATGAGTTTCCTAGTATAATACTTGATCGGGAAGTTTAATTTGATGTTGACTTAGTTCCTGATGCAAAACCAATTTCAAAACCCCCTTATGGAATGGCTCAAATTGAACTTTTATAGTTAAAGAAGCTATTATAGGAGTTATTAGAGAACGGTTTTATTATACCTAGCACATCACCATGGGGTGCTCCTTTCTTGTTTGTTAAATTGAAATATGGTTCAATGAAACTTTTCATTGATTATAGAGCATAGAAAAACATTATTGTTAAGAACAAGTATCATTTGACTCATATCGATGTTTTGTTTGATCAGCTCTAGGGAGCTCAATATTTTTCGAAGATTTACTTGAGATCGAGGTACTATCATTTGAAAATAAAGGAAGAAGACATTCTGGAGACCTCGTTTCATACTAGATATCACCATTATGAATTTGTAGTTATGCCTTTTGGGTTAACCAATGCATCTGCTGTATTTAAAGATCTTATTAATAGAAGTTTCCGTGAGTTCATGGATATGTTTGTGGTTGTGTTCATTGATGATATTTTGGTTTATTATAAAATTAAATAGAAACATTGAATTAATTTAAGATTTTTCTTGAAAACATTAAAAGAAATAATTTTTTTGGGAAAATCCGCAAGTGTGAGTTTTGGTTACAAAGTTTTTTCCCTTGGTCACATTGTTTCAAAAAATGGCATAACTGTTAATCATGCTAAAACAAAGGTTGTTGAAGAATGGCCAAGTCCCAAAAATATAATCGAGATTCATAGTTTTCTTGGTTTGGTAGGATATTACCAGAGGTTTGTTGAGAATTTCTCACGGTTATCTAGTCTAATGACTAAGTGAACTCAAAAAGGTGTCATGTTCATCTGGACAAAATAATGTGATGATTGTTTTTAGGAATTAAAAAGAATATTTGAAAATGATCCAGTTTTGGCACTGCCTTCCAGAAATGGTGAGTTTGTTATTTACAGTGATGCTTCATTGAAAGGACTTGGATGTTTCCTTATGTATAATGATCAAGTAATTTCTTATGCTTCACGTCAGTTGAAACCTAATGAGTTAAATTACCCAACTCATGATTTGGAATTTGCTGTTGTTGTTTTTTCTTTAAAAATTTGGAGGAATCATTTGTATGGAGTAAAATATGAAATACATACTGACCACCAAATTTTAAAGTATATATTACCTTAGAAATAATTGAACATGAGATAGAGGAGATGACTGGAATTAATCACAGATTATGATTTCACGATCCATTACCATCCTAGAAAAGAAAATAAAGTTACTGATGCTTTGAGTCGAACAAGTAATGTATCATTAACCATGCTACGTTTTGAATGAGATCCTTTGGTTTTTGATTTGATGTACTTTGGCATAGAAGTTATCGGTGTATGAAATTATTTTTTTTTGTTTTAGGTGTTAGTGAAATAATATCTATCGGACATAACAAAGCAAGTGCAGAAAAGAGATAGTGAGTTGCAGAAAAAGGTAGAGTTGGTTCAAAAAGGTAAGTTTTCTCATTTTAACGTTGATAATGATTGTGTTTTGAGGTTTGGGAAGAGATTATGTGTGCCTTGTGATTCAATGTTGAATAATGAGTTGTTATGTGAAGTTCATAGTTCTCTATTTTCTGTTCATCCTGGTAGTACTAAGATGTACAGAGATCTTTGAGAGTATTTCTGGTGGGATGTAATGAAAATAGATATTTTTTATTTTACTGTGAAGTTTTTGACTTTTCAGAAGGTTAAGGAAGAGCGGTAGTTACCAAAAGGGATTCTTCAGCCTTTACCGGTGCCAAAGTGGAAATGGGAAATTATACCCATGGACATAGTTGTGGGATTACCGAAGACATATTGAGGTAATAATGAAATCTGGGTTATAGTTGATCGATTGACTAAATCTGCTCATTTCCTTCCTATTAGAGATACTTTGCCTCTAGATCAACTTGCTCGGTTGTATGTTATTGAGATATTCAGGTTGCATGGAGTTCCCCTCTCCATTGTATCTGATCGTGTTTCCATGTTTAATTCTAACTTTTTTAAAGGCCTTCAGAAGTTGTTGGGTACTGAATTAAATTTTTTGTGTAGATTTTCATCCTCAATCAGATGGGCTGTCAGAATGAACAATTCATACCATGGAAGATATTCTACATGCTTGTTCACTGGATTACCAGGGAATTTAGTAACATCATCTTTCTTGGGTTGAATTTTCTTATAATAAAAATTTTCATTTTATTATACAAATGGCTCCATTTGAGGCTTTATATGGAAAGTGTTATCGAACTCTAGCTTTTTGGGACGAAGTAGGTGAAAGGAAGCTTATGGGACTAGAATTGGTATAAGAGATAGGAGAGAAAGTTGAGTTGGTTTAGAAGAACTTGAGAAAATCTCAGAGGAGGTGGAAAAGTTATGCGGATAACTGGAGGAAGCATCTATCATTTGAGGTAGGTGATCATGTCTTTCTCAAGGTTTCTCCATGGAAAAGGGTGATGAATTATGGTATGAAGGGAAAGTTGAGTCGGAGGTTCATTAGACCATATGAAATCCTGGAGAAAGTTGGATCAGTTGCGTACAAAGTGGCTTTACCTCCAAGTTTATCCTAGGTACACAATTATTTTCATGTTTTGATGTTGAGAAAGTATATTCCATATCTATCTCATGTTTTGATCCCAGAGGTAGTTCAGTTAGAAGAGAATATCTCTTATGAAGAACAACCAGTCCAGATTCTTGATTATAGAGAGCAAGTGTTGTGGAATAAGTTAATTAACAAGGTAAAGGTTTTGTGGAAAACCCATATTATTGAAGAGGCAACATCTGAATCTAAAGATTCTATGAGGAATAAATACCCCCACTTATTTTGATAAGTGAATAAAAATTATGAGGACGCAATTTCCAAAAGGGGGGAAGGATGTAACATCCTAGGTAAAAGAAGAATAAGAGATTTTCCTATTTATTAATATTTGTGAATAAAATATTAATTTTACTTTAAAGGGGTTTCTATGTTCGATATCGTACCCGATACGCAACAACGAGTTTCTTTGAAATCTTACATTACACACTAATAATATAATATTATTATTTTAAATGGTAGTTAACTTGTAGCAATTTTATAGGTGGGAATGAACAAAACTAACTACAATATGATTATACATGTTTGTTAAATATATTAAATTATATCCAATAATAGATAGAGGCTTAAAATGTGAATGTATCAAATTTTAAGCATAATTTACATTAAAACGTTGATTTACCACCTTTTAATTGTGAACCCTCTTTAAATATAGTATTGTAAACTTTAATACATTTTATTTGAAGAAATAAAATTCTTCTTTAGAATGGAAAAATTAAAATTTAATTTGTGTATATTTTTGGAATTTTTCTGATAAAGTTTATTTTTTAATGAATAGTAAAAATATTGTATTTTAATTCAAAACTTCATTTTAATATAATTTATTTGTATGTATATATCTTATTTTAACTTGTTTTAATGTGTAATTTGAATATATTTTTACCATTTAATCCAATTTTGGTCATTGGAATTAATTTCACTTTAAAATTGTACATAAACAAGTGTCAATCTTTTGATAGTTACTGTTTCTTAAAAATACTCTATCTGTTTTAACAACAGAAATTAATTTTAAAATTAATTAATTCCACTTTTATTTTTTTTATTTGAAAAAATAAACATCATTTTTTAATTTTTAATATCAAACACAACTTAGGCTAAAGTTTTGGCATTTTTTTGAAAAACATCAATTTTTATGAATAGTGATACCACTTAGTAGTAGTTAAAAAAACTGAATTTTTCATTTAAATGAGATTTTACCACTTCTGTGAATTGAATTTCAAAAATACAACATACGTGTTTGTTATTAGTAAGTAAAATCTGGTTCAATAAAATGAAAGTAATTTTTGGTGAATAGTAACTTTTGACCTTTTTTTACCGCGGTTAATGGTAAATATGGCAGTTCAAGGTAAACATAATATTATAATAATTCCAAATTACCTTAAAACATGTCCTAAATTTATTGGATGAGTAATGGCCGACCATGGGCATTCTTGGGTCGATTTTGGGACACCATGGAGCCACTTATGAATGTTAATGACATTTCAGATTAATTAATTTAATGTAAATGAAAAAATGACAAAAAACAACTTTTAGTAAATTAATTTTTATATGGTGTTATATAAGTAATATTTTTGACTATAAATATTAATTTTAAATCTAAAAGGATTTCCTACGTCATGGTATTTTTTTATAATTTTTAGACATTAAATGAATTAAATTATTTATGACACAATAATGATGTAGTATTTACCTCATTAATAAATCATTTAAATAAATAAGATTATAATTGTTAAAATATTATCCAAAACCTGTCCAATTATTATTGGATGAATTTATTTCGACCATGAGTCATCTTATCTTCGACTATAATGATTTTGGGATCTTTAGAAACCGAATATCATTATATTATAAAATAATATTTTCACACTTTCCTAAAGAGCCCCTCCTCACCCTTATAATAGGAGTCTACTTCTAACCAATTATTCACACATCTCAAGCCTTTTGGCTCCTCCAACCTCTTTGAAATTAATCTCCCTACATACCTCCCTTCCACCTAGATTCCGTACTTTAGGCAGAAGGCACTTCAACAAACCATTTTGGTTCAAACCAAAGGGATTCACCCAAATTAAAGGTAATGGTTTCTCTTAACTTCATTTATTTTATTTTACTTCTCCATCCCATAAAATCTTTTTATTCCATAACATTATAGAAAAACCAGTATCCTCAATATACTAGGATGTTGTTATGATAAGGATTTTAAATACACTTACACACACCTCCTTCTAATGGGTGAAGAACATAATGTTTCTGTGGATGGAAAACTAAGCCTCACGAAATGATGATTGTTCAATTACCTCCTACCGCCTCTCATGGTGGCTATTATAATGGAACTGTATTGATATATGGTATATATTATGATTATGTTTTCTTTATACTTCTTTATTTTCCATTTATATCATACCTTTGTGGTTTCCATTATAGGTAAAGGTGATAATTTCATTTGTGGAAGTGCCAAATACCGCCCACTCTAAGTGATATGACTCATTAATGCCATATGTGGGATGTATAAAGGATATAGTTAATGATATTATATATGATATTATTCTGGAATTATAATATAACTATGTATCATTATGGTTTAATTTCATTAAAGTACGAAATAGAAATGATATTAGTGTTTAAGCGTATATACGGCTCACCGACTCCATGAATGGTGCATTTCATTTCTAACATCCAAATGTTATGTACTATTATAAATAAATGTATATACTAGATATATATGATATATATGATATCTAAATCATGAAAATAATTCTGTATATAATTAAATATTGACCACATGGACAAATTCTAAATATAAGGTGTTCATTTTTTACTCCAGTACTAAATATCGACAAACCGACCATTATTAACTTGAATGATTACATAATGTTAATAACATGGTTATAAGTGATATAAAAGGAATAATAAACTTGAAAAAGTTTATTAAGAATGTATAAATTAACTTTAGTTTATTATTCAGGAGATTAAAGAACTATCGAGTCAAGTCGGACACAAGGTATGGGACTTCGTCTCAATCTCCTTTCATTGAGCCATATTTTTATAATATATATACCTTCTTCTTTTACACACTGTATAGTAAAACCATTTGACTTTTACTTTCATTCAAATGGAATATTTTTCTACAAATCGTTTTACTAAACAACAAACAGAATGTTTTTAACATTTGCGGCGACAATGACCTCTCCGCCACCGTAATCGTTATTTGGATTCCTCTATAATTCTTAATGTTTTCTAAATTGAAAAGGAAATATTTGATTCTTTTTTTGCTGTTTTGGTATTGAAAATGGTTTTTTGAAATGTATTGATTATTTTAATATCTCGAAATTATTTCTTGTGATTGTAAATTAAATGATATTATTGAAATTTTTATATTTGCAATATTTTATGTGTCATGATTTTATAATAGTACTTGGACATATGAAGGGTTGTTACATGATAAAGAAAATAACGGTTAGTGCCTCTATAAACCAGGATGGGTGGTTACGTTATAACCTCCAATGCATTGGGTATGGAAGTTGGCCATATGTCTATTCCATTTGGTGATATGAGTGGAAGTCGACCGTATGGTTATTCCATTTATGTATGTTTATGTCCCAAGTTACTTTTATATGTTATGTGATCTTTATATGGGTTTTATGGTAATATTTTGTTTACAAAAGGGTAAGTAGTGATATTTTATTCAGTGAAGAGTATTTACTACTTCATAAAGGTGAAAAATTTTACTTATGTTAAAGTATTAATGGTTTACTTGTTATTTTGAAAAACTAATAGTTTTCCTTCTTTGTGTATCCCTTACTCAGCTTTTTATGCTCATACAATGTTTTTGAAATGTAATTCATAGGACTTAAAGAAGATTAGGGTCAAGGATGGGATCAAGGAAAAGTCATTATATCCTAAACATGGAACTAGGCATGTCCCTTTTTTTAAGAGTTTTTGTTTTGTGAAAAAATGGAAACTAAGTAGAAGTTTCTTCTTTGTATGTTTTGAAAATAAATGTAATAGTTATGACCTAATTCTCTAAAACTCTAAACCTGAAAAAATCCACAATTTAAATTATTAACTCAATTTAAGATTATATAATGTTTTAAAGTTGCGTCCTCATATAAATCACATAGTAGTGTCCCACTTGAAACGTCAACCATCACACTACACATTCAATAACAAATGCCTAAAATGTCATAGGAAACAATGATAGTAAATATTATTCCATCAAATGGGAATAAAATAGGGTATAACCATGGATGAAAAACATCAAAGGATAATGAAAGCCAAAAAGTAAAGTTAATCAGGGTCTAATAAAATATATTACCACTATAACCCAATAACATGATAAAAAATGGTGAAAATAAGGAATGGGGATTCAATGAATAAAATAATATATCCCATCTATCACAAAATACACCATATCACCCCATTAATTCTTTTCAACAGACCTTCAAGAGTAACCATATAATGCCTCGAATTTTAACCCATGAATCACAAGTTTTCACAGGTTTATCTCTTTTTATACAATCATATATTACTATAGATACAAAAATATACATTTATTAAAACATTATAATAATCATGACATAGTGGGTCCGAAAAATTGTCTTATTATCGATAGATCATTAGATAAAGGAAAATATCATAGCCATAAGAACTAGGAAAATATCCTAAGTAATATCTAGTATTTTACATAGATCCTTGTAGGCCATTGTACCATGTTTAGACACCAATGGGGAAGATCATAAATTGTGAAATTATAATCTACAATAGAAAAATAATTTAGTGCACACAAACTTATAATAGATAATATAAAAAACTCCTTGATCTATAATAAAACAATAATGTTTGGATAAATGTAACATTCCTTGGGATTCAAGATAGTTAATAGGAATATAAAATAAGTATCATAATATTATAGGATATGTGCCTGATATCCCTATATTATACTTGAATAATCCAAATACTCTACGGAGGAAACTATTATCCCTGGATATATATCTATATTGAGAATTTCAATAATACTTATATTTTCCATTAAAAACATGATTAGTAGTCAATAAAAATAATAATGAAACTATATCACTTGTAAACCACTATGATTAATCAAAAGGTCACTTCTGTATGAAACTAAGAAGACTGACCATTATCCCAAAAGAAAATTCATCACTCTATGGGTTGATATTGAATGATATCATGCATCAATCACATAAAACGATTTCTGACATCATCCTAAGGTCCATCATTTACCATGATCACAACCCCCATGTGGTATATTCAATAAAATCTCACAACACACCCATGAATTGTATTAATGTTATTGGGGTAAAAAATATCTTCTACTATTTCACTACGTTCTATAAAATTATAACCACCATATCACTCACTATACACTAGAACCTAGGGTAACATGTTTATTATACAAAAAAATCCTTACCCAATGTTCCCATGTTATTAGGAATCACAATTAAACTTGAAATAATATATGAGAAAATATCAATCAAGATGTCCCACATAGTTACATAGATTATTTGAAAATATGGATCACACTCTCGACATTAATTTGATAAAATGAATAATAAAAAACCACCTTTTCTATTACATTTAATTAAAATCAATACCTAATGTTTATTTAAGTTTTCACTAAATCTCTTTTATACATTACGATCATAAAATACATGTTTAATTCTAGTGAAAAAATCGACTTTAAAAACCCTTGAATTATTTTGAAATCCCATTTAAAAAACATTATTTTTGAATCACCATTTTTTATTAGAATTTAATGTCACTATCATTATCTTTAAAAATATATTTTATAGTTTAAAAAATTTTACTTTTAGAATACTATGTTTAGACATTATCTCAATTACTATGTAGGCCATATGATTTTCAACTAGTACAAATTTATCAAATTTCTACCAGACATATAGTTAAACAGGTAATACGGCCCTTTGATGACAATTTGGTTGATGTGGGTTCATCCTATTTATGTAATGATACAATTTCATATAAAATCATAATAATTTAAATAATTATATTTTTATGAGTATACAATTGTAGGTAGGTAGGGTAATACAAATCACAACCATCAAGATACTCAATAAATAAAGGCTACTATACTCATATCACTATCAAATTATAGATAAAATCTAATATCATTATTACTAGAATGCATGAGAACCTATCTCATTAAAAATAAAATATTATATAATTAATTATCTTTAATTAAAAAACAACTTATTGAAATAAAGTAGGTAAAAATACTCGAGAAATGATACAATGTAGGAACTTAAGGAATGAGGTGTATACAACTACAACCATACACCTAAACCTAGAAAAATAAACTACCAAATTTATAAACCTAATATAACAAAAAATATATCCCAATTTAGTTATGAATCATAAATGAACACATAGCATGACTCATCTTAAGAAAAAAATCACCAAAAATGAATAATCAACCAATACATGCATAACATAGTAACTTAAATTCAAATAACATTGCTTAAAATGAGATTACAACATGATCTAGTGGCATAAAAAAATAATTAACCAAAACTACTCAAATTGAGATAGAATAAGGAATGAAGAGAAAGGGGGAAAAATAAGATATGTTACAGTTTATTGACAAACTCAAAGCATCCCAGTCATCAAAGATCCCTAGAAGAAGTGGAGGAGGATGAAGGGATTAAAGGGGAGGAATCCCCTTTGATTTACATAGGTATATGAGTAATGTCCTATGGGGTCTATAAAAGGACCCCTAAAACATCCCAAAATACTCCCACTTTATATTGAGGATGGGATCCACTATCAGAACTTCAGTGAACCCCATATAAATTCCTATGTTCTTCAAGGTCTATGTTACCCCAAAAAGGGATATAGGTTGTGGGGGTTAAACCCACTAAAATTAAATAATTCCCCTAACGTCTTCCCACTAGGGTTTCAGTGGACTTCTATTACATCCCATCGAACACAGTTTTTTTACCTTTATTGAAATCCCTTTACAAGACTTTTGTTTGACCTTTTTCATTGAATTTATTATTTAATCTCCCATAAGACACTAAAAATTATGTCTTTATCAATATATTTATATAATTTAAAATCTCTATTATAACTACATTTATATGAGGCCGACCTTCCACAATTTCCAAAGACTCTCAAGGACACAGGTCATTTAAAAATCCCTTCTATAAATAATTTCACCCCCAAAAGGATCACTAATAGTTTCTCCATAAATAATAATAGTTTCCAGTCATTAATTAATTAATTAATTACTACTTTATATCCTAAATTATAGTTTCACATATCTTTCCTCACAAAGACACCAAACATATTACCTACCAAAGGCCATTCCACCTAATGATTGAGATTATCATTGGTTTTCTTTGATCATTATCACATCCCTGGAATCATTTTAATTTTATCTATCCATCCATTTTCTCAAATTGTAATTATATTCCAATAATAACCCACTAATTTCCAATACAATGTCGTCAAAATGGGGCTTAAAATCACTCACCAAAATGCTGAATGATTATAAAAATTCAAAAGTGAATCAACAACTAACCTTATTGTTTTCCCCACCATCTAACTATATAATCTAATTGTCCCAAATGGTTCTCCCCACTAAAATAATTTCCTAAAAAACCCCACACCTAGTCAAAGAAATGAAACCCTTAATTATCAAATTTGGCTACTTGATCCCTACACCAAACACTCAATTCTATAACATAAAATTACACATCAACTATAGAATAAATCTCAAACATTCTATCAAAAATATCTTTGTCACCCTAATCAATTCACTTAAAATAGAAAAACAATGTTATGAATTATTGATTTAATTTTTTTGGATATAAAATAAGAATCATCCTGTTAACCCAAATATCTCATATGTTTTCAAAAAATCCTTTACCATCCTAGGTTTTTCAATCAAGACTATAAAATACCAAAACCATCAGCATATCCAGGTTTTTACTAAATATTTTAAATATTAAAATCCTATTTCAATATCATATTTTGTAAATCATTTACATCAATTTCGTTAAACCAAATAATCAAAAAATCCTAGTTATATTGGTAATTTAAGAAAAACAAAATTCCCATTTACAAAGAACCAATATCACCTGATTTTGAAATAAAATTTCAATATCATTTTCTTTATCCTTCTAAAAATAAAATTTTAATTCCTCTAGCCTCACTAAATGGTTTTTAAAAGACTCATGTAAAAACATTTAATATATACCATTAATTTTTTTTTATAAAATAGTTTTTTTCCTTAAATATTTTTTCATTTGAAAACTTCTTTATCTATGTGATATTAAAAATAAATTAACTTATAAAATAGTTTTATAAATTTTTAGTAAAAAACACATTTTCTCTTAAAACCCATATCTATAATATTGGGTTTTCTCATAAACGTGATTTTTTGGAAATACAAAAATCATTTCCCCGTGGTGGCCGAACCACCATATCCTAAAAAACCCATTTGGTCTTAATTAATTAAATCACCCTTAATAATATATTTGAAGAAGAAAATATATTATTAATTTTTTGTAAATTTTTCGAACCTTTCAATATTGTACATAAATTCAATCATTTTTTATATGTGTACCACACCCATGAAATGGAACTATCATGATATATGAATGATACATAATTCAGATGGTAACTAATACCTATGGATCATCCTAAGTCACTTCAATCTCATATTGCGATTCAATACTCAAAACTTTACTCATATATAGAGTGCCAACTCCAAACGTTGTGCAACCCATAGAATCTTGGGTTTCAATAGAAGCCATGTTGCCTTGGAATGAAAATGATATTCCTTTGTTTAATTATATAATATCTTGAAATCTAACAGACTTCATACTTTCCCAAAAAAAACATGGGTACCATTTTTTAATGTCCCTAGCTAGATACACATAAACAAAACCCACATTAGGTTATTATGTGACCTCAAGAACATGTACCCATATTCTAGATGATACCAACTAGTAGAGAGGGATTGAAATGGTCATCATAAGACTATGTATTCAACATAAATATTAAAATAATCATGCAATGAGTTATTAGAAATTTTGGAATTCCTTATTTTTAAAATTGACATACGTAACCTGTAAATATAAAAATGGTAGAATTAAGTTCTATCCTATGGTCTAGTATATAAATTTAAATAGATGAAATGATTTATAAAACAATAAAAAATATAAAAATATAAATTATGGTATGAATAATAAAAAATACATATTTTTTACCCTTGGATGAATGATTTGTGATCAAAATAACTAAATTATAAATTCCCCTATCCTAAGACACTTGATAAGCTATATAAAAATAAATTTCCTCTAAAAACTATTTGTTGCAGTACACATGTATTGATCTATTTTAGTAGCTGAACCTCTAATGAAACATGACGGTATATCCAAATATATGAAAATGTAAAATATATACACATATATTGGGTCACATACCTAAAATCACTGAGTTCTAATAATCACATTGATTTCTGAGAATTTTTATGAATTTCACTCAAAATACAAAGAGATATAATCCATTAATTCTCTTAAAATACCATTAAAATAACCTAACATCTTATTGAATAGAACACATGCACCTAAAATAAATATATGGTTGAATTTTTTTATTATTTTACATATTTCACTTGTGACATAAATGAATTTAATCCCACAATATTTCCATTTTATGGGAAATTAGCACCTATTTTTATTATAGGAGTATTTTTTCTACTAATGTGAAAATGGATTAAAACATGGTTTTTAATTTTTTTACTAGATATTTGTAATTATTAGAACAAATAATACACATAATCTTGTATATTATCCTGATTATTTCTAGTGGATGGGTTTAAATCTAAATAAATAAAATAAATGATTTCTTAATATGAAAATTATAGAATTATTCTAGACAATATACAATCTATATAAATATTAAAAATTACCCAACTGAACTCATCTTGAAAATCTCTTTTAGTCACATTTCAATCATACAGTATATCCATTAACAATAATAAGGTATCTTACCATCTATTGAAAATGATTGATTTCACGTTTATTTGATTGACTATAAAAAGTAATCAGATAAAATAATTTATCATCTACACATTGATCTAATAAACTACAAGTTTGATCCATAATGTTCTAAATTGATCATGTAAAGATATTCCATAATAAGTGAGACGGTTGACAAAAATACTTCTCGATCAAACACACAACCATTTTACTTGACTTTAATATGATCATTACACACTACCTTATAGTTGATTAAATGACATTTAACTCACAATAATTCCAATACTATTCCAAACATTGGTTTACCAAAGTTCATGTACATGCACCATGAAACTCAATTATAGTAAAAAAACATTGGGTTTCCACATTATCACTCTTACAACTACTTATAGGTCAAGATATGGATTATAACATGTATACCATTTTGACATGAAACAAAGAAATAAATCCAGGGATATCATGGATATTTTGAAGGCACTATTAAAATGGTAGAACATGGGGAGAATAAAAAAACAATATTACATTTCCAAGAAAGAAAATCAGAAGAGGTTAATGATGTTAAGAAGAAGGAATAATAAAAACATAGAGGACATGTTTGGAGATTCCTATAAAGAAGAACATGAAATCTTAGTTAACGGGATCCAACACAACACAGATGATCTGACTGAATTTATAGTTAATCATTATTTTAGTTTCATTGTTATAATTTTCTTTCATAAATACTGTAATTTCATACCATATTTTTAATTAAGTGTTGTCATTTTATTTTCCCCCTCCTTCTCTTGTTTGTTCCTTTTATTTCTTCAATGTGAACTTTTATGGAAAAAAACATGAGTAAATAACCCAATGACTTTCCTGAAAGAGTAATATAGTGTTCAAATGATAGTCTTCATGCATTCATATTTTCTATTTCTTATTTTATTTGAGTTACTCAATTTATGATATATAATGATTGTAAAACATGTTGTGATTGTCTAATGTTTAGATACTTATTCTATAAATTTATCCCTTAATAGATGATATGTCACTCTAGTGTACATGATGGGTGAAATCCATATTCAAAAACTTGTTATTGGGTGTTTCCATTTGGTAGGGTGTGTTTATTAAGAAAATATATTATTATTATAATACAATGAAGGTCCACTCTGGGTAATTCTCTTGGGATAATCTCCATTACCTTCAAACTACATGCATTATATATATATATATATATATATTCATGAGTAATATTTTATTTTATTATTCACTCCATAAATAAAATCGAAAATTTTGTTTCATTTAATTGAAAAAAAACAAAATAAATGAATTAGAATAATGAGTGATTAACTATAATAATACCTCAAGTGAGATGGCCCTGGTAATCCCTTACACTTAATCAGGTAAAATATATAATATATTTTACCAAATCCCACTATATGTGTGTGTCAAAACATTGTGACATTTTAAGATATTCAACAGGTATTTCATTCAAAATTTCTTTTTTCATTTTGAATATAATTTTCATTTAAAAAAAATATATAAAAACATTTCCCACTAACCATCACCCTTGGAAGAATATATTTATATATTTTATATATAGGTAAGGATTTTTTAAATAAAAACTTTATTAGAGGATGAATTAAATGATTTTATATAGGTCTTTATAAAGGCCCTAAAATATCGAGTATTGGAAGAAGTTACACCTGAATTCACATAGGTCAAGTATTACTTATTAGAGTTCCATCAAGAAGTTGTTGAAGAAAAAAGTATCTCTCTTGTTTACTCATAATTTTTTGATGATATTATAGTGTTTCTTTCATTCTTGAAGACCATACACAACCAGACCTTACTAAGACATGACTAGAAGAGATGCACAAAGAAAATATTCAAGCTGAGAAATTTATGGGATATAAAGACTTTTTTTCAAGAATACTTGTATTATTTTGTAGAAGTTAACCAGAAATATGATTCCCACCCCTTATAAAGAAGAACCAACACCACCCCATATTTCACTATATATGTGAGAAGAAACCAACCAATTGGTGTAATTCGAAGGGAATATGGAGGATCTTAACTACTAATTTCCATATATAACCACCCAAATCTAAGAGGTACATTATAGTAGAGATGAAACTAATTCTAATAAATTTTAGGGAGTTTATACTTGGTTGATCTTAGGTTTATTTTATTTTTTTGAAATTTAATTGGAAAACAACTCCCCTATTTATAATTTTCGATTCAGAAAATACTTTGTCTACCTTGGAGGATAAAAAAGAACAATGAAATACACACGATGAGGAATACATTGAGCTCCCAGAACCCTTTTAAAACATATTATAGGAATTTTAAGATGATTTATATATGGATAATCCCAATGAAACCAAACTAATATCTTATTACCTAAAAGAAAAAATCATTTTTGTTATTCTTCACATTTTAATTCTATTCAAATAATAGTACAATCTAACATTCCCAATGAGAATTTTGCTTATGAAAGAACATGTAATCATGACCTAAATGTTAAGGAAGATGATTTTTATGCTTCATCAGTAAATGAGGAGGGCCAATTTTTTATCCTACACCCACAATGTAAGGTTTACATAATAACTATGGGAATGTAATTTCTATAATCAATGAATAGAAAACATAAAAAGTATTTTTTTGGCATATAATATAGATAGAATAAGTTTTTTTGATCTAAATAAGATAAGACCCACCTGACACTTGATTATGGATAACAGCTAGTACATCCCATTAGGGAGAAGTCAAATCCATGGGCCTGCTTTAGTGTCAAACTAAAAATTATCCTTTTATTTTACATTTTTTATTTTTATTTTCTAAAATTAAATAAGTTAACATTATTATAATGAATATTTTCATATAGGTTTCCATTATGTGTAACTTATGAGACCAACTCAGGGATACCCTAAAAATAAATAAGGTTGTATTAATCCTTTTAATCTTTTATTTGACTCCAACCAAATTAGTTATTTTTCACAAAATATATGAAATAATTTTTTGAAAAGTTATTATAAGTTTTCTATTTATGGGTAAGTGAATACAAACCTATTTCGATAATAATTATTTTCATACTTTCATGTTTTATTTTATAATTTTTGATTTTTAGATTACTTTTAGGCTAATATCTATTGAGATTCATTGAAATATGTGAAAAATTTGAAACTATTTTTTGAAAAAAATTATTGATTTTAATTTATAGTTTTTTAAATGATTACTAAAATGGTATTTAATTTCTTGATTTTTAATCTAATTTATGAACAATTTTTAATCAAATTTCAATCTCTACATACATTGGTGACTATCCATAATGTTTGAATTTCTCCCAAACTCATGATATTTATAAGCCTTTTAACATTTTCATTATATTTACAATTTTCTTTCAAGTCCTGTGCAATGATATAAAACTATAAATTTTTTTTTCATCTTATTCAAATAAATTATATTTATGGAATTGTTTTTAATATGAACGAGAAACCATTTTGAAAGCCCATTTTTATATTTAACTCTATTTAAGGCCTTCCCTTACATTTGAACGTTTTAATAATCTTTTTATAGACATGAATGACCTTATTATAATTCAAAATTATAAGAAAAAAAACTTATTAACCTTCTCTATAAGTTAATTTCATGAATATTTTTGAACTCAATCATGAGATATAGAGAATTCTTCAACTTTGAAAAATCCACTAGACTATTTTGTGAGCTACTATATAGTTTTTACTAATACTATTAGGAATGAAATTCATGGTAGAAATATATGGGGATAATAAAAAATTTCATGAAATGTTATTTTAGGATTTCACCCCTAACAAAAGATTAAAAGTTATCTCTCTTTCTGTAAAATATATGATTCCTAATAGAAATTCATATCTAAATATTGGAAAAGAAATTGTCAAAAAGAGGGGAAGAGGAAAAAATCAACTCATCGATATAGATAATTACATGCTATGGACTACCCAATAGAAGTAACATGACATTGGAGGTCATTTAACTACAAAATATGGGAGTGTGTGATGATACATTCTTGTTTTAAAATTGATTCATGCATTTAAATAATTTTTAGATCCATGCCTCCTCATTTAACCACAATATATTTATATTTAATTCCTACCAACCCATGAGCCTAACAGAAAACCTATTTAATTTCCCAATTATTTGACACATTTTATGGTTATGTAATGTGGATATTCTCAATGAGTATCAGGATTATGGAAATCATGCATACTCTTAATAATGTGAAAATATCCAATTCAAATTTCTCGAGTGAAGAAATGTACATATCCAGGTTGGTTAGACAAAATTTCACATGATAATTAATTAGAGATTGAATGAATATTTATTCTTCGTGACGAAAGAAAAAATTAGGATCTGTTAAAGGGGAATTTTATTTATTTATTTGATTAAATTTAAAAGTATTGTAAATTATATATTGAGAAATCTTATTTAGCTAAGGTATAAGATGATTTCAATAAGTGAAAGTTTTAAATGTGGGGAAATTTAAAGATTGAATTACTTCATATATTTCACATTTCATTTCAATTATTTCAATCATAATATTTTACCATTTCAAGGATAATTATAACTTATTTATCTTATAAGAGTATTTTGGTTATTTGTTTGAAAATGGATTAAAATTGGGATTTTAATTGTTTTATTTTATATTTCAAATTTTTAAAATAAATAATAATTTTAATCATTTAATTATTAATTATTTTAGGTGTATTAGTTAAAATCCAATGAAAATAAAGAAATTTTGTGTGATGCTTGGTGTTATGGATTTGTTATAGAAAATTGTAGGTTGATGGAAACTTTTAAAATTCCTCAACCGAATTTATGTTTAATATTCTATGTGGTTACTTGTCTTCATTATGTCCAATAATTTGAATGAAATAAGGTATCTAATTTAACATGGAAAATTATTGGTTACAAATTAATATGACCAACCTTAAAAAGAGAGTAACTATAGGAATAAGTTCTCAACTCACTACATTTAGATCTGACTAACTCCATTTCCAATTCATCAACCACAAGAAAATATTTGTTGGTCATCCCTAAAAAGATCAATCAAAATAATAGGGAAGATAAAATACACCATTCCAAGATCAATCACATTACCATTCTCATCGATCTCACATAGAACCTATAGAGTGATCAGCTGTCTTCCAGTTGATTCAACGAATTTCACCTCATGGTTAATCTTTTTCTATAGGAAAAATTAAATAATGGAAGTCCACATAAATTCTTTATAAGAATTACCAGAACATTAAAAATGAAATATTTTTCTTTAAATAATAAATCATTACAAAAATTAAAGGCTTCCAAATGGATTAAAACTTACATAATTTCATGATCTTATAAAAGGAAATCAATATGTAGATACTATATATATTTGAATATTTGATTAAAAAGGGAGATCATGTGGAGATGAGGGAAAATTATTTGGATTTAAAAGAGATAATATCATAGGGTTATGGTTATATAATGAAGAAGGAATGATAAAAACAAGGAATATATGTTTTCTCATTCATATAAATAAAAAAGATGTTGAATTTAAAGGGATCAACTAATACACTAAATATTTGACTGATGTTATGATACCACTATCATTTAGTTTTTTATTCTTTCATTATATAATTTCATGCCATATTTTTAATAATGTATTCTCATCTTGATCTCCCTATTTTATTCTCTTTATCTATACATATATTCATATATAGTATTTCTATTCATTATTCAATGTGGTCTCTTATGATCATAGTCATGAGTAACTAATCGAAGGACTCTCCTGGGGGATTGATCTTGTGTTCAACCCTACAATTATCATATATATATCCTCTATGTTTATTATTTTCTTTTAGTTACCATATGGTAGATTAGAATTGATTTTAATCCTCCCCATTATTTTATAAATGTTATATCATTCTTCTACACTTTTCTCCCTCGATAGAGGAGGTGAGAGTGCACTGTATATGATAGGTGCAGTGTATATTTTCATCCATGGCAGAGGAGGGAGTTTTAATTTAATAGGGTGTGTTCACTGAGTAAATATGAGTTTAATTATGTATCAATGAATGTTCACTATGTGTAATTATCTTATAACAGTATTGTTTATATATAACTTTCATTAATTCTAGTTTATTTGAAATTATATATTTAGTTTTACTTTTCAAACAAAAAAACCACAAATTTTAGTGCTTTCGTAAAATATAAAAACCGAATAATAGAATAATTTTAATTAGATGATCGAGTTTTTAACTATAAAATGTACCCATGTGAGATACTCCTAGCCAATATATCTATTTCATTGGAAAAAACAAATAATTTCTTTTTTCCACACCCAATGATAGGTGTGAATTTGTAGTACTTCCCACCTAAGTTAGGTCTTGACTACATATTATTGGAGGCTTGTATACCCTTTTGTCCAAATTATGTATACCATTATGTCATACTCATATCATAAAATATGAAAATAGAGAGGTATAAAATAAAAAAATCACTAATAAGAGTCACATTTAACCCATAGACTATTTCAGTACTTGTGAAATATGAAAAATATTAACTTGAAATGAAAATGATGTTGGTATTAATAAATCCATGAAACATAAATAAAATATGATCCAATCAATAGTGATAATTTTTAAATGGAAATGAAAACCAAAATGGGAAGTCAAATAGGGTCCAAAGTAAAAATTTCAACTTAATAACCATTTAATTATAAAATAAATACACTAAATAGGTAATGGCATATAACCACATAAAATAAAATACTATATCTCTTATTCCATTACCCATATCACCTTATTGGTTATGGTGAGAGTTATATTCCAGACTATTGTTAGATAAACCCCAGTTCTAAACCATTAATTTGAAGTCATAATAAGTGTTTGATCCATCTATATAATTTTATAAATCTATTACTATACACGGATCCCCCAAATTGATCAAAAACATAATTTTTATGTAGTGTACTAGGGACATTGTCTTACTCTAGGTGGATCCATACTGAAATATGGGCCATCGAATTAAAATTTCAAATGAAATCACCTAATTACTCTCTAAATTATTTTTTTGGGACACACATACCTCGTTCTATGCTTGGAAACATATAAAAAAGAGTATAAGTAACAAGAATATAATATTCACTAAAAAAATAAATCAACATATTTAATCTCATAAGAAAAATTTAATCACTCTCCATGGGATCTAATTAAACCATGATCCTTCCCTATAAATCAACCCCAATAGGTGATGCCACTATCAAGAGGTTTTTCATGTATATATTAATGTCTCAATTAGTAATTATATTACTGATCTATCTCACACTAGAAGAATCAAAATACTCTAATGAGGGAACTACATTCATCCTATCCTTAGAACGTAATCCCCACATTGGTTCATCACAACACTTGGAATATCTCTCCAAACAAGACATATAAGAAAATTGATACAATATAGATACTATTTCACTCTTTATACACTATATTAGTTCATAATTTCGCTTGTATACATAACTAAGGGGGATGATGACTAGCCATGAAAAACAGTCATCTCTTGAGATGCTGATAGTGAATGATCTCACACATCACTCACTTAATAATGTGTCTCACCCCATCCCAAGGGTCGTCACACACCATTATTATAACCCTGGTATTTTTTATCTAAAAAAACACCACACACCTATGACTCAACTCCCAATTTCTTGGGTAATAGTGATCCTAGAATCAGTCACATAGTACCATAAAATTAAAGTCATTAGAGAACACACTAAACATCCAAAAAATGTGTAACTCATCCATCACACCACATAGTGATTTTCATATGGTTTCTATTTTATAATAAAATACTATGTTATGGGAGAAAATATACAATAGAACCCTTAATAATGATAAATAAAACTTGTGTTTAATATTTGGAATCAACCTCTCAATCATATTTAGATAAAACTATTTCTCTAAACCCATTCCCTTTCGTTTATTATAAAATATAGTTCATACACTTTTTTAGAAACCATTTAAAATGACATATCAAATATGATTTACTAACTATAATTACTTGCCCCGTTATAGTGGAAATTACACTTTTAGAAAAAGACTAGTACTTATTTTGAAATCCCATTTCAAAACTTTTTCTTTTATATCACAATTCTCATTAAATATCTTTTTGAAAAAGTATCCTTTATGTAAAGGTTTAATTTTTTTAAAATTTCTTTTATAAAATGAAGCCCTATAACAACTCACTCCACCATTAAACCTTTATGATGGGCCACCAAAACTGGCTTTATTAGAGGTCTATTAGGATTTAATGAATAGTTTTTTAGAACCAATATTTCACCAACTTGAAATATATTAACTAGAATTGTGGTTAGTGGATGGTGTCTAGATATTGGGTGTAGTCAATAACAGTTCTCCCCATTAGGCATAAAAGTATTCATAAAAAGTTATTATCTTATAATGATATCATGATTGATCAAAACATTTTGAAAAGTATATGTAATTAAGCGACTCAAATGATGTTTCTAAAATATTTACTGATGAAACCAATTAGAGTCGATTTGTTACAGTAGATATCAAGTTATCTAAAAAATGGTTGAAAATTTTTGAAACTAATATAACCATATAGATTTTCCTATAATTTTATTTGTGGACTGATCTAAATAGTGCCTTAGTGATATGAATAATACATACCATTTTTGTATAGTGTTAATAAAAGTTAATACATTGTAATGAAAATTATTACTGACTTTTTTACAATGGATTTTATTCTTTATAATTCTAGTGAATGAAAATAAATTCAAAGCGTTTCTAACATTCATGTTGGGAAACTCATCCAAAATTGTTTAAATTTTAATTTCATTAATACATTATCTTATTTCAGTTTATTATTTTATATTTCCTTGAATGTTTTTTTCATTCCATGATTAAAGTGTAAGGATGAATTTGTATGGTGGGTAGAGTATATATAATTCTTACTCCCTGTAGATCAAGTCAAATAGAGTTGAAGTTATTAAGGTTTGGTTTTCCCCTACAATAATCTATTTGTGAATTTTAAAATAGATTAGCGGTCAAATTTTTTATTCTTTTATTAGAAGCTGTGTTCCCCTACTAATGAACAGTATCAAAATTTCATGGTTTAGTGCCACACACTTGAGTAATTTTTTCTTTTTTTTCTCCCATTCCTTGATGTTATTTCTTTTATAGTTGGATTTTAATATCATAAATGAATTTGTAATTAGATGAATTAAATATCCAAAAATAAAAATCTTACTGATGAATATTTTATTATAGAAAATGTAGTTGGAAGACCATATGATTCAAAAAGATCGAAAACTTTTGATCAGAAGTGAACATCTAAAGAAAATAAAGAATGATGAGTGGTAAATATTGGATATAAAAAACTATCATAGCTGAAGTTGTAATGGGTATTTAAGGATTCATTAAAAATTAGGGAAAATAAAACAATACTCATTGTTATGAATTCTTGTACACAAATGTATAAAAAACCAATGGAACATAAAAAAGCTTTCATGTTATGACATATGTTTGGTTTATGGATTTTCGAAGTATGGCCAATGGTTGATCATATTAATGACTCTAACATGATCCTTGTATATATTGAATCTATAAAGGTAACATGTTTTATGATGTATGGGTGTAACATATACTATCTTCACATCTGGAATGTTAGAATGTGATGGTTACTACAACCAGTAATTCTAGTGGAAAAACAGACTCAATATTTTGAGATATTTATAACCTCATTATGAATAAAGATCATGGTGGGGGGGGGGGAAGAATTAAAATTACGAAATTTTAATGATCTTAATGTCGATGGATGGGTACTATAACCTCAATGGAAGAAATTCCTTTCAAAGAATTCATTAAATGATATGTATTTTTAAATAAGTCTAAGTCCACTAGACAAGGTCCTACATAGGAATTAGTATGAATAAATTTAATATCATGATGAATTGAAAATGTTACAAGGAGAAAAATATAGGAGAATAAAGTTATGGAAGTTTAAATTTCATTGTACTAATGGAAGAAAATAAGAAACTATTGCATCTATTGAATCTAATTATTCAGAAAGGTGACCAAAGATACCTGGTTAGTTATATATCTATAAATTTTGGGAAATTTTACATTGAAGATAGTAAGGAAATGTATGTGTTTTGAAAAGGGGATAAAAATAACAAAATGGGTAATAGAGGATTCTTGAATCTCACTAAAGTTATGCACATATCAAGTCTACTAAAAAACCTTTCTTCAATTAGATAGCTTGATAAGGAATGATATGGAACTACCTTTGTCAATCGGTTATGAAAACTTACCCATGGATCTTTGGTGGCTTCAAGAGGTGTGAAATATTAAACTATTTACTTGATTTAAAGCACATATCAATTTTCAATGGCTGTAATAACTTCATTTGAAGATATAAATAATTCATGTTGTAGGTTTTATATCCTTGATAAGAATAATTTAAATGTATTTAATAGAAAAAGGAATACTAAATCTATGTCACAACAAATTATAAGATTTAAAAGTCATGTATTGGTGTAGCATATATGGGTGTATTTCAACTAATATTAATGAAAAACTCTAGATCAAATGTTATAGGTGGTTAACTCAAACATATGGGGGACTACGTATATTCATTATTATAGTTGTTATATTTACTTTATAAACATTATAGATGATGATTATCATAAAATATGGATTTAATTTTAAAAAAAAGTCTGATTTATTTTTGGTCTTCATTTAATAGAACGATTTGGTAGAAAGGGAACATGGATATAAGTTAAGGGTTCCTTACAAAAAAACAGAGGTATGTATATCAAATAAAAGAACCAAAATTCCTATCAGAATAATTGAATAAGGTACGATAATAATACTTCTATAACTCTAAAACAAAATAGTTTTTTCTCAGAGGTGTTATCATAATTTGACATAAAAAAAAGGAGTATGTGGTTGTACTTTTAAATTCTTAAGTGGATTTGGTCAGAGGGACTCAACATATCTATATATTTCACTAACATAAGTACAAAATTGATAGTAGGGGTGAATCAGCTAACGTATTTAAGGTTTTAAAAATGAAAATAATTTTATCACCATAAAGTATTCAGAATATTGGAATATGTTAATTTTGATGCTATAGATTGAGATGAAATCTAGGATGAATCCAAACTACATTTCTTCATCTGATATGAAGATGTAAATTTTGTATTTTTACTATGGTAGGATGAAATTTGGTGAGTCATCAGAGGTAGAGAAGTTCTATTTAATGATTAGATTCCGCGAAAGGATTGAAATGTAGTTGAGAAAGATGATGTGGGATTTAGATAAAATATCAAAGTCCAACTTAGATTGATTAAGGATATTAAAATCTAAAAAATTATATAGAACAATGATAAGAATAATGAATGAATTGGAAGACCAGAATAATGTCAATCAGAAAAATTTTTATGATGTTCAAGAGTTTATTATGCTCTAGTGGGAGTATTAAAAGATTGGGATATATAAGAAATGGAATAGTGGATTACGTTAGAGTAACCAATCCTATTAATGATATCAATTAGAATTAGAATACCATTTCAAAGGCTACGGTGGAATGAACATATAATCTTAATGAATTCTGGAGAACCCTAATTTATTAAATAAGACACTATAATTAATGGAATGTGATAATAGAAGTCATCAATGGATGATGAAATGGGTTCATTAGAAGCTAATCTAACTTCATATCTTATAAATTTTCCATACAGTAAAAGGAAATAAGTGGGATTACTAATTCAAATAATAATATAGTAAAAAGAACATTTAAAAGGCATTATTTATGAAATGGGTATTTCAATAGTACATTGGTGTTGGTGTTTTGGATGCCAATAGTCAAACATTAAACTCTCAAGATAGTACTGAGCTTGGAACCATCAAAAGATCTGTATCTTGAATAGATAGATTTTATGTAATATTTCAATCAAATATATTTATAGAAAGATACATACATGATTTACCCTATTTGTTTCATGGATGATATGTATATAAACTTAGTTTGTATGTTGAAGAATAGTATTTATGTCTTGAAGTACGCACCCCAACAATCTAATCTAAATTTTGATGATTTAATGTTAGAAGATGATACCAAGATGTGACACAAAGATCATTTTTGTTACTAGAATCATCGAGATGATTTAAATTTAATTATATTTTTTTGATGAAATGTTTATGGTTAAATTAAATGATAATATGCTCTGAAAATTAAAGTGTATGTTATCTAGAAATATTGAGAAAAAATTTCTCCGGAAAGATAAGAAAAATAATGGGGATGAGTTTTGAAAGATATAAGAAAGAATTGAATTTTTTACAATCTCAAAAAGAGCACATCAAGAATATTATCAAAATATTTAGGATTTTTAAATAAAAAATACCCTCATATACTCTTATCAGACATTATAAACCCTGAAAGATGAAATCACCTGCAATTGAATAAAAACGCCAAATATTGTTAATAATTCCATATGTATTAGTTATTAGATATTTGATGTATGGTATTAGTTATTTTCATCTGAATATAACATTTTATATTAGGTTTTTAAGTTAATTTGTGTTAAACCATGGATGAGAACAATGAGTAGATGTTAAATGGATTCTTTAGTCCATGAATGGAACACATGTTACAACATTGTGACATGGGAAGGACAATTCATTACAAGGTTTAATGGAGGATTAATTTTATACAGATATAAATAACTGGAGTAGAACTAATTTTTTTATACTATACTATTGATGAACATCAATATGTTAGATTTATCCACTTTAAAATATTTTGACATTAAGTATAATATACTTCGAGAATGTAACTGCAACAAAAATTGGAAAAGGGTTGGTTTCGTTGAATAAATTGCTGAGGGAACCAAAAATAAGTCAGAAAGGAGGGTTAATATTAACCGATAATTAGAGCATGATTCACATAGATATAAATTTCATATGTCAAGAAACCAACAAAAATATCAAACTTATATACCACTTTATTAGGAAATTTCTGATAGGTAATGTTTTGGATCACTTGAATATTTTCAAAATATATAATACGGTGGACTTTTTTAGTAAAATATTACTTCAATAATTTTTGAGGTAACATCATTCCATAGTAAGACTTGGGGAAATATAATAAATTAGAGGAACACTATATGTAGAGGAAGAAGAAGATAATGGAAGTTTTTTTTCTCAAGTTTTGGAGCGTCTCAATCACCATTACACTGAAAGAATTCTTTAGGTGGAAGGTTTGTGAGATGTAAATTCTGGTTTTAGAGTAACGAAAGTTCACTAATTGGAATTAAATTTACTAAAATTAATTTAGTGGAAGATGTTTGTATATAGTTTTTAGTTAGTGGTATTTTTTCCCTATAGGTAAAAACATAGTCATAAATACTCTTATATTCTAGTTATATCAAGGATTTCTAAAATGTTCATAAATCTATCTAGAATAATGTTTCTGAAATGATGTTTCTAGAAAAAATAACCTATTCAAGTAGTCATAGTCAATGAGTAAATGAAGTATACAGTTTTCACCATAATGGTGGAAAGGTGGTAAGATCATGATAACTAGATGTACTTCCCAATAATGGGATATTAGGATTGACATGAAATGTGAATCAATGATATAAACAATATATAATATTTACATAAAATTTTATAGAGAGTTAATCCACTATAAAAAATTAATATTGAAAGTTTTTCACATGAATTTAATCTTATTTACTTCTATTTAATATAAATAAATACATAGTTTTTCTCCCAAACATGTAGGACAACACATCTTAATCCTGTTAAACTTTTGTATTTTTTCATGGATTCTATTATTTCTTTTGATTAAAGTTCATTTCATTGAATGTTTCTTATTATTTTCTTGAGGGGTGTATAAGGTTAATTTTTTGAATTGGGTAGCATGAAATGATATCCTAATTCTGGCACTCCTAGTAAAAGGAAGGTGATGGTTTAGAGATTCTGGTTTTCCACTTTGATAATATGTGTGGGAATTTCTTATGGATCAACGGTTGAACATGAGGTGGATTTTATCAAAATTCTAGATTCATTCCCAACATAGACAACCAAATAATTAATTTAACAAGATATGTGTTTCATCAGTGACTATTAGTACAATGCGGGTTTGAATCATTTTTTGAATGATAACATGTAATAGAATCACTCTCACTATTGAAATAATAGTCAAATGAGCATAAACAAACTACCAAGAAATATTATACTGGAAAAACAAACCAATATACTCAATATGTTATGGAAAGTTATCTCATATGGGAGGGTTTTATTAATTACCCAAATTCTCAAAAAATAGGGAAATATAAAATTAAAACAATCCATGACTATAATGAGTAAATGAAAAAAATAAAAACAGAATAATAAATTAAATAATCATTTTAAAAAGGATGAAAATTTATATGATGATTGAAATTTTTAATTCATTCATCCTTCAACATCCATTGATAATTCTAATCAATAGTACATTTGGTAGATCCACATCTTATGTAGGCAAATCTATTCAATCTAGAATAGAAAATGATGAAATAAAGGATGATAAAAATATTAGATAACCAATCAGATGCAGAGAACTAGATAACTATATTTAATGAGGAAAACTATAGAATTATAATAATAACAATTTTTTTTTCTCATAATAGGGTGAAGAAAAAAAACCACATTCTTCTTATTTATAACATAAGGGGGAATTTAATAGTCTCTAAGGAATCAAAAATCAATGAAACCTAATAGAGATTCAATAAAGCTTTTTCAAAAGTTATTTGAAGTATTAAATAGTATCCCCATGTGTCTAAAATAATAAACCACCCAAGGATGTGCATTAATGAGTCACAAAATTTTAAAAACTAATTAATGAAGTTTTTTAATGGTCACCTTAGGTCTATTAATGCGATTAAATTATTTAATTATCCATGTAATTTAATTACCGGAATCTGAAGTTCAAATCTATTTCGTAATTTCTTATTACCTTATGTTCATGTATTATTAGTAAAAATAACTCAGTGTTGATATCACAATTCAATATTAATTATTTAATTAAATAATTATTATTTAATTAATATTTATATTTCACAAAACAAAAATCTTATTTGTTATTATTATAAACACAGAATCATTATTACATGGACCAATCAAATTATTATAAAAATACTAATTAGATAAACCACAAAGTCCATTTATAAATTTGAAAATTATTATGAAGCTCATTAATAATAATAATAAATGAGTAGTATATAAAAATACATCAAATATACCTAAATTACAATAGGGGTTGATATAAGATAATCTACCTCTTGTTTATTACTAATGTTCCTTTATCCTTGATATCAAACTTACGAATGAGAGATGAATAATTTCAACCCCTATATAACAAATTTTATTTTATGAATCACTGATCCTACTAAACCATATATAATTACAAAAAATAAAAATATATTAGAATGGCCATACACTTGAATACTCAAATCTCAATTGAGATCCATATTGTTAAAAACCCAATTATAACAATCAAATTAATTTTTCATATGGAAAGATACATCCTATCCTAATTAATAAAATCATTCTCCGAAATAAGTCTAATGTCCATTGACCTTAAGTTAATCTATAATCTAAAATAATTTTATGTATGAATCAAAATAAAATACCTAAAAATAAGGTAACCTATTTTAAAATCTCAGGTTGAATTATTCATAACCAATGTTCACTTTAGTAACACCACTCATACGTGCATGCACACACACACACATTGATGCCAAAGAGGTAATCATTAGGAATGTTAATATGGATAAAAGTTCACTATAATTTATCCCATGAGGGATTCATTTTATCTTAACATAAGTTATCCTACCCACATAAATCATAACATATCATAATAACCCAAGATGATTATGATCAATTTGGGACAACCTAGTAATAAAAATATTCCAAGGGTTCATTGTTATACCATATTTCATTTTTTATTCAAAAATATAAATTAATGACAAAATATACCAATTTATAAACATTTAATGATAGAAGTTAACCCCAATGTGACAACACATGACTAGATATAGGGAAAACACCAACAATCCCCCACTCTCACTAAATCCATTCACCCATGTATTTAATAACTATACTTATAGTTTTAATTTCAGGATTTTGTTGTTGTTCAACCACATGCTCAGCACCCACATGATTCATGTCAGTTTAGACCAACTTTAAAAAGGAAAATAATTTCTCATACATTCTTTGGACACGTTTGATTGTGTGTTGATCAAGAGTATGGGAGGTTGGATCATCCCTTAAGGAATATTGTTTCCTTGTTTGATACCCACATATACATTTAATTCATATTATTGAAATACATTAAAGCATCAATACTAGTTTCCATTTTTAGGAAAGTTATCAATCGTCAATATGAATTAATGTTAATGTATATATATAATAGGTTCTTCATCTATATTTTACTGTCTAATTATGGATTGGTTTAAAGAAACAAACTTGGGAACTTAGAAATTTATTTCTATTGAGATATATGGGAGGTGTAGTGATGTTGGGACTGAGACCATGAGAGGGGATTCCAATGTATCCCAATGTGGGGAATTATAACCTATATAGTTCAGTTTCACTATACAAGACATGTCATACCATTTATGACAATGTTCCAATGATCATTGTGGTTCCTCATAATGACATGAATCCTTTACCAAGTGAAGTTCCTTTTAAGGTCCTATATCCACGACCATTGGTGTATTGTTGTTTAATATCATATTACTAGGAATTATTTAAAAAAAGTAGCATCACGTGGAATTTAATTTATCCTGTACAATTTTAATTTATTCAGATAGACTACGAGGTGGAAGGAACCATATATTGGTTACTGTGGGACTTATGCATGGGATGACTTTTCAGGTTTATCCTCATTGTTGTTAAATAAATGAGATAGATTATTGTTGGGGATTACACTTGATAAAAATTATTGTTACATTTATGGCTTATAATGGGGAGTTGGGATGAGATAAATAATGAGGATATTGAAAAAATAGACACTTGGTAGGAGTCCTATAAATGGACACCCACTTATTGATTTTTGATAACTAGATGAGGAAGTAAGAATGTACTCATGGGGTTAAGACTTATATCATATTATAAGCCAAGTCATGTGTAAAAAACACTTGGATATTAGTAACTATAAGGGGTTGGAGGAATAGGATCAAGGGTTACATAACCCAATGATGATGTGTCTGGGATTACATCGAATCAGAGTCCCATGATAATTATAGCCCATTTATGGGGGTTATAATGATGAGATCATCATTGAGCATATGTCCATGTATTTTACCTAGTAGGAGGATTTTATATGAATTTCCCCCTCTTATCTATTGGAAACACGATGTGGAAGGAAGAACAGAATCATGGGTGATATTGAAAGGTCATAGACCTTTTAGAAAATTACTTTGCAATAAATGTGATGATTGAGGTGTCTTGGGAAATTCTAGAGGTGTCTGGTTTGTAAAGGGAGGATTTTTGAGGTTGTTTGGGGGAAAATAAGTGTTTTATAGGAAGATGGTAGATCATGGAGGTAGATGTCTATTATTATTTCTATAACAATAAATCAGTAGTGGTAGATATCTGGAACTATATATCTCATGGTAGATCTATAGATGTAGATCTCTATTGGTATATCATTAGTGGTAGATCAATGGTGGATGATCACTGGTGGTATATCTATGGAGGTAGATCTAGGGTGGTCGATCACCATTGGTAGATCTATAATGTTAGATTTTTGGACATAGATCTCTAGATGTAGATATTTGGAGATAGATATTTGGTGGTAGATTTATGGAGATAGATCAATGGTGTTAGATCTATGGTGACATACCTTTGCTGGTAGATCTTTATAAGTAGATCTCTAGTGGTGGATCTCTCAAAGAATATCTATGGTAGAATATCTCTAGTGATTTATTAATCAAATTATATATCTGGTGGTAGATCACTGGTGGTATATATATGGAGGTAGATCTAGTGTACACAATGTTTTGCTAGTATTTTTGGTTTTTCCATTTTGAAATATTTTTTTTGATGAAAAATGATTTGAAATTCATAATTAATAGCTATTAAATATGTTTTAAATGTGGAAAATTATATCATCTATTTATTAAAGGTATGGATAATTTTTAAATGGTTATACTATGTGGATTAGTTGAGATATAACTTTATTAGTGAACTGAATCTGTATCAAATCCTACTAGTTTCAAATTAGATCATTTTAAGGCAGAGATATATCTTTTATTATTTTTGGCTTGCATTATCATGATATTGGATGTTCTAGATGATTTTTCCCATAGAAGTGTGGATCCTTATTGTTATAGTTTTATCGAGTTCCATGTAGCGTATTTCCCCCTATCTATGAAACTATATTTTATAGTGTAACAAATTATGTAAAGCTTCTTTCTTTTAGGTAGAGGATTCCTTTATTCCTCATTAATTGTAACATGTAAGAGGGGTTCATGATTATTATGTATTTTTGGATGATATTATACATCGTACTAAGGAAGATAATATATCATTTTAATTAAATTAAAGGGGAAGGGGATTTTTTTCATTCTCTTACAACATTATAATATTTCAATATATGATCTATCTATTTTTATTGTATCACTGAAAATCACGTCCATTGGTAGTATATGTTTTTTTATTTATATATATTTGGATTCCCATGTTTTGTGATTTTTTTGATGAAATAATTTTTTAATGGCCCGATGGCCTTCTTTTTTATTGATTTTTGATAACCCCCTTTTGAGGGATGATGGGGAACCCATACAAGGCCTGTAGGATTAGAGATTACATTGACCAAAGGATCGAAGACATTATTGGACATGTAGGTCTTCAGGAAATCATACAAACTATGACTACTTGAAACCACTACTCCTCAGCATATGGATCATGATTAGATCTCAACAATTTCATGGCTATTTGGATAGATGTCCTATGCAGAGATAGACCTGCCCCATACTAATGGAAAATTCCATACCCTCTCATTCTTCCAAATTAGTTAGCCATGATATGGGGAATGTGTCTTGCTCTTGAATCCTCCTCTAGAGCAAGTTACTTGTAGAAATGTTCTATTAATTTGCATATATAGGTGCCCGTGAAGGCCTTGAGGTGGCCCGAAGGCCTTGATATGGCCGGAAAGACATACTGACCCAAAGGTTTGGGTGGCCTGAAGGCCTTAAAGACTCCAATCCCAAACCGATGGCCCATGGTGAATAGTTCTGGATACTATAGTAACAACAACACTAACTACTACAATATATTCTACAGTAACTACTACAGTACCCACACAATATTGCTACAGTGTTACTATAGTACTCCAACCACAACCTCAGAATTATTCTTCCATCGAGTTTTGAACCTAGGTCCCATGGATGAACTTAGAAAGATCTCACAAACTGGGTTGAGGCTCATGTGATTTTTGAAACCACCATAAATAAATTTATATATACTTATACTCATCTAATTAATTTTTCCACCATAATATATAGATTGTGTAATGATACCATTTAATGTAACACAGATCATAATAAATCCCCTCAAAAAATATTAAAACATTTTATGTGTTTTATATTAATACGTTTTATGTTATTGTGAATGTTTGATGTGTGGTTGTGGTATGTGGGTATGATTGGATATGTAACAATGTGATGGGCAGTTGTGATGAGGTAGTTGTGATGAGACATGGTTGTGGCTATGGTAGTGGTGATGTGGAAAGTGCTGGCGATGTGGTGGATGTAATTATATGTGTCTAGGAATTTGTCAATGTTTTTCTGTGGGCTTCTTAGAATGAGGTTGAGGATAATAATTCTATTATAATTCTTATGTATTCTTATTATTTTTCTTTCGAATGTTTCATGAGATGTATTGGAATTAACATGGTTTGGATAATGGGATGGGAATAATAAAAATAATTGGAATAAGCTGTAACATGAAGCATGTTTAAAGGGTGGGATGTTAAATATAAATAAATTCTATAGAAATTGTGTAATGAGATGGACAATTAATTTAAATGTTTTGGTAATGGGAATCTAAAAATTGTTTTAGATTCTGAGGAAAATATGAATGCTGTGTTCTGATTGGTATCTTGTTGTGTTGTGTGGTGGATTTTATCGAGAATCTGAGTGATGGAATGTTGTTAAATAGTTGATAATCTTATTGTAAACCCATAGGTCAGGATCATGTGTTTTGTTATTATGTTTTATTTATATTCTTTTTATTTTTTAGATATACCCCACCTAGTTTAGAACCTAGTTCCAACAAACAAATGTTTTGTGGGTGTTTTTCTAACATCATGATGGTGTGAGTGGATGGATGGACACCTACTCATTGAAATCATATAGGAGGGAATGAAATGCATGGGATGTTATGAACATATGTAAAAAGTGCTACTATTGAGTGTTTTCAATATGTTTTGTGATATCCCAAGTGTCTTTGGGTGAGGTTAGATGTGTTGGTCCATGTGTCTTTGTCTAAGGTGAGATGTGTTGACCTTGGTGTTTTTGGGTCAGATGTTGAGATGGTTTATTATGGGGGTTGTTCATGGTTGCAGTAGGACATGAGTATTATTTTCAACATTTTAGTGACAACCTACCATTTTGGTTATGTTATGTGATGGATTAGGTGTCTTTAGGAGAGATCTGATGGGATGGTCCATTTCACACTGAGTGCATGACATGATGTGACATACGGGATAGGTGGGAGTGCTAGGACTTATTTTATTGGGGGTGAGGGAGTTGAAAATCAGTGGGAAAGAGTTTAGGGGTTCCATTTATTGATATTATCTATTTATATTATATTTTTGTGAGTTATTTGGTGTATGGGTTATGGTGAATATGGGTTTGGTTAGTAAAACTGTGTAGGTGCTGTTTGGTTTTGTTGTTTTCTCATGGTTACACTAGTATGTTATTTTCAAATCTACATAAGAGGCTTTGGTTTCCCTACTTAGTATACTAGAATGATCCCCCAAAATATATAAATGGTTTGTAGGTTTCTAAGAGGACTACATGGACCGTGATGAACACCAGAAGCTTGGATCTTTGGATAGTTATTATGTTTCTCATTTAACTTTATTTTTGGATATTTTACATTAATGATATTTATATATATGTAGTTTCATTTATATAGGAATTATGGGAAGGATTTTAGTTTAATTTCTATATTATTTAATGGATTTTATTGATCAATAATATCCTATCTCTTGGTCATATTTATTAAAGAGGTAAATTCCTCCCATTTTAGAGATTTTGGTACCCTCCCTGTTATTCGCCAACTGGGGGCCCGTAGGAGGTGTGACTGGAGAATCATTACATCTCTTAAATAATTTCTGTATATTTGGAGGGAGGGTTCATAACCTTATTTTAACAGAGGCTAATTGTTTATGGATAATATGGATTTTGGAATTAGAAATAGTGAATATTTCATGGGTTGATATGGGAATAGTTCCATTTGGCCTTGCTACGTGACATATGCTAAGGATACCGACAAGGACATGGGATTTTTGGGCCCCCATGATCTAGTGCATGGACTCTGAGCCTAATGAATGACCACGTAATGTGGACTAGAATCTATGTAATAGACCTATGAGAGGTACATTCATCATGATGACTAGTTTACATATTTTAATTGTGTGGTTTTGATTCCTGGATAGTTGAAATATGATAAAATGAAATAAATAAATATTTATAAAGTTATATGCTACAAGGAATAATAATATATTATTTTTTCCTTTAATATATTGTCCATGGATCTTATCTAGATGTTTATTCGGTATTTTAGGATTAGTAGGCTAAACCCATTGATCACTGAAGAGTTGATCCAGTTGAAGAGGATGACTAGTGACAGTGGAAATTACATGATTTTCAGTAGATGAATTTGGGAAAGTATGAGGGTAGTGTTTCAGATGTAGAGATATAAAGTTTTATAGAGGATCTTAACATCTATTTCTGTTTCATCTATGACTTTTCTGGATACTAGGTCCCTTTAAAAATAAGTTAGTTGCGAGGAGTTGTGCATCAGCAGTGGATTCTTTATTTGGGTGAATGGAAGGAGGTAGATGTTTTAGGTGTAAAATTTTAGAAATATATCTAAGAAGAGTTACCTTCATCAATCATTATGTTAGTAAAGATGCAAGAGATTCTTTACCATAAGTAGAGGATTTTTTTTCAGCATGAGAAATTGGGATCAATTTCAAGAACTTTCTACACATTTACTTAGATCTTTTCCCAAACTAGGAGTCCCGAGTGAGGATTCTTGAGGAGGCACTTCATCCTTAAAAATATTATTCCATTACTCATTTTACATTTATAACTTATTAATAGGTTCAATGGAAGGTATAGGTGATCAAGTGAATGAAATCATTTAGAGGTTTTCCTTGAGAGGGGAGCCAACATGTTTCCTTGAGGAGTAGAGCTATACATAGAAGGTCTCAAGCACCAGGGATTCAAGGTTTTGACTAACCGGGAGTCATCCCTGTCTTCTTTTTTCTGGTCTCTTGGTAGATTCGAACTAGATTATTTCTCCTATGGAGGATTTTTCATCATATTTATTAGATCTTAGTGGTTCGTATGGCTCAGTATATTAGGAGTGGTAAATTTTAGTGGCAATTTCCGAAGTAGTTTCTTGTGAGGCTATTTTATATGTAGGGGAAGAAAGAACATGCTCTACCAAAAGAAGATGTGGTAGGAAAAGGATGACCTCATGATGTTCCATGAACTCAGGGATCTCAAAATGAGCAGGTTCATGGAGGTGGCCATCAGCAAAGAGGTAGATGATTCAGACATGGTCAGTTTTACACAGTGGATGTGGTAGTGCTAGAGGGGCCAAGGGTAATTTTTTTGGTACACTCATTTTATCATGTACCCTTGTTTTTCCATTTTATATTCAAGATTATTTCAGTACTTAGTTTATCATGATCTAGTATATTATCTTATACAAGATGTAGAATGGATTTTCATTACAATAGTGTTGAATATGACAGTTAGAGGCCAAAATGGCTAGTTTGACGTGTGTAGAGTTTGTAGACTGATTATTGGGCCACATTAGTCCCATATATACCTTTTCATGTTTTATATTCTTCCATACGATGTCATTATTATCATTTTATGGTCTTGTTAAATGTGTGATGTTATCAACCACTATTGAATAAGAGTCTCATTCTTGGATGTTGATACCCAATGTGTGGTTTTTGTTGGTGATAATGTCTTTTCAGGTGGGTAGTAGATATGTGGAGACCCTTCTTTCCTTAATGGTTGATTTGTTTATGGAATCAGTGGAAACAAGGATAAAAGAGGTTTATTGGGGTTTTAGGGAGTTCGTAGATGTTTTCCATGAGGAGGTTGTGGATCTACACCCTTGATGTGATAGTGAGTCTGGGATATACTTACAACCCAATGTTTCCCTGATTTTGATGGCTTCTTATTAGATGAATCCTTATATGTTATAAGGAATGATATTTTAGATTGATGATTTGATGAAAAAGGGCTTCATCCAACCTCGTGTGTCAATATGGGGTGCTCTAGTGTTGTTCTACAAGAAGGAAAATGGTATTATGAGGTTGCGTACAATATACCAGAGGATGAATCAGGAGGTGATAAAAAAATTTATCCTCTTCCCGTGATAAATATCATTTTGACCAGCTATGATGGGAGAGTTATTTTTCTAATATCAATCTGTAGTATGGATATCAACAGTTTAGGGTACCATATGGGGATATTCATAATAATACCATCAAAAACTTTTATGGGAACTTCATGTTTTTATTCATCTTTTTTGGTGACACAAACACACAAATTATGTTTATGGGACTCATGAACTCTATGATCGATAAATTTTTAGACCAATTTTTATTAATGTTCATCAAAAACATTTTAAATAACATAAAGTCATGGTAAGAGAATTATCACAATCTTAGTGATGTCTTGCTAGTTCTTAGGTGACACCAACATTATGAAATAATTTAAAAGTGATTTTTTTGGACATTAGAGGTGAATTTCCTTAGGTATGTGGTGTCTCTATAGGGTATGGAAGTGGAATAATCAATTTTTGAGGCAATACTTTCCTAGATATCACTAAATAATGCGATATAGGTGTGTAGGTTCATGGGAATTATAAACTATTATTAGAGGATTGTCCTTTATTTCAGAAGAGTTTTTTCCTCATTTATAAAATTGACCAGGAAGGACCTATATTCTGTGTGGACTTTTCTATTACAAACAACATTCTATTACCTATAGGGGAAGTTTTGTAGTTCTCTAGTTAATCATTTCCCCGATGAGGTTGTAATGTTTGATGTGTTTTGTGAAATTTATCATCTAGGATTGGAGTGTGTGTTTATGTAGTTGAGTGAAGTGATCCCATAAGGGTCTTAATGTTTCACCCCAAGAGCGTAATTATAACACCCATGGTCTAGATATAGAAACAATTTGGATTTTTCTAATTTTGTGTAGACATTACCTCAATGAAGAGTACTTTTTGTTTTTCACTGATCACAAGACCATGATGTATATCATTTCTTAGATGGATATGAATCTGAGACAATAGTGGTGGATGAAATTTTATTAGGAATATGATTTTGATATCTCCTAAACCTAAGTAAAATAGAATGCTTCGGCTGATTCTTTGGGAAGAAATTCGAAGAAGGATATTATTCAGGGGTCTAGGGATCCTTATAATGTGATGGAGGAGTTATAATCCCTAAAAATAGATGAAACAATGATTAATTGAGGTGGATACTTGTTTAATGTGACGATGGAGCCTTCTTTGATTCAGATAGTGGAGGATTCTTAGTGCGGGGACACATAGGTAGAGGTGATGTGTGATCATGTTGTACGTAACAATGCTTCAGAGGGATGGTTAAAGGATTTTTGGAACTAGATGATGTTTCATGGGTTATTTTTATGGCAATGATGCATGAGGGAGTCATTCACGAGCTTCATAACACACCTTTGGTACACATAGGATTTTCAATGATTTATTGTGGCTTAAGGGAACCATTTTTCTATCATAGGATGAAATGAGAAGTGGCATGGGTTGTGGCTCTATGTGTTTTTTTTAGTAAGAAAAAGGATGATAACCATGTTGTTGGTTTTTTATTACAACCATTGGATATTCCAGAGTGGAAATTGGAAGACATGTCAATGGAATTCATTATAGGGTTAGCCCGAGATCAAGGAGGTTGTGATGCTATATGTGTAATCATGGACCATTTGAAAAAATATGCTCACTACCTACTAAATTAGGAGGCATGCTTAGTTTATATTTTGTAAAAAAAGTTGTGTGGGTGAGGTAGTCAATCTTCATGGTGTCTTGAGGTCAATTTTATCAGTTCAAAATGCATTTTTACATCATTATTATAAAGGTGATCAAATAATGCTTTTGGAAATCGGTTACACCTCAACACTACTTCCCACCAATTTAAGGATGTGTAGATAGAGGGGAATATCTAGACACCAGAAGACATGTTTTGGACATGTGTGTTAGACTTCATCAGATCATGGGAATGAAACATACATATTTTTGAGTTTTATTATAATAATAGCTATCACTCAACCATGGGCATGTCCCCATTTGAGGTTTTATATGGTTTTCCATGTAATAATCCATTTTGTTGGTTAGAGTTTGTGGAGCCAGTAGTTCTTGGAACTAATTTGGCCAAGAGAAGAAGAGAGAAGGTTTAATTTTTTCAAGAGAGGATGAAAGAGGCATGAAAAAAGAATAAGTATTATGCTGATATTAGGAGGAGGACCTTGGTGTTCAAGGTTGAAGACCTTTTGTTCTTGAAGGTTTCCCATCAACATAGGAAATTGTTTTAAAAAAAAAGGCGTAAGCTATATCCCCAGTTTTTTGGGATATTTTAGGTGTTAGGGTTCATTAGCAAGGTGTATTGCTGGTTGGAAATTCCTCCATGAGTGGACCATATCCAAGAAATCTTCCATGTCTCTTAGCTCCATCTATATCTTCATGATGAATACCATTTCATTGACTAGGTAAATTTGGGTATCAAGGATGACATGAAATATATGGAGAAGCTAGTGGAGATCTAATAATATAGAGAGAAAGTGACAAGAGGATGAACCATTTCCTTGTTTCCTGTGCTATGGAGGCAGAGTGGTCTGGAAGAGAGTACTTGGGAATGTGAGACATTGATGCATTCCTCGTACCATGAGTTTTTTTAGCTATGAATTTATATATTTTTTATTTCACAATGTAATTTTTGAAATGTGTTGTATTATATGAGATGTTCTTTAATTTAATGTGATGTGTGATTAAATATTCTATTCATACAAAAAAGGGAAAAAATAATCCCTAATCGAGATGGGTTATACATTGATGTGATTAAAGCCATCTAAGAGAGTAAATTCCAAAGACAACGAATAATATCTTCATATAGGTTATGGAATTACTTGGTTGATTACATGGGGATATTCTATTTGTTGGGTGTGATGGTTTATGACTGAGGGTTATCAGGGGGTTGAAAGGGGTCTTTCAAAGGATATGTGGAAGGTAGGAGGCTCAGTGCTGCAGTGTTAGTTTGTGGTAGTGTTTGGGATGTTATGAGATCCTTGAGATATATATTGAGGGATGGGTTTTGAAATATTTCATGGGTTCCTTCTAGGTTGGTTTTGAATTCTATAGAGAAATAATAGTTTGAGAGGTATCTGATGAAATGGCTTGGACTATTAGGTCTATTAATTTGTGGGAAATCTAGAGATTTAGGTGTTTAAGGAAAGTACAGAGTGGTTTGAAGGATGAAGGGAATATTTTTGAGGTGTTTTTCATGGAAATGTGGGTTTTAGAGGATGATGAAACATTTGTGCAGTTGATCACTAGTGGTAAGTAAATAGAGGTAGATCATTAGTGGTAGATCTATGGAGGTTTTTTTAACGGCAAACCAAAAGTTTTATTAAAAAAGAAGGGATTACACCAGAAGAAAAGAAAGACTTTTGTTTACATCTCGAATATAAAAGCAGAATCAGCTCGGGGTGGAGTTCATCACTCCACATAATAGCATGCACCACACCCATGTTTTCCAGACCATCAGTAATCATTTTAGCTTCTCTATAGGTGTGCGTTGTAATAAAGATGGGGGAGGAGAGAGAATGTAGGCAGTCAATCCAGCGGGAAGTGAGTTTCCAAACTAGATGAATTGTACCCTTCCAAATGGCTTGAACTATGGTAGAGGAATCACTCTCAAACCAGATGTTGATCCAGTTTTGATATTTAGCAAACGAGATAGCATGAATAACACTCTATATCTCAGCTTCTAAAGAGGAGGAAAATCCACATGAGTTGTAGAAGCATCCAAGGATCTGATCCAAATGATTTCTGAAGATTCCACCACACCCCACTGGGCCGGGTTTGCCTTTGGAGGCATCGTCCACATTTATTTTTATCCAACCTATAGGAAGGGGTTGCCAAAAAATGTCCATCGTAAATTTAGGGTGAGGAAATTTCCCGTCAACTCTAATGTGCCTCAAGATCCCAAGGTATCTGACAGAGTTAGAGCAGTGTTCATTCTAAATCGATGTCGCCTCTCGAAGAGCAATGAGAATTCTCATTTTTCCTGCATTGATATTAAATGAGTTTTTACGAAAAATGTAGTCATTCTTCTCATACCAGATCACATATAGAATCTCTGCAACAGCCACCATAAACAGATTTTTTATTTTCATTGAGTCCGAGATTTCCATGCATCTCTGAAGCTGCAATGTTAGGGAAGTGCCAAACCACCATCTGCATTCAAAGATTTGATATACATGGTTCCAAAGAGCAGAATCCGTATCACAAGACAGAAAGAGATGATTAATATCCTCCATATGTTGATTACACATACAACATTTAGAGCAGAGGTTGACCTCAAAAGCCTGTAAACATGAGTCAGTGGGGATCTTACCATGAGAAATACACCATACCAAAGTAAAGAACGAGGGTTTTATCCATTATTTGTTAAAGTTTTTGATCCAGTTTAAAAAGTTGTTGGTATTATTGAAAAAGAATTTTACTAACTTTTAGAGTCCAGAATACCGTTATGCACATGCTCCCATATGATAAAATCATCATTCCGCGAGAAGGGATAGGAATCAACAATGCTATTGATCTCATTGGGAAGATAGTCATTTTGTGAGTGAAGTGTGTTCTTAATGGTGTCATTGATGTTCAAGGGGGAGTGATCAGTTGACAATAAAGAGATAAGGGGGGAGCCCATCCAATTGTCCAGCCAAAATTTCAAATTGGAATCTTTATTGACCATCCATCTAGAATTTGTCCTAATAACATGAAACGTACGTTTGATGGAAGTCCAAATAGAAGACATACAATGATTAAATTTTTTGTTCCTCAGTTTTTCAAGAAAGCGAGCTCTAAGAAAATAAGTGGCAGGTGAGTTATTACAAATAAGGTTCCATGTCAGCTTGGCCTGTAGGTAATCATTAAAGAAGGTATGGTTTTCGATGCCAATTACACCTTTATCAATGGGTTTACAATAGGTGGACCAAGGTATGGTAACCATTTTCCTTTCAAGAGTACTCCCTGTCCAAAAAAAGTTTTTAATGGAAGTATTAATTCATTTTAGGAGACTAGACAGCCATTTGTAAATCACCATAGAGTAGACAAGTTTTGAGACAATTGTGGATTTAACCAAGAAAATCCTACCGGCCATAGAAATATTTTTCCCTTTCCAAGAGGATAGGTTATGAAGAGTATGGTCAATGATAGAAGAGAAATAGATAGCCTTTGGTCTCCCCAAAACATCGGGACTCCTAGATAAGTAAAGGGAAACGTGCCTTCTTTGATGCCAAGATCGTTTGTGATCCTGCCTTTCCTGCTAGAGGGGAACTCTTTTCCAAAGTAAATATAGGATTTTTTTCCAATTGATATGTTGCCCAGAGACTGACTCGTAGTGTGATAGAATTGAATTTAAATTGTTTAAATTAATTTTTCCCCTTTAAAAAAGAGGATTATGTCATCCACTTACAAAAGATGAGAGGGGGTATTCAAGTTCTTGGAGGAAGATATCGGATTTGAGTCACCTTTTTCAACTGTTTGTGAAATAAGTATGCTTAAATAGTATTCAACAATGGAGAAAAGAATGGCAGATAGAGGATCACCCTGTCGGACCCCCTTAGAACATTTTAAGTTCCCCTTTGGGGAACAATTTAAGAGGATAGAAATATGGGAAGAATTGAACAAGGTTCTGATTCTATTTAAGAAAATATCATTGAATCCAAAATTTTCTAGAACTTTAAATATGAAATTCTAATCGATAGTGTCAAAGGCTTTGGCGATATCAAGTTTTATGGAAACATTCCCTCCTCTCATTTTCCTGTTGAGAAGGTTAGTTGATTCAGAGTCAAGACAAATATAGTTTTGAATTGATCTACCTGTAATGAAACCAAATTGATTCCAGGATACAATTCTATTACAAATAGGAGAAATTCTATTGGCAATGAGTTTGGTGATAATTTTCATGAGGGAATTTATCAGAGAAATAGGTCTAAATATGTGGAGTTCATCAGCATTTTTAGTTTTAGGAATAAGCACCCAGAATTGGGAGTTAAGACCCTGAGGGAGAATGCCACGAGAGAAAAAGGCTTTAACCATGCAGCAAACATCCTCTTGTAAGACATCCCAGAGATTTTGATAAAATCCATTATGAAAACCGTCAGGTCTAAGGGTACCATCCGTATTAAGACTAACAACAGCATCTTTGATCTCTTGATCCAAGGGGGTGTAATTAACCATGACATTCTCTTCCTCAATGAAAAATTTAGGAATCACTTCAGGATGAATATCAATATCAATAACCAGGCCATTGATGAGATTATCAAAATATGAAACCACATGAATGGAGATGGTTTCTTCTGTGTCAAATATTTGGTTTCCTTCTCTAAGGAAGGAAATGGGTCTATAAGATTTTTTAACCCTATTAAGGTCATTGAAGAATTTGGTGTTTCTATCTCCATCATTTAGCCATTTGGTTTTGAAAATTTGTTTTTTGAGGTTCTCTTTGAAGTTAAGAAGAGTAATCAATTTAGTGGAGATAATTAGTTCTTGTTGAGAGATGTCACTAAAGTTGGAGGAGGTGTTCTAATTTTGAAATTGATTTAGATCCTTTTCGAGAAGAGCAATGGTATTATCAATTTCATTAGACTTGGTTTTACACCAATTTTTAAGTGTTTTCTTAAGAAATTTCAGTTTCAAAGGACAGGCAAAGGGATCCTTAATATTATAAAAATTATTTAAGAAGTTATTAATGATGTTGGAACAACCAGTGTCAGAGGACCAGGCATTATTGAATTTGAAAGGGGACCTAGGATTTTGGGTGTTATAGGAGAAGCTAACGAGAATGGGATGATGGTCAGAGGAAATCTTAGGGAGGGTGATACTAGAGATATTGTCCCATTTACCAAGGGAAAAGTCATTAGTGAAGGCTCGGTCAAGTTTACTGGAAACTACCCTATTTCACTGATGATGATACCAGGTGAACTTAGCACTTGTTAAATGGATCTCAGTCAAGTTATTATTTTCAATGTATACCATAAATTCCCTAGAGGAGATTCTAGTATGCAAAGGTCCCATTTTTTCATTGGTATCCAAGATGGCATTAAAATCACCAACTAAAAACCAAGGACTCTGAATCGTGCTATTCAGTTGAGTCATTTCATTCCATAGGGGTCTCCTATCTTTATATATATTTAAAGCATATATAAAAGTTGTGTAAACATTAGTTTGTTCAATAATATAATGACAAGTAAAATCTTTATTAGAGAAACTGTGTATGTTAACATTTTGAAGCGAAGAATGGGTAAAAACCCATAGGAATTCAGAAGACAAATGATTAGAGCAGGATCCTAAAAAGGAGTAACCCAAGGGGCAAATGTGTTGATATCTAGAAACAAAGTTGACATTGGGTTCAGAGATAGAAAAACATCTTCAGGTAGTGAGTAGTGATAAATTGTTTCAAAATATTTAAAGTATATGAATTCTCAATACCTTGGTAATTCCAATACATCACATTAATTTGACCCATTTTTGGTGGGGTTGTTCCCTTTATTTTTAGATGCCAAGTCTCGTGCCCTGGTTGAGACACCCAACGTGTCGTTTTTCTGCAAATTTTCTTGCTTGCCCTATGCTGTCAAAATGGGTGTCAAGGAGATGTTAGTAGTTTGTGAGAAAACATCCAGGTTCGATAAGTCTTCACCTTGCAGGTTTATATTATGAACAACGGTATTAGAAGGGTAAAAAGCATGGGAAGAAGTCTCCTATGTAGCTACAGAATGAGAGGTATTGCCCCCCCTTTAGGAGGAACCTTTATCCAGTGCAGGGATAGAGACTAGATCCCTTGCAGGGTCCAGATCCTAGTCAGACTGAGCAGTCAGGTCCTGTACTAAGTTCTATTCCTTAGTTTGTACAGGGGTCAAAGAAGAGTTTTGTTTACTTTGTTTTTGGACAGAGGGAGAGAGAAGAGTTTTCTTATAGTACTGCACAGGTATAGTTACAGGATCTTCCTATTTTTTCCCCTCTATTTTAGGTGGAGAGGAATTTGGGTAGATGAAATGGATTTCTGAAGAGTGGTCAGTCACAACAGAGGATAAGGAAGAAGCCTTCAGGGTAGAAAGAAGTTGTTGGGTGCTAAAAGTGGGCTGATCAAAAGGATCTTTCACATCTTCTTTCAGTGAATTGCCCAGGATGAGATTGGAGACCTCTGATGTTTTACCAGAATCATTGGGATCAATGAGAGGATTAGACAGAATACAAATGACATACTCCTCAAGTTTATTTTTAAGTTCTTGTTCAGGAATTTGATTTTCATGTTCCCCTGCGAGGTCATCCTAGGAATTTCCCTTAAGTTTTACTGGATTGAGGTTTTTAGCCACCCATTTATCCTCTCTTCCTTTAGAGGTCTCAGGTTTCTCTGAAACTTTCCCTCTCCTGTTTTTCTTAACATCTGTCCATTCATTAAAAGATTGGGGGTTGGGGGGTTTCTCGAAAAAATGAAAGTTGTGGACAGTGTTTCCAACAATTTTTCAAAGATCACAAAAGGAGGGGAATATCTCATATTCGACATTAACTACAGTTTAGTAGTCATTAGCAATGAAATTAATAGTATTGGGAAGAAGGAGTTTTTTTTCATATTGACTTCAATTAGGATCCTGGAATATATCCCCAGGTCACCATTAAAAGTCCTTTAATCTAATTTAAGAGGGGAACCAATGTAGAGAGAAAGATCATTAAGGATTTTTGGGTTCTAGAAAAACCAATTAAGGTTATGCAATCTTACCTACACTGGAGCAATATTGTTTCTATGTTTATTGGGATTGAAGGACACATCCCATTCATAAAGACATAGAATACCTGGTTTCGGATTCAAATTACCTATTTTCCAGGCTCTATCAAGTTCATTCTGCGAAAAGAATAAAATATGGAAGTATCCCTTACCGAGTGGAACAAGTTTCCAATTTGAAAATCCCCAAAAATCAGTAATTCTAGGCATTAGATCTGGGTAGTTCCAAGGTTTGTTACCTTTGATATATGCAATACGAGCCACGAGAGAAAACATACAGAGGACTGCTCATTGCTGAACCGCCTCCGGATCTGCTTCGACAATGAAGCATCCATCATCTGTTTTTTGAAACTTCCTTGTTTTTTTTTGTTGGGATTTAGAAGAACCCATCAGCACCTCCAGGAAAGATGTACTTTTCTCATTCGAGTCTGAGGAAGAAAACATTGATCTTTTATTTGAAATTCCTTCTTCGCTTTCTTAAAGCTCCCAGATAAGATCGAAATCAAGCATAGTAGGCATATTTCGACAAGAATCAGAAGATTGAGCTCGAGTCACCAGATTAGGGTTTCACACGAGATCGTGACAGTCGCCCGAGGTCGAGAGCTCCCATCTTGCATGTTCCCTTCCTCTAGATCTATGGATTTAGATTTTAAGTGGTTGATCTATTTTGGTGTATCTATAGTCAAACATTTCTGGTGGTAGAATGCCAAAAATAGATATTTGTAGGTGTACCTGGGGAGGTAGATCTCGTATGATAGATCACTGGAAATTGATCACAAGCATATGGGGGTAGATATCATGTGGTAAATCATTGGTGGTACATCTATATGAATATATCTATGGTGGTAGATCTCAGGAGGTAGATCTCAGATGGTATATCTCTAGAAGTAGAGCTCTAGTGGAAGATCTATGTTGATATATCACTAGTGGTAGATCTTTGGTTGAATAACTACAATACATATAGTTTTTATAGAATATGTTGATTTTTCCTTTTCTTATTTAAAAAAAGTGTTTTTAAATCCTATGTTGATGAAATTTAATGTTTTTTTAAATGATTAGAATTATATATTCTATCTCTTAAAAGTCCTTAGATTTTTAAATGGTTATTCTGCATGGATTTGATGATACCATCCTTTATTGTTCAACTAAAACTATATGAAATCCCATTTTTTAGATGTGATCATTCTAAATAGAATATATTTCCTTCATTTTTCCATACTTCTTTCACTTTAGATGAGTGGTTCGAGAGGGGTTTTCCATTGAAGTCATTTAAATCTATCACTGTTGTTGGATCATGATCCTTATTGGTTGTTTCCTTTTGTGGGTGCACCACCTGTTTCTAGTGTATAAAATTCATTAAAGATTCATTCTTCAAGAAGGGGATTCCTTCATTTTTAATCAATTGTAACATGTAGGGGGGGTCATGTTTCTGTTTTCCATTAGGAATATATTTTATATCAAATAAATGTAGATAATAAATCAATTTAATCAAAATAATATTTTTTTAAATGTTTTTTAAACATTTTGAAATTTCCACACTGAATCTATACATATTTGTTGAATCACTAAAAATTGTGTCCATTGTTAGCCCATATTTTAGTGTTTTTTAAATATGTTATAATGAAAATGTATTTATATTTTTGTGACCCAACCATAAATAAATGGTTAAATACTTATACATGGATAATGAATTTCTTGCACTAGGATATAGGGATTTTGTGAGAATATCCTAAATAGTAAAATGTAACGTGATAAATCCCCTTGAATAAAAATGAAAACATGTTATGTGTTTTATGTTAATATTATTTGTGGGGTTTTTTAATGTGTGATGTGTCATTGTGGTATGTTGGGATGATGGGATATGTAACCAAGTGATGGGGGTAATTTTGATAATGTAGTTGTAATAAGCCATATTTGTGGTTAAAGAAATGGTGATGTAGAAAACAGTTGTGATGTTGTGGCTATTGCGATATAGGGATAGAAATGTGGTAATGGTGTTGTGTTTTCTTACTAGCATGAGGTTTAGGAGGATAATTCTATTTTAATTTTGGTGTATTTTTTTATGTTTTGATAGATTATTATGTAGTATTGTAATTAAATTGGTTTGGATAATGGGAAGGAAATAATAAAATAAATTGGAATAAATTTTAATTAGATTTGTGGTTAAATATAGGGATGTTAAATATCAATAAATGTGAAATAAATTATTTAATGAATTTTATGTTTTAATATAAAGGGGTTGGCAATGGATAGATAAAAACTAGGTTGGAATCTAATGAGAATATGAAAAATGACTTGTGTTTTGTAGCTTGTGGTATTTCCTGGTGCATTTAAAGGCATCATCAAAGTGAATTAATTCCATAAGTTGGTTGATAATATTTTTTTAAACCCATAGGATTGGATCATGTGTTATGATATTATAGTCCATGTATATTCTTGTGATTTTTCTATATGCTCCCCTCCCATGTCAGGCACCTAATGATGACAACCAAATGTTTAGGGGGGGGGGGGGGTTTACAAACATCATGATGTGGAGAATAGATGGTCGGCTACCCACTCTCCCCCAATCCCTCTTTTAGGAGACGATGGCATTCATAGCCTGTATTGGATAGAATAAAAATATAATCTTTTGATAGGTTTTGAGATGTGATGTGATGGCCATGGTTTTTTGGTCAAGGTGGGACGTGTTGGCCTAGATGTCTTCAAGTTAGGCGAGATGTGTTAACACTGTTTGTTTTAGGTGAGATGTTGAAATGGTTTATTTTGGGTGTTTTTCATGGTAGGAGGAGTAAAAGAGGGTGATATACTACATTTTCACAATATCCTACCTCTGTGGTTATCTTATGTGATTTGTTTTATGAAGGGTTCTTGGTATGATGTGATATACAGAAGAGGTGGGATCACCAGAAAATAAATCATTTAGGTGTGAGAGAAAAAAATAAATAGGAAAGAGGTGTGTGGAATTCTTTAATGATATGCTTCTTATTATTTTTTTACTCTTGGATATGTTATTTGGGGAGTGATACATAGTGAGGATGGGTGTGGTTAGTAACCCAATATAGGTACAATTTGGTTATGATGTTTTCCCATAGGGTCCTTACTATGGTCTTTTCACTTGTGCATAAGAGACCATGGTTTTCCTTCTAAGTACACAAGTATTTTCACAACATGTATATATACTTAATTTGTTGGTTTATAGGAGGACTACATGGAGCATGCTGGACATTACAATCTCAGATCTTTGGATAGTTTTTATATCAATCATTTTGCTTTAATTTCGATATTTTACTTTGGAGACTTTTATCATTATCCGGTTTCATTTACACATGAATTGTTGAATGGTTTTTTGGTTTACTTTTTATATCATTTCGTGGAGCTGATTTATCGATGATATCATTTTTCCCATTACTTTTTATTATAGAGGGAAATTCCACCCACATACAATATTTTTATACCCTTAGTGCTAGTCTCCATACTATGTCTTACTGAATGTTGGAATCATGGGTCATTATCTATCTTCCTTAATTTCAATATGTTTGGAGGGAGGGGTTCTGAAAAATATGACCTAATGAGGATGGTTTGTGACTTAAACTAGATTAGTGGATCATAAATGCATCCCTAGATCTCTTGATGATTAATTTTATGAAAGAATGATGAACATATGCTTGATATCTATGTAGATTAGTTTAGGAGATCCATGACGAATATATTGTGTGATGGTAAATATATGATTGAGTGTATCTGTAGAGTTCTATCTTATATGGAGTAAAATGGGGATATGGTCATCATTGGATTCTTGATACTAATTTTCAATGGTTCAGTTGAGAGAACTATGGTGTGTATATCATTTAGATGACATAGAATTGGTGTCCTTGTGGGAGGCCTTGATATAATGGTCATATAGGGAATTTGACCCTGGATTAATGAAGAAAATGATGCCATTTGGGTTAATTCTTCCTAATAAAATGACCTAGCTGAATGAAGGGATGTAAATCAATTATGAGTGGTCCTGATAAGAATCCTTCAAAAAGTGACATACTATTTCTCAAATCATTCCCAGTGATGAATCATTATAAAGAGGCCAAAATATACTTTATGAATCCATATATTTTCATAATTCAAAACCATTATGCTATTTTATAGTGTTTTATAATTTCAGGATGTTTAATGAATTTTGGTTACAAAAGATCTATCTAGATAGCCCTCGATGAAGATGTTTCATAAGGATCCTTTACAAAGGGTATTCCGTTAAAGGCCGATAAAGATTCTGATACAGTGAAGGAATTACTGGTAAGACATTATATAGTTCCTTTCCTGCTATGTTAGGCTCAAACTTCAAAAATTAGTTGAGGGATTGTGATGAAGGATTCACACATAGGTAGAGTTTGTAGATATGATAATTTTTCTCTAGTACTTCTTGTCACAAATTATGTAAATCCCCCCAACCTAAGTTCATGACGGAGTATTTACAAACCATTCGTGTAATTTATATACTTGGCACCATAGAGGAAGTATGTAAACATAAAATTTCAACATTATGATTCCAAAAAACACATTCCAATGTTATATTAATGGTATATAACCACAGGGGATTTCAAGTATGATACCACAATGAACATGCATTGGTCACATAAAGGTTTCTAATCCATAATTGATCTCTTCTGTGAAAACTAAAACAACAAACTCTTTTAAAATTATGATCCACTATATGAATGATAATATTTATTAATGGAATTGTTTTCCATTTCTCATTTCCCCATAATATTATATAGAGAATCTAGAACTTGTTAGGTGTAAACAATCCCTCTAGATATGTTTTGAACAGAATAAATTGGATCAAATTATGTAGAAAAAGTATTACCCACATAATTTATGCATTCGTTTACTCTAATATCAAGTCATAACAATTTGAGGAACTCAAAGAAGAAGAATAATTGAATCCACCTAAACATTTTATGGGAATGGACTAGGTTATTCAAGTACTAGAGTCAATTATGAAGTTTAAAAACTAATGAATTTTAATTTAAGCATGTTTCATTTGATGGATATAGGTTGGATGAATATGGAAGAACAAAAAATGTAGTGACCTAGACCCTAGTGTCCTATAGCTGGTTCCTAACATTATTAAATTAGAATAGACATAATATTTGAATCCCAAAGGACTAATCCGTTTAATAGTTTTAAAATATAAAATAAAACATAGAAAAACCTATGAGAAAATTAATTTCTCCAAGATTTACCATGCCATCCATTCATAATATACATCTTGCAATCCTGTGGAAATAAAATTTAATAAATGGGTGAGATCATATAATTGGTAAGGGTATGAGTAAAACATGATAAATTATGAATAATAAGTATAAACATTATTTCAAGATTTATTGTTGAATCATAATCCATTTAAACATAATATTGATAATAATATGTAAATAATAAATGAAAATAATATAATTCTATATAAATAATGACATGTATATTCTACATATCGAATAATCCCATGGAATATAAATAACTAATCTCATAATGAGGGAATTCATAATGCTAAAGACCATAAACATACCATCAAGGCTTAGGGAAACACACCATATATAAATTGGTAAGACATTATCTAATACCCAAACTAGTTTGTCTCATTAGACCTACCAATGCATCGAGGGCATATAGCGGGCCCCTACCATCACATACTAAGTCCAATTAATTACACATTTGAAAAGGGTGAATCATAAACAACATAAACATTCGTATTGAAAAATTATCATACGAAATGGGAATAATTTACCCATAAACCAAGAATGATATAAAAATAGTACCTCCATAGTCACTAGATAATAAAAAATATAATGCAATTTTGTAAATGATATCAAAATAATTCATCCTAAATTAATTATAATATTTTAAAAAAAGTTATTGATATAGATGATGATAATCTAATAAAATCATTTAAAATTTATTTATAGAAATACAACATTTTTTAAATTGTAAAAATTTATTTAAAATGAAAAAGAAATTCAAAATAAAGTTATTTCATTAAAAAGAATAATGTAAAATTAAAAAAGTTGTTTCAAAACATTTAGGTATCATTACGGAGTAAAAAGCCGCTCATGATATTTAAGTTAAACATACATTCTTTCCATATTTTTTCTGAAGTTCCTCAATGGACCTTGTTTAGAAAATAGAAAAATACAAATTTTAATGATTTTTTAAAAAAAAATTAAATTTAATTTAAAATATACTCATAGAATAGTAACATAAATTAAAATCTTTTTAGAAATCATGCATATGGAGAAAAATATGTGATAATTAAATATTTAAAAATTCATGGTGTCCCATACCACATTAAATATTTAAATCATATGCTCATGGGAAGAATATAATTTAAAAAAACATTAAATATAATGATTGTAGATAAATTAATTTCATTATAATTTAATACTTTCCATAAAAGAAGGTGGGTGCATAATATCAAACTATGCCCCAATAAAAGGATATTGAGATAAAGTCCCTTACTTTATGCCTCTTTTAGTAAAATGGGTTTTAACAACCTGTATAGTGTTTTATAGAATCTTATTTAATTAGACCAGAACCACATCCATACTTAATATATCATACTTGATCTTCCTATGTTGTTTTCTTAATAATATTTCATTATTAACCATGTTTTAGGTGTTAACTACTTTATTTTCCTACACATGTTTCGTAGTAAATGTCTTGGTTATTTTTCATTTGATATCGATCCAACCTATCTAGTGTGATATTAATGTTTTAAATATAATATTTAATCATTAAATAAATTTTGATTTATAATTATTTAATTTTTAACATTGTAAATGAATCACATCACATCATGGAGTTGGTAGGTCGTACGTATGCACGAGAGATGGTATCATTCCTTTAATGGTGAAAGAGTAAGGAAGTAGATGGTATATAACTTTTTCAAGAATAAAAATAATGTAATAATGATAATATTTATCCATTATTTCCATCATTTTACCTATCCAAGTAATGTGGTGATGAAAAACAGTTTACACCATGGTGTGGAGGTGGTAAGTTGTACGTACACACATGCAGTGATTTCATTTTTCTTATGGAAGATAAATCCATGAGTATGGTTATAACATAATAATAATAAAACATAAAAATAAATATTATATTGGATTTATTACATTATCATGGAACAACATGGGAAGAGGGAGCATAAGAAGAAATGAACATTATTGAGTTGGTAAAATTGATAACCTCTTCTTCAGCGGACTCCCTTTATATATCAACTCCAGGGATATAGGGATGAACTTTTTGGAATTACTGGACCTCTATAACATGGATAAGAATGTTATTATGAGATTTGGATAGGGTTTTTTCTATATATAAGGATAAAATGGTTCTGATGTAGTGAGGGATGATGTTCCCTTCTATAATTGATGTGAGGGTCACTTTTGGGAACTCCAAATATATTAAATTAATATAAATTAATTTCCAATTACAAATAGATAAAAGTTAGTTATTTAGAAGGTAATATGGGTATGTGTTGAAATAATCTCAACCAATAATTTTTAGAAAACGAATGTCACATTGTGTCTCTTATATTTTTTATTTAACCCTTAGTTATCCCTTTTAACTCTTTCTGTCATATCAAGTAATTTTTATTTTGAGGGTTAATATAATTATAATAAAATTCAAAAAAAAAAAATAAATCAGTCATTTATAACATTTTAAGTCTTATTAAAATAATTATACTGATATATTTATTTTTATAAAATTTATATCATTTAATAAAATATAATTTAGTTTATAATATCTATAATGTCAATTTAAACACTATTAATTACAATAATATCTAAAAATATCATATCAAAAAAATGAATCAGAACCAATACTTAGAAAACCCCACTATCATTTTATAGAAATAAAGAAAATCATGTATTAAATTAATCATCTCAAATTAGATTTATATTTGTATTTTGAATGACATTTATTTGATATTTTCATTATTTAAATAACTATGACATCATGATTATATTATCCATTAAGGTGACTATTTATTTCCTAATAATTAAAAGTTAGATATAATTATGAATATAAACTTTATATATTTTAAATATATATTTATAGTTAAATTTATGATCCATATATCCTTATACTATAAATGATCTACTTATTAAAAATATCAGTATACCCTGTTTAACTTTTCATTAAATAAAATATAATAAATGTAACACTCTTATCTTAGTGGCTTTAAAATATTATAATATCAAATGAAGGATGAATTTGGTCCACACCCACTCATCTAATGAAATTTTTAAAATTTTTAGGGAAATTTTATATTACTTATAAAACCATTCTTACCTTAAATTTCAAGATTAACCATTATCCGTGGTAATTATAATTACCAATGATTACTATTCATTTTTTTTCAAAAATAAAATGGGACCTAATTAATAATTTTTTACATTTTCATTCCAAATATGGAAAACATTTCTTAATATTTTAATCATGGAAGTGGCTAGAATTAAATTAAAATTATTCCCATAGATGGGGTGCGTAAGAAAGTTTTGAAAGTTAAACTTTCAAAAGATGGAAATGTTTTTATATCATTATTTTATTTAAAAGTAATTAAAATGACATAAATTAGAATAAATAATAAAAAATTAATCAAATTATACAATAACTTAAAATTTAACTTCGCATTATAAACTATTTAGATGAATAATCATTTTTGAATCAAAAGGAAATATTTGATCACTATTCATCAGAATGTGAAACATAGCAGAAAATTACAAAAAAAGTAAACCAAATTAAAATTTTTTATTCATATATTTAATAAGAGGTTTAATTTTTTTTAAAAAAAATATACAATTATTATAAATTTTATTTAAAATAGGTTCTCCATTAAAATTATTTAAAATTTATTTTATAAAAATATAGGTTTTTAGGTATAATATTTGGTTTGTTCTTTTCTTATGACTGTCAAATATATTAGATGAATGTAAAAATATTTTATTGAATATATATAGTCTATATATCTAATTAGTATCATTCATAAACATTAATTAATTTAATTAATTAAAATAAATCCCATTTGGAGCATTGAAATAGTGGTTTGTAAAATCATTCCTTTTATATTCATTTCATTTCTATATTCATTTCAAATTAACAGGTAACCAAATAAATCAACTATATATTTTCATAAGTATGTTAAACCTAATCATAACTACTAATTTAAGAGTTAGGTTATATCTTTTTTATATTTAATAATAATATTTTTTATAATATATTATTGTTTGGTAGAAATCAGTTTTGTGTGTATCACAAGCTATCAAAGAAAGTATTTGTTTTGTGTAATGAGATATAACATAGTATTGTGTGCGTTGAAAGCTATGGAATATATTAACATTATTTAAAATATCAAATATACCATGAAGTCTCAAGATGGTATATTATTTTCTATGTTTGGTTTTGTGTAGAACACAAGCTTTCAAAAAGATTTACGTTAAAAAGAGACATAAAATAACATATTAGAGTGTTACATTCTCTCATACTTTAATAAATTGTGTCCTCCCAATTTAAAATTTAACTTCAAAACTAAAATTTCAATACTTGAAAATTCCTTTGTGGGAGACCCACATTGAAAATAGGGTTGATAAAATATATTCTTAATAAGAGGGAAAGGGAAATGAAAAGGTCACCACTAGAATAGACATTATAATGGGATAAACATAGTGGAAAAAGAAAACTAGGACATTGAAGACAAATTGAACCATCATGTTTTGGTGGAGATTATTAGAAAATGTAGTCCTCATAAAGTCTACCATCAAAAAATCATTAATCTATGATGGGTTAAAGAGGCCATTTATTTCTCAATAATAAAACTAGAAAAATGGAATTTTTCTACATAATCCATTCTCTATAGTTGAGGGATTATTTTACAATCTAGATAAGAATTGGAGAAAATAATCTTACCAAATTTCATTACATGATCTTTTCCAATGGTTGGGAATTGATCTATTTTTACTTCATCTATTACACCTGGAAATGAATAATCAAGTTAAATTTATCATACTTGAATCACATTAAGGAATCATACGAAACCACATTCATTCCTTCAGAATTTAAATGTTTACTAAACAAAAATGGTTATCACAATTCATACATTATTATGAATCATAATTTAACAACAAATAGTTATATCCAATTTTGAACATAATACATTACAACCTAAAGACTCATCCAAAATAATAATATCGAAATTAACAATCTAAAAAGGTCTCAAAATTTCCAAAAAACAATCTTAACATCAAATTCTACAAATAATATAATTTAGCTCTTATTGTCAAATACCAAATATTTTATCACGTTAAAAATTATAATGATAATAGTCATGCTTCAAAATCCATAATAAATATGTATTACAGTACGATCCTTATTTATTTCAACAACTCGTATAACCAGTACATCATTGATAAAATATTCAAATGACATAGTTTTTTTCACCCAAAAATAATGAAATCAATCATTTCAATTATTATTTCATAAGATCATAAGCTTATATATGATTCATTATCTTCTCTAGTGATATATTATTTTGATTCTTGGGGAATTTATTTTCAAAGTGTCCTGCTTAGCAATATTTGAAATACTGTATAGAAGTTTTTCTTTCTTCCCATTATATTCTCATTCCCATTTACCCTTTTCTGTGCACTTATCACAAAATCCCAATATATTAAATCATTTACCTAAGAGATTTTTTCCATAGTTATCACATGTTGGAAAATCCTTCTTTGTCTTCTTTCCTTTATCCTTCTTTTTCACCAGTTGTACTCTTATTCTTGTGCATCCCTAAAAAAACATAATACAAGGGAAATTCATTCTCTATATCATTATAATATTATACTATGTTATCATATGGTTATAAGGTTTTAGAGACTAGTTCCCTTTGAAATATAGTCTTATGACCATAATAGATATGACCCTTCTTATTCTTTAGATCATGTGCACTGGTGAGGATTCTATTTTTTCTACTATGATCCACATATAAAGAATAGAATACCCTAGATTAGGTTATAAATCATAATTATTAATTTCAAAATAGTAAAACACTTAACATAAATTCAAAAAATAACAGGTAATCTCATAATAATAAAAATGGTTTATTTGGTGACATATTTACTTTTAAATTATACATAATGGTTTTTAAATAAAATGGAAATTATATAAATTATAACCCCCAATAGTTTCAAACTAATGCACATTAAGACCTGTTGTTGTGTACCATGTTATGTTGAGTCATGCCCGATGCACATTGTTGAAGTTTTTACCCCTATGTACGTCTATGCCAAAACCATGTTCACTTGTATTATCCAAACATGGATGTTTTTCTAGGAAGACCCACATAATTTCCACCTTACAAAAATTCTACGATATTCTTTTATACCAATCCTTAAATTATATCATCGGATTATGTTCTTTAATATATGTTTTAAATATCTAGTTTCCAAGGTTTCTACTAAACCTGCTCTAATACCAAATCTAATGACCCAATCGTAGTAGCTCAGAGTCGGTGCCTCATTTTTTTACATTAGCATAGAAAAAACATTTGAATCCCAAAGGATTGATCAATTTAACAATTTTGGAAACAATATTAAATAAATGAACCTTACAGTATAATTTGTAATCTATAATACAACATAGATAATATATTCAGAACACCAATATTTTCCTATATTTAACATGTATATCATTCATAATATACATATTGTCTTCATGGTGTAAATAAAACACAAAAAATGGGTGAACTCATGTGCTTAGTAAGTGTAGGAGTATAGTAGTAGAGATTATGAATAGTAATCATAAACATTAAGGTAATGTGTATAGATGGTGAAAAATCCATTTAAACATAATATTGGGCATAATATAGAAAGAATAAATGAAAATCATAAAATTCCATATAAATAATCACATGGATATTATAGTAATCGAATAATCACATTTATTATAAATAACTTATATCATAAAGAGGTAACTTATAATTATGGACATAAAAAACATATTGCTAAGGCTTTAGCCGAGACACTATATATAAATGGGTAATACATTATCCAATAACCAAAATTGTTTTTCTCCTTAGATCTACCGATTCTTCAAGGGGATATAGTGGTCCCTATAGGTAAGTGGATTCACCCAAGGTATATTATTGATGTCCCAAATTATTTTTACCCTAACAAGTATAGCACCATTAAGGGGATGATACACAGAGAAAAAGAAGTTATTTTAATCCTATTTCACTTAGATTATATTTTTTTTAAAGATGTTTTCTGAATTTAAAGTAGATTTTTGTTGTTTGGAGAAATAGAATGATTGGTTTTAAGTTTCTTTAAACAAATTAATTAAGGTAATACAATTAAATACAAGAAAATTGATTTTTATATATATAAAGAGAGATGTGCATTAGGGTTATGGATTAATGAGTAGTTTTTTAGTAAATGAAATTGCTTATGAGGTTGTGTTGTTCATAATAACTCAACACTCTGGATTTCAATTTGTAATAGAGTTTCCTTGGATGGGTAAACTTATTTTTAGAGCTGAAGAAACTAAATCCTTGGTCTTGTATTTAGTGTTTCACAGTTCTTTATTTGGTTTAGTCCATTTTGAGTCAGTGAGTACTTCCAATGGTCATGGAATCTTTTGTCGTTATTCTTCTTTTAAATCCCTGAAAATTCTATCCTTGGTCTGGTACATAATTTTTAGTAAAAAAATGAATTTATTTAAGAAGAATAAGAAGAATTTAAAATGAACAAACACATTCATATCAACAAATTTAAATTAGAACTCATAATCTGCTACAACCACAACACACTTGGTATTTAGTTACATATATAGAAAATGATAAACACAAATCTCTTGATACCTGATGTGATCATGCTTGGAACATTGAGGAGGGAATGATTCTCTGGTAGAAGGTATAATGGTGGTTGTAAGGTGGCAGACCTTATCTCCATCAGAACATCAATCCTTTTTCCCCACTTTCTCTCCACACACTACCCTCTTAAACCGGAGACCAAGGCCTCCTTTTATAGAAAAAATAATTACACGGTGTGTGGAGAGAGTACAAGGCGTTTACTTTTTTAAACATGCTTTTTCCCTTTGTTTTCTCCACTAGTAGGCAGTCTAACATGCCATCTTTGACTTGGAACATGGCGTCGCATGGTAGGTAGCTATATATGGCATGTACCACCGCCATACATGGCACATAGTTCCAATTTTCGGCCACCAACCACTTCTAGAAATATGTACACGACGTGTAAAGTGTCACACATGACGTTTTACCTTCAGCCGGCCACATGGCCATGTAGACTTCTACTCATCTGCTAACTGCTTCTAGATGGGTGTACACAGCGTGTAAAGTGTGCACACGGTGTGTACTAGATTCTGATTACATGGGAATGTACATGTCCAAGTCAATCTGTGTCTGAGTCTGGATGTACATGACATGCATATAGGTACACGCTGTGTAGTTTTTAAATTTATCTCAGTCTCCCCCGATTTTTTATTTGGCCATAAATATCCTGAAAATGAACGAGATCACCAAAATCAAAGTATTTTTTCCCTAAACAGTTGGTAATTGTTGAAATTTTTTTCTTATTTTCAATAAAGTATGTGAAAATTTATACCAAAATATATTGTATCATACTCCCCCATACATAGTCATTTTCTTGCCCTTGAGAAAATCTCAACATATAATTAAACGAGTCAATATTTTAAAAGGAAGGACATCAGTTAATCATAAAATTTAACAACAAGTTACAGGAGAAAATTCCAAAAAGATACAAAATAGTTTCAATTCCGGAGATATTCTAATCATGCCTCATATATAATTCAATTAACTAATTTCATCCTCTTTTAACACATGTTTTAACCTTTTAAAAAAAAGAATGCCACTTGATGATCTACCTCACCAATAATATTGTAAACACTCAAGAAATTTTAAATAAAAGTTTTTCTCAATCAAAGATATATACATACTATCCATAGGTTTGCAAAAAATCTAGTTCTCTACTTCATAAAATTGATTTACAGAAATCATGAGGGCTTTTCAATAAGGATCAGATGTTTCTGTGGCTAATGGTTAGTAGGTAAAGATGTGAAAAATAACTCTAAAGATTGAAAAATGAGACAATTCATTAAATAACAGTGCATGATATTCAATGTTAAGCTCAATGTAAAGGAATCCTCTAAAAGCTTTATCAAATAATCTCATCACCACCATATCCTTTAGTTTGGTAGGTAATGTTTATAAACCAACAAGTGAGTATAAGGTCCCTTAGGCATTATCATTTATTTAAATGACAAAGTGAACCTTTCAAAATTTCCACAAATAGAGGTTTAGAACCCCTTTCACCCCAAATGATAAAGAGGATCTCCCCTATATATAATTTCATGAAAATTCATGAAAGTATTCCATGTGTTGTTAATCCCTTCTTTTGAGCTAAAATGAATAATAATTACAAATCAGAAAAGTATTAGAATAGTAAGGGAAATAGGATAGTAATATGGCATCCTATAAAGGCTATTCGAGGTTTATAGGGGCTTCAAAAAGATAATATGTATGGAAGGTCTCACGATAAAAGGGTTAAAATGGTCTAATGCATCAATCATTTTAATTTAATTAAAAAATTCTTCATGTTTCAAAAAAAACATGCAAATTCTGGTAGTTATGTATATCCAAAGAATATCTCAAGAAAGAGGGTATTAAGAAGAATATAACAAAGGGTTTAGAATACCTCTCAGTAGTGGGAAAGAAAATAAAGGGACAATCAGGTTGTGACTTGCATATAATTTATTAGTCTAATCGATGTAATTATCCAAGTATTACAAGTTGTAATTTAAACAATATCATCGATCATTTTAAAATATTTAAGAACCAAAATAAGCCTGCATATTTTAAATTTTTTTCCACTTTTAGCATTATTATTTAAAAATATGGTTATCCAAAATGTCTTCACATTTTAAAATATATCTTATAATAATGATGTCTCCTAAAATGATGATAAGGGAAATGACTAAGGTGATCGAGAGATTCTTCCACATATGTAATACCACACTTGGTCCAGAAGGTGCCTGAAAGTGAAGAAGGGAATGTGGGGACACTATAGTGGACTAGAACGAGGGGAAGTAAGAAAAGAATGAAAGTAAGAAGGAAAAAGAAAAATAACAGAAAAATGTGAAAAATAACACTTTCCTCAAATCTAGGGGAAGAAATATGGGAGGTGGTGTAAAAGTGCAGCCCAAAACGTGCCAGAGTACCTGTGATGGAGGTGGAGAGAAAAAAATGCAAGAATACACAACATGCACATGCACAAGATATCACAAAAATAAATATAAGATGAAAAACATGTGTCCAAAAACTAGTCAGGGGGTCGCCTCAGAAGAGACATCATCCGGTACAGAATCATCCGGTAGAGAAGGGCCAAGAGATGTGGAAACTAGAGTCTTGGAATCTTCACCAGGAAGAGAATCCATAGAAGTAGGAGCCACAAGATCTAGACTCGGAAGAGGAAGCTCGACATCACTCCCTGGACTGGTAGCAGTAGTGGCAACATTGGTAGCAACAAATGGGCCCCCAGTGGATAGGAAAAATGAATCTGTGGCCAGCACAATAAAGGGTAGTGGAGATAAGAAGACGGGCCAGGAGCCGATTCAGGGACAGGCAGGGGGGGCAGTGGAATACCATGATGCAGAAGAATAAGCCCCAACATCTGCTCCAGTCGGTCCTGAAGTCGATTGAGACCGACCAAGTGCTGCTCCATCGTAGATAGGCGGAGGGAATAGGTGAGATCGACCGAGGGTGCAGGGGTAGGGGAAGTAGGTGGAATATAAGAAGGAAATTCATAAGTAGGGGGATGGGTGGGAAAGATGGATGGGGTGGGGAAAGAGGAGCAGGTGCATCATCGGGGACAGGAGGGTCAGTAGGTGGGTGGGGTTATGCCTGGGTTAGAAGGTAGGCACCACTGCTTCTGGACCAATACCATGTGAATAATCATGAGATAGTCCATCCAATGGGGGGAACCTAATAGGTTATGAGGAAGATAAGGATCAAAACCTAGAGATTTTGGGCAAAGAAGATGGCGTAAAACCCACCATTCAGGTTTCATTGATGGTCGGTAAACACGGCATGGAAATATGAGGCGGCCAGTTAAGGGAGGTCTGGGTGGTCCTTCCAGATGTGACAGGTAAGGAGATCCATGTCATGACCGGTCACGACCCCCATATCCTCATGACAGGGAAAAAGAATGGCACTGAATCACCGGTGGGTGAAGCGAAGGATTGGGTCAGCTATAAGGGTACTCTTCTGGGAGGTAGGGGTATAGCGGTGGTCAGGCATAACAATATCCTACAACATGGTAATAAGGTCATAGGGCTCGGGTCAGGTTCTAGAAGATACATGGGGTGGGGTGATAGGATGAGGATAGAAACCGCACCCTTGGCCGAACTCGGTCATGGTAAGGGAAAAGCGATGGCCTCCTAGCCGGAACCGGACCTCGGGTATTGCATCACTGGGAGACTCCTGGTACTCTGCCCTGTCGAACTTGAATGAAGCAGAAAACTCCAAAAATAAATCCCAAAAAGTAGTAGTACTGACATGGAAGATCGAGAGTAAGGGAGTGTTCCCAATAAGATCCTCCAACTCTCCCTAGATTCCCACCTTTTGTGGGATGATGCTATCTAGACAGTGGCTGCTCAATGGAATCGGGCGGTGAGAGAAGTGTCAGACCCTATCGTGTGCCACATCGGTGACCGGGAACACCATGAAAGGGTAGAGAACACCATCAGGTCCCTGACCAGGGGGAGGTGATGTAGCGGGAGCTAGCTCTGGGGGTCGATCGGCTGGAGTAGATAGAGGCACACTGGATGGGGTGGTCGATGAGGGACCAGCTGCAGATGAGGTGAGATTAGGTGGAGTGGCAGTTGGTGGGAAGTAATGATGGTGCTCGGAGGCTCGGTGCGAGATGGTGGAGGTGTGGCACTACATGGACCATCCTTGTTTAAGGGAGTGAGGGGTGGAAGGGTGGCCAACAGAGTGATCTAATAGACTAGAGAGTCTAGAACTGGTAGTGTTGTAGGCCGGAGTTGGAGCTGATGATAAATGGGCCTCTCTCTCTCAGTGGCGGAGGCGGGACACTTCGCAATGGAATGATATCTGTTTTCCATAACCTGAAAGAGAATAGAAAAAACAAATAAAAGAAAAAGGAAATAAAAAGGAAAAGAAGACAATGTGAGAAAAATGGAAAAATAAAAAAGTACAGGGCATGTATTTCTAGAGTACACAGCGTGTAATAAAAGCAGGTAAGTATCCCGTGTTCTCTGGATAGACATGCCAAGTGAGCAAGGAATAAACTAGGAAAGGTTACACAGTGTGTACTGAACATACAATTCATGCACATGAAAAGTGGTCCTGGTCGTGTTTTGGCAAGTACACGACCACCAGTTATGTAGTTCTAATAATACAGGGCACACCGTGTACAAGTCAAACATAGCATGTGCAAGAGAATAAGTAACATGGCCGTGTGGAGGGTTAGACATAGGTAGCTAAAAGAAATGGTATACACAGCATGTAACGAACATACACACAATGTATATGAATATGGTGTGTGAGGCCATGTAAAAAATATACCCAGGCACGATGGGGAATGGTACACGGTGTGTACAAAACATACACACCTTGTATTTTCAAATGGCAAATCATTTAGTGTGTTGCCATGTACAAATGTACACGACGTGTGTTCTTCAAAGAGTGCATGTGTACCGTGGAAGCTGAAGGGTCGGACGATCCGCAAATCACCCTAAACGCTTGTAATAAGTTGAAATAGAGGGTGTAGAAGGGCGTAGCTGGACCAAGGATCGCAATACAGGAGAAAATAGAAGCAAAACGCCCTAAATTAGTGGATTTGGGAGTGAGGAGGCCGGGTGTCGTATGGGGGAAGAAATGGGGAGAGAGAGGTGGCTACGTGACACGGCCTAAATCCAGGTTGTCCGTGACTTTTATAGACGTGGTACATGGTGTGTACAATAGACTACACTCCGTGTATCTCGTTTTTTTAAATAATAAATATATAGATATAGATATATAATTTTTATAATAAACTATATAATAAATAATATTAAAAATTAAAATTGTAAATATATATATATATGTATATACATAATTTAAAAGTAAAACTATACGTGTAATGTATCAGGAAATACTCATCGTTTGTTTTAAAATTTTAAAAAGAGAAGTACAACATTTGGTTTGGTTCTTGGGGCGAGGATCGAACCGGTGATCAGCCATTCCAAATGGAAGCCCTCAACCAATAAAGAAAATGTTGTACTTCTACTCATATCTATTATTTATATATATTTAATATATATGGCTTATACTACATGGGAAGAAAGAAATGTATGGCCTGTGGTTTTTAATTGTACCATAAGGGATGAAGCGGGGAGATTAGCCATATTCAAACCATGGTCTTTTGGATCCACAGCCAAGACTCTACCAATCTGCCAACTTCAACCGAATGAATTACCTTATGCAAAAATTCGTTTTAGTTTTAAAAGGAAAACATGTCGCACATGACGTATATCAAAAGACACGACATGTGGTTTTATTAAAAGGACAAATTAATGAAATGGGGCGGTTGTCTGGATTCGAAATCGAGTCTTTTAGAGTCGGGTTACGATCTTGGCCAACTGATCCATCCCCACCATGGGTTTTATTATAAGAATATATATATATATATATATGTGAAAAATACAACACACCATGTAAGAAAATACAAATAGAAAAAGGAGGAACCCCGTGCTGAAGGTAGGTCGGGAGGATTCGAACCGGTGACAGCTTAGATAAACTCCAGTGACCTTACCATTGACACCAGCATCATCCATTTTTATTTCAAAGTTAATATATATATTTATAATAGTTAGAAAATAAATGAAAAAGAAAAAGTATATGTCGTGTATATAGGTGGTACACGATGTGTATCCACTGGGTTGCCTCCCAGGAAGCGACTTTGTTTTAGGACGTTGACTCAACATACGTACCTCATCTTACCTGAGCTGTATGGTGGAAAACGTTCCCACTGTGTCGTCAATATGATGGTAATCCTTCAACTGATTTCCATTCACCTTGAATGGTTGGCCATCCTCTCCAGAAATTTCAACCGCTCCATGATGGAATACGCGTATAACGTGGAATGGTCCCGACCAAAGTGACTTTAACTTCCCAAGCAATAATTGAAGAGGAGAGTTAAAAGAGAAGTACATGATGACTGGGTTATAAATATTTTCGTGAAATCATCCGGTCGTGAATTTCTCTCGTCCTCACCTCGTACAACTTAGCGTTCTCATATGCCTCTAATACGATTTCATCAAGTTCATACAGTTGGAACTTTTTCTTCTCTTCAACTGCCTTTAGATCAAAATTCAGGGCCTTGACGGCCCAAAAGGCTTTGTGTTCCAACTCCACGGGCAGATGGCATGGCTTTCCAAAGATGAGGTAGAATAGGGACATTCCTAGTGGTGTTTTGAAAGATGTTCTATATGTCTATAGAGAATCATCTATCTTTTTTGACCTATCTTTCCTAGAAGTGTTCACCATTTACTCCAGGATCTGCTTGAGCTCACGGTTGGAGAGCTCCAATTGTCCACTAGAATTTGGATGATATGGTGTCCCCATCTGATGCTTTACTCCATACTTTGACAGTAGTCCTCTCATCAGTGTATTGTCAAAGTGGTTCCCTCTATCACTGATCAGTACTCTGGGAACATCCAACCAACTAAAAATATGTTTCATTAAAAAACTCATGACTACCTTGTCTGTTTCTTGTGTTATAGCAACAGATTCTACCCACATGGAGATGTAGTTGACACAGAACAAGATGTAAGTGTTTTCGAAAGACAGGGGAAAGAGACACATGAAATATATACCCCATACGTCGAAGATCTTGACTTCCGGGATGGGGTGTTGGGGCATCTCAGCTCTATGTCCCATTTTACTATTCCTCAGGCATCGATCACAATAGGAAAAAAAGGTCCGAGCATCTTTATGTATAGTGGGACAGAAAAACCCAGATTGCAGGATCTTTGCTATCATAAAGTTAGGAACCTGATTTCTCCCCACTGGTGAGGAATGATAGAACTCTAGGATGCTGTGAACATCATTCTCTGGGATGCAATGGCGGATCACCCCATTACCAAAGGATCAAAATAGTAGAGGATCTTCCTAGATGTACCTCTTCACATGAGAGAAAAATCTATTCCTTTGAGGGAAGGAGAGGTTGGGGTGAACGATACCTATAACCATAAAATTAGCAATATAAATATACCATGGTCTAGGAGTTTTGTTTACCAAAAATATGTTCTCATTAGGAAAATACTCATTGATTTTATGATCTTCCTCCTTCTCTAAATTTGGAAGCTTTTGGCGGGAGAGATGATCAGCAACAACGTTCTGACTCCCTTTCTTATCTCGAATCTCTATATCAAATTATTGTAAGAGGAGTACCCAATGGATCAATCAGGTCTTCACACATTTCTTTTTAAGTAGGTACTTTAGTGTTGTATGGTCAGTATAATCAATAACATTAGATAACATTATGTAAGAACGGAACCTTTCAAACGTGAAGACCACTACAAGAATCTTCTTCTCTAGGGTGGTGTAGTTGATCTGTGCCTTGTTGAGAATCCTACTGGAATATTATATAGGTTTCAAAATCTGGTCAAGCCACCGGCCCAAGACTGCTCCCACTGCATAGTCACCGACATCACACATCACCTCAAATTGTTCCTCCCAGTTTGGAGAAATCATCACTAGAGCTTCCACCAAGTGCTTCTTCAGCTGTTCAAAAGCTATGGCGCATGTCTCATCGAACTCAAATATGGCATCCTTGGTTAGAAGATTAGTGAGGGACTGGGCTATTTTTGAGTAGTCACAGACAAACCGCCTGTAAAAACAGGAATGGCCCAAGAAACTGTGGATGGATCTGACAAAAGTCGAAATAGGTTGTTGGGAAATGACTTCTATCTTCACTAGATCCACCTCTATATTCTTTTCTGATATTTTTAGGCCAAGTACAATTTCACTTTGCACCATGAAATGAAATTTTTCATAGTTCAAAACTACATTAGTGTTCTCAGATATTTCCAAAACTTGCTCGAGGTGCTGAAAACAAGTGGTGATTGATTTTTCGTAAACGGAAAAATAATCCATGAGTAACTCTAGGATATATTCCGCCATGTTGTGGAAGATAGCCAGAATACAGTGTTGGATGGTGGTGGGGCACTGCACATGCCAAAAGACATCATTCGGTAAGAAAACGTACCGTAGGGGCCAGTGAATGTGCTCTTCTTCTGATCCTCTAGAACAATGGAAATCTGGTTATAGTCAGAATAGCCGTTGAGGAAATAATAGAAGTTTTTCTCTTCTAGTCTCTCTAGAATTTGATCCATTAATGGAAGGGGGAAATGATCCTTCCTCGTGGCATCATTCAACTTTCGGAAGTCGACATAGACTCGCTAGCATGTGACAGTGTGAGTGGGGATGAGCTCATTTCTATCATTTGATACCATAGTGATACCCCCCTTTGGGTACCACTTGTAAGGGACTCACCCACATACTATCCAATATGGGATTGATGATGCATGAATCCAAAAATTTTATCACCTCTTTCTGTACAAATTCCTTCATGGGGGGATTCAGGCTCCAATGAGGTTGTTGAGATTGCCTGGAACCTTCTTTAAGTAACACTTTGTGGGTGAAAATGGTTGGGATGATTCCCTTCAAATCAGCGACTGTCAACCCAATAGTGTGCTTCCGCTGGTTCATAACCTACAGAAGTGCATCTTCCTGCTCTGTTGATAGTTCTGTGTTAAGTATGACAGGAAATGTTTGATGGTCTCCCAAATACCCGTACCTTAGATAAGATGAAAGAGGCTTTAGTTCTAGTTCATGTGCCTTTAAAATCGAAGGCAAAAGTGGTTAGACCCTATCTTGTTCCATACTATCAGGAACAACTGCACGTTTTCATTAGTGGCCGACCTGGACTTCTAGGAATTGCTGGTCTTTTAGGTCTTCTTCAAATGGAATGTCTAGAATGATAAAGTTATCTAAGGTAAAAGAACATACCAGATCATCCTCTACTGTGATTAATCGATCATCTGTGGTGATTACTTCATAACATCCCTTATGTGGAGACAATGATGCATGCTTGACGGCCTTGAGAACAATGTAGGAAACTCTCTCCTCTCTACCGAGAAAATTATCTCCCCTTGGTGAACGTCAATCTGTACCTTCCCAGTTTCCAAGAAGGGCCTTCCCAAGATGAGAGGTCCCTCATTATCATCCTCCATGTCAAGAATGATGAAATATTGTGGGGAGGATCAGCCTACACACCTTGACCAAAACGTCCTCCTGTAGCCCCTTTGGATATTTGATGGACCACTCAGCAAGTCGATGGGATACTCGGGTAGGCTTTAAATCATTGAGCCTTAGAGTTTTGAAAACTAAGAGGGGCATGAGGTTTACACAGGCCCCTAAGTCATAGTGGGCCTTCCCAAACTCGCATGATCTAATAGTACATGGAATAGTAAAGCTACCTAGATCTTGGATTTTGGGAGGAATCAAAAGCTGGATAACTTCAAAATACTCTTTGGTTAAGGAAATGGTTCCCAGATCCTATATCTTTCTTCTATTGAAGATTATTTCCACAATTAATTTGGCGTAAGTGGGCATCTACATTTGTGCCTCTGCAAAAGGTATATTTATGTTCAGCTTCTTAAACACATACATTAATTTGCTGAACTCATGGTCTAGCTTTCGCTGCTTCAAAATCTATGGGAAGGGTAATGCATGCTCAAAGGGTTTGACAAACTATTTTCCTTTATTCTGGGAAACCTCCTTCTATTGGATTTTGGTTGAAGAGGGATCTGGATCTATACCTTCTTAATCAACAGGGGGTGTGGATACACCTGGCTGTGCTGGTTGGTGCTGATGGATCTCTTTTCCACTCCATATCATAATGGAATGAGCCTCCTCCCTTGGGTTCTTCTCAGTGTTACCCGGTATTATACCAGGATTCCTTCTCTAGAGTTAGTTTGGAAACTGACCAATTTGGTTTTTCAGGCCTCGAATTGATGCCTCCTTATTTTGGAACCTGTTCTCAGCCGTTGATATAAATTTGGTACTGAGATCCTCTAACCTTGAGGTGTTATCTTGCTGAGGTGGTTGTTGAGCTGGTGGGGGTGGTGGTTTTTGTGGATACTGTGAGTGAGGGTTATGATGCCCTAGCTATTGATCAGATCCCTATTGGGGCTATTGCTAAATCTGGTATTGGTTCTGATATAGAGGTTGGTTGTAGTCGGGTGGTCGCTAGGGAAGAAAATTCTGTTGCTGTTGGCCCCAGCCTGTGTTCTATTGACCATGCCATGATGGGTTTTAGTACTGCTGGTACTAGTTTGGCCCATGTGTTTCGGAAATATAAATTACCTCTCTTATTGAAGGGTCTGCAGTAGAACCTGGGCATTCTCCCAGGATGTGATTATCAACACATTCACTACACGCCGGATGGTTTGCTGTATGTACATGAGATGCATCCTTTAGATTGAGTGCATCTATATTTTTAGACAGCGTCCAACTGGGCAACAATCATAGTAGTTCCATCAATTTTATTCATACCCTGTTTTTGGGGGGCCCGCTCGAAATGCCACTGGAAGTTGATTCCAGACATATCTTCCAGTAGTTCAAAAAGCTCATCAGGGTATTTCATCATTACCTTATCTCCAGCAGCAGCATCCACCACAAACTTTTTATTCATTGTCAACCCTCCGTAGAAGGTTTGGACCTGCATCTAAAGTGGGAGTATGTGGTGTGGGCATTTTTACAACATCTCCTTGAAGAGGTCCTATAATTTATACAGTGACTCAACATCTGGCAATTGGAAGTTGTGGATTTTGTTCTGTAGAGTCACCGTCTTCAAAGGTGGGAAGTATTTAGACATGAACGCCTGGGCTAGCTCCTCCCAGGTGTGGATATATCATTGTCGGAAACCTTTAATCCTATCTGTCACCTTATCCGTTAAAGAGAAGGAGAAGAGGCAAAGAAAAATAGTGTATGTGGACACTATGTGGTAGCAGAACGTGTCGAAGACCTCCAGAAAATTGGAGAGATGGGCATTGGGATCCTCACTAGGCAGACCGCTAGATTGAACGATGTTCCGGATCAGCTGCATAATAGAAATCTTGATCTTGAAGTGTTGGGCCTGCACTAGTGGATGGTCGATTCTTGTGTTAACTTCCTGGATAGATGGAAGGTCGTACTTAATGATGGTATGACATGGATGTGGCTAATGAAGGAGGGATTCACCATGTATTTTTGTTCTTGAGGGGTGTAGTACGACCCCAGACCTTGGTTGAAAAATGGAATCCGCTCTGGTTGGAGTTGTTGGAACTGCTGCGGGCGATACCCTAAAGTAAGTGGGGCTTGATGGTTCCGGTTGTCATCTGGACCTAACTGTTGTCCATATCGTTGGAAAAAATCTAGATTCACTTCCTCGTTCTGTGCTAGTGGAGGGATTTGGTTATTCTCGGCCATAAGTACTCGTTGGTGCCATAAGAGTGTCCGTTCAATCTCTCGGTCAATCGGGAAAAACCCTGACGACTCAGTGTTCTTGGAACGTGTGAGGTAGCCACTCATACACCAAAAGCCCTACACGATGTGAAACAAACCTAGTGTAAATGTGGAAAAAGAAAGATAAAATGAACTGATATGAGAAAAGTTATTTTGGGTATTAATGATATTTATTTTCACTAAAATTTGCTTCAACCTAAATGAAAACAAGAACACAATTGACTTTTATTTAGTTTCCTCGACAACGGTGCAATAATTGGGTGACTCGTTTCACTGAAGGTATATTATTAGTGTCCCAATTCATTTTTACCTTAACAAGTATAGCACTAGTAAGGGGTCAATCCACAGGGAAAAAGAAGTTATTTTTATCTTGTTTAATTGAGTTTGTATTTTTGTTTTAATGAAGTTTGCTGAATTTAAATCTGATTTTTTTTGTTTGGATAAAAATATTGATTGTTTTTATGTTTCTTTTAAAAAATTACTTAATGGAATATAAGTAAACAAGGGAAAATTTATTTTGATATAAACAAAGAGAGACGTGCTTTGGGGTTAGGGATTAATGAGTAGTTGTTTAGTAAATCAAATTGCTTATGTGGTTGTGCTGTTCATAATAACCCAATACTATGAATTTCAATTCCTAATATAGTTTCCTTGGCCCGGTAAACTTATATTTAGAGATGAAGAAATTAAATCCTTGGTCTGGTAGTCAATCTTTTTTAGTTCTTTATTTGGCTGAGTCCATTTTGAGTTGACGAATACTTCCAATGGCCATGAAATTGTTCGTCGTTATTTTTCTTTTGAATCCCTGAAAATTTTGGCCATGGTCTGGTACAAAATTTTTAGTGATAAAATGATGTGATTTATGAAGAATAAAAAGAAGTTAAAAATAATGACCACATTCATATCAGCTAATTTAAATTGTAACCTATAATCATCCACAACCCCAACACACTGGGTATTTAGTTACACATATAGAAAATGATAAACACAAAGCTCTTGATACCTGATGTTATCATGGTTGGAACATCGACGAGGGAATGATTCTCTGGTAGATGATAGAATAGCGGTTTTATGGCGGCATAACTTATCTCCTTCAGACCATCAACATTTTCTCCACACTTTCCCTTCACAGACCACCCTCTTAAACCGGAGGCCAAGGCCTTATTTTATATAACAAATAACTACACGGCGTGGGGAAAAAGTACACGGTGTGTACATTTTTCAATGCAATTTTCCATTGTTTTCTCCAATGGTAGGTGTCCTAACGCGCCATCATGGACTTGGAACATGACGCCACCTGATTGGTAGCTATACACGGCATTTAGTGACGCTATACATGGTGTGTAGTCACATTTTTCGGCCACCAGCCGCTTCTAGAAATGTGTACATGGTGTGTAAAGTTTTATTATGGCGTTTTACCTTCATCCAACCACATAGGAATGTAGACATCTTCTCACCTGCCATCTACTTCTAGAAGGTTGTATACAGCATGTGAAGTGTGCACACTACGTGTACCAGATTATGATTACATGGGCATGTACTTATCTTCGTCAATCTGTGACTGAGTCTAGATGTACATGGCGTGTATATAGGTACACTCCATGTATTTTGTAAATTTTTCTTAGTCTCCCCCATTTTGTATATTTGGCCACAAATATCCTAAAAATGAACAAGATCACCAAAATCAAAGTATTTGATCCCTAAGTAGTAGGTAATTGCTGAAAACATGTTCTTTTTTTCAATAAAGTATGTGAAAATGTATACACAAATCGGGAGCATCACCTGCCCATCACATAATAAGTGCAATTCATTCCTCATACGAAAAGGGTGAAATATAAACAACATAATCATTCATATTGAAAAAACAGCATACGAAATGTGAATAATTTAGCCATAAACCATGAATGGGATCATAATAGTACACCCACATTAATACTGAATCATAAACCATTCAATGAAATATGGTTAATGATATCATAAGAATTCATCCTCAATCAATCATAAGATTCAATAGAAGATGTTGACATATATGAAAATACTGTTATAAAATGTTTAAATTTTTTGATATAAATGCCCATTTATACATTAAAAACATTTGTTTAAAAGAATGAAATACTATAAATAGAAAATATTTAATTTAAAATTATTTTTTACACTTTTAATGTGTGCTTTAAATCATTATGACATCATGACAGTGAAAATATATGCTCATTATATATAAGTTAAAAAAACATTCCTTCTATATTTTTGTGTTCATAAAGCCACAAAGGAAATTGTTTATAAAATGATAAAATATATATTTTAAATAATTTTTTAAAAATGAAAATGGGTAAAATAATTTCATTAAACAATTATTGGAGAATAGTAAAAACATTTTTGAAAACATTTTTAGAAAAAATGGACATGGAGAAAAGGATGTGATAATTAAATCATTAAACATTCAAGGTGTCCCATTCCAATTTGAATATTTAAATCATAATCTCAATAAAAGAATAATTTTTTTTAAAAAATAAAATATAATGATACTAGAAAATTAATGATATAATAAGTCCAAGGATATATATATATATAGAACATAAAAGAATTTGGGTGTATAACATCAAACTATGCATCAATGAAAGGAGTTGAGTTGATGTCCATTAACTTACACTTCCTTTAGTTGAATGTGTTTTAACCTCCTGTATAATGGTTTATATTATATTATTAAATTATTACAGAACTAGATCCATATCTATATTTATGATATCATATATGATCTTTTTATATTTTTGGTAATAATATTTCGTTATTACCCATGTTTTGGTTGTTAACTACTTCATTTTCCACTGAATGTTTTGTTGTAAATGTCTCCGTTCTTTTTCATAAGATATAGATTCAACATATCTATAACGATATTAATGTTTTAAATATCATATCTTATAATTATATACATTTATATTATAATTATTTAATGATTATAATCAGAAATGAATCACATCACGTCGTGGAGACGGTAGGCTGTACATACGCACGAGCGACAATATCATTCCCTTAATGGTGAAAGAGTAAGGAAGTGTATGGTATATAAATTTTTTCAGAATAAATATAATGATATAACTATAATTTAAATTAATTATTTCCATAATTATACCCATACATGTAATGTGGTGAGGAAAAATAGATTACATAATGGCATGTAGATGGTAAATTGTACGCACACACTCATAATGTTTTTATTTTTCATATGATGGATAAATCATGTAATATGGTTTTCCCATAATCATAAAAAATATAAAAATATATATTATACTAGATTAAGTAAATTATCATTGAAAAAACTCATGGAGAGGATTTATAAGAATAAAATAACTTGGATTAGTTGGTAAAAACGATTTCTTCTTCTTTGATAGAATTTCATTAGAACTCTTCTCAGGGGATCTAGGTTTGAACTTATTTGAAGACCAGGAACTCCATAGATTGTATAATGAGGTTAAGAGTATAAATGGTCAGTGATGTTCTAATATTGGAGGCTCAATGTGGTGTGATTAAGTGAAGAAGGGGATTCCCTATTATAGTTGACATGAGGGTCACTTTTGGAAACAATCAAAATATTAAATTAATATAAACTAATTTACAATTTCAAATAGATCCAATTTGATTTATTTTTAAGATAATATTTATATTTTTTGAAATAATATCATAAAATAATTTTTATAGAAGTTAGCGTAACATTATTAACATTATCATTTGGATTTAACCCCTAATTAACCCTTTTAACTTTTACCATGACACTGTGTAATATATAATATGGGTGTTAATATAATTACCATAAAATTCAAAAAAATAGAAAGTTATGATATTTTAATACTTATACATGTTATTAGGATGAAATTGATATTTTTATAAATTTTATGTCATTTAATAAAATATTATTTATTTTATAATATAAAAAATGTAAATTTTGAAACAGTTTATTACTTGACTTTTTGAAAATACCATTTAAATTAGGTAAATTAGAAATAAAACTTCTAAAAACATTAACATGTCAAAGGAGTCTAAAAAATTCTTGTTTGAAATTAAAAATATGATATTATATTAATTATATTATTTTTAATATCATTTATTTGATAATTCCATTATTTAAATAATTATTGCATCACCATTGTATAAACCTTTAAAGTTGGAATTTATTTCTGAAAAATTTAAAAACATTATCATGAAGAATATAAGTCTATTATATTTTAAATTTATATTTAAATTCTAATTTATCTTTTGTATAACCATATATTCAAAATAATATAGTTATTAAAAATATGATTTTGATATCATTAAAATTTCTTTAAAAAAATACTAAATTTCATACTCGGATCCAAGTGGATTACAAAAGATATAATAGCATCCCAAGGAAACAGGAGGTTGAATCCCACTCAAAAAATAAATTTTGAAAATTTTTAATGTAATTTTAAATTACATCTATTAATATTATTTCCATTAATTACCTGATTTTCCCTTATCTACGGTAATTAAAATTACCAAAGTTTACAATTCACATTTTGTAAAAAATAAAAGGGAATTAATTACCAAATTTTTACCTTCATATTCCAAATATGGAATCCATTTTTTATAATTTGAAATAGACATGTGTGTAAAATTAATTTTATATTAATCTCGTAGAGAGGGTTTGAAAGAAGGTTCTTAAAGAGAAAACATTCAAAAGTCTGAAATATGTTTATATTCATATTAATTGTGAAATATATTAAAAATACCTAAATTATTAAAAATAGTAAAAATTTTATCTAATTATACATTAAAAAAAATTAAAAATATATGTTAACACCATAAATTATTTAGATGAAAAAGTTTATTTCAATTAAAATATAATATTTTATCACTATTCCTCAAAACATGAAATTTATCTGAAAAAATATTAAATATTCAACCAAAGTAACTTTTTATATTCTCATTTAAAATAATTTTTTTGTCAAATAAAATATAATAAAATGTCAAAAACTAGATTTAAAATAGGTTCTATTTGAAAAGGTTGTAAAACTCTTTTTATAGAAATATAGGGGTTTATGTGTAATATTGGGATTGTTCTTATCTTTTGACTATCAGATATATTGAATGAATGTCAAAAATATTTCATTTGAAGATATAGTATATATATCTTACTAATATCATTCACTAATATTAATTAATTTAATTTATAATAATAAAACACCTTTAGAGGATCAAAATGGGGTTTTTATAAAATCTATCACTTTATATTCATTTGGATTAAATATTAATTTCTAATTATTAGGTAACCAAAGAACTAAACTATATATTCTAATAAATTTGTTAATACTATTCATAACCACTAATTTAATATTTTGGTTATATCTTATTATATTAAATAATAATATTTTTAACAATATATTATTGTTCGGTACAACTCAGTATTGCATGTATCGAAAGTTATCAAAGATAGTATTTGTTTCTTATAACAAAATATAACTCAGAATTGTGTGCATTGAAAGCTATAGAATATATATATATATATATATTTGAAATATTAAATATACCGTAATGTCTCAACTGGGTATATTCCACTATATGTTTGGTGTTTCGGGTAACATAATCATCAGAAAAGATTAACTTTAAAAAATACATACCATGAGATATCGAGGTGTTAGAAAAATCAAAACTCTAAAAATGGGCTAGTTCATTAATTGACTAAAAAATATGATTTCCTCTTAATCTAACAGTAAAACATGGATGTAGAAATGATAAATACGAAGATGAATATACCATCAACATGGTACAAGGTGATGAGTTTTTTTTATTCACTCTATTTTTAGATTAATTGCATTTAATTTTGAATTTAATTGAATAATTTTGAAAAAATATGGTTTGAATTTTTTATATTTGGGTATATTCTATTTTAAGATTTATTTTCCATCCAAGGAAACAAATAATATCTAATGGATTAATTTTTTGAATTTTTATAGGATTTCTATGTGATATAATGATTATTGAAATAAAAATGGGAAACTAGGAACTTATCAAACAAATCTGACCAATCCTAACAATCCCTCAACCCAAAAGAAGTAATCCACATGGATAGCTCATGATGGTTATCTAGCTTAGATCACCTACATGGAGATCTTTTTTGTGGAAACATATGAGTATAATAAAGTCACAAAATTTTAATAAGAAGGTAGATATGCATTGGTGCATGAGAGGAGAGTCTGTGTGGGTGAGGGAGGATCACTCCAACCCCCATTCAATATTAGTTCTAGATTATGAAACATTATATCTTATTAAGTGGAGGAATTATATAGAAAAGTTAGATATGAGATATAATACATTCTATCTACTGTGCACATGAGATGAAATGTTATTGTTTCTATCCTGGCCGCAAATATTCATCCTCGCATAAGACATATACATCGTCACCACCACCACTATGCTTCAATACACCTAGTCCAATCCAAGGGGAAGCTTAGGTTCCCCTAGAAATTTTACAAGGCCCAATCACTTCTTTTTTCTTTTCATTATAGCTAACCTTGGTTCTTGAACCGATGATGAATGATTTCACTATGGTTAATCTGATGTACCATAGCCCATGGATTATGAGAAGGAGGATAAAACTGTGGTTAGAAGAATTATATTGTGTTTCGAAGTGGATAAATTATGAATAATGAGTTTCACTATAATATTTATCTTTCACCATATTGGATAATGATAAGGGAAACGGTTTGTGTATGATGAACAAATGCTACAAAATAGGATGTTTGCTAATTCATGGACGTGCTTGTTCTGGTAGATGTTCTGACTCAAGAAGAATATGAAATAAAAGGAATCTATGATATCAGATCCAACTTTCACCATGTAAAATAAATAGAAAACTTTTTATATGAAAATGAAATTATCATAGACAACTTACCACACTACAACAAGGGTTTTTGATGAATAGGTTCCAATACAACACTTCCTTCCATTCATAGTATTATTTTATTTGTAATTTTTAACTCATAAATTTCTCTCATTCAAAAGATTATATAGGATGGGTTCATGGGAATATAACTAATATCATCACATGAAAACAACAACAACATATGGGTTGTTTTAAACAACAGTAAGTGAGTAGGATAAGGCCAAAAAATATAATATTTAAAGAAAAATATCAGATGATGATTATAGATTTCAGGATATCCATGTTCTGTTAACACTATCTCATAAATAATTCAATTATTTATAAACATATAACTCTTAAAATATTTGGTAAGATTATATGAATTAAAGTCAAAGATAAGTTGGTGGTATATTAAAATTAAGTTGGATATAATAAAATATAGTTAAGAAAATTAACACCAATGAAAGGATTGGATATCTATTTAGATACTACCTATAAATAGAGAGTAGATTTGTTAGGCATGAGAGACTGGGGGAGGCGATAAGCCTTCAACTGGAGCCTTGACACTAGAGAGGTGATGCTACAACTATGGGGTGTTACTATCTTTTAGTTTTCATTCATTACTTTCATTCCATCTAATTACTTGCATGTGAGTGTATGTAGTTTATTCCATGAAATTCCTGGATAACGGAATTTTATTTATGAGAAGTTCCATATTAATAATTTGACTGGGTTATCTACTCATTCATGACTTCCTAAATATTATTTATTTCTCCCTTGCTGGACTATTGAGTGTGGGGAGAAATATGATATCAATACATTAACTAACAACCATTATTTATTTCAAGGCCATTGGGTGAACAAGGGTGGTTATGTTTAAACAAGGTTTTGGATTAACCATAAAATTAACTTATCAACGTAAATGAGAGTCAAAAAGTGGTCTGAATATAAGAGAGAGTGTTCACTCTGATAGGAGGTGATCTATGATTCAAGTCTGATGAAATATTAATTATGTTAAGTTTCCCTCTTCACTAAATACATTAAATTATAAACACTTTTCTTGGTAAGATTGTCTCATTGATCGAAAAAAATCTCCAAAACCTTTTTTTCAAATTTTATTAAACATTGTAAGATAATTTTATAACGTTTTCTATGTGATTTAATTTGACTAAAAATTTAATACATTAGAAGTTATTTAGTGTTATATTTAGTTTATTAATTTTTAAATTAGTTTCCATAAATTAATTAACAACACCTTTTGTTCAATCTATTTAGTATCACCAATGCTAGAAAATTGTCAATATAAATTCTTAGAATCTTTGAGATTTTTTTTCATTTACCCATTTTTACACATTTCCTTTTTATAAAGTAGATTCATTAGAGCCTGAATGATTTACTTAGTGTAAAAAATGGAGAATTTGAATTAGATCCTAATACTGACAATAATATTCAAAGTAAAACTATGTTCAATGAAAAAGATTACATGGATGGAAGAGAACTAGGTCAAAATGTTTTCCAAGGATAACACCAAGAGTTATAATAATGGAGATCAAGAATTAAAGTTATAATTAATTTTTAATGACCCACAAATTTAGGGGTCCATAAAATAATTTTTATTCAATGGGTCATTATACAATCAATGCGATAATGATTCACCTATTCATATACTCTCTCAATGATACTGCATGGGTGTGGATCCAAATTACACCCCCCATATTCAATCACTACATGGGAGGAGTATTTATGAAAATAATTCCTAGACATTCCTTTTATCAAATTGATATATATATATATATGAAACTATTATAATATTTTATCAATTGAATGTTGAATCCCTTAATAGTGTATGGGAATTTATTAAGATTTTATTATAATATTTCATCATCACGAAATATAAAACTGGTTAACAATTCAAACATTTTATAAGGTTTTATGATAGGGAAATAGATCCATTATAGAAACTCCCACTGGAGGATCATTTATGAGGATGTTACCTGGGGAATTTAATGCATTAATGGATGAAATTTCTAGCAATTTATTTCAACAAAAAACTAATGGATGAAAACATGTAGTGAACATGGTGGAAAACATATGAATATCTACACAAATGAATGCTATGTCATGTAAATTGGATGCCATGATGGCCACACAACATCCACATGGAAAGAACTATAGAGAATAAAATGTGAATTTCAATATCCCTAGAGAAATGAAAATATTGATGAGAAATGTGAACATTTAAGAGAAATAGGATTGAATAGAATTCTGGATGTTTCTCTCCTTAGAAGAATAGGTGATGTAGCTGCTATAAAGAATAAAGAAGAAAGTGAAAATAAGGTATGGAATGATAAAATATTGTTGGATGAGGGTAAAATATAGTGGTGGGATATCCATATCTATGTATTTCAAGGAATGACAACACCTTTGGGTAATTAATGAAATTTTCCTTCTGTTTTTCATAATCTGCCAAAAACAGATGAATTTGGACCATGGTGATAGTGAATGTAATGAAATGGTTACTATGAACATTTTTCATTGCATTTAATAGGACTATAGGTTCTAAAAAGGTATTTATAAATGCTATTAATAGTATCCAAGACTAGTTACTAGTGGGAGCTATTGGCGGTAGAATCTAGTTGTAGTTGACTTAGTATGGAAGTATAAACTGGTAGTTACAGACTTAGTTTGGATGTTGTATCTGGTGGTAGTAGAGAAATTCTAGTTGAATAATAATTATTTATACTATGTAAGCTACTGGTAGTATATGGGAGTAGTACTTGATGATAGTATCTAGTGGTATTAGGTGGAAGTATGTAAAGACCCCGAAATTTCATGGAATTTTTTTTCTTATTTTCTTTGGAATTTTGCGAGTGCGCGGTTTCTGATGGCACCTGATTCTAAGGCCCAGTGTGCCCAGAATCAATTTCTGATGTTTGGCTCGGGTACGTTCAGTGAACGAATGAGCGGGTTTTTCTATCTTTTTAACCGGTGCTCAGAATTGAAATCGGAGAGCACTGATGAAACAGCAGTGCTAGTTTTTGCTTAAGGGGACCTTTGTTATAGTTGCGTTTTGAGCGGGTGGAGGTTTAATTTTTTTTGGGATTTAGTTGAACTAAATAAAATTTGTCGTGCACAAATTTTATTCATGGGAGGTTGTTATTTTCAACAAAGGAGGAGTTAGATGTGGGGCCCAGACCCACCTAACCTCCCTTGGGAGAGTTTAGTGTGGTAGGGCCCACACGAGACCCTAACTCCTCACCTCCCCATAACCCCCTTGACCTCCCCATAACTCACCCCCTTGTTTAAATGCATGGAAACTCCACACATTTAATGTGGTGGAGCCTCTCCACCTCTCATGTTTAATGAGGCTGACTAGGATAATTAATGACCTTATTAATTATTCTTGTCACACCACTTGAATTTTTGAATGGCTTGGAGATATTTTAAAATAATGAGTCTTGTTGAGATATTTGTTTTTGGGAAAATATTTTGGGAGAGCTTTCTTCCTCCATGAAGAATGATCATCCATCTTAACGAAGAACATCCTCATCCCGCAAAGAACGACCATCAACTCTCCTCTTCCTCGCGTCAAGGGAGAATTCGCCAACCGCGGTGATCATCGCCAATGACAACATGCCTTTGTACTTCATCTCCTTCGTCGAAGAACGCTACATCTCCAAAGACGGACATCGACTTGGCGGTCCCAGAATTCTCCATCCACTTTCTGTTCCATGAAAAAGAAGGAGACTCCGACCGTGGAGACCGACACCAACAACAATTTTCTTCTTCTTCTTCCGACGTCGATGGAATCGATACCGTTCTTCTGCGACACCCGACTACCGCGACGTTCGACTTCTACGACTCGACAACGTGAGACGTCAATTTCAAGGTAAGGGATTAATCTTCGTTCAAGTTTATTTAACTAACTTCGTTGATATTTGTTGGTCGCTTGCTATCATTATAACGGGAGGAGGTCGGACCGCTCAAACACGACCAACCCTCCTCCCCCTTTGATGTTGTGTTCGTTGTGGCTCGACCAAAGGCAACAAGGTGCAAAGGCACCACGCGGAAAACAAGAAAGAACACGATAAGGAAACGCGGCGCCGTCGTGCCGCGCAGTTGAGGTCAAACGAAGTCGTGGCGCCATCATGCCGCACCGGAAAACCACGAAGAGGCCTCAGTTTGTTTATATGATGTGTGGATCAACGGGCGATGACGAAGTGCGATGCAATGGCATTGGAATCCCTTCGTAGTGATGATCAGGTCTCGAGAGGACCGTTGGCGAAGACTGCAGGTGAAACAGACCACCGGAGCGCGTCCGGTGGTCCGCAAGAGGCGGAGGCGGCGCGCCGCCGGAGCAAACCGCCGCGGCTAAGCCGTGGCGGTGGGGGATGAACCGAAACGGCTTCGGCTATTCCGGATTTGGGGCGGCGCGGCTTATGCCGCGCCGATTCGTCAACCGCGGGGGGTTGTAACCTCCCCTGCACCCGCTGGCCACGCGGGCGCCGCGCCAGCACCAGGCCGGCCATGCCGGGCCATGCCGGTTGGGCCAGGACACGCCCCCCAGGCCGGGCCACACCTTTTTGGGCCGGACACGGACCCGGGTCGGGCCGACCCAGGGGGGTATTGGGACGGGTCGGACCAGGCTCGAACCCCCTAATTTCGGACAGATCTGTTCAAACGTCCAAAACATGGGCTACGGACCTCCAATCGAGGCACTATCAGTCACAATGCGATCCTTGGATTGAGACGATCATTTTGGTATATTACACTCAAGTATTCGAAGAACATGGGGTATGACCGGGTTGGTTCGAACATGAAACCAACCGGGCCCTCGGAGCGGAAACGCTTATAACTTGAGCTCTGGACATCCGATTGATGTTCCGTCGACATTGTTGGATTCCTCTTGATGAGATGGAACTTTTGGCATGCTTCACATGAGGTTTGGATGCAGTTGGAGTATGGCCGTGTTGGATTGTACCGGAAATCCAACCGGGCCCCTGGAATGGAAAAGCTGATAACTTTTACACCGGACGTCCTTTTGACGAACCGTCAACAGCATTGGTGATCACGTTGAGAAATGGTCCCTATGAGTATACCATATGTGAGTTCGGGGTACAGTTGAGATATTGTCGGGTTGGTTCGTACATAAAACCAACAGGGCCCCTGGGACGAAAAGGATAGTAACTCACAGACCGAGCGTCCGATTGACGCGCCGTCTGTTGCATTGAGACCCATATGACGAGGCGATTCTTTGAGATACTTATTCATGGGACATTGTGATACTTGGAGTATCGAACTGTAGAGCATGGAGCGGACCCTCCAGGAGACGAGCGTACGGAGTACAGAGACCGTGTAGCTGGCTGAGACCTGACAACTGCTTGACCGGCTCGACTTGGAGTGAGTCGACTAGCCCAGTGGATGGAGCATTACTATGTTTGGGTGAAGAACCATGGGGGATGGAGCACTACTATGTTTGGGTGCAGACCCGTGGTACTCAATAGAAGGAGTACCTCTGCAGGCTATTAGGGGGGTGCACTACTGTGTTTGGGTAGCAGACCCCAGCGGGAGCACTACTGTGTTTGGGTGGCTGACCCGCAGTACTCAATAGGAGGAGTACCTCAGCAGTCTTAGATTAGTGAGGAGTACCTCGGAGTCGTGACAGGATCATTGTACCCGTCAGAGACGAGGCTCTTTTAACAGTTACAGTTTTGATAATGAAAATCCTGGTTTGAGCTGAGTCTTTGACCTTTGTGTTTACCTCATGATTGAGATGGGTCACATAATAACTTAGGTACATGTATGGGCATATACCTAGGTAGTGGTTATCCGTTGATTTCGTAACCTTTCTATTTCCTCATGATTGAGATGGGTTACTTGATAATTTAGGTATATGTATGGGCATATACCCAAGTAGACGTTATCTGTTAAGATCTTTCTTTGTGGTTATCTTTGTTGGATTTAGTGATACCTTGAGGGTCTTGGGGTCCATACTGAGTATCGTTATACTCACCCATGCATGAGGTATGCCCGCACCTCGTTGTATTGGTTGAAAACGACGGGTAGCACTGACAGAGGCTGAGTGTTCGAGGACTGGACGGTACCCGGAGGTGGACCTCACGATGAGTCAGTATCTGGATGTGGACTTCACAACGAGACGATACTTGGAGGAGGTTGACAGGAGAGAGCGTTGTGGAGGCTATCTGTACCTACCCTTCAGGTAGGATCCGTGGTGGACGATCCAGGAGCTGCACTATCTGTTACTACCCTTCAAGTAGGATTCGAGGTGGACGACCCAAGAGCTACTTCTATTCTTCCAGCTGTTTGTCTTTACTATTGTACATCCTTTCATTTGTAGCTGTACTTTTCAGTTGGGTTGTATTCTAGCCCTTTTTACTTTTCAGCACTTTATTTTGTACTTAGTTTTTTACTTCCTCTTATACTCTGTGGTGTTTTGTTTACTTTTATAAAGGCAATTCCTTCCCAGTTATCGGGATTTACACCTTTGGTTCTAGTCGCCAGCCCCTGGCCTATGGAATGCGGGCTTGGGGTAGTCACGACACGGGCCTCGAGGATGGTTCATGACACAGTAGTAGACGGTTGTAGCTGACTTATTTTGAAAGTAGCATTTTGTAGTAGCTTTTGTTGAAACATTCCTTCCAATTAGGGAATTTTTTTCTACTTTATTTTACCAAATATTAATTTTAAAATGGTTTACCCTTTTTAATAATAGTGTAATTCATAATAATAAATATTTAATGATATTAAAAAAAGGAATTGCTTTGTTGGCTTAGAAATACATGTTTTTTATTTCCTCTGTGATAATGATTTACCTCTTGATTTTTTTATATATCATACTATCTACCTAAATATTGTTTTCAAGATTATTTTTTCTTATTGTAACATGTTCATTGGAAAATGGTAAAGAACATATAGTTGAAATTAATTTAGTTGGCTAAAAAACTTATTAGTCATGTAAAATGAATCTACTGTTTCATATAATTTGATAATAATAAAAATGATGAAAAATTCCCATTGGATCAACATTTTTATTCCATGTGTTAGTGGAATTGATACATTATTTGAAGCTAGGAATCCATATAAATAATGATTAGAATAAAATCTTGGTTAATTGAGAATTTTTCTTTTAGGTTTTTTATTAAATTATTTATATTCTAGAGATTATGTTTAATTAATTTGATATCTTTTATTAGGTAATGCCTTATGTTTCCCACTGTTGGAACCTATGATAGTAGTATCAGTTAATTCATGATGGATTAAAAATATGATCATAAATAAATATAAATTTTATTTGGCTTAGAGATACCTTTTTCTTATCAATCTATATTGATTTTTAAGGCTGTATTTCCATGTTTACTATGCACTTTTGTTTGTTTCCTTTTGATGTTATCTGTGTATGAGCTTGGGATAATTGAGCCTATGAGGTATTATGATATTGGTGGGGATGCCAATATGATGTGGTAGTTTTTAACAGATATGATGGCAAGATGCATGGGGATATCCATGAGGGTTTTAGGGATGACACCAAGGATTATGTAAGGGGTTAAAATGGTCTTAGATGTTTGGAAGCTTTCTTTTAATGAATCTATTAAAAGACTAGATTATTAGTTTTCTTGTTTAATATGTATTCACTTTACTACTACATGAAGAGATTGTATTTTCATGGTTTTATTTCTTTTGTGGTAGCTGTTTTGATGGAAACTCCTAATGGTTCCCTCATCCATAACTGGGTATAGAACTGAATTCCATGGGTATGTGGTCAATTGGGGATTCAAGCCCAATGATGGTTAGGGGCTCATATTGGTTGAGAGGATGGGAGGATGGGAACATCATACCCTTTTGGGGGGAATATTTATATACTCCATGACTCTATAATAGATTGATGATATGTTTGAGAAACTCTTTCTAATCAAGATACAAGACCGGTTACCCAAAAAAATGATTATGTCTCAAGTCTCTTTTATATACAAATGAAAGGGGGGATCATGTTAGTAAATCCATCTAAATGTATCCTAGGATATTCATCAATTTATTAGTTCTGAATATGTTCTTGTATGTTGAAGTTTTATAACTGGGAAATTTCAAATTTACTACCATGTAGAGAGGGTTTTAATATTCTGTGGAGATGATTGATCCACGATGACGTGTCCAGTGTATCATGTTTATTACAGAAATAAAAACACATGTAGTTCATTAAACCCATGCAGTTTAACATCACAGGGAAACCAAATATGTGTAGGAACTTAGGAACCAGGTATTGTAGCTCGAGCCTCAAGGAGACATACTACATATCCTTGTTATTACAAGAATCATAGTTATCATAGTTTGATCACTTCCCTTGGACTTTCCCTGAGGTAAGTGCCCATATATGAGGGATATTTATTCCATTACACTAATCAATTATTATATACTAATATTTACTAGGCTGGTGGAGATTCATGTTGCCAATGATGTGTGCATTGGAGTTACCAAATCCCATGTGATCTATGATCCATGTGTGAAACAAGTGATAAAAATTGATCGAACTCATTGAATATGGATGTGGAGAATTATGTACTAGAAAATACATTAGGATATTTTAATATAGATATCAGGACATATGAATACATCCTATTTATCCTAGTTGTGGAAGGAATAAGATTCATCAAAGTTCAATTGGTTTCTCAGTCTGCTGAAGAATGATGTAGAATTATCATCCCATAAGAATGACTGGGTCCTGATGGTTGAAATGTTAGAGACATAGGAAGACTTACAATGAGTTAGATTATAATTTGTGTTTGGGCTCTAACCTTAGGAAGGTGTCCTACATATTTTGGTTATGAAATGACTCTTATTCCTTATAGTTCTACTAGATTCTCAATCCTTCGAGGGATGATATATGATGATTATCCAATGGGAGTGATTGGGTCTCAATGGTTTAAATTTCTGAGACATGGTGGGACATAAACTGATGTGGATTACCATTTTAATTTGAACATGGACATTAGGAAGGAAACCAACGTATCTTGGTTATGGAAGGAATAAGAGTCCTCATATTTCATATACTTTTTCATTCAACTAAGGGATGAGTCCAGATGGTCATCCCATTGGAATGATTGGGTCCTAATGTTTGAAATGTTGGAGACATGAAAGGACTTACACTGGGCCATATTCCCATTTGAGTTTTGTCTTGGGCCTTAGGAAGGTGAAATATATATCCTGGTTATGGTAGAAATAAGATTCATTGTAGTTCAGCTAGTTTCTTAGTTCTTTTATGGACGAGGTATGCTGATTAGCCCATGTGAATGATTGGGTCTCAATAGATGAAATTTCAGAGACATAATGGGACATACACTGAGGTAGATTACCATTTTAGTTTGTTCTTAGAACATAGGAATGAATCCAACTTATCCTAGATATAGAAGGAATCAGATTCCTCATGGTTCAACATGTTAGGTATTATACACTAATGTTTCCCTTATATTGATAGAGTCTTGAATGATATGATCATTGCGGCTCCATAAGCCCACATTATATATGCTATATGTGAGAAGAAATGTATGGAATATAATCAGTTTCATTGGTTCTGGAAGATCAGCTTTTTCACTAGGAAAACCCTTGGGATTTTCAAAATGGTGCTCCAGATTTAGGTAGGAATCCTATGTATCCTAGTTAATAAAATAATCTAAGTCAGCATAGTTTTTCTAGTTAGGGATTACACACTATTGTTTCCCTTTGGATTAGGGTGTACACACCATTGGTAGAAAATGTTATCATGACATAGGATTACCTTTTAACCTATCCTACTTGCCTTCATGAGATGCTTGACTCCTTGCTTGAAATTCCTTGATCATCTTCTTTATCATGTTTAACGATTTTAGGACATATCTAGTTATATTTTGGACATGTAAAAAGGAAATCACATGATCTAGTTGTCATATTTTATGTAAGTTGCATATCTAGGATCAATGTTTTTGGGTCATCAAATGATCAAGGATGAATTTTATAGAGGGCATCATGAGACCTAGCTCGATGATCATGGAAGCCACTATATGATCCTAGATGGAATATACATAGAGAATTTTTGATCCAACTGACTTTCCCTAGTGTCATATGGAAAGTGTGATGGAATGATTGGAGGAAATCCTGAGATTTAATACAACATGTTTTGATGGTAACACATGATCCAAGCTGACAATTTTGCATGACATCATGAAACCTGGTTGGCAAGCATGAAGGGCATCGCAAGAACCGGAAGACGTGCTAGGGTGCTACCACAAGACTCAGCTAACATGTTTTTGTGTCATCGTATGAGTTGGGAAACATGTATTATGGAAATTTTAATGTTTATATGGCAAGAAAAAAGGGATTCATGAGAGTGAGGTGGCATGATCATGGGGATCCATGTTACTTTCATTGACATATCTATGGTACTTTTTAGGACCTAAATAGTATACTAAAGGTGGGTCATGAGATATGGGATAAATTTCTTGGTATTGTCGAATATCCTAGGTGGTTCATATGAATCGCATGGGGATTATAACATATGTTCTTTGTGTATGCCTATTATCTTTGAGTCTTTGTTCCATAATTTTATGGCTAATTACATAGATTTATTTAGTGTTATCTTATTTTAATTATTCTGTGATCTAGAAGATGTGTAGGATGATCTTTTAATGTCCTTACCGAAGTCCTTCGTGTGATATATATTGATCACATGAATTGCTTATGAATTCATTATTATCGTTCTGGTTGGTCTCTGAGTCATTATTGATAGAAAAAATCTCAGTCTCAAGGTCAAACACTCTATGAAATATGCTCTAATTCAAGTGAAAGATTCCAAGGATTGTCTATCCCGGATCTTAAGGTAGTGGTTCATTTTTTATTCTTGGGTGGGGGAGTTGTTCACCTTACCAACCTAGCTTATCATTATTTTAATTCAATCATATCATGTTAATATAGGATGGATTCAGTGGAGGTATTCAGCATAATGTGCTATGAAATTTCCATTAATAAATCATTCTTGGGGAATCACATAATTTTCAATGACTATGTGATCATCCAATAAATTCATTATTTAGTGAATTATTTCTAATTAATGGGGCCTTTCTGAGTCATGTTAACAAACTGAAGGACATCCATATTTCTTTAGAGACACATCCATGTGCCTTCACGAGATTTGGATGCCCATTAGAAGGACTATACATGATATTATACAACTTTTATGTAACCTTATTCTAGATAAAGATGGGTTAGCAGGGGAGATTCACAAAATATGATTGTTTTTTCAAGTGGTATTGTGTGACTGTGTTGCTGATATCCTAGGCGTGGTGTGAGAGTTTTATGATCATGAGAGGCTCCTATCATTCACCTCTTTGTTTCTTTTATTAATTTTTCAAAGTTGGGGATATCAAAAGGTTTCATGATTGTTTATGAAGACAGTCACTCTACCTCTTAGTGATTCATCATGTGACCAACAAATGGTTTTGTGAATATGCACGAGCATTTCATGGAGAACATCATATTTTAGTTCTTATAGATCCAAAATGGGGAGCATGAGACTGCCTGAACATGTTTAAGTCCCATAATTATATTTGTATGACATGGAAGTGGGATTTTTTTAGATTTGGTGGACTTGTCATTGTGTTATTTTGGTGCCTTTCAGATCCACGTGGGTGCATCACATTATATTTATGACCGCAAGAGGCTCCCACATCTTCCACTCATTATTTCTTTTTATTATTTGAGAATTTCATGGGGGTTTCGTGAGTTTACATGAATTTTTTGATGGAGAATCAGTCACCCCATTGGTGATGCCTCATGTAAGTTTCATGAACGCAAGCGGATCACACATTTTGGATATTTTCCTCCTATTTTAATGGATTTTTGGACTATTTTTTAGGCATCCTCTAGTTGACAGGCCACCTAACATGAGGGAGCTTATATAGTGGATGTTGCATGAATAGTTATTGTATGGGGTGTCTTTGAAAGAGAATATGGACTTGCGGAAGGGACTTCATCGGGGATTCCGTATATTTTGTGCTACATTTGACCATCTACATGACCTTCTACTATTCATGCGGCCACACATCTTTTTGGGGTTCACACGGTCCAAGTGATCTCAACCTCCTTCCTATTTCTTTGCTTAATGTGGAAAATAATACCCATATTCATGTATTTTTTTCTTTTTGGATTTTATGATTCTCATTTTGTGGGTGTCCAAAAATGCATAACTCATGAGAGATGTCTATTTGGACATGGGCTAAGTTTCAAGGAATGTAAATTCCCTCCAATGGCTTTAGCACTATTTCCAATAGGTTTCTAGGGTGATGATTGATCTGAAGGGTGATTTATGATATTCCATGGGATTTTAAATATATTGTTAAGTTGGGAATGTCTGAAATATCAAACTAATTGATTCTACAGTTCTATTTCACCCTACGTTTTTCGTGTGTCCTCATCACAAGAACCTCCCACAAGAACCCACCACAGGTCCTCACAATGATCCCATTTCGCAAGAATAGTTCCACTAGGCCATTGCATAGGCTCCCTATATAACCAACCAAGAACTAAACCTCAATATATTTTTGAACTTTTTATATGGTGATACGATAATCTTGGGGGATTTATAGGATTTTCTATAATGATCACTTGATCTTTTGACTTTCATACAACACACATGACCATTGTTAAGGTCACATGATCACAAGTCATCAATTGGTCATGTGGTTGCATGATTCCTTGAAAGTTTGTGTGAACCATGAGATCTTCATAAATTAGGTGATTCACAAGTCCGATATGAAATCCATGAATCCCAAAATATTCTTTTGATGTGCATAATTCTGCCTATTTTTTATTTCATTCCTTGGAAAATCTTTTATTTTATGTATCTGACATATTCCAATTACTTTGTTCTAATGGTAGATGGATCTCATCAAACTTCTCAAAAATCAGTGAATAAGGACACAAAGTGTGTGATGAACCTTCTAAATGCTATTTTTTCTAGCATGGATGCTAGATATTATTGTTTTATTGGGTTACATTTGATGAAACTAATAGGGAAGATGGGATTGAAACTTGTGGACTACCCCCTTTATGATTTTCTTTACCTCTATGGGTTTTTTCAAACCAAGGAAACTACCATTCTTTCACTATAGTAATCATTCAAACCCCCATCTTGGGTTAAGAAAACCCACAACACATTTCAAGTGATCATCTCTCAAGGGAGATAAATTTTCATTGAAGGAGGCCCCAGAGATGAGAATATATTAATGTATATTCCCACAGAAATTGGTGAGAACAATCATGACCGTGACTAATATGTTCATATGTACCACTAAATAATGAATATCTATGTAATTAATGGGAAATTCGTTTGGGTTCCAAAAAATGAAATTTGATAAAGAGGTTGTTGTGGGATAGATTGGGGATGAACATTCTAGGTAAAATAAATTTCTTCTAAATTTTATAAGGTTTTGAATAAAATTGGAATGTATGATGCTTTCTAGATATCATAGATACCTTCATCTATAACAAGGGTATGAAAAAGGAATGGTTCAGTCATTAGATCCCAGACATAAAAAATTTCCACCTATTACATGTTGAGCTGGGAATCATCATTTGTGATGTGGAGAAGATATGTGGTGAACATATATTAGGTGGAATATATGATTATTCTTTCCCCATGTAGTTTTCTTAGGATGAAGTAACAAGGACCACTCCTATCACATGAGAACTGATCAGGAAAACCGAAAATTCCCTCTTGAAGGAGCCTCTTCTAGAAGAAGATATCATATTCCATAAATGGTCATAATACATCATCAAGGATGTCTTCTCTTATATGGAGGCTAAGAATCCAAAATCATGTTTTTTGAAGAACTCATATAGTGAATCAGATGTTTACTAGCCTATAGTTTAAGAATGGAAATAAAAATAATAGGGATAGAATGTTTTCCATTTTATTTTTTAATATGTCCAACTATCCAGTTTCATCCACATGTACCTAAGTGGGTAATTACATCCCATATATTAAAAATGTCTTGTTAGTGTCTCCACTTTCATTATGGTGATCTCTATGGAAGGGGAAATCATATCGGGTGGGTCAAAATTGGGTTGGAAAACATTTTCATCTTCTACACCATGTTTATAGGGGGCAATACACTTAAAATATTGGGTGCCCCTTCAAAGTATTACGGGGTTAAATATGATCCTATCAAGGAGGATATGAATATCTTAACATCTAGGGTATTCCCAATGTTCGCATCATAACATATACAAAATGTATCCATGATGCGAGGCATGTTTCACTGAAAGATCTGGATGTTAGGGCTTCTATGAGACACTATGATAGTTTCACATTCAGAACCTATGGGAAAATGATGATAGGTGATATTGCTGATACTGGTGAGGCCATTCTTGAGGAACAATGATTAATGATGTCACTTAATTAGGGAATTTATTCCACCTATATCAATGGGGATCATCTCTAAAAATGGTATGCACCGGACCAGTTTAACTTTATATTCATATGTTTTTATTAAATATTTCCTTGCTCGGTTAACATAATATCCATGGAGCATTTGATGGTGGATCACCAATATTGGTAGGTTTTACCTAGGGAGGTGAATCATTATGAGATAAAACATCCTTTAAATGATGATATAATTTGTTTATCATATAACTACATTGAGGTCTAGATCTGCTCATATCTGAATGGGAAATTATGCAAATTTGAAAGTGATACCTTCCTTGTGTTTTAGCACAATCCTATTTGTGGTAAAAATATATATAAATTTTAGAGGTACAATAGTCCTAGAGGAATTCCATATGGATATATGGCATTTACCATCATCTTCTTTAATAGTAAAAGTGTTTATCGATGTGGCTGCAGTGAGTGTGGCACCAAAAGGGGAAGCCTCGTCAGGCTTAATATTTATTTTTTGCATCACAATAGTGGATGGAATGGAGGATTAATATCTTAGAGGGTGAGATCAAGGGTATAATGAATCAATCAAAGTTAACTTTAGAGGTTTTTTTAATTTCACTACCCCTCTAGGTATCACATTACAGACCAACCTGAAGAGGTCATAACCTTTTTTTGAGACCTTGATGTAGATTTGGAAGGTGATCGAGGTCAGGTTTTTTGTTCACCTTTGGTATACTAAATGTTGGTTTGTTGAACATTTAAGATGTTTGTGAAGGATTTTGGATGTCTAATAGAGGTATTGGTCGGACTAAGATAACTTATATATTTATATGATCATGGTGCCATCACAACTATACTGAATTACTCTATGTTTTTTCTTGATTTATGAGGATTTTGTTGAAGACCAACCAGTCCTTCCTCCCCATGGGTATTATCCCCATGGAAAAACCATGGGAGATGAATTTATCAGTGAATAGGGGACTGATGATGAGGGGTACCCTGGTCAATAAGCCTAGATGATGGTGGTGATAGCCGCTTCTAGTGAAATTATTTTAGCCTCAACACTTTCTAGGGATCCTTCCCGGGAAGGGAATTTGAAAATGAAGCAACCATTATTGTCAGGGTCTTCTCTTATATAATCCTCATGTAATTGTGGAATTTCATACCATTTTTCATTTAGATTATTCTTATAACACATCTTTATTTTTCCAAACATTGCTAGTCCCTACCGAGCATGATTGGAAGATCATGTATCCACTTCTAAGGATGTGGAAAATCATTTGGTTCATTCGGAATTACCTTTACTATTGCGACAATATCATCAATAAAAAAAGGAAGCTGAAGTTCTGGATCAATCATTCTCTTTGACTGCTATAAATGTCTTAGTGATCACACCACATGATCTTTCATGAGTGGATTCCTTTTTGGTGGATTTTGACCTAGGCAGGTATTCTTATAACATTTTAACATTGATGGAAGAATGTTTTGGAGAAGGTGAATACATATTTAATACTAGACACTATTTTTATTTGTGAAATATCGCCTGATATTATCTTTTTTCCCAATAGTTCTCCAAGGGTTGTGAGTGAAGTAAATATTCATAAAAAAAATTTGAAAGTGACAAAAAGCTTCTCATCACAATATAATGTCTTCTCCTCACCTATGGATGGGGTCAGGGTACTAGAAATTTTTAGTCTCATGTGTGAGAAAGATATGTTTTTAACATTGGCCATATCATTCGATTACCTAGTGGTGTTGAATTATTAATCATATGACTAATAAACCATTGTGACCATTTCTATATTTTATTCAACCTAATGTTTGGGGGATCTATTAAATGCTCCCTTTGGCTTCCTCTCACTACATCAAAAAATATTAAGGCTAGATCCCATCCCACTTAATCGAAAACTATGTCCACAACTCTTTATCTGAGCGGCCTAGACCTGAAATATTTTCTCATTCCCATAATGGGCATAGATCAAGGCCTGGGGCATACATCATTTTATCAGTCGATACAGTGGAAAATGTGGATGGATATTTGGGCCTTAGTTTTTATAACAATATTGGTGGATTTGAGGTACTGATAGGGTCACCTTCTGTTTATGTTTACAACAAGTGGTAACAATATATTTGATTATACTGCTCTCTATACTCAGGTGTAGGAGGTGGTCTCTCTGAGAGATCAGAATAGGGATCTTTAATTGTGGGTGGTAGCTGATGTAGGATCCTATTAAGTGTAATATAATAGGTAATATTATGTAAATTAAGCTTCCTATAATTTTGTGGCAGTGACATCTCACCATGATATAGTCAAAGAGTTGAAGGATGAAACCGACCCTCTTCAGTATGAAATCAGTTGTCTTCATGTTGGTCTGTCCCAGTTTTAAAATTCACACCAGATATCAAAGAATATTGTGATGGAGGAACATGGGCTTGTTTATTTATAGTATAAGTCAAGTATTGAATACATTTCTAGGTAGGAGGTGTGGTAGTGGGTTCCAAAATTGGAAACCAAGTCTTTTGACTAGTTATACTAATTTGTTATCTCATTGGAGTATTGGATTGCAGAGTTATTTTTCTGAGAACATTATAGGATGGAGATAAAATTTTATAAACATTCTTGGGATTTTATATTCATGATAGAGACTTCAGTATGTGGATATTCTTACTATTTTATGCTGACACTGAATAGATCTAATTAAGATTATATGTTGTTTTTTGTTTTTTTCAATAATGTTGTGCAAGGAAATTCACTAATCTGATATTATATGAATCTAAAACGATACCCATCCTTTTTATACTATCATCTAAACCTATATTCTTGGATCTAAATGTTAAAATCATAATATATTATTCTCAGGAATTTCTCATGAATTCCCACCAACATATTCATTATTGATATATCTTCTATAACTATATTGATAAAACCTGAATCACAGAAAGATAATTTGGTTAGAATACTTGTCTTGGATGGAGAGTTATTTATCTTTGGCCAAAGATGATTGGTTTAATGAGAGAAGCATGAATTTTTTCAAGTCTATATGGAGGTTTTTGAATGATTTTCCATTCTGACAGACTGAATCACTATTGTGTTTAGTTTAGGGTATTTCAGACTATACGTTCTATCATTGTAGATTATTTTCTTTTAGATCTGACCTTCTATCATTTTAGTTTAGTGTATTTTATCTCAGAACATCTGTCATTATATTTTAGGGTATTTTCTCAGATACTATATTTCACTTTAGTTTAGGGTCTTTTAGCTCATTCCTTATTTCGCTGTATTTTAGGGTCTTTTATCTCAGACTTTATATCACTATAGTTTTGTGTATTTTAGCTCAAACCTTATATCTATTTAGTTTAGGGTATTTTTTCATGTATATTATATAATTTTAGTTTATTTTCTTTCATCTTAGAAATTATATCACATTATTTCAAGGTCTTTCAGCACAGACCTTCTATCACATTAGTTTAGGGTCTTTTAGCTTGGACCTTCTATCGATTTATTTTAGGGAAATTTAGATCAGACCTTCTATCACATAAGTTTAGGCCATTTCAACTCATACATGACTGATGATCATGGAATATGGTTCAAGCAAGCTGAGAATGACCCAAAACACTCTAGGTTGTTGACTTGTATCGTGGGGTTTCTATGTCTCACATGGAGTATGGATACATTCCTGCAAGGAGGATATGCCTCTAGTTTGTGGGTCAATGCCCTTATGAATCAATATCATTTCCAAACAGATGTGTATATTCTTTCTTCCAGAGGTCATGAAATGTTTATGGGAGTAGAACTTTGGATGAGGTTGATATACTAGGTAGTCTAGGTCCACATGGATAGTTGGAATATATGTGATATAATTCATAACCCAAAAGTTTGAGCCCATGAAAATGGGTTGGGGAAGACAAGTTGGGAATTTCCTGTAATATTATGAGATACCAGGTTTCTTCATGGTGATTCCAGGGGTCCCAAGGAATGAATCACCTTTCTTAAAAAGAGTATATTCCTTTATTTGAAATGTCAAGGACCTTATGCATCAATATCATGGTCAAACAGAGAAGAACTCTAATCCATTCCAAGGGCCATAAAATATATTTAAAAACCGAATCATATAGTTGGTAAGGTTGGGTATGTGATTAATGTTATTAAAGAAGGTTTCTTAAATCCTAGGGTAGTTCAACTCTTAAATTTTGAATCTCAATCCCTATTCCCTATGGTTCATAATATTGAGGTGTAGGCCATCAATGATTCAAGAATACATTTTCCCATTATCCATTAAAAATAGTAAAAACATGGTGATGTAATTTTTAGGATGTTCAATATGCTTGAATAGATAGATAAAAGAATTATAAATCATGGTTAACAGAGCTCATTTCACAAGTTTGGTCTAGGACAGTCATACGTGGAATGAACCAAAACAAACTGAGGTGTTGGGTTCTGCCGCAGTGATGTTATGGATCCCAAGTATTAGAAATCCCTTTTGGAGAGTGAAAATTCTAGTTGAGGGACATATGAAAATATTTAGGAACCATATTCATAAATGAACAGTTAATAAAAGGGCCCTTTGATGTTGGGTATCCTTTACCCGGGCCATGGAAGGTTGTGGTGATTTGAGGCACCCAAATCATGTAGTGTAATTTGAAGAAAGTACAAAATACAAGTAGGTTTTGAGTACCCTAAAAGTTGTTTCACCTCATACAGAACATACTACCGCAGCAATGAGATGTGAAAAACTATCATGCTAACTTTTTTCTGAACCCTGGGGTCCATCGAACAATTCTTGGCTTTTACTAGTGCTACATAGTATGCCCTATAAGCTATAGTGCATTATTTACATTCACCCTTTTTTTCCGAAGATCTTGAGATTAATATTTTAATGTGTAATCACTTTTCATCTCTTTCTCTTTAAGTTTAATTTCATGTGATTTGGACCATTATAAGTTAGATTTTAAGGATTTATAGATTTGACAAAAGTGATGTCAGTTTAAGGTCATTAGACACATGGACCTACTTTGGGGGATGATGAATAAGAGACCAATTAGGATACCCATGGTCAAGAGTATCCCAACATCATTATTAGTGAGAGATAATAATATTTTAAATAATAGATCATGGTTCTCAATTCATGATTAGTGATTTGGTACAATCATATCAGGATTAATTCAGATCACAATAAATTATCGAGTTCTACTATTGTGATATTAGTGCTCATAAGGATTTGAAATAAGTTTTTGCAGTGTGATTAATTTGGTTGATGTCCATATAAGAAATTTAAGGAGCCACATGCATACATTTATAGTCAAATAGAGGGTCACTTGAAGCTGGGTGTCTTTTCCATGGTCTATAAAAGGTTTTTGAAACCCGAGGTACTCGAGACATGAAGTATGATTTGTGGATTGAGGTTCTTAAAAGATAATGGAAACACCATTTACTTTGGGTAACCCAGATAAGGCTCTCAGGGTCATTTTATAAGGGCTGAAAATTTATGATGGTCTTTATAGTTTAACATCATGTTGGGGGGACATTTTTGTCCTTGTGTAGTTTAACATCATACGGTAAGGTCATTTTCCCTGATTTTTTAATGTTATATGCTAAGGATGTTTCCTTTTATTTTAACATCATATAGTAATGAATTTTTTATGTATTTTTGATGTCATGTGACCAAGATTTTATCCTTTCAGTTTAATGTAATGCGGAATGGACATGTGAACTGATTCAAAAAATTGTTCATTGAGTATTATATATGCTAGAAGGATGTATGTTAATAAGACTCACACATAGAGAAAATGGATTTGTATGACTCGGCACCTATACATCTTGGGGTATTTTTTTATTGTTGGTTGTTGTAGCTAGGCATTGGATTGGATATCTGGGCATCATTACAAATCATATGATGGAAGGAATCAAGAAACACATAGTTCACGAATGTGAAAAACATTACTTAGGCTTTCCTCATTCGTAAATTTTTTCATTGTTTCCCTTAATTATTATTGATTGGGGGAATCACTATGTATCTTGTGATGATTGGAATCAAGTCACATGTAGTTCTTGAGAAATCATGTTGTTTAACTTCATGTGACATGTATGTTGGATTTCTAACAGAAAATGTGGTATGGTGGCTAGACTGAAGGATGTAAATATTGTAATCACTACATATCCCATGGTTGTAGGAATCAAGACATATACAGTTCTTATTGAAGGACCTTCCTACACATGAATAACCTATAAAGGGGGGGGGGGGGTAAGTGTTTATTTGTTGTGACTAGAACCTAGATTGAATATTATGGTGTCAGTACGTATCATGTGATGTTAGGAATCAATTCCCATATAGTTCTTGAGGACGGTGGGTGGTAGCTGACCAATCACATGTAATAGTGTCCCTATCTGGCAAGGTCTATAGGGATGTTCCATTTTATTTTGTGCCAATGACATCAACAATGAATTTTAATGTCATGTGGAGAGGAATCACGGTATACATCTTAATGTATTTAATTCAGAACCATGATGGACCTATCAGAATCCATTATTCCTTTTTGGGTAGGGAATCAACTAATAAAATACTTAAGTTCACTTGGGTTATGCCTGGTATAAGAAACATGTAATGGAAGGGGTCCCTCACAACATGTATATGTGATTTAGGGTAGGACATGATCATATTTCATGCCAATGTAGAAAAAAAATATATAGCATTGAGGCGTCCCTACACATCTCATTGAAAATGAAAATCAATCTGTACATAGTTCTAGACACCTGTGCCGTTTTAGTGTAATGCAGAAAGAACATCAGCCATGCAATTTAACTTCTTGTGGCAAGGAATAGGGCCACCTGATGTGAAAGGGAAGTAACAATATAGATCCGTATAGTTTTATGTCATGTAGTAAATACATATTCCATGAAGTTTAACATCTTGCGGTGATAATGTCTCTATACTATTTAATGTCATGTGGTCTTGACATCTGATGTCATGTAGATTAATGTCTTAATATTTGGATTTTACAATTAATGAAATCTATGCAAAGTATTTCTTAATAGTCTTCACCTTGGTGAGGGGTGTGACAAATTCCCCATCTATTGTGGCTAGTAAGTAATCTCCATTGTGATATATAATATGTATTATATATGGTCCTTCACATTTGGGTTCTATCTTTGGAGGCTTCTTGACTGGTATCATTGGCTTCCTATGAACCAACACCAATTATCCTTGGAGGAATGAACAGAGGTGAACCTTTCAATTAATGGTTCATGAGATCATATTCTAATAAACATAGAGGTTTTGAAATGTATAAAACCTATACTCATTAGGAAACTCCAACACATCCAGTTTCTTATGTGATTTCACTTCATCTGAGAGTTTTCCCTAATTGACTACTGGGAGCGAAGGTAGGTAGACTTGTATGGGTAAAATTTCCTTAGTGTCGTAACCCAATTAATATGGCATTGCTTGTGTATTAGTATGATAGGTGGTGTGGTTGGCCAATAAATCATGGGGGATAATTTTCCTCTTGTAATTATTATCCTTATTCAACAACTTTTAGAGTATATTTTAATGTGTCTTATTTAATGGATATATCTAGCCATTTATCACTGCATGATAGCAAGACGAGGGATTGTACTCGATATTGTACTCTTGGCACAACTTCATAAACACCATAGAATTGACGTTAGTGCTATTTTACATCAATATTATGTGAGGTAATTCGAACCTAGTAAGGATATGAGACTTTATGAATTAAATGATGTTATTCGTATAAATTTTTTTGATGGTTATTTATCCATACCATTTAGAAAGGAAGTAATTTGAAAAGTGGATGTACATAAACTTCTTAACTATGGGTGGGGGATACGAACCCAAAACATCCATTCCATAAATGTAATATAACGACACTTACTTTTCATACATTTTTAATACTTCAAAATTGAAGCACACATATTACAACATATAAAAAAACCATGAAAGGACTGTATAGGCATAGTGTATTTAGAAACTGGGAAACATAAACAACTGGTTCATAAATCATCTACACTGTCTCCCTTTTATTTTATCATATCTAGTGTCCCTTTTGGCATATCTTACTTAATACCCTTCTTCCTGACCTGGGGAAAAGAAAACATACAAAAGGGTGAGCCCAAATGATCAGTAAGGGTAAACAAAAGAAATATCAATCACATCATATTCATAATAACATAACATTTTGGAAATATTAACCTGCAAAAAAGATCCTAATTTCATAAAATGGGATAAATCTTATTAGTGAAATGTAATCCCAATAATCATATCTTAAAACATGAATCTTTGGGGAATACACATATAATCATAGAAAATCATTTCTTAGTAGTCAAGACTCATTTCCAAGACTATCCTAGCGGACAAAGTCCATTTTTGAACCGAGTTTACTCCTAGTTTCAGTCCTGTATCACTGAACCGGATTAACCTTCCATTCCAGCCATGTCTATCTCATGAGTTATAAATCATTACCAAATGCATTAGAGGGAGGTATAGGTCCCACCCTTCTCATAATGATACCAGTCTTATGTGTGCCACAAGATCATAAATCATACATCAAAGCATAACCCATGTAATAAAAATGGGATTCTTAAACATCATGCCTTCATAACAAAATCCTTATAAGATAAAAGGATATCATAAAAATAATTTCATCATAACATAATCAAAATAATTTAAAAATATAGGGATAGAAACAAAACCCTATATTATCTTAGATGTAAAATAATTTGATAAAACACTTGAACATCATTCTTGAGGAAAATATCCTTTCTACTTCAATTTTTTTTTCCTTTCTTAACATGTCATACAATTTTAATCTAAAATAATTTGATTAAAAATAAACTTTAAAAATTGTTAAGGATGCATCATGGAAATAATTTTCTAAAAATACATTCATTTCGTATAAGTTAATGAAAAGCATTCTCCTCTTACTTTGGCCGGAAAAGTCAAAAAGTACCTCGTACTAAAAACGATAAAATATTCTTTTCATATCTTTTACTAAACCTCACCAATTGGTAAAATTGGATTTAAACAATTGTATTTGGATGGAAATAATATTAAATATTTAGGAAACATGGATGTGGATGATAAATATGCCCTAGTAAATTCTGAAGTATAAACAATCTCGGATAAAAATGAGATTGTGATATTTTCCCTTACCATAGGACCGATTTTCTTCATACATTTCCAAACCTCCTGTATAATGATTTAAATAATCTTATTAACTTATTCCAGAATATTACTCATCGTTATGATATCATATATGGTCATATTCTTAGCTTCTTATTAGTAATATTTCATTGCTACTTGTTATTTGGGTGTTTATTGCTTTTTGTTCTTATGCGAATTTTGTCGAACAAATTATTCTTCTTCTCTTTAGGTTATATATACCTCATTTAAAGAATGGTATTAGTGTAATATATATCATATTTATTCATTAAATTCATTTATATAATCATTATGAATTGAATATCATGTATAACGAGTCGCGTCACAACGTGGAGACGGTAGGTCGTACGTACGCACGAGTGATGATATCGTTCCCATGATCGTGGAATTGTATTGAAGTGTATGTATACTATTTTAGAATCAATATAAATTTACAATAATCATATATAGTTATTATTTACACCATTATACCCATCCAAGTAAGGTGGTGGTGGAAAACAGATTACACCACGGCGTGGAGACGGTATTCCGTAAGTATGCACACGCGGTGATTTCAATTTCCGTAGGATGGATAGAAGGTGAAATAAAGTTATTTAAAATTTATAATAACATATTAGTATATGAGTGATACTGATGTTATTACATCATAATTAAACAACTAAATAAGAAGAAGTAGAAGAAGAAATAAAGTTGAAAGAATCGGTAACAGACATTACCTCTTCTTTGAAGAGCCTCTTCTTAACCTCCTCTTAGGGCACTAAATATGGTCTTTCAAGAAGACCATAACCTCTAGGATGTTTCTATGGAAGTTGATAAGGGAAATGGGTGGGGTTTGTCTGAGCTTTAAGGTTCAAAGTGGTGTGAGGAGGATAGGGAGGAGGTGCCCTTTTATAAGGGAGGAGAGGGGCACCTTAGGAAAACCTTACAATATTATTTTATAATAAAGTCATATTCAGTTTTTAATATCTCAAAATTGATTTATTTAGAATATAAGGTGGGGATGGGTCTAAATCCTCTCAACCAATAGATTTTAGACAAGTTTAGGTTACTATTTTAACCTTATCATTAAGATTTAACTTTAAGTTATATAATTTAACCTTTACAGTGTCTTCTTGTTTTTTTACACTATATGGTTAATAAACGTACTATAACAAGCCAAACGAACCCCAATTGGTTCATTATTAATATATATAACCTTATATAAGTAATTTTTCTAAACCTTAGATTTTTTGGAATAAAATAACAATTAATAATATAATATTTGTTTTAAAATCTATTTTATGTCAATTTTGATACTATATGTTATTGATTTTTTTGAAAACCATAATAGACCAATTAGTTAAAACAAAGTTAATTAAATCAAGACTAATATGTCATATTATCCTATAAAAGTAGTGTAATTCTTAAAAAGTCTCAAATTACATTTATTTGGCTATATATAATATCAATTATGTTAATATTTCATTAATAAGGTAATTACTACATCATCATTGTGTCATAAATAAATTATATTATTTAATGTCTAAAAATTATAAATAAAACACCATTATGTTGTAAATAATTTTATCTTTCTAATAGATATGTATAGTCGAATTTATCTTCTTTATAACCTTATATTAAAAATGTTTTAGTTATTAAACATTGATTTTAACTATTTTAACTCATCTTTAAATAAAATAATATTAAATATCCTAATCTGATCCTAGTGGACCTAAATGGTCATATTTTATTCCTAAGGTTGATTTTGGTCGAATTAAACATATCCAATAGAATTAGGACATGTTTTACGGTAATAATAATATCATTTTTACCCTTAATTACCCTATTTACTTTTAACTATGGTAAAAAAAGTAAAAAGTTACTATTCACCAAAAATTATGTTTATCTTATTGAATCAAATTTTTGTAACACCCTGACCCCAGCTACCCAGATTCGGTGCATTACTTCGTAACATTGGCATGATCACAAAAGATCAAGTCTCGAAATACCAATTAGTTTAGTAGCCTTGGAAACACTGGATACATTCATAAATGTTACATTACATCATAAAGTGAAAAACTACAATAAAATAGTATCCATTTTCCACAATCATATCCCCTTCAGACTATCCCTGCAGGTCATTCCTAAAATACTTCTTCACATCCTGGAAAAATTAAAACATCAAAAGGGGTGAGATCAGATGCTCAGTAAGGATAACAATATAGAGGAAGCTTTCATAAATAAACATTAACATTTAAGGCAATGTATAACTAAAACAAAAGCCTTTTTAAACTTGAACTTCAGCATAATATGGCAAAAATAAAATTAAATAATTCCATTTACTTACTCAAATGGATATTCTACTAGTTGACTAATCACATGCAATATCAATAACCACTTTCATAATGATGGAATGCATAATGCCAGACTATCATAACCACGAATCCAAGGCCTCGTGCCAAGACCACAAATAAGATTTTGTCAAGGCCTTGTGCCAAGACACTAGTTTGTCTCATGAGACCTACTGATGCATCGAGGAGCTATAGAGGGCTCCACCCGTCACTTATTAAGTCCAATTCATTCCTCATATGAATAGGTTTAAACATATCAGAAGCCATAAGATAATCGTATCATATAAAACTTGCATAAAGGAAACATAAAATGTCCACATTTCAATCACAGGATATCAATAAAACACATTGATATAATAAAAACACTTTCAAAACCATTTTCAATACCAAAATAAAAGAAAATTAAAACTTTGTATTTATTTTTCATTAAATAAAAGGTGTGGCGTGTAGAGGAAGCCGAAACTCAAATAATGGTCATGGCGGCGGAGAAGTCATTATCGCTGCATATGTATAGAAAGAAAAACATTCCTTTTTGTCGTTTAGTGAAACTCTTCGTATAAAAAAGATTCCTTTTGAATAAACGTAAAAGTAAAAGGGGTTTATACACTGTATAAAAGAAAGTTGTGTATAAAACAAAATATACCACAATTAAAGGAGATTGAGACGAAGGCCCTTAAAAAGATCATTTTTTAAAATAATTTAGATCTATTATGTGTATTCAATATAATTACACATAAAGAAAGTAAAAATACAGGATATGAAATAATAATATCATAACATAATTTGAAAGTAGGAGATTAACCCAAAGAATGGAAATTGAGTTAAGAAATTCCCTTACCTCGTGTCCGACTTCACTCAACCGTTCTTTGATCTCCTGAATAATAAACTAGAGTTAATCTCTAACTTCTCAAGAACCCTTTTCAAGTTCATTATTCCTTTTATATCACTTATTACCATGTCATGAACATTATGTAATTATTTAAGTTTATAACGGTCGTTTTGTCGATCTTAGGTACTTGAGTCAAAAATAAACTTCTTATAACTACACTTTGTTCATGTGGTAAAATATCCATTATATCGATACTTATATTCATGATTTATATATCATATACATCATATATATCCATTATATACATTCATTTATAATATTACATAACATTTAGAGGTAAGAAATGAAATGCACCGTTCATGGAGAGGGTAAGCCGTACGTACGCATGAACGCCACTTTCATTTCCATTTCATATTTAATGGAATAAAGTTATAATTATAAAAAGTTATAATATAATTCCAGTATAATATAATTTATAATACCATTTACTCCATCCTTTATACATCCCACATATGGCATTAACAATTCAAATCACTTTGGGGGGGCGGTAGTCCGCACTTCCTAAAATGAAATTATCGCGTTTACCCATAATGGAAATCATAAATTATTCCATAAATGAGAGATACAAAAGCATAAGGAAAACATAAACATAATATATATATCATATATGAAAATAGTGTCATCAAAATGGCCACCATTATAGGTGTTAAAAGAATTTTGAACAATCATCGTTTCGTGAGCCAGTATTTTTCCACCCACAGAAACAGTATTTTCTTTAACCATTAGACGAAGCTGTGTGTAAGTGTAAACCAAATCCTTATCATAAAAACATCCTAGTATATTTTAGATACTGGTTTTGTTACAAAATAAAGTAATAAAAAGAGTTTAAAGGGTTGGAGAAGAAAAATAAAACAAAACAACATTAGAGAAGACTTTACCTTAAAATCGGATAACTCTTTTTGATTTGAGCCAAAGGCTTCCTTGGGAAGACTTCTGCCCAAAGTGAGGCTTCTAAGAGTAAGGGAGGGAATTTTGAGAGAGTATTTGGGAAGAGGTTGGCCGAGCAAAAAGGATTTTAAGGTGTGAGTAAGGTGGTAGTGGTGGGGACCTTTTATAAGAGAAGATAAGGGGCACTCTTGGAAAGATTGAAATGTAACTTTATTATGAAAGGATTTTTCGGACTCTAATGGTCCCACACTTATATATATTAAGGATAAGGTGATGAGGGTTCTAAATCTACTCATCCAATAGGTTTTTGATAAGTTTAAGTCTTATATTTTACATTATCTTTTCATTTTATTTAAATCGTTAATTAATGAGGTAATCGCTGCATCATCATGGTGTCATAAATAATTTAATTTATTTAATGTATAAAAATTATAAAACAAATATAATTCTCTATAAAATCTTTTTAGATTTCTAATGAATATTTATAGTCAAAAATATGACTTTTATAACCCCAATTAATTTTTTTAGTAAAACAACTCTTGTTTGTGACCTTTTTATTTTAACATTAAATAAAAAGTTATTTATGTCCTTTTCCTACCAAAGTGGCTCAATGGGGTCCCCAAGTTGACCCATAGATTTTCTTGGTCGGACATGACACATAAAATAGTGTTAGGACAAGTGTAAAGGTCATTCCATATTTTTATAATACTATTTTTACCTTAAATTTCACTAATTACCTTTAATTGCGATTAATTAAACTTAAAAGTTACTATTCACCAAAAAATTATTTTAATCCCATTGAACCACATTTTACTTCCTAATGACAACCATGTATGTCAAATTTTTTAAAATAAAATCACAGAATTGGTAATGTTACATTTAAACGAAAAATCAGTTTTTTAACTACCACTTACAGGTTTCACTATTCATCAAAAATTGAAGTTTTTCAGAACAATGCCAAAATTTTACCCTAAGATATAATTGATATTCTGAATTCAAAAATGATGTCTATTTTACAAAATTCCAAACATATAAGTTGCATTAATTAATTTTATAATTAATTCCCGTTGTCACAACAAATAGCGTGTTTTTAAGAAACAATATATATCCAAAGATTGACAATTGTTTATGTCCAATTTCAAAGTTAAATTAATTATAATGAACACCATTGGCTAAAATGGTAAAAATATAGTCTAATTATACTTTAAAACCACTCAATAGTATAATTTATCACTATAAATTATTTTGATTAAAATAGTTGTTTTTAAGTATTTTTCACTATTCATAAAAAATTGGAAGTTCTCAGAAAAATACCAAAAATTCAACTTAGGATAATTTCAATATTACAAATACAAAAATGAAGTCTATATTGAAATATACGATATCCATAATTTTAAAAAGTGGGTAATAATATTCGTAACTGCTACTTTGATTAGTTGTGGTGTGTGTTAGAACTCGAAGTTACGTACAACACACGCTACTGTATTATTCAAAGATAAGTGTACCGTAGAAGCTTGGGGTGTTACATTCTCCCCTCCTTCAATAAATTGCGTCCTCGCAATTTGAAAATGTTCTTCGAAAATAAAAGGTTGAAAATAGAAAATACCTTTGTGGAAAACCCACATCAGAAATAGGGTTAATAAGAATATAACATTAAAAGAAAGAAAGAGAAGTACACAGGTCATCCGAGATAGCCCATACTAGGATTATATGAAAATATGGATATGGAGGAGAAACAAACCATCAAGGTCTGATGGAGAGTTGTAGAAAAGAGGATTAAGAGAAAGTTAACAATAATAAAATCACAAACTTGTGATTGGTTAAACGATCATTAAATCCCCAGTTGGAAAAGTTAACCGGCAACGTTTTTGTTTTAAGTTACCTTTCATAAAGTTGAGGAATTTATTTAAGAGATTTACTAAGAATGTAAGGAAATATACTTACTTTTTGTGTAGACTTTCATTAATAAATTTTTACCACAAACCCATCTTTCACTTCAAATGGTAACAGAGCAAAAAAATATTCTATTTATCCTAATTGTATAAGGTTCCAAATATTAACACTTACCATTTAGATTAGGAAAACTATTTTGTAATAACCAGGGACTTCTTGTAGGCTAGTGGTAGGTAATAAAGGCCTGTCGCACTATGGTTGTGGGTTCGATTCCTATAGTTTTGTCTGACACGGCGGGTTCTGCCCCACCCTGCAGGTTGTCCTTTTCCTAAAACTATAGTATTACAATAATCCAAAAATAATCTTCAGAAATGTTTTAACCTTAAACAATAAAATCAAAAGTTCAACTTAATTCATTCCAACAGTTCTAGTTATCCAAAAGACCTCTGTCCAGAATTTCTCTAAAAGGTCTCTAAATTCTAAAATCAATTGTATCATCAGATTCGTCAAACAAAGTAAAGTTCCTCTTATTGTCACATACTAAAATATGATGACCTTCATCATATTAAAACCTTAATGAAAACAACAAGTACTGCAGTACAATCCTTATATATCACATTATTCTTATAACCAGAATATAATCCTTGATTCCAAAAACACAAATATATTAATTATTCAACTTCATCTGTAGCAATAAAAAAATCTTGGCCTTGATACCTTGGCCTTTTCTGAGGTAAGTTTCCTCGGCGCTTAGGACAATCATTTGCATAATGCCCCATTTCCATAAAATTTTAGAATTCAACATTGATAGCCTCTTTCTTTCCATTGCAATCACGAGCCTTGTGACCTTTTTCTCCACATTTATAACAAACTCCCATTCCTTTTAGGCAGGTACCGGGGTGATTCTTCCCACAATTATTGCATAATAGAAAATCATTCTTTCCCTTCTTCCCATTATCTGTCTCTTTTTCCACCATTCTCTTCTTCTCTTGCTTTACTTTATTGTCATAAGATTTAGAGAATTCCTTTTCTGTCTTGATAGAACATGCGACTATATCTTCGTACGTTGAGAAATATTGTGATACTAGTGCTCGATGGAGAAAAGTTTTTAACCCATAAAAGAAACGATCGATCTTACTTCTTGGGTTACGTATATAATCTGTAGCATGCCTCGCTAACCTTGTGAAGTTAGCCTCATACTTTGCGACATTCTCATCCTCCTTTTGTCTCAGACTCCGAAATTGCCTTTCCATATCTGCTCGATGGTCACGTGGAAAGTATTTTTCTAGGAAAAGATCTTTGAACTCTCTCCATTCCATACTTGATACTTCTTCATCTTCCTTTGTATTTTAAATCAATGACCACCATTGATCGACATCTCCAGTGAGGCGGTAAACTGCCATGATAACCTTCTCCCTTTCGCTACTCCCCAAGGCGTGGAATATTTTCTCTAAGGAGTTTATCCATTGCTCAGCTACTAATGGATTTTTACCCCCATTAAATGTTGGCGGATGTTGCCTCATGAAGCAGTCTATCATTGATCCTCCACGTTGCGGATCAGGGTGCTCCATACGAGTAAGGTTATTATTCATAACCTGAGTGAGTTGTCCCAGTATGGTAATAAGTTGATCAGAACTAGTTGTATCTCCAGATCCACAATAATTATTTTGAGCAGGAGGGCAATCCCTACACTAAGTGTGTGCATTGATACGGTTTCCATTCCTTCCAATAGGCGCCATTTCTAAACAATGGCATAAACTAAATTAGTTTATGAATCAAAATACATAATTATATACTTTGTAAAATAATTAACATAAATTGAACTATTTATGGATATAATCCATAATCATAAAAAGAAATGTTTTCTTTGAGTAAGTATATACTCATAACCTTTCGTAGTGGTTTGTAAAGAAAATGAGAATTATCCTAAGCATATCCCCCAGGAGTGTCGTAACCAAGAGTGCATCAAGGCCCGTTGTCATGCACCAGTTCCCGTTCGAGTCCAACTCAAAGCGGTGTTTTCGGGTTTTACCCCTAGGTACATATGTACCAGAGCCTCCTCTACCTGCTTGTATCTAGACAGGGATTTATTGCTTGGAAAACTCACAAAATCTTTATAATACCAAAATTCTAGGAAGTTCTTCTATACTAATCCTCAAAGTCTATCTTTGGGCTATGTTCTCTAATCAGAGTTTATCTAAATCTAGCTTCCAAGGATAGTACTAAACTGCCTCTGATACCAACTGTAACACCCTGACCCCAGCTACCCCGAGTCGGTGCATTACTTCGTAGCATTGGCATGATCACAAAAGATCAAGTCTCGAAAGACCGATTAGTTTAGTAGCCTTGGAAACACTAGATACATTCATAAATGTTACATTACATCATAAAGTGAAAACCTACAATAACATACTCTCCATTTTCCACACTCATATCCCCATTAGACTATCCCTGCAGGTCATTCCTAAAATACTTCTTCACATCCTGGAAAAATTAAAACATCGAAAGGGGTGAGCTCAGATGCTCAATAAGGATAACAATATAGCGGAAGCTTTCATAAATAAACATTAACATTTAAGGAAATGTATAACTAAAACAAAATCCTTTTTAAACATTAACTTCAGCATAATATGGCAAAAATAAAATTAAATAATGCCATTTACTTACTCACATGGATATTCTACTAGTTGAATAATCACATGCAATATCAATAACCACTTTCATAATGATGGAATTCATAATTCCAGACTATCATAACCACGTATCCAAGGCCTCGTTCCAAGACCACAAATAAGATTTTGTCAATGCCTCGTGCCAAGACACTAGTTCTTCTCATGAGACCTACCGATGCATCGAGGAGCTATAGCGGGCTCCACCCGTCACTTATTGTGTCCAATGCATTCCTCATATGAATAGGTTTAAACATATCAGAAACCATAACATAATCGTATCTCATAAAACATGCATAAAGGAAACATAAAATGTCCACATTTCAATCACAAGATATCAATACAACACATTGATATAATAAAAACACTTTCAAAACCATTTTCAATACAAAAATAAAAGAAAATTAAAACATTGTATTTATTTTTCATTTAAAAAAAAGGTGTGGCTTGTAGAGGAAGACGAAACTAAAATAATGGTCACAGCGGTGGAGAAGTCGTTGTCGCCACATATGTATGGAAAGAAAAACATTCCTTTTTTTCATTTAGTAAAACGATTCGTATAAAAAAGATTCCTTTTGAATAAACGTAAATGTCAAAGGGGTTTATACACTGTATAAAAGAAAGTTGTGTATAAAACAAAATATGCCTCAATGAAAGGAGATTGAGACGAAGACCCATAAAAAGATCATTTTTTAAATAAAATAGATCTATTATGTGTATTCAATATAATTAAACATAAAGAAAGCACAAATATAGTATAGGACATAATAATATCATAACATAATTTGAAAGTAGGAGATTAACCCAAAGAATGGAAATTGGGTTAAGAAATTCCCTTACCTCGTGTCCGACTTCACTCGACCGTTCTTTGATCTCCTAAATAATAAACTAGAGTTAATATCTACCTTCTTAAGAAACCTTTTCAAGTTCATTATTCCTTTTATATCACTTATTACCATGTCATGAACATTATGTAATTATTTAAGTTTATAACGGTCGTTTTGTCTATCTTAGGTACTTGAGTCAAAAATAAAATTATTATAATTACACATTGTTAATGTGGTAAAATAAACATTATATCCATACTTATATTCATGATTTATACATCATATAAATCATATATATCCATTATATACATTCGTTTATAATATTACATAACATTTAGAGGTAAGAAATGAAATGCACCGTTCATGGAGACGGTAAGCCATACGTATGCATGAACGCTACTTTCATTTCAATTTCATATTTAATGGAATGAAGTGATAATTATATAAAGTTATAAAATAATTCCAGTATAATATAATGTAAAATACCATTTACTCCATCCTTTATAAATCCCACATATGACATTAACGATGCAAATCACTTTGAGGGGGCGTTAGTCTGCACTTCCTAAAATGAAATTATCGCGTTTACCCATAATGGAAATCATAATGTATGACATAAATGAGAGACACAGAAGCATAAGGAAAACATAAACATAATATATATATCATATATGAAAATAGTGTCATCAAAATGGCCACCATTAGTGGTGTTAAAAGAATATTGAACAATCATCGTTTCGTGAACCAGTATTTCGCCACCCACAGAAACAGTATGTTCTTTAACCATTAGACGAAGGTGTGTGTAAGTGTAAACCAAATCCTTATCATAAAAACATCCCAGTATATTGTAGATACTGGTTTTGTTACAAAAGAAAGGAATAAAAAGAGTTTAAGGGGTTGGATAAGTAAAATAAAACAAAACAACATTAGAGAAGACATTACCTTAAAATCGGGTAACTCTTTTTGATTTGAGCCAAAGGCTTCCTTGGGAAGACTTCTGCCCAAAGTGAGGCTTCTAAGAGTAAGGGAGGGAAGTTTGAGAGAGTATTTTGGCAGATGTTGTCCGAGCTAAAAGGATTTGAAGGTGTGAGTAAGGTGGTAGTGGTGGGGGCCTTTTGTAAGAGGAGAGAAGGGGCACTCTTGGAAAGATTGAAATGTAAATTTATTATGAAATGATTTTTCGGATTCTAAAGATCCCACACTTATATATTTCGAGGATAAGGTGATAAGGGTTCGAAATCCACTCATCCAATAGGTTTTTGATAAGTGTAAGTCTTAGATTTTACATTATCTTTTCATTTTATTTAAATCGTTAATTAATGAGGTAATCGCTGCATCATCATGGTGTCATAAATAATTTAATTTATTTAATGTCTAAAAATTATAAAAAAACTATAATGATTTATGAAAACGTTTTATCTTTCTAATGAATATTTATAGTAAAAAATATGACTTGTATAACCCCAATTAAAAATTGTTTTAATAAAACAACCCTTGTTTGTGACCTTTTTATTTTAACATTAAATAAAAAGTTATTTATGTCCTTTTCCTACCAAAGTGGCTCCATGGGGTCCCCAAGTTGACCCTTGTATTGTCTTGGTCGGCCATGACACATCCAATAGTTGTAGTACAAGTGTAATGGTCATTCCATATTTTTATAATACTATTTTTACCTTAAATTTCACTAATTACCTTTATCGCGATTAATTAAACTTAAAAGTTACTATTCACCAAAAATTATTTTAATCCCATTGAACCACATTTTACTTCTTAATGACAACCATGTATGTCGAATTTTTGAAAATCAAATCACAGAAGTGGTAATGTTACATTTAAACAAAAAATCAGTTTTTTAACTACCACTTAGTGGTTTCACTATTCATCAAAATTGAAGTTTTTCAGAACAATGCCAAAATTTCACCCTAAGCTATAATTGATATTCCGAATTCAAAAATGATGTCTATTTTAAAAAATTACAAACATATAAGTTGAATTAATTAATTTTATAATTAATTCATGTTGTCATAACAAATAGCGTGTTTTTAAGAAACAATATATATCCAAAGATTGACAATTGTTTATGTCCAATTTCTAAGTGAAATTAATTCTAATGAAAACCATTGGATAAAATGGTAAAAATATATTCTAATTATACTTTAAAACCACTCAATAGTATAATTTATCACTATAAATTATTTTGATTAAAAAAGTTGTTTTTAAGTATTTTTCACTATTCATAAAAAATTGGAAGTTCTCAGAAAAATACAAAAAATTCAACTTAGGATACTTTCGATATTACAAATACAAAAATTAAGTCCATATTGAAATATAAGATTTCCATAATTTTAAAAATTGGGTAATAATATTCGTAACGGCTACATTGATTAGTTGTGGTGTGTGTTAGAACTCGAAGTTGCGTACAACACATGCTACTGTATTATTCAAAGAGAAGTGTACCGTGGAAGCTTGGGGTGTTACAATTTTACTCCTTGATATTTACCGTGTCTCTCAGATTTTCAAAATTCCACTCACATAAGTGGAAAAATTATGATTTATGTAAATTTTCAAATCCTCCTAGGAGGTGGGTAAAAGACGGTGAAAAGTTCACTAAAATTTTTATATATCCAAAATTATTATAAAATTACTCCAATGAATTAATTTGAACTTATATAGGTATTATGTATCAATTATGACCTAATATAAATTTAAATAAAATAAATAATTATTTAAATAAAAAATTGGTTTTTAAATAGTAATCCAGTGTTTTCAGTATTCATCAAAAATTGAATGTTTTCCGAAAAATACCAAAAATTCACCCTAGGCTAATTTCGATATTATGAATCCAAAAATGAAGTCCATTTTGAATGATAAAATTTATAAAATTTCAAAAAGTGGATATTAATTTTCATAACGGCTAGTTTTAATAATATTTTAATTGCATATCGTTGTTTAGTGAAACTTGATATTGCGTACAACACATGCTATCGAGGAAGGTTGCGATTGCGTGTAAAGAAAGTCATACTAGTGTTGTGTGTAGTGAAATATTACTTTGATGATGTATATAACATAAAAACAAAAATATTTCTCATAAAAATCTCATGTGTTACATTCTACCCCCCTTAAAATGAATTTCGCCCTCGAAATTCGTCACTTTGTAACAAACAAATGAGGATACCTCTCCCTCATAATATCCTCATGTTCCCATGCAGCTTCTTCTAATTGGTGGTTCCTCCCTAGAACATTCACCAAGCGAGTGGTCTTGTTCCGTAAAACTTTTTCGCTATGATCTAGAATCTCTATCGTCTGTTCTTCATAAGAAAGATCTTGCTCCAGTGGTACAACTTCTGAGATGAGTACATGTGAAGGATCAGGTGTGTACTTTCTCAGGAGAGATATGTGGAACACATCGTGAACTTGATCGAGATTTGGTGGAAGCTCCAATTGGTAAGCTACCTTCCCAACACGATCCAGTATTTCGAAAGGACCGATATACCCAGGGCTCAACTTTCCCTTCTTTCCAAATCTCATAACTCTCTTCCGAAGAGATATTCATAGGAACACTTTATCACCCACTTCAAACTCTAGGTCTTTTTTTCGATTATCGGCCTAACTTTTTTGTCGACTCTGAGCTTCTATTATGTGTTTTTGAATAGATCATACCTTTTTTTCCATCTCATCATCAAGATCAGGTCTAAATAGCTTTCTTTCCCCAACTTCATCCCAGCAAGTTGAAGTCATGCATCTCTTTCCATAGAGAGCTTCATAAGGATCCATCTGAATACTAGAGTGAAAGATATTATTAAAAGAAAATTCCACCAAAGGTAGGTGTTGATCCCAACCTCCTTTGAAATCCATATAAGAAGCTCTCAACATTTCTTCTAGAGTTTGAATTGTCCTCTGAGACTGACCGTCTGTCTGAGGATGATAAGTAGTGCTGAAACTCAACTCTGTATCCAGAGTATGCTGAATAATTCACCAAAACATTGAGGTAAATCTCAGATCCCGATCAAATATAATGGAAAGTGGTACTCCATGCAATCTTACCACTTCTTTTACATATATCATGGAAATCTGATCTCGAGAGAAATATTCTCTAATATCAATGAAGTGTGACGACTTTTTAAGACGATCAACTATGACCCAGATAACATTATTGCCTTTGGATGTTTTAGGAAGTCTGGTGACATAGTCCATAGTGATGTTTTCCCATTTCCATTTGGGTATGGGTAATGGTTGTAACATCCCCTTATACTTCTGTCTCTCAAATTTAAATTGCCAAAAAACCAAGCATCAATATACATATACATCAACATCTCTTTTCATGCCATCCCACTAGAAGTACTCTTTCATGTCCCTATACATATTAGTGCTTCTAGGATTAATATAGAATGAAGAACTTTGAGCCTCATCCATCATATCCTTCTTTAATTCTGGGATTGGAGGAACACAAACCCGATTCCAGAACCATATTATCCCATCACAATCAAGGTTGAGTTCAGGAACATTTCTCTCCTTCTTTTGTAACTCTTCATCTTTTTTCTATGCCTCTTTAATCTTCACATGTATAGATGGTTGAACATTCATTTGATAAAGATACAATTTTCCCCTTCCATTATAATTCCAAGATCCATCCTTTGTAAGTCCATAAATATTGGATCTTTTGTGATCCTCATCATGGATAAGCTAGCATGGTCTTATCGACATAATGAATCTTCCACCTTGTTTTCTTTCCCAGGGTGGTAATTAATTGAGTAGTCGTAATTCTTAATCATCTCCAACCATCTTCTTTGGCACATATTCAGCTCCTTTTATGTGAAAATATACTTTAAAAATTTATGATCAGAATAAATATCACACCTTTCTCCATAAAGATAATGCCTCCAAATATGTAATGCAAAGATTACCACAACTAACTCCAAATCATGAGTTGGGTAATTTTTATCGTGTATTTTCAAATGTTGTGAGGCATAAGCTATCACCATATCATTTTTCATAAGAACACACCCCAGACCCTTCTTTGATGCATCATTGTAAATCACAAACCTTTCTCCACTACAAGGTAGTGTGAGCAGAGGTTCATTGGATAACCTCCATTTTGACTCCTTGAAATTCACTTCACACTCCTCCGTCCAAATGAACTTAACTCCTTTTCGAGTCAACCTGAGGAGTGTATTAGATAATCACGAAAAATATTTCACAAAACCTCGATAATATCCAGGCAAACCAAGAAAACTTCGGATCTCAGGTACCGTTGTTGGTCTTGACCATCATTTGATAACCACTATTTTTGCTGGATCCACAGATATCCCCACTTTTGAGATAATGTGACCCAAAAATGGAACTTTTTGAAGCCAAAATTCACACTTGGTAGATTTGGAATAAATATTCTCCTTCTTCAGGGTCTTTAATACAATTCTCAATTGATCTTCATGTTCTTCCTTTCTCTTTGAATAGAAAAGAATATCGTTTATAAAGACTACCACAAACTGATCAAGATAGTCTCTAAATACTCCATTCATTAGATCAATGAAGATAGTAGGGGAATTAGTAAGACCAAATGGAATCACTATAAATTCATAGTGTCCATACCTTGTATGGAAAGCCGTCTTTGGTATATCCTCCCTTTTGACCCCTAATTGATGATACCCTGATCGACGATCAATCATGGAAAAGTATTGAGATCTGCGTAGTTGGTCAAATAAGTCATCAATTCACAAGAGAGGATATTTTTTCTTGATAGTGATCTTGTTAAGTTATCTATAATCATTGGAGAGTCTCATTGATCCATATTTCTTCTTAACTAAAAGAACAGGTTCTCCCCAAGGTGACGCACTAGGGCTTATGAAACCCCTATTAAGATTCTCTTGGAGTTGCTTCTTCAATTCCTGCAACTCAATTAGGGCCATTCTATAAGATGTCTTTGAAATAGGAAAAGCACCCGGTACGAGTTCTATTGAATACTCAACTTCATGATTGGTGGAAGACCCAACAATTCCTCTGGAAATACATCATCGAACTCTAGTACAATGGGCATATTCTTAATCGTGAGTTTCTCACCAACCATTTGAGATAAATAACCTTCATTTAGTGGAATCAAGACCCATAAGATGGACGAAATTTCCACAAGAAGGTTATGTTCATCCTTGCATCGATAGAAGAGCATAGATTGATCTGGAATATAAAATGTGACTTCCCTTATTTGTAAATTGATATGAGATCCATATAAAGAAATCTAATCCTTGCCATGAATCACATCAAATTCCACTATAGGAAGGATAACAAGATTTTCAGGAAGCACTTTCCCACAAACTTCAAGCGGAGAAGAATTGTAAACTTTTGATGCGACTGTTGTGCCATTAGGGGTTGTCACAGCTAACACAATATCTAACTACTGAGGTAGTATGGTGATAACCTTAGAAATTTTTTCAGAAATAAAAGAGTGGGTGGATCCAGAATCAAATAAAACATTTTCTAATTTAGAGTGGATGGTAAGTGTACCTTTAACCACTTCGTTATCATACTCCACATCGCTAATATAAATTTCATGTGACTTTCCTTTTTCATTGGCCTTAAGAGTTTGTTGACGTCGATCATAATCAAAAACCGTTGGATTAGGTCATTGATTGGCATAATACCCCATTTCCTTGCACTTGTAACTTTGAAGTGTAGGAAGTGGACTCTCTGTAACCTTTTCTTTGTTCGAATCACTAGAAATATTCTTCCTATCATTACAACATTCAAATGCCCGATGACCTTATTTTCCACATTTGAAACATTTACTTGTCCCTTTAAGTAAACTCCCACCATGTTTCTTTCCACACTTTGAGCATAAGGGAAAACTCATCTTCTTTTCAGTATGCTCTTTAGATTTTTTTTGAATTCCATTTTCATCTTCTTATTAAACACATATGAATGATGGGTTACTCAAATATCCATCTCAACCTTGAGAGCACATCGAATGATTTCTTCATAGCTATTGAAGTCCGTTATGGCTAACGACCTTCGATGACTTGGTTTTAAGCCACTAAAGAATCGATCGATCATACTCTCAGGTTGGATAATAATCCCAGAAGAGTACCTTGCATGTCTTATAAAATTTTCATTGTAGGTACCAAAAGATTCATCAACCTTTTACATTATTCCAAGAAACTCTTTCTCGATCCTTGTACGAAGAATACGTGGGAAGTAATTATTGAAAAATATGTTCTTGAACTTGTCCCATCCCATGTACTCAATTTCATCTCTTGGCCTTGTATTCTTGATAAGATTCCACCATTGATTAGCTTCACCTTACAAATGAGAAACTGCTAAAATGACTTTATCATGTTCAGAACATTAAAGAACTGAAAATATCTTTTCTGTGGTACTGATCCATTGTTCAGCCACTGATGGATCAATAGACCCACTGAATGAGGGTGGACGCTGCTTCATGAAGGATTCAGCAGAATGTTGCTCTTTCCTTTTCTTGTTTGGAAGTCCTATATCATTCATAGCTTGAGAATGTTGTGTGAGAATGGCTACAAAATTTTTCATTCTAGCTCCCATAACGTTTGGTTGCTCAGGGGGACAATCATTGCATTTCCCGTCACATTCATAATTAACACAGTTCCTTAGGGTTCCAGCCATTGACTAAAACCAATAATTATAGTGTGAGAAACACTAATCTAAATAGTAAAACCACATAATCAAGAATAAAATTTCACTCTTTAGGTCTTATCATAGTTGATTCATGGCCATTTCTAAAACACTAAGATTTTTCCTATGATTATACATATTCTTAGGGTTCTTATTAAGGATTTCACATCCTAGAATGCAATGTTTGACTAAACCTTTCCTCTGATACAAACTATAATGACCCATACATTACATACATTGTTAATACTTCAAAATTGAAGCAAACTTATTACAACATATAACATAACCATGAAAGGACCGTATAGGTATAATGTCTTTAGAAACTGGGAAACATAAACAAATGGTTCATAAATCATCCACATTGTCTCCATTTTATTTTACCATATCTAGAGTTCCTTTTGGAATATCTTACTTAATACCCTTCCTCCTACACTGGGGAAAAGAAACACATACAAAAGGGTGAGCTCAAATGCTCTGTAAGGGTAAACAAAAGAAATATCAATCACATCATATTCATAATAACATAACATTTTGGAAATCATAACCTGAAAAAGAGATCATAATATCATAACATGGGATAAATCATAGTAGTGAAATGTAATCCCAATAATCATAACATAATACATGAAACCTTTTGGCATACACACATAATCATAGAGAATAATTTCTTAGTAGTCAAGACTCATTGCCAAGACTATCCTAGTGGACAAAGTCCATTTCTGAACCGAGTTCACTCCCCGTTTTAGTCCTGTATCACTGAACTAGATTAACTTGTCGTTCCAGCCATGTATATCTCATGAGATATAAATCTTTACCCAATTAATTGGAGGGAGATATAGGTCCCACCCATATCATAATGATACAATTCTTATGTGTGCCACAAGATCATAAATCATACATCATAACATAACCCATGTAATAAAAATGGGATTCTAAAAAATCATGCCATCATAACATAATCCATATAAGATAAAAGGACATCATAAAAATAATTTCATCATAACATAATCAAATCAATGTAAAAAAAGAGGTATAGAAACAGAACCAAATATTATCTTAGATGGAAAATAATTTTATAAAACACTTGAACTTCATTCTTGAGGAAAATATCCTTTCTACTTCAAAAACATTTTTCCTTTCTTAACATGTCGTACAATTTTAAACTAAAATAATGTGATTAAAAATAAACTTGAAAACATGTAAATGATGCTTCATGTAAATAATTTTCTAAAAAACCATTTATGTCGTGTAAGTTAAAGAATAACATTTTCCTCGTACTTTGGCCGGAAAAGTCAAAAAGTACATCGTACTAAAAACGACAAAATATTCCTTTCATATCATTTACTAAAAACTCACCAATGGTTAAAATTGGATTTCAAAAATTGTAGGTGGATGGAAATAATATTACATATTGAGGAAACATGGATGTGGATGATAAATATTCCCCAGTAAATTCGGAAGTATAAACAATCTCGGATAAAAATGAGATTGTGAAATCTTCCCTTACCATCCGTCCGATTTACTTCGTACATGTCTGAACCTCCTGTATAATGATTTATATAATGTTATTGACTTATTCCAGAATTGTACGCATTGTTATGATATAATATGTTGGTCATATTCTTAGCTTCTTATTAGTAATATTTCATTGTTACTTGTTATTCGGGTGTTTATTTCTTTTTGTTCTTATGCATGTTTTGTCGAATAAATTCATATTCATCTTTTTAGGTTATAGATACCTCACTTTCAGAATGGTATTAGTATAATATATATCATATTTATTCATTCAATTCATTTATATAATCATTAAGCATTGAAGATCATGTTGAACGAGTCGCGTCACATTATGGAGACGGTAGGCCGTACGTACGCACGAGCGATGATATCGTTCCCATGATCATTGAATTGTATTGAGGTGTATGAATACTATTTAAGAATCCATATAAATTTGTATCAATAATATATAGTTATTATTTACACCATTATACTCATCCAAGTAAGGTGGTGGTGGAAAACAGATTACACCACAAAGTGGAGATGGTATTCCGTACGTACGCACGCGCGATGATTTCGTTTTCCATAGGATTGATTGAAGGTGAAATAGGGTTGTTTCATATTTATAATAACATATCAGTATATGAGTGATACATATGTTAGTACTTAATAATTAAACAACTAAATAATAATAAGTAGAAGAAGAAATAAAGTTGAAAGAATCGGTAATGGACATTACCTCTTCTTTAAAGCACCTATCCTTAACCTCCTATTAAGGCACTAAATATGGTCTTTGAAGAATACCAAGACCTATATGATATTTCTAGGTAATTTGAGAAGGTAAATGGGCAGGTTTTTTATGAGCTTGAATGCTCAACGTGGTGTTAGGAGGAGAGGGAGGAGGTGCCCTTTAATAAGGGAGGAGAGGGGCACCTTAGGAAAAAAATAACATATTATTTTATAATAAAGTCATATTTGATTTTTAATAGCTCCAAATTGATTTATTACAAATTTAAGGTGGGTATGGGTCTAAATAAGCTCAACCAATATATTTTAGACAAGTTTAGGTTACTATTTGAACCTTATCATTTAGATTTAACTCTAAGTTAAATAATTTATCTTTTACTGTGTCTTGTTGTTTTCTTACACTATATGGTTAATAAAATTACTATAACAAGCCAAAATAACCCCAAGTGGTTCATTATTAATATATATAACCTTATCTAAGTCATTTGGAAGAACCTTAGATTTTGAGGAATAAAATAACAATTAATAATATAATATTTGTTTTAAAAACTATCTTTTGTCAATTTTGACACTATTTGGTAATTGATTGTTTTGAAAATCATAACAGCATTATTAGTTCAAAAAAAGTTATTTAAATCAATAATAATATGTCATATTAACCTATAAAATTAGTTTAATTCTTAAAAAGTCTCAAATTACATTTTTTTGGGTATTTATATTATCAAATATGATAATATGTCATTAATATGGTAATTACTGCATCATCATTGTGTCATAAATAAATTAGCTTATTTAATGTCTAGAAATTATAAATAAAACCCCATTATGTAGTAAATCGTCTTAGGTTTCTAATTAATATTTATAGTCGAATTTATCTTATTTATAACCCTATATTAAAAATATTTTAGTTATTAATCTTTGATTTTAACTATTTTAACTCTTCTTTAAATAAAATAATATTAAATGTTCTAATCTAATACAAGTGGACCCAAATGGTAATATTTTATTCCTAAGGTTGTTTCTAGTCAAATTAGACTTATCTAATAGAATTAGGACATGTGTTAGGGTAATCATAATATCATTTTTACCCTTAATTACCCTATTTTCTTTTAATCGTGGTAAAAAAAGTAAAAGGTTACTATTCACCAAAAATTATTTTTATCATATGGAAACACATTTTACTCTTTGATATTAACCGTGTCTCTCAGATTTTCGAAATTCCACTCACAAAAGCGGCAACATTATGTTTTATATAAATTTTCAAATTCTCATAGGACGTGGGTAAAAGACTGTGAAAAGTTCAATAAAATTTTTATATATCCACTATTATTATAAAATGACTCCAATTAATTACTTTGAACTTATATAGGTATTATGTATCCATTTTTACCTAAAATAAATTTAAATAAAATAAATAATTATTTAAATAAAAAGTAGTTTTTTAAAATAGTAACCCAGTATTTTCAGTATTCATCAAAAATTGAAATTTTTCAGAAAAATACCAAAATTTCACCCTAGGCTAATTTCGATATTCTGAATCCAAAAATGAAGTCCATTTTGAAATATAAAATTTATAAAATTTAAAAAAGTGGGTATTAATATGCATGACAGATATTTTTAATAATATTTTAATAGCATATCGTTGTTTAGTGAAACTCGGTATTGCATACAACACAAGCTATCAAGGAAGGTTGCGAATGCATGTAAAGAAAGCCAAGATAGTGTTGTTTGTAGTGAAAGATATTTTGATGATGTATATAACATAAAAACAAAAATATTTCTCATAAAAATCTCGGTTGTTACATGTAAAATGGCCAAGAATATTTAGTTTTATTTAGAAAATATAAGGGATGGTGGAAGATAATTTCCTTGATCTGTCATGCCTAAAATTCTTGGTGAATTTCATGCAGTCATGTATCATTGTTTTCCAGTAATAAAACATCGTCCTGATTTGGATGGAGATCTGTTCCTAGACTAATGAGTAGAAAAGGATCCCATGTGGAATTATTCCATTATAATGTGAATATCTTGTTAATATTTTCATCTGAGGAGGATAACATAAAATCCATGAATGTAGAGGTCCCTCTGTTCATTTAGATCACTATGTAGTGAATGTTTCGCTACACAACTTTAGATCTATTACCTACTGACTCGATTTTTTATGAGAGTCACGTTATGGAGATAATCGATTATTGGATCCACCCATTTAGAGGTGGAATCTGGTTAATAATGATATATGGATGTGTTTACCTAATTTATTTCCTCCATATATTAGATAAATATCTATGATACAATTATTTAGTGTGTGATATGGACAATTTCTTCATCCTGATCAGGGTCCTCAAAGACTGTGGCTATATTAGTCAATGTATCAGCTTTGGAATTCTGAGATCGGGGAACATAACAAAATATGGGATCAAAAGGTAATCCTATCATCAGACCCCTAATACATCTTTCTAGGGGGTGTAGTTATTCATTTTTGATGACTTATTATCCATTGATCTTCTTTATCAGTAGTTTTGAATCCATATTCAAATTCTGGTAGGCTATCTATAGCAGTAGGTCTAATTACGACCCAACTATGAGGGATTGGGGGTTTTCCTCATTATTCATGATGAATTTATATAATAGTGAATATTAGGGAAGAATAATTTATATGGAGAGACTTTTACATTCTGTATTCCAACGCGATTATGCTTTGGGTTTTCCATCATTTTGTTTAGGAGACATTGGGAGGTGCTATCAAAATATATCTCCCATGTTCGTGGAGTGTCATGTGCATAGAAGACCTCATCATATGGATGGTCAGTGTCTTATGGTGTATTCTAGGGGGAATGATATGCGATGAGGAAATCATCGAAGGATTTCTCATTCACCGATTATTTTGATATGAACTGAAAGTCATATTATTTCATTATGACCACCCACTGGGCCAAGATCCCAATTAACATAGGAAGATAAAGGATGTACTTGAGTGTATGAATATGAGATACCAGATGGACACTGTGATGCAATATGTAATTCCTTAACTTTTCAACTGTGAAGATGAGCTCAAGGTAGTTCTCCTCGACATAAGAGTATCGAGTCTCAGTACCGAGCATTATTCGACAGAAGTTATAGAGACTTTTATCACTCCATGCATTATTTTTTTGTGTGAGGAGGAAATACAATATGTGTTCCCTGGTATCCACATATAATATGAGTGGACTACATTCCAATAGAAGCATCCAAACTAGTGGGTTCATTAAATACTTCATGATACTTCCAAAGTATTCTTGTCAGTTATCATCCCATTGATAGAAGATTCCCTTCTTCATTAGCCTAGTGAAGGGGAGATATTTTATGACCATTCTAGAAATAAAACTCTAAATGTAGGTGGGGTACCTTTGGATACCTCAAAACTATTTTAGATTTATATTTGTGAAATTTCTAAAAATAATTATTCATCTATTAGTCAACCCCGATGTTGTGGTGGCATACCACAAAGCTAAAAACCTCCCTGATGTTATCCTGAAAGCACATTTCCAAAAATTCATCCTCAAACCGTGCTATTTCAGCTTGTCAATGATTGTTTGAGAATATGTGAAGTGATCACATAACTATCACTATTTGACCACTAGGTCATTTACATAGCATTCAAATATTCTCTCTATGAACAACCTAAAGATATGATACATATCATGTTGATATTTAGTATTATTAGTATTTAAATCAAATAGTGTGACTTGATAGCAGAATATACTCTATGGTGGTTTGAAGTTAGTGATTTCTTTATCTTCAGGGGTCATATTTATCTGATTATTCCTTGAATACTTTTCCATGAAGGAATGGTCTTGGATGTTATAAGTTTATTTGATCAATAGTTCTATGATCATAAATGGGAAATCGTCCATTAGGGTGTTCCGATTAATGTCTCTATAATCGATGCAGGCTCTAATATGATCATTATTTTTCTAGATTGGGAAGATGTTAGAGATCCATTTTTGGTACTTAGATTATCATTTATTTCTTTGAATAGTTTTTAAATCTACCCCTAGATTGGGGGCATGAGAGGTGTGAATTCTTCTAGCTCTCTGCTTGAAGCCTCAATGCTCATCTGGTAGTATAAGATGGAATGTAGCCATATTTGGATTTATTCTGGTAATTTTTACTTCATTTAAAGAAAAATCTTATGAGTTATTCTTTAGAAAATTAATATATATCTCTTGATATTCTAGGGCAATGGTGGTATTAATCTATATAGGTTGTGGGTCTTCTTCAGTTCCTTGATTCAACTGTATGAGTTCATCGAAGGTGGTGGAGACACCATCCTCAAATGTTGGAGGGTCTTCCCGAGGTCATCCTCATATTCTTCCACTTATGAGTCTTTGGATTCATTCATAGTTGGAGATGGAAATCTGGGAGCCTTTCTATCACTATTGTGGTGAGAGAGGACATGAGAAGAAATAATATCATCTCCTATAGCTTGAATCATGGTAGAGATATGGTAGAGATGATTGTATTTTAGATTGTCACAAGGAACAAGAAGGTATTGGACCTCTGGTGACAATCCTATCAGATTGACTAGATTTAAGGGGAGCACATAATTTCTATTGATCGTACTTTGAGGATTTCTAGGGGAAATACCCTATCCATTTGAGGCTTCCACATTTATATCATCTATAGTCACTAGTTGTTTGACTCCCATTTTGTAGACCACTACTTCAGAATATGTGGACTCATATGTCTGTAAGGTGGAACTATCAACATGTAGTATTCCTAATATTCCAATAATGGGATATTTCAGATAATAATGGAATTTTGAAGCTACTTCTATTTGGAAGTTGATCTAGGGCCTTCCGAGAAGGACATAGTATGTGGTGTGTTGCTAGATATCCAAAAAAATACAGTGTTCGATGTGAGATCCCCAAACTAAATATTGAGATTGATCTTCTCAAGGGGTCTTTTATAATTCTTATAATACCATTGAATGGTTATCTTTGTGGGAGATAGGTCCCCTTCATTATGTCCCAAATATCATAGGGTCCTAATCGGGATGATATTGATCTCAAAACCATGATCCATAAGGTCCCTTAAAATATGTACATTATTGAGTCTGCCTGAAACATAAAGGGGTGGGATGTACCATTAAATGATCTCTTCCTAATCCTGGTTAGTGAACAAGATGCATACCAGGAATTCTGATGACATAGTCTCTACTCGATAAATATCAATTGTAAAATCTTCTATCTCAAAATTCTATTGGATATGGAGGGATTCAAATAGTGCCTCCATGAGTTCTATTGGAAGATGGAGTGTATCTAGAATTGAGATATTGGGAATTAATACTACCATCTATTTTAGAATTTTGTAATTTTGGGCCAGAAGTCCGAGCATCTTGATGTGGGGATCCTCTTTAACATGTAGCTAAGGTGTCAAGGAATTTTAAGAGTATGAGCCTGGTGTTTCTGCAGAGGTCGAAGGATCTACTAACTTTAATAGAATGGTTCATGCCATCCTTCCCCCTTTCTTGGGATGATAGGATAATCTTACCCCCTATAGGCGATTATACAATAAATATGTGTGTGGATGATCACTGGAGGGTTCTAGGAATCCTCCATACCTCTTTTTATCATGCTGGTGCTCTTTACTAAGTGTCTTAGCTGTATATATGTCCTCTGAGGGATGTGACTGGAATACTGGGTTTGAACATGCCTGCACTATCCCTTATATCCCCAATTACTATGCACGCAACCCCTCTTTCCCATGTTATGTATGAAAAACACCTATTCTAAGGCATATTCATCATCATAGAAGGGGTATGGAAAGTGTATCATGTTAAAATAACCAAATATGAGATCTTCATCGAATGAGGGTTCAATTTAGTGGGTAGTTCCCTTGAGGCATATATCATAGTAAAGAAATAATCAAGAGTCATAGCTTCTATTAGAGGAGAATATGACTCATCCTCTTCTATTTCTTCATGCTTCTAGTGGTCATCCCCTCTTTTGGGAGGCATATTCGATGTCGACTTCTTGGGTGGTGGATATGTTTTAGGTTACATGGATCTTCTATAAGGGTGGTATGATCATGGTGAACTATTTTTTGATTCATCTAATTATTTAACTTCCACTCATTCTTAGCCAGAACATTCTTCAAACCACCTTCTTCTTCAGAATAGAAAATATTTATGCATGCCACTTCTTATGAGGAGTATTCTAACACCACCTATCTATAAATTACCATTCCTTAAAGGATTTTTTTAAAGATGAATATGTCCTGGATATTATCACCAAACATTATACATAAAGGATAGTAATTAGTACAGTCAGTGAGGATGACCTCATAAGGCTTCCTATGCTGCATTATCTTGAGATGGTTAGTGTCCATGGATTGTAAGAAATAACTATAGACTTATTCATTTCAGATGGAGTATGATTTATTCATATGTTCCTCAAATCCTTGGTGACCCTGATTTCTCTATTCTTATGTATGAGGGTGATTCTGTGGTTTCCACTACTCGACAGGATGTGAAGGGTGGTTCATGGACTGCCTAGGTGACTGGATGTGCACTACTGTTGGCATGAGAGTGCAGATGAAACATTAGATATTTTTTAGAAGTTTACCATATTTCAAGGAATTATTTTAGATTTAGATTTATTTTATTAAATGTATTCCTTGAGATATTTTTCCATTTCATCAAACTAACGGAACCCCCTGGATTATTCATTGGGACCAAAGGTGTCTCCAACCCATCATATATATTTTCAGCACACAGTTCCATCAGTTTATCCTTCGAGAGATGGATGATGAGTGAATAGGATATAAAATTCCATATTAATTTGAATTCAGACACACAATAATTTTTGTGTTATTTTATGTTTTCCATGTCCATTATTTTCATTTTCTTCAACTCGGAGTTTAACTCATAAAGGAATTGAGGATGGATGTCTTCCCATCATGCAAGGGATCCGGCTGGTAGACTATTGTACCAAACAAAGGTTGGCCCTATAAGAGACTGTACAAAACAACTCTACTTGGCCACATACTATTAGTCTCAAGGTCATATCCTATTATATTTTAGCTCATGTCTCGGGGAGACACCCTGTGTATCCTATTTATAGTATGAATCTGAGATATCATAGTTTGATCTCACCCTTGGGATTTTCCCCAATTTATATGACCTTATATGAGATATATTTATAAAATTATTCACATTGGTGATTAAATATTGATATTTCGTAGGCTAGTAGATAGTCATGATTCCAATGATGTGTTCTTTGAAGATCCCTATGAACCCATGATTTATTCTCATTGTGAGAAACAAGGGATAAAAATTATTCAGAAACATTGCATTTGGATGCGATGATTAAATGCTGGGACAAACATTCTTATTTTATTAATATAGGGATCAGAACATAGGAATGAATCCTACACATCCTTATTTTGGAAGGAATTATATTCATCTTATTTCATTTTATTTCTCAGTTCTCTAAGGTATGAGGTGTAATTATCATCCCATGGGATTGATTGGGACATGATGATTGCATTATTAGAGACATGGAAAGACATAGATTGAGTTGAATTCCCATTTTATTTTAGGCTCAATAATTTGGAAGGAATTCAATGTATCAAGGTTATAGAAATAATTATAGTCCCTACAGTTCAACTAGTTATTCAGTCCACTTTGGAATGAAGAAGGATGTTCAATCCATGGGAATGATTGGGCCCCAGTGGTTGAAATTTAAGAGACATGGCTGGAAATACACTAAGGAGTATTCTAATTTGGGTTTGGGATTAGGATTTAAAATGGAATACTATATATACTATTTATGGTAGCAATCATATTCCTTATAGTTCAACTAGTTTCTCAGTCCACTAAGGGATGGGGTATGATGATTAAACAATGGGAATGATTGGGTGATAATGATTGAAATTATGTAGACATGGTGGTACTTATAATAAGGTGGATGCCCATTTGAATTTGGGATCAGGCCAAAGGAATGAATCCTATGTATCATCATTATGGAAGGAATATGATTCCTCATAGTTCAACTATTTTCAATGTCCAATTAGGGATGAGGTAGAATGTTCATCCCATGAGTATTATTAGGTCTAGATTGTTGAAATTTCAGAGGCATGATGGTCCATACATTGAGGTGGATTCCCATTTGTGTTATTATTTGGCCTTAGAAGCCCAACCTACATATCTTGGTTAAGGAAAGAATTAGAGTTCTCATAGGTCAATTATGGCATCCCTTCTTTTTAATACATAACTTTTCATTACATTTTACACACAGAGGATCATTAAAGTCTAGTGTCTTGGAAATAAAAAACATAATACATGAAAACAACATAAAACTTTCTTCTAAACCACATGTAAGGATTTATCATAGGTTCATCTTTTGTACATTTACTGCATCTCATATCCTGGAGACATACATCAAAGGAAAGGGTGAGCAGAAGGCCCAGTAAGGGTAAATAAGGGAACCAATATACTTTTGATATCAATAAGAAATTGAATAAAAACATAAAGGCATTATAAATGAAATAATATTAATATCATAATAAAAATAACATGGAATATAACATGAATATGTGGCTACAAAATTTCATTTAGACAATCATGAACATAACACCAAGGTCCATCCCCAAGGTGTAATAAAAATTACCAAGGTTATTCACCAAGGTATCGTGAAACTTTTCATCTCTAGAGATGAATTCTTTACCCAATGCATTGGAGAGCTATTAGGGTGCACCCTTAATATGTCTTTAATTTCATGTGATCCACACAGATCATAATAAAACATTTCATAAATAACCCAAATGGAATCAAAGAAATGGGTTTCATGTCAAAATCGTGACGTTTAAAAAGAGCTTAAAAAGAAGATCCTTATGTCATTTATAACCCATGGAAAGGGAGTGAGGGTTATATTTGAGTCAATTACCGAATCCAATATATCATCTTTATATATTTATGAACACCCATGGAAATTAAATATGTTTGGGTATTCACATAAATAAACAATAGAAATTTTTGAGAGAAAGAGACATAAATTTTGAGATGAAATTTCTACAGCATAATGGCTATATAACATAGTTTTAGAAAACATTGAAAAGAGAGGGAAAAAGGGTCACCCACTTATAAATAACTCATAATACAATATGGGTAGTGAATAATATCATGGTATGGATATTTTAATGACATACCACTTGAAAAATGAAACATGAAAGAAAAGAGAAGATGCGATTTCTTTTACTAAACATTATGCAGCCTAACGACGTCATATAAAAATTCAGAAAACAAATTGATGAGAGAAAAGAAGGTCTCTCAATAATTAGACATGAAATTGAAATAAATTAGGACATATAAGAACAAAATTTCAACATAAAGAGATGGAAATTATAAGACACAACATAAAGAAGTCATGACTTAAAAGAGGAGGGTGAAAGGATCCCTTACCATGAAGAGTAACTTCGAATGCTTGAAGGTAGGGACCTTGGGAGGCTTGAGGGAACCTTTGGAGGACTCCATGGGAGGTAAAGAGACACAAACTTTGTTGGGGAGGATTTGGAAAATAAATTAATGAGGGAATGTTTTGGTATTTATAGGAGAAGTGAGGGGACAAAGCATTAATTGCCATGGGACACCTCATCGGTTGTATTGGCACTACCATGGCCTTGCCCACGGTATTTTACCATGGTATTGTCCACTTGGGACACCTCATACCTTATCTTACTATTCATAAGTCGACCAGAATAATTGCATTATTATTACATCCTTAATGATGTTATTAAACACCTGAAACTCAAAAAATGTATTTTCATTATTCACCGAAAATTCAACATTCTCAGAAAAATCCAAAAATCCAACTTAACCAAATATCGATTCATTGATTTAAAAAATGAACTCCATTTTATTGAAATATTTTTCTAAATATTTTTAATTTAATTTTTAAATAAACACACAATTAACTAAAAATTCAACTTTTTCAGAAAAATCCCATAAATTCACATTAACCAGATATCGATTCTCTGATTTCAAAAATGAACTCCATTTTATGAAAATGATTTTTTAAATATTTTAAATTGAATTTTTAAATAAAAACACTATTCCCTAAAAATTCAACTGTTTCTAAAAAATCCCATAAATTCACCTTAACCAAATATCGATCCTCTGATTTCAAAAATGAACTCCATTTTATAAAAATAATTTTTTTAAATAATTTTAATTTAATTTTTAAATAAAAAAACTATTAACCCAAAAAAACTAATACTTAACCAATAATTTTTGAAATAATTTTTTACGAATTTTATTGAATCACATTACTTAATCAAGGTGCCTAAATTATATTAATACTCTCTTAAGTGAGGTTACATAATCCATTTGATCACATTACTAATAATAAGTGTAAAATAAATATTCATAACTTAATATTAATCAAAAACTAAGTTGATCTTATTAGACTATAAATTTCTTACTGAACATAACAGTAGAAGACCATTTTTTGAAAATCATTACACATTTTTAATTATTTACGTTTTACATAAATATTTTAAAATATCCATTTTCAAAAATTCAACAATAATATTCATCCCATATATATCCAGATACTTGAGATTCAAAAACTTCACCATATGAAGAAATGAAAATCTATTTATCTCAGAGGATTTCATAAAGTAGCTAAGGTCTCATTACATAGCCCCTTATAACACCATCATAGGAACAATGTGTAAGGTGTGCTAAGGTGATAGAATCCTAGGCCGACTCGACCAAAATTTCCCGAGTAGTGATTTCTATCAGGTTGAAATTCTCATGAAGGAGATTCCATTCCAGTATGACATGATGAAGTTCACCTTGGGTTTGGTCCAGAGAAAATCCCAAAGGTTCTACCTCCTTCCAAGGTTCTGTCAGATGGGCTTCGATCGGCCTGAGACTACTCGATGAGGCCATCAAATATTTTTTCTATATTAATTAACTAAGGTCACCTGTATTTGTAGACAATAATCATCACATTTGGTTTCCAAATTTCATATTGACCAACGATCATATAATAGTCAAAACCCAATGGTCTCATTTTAATTATACTCATTTTATTAAATGAAATAGTTTTGTTGAGTATAAAATAAAATAACACACAAAGTTAGGGAACAAAGTTTATTCAAAATTTTGGGTTGTTACATTCTTCCCCCCTTAAGAAATTGCATCCATGAAATTTTAAAATTGTTCTTGGAAATTTCATTGAAAGTCCCACATTGGAAAAAGTTTCAGTAAAACTATTACATTAAAATGAAGAAAGGGAATTACAAAGGACACCCGAGTTAACCCATACTAAGATTTCATGTAGGAAAACATGGATATGGAAGAGAAAACAAAGGGTCAAGTTCTGATGGAGAGTGATAGAAAACATGATTAGGAGAAAATTAACCATAAGAAGATCATAAACTTATGTTGTGTCAAACAGTCTTTGATTACCCAGTAGGAAACGTAAACCAACAATGTTTTTGTTTTTCATTCCTTTTCATTATTTTGAGGAAATCATTAACTACATAAAATAAAAACATAATGAAATATAATAACATTCATGTAGAGTTTCATCCTTTAATAAGTTTCCACTAAGAATAATATTCCCTCCAAACAATGAGCATTCAAAAAGACTTGGTCTCATCAAAAGCACAAGAATCATCTTCTAGAGAATCACATAATCCACAAAAGTGGAACTATATATTTCTCTTGTCTTTAGTCATCAAGTAAAACTAAAATGGTTAGTACTAGATCATATAATCCCCCAAAAGGGTAATACTTTATAAAAAGAAATATGACTATTAATCTCTAAAATTTAACAAAAAGTATCCAATGTTACAGAAAGACCATTCAATACACAATCATCCTTAAAATTATTCAGAATAATCCAAACTAATATTTGAAACCAAAACTCAGAAGGATTTAATCACATAGTCTTCCCTAATAAATATTTACATCTATTTGTAAATAACATCGACTACTATTAAAGTCTCAAACTAAAGTTTAATTAATATAATCACATATTCTCTATGCTAGGTTCATTATTTTCTAGAAATAACCCAAACCACCATATGTCAATAGTAAATACACAAGTTCTTACAATAAAAATTCAACAATTCCTCCACAATTTAAATACTACAGTATTTTATTTTCGTTAGGCATATAGCATTCCAAAAGATAAAACATTTTCCAAAATAACCGTTATCATTTAATCACCAAATCATTTTCCTATACAATGTATATCCATTCGATAAAACATAAGTTTCCAAAAACTACTTATTCTTGATCCATAAAAATATCATGTGCATTAGTCAGTCCAAAGGGCATTACAACAAACTCATAACGCCCATATATTTATCAGAAGGCATTTTTTAGAATATCATCATTCTTCACCATCAATTGATGATAACCAAGATGTAGATCAATCGTAGAGAAGAATTGAGCCCCATGAAGTTGTTAAAATAAGTCATCAATTCATGGAAGAGGGTATTTTTTTTCTTCGCTGTGATCACATTCAGTTCTCTATAATCAATGCATAGCCACATTGATCCATCCTTATACTTTACAAAGAGATTTGGTGCTCCCCAAAGGGACACACTTGGTCGGATAAACCAATTCTCCCAAAGATCTTGTAGTTGTTTCATTAATTCCTCTAGCTCCACATTTTCTGTTCTATAGGGGGTCTCTGATATCGGGTGAGATCCAGGTATGAGTTCAATTGAGAACTCTACCTCTCTTTATGGGGGAGGTCCGGGTAACCCCTCAAGAAATACGTCAACGTATTCCTAGACGATTGCGACATTTTTTAAAAGAATAAAACCTTCGTGAGAAACTTATTTCATTTATGAATATTTTACCTAAAAATGATTTTATGTCTTAAAACTTCATGCTTAGACAATTATATTTTTCTATAATTCCTTTATAATGATTCATAAAAAGCTCACGATTGACCAAACATATCCCCTGGGAGTGTCGTATCCAAGAGTGCAGCATGTCCCATTGTTGTGTACCAGATCCCATTCGAGTCTAGCTCAAGGTGGCGTTTTTGGGTTTTACCCCTATGTACATCTATGCCAGAGCCACCTCTACCTGCTCGTATCCAGACAAGGATGTATTTGATTGATAAACAACTTACTCAATACTCACCAAAATACCAGGAAGATTTCCTATATTTGAAATTTTCTATAGGGTTATTACTAATGTTTTCATAAACTAAATTTCATAAATAACTAAACTATCCTTTGATACCAACTATGACATCCCGCCTTTTTAATATATAACTTTTCATTAAATTTTACATACAGTGGATCTTTAAAGTCTAGTGTCTTGGAAATCAGGAACATAATACATGAAAACAACATAAAACATTCTTCTAGACCACTTTTAAGGCTTTATCATAGGTTCATAATATTTACATTTAATGCATCTCATATCTTGGAGACATACATCAAAGGAAAGGGTGAGCAGAATGCCCAGTAAAGGTAAATAAGGGAATCAATGTACTTGTGATATCAATAAGAACTTGAATAAAAACATAAAGTCATTAGTAATGTATGAATATGAATATCATAATGAAAATAACGTAGAACATAACTTGAATATGTGGCTACGACATTTCATTTATACATTCATGAACATATCACCAAGGTCCATCCCCAAGGTGTCATAGAAATTACTATGGATATTCACCAAGGTATCATGAAACTTGTCATCACTAGAGATTAATTCTTTACCCAATGCATTGGAGCGCTATCAGGGAACAAACTTAATATGTATTTACTTTCATGAGAGCCACATAGATCATAATCAGAAATTTCACCAATAACCCAAATGGAATCAATGAAATGGGTTTCATGTCAAAATCTTTAAAAAGAGCATAAAAATAAGATCATTATGTCATTTATAACACATGGAAATGGAGTGAGGTTTATTTGTGTGTCAATTTCCGAATCAAATATATCATCTTTATATATTTATGAACACACATGGAAACAAAATAAGTCTGGTTATTCACACAAATAAACAATAGAATTTCTTAAGAGAAAGAGATATAAATTTTGAGACGAAATTTCTTCAGCATTACGGCCGTATAACATGGTTTTAGAAAACATTAAAAAGAGAGGGTAAAAGGGTCACCCACTCATAAATAACTCATAATACCATATGGTTACTGAATAAGATCACGGTATTGATATTTGAATGACATAGGACATGAAAAAAAACATGAAAGAAAAGAGAAAATGCGACTTCTTTTACGAAAAATTCGGCAGCCTAATGACGTCACTTAAAAATTTCGAAACAAAATTGATGAGAGAGGAGAAGGTCTCTCAATAATTAGACATGAAATTGACAAAAATGAGAACATATAAGAACATACCCTAAACATTAATAGATGTAAATTTTAAGACACAACAAAAAGAATGTCATGACTTAAAAGAGGAGGGTGAAAGGATCTCTTACCTTGAAGAGTAACATTGAATGTTTGAAGGTTGGGACCTTGGGAGGCTTGAGGAAACCTTGGGAGGACTCCTTGGGAGGTAAAGAGACCAGAAATTCGTTGGGGGAGGATTTGGAAATGATATGAATGAGGGAATGACTTGGTATTTATAGAAGAAGTGAGGGGAGAAAGAATTAATTTCAAAGGGACACCTCATCGGTGGTATTGGAAAAACCATGGGCTTTCCCATGGTATTTGTCCATGGTATTGTCCAAGTTGGACACCTCATACCTTATCTTACTATTCATAAGTATACCAGAATTATTTCACAATTATTACATCCTTAACGATGTCATTAAATACCCGAAACTCAAAAAATGTATTTTCACTATTCACCGAAAATTCAACTTTCTTAGAATAATCCCAAAAATTCACCATAACCAAATATCGATGCTATGATTTCAAAAAATGTACTCCATTTTATGAAAATAATTTTACAAATAATTTTAATTTAAATTTTAAATAAAAACACTATTCACTGAAAATTCAATTGTTTCACAAAAAATCCCATAAATTCACCTTAACCAAATACTGATACACTAATTTAAAAAAAGAACTCCATTCTATGAAAATAATTTTTTAAATATTTTTAATTTAATTTTTAAATAAAAAAACTATTCACTAAATATTCAAATGTTTCTCAAAAATCCCATAAATTCACCTTAACCAAATATCAATGCTCTGATTTCAAAAATGATCTCCATTTTATGAAAATAAGATTCTAAATATTTTTATTTTAATTTATAAATAAAAAACAATATTCACCTGAAAAAAACTAATACTTAACCAATAATTTCTGAAACAATTATTTACCTATTTTATTGAATCGCATTACTTAATCAAGCTGCCTAAATTATATTAATACTTTCTTAAGTGAGGTTACTTAATCCATTTGATCAAATTACTAATCATAAGTGTGAAATCACTATTCATAATTTACTATTCATCAAAAATTACGTTGAACCTATTAAGATCTAAAATTCTTACTGAACATAATTGTAGAAAACCATTTTTTGAAATCATTACACATTTTTAATTATTTAAGGTCTATATATAAATTTTAAAATATCCTTTTTCAAACATTCATCAACAATATACATCCCATATTTATCCGGATACTTGAGATTTACAAACTTCAGCATAATAAGAAATGAAAATTTATTTATCTCAGAGGATTTCATAAAGAAACTATGGTCTCATTACAAAGCCCCTTATAACACCAGCATAGGACCTAAGTGTAAGGTGTGCTAATGTGATTGAATCTTGGGGCGGCTCGACCAACATTGCCCGAGTAGTGATTTCTATTAGCTTGAACTTCTCGTGAAGGAGATTCTGTTCCAGCTTGACAAGATTAAGTTCTGCCTGGGTTTGGTCTAGAGAAAAGCCCAAAGGTGCTACCTCCTTCCCAAGTTCCGTCAGATGGGCTTTGATCGGCCCAAGACTACTGGATGAGGCCATCGAATCTTCTTTCTATATTAATTAACAAATATCAATTGTATTTATAGACAATAATAACAATTTTTAGTTTCCAATGGTAATATTGACCAATGGTCATATTGATCAACGGTCATATAACATTAAAAACCCAATGGTCTCATTTTAATTATACTCATTCTATTAAATGAAATAGTTTTGTTGTGTAAAAAATAAAATAACACACAAATTTAGGAAACAAAATTTAATCAAAATTTTGGGTCATTACATCAATTGGTCGGGGCATACACACAGATGTTTCCCTTATATTGATAGAGGCTTGAATTATATGATCATTACAACTCCCTAGTCCCATGTGAGATATGACCAATGTGAGAAAAAGGATGGATGAAAATCTGTATCATTGCTTTTGGATGTCTAATTTATGTACTGGGATGTCCCTTTGGATGTTTAATATGGATCGTAGGCTTTATATAGGTTTCCTACAAATCCTTTCTATGGAAGGAATCATAGTAATCATAGTTTAGTTGGACGAGGCTTACATATTGACATTCCCCTTTCGGTCCGGGCTTACACAATGAGGATAGACAAAGTTATCAATCCCATGGATTTCCTTTTTACCTAGTTTTCTTTCTAAACTAACATGATTGACTTCCTACATTATATACCTTGATTATCTTCTTTTTCATGTTGGAGGATGTCTAGACATGTTGGGTTATATTTCATACACTTCCAAAGAAAATCCTATGATCCATTTGTATTATCTAAGGTATTTTTTATATTTAGGAAGCCATGTTTGAGTGTCATTTCTCGATCAAGAATGACTTTTATATAGGACATCATGAGAGATAGCTAGATAATCCTAGAATCCACCACATGATTCTAGATGGCATGTACATAAGGGATCGTTTGATCTAGATAAATTACCCTAGCTCCATCACAAAATCCATCTAACATGACTAGAGTGTTTGTGGAGAGTCAATATGACATATATGGAGGGTAATGTATGATCTAGGATGACATGTCTAGAGGAAATTGCAATACATGGTTGGAATGACCGAATTGAAACATAAGAACTAGTTGATATGCCTGGGAGCTACAATGAGACTCAACTAACATGTGATTATTACATCATGTGACTCATGAAACATTTCTAAAGGACATCAAAAGTTTCGGATGGAGATCCTAGAGGTCTTCATGAGACTAGGGTGGAATTTTCATGGGGAACAATGGGAATTTCTCTAACATGTCCATAAGACATCGGATGATCCAAATAGTATACCAAATATAATTTGGGAGGCCTAGTCGAAATGTCCTAGTTCTCTCACATGTTCTAGGTGGTTCACACGTGGAGAATGTGGATTAGTACAAATGTTCTTCACAAAAGTCTAACATATTTTAGTCATTGTTCCAACCTTTTATTGAAAAATCATTATATTTATTCATTGTTAGCTCATTTTTGTATCACATGATCTAGAAAATGTGTGGGATGGTCTTCACATATCCTCCCAAAAGTCTATTACATTATATATAGTGATCATGAAAAGTAATTATGCAGGATATATTATTTATTAGTCGTTTAATAAAACTTAAATGATAGAAAACTTCTCATTTCCATGATGAATCACTCCACGAAATCCAATCTAATTCTAGTGCGAGGCACCAATGATTATCCATACATGATTAGATGGTAGTGGTGTATTTTTCATGCTGGGGTGGGGGGTTTATCTGAATCACCACCCCGGTTGATTTCCACATTTCATAGTGTGTATCTCATAAATCTAGTTTGGAGCCTGTGGATGGATTCAATGTCATGCACTCAGTGAGATACACCACAAATCATTCTAGGGAGAATCACATGATTTTCAGCAACTCTAGTATCATCTTATCAAGTCCTCCTTTATTGGATTATTTATAATCAATTGGGCCTCGTTGAATCATGTGTACATGCCTAGGGACTTTTATATTGTTTGGGTGACACGATCAAGAGCCTTCTTGAGATCATGATGCCCATTAAGAGGCCATCGTATGATATCAGGTGAATTTTATGGAGCCCTTCATGATAGAAAGATGTATTTTCAATGGAATTTTAGAAAATAAGACCATATTCTCAAGGGGTCTTGTGAGACCATACTACTGATATCCTAGGAATGTTTCAATAGTTTTATGACCTCTAAAGGATCTCGTTTTCCCCTATTTATTTCATTTGTTTACATTGAAAGGGATGTAGATCTCGATAGGTTTTATGATTGTATTTGAAGTCAATAAATCTACCTCATGGTGATTCATCATGTGACCAACTGAGGGGTTTTTGGAGATGTGTGATAATTTCATGGAAAACACCATCTATTTGACATTATGGACCCAAAAGTGGGAAAATAAGGTTTCCTAGACATGTATGAGGCCCTCCACGTGATAATGATGACATGCCAGTGAGATTTCACGAGATGATGTGGACATGTCACTAGGTGATTACGATCACGTTCGGATAATTAGGCGTGTGTTAAATGATATGTCTAACTAAAAAAGTCTATTTCCTTCTCCACTTTTTATTTCCATTGTTTATTTTACAAAGCCCTAGGGGTTTCATGATTTCTCTTGAATGTTGTTGAGGATAGTCATCATACCCATCAGTGATGTGTCAAATGATTTTTATGAGAACAAGAGGATCCCACCTTTTGGATATTTTCATCCTATTTATGAAGGATTTTAGGAGGTGTTTTTAGGCATTCAACCGTTGACAACCTGTATAAGTTAATGGAGATTATGTGGTTTCCCTCATGCGTTCATCGATTATCCAGGGTGCCTTCACAAAAGCATAAGGACTTGTTGAAAATACATCCTGGGGAATTCCATAGGTTATGAACTAAATTTTACAATCTACATGACCTTCCACTATTCATGCAACCACATGTCTTTTTTGGGTTCACACTATCCACACAATCTCATCCTCCTCCTTTTTCCTATACTTAATGGGGAAAATAATATTCATATTCAGGTATTTTTTACTTTATGGATTTTCCAATTCTCTATTGGAGGGAATCAATAGAAGCATAGGATGCTATAAAGAGAACTTATAATTATGAAGTGATAATTAATTTTTTTTAATTTTTAACCCATAGGGGTTGGTTATTACAGGAATGAAAATAATAATGATAATATTGAGAAACATAGACTCAGTTGGCTTATTCTGGGAGGGAATGGACATCAATTTTTGGTTATTGTAATTTAATCATAATAATGATAACTAATCTCCATTTCATTATAAATGATATGACTAAGGTGGATTTTGTTTGGAAAGATGGTTGATTGTGGTGGGTTCAATATCTGGTACAATCATGCATTTTAAGTTCACCCTTACCATTTTTAATGGAAACTCCCAACAGTTCCCACTTCTATAACTGAGTAGAGACCTACTTTCTAAATGCAGGTGGTTAGTTGTAGTTTCAGACCCAATTACATTTAAAAACTCACATTATTCAAGGGGATGGTAGGTCAAGCCCATGACACCCTTTTTGAGGGAGTTTTTTATATTCTTATACACTCTTATAGATTTTTGATTTGTTCATGAATATATTCCTAACCATGATAAAAAACTAGTTACCCTAACAAAATGACCCATTTTAGAATTCCACTACATGTAATGAGAGGTATATTAATTAATGAATATGTATGAATTTGAGGTTCAAAATCCATTTCCCCTGAATGTGAAGTTACTTATCTGTTTATTTTATACAATCAGCTGCTTCACCACTTTTTTCATCTGGGGTGATGACAAAAATTTCTGAGGATGGGAATGAGTTGTTGTGAGATATCCTACATATATTGATTATAAAATTAATCATTACCCATGTAGTTAATTAAACCCATACAGTTTAACATCATATGGAAAGGACATATAAGAGGGAATATATACCCTGGGTGTCGAGCTCGAGCCTTAAAAAGGAATCTTATATATCTTAGTTGATGTAGGAATCACATTAATTATAGTCATATTGTTCCCTTTATTCATGAACTAAGGTGGATTCCCTTATATGGGGGAGTCATATCATTCCACTAATAATGGATGACACATTGTGGTTTCCCTGGATAGTGGAGATTCATAATGAGAATGATATAATCATTGCAGATTTCTAAGAACACATGATCCATTCTCAGTAGGAGAAACAAGGAATGAAAAGAAATTGGTATCACATTATATGAATGGGGCCCTTATATAGTGAGATATTCCTTGGAGTGTTTATTATGAAGCTCAGGCCTGGGGAAGGTGTCCTTTGTATCCAAGTAGTATGAATTAGAGTCATCATAGTTGAGTTGTCTTCTCAGTCCACTGATGGATGATGAAGAATGATCATCCCATGGGAGATATTGGGTCTCAATGGTTGGAATGTAGATGAAATGGGGGAAATTAACACTGAGGTGGATTTCCATTTGATCTCAATCCTTTGAATGGTGTCCTATATATCCTAGTTATGATAGGAATCAGAGTTCCCATTGTTTAGTAGACCAAGGCTTACACACTGAGGTTTACCTAATATTTGGGAAGTCATATCATTCCAATTATCAGAGAATACACCCTATGATTGTCCTTTAAGGGTTTATTATGTACCTCGATGCTTAGGATGGAATTCTACATATCAGGGTGGTAGGAATCAGATTCATCATAGTTCTGTTTTCTTCATTGTCCACTAATTGAAAAGGGAGAGTGATTAGTTCATGGGAGTGATTGGGTCCTAATAGTTGGAATGTAGAAGAAAATAAGGGAATATTATAACACCCCAAGAATTTTGAAATAGATTTAATATATAATGCATGGAACACTATGTATCTATAAAAAACCACTTTGTTATAACCTAGTCAGTAAACATTTTTTTCCACTTCTGTGATTTGAATTTCAAAAAACTAACATACAGTGTTGCTTTTTATAAGATATTTAGAGTCTGATAAGAAAAACAGAATTTTTGGTGAATAGTAACTTACCCTTATGAATAATAATTTGAAAAATGGATTAGTAACCTCACATAAGAGAGTATAAATAAATATTTTGTTCCATCATTTTGGTTTTGAGTTTTGTTTTTTCTTAAAAATATGAAGAATTTTATAAATTGATTTTTCACGTAAAAATTGCACATTTTAGAAAGATTTAAATTATTATATCAAAATAAGATTTTATAAATTTTTATAATAATTAAATATTATTATCAAAACAATATTCTTTAATTACAAATGGTAAAATAATTTTATTTTTTTAATGGTCAAAAATTTTACTGTACATTTTATGTTTTCTATTATTTCTAATAAATAAGAATTATCATAGATTAAAGTTAAAATTTTCATATTTATGGAATTATTGTGATAAAATAAATGAAAATTTTTTAATTCATAATGTTGATATTAGGTTACATGGAATTTATGAGAATTTTATAAAATACTTTAGTTTTTCAGGAATAGTAAAAATATAGTTTCGAGTTTTCTGTATGTTTAATGACATCATAGATGATGTAATCATGATGTAATAATTATGGTAGACTCTTGAGTAATAAAATATTATATTATGTGTCCCAATTTTGAAAAACCATGTGCCGGCCCATGGTTTTGCAAATACCACAAATGAGGTGTCATTGGAAATTAATAACAAAACTCTCTCCCTTTTACTATAAATATCCACTAATTCCTTAATTTTCATTCATTTACAATTCATCATCTTCAATTATATAGTAGTATTAATTTCATAGGAGTCCTCATAAGGAGTCCTCAAGCTCCCATGGTTCTACCCTCAATGTTTTAGGATTTACTCAACAAGGTAAGGGAATTCTCAACTTCACTTTTACATTCATGTTCTCTTTTATGTGGTATGTATTTCCAGATTCCATAACATGTTCTTATTTTCATTTTATTCTGTCCCTATAATATATTATGAGTCTTTTATGAGTGTTTAACACATGTACCATCTACTTTTAATATTTTTTAAAACCATGTTGCATAGCTGTTATGCTGCAAAATGTTCGTCTGAAAATCACTCTCTTTTTCAAACACTCATATTATGTTATTCCATTATAATTTCAGTTGTATTATGTTGTTATACGTCATTAAATATCTCCCATACATTAAATATTATTTATGAATGATTAAAGACCCCATTTTCTCTCAAAAAAATGTTTTAGTAAATTGTAAGTGATGTTGTCAGGATGCTGAATTTTGCGTTAGGGATTTCTCATCGTTTCTTTTATTTAGAGTTCCTTTATTTTGTTTTACTATCCTCACCTCCTTTCATAAAAATTTTATTATATCTACAATAAAATACATGTAATGTAATGTTTTCATAATAATGGAATAATTCATCATCATCTCTTCTTTCACCATCTTTTATTCTTGAAATGAAAACACCATCCGAGATGTGTTAATTTATCACATTCAAGGATAATCGGTATTCAATTTATATTACCATATTCAATTGAGGTCATGAAACAATTTTTATGGTTGAAACAGACTATAATATATGTATTATTACTTATTTAAGTTTTTTTAATCTTATTTTAAAAATGATGTTAATTTATAAATTAAAATGAGTTCATTGTGATAAAAAACCTCTGATTAACCCAGACAATTATCGATAATGTTTTATATAATGATTCATCTTCACTCCCAATAACAAAAATAATTTTATATCCACGGAATATTATAGATTTTTTAAAATAAAATGCAACTTCTATTCTATAAAACTATTCTAATATTACATGTTTATCTTTACATGTATATAAGTAAACTAGTCAGGAATACAAAAGAAGAAAATGCTCCCAAACATTAAAATTGAACCTGTTAAACCCATCAAGAAGGCCTTGAATGAACTTAATAAGGATATAATAAATCAATTAATCAAATAATAGGTTTAGGAAATATTTATTAATAAATTAAATTATTTTATCTAGGACACTAATATAAATTGAATAAAATCATCAGGCTTAAGGTAGGGGTTTTCCACCTGACCCTCCGTTTTCATTCGGGTTACTTTTATAGTCTACTTACTTCAATGAAATTCATATGTATTATTATGTAAACCTCATAAATTCTGTTTTAGTGAAATATATGTTTACCAACTAGAATACTTTTTCATTTTATGGGGAGTGACACATATTGAAAAGAACATTTTAAATTCTTTCCAAAATACAAGCCCAATTCAAGGAAACTTATTGAATTCTTATCATTTTTCAAGTGCACGTCAGAATCTATTTTAAGCCACCATTTTTTTTATAAAACCCATAATTTTATCATGAAAAAAGATATTGGAGAATTTATATATTTAATTTAAAAAACATTCCTTTCTACTTTAAAATTCTTTTTAATACTTTCCTTAAAAATCTCAAAACAATGTTATTTCAAAAGATTCTTAAGAACTATTTTTACATGATTTCACTTCAATGGTACATAATTTATTCCTAAAATATAATTTCAATTTCTTGGAATTTTATTATCTAGGTTATAAATTTTTACAATATGATTTCATGGAAAATACAAATGATTTTCCAAGATAACGCTTCTTTCAAAAGTAAAAAGAAATTTTCTCATGTCACTTTAACTTTTATAAGGTATCTGCCTTGTTTAAAAAAAATTCCATGCATTTTTTGTATGTACTGACCTTTGGTATATCATATAAAGAGTTAAATTATTCTATTTATATTCTTAGGAATTATTATTTGAATTTTTCAAGGTGGTATGGGACAGTTTGGAATATTTAAGGATTATTTCCTCAAGAATTTGTCAATTTTCTATTTTAATAATATCTCCTTCATATGTTAACATCCTTTGGTGAATATTGTACATCATTAAGGATAATCTATTATGATATAAATTAAAATATTTTGTTTATGGGTTTCTTATTAGTTTGACAATGGATGGGAAATATTCATACCATTCACCATATTATGCTAAATAGTTGGTGTTTGTGTTCAATGATTGGGGAAAGTTATTTACATTTCATATGTTAGTCTCAATATGAATTCATATGTTTATTATGTTCACCCCTTTAATACGAGGAATAAATTGGACTTAGTAAGTCATGGGTGGGGCCTTCTATATCCCCTCTATGCATCGATTGGTCTCATGAGAAAAATATATATGGACATGGCCATGACTTTACCGATTGTGAGATATAGATTTAGCCACAACCTTAATGATTATTAGATGTATTGGTCGAGGCCTTGACAATATGTTTCAGAATGTTAGGAATATGGATTTACCTTTTTATGAGACTAGTAATTGAAACTTCACATGGCAATTTAGCTAGTAAAATACCCATGATAATTCTTTATTATGGAATTATATATTCAGATCTTATTCCATCCAAAAGGTGTTGATGTTTATTTTTTAAAGCGATTTATTTTTAGTTTTTAACAATTACTAATGTTTATGTTTATGATTTCTTCAACTGTATAGCTTACCCTTACTGATCATCTAAGCACACACCTTTCTTATGCTTTGTTTTATCAGGACATGAAGAAGTTTGTTATGAATGTCCAACAGGGATAAACCAGGAATAGTTGATGTTCCCAATAAAACATATATGGTGTTTTTCATTTAAAGTTGTAATATAGTACCTATGTATGCATATGGTTTCCCAAAACTTCTAAACTACTCATTCCTTCAGGATTTAATTCCATGTAATCTTTTTATTGTATTAATAATAATGCACTGGATCCAGGAAACTGTGGTCGGGGTGTTATAGTTGGTATCATTGGAATGTTTGTAGAAAACATAGAATCTGGATTTAGAAAGGGTAGATTTGGGAACAAAACCCTAATATAGACTTGATGCTACACATACAAGAACATCCTAGAATTTTGGTATGGTGTAGATTATTTGGATATTCCTAGAAAATAAACCCATGTCTGGATACTACAAGAGGGCATGGTTCTAGCCCAGATGTACCTAGGAGTAACAACTCCCACAAGGTGTTTTGGGTTTGACCCAGTGTAACCTGGTATACGACTACGGGCCATACAACAAACCTTTTATGACACTTCTGGGTGATATACATATAATAATTCATATTTTTTCTTATATACCATTATGAAGAATTTATTTTCCAAAGTAACTAAAGTATATGGTTCTAGGATTTTTGATGTGTATATTTATGATATGTGCTTTACCATGTTTTGAGTTATAGAAATTTCATAATTTTATAAAGCTAATATAGAATACATAATTTAGTAGAAATGGAACCTAAAATAAGGAATGATAAAATCACCAATACACGTGATGCAAATAGTAAGAAGGATCATATATCTAATTGTCTTAAGCCATCATTTAGAAGGAAGATAGTCTCCCATGTGTTCTCATCATATGAGGTAATAGTATCATGTGTTAGCATGGTATGTAAATTATTCTATGAGTCCTATGGCTTTTAATGGAAGCAAACGAAGAATAGGATGGTAGAGAAAAATATGGATTAAGGTAAGAAGGGAAAAAAGGGTTTACCTAGATGTGATAACTTTGGAATGAATCACCCTAGTAAATTATTAAAGGGAATTGGTGTTTGTTATATGTCTGTAGAAAAATGACACAAAGTTCATGATTTCAAGGGTAACAAAATGATTTTCAATGTACAATGCATTAATTGAGAAGAGATGGGACACTATGCGAATCAATGTCGATGGCGTCAAAGTAATATACCCCAAATGATGACTATATATAATGATTATGTTAGGATGATACTAAAGATAAGATAGATTGATTAATATTCCTAGTAAAGAATCATGTCATTTAAATATTTTATCAGAAATGTACTAGTTATAAGAATTATTGAATATATGATGATTGTACTACAATAATTTTTCATTAAGGATTAGAAACCATAAGTTTAATGGTACAAAGAAAAGATATTTGGCGGAAATTTAACTTTTTTGGAAAACACATGATTAAAGGAAGGAAAAATCATAATATATTTCTAATTATTAAGATAATGATTATGAAATGACTTATTTGGATAAGTACTGACTACCTCAAAATAGATTTTTGACTTGTTGACAAGTAGTCTATGCTATCATGGATGGAGTTTACAATACTTTTGGATATAAGGAATATAGCCAATACCATGTGTAAGGATAAATGAATGTTTCAAATTATGGTTTCTGGTAATTTGAGTTATTACCATATTCAAAGAGGAAACATTATGAAGCTATTCACATGTTTGGAATATGAATATTTAGGGTGGATTCATATTAATTAATGGAAATAGGGTAGTAGATGCATTGAAGAAGATATGTCATGGAGTTATAAACCAAAGGAGGATTTCCAAGGAACCCATTTACTTGGATATTGCATTGATGGATATGAGAATTGTTATAAAGTATTGTATCATGATCTTTTGGGAATTTAAACCATTTGGGAAATGGTTTAAGTTGATCATTGTATAAGGTTTTATATTTTAATGTCACTTTTTAATAGTTTGATTATTCTTCCATGACCGTGTTGTCCAACTAGAATGCATTGTTTTGTAGTAACTGATGCATTTCACTTTCCTCTTATTACAAGGATATTTTAATTATATTCCTGATGTGCGTTTCCCAGATAGGAATTTTCAAGTATCAACCATTAAAATTATAGGTACAATTTCAAATTTGAAGGATTAAATTTTTGTAAGGAGGGGAGAATGTTACACCTGAAGAATTTAAAAATAGAATTAATATAGAATTCATGGAACATTGAGTCTCCAAAAAATACCAATTTTTTATAACCTATCAAGTAAACATTATTTTTCCACCGCACTGATTGAAATTTTGAAAAACTAACATACACATTTGCATTCAGTATGATATTTAGAGTCTGATATGACAAACATAATTTTTGGTGAATAGAAACTTACCCTTATGAATAGTAATATGACAAATGTATTAGTAACCTCACCGAATAAAGTATAAATAAATATTTATTTCCATCATTATGGTTTTCAGTTTATTTTTTTCTTAAAAAATGATGAATTTAATAAAATTGATTTTTTAGGTAAAAATTTTACATTTTAGAGAGATTTAAATTATTATATCAAAAAAAAATTATGAATTTTTATAATAATTAAATTTTATTCTCAAAATATTATTCTTCAATTATATATTGTAAAATAATTTAATTTTTTTATGTATTAAAAATTTTACTATGCATTTTACTATTCTTTTTATGTGCGCTATTATTTTCAAGAAATAAATATTTCCATAGATAAAATTTAAAATTTTCATATTAAGATAATTATTATGATAAAATAAATTTCATTTTTTAATTCATAATGTCAATAATAGGTTACACTAAATTAATGATATTTTTTTAAAATACTTTATTTTTTTGTGAATAGTAAAAATATAGTTTTGAGTTTTTGGTATGTTTTATAATAACATTAAGGATATAATCATTATGTAATACTTTTGGTTGACTCTTGAATAAAAAATATGATATGAGGTGTCCTACTTGGCAACCACCAAGGGTAAATACCCTGGGAAATCCCATGGTTTTTCAAATACCACTAATGAGTTGTCATTGGAAATTAATAATAAACTCTAACCATTTTACCAAAAATAATCACACATTATTTTTTCTTTATTTCATTGCAAATTCACAATTCTCAAATATAGGGTATTTTTACCCTCCTAGGAGTCCTCCTAAGGTGTTATAAATCACCCAAGGTCCCAACCTTAATGTTTTTGGAGTTACTCTACAAGGTAAGTGAATTTTCAGCTTCTGTTTTCCATTCGTGTTCTCTTTTACGTGGCATGTATCTCATGTTTCCATAAAATATTATTATTTACATTTTATTATATTACTATAATATATAATGAGTCTTTTATGAATAAGTAACCCATTTCCCCTCTCTATTTAATTTTTTCTAGAACTATGTTGCATAGCCGTTATGCTGTAGAAGTTTCTTCTTAAAATATATCTGTTTTTAAATTACTCTTATTATACTATTCTGTTTTAATTTCAATTAGATTATGTTAGTATATTTTATTAAATATACCCATTAAATTCAATATTATTTAATAATGACTAGATACCCCTTTTTATCTCATCAAAATATTTTATGAATTTTTTAGTGATGTCATTAGGCTCTCGGATTTTCGTAAGGTATTTCTAAAATTTTCTTTTATTTTGAGTTCCTTTATTTTTTTCTTCACATAATTTAGTCAAAATGATATGATAACTAAAATAACACAAATATAATGGATATTTTCTGTGATAATGGAATAATTCAACAACATCTCTCCTTTCACCTTTTTTTTATTCCAGAAATGAAAACACCATCCGAGATGTGTTAATTTATCACACTCAAGGTCAATAGGATATCAATTTCGTTTACCATATTAAATTTTCGTCATGAACTAATTTTTATGGTTGAAACAGACTATAATATATGTTTTATAACTTATTTAATGTTTTATAATTTTTTTCACACATGATATCAATTTATAAATAAAAATGAGTTGGTTTTGAACAAATACCGCCAATTAACCCAAAAAATTATCATTAATGTTTTATATATTTAATCATATTCACTCATAATAACCTAATTAATTTTTTATCTATGTAATATTTTGGATTTTAGAAAATAAAATAAAAATTCTATTATGGAAAACAATTCTCAAATTACATGTTTATCTTTACATGTATATAAGTAAACCAATCATGAATACCATAGAAGAAAACACTCCCAAACAATAAAATGGAACATATTAAACCCATGAAGAAGGACATTAATGAAATTAATAAGTATATACTAAATTAATTACATAAATAAGAGGTTCTAGAAATATGAATTAACAAATTTAATTTTTTCTCCATGAAACTAAGATCATGTGAAGAACACCATCAGACTTAAGGTAAGGGTTTTCCACCCAAACCACGATTTTCATTTGGGTTACTTTTGTTGTCTACTTACCACAATAAAATCTTTATGTATTATTATTTAATCTTCATAAATTATTTGTGAGTATCTTATATATGTTTACCAACCAGAATACTTCCTTATGTTATGGTGAGTTACACATTTTAAAAAAACATTTAAAATTATTTTTTGAATACAAGTTCGATTGAAGGGAACTTCTCAAATTCTTACCCATTTTCATGTACACACAAAAATATATTTGAAGACCCCATTATTTTTATAGAACTATTAATTTCCTCATGAAAAATTATCTTGGATAATTTTTTTATTTAATTTAAAATACATGTCTTTTCACTTTAAAATTATCCTTAATACTTTCCTTAGAAGCTCTAAAATATTTTGTTTCAAAAGATTCTTAATAACTATTTTACATGATTTCACTTCAGTGGGACATCATTTATGACTCAAATATAATTTCATTGTCTTGTCATTTTGTTTTCTGGGATATAAACGTTTACAATCTGATTTCATGGAAAAAATAAAATGATTTTCCAAAAGAACTCTTCTTTCTAATGTTAAAAAGGTTTTTTCTCATCTCGCTTTTAACTTTTATAAGGTATATGCCTTGTTCATTACTTATTCCATGCATGTGGAGTATGTATGATCACACAACAATTCACTGTTTCATTTTCACCCTTACACGATTTTATAAAACTGAATTTGTATTGTAAATTTCATATATAATTACAAATTGAACATCTTTTTTGATTAATTTATTTCATTTTTATCACTATTAAAAGGGAAAATAATACTTTACTTTTATATTTTTAAAGAAGGTAGAGGTGATTTGGAGGCCCCAGAAATGATCTTAAAGAAAAAATGGGCCAAACTGCACGGGATCCTAGGGTTATCTGTCCACTTTTTTTTATCATTATTTGAATTCCATGCATCCAAATGGCCTGAAACATTGTGGTCCACTCCAAAACATCATGGGATACAAATATTCTTAAGAAATAAAATCCCCATTCTTCCAATTAAAGACCCATCCAAACCATTCTATCCAGGTGTATAATCTACATGAGGTCAGAATTTTGGTTTGGTATTTTGACAATATATCCCAATACAGATGTCCAAAGGACTTCAAATATGACATGGAGATCGTTAATAATCCATTAGACAACTATTCACTTTTTTTCCAAGTAGTTATATTTCTTTCTACAATTACACATCTGAGACTCAAAGGGTATAACCAATACTGGGTTCTCAAAACCACTAAACAATTTGTTTATAAAAGGAAACCAAGGGAACCTCATTTGAAAGTTCAAACCAGGAATCAAGATTTTCTATTTTGCATACCTAGAGGTTTTTCCTCATAATCCTAGAATTTTTTGAGGCCCCTATCCTCATAGGGGGATTGAGGATGAAGAAGGAGTTCCACCTGACTTTTCTCCTCCTCTCGATGTCAGGATAAACGGTGGGAGTGTGTTGTGAGGGTGCTACACACATGTCAAGATAGTTCTGATGCATATATTAGCTCTTGTTTTGGATTAATTTTGGTGTTTAAATATTTCATCCCATGTACATTACATGATTTTGATTTTGAATTCTTGTTTTGATACATGTGAATGTTATGCTATTAATTTCTAGCCGATTGGTGTGAGATTTTGAGTGCGTAACTACTATTTTCACTATTGGACATCACAATAATCCTTTTCATACACAAATTATTGAGATTTAAATCTAATTTGGAAGCTCTTATTCCATGAATAAAAGCTGGACCCTGACCATATAATTGTTATTTCATGTTTTGGTTATTTAATCATTGAAATAAAAGCTTAAGAATTAATGAGGATTCCAATTAATTTCAACCAAATAATTACTCAAATAGTAAATGAATATCTATGAAAAATTAACATAAAATATGTTTATTGAACTAAAAATAATCCCTTTTTCTCATATGTTTCAAATTCCACTTGCTTTTCCAACAATTAAACTCTTTATGTTAGGTTATTTTCTTTAAACTATTTTCAAATCACCCCCCATTTTAATAATTTTTATTAAAAAACATACTCTAAACCTACCAAATCTTCTTGAGAGGTGACCAAGGGTCTTCCCAATACTATAAATCAATCGAAAAATCATTATCAATTTGATATACCATGACAAAATGGTCAAATATTTACGTCATTTCCACAAAGCGCTTTGGATTTAGTGCGTGTCTTTGAGAAGATTTTTTTTTAAAATATTTATTTGTTTTATATTATACCTTTACCTATATTTTTGTGTTTTGATTTCATTATTTTTTAGTTTCTGTGCATGATGTGTTCTACTCCTAGAGGTTTACAACTTTTTGAACTCATACCAGGGAGGATCCTACATCAAAGGCACAAAGAGACATAAGACAACCCTTTGAAAGAGGACATACCACAACTTGAGAATTTTATAAGCCTCTACTCTTCTATAACCAAAGTATAAAATGAAATTATAATGTACAATATAGATGAAAAACTAGTTTTATTTCCTCTAATCCATGTTCTGAGTTGTTATCCTTGATATAAATTCTATGCAGTGAATCATGCATTGAATGTTGTAGTGGTCTAGAAAAATGTAATGATTGTCTGTTAATTGATGATTTCTTGAGCACTGAGGATCCCATGACCATCAATGATATGGATAATCTTGTAAAAGATTGTTCCTCATATGAGGATGTCACCATTATGCAGTTAGATGATATCTATGTCCTCACACCTTCACATTCACTCCCTTAACATGTTGATCATTTACTATATTGTTAAGAAGATGAAATAAAAGTGGATTTGTTGGAGGTAACTAAGACCCAAGATTCATACATTAAAATTGATGACTTTGATAATGATTCTTCATGTTTTTATTTTATTCAAATATAATTAAACTCTGAATTTCTATTTTATACCATTCATGAATCAAACCTAAAGAAAGCATTAGGGAATGAAGAAGAGGTTGTGAATGTGGAATCAATGAAAGAGGATGTCTCATTCTTTTCTCTATCCCCACCATGTAAGTTGTATCTCATTAAAATGGTGGTGGATTTAGAATACTATTTCCATAGAGTCCTCAACAATAAGGAATAATTGAAATATGAACAAAATAATTTCTATTAGTTTTGATCAATAAAACTCAACCCACCATCAGATTGGGGATAATCCAATGAAATTTACCATCTATAGGTAGTCAAAATATAGGCCCCACATGGGGGGGGGGGGGGGTAATCCAGGATTTATCCTTATATTCATTTCCTTTATCATTATATTAATAAAATTTTAATATTCTCTAATTTTTTATGTAGGTTTTTGGTGGGAAACATTTATGAGATTAACTCAAAGTTGCACTACTAAAAATCTAGGTTGTACCTATCCTTTATTCTTATTTTCTTGTTATCATTCAATTAAAAATATGCTATACATTGATGACACTACATACTCAAGGTTTAGGGGGCTGGGTGGTAAATTAATAGGTTAGTTAGAAAGTTTCATCATTATTTCTTATTGAATAGTATTTTCACTTTTCTCCATGTTTTATCCCTCACTTTTGGGCTAGAATGTTAATTTTATCATGGAAAAGATGCCCAATTTACAATAATTCCAAATCATTATTAATTCATGAGTCGATTGGGTGGAAAATTCCATTTTTTTTGGAAAAATGTGTTTCAAATGAATGTTGATAGGAAATAATTTTCTTGAATTTATATTTTCCAATCACTCTTAGGTGTTTAATGGATATCTGAAACCCATTCCTCATTAGCCCTAACCATTATTTTAATCACTTACCTGAGAGACATTCAAATCCTTTTATTGCATATTCATCCTTTTAATCCCTATATGGAGAGTCTCATATCATGTAGAGTAACTATAACTTTCCTTGATTTTGTTTGAAGCCATAATATACAAGTATGCTACATCCATGATAGAGGCCATCGTTCTTTGAAAATACCTTTGTACAATTAACCTTTATTTTTGGCTACCTAGATATATTACCCTTATTAAGCCTTAGGGACCATGAAATTCATAATAATTATAAACATTTTAAGCTTATGTATCGCTAAATACGCATCTCTTGTATAATTTTCTTTTTTACTTTCTGCAAGTGTGGGGGAGAGGGTATTTTTATGGGAATTATCGAGAATGAATCATTGTTACTTATTGATAGAAAGTGTACCTACATTTCCATCAGAAGTGGGTTAACATGCCAATTTGTATAATTTTTTTTCAAATTTTCCCTCTATCTCCAAAAAAAATTATAAAAATAGAGAATATTTCAGTAAAAAATAGAAAAAAAAGAGAAAAAACTAATTTATAAAAGAGGATGTTTATTAATTATTATTCATTGATTGGCTGTGACCCATATAAATAGACAATGGGGATAGTGAGTTGGAAGTGATACACTTTGTGATGGGATGAGTGTGTACATTCATTGGGAACACTTTTGGAATTTTGACATGTTTTGTACATAATATATTAAAAAATACTCTTCTACCTCATATTTTTTATACAATATACCATACCAACCCTTGAACCTTAGAATAACCTGTTGGAAGTCCTCTTGAGTAGCACACCAGTTTCTACTAGTATAGGACATAGAATCTTGGAAAGCACATGGTAAGATCACATTAACTCTAGGAAAAGAGAATAAATCCACTTTCATATAAACCTTGAGTGAAGAGGGAAAATTTCAAAGTGAGGTAAGCTACGACATTTTGCATGGGTAAACAAATAAATTTGAACAAATTCAATTGTGAGATTAGAAAAATGATAGGGAAATTGATGTCATAAATGGGACATGATGAATTTCATTTAGGAAGAATCTTGGAACATTTCTCACCATTTTTTTAGGAATGATACTTGGTTAGGATATAATACTTTTACCAAGAGCACAAATGTTTAGGTGTGGGGGTGTGATCACACCAAGATTCGCTGTTTCATTTTCACCCTTACACCATTGTATTAAACTGAATTTGTATTGTATATTTTAATTATAATTAAAAATTGATCTTAATTTTGGATTAATTTATTTTGTGTTTATCACTATTAAAAGTGGAAATTGTAATTGTTTTTATATTTTCATTGAAGGTGGAGGTGATTTAGAGGCCCCAGAGATGATCTTAAAGAAAAAATGGGCAAAACTGCCTAGAATCCTATGTACATATGTCCACTGTTTTGAGAATTATGAGAATTAAGTGCATAAAAATGAGATGAATCATTGTGTTATACTCCAAAAAAACCATGGGATACAACTCATTGTAAGGAACTAGAGCCCTATTCATCCAATAAGGGGACCATCTAATCTATTCTGTCTAGGGGACAAAATCTAAATGAAGTCAGAAGTTTGGTTCATTATTTTGACAATATCTCCCAATCAATATTTACAGTGGCTTATAAATTTGAAAACGAGATAGTAAATAGTTATGAAAACAACTATTCTCTTTTTTACATGTTTTGATATTTCTTTTCTCTAGTCCAAAACCAAGACTTATATGGTATCACAAAAACTGTGTGCTCAAAACCACGTACCATCTTGGATATAAAAGGGAACCAGTGGAACCTCATTTGAAATATATAACCAAGAGCCAATATCTACAATTTTGGAGTCATAGATTAGTCTCCTCATCATCCTAGAAGTTCTGGAGGCCCTATCCTCATAGGGGTATCAAGGATGAAGAAGGTGTTCCACCCGAATTTCCACCTCCCAATGTCTGGATAAACAAAAGGCGTTTGTTTTGAGGGGGATACACACATGTCAAGGGAGTTCCAATACATACAATATCAATTTTTTAGAGTAATTTGGATGTTTAAACAATTAATTCAATGTAACTTACATGATTTAATATTTGAATTCTTTTTTGATACATGTGAATGTTATGCTCTTAATTTTAAACCGATCATAGTGAGGTTATGAGTGTGTGACATGGGTTGTTCCGATTGGACAACACAAGAATACATTTCATACCCACCTTGTTGAGATTTTAATCTTATTTGGAAGCTCTTATTATATACATAAGAACTGGACCATTATAATATAATTGTTATGTCATGGTTTGGTTCTTTAAGAATTAAAATAAAATCTTAGGAATTAATTGGGATTGAAAATAATTTCAAAAAAATAATTACTCTAATACTAAATAAATATCTATGAAAAATGAACTTGAAATATATGTAGTGAAATCATAATACCCCTATAACTCATATTTTTCAAAATAAACTTGGTTTTTCAACAATTAAAATCTCTATGTTAAGTTATTTTCTTTAAACTATTTTCAAATCCCCCCAAGTTTTAGTATTTTTTTAAAAAAATGTATACTCTAAACCTACCAATGATCTTTGAGATACGACCTAGAATCTTCCCTATACTATAAATAAATATTAAATTCATAATCAATTTGATGTTTCACTAAAATGAGGTCAATGTACTGACCTTTGGTATATCATATGAAGAGTCTCATTGTTATCATTATATTCTAAAAGATTATGAATTGAATGTTTCAAGGAGGTATGAAACACTTTGGAATATTTAATAATTATTTACTCAATAATTTATCAGTTGTCTCTTTTAAAAATAGCTTTTACTATGTCAACATTTATTGTTGAATCTTATACTTCATTGAGGTTTATCTATTATGATATCATATACAATATTTTGTGTAAGGGGTTTTGATTAGTTTGAAAATGGATGTGCTATCTTGATACCATTCACCATATTATTTCAAAAGGTTAGTGTTTATGTTCAATGATCGGGGAAAGTTATTTACATTTCATATGTTATTTTAAATATTAATGTATATGTTGATTATGTTCACCCCTTTCATATGAGGAATACATTGGACTTAGTAAGTGATGGTTGGGGCCTAATATATCCCCTCAATGCATCAGTATGTCCCATGAGACTAATAGATATGAACTTGGCTGAGCCCTTTCCCATTTTGAGATTTGGTTTTGGCTGAGGCCCTAATCAGTTTTAGATGTCCGGTGGAAAACCTTGATTATATGTTTCAGAATGTCCAGAATATGCATTTACCTCATTATGAAACTATTAATTGAATGTTAATGTGGTTATTCGACTAGTAGAATACCTATGATTATGCTTTATTATGGAATTATTTATTTAGATCTTATTCCGACCATAATGTGTTCAAGTTTATTTTTTAGAGCCATGTGTTTTTAGTTATTCACCATGCCTAATGTTTATCTTTATGATATCTTATACTTTATTTCTCATCCTTAATGATAATTTTATCTCACTCCTTTATTATGTTTCATTTTATAAGGGAATAAATATGTTTATTATGAATTACCTATAGGTATAAAAATAGAGTTTTAGATGTTACCAATAAAACATATATGTTGTTTTTCATTTCAAGTTGTAATGTTGAACCTATATATGAATATGGTTTTACAAAACTACTAAACTACGTTTTCCTTCATTATTTGATTCATTGTAATAATTCCATTTTATTAAAATGATGCACCAGCTCTAGGAAACTATGGTCATGGTGTAACAAATATTCACCTATGTGGATGACTATTTGACCTTGTGCCTTTGAACTTAATCTTATATATCCTAGTTATGGAAAGAATCGAGGTTCCTATAGTTTTGTAGATCAGGGATTAAAAACTGAGGTTTACCTAAATATATAGGAAGTCATATCTTGCTATTTGTCAGGGATTGCAAATTAATGATTCACTTTAATTGTTTATTATGGAGATCGGGCCTTGGGAAGGCATCCTAAATATCCTGGTGGTAAGAATTATAGTAATAATAGTTTATTAGATCAAGGTTTATGCATTGATTATTCACTAATATTTAGGAATTCGTATCATTCCACTAATTGGATATTACACACAAAGGATGCCTAAATACATGCACTTGACAATGTTATCATGTCCTGGGATACCTGTTTGACATGACCAAGTTGTCTACCTAACATACTTGATTGTCTTCCTTACTTTTCCTGACTGTATTCCTAACATTTGGAAGGATATATGGACATGTCGAGTTGTATAGAAGACATTTCCAAATAGAGACGCATGATTGATGCCAACATGTATGGGGGACGTATCATGATCAATGATGAAATGTTTGGAAAATGTCCCTTTATCAAGTGGGCTCTTCCTTATATAATCGCGATATCTAGTTGACATATCCTGACCATCTTCGTGAAATTTCATAGGAAGCATGTACATGTCAAATGATAGTATCATTAACCCTAAAAACATGTCCATAGGATGTCCCATGATCAAGGAGGACATGTTTGGAAGATGTTTCATGATCATGATAGCTTTCCATGGTGTCATTGAGAGACCTATATGACATGTATTTCAGGTGTTACAATATTAGGATGGTAAGACCATAGGAATTTTTTAAACCTATATATCATTCTCTGGTGATGCCACATAATTTGGGCGACATATCTGGAGGACATCATAGGATCTGGCTAGCGATCTCGGTGTGCTTCATCATACTTGGGTGGAAATCGTGGAGGGTGTTTTGCGACTTGTCTGACATGTCCAAAGGATATCACATGATCCAAATGGCATGTCTTGGGGATATCATATGACATAGGTTATATGTATTAGCGTTTTCACTATATTTGAATGAGTCGTGTGAAGCTCTAGAATATCTAAAATGTATCCTCTCATTTATCTCATGTTTTTTATCTTTATTATATTTTTTTATTATATATATACATTATATTTATATAGTTTCATATTGTTTATGTTCAATGTGATCCGGATGATATGATATATCCTTCTCATAACATGTATATCACACCAAAAGTCCATCATGTGATCCATAGAGTGATCATGGGAAGTTCCCATGCATGCCATGTTACCCCTTAGGCCATTACGTGGGTTTTACATAGGGAAAGAACTTATAGATCACATGACCGTTGACTCTGATAATTCCGATCATTTAGTCCCATGTGTGATCGGCTTATCAATGCAATGTTTTTTAAGCATATGGGAGGGACTTTTAGGCCCCCCGGGCATGGTTATATGAAAACTATTGTAGCACATATCTCGTGGATTTGTGTGGGATTCGGTGGAGGGATTTATAATTTTATTATTTATATGATGCAATTGCGGTTCATTTAGGAGGCATCACATGATGAGAATCAAATGTAGGAATGTTCAACCTTTTCAACATTTATTTGAACCAATCCAACCAATGGGATTTATCTTAACCGTTTTGGTATTCCAAGGGGATTTTACATGGCCAGGTTAATATGTCTAGGAGTTTTCATAATATTAGGAAACCTATCTAGAGACTTATCTGTGATCAAAGATTAAATTTATGGAGTATTCCAAAGGACAATAGTGGATTTTTAGGGGGATTCATGAGATCAAGATAACATGAAAAGCGATCTCACGGGACCATGCTGGCTTGTTGGGGGGTACTCAAATGATCAATGGTGTTCTCCGAGAGTGTAAAATCCCATTCAGTTGAAGTCCAATGTAGCCTATCTCTGTAAAAAACTTCTATAATTTCCCTTTTATTTCCTTCTTAATTTTACAAAGGATGATAATATCACAAATTTGTTACAGTGTTATCAAAGAAAAATAGTTTTCTCATACGTGTTGTGTCACGTAACTAATAAAGGTTTATGTGGTAATGCACAACCATTTTAATGGGAAAATATTTTTTTGAGCCAATAATGGAACCATAGAGTCGAATGGACATTCGAGACCCATCATATGATGACAGTTACATGCTAGAGGTATCTTCTGTGAAAAGGTGGATATGCCACTAGGGTATCCATGTCATCTTACAGACCACATTTGTACGAAACATGAAGATCAATGACCATTTGATTCCTCTAGATTTTGTATATTTTTACCCTTTATTTTGTAAGGGTTTTCGTTGATTTTCCGAAATCCATTAATTGACAAGTCACATAAAATAGAGTAGTTCTCTTGGTAGGTTCCCCATGATTATAGAATGAAATGGGTGCATTTATAATAAAAAGAGAGTTTTCCAATGGGTTTCATGTGATCTGAAGAAGGTCATACATTGTATTTGACCAATTTTCATGACCTTACAAAGGTTAGGTGATCATATTTAATTTGTAGGTTTCAAGGATTCATGAGTTTTTGGAACCTTATATTTCTTTTTAGTATGAATAAAATGATATCCATGTTTCAGTAATTTCTTCCCTTGATGATATTTTGATTCAAATTTGGTAGGAATAAAAAAATTCACCCCCTTAGGAGAGATGTTTGTGGGGAAAAGAGCTCTGTTTGGAGTAATGTAAATTCCATCTTGAGTCTTTAGACTATCTCCAATCGGTTTATTGGGCGATTTTTTTGTCTTTTATGTCACTATTCATATTCTTCGGAGTTCCCTTTAAATAGGGGTATTGAGTCTGAAACATTCACCAACTACTCCAACTCTCCAAAGATCTTGTGATAAGAATCCATCATGTGACCCATTTGCAAGACCTTTTGTAAGAAATAATCATGAGATATATTCACAATATTGCTTCGTGAGAACCGTTTCATGCGATTTTATTTATCCTGAAACATATTTGAAACAAACATGAATATATATTTGGTAATCGATTGATCCTTGGCCTATGTGTTTAGTATAATGGTTGTCTTAATGGTTTTATATGGTATACTAGTTCGGTCAAATGGTCACCCAACTATTATGTGGTTCACATGACCATGTCAAGGTCTGGAAATCGAGAGTCTTATTAAGGGGTGTGCAGTCACACAATTTACTGTGGGTTTATGCTGTCTATAATATCTCCATAGTGTGGTTCATGAGACCTTTATCAAGTCATGAAATGGTGAACACCTTTATGGTTCACTTGATTCAAATGATGATAATGAAGGTATGCATTTATTTTTATAGGATTTTGTTTTTATTTTTGTTATATATTCCACATACTTTTATTGGCATGGTTTAAAGATATCGTCATAGTCTATGAACTATATAAAAATAGAGGGCCATTATTTATAGTAACCATAATAATGACCCTTGATATCTTGTGTGCTCTTACAAAGAGGTTCTAAAAAGGATTCTCACATCGAACACTAGAACTATGCATTATCAAACAGACTTAACCTGTATGGGTTTGGCCTAGTGGATAATGTCGTAATCCCTTCTATGACTACAAATTTCTATCTATATGGGTTTAAACATACCTAGATTTTATTTAGATGGAATTTTTTGAGGATTCCCAATCTGTCATAAAATGATCCTAGAGGCTATCCTATTTGCTACTAAACTCCCCACTATCTCTATATGGCTACAAGATATCCCTCTATCCCATCAATCAAAACAATTTGAGCATATTCAATTCTTTATTGAACTACAAGAGTGGTGTATAGATATTGAAATGAGACATGCACCCTAATGGAAACTCTTTAGATGAATGGGAATCTCCATTTTGGGATAGATAGATTTGTTTTAATTTTTTTGATCAACTACACATTGGTTGTCTTTTATGAGGGCACATTGATTTTCCAATTCATCATCTATCATCGTTGAGATATTCTCATAGAATTAATTAACCATTGGATCCCTATTATTAACTAATTCCATTTGCCAAATAGAGAGGTTGGAATCGCCTTTTGGTATATCTTTTGATTAGGTAGATAGTCCCTTGGGGAGATGTAAGATTAATTCATTCCTACCGTATATGTCCAGGATAACCCTAAAAAAATAGTTTTAGAGAGGGACATACTCAAAATAGTGAAATAAGATTTAATAAAAGAGATTCATATGTGCTCTCTCATCTTTTTTAAATATTGGATCAATATTTTCACCAATAATAATGGAGCTTGGATGACTACTATATTCCCTCCCTGGTTCCCTTTTGGTAGGTTCATGACAGTACCCGTTCACATTGTTAAATTTTTGAAGCTGGAGAATGAACCACATGGGGTTATTGGGTGATGCTTAATATATCCATAATCTATAGGTAGGGGGTTTCATGGACATGTTCTTGAACATATGGATTTTTTAGGTCCACAAGGTCAAATACCCCAAGAGGGGGGGGGGGTGAATCAGGGCATGAAACATTAAAACTACTACCCCATTGGATCTTCTTTAATTAAAAAAAATACAGTTCCCTCTTTCTCCCGATGCAATATATAAACAGAAATTAAATCATAAACAAAACACACTGATTTTTAAATGGTTCACCCTCAATGGGCTATGTCTAAGGAGCATACAACGATGGTGTGATGATGTATCAAATCCATTAAAGATCACAGGTAATTATACGTTTTATCCTAGAACTTGTTTTCCCTACCTAACCTCCTTTACAAGGTTTAGGTTCTTCTCACTTCATTCCCAAGAGTCACTCCCTATGTCGCTTTATCTAGCTCACTTTCAGTAGGAAAGATCATCATCTTCTTCTTCCTTCACTCACTAATTTTGGAAGGGATCCACAAACAGTTTATGAACTTGTAGGTCCCTTCATTTTTCTTGAAGAACATATCCTCAATGTTGTTATATGATCTATTGAAGTCCCTTGTTCCCCTATAGATGAAATCAAATTTTTTGTGTACTATTAGTTTAGATAAAATTGCTTTGGAGAACTTTTTTTGAACTTTTTCTAGCTTCCTTGAGTCGTCTATGAACCAATAAGCTTCCTCTACATACCACCTTTCTTCTTTTGCATAACATGTAGCATGGACGGTTCCCAGATATCCTCTTCTCCATGAATTGTCTATCCTCCATATACCATCCCTGCTCCATGAACTATCTCCGCTTCCACAAACTGTCTCTCATCTGCAGACTACCCCTAATTCAGTAGACCATCTCTTCTATGTGTATCAGGTATTCTTCCTCTATGTACCACATATTCCTCCTTCATGTACCATGTCTTGTGTGGGATATAATTCCCTATAGAAACCTTTGGTGAAATTTCTTCCACACGATCCACTTCACCCTTCATAGAAATATCCATTGTGATCCTCTTTTGGACTTCACCAAATTATGGAAGCAAACATGTTTTTCTTATTAAATATTCATTAATTAATGATGGGATTAACACTACTTATATTAGAAAATAGATCCGTAAAATCAGCTAATTTTAGATTTCCCAAATCATTATTGTGGTACCACCTTCACCGCGTACCGTGCATCTTCTGCGAACCACAATCATCAAATGAAAAATTTTCCATACACGGTCCACATGCTGCCTATGCTCATACATGGTGACCAAAATCACAATATCCTTTTCACCAATGATTCTCTTCATGACTTCTCAAATCACCACCTCGTTTCTATGAATGATAATCCATCGCACTTCATACCTCATGCCTTCATTGCAAACGGTTTTCTCTCCCTGAACTGTTCCCATACACGGTCTCCATTTCATTCTTCATGGATCCCTTCCTTCACCGACTCCCTTAAATTTTCCATGTACCACAATATAAATTCTACTAACCAGGATTCATGGTCCATGTACTGTGTTCCCCTATGCGAAAATCATCCCATCCCAAAAACCATCCTCCTAATTTTGAGGCCCAAAAATATGGAAAATATTGGGAACCTTCCCACTGTAAAAACGTTCTTTAGAAAAAAAAACTAACTATGATCATTCAATGTCATATGCCTTTATCAGCAAAAAAACCACACAAAAAACATAACTGTATGACACAGTGAGAGATTTTTTACCAACAATATCCCCATTTGGTTTTGTTGAAAACAATTTCATATTTTGATAAATCATCAATTCTTCTTCCAAACACTATTGGCATTCACTTCTTATGATTAATGTAGTGATCAAGGATTTAATCAACACATACTCTAAGCCCATATGAGACATGGTCAGCATGAGGAGAAAGATTGTAATTTAATGTTTATCAATGAATCACTTCATTTTATTCTAACACCACTCTCCTTCTTTCATCAAGAACCTTAATTGTTTGGATATGTATCCCTTGATTGAGCACATCTAGCATCGTCAGATTTAAAAATCCTCCTATGTCACTACTCCCCATAACAAATTTAACTCTTATTATCTCCCTGACCCACCTAATAGCTTCTCCATGTGTCTTAACTAAGACATTTTATCCCTTTTAATAGAATAATTTCTCCCCCTTGGTCAATGAACCTGAAGGTCAATTCATTTGTGGCTGAAATAGGGTAAAGAACACATATTAGTACATTAGGGAAACACACCATACCTTAGGGAGAGGTGGGACCACATCCACACATTTTCAAGTGCTGGGAGTTGACTAAACTCACAGATCCAGTCAATGCCTTTCAAATGCATCTTTATTTAAGGACGTGTTAGAGTGTCTGGAACCTATTGTTTTGTAGTAAGATACTTCAACCTCACAATCCCTTGATCCACCTTCTCCTTGATAAAATGATATTGTATTTCAATTTGACTTATCCTTGAGTGAGGGACTGGATTTTTGGTAAGACTTATATAACATGAATTATAACACTTAATTCTGATCAGAGACTTCACTTCAACTACCATAAAATCAATCTACTTCTTCATCTTCAATATATGTGCACATACTTGATTGGATGCAATATTCTTATCCTCAACGGTGCTTAATGAAATGAATTTATGTCTCTTTTGTATCCAATAAATATAAAATTTATCAAGATTGAAAGAACATCATAACATTGATTTTCTGTCACATGGGGATCCAACCCAATATACATACATATATCCCAATAACTTTGAATGAGATTTTTCATTATACATAAAGCCAGAATCCATAGTTTCCTTGATTTAACGATGTATTACATTCACTACAAGCATGTATATTTACTTTTGATTACTTTGATATTGTGGTGCATGACACATGAAAAGAATACGGTCATATATATATTAAATATAATAGACTTCCAATGATCTTCCTATATTCTGTGACGTTGACCACTTTTCCATCAACAACCTGAGACAGTTTCATTCAAGTAGTAACCGGAGTATTTTTATCCTTGGAACTATTCATTTCAAACCCTCTCAAAACTTCCTTGGAATATTTGGATTGTGAAATGAATGTATCATTATTTCATTCTTTCACATGTACACTAAGGGAAAACATCAGTTTACCAATAATTGGCATTTCAATCTCACTTTTCATGAATTCAGAAAACTGTCTACATTGCGCTTTATCTGATCCTCCAAAGATTATGTCCTCAATATACACTAGCACTATCATCCTCCTATTACTATCAAGGTTGGAATATAGATTGTAATAAGATCCCCCATACTGAAAACTGTGCTTTTTTAGAAACTAATATATCCTTGAATACCATTCTTTTAGTTCTTTCTTCAAACCATATAAATCCTTCTTCCAACAACAAACTCTGTTCTCATTTATGTGAATTAGAAACCTTCTATCTGCTCAATATAAACTTCTTCTTCTAGAACCCCATTCAGAAATGATGACATGACATCCATCTCTAAAGTATTGAACAATCAATACAATACAGTGGCTAAGAATAATTGAATTTTTTCTATCCTTGCAATAGGTGAAAACAATTCATAAACATTGATAACTATTATCTGGTAGTACCCTTTAAACACAAGTCGTGCTTTGTTTTAAATCACAACAATATCTTTACTGATTTGGTTTCCAAAGACCCATTTATTCCTGATGAAATTTTTGTATATTAGTCTCAAAACAATCTCACATGTCTGATTCTTCTCAATTTGGTCAAGATCCTCATTCACATCCTGAACCCAATTATCCTCACCAGCTAATTCACCAAAACATTTTGACTCTACCTATGATAAGTATGATGCTTCCTATAGATTCTTCCTCCTCCTTATCTACACTAGAGCTATCCAATTACCAATTATGTTATGTCTATAAATTTCTGCTCATTTATCTTGTCTTTGGGAAGATACTGAATTTTTCTCATCTTTTTCATAATCTCAATATTCTTATGAATCAGCCTATAGAACTGGATCTTCCCCTGATGTTCCTTTTTCTTCGTCACTATCCTACTAAGAATAACCATGTATTTAACGAAGGTTCTTCTCATTCTCCACTATGGTCACATTATAGGTTTCAATGATTATTCATCACCTCTAGTTAAAGAATTTATATGATTTTCTTTTCATTGAGTAGCCAAAAAATATCCCTTCATCTCCACAAGATTCAAACTTCATGCCTTTCTCCTTGTTGATAATGAAACACTTACTTAAAAATATTTAAAAGTATATCAATAATGGTTTTGTTAAATACCATAGCTCATATGTAGTATTTTCCTATATTATACATATTATTTCTATATTTGAAGTATAAACTACTGTCATTACTACATCTTTCCAAAATTTATCTGGAAGGTATTTCTCAATGAGCATTATTCCGACCACATTATTTCCAATCCAATTTCTTCTTTAAACTAATAAATTTAGCGATGGAGTTCTAACAAATAAAACCCAAATCCTTATCCCATGTTTCTCAAGGTAACCCTCAACTTGGCTATCTGTGAGCTTTTTTGCATTATTTATTTGTATCTTTTGTATTTTCTAACCTAGAATCTTTTCAACATCCTATCGATATATTATAATGAAATTGAACACCTTATACATTGGGTTAATGATTAATTCCCATGCCATTCTACTATAATCATTTATGAAGAGTATTTAATATCTCCTCCAATCAAGATATCTTGGTGAAATTAGTCTACACACATCAATATGAACCAACTCAAGAAATCTTCTTGACCTTTCCTCCTTTTAATTATATATATTTCGAATGATTTTACCCTATTGGAATGAATCACAAGTATGTGAATGATCATGTGATAATCTCCGGATATATCAAGTAGCATCATATTTTACTAGATCATCCAAGGACGTTTGACTTATGTGGCTAAGGGATTTATACCACTACTTATTTTCTTCTTCCTTAGACATAAAGAAAATATCTCATTCTCCACTAACTATTTAGATATTTCATTTTGTATGATTTACTTGAAATATAATAGCACCATATTTTTCCTTGATGACACACAATTTCTTGAAATATTTTTTTGGCACTTCCTGAGTTAGAAAATTGAAATACACTTAATCTGTTGTGATTATGAACTTCAACAAACTAGAAATATACACATCTCATGTCTTTTTTCACAAAATTTTCTTTCCTAGAGCCAAATATTTTCAACCCATCATTGTTAACAAATATTATGATACATTCTTTATCGTGCCTGATTACCATCACCAGAACCTTGTTTCCTAGCATATGGGAGGTGCATCCACTATCAATGATCCATATCCTTGTACGATCTATTTCCATGAACATAATCTCTGCAACCACTTCCTTTTTAGATCTTTTATTTTTTGATCCATGTTTACGACTTCATTCCTGGTAAGGATTGGTACTCTTGACATTCATCATGATTTTATGGAGAAACTTCATCTTGTAGAGATGTAAATAATTTTTTTATTTTCAACTTATTTGATGAAACTTTTGTCTACAACTTATAACCAACCTCATCCTAATTTGGCACATTACTCTATATTGTTTATGAGAAAAGTATTTCCATGTGTATAAATCCTCCACACTTGAAACAATGACCATTAAATGATGACCTAAATATTTAGCTGTGTATGGCTGCCTATGTTGGTCATGTTCCCTTTGGTACATATTTTCTATGGAATAAACATTTTTTGAGTGTCCCATCCTTCCACAATAATAAAATCTTTAATGGGGTAAATTCCAATGTGAAAATACTGCAACACTGGTTTTCCCTTGAGTTCTCTGAATCTTATGCTTCTGCTTCATTCCGAAATCAATATTCTATATTGGAGTGGGTTCTTGTGGCCTGACTTAAATATTTATTACTTACTATTTTTGATCAAACCCCATGATAGACTTATCATTTTTATTTGACTATTTATTCTATTGTCATGGACCATTATTATCGTCTTTTATCATCTAAGTTTTTGTATGATCTTCATCTCTATGTTTGTAACTATAATCAATAGTTTTTCAAGATCTTTAACACTTCTTCAAGGACTAAAGACTTCCTCTTCAAATTCTTCAATAAGTTTGATTGTTCAATTTCTAGTTTTAGTCAGACTATTGATCTCTCTTTTCTATTCTTCAATTTTGAGTTTATACTCAACCATATTTTTGGAGCTTTCTAGTGTTGAAGAATTTAGGTTTTCAATTTATTCATTCAACTCATACTTCTCTTCTTCCTATTTCTTCATATAGAGTTTACCATCACGAACCACTTTTTTAGATTTTTGGGCTCTCCAAACATCTATATCATTAAGAGAAGCTTCTAATTCAGCCTAAAGTTCTAATCTTCCTTCAAATTATCCTTCTTCACTGTCACTTTCTACTTTTGTTATGTAATTTCCAAAATCCACCACCACAGAATCTACTTTGTTATCCTTGTAGTCCTCTAACACTTCTACCTCAGATTTGTTTTAACTTTTATCTTATTTTGAATGAAAATTATTTTTTTAATGAACATTATTTTAGCATTTCTCCTACCTTTCACATTTTATGAATACTTTGTTTGGTGAATTTCATCATTATATTCATAATTAACTACATCCTTATTAGCAAACTTTACTGCAAAATGTCGAATCTTTCCACATTGGATGCTCAAAAGTGGAAGTTTTCCATTGAACTTTCCCCCTCCAATTAGCATGTTTGAAGATAGAAATGCACTAAAATCATCCAAATTAACTTCCTCCAAACTAACTTCAATGTATTACTTCTTAATGTCCTTGAATTCCACTTCATTGGATTTACCCTTTTCCACAACATCTTTATCATCATTTCTCATTTCATATGCAACAGGGTTACTATGCAAGTTATCCAATGGAAACTTCTGTGGATCTTTTTCTTCTAATACTAAAACATTCAGATTAAACTATGGTGGATGTTTCCTTAAGATACGCTTTACAATAATTATATCTTTAATTATTTATCCTAAACCATGAATGTATTCCTCTACAAAATTCATCCTACCAAGGATGCATCAACATATTCATTTGGGTTCAATCACAGATCATCATAATTATTCGAAAAAACCTATATCTCTGCCTCTCTGACCTCTAAATCTCCATCCGAGATATTCAATATCTTTTCCAACATAGCATGTGATGTTTTAAATTACATCACCTTCTTATGAATTTTATTTTATAGGTATCCCCCTAAAGAATTGATCCCATTGGAATTAGTATCCAATTATCTTTCTCCTGCTTTTAATAAAGCACCACTATGGATATCAGCTGATATTCCATGCATAGCTATTGTGAAGACATCCATTACTAATGATCATAAGTAGTGCTATATCTTATTATTCCATAGTTGAAAATTATTTCCATCTAAGATCGTAATTCATTTGTGATTGACCACCTTTATTTCTTCTACTAAGAGAGAACCACTGGATTTTTTCCATTCCCTCTGACACTAATTGTTAGGTCCAATAGGTCAAAAACCCTAATGAGGGGGGGGGGATGGGTGAATCAGGACATGTTATATTTAAACTAATCCCAATTAGGATCTTATTTTGTCATTAAGAAATAAAATTTTCTCTTTCTCCCATTTAAATATATGAGAAAAAAATCAAATGATTCACATGACATAATGATTTTAACTTGGTTCACCCTCACTGGGCTACATCTAAGGAGTATAAAACAACAGTACTCTGAAGTACCAAATCCACTAAAGATCACTTCAAATATCAAGTTCCACTATATATATTACATGACAAGTCTCACTACCTTTAAAATGGTTAGGGTGTACTCACTACATTCTTAAGGGTGACTCCCTATGTCTCTTCCTCTAGGTCACTATTAGTGGGAATGATCATTTTATAACACTTCCTTCATTCACTACTTTTTGAAAGGATCCAGACACATTTTATGGACTTGTAGGACCCTTAATTTTCATTATATCATGCATCCTCAATGTTGGTAGATTATCTATTGAAGTAACGTTTTCACCGATAGATGAAATCCACTTTTCTATGAACTGTTAGGTTAGAGAAAATTGCTTTCGTGAACTGTTTTTTGATATTTTTCAAGAATCCATGAATCCTACATGAACCACCAAGCTTAATCCACATAACAACATGCTTCCAATGTGTACTTATATTTGGTATGGTTCACTGATCTCCTATCCTACACCAACCTCCTCTCCTCTGCATACCATCCCTGCTTCATAGAGTGTCTCCACTTCCACAGATTGTCTCTCATCTACAAACTACCTATTATTTTGTGGACCATCACTCCCACATGTACCATGTCTTTATTGCCCACATTCCATGTCTTCCTCCTCCATGTACCGCATATTTTTTGGTCTACAGATCCCTGAAAAACCCATTGGTAGAATTTTTTCTCCACAAACCACTTCACCCTTCACATAATTCTCCCTCACGATCCTCTTTAAGACATCACCGAATTCCGGAAGAAAATATATTCTCTTATGAAAATAAATATAAGTAATGGTGGGATTACTGCTATTTATATAGGAAAATAGATACACAAAATATGTTAATCTCAGATTTACCAAATCTTAAATGTGGTACCACCTTGACCATGTATCATGCATCTTATATGAACTGAAAGCACTCCATGAAATATTTTCCCTACACAATATGTGTATTTCTTCTCTTCGAACGTAGTAGAAAAAATAACTATCAAATTTTCCCCAATGACGCCCTTCATGGCTTCCTAAATAACTACCTCATTTCCACAAACAAAAATCTATCTCAAATACCACAAGCCTCCTGTGTACTGCATGCCTTCATCAGGAATCATTTTCTCCATGCGAACTGTTCCCATACATGGTCTTCATTTTATGCTTCCCGGTTCCCTTCCTCCACTGATTCACTTTTCTTCATACCACCATTTGCATAGCGCAAACTGGACATCATGGTCGGCATACATTGTTTTCCTATGCAGAAATCATCCTTTTCTAAAAAACAAACTCTTGATCCAAAAGCCCAAAAATTTGAAAAACACTGGGAAACCGTGCCACCTTAAATAAATGCTTCAAAAAACACAAACTCTGATTATTCATGGTCATCTATCTTTTTCAAAAAATATAATCACACAAAAAACATACCGATAGGACACCATGAGGGAATTTTTCCATATATTTTCCCAACTAGTAATTCATGCCTAGGAATTTGAGTTTTCACACTACTGATTGAAACATGAATAATAGGGGAAGACCTCTAAATAAAGTTGTAATGAATCTTTCACACCATTACTAGATTCTAGGAAATATTCAGTAAGAAAAAAATTCCTTTTGGGATAGGCGGTCCTCTCATGATTTTATGGGGATAGATAAGGGAGAATTTCCACTATAATGGATACAAAAACACTACCGGTATCCCTAGTAACTTATTTCTCCCTTGGTTGTTGGACATCTCTAGGGTTAATGCTATGCATTTAGGCTTCGATGAGGTTTCTAATATATTTAGAAGATATGATCACTTAGATTTCACACATTATCCTACAACGACTAGGAAAATTATTGACAATGGTAGTGTCTCTCTTCATCAAAGGGAATAGAAGATATCCCTTCAGGATGGGTTTATTGTGGCTAGGCTGGATGATAAGACCATTTTAAATCTATATACTGATTATTAGTCCACTCTCTAGTTCACATGCATCAAAATGTTTTCCCGTCCTCTACTGGCTAGTGTGTGGGGAGTGTGATATCTTATGATCATCCTCCAGTTTTGAATGAAATTATCACATGATGATACAAATGATTATATTATCCTTTGACTCTTGAATCCCTTTCCTTTCTGGATTTTGATTATCCCTAGGATTGGGAAGAATCTTATCTGGTTGGTGTACAAAATATAGTGGTTTATGATGTGGACAGACCATTTGCATCACTGATACACATTTTTGTAGAAATGATTAATTTTATTTAAGAATTGGGTGAGTCTATGAAGAAGCGTTCTCATCCTAGCGATGAAAATCCTATCCATAGGGTTGAATATGATGAGGAATACATCCCTTTAGCATGATAAATAGATGATATATCTATTGAGAGAACAATATATGGGGATTTATCTCCCGCTTCACCATTTACTCAGCTAGTTGTTCTACCTTTTAATGATCCCACTCTAGAAGCTAAGGAGACTTAGAAAAAATATAGGCTAGTTTGGAAAATGATTATCACATTTTTCTTACAGAGAATCAACTAGGAACATTTCATGACCATGAAGAACATCTTCTTGGAATATTTCATTATTTGGGGGTGGGTGTCATTAACCCCTTACTATTATATTAAATCATAGAACAAAAAAATAACATGTCAAGAATTATATACCAAAAAGATGGTATTGAACAAAATTGATGATTGGATTACCCTATCTAAATTGTTGAAGGAATCTATAGAGGCATTGTAATGGAGTTGTTAATTCATATCTATGTCTCACACCCAAATGGTGGTATTGAACAAACATATATAGAGATATTAAGAGAGCATATATTTATCAAAGTATGTCCTTTAAACATCTTCATCCTCATTTTTAACCACTCAGAAAAGAGTTCAAGACTCTTTTTTAGACATTTTTCCATCATGCTGGAATGGAAGAATAAGGGTTGGTGACACTTCAGTGCCTAACTAATGCTTCTCGTTAGACTTGTGATGACATTTACAGCTCAAGAAATCAAATAATATTACAGTTTGATCATTTATGTGTATTTGGTTTTGAATGAATCTTTAGAGAGGATCTGAAATGTGCATATCCCTCCTTCTTTATGTTATAAATGAATATATCTACCAAACATTATATATCATCGTACAGTTTTCTCCCATTCATAATGTGCACTATATTTCATTGATATGATCTTCTATGAATCATAACAGATACCAATATTTTGCATAATATCATATAAACATGAATTTATGTTTTTGACAATTTATATCATAATAGTTTTTCCTAAGAAATTCTCATGACTTCCAAACAACATGAGATTCCACATTGATGTATCTACTGCAGTTATCATGTGACTACAATGATAAATTTTGTAAAATATATTTCTTATTGGGATAATATTCTATCAATTTTTAAAGTAAATGAACTTGATGAAAATAGCTTTAAATTTTTAGGCCATATGGTGGGCCCCACAAGAATTATATTTTTGCATTTTATATTTCTATAATTTCATCCTAAACATTATGTAAGGGAGGAATTAACATAGATGGACTCATATTATGCCTAGGTCACCCCCATATGGGGTTTTCACCTAACAGGTTTTGTCCCATTCATTATTCCTGTATACTGAATCATTGTTGTGTTGTTGTTTAGGATATATTATATTAGAACTTATATTTATGTATTTTAGGGTCTTTTAGTTAGAAACATTTATTTATGTAATTTTGGTTCTTATTACTCAGTTCTTTTGTTACAATAGTTTGGGGTATTCTCACTTGGACCTTCTATTACTACAGTTCAGGGTCTTCTGGATCATGCTGTGAGATGCCATGTGGTTTAATGTCTTTCTTTCAGGACATTAAATACCATAAACTATAAATTATTTCTTCTAGTAATTGATTTATGAATATTGAATATTGGAAATACATGCATGGTATGGCCCAGAAACCGTAGTATGTTCAGTACCAACATGGTGTTGTCGGTGCTCAAAATGATTAGAGCTCCCTTCTTGATATCTCTCCCATTCAAACAATCAAGGTAGACATGCTGAGAATGAACTATAACACCCTATAGTGTTGGGTTTTATCATAGTTTTACTGAAAATCATAAGGATTGGGTTTCCTTTTCTACACGGAGGATATACCTCCGGTTGGAAGGTTAAGGCCCATATACATTAATAGAATGGTCAAACAAAAGTGTCTCCACCCTTTCCCAAGGGCCATTATAGATTCAGAAAGACTGAAATGTCGACACAATGAAGCTGGTAATGGAGGAAAATCTATATATAAATTGTTCTGAAAACCTAGTGAAATTTATCTGATAAAATTTGAATTTTAAGCCCTATGCCCTGTGGTTTTGATTCAAGAGGTGTGGGACATAAAAAAGACTGAGAATGGATTTTCAGCTTTTTTATTTGGGAAAGCATACCAAACATCGTGACATAACATCATGGATTACAGATAAAATTAAATAGTTTTATTATAGGGATTGTAAACCATGGTCTAAATTTCTCAGGTCATCAGGATGATTTGGGAAAATCATATAGGGAATAGCCTAGAACACACTAAGGTGTTAGGTTCTTCCATGGTGAATTCAAGTCTTACAAGGATATATAAAATTTTTTAGAAAGTGATACATTTAGTTAACAACCACAAGTGCATATACGGGATCCATAGTTATACATGCATAGTTAAGAAATGGTCTCCTAAAGTCAGGTATATTTTTTCAAGATCTATGGAAGTTTTTTGGTGATCCGAGATGCTCAAATCATGAAGTGATTTTAAAAAAATAATATACAAGAAGAGGTTTAGTACCATAAATGTTGTGTCATCACCTATTGAACATGTTATCAACCAAGGACATGTAACATGACATTAATATTACTTTTTCGTGGATTGGGGGTGGGGTCCAATGATCGTGAATCAACTTTTACTGGGTCTATAAACTAAGTCATACAAGATTTATGTCACATTTATTTAATAAATATTTTTTTTTCTAAAATATGTTGATGAAGAGTTTAAAAAGTGAATACTTTACTCTTACTAATACCTCCTTGTGTGGGATTTTGGCTTGAAAATTTTGTGTCACTTTCAAATATAAAATCATGGTATGGTATTTGGACAATAAAAGGCTAGAGTTTATGGTTGTACAACTTTGACTAATGTGTAGGAAGTTTAAGGTTTTAACACACATGGACCTAATCTGAATGAAATGTTACAAAAGATCCTAATCAGGATACCAAGGGCCAAGATTAATCATTCATGCTTATACGAAGGGGGTGAAGTTTTTTAACTCATGTATCGAGTTTTATAGGTCGTGGGAAATGATTTGAAATAATTATACTAGTGAAGGCCTAGAACACCATTAATTATTGGGTACTCACAGGGAGATGTTAGGCTCATAAGGATAAAAAATCCCTTCATAATGATCCAAGATGTCTAAAAATTATAGATACGATCCCTTATGATTCACCAATATGATCAGTGAGAGAAATCTATTTTCTTTTCAAGGGATATGATATGTTTGTTGCAACATGAGGTTATGAAGACATGAATTGTGTTTCATGGGATGAGAGGACTAAAATAGGGGAAAAGAACCATGTACCCTGGTTGATCAAGGTCAAGATCTTGTGGACCTTTGATAAGAAATGATGGAGGGTGATGTTAAGTACATTTTAACATAATTTAGTGAGGATGTATTTTCCATTAAGTTTTAAGGTCATGCAATGATCATTTTTTCCATACAATTTAATGTCATGTGGTTGGGATGTTGGAATTAATGTAAAAAATCATGTAAGAAGTCCTTGAGGTAACTGTGAACTGGTCAATGTATTTAGATGTTGATATAATATTTTTTCAATGCGTAGGATTATTGGTGGACATCCATATTCCTTAAACCATCAACAACAACATTATCACATTTTTAAAAAATTCATTCATAGATCTATCACATTCATATGAAAAATGACATTGAATGAATCAACCATGTTTTGAAAATAGGTATATACTAATATTTTCATGATGTTTAATGTCATGAGGTGAGGAAATTCACTATATAGGTCCATACATTATGAAGTTAAGGGTGAATTTTTATTATTATAAATATTGTTGATGAATATATGATTGAAAATTTAGGCATCACTGTTTTTATCGGGATGATTGGAATCAATCCCCACATATTTCTAGTGTAGAATTTCCTTACATAGGTCTGACCCATACATGGTATGTGTGAATATTTTTGGTTTACATTGGTTGAACATAAGCATTAGATATTTGGGAGTTAATATAAATCATGAAAGGAAATAAATCAAGGAACATACTATTCTTGAATAGAAATTCATTACGCAGGTCTAACCCATACACAATGGGGGGGGGATTGTTCATGATAGTTATTGTAGATTGGTCTAGGTTTAATGATATGAGAATTACTACATATATTGTGATTTAATGAATCAATCCACAAATAGTTCTTGAGAGACCATGTAGTTTAACATCATTCGGCAAGGCTGAACACTCCTTGATGTGAACCAGGGATAGTGTGGTAGGGCCCAATAATGGGCGTTTAGAAATAACTATTTATCCTATGATGATAGGATTCAAGCCACACATTTTTCTTTAATGGAAATATATCTACATAGGTATGATCCATAAGTAGAGAGGGAAATGGGTTGTGTTTGTTATTGTAGTTGGACCTTAGATTGGATATATGGGCATCACTGTGTATCATATGTTAATAAGAATAAATCCAAATATAGTTATTGAGAAACCACACAGTTTAAACTCATGTGGAAAGGATGTAGGCTCCTCAACAGAAAAATGGGATAGCATGAATGGTCCCAATATTGAATTTATATGTGTCACTATGTATCATGTGATGATAGGAATCATTACACATGTAGTTCTGGAATGAGAAACTCTCTAAGCATGTCTGAATCATATTTAGTGGGGGAATGGTATACAATGATTGTTATAGCTAGATCCTAGATTAAATATTTGGGAATCACCACATATCCTAGGATAAAAGGAGTTAATCCCCACATAGTTATTGAGAAAACAAAAGTTTAATATAATGTGATAATGAAATAGGATCCTTGATGTGATAATGGGATAGTGTGAATGGGCCCATGAATTAATTTTTGGGTATCACTACTTATCATGTGATGAAATGAATCAAGCCACACATAGTTATTGAACAGGAAACTCTTTAGAGAAGATTGACCCATTCAGAGTGGGGGACATGGTTTCCTTTAATTATTATAGATAGATCCATAATTAATGATCTTATCATCACTACCTATCCTATGATTTTATGAATCATGAAACATATAGTTTTTTATTAGAGGTGTGGTAGGAGACCAACACCAAGAGTAGTGTTCCTTATATTAGAGGTAAATAATAATACACAGTTTTATGTCATGAAATAGATATCAACCATGCAGTTTAACATCATTCAGAAAAGACTCATGGTTTTAATTTTATGGATTTTCATCCTGGACCATGGTAACTCTGGTGTGGGATAATATTTCTCAATCATGAAAGGAATCCCTTATAGAAAATAATAATCCCATCTGAGCCACTATGGGTGTGAAAAACAAGGAATGGAAAGGATTCTACCACTATATAGATATAATTAGAAAATGTTCCAGGAAATTTTGTAAAATGTGGTGGATGGGCCACAATATAGGATCTATTCATCCCCTAGTGTTTCATTGGAATGTGAATTAATATGTACATTGTTCTGGAGGAACCGTCTAGTTTTGTGTCTTGCAGCGAGGACATTATCCATGCCGTTTAATGTTAAGAGGTAAGGAAGTAGGTGAATTGAAATGAATGAAGATTAATATTGGGAATCCATGTTCATTTTACATCATGTAGTGAGGTAGAAAAAACTATAAAATCTAGCATCATGCAGTGAGGGCATCAACCGTGCAGTTTAACATCCCATGGAAAGGACATGGGTCACCTGATGTGGAAGAAAATAAATGTTGAGGATCCATGTAGTTTTACATCCTTCGATGCATAAACCATACATAGAGTTTAATGTCATGTAGTCTGGAAAATAAATTTTTTATCGTTTAATGTCATGATACTTGGACATGAGATGCTATGAAGTTTAACATGTTTCTACTAGGATCTCTTATGTATAGTTTAACAACTTGTGGTCAGAAGATGTTCTAAAATGTTTATTATCATATGAATAGAACATTCTCTGTATAGTTTAATGCCATGTGGTCATGATGAGAGAATATTTATGGCATCTATGAAATGTATTGCTCGAGAAACCTTGAATTGGTGGGGGAGAGTCATATTTATTTTCTACTATGACTAGTGATTATGATTTATTGATATATACCTTATGTGTTATATAAGGTCATTCCCATTTGTGTTCTAACATCGGAGGATTCATTCCTAGTATAATTGGTGTTCTTGTATCCAATATTAGACTCTTCTTGAAGTAATGAATGAAGGTTACCCATTCAATTGAAGGCTCATGTGATCCGATTTTGATGGACTTTGATGTCATAAAATATATGCAACCTATTATCATCAAGATGCTCTAAGTCATCTTACCGCTTTTATGATTTCTCATCATATCATATTTATCCACATTTGGATATTCCAATAGAAGGTAACTAGACTTCTATGGGAAACAATACCTTAGTATCATACACGAATGAGTACAGAGTTTCTTGAGTTGTAATACGCATGGTGGTACGGTAGGCCCATAAAGCACAGGGGAGCTTTCCCAAGTAGGACATATTCTCCAAATTCACCATCTTATGGACATTATTTTATAAATTACTATTGAAGGACTTTTCATTTCCATTTCATACTTCAGGATTGAGGGATGAATGACTAGAATTGATGTTGTACTCCTAGTATGGTTTTTTCTGCTCTGTATAAAGAAAATTTGGGTGATTTTCCTTTAGTATCATGTGAGGGACTCCAAATCTGATAATTATATGAGACTTTATGAAGTTTATGATGTTCTTTGTCCAAATTTTATTGGGGGTATTTTCCTTACCCTATTTGGAAAATAATTCTTAAGCAGTAATGATGTACTTTAACTACTTAACTATAGATGGGGGATATGTCCCCACACCATCTATTCCCCATAAAGAAAAAATAATGGAATATTAAGATATATGTTTCAATTCCTGGGGTTAATTGATGATGTCTTCATGAGTAAGGAATTGTTGATTTTTCCTAGTTAATTCAACATATTCCGATATCATAGTTTTCCAATAGTATCATAGCCTCTATATTTGGTGGGTGGGCCTAGTCTTAGACTTATGAGTGCTGCAGGAGTCTACGTGGAGATCATCCATAATGGTGAGAATCTCTGTTTCTGCTATACATATCAGGAGGATTCTATCATATCCCGTCGTGTAGAGTGATTTTTTTTTCTCATTTTCACCTACCCAAAAGATAATGGTCACTTCTCACTATCAAATATGTTCCCTTTCGGCATGTTCCATTGAGAGACTCACATTTTGGAGAAAATCATTTCTGGTATCCCTCTATCTAATGGTGGAGATCGATTAATCTATATCCAGGGAGGTGTTTAACTAACTGATCTCTTCTAAGTCCTAGATTATGATCAATAAAACCATCCTTCAGTGGTTGATGGTGAATATAACTTCCTCCCAATCAAGGTCATCCAAGACTGTGGTAGCTTTATCCAATGTGTTAGCAGAAGCATTCTTTGATCAAGGAATTAATGCAACAAGGGATCAAAAGGGAACTATTTCCTCAGTACACTGATGTATCTAGTGATAGGGGATCATCATTTGTTTTATAGAATATTCTCCATTAATTTTATTTATCACTAGCTCTAATTCCTATTTGATGTTATTGTAGGATATATGAAGGCATAGGGTTAGTTCCAAGACAACAATAATGTCTTGGTATTCAACCTCATTATTCATGCATCCTTCAGATAGTGAGAAAGAGTAGGGAAAATTGATTTATTTGGAGAAAAAAATAAGATACACAATATAACCCAATTGAGTTTTGGGTTTTCTAGTCTCTTGATGATAGTAATTCAGGGGGCACCATCAACATATATCTCCCATTCTAGGGTAGTTTTATAGTCATTTAGAACCACCTCATTCAGAATCTCGGTTTCCATTGGTGTACTTTCTAGGGTGGAATGTTTCATGAGGAAACTGACAATGCCTTCCCTATCATTGTATTATATAACACAAAATAGAGGTCATATTATTGTACAATGAACACACATCAGGCCATGTACGCAATCTTCATCGGACAACCAGCGATGTACTCGAGAAGATCAATAAGAGGGACCTAGTAGATTTCATGGTCATATAAGTAAATCCTCAGCTTATAGACTAACAATATGAGGGAAATAAAGTTGTTCTTAATATCCATGAATTGTGTATCAGTACATATTATCATTTAGAGATGGTAGTATAGAATTTTCTCATTCCCCGCGTCATTTTTCTATTCGAGGAGATTACTAAGAGATCACTACATGGAATCCACATATAAGATGAGTGTCCTTCCTTCCACAAGCATAATCTAGATTGGTGGGTATAGAATGTAATTATTGATACTCTCAATGGCTTCTTAGATGTCCCAATATCATCAATAGGTGATTTCATTATTCATTATATTGGTCAATGAGAGAGATTTTCTAGCTAGGTTGGATATGAAACACCGAATGTAAGGGGGTTTCCCTTATATCCCCCTCATTTTTATTATATTCTTATGGGGTGACAATTCTAGAATATAACTATAATGTTCTGGTTTATCCTCGATTCCATAATGGAATACCACATAGCCAAGTAACATCACCAATCTTACCTCATAAATATTTCAGTGGATTTATCTTCACCCTGTGATGTCTCGACATGTCGAAGACTATTTGGATATCCATGAAGTGATCATATCGCTATTGGGAATTGACCACTAAGTCATTAAGATGACAATAAGATTTTCATCCTGAGAAGGGATTACAGATATAATGCATGGATTTTTGGTATATAGTGTAATTATTCTTTAAACAAAAGGGCATGACCTAATAGAAAAAGATCCCCTTGGGTGCTTCAAAGGTAGTGGTTTCCTCATCTTCAAGGGCCTACTTTATATGATTGTACCTTGAATACCTCTACATAATGGAAAGGGATTAGAAGCTATTAGTTTTATCAATCAAGAGTTCTATGGTTGATATTGGGATGTATTCATTTTGGAAATGCATACTATAGTCTCCAAAATCGATGAAGACCATAATCAATACATTTATTTTTTTGACAAGGACACTATAAGAGTTCCATCTTGAGTATTTCATTTATTTTAAAAAAATTGTATTTGACCAATTATTCCACATCCATTTATACATTGGTAGAATAGGAGGGGTGAATCCTCTCAGCTTCCTACTTTATTCCAAGTTGGTCATCGACTAAGTTTAGAGGGAGCGTATAAAAATATGGATTCATCTTGGGAATTTCTGTATAGTTCCAAGAAAAATTATTTTGAAGTTTTTTTATAAATGAAATATACATATCATTATCTTCTAGAGGAATGGTGACACTAATTAGTGTACTCCTTGTGTCTTATTATATTTCCAAATTTACCTACATGATCTAACAAATAGTGGGGGATATGCCTTCATCCAATGCTAGAGGGGACTTTCTAAGGTCATTCTCCTCTTCTACTACCTCTATGTATATATATACATTTTTAGATGAGGTAATAGATATGAGGGAATCCCTGTAACCATCGGGTTGATAGAGGAAATGAGAAAATACCTTTTCATCCCCCACAACCTGAGTCATTTCAGAGATATTATAGAGTTTATTTTCTTTTACACAATCACAAGGGATAAGTGGATCTTGGACATATGGGATTTTGTCTACTACTTCAGCTAGATTTATTGGTAGCACTTAATCACCATTGAGAATACTCCAGGAATTTTCAAAGGTGTCCCCCATGCTGTTGGGGGAAGAAACATGTATATCTTCATCCACCATTTGTTGTTTACCTTCCCATTTATTGATACTTACCTCAAGATATGTGACTTCACAATTCTAAAATGGTGAATTTACCCCATGTAGTATGTCGAACTTTCCACCAATATGATTTTTCAAAAACTGATGTAATGTTGAAGGGAACTCTAAGAGGATGTTGATATAGGGTATTCTGTGTATGAAATTTCATACGGTGTCTTTCTGGATAACCATAAACTCATCATTAGATGTGGTATATCTAAAATCAGTATTGAGACTATTCTTCTTGGGAGCTCTTTGCTCCTAATTATCATTCCCTTGAATGGTTAACATTGTGGGAGATAGATCACCTTTTCTATATCCTAGTTGTCATAGGGTATGAATTAGGATGATATTGACCCAAAAACCATTTTAATTTAGATTCCTTCAGATCTCGACATTGTCGAGTATTCCAAAAACATATAGGGGTCTGATATATCTATGGATTATCTCTTCCCAACTAATCTATGTAAAATATAGGGTGACAAGTAATTATGTTGGGATGGTCTCCAATAGATAAACCTCAACTGCATTGACTTATATCCAAAACATTTGTGGGTTATGTATGGATTCAATGAGTTCTCCCAAAGTTCTATTAAATGATGGCATACATCATGGATTAAGTGTTTTCCTGGGATTCTTGTGAGATGTTGCAGAATAATTTAATTTTGAACCATAGGTCAGTACATACCTTAGTAGGTTTTCATCTTATTGTGTGGTTCATGATATAAAGAATTTGAGATAGAAAAACTAGGTTCTTGTGTAGAGTTTGAGGGAGAGTCTTCTACCATTGGTGTATATTTCTCCATCATTCCCCACTATTTGGGAAGATCAGATAATCGAATCAACTCTATGAGGTCATATCAAATTACTAGGCATAGATGTCATATAAAGGATACTAAGATACCTCCATGTATCTATTGGGCCTGTTGGAGTTCTTTACCATGGGTATTATCAATCAATATGCCCTCTTACGTGACAAAAATATTGCATCGACATCACCAACAATATTATATGTACCCTTAGAATATTCTTTTGTGGCCTCCAGCTCCTCAGTCAGGTATGTAGAACCCATAAATTAGGTATATTCATCATTAGAGAGGGATTTTTTTAAGTGTATCATTTTAATAGAACCATATATTATCTCTTATTTTGATGAGGGTTATGTTTAGTGGGGTGGTACCCGTGCTTCAAATATTATTGGGATGAAATATGAAAGATTTTGAAATTTCATTAGGGATGAATACAAATCCTTCACCTCTATATCTTCATATATATGATGGTAATGTTCACATATAGATGGAATATTTTATGTCACATACCGAGTAATCGAGACCATTATAGTTTTGTGAATCTATGTTCTTAGGGTGGAGTGAGGCCGATCAAGAATATTTCAATTCATGCAGTTGTTAAACTTCTTTCCACGCCCAACATGGAATTTTTCCCAATCAAATTCTTATTTTGAATGGTAAACGGTAATGTAGGTCACTTTAACCAGGGATTTATCCAACAACTCGTGTTACAAATCAACCATGATTTTGAGGAAGTGATTGAAGATGATGAAATCATGGTAGTTAAGACCCAAATTTATTTTAAGAGGGTAGTAGTCAGGAAGATTAGTTATATTGACCTCAAATGGATTTCTGAGCGATGGAAGGATGATCATGTTATTTTCCAAGGATACATGAAAATAAATTTGGAATTTTTTATTTTGGATTTAGTATGATTTATTCATCTATTACTCAAATATCGGGAGGACCTGATATCTTTTTTTCTTCCAGAAGAGGGAGATTTTGTTGTTGATGATGCCTGCCAGAAAGCAATGGGAATTCCATAACCTTACTAGATTATTGAATTGGAAGTATTACCAGATCAAGGTTAATACTGATAGTCTATTCCTTTTCGAGCCTTTTACTATATCCTAAGGACATGATTTGAGACTTAGCTCAGGTCCGCTGAATGTTAACTTCTAAACATTTTTTCATTTCTGTAAACACACATAATCAACCTTGGTATTTTATTGGGATATGAGGTGTATACAACTAATCCTAAATATTTTAATCACATTTCACCATCAATTATTCCTTTCATATTATGTTTTTTTATTGAAATGGTTAAATATTTCAATCTAGCTATGAAGACAGACACCCTCTCATTTGTGTGTTTTGTAGTTCATAAGTTTGATAATTGTCATTTTTCGTTATTGTGGAGATGAATAGATAAATGATTTGACGGTGAAGGTCTTCCCATCTTTCAATTGATTCTATTGGGAGAATTCTACACACAAAAATGTAGGTCTTGTCCGGGGTTTTACAAAATACAAATGATTGGGTTCCTCCTACTGATCTCTAGGGACCATCATCAGGCCACAACAGGATGCGATGTGTGTGATATTTTTTTCTATTTCACCCATGACTATAAAGGTGGAGAATGTAGGATTTCCAAAATTAAGTTGGGGAAAAGTTTCATCCACCCATTCAGAATATGGGTTTTTCTTAGGCTATACTGGTGTGACTTTCCCTTCCATGGATTTTATTTGAGTAGCTAGGGACATGATGTCATTGAGAAATTCTAGAGGTACTCTAACCTGCGCCACCTCCTATAAATAATATGTTTGAGGGGTTTGATGAGGTTGAACCAATTTTTTCCCAACTATTTTAAATTCATTTCAAGACTGAATGATCTTCCTTGAAAAAGAAAGGATGACACTGTAATGGATGGAAGTTTCAATATTTTTTGACTTCTTCATTTTTAAAGATCGACTTCTTGGATCTAGATTTGGTATGACACTCTGATTCTACAGATTTAGTAGGATTGGATCATTACAAATGTATGGTAGGTGGAATTTTCATCTCTACCTAAATTCAATTCCAAGTGGTAATGTTTCCCCTAATTAGATCCTTGTTGATGTTTCTACGAGTTTGTATCTCATTATCATATCATTCTAACAGTTCCACTATGGATGGGAGTTATGTTCTTATGGGTTGTGATGTAGATATATCCAAACCATAACTATTATCATAGAATTTTTTCTTAAATAGATGTGGAAACTCAATATTTAGAGGTTTCTGGTTTTGGATCCTCCTCTGGTTTTGAGTACATGTAGCCTCAGTGGGTGGATTATGATCAAATTAGGGTATATTTCCTATATTGTGTCCCTCTACATCTTTTTCTTGATCCACATTATCTGTTATATTGATGGTGAATACATTCAAATAGGTATATCAGGAAATGGTAGTTATCTCTTTACTCATAATTCTATAGGATTATTCTTCACTAAAACCATTTGAGTCATTTCTCGAACCCTAGGTCAGATTAGAGCTTTATGGATTATGAGGCCGATAGGGAATGATTTTATTCATCAATCAATCCTCCCATATTATCATGTGATTAGTGACCTTGAGGGAGTTTCCAATAATGATAGATGAATGACCCCTGAATAAAAGAGGTTTGTCTTTTGGTGGTAGGAATGAATGAAATACTGAAAGTTGATATATACATCGCAACCTAGAGAAAACTGATTCCCAATTTTATGATGATGATGATGAAAATGACCATAGCCAAGAAGTATGGGGACTATCGAGGGCCATAATTGACTATGTTGAATTCTATTTTTAAGGATTAAAAATTTTTAGTCCAAGATTTGATGATTCCATGGATAAAGAATTAGATATAAAATCTCCAACCCAAAATGTTGGGGTTGATCTGGTACCACGATTGATTTACCTCGGACCCTCTCAAGGGATGATGAACCTGGTGATAGGGATTGAGATACAACTTCTCCATCCTAGTGGGAGAGGGTTGATTTACAACATCTTCCAGTATGTAATGAGTCCTATAACAAATTTACTTTCTGATGGGTGGAGGTAGTGGTTCATATTCCCCCTATATGGGGGATAGTTTTACCCCTAGATGACTACTATGACTACAAATATTGTGACCTTTCTGATGTAGAGGATTTGTGGTCATGTAGAAGTTGGGTGAAATAGAATCCCCTGAAGGGGGTGTTTTTCTATAAGAAGTTCTTGGGTTGATCTATACTTTGGATTCTGTGTCAGAAATGTATTTCCAATGGTTCTAGGGGCCTAGTTTAAAGACATTTTGGTTGTTTTCTCTCATCGTTCATGATTTCTTAGAACCATTAATGTGAGGGAATTTTATTTTAGTGACCAACTAGCTATTTCATGGCCCAATCCAAATATCTCACTAGTGGCTATGACATTTTAAAATGTTGTATGTGGGATTTTTTTCCATTCTGGGTACATAGTGACATGAAATGCTCCAAATTTATTCCAACCTCAGATATGTACATCTGATGATGATATGAAAATCATTCAATGGATAGTATTCAGAATACAAAAGAAATTTCTTCCTCATCATTTGCCATGCTTATCCATTCCAAGGTTCTAGGATAAAAAAGAAATTAATATCCAGCTGACAATATACTGTATTGATGATTCGATGATGAATCACATATCCAAGATAAGGTATAGGTCCATCTTTCAATTAATGTTGAGTTTTCCACATATTTTGGTGTAGATAAGTTATGAACTTATTCTCTAGATCATAAGGGATCTCATAGTAAAGAGTGGTGAGGGGAAAAACATGATGGGGAAGTTGTTTTTAGATAACTCTATCCATATGTCAATGTCAGATTCATTCCCATTATTATTACATGCCTCCATTTATTCATACCATATAAGGTTCTTCTTGGGGACTCCTACTGACAGAAGTGGAATATTTTTGGAAGTTGATAGGGAATTATTTTTGATTGACACAATTTGTTCATGAGAATATATATAAATTGGTTTATATGTTTTGATAACCATTATATTTGAAGGTTTCTTGTCAAGGTGATAATGTTCTTATCTATTGGAGATATCACCAGGGGGAGGTTGACCATAGATTATTTCTGGAGTAGAGTTATTGCGATCAATCTCCACACTACCATGAGAAGGATTATAATGGTAATGATCACCTTATAATTTGGTTAAAGAGTAGAAAGACCCTTGGGGTGTTAGGAATAAATCTCGAATAACCCTCAAGGACACTAGAATTGAGAATATTTGGAATATGAGTTTCCTTCTATTTTGTGGCCAGAATATGAAAACTTTCCTTTGAGAATTTTTAGGGAAAGTGTGCCTATTGTATGACTTTTGTCAGAATATATTGAAAACAAAAAGTGACTTTGGATTATGATCCCACTACTATAATGCTATGTGAGTATGCCAATGAGATTCTATAGTAGGAATATGATCCTTTCCTAAGGAATGTGCCCCTATTACTTTGTTATCCCTAGTTGGAATAGGAATATAAGCCAAATATTAATTATAATTCCTCATTAGAAAATTCCAATGATCCTCCAAAATGGGAGATGGTATATAAGACTAATCCTATATAGCCTTGGATTGATGTAGGTGAAGTTGTTCATTCGTTGATAAAGGGATATGATTCTAGATTTCATGAGCTACTAGAATATGAAAATTAGCTTCACTTGAAAGAATATGAGCCCACCTCAAGGCATGTTCCAATATCACATGGAGAACCTCGATTATAATGGGGATAAAAACCTGGTCCTAATACTTTTGAGTATTCCAATGATCGTTTTCGAATGGAATATGAGCATATCACAAAAAATATGCCACTACTACTTGGAGAGACCCGACTAGAACTTTGATATGATCCCGATACAGGGCCTTTGAAATATGTTTTTGATATTTTTTGATAGAAATGATACCTTTTCCAGAGGAATGTGAGGCTCTCACATGGTGATCCCTCTTGGTAATAGAAATATGAGCCCACTATAATTCCTATAACTTTTATCTAAATATGAAAATGATCTTATTAGACATGAGTAAGAATGTGTTCTTTCTCCAGAGTAACCTCTTATTCATACTACTCATAGTTTTGTGTTACCCTAGATGTAGGTATAGGAATTTTTTCTTATCCCTGTATGTATACCAAAACTGAAATATTTCATTGGATTTCATCCGCTATTTCAAATATGCAAAGAAATATTAGACAAGTGTGTGCAAGAATGTTAACAAGCGCATTTTCAGTCTCCACTATATAATGGAAGATGTCTTTAATTGATGTAGGGATATGATACCACCTATGTACACATTGTTCCATCAAAATATTATGATAAAATTCATTCATAGTGGTAGTGATAAGCACCTCCACCATCTCTGCTATAGAAATATGCCCACAGTATTCATCTATGTGAGCAGGAATATGAGAATGATCACTGGTTTCCACTAGAATAATATAGTAGGATTGATTAGTGAAATATGGGATATGATCTCAATAACGATTATATAGTGATTTCCACACCCGATGTGTCTTATTGTTTTACGGTGCATAGGTTTCATAGGTGGAAATTTGCCCGGTGGCAACCTTAGTATGAGGTTTAAAGGTACCAACATGACGGGACTAGTTGCAGTGGTAGACAGAGCCCTCATTAGTGACTTATTGAATGGAAGGGATCTGTAGATGACACCTTGGTCAACATTCATATGATTCTAAATGTGTTAATTGTCTTTCTCTAAGATTATATTTTGAAGATGTTGGAGGTGGAAACTAGTTTCTCTTTGTTTGTTGCAGCTTTTATTAGATTATATGGACTTAATGGTTTTAGAATTTGGAGAACCTTCAAGCTAGAATCCAGGTTCAAGGATCATACCATGTAGATGGTTTTCATAGACCATTTCATTTTCCACTTTTCACTGATGATGATATGTGTGTCAGCTCACTATAGGACCCACATGGTTTTCATTCTTATCGAATTTACCAGAACAATCACTAGATGGAGACAGTATCTCAGGATGAGGTATTGATTGTTAGAGTAGTATTTTCTTTTAAGAAGACAATAAGGAATGATTACAATGATTAATTCATCAATGTAGGTATGTTTTTTTTTCAATCATATATGCATGGGTAAATTTTTCTTCCTTTCATATTCCTTTTCTGGAAGTTATTTTTTGTGTATTTTCCTTTGTAAGGATGGACTTATTTCATTAGAATCCCAATTAAAGAGGAACATCGGATCATTTTCTTCATTTTGAGGATTCATGTTGGGTTTTAGATTTTTTTCATATGATATGAAGATAAAATGTTTTGATGAATAGTAAATTGATCATATTTTAATATGAGAGATTCACTTTGGGATTACCATTTTTATTTCATCAAAAAAGATATAATCCAGGTGAATTCGGTTTGTATTGATGTTTTCTGGGGGGTGAAATGTCTTTTAAAATAATTCATGTTGAGTTCTCCATTTTTTTATCATAGGAAAATATAAAAATAAGTTAAATTCATTATATCACATTCAACATTATTGTTCTTAACTCAAAATTACAATGGTTCCCATATCCATAAATAGGTACTAACCTACCTTCCAAAGGTAGGCTCTCACCTGTATTTTCAGACCGAATGGAACTTAGGAACTTACATTGGTCAAATGTATGGGAGGCCAGGAACATCTCACCCTTTTGGGGTTGAGTGGTTTCCTACTCTAAGAATCTCTTATCGATTTAAGATATGTTTGTGAATCTCTCTATAATCCCAATTTAGTATTGGTTACCTAAATTAAATCATCAAGTTTGTAATTAGTCTATGTGAAAAGGGATTTCTATTATTTAGTCAATCTATAAGTATATGAGGTTCTTCTTCTTTTTCCCCTTAATGGGTATCTTCTTATATCTTGAATCCATACAAATGGTCACTCCTACATTTGTTTTCATCTAGTGACATGATAAATATTTTAAGGATGTGATTGAGATATTATTATGTGTCTTATGCATCCTTCTTATAATTTCAGTCAAAACCAATGTGGTTCATTAAAACCATGTAGTTTTATATCATACATAATGGCCATGTATAAGGGAACCTAGGCACTATGTATTGAGATTGAGACTCAAGGAGGGATCCTATGTAGCATGGTTATTACTGGAATCTGATTCATCATAGTTTAATCCTTCCCTTGGGATGTACCATATGGTGGATTCCCTTGTATGGGAGTAGTCATAACAATCAACTAATCCGGGAATACACAATGAGGTTTTCCAGTCTGGTGGATATTCATGATGAAAATTGTATGATCATTATAGATTCTTAAGAACATGTGAGTCATGATGGGTTTGATAAAGAATGAATGTTATGCGATCTATATCACTACATATGCATACATGCCTTATTTATTAATTCAACAATTTGAGTCTTTATTATAGAGATTAGGCATTTGGATGAAATCTTAGGTATCCTGGTGGTAGAAATCAGAGTGATCATAGTTCATTTTTCTTCACATTCCACTGATGGATGAGGAATAATGACCATTTGATCTTGGGAATTAAAATGGAATCTTGTGTATCCACGTTATGATAGAAATCAATGTTATCATTGGTCGATAGATCGGGATTAGACACAGAGGTTGTCCTAATATGAGGGTAGTCATATCATTCCATGGATTTGTTATTACACACTGAGGAATACCTTTAAGTGTTTATTATGGAGCTCATGCCTTGGGATGGAATCCTATATATCCAATTATAAGGAATAAGAGTCATCATAGTTATGTTTTCTTCTCAGTGTGATAATGGATGGGGAAGAATGATCATCCCATGGGAGATATTGGGTCCTTATGTTTGGAATTTCGGGGACATTGGGTAAACATACACTGATGTAGAATCTCATTTGATTTTAGGACTTAAAAAGGTGTCCTACATATCCGTATGAAAGAATCAGTTTTATTGTAGTGTGGTGTATCAGGACTAACACACTGAGTATTATATAATTTGTGGGAAGTAATATAACTCCACTGATCAGGTATTAAACTCTATGGCTTCACTTTGAGTGTTTATTATAGATCTCAGGCCATGAGAAGGTGTCCTACATACCCTGGTGGAAGGAATTTGAGTCATCTTAGTTTAGTTGTTCAGAGCTTACACGCTGAGGTATCCATAACATGTTCCCAATAATATAATTCCATAGATTAGTGATTACACACTATGTCTACAATAATTTGTGCACTGCACAAGGTTATCATATCCCGGTATGCCTTCTTGACAAGACCAGGTTGTCTAACTGACCATCATGATTGTTTTCTCGACATGTTATGATTTTATGAAAGACATGTGAGAGGATGAATGGATTTGTATGGTTATATATAATACATTTAAAAATAGAATCAGATGATCGGGGATGAAATTTCTTAAGGAAGCCGCATGATCAATGATGACAAGTGTGGAGGATGCTGGGGATCTGATTGGATTTTCATACTCTCATCTTAAGATCTGAATGACTTGCCTAGATTATCATACCAACAAGTATGAGTATTTCCTGACATGTCAGTAAAATATCATGATTTAGATCGATATTTCCATAGGACATCACATGATTAGGACTCTCATGTATGGGAGACTTCATGTGAGCTCGTTGGCTTGTCCTGGTGTCATCATGATACTGGTATGAAATGTTTGGCGGGTGTCATAAGATATGGTTGGTATGCTCAGAGGAATTCGAAATACTTAGCTAATATGATATGGTCTTGTTGTATCATATAAGAGGCAAGTCCAGAGGACATCATAATGTTTGGTTGGTGAGCATGCAGGGCTTCAAAAGGCGAGGATGGAATGCCAAGAGGGCATCACATGTCTTGTTTTAACTATCCACAAGACATTGTGTGATCCAAATGGCATGTCGAGGGGGAATTTCAATACTTGGGTTACATGTGCATGTGTTGACACAATATCTAAATGATTCATGTGAAGTTCACGATGATAAAATAATTTATCTTTTTATTATCCTCCATTATTTTAGTATTTATTACATCTTTTTATTACTTATAGTCCATTTATTTTTATAGTGTTATCTTTTTTTGGTTTTCTTTGATCCAAATGAAATTCAAGAACTTCTTTAAATAACCTTTATTACACAACAGAATACGACCGTGTAATCCATGAAGTGATCCTGTGATGTGCTTAGGCATGTCATTTGATACCTTAGGTCATTATCTAGGTTATTCCTGGTAGATTATCTTAACGATCATCTTTTTGGTCACTCCAATAAGCCATCTCTTGTGCTCCCATGTGTGATCTGTCTATTGGTGCCTAGTTTTTTTAGGTTGTGAGGGAGGTATTTATAGTTCTCACCACCATGGTTATACACTGTCATGTGTGGTTAATATCTCTTAGATTTTGTATAGATTCATTGTATGGATTTGTCATTAAATGATTTTCATGATCTTGACATTGGTTATTTGGGGGGCACCACATGATTATCAATGACCATGAGAATGTTTTTCCTTTTCCAATTTATTTGACCTTGGATAATCAAAGGGATTTATAAAGACAATATTGATATTCCAAGGGGAGTTTATATGGATAGGATGACATGTCTATTAATATTTGAGATATTAGGATGCATGTATGATGACTTTCACGTGATCATAGGTGACTTTTTTAGGGTCTTCCACAAGGAAAAGGTGGCTTGTCTAGGGGGAATCATGAGATGATGGTGAGATTTAAAGGGGTATCTTAGGAAAATGATGGCTTGTTGATGGGGCCTCACATAATAAATGATGATTTTACAGGGTGTATAACCCCATTATTGTGAAGGAAAATATGTACTCTCTCTACAAGAATCTTTTATGATTTCTATTTTTACCGAATTCATTATTGTATAACAGCTAGAGATCTCAGGAATCTTTCTGAGTGTTGTTGTAGATAAATACATTCCACATACATTATTCATCACACAGCCAATATAGTTCCCTATGGTGAGGCTCGAGAATTATCATGGATAAATCCTCTATTTTTCTTTAGAGATAGAAGTGGAAACAAGGAGTTGGATGGACATGTTTGAGACCCTTTTTATGATGAATGTGACATGCCAAGGAGTCCTTGCATGACAAGGTGGACATGCTTCTTAGGATTTCATGTTGTCTTGTGAACCACATGGACATGCCACGTGAAGATCAATGACTGCATAAGGATTATGTTTTCTCCATATTTTATGCTGTATTTTTTAATTGTTTTAATGATTTTTAGGCCTTCCATAATTGAAATGTTGGGTGACCTGGATGTGTTATCTTTGAATCCACCACACGGTCATAAAACTTATTGGATGGCTTCGTAAGACCAATAAGATTGTCCTAGGGTCTCTGCATGATCTTAAGAAGGTCATGTTTTGTGCATGAACTATTCGCATGACCTTATGAAGGTTATGCGATCACATGTCCTTTAGTGGTTTACCTGAGTTGTTAATTTTGGACACCTTATCTTCCTTTGATTTGGGGCTAAAATAATACCCATGTTTTAGGTATTTCATCACATAAAGATTTCGTGATTATCATTTTTCAAGTGTTAAATATGTCTAATAAATTAATTATTGAATGGATAACTATAAAAATGGTATAAGTAAGTTAATTTATATTCTTTAAATACATGAGTCCTTATTGGATATCTAGTCTTAGGATGTGGGATCCATGTGTCAGAGTGGAGATAACTACATTTGATCATGGGACTAGGTTATGCTAATTTTTTGGCTGTGAGAAATATTATATTCTACAGGTTTTTTGATTTTATATGATACCCAACCCATTTCAGTTTGGGATAGAAAAACCTTATTTACTATGGGAGGGTGTTTCCACCAAAATCTCAATGGGAGATTGGATGCATGACTACCCCCATATGACTCCACTCTTTTAACTTCATAGTATTATTAAATGGTATGCATGGTGGATGCTTTTCCTATATATTTGTGCAGAGGGATCTAATAGAAATTTATTATTTCAGAAATGTTTTTATCCAAATATAGTATGAAAAATGACCATTATAAGTATGACGTGTATGGTCTAAAATGTGTTCATGTGCCTTGATCAGTGTATGGTATGTGATTGATAGAGGTATAATACTTGACGTATGATACACATCATATGGGATGTATTTGATCTTAGAAACTACTAAGTTATTATATGGTTATTAGATATGGTATGATGAGATGATGTGATACATGAGGTGTATGTTGTGTTATTTAGACGTAGTGTCTTTGGGCTTGCCTATTTTAGAGAGATATAGATAATTATCTATGACATTGGGGGAGAAGAAATCCAGTGGGGAATAAGTATTGGGGTACCCTTTTTCATTATTATAATATATATTCTCATTTATAAATTACTTATTGATCGATAGACCTGATGAAGTTGGTAACATAGTATTCATGTTTAGGAGACTAGTTAGATTCACATTATATTTATAAGGATTTAGTGTGGTTTCATTATATGTTGAAAAAGAGGATCTAGTGAGGATCCTAATATGTATAGTCTAATTCTCACCCCACATATATATAAAATATTTTTCTAGTTAGTTCTACAAGGTTGGGTATCAGGCTGGACAATACTAGCTCATTGTCTTACATGAGCTGTTTGGGCTCTTTCGTCACTTCTGATTTTACCATTTGGTAGTTATAGTTTCATTTCTAGTTTTTAGTAGTATTTTTATGATATTATATGTATAATTATTAGATTATTTAATCTATAGGAGCATTAGTTAATTTTTGTATCTATATTTTCTCTCCCATGAACATGTTTCTGATTTATCGGAATGCCACCCATTTATATATATGATATACCCAGGGTGGAAGTTATTAACTAGATTCTTACAAGAGTTTTGAATTGGGATGTCACCATCCTCCTTCTCTCATTACCAGACTCCGATGTGTACTCTTATATGAGAGGGGTCATGAAGATGTGGTATTAAAGGTCCAGGTTGAGAGATATGATGGATTTTAGAGTTAGGAATAGGTAAGAACTGCATGGGATGGTAGAGAAAAAGTGTTAGATTTATTTTTTATGTGTTGTAAAAGTGGGAGAATGTCTTGGAAATGAGTATTTATCCTCTCTATGATTTTTTACATGTACCATTAATTTTACTTATCCTATATAAAGAATTCATACTTTTTGTGGCAGATTCATAGTAATGGAACATGAATCATTATTCATTACACCTCAATATGAAATGGGTACACCTTGGGAATTTGTTAACATAAAAATCAATATAATAAATAATTAATTAATTCATGTTAAATGTCACATATTCCAGGTTTAGGAGGTATAAAAATTAAGTCATTTTAGGTAATTTAATGGGATAATGTCCTCATTAGGTTAACCTTAAAGATATCTAGCAGGATGTCTCCACAGATATTCATATAGTAGAGTTCGGTGAGGAAAAAACTTAGAGGACAGACCAATGAGGGTGTTAGTGGTATATTATACAAAAGTATTTCGTATTTTTTTCTGAATCAATCATGTAAAGCTGACTGGTGCTGGTTGAGATAGTTTTCTATTCAGTCAGTGCTCATAAGGAGCACTATGTTTTGTTCACTATGAAAATTCTATATGGAGTAGTGATATAGTGGTAGATTTTGTTCCTTGATGATTGTAAAGAGTTAGTTGTTTCATTGGATAAGTTATAAGACTAGTTATTTTCAGAGATTCTCTATTAGAACATAAAGGTGATCAATCTCGAGGATATTATTATCCATCGATTGGTGAGATCCAATGTTAGAGATATTGAGATCCATTTTAGGACACTTTTCAATATTATTCAAACCTAATTCTATATGGAGAGGCCAGTGTAAGTCATTATAAAGATGAATTTAACCCAACTATCTATCACCAAGTCACATAGTTCATCTTATTGACATAACATGAGGTTATAGAGAGAGAATAGGTTTTTGAGAGGTCACTATCCAGATATACATTTCTATGAAAGGGGTTTCTTTAGGATTACTTGGGATGTAGAGTTGTTGTCCGAGGTTCGTAGTTTCCTAGACTGAAGAACTTTTGGTTATCTATGTGGATATCCCAACCCAAATCATCTCATTTCTAAGGGGTAATAAACTTATAGACCCTATAAAATTTATTACAATTTAGTTTTTCTTATGAATATCATGTTCATCAATGATGATAGTTCCCATTATTCCATGCAAGTTAGTATGCAACAGGTGTTCTACCTAAGGTTCCCCTATTGATACTATATCATCACAGTAATTGGTAGAATTGTTCTCTCATTTTAGATCATCAAAAATGAGATTTTTTTGGTAGATAAATCCCAAAGATGCTCCTAATCCATGAATAATAGAGTGAATCCATGGTAGTGGTCTTCATTAGGGTCAGTGAGGTCATAGAGTAGGCTGTGGCCAACTTTATGCTCCAACATTGTCAGTAATGAGTGAGATATAAGTTGTATAAGATACCATATTATTGTTTTCTATATGTTTTATAACTTTTTTCATTTGATATAAATGGACTCCTTTATATCACCTACCCTCATCAATGCTTTAGGACTTGAGGTAGAGATTCTTCCAGTGCCCTTGGCATTGACGATGTCAATTATAAGTTGAGATTATTTTATGATATATGTAGAGACTATGAGATGGTGTAGGTGTAAAAAATCTCTTGGAGAGACATAATATGTTTACGAACACATTGATAACATATTATCATCATCTAGATGGTATTCATTTTGTTAAGGCTGTTATGGATTGATTAATGATACATGTTATTCTCGACCATGATGAGGGACATATAGAAATGTTTATTTACAAAAGAGACACTTGGATGGGTTAAGGATGTATTCCATCCATGACTTCCTTAAAAGATGAACTATGTTTGATTTAATAAGATATTTAGTCATTAGTGTTTCATATTATTTTTGAGGTGTACACTAATGTATTTCCAGAGGTGGTTCTAGTGTTACCCCTTGATGGTAGATTGAGTTTGGGATAGAGCTATTGCCAGGTGCTTCATCGATATTGAATTTTTGTTATTGTATGAAACCTTTTGAGTTATAATAGTTGAGAGTAATGATCGATGAAATGCTGTTGAGAGGTTTTATTTAGGTGAGTGTGTCACCATTGGGTGCACCTATTTTGTTTGTCATGAAAGTCGATTTAGGTTTAAGTCTGTATATCGATTATCATCACTTAAACCTTGTAACCATAGAGAAATTATATACTCATTCATGAAATGATGATTTATTTGATTATATATAAGGATTTATATGTGTTTTGAAGATTTATCGATAGATATGATATCATCAGATGGTGGAGGAGAATGGGGAAATTCTATATAATTCTTTTCATTTTATTATAAGAATTTAGAGTTCATTTTGATGATATTTGGTGTGACCAAAACACCAAATATGTTAATGGGGTTGATGAAAAAAGTGTTCATGGAGTTTCTATAAATGTTTGTTGTGGTT